>OY998258.1:5027500-7688333 GCA_963922045.1 Persicaria maculosa | reverse complement strand
CGGGAAAAAAAAATGGAACCATGTCTCAATATTTACGACAATATAACCGAAAAAAAAAAGAATGGATTCAAATCATATTTAAAATAGGAAACAAATATTTTAAAGTTTCCATAATAATATTGACCAATAAGAAAAGCTTATTTGAATAAAAAATTCAACTTTAATTGTGAACGTGACACGTCAGCAAAATGCTAGCAGAATTAGTAATATTAATAGAAGATTAATTCCGACGCTGTATGTATCATTTAATCCTTTGATGTGTCCAATCTCGTTTTTTTACTAGATCGATCGCGAAACCCGAATTTCTTCAATTGAAAATTGAAATCAATCTCAGAATCAGCTCCGCAATGTCGGATTACATCCCGGAAGATAATTTGTTCCTCATCTTCATGTACTTGCCTGTCAATATTTTTTTTGATAATTTAGGTTATGATTTACTTTATTAAATTTATTAATAATAAAAAATTAATTTAGTTTAATTTAGTAATTTTCACACAAAAAATATGATATATCTATTGATAAAATAATATTATGTAAAAGATTGATGTAGGGATATCGAATTGTGTTCTGTACATCGTCATGTCGGATTACATCTCGGAAGATAATTTGTTCATCATCTTCAAGCACTTGACTGTCAAAACATTGCTGCGTTTCCGAAGCGTGTGCAAGATTGGAAGCAATTAACCGACTCTCCAACCTTCGCCCAACTGCATCTCTCCGTCCAAAAGCCCATTTCATTTTGTCAGTAAGATTATTCGTTAAGTACGTGAATGTAGACATTCTAAAGCTTTGAGCCTTTGAGTGATTTTCACATTTGCAGGGATGATAAACACAAGAGATTTTGCTATTCTTCTGCTTATCAAAAACGGTTGGACTCGAGTTGCTTAGTACTACTGTGAGTTTAGGATTCACCATGGCTTTAACACCAAGGTAGGCCATGTGTATGATCAAAATCCAATCATAAAGATTTGCATTCAACTGTTTTTTTTTTTCGAAAGGGATTTGACTTTCAACTATGTAGTTAACTAAAGGGTACTTCTTTCCCCAATTTGTCATAACCAACCATAAACTACTGCATGATTCACCGTATAACCTACCTATAAAATGAACCATCTCAAAATTATAGTCAAAGTTTGTCCACCATTCCTTAAGATAACAAACACATAGACTGAGCAAAACCATAGCAGCTAAATAAAAGTTCCTCGACAACTTGACCCAAAATCATAAAGGTCAGTAATTGGGTAAGAGCTTTTGACAACCTTTAACTAGCAAGAAGCAAATTACACTTGAGACATAACTATAAACCAACTTGCGATATTCAACCAAATCAAATCTCAAATCGAACCAATAATACACCATAGGAATGAGATAGATATTAGCCAAAAGAAATTTCCAAACATACATAATTCGCTTCCGAACATCCTTTGCTTTCAAAGGGTTGCCAATAATGGTTGCAACGAGTGAAGATTGGTTCCGACCAGAAACGATCATCTGGATTTGGCCTTGCAAAGCAAAGAATTTCTCCTTGCTAATAGTGGGTCTCTTAAACTTTTCCTTAGCCATGGACCATGGCTTCACCAAATGATCATCGTCAGAGTGAGTGGGCTCCTCAGTGAGTTTAGTGCCCTCCGTCAATTTGATTTCTTTAGGGTGTTTAGAGTCTTTAGACAGTACAAGAGTAGGATCTTCTACTCCCAATAGTTTTTTGTCTTTGTCCACTCTGGGAGGAGCCATGGGAAGCACAAAAGCAAAGCGAGATTTGTTAGTGAGAGTGATCAAGAGAGGAGAGGAAAAGAAGAGATGTTGTGAATCAAATTGGTGCACAAAGCTCTAAATAGAGGAGCGATTATATAGAAGATTCGGGGAAGAAGAGAGCATACTCACCCGAGAAGCAATCGGATGATAAGCCAGACAAAACCGCGCGCAGTAAGCCAGAAACCCTCTCCATAACGATGAGGAAGGCCACCGGCCCAAAGAGATTGGCCAGGGAGCCCAACGCATGCGAGCCGTACAACGCCGGAGTGACCAAGGGGGTGGACGATTAGATGGATCTTCAAAGAGATTAATAATCACACCTTTTCTCCCACAAGATAACCGACTTCGGGCAATAGGATTAGCCATAGGCTTAAACACAGAAGAAAGCCCCAAATTGTCCGAAACCCTAACCGCACCCAGAGGTTCGCAAAACCCGTACACCCATAGGCACACAGATCCACAAAGCCGAATGTGAAAAGGGCCATCATCACCAACCACGAAGAGATGGAAAAAACTAGTATATAAGAGATTGTACGGGCTTGGCTTGGCACACTCAATCGATTCAAAAATGGATTTCCATGGGAGAAGCTTTGCTTTGTGGGAGGCAGGTAGGCGATTTTTCTCCGTGCGTGAGGTGCGTTCTTTAGACCGGAGAGGGTTTCTCATTTTTTGGGAAATATTTCCTACAAAAAAGCCAATCAAATATTAAAATATAATTAAAAAAACCTAAACTAATTAAAAGTTTAAAAAAATTTCCGAATTTAGCGTCGTTGGATAAGGATTTTTTATTTATTTTTTGTTTTTTTGGTAATAAAAGAGGGAAAACCCTCTAAAGTGCAGGGATACTGTCATACTGATATTTGCATATATTAGCGAAATGTCCCCCAATTTCCCTTTTAGGTCTTCGTCCAAGTCATCAAATTGGGTCACCCCCATCACCCACCATTAGAGATTGGAGATTGGAGATTCCATACCTCGTTTAATTTTGTGTTGGTTGAAACTCTCCTTGGTATGTTTCAGTTAACTCCTTTCATTTGTTCAATCTCAGTTCCTTACTACTTGTATTACGCAAATCCCTAATTTCACGCCATTGAAATCAATAGGTAGAAATCGAATTCAGTTCTACCATGTCGGATTACATCTCGGAAGATATTTTGGTCCTGATCTTCAAATACTTGCCTGTGAAAACCTTGTTGCGTTTTCGATGCGTGTGCAATTGTTGGAAGCAGCTCATCGATCACTCTCCAACCTTGGTTCAACAGCATCTCTCCGTGCAAAAGCCCCGATTCATTGTTGATCCTCCTTTCCGCAGATACCTTGTCGTCGATGCTAGTCTCTCCCGACCTTTGGTGAATACACTGACGAAGCCGATTGAAGGGAAGCCTTATGTACTTGTTGGCACCCTTCACGGTGTGGTCTGTCTCTGTGATTACCGCAGCCTCGTGCTCTGGAATCCCTCGTTGCGTAAGTTTGGGAGTCTTCCTCTTCCTTCAGATTTTAAATGGCATATTGGTGCACTAATGCAGAATTGCTATGGTTTCTGGATTGACCCTTCCACCAAAGCATTTAAAGCCATAGTATTACAACGACGACAACCTGCTGTGAAGTGCATTCTTTACTCGTCAATCCGACGTGGTTGGACTGTAGTTCCTACCGAAAAACTGGCAAAATGGAATCCCTGCAAAGACGGACCACCTGTTATGATAGGAGGAATGGCTCACTGGGGAGGCTTTCTTGAGACTCTTGACGAGTCCGATGACTTTGACTACTATCACTTAGATAATCGAAACTACTATCACTTAGATCATCAACACAAGGATAGAGTCATATTGTCTTTTGACTTCGTGCAAGAAAGTTTTGAAATCATTGGTCTGCCTGATCTTTATAACATGTACTCTGCACCTTGTCATTGGCAAGGCACACTTTCAATTGTGTGTTGGGATGTCATGTATACTGAATTTCCTCGTGGATGTGAGGTATACTCGAGGCAAGAAGGTTCATGGGTTAAAATGGTTGGTTTCCAAGTTTATGAACCTATAACGCATGTTTTCTGGGCGATGGAAGACGTGGAGGAAAGAAAGAAGACAGGAAAAAGAAGGGATATAGAGGAAGAAGGGCTCGGGGATTTGATTGGAGGTTCACAACCAAGTGTCAGGATTCTAGCTATGATTATTGAAAACTCTCGTACCATGTACGGCGAGTTGCTGTTAGATGGCACAGAAACTGGCAGGCAAACTGTGTGGGGAGGACTCATGGATTCTGAAATCGTCACTGTGGCTTACGACTTTGTGGAAAGTCTTCTTTTCCCTTAGCTTTTCTTAAAACGCCTCTCCCCATTTTGTCTACAAGCTATTCGACTAAAGGAAGCAAAATCAACAATTCGGTGTGTTGCTGAAATTGCCAAGTGTAGGAGAAGTTGCTGCTGACATTTTACATCTATTTTAAGCTAGTTTGATGCTACTGAGTTAGTGTATTTGAGATTTCATTGTGTGTTCAGTTGTTTACTGTCACTGCTTGCAAAATCAGTAATGTTTACTTAGCTGAAATCTTGTTTCGCTTTGTCCTTTCACTGTTAGCTATTGCCAAATTATTGCTGATCATCTTGACACCAGAGATGTTTAGTTCTTTGTTAATTTTGCTCTCAGAATATCACTTGTATGATCAGGTAGAGTTTGCTTACTGAATGGTGCTTATTTTTCGATTGTTAGCATCTGTCAGTTCATTGCTAGAGATGGTTCATTCTTTGTCGATGCACTCTAGAGTCTCTAGTAGTAGTAGACTAGTAGTAGTTGCTTGCTGTCACTGCTTGTGCTATCTGTCGTAGAATCTTTTTGTTCCGGTTTCCATCTAGATTATCTTTTAACTCAAATTTCCATTATTGATCTGACATACATTGATATACATACATGAGGCAAGAAGGGTCTCTGTGCTTCAAGAAATGTAAGAAAAGGGCAGCAATAGGGGAATAGATGAAAGAAACCGGGAGGATTTATAACGCATGTTTGGCGCCAATGGAAGGCATTGCCCTCTAGATAAGGGCTGGAAGTCGTTTCAAGGCTTCTCTTATGCTAGACATGTCGATTGGCCAGTCTCAACAAGCTTACTCTTTCAATGGCGTCCTTCATTGGCTTGTTATGAAAACAGACCAAAAGGAGGTGGTAATTACTTGTGATCTGAATTCTGGTGTATTCAGGGAATTGCAGGTTCGGATTGCCCATGATTCTGGTTAGCCAGCATCTCTTCGTCCAAAAGCTCCGATTGCTCTGGAACCCCTCGTTGCGCAAAAGTTGCAGTCTTTTTTACCCTATGGGTTTCGAATGGTATTTCGGCGAACCAATGCAGACTTGCTATGGCTTCTGGATTGACCCTTACCCCTGATTCATATGCTGAATTCTTTTCTATCCCTGATTGTATTCATCAGCACTTTGCAGGCTCTACCCCTGCTAAATTTGTTTAAGTTGAGTTTGGAATAAAATGGCTCAGGCCAACGGTTGGAAAAAAAAGAAGTTATGAATTAGCTTATTAAATTTATTAATAATAAAAAATTAATTTAGTTTAATTCAGTATTTTTCACACAAAAAACATGATATATCTATTGATAAAATAATATTTATGTAAAAGATTGATTAAAATTAGACCTGTTTGGGTTTGAGTCGGGTCGTCTCGGGTTCAGGTCCTCGGATCGGGTCACGATTTGACCGGTCTAATTAAAATCAATAGATAATATTTTATCAATTCTTACCGATTAAAATTATTATTGTTGGGATTATTATTATCTTATCTTTAGAGCATGGCATTAAACTTTAAAAATATTGAAGACAATTTTTGTTTCTAAAAAATATACTATTATATCTCTTCAATTTCGTCAAATATCTTTGTTATGAAGCGGAAAATTTTCATTTGATATAATAGTATTTAAAATTGATTAATATCTTAAAAAAAATATACCTATATCTAATAAAATTGGGTACAATCTTATCTTATATATCTATAGCTATATTGATAAAATTGGTTAATAAACCTATATATAGAGAAACCGATGTACCACACCTGACTCAATATAATAGGCAGATTTCAATTCTGCCATTGAAATCGATCAAAAACTCGGCCATGACGGATTACATCCCGGAGGATAACTTAGTTCTCATCCTCAAGCACTTGCCTGTGAAAACCTTGCTGCGTTTTCGATGCGTGTCCAAAGAGTGGAAGCAACTCATCGATCACTCTCCAACCTTGCTTCAACAGCATCTCTCCGTCCAAAAGCCCCGATTCATCATCGATGAGGATCGATGCGTACACCAATATCTTGTGGTCGATCCTCTCCCCCGCCCAATGATCAATACACTAACTAAACCCATTGAAGAAACAGACAACTATATGCTTGTTGGCACCCTTCACGGTGTTGTTTGTCTCTAATCTCTATGACTACGCCAATCTCGTGCTTTGGAACCCCTCGTGAACCTTCTTGCCTCAAGTATACTTCCGCTTTCTAGAAATGAAGTCTACAAATTATAGCTATTCATTCTACAATATACCAAGTCATCTTTGGTATCAATCAACAGGCTCAAAGAGACTATTTTCCCCAACAATTAATTAAAATCAATATAAAAAAAAATGTTAATTCAAGTGGCAGATTTGAACTCGGCTCAAAGATATTCTCACAAATAAGTAACTAAGTAAAGCAAGAGAAGAAATGCCAAAATATTAAGGACCCATCAAACTTTAATATTATGTTACCTGTCAGGTTTCTTCTTCCATTTCTTCAAGCACATAGAAAACATGCATACTACTATACTAGAGTAGCATATATAAGATTGAGGCCATAAGTGTTAAGCCAAGAACGTTCTTAATTGCCTCGTGTATATGTATGTCAGTTTGATGAGGAAATTTGAATCGTGCAACATTATTGAAAGGTGCCTTGCCAATTGCAAGGAACAATTCTGCGAAGTGCTGTTTTCTTAAGCTTGTTGCCATGATAAGCTTCATTGTAATCAAAATGGGAAACTATGAAAGAATCTATACCTTTAGAACTTGAAGGAGTGGGAACTAGAGGATCCATAAGATTCATTCCACATGCTCTTGACAACCAAACAAACAGATTCTGCAACTAACAGTGCAAGCAGCGAGACTCCTCATTTCCTTGATCATTCCTTGCCAGTTGCCACCTGCACCCAAACAGCCGCAGCAGTACCACATTCTCGAAACATGTGTTCAAGAGATTCATCAGCTTGTTTACATAAAGGACAGATGGCGGAATTACCTAATCCTCTTCGCACTCGCTCCTCGTTGGTTAGGATGCCGCCTTTGCTCAGAGTCCACATGAAAGCCCGCACCCGTTCGTTGATTTGGAGAGCCCAAATAGCTTTGAAAAATTGGGAGCCATTGGTCTACCAGGAAGTCCAGCCGCAAACCATTGCATAACCCGTTCCTGTCGAGTACTCCCCGTCACCGGTATGTTTCCAACTGGGGAGATCCTCTCCTTCGCAGACGCACACCGAGGCCAAAGAAAGAAGGACCCCTGTGGGAAGGAGATGCGAGATCCTCTCCCAATCCCAGCCCACTCCCTCAATCCAATAATCTGCCACCGATTTAGAGTTTATATCCTCAATACTTCCCTTGTTGAAATTGCAAAGGGGTTCTTCATGGATCTAGGAATCTCTCCAAAAACTAGTGCTCTCCCCATTTCTTATGTTCCATCTTAAACCTGGTTCGATCACCTTCCCCAGGCCTAGACGAATCCCTTTCCACACATGGGATGCGCCCGAAGCAGTTCCGAGAGCCGTACAAATGTACTTCCCTGTCAAGACTTCCCTCCACATCCCGCCATCTCTCATCAGGAACCTCCAACTGAGTTTTGCGATCAGGGCCAGATTCAACATCTCCATGGATTTCACCCCTAGGCCCCCAAGCTCTTTGGGTTTGATTGTTAGCATTATATTATTTATATATGTCCATATCATGTACAGTTATGATTGTACCCTCAGGGTTTTCACCAATTGATATATATATATATATACAGGAGTAGGCCTTTGAGATCCGTTAAGGACTCAGTTCTCCAAATACTTACATGGTATCAAGCCTTGTGTGAAACCCTAAATTTTCGTTTCACACCTACGATTCGCCGCCGCCACCGCTCTTAAGCCGCTGCCGCCGCCACCCCTTCCTGCCATCGCTAACTCCTACCGCCGCCGCCCCCAAGGCCACCACCGCCCTAGCCGTCCTAGCCGCCGCAGCCACTCCCCCACACCCCCCCTATCCGTCGCCGCCTATCCCCTTTCTCTCCGATGTCTACCGTCGAGGATGGAAACCCCCTCAACCCTAACCCACCCCCACCCAACCCTAACCCTCCGCCACCCCCACAAAACCTCTTTCACTCCGCTCAATCCGTCACCAATATCAAAAATCAAATTCCCCTAACTCTTGATCTCAAAAAGGTCCAATACCACACATGGGCGGAACTTTTCCAAACCGCCTGAAAGGCTTACGACGTCATCACCCCCATCGACGGCTCTGGTCGTCCGACTGATGTCCCTGAGCCCCTCTGGAACCGCCTTGACTCCATCGTTCTTGGATGGATCTATGCCACCATCTCTGAGGACGTCCTGATTACCGTCCTCCAACCAGACTCCACCGCTCGGGATGTCTGGCTCCGCATAAAGGGCCTCTTCCATGACAATCAATCCGCTAGGGCAGCGGATCTTGAGGGTAAGTTCATCAACACCCGTCAGGAAAGCTTCTCCACCGTCTCTGACTACTGCCTCCCCATAAAAGCCATCGCTGATCAACTAGGCAATGTTGGACACAAGGTTAGCGAAGAACGCCTTGTCCTTCAACTTATCAACGGCCTCTCCACCAAATTTGATGTCGTCGGTGGCATGATCAGCAACACAGCGCCACTTCCGACCTTCATGGTGGCTCGCAGCATGCTCTCCAGGGAGGAGAGCCGTCAGGGACGCCCCCAGGGTCCTTCCCATGTCCTTGTTTCCTCCAAGGATTTCATAGCCCCGGACCCAATTCCCCAAACCCAACCTAGACAACCCCAACAGCGCGGAGGACGCGACAGAGGCGGCAACAGCGGCGGCCGCCGCGGCCGCGGCCGCAGGCGCAGCAACATGCCGCAGGCGCCGCCAGACAGCTGGTACCCGTAGCAGCCCTGGTCCCCCGCTCCGCCGCCCTGCCCTTATCCGACGTGGGAAGGATACCCCCCGCCAGGCTTGGTCTTTCCCCAGCGTCAACCAAAGCAGCCGGCCCCTTCTCCGGCGATGTAGGCCTCTCAGCAGCCTCCGTCGAACCCCATGCACACCAACCTCTCCGCTGCTTTCTCCACCATAGGACTTCAGCAGCCGGACGACAACTGGTACATGGATACCGGGGCCTCCTCTCACATGACAAATGCACCAGGTAACCCACACACTGTTTTTAATTCTAGCACTTTACCGTCTGTCTTTGTCAGAAACGGCGAATCTCTTAAAATTGTCGGTTCGGGTCACACAACACCCCTTCGCCTCAACAAAGTCCTGCTTGCCCCCGACCTTGTTAAAAACCTCATTTATGTTCGTTAATTTACCGTCGATAATCACGTGGCTGTCCAATTTGACCCGTTTGGTTTTCTTATGAAGGATCTTCGTACGGGGACCCCAATCATGCGTTGCAATAGTTCTGGCGACCTCTACCCCATCACCACTGCTCGCCAAACGTCTCCCACCGCCCCCACCGCCTTCGTCGCCCATCGCTCTGACTTGTGGCACGCTCGTCTTGGTCATCCTGGCGACCACTTGCTTCAATGTCTCCGGACTAGCAATTTAATTTCTTGTAATAAAGCCTCCCACCCCACCGTTTTATTCATGAACTAGTTTGGCAACTTATTATTTTGACTTTGAATAAATTTGATATTAATACCTGTTAAATCAATTAATTAATTTCTTTCAATACTTTTGGATTTTTATGTAATTAACATAGACTTAAAAGAATTACTATAATATATACTTATATATATTCTTTATTTTTTAAATTTAATTAAATAAATTTAGTATTAATACTCATTCTACCAATGATTCTAAAATAAACAAAGGTTAAACCTTAGATAATACAATATATTCTTTAATTTTTTTAATTTAGATTTGATCTTTCATCATATATATAATATAAATCTTATGTAACTTATTATTTTGACTTTGTGAAGTTTTCATATATCATGCAATAAATATTTTTTTATATAAAAATTTCCGAAATTTTGTTCGGTACCCTCTTGATAAGGCGTTTTTCACGGGCATATAAAACTTTTACATTTTTCGTGTGGTAGGCTTAACATCTATATATATGTATTTCAAGCCACACCCTTGTAGAGTCTATATATAATACTTTAAATTAGAAGACTTTGATGACGTGTCATCTTCTCCTTGATTTTAGTTATTTCAACCAATTCCCTATTTTCTACTTTTTTATTTTTTTTTCTCTCCTATATTTAATTATTATTTTTATTATTCCCTTTATCTTTTTTAAATCAATCCTATTCTTTCTTTTATTTCCAACATACTTTTTTTTAACAATTTCTTTCTTTAATTTCCAACATATTTTTTTAACAATTGGGCTTAATTCAAAACATTGAATTCAATTTAATATAGCTAGCTACTGGGCTTAACTCAAATTTATTTCCTTTAATTATTTTTTTCTCCTTCTTTTTATCTTTTCTAACCAATTACATTTTTTCTTTTACTTTTATCACATTTATAATTTCTATATATATATATATTCTTAAAATAAAAGAGTTTTAGCCTATATGATATCCCTACTTTTTTTTTTATCTCTTTAAATCAATCTATTTTTTCCTTTAATTTTTCTTTTTCTTCCCTTTAACCAATCACATTTCTTTTTTTAATATTAAATTTAATATAATCTAATGCTTACTATTAATCTACATGTAAATATTTATATATTATAAATGTCTAATCTATATATACTACTTAATATATAAGCCTTTCTGATGATATGGCTTAACCAATATCATTTTAGATAATTGTTATACCACATCACATTTAAATTAAACAAAGTTACAATGATATTATTATTTTTACTAAGTGATTTAAATATCCATATTTATGTATTATACTTTTACATGATATTGTTTTAAAAATAATTTTTTGAGATATTTGTAAGATACATTTATGGTAAAGATTTTAATGAATTTTATTTTAACTTTTATTAATATTTCATAGTATTATTTTTTATATTATCAAGATTTTAGTTTAAAAAATCGCGCTATGGCGCGGGAATTGTACTAGTTCATTTTAACGGAGATAATTGTTTCCGTCTGTTTGATTTTTTTGAGAGAAAAAATGAAAAGGCAATTCAAGCAGATAATCCCCCAACAGAGAGAAAGTGAAAGGCAATACACATATAGAGATCTTGCTAGCTGATCGCCGCCGCCACCGAAAGAGAAGGCGAAATAGGAAGTCCGGCACCGACTAGGAGAGGGAGAAGTTGGAGACAGATCCGATCCATACTAGGTATATGTGCTCTTTGAAAAGTTTTAAAAATTAGGGAAAGTTTACCAATATATTATCCTATGCCCTAAGAACCAATTCGGGAAAGTGTACCCTAAGAATCTAAGCTAAAATTTAGCTAAAACAATTAAATTAAATTTTTTTTTTCTAAAATAGGAATCTTATATATAATAGATAGATAGATATAGAAGATATAGATATATAAATATAGATAGCTGCACTGCTGCACATTGTGGCTCTCAATCTGATTCTTCGCACGTCTTAATCTTCATTGGAGGTTCCATACATCGTTTTACCGTGCGAAGCTTTAAACTCTCCGTGGTAGGTTAATTTCCTTTAACTCCTTTGATTTGTTCAATCTCAAATCAATTACTTTTTTACGATTCCGCAGTACGCAAAACCCTAAATTGATCGATGTCATTGAAATCAATCTCCTCTCTCCACTTGATCAATATAGGGAGATCGAATTGAGTTCTGTACGCGATCGTCATGTCGGATTACATCCCGGAAGATAATTTGTTCATCATCCTCAAGCACTTGCCTGTGAAAACCTTGCTGCGTTTCCGATGCGTCTGCAAAGATTGGAAGCAATTAATCGACTCTCCGACCTTCACCCAACACCATCTCTCTGTCCAAAAGCCCCGATTCATTGTCGACATTCATGAACCCAAATATCTTGTGGTTGATCCTCAGCCCAAGGTCTACAATCTAAGTAAACCATTAACGGAGAATTATCTACTCATTGTTGGCACCCTTCACGGCGTAGTTTGTTTCTATGATTTCGACAACCTCGTGCTTTGGAACCCCTCGTTACGCAAGTTTTCCAGCCGTCTTTTCCCTTCGTCTTTCGAATGGTATTTTAAAGCTCCGTTGCTGAATAGCTATGGTTTTTGGATTGACCCTTCCACCAAAGAGTTTAAAGTCATAATGTTACAGCAAAAGCCCGTCCTGAAGTGCATTATGTACTCGTCATCAATTCCATATGATGGGATCGAAATTCATACTGGAAAGATTGCCAAGTGGAATCCCTGCAGAGAAGGTCCACCTGTAATCGTCGGAGGAGTGGCCCATTGGGGAGGCTGTCTTGATGAGTCCGATATTGACAGTGATCATCAATATCGGATTTACAATCATAGCCACACGGATAATGCCATACTGTCGTTTGACTTCGTGCGGGAAAGCTTTGACATCATTGAGATGCCCGATCTTGATTCCCGGGAGTATTCACCTTGTCGTTGGCAAGGCACCCTTTCATTTGTGTGTTGGGATGATTACTTTCCTTGTGGATGTGAGCTATACTCGAGGCAAGAAGACTCGTGGGTTAAAATGGTTGGTTTGAAAGTTGATGATTCCCGTATATTACGTGTTTTTTGGGCGATGGAAGATGCGGAAGCAAGAAAGGAAAAGGGGAATAGAAAGAAGGATGTGGAATTAGAAAGGTTCGGCGATTTATTCAATGGAGAAACGCAAGAAAACGTCAAGATTCTAGCTACAACCAATAGAAAGCTGAAGGGTGGGTTATTCTTACATGGCACAAAAACGGGTCGTAAAGATTTGAGGAAACTTAGGTATTATGATGAAGTCTATTTGGCTTACGACTTTGTGGAAAGTCTTCTTTTCCCTTAGGTAGGTTTGTGTAAAAGGCTTTGCCTGCCCTCTTGCTCATCCCACTTGAACAATCTTGTTAGCATTTGTCTGTTCATTGTTAGTTGCGCGCATAATCTGTTTGTTTGGTTGTTAATAAGACTGAGGATGTGGAACGATTCCATTCTTGGCAGTTTCGAAATTTGATGCTTCCACTATATATCGAAGATTCGAAATCAAGCTTGTCACAGCAACAAGCTTATGAAAACAGGACCAACTGTCATACATACATTATTACATATACACGAATTGAAGAAAACAGGACGAACTGTCATACATATATAATTACAATTACCATTGTTGTGGATTTGAGATGGCTTCAACTAACACGACTTAATTGCCTTCAATTGACCCTATACCCTTCAGTTTTGTGTTGGGGGTGATATTTTTTTTCTTGTAGATGTAATTTTTACTTTAGGCAAACAAGGTTGAAGCTATATAAAGTTTGAGCACTTCGACAGTTTGACGGGCTTTCTTCTAGCATTGGGTTGCCGACATTTCATATTGGAGATTTTTTTTTTTGGTAACGTCTTGGGTATGTTTTCATTAATTCATTGTTTAACTCATTCCAGTGTTCTAAAAGGCGCTAGGCGGCCGTTAGGCGGTGGGTGACCGCCTAGCGCCTAGACGGTTAGACGGGCGCCTAGGTGGACTTAGAAAAAACTTGATTATTTCATCATATTTTAATATTTTACACATGTCAATAATTAATATAATATCATAATAATCCATAATATTACCCATAAACTCAAATATAGGGTCCCAAATTGACACTAGAGTAAATAAACACAAAAACACACATCCGATTGAGTCGATTGACAACTTTAAACCACCTAAAATACTTAAATACATCAATTAAAACGGTAAGTTCAAAGTTATAAAGTCAAAATAAAATAGTGCACAATTTCACAAACACACATAGGGCAGCTCAATTCTTAATAACTCCAATTACTTAATATTTTAATGAATTGTGCACAATAAAAAATGACAACTCAATTCCAAATTTCCAATTACAAGGGAAAAAAACAACAACAGTGTAGCTCACTAGTCCCTGTCGTGCCAGCACAATTACACAAACACACACAGAACACCATTTACATGTAATTTCAGAGTTCAATTCCAAATTTCAAATTACAATGGCAGCACAAACATTATAGAGCAGCGCAACAACAACAATCGAACAAATTGACAAAACAAGAGCAAAAAATCAGTCAGCAGTAATGTACACAACACAATCACATGTAATTTCAGAGTTTAGAGTTCACTTTAGAGACAGAGGAGAGTGCAAGAGGATAGTACTTGGGGCCTGGGGGGTTGGCGAGGACGGTTATGAGTGAGTCGACAGAAATTCACACTACAAAAAAAAAATTAGATTAGCAACGGCAAAATTGTTTGTAGCTTCTTAATTGCACGCGCCCATCATTAAGTAAGCTTCTTAATTTTGTTGCCCTCCATTAAGTAAGCTTCTTAATTGCACGCGCCCATCAGTTAGAAAATTGTTTGTAGCTTGCTTGAGCTCTGCGGTTACCCTATTTGTAGGTTGAATCATACAAATATAGGTAGAAATCAACGACTTTTCTACATTTTGCTGGTTCTGGCCCTAGTTCGGCTGCACATGATAAAGAATTGCAGAAATAATAAACCAGTAGGACAATATTGTAGAGCTATTTTAAAGTAGGCAAACATTATCAACAAGACTGATCTTTTTTTTTTTAATCTGGTAAACCAAGGAAAGGGAACAAACAAAGAAGATTCACCAACAGTTACTAGCACTTAATAATGTGAATACAGAACAAGGACTACACATGGGACGAATCTAAAAAAACCAAAAATGTCCAAGAAAGTGACGAGCAAATTTGAGAATAACTTACTTAAAAAGTGTCTCACGTAAAATCATGAAACATGTTCCATTAACCATGTGCAACGATTTCAAGTCAACACTTTTATCAATTATTTTTCTTCACCTAGCAATAAAAGTTTAAGAAGAAACACAAGCAAAGTACTCATGACATTTTTTTTATGTTTTTGTATGACATTCTTATTAGAAATATTTCTAAATTGAAATCCAAAATCTCAAAAGATGATTAAGAATCTGCAGAGATGATATGTATTGCACTATTGGATCCACTACATGTGAATTATATCCATATTTTACAATCCGCCAGCAGCAATAAGCAGATTATTAAAAAAAAAAGATTACTTTAGAAACCAATCCTCAAACCCTGCCTTCATAAAAAATCCAATTCGAAACAGCATGATCATTTTTACCAAACAAAAAAGGTTGATCTTCCTTTTAAGTGGCAAATCAAGTTACAATAAAAAAAGCAAGAAAAATATAACTGAACCAAGGACAAAGACATTTTAATAATGATCCATATGACCAAGGTCAGCCCTAGGATCAAGTGCACCATTAAACTTTCGTGTGTTGGCTTAATTGATATGTTCTTTCTCCCTGAAATATTAATGCAAGACAATTTGATATTAAGTTGTACTTTCTGCAAAATAAGGATTAAAAGTTGAAAACAAAACTATATTCCACTAGATGGAGGAAATGTTCTATCAAAATCCATGAATTCATATCCATGTTTAGAAGTTGACTAGATCACACATGAAATCAGGAAGTACCACCTTGAGAAAATAAAATTAGCAAAATAACTTTCCTTGGCAAATCACACTCAAATGAAAAACAAAGGGCATATTTACCTTTTGCATATGACACTGGGAAAGTAATATAGTCGTTCCCCTTCATAAGTGCATGACCAAAACCCCTCGAAATGAACAAAATGAATTCAAATTGCTATTGATTTCTTGAACAAGCAAGAAAAAACTCATACCTGTTTGAAAAGGAGATTAAAACTTAGCGGGGACTCATTGATTTTCAATGAGCAGGAAAGACGGTCGAGACAAAAACTTCCCAAGTCGAATCTGGGGCGGCTCTACTCCACCATCCACGTACAGTAGCTAAAGGAAAAGAAGAACAAATAGAGTAGTTTTATGTTGGACTTCATAAAGAAAACTGAGAAATTGACAGAGAATTTAAAGAAAGAGGATATGACAGTCACATATAAATGAAGAATGAAAGGTATGATCTATTCCAAAAGGCAATCCACACAAAGAAGTTGTAACCGAAAAGCTCGAAATGAAGATTGAAAGGGAGAAAGAGACGATTGAAGGAGGGGAAGAAAGCGAGGAGTACCTAGAGATAGCGATCCGACATAAGCGTAGCAGAGGGCAGGAGAACTAGAGGTTAGCAGAGGTAACAAATGAAAAGGAATTCATTAATCGAACGAGGAGATGGAGATGGAAATCCCTGGTCGCATTGGAAGAGAGGGAGGGGGAGATGAACTTACTTGGATTCATTCAATTTCTACCATGAAAATGAAAATGGAGAGATCGCCTTCACCTGAAAAAGAAAAGGAAGGGGAAATCGAGAAGTGGCAATTTGGCGGAGTAAAGTGAACCCAGTCATCCAGCACCATTTTTGCTCCTGCGCTTCATTGCGCCATAGTTGGATGAACCCTAGAGGAGAGGAGAGAAAGGATCGGCGATGGAGATCCCGAACTCGAAGAGTCTAGGGTTTCAGTTAGGGCTGGAAATAACCCGCGGGTACCCGCTCCACCCTATTTACCCGCATTAATTTTGCAGGTGAAAACCCGCAAAAGAGTGGGTGATGGGTGGAGCGGGTGCGGGTGAAGCGGGTGATGGATGGATTATGGGTGAAGATTTTTCACCCATAACCCGCCCCATTAACCCGCTCATTAACCCGCCCCGCACACCCGTCCCGCAAACCCGCATAAAATCCTTAAATTTACATATATAATGTGTGTGATTTTACTATTTTACCTTATTCAAGTTTAACTTCTACAAACTCTAATCTTTGATTAGTGCTTTGCCCACCAAATTTCAATTAGAATGGATATGGTCTCGGCTTACTCTTCCACGTTATAACAAGGGATATATACCCTTCCACTTTCAAATTTCAATGAGCTCGTCATTTTAGTGCTTTGCCGACCAAAAATATAAACACATAAACCCGTCCCTTTGTAATTTTGAGTTAGAATTGGACTACTAGCTATTGATGTTGATTTGATTTTTTCTTTTGTTTCACCCATTGGGTGCCCGCTCCACCCGCATCACCCGCGCGGGTCGGATGCGGGTGAAAATGTTTGCGGGTGATGGATGGAGCGGGTGAAGTTTTTTACCCGCGGGGCGGGTGATGGAGTGGCTTCATCCTCCCATAACCCGCCCCATTTCCACCCCTAGTTTCAGTTGAGGGAGGGAGAGAGAAGTGATTTACTGGGACAAAGCGGCCGGGTGGCCTTTTTTTTTTTTTTTTTTTACTTTTTTCATTTATTTTTTTTATTATTTTTTTGCTAAGTCGTCGTGCCAAAAAAATCACGCCGTGGCAAGTTAGCGTGGCTAATTGAATTTTTAGCCACGGCAGTGCTTAGCCGTTGCAAACTGGCGTGGCTAATTCAATTTTTTTTGTAGTGTCACGAGCGGTGACTTCGACGATTGAGAGACCATGTCGTGCAGGAAGGAGGAGAAAAGGCTGAGTAGGAGCAAACATACGACTCATACCTGTGGGATGTGGAAGGCTCGAATAGGAACAAAAAGTCGTAGCCTCGGATGAGGAAGTTAACAAGAGTCAGGACTCATTCCCCAGCCGGGGAACTTTCGTCGACGGGGAGCGGTGAATAGGAACGTCGAGTCGTCGAATGAGGGGAGCGGTGAACAAGAAGTTGAAAATCGGGGTGAAATTGGAGCATTGAAACCAATTTGGGGGAAAATTAAAGCCCTAGCCCGCCTAGGCGGCCACCTAGGCGCCACTCAGACCGCCTAGGCGCCGCCTAGCTCCCAGATCAGCCTAGATGTTCGCCCAGCGTAAAAAATTCCGAGGACCCTGACCGCCTAGGCGCGCTTTTAAGAACACTGACTCATTCTGTCAAGTCCATCTCCCTTTATGTTTTAACTCTTTTTTGTTTTTGTTTTTTTGGTTCGAATTAACGTGGGCTACTGCCCTTTAATTATGAGAAAAGATCTTCTACAACACTTTGTACACCCCATGGTGTGACACTAAATTCATTAAGGTAAGAATTTGTGATTAAAAAAAATCAAAAAACTATATTTATGTTTTAAATAACTAATCTTTTGTATTTGTATAATTTTATGATGAAATTTCTTAACATACCTAATTTAGTGTCACACCATGGGGTGTACAACTACAAAGTACACTTAGCTTGTAGATGATCCTTTCTTTTTAATTCTTATTAATAAAGAGTTTAGTCCCTTAAAAAGGGTACAATGGTGTTGGCATCTATGATGTATGTAGCGGCACTGATAATCGGGGTGAGGAGCCCCTAACGGTGCTCAGTAACTTGCAGACCATAATCCGATTCAATAATAAGACGAGAAAATGCCAACCGATAAGCCAACCTCAGAAAATGCAACACCGCCAGAACTCAACTGTGAGGGCCGAAATTCACCAAATCAAAATGTAAACGCCTGTAGGAGTTCGCCATCTGAGCCCCTAATAAGACCACTGCCTCTAGCTGCCCCTGGGTTTCCTTTTTATACACCATCTAGGTTGAGCTTCACCCAGTTGTTGGGCGGTGGAGACCAGGTTGCCATTGCACTGGTGTCAGGGACGGACCCAGGGGTAGGCTGGTGTATGCTGTAGGCCTGCAGCCTACCCCGTTTTAAAAATAATACATATATAATAAAGGTACATTAATGATTAGAGTGTCTAGCTAGCACAGTTGGTAGAATGTTTTGAGGAGCGCAGTGAAGTAGTGAACACACGCGGGTTCGAATCCCACCCAAGTCACTTTAATCCCATTTGTATTTTGCTGTTGGTTCTCTTCCTTTATTTTCTTTCTTTTATTGCTTTTTTCTCCTTTTTCTTATTACTGTCAATTCAATTTGGTAGTGTTTTTCTAATTATTTCTCCTCCTCTATTTTCTTTCTTTATTTTCTTTCTTTTATTGCTTTTTTCTTATTTCTGCCAATTATTACTGCTAAATGCCAATTCAATTTTGTTTTGCTAATTATTTCTCCTCTGTTTTCTTTCTTTTACTTCAATTTTCTTTTCTTTTTTGGTCGAATTCAATTTTTTTTCTTATTCCTGCCAATTATTACTGTCAATTCTTTTTATAAATATATGTAGTGATAGATGAAAAAAAATTAATACTATATGTAAATCTAGCCTACCCTAAATTACAATCCTGGTTCCGTGCCTGACTGGTGTGTTGGTTAGATGGGGCATGTAACGAGGTGACCTTAGAGCTAATCTGCTCGTATATTCGGACTTGCTTAAAAAACCAGCATGTTACGACATTTCCACGTGTACCACAGCATGCATGTACGCCAAGGTCGAGCAACAACTATCCTCTCTCTTCACATTGTCAAAAACCCAGCAAGTTAGCATTGGACATCCGGGGATGAGAAGAAAGGCGTCAAGCTTGCAATTCCCATAATACTCCTCCAAACCTGACCGATTGGCGGGCAGTCTATAAGAAGATGGAGTTCTATTTATAATTTTTTTTAGATTTTATACCCTTATATTAATATGTTTATAAAATTTTACTATGAAAAATCATCTTTTAAAAAATAATAAAAATTATTTTCTAAAAGAATCGATATTTTAATTATCTATACTTTTAAAACATTGATTTTTATAATAAAATTTTATAAACATATCAATATAAGAGTATGAAATCAAAAAATATTTTTTAAAAGTTGTTTCAATGTTTATTTATATCAGAAATAATTTTGTGTTACGTCGTAGAGAGCACGAGAGAGGAGTAGAGAATCCGGACTCCATCTGAATCTTTTCCTTCTTAAAATATATTATAAAAAAAAATGAAAATTTGCGAGGCATCAAATCCATCAAATGAAATTTGCCAAAATTTTGGTTTAGGGTTTATAGCCGCACTTTGTGGCTCTCAATCTCATTCTTCCTGTTAATCTTCACGCAAACACTGGATCACCATTAAGAGATCGATTGGAGGTTCCATACATCGTTTTACTGTGCGAAGCTTCAATTCAAACTCTCCTTGGTAGGTTAATTTCCTTTAACTCCTTTCATTTGTTCAATCTCAACGATTCCGCAGTACGCAAAACCCTAAATTGACGTCATTGAAATCAATCTCCTCTCTCCACTTGATCTATGTAGGGAGATCGAATTGAGTTCTGTACGACGTCGATCGTCATGTCGGATTACATCCCGGAAGATAATTTGTTCGTCATCCTCAAGTACTTGCCTGTCAAAACCTTGCTTCGTTTCTGATGCGTCTGCAAAGATTGGAAGCAACTCATCGACTCTCCAACTTTCTCCCAACTGCATCTCTCCGTCCAAAAGCCCCGATTCATTGTCGATCTTCATGAACCCAACTATGTAGTCGTTGATCCTCAGCCCGATCCCTTGGTCTACAATCTAAGTAAACCAGAAACGGAGAATTATCTACTTCTTGTTGGCACTCTTCACGGCGTAGTTTGTCTCTATGATGCCACCAACCTCGTGCTTTGGAACCCTTCGTTACGCAAGTCTTCTACTCGCCGTTTCCCTTCCTTTTTCGGATTGTTTAGTAGCTATGGTTTCTGGATTGACCCTTCCACCAAAGAGTTTAAAGTCGTCGTGTTACAGCGACATCCCTTCCTGAGCTGCATTATGTACTCGTCATCAATTCGACGTGGTTGGATTCACATTCCTACTGGAAAGATTGCGAACTGGAATCGCTGCAGAAGAGGTTCACCTGTAATCGTCGGAGGAGCAGCCCATTGGGGAGGCTGTCTTCATGAGTCCATTAGTAGCTGTCATGGATCCGACTCTCACACGGATAATGCCATACTGTCGTTTGACTTCGTGCAGGAAAGTTTTGACATCATTGAGATGCCCGGTCTTCATTCCGGGGAATATGTACCTTGTCGTTGGCAAGGCGCTCTTTCAGTTTTACGTTGGGATTATGAGCTTCCTCGTGGATTTGAGATATACTCAAGGCAAGAAGATTCATGGGCTAAAATGGTTAGTTTCAAAATTGATCATCATCCTTATTTGTTACGTCGTATTTTTTGGGCGATGGAAGATGTGGAAGCAAGAAAGAAAAAGAGGAACAGAAAGAAGGACGTGGAATTAGAAAGGCTCTGCGATTTATCAATCGGAGAAACGCAAGAAAATGTCAATGTTCTAGCTACAAGCCTTAGGGTTAGGGGCGAGTTAATCTTACATGGCACAAAAACTGGTCGTAAAGCTTTGATGAAAGGGCTTAGGGGCGGCGATTATGATGATGTCGATATGGCTTACGACTTTGTGGAAAGTCTTCTTTTCCCGTAGGTTTGAGTAAAACGCTTTGCCTGCCCTCTTGCTGATCCACTTGAACTATCTTTTTGGATCGATGCTGGATATTGCTTAGTGTAAGAGAAGTTGCCAATTTGTGTGTTGAAATATAAATACGCGAGCTGAGTATGTGCTGCATAGCATCAGTCAAGTTTCCTTACTGAAATCTTGTTTCGTTGCATTATTTCATTGTTAGCTATTGCGAGCCTATGGTTGATCTTGGATTACAATTTATATACGCGAATATATATACAAGTACTGTTTGCTGAATGCAACTTATTATTATATATGTCAATCATAGCTAGCATTTGGCACGAAGAATCTGTTTGTTTGGTTGTTAAGACTGTGCATGTGCTAATGGTGTAGCATCCAAACTATCGAAAAAGCAAGCTTGTCAAGGCAACAAGCTTATGAAAACAGGACGAACTGTCATAAATACTGGCGAGACGACTATAAGTTTGAACACACTTGACAGTTTGATGGACTTCTTCTAGCATCGGTTTGCCGATTATTATGATAGGAAGAACCAACTAATAGAATTTTTTTTCGAAATATTCATAATTAATTAAATAATTACGTAAATATTCAATGTTTGAAACTAATTACAGAAATATTCATTTTTTGCAGGTGGGACAGAAAAACGCGGAGCCAGACCGCGTTTTATGTATACAACATGAGAGAGAATTGGCGCCCCGGAGGAAGTTTGAAATTTACAAAAGAAACGCGGTCCCAGACCGCGTTTCTATTTTAAAATATAAGAAAATTAAAGAAAATAATACAGAAATCTATTTGGCACTAGAAACGTGGTCTGGGACCGCGTTTCTTGTGTTGGATGGGGACCCACTCGTCAGCTGTTGCTGACGCGGATGGGACTAATAGAGAAACGCGGTCTGGGACCGCGTTTCTCTTTTCAGTAAAAAAAAAAAAACTGGTCAAAGGTTCTTTTAGGGCAATTCCAAATAAAACGCGGGGCTAGACCGCGTTTTTCTGGTCCATAGGTCTCTGCTACGATTCCCCCTACTAGGTTTAGGGGAATCTAACATAAAAGCGCGGAGGCAGTCCGCGTTTTTTGGTATATACATCACACACCCGGAACTTCCTCCATTTCTATTCATCATCTCTTCCTCTTTGCTCGCTTCTCTCGCATGAAACTCTCAAAATAGTGTCGGTTGAAGATTTCATTAAGGTTAGGTAATACTTTCACCTTGTTGTCTGAAGATTTCATTAAGGTTAGTTTCACTCTCTTATTAGACTTATTTTCGATCTAAATTGAATGATTAATATGTTTGAAATCTTTAATATCTAGTCTATCATGCTTGTGCTTTGGAGTGATTATGTGTTTTGATTTCTTAATAAAAAAATCGCAGGATTATGTAGTTATTATTGCGAGTATGATGTGTTTTGAATCTTTATAGTAAGTAAGATGTAAGATTATATGCTAAAGAGTATAATAATTGTATGGTTATTGGAGGATTATATTGATTTATATGAACTTGTCATTATTATTATGAATAAGTTGTTGAACTTGTAGGATTTTGAAATTAATATTTGTTGATTAACTAGCTTATTGTTAATAAAAATATAGGATGAATGAGCATAGCAACATACCTCAACAAGGGTTTGAACAACTGAGTGAGATCTATGTGGATGGTCTTGGTGTTGATCATGAAGATGACTCGGATAATTCTGAAGAGGACGATGATGCTACTAGGGAGGCTGCGATTAGGGGAGAGGCCTCTAATCCGAACTGGAATATAGTTGAAGCTGATCCAATGACAGCAACTCCATGCCCAGGGTTAAATTTACACCTCCCATTAGATGACGGAAGACAGTTTTTTCGGGGACAGATGTTCAACTCGCTGGAGGAGCTAAAATGTGATTTGACCGAGTATTCTGTGCGTATGAGTAAGCCATACAGGATGAAGAAGGCGAGTCCAGAATGGTACACAGTTGTTTGTGACAGGAAGGACAGTTGTGGATGCACATGGCGACTATCTGCTCGTCGTGTTGATCGAACTGTTGATATGTGGATGGTCGTCAAATATAGTGGGCCTCATACATCCAATTGTGTTGGAGAGGTTTTGCAGTTGGATAATCATAACGTCACCTCCAGTTTCATTAGAGGTGAGATTCTTGGGTTTCTTCGCAAGGATCAAGACACGAAACCAAGTACTATTCTCTCGCATCTGACTACAAGGTATGGGATTTCTGTCTCATACATGAAAGCCTGGAGGGCAAAGCAGAAAGCTATTGCAGAGATCTATGGTGATTGGGAGGAGTCATACACGGAGTTGCCAAGGTTCATGGCTGCGCTACAAGCTACAAACCCGGGAACAGTGGTTGAATGGTGCCATCTGGATTCCCCAAATCCACATGAGAAGATATTTGGTCGTGTATTCTGGGCTTTTGCACCATCCATTGCTGGGTTTGCACACTGTCGTCCTTTGATATCGATCGATGGCACCCATCTGTATGGAAAGTACAAGCATGTTGTGTTAATTGCAATGGGAATGGATGCAGATGATCAGATTTTCCCCTGAAAAGCAAGTCAAATTAATTTAACAAGTCGAATATGTAAAGAGATATTGTCTAACTTAATTCAATAAGTGAAATATGTAAAGATAGGTTGTGTAGCTCACCATCATATGGTAGTCAGGAGCAACTGCTTGATAAACCCCCGTCGGCGCACTGGCAGGTGGGCTAATGAGGCGTCTTGTGATACGTGTGTACCAAGCCATATATTGTGCAATAGCCTCGTCCTCATCGTCCACCTCAGCTATGGCCTGAACAGAGTTTTCTCGATCATTCCACAACTGGATCCACTTTGCATGGACTTCGGTCCAGTTGTGCTGGGGTTTTCCCCTTCGATTCATCTTGTGCAACACCTCATCATATGGTAGTGCTGGGGGGACCACCTGCACATCCCCAAACTGGCGGCAAACACGCTCTGGGTGGTGCTCCTCTACAATCTCGAAGCATATGAGAGGTGTGGTAGATTGCCAGATATTCTCACCTTCCTTACAAATGGGTGCAAGGTGAGCTAACACGTCGCTGGAGTAGGGTTCCCACACAAACTGGATTGTAAAGTAATGCATGTCACTTTCCTTAAGATTGTTGGTCATTCTAACAGAAACGATGATGGAAAGTAATAAAGAAACTAACTATCCTGATCAGAAGTTTGGCGATCGAATGCATCGCGGTAGTACATCAACGTCTTCGTGGTAGTATTGTAGGAGTATGAGCAATTAAGCTATCTCATAGCTAAAGAGTCCTCCCCATCTACAAATCGAGAGCTAAATGGAGGAGGCTCGGTAGCATAGCATGTCTTCTTCCTAGCTTCTCGCCTTCTCGCCCTTCGAACTGCATTTTGGTCGTCACCTTCACCGAGTGGGACAATGCAGCGTGGTCGTCCAATGGGTATGCGCTCCCATGCCCACAGCTGGTGTCATTGTGAAGTTAATTAAGTAACAAGTTATATAATTAGAAAAAACATACAATGAAGCGGTTGTCATACCTGCAATAAGATGACGGGACCTACGATCTCAACTTTCTCTCGTTCTGAAGCTCTACAAAGTTGTCGATAGAGGAAGGCCAGTGTTGCACTGCCCCAGCTGTACTGGCTAGCAACCTCCAAATCCATTAGCAGTGGGAGGTACAGTAACTGCACCTGACCGCCACTGTTATCAGAGAACAGGACACCTCCAAGTAGTAGTAGAATGTACGCCCTAGCCTGGCACTGCACTGCATGTTCCGCCGCATCTTCTGGTAAGGGCACTAATAGTAGTTGTCGAAGCCAAGCCACCTTCACAGACGAACCCCTAATCTGATTTGGAGGGGGTCTTTGCCCGAGCAATGTTTCAGCGAGAGTTGGCCAATCGTAGCATGCAGATCCAGTAACTGCCAGACCATCAACATGTAACCCCAATATAACTGAAACATCTTGGAGCGTGATAGTGGCCTCCCCAACATTGAAGTGGAAGGTGTGGGTCTCAGGTCTCCATCTTTCTGTGAGCGCCGTTATTAGCTCGTTGTCTAACTTAAAATGGGAACCAAGCTTGTAGATGCATTCGAACCCTGTCGACTTTATGTACTGCATGACTCTATGGTCTGAAACTAGATCTCGCCCAAACTTACGCAAGTGCAGTCTATGTTGGATCACACCATTCGTCTACAAATATTAAACTCACAAGCATAAGCATCTGATCTATTTGTAACGTTTCATGTAATTGTATACGTCATGAAAACAATACTCACATATTCCTCCCGATTCCACACATCAGTTGACCTGTGAAGATGTTGTCTATGGAGAACCTCATTCACCAGCGGGCCGGGATTCACTTGCATTGCCATTTTCGCCTCCCTAATCAAAGAACTTAATTTGTTCAGAATCACAAATAAATTACATACTGAATCTATTTTTTTTTTTTATCATGCATTTCAAAATTATTTAACCTACACTCACTTAACAATCAAATTCGATTATTTACATCGTTTTCTCCTCTATATATATTTAACTTAATGAAATTCTACTATTTTATAAAACAAATTCTTATATAGAATCTATTATTATACAATTATTTTATTATGTTCTCAATCAAAACTTCCTAATCTTTTCCATATTCATACAATCTAATTCTTTCATGTCACTTCAAATATACTCCCTTTTTATTTCATCCCACATAACATATAACTAATATTCATACAATGTAATTGTTTCAACATGCAATTATCCCACAATTGAGGATCTACAACTATCATAAGATTTCGGATCTATAATAATCGCTAATTAATCAATATCCACAAACATTCAACTACCAACCCATTTTTTAACCCCTACCTCTCATCTCCTAATCCATATTTCTTCAAACCACAAACAAATTAATAGAGAAATCACACTAAATTCGAATTATTGTCACAACCACACAACTATCAAGGCATTTACATAAAGACAAAACCCTAAACTCGAATTAACATCTCATATATCCTAATCGATCAAGAAAAAACCGAAAAAAATAAAAAAAAAACTAACCTCGAATCTGCAATAAGATGGAGGGGATGCGAAATACCTGTCAAGATGGAGGGGGATTAGACAAAAAAGAGAGGTGGTCGATGGCGAGAGGGATGGAGAGGGACGGAGGTGGTCGCGGACGAAGAGAGACGAAGAAGATGAAGTGCAGAGAGAGGCGGTTTCGGTTTCTTAGGGTTATTAAATAAAAACGCGGATCCCCACCGCGTTTTATGTTTAATGTTCAACCACCACAATCAATGTCCCTTTGACCAGTTTTTTTTTTTTTACTAAAAAGAGAAACGCGGTATGGGACCGCGTTTCTCTATTTGTCCCATCCGCGTCAGCAACAGCTGACGAGTGGGTCCCCATCCAACACAAGAAACGCGGTCTGGGACCGCGTTTCTAGTGCCAGATAGATTTCTGTATTATTTTCTTTAATTTTCTTATATTTTAAAATAGAAATGCGGTCTGGGACCGCGTTTCTTTTGTAAATTTCAAACTTCCTCCAGGGCGCCAATTCTCTCTCATGCTGTATACATAAAACGCGGTCTGGCTCCGCGTTTTTCTGTCCCACCTGCAAAAAATGAATATTTCTGTAATTAGTTTCAAACATTGAATATTTACGTAATTATTTAATTAATTATGAATATTTCGAAAAAAAATTCATAATCCAAAATAGGCAGGGAAAAAAAAAGAATAATCCAAATGAGAAGATTATGTACTCATGATTAACGTCAAAATCGAACTCAGACATGACCTGATTCAGGTCAAATCAGGTTATTTTGGGTTTGTCAATTTTTTTTTAAAAAAAAAATCATATTTTGATAACTTTATGATAACTTTAAAATGCTAAAGTTAAAGAAGTGATTGTTAAGTTTTTTTTTGGACCCTATACTTATTATATGATGTCATCCTAAGTTCGAGCGCTTGTAATTATACACTACGTTTGATGTAAAATATTTGATTTTTACTATTACTCACGATTCACTACAATTTTTTTTTAGCAACGATGGTTTACTGTGGCTGAAAGTATGGTTGTTGAGACAAAATAGTAGCAACAACTATAGCCACGGGAAATCGGGCGTGGTGAAACCTTTGGCTGCAAAAGAGTCTAGCAACGGCTACAGCCGTGATTAGTATGCTAGCCACGACTGAGCAATGACAGCTTGTCGTTGCAAACTTATTTGTGGAGAATAAAAAAAACTACTTTTTATCCCGAAATCTTCTAACCCGGGCTAAAAAAATCCATATTTTTTTTAAAAAATAAAACACGCCGATAAATGACCCGCTACAAACATGTACATAAGTATAATACAATGAACAAAATCTAATTGTAGAGGATCCTTTCTTTTTAATTCTTATTAATAAAGAGTTTAGTCCCTTAAAATGAATGGTGTTGGCATCTATGGTGTATGTAGCCAGGGCCGGCCCGATATTTTCGGAGGCCCGGTGCGATAATTAGAATTAGACCCTTTTATTTTTAATTTTTTCATGCTTCTTGGAGCAAGCCCAATAGCATTTGTAAAATTTCTCCATTTTACAGATCCAAATGTCAAAATCTCTAAAAAAAATTCATCTAAACTCCAACAGCTTCTCTATTTTACAGATTTTTGCATTTATTATACACTATAATAAATACAAAAATTATAATATATTAAATGTATTTATCAAGCATATTTAATACAATTCTAAAATCAACAGATGTTTAAACAACTCAAAGAGTAATTTAGACATTTAGTCCTCATCGATGTAGGCCCAAAGACTTTTTTTAGTCGAATTGTAGGCCAAAGACTCCTCCTAATCCATGAATTTAGTCAGATCAAATCACCAGCAACAAAGCAATCAGATATATTCAACATCCCTAAAAACGAAATCAGATCAAATCGAAATCACACCATAAACAAAGCAAGCCCTAAAAAGCAATCACCAGAAATCGAACAACAACAAAACAATCAACAGAAATCGAACAGCAACAAAGCAATCACCATAAATCGCACCTCTGGAAACAGCCCCTACAGTAGAGAAGAAGAAATGGCGGCATTAAATTAACCATGGGAAGAAGTGCACACATTCAATTTTAGAGAAGAAATTTCTTCCCCTAAATTTACAGATTTTTCTTCACTTTTCATCCCTTTCTCTATTTTGCAGATGTCTTTGCAAAATCTGTTGGGGTGAAAAAAGGGGTTTTTTTTCTCTAAAATCCCTATTTTCTCTATTTTAGCACACCTGTTGGGATCGCTCTTATGATTCTAAGTATACTTTTTAGTAGTGAATTAATATTGTATGTGACATAAATAATGTTATGGAAAAAATATTTATCATTTATTTACATGAAAACAAGGTTATATGTACACTTCTTAATTTTTAGTGTCACTAGATGACTTTTTTGGAAAAGGATAATTAAAGCAATAACATACCATCAACATATTAAAATTTAAGTTATTTTATTACTATTTTTAAAAGTTAAAAATTATATAAAATCAACTATATTAATTTTTTAATTTTTGAATTATTATATCTGGTAATCATACAATAATTAAATTTAAGTAATAAATGAAAAAAAAAATAAGAACATCATTAGTTCATTACTGTAAGAGTTAACCAAAAAAAAAGAGGTTGGTAGGAGGATGAATAATGGAAGACTGAAAGAGAAGGTGGGACCCAAAGAAAGAAAAAAACCGTGCAATCAAATACTCCGTATAACGGAAGGGGAGTGGGACTCGAACGCGGGATTTCTGCAATACCATGCAAAACAGATGCCACCCAACAAATTCCAGGCCCTTTGCAATTGGACCTTATGCACCGCCTTAACACCGGGCCTGTATGTAGCGACATTGATAATCGGCGTGAGGAGCCCCTAGCGGTGCTCAGTAACTTGCAGACCATAATCCGATTCAATAATAAGACGAGAAAATCCCAACCGATAAGCCAAGCTTAGACAATGCAACACCGCCAGAACTCAACTGTGAGGGCCGAAATTCACCAAATCGAAACGTAAACGGCCGTAGGAGTTCACCATCTGAGCCCCTAACAAGTCCACTGCCTCTAGCTGCCCCTGAGTTTCCTTTTGATACACCATCTATGTTGAGCTTCACCCAGTTGTTGGGCAGGGGAGACCAGGTTGCCATTGCACTGGTGTGTTGGTTAGATGGGGCATGTAAAGAGGTGACCTTGGAGCTAATCTACTCGTAGATTCGGGCTTGCTTAAAACACCAGCATGTTTCCGGCATTACTACGTGTACCACATCATGTACGCCATTCCGCCAAGGTCGAGCAACAACTATCCTCTCTCTTCACATTGTCAAAAATCCAGCACGGTCAGCACTGGACATCCTGGGATGAGAAGAAAGGCGTCAAGCTTGCAATCAGGCCCGTCCATTGACATGTTCAAAGAGCCCAATGGAACAGGGCCCCAAAATTTATTAGGGCCCCATTTTATAATTTATTACTAGTACTTATATTTTTTTGTTTCTTTTAAATCATAAAGTTACTTTGGCACAATGGTATTTGACCTAACTAAATGCCAATATGTTGTGGACTTGTGGGTTCGACTCCCCCTTTGTAGGCAGCTTTAGCAATTTTTTTTTTCATCTATTTTTGTAAGCTATTTAAACATTTTCTAATTACCAAAAAAGGAAAAACTATTTTATTTATTAGATCTCCTTATTAATTATTTTTATTTGTTATTTTAATACAAACTCTTTTATTGGAGTATAATTTATGATATTTTAAGGTTTTCCACATATATATTCAAAATTTTATTTGTAAATTATAACTTCACACAATAAATGACTTTTTAATGTGAAAATACTATAACACACGCACACATATATATGTATTGATGCACTATTAAAGAGTTAAAATATATGACTTAAAATATAATAGGAAGAAGTCCTATATTAAATTTATTACATTTTACACTAATTTACGTGCTATATGTTTTTGAAAGATTAGTAAATGTAACAAGTACTCTATTCGTATCAAAATAGTTTATGCTTAACAAGTTGACAAATTTTTTAATAAGTTAAAAATTATACCTAAAATGTTTTTTAATAATTAGCAAGTCGAACAAAATATCAAATATTTTAAAATTAGGGTAATATTGAATAGTGCCCCTAAAATTCATTGGACGGCCCTGCTTGCAATCCCCATAATACTCCTCCAAACCTGCCCGATTCGCGAGCAGTCTTTAAGATGGAGTTCTGTTTATAAATTTTTTTGATTTTATACCCTTATATTGATATGTTTATAAAATTTTACTGTGAAAAATCATGTTTTAAAAAATAATAAAAATCATTTTCTAAAAGAATCGATATTTTTATTATCTGTATTTTTCAAACATTAATTTTCGTAATAAAATTTTATAAACATATCAATATAATGGTATAGAATCTAAAAATATTTTTTAAAATTTATTTCAATGTTTATTTATATGCGAAATAATTTTTTATTGCATAGTAGAGAGCACCGAGAGGAGTAGAGAATCCGGACTGCATCTGAATCTTTTCCTCCTAAAAATATATTATAAAAAAAATGAAAATTTGCCGGCCGTCAAATGAAATTTGCCAAATTTTGGTTTAGGGTTTATAGCTGCAGTTTGTGGCTCTCAATCTCATTCTTAGTCTTAATCTTCACACACAGGGTCACCGTTGGAGATTGGAGGTTCCATACATCGTTTTACTGTGCGAAGCTTCAAACTCTCCGTGGTAGGTTACTTTCCTTTAACTCCTTTGATTTGTTCAATCTCAATTACTTTAATTTTTTACGATTCCGCAGTACGCAAAACCCTAAATTGACTCCTCTCTCCACTTGATCTATGTAGGGAGATCGAATTGACTTCTGTACCTCGATCGTCATGTCGAATTATATCCCGAAAGATAATTTGTTCATCATCCTCAAGTACTTGCCTGTCAAAACATTGCTGCGTTTCCGAAGCGTGTGCAAAGATTGGAAGCAATTCATCGACTCTCCAACCTTGGCCCAACTGCATCTCTCCGTCCAAAAGCCCCAATTCATATTCGATATTTCTCCAATCAAATATCTTGTAGTCGATCCTCGGCCCAATCCCTTGGTCCACAAACTAAGTAAACCAATTGAAACGGAGAATTATCTACATCTTGTTGGCACTCTTCACGGCGTAGTTTGTCTCTATCATGCCGACAATCTCGTGCTTTGGAACCCTTCGTTACGCAAGATTTCGACTCGTCGTTTCCCTTCCTTTTTCAGATCGCTTACTAGCTATGGTTTCTGGATTGACCCTTCCACCAAAGAGTTTAAAGCCATAATGTTACAACAGCCCGTCCTGAAGTGCATTATGTACTCGTCGTCATCAATTCGAGATGGTTGGAGTGAAATTCCTACAGGAAAGATTAATGGGAACTGGAATCGCAGCAAAGAAGGTCCACCTGTAATCGTAGGAGGAGCGGCCCATTGGGGAGGCTATCTTCATGAGTCCATTAATGACCGTCATCGATATCTCCTTCCCCATCCTCATCAGCCGGTTAATTCCATACTGTCGTTTGACTTCGAGCAGGAAAGTTTTGACATCATTGAGATACCCTATCTTCATAATTCCTGGGGATATTCAGCACCTTGTCGTTGGAAAGGCACCCTTTCATTTGTGCGGGAGGGTGGCTTTCCTTGTGGATTTGAGATATACTCGAGGCAAGAAGATTCGCGGGTTAAAATGGTTGGTTTCAAAGTTGACGATCATTATCCTTATATAGTACGACATGTTTATTGGGCGATGGAAGACGTGGAAGCAAGAAAGAAAAAGAGGAATAGAAAGAAGGATGTGGAATTAGAAAGGCTCTGCGATTTATCAATTGGAGAAACGCAAGAAAATGTAAAGCTTGTAGCTACAACTACAAGCGATGGGGTCAGGGGCGAGTTAATCTTACATGGCACAAAAACTGGTCGTAAAGCTTTGATGAAAGGACTTATGGATTTTGAATATGGTGATATCGTTATGGCTTACGACTTTGTGGAAAGTCTTCTTTTCCCTTAGGTTTGTGTAAAACGCTTTGCCTGTTTACTGTAAGATCGAGAAGTTGCAGCCAAAATTTTACATCCATTGAGCTATTTCTGTGCTATTATATATATTGTCAGCAAACAATTTTGAAAGCACCATTTAATTAGTAGATTTGAGATGCCATTTTGTGTGTTGAAATATAAATACGCGAGCTGAGTATGTGCTGCATAGCATCAGTGAAGTTTCCTTACCGAAATCCTGTTTCGTTGCATTATTTCATTGTTAGCCATATATATTGCGAGTCTATTGGTGATCTAGTAGTCTTTTGTACACTTGAGATCTCACGGAGTTGTTAAAATAACTATAGGTAAAGTTGGCTAAATCTTAATCACTCAAAGTTGACGCTCCTTATATATTACGTGTTTTTTGGGCGATGGAAGATACGGAAGCAAGAAAGGAAAAGAGGAATAGAAAGAAGGATGTGGTATTAGAAAGGTTCGGCGATTTATTCATTGGAGAAACGCAAGAAAACGTCAAGATTCTATCTACAAGCAATAGAAAGAAGAGTGGGTTATTCTTACATGGCAGACAAACTGGTCGTAAAGCTTTGAGGACATTTAGGTATTATGATGATGTCTTTTTGGCTTACGACTTTGTGGAAAGTCTTCTTTTCCCTTAGGTTTGTGTAAAAACGCTTTGCCTTCTTTCTTGCTCCACTTGAACAATCTTGTTGGATCGACGCTGGAATTGTTTGGTGTCAGAGAAGTTGCAGCCGAAATTTTACATTTATTGAGCTATTTCTGTGCTATTATATTATCAGCAAACAATTTTGAAAGCACCATTTAGTTAGTAGATTTGAGATGCCATTTTCCGTGCAGCAGCATCAGTGAAGTTTCCTTACCGAAATCTTGTTTCGTTGGATTATTTCATTGTTAGCTATTGCGAGTCAATTGTTGATCTAGTAGCCTATGGTTGCCACTGAACTAGTTCATGAGTTTGCTTTATCGAAATCAAGCTTGTCAAAACAGGATGAACTGTCATACATACATAATTACACATACACGAACCAAAGCAATTAGCATTATTGGCTTCAATTTTATACCGGCTGTCTGCTGTCATGCTTGTTTTCTGCGCAGCGATTAAGCTAGGAGGGGTGGTTTACTGGAGATCAACGACTAGAAAGTTTCGAGTTGATTGAGTTGATCGATCTATCTTGTACATGGCTTGCCTTCAATTCACCCTATGGGGGTGATATTTTTTCTTGTAGATGTAATTTGTAGTTTAGGCAATAAGTTTTAAGTTTGAACACTTGACAGTTTAAATGGGCGCGCTTCTTCTAGCATATATTGGTTTGCCGATCCCTAAGAATTTAGGTCGTAGATTAACAATGGAAAAAGACAGATGAGTGAGTATATTGAATTCACTATAAGATCTTGTTCATTTCTCCCTAGGTACATCATCAGAGAAATTTAACAAGGCCGAGATGTGTTTTATTCATCAACTAGTTCAGTATCAGTACGTAATGTGTGCGATTTTTTTTAATTTAAATAAATTTGATATTCATACCCGTTCAATCAATTAATTAATTTCTTTCAATATTTTGAAGAGAAAATTTGCCCAACGGGCCTATTTTTTGGGCCTAAATGAGGGAGTGTCTCCCACCCTTGTAAAATTAGGGTTTTGTCCACATAAATTTTTCTGGACAAAATTACCCCCTAATTTCTTACATCCTTCGCCGTTTCAGCACCACAAATCCATGGTAAGTTCTCACCCTCCCCCCCGCCTTTCTCGCTCTCTCCGTCTCCCTCCCTCGGCCGGAGTCCGGTGCTCACCGGCGATTCCGAGTCTTCCTCGTCCTCCATCTCCTTCCTCAATCAACAGATCGACGATGGCAACCAGATCGACGGTGCTCCATTGAAGGATCTCAGATCTCATGGCTCTCTCCCATGGTTGTTCCTCGATGGCTCGATCGGTTGTTTTCTCTCTGATTTTCGTCGACTCACTCCACCTACGCCGACGTCGTCTTCCTCCTCTGACTCTGTCCTCCTCCCATCCACAGATCTAGGATCCGATCGAAGGCGCGGATTTGACCAGCGGTGCGAAACTCCAGATCAAGGATCCTCATCACCAGCGGCAACCGGCGCTGATCTGGTGGGGCTCCGACGAAGCCGACGCCGTTTGCTATCATAATTGGAGCGTTCTCGTTTTGCTGGATCTCCATTGCTGAAGTCGGCGGATGTTCCTTGCAGGAACTTCATTGCTGAAATCGGCGGCTCCGTCGCTCCCTTGTCGGATCTCCCTGTTCTCGGCGCTGTCTTCGATTTCCGAGGACCAGTGATTCGATCTCAGATCTCAGATCGGTGATTTCCGAGACAGAGGCGCTACCTCTCAACCAGATCTGCCGCTGGTGTGGTTTGCTGAAATCCGTTGCCAGATCTGTCGCTTCCTCCCAACTAGATCTGTCACTTCTTCCCCATGTGTCGCTTCCTCTCCATGGTAAGCAATTTCACGGAGACGCTGCTATGAATCAGGTCGCCATGAACCCCGTCAACACCATCTTTGGTATGCTTTCTCCCTCTTCTGAAATCGAAGAGGAGGAGGATGAATCGAAGAGGAAGAACCGTCCTCTCCACCCTATCTCCCTCTGCTGAAATCGCCGGTTGACTTGTGAAGCTCGTCGGATCGATAACTCCGGGGACACATGGTGCAGGCAATCCTCGATTGTGATTACACTCGTTACTTCGAATCCTAGGTGCAGTAGAAGACCTCTGGTAACTGGTAAGTGATATGCGATCTTAGTCCTTCAATTTTCAGATATCAGTTTTATTTGAACTGGTAATTTGTTTGTGTTTCCAAGTGGTATTCTACTGTCATCCAGGATTTCATGATTGAAGGAGGAGATTTCGATAAATAATGAAATGCTGATAGTACTGAAATGCTGAAATAAATACTGAAATGCTGAAATGAGTACTGAAATGCTTTAAATCTTCTTTAAAAGCCTCTTAGCTCAATGGTAGAGTGATGTGCTATGCACAAATACGTGGGTTCGAATCCTGCATAGGCTAAATTTTATATCCCGTAGCACGGTTTCATTAACAATTTCAGCATCAACAACGTTGCTGAAATCGGGGTTTTAGCATCAACAACATTGCTGAAACCGTGGGTTTAGCATCAACAACGTTGCTGAAATCGGGGTTTCAGCATCAACAACATTGCTAGAACCGTGGGTTTAGCATCAATAACGTTGCTGAAATCGGGGTTTCAGCAACTCCGGTTTCGGCAACGTGAAAAAAAAACAGTATTGCAAAAAGAAAAAAAACTGCTGAAACAGAGGGGGAATAGGTGTTTCAGCAACCCATGAAACGTGGAAAAAACAAGGTAAGATGGAGGAAAAAAAACCTCAATTTCAGCAATTTCGGTTTCAGTAATTTCGGCATCGTGGAAAAAAAGAACTCAATTTCAGCAACTTCGGTTTCAGCAGTTTCTGCAAGGCGGAAAAAAAAAAAAAAAAAACTAAATTTCGTGGAATTTTTTTTTTTTGCTGAAAACAAAAATTTCAGCATGATGAAAAATTTGGTGGACAAATCCCAAATATGGAGAGGGGGGGATCCTGATTCCTAATATAGGCTAATTTGGTGGCCTGTATGGAAATTGCCCCTATTTTGAATTGTTATGTAATTAACATAGAATTAAAAAAATATTATAATATATACATATAATCTTTATTTTTTTTAATTAAAATAAATTTAGTATTAATACCCATTCTACTAATGGGCAATGATGGACGAATCGGAAAGTCGAGAGGAAGAGGGTTGGCAGTTTTCATACCTGAGATATGAAAATGATCGAGCTAGGTGAGGAGGTGGGCGGTAGATTATACAATAAGAGCATCCCCAATGGTGGGGTGCCCCAAAACTTCTCTCTCCTTTTATCATTCGTCCACCTCACTTTTCACTAACTTTATTTCCAACCCTCCACAATTCATTTTCACTTCCCACAATAGTCGGGTTCCCCAAATCACTTTTTCCATCTCACATCAAATAAAAAAGAAAGAAAAAAGAATTATTATAGGGACATGTGGCCTTATTTTATTGGTTTCGGATTTGGGAAGGTTCCCAATATATTGAGGCACCCCAAAAATCGGGAGGTTGTCTACAATACTCGGGTTGCCCAAATGGGTGGAAAAAGTAAAGTGGGGAGGCTTGCTCCTCACCGTTGCTGATGCTCTAAGGTTGGCCGGGGATTTTCTCCTCTTTCCTTTTTTTTTTAAATTTTTTTTCATGTTTTAGCCACGACATTACCTTGTGGAATTAACACCCATTGTGGAAAAATTAGCAACGGAAACCTATTACCGTGGCAAATTAAATGCTTAACCACTTTAATCCAAATACATAAAAGAAGAACAAGAGAAAGAACAAAATGGGAAAAGCCAAGAATTTATTTGGTTAAATTAATATTTGATGGATTAGTACTTGAATAAAGTGAGACCGTCATTGGATTCATCCTTACGGGTCATAAAAATTGGAAAAAGCTAATCAACCTCGAAAATCGAAGTATTAGCGCGCTCTTTAAAAGGAATTCTTGCAGCAGATTAAGCTAGATTAAAATTGAGGACAATAACCTCGTAAATTCGATGAAAGGTACGTGAAAATGCTCTTGGGATATTGAGATAGAAAATTTTCTGTTTAACACAAAGTAAAATTTCTATTATAAGGCCGCAATGAGAAAATTGGCTATTTGGTTGCAAAGACAATTATTTTTTTTAATAAAAAAAAAAAACCTTTTGCACGATTTTTACCAAAATCGAGCTACAAAGTTGGCCACAGCGACAGGACCTGTTTCACTTTTTAGCCCGGTTATTACAAAGAACCGGGATAAAAAGCAGGGATTACTTTTTAGAAGGTAAATTAATTGCTTTTTGTCAAGATGCTTTTGGCAGGCGTATGACTCGCCCTCATCCTTAAGAGGATGAGCAACCATGAGTTTTACTCACCTTAAAGTTACTAAAAGGGTTTTACCTTAAGGTAAGGGAATTAAATGGAAGATGTTAACTTGGTAGAGGGAGGTAAAATCTTCCCTTTTCTAATTCTATTTTACTTTTTTTTTAATCAAAAAGTAAAGGAAATATATATATATATATATATATATATATATATATATATATATATATATATATATATTTTTGATACAAGACAAGGATTTGAGGATGGTCAACTGTGGTTTACCCATCGCCCAAGAGCATCCAACTGGACGACGTCGACAATTTCAGTAGGAGCACGCTCAGCGACAAATGATGAAGAGAGACCGATGTGCGCCAGCCTATCAGCAACCTGGTTCCCCTCGCGGAAGGTGTGCAAGAAGGAAACCTTCTCGAAAGCGCGACAGAAGTTGAGGGCATCGGAAACCATCATCTCAATCTCCCAAGGACACCGCCAGATCCCCTTCATGACGTTGATGAGCATCAAGCAGTCACCCTCCACCTCGAGTTGGGAGAAGCCCCTTTTTGTAGCTTCCTGGAGTCCAAACAAGAGACCCAGACACTCAGCTTGCTCCGCAGACACCCTACCATGGCCTCGGGCACCACAAGAGAGAACTGAACCTTGGCTATCACGAATAACGAACCCAGAGGCAGCAATGCCCGAACCAACCATCGCACCGTCAAAATTGAGTTTGACACATTCGTCGGATGGTTTTTTCCATTTTACAATTTTCTGTTTTTTTGTTCTGTTTTGGTGGGTATTTCTTCTTGTATTGGGCGTGTCATCTTCTTGTTCCTCCGATTGTGATTTTCTCCAGCTTAATCTGTATTGTTTTGTATTTTTTATCCATTCTTCTAAGTTCCTCATGTCATTGTTGTCGAATAGAATTCTGTTTCTCATTGACCAAATGCCCCAAAGGGAAAAGGCAATGAACGATTTTTGTTCTGTTGAGATATTTGCAATAATGTCCGTAATTATATTCTTATAAGGTCTGTCTTCTTTGTCTGTGTTCCGGATTATTTGCTCAATTTGTCTATCCATTCTTCCGATAAAGGATAAGGAAGTTTGACATTCAGTAAAGATATGGGTAGCATCTTCACCAACGTAGTTACAAAGTGGGCACTCAAGTAGGACATGAACTCCTTTACTTTGTAGTCTGACTTTCGTTGGTGTCCCGTTTAATAGGTTTTTCCATAGAAATATTTTTTTATTTTTGGCGGACAGTCAATTTTCCAAATCCAGCCGAGTGGGTCGGGGTTGGTTCTTCTAGTTTTCGTGACATGGTCTAGAGCACTCGCAGTTGAAAACCATCTGTTTCTGCTTAGTTTCCAGTATAGTCTATCTTCGATTTTATTTGTGGGAATATGAACTTCCAGGATTCTTTCAACGATGTCCAAAGGGAGAAAGTCTTTTAATCTATAAAAGTAAAGGAAATATATAATGGGACAAATAATAAAGGGAAATAAAAAGTGAAAATAAATTTGAAAGTGGGTAAGACCTAAGAGGTATCTCATGGATGTTGAACAAATCTTTTATGATAAGATAGAAAAAGTAAAAATAAATTTTAAAAAAAAGAGATGTAAAATTAGGATAGGAAGAGAAAAGAAAATGGTTAAGAGGTTTCCCCATGATTAATGATGATATAAATCTTTTCCTTATTAAAAAAATGTAAAATAAATAAATAAAAATTGGTTTCAAATGAAATTTCCCAAAATTTTAGTTTAGGATAGCTGCACTTTGTGCCTCTCAGTCTCATTCTTGGTCTTAATCTTCACACTGGATTACCATTAAGAGATTGGAGGTTCCATATATACATCGCTTTACTGTGCGAAACTTGAAACTCTTCGTGGTATGTTTCCTTTAACTCCTTTAATTGATTTGTTCACTCTCAATTAATTATTTACAATTCCGCAGTACGCAAAACCCTAAATTGATGTCATTGAAATCAATCTCTTCTCTCCACTTGATCCTAGGGATATCGAATTGAGTTCTATACGCCGATCGTCACCATGTCGGATTACATCCCGGAAGATAATCTGTTCGTCATCCTCAAGCACTTGCCTGTGAAAACCTTGCTGCGTTTTCGATGCGTCTGCAAAGATTGGAAGCAATTCATCGACTCTCCCATCTTCGCCCAACAGCATCTCTCCGTTCAAAAGCCCCAATTCATTGTCGATCTTTATTCAACCAAATATCTTGTGGTCGATCCTCGACCCGATCCCTTGGTCCACAACCTAAGTAAACCAATTGATCAAACGGAGGATTGTCTATATCTTGTTGGCACTCTTCACGGCGTAGTTTGTCTCTATCATTCCGACAACCTCGTGCTTTAGAACCCTTCGTTACGCAAGATTTCGACTCGTCAGTTCCCTTCCTTTTTCAGATAGGTTAGTATCTATGGTTTCTGGATTGACCCTTCCACCATAGAGTTTAAAGCCATAATGTTAGAGCAATGGCACGTCGCCTCGGAGTGCATTATGTACTCTTCAATCCGAGATGGTTGGAGTGTAATTCCTACAGAAAAGATTGTGAAGTGGTATCGCTGCAGGTTCAGAGAAGGTCCACCTGTAATCGTCGGAGGAGCAGCCCATTGGGGAGGCTGTCTTCATGAGTCCATTAAACGTACACGCCCATCATCGTCACACGGTTAATGCCATACTCTGTCCTTTGACTTCGAGCAGGAAAGTTTTGACATCATTGAGATGCCCTATCTTCATAATTCCCGGGGATATTCACCTTGTCATTGGCAAGGCACCCTTTCCTTTGTGTGTTGGGATGGTGAGCTTCGTCGTGGATTTGAGATATACTCGAGGCAAGAAGATTCATGGGTTAAAATGGTTGGTTTGAAACTTGATCTTGATCCTTATTTACATATTTTTTGGGCGATGGAAGACGTGGAAGCAAGAAAGAAAAAGAGGAATAGAAAGAAGGATGTTGAAATAGAAAGCCTTTCCGATTTATGAATCGGAGAAACGCAAGAAAATGTAAAGGTTCTAGCTAAAACTACAAGCGATGGAGTCAGGGGTGAGTTATTCTTACATGGCACAAAAACTGGTCGTAAAACTGTGATGAAAGTACATGGGGATTATTATTATGTCGTTATGGCTTACGACTTTGTGGAAAGTCTGGTTTTCCCTCTTGCTTAACTTGAACAATCTTGTTGCACTACGTCCTGGTGCAACTCAGGCAACGGACATAAAGTCGTCGCCTGAAGGCCTCTCACGTCACTTGAGGATTCAGGCAACGGACATGTTGTCGCCTGAGACCCCGTAGCTTCAAGCCCGTGCCTCTGATCTCTAGGCGACGAACAACCGTTTGTTCGTTGCCTGAGTTATCTCAGGCAACGAATACACTGTCCGTTGCCTGAATATGGTCAACGAGTTTGCAATCGTTTGTAACCATTCAAGTGACGAGATAAGTTCATCGCCTAAGTCTTGTTCGTCGCCTGAGCGTCGTTCCCAGTCAGAAAATCTAAATACTCAGGCCACGAAAGTAACTTTATTTCGTTGCCTGAGTCATCTAGCAACGGATATGATGTCGTGGCTTGAGTCTTGAAGGAGGTGTTTTTTCATTTTGTACCAACCACAAGGGTTTCTTTGTTCGTTGCCTGAGTGATCATTGTTCGTTGCCCGAGTGACATATTGATCATTTTTTAAATGTTCTTACAACGGGTTTACCCTATGTTCGTTGCTAGAATGGAGTTCCCAATAAACAAAATCCTATTTGGAAGCTCCATTTTCTCCCTGCGGACACGCACCAAATCGCATCCAAATCACCTGTTTCTCATAACACATTCACAAGCTTGTGGACATCTCGCACATACATTTCACATTCATAATTGACATCCATATACATCCACATTTGTCTAAAAGTGCATACATTTCAAATTCATACGAATGTCACATTCAAGTTAGTTTTTCGTTCCAACAAAATATTCCCAAATCGACATTCAACTTTGTCTAGCAAAAACCCACAAAACCCAACCCTTCTTTTCTACCAACACTACACACATTCATAGGTTAATCAAACTAGTTCAATACTAGAGTTAAATAGTCAAAAGATGAGGAAGAGAATCACATTCAAACCTTAAGCTTCATTTGCACGGGTGCCAACCGAAGCTTGTTTGTCTGCGACTAACCCCCGCACGACATCCCGCAACTCAGCAAGGCCCGATATGGCCAACCTTGCCTCCTCCTGAGCCTTTGCAGCATCCCCCTGAGCCTTTACAGCATCCTCCTGAGCCTTTACAGCCTCCTCCCGAGCCTTTACAGCCTCCTCCTGAGCCTTTACAGCCTCCTCCCGAGCCTTTACAGCAGCCTCCTCAGCCTTCGAAGCCCTCTCCTCCAGCTCCCTCCTCTCTTCCCTCCTCTCTTCAGCTGCAGCAGCAGCCCATGGGCCTCCCCTCTTCTTTGGGGGTCGCTGATGAGCCCCTCCCAAACCTACATAAACACCATTAAAATGTAACGACATGTATTTGAATAAGGAATTGACATCAATATTGATCAGATCTATACATATAGATTATAGTAAATTTTCTTTTGTCAAAATTCTTCAAAATCTGAATGTCATTTTCAATAAAAGAGTATACATTATTAAAGTATTTTCTTCAAAATCGATCAGATTAAAGTCAATTTCTGTGAATAATGTAATCTGATAAAAGAGTATACATTATTAAAGTATTAAAGTATTTTCTTCAAAATCGATCAGATTAAAGTCAATATTGATCAGATCTATACATATAGATTATAGTAAATTTTCTTTTGTCAAAGTTCTTCAAAATCTGAATGTCATTTTCAATAAAAGAGTATACATTATTAAAGTATTTTCTTCAAAATCGATCAGATTAAAGTCAATTTCTATGAATAATGTAATCTGATAAAAGAGTATACATTATTAAAGTATTTTCTTCAAAATCGATCAGATTAAAGTCAATTTCTATGAATAATGTAATCTGATAAAAGAGTATACATTATTAAAGTATTAAAGTATTTTCTTCAAAATCGATCAGATTAAAGTCAATATTGATCAGATCTATACATATAGATTATAGTAAATTTTCTTTTGTCAAAGTTCTTCAAAATCTGAATGTCATTTTCAATAAAAGAGTATACATTATTAAAGTATTTTCTTCAAAATCGATTAGATTAAAGTCAATTTCTGTGAATAATGTAATCTGATAAAAGAGTATACATTATTAAAGTATTAAAGTATTTTCTTCAAAATCGATCAGATTAAAGTCAATATTGATCAGATCTATACATATAGATTATAGTAAATTTTCTTTTGTCAAAGTTCTTCAAAATCTGAATGTCATTTTCAATAAAAGAGTATACATTATTAAAATATTTTCTTCAAAATCGATCAGATTAAAGTCAATTTCTGTGAATAATGTAATTTGATAAAAGAGTGTATATATATAGATAAAGAGCAATGTAATTTGATAAAGAGTAAAATGAAATCAGGAGATCAAACAATCTGATAGAGTATATATATAGACAATTTCTGTTAAAAATTGTCATAAAAAGGGGACAACTAAAATGAAGTGCAGTTTATATTTTAAATAAAGTGTATGTGTTGGTGGCATACCTCTAACTTCTGTTCCTCGACGCTCTCCCAAGCAAGATATTATGATATCGCGTTGTGCTTCTATGGTCAAGGGGGCTGGTGCCGCTTCTGAGTCTGGTGGATTGGATTGTTTTATCCCATCAAATGTTTGCTGAAGTTTTGTCTATCATAAGAGAGAGAGCCTATAAATAACAACCTAAATCAGTTTACAAATTAGTTATACAATATTACATTGAAAATAAAACTTACAAGTTGTTCTCCAGCATTTGGGGAAGACTTGTACATGTTCAGCACGACTTCAACAAACGGCGCCTGACTGCCTCCTTTAGCCAGCTCAATTGCCCTGTGGGTGAATGGCTTTGGGCCAGAACGATGGTTGATAGGGTTTGGGTTTTTGGTGCGGTTCTCCTTGTTCCGTGCACACAATGCCTCAAAAAAACACAATTTGGCAAATTAGAGAACGCTTAACAACTATAAATGCACACACACAAATATATATATACAAAAAAAAATGTCCAGCAGTAGATGTTTACCTTCTTTGCCTCATTTTCGAACTCATTCTCTATCAACCATTTCCACTCAGATCGACGGTGCTTGAACTCATCCGGCATCCGGCTTCTCCCGTACTCAGTATAGATCTTCCGGCACCGACATTTCCAAGATCTATAGATACTGTTAGCACGTCCATTGATGAATTTTCGGATAAGTGGATCTAGATTCTCCATATCGTACATGTTCTGGATGACATAAGAAATCAGAAAGTTAGTAAGTTTATTTGTAATTTCTAAATTCTAAAGTGATGATCTTTAAAATTTCAAGTTTAAACTATATAAGAGTATCCCCAAAATCTGATGCAAAATTTGTATAAATATTTCATGATAAAATATATATAAAAGGACCCAAAACAAGAAACCACAATAAAAATAAATATAAAGAGAAATTAGAGTAGCTATAGTTATATTAGGAACAACAATATAGAAAAAGAGTATCGATACTAACCAAGATAACTTAGGTGACAACACAACAGATAAAGAGTATCTACACAAGACATTAAAATCTAATAAAGCAAGCTAACTCAGCAGAGAATTGTTTGCAAGATATCTCCATACAAAACATTAATCTAATGTATGACAGAGAATTGTTTGCAAGATATCGTACATGTTCTGGATGAAAACATGTACAAGAATAAAAGAATAAGTACCCCGAGGTATGCAAAGAGGGCGTCCCTATGCTCCTTGTCAAGCGCTGACTAGGACGCCGCTCGCATTGGGACTTGTCCCCTCACCAGGGCAGTGAACGTCTTAGTCGAGTCTGGGCCCCCAAGGAAATTGGACCAGACCAAGGGTAGTGGCCTTCCTAATGCCGTCTTCAATGCCATGGTTTTGTGGCTCGCTATGTTGCGCTGCTTTGCGGGGGCTTCTCCTGCACAGACCAGGTGAGAGAAAGAAGACATTATTAGGAGTGAAAACAGAAAATCGAAAACACAATAAAATGCAAGTAAAGAATAATAAGCAACATCAGGATGTGCTAGTTGCGCGCAGAATCTGTTTGTTTGGTTGTCAAGACTAAACATATGGAACGATTTATCAGGTCATTGTTAGGATGGTGTAGCTTCCACACTATCCAAATCAAGCTTGTCAAAACAGGACGAACTGTCATATATACATACATAATTACATATATATACACAAATCGAAGCAATCAACATTTTTGCTGTCATGCTTGTTTTCTGCGCAGCGATCAAGGATGAGTGGCTTACTGGAGAGACGACTAGCTAGAAAGTTTCGAGCTGATAAAGTTGATCGATCTTTATGATCAACTTGCTTTTGATTGACCCTATGAGGGTGGTATTTTTTTCTTGTAGATGTAATTTGTAAAATTTAGGCAACAAGGTTCAAGTTTGAGCACTTGACAGTTTGATGGGCTTCTTCTAGCTTTGGTTTGCCGATCGACCTGCTAAGATTTTGGTTGGCTTCATGAATTAATTGTTTAACTGTTGCCTATTTTATTTTTCACTACAGAAACAGCTCATTCTGTCAACTCCATCTCCCTACATATGTTAACTAATATTCGGTCGTAGATTAAAAATGGAAAATGAAAGATGGAGTTAAACAGACATTAGAGTCAGATTGCCCCAGTCGGGGTGGCCCAATGGTAAGGAGCAAGAGGATGAGTGAGGAGGTCGATCCCGGGTTCGATCCTGGCCTCCGCCTGGTTTACCACCGAAGGTGGGTTTCTCTTCATGAAAAATGTATGTGTTGAGAAATTAACAAGACGAGGGAGTACATTGAATTCACTATATAAGATCTTGTTCATTTCTCCCTAGCGAGGCACATCATTAGAGAAATTAGACCGAGATGTGTTTTATTCATGAACTACCAAAAGCCATATGCTCCCAAGCAAGACTTCCCCAAGACATCAAGATTCCCCCATAGCTGAGCCATCGAGACATATATTACAGATGCCAAGCCTATATATGCACAATGCACGTACATAACCACTAACCCACCGTACGCCCCTCATCGTCGCGCCTCCTTCAGTCGGATAACCGTTGCTATCAACCGAGCAATCAGAATTGACCGGCCTTGACCCAGCCCGACGGAGGCTTCTCCCAAGCAATCATCTTCTCCTACTCTCTCCTTCCGCCCCATCAGATCTGCACGGAACTAGCTTTCCAAGTGTCCTCATACTCCGTGCGATCCACCACAAATCGCACCTTATTCGCGATCCGATGGGTTGTGTTGAAGACCCGTCCGTTTCTCTATCGCCAATTAAGCCCACCACAATTCAGCCCATCCTCACTGCCAGTACGTACGGATCATGAGGTTAATTCCTCCGGATCGAGCCATACTGCAAAATTTTGTTTAGGGTTAACTACGGCTAGTGGGTCACCATTGGAGATTCCGATCCATACATCGTTTGGTTGTGTCAAGCTTCAAATTTGAAACTCTCGTGGTAGGTTTCCTTTTAACTCCTTTAATTAATTTGTTGGATCTCAATTAATTTCTTACGATTCCGCAGTACGCAAAACCCTAAATTGACGTCGACATATATTGAAATCAATCTCCTCTCTCCACTTGATCTATGTAGGGATCGAATTGAGTTCTGTACGTCGATAGTCATGTCGGATTACATTCCGGAAGATAATCTGTTGGTCATCTTCAAGTACTTGCCCATCAAAACATTGCTGCGTTTCCGATGCGTCTGCAAAGATTGGAAGCAATCCATCGACTCTCCAACCTTCGCCCAACTGCATCTCTCCCTTCAAAAGCCCCGTTTCATTATCGATCGTCATGAACCCAACAAATATGTTGTCGTTGATCCTCAGCCCGATCCCTTGGTCTACAATCTAAGTAAACCAGAAACGGAGAATTATCTACTTCTTGTTGGCACTCTTCACGGCGTAGTTTGTCTCTATGATTTCAAAAACCACCTTCTTGTGCTTTGGAACCCCTCGTTACGCAAGTTTTTGAGCCGTCCATTCCCTTCGTCTTTCAGATGGTATAAAGCTCCGTTGATGAATAGCTATGGTTTTTGGATTGACCCTTCAACCAAAGAGTTCAAAGCCATAATGTTACAGCAAAAGCCAGTCCAGAAGTGCATTATGTACTCGTCAATCCGAGATGGTTGGAGTGAAATTCCTACAGGAAAGATTGGGAAGTGGAATCCCTGCATAGAAGGTCCACCTGTAATCGTCGAAGGAGCGGTCCATTGGGGAGTCTGTCTTGATTCAATTCATGAAACGCATCATCGATATCGCTATTACCATAGTCATCACACGGAGAAGGCCATACTGTCATTTGACTTCGTGCACGAAAGTTTTGACATCATGGAGATACCCTATCTTAAATCCTGGGAATATGCACCTTGTCGTTGGCAAGGCACCCTGTCAGTTGTGTGTTGGGATGAGGATGACCATACTCGTGGATGTGAGATATACTCGAGGCAAGAAGATTCATGGGTTAAAATGGTTAGTTTCAAAGTTGATCATCATCCTTATATAATGTGTGTTTTTTGGGCGATGGAAGATGTGGAAGGGAATAAAGAGGAGGTGGATGTGGAATATTTACAAAGGATGCGCGATTTATATGGAGAACCGCAAGGAAATGCCAAGGTTCTAGCTATAAGCCACAAGGATTCGGGTGAGTTATTCTTACATGGCACAAAAACTGGTTTGAGAGTTTTGAGCAAAGGCCTTAAGAATTTTGGGGCTGTTATGGCTTACGACTTTGTGGAAAGTCTTCTTTTCCCAGTTTGTGTAAAACGCTGATCCACTTGAACAATATTGTTGGATCGATGCTGGAATTGTTTGGTGTAAGAGAAGTTGCAGCCGAAATTTTACATCTATTTGGAGCTAGTTCCGTGCTATTATTATCAGCAAACCAGTGTGAAAGCAAGCACCATTTAATTAGTAGATTTGAGATGGCGTTTTGTGTGTTGATATATAAATACACGAGTATGTGCAGCATCAGTGAATTGAAGTTTCCTTACCGAAATCTTGTTTCGTTGCATTAATTCATTGTTAGCTATTGTGAGTCTGTTGTTAGCTATAATTAGAGTTTGCGTGCTTTACCGAACGATGCTTATTATTTTGTGTTTTTACAATTTTTATACGCGAATATAAGTGCTGTTTGCTGAATGCTACTTATTATTATGTCAATCATTGTTGTCTGTTCATTGTACATTGCGCGCAGAATCTGTTTGGTTGGTTGTTAAGACTGATCATGTGGAATGATTCTTATGGATTCTTATGAAGTTTCGTATTTTGATGCGTGCGCTAATGGGGTACCTGCCTTGAATTGATCCTATGGGGTGATCTTTTTTCTTGTAGATGTACGTAATTTGCAGTTTCGGCAACAAGGTTCAAGTTTGAACACTTGACAGTTTGATGGGCTTCTTCTAGCTTTGGTTTGCTGATCTGCCGACATTTCATATCTCCTCAGAAATTAACAATCCATGAGCGAGTACATTGAATTTATAAGATCTTGTTCATTGAGTACATTGAGTTTACCCTTTAGGGTTGTGGATGTGGATGACCTGGTTTTTCAATTTTGAACACTTCTCTCAAACTTGATTTTCAAGCTCATTGAGTTTTGCCTTTCACTTTTTTTTTACTTCTCAACCTACCAATAGCGTTATGTGTTTGATATTTCAAAATCAAATTTTCTTTTTAAAAACTGCAAAGTAAAAACCTATTTATCATGTTAGCATTTTCGTTTTTTTTTTTTTTTTTTTTTTTTTGCTCTTTGCACATTTTTTATTTATTTTCAGCCACTGTTGTAGTGTTGTTGATTGCTCAGATGTTGTTTGCACATTTGTGCATTTTTGCTGTTGCACACTTGCACTTACAGCTTGCCCAGCAGCTGCTATGTATTGTTGCACTTGTATCTTGCTCAGCCTGGGGTAGCTCACCTCATGGAGACCAGCCCAAAGCTAATCAATTGTTGTACGTAGGGGTGTTGATATATACACCGCAAATCCGGATTAAGAATTGCACGTCCACTAGCAGACCATTTGCACGTCCTTAAGCAAACCCTAGTTAGGGTTTCGCGTTTAGGGTTTAGAGTTTCCGATGGTTTTGTATTGATAATTGAAAAAATTAAAGTGTTTAGCTAGTGGAGTTGAAGTATTTAGGGTCTAATTAAATGGAAAGTAATAATTGTTAAGGTTTTCATTCGGATAATATGCGAATAATGTTACAAGGAACGGAAAAAAAGGTTTACATCCATAATTTTAATAAACTGGTGGAATAAAATCTAGGAAAATAGTAAAGGGAGACCGGACTCGACACGTAAGGCTCGAAATCTCAAACTGAGCTTGAAACGGAGCATCCCATCCTTCGACGCTCGGTTGATGATGTGCGACCCATTCTGGCAGAAGAGGAGCGTTAGGACGCAACCAGATCTATGAGAACGGAAAATTAGAGTTAGAGTATTGACATATATATATATATATATATATATATATATATATATATATATATATATATATATATATATATATATATATATATATATATATATGAAAAGCAAGAATAGGTAATAAAAAAAGACGTTTGAAGTCGTACCGCGGCAAAATGGTCTTGGTTTTCGATGCAGGCTACACCAAGGGTTGCTGATTGAGGGTTGTTAGCAGGTGTCGGCGAGGTAATGGGGAGACATGTGAACGGATGATGCCAAGCTAGGACGACGAGAGGAATCTGATATACCGTTGCAAATACTAAACCCATAATGGGTAGCTCTATCGGCCACCGTCTCCTATCACCATGCACAGCTCCCACCCATCTCTGGTACTCGACGAACTCCTGGAATGGGTACTCTCCCGTATAACAATCGGCGTAGAGATCGACGTGATCCTCCAAGTGATTGCATAATAACGTTTTGAGTTCCGGGAAAGCAGACTCGTCGATCGGAGATGTCAATGACGCCAAAGCACGGTAGCCACAAAGACCATCTCCAACAGTGTCCCTCACACCCTCAATATGACCGAGCATGAAGGGATCAACGTTGTTTCGACCCCAGTTGAACCCTCCGAACACATCATCACGTCCACGTCGAGCTGAGGTCGCTTGTGGACGATGTCGAGCAGCATTTCGAGCTGCACGTGCTTCTTCTCTCTCAAATCTTTCTCTTAACTCCTCGTGTGGAAACGGGTTGGTTCTGCAGGCATTCCTCGACCCCTGAGGCCTCCCCTTCTTTCGGACGCTTGCTGATGAGGGTGGGTGCAGCTCATCGTCGCATACATCGTTGGAAGCCGTGTGTGAAGATGACAGCTCATACGGTAGTGGGGTGTCGTCGATGTCAGTCCATGACAAATCCATCCAGAACGGGTGGATGTCCTCGGCGGGTATCGGAGTACCGGAGTTGACGTATGCCTGAATCTCATGGACACAAGGGATCCCGTAACAAACCCTCCAATGTCGGTCCGTGCATACCGGAGGAACCTTTTGGTTCATGACATCCTGCCACATCTTGTATAGATAATTGAAACACTTTTTGGAGATTAAAGTCTTTACCTCATCGAAAAGGTTGACTTTATACGCCATTGTTGGCCATTTGAAGCGGTCGATCTCCAAAGCAGTTTGCAGCTCATGCAGTTGACAATTGTTGACTCTATGGATTGCATCGATCACGATGCGAAAGTCACCAGTCGATGAGTGAAGTGCCTCCTTCAGAACCTTGTGTTGACCCTCAACTCTGTACACATTGAAGTGCATACCACTAAATATTCGATTTTATATAATATTGTAATGAGAGATATGAAGTAAGGTTGTACCTGTTTGTCGTACGGGTGCGGAGATGAAAGACATTATCTACGTAGCATCGTACGATGCTCCTGCTGTATGGAAGCCACACCGCCTCTAAATACGCCACCACACCTGGGAATGGGTGCCATGCAGCGTGTAGCGCCCGACGACGTCGGTTTAATGATTCCTCCGACCGCGATTCGAACAACCCCCAACAGTTGCCCTTAAAGATGCCAGCGTGGTTTAAATTCTTTTTGATCTTCAGAGCAGCTTCCTCGCATCTTCTCGTCACGTGTAACCAGCAAAGGAGATGTTGGATGTCGGAGAACACAACATTCAGCAGTTTTAATATGTTTTAATGTCTTTTATTATATTTTAATGTTAATTAAATATGTTTTAATGTTTTAATGTTTTAATGTCTTTTCATGGCCTTGAATGTTTTTTATTGTCTTTCAATATTAATTTATTTTTATGCATTTTAATATATTTTAATGTTTTTATTTTAATTTATTCTAATGTCTTTTGATGTATTGTAATATATTTTAATGTTTTTTATTGTCTTTCAATTGTAATTTTTTTTCTATGTATTTTAATATATACTATCTATTATATTCTATCAAATTAAAACTATATTCTTTTCTGTCAAACTATATACTATAAACATAACAAATCATAAACACTATATATTATCAATTATATTCTATCAAATTATATTATAAAACTATATTATAATCTATCAAATTATATTTTAAAACTATAAAAATAAATCAAACAAAATAAGTAATTCAAATAACATACCGGTGGGGTCGGGACCGGAGACAGCTCAATCGTCCGCCGCTTCCGCGGCGGTAATATGGGATCCTCCACCTCCGCCACTGCTCCACCACCACCACCACCACCAGACGCCGGTGCTGATCCGCCACCACCACCCTCCTCAGCCACCGCCTCCACCGGCACTGCCCCACCACCTCCCTCCTCAGCCACCGCCTCCACCAGCACCGCCCCACCACCTCCCTCCTCAGCACCGCCCCACCACCGCCCACCACTGCCTCCCTCGATGCTCCACCCCCACCACCACCCTCCGCCTCCATCGGCGTCGCACCACCACCCGCCTCCCTGGCCGCCAGCAGCACCGCCTCCATCGCCTCCACCGCCACCTCGATCTCTCTCTCTCTCTCTCTCTTTCCGTCTCCATCTCTCTCACTGCGTTTCTCTCTCTCTCACTCTCACTGCGTTTCTCTCTCTCTCTCTCTCTCTCTCTCTCTCTCTCTCTCTCTCTCTCTCTCTCTCTCCGGCAGCCTCTCTCTCGATCTCACTCCGACGATCTCTCTCTCTCGATTTCTCTCTCTCTGGCGAAGACGAAGACGAAGAGGAATGGATGGAAGACGAAGAGGCACGTCCGCTTCGTCTTTAGTAGACGGGTTTGCACGTCCTTAAGGACGTACAAGCACGTTTTTAAAAAAAAATAAAAACGTGCTTGCACATCCGGGCTGATCGGGTGGCTGTAAACCCACTTGCACGTCCTTAAGGACGTGCAAACACGTCTTATAAGGACGTGCAAACACGTCTTCAAGGACTTGCAAGCACGTCTTCAAGGACGTGCATGCACGTCTTTAAGGACGTGTGAATTTGCGGTGTATATAGCCGAAACGTGTACGTAGACCTTATGGAATTAGGCTAATTAGCTCATGTCATAATGTGAGCAAAAAGAGCCATGTGTAGTGCATAGACCTGAGTTTTTTTTTAAATGCTCAAATAAAATCAGTTCACTTAGGTTTATAACCTAACCAAACCTATTAGTTTCGGTTCGATATGACCAGGTTCGGCTTGATTTTGGGCCGATGAACCGCCCTAGGCGGAGGCAGTGGTGAAATGCAGATTAATGGGGGATTGTAATTGTAGCTCTTGATTTAATGGGGGATGTTAATTGCAATTCGGTCATGGAAGAAAATGCAATTTGGGTTTATAAATAATCATTTTATCATTTGAAGGGTAAATAACTTATTTTAATATTTGAGGGATATATAAATAACATAGCAAGTTTATACGGATATATAAACAATTGTTCCTATAAAAAAAATATGAAAAAAAAATGAAATTTTGGTGTCAAATGAAATTCCCCAAAAATTTTGTTTAGGGTTTATATATAGCTGCAGTTTGTGGCTCTCAATCTCATTCTTCGTCTTAATCTTCACACACACTAGGTCACCATTTAGAGATTGGAGGTTCCATACATTGTTTTAGTGTGCGAAGCTTCAAACTCTCCGTGGTAGGTTATGATTTCCTTTAACTCCTTTGATTTGTTCAATCTCTATTACTTTTTAACGATTCCGCAGTACGCAAACCCCTAAATTGATCGATGTCATTGAAATTAATCTCCACTTTCCACTTGATCCATATTGTAGGGATATCGAATTGAGTTCTGTACGTCGATCGTCATGTCGGATTACATCCCGGAAGATAATCTGTTCGCCATCTTCAAGCACTTGCCTGTGAAAACCTTGCTGCGTTTCCGATGCGTGTGCAAAGATTGGAAGCAATCCATCGACTCTCCAACCTTCGCCCAACTGCATCTCTCCGTTTAAAAGCCTCAATTCATCGTCGATCTTCAAGAACTCAACAAATATCTTGTAGTTGATCCTCAGCCTGATCCCTTGGTCTACAACCTAAGTAAACCTGCAGGAACGGACACTTCTCTACTTCTTATTGGTACTCTTCACGGCGTAGTTTGTCTCTATGATTTCAAAAACCTTGTGCTTTGGAACCCCTCGTTACACGCAAGTTTTTGAGCCGTCCTTTCCCTTCGTCTTTCAGATGGTATGAAGCTTATGCAGCTTCGTTGATCAATAGCTATGGTGTCTGGATGGACCCTTCCACCAAAGAGTTTAAAGCCATAAGAGCATCCGCATTCGTGAAACCCACTCCGGGTTCCTTAACTCCACTTTTTATATTTCTCTCCTTAAAAAACTCAATACAATTTTTTACCCGCATCCCTAAAACCCTTTAAAACCCCATTTTATTTTTTTTATCGGGACCCACCTCTTTTTTTCCTTTCACTCTCTCCCCTTTTTCTTTCTCTCTCGGTTTTTAAAGGTTTCTTAGTAACAAACATGTCAAATCGTTCCTAAACCTATCCCCCATCTTTTTCAATTTTTTAATAATTGGTTCCTTATTTTGGGGCTTAAGACACCCCATTGTGGGTGCTCTAATGTTACAGCGAAAGCCTGTCCAGAAGTGCATTATGTACTCGTTAATCCGAGATGATTGGACTGAAATTCCTACACGAAAGATTGTAAAGTGGAAATGGAATCCCTGCAGAGAAGGTCCACCTGTAATGGTCGGAGGAGCTATCCATTGGGGAGGCTGTCTTGATGAGGCCATTAATGCCTGTCGAAATCACTATTACCCTCATAATCACTACCACCCTGCTTGTTATTATTACTATTATAATTTGGTGAAACACGAGAGAACTTTCTGGGAGCACTTGCGGTCCTGACTCCGTTGGCTATGTCGGACGGCTCTCCGCCGGCAGGTCTGCTGGGGGAGCCCCGGGGTGGCTCGCAATCGTGGAAAAAGAAGCTGATGGGTGACTCTAATCGGATGGGAGGGCCAGTTGAAGTCCACTACTGTGAGGATAGTGTCAAGGTCTCCTTCCCTGGAGGAGTAGATAGCGATCCGGTGATTGAAATTCCTGGGGAGGTCATGTCCAAACTGGAATCAGTGTGGCAAACTTCTCTGATCATCAAGGTGTTGGGGGGCTTCGTCCCATACGAGACGATAGAGAGGAAACTTGGGGAGCTCTGGAGACCGGTGGGTAAGTTCCTGCTTGCCGATCTTCCGAAGGGGTACTATGTTGCGAGGTTTGACACGGAGCATGATTATTTGAAAGCGTTAACGGGTGGCCTGTGGTATGTGTTCGGGCACTACCTAATAATCAAGGCGTGGACCCCTTGTTTCGACCCGCTCACGGACACAATTTCAACATCTCCAGCGTGGGTTCGGGTGGCTAACTTGCCCATTGTCCTGTATGAGGAAGGAATCCTGAGGAAGATAGCCATGGGGATTGGAAAGCCGCTTAAGGTGGACAATAGAACGCTGTTCACAAATCGGGGGAGGTATGCGAGAGTTTGCGTCGAGGTGGATCTTTCAAAGCCCCTCAAAGGCACTGTGCCGATCAATGGATGCACGTTTTTCCCGGAGTACGAAGGGCTACATAGGATATGTTTCAAGTGCGGCAGATTCGGACACCTTGCGATGCAGTGTCAAGTCAGTATGATGGGAAGGAATGAGGAAGCGACGAAGGAGAGTTCTGAGGATAGGGCTAACAACAACACTAGCCATGGAAAGGGTAAGGAAAATAAGAACAAGGGAGTGGCAAACATGGAAACCGACGGTGGGCAGGAGTGTGCTGCATCTAACAACCGTTATGGTCCCTGGATAGAGGTGAATCGCCGGCGCCGGAATTCCAAAAAGAAAGGGGATGTCGCCGGGGATGCGACGAACAAGGGACATCCGGGGAGCCCGCCGGATGCTTCGGGTACTGGGAAGAATATCATTAATAAGGCGGCTATCAATGATAAAGAAGTGAAGGAGTCCGAGGAGGCGCCTAGGGAAGCCAGCGTCAACGGGAAGAACATTGATGATGGGGAGAGAGAAGTGAGGCCTCAAACCCACGCCGGGGGGAAGAATCAGGGCAAGGGAGAGGGCACTGAAGATAAGGCCTTTAAGGTTGGTTGTTCTTCTAAGATTGGGCCGGTCAGAAAGAACAAGACTAAGCCCAAAGGGCCCAAAGTTGGGGAAATTAATAACAGCAGGCAAAATGGTCCACAGAAAAGGCCCAGAACTGACATGGAAGCTCAATTAGAGTTGAAGGAAGGGCAAGTTACGACGGCAAAGCCTGGGAAGGGTGTCTTTGGTTGGGCTATGGCCGACGGAGAAAAAGACAGAAATAACCGAAGAGACGGCAAAGAATATCCGGGAGAGACGAATGCGGTGGCGAAAGAGTTAGGGTCAATTGGCGCACCTGTGGCCAATGTTCAATTGAAAGGATGCGATGGGGAGGCCATTACAGGGCCTGTCCCTATGGATGATTCATTGTGCGCCGGAGTTACTCCGACTGCGGATGGGATGTAAGGAGAGTTGTCTGGTCTCCCTGTCTTCGTTTATGATGAATTGCTTGTTGTGGAACTGCTGCGGAGCCGGTAGTGACGGGTTCCGTAGATCGATTCGTTACTTACTTAAGAAGAATAAAGTTGATTTGCTTGCCATCTTTGAGCCAAAGATCGCTGGGCAACGTGCTAGAGAGGTCTGTGACCGGATGGATTTCAATGGTAGGTTTATTGTTGAGGCTAATGGTTTCAAGGGGGGAGTGTGGCTCCTCTGGAATGATGAGAATGTCAGTGTCGTGATTAAGAGGTCGTTTGAGAGATTCATTTTGGCTGAGATTAAGTGTAAAGGCAAGATCTTCCATCTGATGGTGGTGTATGGTCATTCTTGCGGCGTTGATAGAAGGGATTTCTGGAAGGAGTTAAGAGTGGCTTCTGATAGTGTCTCCGGGCCGCTCCTGGTTGGTGGGGACTTCAATTGTATCATCAATCACTGGGAACAGCATGATGAGGCTGGTGACTTGTCCCCGGATGCTGACAGTTTCAGGGATTGGATTGATAGGGCTGGCATGGTTGATCTTGGTTTCGTGGGTCCAACGTTTTCTTGGACTCGGGGGGAGAAGATGGAGACCTATAAGGTTAGAAGACTTGTCCGGGTTGTTGGCAATATGGAGGCTTGCCTGGACTGGCCTGAAGCCTTCGTGAGGCACTTACCGAAGTTTGGGTCCGATCACTTACCACTCCTTTTGTCCCTGGATCCCCCGTTACGGGTCAATAGGAGTCGGAGACCCTTTCGTTTCTTGGCTGCTTGGATGACGCACCCTGAGTTCAAGGAGTTGGTCAGGGACTCTTGGAAGGGGGAGGAAGGGGCACCTATGGCCCTCAATTCCCTCAAGGATTGCCTGCTGAAGTGGAATCGGGAGGTTTTTGGTAATGTGTTCGAGAGGAAAGATAATCTGCTTAAGGATCTTAAGAAAGTCCAGATGAGATTGGCTACTTCCCCCAATGAGATGCTGATCAGTGAAGAGTCTGAGATTCGCAAGAATTTGGAGCTGACCCTTGAGCAAGAGGAATTGATTTGGCTTCAGAAGTCTAGGGAGAAGTGGTTGCGCGAGGGTGATCGGAATACTTCGTTCTTCCACGTTTCTACCATTATCCGAAGACAAAGAAACAGGATTTGCGTGATCAAGGACGACAATGGTAAGGATGTGTTGGATAGCAAGGCCATTGAAGAAAAAGTGGTGAATTTTTTCAAAGAGTTGTACACTGGCGACAGGGAGATAGGTTTGCTTTCGGCGCTGGATGGTGCGTTTTTCCCTGCTTTGCCGGAGTCGGAGTGGGAGCAGCTCCGCAGTCCTTTCTCCGATGATGAGATCGTCCGGGCTGTCAAGGAGATGGGGGCTTTCAAAGCCCCTGGGTTGGATGGTTTCCAAGCCGGCTTTTTTCAACGGTGTTGGGAGACGGTTGGCTGCACTATTACTGACTTCGTGAGATCGTTCTTTGCCACTTCCAAGCTGCCGCCGGGGGTGAATGAGACTCTTATTGTGCTCCTGGCTAAAGTTGCGAGGCCGGAAACGATGTCGCAATTCCGTCCGATTAGCTTATGCAATGTCATTTATAAGACCATTACTAGAGTGATGACGAACAGAATTCGGCCTCTGCTGAACCAACTTATTGGCCCTATGCAAGGGAGCTTTGTGCGAGGTAGGCAAATAACGGACAACATAGTTATTGTGCAGGAGTTGATTCACTCCATGAGAAAGAAGAAAGGTGCCAAGGGTTGGATGGTCCTTAAAATCGACCTTGAGAAAGCTTATGACAGGCTCCGTTGGGATTTTATTTGCGACACTTTGAAGGAAGCCGGCTTCCCTCCTAATTGGGTGGGTTGGATCGAGGAATGCATTTGCTCTGTGACCACCCGTGTGTTAGTCAATGGGGAGATGACGACTGATTTCTTACCCTCGAGGGGAATCAGACAGGGTGATCCCATCTCCCCCTATCTCTTTGTCCTATGTGTTGAAAGACTAAGTCAGTTGATCATCAATTCGGTTGAGGAGGGGGATTGGAAACCGGTGAAGCTGACGAGGAAGGGGCCTGAGATTTCTCATGTGTTATTCGCGGATGACATTATCCTGGTTGCGGAAGCATCAGTTCAACAGCTCCGGATTGTGCTGGGAATCAAGGATGTCTTTTGCAAGGCCTCCGGACAGAAGATAAATGTTGGTAAGTCTAAACTGTTTGTGTCCCCAAATGTAGGTGAGAGGACGGTTAGAAGACTCCAAGACAATTGCGGTTTCGAAGTCACGAAGAACTTGGGGAGTTATCTCGGCATGCCAATTCTGCACTCTAGGATTGACAGGGACACCTTCAAACCGCTCTTGGACAAGGTGTGCAACCATCTGGCCGGGTGGAGGGGGAGGCATCTGAGCTTGGCCGGGCGTATAACCTTGGCGAAATCAGTGTTGAATTCCATCCCGGTTTATGCTATGGCTACGATCACTATTCCCAAATCTGTGTGTGATGCAATCGACAGAGCTACCCGGAATTTCATCTGGGGTGACGATGGAAACAAGAGAAAGATTCACTTGGTTGCTTGGGACGATGTTTGCAAACCAAAGCGGATGGGCGGCCTGGGCATCCGATCTATGAACGATCTCAATGTCGCTATTTCAGGTAAGCTCGCTTGGAGGTTCATTATTAATAATCAGGATAACATGTGGTGTGAGGTTTTGCAGGCCAAGTATATGGGAGGTGCTAATCCGGGGCCTACTAGTGGCTCGGCGGTTTGGAATTCCATGAAGAAAAGCTTGCGACTGGTGGTTGAAAGTGGCATGAAGTGGTTGGTGGGCGATGGGGAGTCGGTGAACTTTTGGCAAGACACATGGCTGCTCGATGAAAATCTGTAAGGGACTGCGTTGGTTGAACTCTCCGATGAGGACAAGGATAGGAGTGTGAGCTCGTATTGGAAGGATGGTGAGGGTTGGGACTGGGAGCTGTTGTCCGGGATGTTGCCTGCCAGGTTGCTGATGGTGTTGGCGTCCCCTTGTGTGGATTCGAGCGGGGATATCCCGGATAGGTTGTGCTGGATGGATAGTCCGGATGGTGACTACTCGATTAGATCGGCCTACAATAGGATTACGAACGCCAATTTGGGGGCTAGCGTGGATGGGGTGCTCTATAAGACCATCTGGGCCTTACATGTAACGAAGAGAGTCCGAGTGTTCCTCTGGCTAGTCACTCGGGGAGCTGTACTTACCAACGAAGAGCGCTGCATGCGCCACTTTGCGACTAACCCGAATTGCTCGGAGTGCAGCGGACAGACGGAGTCTTTAATCCACCTTTTCAGGGACTGCCCACTTATTACTTGTGTTTGGATTACTCTAATTTGCCCCGGTAGGTATGCTGATTTCTTTTCCATGTCCTTTGCAGAATGGTGGAGGACTAACTTGACGTCGGGGAGAAGAACCATGGATGGTAGGCGATGGGACTGTGTGTTTGCAAACACGATCTGGTGGGCTTGGAAATGGAGAAATGACCGCGTCTTCAATCATGAGGACAAAACCATGGACAAACCACGGTGGATTAAGGACTACACAAGGCAATACGACGAAGCTTGGAGTTTGAGACAAGGAGTCCAAGGAAGATCGGAGAGAGCTATTACTATGATTCAATGGGAGAAACCGGCCAATGGCTGGTTCAAGGCGAATGCTAATGGCTCGGTTGGGGAAGGTGGAACTGCTGCAGCGGGAGGCGTGCTCAGAAGCGAAGATGGGAGATGGATGGGGGGCTTCATGGAGAAGATTGGAGTAGGACTGGTGGTGCTGGTGGAGCTTAGGGGAATCCTGGGATGCCTCTCCCTAGCTTGGGGTAGAGGGATTCAGAAGTTGGTGGTTGAAACGGACCCCCTGGTTGCCTACTCGATTGTGTGTAAAGGCGTGGCTGAATGCCATCCGATGTATAGCCTGATCTTTTGTTGCCAAGGCTTTTTGAAGAGGAGTTGGGACGTCCGACTCCAACATGTCTTTAGGGAAGCGAACTGTGTCGCCGACTCCCTTGCTGGGCTTGCCCAAATGCTTCCTAGGGGTTTTCATGTGATTGCGGAGCCTCCCGATGAGGTCGCACGTATAGTTGATGATGATTGTAGGGGAAGGGCTACCCCCGGCTTCTTGTTGTGTAGCCTAACTTTGGTTTCTTTGTTTCGTTGAGGCTTGTCCTCCTTTGTTTACCAAAAAACAAATCGAGATACCATCCTACCTTCATTCCTGGGAACATGTACCTTGTCGTTGGCAAGGCACCCTGTCATTTGTTCGTTGTGATCGTTCCTATCCTTGTGAGATATACTCGAGGCAAGAAGATTCATGGGTTAAAATGGTTTGCTTAAAGGTTGATAATCCTTGTTTATTAAGTGTTTTTTGGGCGATGGAAGATGTGGAAGGGAATACAGAGGAGGAGGATGTGGAATATTTACAAAGGATGCGCGGTTTATATGGAGAAATGCAAGGAAATGCCAAGGTTCTAGCTGTAAGCAATAGGGATTTGGGTGAGTTATTCTTACATGGCACAAAGACTGGTTTTAAAATTTTGCAGAAAGGACTTTGTGGAAAGGTTTCTTTTCCCTTAATGAATTATGAGGTCGTTATGGCTTACGACTTTGTGGAAAGTCTTCTTTTCCCTTAGGTTTGAGTAAAACCCTTTGCCTGCCCTCTTGAGTCTTGAACATGTTGGATCGATGCTGGAATTGCTTACTGTAAGAGAAGTATGTGCAGCAACATCAGTGAAGTTTCCATACCGAAATCTTGTTTCGTTGCATTATTTCTTTGTTAGCTATTGTGAGTCTATCGTTGATCATGATGCGCGATGACTAGAGTACGTTTAATTTCTTTACTGAATGATACATGCCTATTATTTTGTGTTTCTACGAATTTTGTACGCGAATGTAAGCACTGTTTATTCTGACTCCTCATAGAACATGATAGCTGTTTTGCTGAAACATAATGCTTATTATTATGTCGATCAGATCATTGTTAGCATTTGTCTGTTCATTGTTAGGTTCGCGTAGAATCTGTTTGTTTTGTTACGACTGAGAATGTGGAACCATTCTCATGGATTCTTACGTAGTTTTGTATTTTGATGCGTGCACTAATGGTGTAGCTTCCACACTATCGAAATCAAGCTTGTCACGACAACATTAAGCTTATGAAAACAGGACGAACAACCGTCATACATACATACATAATTACATATACACGAATCAAAGCAATTAACATTTTTGGCATCAATTTCATACCCGCTGTCATGCTAGCTTGTTTTCTGCGCAGCGATTCAAGGATGAGTGGCTTACTGGAGAGACGACTGGAAAGTCTCGAGTTGATTGATTGAGTTGATCGACCTATCTTACACATCACTTGCCTTCAATTGACCCTATGGGGGTGATATTTTTTTCTTGTAGATGTAATTTGTAATTTAGGCATGAAGGTTTAAGTTACACTTGACAGTTTGATGGGCTTCTTCTAGCATTGTTTTGCCGATCTGCCCACATTTTCTTTCATATCTCCTGAGAAATTAACAAAAACCCCTTTATTGATGAAAACAAAATTACATACAAAAATAAATATTAATCATTCTCATGCAAAAGTTTAAGCTTTAATTTTTTAACCCCGGAAGAGTGAGAGCTAAAACCCATTTATTGATGAAAACAAAAGTACATACAAACTTGTTATAAAGGTGAGAAAGTGCAACATATAAAGGATTTATAACCGAAATATAAATATCAAACGGAGAGAGAAAGCAAAGGATCTTCGACGACCCCAAAAACCTTCAATTCGGATAAATATGTCAAAATTGGATAAACCAGTTGATACCTTAGCAAGACAATACCATGCTATATATGCAAGCAAACAACTAGGAATAAAATTCAGGGTGGATCGAATTTAAATATAATTTTGGTTTTTTTCTATTTTATTGATATCAAAATTAGTAATAAAACTAGTGTAGTGCACGTGACTTGAAGGCACGGGATTTTGATCCATTTCAATTTGAAAATCACTCTATATATCTATTTAATACGTACTATATTAATATATACTTGTTTACAACAAAATATGTTTAAAATAATTTTTTAATTTTTAATTTATAACTTAGTTGCAAAGTGATACCATATAAATTTGAAAATAATTTAGTAAGGTAAAGTAGTAACAAAACTCAAATATACCACTTAATATAATTTGAAATACATATATAATTATTGTCATTAGGATAAAACTAAAAAACAAAATATAAGTTGTCATATAATTGAAAAACTGAAAAGTTACTTACATCAAAATAAAAACGATAGTAATATAGAACGAAATTAAAAGAACATAAATTAAAAACTAACGCTGCACTCCTTGTCTCAACAACAACATCAATTCTTCAATCAACAGCCGTAAGAAAATATCAATCAACTTCTTCAGATTATTTGGGCCAGGTACAATCGTTGATATGAACATGTATGGGGTTTTCAAGCACATTGAGGGTGAAAGATTATATTATTATAAGGGGTTATGATGATTAAAACTGAAAAGTTACTTGCATCAAAATAAAAACGACAACAATATAGAACCAAATTAAAAGAACATAAATTAAAAACTAACGCTCAAAATAAAAACATTGATATATAATGCATAATAATGAAATCAAATTAAGAGAACATGAAAAACTAACATGTTTGAATTGATTAGAGAGATTCGATGAATAAATCTTTTCAATTTGTGAAGGTTATCTACAATTAGAATAAAAGAACACAAATTAAAAACTTTAATCCAAATTTCCTTCCTCAATCCAAAGACAAACTACCAAAAAAGGGGCGACAAAGGAAAAAAGTCTAAACAAATATATTTAAAATAGGAAAGAAATATATTTAAAATCGTAAACGGATATTTTAAAATTTTAACAATAATATTGATCAATAAAGAAATATCATTTGAATAAAAAATTCAACTTTAATTGTGGACGTGACACGTCAGCAAAATGCTAGCAGAATTAGTAATATTAATAGATAGATAGATAGATAGATAATAGATTATTAATTAATAGATTTTTATTTTGACATTTGAATTAATTGTCTAGATATTTTTAATACGATTGTGATGAATATAATATAGGAAACAAATATTTAAACTTCCCTTAATAACATCGATTAATAAGAAAGGAAACTTTTGATTAAAAAATTCAACTTTAATTTACAGAGCGACACGTCAGCAAAATGCTAGTAGAATTAGTAATACTAGTTTTACTACCCGCGATTTTCGCGGTTTTTTTATACGACTTTTTTATTTATGCACAAATTGTGTAAGATAATAATTTTTTATATATAAAATACTGAATTGTTTTTTTGAATTTTTAATTTCCTAATTAATACTATCTCTGATAAAAAAATAAGTGTCGTTTTATGTTTTCTAGATCATTTATATAATAGATTGATTAATTAAAATTGTTATTGAAAATTGTATTTGTTGACTACTTTTTATTTTAAACTCTCCACATATTGGTTGAAAAAGTTGGTAAACATTTAATGAATGATAAGATTTAGAAAAAAAAATGTATAAAACCAATAATAATTAATAATTTTATTTAAAATTGTGTTATGAGCTAAAACGACACTTATTTTGAATCGGATGGAGTATCAATTTATTATTGATGATAATTTTTTTGAACGACTAACTTTAATCGTTAAAATATTATAAAATACATACTTTCTCTTGCTCCACATCATATATATACACGCACACATTAATATCATACGCATCTATAAAATTAAATTATTGATAATGAAAATATATTTTAGTTCATCTTAGGCATGAGGGTAGTAAAAAATAATCAATATAGTTTCAATTATGGTAGGATAGATAGAGATGGAACACAAATTAAAATAAAATAAATGTAACACTTTATTCCATGTTTTTCTTCCAGTTAATTAAATTGTAACGTACTATAGGTAGATAAAAGATTAGGTTATTTTTTCTTCCAATTAAATTGTAACCATGGGTAGATAAAAGATTAGGTTAAATGGTAATAGATAAATTACAAATCTCTTTAGTTGTTATGATATTATAAATAATTAAAATAAATATAACATCAAACCTATTATTTGATTCATGTTCTGCATGTACGTAGTTTTTTTATTGTTATAAAATATGTATTTTTTTATTTTAAAATCTTTAATTGTAGTAAAATAACTTAATCTAATGTAGATTTTTTCTAGATAAAACATTTTTAAAATAACTTAAAGTAAAATGATAAGATTTGTAACTACTCAAGATATGAGGTTGAATATTTATACTAAAAATTAATTTAATCATTAATTGAAATGGACACATAGGATGGCAAATATATAAATAGATGAGGTTATTGTCTAATGTGGCTTAAATATATTGGATCGTCATTAATTGACGTGGCAAGAAACCCGGCCAGACTGCACCAGAAAATGTCACGTAAGTGAATTGCTCCAGAGCCCGCCACATAGGATTTCCACGCCTCTGTTTTAGTATTATATATTGATTAATAGATAGATAGATAGATAGATAATAGATTATTAATTAATAGATTTGTATTTTGACATTTGAATTAATTGTCTAGATATTTTTAATACGATTGTGATGAATATAATATAGGAAACAAATATTTAAACTTCCTATAATAACATCGATTAATAAGAAAGGAAACTTTTGATTAAAAAATTCACCTTTAATTTACAGAGCAACACGTCAACAAAATGCTAGTAGAATTAGTAATATTAATAGATAGATAGATTATTAATTAATAGATTTTTATTTTGACATTTGAATTATGGGGGGTTTTGCAAAATAGCCACGAAAATGGGCTAATTTTGCAAAATATCCGCGTTTTGGGACATTTTTGCAAAATGTCCTAAATAAAAGGCTTCAGCGTCTCTCGAAACCCGATTTTCTCTCTCCTCCAGTTCTCCATCTCCGGACGCTCTGTCTCTCTCTCCCGACCTGCTCGCCGGAGATTGCTAGGATTTGCGAGAGATTACCATTCCGACGTCAACGAAGCTATCGATTTTGAAGTGTAATCTAGAGAATCAGGTAAGTCAATTTACTAGAATTTTAAGTCGATTAGAATTAACTAGAATTTTTGGATTACTTCTTTAGTATTGAAATAGCTCCTTCAGTCTGTGTTTATCTATGCTTCGGTTCTGCAATTACTGCTTCAGTTTTGCGATTACTGCTTAAATTTGCGCCGAAGGCGCAAATTTCTTAGAATTTTTTGGTTTGCGATTTCCATACTTGAGTTTTGCGATTACTGATTCAGTATGTGTTTATGTATGCTTCAGTTTTGCAATTACAGCTTCAGTTTTGCGATTATTGCTTCAATTTGCGCCGAAGGCGCAAATAACTGGTTCGGTTTTGTGATTACGGATTGGAATCGTGTGATTACAAGTGTAGATTACACCAAATTTGTGTTTATCTATGCTTATAAAAGCTATAACAGTATGGAAATATAGTTGAACAGAATTATTACTATTATTGAATGCATCAAAATTTGTGCCTTTTGCGAAAACTTTGATTCATTTTTAATGCTTATATTTGTTATAACAGTATGGAAATCTATGCTTATACATACAGTAGCATCAAAATTTGCGCCTTTGGCGCAAATTTTGATTGATTTTTTATACATGAATCTGTGTATGTGCAATATTCAAGTTTCAAATCGAATCTGAGTATGTTTATGGTTATTTATGCTTATTCATGTTTTACATTGCTCAAGTCATCTATATGATTGCTTAGGATGTGATTTCAATATGATTGTTTCAACTAATCAATAGACCTTAATCATAGAAGTTCACCACAAGAAGTGTATTGTATTCATTTTGTTGTTCATGTCATCATTACACTTGAATCTGCACTCTATATTGAAGTATTGATTCCTTATTAGACTTTGATTGCTAATGTCATCACTAGACTTGCTTATTCAATATTGATTAAGCCATGTCATCAATGCAATGGAGTCATAATAAAATTGCACAGGGGATGCCTGTATAAAATATTTTATGCTTATATATCTATAACAGTATGGAAATCTATGCTTATACATACAGTAGCAACAAAATTTGCGCCTTTGGCGCAAATTTTGATTGATTTTTTAAACATGAATTAATGTTTATGAGCATTTTTTTCTGTATAAGAGTAATATTCAAGTTTCAAATCGAATCTGTGTATGTTTATGGTTTTTTATGCTTATTCATAATTTACATTGCTCAAGTCATCTCTATGATTGCTTAGGATGTGATTTCAATATGATTGTTTCAAATAATCAGTATACCTTAATCATAGAAGTTTCCCACGAAAAGTGCAACTTTTATATAATTCGCCTCACAACAGGTGTATTGTATTCATTTTGTTGTTAATGTCTTCACTACACTTGAATCTGCACTCTATATTAAAGTATTGATTCCTTATTAGACTTTGATTGCTAATGTCATCACTAGATTTCCTTATTCAACATTGATTAAGCCATGTCATCACTGCAATGGAGTGATAATAAAATTGCACAGGGGATGCCTGTTCAGATTATTTTATACTTATATATGCTATAACAGTATGGAAATCTATGCTTATACATACAGTAGCATCAAAGTTTGCGCCTTTGGCGCAAATTTTTCTTAACAGGTTTATTCTACTCACTTTGGTTGGTCGTGTCGTCGTTATTAAACATTGATTGAGCAATGTCAGCACTACAATTAAGTCATAGAAAAATTGCACAAGGTGTGCAAATCTATTGTTGCTTTTGACAATACAAATCTATTGTTGCTTTTAAGTAAGATGTGTATTTTACTCACTTTGGTTGATCATGTCATCATTTTTAATGAGATTGTGTTTGTTATTACTTAAATGTATTTATCCTCTTAAATTCATACTCTGCAGATTACAATGGCAACCCACATTATTACAGTTGTATGTGGTGGGAAATGGTTGTTTAATGATTCATGTACAACCTTTGTTGGAGACACTACTTCAAAGGTGTTTATGATTGTCGAGACAATAACATTACAGGGTTTAACTGAAAAAGTTCACAACAGATTCAATATAGATAGTGCATTGGAATTGAAATTCAATCATTTACACCCTTTCAAACTGTTGAGAGCTCCGCTTCTTGTTGAATGTGATGCTGATTTGAAAGAGTTTTTAAGGTTGTCCGACCTAGAGAATGTTAAATTTGCTGTGGAGTTGTGTGTCAGCATTAAATCAAATAGTGAAGAAGTTGAAGATCAACAGGCATCCTCAGCTGAGAGTTTACAGTTGGTGGCACGCAATCCAACTATTACAAATATTGTTACAGGGGAAAATAACATGACATTGATCGGTGACACCAGGATGAAAGGTGTATTGTTGGAAGATGTTGGAGATGACATGAATTCTATAAACAGTGACACTGCAAGTGATGAAGATTCTGCAGATGAAATATGGAGAGCATTCTATTCTACAGCACACCGGAGAGAAACTACACTAGAAGATTGGGATGTTGATAGCTCTACTGTGTCTAGTGTGAATCTCAATTCACAAAACTTGATTTGCGTAGGCAAAAGCTTTCCATCAAGGAAAGCAGTTAAGCATGCTTTAGAGATGTTGTCAATAACTGAGATATTTGGTTTTCGCGTGGTAAAAGCAGATACAAAGTATTATAGAGTGCATTGTGTAGATTCTGACTGCAAATGGAAAGAGCATGTCAAAACTTTTGGTCCAACTTGGCATGAGGTGATAGTGTATGTGGAAATGCACATCTGCACATGGGATTTCAGGACAAAACACTGCAAACAGCCTTCATCTTCTGTGATTGCAAGTATGATCGAATCAAGGTGAGAACTTTTTTTAAGAGATAGTATTTATATTTTAACTTGGTTTCTAATATATGATTTATTCAAATTTGACTGTAATTAGACAGTGTTGACGTTGGATACAGACCAGCACAGATAAAGGATAAAATGAGAACAGAACAAAAGATGCAAATTAGCTACTGGAGAGCATGGAAGTCATCAAAAATAGCTCATGAAATGGTTAAGGGGACACCAGAATCAAATTATGCAGATTTACCATCATTTTGCCATATGCTCGTGGAGAGAAACAATGGGACTATAGCTTTGATTTCAAAAGATAAAGAAGATAGATTTCAGTACTTCTTTTTGTCATTTGGACAGTGCATCAGAGCATTCCCACTCTTAAAGAAGGTATGTCTTAAACAGTGTCAGCACAAATTCTGTTGTCATCGATTTCCTTAAATTTGATAACATAAGTAATTTTATTTGTTTATATATCAGGTTGTTGTTGTTGATGGAACATTCCTAACTGGCAAATACAGAGGAACGTTGCTTGGAGCAGTTGCACAAGATGCAAATAGACAAATCTTTCCACTTGCTTTTGGTATTGTTGACTCCGAAAACAACAGCTCTTGGGAATGGTTTATGTATCAGCTGCTGCAGGTTGTGCCTCCTTCAAATGACTTAGTGTTTGTCTCTGGTAGACATGCTAGCATTTCAAGGGCTCTCTCTTTAGCTTACCCAACAGCTACACATTGCATATGTATGTGGCACTTGAAAAAAAACATCAAAGCAACATTCAAGAAAAAAGAGCTGGGGAAAATGTTCAAAAAAGCAGCATAGAGTTACACTATCCAAGAGTTCAACAACCACCTTGCACAAATCGAAGCAACCTGTCCAAAACTAGCAGAATATCTGGTGTCAGCAGGTTTTGATAAATGGGCCAGAGCACATTCAAGGTGTGATAGATACAACATGATGACATCCAACAATGCTGAGAGTTTGAACTTTGTTTTCAAAGGCAAAAAGGATTATCCCATTGTGGCACTTGTGGAGTTTGCTAGGGAAAAGCTCACATCATGGTTCCTGGACAGGAGAGAAAAAGCACTGGCAAATCAAGACAGACTAACTCCGGAGATCCTTAAGTTGATAAGAGAATCACAAGCGCAAGTTGGGGTATGCAGAGTAGAAAAGATGAATGAATCACAATTTGAGATCAATGGTCAAGGAGCTGTAGCTATAGTTGATTTATCAGCGAGGACATGTACATGCAGAGTATTTGATGTGGAGAAAATACCTTGTGTACATGCTCTAGCAGCCATTATACACATAAAAGCAAATGTGTCTGATTTTGTTGCAAAATTTTACAGCAATGACGCTTGGCATATGACATATGCAGAAACAATATATCTAGTGTTGGATGAAGATGAAGGAAACATCCCTGATGTGATCAAATCTATCAACTGTTACCCCCCAGTAGTAAGAAAAAGAGCAGGAAGACCACCTACAAATAGAAAGCTTTCATTGGGAGAGTACAAGAGGAGGATGAAGCATTCAAGATAAGGCTGTCAGCACAAATTCTGTCATCAATATTATATAAGAATAATGTTAGTAGATAATACAGTTTATAAATTTGTAAATGACATTTCTTTTTGAAAATTAACATTTTGAAATTTTAACATGTACTAATACAAATTTTACCATGCTGAGCAAGTTTTCCCCATTTGTAGTATGTTGTGCAATTTAATTCTATTGATGAGCAAAAATAAGATCATGTTGAGCAACAACCTATTAAGCAACTATGAACACATAATTAGATAAAACTAACATCTAGTTGCAAACAAAGTGTTGTTGTGCAATATACAAACACTCGTTGAGCAAAAATAAGGTGATGCTGAGCAAGTTTTCCCCATTTGTAGTATGTTGTGCAATTTAATTCTATTGATGAGCAAAAATCAGATCATGTTGAGCAACAACCTATTAAGCAACTATGAAGACATAATTAGATAAAACTAACATTTCGTTCCAAACAAAGTGTTGTTGTGCAATATATAAACAATCGTTGAGCAAAAATAAGGTGATGCTGAGCAAGTTTTCCCCATTTGTAATATGTTGTGCAGTTTTATTCTATTGATGAGCAGAAATTAGAGCATGTTGAGCAATAATCTATAAAGCAACTTTGAAAACATAATTGGATAAAAATTAGATGTCATTGCAAACAAAGTGTTGTTGTGCAATATATGTACTGTCGTTGAGCAAAAATAAAGTGATGTTGAGCAATTTTTCCCCATTTGTAATATGTTGTGCAGTTTTATTCTATTGATAAGCAGAAATAAGAGCATGTTGAGCAATAATCTATAAAGCAACTTTGAAAACAAAATTAGATAAAAATTAGATGTCATTGCAAACAAAGTGTTGTTGTGCAATATATGTACTATCGTTGAGCAAAAATAAAGTGATGGTGAGCAAGTTTTCCCAAGGCATAATATGTTGTGCACTTTTATTCCATTAATGAGCAAAAATAAGACAATGTTGAGCAACAATCTATTAAACAACTATGAAAGCGTAAATAAATAAAAATAAGATGTCGTTGCAAACAAAGTGTTGTTGTGCAATATATGTACTATTGTTGAGCAAAAATAAAGTGATGTTGAACAAGTTTTCCCCATGCATAATATGTTGTGCACTTTTATTCCATTGATGAGCAAAAATAATACAATGTTGAGCAATAATCTATTAAGCAACTATGAAAGCGTAAATATATAAAAATAAGATGTTGTTGCTACCAAAGTGGTGTTCTTGAGCAATACATATACTATCGTTGGGCAAAAATAAGATGATGTTGAGCGAGTTTACAAGAGTCAAGCGTTGTGCAAATCTAAACTATTGTTGAGCAAGAATAATACGATGTTGAGCAAGTCTAAGGTATGGAATTATATGAAAAATAATAACAAATAAATAAAGTTTCACAAAATTCCCGATTTATTGGCAAACAAAAAAAAGGAAAACGGTTTTCCTAAAAAAAATATAAAAACCCAATATGTGTGAATGCGCAAAACGCTTTTCAAGTTCGAGAAGTTTTCCATCACCTTCTTTTAGTTTCTTCCTCGAGCTAAATCTACTCTGTCTATTTCTCTGCGAGATTGCCTGAGGCTTGATTGTAGGCTTGTAAGAAGGAGATCTATCATATACATAGAGATGTCTTCAGATCCGAAAGGTTTGATTTCGTGTTTTCTGTGTATTAAAGTTTAAATTAGAACGAGTACGGTTTAGGGCTTAGTTTTCCACGAAAATTAGGAAAAATCGCACTTATTCAAGCGAATTTAATGTTTATAATCAAGCAATTATTCAGCCTTACAAGATCTACCATTGCTATTTCAATTTCTTTCGCCTAATAAATTGAAGTTAATGTGATTAATCTAGAGGCTGAATTTGGGAATTTGATAATTTGGGAATTTGGGAATTTGTTCGGCATAAAATACAGTCTCTCACAGTGTCATATCTTCAATTATATTTGTATAAATTGATTGTAAGTGTTCATTCTATAGGTAAACGTCCGCAGAGTGTAAGTGATTCACTTCTAGACAGTCAAAATAGAAATTCGAAGAGATCAAAACGATCTGGAGTTAAACCTCCAGTAGTTGATTTATCTAGAGATTCACCTCCCTTCAAGGATGAACTGTCTGTTGATACTGAGACTGGTAAATCCTTGGAAGTAGGGGAGGGTTGTAGATCACTTGAATCCAAAGATTCGCAACCGCTTGTAAGAAAAAACAGTAAGAGAGAAGTGCACCCTGGGATTGATCTTCGTGTTAGCACTGTTGCTGTGGAGACCATTGAAATTGCAAGGCTGGAAAACCATTCACCTAATGAGACGGTTGTTGAACATGTAAACCCAACTGTGCATATCATAACATCTGATGAGCAAACAGATACCACAGACATACAACCTATCGCAGAAAACAGGCAGCTGGTTGTGAGGAATGAGAGAAACACTAGACAAAAAAATCTCCCATCATTGAAATCACGGTCAAGCCCACGCTTGCTGGTGTCATCCTTGAAAAAATTAAATGCCAAGCAAAGGAAAATGATTGAGGATATTGGCTTTAGATTTTTGTTCAACTTGGAGATTGTTACCCTACCACTACTTCTTTCGTATTGGTTAGTGGATCAGTTTGACCCTAACAAGTGTTGCTTGGTGTTGGCTAATGGAGGCGAACTTGAAATTGCAGAAATAGACGTGCATATCACAATGGGATTCCCAATGGGGAAAGTTTTAGTTGGAAGAAAATCAGCTAAAGAGAATTTCAATCTTGTGCAAGAGTGGAAAACCACATTTGATGTCCAGGACAATATAACAACAGCTATGGTTATGGAAAAATTGATAGCTGACACTGACTGTGGTGATCAATTCCTTCTGAACTTTATCGTTATACTGGACTCTATCTTGGTTGATAAACTAGGAAACGGACATGCCAACCATAGTTTAATAAGAGTAGTTCCTGAATTGGGTAACCTGAAAGACCTAAATTGGTGTGCTATTGTGTTGGAAAGTTTGGTCGATGCAAAGAGAAGCTGGGAAAAGAACAAGAATGGCCATTTCAGAGGGCCTCTGTTATTCTTGGTTGTAAGTATTTTTTTCAAACCTTCGCTCTGACGTTAACTTAATTTCTTTACCATGTCAGTAGTACAAACGTCACCCCCCCATACTTTTATCTACATGTCTACAGTATTCTTTATGTCAGCATTCCCTGCTCCATCGTAATACTGATATATGTTTATCCCCTTGGTGTGCCAGTTGTTTTACATGGATAGGGTGAAATTATTCACAAGCACAACACTAAGAAGAATGACTCGTTCTTTCCCGGTTTTGCGCCAACGAGAAACTGATGATATAAGTACTGGAGGCTTTGGATGTGGCTTAGTCCAGGCTCGCCAAGTTGTTCCTCAACATCAAGACGTACCATCTACAGCTTGTCCACAACCTACTGCACAAAACGATGAAAGCACCAGTCACCCTGCTGATCCAGAAAAAGAGACACCCCCAGTTGAGGTTTGTATGAATTATTTCAACCAATTCAATGTAATATTAGTACAGTATAGCAATGTTCTGATATTTACTGATGACTTTTTATTCTTATTTTTTATGTGATGTTATCTTCTAGAGTTGGATAAAGTTGTTTGCTCAAAAGACTTCTGCACTTGCATCTGCTATTTCTGATTTTGCTGAGTGGTCTACGAAAGTCCCGATTGAACTACAACAGGATGACAAGGTGAAAAGGCTTCTACATGGAGCAAACCAGCTTTTAGGGGTGGAAAATGTCATTTCTGAGGCACCTACGGCTACGGATGCTGCTGACATGTCAAATATGAATGACCCTGTAAGCCCATATTTTACCGAATCACAAGAGAAATTCTGGGCAGATCCTGTTTTATTAGATTGCATTACTCAGATCGAAATGGCATATCAGAACAAGCAAAAAATGAAATCAAATATCAAAGTGGACGGGGAATTTTCCTTTGATATATTTCTAGATGACCCTGCTTTTAAGAAAGATGAAGGGACATCATTGAACACATCGGTTGAAATGAAGAATGCTAATGAAGCAGCCCAGGCTCCCCCACACAGCCATGGGCAATCCCCAATACAACAGGGTGTTGAAGCTACTCCTACTCCCCTACCCACTCAATTTAAAGCTGATACTCCACCAGTGAACCCTTTGGGAGATACAATAAAATGCATTCCCCCTGCTGCCTTGCCACCAAGAAGGTCGTCGCGGATCAACATAGTTGATGGAAATGCTGCAGACCAACTTAATAACATGAAGAGAGAAGAAGCTACAAGGAGAGCACATAAACCTTCTGCATCTTTGAGAAGCCCATATTACTCGCATGTTGTTGACATTACAGATCCTATCTCTGAAATTGAGCACACTGTTTCAGCCTATTTAGCAATGAAAACACCACACAGCGGGTAAGTTCATTTGAAACTTAATCTTCTTAAAGTATGTTAAGTTACAAGTAAAAGGTTATTTTCATATAATCCAACTTCAAAATGATTGACATTGCAGGGAAATTTTGTTTAAGCACAAGTCTGTTGAAATTGTTAGAACAAACATGGCTACGCTTGAGGATGAAACCCACTTGTCTAGTGTCATTATTGGTGCATGGACAGCTATCCTCAACCACAAGGAACAGTATAAAAGTGCTCAATCACCAGCAAGACTTTTTGTCAATATCAACAAAACTGTAATATTCTTACAATTTTAACTTTCAATTACACTCCATTGTTAGCTGTTATTACAATTCGTCTGTTTTTTTACTAATTTCTATTCTTCATCCAGTTTAATGTAGAGAGTGTATCATTACGAGCTTGTGATGAACAGTTCAAGAGGTTTAACTTCCACATGGATACTGTATTGTCATTGTCACCACACCTTTCTTTGAAGGATATAGACATGGTACTCCCTTGCAATTAAATAAATAAAGTTCACAAGACCAATCACTAATGTTTATTTGTTTTTTTTTTATGTTGATTAGATTGTATATGCGGTTGAACGAACATCAGACTATGTCATGGTTGTCTTCAACTTTAAAAACAAAATGGTCCAAATTGTTGATGTCACACCATCTTCCGGTGATCCAATTTGCCCCTTCACATCGCCCTTTGAATGTTTGGTAAGTTTTACTACTAATATCTAATATTTCTTTCCTTGTCTTAATTTCATTTAAATTCAACTCATTTTATAATTAAAATTACATGAATTCTAATTCAATCCATGCAGGGGGATATGCTGATTGCTTATCTAACATAGAAGGGACTCCTAGCAAAGGCAGAAATAGTGTCAGATGCAACAACATCAAAAGTCTCCATCACATGGGCTGGAGAGGAGAAAGTTCAATATTCCGGGGTATGCCTCATGCGCCACATGGAGACCTTCTTTGGGACAGAGAGAGGGTACAAGTGTGGATTGGAAAAGGGCAATTTCAAGAATATTTCAAAGCTAGGTGTGAAGTATCTGACAGATATAGTATGTTCAGAGTTGAATGAAGTGAACGCAGATGTTGTGAAGGCAGCAAAATCCCATGCAAGAATGACTTCAAAGGGAATTCAGGGGCAGAAACTGAATCTTGGTTGAACAACTACAACACAATTTCGTGTTTTATTTTCAAACTTTGGAATGAATTTTGGTGTAGACAGTTATATACGCTACTTCTGAAAAATTTTCTCGTACCAATTAAGACAGTTGTTGTCCCTGTGGTCAGTTTTCTCGTACCCGTTAAGACGTTTGTTGTCCATGTGGTTTTTTTATGGATAGTATTTCTCAAGATGCATACAACTATAACTGCTTCTAAACAGTTGTGTTTGTTCTTCAATGTGTCAGCACAATTCTCTGCGCTTATAATCAAGTGGTCTATGTTATTCAAACAGTTGATTTAGTAATATCCATTCGTTTGTTGTGCAATTATAAACTATTGTTTAGCAAAACTAAGATGATGTTGAGCAAATTACCAGTAACATAAAAACTTAGTTAAACAGTGTCAGCACTACTTTTACCAAAACAATCCACAAACTAATCAAATGTGTCCGCAGTATAACAAGGGATAGACGTAAAACTTTAGTCCCAATTTATAATTTGAAATATGAGGAAGGAAATTACAAAATAATTATATGATTATTATGATATTAATATGTTGCATCATATCATTAGGATGGAACACATATAAACTGAAATAACAAAAAAAAAATACATTCAACATATAAATAAGTACCAATGTTATTACGTATTAATATAGTAGAACTACAGTCCTAAGAAGTCATCAATCTTCTTCCTCATTTCCATTTCTGCATCTAAAACCTCTTTAACACACCCCATTAGATTGGCCTTTGCGTCTTCAAACAATTGTCTTTGATTGCCCAGTTCTCTTTCCATCTATATAAAAGATAAAAGACAAGACTCAATCACAGTATGGAAAAAAAAATTATGGATAAAACTTCAAATATCACCTTTGATAATGCTTCACCATCTTCATCTTTGGACGCAATCCGAATGTGATGTTCAGTTGCTATTATGGATCTTTGGGATTCCTCATATAATGTGTAATGAATGACTACAGCCTCCAACAACTCGGCCCTGCGGGCCTCTTTGTTCGTCTCGCAACCTTCATCAACTAGATTCATGTGATAACCACGGTAAACAACACTATCCAGCACGTCCATCAATTGATGAAAACTCGTGCAAAACCCGACAGTGTTACCATAGTTCATCTTTTTAGAGAGGGATGTATTTCTGTTAAAACCAGTTTTCAGGCGCCAATGGATAACAAAGAATGATAAATGGATATATATAGGCAACAATTAGACAGTTTTCATCTTGTAACAGTTATTTGTGACAGTTTATTTCAGAGTAACTATAAAAAAAACTGTCAAAACTGTAAAACTATAAATTGAAAACGGATTACAGTTATTTGAGTTACAGTTATCATTGGAAGACATTACCTAACTCGTGTCAGCACTACTTTTGGTCTTATCCACCTAGTGTCATCACAAAAACATAAAAAACAGAAAACAGCCTAATTTATAAGAATAGTGTCACCAATAGACCCAACTACTCTAACCAACAATGTAACAAAAAGACTTTGAACACTTGCCAATTCGTGCAACATCATAAACTTGAAAATCACAAAAAGAATACTAGCCCAGGGTCTCAAGTAAATGTACCTAATATCAGTGTCAGCGCTACTTTGGGACTTACCCTAATAGTGTCACACACTTAAGTTTTAATATCAGAAAATGTCAAGCCATAAACTTCAATAGCAGAAACCACCAATATGATCAACTAGTGTCACACCAAATGACCTACTTAAATGTCAAAGATTACCATAATTTGAATATAAATCATAAAGAAATGTGATCAAGGACAAATTTCATTCATAAAATGTATTTTAGGTTACATCAGTACCATACAAAATTACATACTACACTTATATCAACTAAAGCTAGAATTCTGCTCGGCAAAGAGGACAATTGTTTTGAACTAAAATCCAAGATCGTAAACAATTTGGATGAAAGTGATGTTGGCATGGCGTTTGAAGAACAGGATCTGACTCCAACATTTGAAGCAGGCAAATTGTACATTCATCATCATCAAGATCAAGGTGATATATCTCCCTTAATCCGTCAACATCCATAGGCTCTGGAGGTGCTGGGGGATCTGCTTGGTCAACCTCCATATGAATGTCATCGTTTATGTCGGACTCATAGCTTGAATCAGACGAAGAGTCATCATAAAAATGTACATTGATGTTGATGTTGGGACAAAGACCATATTCAACAAGATCAGCATCGGTGTCAAACCAACTTCTAGTGTAATCCATTAGAAGCCGATTGGCTACCTGGGTTCTAACCTCAACAGTTACTCCTGCATCCTGTAGCACTTCGTTGCAGCGAGCTAGACTCATAGGCAAACCATTCCAAGTAGACGTGTGATAGAATGTTAAGGGAATGCTGTCAGAGTGGATGGTCACAACAAGTAGACTAGGCCCATACCAGTATGACTCAGATCCTGATATTTCAACTTCATAAGTACCAACGATGTAGTCGTAGTCTAGTTCAGTATAGGTTGGGAATGCCATTGAAGGAGAGAAAACCTACACAGACAAAATCAAAGTATACTCATACATTAGACATTGACTTAAAAATAAAACATTACATCGATATTATTAAGAAATAAACATTTGAGAAAGACAAAAGAGAAAAAATGCCTGCAAAACTGGAAAAACCCTAACTGATGACTTTTAATGACAGTAAGAATCACATACACACAAACGGAATATAATGCAATAGAAAATAAGCAAGACAAACACCAATATATGAACATTAATAGACTAAAAAGCAAGGGGAAATTCAACGAAAATCGGAGAATACAACAATAAAAAATTTGCTGAAGTAGTACATCAAAATAACAGATAACGTTTTTTTTTAAAGGAAGAAAACAGAAAGGAGTACATACCACAACAGGAATCGCACCTTGAAAGCAAGAAATCTGGATGAGAACGAGAGAGGATGAAGATGAACAAGAAGAAGAAGATGAAACGACTTGCAGACAATCTGAACAACGTTTAAGCACAGTATAAATAAGCGGGAAATGGGCCGGGCAAAAATTAATGTGTTGATAAGCAAAAATAAGATCATGTTTAGCAAATTTCCACCAATAGCTGGTGTTGTGAAATTTTAATCTGATGATGAGAAAAAATTAATAACATGATGCAAAAAACAAAATTATTGGAAAATTTTAAAATTATATTGACAAAAAATATAATCATTATGATAACATTTTAACCATAAACTACTGTTGTGCAACTATAAACTACTGTTGAGCAAAAATAAGTTGATGTTGTGCAAAATTACACCAATCACCCCCACACATTGTGCAACTTTATTCTATCATTGAAAAATTAAGACCACGTTGTGTAACACTATAGTAAGAAACTATAAAATTAGGTCGACAAGTAAAATTGAATCATAATGGACAAAATTTCACAAGTCTCAATTGTGGTGCAAAAATAATATATTGTTGAGCAAGTTTATCTTACACAACATACACTCGCAAAACCATAGAATATAAGACTGGTATCACCACTAGTTGTAACTAATACACGTCTGGTGGCAATACTATGTGCATTAAACACCTCTGGCAACCACATACACTTTGAAATTAATATATACAAGTGTAGTGTTACCACTATTTGTAACTAGTATCAGTGTCAGCACTACTTTGGGTCTAAAACACCTAGTGTCACCACATGAAATTCAAATATCAAAAAACGATCAAACTGGTGACATCACAAATTCAGACTAATATAACCCACAATGTCAACAATAATATGGTCATTAAACATCTCTTTCACCCCCATACACTTAAGAATAAAAAAATACAACACTCGTGTCATCACTACTTGTAATATAATATGAGTGACACCAATACTTTGCATCTCAAACACATAGTGCCCATCACATACACTATAAAAGGAAAAAAAATATAAATACATACACTTCAAAAATCATAGAATACAAGACTTGAATATCAGGGAGGGGGGGATGAGGGGAACCAGTGTCACCACTAATTGTAACTGATATCACTGTCAGCACTAATTGGGATACCAAACACCTAGTGTCACCACACACACTGCAAAATCAAAAAATACAAGTATGGTGTCGGCATTACTTTAAACTAATCAGACAATAAATGTTAACAATACTTTGGGCATGAAAAACCTATTTACAAAGTATACACTTCAACAAGAACAAAAACTAGGCCACTGTCACCACCCATAATATATAAGCATATTCATCAAAGATCAGGTGGGCTTTCTTCCTAAAATAAAACACAGTATCATACACAAACAAATTTAACAGTGCATTAATTTCATTAATATTATACATTTCCAAACACCAGTTAGGACAAATAGTTACAATATACATTTGGTATGATTAGAATGGAAATCATATACAAAAAGGTGCCAGATACCGACTTCCATTCATACCATACATTCCATTAGCTTAACTACCACAAAATAGTTGCACCTACAATGTCTTTTCCAACAAAATATAGATTACAAATAAGCCTAAAAGGGTGATCGACATAGTGGACAAATGGGTTCATACGACAACCACTCTAGAATACACCATGTGTGGAAGGTATGGGTACACACTGACCGAAGGGTCGGCGTTGATGGCAGCATCGGTTCAAGACATATAGAGCACTAGTCCACATCCTCTGGAGAAGCTGGGGGATCCACATCCTCTTCAGAATCGATGCTCATCTCAGATTGAGAGCTTGAATCAGAGCTCATGTCATTTTCAGAGTCTTCAATGAAACGAACATCGATAATGAGATCAGGGCAGAGACCATATTCAACGAACTCAGCATCACCTGAAAACCACCTTTGAGTATAATCCATTAACATAAGGTTGGCTACTTGAGTTCGAACCACAGCAGTGACCCCTGCTTCATGTAACAACTGATCACACTGTTCATAAGACATCGGCAACCCATTCCACTCTGTGAAATGGTCCAGGAACACCTCAGGGATCCTTTCAGAATTGATAGCCACGTGCAAGATGCTAGGTCCATAAACAGGCGTCGGCCTTGGTGTGATTACCACTTCAAAAGACCCAACAGTGTAATGGTAACCAATTTGAACTTCAATTGGAAGTGCCATCTAAGGATACAAAACATAAACAACACAAAATAAATATACACTCATATAAATTGCTAAAATCAAAACACTAACCGACTGAAAGATGATGAAAAATTCATCTAAAAATCAGGAAAACACAAAATAAAACTCATCTAAAAATCAGGAAAACACAAAAAACCCTTACCGATTTTATTAAAGTCAACAGGAGATCGAAAGGGAGAGAAATAGATGAGAAATGGCGCACCTTGGGAAGAAGACTCCGGAAAGAGGAAGAGCTTGTGAAGGACGACGAAAAGACTTGGAGAGAGGGTAAGGATGAAGAGAGTGGAAAGGGTTTGAGTGACGTTGGACTGTTTAAGAAACGAGGAAGAACACCGCTTTAAATAAAGTTACCGACTTGGGCCAACTTCTTTCATCAGTTAATGGGCCACGTTCTCATGTCTTGAGGTTTAAAATAAACCAACCACTAATTTCGTCCAAAATCCTATTGTTGTGCAAAATTTAACCTATTGTTCAGCAAAAATAATATCATGTTGAGCAAATTTCCACAAATCGACCATGGTGTGCAATTTAATTTTAATTATGGCCAAATAAAGGACAACATGATGAGACAAATATATTTGAAAATTCAAAAATTATATTAAGGACAAATAATATCATATTGGGAACAAATTCGCATAGATCAATTGTTGTGCAAAATTTAACCTATTGTTCAACAAAAATATGATCATGTTGAGCAAATTTTCACTAACCGACAATTGTATGCAATTTCATTCTAACGATGACCAAAAAAAAGGCAGCATCGTAAAAAAATATATATTTAAAGATTCAAAAATTATATTAAGCAAAAATAAGATGTTATTGGGCACAAATTCACAAAGATTAATTGTTTTGCAAAATTTAACCTGTTGTTCAGCAGAAATATGATCATGTTGAGCAAATTTTCACCAATCGACCACGGTATGAAATTTAATTCAAACGATGACCAAAAACAAGACAACAACGTAAGAAAATATATATTTAAAAAGTAGAAAATTATATTAACGAAAAATAGGATCATAATGAGCAAAACTTCACAAAGATCAATTTGTGTGCAAAATTTAACCTAGTGTTCAGCAAAATACAACAACAGTCTCAACGCTGCTTGAAACTAACATCAGTGTCACCACTATTTTGGTACTTAGGCAGCTAGTGTCAGCCCATAATGTTCTCTTATATATCTTGAGCACTTAATTTGTCAGATTACATCCAAACTTCCCCACTTACACAACAACAACCTATCTAACTACTGGTTCTAAAATTTAAAACTCCAAGTTTCTTTGATCAGATCTGCACACATGAGTTCTCTGAAACGAAAGATCTTTTCGTTGTTGAAATTTTTAACATCTCCCCCAAATACAGAAGCTTCAATCGCTTTTAATGTAAACACACCGCATGAAGCCCTGTAGACAAAGAAAGAAACAATGTAATGTAAGGACATAAATAACAAGTATCTAAACGTAACCAAAGAACAAAACAAGATAACAAATACATACCCAGTAGAATCATGCATTAACCCAGGAACCATGTATAGCTGGAAAGGAGAGGAATCGAAGTTTTCAAATAGCCCAGCCTTTGCTAAATGAATTGGGAGCCAAATAGCAAACGGTTGCAATTGTTCTTCAAGAACACCTTCCCTAACAGCAGGAACATTGCAATCGAACACATTGATTACCCTATCCTCAATTTTAATCTCCAACGCCACCCAGTGCTTGTTTATAACATTGAAAATTGTGTAAATTTTCTTTACCGATGCCCATGGCTTCCCATAATCAGCAGGGCACGTACCGACAAAATAATCCTCAGTGCTGGATTCAAGATCTATGTCTATCCCATAACATGAAGCATAGTTGGGAAGGTACTTCAGATAAAATAGCCAATCAAGAACAAGAACATCTCGATACTTGACAGGGTCCTCATGAATGCGCTTCCTAATGTGAATCAAACCTGCTTCTAGATGCTAAACAAAGTAATAAAAAAGTGAATTCAACAATCAAATAATACAATAAAAAGTAATCCACAAATATATATATATAAATATATAATGTAGAAATACAACCAGTTATTACCTGACAATCAAACCACATATTCTTCAATAAAATACGCTGGAAAAACTTTCTATCAACCCTTGAGGTTGGACCAACAACGGAAAAATTCCTGCCAAAGAGTACACAAAGCAAAAAAATAAAAATAAAAAAAAAAAAAAATATATATATATATATATATATATATATATATATATATATATATATATATATATATATATATATATATAGCATAAGATGTTGTAACTAATACAATAACGACAACATTTCATACAAAATACTAAACATAAAATTAAACCATACCTTTGCTTTTTTACGAGTCCATAAATAAATTCATGATCTTCTGAGCTGATCAGTGATTTCTTAGGGGCATGCTTTGGCATCCTCACTTTCTTCACTTCCACAACTGGACCATACAAGAATGTACTGTTTGATAGGATAAGTTTGGAAGCCTTTAGTTGGTCAACTTCAATTTGGATTGTAGGATCCTTGGCGAGCGAATCCCAATCAACGCCTGCACCCTTGTCATCCTCATTGTCAGACAGACAAATGTACTTTTCCAGGGATGGGTCAACCGTAACTCCAGCAACTTTACCACCAGCGCCTTCGCCTTCACACTTTGTAGATTGAGGCACTTCAGCTGAAGTTGCTGGAATCCCAACCTCATCTCCAAAAACCTTCAAATCAGTGTCAGCAACAACAGGTGGAGACTCCTTACCCACTCCTGGAACCTCAGTACTTAATGAAGGCAAAGACACGGGCACAACTTCAACAGAAGCGGGAGATGATTTCAACATTAACTCCTCGTCAGGGAAAGACTGTTGAAGATCAGACACAACATCATTCAAAATTTTGTTCACATCTTCAACAACAGCCTTCACAGATGTGGCCTGGGGTTCACCACCACTGACACGTTCATCATCGCCTCTCACAAGAGGGCCGTCGGGCTTGCCAGGAACGTGCTTATCATCAGCCTTCACGGGTGTGTTCTGGGGCTTACCAGACCTGACATGTTCACCATCAACTATCGCAAGAGAGCTCGCAGACTTACCAGCAATGTGCTTATCATCAGCCTTCGTAGGTGTGCCCTGGCACTTACCACCACTGGTGCTTTCATCATGAAATACCGCAGGAGAGCTCGCAGTCTTACCAGCAATGTGCTTATCACAAGCCTTCACAGCTGTGTCCTGACACTTAGCACCACTAACACTTTCGTCATCAACTTTTGCAAAAGTGTCCTTAACATAAGGCTTGACAGGGTTTGACTGCAACCTCTCAATCCAAGCTTCATAATTAGCAACCCTAACCTCAAGCTCATCGTACCTCTTCGCCATCTCACCAAACACTTGAAGGCTCCCATTCAACTCAACAATCTTTGTTTCAATTGCATCTACCCTTGCAGACAACAGATGCATAATTTTAGGGATCTCTTCAAGCTTCGCAATCCTCCTATAAATCTCCTTCACCCAGTCAGGATGAGATGGGAGAGAAGAAGCAAAAGCATCACCATGCGATTTGGGAGGCAACTCACAAGTTGGATCATCGTTAGCATCCATTTGAGGAGAAACATCTTCAATATCAACCACTTTCTCTGATGACACTGCTATTTTGTCAGCTTCATCACTTGAAATGCGAACATATTCATTTTCACAAGCAGCAGATGTTTGCCCCAGCACAGACTGCCCACCAACAAAATCATGTGCTTCAACACTCCCTAGAGGTGACCTCTGAACAGAAGGGGTTGGCACATCACCCTCTCCATCACTGTCAGCAGAAGGTGTCTCAACTCCTTCAACGGTGTCACCACAATCAATGCCATCTGCAAGGTCGGCCAAAACATATAGCCTCGCAGTTTGACAAGCATCCAATTTATCGGATTTAGGGGAATGGGTGTCAGAGTGCAAAACATCAACCTTGTCTTCGCAAACAGGAACTTCACCACAAGATTTGGAAGTATGGGTGTAGCAGTAAAATCTTCACCGTTGTCATCACCAACACTGACTTCACACCCAGATGTAGAGACTGCAACATGAATATCTACAGGCTTCACTACATGTGCACCCTCGGTATCAACAACAGGAACTGAAGGAATAATAAAAGACTTATCAACATTACTATCATATAATGGCCTACAACTACTTACACCACCGTTCTTCTTCATCTTATACCTCCGTTGAAAGACAATATTCAGCGGGACATCATCTTCTAAAAGGTCACATGAATCAGTACCCAACCGACATCGCTTGGAAGGTGAAGCAACCACATCAATCTCCTTGTGCAAATCTGTGTCAGCAGTAACTCTCTTAACCTCCTTAGAAGGAATAACTCTAGCACCTGTCCTCAATGCTGAAGCCTTATGTCAAGGCGTCTTTACATCACTCTTGACAGATTTTTTACGGTCTAGAGCAATGTATGGATTGAACAGAACACGACTTGCAGAACGACCCCTCCTCATGGGAACCCGTTCCTCAGAGCTATCGCTGGACTCCACCTTCTGTTTCTTTTTACCACCCATCACTCCAGCAGAAGATTTCCTCTTCTTTGAGGTCCCTACATCTTCTTTATCCCCCTCTGGGAAAACTTCAAAAGCAGTTTCAAAGAACTTACCATCCTGTTTCTTTCTAGCAGCCTTGCCTCTCTTCGCAATACATTAGCTTCTTCCTCCTCAACTTGGGGAGCCCTATTTGAAAACTTAGCTTCATATGCCCTTCTACGAACACGACGACTCTCATACAAAGTCGCATCAACAGGTCCAGAAACTATTTCTTCAACTGATGCAACAACTACTGCATCAACTACAGCATCAGCTTTTTCACCAGCAAACGCCATTCGTTCGGTGCGTGCAAACTCCCCATAAATAGGGAACAACGGACTCTGGACAAAACGCATGTATCAGAATAAAAACCCAAAAATGAATCAAATAAAAATGTTATTTCAGAGAGAAAATATAAAAATATTACCAAATCACCATGAAAGAACTTCTCAGCTTCAGCGTATACTTGGCTATAATCACATTGCCAGTGCAACGAGTATGGATCTAGTTCAGGCATCTTAAAATTACAGTCAAAATTAACGGATATAGCTGGGAAAGCTTCTAATATCCAAGCCTGTTACAAAAGAAAACTCGTTATGAAACTACAAAACAATATTTAAATAATGCTCACATAAGCATTAAAGTTGTGCTGACACAGACAAAAAAATGATGACATAAGACAAGCAATAACTAAAGCACAATACCTGGAATGCAAGGCAATACCCATATATTTGATAAGAACCCCTAACCCCATTCCGATCTGCAACAGAAGAACTCTTCAATGACTTCAACAAACGGGTATATGACTCTCTACCCCAAGGATATAGTTCAAACTCCTTCTCATTGCACGCAAGAGATAAGAATTGTGCACTTACAACTTCTGACCTCCTATAAACAATTAACCTCTCAATCAGCAACAACTTTGCCATAATCAACTTCTTCTTAGACATCTTTTTCTCGGATATGAAACGATCAACTAACTCATCATGAGTCATTTTCTTCTGCCCAAAAAATTCAAATATTGACACTTTCTTTGGGATATTACAAACACGGTCTTCACAAGGAAGGCCTGTAATAACATGAAACTCAGCAATTGAAAAACGTGCAAGATGTCCACCAACTCTAAACCACAACTCATGCTCTTTTTGTGTTTGTACTTGACGGAGAACCATTTGATGCATAAGCTGAAAATTCATAACCATTTTGGTGCCTTGCGTCAGCACCCATCCAACGCAACTTTTTTGCAGAGTATTGTAGTGAGAAGGACACAAATGCTCCTTGATCAGATCACAGACAGAAGGATGTGAATATATGTTGGATCTACAACGAAATCGCTCAGAAACAGGAATGCAATATTCCAAACCCTGATCAATAACAGACAATTAAGCAAAAAAACAACCATCAGATTAAGAAAAAACTACAACTTGCTCATCAAAATAAAAAATAACTTACATCAAAACCAGGATAAGAGGTGGATGAATCAGAAGATTGAGTTCCTGCAAGCAACAAAATACAGAAAAATGTAAAAAGACAATAACAGAATATGTGATGACATAAACAACAACAAACAATAACAATATAATGTTACACAGACATAGTAAAATAACATGAACATCACAAAACACACACACAAAATACCAAATCCAAACACATACATTGTTGGAACTACAACAAGCTAACACAAAAACAGATAGTGTCAGCGCCATACACTTGAACATAGCAATAGATAAGTACAGTATCATCGACACAAACAATCAAAAGCATGGAAAACAGGTACACATGCACGAAGAACACTAAAAAGGCACTTACAAAGTGCCACAACGCAAATTTGACGAAAAGAAACAGTTCAAAAACCCGAATTTACATATGCAACTTCCAAAAACGACGGAAAGTACTAAAAACCGCACATAAGAATGCATATAAAGCATCGATTTACCATAGATTGTCAATAGTATAATGAACAAACAATAGAATCAACATAAACGAGCATATTCCAAAACCCTAGCACGACAAATTTCGCAAAAATCCGCCAAATTTATACCTGAGCTACTGGATGACGACATTGAAGTAAACGATGCAAACTCCGAGCTTTACAGAAGCAAGGAAGAGCAATCGAGCCGGAAAAAGCACCAAACCGGAGATGGAAAGCCAGAAACGCAAGTTGAAAATTTTCGAGCAAAGAGAGAGTTCGAATGAGGAAGAAAGCGATTTTCTGGAAACACGAAAAAATGTCCGTACAGAAAGTAAATTAGGTATATATAGGAGTCATTTCGCAAACTTGTCCAAACCCGCGTCTATTCCGCAAATACGTCCAATTAATGTGCCTATTTCGTAAATTTTTCCTTGAATTAATTGTCTAGATATTTTTAATATGATTGTGATGAATATAATATAGGAAACAAATATTTCAACTTCCCTTAAAAACATCAATTAATAAGAAAGGAAACTTTTGTTTAAAAAATTCAACTTTAATTTACAGAGCGACACGTCAGCAAAATGCTAGCAGAATTAGTAATATTATTAGATAGATAGATAGATCATAGATAGATAGATAGATATTTTCCAATCGGAAAAAAAATGGAAACATGTCTCAATATTTACGACAATATAACCGAAAATAAAAAAAAAAAGGGAAATGGATTCAAATCATATTTAAATTAGGAAACAAATATTTTAAAGTTTCCATAATAATATTGACCAATAAGAAAAGCTCATTTGAGTAAAAAATTCAACTTTAATAGTGAGCGTGACACGTCAGCAAAATGCTAGCAGAATTAGTAATATTAATAGATAATTAAGTAATACAAATGATAATCATTACTGAAAAAAACAAATTCATCATATTTTGTGTAATGGAAGAATCACATTCACATAGGTAGGGGAAAAGGAAGAAAAGAAGGAAAATAGAAGTGCTTTTGAGGAGATTTGAACCAAAGCACAACTTTCCTAATGTCATAATTCATTACCAACTACACCATCTTCTTATATGTAACATGTGCAATATTACATTTATATTTAGGAAAAATAACCGGAAATAATATGAATTATCGGCCGTCAACTAAAAAGAATACGAACTTTAAAAATTACTAATTCATATACAAACTATACCCGAATAAACCAATTTTGGTACGACCAACATTTCCGGCTAAAATTTTGACCAAAGTGCTGATTTGGTAGCCGTGAAAAAGTTTCAGGAATAAAATGAAATTAGGAATAAATGAAAGAATAAAAATGTAAAATGAAGGAAATTCTTCTTCTTCCTCGTTCAAACTCTGTTAGTCTTGGTCATGGCCATGAAGAACCAGCATCAAAATCTCCATGAACTGATTAAGGTATTAACAAGGTTCCACTTTTCGATCTCTAATCCTCAAACCAATATATTAACAACATTAATGTTCAACTTTTCTTAAATCCTTAAACCGCCCTGAACAAGCATGAAGATAAAGAACAAGCACAAAAATCGCACAAATAAAACCAGATTCGAACACGAATTATCAAATTTGGTTAGGGACATTATAGATACAAATCCTATCATGTTGAAACACATAATTAGAAGAATCGATTTCAGCCAAATCGATTCAATTTTCCATATTTGAACGTTTGGCTCAAAAAGCCCTAATTCTCAAAATGCGGAATCGATTTCAATTTCCTCAAAATTAATCAACCAATACAACATACAAAACATCAACAGCAGTAATTTTCTGATTTTTACTTCTCAGTTCTCTCGATTTTGATATATTCAACTCCGATGCTGAATATCCTAGACTTGTTGCTTGGAGAATAAGTTTGCATTTCATTTTGTTTTCCTTTGGTAGTATAAATAGCCTTTACTACTTTGTAATAGGTAGACATTACATTGTAATTTCATTACAAACACTCTCAATTGAATGGAACAGTAGTTGTAAGCTTCAGCTTCAGCTCAGCTCATCTTCATCCTCTATCTGTTCTCGATCTCTCATCTCTTCATTCAATCTCTCATCTCTTTCCTTTTGGATTTATGGCGGATCGCTCTCCTCCACATTCACCTAGATCTGGATCTCTTGCTACTGATCGACGTCGAGGAATGCAGATCACTATGACCGATCTTCAAAATCCTCTATTCATACATCCATCTGATAATTCAGGTATGAATCTCTGTGCTATTCAGCTTGTTGGAGAAATTTATCGACGCTGGAGTCGATCATTCACTAAGGTTCTCTCAGTGAAGAACAAATTGTGGTTTATCGATGGCTCAATTGCTCGATCTGCTGAGAATGCACTTCAGTGGGATAGATGTAATGACATGGTGTGTTCATGGCTCTTGAACACTGTATCAAAGGAAATCTACAATACTATTGATGAATATGACACTGCAAGAGACATGTGGCTTGATCTAGAAGAGAGCTATGGTCGGAAAAATGGACCTCTAATCTTTGAGATCAAACGAGAAATCCATGAGTGTAGACAGGAAGATTCCGAGCTCACTGAGTATTTCACTAAGCTCAAGGGCCTCTGGCGTAGACAATCTGTGATTGTGCCATCTATTAAATGCAAGTGTGGAAAGTGTGAATGTGATCTGCAGAAACAGGCAGAGGAATTTGATCTTGAGAACAAGCTCATAACATTTCTCATGGGACTTCATAAGAGATATGATGGAGCACGAAGGCATATGCTCATGACTACTCCTCTTCCATCACCAAGCACTACACACTCGCTTTTTCTTCAAGGAGATCAAGGGAAGAAGTTCTCAGAGAAGAGAACTGTCAAGCCGAATCCTGCAGCTACCACTGCTTTGGTGGCTAAGCAAGAGGAAGACAAGCAGAAGCGACAGGCACTCTCAATCAGGCAAGATGAGAACAGGTACAGGAGGGAGAAGTGTGGTCATTGTTCTGGAAATCATAAGATTGAGAGATGCTGTGAATTGGTTGGATATCCCAGTTGGCACTCAAAGAGTAAGATAAAACCTCAAACCACTCGGCCAAACAATTATAAGCAAGGTAAGAGGTTTGGTTACTCTCAGTCTCCTAAAGCTAATGCAGCAGTGAACACCTCACAAGAATTTACACAAGCCAGTGCAAATTCCTTGACTACTGATCACCAGAAGCTGATTGGATCTTTTATTTCTCTCCTTCGACAGGCAGATAGCTCCACCTATGAATCTCACCTTGCAGGTAAACTTTGTTTCAATGCTTCTAAAAACAGCCCTTGTGGATAATGGATAGTGCAGCGACCGATCATATGACCTTTGATTGGAGTATCCTTGTGGATCTCATGCCTATATCCAATCCTTCTGTCATTAATTTTGCTGATGGTAGTACTTGTCCTATCACAGATGTTGGATCAGTTCAATTGCCTAACCTTACACTCACTCGAGTCCTTTATGTTCCCTCATTTCACTTTAACCTCTTGTCCTTACCAAAACTGACTAGAGATCTTAAATTTCACATTGAGCTCACCTATGAATTATGTGTTGTCCAGGACCAAGCAAGGACGAGGATGATTGCATTTGGTAGGTATTTTCAAGGCATGTACTACATGGATCCTGCCACATGTGGAGTGGCCCCAAGTGACTTCTCTCAGTCAAGACCTTCAAGCTTTACATCTATGTCTTCTTTACCTTTGTTTTTACCTAAAGACAAATCTCCTTTGTCAAACAACACTGCATTGTGGCACTTGCGTCTTGGACATGCTCCTATTGTGAAGTTAAAACATGTTTCTGCCATTTTAAATGATATAAAACTCAGTTTTAATCATGATTTGTCTTGTGTGTCCTTTGTCTAAGCATACTAAATGTTCTTTTCCCACAAGTACATCCACTTCTGATCATATCTTTGAGTTGTTACATTGTGATGTGTGGGGACCTTATGATGCTCCTACTAGGGAGGGATACAGATTCTTCCTCACTATTATTGATGATAAAAGTAGGAGTGTATGGGCATTTCTCATGAGACACAAAAGTGAAGTCATTTTACACTTAAAATCTTTTATCCCTCTCATCCAAACCCAGTTCAATGCCATAGTTAAAACTCTGAGATCTGACCAAGGCATTGAGTTTCTAAACTCATCTGTCTCACAATTTCTTCAGTCTCATGGAATTGTTCACCAAACAACCTGCACCTACACACCACAATAAAATGGAAGAGTTGAAAGGCACCATAGATACATCATTGAGGTTGCCAGATCTTTCATTATTCAATCTGGTTTACCCATCCAATTCTAGGGAGAGAGCATCTTAACTGCAACCTACATTATCAACCGTTTGCCCAACCCTCTCATCCAAAATAAAATACCCTATGACATTCTCTACAAAGCCTCACCCTCTTATGAGCATCTCAAAGTGTTTGGTTGCCTGTGCTTTGCCTCTACAGCACATGATCCTCACAGGAAGAAATTCCATGCTAGGACTGGCCCTTGTGTGTTTGTGGGGTACCCTTATGGGGTTAAAGGTTACAAACTTTTCAACTTAAAGACTCACAAGTCTATGATCAGCAGGGATGTCAAATTTCTTGAGCATATTTTTCCTTACAAACTCTACTTTGATCACAAAACTGAGACCTCTTACCCATCTACATTTATAGAGTTTGTTGATCACAATTTTCCCATGGACTATGTGTCTTTTGATCATTCCTCGGTCTTCATGGATTCCCCACACCCTAATGATCAACAACCTGCATCTCATGCAGACTACATACCCACACTTGTGTCACCGTCTTTTGATGACATCATCTCCTCTCTCATTCAATTCCAAGACAGTCCACTAGAGAGCATAGGCCTCCTTCATGGTTAAAGGACTATGTGTACAGGGCTTCAAAGGACTCATCTAATGCTTCACCCTCGTCTGTAGCTAAGCATCTCTACCCCATTACTTCTTATTGCTCTTACTCTGCTTGCTCTCTTTCTTATCAAGCTTTTGTTGCCAATGCTGCTAACCATACTGAACCATCTTCTGTTAGATAAGCGTTAACAAATCCTGCTTGGTGTGAGGCAATGTTGTTGGAGCTTGATGCTCTCAAAAGGAATGACACATGGGTTATTCAACAACTACCTGAAGATTAGTCCCTAGTCACTTGCAAGTGGCTATTCAAACTGAAGTACAACAGTGATGGGTCTCTAGAGAGACACAAAGCCAGACTGGTGGCTCGAGGATTCACTCAGGTTGAATGAGTGGATTACTCAGAGACCTTTGCACCTGTGGCTAGGATGATTACAATTCGAACATTGTTGGTTGTTGCCTCTGCTCAGAACTGGCCACTGCTACAGATGGATGTCACAAATGCCTTTCTCCATGGTGATTTGGAGGAGGATGTGTACATGACCCTTCCTCCAGCTTATTCTTTTCTCAAGCGTCTACAAACCTCCAAACTGGGGGAGATTGGACATGACCAATGTCCTCAGGGGGAGATATATGATGAGGCCAATTGTTCTCCCCTTGTATGCAAACTCATGAAGTCTCTCTATGGGCTAAAGCAAGCTCCGAGACAATGGTTTGCAAAATTCTCAGGAGTTGTACAAGAGGCAGGCTATATACAATCTAAAGCAGACTACTCATTGTTCACCAGGAAACAAGGAAACTCATTCACTGCTTTACTAGTCTATGTTGATGATATGGTTATTACATGAAATGACCAGTCTGAAATCAACAAACTCAAGAAACATCTGCAGAGCAAGTTTCAACTAAAGATACTTCCTAGGTATTGAAATTGACAGAACTCCTGAAGGAGTGATTCTCAATCAGATGAAGTATACAATGGAGATGCTAGAGGAAGCTGGGATGAGCAATGCAAAGCCTCTCAACAGTCCTCTTGATACTCATGAGAAACTGACCAAAGAGTGGGAGAAAATGAAGAATCCACACCTATACAGGCGTCTTGTTGGAAAGTTAATATACTTGACTGTAACTCGACCAGATATCTCTTATAGTGTTCATATTCGGAGTCAATTTATGCAAGAACCATGCTTAGAGCACTGGAAGGCTGTCAAGCATCTGATGAGTTATATCAAAGGGGCTCCTGGACAAGGTCTGTTACTTGCTAAGAACTCAGATTTGAAGCTAACTACTTATTGTGATGCTGATTGGCAGTCATGTCCTATGTGATGCGGGTCAAGCTGGCCTTCTGTGGGTCAAACAACGATCTTGATCCAGGCGACGACTCGAGGACGAGTCCATTTCTCGCTCCCGCACACCTCGTCCCTGCTCTCGCGCGCTCAGCGAAGCGCTTTCCCGCCCGCTTCTGGCCTTCGCTCCCAGCGAGTGAGGCTCCTGAGACGCATGTGTCCGCGCATCCATCACGCTTCTCCCTCGCTGTTCTTCGTTCCTTCTTTCTGCCGCTATTTCCCTGTTTTAAGTTGCTGAAATTTCTAAGTGTTAATTCTGTTGCTAAATCAGAATTCTAATCACTTGTTTAAATTGTTCCAAATCAGGAGATATCAAAGAGCATTGCAAGATCAAAGCAAATATACGGCGTGGTTCTTGATCTTGAGCCCACAGGCGAAGGATCGGGTATCCCAAACGTATCAAGTGGCATCAGAGCCGTAGGTTTCGCAAGTTCTTGTCTTTTCTTGATGTTATTCACAATTTGATTTGATGGCTTGGGAAATTTGGGGAGATTTGGATGATGATCCCGATCCATTGGATGGATTTTTTTGCTCTGGAACGTGCTAAAGAACAACGACGCCAACAAGAGTTACGTCGGAGAGCTTGGCTACAACAACAAACCCTAGAGCATCAACGCGAAGTCAAAAGACGCCAACTTTGGCTTCAACGTCAAGAGGAAGAACAACGTCAATTGGAGATCGAAGACAAGAAGTGTCGACAACGCTATCAGATCCGGCTTCTCCAACAAAGAGAGGCTGAGGAAGCACGGCGACAAGAGGAGGAGGAACGTCGCCGAGAGGAGGAACGACGCCGAGAGTTGAGAATTGCGGATATGGTGGACAAATTCTTTGCCCAAAAAATAGCACAGCGCGCCGAACTTGTCTCGCAAATTCCCGTTGACTCCGAACTCGGAATTGAGTCAACTCAGTCTTGTTGCGAAGCTGACTCGACAAGCTTTCCAACGGTGGGTCACATGCTGCCAGAATCCTCCGGGAAGACCTCCGAATCTGTACTTACAGTCGACTGCAGTGTTCTGCAGAACGAGCATATTGATTCCGTTGACGAGGATGAGGTACTTGATGACGTGTCTCAAGAGTTAGCGATTGTACCTCTTGGGCATGTTCATGAAGTTCCAGTTGCTGAGATTTGTGTGGTCATTGATCCTATTCTTATTGAAGATCAAGTATGTTCAACGATCGCGCATGAAGGTGTTGTTTTTGGGGTTCCTATACCTCGAATTCTCCTGGCACCTATTCCACCCATTCCTCCATCATCTTCTCTGAAGGTTGCTGCTCCTTCCTCGCTGATCATCGCTGACTCGATTCGAAGACGAATCGAAGATAAGAGGGGGAGAATGATGCGGGTCAAGCTGGCCTTCTGTGGGTCAAACAACGATCTTGATCCAGGCGACGACTCGAGGACGAGTCCATTTCAAATGGAGGTGAATGATGTCATCCTCAAGCGGAAGAAGAAGGCTCCACCTTGGGAGTCGTTGAAGAAACGGCGTTAATTATTTTATTATTTATATTTCTTATTTTTTATATATATTCTATTTTTAGTAACTCCTATGTTAGTTGGAGTCTAATTATAGAATTGCTTATTTTTAGTATTTCTTAGTTAAATTAAATAAGATGGTTAGGATTTTAGATTAAGTTTTATCTTCTAGGTTTATTTATCTTTAGGATTAAAATTCTATCTTTATCAACCTAAATTCTATCTTGCACGGTAGAATTGGTTCTTAGGTTTTCTATTTAAACATTGTAGTTCTATTGAATTAAATCAGATTGAAATAGAATTGAGAACCCCTTTATGGATTAAAGGGTTCTTGGTTATCAATCCCAAAAAGCTATCTTGCTCTTATGTTCTTATTGTTTTCGGCCTTCACAAACACAAACCCTCACCTTGGTTCTTGTCGAGATCGAGGAAAGCCATCACCGTCCTTGTCGAGATCGACGATAGCACATACGAGAAGCCCAGTCCCTGGCGCCACCCGCGAGCAGACCCGCTCCAGCGAACGCGGACGCCTCCAGGCGCCCTCGCTCCCGCACTGTCCCAGCACTCGCTCCCGCACACCTCGTCCCTGCTCTCGCGCGCTCAGCGAAGCGCTTTCCCGCCCGCTTCTGGCCTTCGCTCCCAGCGAGTGAGGCTCCTGAGACGCCTGTGTCCGCGCATCCATCCCGCTTCTCCCTCGCTGTTCTTCGTTCCTTCTTTCTGTCGCTATTTCCCTGTTTTAAGTTGCTGAAATTTCTAAGTGTTAATTCTGTTGCTAAATCAGAATTCTAATCACTTGTTTAAATTGTTCCAAATCAGGAGATATCAAAGAGCATTGCAAGATCAAAGCAAATATACGGCGTGGTTCTTGATCTTGAGCCCACAGGCGAAGGATCGGGTATCCCAAACGTATCACTATGACTAGGAAATCTCTCACTGGTTTTTGTATATTTTTTGGTTCATCTCTTGTCTCATGGGGGACAAAGAAACAGTCATTTGTAGCTATGTCAACTGCAGAGTCCAAGTACAGGGCCATGGCAGCTACATGTTGTGAGATCACTTGGTTAATGGCTCTACTAAAGGACCTCAATATGATGCAGAAGGGTCTTGTAAGCCTTTACTGTGATAATCAGGCAGCTTTGCATATTGCCAAGAACCCAATGTTCCACGAGAGAACAAAGCATATTGAGGCCGATTGCCATTTGGTGAGAAACAAAGTAATGCGCAAGGAAATTGAAGCACATTACATCAATACTAAAGAGCAACCTGTAGATTTGTTCACTAAGGTCATCTCTATTGATCAACACAGGAAGTTTTTTATCAAGCTTGGAGTTGTAAATCAATTTATCAACTCTAAGCTTGAGGGGGAGTGTTAAATGGATATGGTCCTAACCATTTTGTGTAATCGGGTATCCTAGACTTGTTGCTTGGAGAATAAGTTTGCAATTCATTTTGTTTTCCTTTGGTAGTATAAATAGCCTTTACTACTTTGTAATAGGTAGACATTACATTGTAATTTGATTACAAACACTCTCAATTGAATGGAACAGTAGCTGTAAGCTTCAACTTCAGCTCAGCTCATCTTCATCCTCTATCTGTTCTCGATCTCTCATCTCTTCATTCAATTTCGTCAATAAATTGATTTTGATTTCTCCGATATTCGTTTTAATGCTTCCTTACGAAATATACGCTCCAATTTCTAGTTCTTACTGGTTGTGTGATTGAAATTGGTTCAGATGAACAAAGAAGAAATTTTAAACAGTGGTTGCCAAGGAAGAAGGAGTTTCCTTCATTTTACACTTTTGTTCCCATATTATTGTTAATTATGTTTTAATCCTGATTTTTTTCCGTCTGCCAAATCAGCACTTCAGTAGGAATTTTGGCCGAAAAGTTTGGCCGTATCAAAATTAGTTTATTCGGGTATAGTTTGGCCGAAGAGTAGATGCTCTTAGTTAAAATTATTGTCTAGTTATAGACAAGTATAATTGCATCAAAAAAGTATTGCAATAACAAAACTACGGGAAAAACTTGCCTTCACCCCCAAAAATTGTAAAAACATTAGTTGTTGATCGATCGGTTAAAAAAGGGTATATCATATTAGAATACATATGTATTATATATAGGGAAAATGTATAAAACTAGGGCTGGAGAATGGTACGAAAATTACCATACCAACTACGTATCAACCACAAACCGACTATGTTGGTAACCACACTTGTGGTAACCAACATGGTGGTAACCACGTGAAGGTGGTACGGTAATTGTAATGAAATATGAATACCATGGTTATCATGATTCCCGAGTATATAGATTAATTTGTTTGTATAATGTTTTATTGTTATTACCTTTGAGTTTTAAGTTTTTAATTTATATTTTGTATTTTGATTTTGTCCTAAATTGGTCATTTCTACTTTTTGTACTAGAAACAATAGGAACATTTTGAATGTTTGAAAACTTTGAACTTGTTTTGTTTGAACTTGCAGAAACATTTTGAATGTTTGAACAATTGAACTTTGTTTGTTTCTTCAAGACTTTGAATTTGGTTGGGTTTGAATTGGTTTGTGCTTTAGATTATGAACTTGATTTATTTGAACTTTTAAAAGATGGTAACCAAATTTTTTTTGTAACCATAATTTTTCGTTCGATAACTTTGATGACCACTGAAAAATAGCCAAGGGGTTTCAGAAAAATACAAACAGAATTAAAGCTTGGTAACCATGGTAATGTACCGATGGTAACCACAAATCGTGGTTACCACATATGCGGTAACCACAACTTGTGGTTGGTACGTGGTATGAAAAATTGCGTACCACCAGTTTGTGGTTGGTACGTGGTAATCACTATTTTTTTGTGGTAACCGTACCATGACAACCCTACATAAAACCACCCTTTATTCATTGTTGTTTGCAAATAACCACCCCTTATTCAAAAATTGTCAAATAACCACCCATTAAATATAGGTTGGTTGCAACTAACCACCCATGGCACACCAAATCTTGGCATAACCATCCAACCAGGCTAACCAACCACTGACATCGGATTGGTGGCCTACACTGATGCTGATTGGGCTGGCTGTCCGGACACGAGGTGCTCCACGTCTGGATATTGTGTCTTCCTCAACGACACCCTCATATCCTGGTCCTTCAAGCGTCAGCAGATATGCTCTCGTTTCAGCGCTGAGGATGAGTACAGGGGTATCGCTAATGTCGTGGTTGAGTGCTCCTGGCTCCGAAATCTGCTGCTTGAACTTCATTGCCCTTTACGGACCACCAGCTTGGTCTACATGGACAATGTCTCCGCAACCTATCTCGCGACCAATCCAGTGCAGCATCAGCGAACCAAGCACATTGAGATCGATATTCACTTTGTGCGCGATAATGTTGCGCTTGGTCATGTCAAGGTTCTTCACATACCCTCCTCCTATCAGTATGCCGGCATCTTCACCAAGGACTTGTCGCGTCAACTGTTCTTAGACTTTAGAGACAGTCTCATTGTTCGTCCTCCTCCAATTTCGACTGCGGTGGAGTATTAGAATATATGTGTATTATATATATTATGTAAATTAGATAGCTTATGTGGCAAACCAATATGTAACCTATATATTGATAGAATGAATACAAATGAGGCAAGAGAGAATTATCCAAAGAAAAAATTTGCAAAATAGCCACGGGTTTGGACAATTTAGCAAAATAGCCGCTATATATACCTATTCTCGCTTGTACGGACATTATTTTCTGTTTTTCCAAAATCCGAACTCTCTCTCTCTGCTTCCAAACTCTCTCTTTGAGCTCTCCAACTGACCGCCTTCGCCGATATTCATCGTCTCACCGCGTTCGCCCTGTGTATCCGCCTTCGCGCACCTTCCTCCTCTGGTAAGTGGCTCTCGATCTCAAGCTCTAATCTCACCGACTCTCTCCTCCGGCCACCGCTCTAATCTCTCATCTCTCAATTGCAGATGCTGGAGTAACTGTCGATAGATCTGGAATAGACCTATCTCGTTGAGCCGCAGCTCTCGCCGAGTCTCTCCTCCTTCGCTCTGTCTCGCTGCTCGTCTCGCCTAGGTTTACACTGAACCTCACCTTCTTCGATCCCTTCCAGTACTTGTTTCTTCGATCTGTTTCCTTCCAGATTTCTTTGTTGATGCGTGGAGTTCTCGTTCCCTTCCAGATTTATGCTAGTATTTTGTATATTTGATTTATGCTGTATTCTGAATGTCATATTGAGCAGAACCTGATTGGTTTTGTTATATCATTCTCTGAATATTTTGTATATCTGATTTATGCTAGTGTGTGTATATGAGAATATGTGTGAACTGCTGGCTGTTTGTAGCTTCTTTTGATATGAATTTGAAGTGATCAAGTGTTCTTAAAACTTTAAATGAATTCATGTCTATTTTGCATATTCATGTCTATTTTTAAATATGATTTTAGCTCATTGTTTTGGTCTTTTTTGATCATCTGTTATATCGCTCTTGTCTGTAAATGAATTCATGTCTATTTTGCCTAACTTCTTCCCACCCCTAGAAACTCTTTTGATTAAGTACATGCTGAATTTGATAAGTGGATGGTCTGGCTGCAAGCACCAGCTTGATGGTAGTGTAGAGAAGCATTCAGAACTTGATGAGGCAAACAAACTAGACAGAGTAGCCGAACAGAAACTGGTGACTTTTTGTGAACATGTACTGAAAGAAGCATCTGATTTCCAGTCTTTGGTGGGGGAGACAACTAATATGGAGATTCATCGTGTTCTAGAGTTGCGTTCACCCATCATTGTGAAGGTACTATAATTTGTTCAAGAAGTTAATCTCTTGGAAACAACACATTCCAAACCACCTTGTTTGTAAAAGTAAATGAACTTTTTCTAGCAGCATTAGACCATGAGCAACGCTGATCCGTGGGGATCAAAAGGAAGTCCAGCTCAGCATAAAATTTGAGAAAGAGGAGAGAGTGTTTTGATTCGCAGCAAAAATTGAGGGGGGGCCGCCAATACTTGATGCGGTTCATCCGTATTTATTTTTTTTTCTTTTTTTTTGATAGCCAATGGTATAACGACACATGGTACGGGGTTTTAATTAAATTAAAATTCCTATTTATTTGTTAAATAAATTATTATTTTTAAAAAAAAATATTTTTGAATACGATTTATTTTTCTTTACCCAATGACACCCATTTTGCATATGTTTGAAAAAAAAAATTCGCTAAGTTTACTACATGTTAAAGATTTATAGTTATTTGATAAAAAAAAAAAAGATTTATAGCCACATAAACAACATTAACTTAAATCAATATAAACTTACACTTGTGCTCAAAAAAAATATATAAACTTACACCATAAAAATACATAAATTTAAACATTAAATAACAATACCCACTACACCCTGAACATGAAAACACACACACACACATATAATTAAACATAAAAATAGTATTAGGTTACATATAGTTAGCCTTATTTTTTTGTTTTCGTGTTTTTTTAGTTTATCAATTTAATAAAATATTTCTAATTTTAATTGTGTGCCTTTTTATTTTAATTATACGTATTAATATTAATATTAATAATATCATTAACAAAAAAATTTAATTAAAATAAATCAACATTTAGGTTAATAAATATAAAAAAAGTATAAAGTGAGCTTTGATTCGCGTGACTCATTGTTGTGGATGAAAAATGTAAAAAACTGAAAAGTTAGTGGAAAGCTGACGTGACATGAATAGTTGCTGATGTGGCTGAAATGAGTTTTGATTCGTGTGACTCTCTGTTGCTGATGGTCTAATAGCTCACTGTTCCAATGCTTTTATATGCCTGTGTTTATTTCCCTAGGGTTTTTTGGGCCGTAGGCAGGTTTTTTGTACACTTTTCAGCATATCTTTTATTTCATTGATTTTAATCCTTTATTTTTTCTTCTCATTGTGTACAATTTCATATTGAAGTGGGTCATGTGTATTGTAGTTGTCTACACTTACTTATCCATAAGATTTTTTATTTCATGTATCAAATATCCAGAACTTACTGGCTGACACTTCAATTTCTATCTTTGTAGTCTGTTGATTTTCTCCATGTCTGTGTTATTTATGCTTAAAATAAAAAAATTATATCTAGAGAATATCTCAAAATCAAGTTCTCATTTGAAAATATTCCTACTTAAGATCGATAATATTAGCACTCACGTTTCTAATTCAAATCGAAACAGGTGGTTTTGTTTCATTTTGGAATGTTTGTTCACCGCCATTTTGGAATGGTTTTGTAGTCTATTGAATTTTCCTTGTGGTTTTTAGGTTATAAGAGGCATGTCCTCGATGAACAACCATGTATTCAGAAAACATCTGAGAGAGTTCTACCCATTGATCACCAAACTTGTATGCTGTGACCAGGTAATCGTCTTTCTTCACCTTATTTTGTCCTCTTCACATATTCTCTTCTTCTATTTTATGCATAAAGAAAATAAGAGTTCATATCCGTAGTACTGTGGATAAGTTTTCTTAGCCCCAAGCTTTTGATGATGAACTTTTATTGTTCAATATATTATCTGTGTTATTCTCATACATTCTTTAACTGTTCAGATGGATGTCCGTGGCGCACTGGGTGACCTTTTCAGTGGGCAGCTTATGCCATTGCTACCTCGTGTTGAGTCTGCTCATTAGGCAAATCTTACTGCAGGTTCCAGCTCCGTTGCGTTGCTCAACATCTTCCGCTGTAAGAATGTATGTACTAGTAAGATTCTGGATCCAGAAAAATGGTAAATTCTAGGACATTTTGGTAAAGGATATATACATCAACCGGTTTCTTGCTCTGATTGTGTATGTGAGTGAATTCACAAATGGCCTCAATGCTATACACGGAGGCCTGCGGTCATGTTTGTTTGAAACTAACTGCTTCCTGGATGCTTGTTAGGGTTATAGGATACATCGATGTTCGTCTCTGTATTTTTTTAATGAATTTTTCATGTTCCCCGTGGACCTGTATCTCAACTAGACATTAATCAGATGCTTAAAATATTGAGTCTCGTCTTCGTATATTTAAAGAAAAAAGTGGACATGTGAAATGGAGGCAAAAGTAAACAGGTGACGGGATGAAACAAATATCTCACATTTTATTGATAGCAAACTAATCGATATTACAAGGGAAGAAAAACAGGAAACTGAATTGAAACACAGTAGTAAAGAGTAAAAGTTTATTACTAGCCTTGAGGCTTTTAAAGATAATCACATTGGTAAAAAGAGAAAAAAAAAGAGTAGATGAGTTGATGTTAGGACATGGTATATAAGGTCGGCCCTTGTAATGAGACATTCATTCATAATCAATCAAGTCTTGTTTCATAACAATCAAGTCTTGTTTTAAGAGTTGCACGACTCTGTTGTAAGAGTTGCACGACTCTGTTGTAAGAGTTGCACGACTCTGTTGTAAGAGTTGCACGACTCTGTATTAAGAGTTGCACGGCTCTGTTTTAATAGTTCATGTGTCTCTCTACCTTTATAGGTTAATTTGCATGAACCAAAGTGAATAGAGGATACAATTCATGAACCAAAGTGAATAGAGCATCTTTTTAGAAATTAAAGGTTGTGTCAGCGGTGTTTGCAATTTTAGTGCTGACAGAGTTATAAAGAAATAAAATTGATCAATACATTTTCATCACTAAAATTGCAAACATCGTTGACACTAGTTGTTTTCTCTTATTAACAAAAGAGAAAAAGATGTTGACACTACAGTTGTGCAACTCTAAACTACGGTTGGGCAACTTTAAAATACAGTTTAAGAACCAAATTAGATTAAAAAGTGCAAGAATAATATTATAATGTGCCCAAATTAGATTTTTAGTTTAAGAAGAATCAAATTAGATTTTAGTTTGTATGAATAAAACTATAAATTTCATGAATAACACTATGAAATTTTAGAGTTGCACGACGCTGTTGTACGAGTTGCACGACTCTGTTTTAAGAGTTGCACGACTCTGTTGTAAGAGTTGCACGAATCTTGTTTTAAGAGTTGCACGACTCTCTTATAAGAGTTGCACGACTCTGTTTTAAGAGTTGCACGACTCTGTTGTAAGAGTTGTACGACTCTTGTTTTAAGAGTTGCACGACTCTCTTGTAAGAGTTGCACGACTCTGTTTTAAGATTTGCACGACAATCGAGACTTGTGAATTTATTCTCAACATGATCTTATTATAAAAAAGTGCTGACGTGAAAAAAAAATTATTTGAAAAAAGTGCTGACACAAATAGAATAAAAAGTGCACAAATTAGAATAAAATGCGCACGAATAATATTATAAAGTAAAAAAAAATTGTTATCCATGTAGAGAAAAAACTAGATTTGGATCATATTTGTGAAATTGTTATCCAGGCTTGATGGAATTGTTCGACATCATTTGATCGGCTTATGATTCATTTGTCATGTGCTTCTTCGATTCTTTGTGAAATTGTTATCCATGCTTGTGCAACTCTAAAAAAAGTGCTGACATGGGAAAAAAAAGTGTTGACACGGAAAAAAGTGCAACTCTAAACTAGACTTGGATTATATTTGCACAATTTATGGTTATATTTACACAAAGTACTCTTATATTTGCACGATAAAAAGTTAAAAAAATAAAATAAATAAAAACTAGACTAGGGTTATATTTGCACAACTTATGATTAAATTTGCACAACGTCCTCTTATATTTGCACAACTTACTCTTATTTTTGCTCAACAATAGGTTATTTTTTGCAAAACAATCGAGATTTCTGAAATTGTTCTCAACATGATTTTATGTTCTCTCAATATTATTTTAAGAATTGCACGACTATGTTGTAAGAGTTGCACGACTATGTTGTAAGAGTTGCACGAGTATGTTGCAAGAGTTGCACGACCATGTTTTAAGAGTTGCATGACTCTGTTTTAATAGTTGCACGACTCTATTGTAACAGTTGCACGACTCTTGTTTTAAGAGTTGCACGACTCTCTTGTAAGAGTTGCACGCCTCTGTTTTAAGAGTTGCACAATTCTGTTTTAAGAGTTGCACGACTCGGTTTTAAGAGTTGTACGACTCTTGATTTAAGAGTTGCACGACTCTGTTGTAAGAATTGGACGACTCTGTTTTAAGAGTTGCACGAGAATCGAGACTTGTGAATTTATTCTCAACATGATCTTATTTTATCTCAATATAATTTCATACTTTCTCAATAAATTGTAAACGATTCAGAATAAATTGAAGCAAGTCTAGTTTTATTTTTTATTCATTTTAACATTTTGTCGTGCAAATATAACCGTAAATTGTGCAAATATAATCGTATGTTGTGCAAATATAACATTTTGTTGTGCAAAAATAAAAATAAAAATATAGATTATGGATCCCATAATAAAATATAGATAGTTTTTTTAATTTCTAATATTTGTAGGGTGATTTTTGTAATTTTATCAAAATTCCATCTTCTTCCTCCGATTTCTGCGAAGAAGAATCCATCGCGCTCCGCACTCGACGCCACCGCCGTCGGCCTCCTTCGCTCCGGTGCTCGCTCCGAGCGCTCCCTCCCTCGCTCCGACGTTCGCTCACGACCGCCTCCCTCGTGAGCTCGCTTGCTAAGTCCTTCTTCAACCTTCGTCTCTCCAGATCCAGCGTTCGCAGGCCCCCGGCTCGCTCGACCTCGCTCGGCCGTTGCTCGACTTCGCTCCGGCATTCTCGCTCTCCGGCGCTCTCGATATCCATCTCGAGCACTCTCGGTCGCCGACGCTCACGCCTCTCCTCCCGTCGCTCCGGCATTCTCGCTCTCAGAATCAATTAATCGAATTCCAGATCTGGAATTCAGATCTAGAATCAATTATTCAATTAATCGAATTCGACTTCAGAATCAATTGAACATAGATGGCGAATTCAGATCTGTCCGGGGGAGGGTGCGAGGCGGCGCGAGGCGGAGCGGCTGCGGCAGCGACAAGGAGGAAATGAGGAAGATGGACGGAATTGCTTCAGATCCGGCGCCGAAGCCATAGATCTCGGCCTCGCTCACAATCGCCGTTGAGCAGTTCTGGATTGAGAAACAGAGAGCGCGCGGAGAGAGAGGTCGGAGGAGAGAGAAAGGCCCGTGAAACAAAGGGAAGGGGTTTTTATTTAGGACATTTTGCAAAAATGTCTCAAAACGCGGATATTTCGCAAAATAAGCCCATTTTCGTGGCTATTTTGCAAAACCGCCCTTATTCAAATCACACGTATCAATTGCCTAAGATGGGAAAATGATTCTAGGAGTATAATCTAGGCATTAAAAAGTCTTTAATCATTATTCCTATCCTAAAAAAATTACGGAGTAATCTTTTTGTGTCCGAAAAAAAAAATTCAAGAGGCCGAAAAACATTTTTCAAGCCGTCAAAAAATTTCACCTCCTGAAGATGGAAGGGACCAACGTGACTAATATGGAGTACAAATTTGATCAATCTTAAAATACGTTCGTGTAAATTTTGAATTGCGACGATTTGTAATTACCGACTAAAAAATTCCTTGTGGTTCATAAATTACTCCGTATTTCTTACTCATCTCGTCTCGTGTTCATTTTGCTACTCTATTGAGCCGCAATAAAGATCAATAGATCATCTATAACAGTTTTTGTTACATTAGGTGTAACACAAAATTAGTTATGCTATAAATTTACAATAAAAAAAATTTCAAAAATTATATTTATGTTTTAAACACTTGCTAGTATATGTTTATAAAAAATTTTGAAGAAAATGCATGTTTTATAATTTTTAGAAAATCCTATGGCAAAATAAGTAATATTTGATTTATATAAAATTTAAATACATAATTTTTCATCAAATTTTTTTACGATCATATACTAAAAAGTGTTTAAAACATAAATATAATTTTTCGAATTTCTTTTATTACAAATGTACAGCATAATTAATTTTTTGTTACACCTAGTGTCATACAAAGTGTTATAGAGGATCTTCATTGATTTAGCCGGCCATCGCAGATCAGTAAAAAAAAATTGTCAAAATGATTGATCTTTTCTTTCTAATAAGTCTGGATTCCATCTTTTTGGGTACGTTTGGATTTAATTGCATTATGTTTCTCATGGAATTAGTGTGCAGTATTTTATTTAAAATTAATTTTGATTTAAATAATTGCAAATCACTAAATTGTGCTAATCAAATACCCACTTTAAATTTTGCATTATAATCATAATATAATTAGAATCAAACACACATAAAAAGGTTAATGAAAGAACTAGAAACAATGTGATATAGAAGGCAAAAATTGTTCAAGATATATACAAGAGGGAACATCGCTCGGAACCTTAGATCTATCTTAGAGTTAAATGTTGTTTTCGACTAGTATAATCAATGCACGAAACCTGTCAAAACGTGAACCGATCCGTAAAACGTGAGTTTTGACGCAAATATTTCAACTCGAAACCTGAAGCAACCCAAACCCGTTCAACCCACAAATTTCTGTTAGTAATAAATTTCAATATTAGGTTAAATTGTAATTTATTTATGTTTTTATTATCTTAAAGCTTGACCTAATGGGTGACTCCGTAATACTATTGTAGGATTTGTAACAACATTAATTAGGATTGAATATTATCTTTTTTTTTTATCATCAACTTTGCTTTATAATTTAACATTGTAAATTGTTATGTGTATAAAAATACGTAATACTATTGTAGCAACATTTTCAATAATATAGCTATTATTATTAGGGTAATTAATATAACAATTTTAGATTTAGAAACTATGTAAATAGTCATTAAAAATACTCTTTCTGTTTACTTTTAAATGTCATTTAGTATTCATGTATGGTTTTAAGGATGATAAAATATATAATTTCATGTATGAGTCTAGGTTGAGCATTTCATGACCCATAACCCGAAATGATCCGACCCATAATGGACCCGAACTCGAGATGACCCGACCCATACCCGACCCAATGCACCCGACTTGTTTGACAGGTCTAGTTTCTACCATCTACTCTCACTTCTTGTTCCCTTTACTTATCCCCTCTCACAATCTATCCAATTTTCATTTCCTTTAATCTCTCTATATATATAATCTCTATATATGGAGTATTATTTTTTACAGTGAGAAGTTTGTTTGTGAGAGGAAATAGGAGAGGAGGATATGTTTTTGGAGACACGTGGTATGGAACCGTTTCGTACACACTCAGACTCTCTCTACCAACTTATTCAAAAAAATTATAAGATTAAGAAACAAAATATATATTCCGCATTTTTTTAAATTAAAATTTTAAACTCCAATAGCTTGTGTATTTCAAAGATTTAGAGAAACATTTAATTTTGAAAATTTTTACTAGCACAAATTTAGAGAAGTTTTTCTCTGTTTTTTTACTTTGGAAAATCTGTTAGATAAAAAAAAATTAAAAATTTTAAAAAACTATAAAATCTCAAAAATGAGATGGTTGTTTGATGAGAAATTTTTCATTTTTTTCAGAAACATGAGAATTTTTTTGGGACCAATAAACACTATTTTCAACCTTATGTTTTTTTGACTTTGATCGAAAACTTTTTTTGCCTTGTATTGCTTTTTTGGGTATAAAATTAAAATAGATTTAAAAGAAAAATATCAAGTTATCGACTCTCTTAAAAGTTTGAAAGGTGTCGATGGGCTTAATTAACTATAGGTGCACATTCAACCCAATTTTCCCATTAAACAATCCAGATTAAGGCAGTGGACATGCTATAAAAAAAAATAAAAAAAAAATAAAACGCCGCCAAATGTCCCGCATTTGCCGGGCTTTATTTGTAGATATTGGCGGGAAAACCCCAACACTGAATCTTCAAAGCTTCCCGCCAAAACTAAAACAGAGAGCTTGGTCTCTGCCCTGGGCAGCTCGGGCAGACGATACAATGGCGGTGGCCGCCCAGGCCCCCAAAACGCGTTTCTTCTTCTTAAAAAAAAAGGGAAAGAAATGAAAAAGGCGCCGCCTTTGAAAGAAAAGTGCGGTATTTGGAAATTTTGGAATCTTCCCAACTTAGGATACCTCTCTCTCTCTCTCTCTCTCTCAATAAAAGAAAATAAAAATGTGTAGTACTGTAGTTCATTTAAAGTCTAACACTAAATTTATTGTTCCTAAAAAAAATCCTAAATTTATTGCCTGGTAAGCTCATCTTCTTCTATTGAAATTAAAGCATTTGATTTAAAATCCAATTTTGATCGATGATGAGTGAGGTCGTATCGTGTGTATGTGTTCTTTAAATCCAACATATAAGTACGATGATGTTATATCTTATAACTAATTGATTGATAATAGAAGAAGTAGTTATTATAAAGTAACATTTTTTTCTTTTAAATTTTTATCCACTTATTATTATTAGACACTTCATTCATTTTTTTAAAAAATAATTTTGTACTTTTTCTACCTCTTTCTAAGAGATTTTTATCTTACGACCATGAGGTAACCTTTTTCATCACTTTTTCCATCTCATTAGTTTTATTTATAAATAAAATTGAAAAGTGCTTGATATTAATATTTTTTTATTACATTAGATGGAAAAAAAATAACATTATATTATAAGCAAATAACAAAAATAATTACATTAGTGTATAAGAATGGAATATGAAAAAGAAGTGCAAACAACATAATAGGTCAAGATGAGTATATATATGAAAAATTTTTACTCAAATTATGGAGAAAAATAAAATAAAATTAAGGTGTAATTATTATTTGAAAATAATAATAATAAATATATATTATAAATACATTTGAATAATTAATGCATCAAATAAATATAGTAGGGTGGAGGCCACTTGTAGTGGAAGAGGTTACCTTGGTAAAGAAAGGTAACCAAGTACAACCTCGAGGGTTTTATTCACTGATTAATCGTATATATGGGTTATAATGGATTGGGTCTTTTGGCCCACTATACAATATGAAGCCTATGTAATCTATCAAACCCCCACAGTCGAAAGTGGAGGGTCTCGTACAGTGAGACTGGACCGAAAATCAAGGAACAACTGACGAGGTAAACCCTTGGTGAATATATCAGCGTACTGATAGGAGGACGGGATCATGTAGAACACGAACATGTCCAAGAGCAACCGTGTCCCGTATGAAGTGGAGATCGAGCTCAATGTGCTTCGTGCGCTGATGCTGGACTGAGTTGCTAGCCAGATAGAAGGCGGAGACGTTGTCAGTGTAGACCAGGGTGACCTTTTGAAGAGGACAGTGTAGCTCAAGTAGGAGATTGCGTAGCCATGAGCACTCGGAGACAACGTTGGCGACGCCCCTGTACTCAGCCTCGACGCTAGAGCGAGACACCACAGACTGTCCTCATCAGTGTAAGCGACGAGGAGCGAGACATAGTAGCCAGACGTGGAGCGACGTGTGTCAGGACAACCACCCCAATCTGCATCAGTGTAAGCGACGAGGTCATGCCGAGAGGAAGGGGTGATCGTGGTGCCCAACTCGAGGGTACCGCTGATGTATCTGATGATTCGCTTCAAGGCATGAAAGTGCGGTTCCCTGGGCGCATGCATGAACAGGCAGACCTGCTAACGGTGTAACTGATGCCTGGCCTAGTGAGCACCGAGCTTGTTGGAAGTATCCACAGGGGTGACAACTGGCTTGCAGTTACTCATCTTGGCCCGAGCAGGAGGTAGTGTGACAGGGTAGAGCTCCTCGGTGCTGTTACATCTCATGCGAGTAACCCCCGTAGTAAGATCATTCACAGAGAAACCAAAGGGATCAAACGCAAGAGAAACGTTATTGTCAGTAGTGAACCGACGGACAAAGATAAGGTTTTTGACAATCTTTGGGGCAATGAGGACATTGTTAAGGTGTAGTGGGTGGGTTGTGGTCTGTAATTTGGCGTGCCCAATCCCCGAAGTAGCAAGACGACCACCATTGCCGACGATAATAGAGTGTGCAGGGCCTTTAAAGGAAATAGATGAGAGGTTACCTGAGGAGTTCGTCATGTGGGAGGTGGCACCAGTGTCCATGTACCAAGAAGAGTCGGGAGATGTCGGCTGCATAGAGGAGAAGGCGTGATGTCCATCAGCCGGAACATAGCCTTGATCAGATGATGTCAAATAGGCCTGAGAACCAGCGTGTCGAGGGGCAGGAGAGCCAAAGTGCATCCAATGAGGGTTGAAGCCAGGCACCGGGGACCATCGAGGGGCGGCGTTCCAAGGACGAGGGTCGCGAGTCCTCGTATGTCGCGGCCGCTGCCGATGCTGATGCCGCATCCGATGTTGTGGCCGCAGCTAAAGTCATGTGAGGACATTTTTTTTTCCAGAAAGGAAACGGGCTCTCGACGACGTGTGGCGGCTGGGTGCGCACAGGTCGGAGAGGGACAGATCCGGCCTCGGGGTGGCCGGATCTGGGCCGGGTTGTTTTGATGGTGGCCGTCGAGCTCGGATCTGGGCAGCGGCGGTGGAGTGTGCTGCGAGCGAGGGAGAAGACCAGCGAGAGCGAGAGAGACAGAGGAAGAAAGGGGATCTGGACAGAGAGGAGGAGGCCGGTGAGGGAGGTCGTCGGCGGCGGGGAGGGGCCGGTGAGGCGAGGGGAGAGAAAGAGGGAGAGCGGCGGCGAGGAGACGACGCCGACGACGGTAAGAGGAGGGGTGGGGCGGGAGGATCAAATTAGGGTTCCATTAGGAAGAAAAGGTTGTGATACCATGTAAGAATCTAGAATTGATGTAAAGTCCTCCTCGAGGGTTTCATTTACTGATTAATCATATATATAGGTTACAATGAATTGGACCTTTTGACCCACTATACAATATGAAACCTATGTAATCTATCACTTTAAGATAATAAAAATCATGGTTGCACATAGTCTAAGACTAGTTAGTCTCATTCATATCTCTAAACAAATTCACGAATGCATAAGCACAAAACCAATTTTCTAAGCCATTAGACATTTTTGTCTAGAACTAGTTCACTGATACCGACTTTCCATATGTTGATAAACATTTTTGATTGTCATTAGGTCATTAATGGCTTGGAAAACTAATCACGAATAGACTGCTCAGGGGCGGATCCTTTAAAGGACCGGGGGTGGCAGTCGCCCCCCCAATCAAAAATGAAATTTAATATACATATTCTTCTCCTCGATAGCTTCGATTTGATATATTATAAGCTCAAATCCGATAACTGAGTAAAAAGTTATAAACCTTTCAAAATTGAAGCGATATAAATTATTTTTCACATCATTTACCAAATTAATAAACTTCTATGATACTCATCATTTGTTAAACTTCATAACTTTATACTATAATTAAACCCAAAAACTTCAAATATTGATGATTTTTTCAGAAAAAAAATTAGAGATCAATTATTCGCCCCCTCAGCTAAACGCTTCAGGATCCGCCACTGATACTGCTAAAGTTTTTTTTTTTATCGACTTCAAGTCTTCAATGTTATGAGAATATCCTTAACAATATTTTAACCATGTGAATAGAAAATCAATATTTTTTACAATATCATTTAATAATGTTTGAACTTTATCAGTTGGGTTTTTCTAATACTCCATCCGTTAATTAAAGAGAAAATTTGCTGGAATATCACCTTTTGCTAATTCAATTGGATTATTAGCACCCTAAGAAAATAAATTGGCCTTTATAACACCTTATTAAAAAAATTTAGCCTCCTAACACTCCACCTGTTAGCTCTCTCTCACGCTAATTCTTCTTCTGGACTTCTCTTCCAACCACTGGACGGTGAGGACTCCGGCTCGGCGATGTGCGAGGGTGGTGGATCCGACTCGGATCTGGTGAGAGGTGGCCGGAATGGGTGGTCAGAGATCTTCGGCGAAGCTTCTGGACAGGTGCAAGAACGGGAGGGAGTTTGCGAGGCTTCGTCGGTGGGGGCTGGGTGTCGGATCGGCGGGATTTGGGCTCGGGATGGCCGGAACTGGTGGAATGAAGGCCGAAAATTGGGAGGTTCAGTGCTCTGTAATGGCGGATCTTGGCCGTGAAGTGGAAGGAGGAGGCTGCTGGTGCGTCGGGGAGGGCAGTACGTGGCCAAGGAGGGTGGATCTGGTGAGGGAGCGCCGGATCTGGTGTGGAGGCGCCGGATCTGAGCCGAGGACGAGCGAGGCGGAGCGAGCGAGTCCAGATCTGAGCGAGGGAAGGAGGCGGTGACGAGCGAGCAAGGGAGCGAGGGAGGGAACGAGCGAGGTCGATCGGCCGGAGCGAGGGATCCAGGAGCGGCGGCCGGAGCGAGGGATTGACGAGCGGCGGCCGACAGCAGGAGCTATCGAGCGAGCGTACAGAGGTTGAAGAAGCATTTTTTATAAAATTACAAAAATTAACCCATAAATAGCAATTTTTGTAAAATTACAAAAATTAACCCATAAATAGCAATTTTTGTAAAATTATAAAAATTAACCCATAAATATGAGAATGAAAAAAACTATCTGTATTTTATTATATGATTCACTTCTTCTATATTTTTATATGCGATCTGGATGTGCGACTTGATCAGTCCATATATGTGCACAACGTAAAGTTATTTTTGCAAAACAAAAAGTTCTGAAACGAAAAAAAAAGTGGAAAAAAATTATATTTTGCACAACATACGATGTAAGAGTTGCACGACTCTGTTGTAAGAGTTGCACGCCTCTGTGGTAAGAGTTGCACGACTCTTGTTTTAAGAGCTGACTGAGTTATTGGATACAAATGTCATCAATGAAGTATAATCACAAACGTATCATCAGTAAATAAAAAGTAGAATCGATGAAAATATATCGATATATAATTGATTAAATTAAAAAAAAATGGCATCAAACGATTTGATTAAAAAAATGACATCAAATAATTACATTAGAAAAATGGCATCAAAACACTGATTTGAAAAAGTTGCATCATATTGTCATCAAAACATTACCTTGAAAAAATATGGCATCACGAAAACATTACCTTAAAAAAATATGGCATCATCAGTAAATAAAAGTAGAATCGATGAAAATATATCGATATATAATTGATTAAATTAAAAAAAAAGTGGCATCAAACGATTTGATTAAAAAATGGCATTAAATAATTACAGTAGAAAAAGGGCATCAAAACACTGATTTGAAAAAGTTGCATCACATTAAAGAAAAAATTGTCATCAAAACATTACCTTGAAAAAATATGGCATCACGAAAACATTACCTTAAAAAAATATGGCATCACGGTAAAAAAAAATATCATCAAAAAATTGATATCAAAAAAGTGTCATCAGTAGTCAAGGGTAAAAAAAATGGCATCAATGGTCAATGTGGCATCACAGTAAACAAAAAAATATCAGCAAGATTTGAAAAAAGTGACATTAAAAAAGTGTCATCAATCCATTTTATTAGAAAAGTGACATTAAAGCGAAAATAAAATGTAAAAAAAAAAATGGTATCAAAACGACAAAAAAATGGCATCATTGGTTTAAATTTTTTTTTTTTTAAAAAAAAAAATCTGTTGACCGGCGTTGACCTTGATAGTCAAATGGGGAAAGGTGCTAGGTTAGTTAATTAATTTTGTTTGGGTGCTAGTTAGCTAATTAGATATTTATAATGTGTTAGTTGCCAAAATAACCCTTAATTAAAACATGTCGTTTTAGACATTTGTAAATTTTTTAAGAAATTAAATAAAAACAAACAAAAATACACTTATACCCCTAATTATTACTTTACTTTTTCACTTTATTTAAAACTACAACTAATAAATCTCTAATCATTACAAGGGTAATTTTGGAAAGTGAACACGAAAATACCTAAAACGACATGTTTTTCTTAACGTATGGAGTATATACACATGAATATATATGGAATCCGTAAATATGAAATAAAACACTAGTAATTGGTGCATAAATCATTAAATCATAGGTCAATATATTTAAAAAGATAATTTTTTTATAATAAAAAGTCTAGATCATTTAATACGTATCCCTAGACACACACTAGAAAACTATTGTTTAATGAATTGAGTTCTTAAATCGATTTTTTCTAATGTACACATTAAAAACCCAAAAATAAAAAAATGATATACCCTAGTTTTAATGAAATTAGAGAAAACTACTTTTTTAAAGATAAGTGTTATTTTATTTATGTATCGATTATTTTTGGTGAAAAGAATTATTTATATCAAAATTAATCATTTCACTGTTATTTTATTTATATTTATGATATTTTTTAGTAGAATGAGTTATTTAGATCTAGATTAATTTTAATCTTATATTTTCAGTTATTAGTTTAATTATCATAATGTAATTCATATTTATTTATTTATTTTCATATTTATCATAGGATTTTTTTATAGATAATAAATGTAATTTTATAATATTGTGTTAACATATTCCTGTGCAGGGAACGATACATACACTAGTAATACATATATGCCTATCTAAACAAACCCTAAGACATATATTTCAATAATCAATATAATTCTCCGGCCCTACAATAATATTCTGTCTACAATTTTTTTTTCTTTTTTTTGAAGCTTGGGGAAAGCTCGAGATTGGTGGAGTCAAGTTTTTTTTTTTTTTTTATTAGGTAAGAATTCGACGCATCGGACAGACTCGGTGGGTCGAGAGGTCGAATAAATCAGCTACGGACAAACCGTCAAATAAGCTGAAGACTGAAAACAAAAAAAAAGCATAACCACCAAATTACAAGGGAACAGTTATAGGCGAAGACTAGCATAACTGATGCAAGAACAAGAGCAGTGTGTAGCAGCTCACCCGTCAGTTGGTAGAGGCAATGCAGGGAATCCATAGGGAACTAAGTGGTAACCTCAGATTTGGACTCTGTCAACGAGCATTCAGGTTTCGATTACGTCCATGAACTCTTGCGCGTAGATACATGAGAAGAAACACCACTCAACAAACCGCTAGACTCCAGACCACACAACCCCAGCACCAAGTAATTCAGCAACCCTCCAAATACAACACATCCAATCCAGATTTCTCTTTTTTATTATTATTATTTTTCATTCCTCGCTTTGGGCCCAAAGGAAAAGACCGGGTCCAAACGGGCCACTAGGGCCCGAATGACAACTGATGGGCAGATTTGCAGGGGATGGTACAATCCAGTCGATCGGTCCAAGCGCCGAACCAGACGCCAGCCAAGCAGCAACACCGACGAAGGGAGGCGGATGCTGCTAGGAACAGACCGAGAGGGAGGAGATCAGGAGACCCAAGGGACGCCGGCAGCGAGACGAACACGAGCCCGAGATCGAGAAGGCGACAGACTCCTGAAACCACGAGCGAGAAGGAGGGAGGTACCAAGGCACCCCAGGTAGACGAGATCGACTGATGAAGGAGGAAGCCACATTGCCGGCGGGACTAGGCAAAACCGGCCAAGTCGAGGCGGCGCCGAGCCCCCGGAAGCAGAGGCAACAAATTAATCGATATTCAAGTGCATACCGAACCCCAAATCGACAACCGAAGAGGAGAGAGCGGAGAACGGAAACTCAAAATCAACCTAACGCAAGGTCGATTAGAGCATAAAAAGGTGGATTGAAGAGGATAAATCCGCCATTAGAGGCTAGGGCCTAGGGTTCTCAATTGGATTTCTCAATTGGGAATTTTGACGGTTGGTGGAGTCAAGTTGAATACACATGAATCCGTTGAGGCCGGTAATTCAATGGATGAAGTTATTAGTTAGAGACTACAACGGTTGTTGGATTTTCGGATTTGTGCACGCATCATATATACAAGATGTTCTATTTTTAAGCTGAATTTGGGGACTTTTTAAAGCTTAGAACTTGTTTGAGAATCGAGTTACCGTGCAACAGAAGTAGAGCAAATCAAGTAGTTGATTATTTAGTCAATTTAACATTCTCAATCGAGTTACATGTTTTGCAGAATTAATCTCTTGTACGTAGATAGGTTTTTTACTTTTTTTTTTTTTGGTAAACAAAACGAGAAGGAGAGACCTTCCCGAATCAAGAGTACAAAATGGCTACACAACGACCAACCGGAGAGTAGTCTTCCCCATACAACCACTCTGGAGGAGCGACTTAGTTCCATCAGGTTTTTTACTATCTAGTTTTGCTTTTTAAAGATGTTTCTACCCTGTATGATTTGTAATCATTCTATATTAATAAAAACTATTACAAATCTTGTATCATGATGCAATTTTTTAATTAAAAATAAAATCTTAATAATAAAATAAATTAATATGATATAATTTAATAAAATATTGGTTTAATATTTTGAATTAAACTTATAAGAACAAACTCATAAGAGCTAGAAAAGGGGTATGATAAACTTATTTAAGATGGGATCCGTTATAATAGTATATAAAGATTTACGAATAGATATAAGTTATATATTAATTTCATATTTTAAATTATGCCAGTTACTCAGTTAATTAGTTGTGAAATATGAGAATCAATTGTAAAAAGGGGGAAAACAGATGATTTGTTGAAAATGAGATAATTAAGGTGGATATGACATATAGGTAAAAACTCTTAGTATATTTTACCATAAGAGTTTATATAGATAGATAGATATAGATATAGATAGTTTTTTTTTTCACGTTACCGGGTAAGAGTTTGGATGGTGTCAGATCTTGCTGACCCATCACCCAATTGCGTCCTTAAAGTGAGAGCTCCAAGGTCCATCGTATGCTTGAGCTCAGCCACCAAGTTCGCAACTCGATTCATTTCATGGAAAACATGCCAACCGATAGCTTTCTTAAAGCACTGCAAAAGGCGGTGTTGAGGATCCGAGACGATCATCTTAATTTCCCTGGAACAACACCCCACATCAAAGATTGAATTGATGATCAAGATCGAGGCTATCACTTTCAACCCCGATTCATCGGTAGCCCAAAATTTCTAGCAGCTAACAGGTTAGCCTGGAGTGCAAAGTCGAAACGGATCCACAAGCGGAGATGCTAAAACTTTAAATAAAAAAAATTAAATAAATGATAGGTCTACCTATCGAATCGAGCAAGCGTATCTATACTGCACTTGATTTAAATATATAGACCGCAATTACAAGTTTACAACATAGAGCCAATTTTTGGCAGGTGTTTTTGTCACTGCATTCTAGGCATATATGGACCCAAATAATGCGACATGTAGAGTTAAATAGTTACGGAGTACTACTTAATTAAATACAAGGCATGTTGTTGAAAAAAAAGTACTGATGATTTCTTGCATATAGTCACATGCTTTTCAAACTTGTTGCCCCTTGGGAAGTATATGTGTGAAACATATCAGTGGTGTACTGATTTTATACTTGCGGGTAATACCTAAATGTTCCCAGTTCGAACCCCAAATATGACCGCTCTTTATTTACAAATTCAAAATGTACTGATTTTATATATGCTTCATTTAATTTGTTGTCTGATCGATTATGTTATGTACTAACATATTTTAATGGGAATCTCTAAACACAAGGTTAATTTTTTTGTTAAATACAAGACTATGGGGAATTTAAAGCAAAAAAAAATCTAATAATTACAGAATTTGTTGAAGTCGTTTTATTTTTTTTCGTGACCGGCCATTCATTTTTTTTTTATAGATAGACACTTAGACCATTCACTAGTACAAAAAAGGTCTTACACAACGGTTATTTATTAACATAGACAACGGTTATTGCACTGTTGTCTATGTCAGTGCGGTTTTAGATGAAACAACGGTTGGACCTATGACAACGGTTCTTATAAACAACGGTTATAACTGTTGCCTAAGATACTCTATAACCGTTGTCTATGAGACTCCAAAATTTTCAACAATCAATATTACACAGTTATAACCGTTGTTTATGTGTTATATAACCGTTGTTTATGTGTCATTAAACCGTTGATTATGTGTTATATAACTGTTGTTTATGTACAATCTAATTGTTGTCTAGGTGGACTATAACTGTTGTCTATGTGTTATATAACCGCTGTTTATATCTCATATCCCCATTGTCTAAATTCCATCTAACCGTTGTGTAAATACAATTGAACCGTTGTCTATATACAATCTAACCGTTGTATATGTATATTTCAACCATTGTGTATGTACTAAATAATCGTTGTCTAAACTCCATTTAGCCGTTGTCTAAATATAAATGAACTGTTGTCTATATACAATATAACCGTTGTATATGTATATTTCAACCGTTGTGAATTACATATTTTTAAATTTGAATGAACTAATGACAACGGTTAAAGTAGCCGTTGTCTATCACTGTTTTTTGCATATGGTTAATTTTAGCATATTTAACCATGAGTGACTAGTTTAGACCAAAACCATCGGAACAGTCGGAACAGTAACAATCAAGCAAGAGTTAATCGTTTCAAAACCACTTTAATCGAACCAATTCGATGTCAGACTATTTTATAACAATGAGTTAAGATTCAAAATCATCAAAACCCATCAAAGCAACAAATAGCAATCCCCGCAATAACGACACCGCAAATTCGACAACCATTAAAACAAATATCTCAGTTAATCCAATTTATAGTCAATTAAACGAAAACAAAGTCGAATCGGGCAAGGTTCAAGCCTAAGAGTTTTACCCCAATTCTGACAAAACTAGGGCGGGTACGAATTTGAGGCTCGAGCTTCAACATCAGGCCGCGGATTCCTCGGGTCTGTTGGGGTTGTGACTCGCGCAAGTGGGGCTGGCGGTGGGAGCACTGTGGTCCGATGGTGTTGCTCAACATTGGCTTCAAGATCTGCAGGGGCGAGGCGAGGCCCCGAGTGTCACCTCCGGCGTCAGATCGATGGCTCTGGTGAGGGAGAGGTAAGGTCCGCGCAGATTCGCTGACCCCCCGCCGTCGAAAAGCAGTGACGACAAGCTCAGTCTGGGCGCGGCGGCAACGGCGAGAGGGGGGTCGACTCCGGCGAGAGGACAACGGTCATCGACTTCTCTCATGTGGGCATCGGGCTTCAATCCATGAGATCGGAAGAGGGACGAGGAGGAAGAGGGGCGTCGGATCCGTCCTCATCTGCATCGAAGAGGGTCGAGCGTTGCGCCTGGTGGCCAAGGAGCGCTCAACGGCAGCCTTGAGTTCGCCGGTCCTGGTTCCAACAAGAGATTGGGAGGCGGTGGCGATCTGTGGTGTCGTTCCTTGACAAGGATGACCCCGGCCTGCTCGGGTTCCTTCTGGTGCGAGGAGGAGCGGAAGGAATGGAGGAAGAGATGAGGGAGAGATGGAGGAAGAGTGAGAGGGGAAGAGCGGATGTCATGGGAGTTTGAAGCGGTAAGGAGTAGAAGAGGAGGCTGAGCTCCCAAGCCTCAAATCTGAAACAGATGAGGAAAGAACAAGGGGATTGGGCGGCTAGGGTTCCAATTACCGATATTTATACACCTCAATATTAGGGTAAGTTAAATTACGAGGAATAACAAAATAATTCCGCTATTTTTGCTTTATAACAATTCTAACTCAATAAACAACAATATTCAACCCAACAATTCATAAAATAATATTTTTGTTTCCTTAATTAAATCGTTCAGATATATCTTTTTCTTATTTTTTAATTTTTTAATTTTAATTTGAGAAGATAAATTGGGCATAGACCACATTTCAATTGGACAAGTACAACGGTTCTATCAATCATGCTATTTGAGATGTTCTCTATATATATGACAATGGTTATAATTTATATATTCGTTGTCTTTGTAATTACAAAGACAACGGTTTTAATTGGGTATAGACAACGGTTATGTCAATCGTATTATTTGAGTTGTCTCGATATCTATGACAACAGTTCTTATTATATTCGTTGTCTTTACAATAACAAAGACAACGGTTTTAATTGGTCATAAACAACAGTTCTATCAATCGTATTTTTTGGTATGTCCTCTATATCTATGACAACGGTTCTTACTATATTCGTTGTCTTTACAATAACAAAGACAACGGTTTTAATTGGTCATAAACAACGGTTATGTCAATCGTATTTTTTGATATATCCTCTATATCTATGACAACGATTCTTTGTATATTCGTTGTCTTTGTCATTAGAAAGACAACAGTTTCATTTGTACATAGACAACAGTTCTGTCAACCGTGTTCTTTTAGATGTCTTCTATATGTATGACAACGGTTCTTTATATATACGTTGTCTTTGCAATTACAAAGACAACGGTTATAACTAATAACCGTTGTGCGTCCCCAAAAACTCTAATTTCTGCCAATATAGACAACATTATTTTAAAAACCGTTGTCTATAAGGTGTTGTCTAAAACCATTTTTGTACTAGTGATTATAATATAAGGTAGGGAGAATTCGAACCCATAACATATTAGTCAATACATGTAATCCATATCAACTAAGCTAGCAAGGTGTGGCCATGGATTCTGCATTCATTTGAGACTTCTGTTCTTATTTCTTTCATGAAAATGTGCACATTTGATGAAAATTTAACCATCTACGTGAATAGAATCCAACATTTAAAATTCATGCCTTCCGGTCAAGCTCTTCTTGCTAATAAGAAGTTTGACTTTTTTCGATGCGTACTTTAAGGAGTTAAAATTTATATAAAATATTATGATAAATTACATAAAACCATCTATTAAATATTGATTTTTTCACTTAACCACCCGCTAGATTTAAAATTACACAAAATCACCCATTAAATACGATTTGTTAATAAATCACCACCCAAGTAAAAACATCTATCAAAACATCAATGAAAATGATTAATTTACCCTCACTTTTTAATCAAATTTTTTTTCCATTGCCATTGGGAACACCTTAAGCTTTTAATTACACAAATTTTTTTAAAAAAATAATTATCCCATCATTATAATTTATACACCAATAAGTCCTTGAATTTATAATTTTTTAGTAAATATGCATCTAATATGTATAAGTGCGAAAGTTCAAAAGGGTATATTGGTCATTTATAATATTTTTTCAAAAAATCTTGAAATTTTTTATCATGGGTGGGGATTTGTTAACAAATCGTATTTTATGGATGACTTTGTATAATGTCTAATTTAACGAGTGGTTAAGTGAAAAACTTGATATTTAGTGGGTGGTTTTATGTAATTTACCCAAAATATTAACTATTCTGTATTATATTATTATTATTATTTTAAAAAACTTAATACTTCTTAGTAATAAATATTAAATTTTTAAAAAAATAATTAAAAGTGTTATATTTTATATAATTTTTTACTGTAAAAAATCTTACACTGGATTTTGCATCGGAGAGATTATTAATGTTAGATCGGAGAGATTATTTATGTAGGATTGATCTTATCCAAGAGTTAGGTCAGAGTACTGTAATTTATTATTTATAACCAGCACATTTTAATTAATTAAAACACGTATGATATATTAAGATGCTACGATTAATTAATTTAAGATTTGTTGGTCTTACCAGGAGCAGGAGTAGATTAGATAGTGACAATTAATTGAACATATTCGGTTATTCATTATCCATTGGGTCATTAATTTTACATTTTTTTTTTAATATATACGAGTGAGTAGATAGGGACCCAATAATGGTGCAGTTTATCCAGGGTTGATGATAGCTTCTAGCTTTCTTTAAGTGTCAAAACTCAAAACGAATCCGATGAATCAGTTGATTTATACTTTTTAAGGTCCAAATGAGTGTTGCTCATGCCATGCTAATTTATACTTTGGTTCTTATAAAGGAATAAAATATTCATTTAATTTATAGGTTTCAAATGAGTGTTTTATCAACAATAAATTTCTTAATTATAAAGTCATTGTCCAAACAAATAAGCTTTAATATTGCCTTCGATCAAATGCAACTTTCTAACCTTCCACTATTTAATTAGTTTATTTCACTCAATTAAAAAGCTAGAAATTTATGCTTTAAAATCCTTTAGAACTTTTACAAGTATTGATGAAGGTTGCACATTCTTTTGTTGACGAGGATTACTCTCTTAAGAGTATAGATAGAGGATATCTTGTTATGAAATAAAATTCTAAAAGGAAATTAAGGTTAAAAAAATTGGTTAAATCAAAAAATCTAGTGAAATATTTACAAAATAAAAAATCTTGCTTATCCTCTAAGAGTATAGACGAGAAAAAAATGAACAACCATGTGAAAATAATTCAGCTATATATTGTATTTGTTAAAGTTTGATGGGTTAATTAGTAAATAGAAGTTTGTATTGCTGGGAATAGTTACAAAAAAATAAGAGTAAAAATAATAAGTCAAGTGATATATGCTCTAATGAATAAGCAATGGCTTGATTGTTTCCCCTTTATTTTACAAGCTATAAGCATAAACTAGTCTTTTTTCATTTATAGCATCTATTGTAATCTTTTGCTCTTTTCTTTTAACACAAAATTTTCTATTCCATTAAAACCCCAAAATTGGATGGTTTTAGACTTTTAGTAAACTATGGCCATCCACCACCACATATTTTAGACAAGTTTGGAATACTATAAATGAAATAGTTCATACTGTTGGATACAACTTCTGCTGGTGAACACAAGTTGAAGAGGAAGGCTTGATTGGCGCCACTTTATTTGTTCAATTTTCAGTTACAGATTCAGTTACAGATTTGTTAAAAGGATTGTTTGTTTTACAACATGTATGTAGGTTGACAGATGGATTACGTTGTCTATAAATACAGCAAACCACATACATTGTAATGATCTTCTTCAATTCAATGAACACGGAAAACGTTTTTCCCTCTTTTCTCTCTCAAACACAACTTGTAACATGGTATCAGCGGGGAAATTTTGATCATTTTCCTCTTCATCAATGGCCGATCCTCCGCCGTTTGAGCCAGCACAAGATCCTCGGTTTCCTCCTCCTAATCCAATTGATCCTCTCAGTGAGCTTTTCCTCAACAATTCCGATCATCCAAGCTATATTCTCTCAACGAATTTGCTTGATGGCCGGAATTTTCATCACTGGCGGCGATCAGTTGAAGTCTCCCTGCGAGCGAAGAACAAGATGGGATTCGTCACTGGTACTTGCCGTCCTCTTGCAGACAATCACCTCCTTTTGATGCAGTGGGAGAGGTGCAATAACATGGTGATGTCCTGGCTCATCCACTCCGTCAGCAAAACCATTGCTGAATCGATTCTTTACTGCCGATCAGCTTTACAGATCTGGAAGGATCTCATAGCTCGCTTTGGCAAGCCCAGTCGCACACGAATCTTTCAGGTCCAACGAGATCTCACTTCTCTTTCTCAAGGTTCTATGTCAATTACCGATTATTTCACTCGTATGAAAGCTCTTTGGGATGAATACTTGATGCTTGTCGAAGATCAAGTTTGTTCTTGTGGATCTTCTGCTCTTGCCACGAAAATCTTAACTGATCAGCAGGTTGTCCAGTTTTTAATGGGGCTAAACGAGTCCTATTCCACCATTCGTGGGAACATTTTACTCGTTATTCCTCCTCCGTCACTGGATGAAGCATTTCAGATGGTTTTGCAAGATGAGGATCAACGATCCATTCGCTCAAATACTGGATCTCTCACCTCTGGATCCAAGAATCTTGATAAACCTGCCAATAACAAAGGTTCTGGGAAACGAAATCAGCTTTTCTGCGACCACTGCAAGCAGACAAACCACACCATTGACCGATGTTGGAAGCTCCATGGCTATCCCTCCTCACAACAATCTCGAGGAGGTCATTCCGCTGCCAACGTCTCTTCTACACCATCTGATGCCACACAAGGAGCTCCCTCCTCTGCACCGTTTTCTCTCACAACTGATCAGTACAGTCAGTTGATGACTCTTCTTGGGAAGAAATCGTTTGAGACTTCTGATTCCTGTGCCTTCCTAGCAGGTAAAGCATCTTGTCTTCTTTCCTCTTGCAATTCTCCTTCTTGGATCATCGACAGTGGAGCAACAGTCCACATCACACCTCACCTTTCCTCATTGACTACCTTTACTCCCATTTCAAAATCTGTGAACATAACTATGCCTAATGGTCACAAATAATCAGTGTCTAACACTGGTGCCATTTCATTTACTGATGACTTTTCTATTACCAACGTCCTTCATGTACCTGAATTTTGTTTCAATTTACTTTCTATCTCTAAACTCACAAAAGATTTACAATCCAATGTCATTTCACACCTAATGCTTGCTACTTACAGGAACCTTTGAGGAAGAAGCCAATTTTGATTGGTAAAGAGGACAAAGGATTGTATGTGCTTGACAAGTCTCTCATGACCACCTCTGCTTCAACTGTTGGATCACCCACTGCCCTTGCTTCCTTCTCCACAAGTCATGATCCCTGGCACTGTAGGCTTGGCCATGTAGCCTATGAACAACTCAGGCATATCCCAGCTCTATCTTCTACTTCAAAGTCTCAATACATTTGTAAAATTTGCCCTTTGGTTAAGCAGCATAGGAAGCCCTTTTTTAGATCAAACAGTATTGCTTCATCTCCCTTTGAGCTTGTGCATATTGACACTTGGGGTCCATATAAGACCACAACATATAATGGTTTTAGATATTTTCTGACCATTGTTGATGACTTTACTCGATGTACTTGGCTTTTTCTCATGTCTCACAAAAGTAATGCTTTGAGCATAATAAAATCTTTCCATGCTTCTGTTCTTACTCAGTTTCATGTCTCTATCAAGTCTATTAGATCTGATAATGCACTTGAATTTGCTGATGCTTCTGCACAACATTTCTATACCACTCATGGCATTTCTCATCAAACATCTTGTGTGGATTCCCCCCAACAAAATGGAAGGGTTGAGAGAAAACACAAACACCTCTTAGAAGTTGCTCGTTCTTTGCTTTTTCAGTCAAATTTACCTCCTGAATATTGGGGTCACTGTGTCCTTACAACCACATATTTGATCAACAGAACTCCCTTGCCATCTCTTAAACACAAAACTCCTTTTGAATTACTCTTTCACAAACCTCCAGATTACTCCTTTCCTAGAGCTTTTGGCTGCTTAGTGTTTGTCAGCACCCTTAAATGTTCAAGGGATAAACTGCAACCTCGAGCTAGCCCTTGTGTGTTCATAGGCTACTCTCATGGCAAGAAGTCATACATGGCCTTGGATCTTCAAACAAAGAAAGTGTTCCATTCCAGAGATATGGTTTTTCATAAGCAACATTTCCCATTTCATTACATGAAACACATTGCTACCAACAACACCCTGCCCATCCCCATTGATGAATACCCTGATCATATTTTTTGTCCTATCACAACTCCTCCACCTGATGCACCTCCAGCATTCCCTTCACCACCTGCCACTCCCTCAAGTCATGACAGCAACCATGATATAAATGAACCCTCTCATTCCCCACCTCTCATCATGCCATCACCACCTCTTGCTATTCCCCCTAGAAGATCCAACAAACTACACAGACCTCCTCCTTACCTTGGTGACTACTCTTGCACATACATTCCCTCGTCTTCTGCATCAGTCAACTGGGTAACTTCCTCTACTTTACCCTCTTCTCACTTTGCTTTTCTCTCCACTGTATCTTCTTACAAAGAACCTGCTTCTTACTCCCAAGCTTCATCTGATCCAAACTGGATTTTTGCAATGAAGAAAGAGATAGATGCTTTACTTTCTAATGACACTTAGGATTTAGTTGCTCTTTCACCAGGAAAGAAACCTATTGGGTGAAAATAAGTTTACAAAGTCAAGCTAAAGGCTGATGGTTCTTTAGAAAGATACAAAGCTCGATTAGTGGCTAAAGGGTTCACTAAAAAACATGGCATTGATTACCATGTGTAGAGATATTTCATTTAAGCTCTTAGGTTTTGTATGTATGTTACATGTAATATAGTATGGTTGTGTATATGTATGATGTGGGCTATGATAAGAAGGGTGGAATTGGGCTTTGGCTAAAGCTCAGGTTGGGAGTTAGCCTTTGGGCTGCCATCTGTAGCTGGGCCGTCCAAACCCGTTGAGCCCAACCCAGCCCAACCTCTCCTTGTGGAAGCTGAGCTCGGATTCTAGGGTTCTCGCAAGAAGCTCGCCTATATATATGCCTTACCTCCTATCTGCTTGTCACTGTTGAAGCCGCTCCGCCGTTTGGTAAGCTCCAAAGAAAGAGAGAAAGAGAGAGATCCAGGAAACCCTAGCGCCGCCGCATCCCTCTCCGGGAGCGTCGCTTCTTCCTGGTTCCGGTGGTCTTCTCCGGTGTTGATCTCTGGTGGCCGATTTGTTGCTCCTCTACAGATCTACCTTCGACGAAGATCTTCTTCGTCTCGCTCTCGTTTCTTCTTCAGTTTTTTTGTGGTTTCTTGTGTTTGCATGTTCTTCGTGTTTATCTTTTGTTTGTTGTTTCTCTGTAAGCCTGTGAACACCTTGAGTTAGTGGATTTAGGCCTGATCTGGAGGCCCCGAGGACGTAGGTCCATTTGACCGAACCTCGTAAAACTGTTGTGTTCTTGCTTTGAGTTTCTCTTCGCTTCCGCTTATCTGTTTCTCCAATCTACGATTATCGAACTTGTGCTATATCAAATTGGTATCAGAGCATGTGTTTTGATGCTAGAGCTTGAGTGTTCGCTTTCCAAACTCTCTGAATCTTTATAGATCTCAGGGAACGGAAATTGGTGCAGGAAGCGGGTGGGCCTAGATAGGGTGTATCGCCTGGTGCCATTCCCCCCTGTACGACGCATCAGATCCTGTTCTTGTTGTGTGAAATCTTGTGTGTTTTTTGCATGCTTTAGGGTTTCTGCACTTATAGCTTTGCTGTTTTTTATTCTGTGTTTGGAATCTTCAGATCTTGATTATTCTTGAGTTTTTTGGTCTCGAAACTTTCAGATCTGGACTTAACTGTTTGGATCTAGGGTTTCTTGAAGATCTGTAAGCTCTTGAGTAATCTTCTGAGATCTCTTGTGTGCTGAGATATTCTCTGCAGTTGTTTTGCTTGCTTTAGCTAAGGTCTTCTTAGTTATTCTAAAAGCTAAGTTGTTTTCTTGCCCTTTGTTGTCAGGATAAACCATGGCTGAGTCCTCTGTTAGGATTAAGCCCTATGATGGGATCTCTGACTTTGCAATGTGGCAGTTAAAGATGAAAGCAGTTCTCATTAAGGAGAAATGTTGGTTACCTATCAATGCAGTATACCCTGCTACTGTTGATGATGAGAAAAAGAAGGAGTTGGACCTTATAGCACACAGTGAGATTATGATACATCTTTCTGATGAGGTAGCTCGAGAGGTAATGAGTAAGAAAACAACCAAAGAGCTGTGGGAAGCTCTTGAGGGGCTGTATCTGGTAAAATCTCTCCCTAGTCGAATTAATCTGCTGTGTAAATTGTTCAATTTCAAAATGGATGTGCATGCTTCTCTGAATGATAACCTTGACAAGTTCTTGGGTATGACTCAGGATTTAACTAGATGTGGTGATGATATTTCTGATCTGCATCAATCTGTGTTGTTGTTAAATTTTTTACCTTCTCAGTTTGATACTTTTAAAGATGTCATTCAATTCAGTCGTAAGGACTTGAATAAGAAGGAAATTATAGAGTCTATTACTCAGAAAAATGATGTCATGAAGGTTTTTAAGTCTAAACAGGAAGCTAAGTCTGAGGCTTTAATGGCTAGGGCTAATTTTAGAAAGGAAAGAAACAAGAACTTTAAGAAAAAGGATGATAATGCTAAAACTGACAAGCCTCCTTCTAATAATAACAATAAAGGTAAAGAAAAGGTGTCTGAAAATGTGCAGGATAACAATCCTAAGAAAAATGTGAAATGTTATTACTGTGACAAAACTGGACATTATGAAAAAGATTGTTATAAGAAAAAGAAGGATGAGGCTAAGAAAGAAAAGTCTGGTGTTTCTGCATTATTTGAAGCTGGTTCTTGTTCTAAGCATGAATTGTTGCCTATTTGTAATGATTCTGCATGTGATGATGTCTGGATCCTTGATTCTGGTTGCACTATACATGCTACACCTGATAAGAAATGGTTTGATCATCTTACTTTAATTGATGAAGGGGATGTTTTGTTGGGTGATCATCATGCTGTTTCTATTAAAGGGGTGGGTTCTGTGCTTTTGCTCATGTTTGATAACCAGATTAGGATTATTCAGAATGTTAGATATGTGCCTGATTTGAGAAGAAATTTGTTGTCTGAAAGTGTGTTTGATGATATGAGGTGTCACATTAACACCTATCTAGGAAATAAGAGAGTTTCTAAAAATGGAAGAGTTTTGCTTCAAACTGTGAAAAAGAAGGGTCTTTACCATGTTATTGCTAAGTCTGCATTGAAACATCATGCTTATGTTGCTTCTGTTTCTATGTCTAATGCTGAAACTGCTTTGTGGCATAAGAGATTAGGACATATTGGGAACATTGGTCTGTTACAACTTTATAAAACTGATATTCTTAAACTTAAACCTGCTGAATTGGATATGTGTGATGATTGCCTGCTTGGTAAGCATACTAGATCTAAGTTTGACAAGTCTAGTTTCATTGCTGAGCATCCTATACAATATATTCACTCTGGTCTTTGGGGCCCTGCCCAGGTTGATTCTTTTTCTGGCATGAAGTATTTTATGTCTCTCATTGATCACCACAGTAGATATGTGTGGATTTATTTGTTAAAGGTTAAAAGTGATGCTTTCATTACCTTTAAGAACTGGAAAACCAGTGTTGAAAAAGAATTTGGCTATGTGGTTAAGTGTTTAAGAACTGATAATGGACTTGAATTTTGCAACTCTGACTTTGATGCATATTGTAAAGAACATGGTAGTAAGAGACACTTGACTGTTCCTGGAACTCCCCAGCAAAATGGCATTGCTGAGAGGATGAATAGAACTCTGCTTGAAAAAACTAGATGCATGCTTATTTCTTCTGGCATTAAACATTCTGTTTGGGGTGATGCTATCATGACTGCTGCTCACTTAATTAATAGATCTCCCTCTTCTGTTGTTGGCTTTAAAACCCCTTATGAACTGTTGCATAAAAAAAAACCTAACTTGAGTTACTTTAGACCTTTTGGGTGCACTGTGTTTTCTCATAAGTCAGATGGAAAACTAAATGCTAGATCTGAAAAGGGTGTTTTCTTGGGGTATCATGAGGGAGTTAAAGGGTATAAAATCTTATTGATTCAACCTGGTGCTTATAAAGTGATTGTGAGCAGGAATGTTGTGTTCAAAGAGACTGAATACTACTTCAAGTCTAAGCTTACCCCTGCAGCTCAGCCTGACAACTCAGTGGAGGCTACTAGAGCTGCTCCTGGCACCCCCTTCTATGTGCCTGAAGCTCAGACTCCCCCCTTGGAGGATGGTTCTGACAATGTTCAAGTTCAACCCCACGGGGGTCAGGTAAATGTAGGAGCTAATGATGGTGGTGACACTGAAGCTTCATCTTCTTCTTCCACCTCCTCTTTTTCCAGCTCTTCTGATTCTGATTCTAATACTGGGGATTTGGCTCCTGATGATGCTGATGATGCCATCTTAGTCAACTTGGATGGTCAGCCCTTGGCTGATTACCAGTTGACTAGAGATAGGGAACCCAGAACTAAGAAGCCAAATCCTAAGTATACCGAGTCTAATGTGGTTGAATTTGCTCTTATGGTTTCTGAAGTTATAAATTCTTACACCCCTGATCTTTATGAACAAGCTGTTAAGTGTTCTCATTCTAATCTTTGGCTTGCTGCTATGAAAGATGAAATTGAATCTATGCATGCTAATAAAACCTGGACCTTAGTTAAGAAACCTAAAGATAAAAGGATTATTGATTGTAGATGGGTTTATAGGATCAAATCTGGTTCTACTTCTGATGATCATCTTAGGTATAAGGCCAGGCTTGTGGCCAAAGGCTTTACCCAAAAGAAGGGTGAAGATTATAATGAGATATTTGCCCCTGTTGTTAAGTATAAAACTCTTCGTTTCTTACTTGCCATTGCTGCTGTTTATGATTTTCATATTGAACAAATGGATGTTAAGACAGCTTTCTTGCATGGTGATCTGTATGAAACAATTTATATGAAACAACCTAAGGGATTTGTGGATGAAAAGAATCCCGATTATGTGTGTTTACTTAGAAAGTCTATATATGGCCTGAAACAATCTCCCAGGCAATGGAATATTAAATTTCATACATGCATGCTGAAATTGGGTTATTATAGATCTAAGTATGACACTTGCGTGTATATGAAAGGTGTGAGAACTGCTGAACCTATATGTTATGTTATATGTTGATGATCTGCTGCTGGTGTGTAAAAATATGACTAAGATTAAAGATCTGAAAAATGGTCTTAAGTCCAACTTTGACATGAAGGATCTTGGTGCAGCTAAAAGAATTCTTGGAATTGACATTATTAGAGATAGAAAGAAAAATCAGATTATTTTGTCTCAATCTGATTATATTCTTAAAGTTTTGGACAAATTTAGTGTTATATGTGCTAAGACATCTCCTATGCCTCTTGGTGCTCATCTTGATCTAACCAAAAATGTTGATCCTCTTTCTAATAATGAAATTGCCTATATGAAGAAAGATCCTTATGATGCTGCTGTGGGTTCAGTTATGTATGCAATGATCTGTTCTAGACCTGATCTAGCCTTTGCAATCAGTGTCTTAAGCAGGTTTATGTCTAACCCCAGTGAGAAGCATTGAGTTGCTATGAAATTTCTTTTGAGATATTTGTGTGGCACAAAAAATGTTGGCTTAGTTTATGGCAGGCACTCAGCTATGACCCTATGTGGATGCAGATTATGCAAGCAACAAAGACAATAGGAAGTCTATTACTTCTTATATGTTTACATGGTCAGGAAACTGTATCTCTTGGAAGTCACAGTTACAGCCTATTGTTGCTCTCTCATCAACTGAGGCAGAATATATAGCAGCAACTGAAGCTGCACAGGAAGCAATATGGCTTCAAGGCCTGAACAGGGAGATTTCTGGACAACCTTGCACTTCAACTATTAATATTGATTCTCAATCTGCTTTATATCTTTGTCGTGACCCTATGTATCATGAAAGAACAAAGCATATAGATGTGAGATATAATTTTATCAGAGAAAAGGTTGATAAAAATATTATAAAAGTTGTTAAAATAAGTGGTGATAAGAACCCTGCAGATTTTGGGACAAAGATTGTTACATCTGACAAATTTATATTCTGCAGGAATTTCCTCCATGTGGAGGATCCCACTTAGCTGGTGTTACAAGGTAGGATGGGCCTGAGAAGGATCAGTACACCTAAATCCAGTTGTCTATGAAGCTCTAACTCGCTGCAAATCAATGATAAGCGGCTTAAAGAAATACATGGGCATATTGTAGAGATATTTCATTTAAGCTCTTAGGTTTTGTATGTATGTTACATGTAATATAGTATGGTTGTATATATGTATGATGTGGGCTATGATAAGAAGGGTGGAATTGGGCTTTGGCTAAAGCTCAGGTTGGGAGTTAGCCTTTGGGCTGCCACCTGTAGCTGGGCCATCCAAACCCGTTGAGCCCAACCCAGCCCAACCTCTTCTTGTGGAAGCTGAGCTCGGATTCTAGGGTTCTCGCAAGAAGCTCGCCTATATATATGCCTTACCTCCTATCTGCTTGTCACTGTTGAAGCCGCTCCGCCGTTTGGTAAGCTCCAAAGAAAGAGAGAAAGAGAGAGATCCAGGAAACCCTAGCACCGCCGCATCCCTCTCCGGGAGCGTCGCTTCTTCCTGGTTCCGGTGGTCTTCTCCGGTGTTGATCTCTGGTGGCCGATCTGTTGCTCCTCTACAGATCTACCTTCGACGAAGATCTTCTTCGTCTTGCTCTCGTTTCTTCTTCAGTTTTTTTGTGGTTTCTTGTGTTTGCATGTTCTTCGTGTTTATCTTTTGTTTGTTGTTTCTCTGTAAGCCTGTGAACACCTTGAGTTAGTGGATTTAGGCCTGATCTGGAGGCCCCGAGGACGTAGGTCATTTGACCGAACCTCATAAAACTGTTGTGTTCTTGCTTTGAGTTTCTCTTCGCTTCCGCTTATCTGTTTCTCCAATCTACGATTATCGAACTTGTGCTATATCACCATGAAACCTTCTCTCCAGTGGTAAAAATGGCAACTGTCAGGAGTTTGATTTATGTTGCTGCTTCCAGGAAATGGTCCATTCACCAACTCGATGTGAACAATGCTTTCTTGCATGGTTTTCTTCATGAAGATGTCTACATGAGAATGCCTGAAGGCATTCCCAATCCAGATAATCTTGTGTGCAAGTTAAGGAAATCCATCTATGGTTTAAAACAAGCCTCACGCCAATGGTTTCAAAGGCTGACTGTTGCTCTCGAATCCCTGGGATTTGTCCAATCAAAGAATGACTATTCTCTTTTCACAATGTCTTTTGGTGGTCACCTCACTCTTGTTGCCATTTATGTAGATGATATCCTTATTACAGGATCAGATCCTGCTGCTATTTCTCAGCTGAAGGGATTCCTTGATAGTGAGTTCAGTATCAAAGACCTTGGCTTACTGCATTACTTCTTGGGTTTAGAAGCTTCCTACCTTCCTGCTGGCATTGCTCTAACCCAACTGAAGTTCACCCAGGAGCTCATCAGAGATGTTGATCTATCAGGCCTCAAACCTGTGTGCACACCTCTTCCTCTCCATTGCAAGCTATCACTTGGTATGGATGCTCCCTTAGCAGATCCATCTCTTTACAGAAAACTAGTGGGAAAACTCAACTTCCTCACACACACTCGTCCGGATTTGAGTTTTGTTGTCCAGTCCCTCAGTCAGTTCATGGCTTCTCCTTGCTAGTCTCATTATGACGCCCTTCTCCACACTCTTTGTTATGTCCAAGGCACTGCTGGCAATGGAATTCTTCTCAATGGATTTGATCATCCTAAGTTCAGTGCTTATTCAGACTCGGATTAGGCATCATGCCCCTTCACTAGGCGCTCAGTCACAGGCTACATCCTCCTGTTAGGTGCTTCTCCCATCAGCTGGAAATCAAAGAAGCAGTTAGTCGTCTCCAGAAGCTCTGCTGAGGCTGAGTATAGAGCCATGGCTCAAGCAGCTGCTGAGACTACTTGGTTGGTTCGTTTGCTCTCAGACATGGGAATTCAATCTCTCAATTCTGTCACTCTCCATTGTGACAACAGCTCTGCTCTCCAAATTGCCAAGAATCCCGTTTTTCACGAAAGGACAAAGCACATCGAAGTGGACTGTCATTTCACAAGGGATAAGATCATGGAGGGTCTTCTCGAATTGTCCTATATTCCAACTACTGCTCAGCTAGCGGATGTGTTCACAAAGATCCTGCCTTCAGCTCAACAAAACCAGTTGCTATCCAAGCTCGGATTGTTTCACCCTCCAGCTTGCAGGGGCCTGTTGGATACAACTTCTGCTGGTGAACACAAGCTGAAGAGGAAGGCTTGATTGGCACCACTTTGTTTGTTCAATTTTCAGTTACAGATTCAGTTACAGATTTGTTAGAAGGATTGTTTGTTTTACAACATGTATGTAGGTTGATAGATGGATTACATTGTCTATAAATACAACACACCACATACATTGTAATGATCTTCTTCAATTCAATAAACACAGAAAACATTTTTCCCTCTTTTCTCTCTCAAACACAACTTGTAACACATACTTCATAATGAGTCTAAATGTACGATGAAAATCTTGCCATGTGTTCGATACCATTCACGGTTTTAAAAACAATAGAAATATACAGTAGTTGATTATGAGTTCTAAAACTGTAAAAATCAGTCTTGCTACGATTTTGAAAACTATAGATTTTTATCCGCTCATGGTTTTAAAAATAATGGAAAACTAAACCCATTCCAATGCATGCACTGATATATCTGAGGGGGAAATTTCGCCAAGCGCACCGTTCTGACTGTAGTTTTTAAAGTAGTAGAGAAATTTGGCAATTTCAACTACAAGATTTTACCCATCTTCTTCAAACCTCAAGCAACACTTTTCTCCCCACTCGAAAATTTCCAAATATGCAAAGTAGCCCTTACAAAATTAAATGTCCCTAAGTGAATGATTTGATTTCTAAGAACTAGAAGAATGGATCAATTTGGGATTTTTAAAATGGAGAAGGAAGGATTACGAATTGGCTATGCCACTCTGAATTTAAAGAACGAAATGGATGTTATGGTTTTCAGTATGTCAACGACATTGATTGAAGGAACAAGCTTTCGTAGAAGGAGCGAGCGAAGATCATTATCTCTAAATCTGTGGATTAGTATAAACACCACAATTTGTCTTGTCATCAATTTATCCGTGTCAATGACGATAAATTAATCGTATCCATATCAATTCGTTACTTCATACCATGGGATAAAAGAGTTGTTAAATTGTGGGCCCACTTGGGGTGTCCCTCAGCCATGAAAAAGATTTTACTTTTCATTGTGTCTTTTAGTTTCACTTGTGGTGAACTACAGGACCAGAGGTTCATCCCCTCATTGTAGTTGGACCACTTGACACTTCACACGTGCCTCTCAGGCTTCATCTGTAGTGACATAATTGATGACCAAATCAAATTGTACTAACTTGCAAATTAAGTTTTACTGTATTCAACTTAAATTGGACCTATTCTTAGAGATGAATAAAAACTGTCAATTTGATCAAATCCACAACATCAAATGGTTGGATTGGATTCCAAATCTGTCAAAATCAACGTCGATAATATCATGTTTCCAAAAAAAATTCTTTTGGAGAAGCTAAAGGTGGAAAAAATGGAAAAAAATTCGGCAATTTGTGGATAAGCTATTGTAACGGGTGATCAAGTTAGACTTTATAGATAACTCATGATTAGATGTTTAGATGGTTTAATTTCTTAAATTGGACTCAAAATCAAATTGTAGTAACTTGCAAAGCATCGTTAGACTTAAATTCGATTTTTTTTATTAGAAATTCGATTTCTTCTTTACAAGCTCAATAAAAAAAATTGTGTCAACTTCACAAAATCTTCAACGTCAATATTGGAATCAAATTCAACAATAAATAACCCAATCTTACGTTCTTACTGTCTATTCAAATGAAGGATTGCTTTCATTGTTTGGTATCTTGAGGACAAAAAAAAAAGACCATTCAAATTTCAAAGTAGCAACTTGCAAAAACAAAAAAAAGTGAACATTGCACAAGCACAACACATTGAACACAAGTACCAAATTCAACCAACAAAAATAAAGCAAATCCACAAACCAACCAATACAAACAAATTCCACAAGAAAAACAAGTCAAGGGTCCATTTTTTTGACTAAATTACAACAAGTACAAAAACAAAAAAACAAACATATATTATAATCATCAATCAAACTCCCTCATTCCCTTGTTTTTCATTTTCTTTTCTTGATTAAACAAGAAATCGTCAACAAAAAGATTATATCTTCGGAAATTTCGCCTGGTACCCCTGAGGTATCGGGTATTTTGCGAGGTATACAAAAGTTTGTCCAATTTCGCCAAATACCCCTGAGTTTTAAGAAGATTTCGCGTCGTGCCCTTCCCACGTTATACTTAACTGCTCCGTTAGATTTTATTTAAAAAAAAAGGAAAAAAGAAAAGAAGATTGACACCAGTAGGTCGACGCCTCACGCCTGTACGGGGGAAGAGAAAGGCGAAAGAAAGCCAACACCTGGAGGAAGAGGAAGGGGATACACATGTCGACAGAGGAAGAAAGAAAAAAGAAGGCGAAGGCCGGGTAGTCCAGTGTCGACTAGAGTCCGGAGGAGAAGCTGGAGTCGGAGGCTACACAAAGAAGGTAACTTTTGTTTGAATTTTTTTTTCGATAATTAGGGTTTCAAATTTGAGATTTTGAATATAAGTATGTGAATTTGAGTATTGGAGTTGCTAAGTATGTGAATTTGAGATTTTTGAGTTTGAGTTTCGAATCAGGGCTTTGAATATGGCAAAAGGACTTAATTCAATTGAATATGACAGCAAGTTTGTGAATAGGTCAAATTGCCAATTCAATATTCAAACCGGAGTTGTAGACTCCTTCCACTGCTCGTGCTCTCACAATTTCCACTGTGTGCTTGTACTCATTGAATCGGTTGCCTATGTTGCATTACTGCTACTCTGGTGCTGATTTTGTTTCTATGCAACTTGCATCTGGTGTGTCTATTGTGCTTTCTGCGTGCTTGTTTGTTCTGGCTGAAATTGTTGCCAACACCCTGGGTAATCTTGAGTTCCATCTTTGTTTTGTGGAACGTTTGTCATTAGCATGTGGCATTCATATGGATAAAGTGGGGTTGTGCTGCAATGTCAGAAGTTTTGAGGCATTCATGGATAAATTTGAAGCATCCTTCATATATAGTATGCTGAGTTCCAATTGTGTTTCAATAATTTAAAAGTAACCCATCATTGCTATGTCTATATCCATAGGCAGATTTGCTGAAAAGTGAGCCATGGCAGAGGAGCTACAACAACAGTTGTTGAATCTTAAAACTTTCAACCGAGACAACATCGACTTGGTAAGAACATGAGCCAATTAAGATATAGATTGTTGAGAGCTTCTGAAACGCAGCAATATTACAATATTATTCTTCAGGAGCATATTAATGCTTGGAAAGAGATACTACAATATTATTCCAATGCACAACATGTGTCCTGGTTCTTTGTATCAATCATGACCAGATTCACATCCCTTTCTATTTTGAAACTGACATATTTCACTTTTTAGCCTATTAGCTCAAATGGTAGAGCAATGTGTTCAATACACATAGATGTGGGTTCAAATCCTACATAGGCTACAAGCATTTCACCTGGTTGAATCATGAGAATAAAAAAGAGTGATTTTGATCCATAGGTGAAAGTTGGCTTACTGCAAAAATGAGTGTGAGGGAAGGTAAATTTTTTATACTTGTAAAGATGTAAGGTTGTGTTCTAACTAATTGCTAATTTTTTGTACTTTTAATTTTGGAGTCTACATGGGATTCGAACCCACATCATGTGTAATCACACATTGCTCTCCCTTTGAGCTAATAGACTTCATTGACAACACACATAAAGATCAGAGAGTTTAATCCAAATCATAAGAGACAGTTCATGGTTTGTCATCACTTTGGATTCATTGTTTCTTTTTTTCACAACACAAAGCTATCACTTTGGATTCATTGTTTTTCTTGTTTCCACAACACAACGCTTGCATTGTTTGTCACTTTCATGATCGAAAACATCAGGAATATATGATAATAGATGCATATCCAAAGGTGAAGGGAGGATAGACAGTGGTTCAATGTGAGGAAATTAGTCAAAAAATCATGCTTAAAACAATATCCAACACAAATCAGACAACATCCAGTCTTGCACATTGTAATTCATCTGCAAAGAAAAACACAAACCAAAGAAAAAGCAAAGGGCAAACACCGAAAAAGACATGAAATCCAATGTTATTTTCTTGAAGTGGGAAAGAGAAGAAAAAGAGATTTCCCTGTTCCTCTTATCATTAGAAGATGAGTCTTTTTTACTCCTCCAAATTCTTTTTTCATTGAGATTGGTCAGAAAACTAGACAACAGTATGATCTCTAATGTACTCAGCAACAAACGAATCACATAAGCAAGGGGTTTGAATAGGCAGTAAACTAGAGTACAATTTTCAGAGGGGTCATAGTCTCCGCAGGGGTCACAAAGCGGGTTGTAAAGGCATCTTTGTGCAATAAGATCACCAACAAGGAAGGGGGTTTGTTGAACATACCTTTTTTCGGGTGTCCGGGTGAATGGCGATAGAGATGGGACACAATTACATAGCACAACATTGACTCCAGTCAGTTCATTCTTCCTGGTTCTAGTAGGAGAAGGGGAAAGCCACCAGAAGGGAAGAAAAAGCAATCAGCGATGACTCCGGATCCCTCCTCCGCCACCCAAGTCGCCGCCAACGGACATCCTTCCTCAAACAACCGATCGATATTGACTCACGATCCTCAGATCTCTCTTCTTTGTTGCTCCAAAACACTCTACTTTTACTTTGCTGTAGAAACGGGATTTGCAATTTCATTTTTAGGGTGAGCTTGGACGCTCTCGATTCCACCTTTCGGAGCTTTGTTTTCGAGGGGAACACTCTTCCACTGGGGATTCTTCTCGATTGCCTTCGGTTTACCTTCGATCTGGCTGAGGACACGGGTGCAGGCCGGCAGCGGCGGCGGTCGATGAAGGGGCTAGGGTCTGTTCAACCACTCTTCCACCGCCTCCTGCTACGTTCGATCTTCTATCTCTCTCTTTTTTTTAATAATAAAATCTAACGGAGCAGTTAAGTATAACGTGGGAAGGGCACGGCGCGAAATCTTCTTAAAACTCAGGGGTATTTGGCGAAATTGAACAAACTTTTGTATACCTCGCGAAATACCCGATACCTCAGGGGTACCAAGCGAAATTTCCGTTATATCTTTGTACACTTTCCCTCCTCCTCTAACCACAATCAAACTCTAACATCTACTCTACTAAAAAAACTAAATCACTAATCTAAAAATCTAACACAAAATCAATTCATTTTCCTACAAATTCTAGAAGCTTCTAACCGTGCCTAACGAACACAGTCTCCAAGTCCGGCGGGTTGAAGAACTCAATAACGCCGCCGGCGCCGGCGAACAAGTGACAGGCGGCCGCCGCAGCCGACCGCCGCTTCCTCGGCGCAGCAGGGCACGTCATCTTCTCCGGTATCCGCGTCTCTCGCGCTGTAGGTGTCGTGCAGCGCTCCTCTTCGCAGTCCTCGTCGTCTTCGCGGCTGTAGCCGCCGCTGTTCTTGCTGATTTCTTTCTCCTTGGGCTGTTTCTTGGTGTTAATCGACCGGATTTGAGACCGGAACGCGATTCCGGCGATCAACCACCGCCGGCCTTCCGACTCGAGGCCGCCTCCTTCCACCTGATGCTTCTCCGAGACTCCCATGGCGGAATCTGAATTTTAGATCGATCGGACGAATAATTGAAAAGGGGATTTGGAGAGGGAGTTTTTTAGTTTTTCTTTTTGGAGGGAAAGTGGAAGAAAATTTGGGAGGAAGGGGAGGGGATTTAAGGGGCGGGAGGGGTTGGTGGGCTGCCCGTGGAAATTTACGGGCAGCCGTAAACCGAGTAAGGAAACAGGGAGTGTTTGCATTTGGTTTTGGCGCCAAGATTTGGGGGGTTTAGAGGGCAACGGCTCTATTTCGCGCGCTGAATTTGGAGAGAAATGACGGATGTGCCCCTGGGTGGCATTGGATCCTTTTGGTTTTTCAATTAGGGCACGATCACCGCCTTGACTACTGACACGTCGCCGTTTTTAAGGGCCTTCGTGCCGTGGGGCCCCTTTTATTATTTAAGTGGATATATAATTGACAAAGGCAGAAAGGTAGATAGATGCGTCAGACGATATTTTTTCTTCCTTCTTAATATTTTTTGGGCTTAATTTATGGGCCTTTCGACATGTTTAGAAGTCCATCCCAATTATTTCGTGATTTTATAAATATTAAAACATATTTTTGGTTAAAATATGTTTCGAATCGTAATACGGATAGATAGGAAATATGATTTCATTCCTATCTATCTATATACTCCATCGGTTAAGGGAAAAAAAACTTTTTTTAATTCATTTTTATATATAATAGTTATTAATTAATAATAATCAGAAAATTATTTTTAAAAATTAATGTTATATATATTTTAGGGTTATTTTGACAACTAACACATTATAAATATCTAATTAGCTAACTAACACCCAAACAAAGTTAATTAACTAACCTAGCACCCTTCCCAATTTGACTATCAAGGTCAACGCCGGTCAACGGTCACCGTTGACCGGTCAACGCCGGTCAACGTTGACCCTTTTACCGGTCAACGCCGGTCAATTTTTTTTTTTTTTTTTTACCAATGATGCCATTTTTTGTCGTTTTGATGCCATTTTTTTTACATTTTATTTTCGCTTTAATGTCACTTTTCTAATAAAATGGATTGATGACATTAATGCCACTTTTTTCAAATCTTGCTGATATTTTTTTGTTTATTGTGATGCCACATTGACCATTGATGCCATTTTTTTTACTGATGACACTTTTTTTATATCAATTTTTTGATGATATTTTTTTTTACCGTGATGCCATATTTTTTTAAGGTAATGTTTTCGTGATGCCATATTTTTTCAAGGTAATGTTTTGATGACAATTTTTTCTTTAATGTGATGCAACTTTTTTAAATAAGTGTTTTGATGCCATTTTTCTAATGTAATTATTTGATGCCATTTTTTTAATCAAATCGTTTGATGCCATTTTTTTTTAATTTAATCAATTGTATATCGATATATACTTTATTGATGCTATTTTTCATTGATTCCATGATGGAAATTTTCATTCATAAAAAAATTAGGAATCAAAATAACAAGGAGTAGGGCTCCAACTGTGTGTTCATTGATAAAAAATAATAATTAAAAATTAGGAATCAAAATGAAATTCCTTTGAAACTGATTCCTCTCACATCCATTTTGATCCCAGCTTGTGCAAGCTTGTCAATCCACTCAAGCAACTAATCAAGAAAGAATAACCATTAAATAACACTTAGTCCTGAAAAGCCAAAATTTGTGTAACAACCAAGTGATTCCTCATAGCCATATAGGGTGCAGGTACAAGTCCTGGATTGTGCATCACGGGCTTCATCCCAGAGAACATTGGCATTCCTTGCGGCATGAAAGCTTGGAATCTTGGCTGTTGTAAAGGCAGGCCATAGGCCTCAAACAAGAGCATACCTTGATGTTGCCTTCCCACATGATCAGACACTGAAGCATCAGAGATGTTGGAATCCTGAGCAGCCATTTTGATATTGTGTTGTGCATCATTACTTTTCTCGGGAGGTGTAAACGTCGAAGGAGGATCACCATTACCAGGTGCTCTTGTGTGATCGTTCAGACCTTGCAACTCTGCACATGTATCAGATCAATCTGAAACTGAATGTGCCTCATAATTTTTAAAAAAAAATTCTGAGCTATTTGATGAATCAAGAAACTAACAAGTTGCGTACTTTGGTGCCACAAAGTGCATCAGATTTGACATACATAATTGTTAATGAGTGAATAAGCAATCGTAAACGAGTGAATGCATACACTTTTGATTATTTTTCAATTAGGGGAGCATGGTATTCAACAATTGCAATAATTGATCTCATACTAATATACTACTGCATCACCCAACACAAAATAATGATGCATTATGAATTTATTTTCTCAGTTAATAATTGTAGATGTAGTCCTTTTAAGATTACAACTCACTCAGTTGTTATGTCAACAAGAAACTTGAGATGGTTATTAACTTATTAGAGATTTCATCAACCAGGAGCAATCCACGATCACATACCAAAAATGTAAAAGAGCAATTGAACACTTAAGAGTCCATATACACAAACAAATGGCTATGAAGCAAAAGCCAAAAGACAAACAGATTTCCTTGACAAGTACAGCAATAAAGCAAAACAGAATATATATGAAGTGCCAGTTTACACATAAGAATATACAGTTAAAATTTGAAACCTGGATCTCATACTTGTTGAGGTATAACCAACGATTCTTCCTCTATCAGATTAATGGCATCAAAATCGGATGATGTTTATGACTCTAAGGTTGAACAGAGCTGGAGTGGATGGGTTATAACCAACATGACCCATCGATCCCATGTCGATTACTCGGTCCTCACCAATCTCACAATCTATAATATCAATATCAGATAAGTTGTAAGCAGCCTGATTAGGCAAGACCCTACTGATTGCCCAACCTTCACCCAACTCACCATCTACGACATAAAAAAACACCAAATATTCTTGCCTAGACATTTCCACAAACACTTGGTGGGAAGCTTTAGACACTAAGATTTCAGAACATCAGACCCACTGCCCTTTCCTATCATATATGGAATTTGGTGAGCATAATCCTTGACAACATCAAAGATTTGTCCATCATCAATGAAATGCTATTTGGTTTTCTTCAAGTAACATAATCCTATATTTGGTCACAAAGGAATGAGTCCATTTCCACTGAACTTATCAAAGAACCAGTACACTATTCTATCTAAAGGCAATTACTGATTCAAAACCAAAAACCAAGACTCCAATCAGTAAGCAATGCTTCTTATGTCAGCACAGCACTGGTTATAATGTGATTCCAAAACCATCACTCACTAAAACTAAAAGTAGAGTCAGCAGAACCTCTCTAGCGATAATATTTAGAGATGTTTCAATCCAAATTTACTCAAAAATTTGCAAAGCCATTAACAATGAATGATTTATTTCAACTAAAAGTTACCAAGAAACAACAAAAACATAGTCAATTCATCTAGGCATTTCATCGAACACTTTGGAGGCAGTTTTTCAAAATAGTGAGTTGATATCTATGGGATTTTCAAAATAGCGAGTTGATTAGTAGTGGAATTGGAGAACAAACTAATCACAACAGATCAGATACAAGTAGAACCTTGATGCCAAAGCCCCAATTTTCAGAAACTGAAGTGATCAATTGGAATTGGAAAGAAGTACGAAAGAGTACCTAATTCACAAACCCTCGCCTCCAACCGGAGGTTCGCCTAATTCACAAACACCTTCTGATGCACTTTCCAATTCGATGACGCTCTGGCATCGCCTACTTCGATGACGCTCTCCTCTTCGTACTTCGAAGAGTACCTAATCACAACAGATCCGGCACCGCCTACTTCGATGACGCTCTCCATCACCGGAGGTTCGGAATCCAGGGAGGTATCCGCGGGGAGGCCGCCGCACCTCTGGCATCGCCCGACGGCCAAGATCTGGCGGCAGGAGGGGCAGGAGGAGTGAGATCCGAGCAGGTGTCGACGCAGACGACGTGGAAGGCGTGGCCGCACTGAGGGAGGACGCGGATTTCGTCTCCGGCGACGAATTCGAAGAGGCGGATAGGGCAATCGGCGAGCTTGCTGGCGAGGTCCTCGGATAAGGTGAGCTATGGGAGCGAGCGATCCGAAGCAGAAGGATGGGGACGATCGACGATCCGAGGCAGAAGTGGATTTGAGGAATCTCTCTCGCCATCGCCATGGATGGGACGATCCGCCGTTTCCAAACGCGAGAAACTAAAGGATGTTATTAACCTATAAAACATTAAAGAGGTGTTAGTCCGGCCCATTTAATAAGTTAGCAGGTTAATAATCTAATTAAAATAGTAAAAGGTGATATTTCACCAAATTTTCTCTATATTTTATCGTAATTACAAAACATATGTAAATAATGAGGTAACATATTTTGTTTAACAAAGAGAGCATAAGAAAACTTTCTTGTACAAGAAATTCTAATTCAGTAGAATTGTAGAAATAGATGCAAAAAAAAGTCGCACCAAAATAGACAAGTGACTGAAAAAAAATAAAAAATGCACGTTGGAAATATTGAAATGTATTGAATAACATATAAGTGTAACATACTACTCTTCTAATTGCTAGTTGATTTTAAGATAGAATCATGTTGGATTTGTAGATTGTTCGAGTCTCTCATATATAAGCCCGCATACGACCCCACTGGGGCCAACTTACTTTAACACTCGGAATGGACAATAATACTAAACGAAAAGGCGAAATGAGGTAAATAATTTGTAACGCTATTAACTTCACACTAGATGAATTGGAATCGGATAAATCAGTCTCTACGTCCAGTCTTGGCATTGTGAAAAAAAACCTTAAATGATACTCTCCGTTAATTAAAACTTTTTACTATTCACATACGCTTTTCGAGGTGTTAAAAACTATATAAAATATAAACTTTTTTAATATTGTTTTTAAATAATATCATACTTATTACTATTAACTATGAATTTATAAAAACAAATGTAAAAAAAGTTAATATTTTATTAGTTTTTATTATTCTCAAAAAGCGTGCATGAATAGTAAACGACAAGTTTTAATTAACAGAAGGAGTATAAAAGAAGACATTAAGAGTATTTCCAATAAATTCTTCATTTTTTAAAATTTCGAGTATTTTTTTTTGAGATTTTTTATCCAACAGACTTCCTATCTCATTTTTCAAAATAAGAAAATAGAAGAAAAAATAGATAGGGTCATCCAAATTTACAACATTATCGAAAACCAATGGATTATTCAAATATTTTGAATGAGAAAGTGGTTGGAGTTGGAGCAAAAATAATTTGAAGAATATCTATTTTGTCTTTTTATTTTGAAAATTTTTAGGAGATGATCTAAAGCCGAGGATTGAGAAAGAGAAAGATTGTTTAAACTAATGATGGACTTTTGGGATGATTCTTAGGGCGGCGCAAATAGGCCAAATTGGCCCGAACTGATCCGTCCCAAGCGGTTCAGGCTAGAGCTGGCGGCTCATTTTGTTTGGAATGTTGGATCGAGGCCCCAACCGAAACCTTATACTCGGTTTTCGGTTCATGGCCCGAAAAAACCGAGTAAGTGTTCTTTGCATTTGGGGTTATGGATGATCCGAGTAAGTGTTATGTCGTTGCCATGGCTTCTCCTGAACGACCATGGATTCGAACTCGGCAACGGAGCCCCAAGCTCAATCAACTGAGGATAGTGTAGACTTTGAATCCAACAAAATGGGAGATCGAGCAGTGGGGGTTGAGATTGGAAGGATTGGGATTCGTCACTGGCAATCCACCTTAACCAGTAAAATGCAAAAAAAAAAACTTATGGGCCCGGTTCTTGGTCTTCATCTATGTCCAATGGGCCATAAAGGGATAGCAAAAGCTGTTTACTTCAGCCCAATGGGCCATCTAATGAACACGTTTACGGCCCGGATTGCTTGCTCCTTCTCCCTCTTTTCCCTTCTCTCTCATGGTTCCTTCGATTTTCACACAATCTCCATCGCTGGGCATCAAATTTTCTCCATCTGCACTCCCGAGCTTCTCCACCACACCTACTTCGCAAGCGATCGGTAAACCTCTCCATAAATCGCTCAATTTAATTTCCGTTCACGATCTCGATCCCTCTTTCCCCCTTTCCCTTCCCTGCAATGACGCCGGGTTTTGCCGCCGGCGTTGTACGATTCGTCGCCTGACGGAGATAGTTTGACGCCTGGATCCCTCCGGTTCCGTTTCATTGGCTACTATATTTTGTAAGATTTCGGTCCTATTCCGATTTGTGCACTTTTTTCTTAGTCCATTTGGAAAACCTAGGTTTCGCGATTGTTTGCCCCTCTTTGTCCGTTGAGTTTGTAGGACTTTCGTTTTCTGATTTTTGTTTGTTTTTATTATTCTGGATTGATAATTTGTGTGATGATTAGACGCAATTGCAGTCCTCAGTTTTTAAGGCTCACGTTTGTCGGCAGTTTTGCCCAAGCTACGTTTCGTTGACGCACAGAGTTACGCTTGTGTGCCTCCTCTCTTCGTGTAAATTCAAAGGAGCTGTGGAAAAATTAGCTGCTTATAACTAGGCTTTCAATCGGCTCTTGAGCTTGTTTTGGTCGAAGGGCCATTAGAGATTATCTAAGGTTATGAGCTATTTGGCGATGTCTGCTACTGCTCATATGAAATAGAAAATGAGCTGCCATTTTGTATGTGTCAGTTTATGTCCTTTGGGTGACACAAACTGAGCATTATGGTTCACATAACTTTCTAAACAAGATTAGTTTAGGGTTATAATCTAGATTGTCTTTATACCAACTCATTCAGCCAACTTGTTCTATTTTAACTGTTGGTGTCTCGGAGATGTATGTCTTTGCTAGATTAATTGGTTGCAATCGGGCAGTGTGCACATTGAGAGTTTAGTGTTTTAGATGTCAAGAATAGTGAAATCGATTTGATATGCTTTTATGAGTTAAATATTTCTTGCATTAGCAGTCCTTGATTTATGGAGATTCATGGACTTGGCTTTCGAGGAGAAGTGTGATTATTCTACCTGTACTTCAGACTGAAATTCTACTTTGGGAACCTGTTGATCTAGGTATATTGTGGATTTGGAGCTAATGGGCTGTTATCATTATTTGAGATTTTGTGCATGTGAACAATCATCCTGTATTGGGTGTTATATTATAAATGTTTTTTACTAATCTCCATTCACTTATGTTTTCCTCTATTTGTTTGACCCCTTGGTTCCTTGATTATTGAAGAAAGGGAATTAGTAAACTCCTGACTGTTTTTTTGCTCTCTCTTGTACGCATGAATGAAATTTCAAACCATGCTTGGTTTGCACAAGTCATGTCCGATTCAGTGTTGTTGTCCAAGTTGGCTAAATTTATACTTTTGTGTACATTTAGCCCATGATATATAGTCATGTTTTTGTGAAATACTTGCTCTTCGCCCAAAGTTGGCTTTGTTTCACTTTGTACGGACTTTAAATTTTCAACCATCATTTTACTTTTTTTTCCCCTTCTTTTCTTGACGTTGATTCTGTAACATGCTCATAATATGGACTCCTTTATTTGAAATTCTAAATTACTGTGCAATTGAACTGATCAATGTTTTTATATGACCCATCCTGTCTCAGGTACATTGATGTGGCTTATAGTACTGGGCAGTTTGTCTTTTCTCAAGCAACTACTCAGTCTGATCTGTATATAAAGAAAGAAGTTTCATACTTTCTCCCTTTTTAGAAGATTTCATGGAGCTGAAAATTCAATCTGAATCTGGAGCTGTTTCTCTCCCTGATTGTGAAAGTGATCCTGAAGAGCAAGAATTTAGTGATGATGACGATGATCGAAATCATAAACACCGTAGACGAGAGGCAAGGTCTCAGTCATCGGAGAGAGATCAGCCAGAGCAGTTTTTGGGCAGGTCCTACAGAAAACGTGGCAAACCCTTTGAAAATGGCCATCTATCTAAGGAGAGCGATCCTCAGTCTCATTATAACATGGAGAGGGAATTCCCCTCAAAATTTGGGCAGCGACGTCCTTTTGTAGCTAGATCTTCTCAATTTCCCTCAGATGCAAATCAAAGATTTAAAGCGAATCAATCATTTTCTGGTGATCTTGGGATGGGTAGAGGAAGAAGTAGAAATTCTGGTTCTTGGAACCAACGTGATTCAAGATTCACTGCAATGGATATTGCTTCCCAAATGATTCCTCCGGTACCTATTCCTCCTGCTGTTTTTGCTGGGAGGGGATTGCATAGTGTTCCGAACGCTCAAAGTTCCTCATGGGCTGGTGGTTTTGGACTAATTCCTGGGATGCCAACTGGTGCCATGGACCCAATCCATCCCCTTGGTTTGCAAGGCACATTCAGGCCCCCTTTAAACCCTTCTTTAAACATGGGTATTCCACGCCAACGGTGTAGGGACTTTGAGGAGCGTGGATTTTGTTTGCGAGGGGATATGTGTCCCATGGAGCATGGAGTGAATCGCATTGTTGTTGAAGACGTACAGGTGTGTGAGCTGTCTATTTTTTAACATTATTCTTGTTCATAGCAGTTTAGCAGTAGCAGATTTTGCATTGTGATCAACTAGCTTTATAATCTTAGTTTGAAGCCCACCCTAATCATCATTACCGCAAGAGAACATTGGTGATTCTTACCCTAAACTGTTAAAGTTTTGAAGTCTACTTTACAGTATTTTGACCAAAAAACAAACGAGCTCCAATGAAAATATTTTTGCTCAATATATGTATAATGACATTAGATTTAATGGTTAATTTGGTTAACAGTTTCAAAGGATCAATTTAAATATGATATGCAGCAAGTATCGATTTTCAGCTGGGAAACAAATTCTTGTTTTCTTTCAAAATGAAAGATGTGGTGGTAAAAAAAGATTGTCCGGTTCTGTGCCACAAAGCTTATTTGCATTTGACCGCCTAGAACTGAAATATCATTTATTTGCATATTTTTCATGTCATAGAAGACTAATGTGATTGAACCCATGACTTTGCAATATATTGATCTAAGATTTTAAAGATGGTTTCATGTAATGCAAAAAATTAAAGTGTCTTAGTTTGGAGAATTAACTTCAAACATTCGAGGATGGAGATCTACTGTGTATTACGTACACGTTCTCATTCCCTCGGGAGAAAGCATATCTATAACGGGCAAAGTCATTTTCTTCCAACAATATCTTCAATGGTTTTAATCAATGAGCTGATTTATGCATCCACATTTTAACTCAGCAAAGCACTCTTCAGTTTTTCTCGTAGATCCTGCTTTATGGTGCTCTAAACTCCCATGGTGGTGACATCCCTTGATGTGATTGTACCCTTGTTTACTTACTGCTGACATGCATTTTCTTTATCTGAATGGTTTTAAACTTATATTTGTTCCAATTAATGATCCTTATAGTGAACAGTTGATAATGCTGCAATATTCTTTGTATAATTGCATTAGTTTATATTTTAATCTATTAACTTGATCGTCTGCAAGGAACATATGGCCATTTTTTAAGTTGTTTTTTTTTTCCGGAAAAAATAAATATTCTTCATGTTGCATATTGCAGAGCCTATCACAGTTTAATCTCCCTGCTGCTCTCCCAAGTGCACATTTATTGGGTAATCCTGGTGGAAGTGGACTTGGTCCCCCAGTCAACGCTTCTTCCAGTGCATTGAACAACAGTAAGAGCCTATCCGCCAGAGCTAACAAGCCTGGCATAGAGGATGGTGGCTATATGTTGGGTGGTGCACCCTCTAGTGGGGTTGATGGGAGTGGACCTGATGTCTATGATCCTGATCAGCCTCTGTGGAACAGTGACTGCCCTCAGACATCAGCTGCAATTATTACCATGCAAACACCTACCACACTTGAAGCCGAGCCCTTCATGGAAGCTGATCCTTCTGACCAGCTGGTAAGTAGCAGTGGAGCAGCTATTGGTCTTCAGAATACTAGTTCATCTGTCTGGGGAAGAATGAATCCTTCAAAGAATCGGTTGGAATCAGGAGGGCCAGTTGATTCTAGATTGAGTTCTCCAATGTTTCCAGAAAGTAGAAATAAAGATAAGGGTGAGATTTACACTAGTGTGCAAGGGGCTTCCCATCATGGGAAGCGAAACAATGCTGGGGAACTTGTAAACTCGTCTTCGAGGGTTCAGCATGATACTGGACGTTCAATGAGGAAGCCTACTCAGAAAGCACTACGGACTTTATTTGTTAACTGCATTCCTTTGAAGGACAACAAGAAAGAAGCACTTTTAGGTCACTTTAAAAAATTTGGAGACGTCATTGACATTCTTATTCAACCACATAATGAACGAGCGTTTGTCCAGTTCTCCAAGAGGGAAGAGGCTGAAAGAGCTTTGAGATCACCTGATGCAGTTATGGGCAATCGTTTCATAAAGTTGTGGTGGGCAAACCGAGATAATATTGTTGATGATAGCATTGGTGGTGTAAACAATACACCTGGAATGCATCATCATATGCCAGAGGCTTCAGTTCCACTTCGCCCGACTAATGCTAATACAAGCAAAGAAAACATTCAACTCAGTGCTCCCAAGGCCAGTGGAACTTATAATGCTAAACCTCCAGCTACAAATGGATCAAAGGTACTGACTGAACCTCCAGTGCAAAAGAAAGAGAATTTGGAGATTCTGAAAGAGGAGCTCCGTAAAAAACAGGAAATGCTGGAGCGTAAGCGAAATGAGTTTCGTCAGCAATTGGACAAACTTCAGAAACATGTAAGTCTAATCATGTCTTCTGAATGTATGTTACTTGTTGCCTCCAGCATGAGTCCCATTGATGTTGCTTGCTTCTGCTAAGAATTAGTTTTCATGCTTCTTGATGTTAGAGCAGTATTGTTATTTTTTATTTATTTATATATAGCCTCAATTATCAAAGGGGAGAAAGACAGGGAGAGGATGAAGGAAAGGAAGTGAGACAACAAAAAGAGACAGAAAAAAAATAGAAGCAAAAAAAAAAAGAGGGAAAAAAGGAAGAAGAAAAAAAGACAAAAAGAAAGAGAGGAAAAAGAGACGAAGAAGGAAAAAAAAAGACAGAAGGAGAAGAAAGAAGGGAAAAAAGGACAGAAGAAAGAAGTAAAAAAAACGAGCAAAAGAAAGAAGGAAAAAAATACAGAAGCAAAAAAAAGGAAGGATATCGAAGCAAAAAAAGAGAGAAAAAGAAGAAAAGAGAGTGAAAGAAATATAGAAAAAAATGCAAGTCTATGGTATTCTTTCTTATTGCTTCTATTTCTAGGCCAGCATCATTGCTGAATCATAATGCTCACTGTCTCGTGAGGAAATTGTGAGTATCCTTGCACCTTTACTCTTCAGCTCGAATGAATTTTCTACTACCATTCTAACACTGATAATTTTGTCAATATTTTTGTTTGCCTTTTTGGGTTGGAAAGAATAGCAGTGTAAGTTCGATTAAAAAAACATGAAGGATTTTCTTGCAACATGGATAGGTTCATATTGTGGAGCATATTCTAGAATATATCAAGCTCTAATTGTCTGATGTATTATCCTCTGCATTTGCTTGACCGCTAATGGATCCGTGAACTTTGAAAGACGAGTAGTCTTTTGTTATCTAATTTTAATTAGCTGGAAGGTAATGAAGACTGAAGAGAAACATGGTGCGATTTCCATTTGGCTGATAGAACAAGCACAATGATAACTAGTTCAAGATAAAGTGATTAGTTACCTTTATTGTTGGTGTTCAAAAACATTTTTGTTACATATGATCGAGACAGTCGTCCCCTTATTTCTTTTTTACATCAACCTGGGAGCAGCTTTGCTTCCCAGCCCCGTTTCTTTCTAAATTAATCTCACTTAAAATCAATTTCTTAAAAGTTTGCATTGCCTAATATTAGCAGCTTTATTTTTTCCAGGCAACTGGAACCAAGGGTGAAGTACCAGAGGTGCAAGCTGCTAAGAAGCTCAAGGTAGAAGGGGCAGATGACTCCCCCAAGCAATTGGATCTGCATGCAAGTGGCACTAATTTGCCGGCTGTAGGGTTGTTGCAAAAATCTCAGGCAGTGGAAAATGAGGCTTCCCCTAGTTCCAAGACAAAGCTTCCCGCCCCAATGCTAGAATCATCCCACTTGAAGCATGCTGCCCACCCCCTCGTCTATGTCGGAAGTCCATTTCCTACAAACAGATATAAGTTGGACAACCGGCCTACATCATTTAGAATTAATGCACCTTTGCCTACAGAGTTTGCAAAGGTAATCTCTTCCCTTTTCTCAAATGAAAACATAGAAGCTGAAAATGGTTCAATTATTGCAAGATACTCCATTCTTTAGCTTCGCTTGGACGTACTAAGTACTAACTTATGAATCTCACTGTCCAACTATTGATAGATGGCTAATAGAACATTTTATTTCTTTTCTTGACTTCATGTAAACTTTTCAGGCATCACTAAGAACTACTAGTCCCTTTTCTATTAAAAAAAGAGTAAAATACTAGTCCTGTAATTATTCAGGACATTTGATACATGTCATGGCTGGTCTCTACAGGCCAAACATTGATAAATGCTATTGCTGTGGCTTGCCTCTACCATGTATGAAACGTCACTTGGAAAAAGACTAACTTTCATCATTCTTGTGCAACAGGTGAATGCTATAAGGGAGCACTTTGCTGTGTTTGGTGATGTATCTAACATTGAGTTGGAAGATTCGGAAGGAGGACCTGATGACAATTGTTCCGAGACAGCTAAGAACCTCTCTGCCCGTGTAAGCTTCAAAACACGCCAAGTAGCTGAGAAGGCATTTATAAATGGTAAATCCTGGAATGGCCACAGCTTGCAGTTTACTTGGCTGATCCCGAGTAAGCCTAGTAGCAGCCAAAAAGAGAAGTCTCCTGCTCCGGGAAGGCCACCAGGCACGGAAATTCAGCCTTCTGAAAACCTTCCAACCACTAACCCCCAGGACAGCTCCGGTGAAAGAGGGAGCTCCCTGTCAGCTGCTAAAGACGTTTCGGGAACTGATGTACAATCTGTTGAAAAGTCAGCTTGTGATGTTTCCCAGGACAGCTGTGGTGGTAGCCAAACTTCAGCACCCGGTCTAACCAGTTTCTCAGGCGCTGAAGCGGAGTCTGCCGACAAGTCAGCAGTCTGTCCTTCTCAAGAAGCAAAAGTCGAGGCAGGAAGTACCGATCCCGAGGCAGCTGAGGCGAGTGCCACTCTCGAGGAAATGGAGTCGGATGAAAATTTCAAACCGAACGAAGATCCCCCTATAGGCGACGTACAGCAAGCTGAAGACGATGTTTGTTGAAGATGTGTCGCTGCACTTATCAGTAGCTCGGGCCATGTACAGAGGTAAACCACGAAACTCGATGAACTTGAATCAGAGGATTGCTTTTCGGTTTTCGGTTGAAATTTTCATATATTCAAGTGTGGAAATGCCAACATTTTTACTAGCCCTTCTTCGGTTGTAATCTTACACTATCTTATGCGTCTACCATTTAAAAGCTGGACTAGAAATTTTATTTGAAGGACATTAGTTCTATCCATTTTTTAAAGAGTGAATTAAATTGGTCTAGCAGAGATTTAAAAACAAATAGTACCTGCTATAACTATTTGAATGATTTGCGAAAAGACTCATTTTTTAAGGGTTGCAAAAATTAAACCATTTTAAGCAAATATCCATGTTAACCTCTTAAATTTCAGCTTTTTTTTTACTCACATGTGATTGTGAATCATTTTCATGTAGTAATGAGCATAAATTTTGTAAATATTGACAATATTTTTATGTTACATGAAATGTACTGTTGCACATGAGGGTGGGCACATAGGTGTATTAGCCTTAGATGCAATGACAAACATCTTTAAAACTTTGCCTTAGCTTGTGTATAATGTTAAAAATACTTGCTCATGAAGGTGCACTTGATATTATACTTGACTAATGAGTGAATTTAACATCCTTTAAAATACATTTTGAGTTTGTTGTTGCTTGTACCAATATGTAATATGTATGAGTCGAATGCGAAAACATTTTAGATCATAAGCAAAGAAAAACCATATTGATATTGTTTTAGAAATTTGTCAGATAGTTTCAATCTCCTGACCATCATCATATGCACTTATCCTAGCATCAAACTCATTTCGACTTCTAGACTTGACTCTTAGCGTTGGGCGATCATCTCTAGGATTTCGCAAGTTTGATTTCCCGATTCTCCAAGATTTGCGTGATCTCGATGAGAAGATCAGAACGTTGCTTGTTCTTCTTTTGTAGGCATTGAGAGTGGCTCACGTCTTGAACGTTCATCACATGTGTGAACGAAACCCTCACCTTAATGTTACATTTGATCTCCTCCACCGTGACATGAATAAACTTCTCATAGGAACCATGTCGATCATCACTCTCAAAGAAGCTAGAGAAAAAGAAGACGAGAGAAATCATAAGGTGAAATTTAACTGAAAACAAAGTACGTAAGAGCTTCATCATCCTTGGTTCCGATTGGTATACCTCTCAAGATCGTTTTTCAAGCCTAATATCTTCGACTTCGTTGTAGAAGAATCTAATATCAACTCTACCATGTCGCTAGGATCAGCTTCCCCTTCAAGATTAGTAATGAGTTTTGTGGCTAAACTTGTGTGTGGGTACAACATTTTCTCTTTGGTTCCGATTCTAAGAAATGTTGTCGTCAAGACGCCGATCCTTTTCACCTCCAACTGAGAAAAATTAAGAGCAATTGCAAACAATTAATCGAAATACAGGCTATGGTTGGCAAAAAGATAGCTGATGAGGTACCTGAAACTGATGTGGTAGCTGAAGTTGATGGATTATTTGTGTTAAATATAGGTTAATAAGCTAGTATGATATTTGGAAAACATAGCTGTTAGGACGGTAGCCGATGAAAACTAAAAGCTCCGAAAAGCTTGGATGTATAGCTGTGGAAAAACTATGATTCCAAAAGCTAATTAAGCTAAAATTTTATATTTATTCCATTTAAAACTATATAATATGAAACCATAAGCTTCGAAAAGCTACTTACTGTTGCCAAACGGAGCCACAATCAATGTAGTAACCATAAATAGATCGATGTTTGATCGGTAAAAGAGCAGCCGAGACTTACCTCGATACCATCAATGATGCATCCGTCACCGACGTTGTAAGGATGGGTCACAAATGAAAACATGATCCCTTGGAAGAATGCTCTGCAGGTCTCGCCAAACACGAAGCTAAGGGCAAGAATTGGAGAAGCTATCAAGACAAGCATGTTTGTAGTAGCGATTTCGGTGACGAAAAGCCATAGGAAAATGACCATAACAAGTAGGAAGCCGATTATGACTCTATCCAAGACGTTCACCATTGCAAAAGCGTCTATTAGTGTGTATCCAACCGATAAACAGTTTTTATGGGCGTCAACCTATTTAAAGAAAACACATACAACTTTCAATTAAAAAATGATCTCATGAATTTTAAATATGAACATCAAACACAAAGTAGCAATACAGAATTTCTATCCAAGACGGAAGAACCAAAGAACCGTCTAACAACCACACAACAATACATAAAGGTGCAAACTCAAGCAAACACACTCTACAATACAACGAAACCAAGCAGATCTAAACCAAGCAAAAGTGGTCAAAGATGACGGACGAAGCCAAGCCCGGCCACTCTGAAGCAGAACCGTAGGCCAGCGATGCATCAGGACCTGATGTGTTGGTATTAGAGATATATTAGGATAGATATATATTAGATATGATTGTATTATGATATAATCTTTGATATTGTTAAGTTAGGTTAGAAATATATATCTTTGGTAGGTTTAGATTATCGATATCTTTATATTACTTATCCTCCAAGCATTGTAATCCCTATATAAAGGGTTGAATAATAACATTCTAAGGTGTGTTTTGCCTTCTCTAATATGAGGCTTCCACCACCAATCTATTAGGGTTTCATCCCTCTCTAAATTCTACATGGCATCAGAGCAGGTTTCGATCTTGGCCTATCTCCACCTTCGTCAAACACTTCCTCTGCTTAACCTTACCCTATCCATATATGTTTTTTTTTTACCTAACCCGAGCCTTGCATATAAATAATAAATCAGTGGGCCACTCCTCCTATTGCCAATTGGTTTTAGGATGGAACCCCGCTGGTCTTGAGTGCTCGGCTTGGGTGCGCATGATGCGCTCGGACGTGTGAACCCCCCACGGTTATATGGCCCACCGGGATTTATCATGGTATCAGAGCAGGTGCGGTCCGGGACCCTGGTCGATCTATTGGGCTAGCCGGCCTTAAGGCTCAAGACGTCAAGTGCAACTGGCTTAATTGCGAGGCCAGGCAGTTGTACTTGAGGGGGCGTGTTGTGATGTCTTAGGATTGTCCCACATCGAAAAACACGATAGTTGGGTCATGATTTTGTTCTACTCTAAAAAGATCATTTTGGTTAACAAATTATTATTTTTTCTAGGTTTTTTTTTGGATCACGATAATAATTCGAAATCCCAAATAACACCATTATCTGTGAAATCGGGAGACAAAAAAAAAAGATTGACAGACTAACTGTCATGAATACAACAACAAAACCAATCAAAACAAGTTTTAATACCTTTCATTGTCAGAATTCGAATAGAAATACCATGAAGGAAATGATAATATGATATACTTGGAAGGAAACAACATACCATCCATTTCTGCAGTGCATCACAATTAATTTCTTCCGATGAATGTTCAACCCTTAGCTCATCCAGCAAGAGGAATACCTCATCTTCACCTAAACTGAAAAATACCTCTACATCTTTTTTCTTCATGCCCTTACTCCTGCAGGATTTATTTGTGTTAATTTTATGATATTGTATACAAGTGTTAAAAACATGTAGGCACAACTTATAGGTCATAATTTGTCTTTTAAGTTGATATAGGCACACGTATAGAAGTGTTAAAAAGGTATAGGCACACTTATGTGTACGTATAACTCTAATTGACTAAACAATTCATTATGTTTTACAAGATCTGAGCTATATACCTATTATCCCACCACTATGATGCTCGAATGTCATTTCACCTATATCCAACTTGAGATCTTGGTCCCTACTACCCTACCTATCATCCAAGGCTTAACACTTAATAATAAAAGTCTTAAAAAAATATGGATAACAATGACTTCATTTAAACTAATATAAAAATAGGGAATGCTTTTGCAAATATAAAGTCACTTGTGAATAAGAGGGTCAACTTAATAAATGGGTCACAGACTCAAACAGTATCGAATTTAAATTGAACTAAGACACAAAAAAAAAAACCTAAAGTACTAATCAAGGTTTAATTTGAGGGAAAAAAAAACTAGGACGTTTTAAATTTGAATACGTACCCAAATATGCTTGAAATTTTCTCCTGATATTGTGCTATGACTCCGGGAACACCATCATCCTCCCTTTGTATCACATTTGCAAGGCGTGTGATCGTCCCAACTATATAATCTAATTGATTGGACGGTACTTTTTCCGACAAGAATGAGTTTTTAGTGCGACGGTTTTTCTTATACGTCGCCTCTACTGTTATTCTGTAACTAGAGGCTTTCGACGATTCCTGACGAGCCCTCCAAGGTAGTAGTTCAGGAAAACATGATTGACTGGTGACAATTTGAAGAAAGTAGAGTTGGAATCCAGCTCTTAGAATTCTCCGTTTAAATCTTTCGTGGACAACCTTTGCCTTCCATTCCAACATTGCGACGCTCTTTAAAATCCAAAGAAACGTCCCAACTAATAGCGACGCTAGAGTCCTCGTGACTAACTTGCTGACCCTCGTAGATGGATTTAGACCATGACCAGTGCGGAAATATAACAACCATGTAAGAAGGATCAACACAAAATATAAGAGCGGTGTGAAGTTGTTATGTAACCCTTCCATCAAATACTCAACCTTTGGATATTTTGGGAATCCGTTGCTATATTTACCTGTGATTATCGTCGTGAGGAGAATCGTAGCCAACTCTGCACAAGGGTAGCCAAGGAAAACCACGACAACCAACAACGACCATTTCCAAAGCGGATAACCAAAGAGTGCCACACTAGATAAACTCGGAAGACAAAGATTAAGCATCAACCACAACAAAGCGAGACAACCAAATCTTGTTGTAGAGACGAGATTCAAGCGTTGCAATTTCTCCTCAAGGGTCTCGAAATCTTGCATTTTTTTGTAGATTCCCTCACATGTACCCTTGTGATTTTCTATTGATTGGTCAATGGAGCCGGTTAAGCATAAGGAACCAATCACGTAGGGTAATACTAAGGGAAACACTGCTAAAAACATCAGGGTGCCAGAGATCAAAGAACCAATCGTAGAGGGGTTGGTGGTGGTGGTGGCGGCAACTACTGTGCATGTGGTGTTGGAGGTGGAGTTTAGGGTGGATTCTGCTTCAGTATTCGCTTTGTCGACATTAAGCGTAGGATTTTCTGTGATAATAGTAATTGTAGGTGAGGAAGGATGAGGTGAATGGGAAAATTGTTCCTCAATTCCACCTAGTACTAAATCTTCAACATAAGTTGCCATGGAAGATATGTGGTTATGGTTATAATAGATTGGAAATCATCATGCACACATTGGGCTTTATATTACTTGGTTCTCTTTGTGCTTTGTGTGCGCGCGAGAGGAGGGAACAAGAAGCTCACACAATAGTGGTATTACTTTTCAACCAAGTGTCATTTCTTGCATAGACTTGACTAAATTATTCTTAATAAAAGAAATTAAATATATGTGAATGGGTCAAAAATTTCATTACAAAAAGTTCCAAATTGAGAAAAACCAAAGTCTATCTCATTTTTCTACCCAAAATACCCCTATTAAATTCAAATCAAAACCCCGAGCCATTGCGCGTTTTTTTTTGCAATAAGCCAGGGGGTGGTCTAGTTTAGCAAACGGGTTTGAGGAGGGGTTAGTTATTGCAATTCTCTCTGGGGTATTTTGGTTCTAAAATTATGTGATGGACTTTTTATTTAACTAGAACTAGTACAGTCTCTCTGCCATTGCACATTTTTTTGAATAAAATCATAATAATATAACAAATTAATATTATAAAATTAAATAAAATATTAATAAAAGTTATATGAGTAGATAGGTATAGTTTGACTAGTTGGAAAAACTACAATTAATGTGGTGATAACATCTCATCAAAAAATGATTCTCATTTAAAGAAGTATTTTAAAATGATCTCATCGGAAAGAAAAAAATAATAATATCATTGTCATAATATTTAAAAGATTTAACTAAAGATAATTTTATGAAAATTGCTTAAATAAAGGACTGAAGGAGAGAAAATAAACATGTGATATTCTCATACTTTTAATTTAATATTATAGTATATACATATTGACATATAGATATAGATTATATATTAAATGAATGTATTAATTCAATCTTTTGAATTGAACTCGTTATTAAAAAAAATGGAGTATATAATGAATTAAAAAAAAGTTGAGTAAAAAATATCTTTGTATAGATTGAGAAATTGAAAAAAATAATTTACCTAAAATATCTAAACATAATACTATAACGGTTTTTCAAGGACATAGGATAAGAAGCCAAATTGGAAAATATTTCTCCTAGATACATCCGATTTAGCTATTTTAAAAATAATGTCCAATCCAATATTTGAGTCAACTTCTAAGAAAAAACAAACAAAATATTTAAGTTAATATGACTTACATATTTTGTTTGTTTTTTCTTAGAACTTGATTCAAATATTGGATTGGACATTAATTGTGAACACCGTCTTATGGTGCATGGTACCATTGAATTCTCGAGTCTATTCAACATAATTTTTTCCTATTTTAGGTCGTGTTAACGTGTTTTATACTACTATATTATACTTCTAAGTTTGAGTGTGAACACCATAAACACATAAATTACTACTCCGCAACCAATTTCTCTTTCTATTGGTGTTTGAGTTTGTTGAATATTTTCACAAATGTGACTCTTAATGTTATTGTTGCTCTTGTCAATATTTTGTAATGTTTGTTCAATGGTCGGGTCAATTTTCCTAATTAGTTGTAGTGAGTGCTTGCATTTGATGAATAGACGACGCGGAGTTTCATCGCCTGGTCACATAGGGCACAACTAACCAAGAGGTTGATTCATTTATTTGCTAGTTTAGTTTTGGTTTGTATTCCATCTAATGATATTTTTTATAGTAACTTCTTAATTTTCGGGGTTCTATCCAATTCTCATATCAAATTCATACACCCTCCGTTCGGCAAAACATGTCGTTCGGCAAAACTATATAAAATATTCAATTTTTTTATAAATTATTTAAAAAAATAGATATTTTATATAATTTTTATCTCCTAAAAAAGCGTGCGTGAATAGTAAAGTGACATGTTTTACCAAACGGAGAGACTATTGTTTTTCCCATTATATTGTGTTTTGCAATGTGTGGTAAGAAGACACTGATTGTGGTGAACCATCCAGATTGTTTGGTATTCAGGATAATCTAACGTTGATTAGATTATCAAGTACATAAGTATTTACTATTTTCAATACAAGTGTGGTAGGGAGGAAGTTAGAAAGTTCAAACTTACGCTTTCTAGTAGTTATGATGGTTGTCAATGAACCTCTTTGCCATATCTACCTTATCGCTTTCATTTATGCGTGTGTTTTGTATTTGTCTTCCAACCTGACTCTCCATCCAGTGACCTAACTTGTCAAAAATTAATGGTTTTGCCAGGAATATGTTCCATGTGAATAAGGCCTCTGCCCTGAGTGTTATAGGCATCCTAATGGTGATAGATGTATTAGTGGTCTAGTTGTTTTATGATTGTATAATATTTTTGGGTCACTCGAAAACATCTTTCTGCCAATGTTACAGAAAGGATATTTAGCGCGTGTTTAGAAAATTGAGGGTTTTTTAGGAGTTGGTTTTTTTTTTTTAAGGAGGTGGAGTTTTATTTGGTGTACTATGGAGGTGTGGAAGGTAGAAATTTTTTTTAAAAAATAACCTTGTAAGGTGTTTGATGGTTGTATGGTTTATAAAAGGTTATTGTAGTGAAAAAGTCCAAAGTGTCATTCATAAATGCTAGGGGGGGCAAAAGGGTCAAAGAAAGTGGATGACAAAACTGACCTCTCAAACCTCCACAAAAAAATAAACTCCACCTTAACCTCCCAAAGCTAGGGGGACAGCTTCCATTTTCAACAAAAATAAACTCCACCTTAAACTCTCAAACCTCCACACAAAGACGTAGCCAAACACCATACTCCAAAGCTTCCATTTTTTTTAACCTCCGAAACCTCTTCACACCTACTATTAGGGGGTAGGGTTCTACAATTTGGCCCTAATATAAACATTTCTTCATTTTATTAGGTTTATAAAGCAACAAAATAACTACTTCATATGTATACCACATATCCTAGACTGGCCCCTTTGCACATCGGCCTTATTGTTGTCGTCGCCGGTGGCAGAGCTGAGGGATTTCTCATTTGAAGTTCTTCTTGTCGATATGTTCGTTTTGATATATAATACGCTCTAATTCAAAATCCGAGTCAAAAATATCAATGGACAAATTTCCGGCAGAACAAAAAAATAAATACCCACTCAAATGTTCGGAAGCATTACACTAGAAGATCAAAGACAATAAAAACAACAAAAAATGACCAATACTGATTATTCATTTCCACCCAAAAAATTCAACTAAAATAGACACTGATAAAAAGCAAAGCCAAAAGTAAGTTCACCACAAGAGCTGATAATATAAGTTGACAAGTGCAAGCACAATAGGGAAACCAACACAGTCCACGTCGATGGGTAATGGGGTGAGTTATGTTCATCGAGCAATCCTGTCTGTACATCAGAACATTCGTCGTAAGTTTTCACTCGCGGCATGGGTTGGGTTTTTTCAGCGTCCAAACCAACCTCTTGGAGGCTGCACATCACTATCATTCATCAGTTTATCCAACACGACATTCAGGTCGACCGGTTGCCCATTTTCTGTCAGCTTACGAACTGTGCCCTTGACTTGTTCTCTTGAGAACCCCATGCTGGTAACCTTGTCGATCACATCATCTATTGGAACCCTGTTTCCACTTCCACTCGAACTGCCTCCCCCACCGACAGCAGCAGCAGTAGGAATCGCCTGTGGCAGGACCCTTGCGGTTGGAATCTGCGGGTAGTTGCCTCCGCTGCCAGAAGAATGAAGTGGAAGCTTTGTTCCTGGGTTGTTGCCGTAATGAGAGGATGATCCACCATAAGGGTAAGCCTCATTAGGAGCAGCTGGCTGGTTGTAGACAGAAGAGGAGAACCCGGAGCCAGATCTGCCGGTTGGTGAATCATACATATGGGAAGGAGGTGGAGGAGCACCGTAGAATTGCTGGGATGGTGGTGGTACACTGGTGGGTTGAGATGGAGGCTGACGAAGAACTGGTGGGTAGGTCTGAGATGGGATATGGGCTTCTTCCGAGTGATGGCCCATAGGAGGTTGGTGTTGCGGTGGTGGGGGATTAATAGCTGCAATCGGCTGCTGGTACTGCTGAGGCTGCTGGGGACCATGGGGGTACGGTGTGGGCGGCGTTGGTTGATACTGCTGATGTTGTACTCCTTGTGGAGGTGGAAGAGTTTGCGGCTGTTGTGGATGAGCTTGTGGAGGAAGCATGTACTGCTGAGTTGGTGCTTCTTGTGTCTGGCCAGGGGGTGGAAAGTATGCGTCCCGCTGGGGAGGAGGAGCATTAGGAGATACACCAGGATATTGATTTGGCAGCTGCATTGAAGGGTTAATGCTTTGTTGGGGAGGCGGAGGAGGAGCATTAGGAGATACACCAGGAAGTGACTGCAGAGGAGCAACAGGGAACTGTTGTGTAGATTGTTGAGGGGCAGGTGGTGCTGTCTGCTGTGCGGGGCTGGTCTGAGCAGTGTTCTGAATTTCTGGCGTTCGATCAACCTCGGACATTTGCAACTTTTCCAATTGGATTCGTGCATTCATAACATCTTGCTTGTCCTTCAGATCCAGCACAGAGGATTGTAGCTGTTAACAAGGGAATAGGATCAAAACAGAGATCTTATTTGTCCAAAATGCTTCAAGAAGTGCATGAAAAAGAAATGCTGATGTTCAAATGTTGGAAAAGAAAAATGATTTGAAAATATACTACCATAAGAACAAACTTGGCATTCATGGAGGAAACTTGGGATGATGTATGAAGCCTATCTAAATTAACATGTATGCAAGTAATAATAGATAAAATTCATAAAACTATAGACTAATAAATCAGGCCGAATTAAGTAGCTCAGGTATTTTCCCTAATACAGCATCAACAGGTATGGAAACTGTTATAGCAAAAATTTACCTCCCGGAGAATATTTTCCAATTGTCTCATTTTCCCATCTGTGCTTCCATGATTATTTCCGATAGACGTCTTTAAATCATCCACAGAGTGCTCAAGTTGACGTGTTCTGCTCTCCACCTGGGATAGCCGTGCACTGAGGCTATCTATAGCATGCAGTAAATTATCAGTGTGTCTCTTCATTGTACGGTCAATTTCAGAAACTATTGCAGCATCACTGACACTATGAGCTTTCTCCAAAACAACCTTGTCAGGCTCAACAGAACCAAGATAACCATAGCTCTGCATAACAAACCAAAAACCCATGTAAGGTTAAGCAGGGATAGGGAGATAATCATAGAAGATGAGGCATCCTCTGAAAATCAGGAAAGGCAAACACACAAGGTATGAAGAATACTAAGAGAGCCTCAACCAGCAATCTAATATTATTAAAGAGCGTTAGCCAATGATTCTGACTATGATCCTGTAAACGTATGAAAGCTAATCATATCGCTCCAAGAGAAGTGTCATAACTTACCTGATGATAGAACAATATTCTGCATACATAGCTAAGTAAGCTAACAATGTATACAAGACCGCAAAGATAAAAATAACAGCTACCACTTAAATTCACAAAGGCTTCGCTTTTTTTCTTTATCTATATTTAACATGAAGTGTTTTCACTAATCACAATGCTAACAATCTCGTTATTTTCTTTTCTTTACCTATTTTAAAATCACCTTTAATAATTACACAAATGTAGTCAATTGTCCACTACAACATAGAAGAACAGCACTGATTTACAATATACACAAACAGCAGACATGCTTTATCTACTTTAAACTAAACATAATCAAATTCCATCAAGCTAGATGCAAACATTGGACATTTTGGTCATGATGTGAAAATAACACATTAGTTAAAAGCTCATCAGGTTCACTAACCCATAAAAGGTGTTTTCCAACAAACTTAACTAACGATAAATGACAATATTACAAGCTTACGATTGTTTATAGTAAGTAGCACCACACAAAATCTAATACAGGGGAATAAGAAAACACAAGCTTGCACAGCTGCGCTAAAAAGAAGCTGATACTTAACACCATAAGGCCACAACATTTTATCAAGATATAACAATTAAACTCAAAAGTGACTCTGATGTCTCAGATTTCATCAAAAGAGAAACGTAGAAATTGTAACTTAAATGAAGAACGGATTTTAATCTCAAAAGTGACTCTGATGTCTACGGATTTTTTTCAGCTAGAACTTCTAGTCTTCTACCAAAGGAATAACACCATAAGTTTCAGTTCTTGAGATCTGTTAGGAGGACATTGAAAAAGTAATATACAAGTAAATAAATAAGAAAATCAACAAGAAATACTGCAGTTCCATACAATCCGCTCATACAAAGCACAAACAGAACAATTAACTTTTATAACTTAGATCGAACAAACAGCATATTGTCAGATAAGCAACACCCCTATCCCTATGCAAACTATTAATTCTGATGCACGATCTAATAATATCTCAAAACAAACCTTCTATATGGATTCATGGTTTTGCCAAAACTCAAATCACAACACAATATTAACTCCATGCAATCAACACTCCAAATCTTAGATACCTTTTTTCTTCACCCCAATCACTGTTTAATACCCTCACCGAATTAATAAATATGCAATCATCAATCCGAATCTAGCTGATGAAGAAAAACCCTAACCACACCACTGGAAAGGCCGAAAGGAACAAATCAACAGACAATAGACAACCAATCGACTGTGAGGCGAGAACTAAAATTCTATTAAACCTAACTCCAACCACCAAATCAAAAACAAAATTAATGAAAGCAAAAAGGCGAGATGAAAAAGCAAATTACTCTAGTAGGAGAAGAGTTAGGCTTGGAATCGGCAGAGTTCCAAGCCTTAAGCCCACCGTCAGCGCCACCGCCACTACCACCTCCCATTGGAAGAGAATCGGAGGAGCGAAAAGAAACTCCGGCGGGACGAATCGGCTGGAAATCGTAGTTAGGGAGAATATCTTCCTTCTTGGTAACGCCGGCAGATTCAGCAGCTTCGTCGATGTTGTCGTTGGCCGGATTAGGGTTCATCAAATCGATGAAATCATCGTTGGATCTGGATAAGTCCATAATCTGCTTGTCCATGAACTTTGAAGCGTTCATCGCAAGTCGTCGAGGAAAATATATAATTTTAAATTATTAAATTTTATTTCTTTGGGATTAAGAAATTGGAATTTCTCCCCAATTTTAGAGAGCGGTAGAGAGCGAGATACAGAGTTCACTCCGAGTTCGAGTTTGATCAAAGCTGCTATAGTTTCAGAAAGTTGAAGGATGATCATTAACAAAAGTAGTTGGGCCTGTTCGTGATTTTTGGGCTGGGCCTTATTATTGGGCAATACATGGGCCTGATTATGGGCTTTTTTATATGCTGTTTGGATCGGATTGAAATACGAAAAGGATATACTCTTTTTAAGATGGGTAATCTGCATAAAACCACCCCTTAAATATGGCCTTTTGCACAAAACCACCCCTTAAAATCGAAATTGCAGAAAACCACCCTTTAAATAACAACTGTTACCAAATCACCACCCCACACCACTTTTCCGTCAAAGTTTCGTTTAATATGTGAAATAAGGACATATTATATAAAAATAAAAAGTATGGGAGGAAGAATGCAATTAATACATCTTCCTCCTCAAATCGATGCTATCACACTGGAAGCCTCATCTCACCGGTGGCAATGGAGTTCGGCGAGGCTTCGGTAGGTTACCGGTGGAGTTTGGAGGCACGGAAAGGCACAAGCACAGAAAGGCACAAGGTCGGAGGCTACGGACTTCTGGTGGTGCAGCAGATCTCCCGGCGGTGCAAGGAGGCGGCGAAAACGACAACAAGGTAGCGGGATGCAACCTCCGGATAGCTCTTGTCGGAATTGACATTCAATTATTTTGCACATTTTTAGAGGGATTTTGCACTAAAACGATTCTTGAGGTATTAGGACCATAATGGAGTAGATTAGAAGCTCGGATTTTGGGCAATAATGGAGGAATAGGGTTCTAAAGGGGACGAAATCCCCTTTTATAAACTGAGTCGATGAGGGCATCAAACCCACAATTGAATACACCAACCTCTTTTCCCTTATTTGTTGATTAATTTTGTATATTCAATTATAATAAACGGCTTCAAAATCATTCAGAACGACGTCGATTTAGATTTGGGGACGACGTCGATTTAAATTTGGGGTAAAAACAAACTTGAACGGAGCTCCTAATCCGAGGTCCTAATCTACTTCTAATACCTCAAGCATCGTTTTAGTGCAAAAATCCCTCTCAAAACTGTGCAAAATAATTGGATTCCAATTCCGACATGAGCTAGCCGGAGTTTACAGTCCGACACCTTGCCGTCGTTTTTGCCACCTCCTTGCACCACCGGGAGATCCGCAGCACCACCAGAAGTCCGTAGTCTCCGACCTCGTGTCTTTCCGTGCCTCCAAACTCCACCGGTAACCGAGCGAAGCCTCGCAGAACTCCATTGCCACCGGTGAGATGAGGCTTCAAGTCTGAATGTCTGATAGCGTTGATTGGGGGAGGATGATGTATTAATTGCATTCTTCCTCCCATACTTTATTTTTATATAATATATGTCCTTATTTCAATGATGAAAAGTAGGGGTAAATTAGTCATTTCACAAATTAAACGAAACTTTGACGGAAAAGTGGTGTGGGGTGGTGATTTGGTAACAGATGTTGTTTAAAGGGTGATTTTTTGCAATTTCGATTTTAAGGGGTGGTTTTGTGAAAAAGACTATATTTAAGGGGTGGTTTCCTGCTGATTACCCTTTTAAGTTTTATCCCATTAAAATGGATAGGTCAAATAAGGAAGAGTAAATCACCAATTGCACAATTATTTCACTCCATGTTGTAAGATTTTGATTGATTAGTTAAAATTATGTTCATAATCACGGTTGGAGATTTGGAGGGGAACAGAGGGTATAAAAGATTTTAGAATAAATGTTCTCCCCTCTTAATAAGGGGTGGAAGATGTGAAGCTTACTCGTTTAACTATTCAACTTTCTAGTAGCACTATTCAACATGCGTTTTCTAGTAGCACTATTCAACATGCGTCATTTAGTAGTGGTCCTAGTAGATACCAACCAAGGGCGGATCCTGGACCGTCATTCCGGGGATACTTGAAGGTAAATTTTTCATCATTCCGAGAATGTTTAAAGGTAAAAAAAATTCTTTTATAATTTTTTTCCCGGGTTGGGGATGCTTGACGGAAAATATTACGAAATTAACACTAAATTTTTAATTTTTTTTGGGATGCTTGAGCATCCCTAACCCATCAAAGGGATCTGCCCCTGATACCAACTCACCTTTCTCAATCACAGTCATTTCACCTTTCTTAGGAACAACATGAACATGAGTACAGGACTCACCCATTTACTATCAGAAATAGCATAAATAATTCCAGCATCCAACATTTTCAAAATTTCAGATTTTACTACTTCTTTCATATTTGGGTTAAGCCTATGTTGATGCTCAATGGTCGGCTTATGATCATCTTCCATACATATATGATGCATGCATAAAGAGGGTGAAATTCTAGTGATATCATCCAAAAAATAACCAATAGTTTTTCTATTAAACACATGAATGGATTGAGATCGAATGGGTAGTAAAGTTAACCCTTAGGTCACTTAAATTAAATTTAACGATTATTTTACCATTTGGATGGAGGAAATCTCTGAATGATCATCTTCTCTCCATGTCTTATGTGACCGCGCCTGATAACATTTTTTCACTCTTCCTGAAGCGACATCTACCACGATGAGCATTCGTGATAACAAAACCCTCGCAACTTCAAATTGGGGTGCTCCCAACACATGTGACCAAAACTAACATAGTCTCGATTCCATCAACTTATCCCCAATATTAGCCATTCCCATCTTCTTACAGATGAATTTATTCCTGGTCTTGTCTATTCTCCTATATCCAAGTATACATCTATTTATCTTCATCTCTGTCACGGTGTCACCATTAACCGCACTAACATATCTAATATGACAACCAATCTATATAATTGCCCTTTAAGTTGGTCAGAAGATTGCACCTTTACAGACAATTTCCCTTCGCACAAAACTCTTGATATGCTCCTCAACTTTTGTCAACCCATATGGACTATAACATTCACATTTAGTTGTGAATGCGAATGTTATAGTTCAATTGTAGAGTTGAGTCTTTGACAATAGTTCACAAATGGTGAAGAGGCATAAATTAGGTAACAAGTAGGCAGGCAGTGGTCCTTTTATGTGGTAGAGTTGTTGTCCCACAAATTTAAAATAGTTTTCCATTTCAACCACACATTTTTACAACTTGCTCCTAGCCATCCAATCTTAGATATTCCCATTTATATGCAAACTCATAAACAATGTGACCGGCCATATTCAAACATTTTATTTTTGGGAAAGTTTAAGAGATTCCTTTTCATGTCCAAGCTTATATTGGTTCATGCAAATTTTCAACATGGTAGAATTGCAACTGCTCCTATTTTTCTTTATTTCACATTGATAACCAAGATCATCTTTTATTTCTCAATTGGGTTTGACTAATTAAGTTAATGTTAAATTTTGTTGGGTCAGCAAATGATGATTATAACACAATACAATTAACATATAAATACGGTGAGGTTCAGTATTTAAAAAAAAAATACTGTATAATTTCTTTAATTATTTATTTACGATTTTAGATATAAACCATGTTAATATATAAGTACCCTTAACGTGTATTATGTGAACAAATCTGGGTCATTGAATGAAGAAGATCAACGGATGAGATTAAAAGTAACTTCTGATTATTCGATGGTATTAGGAGATTATTCGGTGGAATGAAATTATTCGGTGGTATTGGGCGATTATTCGTTAGAATAAAATTTACATTTTTTACACAGATGAATAATTATGTGAAAACAGACGAATAATCATGAACAAATAGACGAATAATTTCTGAGTGCATGATACACGTTAACGGTTGAGTACACCGGAACCAACCTCTCTCTATATATAATTAATTATTAGATTAGAATATTAGATAGATCTTCTTGATGTGGCCTAGGTAGGGTTTAAACTTTAACATCCTAAAAATATAGTATGATAATTGCCCACCACAAAATATATATATATACATGTAGGACCATATAATAAGTACATTATTGAGCTAGGAGATCTAAAGCACAAGCATTTCTTCTTTATTGCAACAACTCAAGAGCTCTTCTTTAAACTCTCTTGGCAAAATGCAGAGTAGCTCATTGCATCTTTCTCCTACCTCCTACCTCAAACCGAAACCCGGTCTCCATCGAAACCTAAATGCCGGTTCATACACATGTCGATACATACCTCTCCGAGCCTCCCTGGACTCGGCATTCATCCATTCTCCACCCGGTTTCATGACCCATCTCCCCCCTTCCAATCAGTCTGCTCATTCAAGAAGTGACTACATTGTGGCGAGAGCAACGTCTCTCCCCGAGAGCACAGATGGGAGCACCGTGAGCCTGACCGACCTAGTTCAGTCTTTGAAGCTCGGTGCCATGTTCGCCACTTGGTATCTCTTGAACATTTACTTCAACATACTTAACAAACAGGTATATATACACATTTTTGGGCCTTTTGTGTTACATTATAGTTATCGGTTGAGCTAACGAATATCGATCAGTTTATTGAGATCTCTAAACTTGAAGCATTGTCTTGTAGGTTCTTCAGATCTACCCATTCCCAGCTACAGTATCAGCATTCCAGTTCGGCTGTGGCAGTGTCTTTGCTATGTTGATGTGGGGACTCAACCTTCACACTAGACCTAATGTTACATATTCTCAGGTATGTTAATGTGCTAAGTTCAAGATTATACCTATCAATATGAGTTTAGGCGGTTTAAATTGAGGCTATTTATAAGTTTGATTGTTTTTAGTCACAAGTCAGAGGTGCTAATCCTAAAATTTTGAGGTTGGACGGGTTTAATTGGTCAAAGAAAGATTTAGGGATCGTTTGGTACATGCAATGTAAACAGAATGGACACAAATTTTGTGTGGAAAAATATATCTAGATAAGAGATTAAGATAATAATGCTATTTTTTGTATAGAAAAATAAGATGAGGAGTAATGATTAGAGGGGTATATGAGATATACCCTTGTTCAAATGAGTGATTGAAATAAGGAGCAAAACCAATTTATACGAAAAGTTGAGAGGACAGAGTAATGATTAAAAAAAATTGGTGGGGAAACCGGGAGAATGATTAAAATTTTTAACAACCTATTTTAAACTATAAATAAACTACATTTATTTCATTTTGTTTTATCTTTCCAAACTTTAAACCAAACGAGCCCTTACAATTTTAATTCGGGCCGGGTGATTCTTCTCATTTTTTTTCCATCAACAAAAGTTTGGATGGATTGAACTCCAATTCCTCAGCAGATACCAAAATCACTTACTGCCCCATTTTTCCTTATCAACCGAGACAACATTTAAATATCGAGTTAGATAGGTCTAGTTGGTTAGGATTCAGATTGTGTTACAAAATTTACAAATTTTTTTTTTCTTTCAAGATCATAGTAGGTTTTGATTTACTTGAGGATTGCTAGTTTTTAAAATTTGCAACAAGCGAGTATAAAGTCGGGTCACATTTTGAAAGATCTGTTTGGTTTGCTTTGTCAGCTATGTGCAATTTTTCCTCTGGCCGTGGCTCATGCAACGGGCAATCTCTTGACAAACATAAGCCTTGGGAAAGTGACGGTGTCTTTCACACACACAATCAAGGCCATGGAGCCCTTCTTCACGGTTGTTCTCTCGGCCATGTTCCTCGGCCAGGCAAGCCTAACACTTCCTATCGTATCGTTCATTTCCTTGTATATATTGATCAACCTTGTGACTAACTTGTGAATTTCGCCTTTCAGAGTCCTAGCCTTTGGGTGTTGTCGTCACTCGTTCCTATAGTCAGCGGTGTTGCATTGGCATCTATCACCGAGGTCTCGTTCAATTGGTAATGACAATGCATCATTTTCACGTGTAAGAAGTTTATGGCCGATTTTCGTGTTGGTGTTTTTTTAGCTGCCTAATGAAATGGAAGTGAAACAGGACAGGCTTCTATAGCGTGATGGTGTCAAATCTTGTCAATCAGTCGCGTAATGTGTTTAGCAAAAAGCTCATGTCCGGGAAAGAGGTAAGTTATGATGAGAAAACTTGTTGGGCGATTGCGTTGTAAGTTTATTGTCAACTCTATGAACACGATTTTTTCGCTTGTATAAATGCAGGAGACGTTGGATGATATCAATCTTTTCTCGGTAATGACGATAATGGCATTCATGTTGTTGATGCCCGCTGCAGTTTTGATTGATGGTGTCAAATTTACTCCTTCATATTTGCAGTATGCCTCAGTAAGTTCTCACATCGCAAATAATGAAAGAGAATGAAGAACATGTAAGCTTGATGAGTTACTGCTTCTTTCATTGTCAATTGATTTTAAGCGTATCTGCATTATGCAGGAGAGTCGAGGCTTGACAATGAAGTTTCTTGGCACAAAGCTTCTTTTATCTGCATTGTGTTTGCACTTCTACCAACAGGTGATTGTCACATTATATTGCTTGATCACTCATAAGATTGAAGCCTAGAAATAAATGACATGAACTCGAAATAACTTATTCGTGGCTCTTGATAGGTTTCCTATGTGATCTTACATATGGTATCTCCGGTCACACACTCGGTTGGAAACTGTTTGAAGCGAGTGGTGGTCATTGTCTCCTCCGTTATCTTCTTTCAGACGCGAGTCTCCCCTGCAAATTCGCTTGGTAAGTTAAGTACATATAGATCTTCGTTCTTATTTAGATCACTCAACCCATTTGAAAGTGATTGATCCAAATCCCCGAAAACATACCGTATATCACTCAAAAACCAACCCTAGACCAACCTTTTTTTACTTGACATTTGAATAATTGAATAGCCTCATGGGTTTGGGTTAATATCAGTGGCGTAACTACTTGGAGGCCAAGGATGGCCCTGACCCCCACAAATTTTTTTGTAACATATATGTAATTATATATTTAGTATTATTTATATAGGTAATTATATATGATATTAATAGTGAAAGAGTAAAATAATAAATAATTTAGTTGTTAAAGACTAAAGAGTAACCACTTTAATTTAGAGATTAAAGATCCAAGCCTTCATATCTATAGTTTGGGCAAATTTTTGTATCGATTTTTTAAAAAAAATTAAACATTTAAACGAACATTTTATAGTTTTTTCAATACATTTTTATGATAAATAAAAAATATTTTTTCAAAAATTTTTTAGTATGCCTTCAATTTTTGTTTTTACCAATTTTTTGAAAGAAATTAAACATGTAAACTATAATTTTATAGTTTTTTTCTTTAATTTTTTTTGAAACACTTTTATTTATGATAAAAAAAAAATGTATATCCCCATTTTTGTTTTTCGATTTTTCATAAAGAAATTGCATATTCAAACTACAAATTTATTGCCTTTTAATTTTTTTTTAAAAAAATTGTGCTTGATAAACGAAAAAAATAATGTACAATTTCGGCCCCTCATTAGTCATTACCAGGAGTCTAGTTTCGACACTGGTTAATATTCTCACTCAAATTGATTCAAACTCAAATGAACTAAATTCAAATCAACTGAAATCCAATATCACCGAACCTCAAGATAACCAAAATCCAAAATTAACATAAACCCGACAACTCGATCCAATCCAACCCAAATGATAGCCTAGTTGAAATTGAAAATTTAAAGTATTAACTTAGCAAAAGAGCCCAATTGTACATGATCTATGTGAAGACATGCCAATTTCAAATATTTGTTTTTTGGGTATAAAACTGATTTTATTTTATTTTAAAATTGTAAATTACAGGTACTGCATTGGCACTGGTTGGTGTCTTTTTGTACACCAGAGCAAGTAGGATGAAGCCAAAGCTCAAGGCCACATAAAAATAAATGTTAAAGCGTTACTAGCCAGATGTACCATAGCCCCTAAATTCATTGCTTATTTATTTTGGAAGAAATTTACAAACAATAATTGAATTGTTTCATTTATTTCAATTTGTGTATTCAATTTAAAAGTAAAATGATAGCCTAGTTGGATTTTTAATCCTTTTTTTTAATCTCATTTGTCCTAGTAAATTTGTTAATCATTGCATTAATTCATTTGTTTATGAGAAAGTTTCTCATTTGCAATCAAAGAGTTATTTGTGCATGGTGTTTCAATGTGTTTTATAATAAATTGGCATAACTTTAAATCAGATTGCTAGTCTTCTTTATTTCTGGTATTCCACAATGCAATTCTATTTTTATTTTTATTTTTATTTTGTAATCACCCATCCTAGTACTACTCTCGCCCAAGCACGCTTAACTTCGGAGTTCTGATGGGATCCGGTGCATTAGTGCTGGTATGGTCGCATCCGTTCACTTATGCCAACATTTCGCTCTTGTCCCTTCATGACACAACCATTTTTCCACCGAGCCTCCGATTTTCGATTATAATATGTCCGGACGAAGGTCTTTTCAATACCTTTGTCCCGAAAGCCCGAACAATTTACACCCTCCTCACTACGAAGCCTCGGGGGAAAAAAAATTAAATATTTAAACTAAACGAAAGAGAGAGCGAGCTGGGACGGAACGAAGCCACGGGGTTAAAAAAAATTAAATATTTAAACTAAACGAAAGAGAGAGAGAGCTAGGACGGAACTAAACTGACGCAAAACAAAAGGGGATGCAACACGAGGACTTCCCAGGAGGTCACCCATCCTAGTACTACTCTCGCCCAAGCACGCTTAACTTCGGAGTTCTGATGGGATCCGGTGCATTAGTGGTGGTATGGTCGCATCCGTTCACTTATGCCAACATTTCGCTCTTGTCCCTTCACGACACAGCCATTTTTCCGCCGAGCCTCCGATTTTCGATTATAATATGTCCGGACGAAGGTCTTTTCAATACCTTTGTCCCGAAAGCCCGAACAGTTTACACCCTCCTCACTACGAAGCCTCGGAGATAAAAAATAAATAAATATTTAAACTAAACGAAAGAGAGAGAGAGAGCTGGGACGGAACTAAACTGGCGCAAAACAAAAGGGGATGCAACACGAGGACTTCCCAGGAGGTCACCCATCCTAGTACTACTCTCGCCCAAGCACGCTTAACTTCGGAGTTCTGATGGGATCCGGTGCATTAGTGCTGGTATGGTCGCATCCGTTCACTTATGCCAACATTTCGCTCTTGTCCCTTCACGACACAACCATTTTTCCGCCGAGCCTCCGATTTTCGATTATAATATGTCTGGACGAAGGTCTTTTCAATACCTTTGTCCCGAAAGCCCGAACAATTTACACCCTCCTCACTACGAAGCCTCGGGGATAAAAAAAAAATTAAATATTTAAACTAAACGAAAGAGAGAGCGAGCTGGGACGGAACGAAGCCTCGGGGTTAAAAAAATTAAATATTTAAACTAAACGAAAGAGAGAGCGAGCTGAGACGGAACTAAACTGGCGCTCGGGGATAAAAAAAAATTAAATATTTAAATTAAACGAAAGAGAGAGCGAGCTGGGACGGAACGAAGCCTCGGGGTTAAAAAAATTAAATATTTAAACTAAACGAAAGAGAGAGCGAGCTGAGACGGAACTAAACTGGCGTAAAACAAAAGGGGATACAACACGAGGACTTCCCAAGAGGTCACCCATCCTAGTACTACTCTCGCCCAAGCACGCTTAACTTCGGAGTTCTAATGGGATCCGGTGCATTAGTGCTGGTATGGTCGCATCCGTTCACTTATGCCAACATTTCGCTCTTGTCCCTTCATGACACAGCCATTTTTCCGCCGAGTCTTCCCTCATCACTAGATCGTGATAAGGAAATCCGAGGGGCAATTGATATAGCTAAAGTAAACCCGTCAAGATCTTAGGGGCACAATCGTCTTTTATCAGGTACATTAATTGAAACCCTAGTCCCCGTTATATATAAAGGAGGATATAGCTAGGGTTTGGAGAGGCTTCTCCACCAGCTGACACACTCTAACTTGAGCGTCGGAGGCTCCTCCAGGGGAGCGAGCCCCGCCTCTTCATCTCCTTCTATGCAGGTGATCGATCGATGCCGAGAAGGAAGGAGGTGTAGATTTATGCACTTACAGATCCTTAGTGTAGGCGCATTGCAAGGGATCTTCTCCCTTGTAACTGATCAAGCTCCACTATATAAGGAGTTGAACTGTTGTATGTTATTCATTCTTCTTTCCAATAAAAAGAGAGACGCAACTGGAGAGCTTTCCCGCTTCTTCAATGGCAGAAATATCAATTCCAGATTCACCAAAGTGAATTGCTCTCTGTCGTTTCTTTTTGTTCAATCAAACACAAATTCATCTTCAATCTGGTTTGTCAATATGGTATCAGAGCATTATATGCTCCACATCTAAAGCTTCCGCATCTGGTGTTCATCTGATCTAGCGATTGCTTGTTCTTTCTCGCTCGTCGTTTGATTGTTATCATCAGCAACAGCAGAGCACTCTGGAGAAAGGCGTCGAGATCAGATCATTGCCTCTGATCTGCAGAATCCTCTGTTCATCCATCCCTCGGATAATTCGGGTATGATTTACTCTACAATCAAAGTTACTGAGAGTATTATCGGAGATGGAGAAAATCTATGATCAAAGCCTAATCTGTCAAGAAAAAGTTGTGGCTTGTTGAAGGCATGGACCTTCGTAATGAGGAAAATGGTCTGCAGTGGATTAGATGTAACGACATGGTTTGTTCATGGGTTCTAAACATTGTTTCATCAGAAATTTACAATATTCTTGATGAGTATGATTCAACTAGAGAAATGTGGAAAGACCTCGAGGAAAGCTATGGTCAAAAGAATGTGCCATTGATATTTCAAATCAAGAAAGAAATCCAAACTTGTGATCAGAAAAATCTTTCGTTAACTGAGTTCTTTACAAAGATGAAAGGTTTGTGGCAACAACTTACTGCCGTCACTACACCTTTGGTGTGTAAGTGTGGACAATGTGAGCGTGATCTCCAAAAAAAACATTGATAAAGCTAATCAAGAAGACAAGTAAATGAGGTTTCGTATTGGCCTGAATGAGAATTTTGACATTGCTCCTAGGCAGATCTTGATGAGCACTCCATTATCTACTGCTAGTAAAACCTACTCGCTATTGATGCAGGGGGAGCTGGGTCAGGATCCAAGAACACAAATCTGCACTCTGAGATCACTGCTCTAATGGCCAAGCAAGCTGCTTCTGCTGATAGGTCTCAGGATACCAGAAAAAGGGAGAAGTGTGGTCATTGTGGAGGAAATCACAAATTTGAGAGGTGCTGGGAGCTGATAGGATACCCCAGTAAGCACTCTAAGAGTAAAGACAAGCAACAAACTCCTCGCTCTGATGATCAACACGGGTGTAAAGGTTCGGATTTTTAAATCCCAATTTCTCAGAAAAAGAAAATTTAAAAATGAATTTAAATAGGATATTTAAAAAAAAAACTCGCCCTCAATTTAATAAATCGAATTCGAAACTCTTAAAGCGGATTTCGACCTAAATTCGAAATTTTGACAAACGATTCCGTCTTTTTGCCTCAAGATTCTAAATTAATTCCGGGTGCCGATACCCTATTGATTTGAAGCATTATTTAATTGAGCCGGGATAAGATCGAGAGAGCGGATTTCGGGGTAATTGTTTCGGGTATTTTGGGACCACACTTCTGTCTCCCCCTCCTTTTGATTTGGCGTGCTACCCTCCCTTTGATCTGATTTCACACCATCTCCCTCTCTAGCTTTTCTTTCACTCATTTGGCTATACCACCCATCTTTCAATCCCCCTCCCTGATTGACTTGTTGCCCCAATTGTTAATAAACAAGGACAACCCTCTCCTCTTTATTTTTGTCTCCAACCGATCTCTCTCTCCTCTGTCTGAATACAGCTAATAGTAGCACCACCCTCACTTTTGATTTGAAATGCAAACCCTCACAAATCCAAAAACACAACTCCACACCTTATCCCTTTTGTTTGTCGTGAGTCCCCATAGCCGCCACCACCTCCTCCTTTCTTGGCTGAACATCGCCCCTTCCCACCTCTTATTTTCGTCCCCAGCTGAGCATCACGTAGCAGCAACCCTTGGTTTCGAAGCTGAGGAGCCAACCACCACCAGGCGCAGCCCCGAGCACCTCGTCCTGTCTTTCTTGAGCAACGCCGGGACCAAGCCCCAATCCTCCACTCCCTCCCCTGTTTGCCGAAGGGATCCCAAGCCACCCAACCGTTCCCTCCTTCAATCCTCTTTCTCGAGACAGCAGCAGCAACAGCGGCCCTCGACACTTCCCGGAGCCGAGCGCAGCCCCGACACCGCCTTCCCCCTTTTCGGTTTTGGATGGTACGAACTCGATTTCTCGCTCCTCCCCCTTCTTTTCGCCTCCAAACGCAATAAAGCTTCCGCCTTTAACCCTCCACATCTCTCCTAGGCGAATCCCGGAGAGAATCCGGCCTCGACGCGTCCCCGAGCTCTTTTTCCGGCGAAAGCGATTGACTTATCCGGGCTCGAAAACCCCCTCGGTGAGCACCTCCTTCTTCCTCCTTTTTGACGATTTCGTGCCTTTGTGTGTTGATTGAGTGGTCAGAGTCGGGTACCGTCGCCGGCGAGCTCCAAGGCTCCCTTCCTTCTCTTTCCTTTTACGCAGAAATGAGGTTGGGAAGGAGGAGGTTGAACAGTAACTTTCTCCCCTCCCTTCTTCAGCCTGGCGGGCCCCACTCTCGCCACATCAGCTACCACATCGTTGGGGCCCTCCTCTTTGTCTGAAAAGGTAAATAGATAGATGAGGTGTAGGACACCAATTTACAAAAGATGAGACCAAACACGGGGTCTCATAAAAAAGGGAACCGTATATCAAAAAGGCCCTTGTACCCACCAAAAAATCCTATCAACACAAGCTCTCAACATAGCACTAAGCTCTCTAAACCAACCAAACTAACCAATCAATCTGAATCGACTAACTATCTACGCAACAAGCACTTCTTCCACGTATTTTCAATGAGTGATTTGCACTTCCACTTCACAGAAATACGTGCTTGGCAACTCTCAATAATAATTCTCGCATAAAGTGAAGGAACAAACACTTCATTATGGAATACAATTTTGTTCCTAGCCATCCACGTATAATAAATTGTAGCTTGAAAAGCTAAAAGCTTAACCTGGAAAGGCATAGTCTTCTGATGCGGCTCTGGCTCCTCTGCAAACCATTGCAACCAAGCTCCAATCGACCCAAAACGACACCCATAGCCGGTCCATCGCATAAGGACCTCATGAATCGCATGACAGTCAAACCAGAGGTGGCTAGTGGTCTCTTCCTCCGGGTTGCATAATGCACATACAGCTGATTCAGCCCCCTTCCAGTGCTTGACTCGATCACCCGTCTGTAGTCGGTTTCTAGCTGCTAGCCAAACTATAAATGCCCATTTACGACACTGCAATATCTTCCAAATGAAGTTGCCCCACGTCGTGGGCTCACCTTTTTCTCTAAGGATTTCATAGACTTTCGAGCAGGAGACACCCCCGTTGAAGTTTAGGACCGGTTGTAGAGACAGGGTAGAGGGGCTACTAACTTGTAATGCGTCTCGCAGCTCATTCCTAGTGCACAGAATGCTCTTCCAAACCCAAGTATCATCCACTTTCGGTTCAATCTCCCATATTGATTCTCCTCTAAGATGATTATGCAAACACCAGCTATACCATAAACTCGGTTTCTGCATAGTTAAGTCACCCACCATCTTGGCTTGGACACTCCTATTCCAGGATAAAATCTCCCTAATGTCCAGCCCCTCTTCTGAATGAGGCTTTGTTACACAACTCCAAGCAACAAGATGCTTATGCCCATCTGTATTCCCATTCCATAGAAATCGTCTACAGAGACTGTCAATCTTGTGCACCACCCCTTTAGGAAAAATCAAGACCTAACTCCAGAAAGTATAAATCCCGGCACACACCGATTTGACCAGTTGCAATCGGCCAGCATAAGACATCTTCCGGGCAGCCCAAGAAGCGATTAGCTTCTCTAATCTGTCAAAGAGATCACTATACTCATGGCCCTAATCTTTGTTTTAAAACGTTGCTTCCAGTTTTTAGAATGGGAGGTGAAATGGCTTTCTATGGGCCTAACTTCTTGGGCTGAGAGTTGTGTTTTAAAAAGAAGGAAAATAGTTGGGCCTAATTTCTTCATTTGAACTCGATTTAGGATTTAAGGAAAAGAGAAGGTGGTTTTTGGTAATTTAAAAATGGATGATTTTATTAAATGTAAATGGTTGGGGTTTTAAAAGATTTAGAGATACTTTATGAAAATGTTAAAGGAAACTGGTATTTGAAATATTGTATAATATTAGGTGAGATTTAAAATATAAAACATTATTATAAGATTCAAGATATAATATGATGGTGATTTAAAATAAATATAATATCATGAGACTTGGAGATTTAAAAAGGTATTATCGGATTTAACTCGAAAAAGAAATTTGACGAGCACTTTCAAAAGGTCGGGATTTTTAGCTAGTTGAGTCGGATTTGGAAACGGGTTTCGAGACTAACTTGGGAACTTTATATGATCGATGACTAACTAGCATATTGATGTGATTGGTTGGCTAATAGCATGATTGTGTGAACTAATGACATGTAAGAATGACTAACGACATGATAAGATGTTAGAGTTATGTTATCGCCTGTCTATACCTTATGATTATTTTGAACTGTTCAGATAATTATATATGCGGATATGTTATTATGAGCATGTGAATGTGGCTAAGTGAATTTTGGAGAATGATATGGTCTCGTGGAATGTGGCAATATGATGAATCGTTGAACTTGACGGAATGATGATTGCGATATGATTACTATTCCCGTTGAATGATATGCTTGAGTGCTTGGATGATTAGACGTAGACTTATACATATATGTTCTGATGTGTATATAGGTGATACTTTGTGATTATGAATGATGTATGCCAGATCTTCTATTATGCTGTTCTGCATAACCAGGTGAGTTCTTATATGAGCTCACTCAGATTCGAAAAGAGATCTCCCTGCTTGTAGCCATGTGCATACTAGGTGCTTGCATTCATAATAAAGCATGCCATATAGTATCCTGCTAGGATTGCACTCATGATTGAGCATTCGTTTACTCATTGCTTTTGTAAACAGAACGACCGTTATCTGTGAAGTAACTAGAGTCTTTGCTAGGGTTATAGGACGGCCCAGTCCCATCGGGTCCCGTCTTGAGTCAATCGAGTCATGGAACTTCCTTATATTATGAGCTGCCTGCGGGCTTTATTGTGGATACGGGTTGGGCATGTGTGCCGCCCGATTATTATGGAATCCATTCACGAACTGGCCAGTCTCCGCCCTATCGGAAGGGGGTGGAGGTAGGAGAGGGATATACCACTTGGTATTCGGTGCTAAGGCCTTATTATATTTATGCACTTGATCTTAGGACCATGCTAGTGTGTTAATATTTCGCCTTGCATCTAGAAGCATCTTTATTAGGACTAGCGTGTGTATGTGTCTGCTTGTTTGGGATTACATTGCGTAGGGCTTCGATCTGACACCGCCCCGCATACATTTTTTTTTTAGGTTTGTTTTGCAGCATGATTGTTCCTTGCTTCTGTAATGTGAGAACTCTCTTGGGCGATTGCAAAGAAATGGTCTAACCTTAGATTTCGATAAATACGCTTATTGATTTGATTTTGACTTGGCTTTGCCGTGGCACCCTCTTGTATTACACCGTGATTCTACTATTTGCATGACTGTTGGTTTTCCACGCTTAGATCGACTTATGACAGATACAGGGGGCTTCCCCGGGGATTCCAACGATCCCTTCGAATTTTGGGTATGAAATCCCACTTGAAAACGTTAGAATAGAATTTCAAACATTCAACCTGTACTCGGGGCGCAAGATCCTAATGAGGGGTTTCATCCCTCGAAACGTAACCCGGGAATCATAATCCCGGGCCGTTACAACAGGTCTGAAAAAGGAGCTGGCAAGAGGAAAAGTGATGACAAGTACACTCCTAAGGCAAATGTTGCAAGAAAAGGATCAGTGCAGGACTTCTCCACCAAAGGCCAACTATCTGCTGAACACCACAAACTGGTGGCCAACTTCATCAACTTTCTTGAACAATCTGGTACTCCAAATCATGAATCACATCTAGTAGGTACTCTGTGTTTGAACACTTTTCGTACTGGAAACTTATGGATTATGGACAGTGGGGCTACTGATCATATCACATGTGATCTCTCTATGCTTGATAACCCCAAGCCTACCCCAAACTCTTTTATACATCTCCCTAATGGAAATTTTCACCCTATTACCCATATTGGTGATCTAAAACTAGCTCATTTTACCTTCACAAATGTACTGTGTATACCTGCTTTTCACTTTCATCTTATGTCTCTTACCCAACTTATCATTGAGAACAAATGCAACATCAGTCTAAATGATGAATTCTGTGTTGTCCAGGACGTACCAAGCAAAGAAGAAGACGATTGCAGTTGGTAAGCTCTGTGGTAGACTCTTCTACATGAATCCCTCCAGCTGTGAGTCTATTCAGTCATGTCGGCATGTTTTTTCTTCTTCAACCATTGATCAAGTCTCTGCAAATCATGCCTTACCCATGTTTCTGCCTACAACCATACCAGACTCAACTTCTCTTTGGCACCTTCGGCTTGGACATGCTCCTGTGGCCAAACTCAGGCACATCTCTGCTCTTCAAACTTATTTGTCCAAAAATAATTCTCATTTATGCACTGTATGTCCTTTAGCCAAACAAACTCGTGCAATTTTTTCTGGAAGCAACCCTATTGCTGATCATGTATTTGAGATCTTACATTGTGATGTCTGTGGACCTTATGCCACCCCTTACTATGAATGAATTTCGTTTCTTTCTCACTTTTGTTGATGACAAAAGTAGGGGGGTTTGGGCCTTCTTAATGAAACACAAAAGTGAGGTGAGTGATCATCTATGTTCATTCATAAAAATGGTTCATACTCAATTCAATTCTATTGTCAAAATTGTCAGGAGTGATCAAGGAACTGAATTTTTCAATAATTCAGTCTCCTCCTTTCTATTACATCATGGTATTATACATCAACGTTCTTGCGCAGCAACTCCCCAGCAGAATGGAAGAGTGGAACGAAAACATCGTTTCATTCTCCAAATTGCTCGTTCTCTGATGCTTGCTTCTTATTTACCTTTAAAGTTTTGGGGAGACAGTGTGCTTATAGCCACCTATCTCATAAATCGTCTGCCAAATCCCATATTACATCACAAATCACCAAATGAAATTCTCTTCAACAAATCTTCTCGGTACAATCATCTTCATACTTTTGGATGCTTGTGCTTTGTTACTACATCCCATCTACCCGGTGTCAAGAAATTTGACCTTAGAGCTGATCCTTGTGTCTTTATGGGGTATCCCTTTGGCAAGAAAGGCTACAAACTCTACAATCTTCAGACATACAAATACACTATCAGCATTGATGTTACTTTCATTGAACATATCTTTCCCTTTGCTCTTAAACCTTCATTTGCAGCTCTTAAACCTGTTGACAGTGGTCATAATTTTCCCTTTGATTACCTGACAGATGATCTTATTGATACATCTGATTCATCTACACCTGTGACCTCTTCAGATTCAGAAGCTACAATTGTTCCAAATTCTCTCAATTCTTCACCCATGACCACTGACTCTTTGTCCTATGAAAACACTGTGACCCCTCCCTCTTCACCTTCTAACTCTTTGCAATATGAGTCACTTGCAGATTACTCTCCCTCACCAGTCTCTAACTCTTTTGAGATTACTCCTGAACAACATGTTCGACATTCTACAAGGACTCACAATCCTCCAGTTTGGATGAAGGATTATGTAGGATTGGCTACCACTGATGTCTCCACACTGTCGTCGTCTTCTTCAAAGGTAAACCATTACCCTATCTCAACATTTTTGTCATACAAATCTTGTTATATGGCCTATAAATATTTTGTAGCCAATGTAGCTCCACATTCTGAACCTAAGACAGTAAGAAAAGCAATCCATAATCCCGCTTGGTGTGAGGTAATGATTGTGGAACTAGATGCTCTAGAACGCTATGGCACTTGGGATTTGGTTCCTCTCCCTCCAAATAAATCCCTTGTCACTTGTAAATGGTTGTTCAAGTTGAAGTTCAAATAAGATGGGTCCCTAGACCGATACAAGGCTTGTCTTGTAGCTCGAGGATTTACGCAACTTGATGGGATAGATTATAGTGAAACTTTTGCCCCCGTTGCTAGAATGATCATTGTTCGAGCATTACTGGGTTTATGCCTTAGTAGCTCTTCATCTCTGCAACTTCATGCGTTCTGTGATGCGGATTGGCAGGCATGCCCCCTGACGCGACGTTCACTTACTAGGTTCTGTATCTTTCTCGGCTCTTCTCTCATCTCATGGCGTACAAACAAGCAGACATTTGTAGCCATGTCCATTGCTGAGTCTGAGTATCGAGCTATGGCTGCTACATGTTGTGAAATCAAGTGGCTTACTCGAGTGTTTATGGATTTAGCAGTTTCTTTCTATGCATCTGTTGAGCTCTTCTGTGACAATCAAGTTGCCCTTCACATAGCTTATAATCCAGTATTCCACGAGCGTACTAAGCATATCGAAGTTGATTGTCATCTCGTTTGTGACATGGTTAAATGTCGAAAAGAGATCTCCCTGCTTGTAGCCATGTGCATACTAGGTGCTTGCATTCATAATAAAGCATGCCATATAGTATCCTGCTAGGATTGCACTCATGATTGAGCATTCGTTTACTCATTGCTTTTGTAAACAGAACGACCGTTATCTGTGAAGTAACTAGAGTCTTTGCTAGGGTTATAGGACGGCCCAGTCCCATCGGGTCCCGTCTTGAGTCAATCGAGTCATGGAACTTCCTTATATTATGAGCTGCCTGCGGGCTTTATTGTGGATACGGGTTGGGCATGTGTGCCGCCCGATTATTATGGAATCCATTCACGAACTGGCCAGTCTCCGCCCTATCGGAAGGGGGTGGAGGTAGGAGAGGGATATACCACTTGGTATTCGGTGCTAAGGCCTTATTATATTTATGCACTTGATCTTAGGACCATGCTAGTGTGTTAATATTTCGCCTTGCATCTAGAAGCATCTTTATTAGGACTAGCGTGTGTATGTGTCTGCTTGTTTGGGATTACATTGCGTAGGGCTTCGATCTGACACCGCCCCGCATACATTTTTTTTTTAGGTTTGTTTTGCAGCATGATTGTTCCTTGCTTCTGTAATGTGAGAACTCTCTTGGGCGATTGCAAAGAAATGGTCTAACCTTAGATTTCGATAAATACGCTTATTGATTTGATTTTGACTTGGCTTTGCCGTGGCACCCTCTTGTATTACACTGTGATTCTACTATTTGCATGACTGTTGGTTTTCCACGCTTAGATCGACTTATGACAGATACAGGGGGCTTCCCCGGGGATTCCAACGATCCCTTCGAATTTTGGGTATGAAATCCCACTTGAAAACGTTAGAATAGAATTTCAAACATTCAACCTGTACTCGGGGCGCAAGATCCTAATGAGGGGTTTCATCCCTCGAAACGTAACCCGGGAATCATAATCCCGGGCCGTTACAACAGGTCTGAAAAAGGAGCTGGCAAGAGGAAAAGTGATGACAAGTACACTCCTAAGGCAAATGTTGCAAGAAAAGGATCAGTGCAGGACTTCTCCACCAAAGGCCAACTATCTGCTGAACACCACAAACTGGTGGCCAACTTCATCAACTTTCTTGAACAATCTGGTACTCCAAATCATGAATCACATCTAGTAGGTACTCTGTGTTTGAACACTTTTCGTACTGGAAACTTATGGATTATGGACAGTGGGGCTACTGATCATATCACATGTGATCTCTCTATGCTTGATAACCCCAAGCCTACCCCAAACTCTTTTATACATCTCCCTAATGGAAATTTTCACCCTATTACCCATATTGGTGATCTAAAACTAGCTCATTTTACCTTCACAAATGTACTGTGTATACCTGCTTTTCACTTTCATCTTATGTCTCTTACCCAACTTATCATTGAGAACAAATGCAACATCAGTCTAAATGATGAATTCTGTGTTGTCCAGGACGTACCAAGCAAAGAAGAAGACGATTGCAGTTGGTAAGCTCTGTGGTAGACTCTTCTACATGAATCCCTCCAGCTGTGAGTCTATTCAGTCATGTCGGCATGTTTTTTCTTCTTCAACCATTGATCAAGTCTCTGCAAATCATGCCTTACCCATGTTTCTGCCTACAACCATACCAGACTCAACTTCTCTTTGGCACCTTCGGCTTGGACATGCTCCTGTGGCCAAACTCAGGCACATCTCTGCTCTTCAAACTTATTTGTCCAAAAATAATTCTCATTTATGCACTGTATGTCCTTTAGCCAAACAAACTCGTGCAATTTTTTCTGGAAGCAACCCTATTGCTGATCATGTATTTGAGATCTTACATTGTGATGTCTGTGGACCTTATGCCACCCCTTACTATGAATGAATTTCGTTTCTTTCTCACTTTTGTTGATGACAAAAGTAGGGGGGTTTGGGCCTTCTTAATGAAACACAAAAGTGAGGTGAGTGATCATCTATGTTCATTCATAAAAATGGTTCATACTCAATTCAATTCTATTGTCAAAATTGTCAGGAGTGATCAAGGAACTGAATTTTTCAATAATTCAGTCTCCTCCTTTCTATTACATCATGGTATTATACATCAACGTTCTTGCGCAGCAACTCCCCAGCAGAATGGAAGAGTGGAACGAAAACATCGTTTCATTCTCCAAATTGCTCGTTCTCTGATGCTTGCTTCTTATTTACCTTTAAAGTTTTGGGGAGACAGTGTGCTTATAGCCACCTATCTCATAAATCGTCTGCCAAATCCCATATTACATCACAAATCACCAAATGAAATTCTCTTCAACAAATCTTCTCGGTACAATCATCTTCATACTTTTGGATGCTTGTGCTTTGTTACTACATCCCATCTACCCGGTGTCAAGAAATTTGACCTTAGAGCTGATCCTTGTGTCTTTATGGGGTATCCCTTTGGCAAGAAAGGCTACAAACTCTACAATCTTCAGACATACAAATACACTATCAGCATTGATGTTACTTTCATTGAACATATCTTTCCCTTTGCTCTTAAACCTTCATTTGCAGCTCTTAAACCTGTTGACAGTGGTCATAATTTTCCCTTTGATTACCTGACAGATGATCTTATTGATACATCTGATTCATCTACACCTGTGACCTCTTCAGATTCAGAAGCTACAATTGTTCCAAATTCTCTCAATTCTTCACCCATGACCACTGACTCTTTGTCCTATGAAAACACTGTGACCCCTCCCTCTTCACCTTCTAACTCTTTGCAATATGAGTCACTTGCAGATTACTCTCCCTCACCAGTCTCTAACTCTTTTGAGATTACTCCTGAACAACATGTTCGACATTCTACAAGGACTCACAATCCTCCAGTTTGGATGAAGGATTATGTAGGATTGGCTACCACTGATGTCTCCACACTGTCGTCGTCTTCTTCAAAGGTAAACCATTACCCTATCTCAACATTTTTGTCATACAAATCTTGTTATATGGCCTATAAATATTTTGTAGCCAATGTAGCTCCACATTCTGAACCTAAGACAGTAAGAAAAGCAATCCATAATCCCGCTTGGTGTGAGGTAATGATTGTGGAACTAGATGCTCTAGAACGCTATGGCACTTGGGATTTGGTTCCTCTCCCTCCAAATAAATCCCTTGTCACTTGTAAATGGTTGTTCAAGTTGAAGTTCAAATAAGATGGGTCCCTAGACCGATACAAGGCTTGTCTTGTAGCTCGAGGATTTACGCAACTTGATGGGATAGATTATAGTGAAACTTTTGCCCCCGTTGCTAGAATGATCATTGTTCGAGCATTACTGGGTTTATGCCTTAGTAGCTCTTCATCTCTGCAACTTCATGCGTTCTGTGATGCGGATTGGCAGGCATGCCCCCTGACGCGACGTTCACTTACTAGGTTCTGTATCTTTCTCGGCTCTTCTCTCATCTCATGGCGTACAAACAAGCAGACATTTGTAGCCATGTCCATTGCTGAGTCTGAGTATCGAGCTATGGCTGCTACATGTTGTGAAATCAAGTGGCTTACTCGAGTGTTTATGGATTTAGCAGTTTCTTTCTATGCATCTGTTGAGCTCTTCTGTGACAATCAAGTTGCCCTTCACATAGCTTATAATCCAGTATTCCACGAGCGTACTAAGCATATCGAAGTTGATTGTCATCTCGTTTGTGACATGGTTAAATGTCGAGATATTGTCACATCTTACATTGCTACTGCAGAGCAACCTGCATATCTCTTTACCAAGGTACTCTCATGTGATAGAATGGCCAAATTACTTTGCAAGCTAGGAGTGGAAAACAAGTTCTCTCCCTCTTCGCTTGAGGGGGAGTGATGTAATTGATGTAATAGTTTTGATTGTGCACCTAGGATCCTTAGTGTAGGTGCATTGCAGGAGATCTTCTCCCTTGTAACTGATCAAGCTCCACTATATAAGGAGCTGAATTGTTGTCTGTTATTCATTCTTTTTTCCAATAAAAAGAGATCGAGACGCAATTGGAGAGCTTTCCCGCTTCTTCAATGGCGGAAATCTCAATTCCAGATTCACCAAAGTGAATTGCTCTCTGCCGTTTCTTTTTGTTCAATCAAACACAAATTCATCTTCAATCTGGTTTGTCAATACAACCATTTTCAAATATATATATTAACACATAAGATTTTTTTATATGGTCAACTTAAACCCTAGACAAAAAATAAAAATAAAAACATCCGACCCAATAACTTTTTATGATAACACCTTATCAAAAAACTAATTAAGCTTCAAGCAAACCTAATCAAGCGAAGAAGTTCATCAGGACAACACTTTTCTTGCGAGCCTCCTCTATGGTCTCGGCAACAGGATCATCATTGCTCCTCGAGCCATGGTCAGCCCGGGAGCTGGGACCCTCGTCGGAGTTCTCATCCAGGGAGCTATGATCGGAATTGTCGAGATTGCAAGCTAAAGGCTTGCAAGAGGAGAAGCTGAGGGTATGGCCGATGTAGCGCTGCAGAGGGGAGGATTCGATGAAGACGCTATTGGAGATGACCTTTCTCTTAGTGGAGTTCCAGTGGTTCTTGATGGAGTTCTCAGTTCGACCATGGAGAATCTTGCAGAGTTTTGCCCATTTTGTGCCCTCATTCTTGTGGACTTCTACAATGGTTTCCTCCTCTTCCTTTGTCCATGGAGTATCCTTCTATCAAATTAATTAACAAAAGCTAGAGATGAATGATATCATGGAATATATATATATATATCTACTCACAACTGAATAACTATTGCAAATTTGCAATTGAATAACTACTCATTAGCATGACAACTGACAGAACATGTAAGTGCTAGCTTCCCACTGAGGAATCTAAAATATAATATTTTTTACGTTTCAACACATATGTTGAGAAGCTAAAAAAACTATATATAATAATATCATTATTTTTTAAAAAATATAATCTTTATTACCAATAAATATTAAGTTTTAATAAATATTAATATTTTATATATTTTTTATCTCCTTAAAATATGTGTTACAAAGTCAAACATCTTACATTTTCGAACGGGATTGCACCTAAATCAAATCAGCATGAGTGCATGACCATTTTGTTAATTTGAGTATAATTTGAACACGAATTCATAAATTTTCAAATTTATATATATAAATATTTTTTGTTGAAATCAGATATTTAGAGGTAGTAAATAACCTTAATATTTGGGCGCAAGTGGTTGTTCCATCTTTCCCTGCATTGCTTCCCCCTTCTGCTTTTCATCATTTTCCCAATCTTTGCCCAATGCTCTCCCAAATCTCTCACTAAATCTTTTAGCACCCTGTTAATTTGGTAAAAAAAAAAAGGAAAAAAAAAATAATCAATGGGATAGTAATATTTTTGAACAATTTGTCAAAATAAAAGTAAAATATAAAGTAAAGTAAGTAACGTCACAAACTTGTCCTCTTCATCAGTCCAACGTCTGGGTTCTTTGTTCTTGATCTGCTTCTGTTCCTTGACGGGTTTTGGGCCTCGCTTCTGCCTTCCTCCTCTTCTTAGATCACGATATCCAGCTGCAGAATCGACAACCTTGTCGAGAGGTTGTTGAATGAAGAGCTCGGAGGGAGGGTTTGTCGGAGGAACCACATTGATTTGCTCAGCTAGAAGCATTGGCGGAGCTAGGGTTAGCAATGTTTCCATGGTTGCTTGAGAGTCCATATTAGGAAAAGGGTAATTAAGATGATATTGTAGAATGGCTTGTGGCGGCGGTGGTGGTAATGATACCGGAGTTAATGCATCTGAAAACCGGGCAATAGAATGAGTGTTTCGGAGCTGATATGGAAGAAGTAAAACTCCTTGAGAAGGCGGAAGAGGTAGAGAGAAAGGAAATGAATTTGAAGATGGAGACGAAGAAGAGAAGGCAGGTGAAAACAAAGAGAGAGTAGGAAAAGAGTGTAGGAGAGGGAGGTTCTCCATCTGTCGGAATTGAAGAGAAGTGAAACGGAAGGAAGCATAAAAAAGAGGATCATACATACGTTTCGAAGTTGGAGGTGGAGGTGGAGGTGGAGGTGGCTTCTAGGGAGTCGTATACAAAGCCCTTTTATACACTTTTGTGAAACCGCAAGTGTGTCACAACGAGCGTTACAATCTTTGACCTTATTTATATTTAATTTATGCAAAAAAATTATAAATGAATTATAGGGATGCAATTTTGACATTTATTTCTAGCTAGTAGAGTGATTTGTCAATACATTATACTCCATTATTTTTTCTAACCCAATAAAATTTGGAGAATTTAGCCTTAGACCATCTCCCTCCAACACGTATGCAGAAACAAAATACATATTCTTCAAACTATTTATGCTTCAACTCTAACAACTTTTCCATTTCTAAAATTTGGGGAATTATTTACTTTTGGAGAATGCTCAATTTTTTTATGTTGCTTCCCCATTTTGGAGAATAAGATAGAGAATCTGTTGGACCAAAAAACACAATAAAATTCTCGAAAAACTCTAAAATCCAAAAAATGGAGAATATGTTGGAGATGCTCTTAGAGTTCATCTTAATGCCCAAATTAAGTATAAGTTCACCAAAATAGTTAAACGAGAACTCACATTGAATCTTGGCAGAAGATCAAAGAAGATTGATGTCGTCGATAACCTCTTGCTCCTCGCTTCCAACATCGATCACCACAACACTGCAAAATATGCCAGCCATAGGCGGATCTGGGGAGGGGGGAAAGGTTGCAAGAAGAAGCATACGCCCCTCCTTTCATCCGATGTTACTTAGAGCAAGCCCAACAGCTTCTCTAAAAATTCTCTATTATGGAGAGAAAAATATCAAAAACTCTATAATTTTTATACTCTAACCCCAATAGCTTCTCTATTTTACCTATTTATGTACATTTATTATACACTATAATAAATTCATAAATTCATAATTTAATAAATAAAATTTCAATAAATTAATTAAATCAATATGTAACAACCAATGAATAAGTGGGTAGACATGGGAATGAGTGAATGCATTTAATTTTACATATTTTAAGCCTTCCTCTAAATTTAGAGATTTTTTTCTCTTTCCTCCCATTTCTCTATTATAGAGATGGTTTTACAAAAGCTGTTGGGGTTAAAAAAACATATATTTCCTCTAAAATTGCCTATTTTCTCTATTTTACATAAGTTGCTGGGGATGCTCTTATACTTGTTCTACTCGTCGATAGTTTCATTTTGAAATATCATAAGCCTAAATTCAATATCGAGTAAAAAGTTGTTAACGTTTGAAAATTAAACATAGATTAATTATTTGAAATGTCTTTTAATAAATTAACCACAATGCTTTTATATTTTAATAATATAATGCAGCCCAAGAGCTTCGAAACAAGATGTTATATTACTAAATTCAACCATTAGATAATAATTATGCAAGTTTAATTTTTTTATATCTTGTTAGATGCTATTGTATGCTAATTTAGAACAAAAAAATTACATATTGAATCGTTAGGTTTCGATCAAATGGTGTATTTTCAAAGAAAAATAATGTTTTTTTAGACTAAAACAACATCGTTTTATTCATTTAAAGAGAAAAATATACGACAATTAATGACACAATTTTTAACTAAAATGTTGTCGTTTTGAACTAAAACACTATCGTTTTGAGCAAAAACGTCATTGTTTAATTTGAACGAAAAAAAAATATTGTTTTGAACTAAAACGTTTTAGTTCAAAACAATATCATAGTCTTAATATGTGAAACTAAAGAAAAAATCTATCGAAAAAAGATTGAACAACTTGTACAAAATTACTGCTCCTCGATAAGTTTCTGGCCCCATCACTGATGTCAGCACAATGTCGATGACCACTCATGTCTCCATGGTTGGATCTTATTTCTCCCTTGTTGATCCCTACAAAATCTACAAAGCACATACGCATGCCAAATGGTGGTGATCGTATCGATTGTCAGTAGTTTAAAGTTTTGGTGTGCTGATTTTGCGGGGTTTTTTTAGGGCTTTGGTGTGCTAATTTTATGGTTTTTTAGGGTTGAGTTTCTGTTTGATTTGTTTAAACATAGGATTAGTTTTGTCAGCTGTCTGTCATGTTTTGTCAATTGTCCGATTTTGGGGGGTTTTAGGGGTTTGGTGTTCTGAATTCAATCGATGTCGTCAACGTATTTTTTTCCATTTTTGTTGGATTAAGTTTTGCAATTGCCTCCATATTATTTACAATTTCTATAGTTTAAAGTTTTGGTGTGCTGATTTTGCGGGGTTTTTAGGGGTTTAGTGTGTTGATTTTGTATTTTTTTTAGGGTTGGGTTTTTGTTTGGATTGTTTAAACATAGGATTAGCTTTGTCAGCTGTCTGTCATACTTTGTCAGCTTACTGTCATGCTTTGACAACTTATTGTCATAGTTAGAAGCGGACATCAGTTAGGGGTGACCGATGGACATTTAACTAATAAATCTTGAATGGTGGACATTTAATTAATTAGGTCTTATTATATATGGACATTTCCTTTTTTTTTCTCCCATTAGATATTTATAATATATAAATATTTACATGTAGATTAATGGTAAGCATTAGATTATATTAAATTCAATGTTTTGAATTAAGCCTAATAGTTAGTTAATATGTTAAAAATAAAAGAAAAAATGTGATTGGTTTAAATGGATAAAGGAAAGAAGAAGAAAAGTTAAGGGAAAAAATATATTGATTTTAAAAGGTAAAAAAAAGTATGGATGTCTAAAACTCTTCTGTTTTAAGAGAACACTAGTATGATTCCTGCGCCATGGCACTATTTTTTAAACTAAAAACTTGATAATATAAAAAATAATATTATAAAATATTGATAAAAGTTAAGACAAAATTCATTAAAATCTTTACCATAGATGTATCTTGTAAATATCTCAATTTTTTTTTAAATCATGTTAAAGTATAATACATAAATATGGATATTTAAATCACTTAGTAAAAATAATAATATCATTGTAACTTTGTGTAAATGTAATGTGGTATAACAGTTATGTAAAATGATATTGATTATGTCATATCATCAGAAAGGCTTATATATATTAAGTAGCATATATAGATTCGATATTTATAATATATAAATATTTACATGTAGATTAATAGTAAGCATTAGATTATATTAAATTTAATGTTTAGAATTAAGCCTAATAGTTAGTAAATATAATAAAAATAAAAATAAATGTGATTGGTTTAAATGGAAGAATAAGAAAAAATAAAGGAAAAATAGATTGATTTATAGAGATAAAAAAAAGTAGGGATATCATATAAGCTAAAACTCTTTTATTTTAAGAATATACATATAGTAAATGTGATAAAAATAAAAGAAAAAATGTAATTGGTTTGAAAAGATAAAAAGAAGGAGAAAAAAAATAATTAAAGGAAATAAATTTGAGTTAAGCCCATTAGCTATAGGGCTGGGCAAAATATGGATCGGACCGGGACCAGACCGGAATTTACGGTCTTTGGATCGGACCGGAATAATACGGTCTGGTCCACGGTCCAAGATTTTCTGAATTCCGGGTTCCGGTCCAAACCCGGGATCAGACTGGAATTTCCGGTCCGGACCGGAATTGGACCGGAATATCATTTAAAAAAAAAATTGGGCAAAACCTAAGTAGCGTGCCTCCTTATTCCTTTAGAGTTTAGTCCAACCCTCCTGCGGCCCTGCCTCTTTCTTTCTTTCTTTTTTAAAGCTGTACGCCGGCCCTAAAACTCCCTCGATCTTTAGTCTCCGTTCTAGGGTTAAGGTCTTGTGATTCACTATTTCATTAAACTGTCCAGCATTACAATCAGTATTTATATATACATCAATGACAGCAAACTAAACTACATAGAGTAGGGCCTTAAATGACTGGGCTGGAATGGGCTTCAATGATTTGGGCTTCATTGTTGACCTATGACTCAGTACTCCCCCGCGATCCGAGTTGCCTGAGGCAAAGGAAGGATCGATTTCTGTTGAATGCTGATGATGACAGAGGCTTGGTCAAGGAATCAGCAATCTGGTCTTTGGAGGAGACAAAAGCAACTCGAAGAGACCCGTTAGCGACCCTTTCGCGCACAAAATGGTAGTCTAAAGAGAGATGCTTGATGCGATGGTGTAGTACAGGGTTCATAGCGAGGTAAGTGGCACCGATATTATCACACCATAGCGTTGGGGACTGCGGAAGGAAGATTCCCAGATCAGCAAGCAAGGTCTGAATCCATATTGCTTCGCAGGTCGCATTGGCCAAGGCTCGATACTCCGCTTCGGTGGAAGAACGGGAAACCGTAGGCTGCTTCTTGGTAGACCAGGATACCAAATTGGAACCATGGTAGATGCAGTAGGCGGACACAGAGCGACGATCGGAACGATCACTACCCCAGTCGGCATCGGAGAAGGCCGAAAGTGAGTGGCCTGAAGTGGCGGAGATGTAGAATTGTAGATCAGCAGTCCCATTGAGATATCGGAGAAGGCGTTTAACCGCTTGCCAATCAGAGTCCCTGGGTGAATGCATAACTTGGGCAACCTTGTTGACTGCGAACGACACATCGGGTCGAGTGAATTGAAGGTATTGGAGGCTGCCGACGATGCTCCGATATAGTTGGGGATTGGCAAAGGGTGGTGACGAGTCTGTTGGATCAAGGTGAGGAGCCATAGGGGTGTTGACAGGTTTCGAATTGGCCATGCCGGCACGAGTCACCAAGTCACGGATGTGTTTAGATTGGGAAAGAAAGAAGCCAATGGGATTTCTATGAATTTCAATGCCAAGAAAAAAATTGGCTGGCCCCAAAGTCTTAACAGGGAATTGCTTGGAGAGAGAGGTGATAAACTTGACAGACAGGGAAGGATTAGAGGCGACAACGAGCAAATCGTCAACATACACTAGGATGAACATATATTGAATCCCTAGGCGATGGATGAATAAAGCATCACTAAGACGAGCGAACCAAGCTCGGGGAGCTTGTTTCAAACCATATAAAGATTTATGGAGTTTGCAAACATGAGAGGGAAAGTGAGGATGTACAAAACCTGGCGGCTGAGACACAAAGACGTCTTCATCCAAGTGACCATGAAGGAAGGCATTTTGAATGTCTAGTTGCTCGACCGTCCATCGGTTCGTTGCTGCAAGGGAGAGAAGAAGTCAAATGGTAGCCGATTTTGCTACGGGACTGAAGGTCTCGTGATAGTCTATGCCCGCAAGTTGGTGAAACCCCTAGGCAACAAGGCGCGCTTTACGGCGTTCAATGGTACCATCAGCCCGTCGCTTTGTTTTGAATACCCATTTGACCCCGAGAATGTTCATGGAGGGTTGGCGGGGCACAAGGGACCAAGTTTGTGTGTCTAATAAGGCTTGAAACTCATTTTCCATGGCCTTACGCCACGGTGGGTGTTTAGATGCCTCGGTAAAGCAAGTGGGCTCTTCGGGAACAAGAGTGGTGGCGGAGCAAGAAGGCCACGGTATGGTACCGTCGGTGCGGGTCTTGGGAAGGGAGATGTGGTCTCTTGCTCGAGTGATCATGGGATGTGTAGGCAGTGGGTTGAGAGGAGGGCAGGGTGTGGTTGACGGAGCCGTAGATGGTGAAGAAGGAGATGTGGAGGGTGAGTTAATGGGAGTGGATAGTAAAGGAGAGGTTTGGGGGGTTTCTAAAGTAGTACGGGGCTGATTTGGAGTGGAGGCTAGTGACGGGGGCCCAGGGGATGAAGGCAACTCAAAGAGTGGAAGTGAGGCCATATCACAAGCAGAAGGGTAGGTGGGCAGTTGAAGGGTAGCAAAAGGGAAGGTGTCCTCGTGAAATATGACATCTCGGGAAATATATTTACGACTAGCTTGCCAATCAAAACATATGTAACCACGGTGATGAGGGCTATAGCCAAGGAAAATGGAAGGGGTAGATCGAAAATTGAGTTTGTGTTTATTATAAGGCCGAAGGTTTGGGAAACACAAGCATCCAAACACCCTAAGAAATTTGTAATCAGGAGGGTGATTAAAGAGGACCTCAAAGGCAGATTTGTTGGATAATGTAGGCGTGGGAAGGCGGTTGATTAAATAAGTGGCGGTTTCAAAGGCAAAGTCCCAAAAAGTGAGTGGGAGGGAAGAGTGTTTTAGGAGGGTAAGGCCGGAGTCAACAATACGCCTATGGCGGGATTCAACACTCCCATTTTGTTGGTGGGAGTAGGGACAAGTGAGGCGGTGATTTATCCCCAAGGATGCAAAAAAGGGCTTTAATGGGGAAAATTCGGTGCCATTGTCGGTTTGGACCGAAATAACATTTTGGGAGAAGAAATTGGACACAAGTTTAATAAAATGTATAACAATCTGTGGAACCTGTGTTTTCGATTGAAAAGGAAACAACCAAGTAAAATGAGAAAAATCATCCACTAGTGAAATATAATATTTGTTGCCATTAAGAGAGGTTTGATGGGCTGGGCCCCATACATCAAGGAAGAGTAATTCTAAAACTCGGGTAGACTTAGACGGGCTAGGTGGGTGTGGTAGAGAATGAGCTTTAGCCCAGGAGCAATCTTGACAAAAGGGGCCAGGTTTGGGCCTTTCACTTGGGCTGAGACCAAAACGTGTGATCACAGTTTGAGTTACCCTTGGAGACGGGTGACCTAATCGTTTATGCCAGACAAAAGGAGCAGCGGATGAAATAGTGGTTGAGTGCAGCGACGGCGATGGAGAAGTTGAAGCCGGCCAGACATAAAGCCCCCCTTCAACGGTGCCCTTGAGAAGAAGGTCCTGCGTCAAAGAGTCCTTCAAAGAGAAGTGATCAGAATGGAATTCAAAGAAGACTTTGTTGTCTTGACAGAAACGATTCACAGAGAGAAGGTTTCGCTTCAAAGCAGGAGCATGAAGTAAATTAGATAAACGAAAAGAAGAAGTAGGAGTAGAGATAGAAGATGAACCATGGTTTTGAATCGGAATAGAGGATCCATCGCCCAGCGAGACAGTTTCAGTGCCATGATAGGGAATGTTGTCAAGGCGGAGATTGGCCAGGTCAGGGGTGAAATGATGGGTGGTTGCGGTGTCGGGATACCAAGGACTCATGGTGGTGTTGTTGGCCTGAAAGGATGACGGTGGTGGAGACTGATAAGCTCTGTCAAAACGATGCCAACAGGACATGGCGGAGTGGCCAAATTTGTGACATAGTTGACATGTGGGGCGCGAATCAGGGGCACCCGAGAAGGTAGTATGGTTGGATCGGCCGCCACGAGAAGAGCTTCGTCCTCCTCTATAATCCCCGCGAGTGGAGCCTCGTCCACCACGGTAATCACCTCTGAAGGACGAACGACCGCCGCGAGACTCGGATCTGGTGGAGGTCTGATTAACTTCGGGATTCGGTTGGGTGCTGGTGGCGTTGAGTGAGAGATGTGTGGAGGTTTGAAGAGCCGTCGTATTGCGGAGATTACGATGCTCCTGCATCATCATATAATGGAGGACAAGACTAGGAGAAGGCATAGGCTGCTGGGTAGAGACAGTGGTTACCATGGCGTCAAAGTCCGGGCCCAAACCGGCAAGAAGATAGACCACAAACTCATCATCCGAGACCGGTTGTCCAGCTGCTTGGAGAGAAAGAACAAGAGCTTTGCCCTTGTTGTAATATTCAGAAACAGACTCCGCACCTTTCTTCAAGCTAGCGAGCTGCAGTAGAGTTTGAACGACCTGAACTTGGGATCGAGCGGAGTAGAGCTCGTGAACTCTGTCCCAGATCTCTTTAGAGGTGGAACACTCCAAGGTGTGGAGCATTACAGCTTCGGTGAAGGAGGAAGACAAGAGAGCTATAACAAGCTGATCTTTAGAGGTCCAAGTGGTGTGATCCTTAGTGGTTTCTGGGGTAAGGGGAGGACATGGATGAGACCCATCAACAAAGGAAAAGAGCTGCTGAGATCGGAGATAAGCGGATACTTGTCGGACCCAAATGGAGAATTTATCAGGGGAAAGTTTAATAGTATTGATAGTGTGAAAGCTGGGAGTGTTTGGATTTGTGTTTGTAGGAGATATAGCCATGGTGGCTTGGATCTGAGATATGAGGGTAGCTAGTTGGGCTTCATCCATGGTGGCGGCTGTTTTGACGTTTGTCACTTTGGCTCGGATACCATTCTAGGGTTAAGGTCTTGTGATTCACTATTTCATTAAACTGTCCAGCATTACAATCAGTATTTATATATACATCAATGACAGCAAACTAAACTACATAGAGTAGGGCCTTAAATGACTGGGCTGGAATGGGCTTCAATGATTTGGGCTTCATTGTTGACATGTGACTCAGTACTCCGTTTCAAGATCTCTCAGCCTCTCTTCGCCCAACAAGAGCTCATCACTGCTCTCTCGCCCATTCGCCGCCGCCCATTGCCACCGCCCTCGCCGCCGCCCTTGCCCGATCCCTGTCGCCCATCGCTGCTCTCTCACCCTCTCAGACTCTCGCCCAGTCGCCACCGCCCTTGCCCGATCCCCGTCGCTCATCGCGTAGGCATCTCTCTCCCCTCTCTTCTCATTGTTCACATCTGCTCATAGCCTCACACTCTCGCAAAGAGCATAACCTCATTCTCGTGGTCTCGTCAGAAGCAACAACTCGGCTCTCTCACCCTCGCCTGTCGCCACCGCCGTCGCCACCGGCCAACCGTAGTCTGCCATTGTCTGTCGCCACCACCCAACCATTGACCTCTCTCTTCACTCTCTATTTTTCAGATCTAGATGTATACTGTATAGAAATTTCAAATAGAAGTACAAATACAGAATTTGTGTATAGGTTGTAGGAGCAATTTCAATTTTCAGATATAGATCTATGAGGAATCTTAAACATTTAAGAATTATGATGAACATGAATTTTCAGATTTTACAAAAAAAAAAAAATCAGATTTAGTTTTCCAGTCTAACCGGTCCTAACGGTCCACGGACCCGAAAACCCGGGACCATATATCTCGGTCCCGGTCCGATCCGCGGTCCAAGTTACCGAAAATTCCGGTCCATCGGATCGGACCGGGACCGGAATGTCCGGTCCGGTCCGATCCGGTCCAGATCGGAAGCTCAGCCCTAATTAGCTATATTAAATTGAATTCAATGTTTTGAATTAAGCCCAATCGTTAACAAATATGTTGGAAATAAAAGAAAGAATAAGATTGATTTAAAAAGATAAAGGGAAGAATAAAAATAATAATTAAAGAAAATAATAATTAAATATAGGAGAGAGGGAAAAATAAAAAGTAGAAAATAGGAAATTGGTTGAATTAACTAAAATTAAGGAGAATATGACATGTCATCAAAGTCTTCTAATTTAAAGTATTATATAAATATAATATATATATAGTTATATTATATTGAATTAAATATCTTCAATTAAGCGCAATAGTTAGTAAATATATTTAAAAATAAAGGAAAAAATGAGAATGCTTTAAAGAGATAAAAAGAGGAATAAATAATTAAATAAGGACGAAAAAACTTAATTGGTGGGAAAAAAAAATGGTTAAATAATTAAATTAAATTAATAATTAAGAAGAAATTGACACGTATACAGAAAATATTATGTTTATCGGTTAAAAAAAAAGTATTATGTTTATCCAAATTCATTAATGAATTAATGAATTTAATATATATACAAATTCATAGTATCCAATTATTCCAATAAACCTACGGTCTGTACCAATGAACTTAGACGCATGGATTATAAATGTATACATTTATACTCCGTATAATGTAATGTTAATCAAAAATTCAAAATTCATCTCAGAATAAATTTCTGTACCAATATAACTGATGTACCTTGTAATAAATGTATACATTTCAACACCATTAACTTTTTTTTAATCAATTTGCAAATTATAATAATATAACATAAAAAAAAATCGAAAACTAAATACTGAGGCAAAATCAATCCCATAATGAGTTAATTGTTTCAACCAAAACTTACAATCCAAAAGACAAAACAAAATGATAATCCGAACAACTACTAACTTGAGCTAAAAATTTTATTGATCGAAACACTAAAGGAAAACTCTCCAACCTTGTAAAACGACTAACTGAAACTAGAACTCGATCACATCTCCACGACTCGATCCAAATCAAGATCCAATCCACTCACACGTTAGAAATAAGGAGACCTAAAATGTATTGCGACAGGAGAGAAAGAGGAAGTTTGAGCTCGTTCGAGACTTGAAGCTTGCGCTTCGTTGCATTCCAGTGATTCTTGACGGAGCACTCGGTCCTCCCCGGTAGGTTTCTAGCAATGATAGACCACTTGTTTCCGGATTGCTTATGCATTCGTATCATCACTTCTTCCTCCTCTTTGGTCCACAGCTTGTCCTTCTGGAAACCAAAATTAAAGGACAACGGAGATGAAATGACTATTTTTTAGATCAACAATCATATTTTTTGTGTTACATGTTATATCTTTTTATTTGATCTAAATCCTAAAAAGCAAAAGAAAAATGTATTTAATGTGTCATTTTTTTTAATGTTTTAGCCCATTTTAAAAAACACACTATAATTTACATGCATAAACCTTAAGAAGTTAGAACATTAAAAATACCTATCAAATACAAAGTGTGTATATATATATATATATATATATCATTTTTTGCAGCCTTGAGAAAATGAGTTTAGTATTAGATTTGTTAAATACTCGCTTTCTTCAACAATAGAGTTTTATCTTACTGCACATTTTTTTAATAAAACTAACAAATATATTATATTCTCATTTATTTCTCTAGCTTAATTTTAACTTATACAACTATCAACACACTCAATAATTACAAAGGGCAAATTTAGTATAAATTAAAGTAGGTAACGACTAAATTAGCTAAAATGACAAATATTTTTAAGCAAAAATTAGAAGTAAAACGACATCTATTATTAAACGGATCTATTATTAAACGAATATATAGAGTATATATATACTCTAAATCCAATTGATAAGTACACTTCAATTGAATTCAATCAATCCACTGTATTCAATTAACCAGTCTAGTATATTCAATTAACCAATTACTACTAACATATTAATACACACACGTGGTACATAGGACAATACTAGTATCTTACTATACAAAAGTGTCATCATTTGGTTGAGTTTTTTTTTTTTAAAAAAAAAAAAACTCTCGGCAAAATATTATTGTAAATATATGTGTAATGGACATATAATAGATTAAAAATATTAATTATATGGAAAAAAATATAGATTTTATATAAATGATAATTAACTTGTGTACTTCAGTATACTAAATTTAATACATATCATCTTACTTGTCATCTTATGGTTGAGTTATGATTGAGAAAAAATTCATGCCTAAAGTTTCCAAGAGTAAAAGAAAAAGAAACTTTAATAGAAAAAAAATATTTTTTCCTATTAATGTTTCCACTAATAATTACTGATATATTTCTCATATATATATATATATATATATATATATATATATATATACTTCATAATTTTTAATGATAAAATTATAAATAAAATATTATTATAAAATTTATTTATAAATTATTTGATAAGTAAAAAACATTTAATTAAATTATATACCCATATTGCATACACTAGTTACTTATAAATAAACATTTACCTTTTTTTTGAAAATAATAAAACAAGAAAATTGATCACATGAAAAAAAACATTTACCTTAATATTAGGTCGAATCTGATTGAGCCACCTTTCTCTGCACTGTTTGCCGGATCTATTCCCCATCTTCTGAGAGATCTCCGACCACTTTCGACGTCCTCTTGTATTTTCCACCAGCTCTTTGAGTTGTCTGGTTTTGAGAAATCAAACCCAAAAAAAAGAAGGAAAAAGTAATGCTTGTCATTTTTTTATTAAATTAATAAACTAGTTCAAAGAAAAAACATATTAATTTGCCATATAAAAGATAAATAAATAATTAAACCGGTTAGAGGAAAAATAAATCAAATGTTAGATAAATAAACAATTAGATAGATAATTATAAAAAAAAATTAAACTATTATTATTAGTGCTAGGGGATCAAAATTGACTAATAATAAAACAATACTTACACAAGGAAAACAAAAATTGACCAAAGTTGAAATGTATCATGTACCTATCCTCCTCTTTATCCCATTTGCCATTTCTCCTCCCTTGGTGTGATTTTCCGATCGTCATCGTCCTTCCTTCTTCGATGGCATTTTCACTACCTTTTTCGTTGATAAGAACACTCGTGGTGTCAATTGGTATTTCATCATTGAAAATGACTCCACTAGGTGGATCAAGATTGAACAATGAATTGCATTGCTCAAATGCTAATCCATTCGCTTGAAACGGTGGTAAATGAGGTAAATTTGGTAACTCAAACGACTGAGATGACAACTCTCCAGAGATGCCAAAAGGATATGCGAATTCGTCATGAAAAATGGGAGGATTGAGAGGGGGTAGCGTATGGTAAACAGGATCGAGGGGTATTGAAATTGGAGGAGTTATCAAGGGAGGAAATAGGGGAAAAGAATTACGAACTATTGTGTTGTGAGGAGATAGATTTTGCATGATGTCAAAGGAGTGAGAGAAATACATGCAATTTTTGGAAGCACAAGTAGAACAGATTGCAGTCGTCGATCGAGCTCGTGTGTATGATACGACTTAGGGTTTGCGTTTTATAGATGGAATCCTGAAATTTTAACCGTAGATTAGATTTGAGATGAACGGTCATAATAAGTTTAATCAAATCAATGGAAATATTTAAAAATGGCAAGTCCATTAAAATTTCCATTCAAAAACTTAGTAACATTTGCTAGAGTTCAATTAAAGAATAAAAAGTTAATTGAACTTAGTAAATAAATTTGAAAATTATTATTTATTTTGAAATTTGTATATATCCTTTATTTTATCGCGGGATAACTATGAGTTTTTATTTTTTTTATATTTGAAATACATTTATTTTTATATGATTATTAAAAAATTGTTTTCCAATATTACTATATAATCTATTAATATAATCAACTTATTTTTTTTAACGGTCGTTCTATCCTATGTTTTAACAACATTTCTTAATAACCATGAAGTGACAATTGTTTTATGAATTAACAATATCTAAATCCCATTAAATTATTTTTTAAATTTCTAAATACAATGAATTTTTTGAATTGAAATATTGAATATATGTCATAACTCATAAGGATATATAGATTTAAAAAAAATGATTGAAAAAAAATGTCAACCCATACTTCAAACTTGAAAAAAGTTTTTTTTTTTAAATTGAAATTTAGTTTTGGTAAAAAAAAAACAAGAATCGACCCAAATAATCATTTATGTTGAGATCTCAATATATAACTGGTTTTATACTCTTGTGTCATACACAAAATTTATAAAATACTGTATACGAATATATATACACACACATATCATGATATATAAATTTATGTTTTGATATTGTAATACTGTAAAAATAATAAATCATATGATATATTGTTAAAAAAACACAAAAACAAAAGCCTTTGTATATTGTGATAAAACAAAGTTTTTATATATTAGACAGATAAAAAAATTAATAAATTAAATGATGGCCTTAAATTTTACATATATGAGAAATTTATATTTCATGAAATTATAATAATACATAATTTAAAGTGTATTTTTTTCATACAAATATTTTATATTCAAATTTATTTAGATATTTCTAATTTATTATAAAAAAATGTATGAGATAATGGGGTAGATAGTGGGTAGTTATATAAGATAAAAGAAATAAAAAAAAATTAAATTAAATTAGATTGTCAAATACAATGTTAGTACGTACTGATCCTTTGTATACTGTATTCTAATTTGAATGTGTACAACTTCGGTATAACTATCCATTAATACTAATATAAGAATCTTGATCCATATTCAATTAATACTGCAATTTAAAAGAGAAACAAATTATTAAATTTATTTAAATATTAAGTTGTAAAAAAATAATTTAAAAAAAGTTGATATTTTATACTCCCTCCGTCCCACAATAGATGTCTTTTACTATTCATGCACGTTTTCTTGAAAAGTTAAAAACTATAAAAAAAATATCAACATTTTATTAAATATTTTTAAATAATATCATACATATTAGTAATAAGTATCGAATTATTTTAAAAAATTAATTAAAAAATAGATATTTTATATAGTTTTTAGCTCATTAAAATGTGTGCATGAATAGTCCAAAGACAACTATTGTGGGACAGAGGGAGTATAGTGTTTACCTTCTTAAAATACGTGTTGAAAAGTCAAACGACATATATTTTGGATCGGAGGTAGTACAGTACTTTATCGAAAACTACAACTAATAATACACTAATCATTATAATGACATTTTTGTAAGGTAAATGTCATAATACCTAAAAGGACGAGAATTTTTAGCAACATTATTAAATGATATGTTTTGCCGAACTCATGGAGTAGAGTTTTCAACAAAACAATATCTAAAATACTTTAAAAAAAGGCACTTTGTATAATATAATTCATTCAATTGAATCACCAACATCTATTTTCCAATCAAATATTTTAATTTTCTAATGATATTTTATTTTAGTGACAGATATACCCTTTTCTAATTAGATAACTAACTGTAAAAAAAATTCTAAAATATTCAAGTTTCGGCCAATATTGAGTCAAGTCCTACAGACATAAAACTCATTGTAATAATCCTAGTCGAAAAACTGTCATAGAGAGCAAAGGAAGTGTTAGCAGCAAAGAGGTGGGGAATTTGGTACTTCAGAAATAAGGTTCTCTTCCAAAACAACCATATCCCCTATGAAAGGGAGATAAGCATTTTCATTTCATCCCAATTGGATAATTGGACGAAGGCATGAAAATTCGAAGAGGACGAAACTGAACTCGCCCTTCCACAAATATCTCTCTCAAACATAAGAAAGAAAAAAGAAGTTAAGTGGAGTAAATCGACCCACGACTGGCTAAAGCTGAATTTCGACGGGCATCTTCTAGTTCGAGAGAGAGCTATGTAGAATAAAATATTCTAAAATATTCATGTTTCAACCAATATTGAGTCAAGTCTTACCGATATAAAAAATAATAATATTTTATATAGTTTTTAACGTTCTTAAACTTTAAAATCACTTATTTACCTATTATTTACCTATGGAGGGAGTTCTTGTCACTTTGGGCTTGGGTTTGTTTCGAATTCTATTGCTTTTGTGCCATTTTGGGTCCGGCAATTAGGTCAATGTGGGTTGGATCAAATTGGTTTTAGGACCATGAAATTCAATAAAATTGCAAATTGGGTTGGATTTGGGTTTAGTGGGTCAAATAGGATTTTGTCACAATTTTTTTTATTAGGAAAGAATTAGAGCGAGCATGCTCTACCCGGCAGCATCCTTACGGATGAGGTCTAAAAGACCTAAATTGGTTTGAATATCGACTCCCCGGGCAAAGTGGCAAAGATGTGCAACCTTATCAGCCACTTTATTGCCCAAACAGGACACATGAAAGAAGGAAACTTCTTCCATAGTCGATAGTAAAGTTTTAATATCAGATATGATCAACTCGATTTCCCATGGACAAGAAATATTTTTGTTGAAGTAATTTATGATAATCGAGGGATCACCCTCAATGTGGAGTTTCTTAATGTGGAGTGGGATTGCTTGTTGAATACCTAATTGAAGTGCGGAACAGGCAGATAAAAAGCATGCAAATACTCTAGAATGAGGGGGGGGGGGGGGTTGGATAGAGTATGTAAACTTTTCGCAATTACTGAAAATGTAAGACCTTACCACCTGATGTAAGACCTTATCTGTAAAGCAAGAACAAATTAGTAAAAAATGGAGAACAAGTAATATGCGAAAGTAAAGAACACGATACTTGTTAACGAGGTTCGGCACAACCGCCTACGTCCCCGCCTAGGGTTATCCAACCCGTAGGATTCAACAAACTTTATTTCACTTTATCTTATGTGCCCTAGATACAACCTCTAGAAGACTTGCCCTCTTCTAGACTAACTTCCTATCTAGCAACTCAAGCACACTAGTGAAACAAAGCTCTATGGATACCGAAGTACCCTATACGTTTGGGTAGAGGAACCCTTAGTATAACCTAGATGAATTGTACTATAAAGATCAAATGAAACCTCACACGCACTCAAAGTAAATACAACACTTAGCAAGGAGAGCGACGTGTGATCAAATGCTTTGCAGGAGACTTGATTGTAGTAGACGTTGAGTGCTGTAGAGTTCTATATTCTGCAATCTTCCTCTTCTTCTTTATATAGGCCAGTACATTCAATTTCAAAGTCGAACGTCTGATATTGCTCTAAGGTTGTTTAAAGTTGTTGAACCGAATCTTCCTTGGAGATACTTCAGCCGTTTGAAAGCCTTTCCAGAAGCTTCTTCCGAGATACGCCTGGGATTTGAGATATTTAAATTTCCTAGCTTTTGAAGCCTTAAGCAAATCCCTGAAGATACTCAACAACCGATTCTAGCAAATATGGGTTAAAGATAAATCACAAATAGAGTAAAACCCAACCCACACAATCCGAGAAAGAATACTAGGCCCAAACTATTTAGGCCCAAAAACGGATTGTGAAATTGAAGACGATAAAAATATTAGGCCCATTAAAAATAGGCCAAATTGTCTTGAAACCGAAGCCTAGCAACTCCGAAGCTTTCTATGCCTATGCCTCGTGGTAAGACCTTACCAAATTCTGGAAACCCGAGTTTTGGCTTTCATCAACCAAGGCTTATAAGGCCTTATCATCAAGGTGGAGTTAACACTAATTTTAAAGCAAGTGCTTCAGCTTTGATCGGGCTTTGCAAACCAAGCTTTTGATAACTTATGTTTATCGGACGACCCTTCCAATCACGGATAACGGAATCAGCCGTACTATTCCTATTTGGTAGAGAGGAACCGTCAAAGTTTAATTTGAAGGTACCCTATGGAGGTTTCCGCCATTTAGTATATGTTCCTTTTTCTTTTTGTTTTGTTGCTCATAATTTGTGGTGATATGAAACTGATCATTCTCAAAATCCTCATCTGACTTCGAGGCGGTTTTCCAATTGAGTGTTTGGTTCTTGATGAACTGTATTGAGACGGCCCGTTGTGGGATAGGGACTTGCCTAAAGATTAATTGGTTACGGTTATACCGAGTAGTTTTGTCACATCATTTACACCCACTACATTTGGATGTTTCTCTTTTTTGACATAATATTTGGATATTTGGATGTTATAAAACCAAAATACTGAGGCTCGTTTGATGGTAATATACGTATATTCGATATTGTATTAGATATGGGTATCAAATATCGATATCAATGATGTGAATATCAAATTTGATATCTGATATCCTTGTTTGACATGTAACATGTTAAGTATATGAGTTTAAGATTAGGGGAAACCAATGATATATGACATTTATCCATTCGAAAACAGCTATGACAAAATTCTCATATCACACGACAAGAATTTGCATACAATTCGGATTTTCTGATGGATGACTACAAGCTGTTCTAAGAAGGATGCTCGGTAAGGAGGGACTACATACTGTTCTGAGGGGCTCCATTTTTTGCGAGGGCTGTTCGGTAAGGAGGGTTGTTGTGGATGGAAATCGCAGTGGAGGGAAATCAACAAAAAATCGAAGGCTGGTTTGCACAAGCTCTTTTGGGGCTGTCCTGAGAGGTTGTTATAGGGTTGTACAAGCTGTTATGGGGTTGCACAAGCTCAGTTCGGTTTCGTGTCAGATTTGGGTTGCTCGGTAAGGAGGGACTACAGGCTGTTATGGGGCACAAGCTTGGTTTGGCATCAGATTTGGGCTAATCTAAGGTCGGGACTGAGTTGGAAGTGAAGGAGGGAAGCAACGATATTGAAAGAGGAGCAAGAGAAAACAAATCCTAATCTATATCTGAAATTTCTTCTATCAATTGAAAAATTTTCAACAAATAAAAGACCAACCTAGAAAAGGATAGACAAAAAGTGAAGAATGTACCTTAGAGCATCCGCATTGGTTCGGGTTTCTTGAGTTTCTTAACCTCTTTTTTATCACACTCTCTCTCCTTAAAAAACCCAACTTATTTTTTTACCCACATCCATAAAACCCTTATTTGTTATTTATACACTTATAAATAATAACACGAGGTCTCACCTTCCCTTTTGTCCCACCAATTCCCACCCACTCTCTCTCCTCCCTTCTCTCTATCTCTCTCTTTAATTTGGGTTTCTTGGGCTTTTAGTATAGTTGCTAACTTAGCAACTCAAAATTGGGTTTTTAAGCTTTCTCTAATATTATAATGTTTTCTTATCACTAAAAACCCACTAAAAACTACCAATGTGGGTGCTCTTACATCCAAGGTCAAGGTGAGAAATCCACATGCAAGAGATGTCACCACTGTATAGAGATGAGGAAGAAAAAAGAGAAGTGTGTGTTCTGATATCTCCTGTTAAAAGAATATATGAAATTGGGGAAAATGCAAAGGAATGGAAATGTGGATGTATCACTTTGATATCCATATACCCATTTACCAAACATTAGGTATGACTGTATGAGTGATATCCATACACATATATGATATAAGTATATCAGTACCTATTGAGCCATTATGTGATGATCAGCTAAGAGATATTGTGAGGCCTCATTCTTGTTCCTAGACTTGCGTTGTATAGGAGTATGTCTCATGTAACAGAATTGACGCTCCTTCTTTCCCATATAAGAAAAGAAGCGGGAGATTGTAATCTCAGTTCATCAATAAAGTTGTTCCTTCATTTTCTCTCATTCTCTCTTTCATGGTTTCGTTTCCTCTGTGATTCAATTTCACATCGATCCAACTGGAATCAACATGGTATCAGAGCTCGTAGACGATTCTGGCAATCAGAGTTTCGATGTCGGAGGTATAGATCCGACGAGTGAACTCTTTCTCCATCACTCTGACAATCCGAGTTCCGTGCTTTCCACATGCCTCCTTGATGGCCGCAACTACAACCATTAGAGGCGCTCTGTGGAGGTTTCTCTCCTGGCGAAGAGCAAATTCGGATTTGTTACAGGCACCTGCAAGCGACCTGCTACAGATCCGCTTCTCCAACATCACTGGGATAGGTGTAACAACATGGTACTTTTCTGGCTCTTGCACTCAGTAGATAAAGACATAGGAGAATCTGTCGTGTATTGTCGCACTGCAAATCAAATCTGGATTAATATAGAGAGTCGATTTGGCGCTGTGAATCAAACGAAATTGTATCAAATTCAGAAAGATCTTATAGCAATAGATCAGGGCAATCTCAGTGTTTCTGATTATTTCACCAAATTTAAGAGAATTTAGGATGAGTATGCTGTTGTGATTGAATGTGAATCATGTGATTGTGGTTCTACACTTGCTGTGTCAAGGATGTTAGCGAATCAGCAGGTGATTCATTTCTTGATGGGGCTCAATGAAGCCTACAATGGTGTGCGAGGAAACATCTTAATGATGACTCCTCCAGTTAGTATTGACGACGCCTACAGATTCCTGATTCAAGATGAGCAACAGAGAAACATGAACAAAGGCTCTACTGCCAGTGGAGATAGTTCTGCCTTTGCTTCTCAATCAAAAGGAGGTTTTTTAGGATCCAAGAAGCCCTTGTATTGTGACCATTGCAAAGTCAGTGGTCATGCTATAGAGAAGTGTTGGAAGGTCCATGGTTATCCAATCAATTCAAGCTCATCAAGTAACTTTTGTGATCACTGCAAGATAGGTGGTCACACGATGGACAAGTGCTGGAAAGTTCATGGATATCCAAGAAACAATGGGACTCATAATTCAACAACTAGTTCAAGACCTTTCTGCACACATTGCAAGTCACTTGGACATGTTATTGACAAGTGTTGGAAGTTGCACGAATATCCAAATGACAGTGGATCTTCAAACAAAGGCAAGAAGGTTGCTGCTTCTGCTTCATCGCCAATCACACAAGAGCAGTATCAGCAACTATTATCTCTCCTTCGGCATCATGAGGTCAAGGAGCCCACAACTATGTTGGCAGGTAAGAGTACTTGTCTTTTCTCTTCTATGCTTAACTCATCTTGGATATTGGACAGTGGAGCAACCGATCACATGACCCCCAATATTAACCTTTTTCAAACCTATACTTCACTACCCAGACCATCATCCATCACAATGCCTAATAATAAAAAAAGCCACCATTTCTCATATTGGAAGAGTTGACATCACTCCCCAAATACCATTACAAAACGTCCTACATGTTCCTGATTTCCACTTCAACTTGCTTTCAATTCATAAGCTCTCCAAAGATATTCAATCTAATATTCTTTTCACTCCCACTTCTTGCATAATTCAGGGCCCTTTGATGAAGAATCCTATGGTAATTGAAAGTGAGGATCGTGGCCTTTACATTGCACACAGGCCTTATGAGATGGCTCCTTTTCATGATCTGTCTACCATACTTCAGTTTGATTTTTCTTCTTGTGCATCAGTTTCTTTCAATTCTGTCAATGACATTGTTGTTGATTTGTCTACTATGAGTAAAGCAGAACTTTTACATTGCCGAATGGGGCATTTACCATTTACACAAATAAAGTACATTGATGACTCTATGCATTTTTCTTCACCCCCTCTATATGCCAAATCTGTCCTCAAGCCAAATTACATAGACTGTCTTTTTCACCAAGAGCAAACAAAGCTACTGCCCCCTTTGACCTGAATTACTTTGATACTTGGGGACCATATAAAACCACTACTCACATTGGGTACAAATATTTTTTGACTCTAGTGGATGACTATTCCAAGTGCACTTGGACTTACCTCATGGCATCTAAGACAAATACCCTTTCAATCCTTCACATTTTTGTGTCCCTCATTAAATCCCAATTTCAGTCATCCATCAAAGTCATGAGGTCTGATAATGCAGCTGAGTTCATTGATCATTTCACATCAAAATTTTTCTCTGATCATGGCATTATACACCAAACCAGCTGTGTTGAATCCCCTCAATAGAATGGGTTGTTGAGAGGAAACACAAACATTTGCTTGAGGTTGTTCGGGCATTGAAGTTTCAAGCCAATATTCCTATTAAATTCTGGGGGGGATGTATCCTTACAGCCACTTATTTGATAAATCGTTGCCCATTGCCTGTCCTTTCCAATAAATCTCCATATGAACTGCTTTTTCACAAACCTCCATCATACACTCATCTTAGAGTGTTAGGTTGCCTTTGCTTTGTGAGTACACTTAAGAGGGGCAGGGACAAGTTTCAACCCCGGGCTAATCCTTGTGTTTTTCTGGGATATAGTTATGGAAAAAGTGCTTACACCATTCTTGATCTCAAAACACAGCTTGTCTTTCATTCTCGTGATGTTGTTTTTCATGAGACTTACTTCCTCTTTCATTCCATTGATCATACTGTCTCTGATGCACCTCTCCCTCCTCCTTTATCCAGTTTCCCTTCTACCATCTTTGTACCACATATATCCCCTCAAAGTTCACCACATCCAGTTACCTCATCCTTTGACAGTTCTACTGATTCTCCATTACAATCAGTTCATACCCAAAATACAGTGTCTACAGATTCCACTCCTGTGGATTCTCAACCCATCATTGATCCAGTTCCTCCTACAACTGATCCTCTCCCTTTAAGGAGGTCATCCAGGAATCATCATCCTCCCTCCCATCTCAATGACTTTGTGTGCAATGTTTGTTCCACTACACCTGTTGTTCATCATTTCCCTACAACTCATTTTGCATCAGTTACACCATCTCATTCCCTTGCCTTTTTGTCCCACTCCACTTCATATGTTGAGCCTACCTCTTACAAAGAAGTTGTCCTAGATCCAAACTGGGTTTTAGCAATGAAGAAAGAGATTGGTGCTTTAACTGCCAACAACACTTGGGTTCTTGTCCCCCTCCCTGCAGGTAAGAAAGCAATAGGGTGTAAATGGGTTTTCAAGGTGAAATTGAAAGTTGATGGAAGCTTGGAGCGTCACAAAGCTCGTCTGGTTGCCAAGGGGTTCACCCAAACTGAAGGAATCGATTATCATCAGACTTTCTCCCCTGTTGTCAAAATGACAACCATCAGGACTGTCATTTCCATAGCTGTTGCAAGACAGTGGACTCTTCATCAAATGGATGTGAACAATGCGTTCTTACATGGAGATCTCTATGAAGAAGTTAATATGCGTCTCCCTGAAGGTTTCCCTGCTGCTCCAAATCTTGTGTGCAAGTTACAGAAGTCACTCTATGGCCTCAAACAGGCAAGTCGTCAATGGTTCCACAAACTGACTTTGGCCTTGTTGTCTCTCGAGTTTGTGCAATCCAAACTTGACTACTCTTTGTTTACAAAGAAATCTAATGCCCATCTCACCATACTAGCAGTCTATGTTGATGATCTTCTCGTAACTGGTTCTGATTCCCTTGAGATCTCCAAGCTCAAAGCTTATTTGGACAAGCAATTCAGTATCAAGGATTTAGGCATCCTTCACTACTTTTTGGGGCTCGAGGTTTCTTACAGCCCTAAAGGCATTCATCTATCTCAATATAAGTTCACTCAGGAAGCTATTAAAGAGTCTGGACTTCATGATATTCGCACAGTATGCACACCTCTTCCTCAGAATCTTCTTTTGGATCCGATGCTTGGTGAACCATTACTGGATGCCTCTTACTACAGGAAAATGGTTGGTAAGCTGAATTTCCTTACCAACACCAGACCTGATCTTTGTTTTGCTGTCCAATCCTTGAGTCAATTTATGCAAGCCCCACGTTCTTCTCATTTGGATGCTCTTACTCACACAATTCGGTATTTAGCTGGCACATTACATCATGGGATAGTACTCAATGGTTTTGATACACCTCAGATTGCAGCTTATACTGATTCAGACTGGGCATCTTGTTCTTACAGTCGTCGTTCAGTAATTGGATTTGTGATTTTATTGGGCAATTCTCCTATTAGCTGGAAATCTAAGAAGCAAACCATTCCGGAATGGCTCACCGGAAAGGACTTGTAGATAGTATCCATAGGTCCCCGGTTCGAACCCCGGAATGGCCGCTCTTTATTTACCAATTCAAGGAAATCTAAGAAGTAAGGTGTTGTTTCCAGGAGTTCCACTGAGGCCGAGTATAGGGCTATGGCTCAAACTGCAGCCGAGATCACTTGGTTAGTTCGTCTTCTTGATGAGCTTGGGGTATCTCCAACAAAGCCTGTTAAATTGTTTTGTGATAATCAATCAGCTCTTCAGCTTGCTCACAATCCGATTTATCATGAGCGCACTAAACACATAGAAATCGATTGTCATTTTACAAGGGAAAAGGTTCTCGATGGTCTCTTAGATTTGTGCCACATTCCCACCACCTCCCAACTTGCTGATGTTCTTACTAAGATTTTGCCCTCTCATCAACAAAATCTTCTCCTTAGCAAACTTGGGGTCATGTAACAGAATTGACTCTCCTTCTTTCCCATATAAGAAAAGAAGCGGGAGATTGTAATCTCAGTTCATCAATAAAGCTGTTCCTTCATTTTCTCTCATTCTCTCTTTCATGGTTTCGTTTCCTCTGTGATTCAATTTCACATCGATCCAACTGGAATCAACAGTACCAAATATGCCTTAACAACAAATTAGATAAAACCAAAACTTGCTTCTGGAGATGCTACAACTGGATTTGTCATTCGTGACCATTGTGGTACGGTAGTGGCATGTGATGCCGCTTCATGTAGGTCGACGTTGGCGATTTATGTCGAAGCCCTCTCTCTTCACCAAACGTTGTTGCTACCAAGGAGGTTGGTGTGCGTCAGACAGTGGTAGAAAAAGATAACTTGAAAATCATCAATACCATCAAGAGACTTTGAAGGTGTCCAGGAGATTGAGATGCTCGTCTCTTACATCCTGCTCCAACTCCAATTTTTCGAAACGGTAGGCTTCAGTTAAGTATTTTGGGAGATCAACACAATGGCGGACTGCAATATTGCACGAATTTACCATACGGTACACTTTGGATTGCCAGCGACGCATTCAAAATTCCAGACTCTCGTCTTCCGAGTCACTATTGATCTGATTCCCCACCATGTGTGATTTACTAATTTACAAGTATTATTATGATTTAGTTTTAAAATTTTACCAGGAAAAAAACCGCGGGAATCAGGATTCAAGTGTGTGGAAATTGCTGAAGAAACAGCCATGGACAAATGGGCACTGTCTTACTGTATCCAACACACTCCTCACATCTCAAGAGAGAGCCAAGAAAGAGGCGGTGCGGTGAGAACTGAACTGAGAAAGTGAGAATTGAGATTGCAGTCAAGGTGTTTGTGAAAAGGCCTGAAAGACCCTGATTGGCTGATTCTCCTCCTCAAACAGAGATTTCTGCCTGGGCAAACGACGCCGTTTTCAAATTCACAGGATTGCAATAAATTAGCTCAGTTTGGTGGGTTCTGATTCAATCTGTTCCAGGAGATTTTCTCCTCCCCTTCTTCCATCAGTGCAGGGACTTCCAGAGGTAACCCCTTTTTTGTTTTTGAGTTTTTGTATTGATCTGTCTTTGGCATTGACATCATTGCAATACATTCTCTTGTATGATCTTATAATATGGGTTAGTACTAATTTTGTCCAGCTGAACAAAGTATACAGTAGTTTACATGAGATCTGAACATGAACCTGATTTGTCTATTTAGGCATATGAATCTGATTTTTCTGTAGCCACAAGTTCTTATTGATTGGTTGAGTGGAAGAAGTGGCGAAGAACTTAAGTAGCTAAAAATCGAGTAGGATTTATCTTCGAGTAAGATCAAATCTGGATGCTACCTGGATGGATGAGCAGCCCAAATCTTATGAAGTATCCCTTAATCTAGTTTTCATTTTTAGGGTACTAGTTGTAGTGTTCTTGTAGTGATCATTTGCAACCAGAAAAATTAGCTTCTTTTGCCTTTTGTGCACTTTGGAGCTGAAGGAGAGATTGGAACGATGTAAATAGGGCCCTTATTAGACTGATTTCTTCCTTCTCGTCTCTTTTGTTGGTTGTACTTCAACTGAAAAATGCAGCAAAAATACTAAAATGTGAATGATAACTACATCTTAGTATACAATATGGTTTGCTTAACCATTCAGTACCATTAAACTTTTAGGTGTACTATATAGCATTTTGAAATTCTCAGGAATTGGAATTCCTACAAAATGGAATGTGTTAGGTGTACTATATAGCATTTTGAATTCCACTCTTCTATTATACCACCAGACGACTTTTCATCCGCTACCTTAACGATACGTCATACGTGTATGGTAGCTTATTTAATCTTGGAAGATCATGATGAGAGCTAAACCAGCCACAGCAATTCAGTTAGAGATGAAAAATATTCTACACCCATCCCCCCAATAAAAACTGTACTGAATTACTAGTCAATAAGACAGAAGAGTTAAAATTTTCAAAAGGGAAACATTTTATCCCGGAAGAAAACAAGAATTAGTGAAAAGATGAAAGAGAATACACAAAGAGGGAAATGAGTCTGACAGTACTCAAGAATGGATAATTTTTTAAGCTCCCATGTTCTGCAAGTGTTTTTGCCACACTTGTGCATTTAGGGGAGTTTGTGCCACAGAAGATAGCTATGGATTTCAGGCTGCAAACTTGTTTGACTTTAACCTTGAAAACTTGTTATTCGAGTCATTTTCAAGTAGGATAAATTTTAGCTTCGTGTTGTTTATTGTCTTGTAGTTTCGGACCATGAGTCGAAATCGAAATTACTCGATCCTAACCCGAAATTCTCGGGTTAGGCGGGCCGGAACCCGTTTAGACCCTAGTCAATAGGATGCCAATTTAGGCATCAGACATGTAGGGACGACAACCACTTGCAGAGTGGTACTACTCAACTCTCCTAGGCAAAGCACAGACCTAGAGGCTCTCTGATTTGTCATGAATTTTTGGGTTTTCTGATTGGAATGGTTAGATATATGAATCTATGGTCACATTTCACTTTGCTAGGTTGCCCTTCTTGTAAGCTACCCCACCAAACAAAATTACCCCTTTCTTGTTGGGAAGAAATTACTCAGCTATGTCATGAACTGTGGTTGTTGTAGTTTGTTTATGAGAAAACTTCGGCTTCCAATGTCGATATTCATCGAACGGCGTCGTGTTTGAGTTGTTAGTGTTACCCTTCATTTTTTCAGGTATGTTTAGCATTTATGATTCATCTGATCAGAGAAAATGTCTGAACTCATGAGTACTGTTGAGGTTCCATTCAAATAAGCTCACAGGGAAAAGTAATTCCACTGTCTTTCTACCTCTACAAGTACTACTATCACTACTTGCCTCAATAATGAGTAAAGATAGGACAAAAAATCTTGGATTCAAAACACTAAAACAAACTCCATTGGAAGGGAAAAAAACAGTTTTTGCCCAAAGTTTTACCTCTCTAAACTGATCTCAACTGGATGATGAATCCTTTTCCAAACAGTTTGTTTTCCTGTTGGAAGGAGGTGGGGACCCTAAAAACCAGTGAAGGCCTTTGCTTTTTGCTTTGATACATACTCAAGACTTTTGTTTACCTCCCTCACCAGTAAATGCCCTTTGGAGTATTGTACCCATTGGGAACTACCAGGTTTAAATGTGAGGGGAATAATTTCATTTCGCGCCCTTTATTTGACTTCAAACTCGAATATATCTTCAAGGGTGCCGAAATGTACACGTGCGCAAGCTGCGTACGTGTGTAAAATTAAAAATAAAATAAAATAACTGTCCATTTTCACCTCTCCTAGTCAGAGGCTGTTAAATACCAACTTTGGTTGCATTATATATGTGTGAAAGAGTTGGTTTCTTCCATGAGGTTTGAACTCTAAACCGGTTTCTTGATTGCTCTACTAGATTGTTGCTTTCTTGCAGGGTCTCTGTTTCAATCATCCGGTCCTATAAAGGGTGACGACGAGCTATAGGGACGATGGAGGAGAACCCACATTGCCCTCGGTGCAAGAAGAGGGTCCACAAGAGAGACCTTGGGAGGTTCACAGGAGCACCGGAAGCAGGAGAGTGCACTGTCGACTGCTCGGGGCAGAGCTGTCGGTCATGCTCAGCTGCCCTCGTGGCGGACTGCGTGGCTCTCTGCTGCTGCCCGCTGGCTGTGGTCAGCCTCCTGGGCCTTGCCTTCATCAAGGTGCCGTGTGTCATGGGAAGGAGGTGCCTGGGGAAGCGGAAGAGGAAGCTCTGTGGCAGTCAAAAAGACGGCATTGGTGTTCGGAGTGGGAGAATGAGCGAGAGCGTCGGAATGGAAGAGGATGTAAGGGAGAAAGAGGGAGTTTGTGAGGGTGAGATGGTGGAACAAAGGACTAGTTTGTGTGCAGGGTTTGTAGAGGCTGATAATGTGTTGCTAGAGATGTATCAAATTGGGCATTTGGGATTTGGGAGTTTCCTTACACTGGAGTTCAGCCAGCCAACTGATCAGTGGTTCGATTGATAATCATCCGCAAGGATAATCTTAGACGGTGTTGTCTTAAAAAGACATCCTAATTTTTGCATTCTTTTTGTGTACGAATATGGCAAAGGGCTTTCAGCTGCAATTTATCCGATGAACTACTCGGAGCTCAGGTAGCTTAAGCCTTCCTTCTAGATTGAGGATTGAAAGGTAGATAGATTGATTGTCATTGTAACCATTTTTGTTTAAACTCTCTTTGAGTAATTATATGGTTTGGGGCTTGGGAGTTGGGTTTTTGTTTAATTGAGTGTCATCAAATCGGATATTGATTAAATCGGTTTTATATTTTGATCACGCTTGAATTTAAGTTATATGAAGTAAATGGATTATAAATATCTAGTTTAAGAGTCGTAAAAATCAAGTATATAAATCAAGAACATCAAGTTATGATTTGCGAACATGCTAAAAATATCAATTATATAAATCACAAATAACTAATACAAATATCTTATCTTATATATGTAAATTATGAATACCCAATATTCATTATGTAAATTGGTTGTTGTGAATGATGATGTTTGTTGTAGGAATGATGAGATTATTAGTCGGTAATAATCGCACGATCGGGTCGGGTTTTTTGGGGTCGGGTCGGGTCTTGCGAAGTCTAATTACCTCCCGCTCGACAAACACGCGCTAAGCATTCAAATCAACCCGCGTGCGCTCTCTCTCTCTCTCTCCTTATCCTATCCTTTCTCTCTCCTCCCCAATGGCGACCACCGCTTTCTCCACTCTCGCCCTCCGCGCTCCTTCCTCTCCCCCCACCCTAACCTCCTCCTCCTCCCTCCCCAAACTCCATCCCCTTCCCTCTCCCCTCCGCCGCGCTGCCAACATCCGCCCTCTCGCCGCAGTCAGCGCGCCGGAGAAGATCGAGAAGCTCGGATCCGAGCTCTCCGCGCTTACTCTCGAGGAAGCCAGGATCCTCGTCGACTTGCTCCAGGACAAGCTCGGCGTCTCCGCGGCCTCGTTCGCTCCCGCTGCAGTCGCAGTCGCTGCTCCCGCCGGGGCCGCGGAGGCTCCCGTCGTCGAGGAGAAGACAGAATTCGACGTAGTCATCGAAGATGTCCCGAGCAGTGCGCGGATCGGCGCGATTAAGGCCGTTAGGGCTTTGACGAATCTCGCGCTCAAGGAGGCCAAGGAGCTGATTGAAGGCTTGCCCAAGAAATTCAAAGAGGGAATTTCCAAGGAAGAAGCCGACGAGGCAAAGAAGCAGCTTGAAGCCGCCGGCGCTAAGGTCTCCATTGTTTGATTTATGATTAATTTCTTCGTTTCGTTTTCTTCTTCTGGAATTGCTGGACAATTTGCTGGAAAAAAAAACACACGAAATCGTATCTATGACTTGTTGATTGCAATTTGCAGCTGAGAATTTGAGTGTTGACTGTTGAGATCTGAACAAGATGAGGATAAATACAATCAGAATGCAACATTTTTTCTTACATAAATTGAGGGGACTAAGTGACTAACTCATCTGTTCTAATGGATGTGCCAAAACCACAGCGCATTCATCAATCTCCCAACCCCCAAACTATATAATTACTCAAAGAGGGTTCAAGTAAATAGAAATGGTTAAAATGGCAATCAATCTTCCTTCCAGTTCCCAATCCAGAAGGAAGGCATGGGCTACCTTAGCTCCGAGTAGTTTACCAGATGAATTGACAAGTCTGGAATTCCCGACCCACCAAGTGCAGTGAAACCGGTGGTTTCTTTGTCGCGACTTGAAGGCCTTTACCTTCAGAGTTCAGACACTGTCCTCATCACCGGTTTGTCCGATCACCGGTTTGTCCTATCACCGGTTTTTTTTCCGGTCAATCGAATCACTTATCATTTGGCTGGCTGAACTCCAGTGTAAGAAACTCTCCCAAATCCCAAATGCCCAACTTGATACATCTCTAACAACACATTGTCAGCCTCTACAAACCCTGCACAAAAACTAGTTTGTTCCACCATCTCACCCTCACAAGCTCCCTCTTTCTCCCGTACATCCTCTTCCTCCCCGGCGCTATTTTCTTTTATCCTACCAGTTCTAACACCAATGCCGTCTTTTCGACTAACACAAAGCCTCCTCTTCTCCTTCTTCCTTTTCTGGCTCCCCAAGCACCTCCTTCCCATGGCACATGGCACCTTGATGAAGGCAAGGCCCAGGAGACTGATGAAGGCGAGCGGGCAGCAGCACAGCGCCACGCAATCCGCCACGAGGGCTGCTGAGCACGACCCACAGCTCTGCCCCGAGCAGTCGACAGAGCACTCTCCTGGTTCTGGTGCTCTTGTGAACCGCCCAAGGTCTTTTGATGAGGATGATGATGGCGCTGGTGGTGGTGGTGGAGATCCCGATCTTGAGGCCGAAAGGGCCTTGTGAGCCCTCTTCTTGCACCGAGGGCGATGTGGGTTCTCCTCCATCGTCGCCCAGAGCTCGCCCTTTATTGGATCAAATGATCAAAGAAGAGTCCCTGCAAGAAAGCAACAAACTAGCAATGCAATCAAGAAACCAGTTTTAAGAGTTCAAAGTTCAAACCCATGGAAGAAAACAACTCTTTCACATATATAATGCAACCAAAGTGACTAGCTAGGTAGGAGAGGTGAAAAAGGACAGTTCTTTTTTTAACTTCCACACGTACGCGAGCTGCGTACGTGTGGTCGTGTACATTATGGGTTCGCTTGAGGATATCTTCGAGTTCGAGTGCAAATATAGGGCATGAAATGAAATTATTCCCCTTGCATTTAGCCTTGGTAATTCCCAAAGGGTAGAATACTCCAAAGGGCATTTACTAGTGAGGGAGGTAAACAAAGGTCTGAGTATGTGTCCAAGCAAATAGAAAGCCAAAAATCAAAGGCATTCTCTAGTTTTTAAGGTCCCCCATCTCCTCACCCAACAGGGAAACAAACTGTTTTGAAAAGGATTCATCAGCCAACTGTGATCAGTTCAGAGAGGTAAAACTTGAGCTAAAGTGATTTTTATTTAAAAAAAATTTCCCTCTTTCCATGGAGTTTGTTTTAGGGTAGATTTTTTGTCCTATCTTAACTCATAATTGAGGCAAGTAGTGACAATATAGAGTGGTACTTGTAGAGGTAGAAAGGCAGTGGAACTGCTTTTTCCCTGTGAGCTTATTTGAATGGAACCTCAACAGTACTCATGGGTTCAGACATTTTCTCTGATCAGATGAATCATAAATGCTAAACATGCCTGAAAAAAAATGAAGGATACCATTTCTGTTAAGAGGGTAGCAACTCAAATACGACGCCGTTCGATGGAGATCGACATTCGAAGTGCAAGTTTTCTCATAAACAGCCACATTCATATGGCATGGCTAAGTAATTTCTTCACAACAAGAAAGGGGTAATTTTGTTTGGTGGGGTAGTACACAAGAAGGGTAACCTAGCAAAGTGAAATGTGACCAAAGATTCATGTATCTAACCCTTCCAATCAGAAAACCCAAAATCCATGACAGATCAGAGAACCTCTAGGACTTTGCTTTGCCTAGGAGAGTTGCATAGTACCCTTCTGCGAAAGGTTGTCGTCCCTACATGTCTGATGCCTAATTCGGCACCATACAGACTAGCATATAGGCGTGTTAGAATTTCGGGTTAGGATCGAGTAATTTTGAATCTTGATCCGAAACTACATGACAATAAACAACATGAAGCTAAAGTTTATCCTACTTGATAATGACTCGAGCGCAAAATAACCCAACTTCAGAATTGTAAAACGCTTCACCCGTCCTGCAAAACCCAAAGAATTTCAAGGTTGCAGCCTGAAATCCATAGCTATCTAACTAACCAATACCCAAACTTCCCCAAATGCACAAGTGTGGCAAAAACATTTGAAGAACATGGGCGCTTAAAAAGTTATCCATTCTTGAGTGTTGTCAGAATCTTTAACCTCCTTGTGTGTATTTTCTTTATCTTTTCACCAATTCTTGTTTTCTTCAGAGATGAAAATGGTTGCCTTTTGAAAATTTCAACTCTTCTGTATTGATTAGTGATTCAGTACAGCTTTTTTTTTGGGGGGTGGGGAGGGGGTAAAATCTTTTTCATCTGTAACTGAATTGTTGTTGCTGGTTTTACTCTCATCATGAAGATTCAATACGGTACCATACACGTATGACGTATCGTTAAGGTAGCGGATGAAAAGGCGCCCGGTGGTATGATAGAAGATTGGAATTCTAAATGCTATATAGTACACCTAAAAGTTTAATGCTAGTTAATGTTTAACTTAAAACAAATGTATGCTAAGATTTAGTTATCCTTCACATTTTAGTATTTTCGCTGCATTTTTCAGTTGAAGTACACAGCCAACAAAAGAGATGAAAAGGAAGAAATTAATCTGATAAGTGTCCTATTTGCATCATTCCAATCTCACCTTCAGCTCTAAAGTTCATAAAAAAAAAGAAGAAGCAAAATGAGCTAATTTTTCTGGTAGAAAACAAGTACAGTAATGAACTAATGATCATTACAAGAACACTAAAATCAACCCTTAGATCAAGATAACATCCACATTTGATCCACTTAAGATAAATCCTACTCAGTTTTTAGCTAATTAACCGATTAATCACTTCTTCCACTCAAACAAACAATAAGAACCCACAAAATGGATGTACAGAAATCAGATTCATATGCCTAATTACAGACAATGGATTCAGGGATTCTAATTTGGAGAGTTCATGTTCAGATCTCAAGTAAATTACCCACATTATAAAACTATACAAGAGAATGTATTGCAATGCTGAGAGTTAAAATTAAGAAAGATCAATACAAAAAGGAAAAAAAAGGTATACCTCTTGAAATCCATTCACTGATGGAAGAAGGGGAGGAGGATCTGCTGGCACGGATTGAATCAGAACCCACCGAACTGAGTACAAAGACAGAGCTAATTTATTGCAATGCTGTGAATTTGAAAACGGCGTCGTTTGCCCAGGCAGCAATCTCTGTTTGAGGAGGAGGAGGAAGAGGGAAATCAAGGTCTTTGAGGCATTTTCACAAACATCTTAACTGCAACCTCAAATCTCAGTCCTCACAACCTCTCTGTTGGCTCTCTCTTGAGATGTGAGGAGTGTGTTGGATAATAATTTAATAATACAGTGCCCATTTGGCCATGGCTGATTGTTCAGCAACTTCTACACACTTCAGAATCTTGATTCCCGCAGTTATTTCCTGGTAATTTTTTTATAAATAAATCATAAAACTAGTAAATTAGTACTAAATCACAGAAGTAGATCTTGCATTACAAAGTTACAATACAGCTAAGAAGGTGGGGAATCTTTCTTTAGTTAATTATAGTACTCCTCGAGCTGTGTGCTTCAAGTAAGATAAACTAGTTTAAGGGTCGGGTTTAAAGCATGTGCACTCGCGGTGAGGATCAGCTGGTCCGCAGTTATAGTTACTCTTATAGTCAATCTTCTTTTATTGGTTAAAAATAATTATAAAATTACTCCATTGATTAGAAAAATAATAATAAAATGTGGCACATTCAATCAAATAATACGGACTATATTATGGATCGTAATTGTGGACCAAGAAATCTTAACATGTGCACTCGTGAGTCTCGATTTCGGATTCTTATCTTACTTTTCTTTATCACGTCAACTTAAGGATCTCATTCTAATTTTTTTTTATTTTTCAATCTTAATTCGTACTAAGTTCCTAAGTTACTTTTTATTATTTTCCTATTTTATTTACTCAATTCTTCCGAAATTGTTATTATTATTATTATTATTTAATAATAAAAATATTATAAAATGTTAAAAATTAAAGATAACATATATAAAGATTGTAGAGATGGATGTGTGATGAATGACAAAACTTTGACCTTATCTATAGGGAAAAAGTGAATAAAAAATAAAATTTTAATAGTACATCTAATATATGGATATTATTTGAATGAATTTTTTTCCCACAAGCAAAATAATTTTTTTTTGGATAGATAAAAATTATGGAGAACTCAAAAATATTATATATTTTTTAATTAGGAAAAATGCAGGAAAATAATTTTGAAGAAAGTAAAACATAGCATTGCCACATGGCGGACAATCATTGGGTTATGCGACAAGCTGACAACTCTAGAATGAAACCCAACATTGTATACCTTTTTGCCTTAAAACGAGTAAACGACATTGTTTTAGGGACTAGAAAATGAATTAATCATCGTAAGACTATCACCTTCAAACTCGATCGATCAATCGATTGCCCAAATATCAGGCCGGAGTGGAGTGTCAAGGGTTCAACCATCAAGGCTGGTGTGGAGCTGCAAAGGGAAGCACTAAAGGAAGCTTGGGACGGTCAAAGTTCATCTTTTAAAGGTTGTCCATCAATTTGGTCTAGAGTCAGCCCTTGGGCTAGGCCCAAGAGGCTTATAACTATGGCCCCCAAATTATATGGACCCTAAATTTTATAAAAAGTTCATATGTATATACTTGTTTAAAAGTCGGATGTAAATATCTCAACAAAAAATCAAACAGAAAAAAAAAAAAAGCAATTGGAAATATATATATAGAGAGTATTTTTTTTAAGCTAGATTGTTGTTGATTGCAATTACAAAGAAGAAGAAAATTGTCATATGAAAAAATTATAGTTTTTAGTTTATATTAGCTAGGTATATGTTGTTTAAGCGTTTAATCTTACAATATTTCATTCATATAGGCAAAAAAATATATTATAACCATATTTTCCGATAAGGAGGCCTCATTTTCACCTCACCTTTAGCCCCGAATCACTCAGGGTCAGTCCATATGAGATTTTTTTATGTGTCTTGGTATTGGTTCAATAAGCCCCACGAGATGGTAACTAAGTTGTCTCATGAGATTTGTTGAGTTTCAAAAAAAAATTCATTTATACTGATTGTTTGATCTTTGAAATCATTTAAAGCAAGTGGTTGCAACTTGTGAAACCTATAAAAATCTACCATCAATGTATAGTTTATCTACTTTTTAAAATAAACTTTATCCGTTATGAGTGAACATTGGAGTAATAATATATGAATGATTATAGCAAATGCTAAATAAATTGATATATAATTTTGAGAAAATAGCGCAAATTTTCTCCCCAATTTAGCTATTGTCCCCCAACTCCGTCATATTGGGCTTTTGTTCACGTAAATTTTTTTGGACAAAATTGCCCTCCCGTATATAAGGGTTTTTGCTGAAAACCGCCCTCTCTCTCCTCACTCTGTTTGTCTCTTGGCTTCTGTCGGACGATTCGCTCTCTTTTCTCCATCCTCTCCCAAGCGACTTTTGCGGTTGAAACCGACGATTCTTCTTCGATTCTGCTCCAATGTCAAAGAACAAAGTCGCCGGCGACCTCGAGGGACCTGCTGTTGGTGCAATCGAGCATAAACATTCAAGCGATCCTTCAAATGGCGGTGTGTTATCTGTGTTTTTAATTTTGTACTTGTTTTGAAGTTGAAACTGACATTTCTTTTCAATTTTTGTCGATTTTTAGAGAACAAGGACTCCGATGAGAGGGAAGGAGTTGATGTTGCCGCGGTTGACAGCAAAACTGGAAGTGATTCCGCATATGACGGTTTGTATTCTGTGTTTATGTCGTTTATGCATGTTTGTCGTTTTTCCCCCCTTATTACTGTGTTTGATATCGAATGTATCTGATTTGCAGTGAAGAAAAGCTCATCTGAGAAGGTTCATTCAGTTGAAGGTAGCAGTTCATCCAATTCTTCATGCAGAGGTGTGTCGTTTTTGTTCTAAAGTTTTGTATTTATGCTTTTCCAGGCCTTTGTTGTGTTTTGGTATGAAATGTATACATGCATGTGGTACTTTGTCTTTGATTTTAGCATAAATGCATATTTCAACATAATATGTAAAAGACCTATTTCAGCAGTTGTCTCTATTCATGCTGAAACGGTTGTTGTGTATTCTTTGTCTGTGTTTTTTAGATGTTAATGCCTCTGCAAGTGATCTTCAAGAATATAAATGTCAATTCGATGTGAGTATATTTTTTTTCCATACCTTATCCCCCTTTGTGTGTGTTTTTATGTTTATTCATGTTTATGAATGTGTGTTTTTAACAGAGATTGCAGTATTGCATTCCTGTAAAGGATAGATTTTGTGCAAAATCCAATGTTTACTGCGCCCCAGATGTCTGTAATGTTATAGAGGAACATCTGTCCAAATCTGATTTTGAGTTGCTGAGGAGAAGCTGCTTTGGATGGGTTTTTGTTCAAAGAGATAAGATGAAACTTAATTTTCAGTTGATTCATCAAATGATGCTACGTTTGATTAAGAGTGATAAGCTGCATGAATTGTGGTTCAAGGTTGATGGTCTAGTTGCTCGTTTCTCTCTGGTAGAGTTTCATGCAATTACAGGGCTTCCTGTCATTGATACTAAAGTTAAACTGCCTGCGAAATTTGAATGGTCTCATTTTCTGGGGCGGGAGCAGTCAAAGTGTACCTATGATGAGTTGTTGGAGGCATTTAAAACATGTAGAAAATCGTCTACAAAGAAGCTTCAGATGGCAAAGTTGTTGATTATCGAGAAGATGTTATTGTTCAAGCGTTCTAAAAGTGTTAAGAAAGATCATGCTGCTCTTGTATGCAATCCAGCGAAATGTGAACTGTATCCATGGGGGAGGTTGTCTTATTCTTTGGTTGTGAAGTATTTAAAGAAGGTCCTGGATTGTGATCGATCTGATCCGAGACCATCATATGAATTGTTTGGATATATTTATGCTTTTCAGGTAATTTAAGTTCATGCATATATGTTTCAGCATCTGTTTGTTTCAGTATTTATGTTTCAGCAATATTTGTGTTTCAGCATTTGTATGTTTCAGCATCTGCTTGTTTGGTTATATTTGTAGGCTTGGATATTGGAGGCTTTCCCGGTGATTTCTGATAAGTTCCTTTGCGATTTCAAAGTTCGTGTGGGTGATCCATATTCTCTTCGGTGGGAGTGTAAGTTACGACATACTTACATTGAAGCGCAAGAGTTGTTTGATGGCGATGTGGTATTATTCTTGTCTCAGATCTATCTTCATACAATCTTCTTTTTTTATTAATTTCATTTTTATAATTTCATTTGTCTTATTGTGTGTTAATATTGTTGGTTGTTTAGGCACCCATGTTCCCAACCTTTGGGGAGTTTGCAAGGTCCCCAGGAATGGTATTTGAAGATGAAGTTGCTCACCCCATTCTTGATCACATGACTGAACCTGTATTTTCCCAACCTGAGGCAGATAAGCTTTATGATTGTTGGAGACTTAGGACAAGAGCATACTGGAGACGGTTCAATTGCTATGCAGATGGTGACTTATCATTGGATATACCTTCTGCTGAAACCCAAGGTGAAGAACAACAAGAAGTCAATGAAGAGTCAGGTGGCAATGAAAGTACAGGTGTTGCAGGTTCGAAGAAGCGAAAGACTGCGAGTAAAGCGCCGCCATTGGTGAAGAAACAGAAGATTGAAACAAGCAAACCTACACCAACGCGGAGAGGTCGGTCTGCTGGTCTAGTTTCAACAAAACAAGTTGATGAAATTGGTTCTACTAGAAAAAAGAAGACAAGGGGTAAGAAAATGTCAGCTGCAAAGAAACCACCAACTGTTGAAGATGCAATTGCGAAACCTAGGTTTGTATTTCGTAAGAGAGGTAAATCTGTTTCTGAAGATTCCAGTGATTTGTTTATGCCAATTGAAGTTGCATGTCCATCCTTTCATCGAGTTGCTGAAACTGCATTGAGGCCGGCCATCGAAGCTGCACCTGCAAAGGAATCTTTATTATTTAAGGATGGGAACGATGATGCTAATGATAGAGTAGCAGAGGGTCCCCAGGGGGGTGTGGCTCAAGGAGGGGACGATGCAATGAATGTTGAAACTGATGACTACATAAACAATGAAGGCACTGAAAACGTTGCCAGAGATGATCACTTGGAAGGAGCGGGGAAGAATGTGGTTGGTGCTCAGACTGATGATTTCAGCAAACAAGGGGGACATCCTAGCTGGTTGAAAGAAATACAGATGAGGTTAGATAAGCTTGAAGAGTTGCCTCAAAGAGTCTCTGATTTATCTGCGAGGGTGGAGATGCTTGAGGAACGTTTGTCAGGATGTTTAAAGTTGGTGAATGTTGTTGATAATCTGCTGAAGAAGGTAGATTCCTTAGAAAATAAGTTAACAATGCAAGAGTCAATGCAGTTTAAGACCCAGTCATCCAATGTTGCAACTTGTGATCCAGCAATTTCAAAGGCTGTGAATGAGGTGTTGGATGAAATTCGGGAAGAGGTACCTACTGAGATTCTAGGTCAACCAATTGGTACAAATGTTTCAGCATCTGTGAATAAGATCATACCTGTTACCCTTGTTGAAGGGCAGAAGTCATTAGACTCATCTTCAGGGCATGTATATGCTGTTGACTTAGGGCGTGACTCTGATTTTGAGTTGAAGGGTGGGGAACAATGCTTAGACGATGGAGTTTCTGTTGGGTTGAGGAAGGTGGTTGGTGGTCCTGAAGTCAAGGCTGTTGGAACTGAAGTTGTTGAAACAAAGGTTGTTGAAAGTATGGTTGCTGAAACGAAGGTTGCTGAAAATGAAGTTGCTGAAACCAAGGTTAATGCAACAGAAAATGCTGAACCCAAAGCTGATGGAATAGAAGATGATGAAATGGTTGATGCTGAAGCTGCATCACCTCATGGGCAACTAGACAAAGATGCTGAAATGGGTGATGCTGAATCAACAAAAGATGTTGCAAGCAAAGATGCTGCTGGTGACTTAATGACCCCACCCCCTGGAAAAACAATACATTTAAGTGACGGTGAAAGCGACGATGAAGACTTGTTGAAGAAGCCATGCACTCAGTGGGATACAATTTCAAAAGATCCTAAATGTGTTGAAGAAATTGAAAACTTCAGGCGTTCAAAGCGTCTTCCAAAAGCAAGTAGTTTTCTGGTGAGCCCGTTTGTTGCTGAAAAGTTAAGGATCCCGAAGCATGTTGAAAAAAAATCATTGCTCAGCAAGGTTGACCATGACTTCATGTATCAATGTATTAAAAGCTCAAGGTATGTCCATCTTAAATTTTCATGTGTGTTTTCGAGTGCTCTAGCAATATATATATATATATATATATATATATATATATATATATATATATATATATATATATATATATATATATATATATATATATATATATATATATATATATATATTCGAGTGCTCGGACCCGATTTTTAAACCTTGTAATAATATGTGCAGGGATTTTTCAGTACTTTTAATGGGATCCAGAAAAGAGAAGTCATTTTTTAAGAACATTGTTAGGAAGGATGGTTGGCTTGATATAGATGTAAGTATGCTGAAACTGTTTTTCTCTTCAGCATCTTTTCGAGTAAATGTAACTATGTATGTATTTCTGTTTATATGAATTTCAGCACCTTACACTGTTTACTGTTTCAGCACCTTGAAGCTGGACTGGTTCACATGAGGAAGAGAGTCAGTGAAGATCCTAGCAGGTTTGAAGGCATTGTCGTGATGGATCCTATTTTTTATCAGAAATATCTTCCAGAATGCACGTCATCTTACGAAGAAACAACACCTGTTGAAAATTTCACTGCTAGCTACTTCCTGGGCTTATATCCTAGTGATTATCCCAAGAGTTGGGAGTCTGCAAAACTGGTCTACACCCCTTTCAACATAGACAATGAGCACTGGATTGCATTGGAGATAAATCTTGCTGAAAAGGTTATAAATGCATATGACTTCAACCACTGCCTTGTGTCTGCTGAAAAGCTTGTTGATTATCTGCGCGGGATGGCTGAGTGGTTGCCAATTCACTTGGATAAGGCTGGTGTGATCCCAAATTTTCAACCGTCTACATTCCACATTAACAAGGTCCCCGATCTAGTGCACGATACAACGGGGTATGGAAACCTACATTTACAATTTTTTTAAAGTCTTTTAGAAGCATTATGTTGTTGTGCTTGTTATCAATATGTTTTGTTTCATTTTTTGCAGCGCATCTTGTGGGGTCTTTGTACTGAAAGCAATCGAGGCGCTGGTGTTTGGGGGAGATGTCAGGAAGTTTACCAATGAAAGAATCTTTCGATACCGAGAACTTATGGTCTCAGACTTGATTCAAGAGAAATGGAGCTTTAAATTCTAGTTAATAGCATCTTGTGTGTAACACCGTCTATCAGATTTAGGGATTTCAAGACATTCTAACGTAGCTGTGGTTTAGATGTATTTCCGTGGGATACTCTGGACAACTGTTGGTATTTTGTATCATTTTGGATGCGTTTTCAATGGCACTCTTTGAAGCCATTGGAATTGACATTTTATCTAATGTTTTAATGTAAATTGTGTGTGCATTTCTGGTTCAGCATTGTTTTCTGCTAGTTTGTTTCAGCAAATGTTCCAGCAAGGATTTCAGCAAAATACTTCACCATATCTGTGTTGCTGAAACAGTGTATAAGTCAACCAAAAATCAGAAATATAATCTCCAAAGAGGGTACTTATTGCGTCTGTCAAGGTGCCATAATTGTTCAAGTTATATTTTCAGCATTTTTCGCCAGGACATTTGTTTTCAGCACATTTTTCATGCTGAAACAGAGATGATTGCCTAGAACAAAGCTTAAGCATAGCAATAAATGGTAAACATAATGAACTAAAAACAATATGATATAGCAAAGCAATGACACAGAGTACAACTGATTAAAAAAAACACAAAGCATCTCGTAAAATTCATATCAAATTGCTGAAACAGTGTAAAACTGAACTAAAAATTAAAATCAGCACATTTTTCTGTAGCCAGCTTCATTGGTGTTGAGCTTTTGAATTCTTCCCGTGCTCCCTTTGAAGCCATTCCTTACTGTATTTTGCTCTTCTCTCAAACTCTCCCTTGGAAAGTTTCCTTTTCTGAGGAGGTCGACCACACCTCTTCCTTACATTGGGGGGGGGGGGGGGGTAACACTTAATCTGTTTAATATATTCAGGAAGGTTTATTTCATCATCAGGGAGGACTGGATATATGGTTTCAGCATGTGCTAAAATCCAAGCTTCATTTGTGTAGAAACCAGCAACAAAATCTGCAACATCAAGCTTTTTAGACACTATCGCCGACAGAGCATGTATGCATGGGATTTTTTGAATGTCAAACACCCTACAGGTGCATTGTTTTGCTGAAAGATCAACAACAGTCCGCGTACCTTCTCCAGTAACCTCAAATACAGACTCACTCAAGTGCTTTACAGTGTATGCACCGACATCCTTTTGCAATTCCTGGATCATTTTCATTATTGCAGGGGCGACTCTCTGTGTATTCAGTGCTGCAGACTTCCTTCTATCTTGAGACCACTCTGTGAACTTATCTCTAAAAAACTCCAACAGTGCAACAATGGGCAAATTTTTTTTACCACTCAAAACTGAGTTTAAGCTTTCAGCGTTGTTGGATGTCATCATGTTATACCGATTACCCTTTGCATGCGCTCTTGCCCACCTCTCCAGCCCCGCGGATATCAAATATGTTGCTAGGCTTGGGCATTCTTCTTTTATACGGTCAAATTGGTGTGCAAAATCACCAACAGTGTAGGTTTCAGCAGCCTGTTGGAACATGTCTGCAAGATGCCTTTTCTTGAAAGTTGCTTGGATGTTCTGCTTCAAATGCCACATGCATACGCAATGGGTAGCATTAGGGTATATCTTTTTGATGGCCTTAGAAATGCTGGAATGCCTATCAGAAACAAATACCAAATCATCTGTAGGTTGTATAACTTTACTGAGTTGCTGGAAAAACCACTCCCAAGATGCATTATTTTCTGTGTCAACAATCCCAATAGCAAGCGGGTATAATTTCATATTTGCATCTTGGGTAACTGCTCCAAGCAATGTACCCTTATATTCCCCTGTTAAGAATGTGCCATCTACTACAACAACCTACAAATAAGACGGGAACAATTTAAATACTGAAATCACCATAATTTTGGTAAATTATAAATTATTATGTACATATACATACCTTTTTTAAGATGGGAAATGCTCTAATGGATTGTCCATAAGACAGGAATAAGTATTCGAACCTTTCATCACTGTCTGTTTTAATGAGAGCTAGTGTTCCTGGATTTTTCTCCATAAGAATGTGACAATATGACGGCAAGACAGCAAAATTTGATTCCGGCGACCCTTTTTCCCTCACTTGAGCTATTCGTGCTGACTTCCATGCCTTCCAATAAGTAATTGAGATCTTGTGGTCTGTTCGCATCTTATCAATAATTTGTTTTGGGGTGTATCCACTGTTGAAAACACAGAAATCAGTAACAATAAATATAGTGCTGAAATGAAAGCTGAAACTAAAATGCTGAAAACTAACTGCTGAAACAGTATACACCTTGACTGTATGAGGCCTGCAATAACATTGGATGGTGCATGCCTGGAGTGTCTTGTTCTTGTATCCCATGTGCATGTGTGTATATCTCTATACAATATCACCTCATGACAAATAGCTGAAATTCTCTTTGTATGCAATTTCCAATTACAATTTCTGTCTATGCATGCTGCTCTATAATATTTTGGTGTTGATTTTTTAACCTCAAATCCAAATATGTCTGTCATAGACATAATGTATAGAGCATCCTTTACTACCTGTCTAGATTCAAATGTTTTTCCAACATACATAACCCTTGGGCATTGAGTGACACGGTTGACAATACTGTCCGTGATAGAGCTTCCAGCACCCCTTTCATCAACTGTGTTCCCTTTTCTATTCATCATTTCATAGCGCTCATTCCAATACCCATCATTGGAGTTATCTGAAAATGAATCACTGTTTTCAGCATTAGAGGAATATGAAAATCTGTCAGCATCCATATCGTCTTGTGGCACATCCTGATTCTCATAAAAAATAGAGACATTTTCTATTATATCCAAATTGGTGCTATATCTCTCATCAGTTTCAGGAAGCTCAACAGTTTCAGCAGTAAATTGAAACTCATGGCCAACAATATCCAATGGCAAGGTGTTTGTGACACACAACTCTACAGAAAAATTCACTCCATCCAGCTTACTCAACAACAAGAATTCTTTTAAATCAGCATCAGAATCTACCTTAAGTGGTGCTCTCAATGTCTTGAAGGGGTGCAAATGGCTGAATTCCAATTCAACTGATTCATCAACATTGAATCTGCTGCAAACCTTGTCCCTCAAGGTTAATAAAGTGATTGTATCCTTTAGCACAAAAGCCTTTGAAGTAGTGTTTCCATCGAACAGTAATCCTGTTTCAGCAACTCTCCACTTTCCCCCATACACAACAGTTACAATGTTTGATGACATTTCTACCCCTGCAATTAATTGTTTGACAGAATTAACGTACTTGAAATATAATTGGAATGCATTTCCGCAAAAACGAACATATACCTGCAGAAACACTAAAAAACAGAGCTGTTGGAAACAACTAAAAAACAGATAATGTTATTCCACAGTTTCAGCAATCGAAAACGATAGTTTCATTCCACATGCTAATGTTATATAGAAAATCGAAACATATACTTGCAAAAACACTTTTACTAGCAATTAAAAAAACAGGAATTCTGTTAGTTTCAGCAGATCTCGTAGAAACAATATAAACGATCACAACAGAAAGTGTTGAACTATAATAAATTGATAGAAAGTATTGATCTATAAGAGATCACAACAGAAACAATATAAACGATCATAACAGATCTGTTGGAACGTTACTTGTAGCAGAAAAATCGAAAATCCGTGTTTCAGCAAACCGAAAATCTGTTAGTTTCGATCACATCAGACCAGATCTGTAATCAATTAATAGCATAATCAAAATTTCGAAGAACATTGTTGAAGAATAGTCCAAAATTACAGGAAAAAACGAGCGACAACGCTTACCTTCTGCTGTGATCGCTTACTTTGTCGATATGCTTACGTAGTAGAAGCAATTCAACAATTTACAACAGCAATTCAACGTTACTTTGTCGATCGATGAATTTACAGCAGCTAGGATGAAGAGGAGAATGCGTGTGTGGCAAGGTTTTCTGTGTGTTTCGGTTTCAGCATGATGAAAAATTCGGTGGATAAATCCCAAATACGGAGAGGGTGGGAGACGGATTCCTAATATAGCCTAATTTCGTGGCCTATATGGAAATTGCCCCTATAATTTTATGGTAGATAGATTAATCTTTTTCGATCATACAAATGTTATCATCAACTCTATCACAGGTATTATAAATCTAAAAAATTTCCGTTTGAAAAAAAAAATTCAGCTTTGATACCGCCACGATACGAAACCTAGCAAACAAATTATACCAGTTTAGTCCCACACTCCCACGTGGCAAGCCTTCAATATCACCCCATCTGTATAAATACACTTCCAATTCGAGCCCTTCAATTCATACCTGCAAACGATCAAAACATAAAACTATTAAACACATGAAGATGAAGATGAAGCTTAGCACTCAGTGCTTTGTGCTCTTAGCAGCATTGCTGCTAATTGCTTCTTCCCTCCCTTCCTCTACCTCCATGACCGAAGGTCGCACCTACAATCTTCACCATCACACTCACACCCACAAAAGTATGTATCAAATTCAGCTACTTATATCATATAATTCGGCTACTTATGTTAGGGATTTTAGTGATATATATATTGATTCTTTTTATTTTATTTTCATAACTTTATTTAATCTCACAGTGCTTGAGAATTGAGATCAATTACTGCAGATTATGAAGAGCCAAAATGTGGAAAACTAGGGTGTTGTTATCATACTCATGGGTTTTGCGCTAGGTGTTGTGAACCACCCGAAGACAAAGTGAAGCAAGTCAAGCCGGAGAATTAGAAGAAATGAACACTCTTTATATTTCTTTTTATATTTAATTATGATTATTGTATCAAATGATATGAGAAGATGCTGCAATTTCAAAAATAAAGTGTTTGCACCCATTCGACCACATATTCACATAATCACATCAATCAATAATAATGAAAAAAGAAATTGCAATCTATCCTGAGTTTGATGATGCTCTTCTTGGTGCAAGATTTGGATTCACTATAGCCGAGCACACAAGTCAAATAGTTCACCAACTATGTATAAGACTTGAATTTACTATATTTTCTGTGTAAAATAAAATATTTGCTTAATCAGTATTGACGGTGTATCTAGTGACACCCTTTCTGAAACTTCATGCACCTATCAAGTGCAAGCTCTATCAAATGTTCGATTACATTTGACCAAAACACCAAATCTATATCTATATCTATATAAACTCTTAATTTAGAAGAGTTTATGCTGAGGTGTCAACATTAGAAAGATTTTAGGGGTTTTGACCAATTATAATTTTCTTTTTTCTTTTTAATCATCTTTTTTTTAATTCTCCTTTTTTCTTCCTTTTCTTATATTTTTTTTCTTTAATTCTACTAACTTCTATATAAACTCTTAATTTAGAAGAGTTTATGCTAAGGTGTCAACATTAGTGAGATTTTAGGAGTTTTGACCAATTATAATTTTCTTTTTTCTTTTTAATCATTTTTTTTTAATTCTTCTTTTTTCTTCCTTTTCTTATATTTTTTTTCTTTAATCCTACTAACTATTGGGCTTAATTCAAAACATTGAATTCAATCTAATATACTTGGATATAGAGAATGGCCAAATAAAAGTTAATGGAAGTGATTTTTTAAAGTAAGAATTAGGATGATTAAAACGCTCCCAACAAAAAAACCCTAGCCGTCAACCCTTCACCCAAACAACCCCAGCCAACACCTCCTCCACCTGCATATCACTGCCGCCCCTTTGTGGGCTCTTCCGGCGGCCGGGACCCTGATGGCGACAATCCTCACCCCTTGCGGCGAATCCAGGTCCGGCCATCCCCTTCGTGTCATGGCTATGGCGGGTTCTTGCTGCGTCGGTGAGGTCTCGTCGCCCTCCTGACTACTCGACCTACCCGTCCTCCGGTAACCTCCTCCTCAACCCACCCTCCACCGCTGCCCTTCCCTTCGATCGCCAACTCTCTGACGTTGGTGGCTCCTGTCGCTGTTGGCTCTGCTGCTCCGCGCAGTTGCTCCTCGGCGCTGGTGGCCCATCGACGTTGGTGACTTCGATGATCTGGGCCGGAATCCATCCCCTTCCTCAGCCTTACCCGTCCCACGTCGGCCGCTGCTACTTGTTCTCTTGCGGCCGCCCATGAAAACTTCACATCTATAGACTTTGCCCAACCCTCTCCAAAATTTTTAGGAACCTACCTCCACAAATCAAATCTCAAATCCTAAACCCATTCCAAAACTATCTGTTTGCTTTCTCCTCTAAACTTGATTTTTTCAGACCAAATCTCTCCTTGTTTCAGATCCAACCTCTTGCATGCAACTGTTTCTCCCTCTCTTCGGATGTGGGCTATAGATGGATTAGAAATTTGTTCTTTTTTCCATCTTCGTTCTGCGTTTGATTGAGATTACCTAATCTAAATTTAGATTGAAACTCTCGTCTTAGCTTTTGATACAAATTCAAAATTTCAACCCCTCGGCTTCTTTAAAAATCGCCACCTCCGGTACCACCTTCGGCACCACCTCCAATCCCGATCAATATCAACACTACTACATATATGCACCTAATGTATCACCTAAAAGTATTACATCATCACTTAAATATATTACATTAGGGCAAAGGTAACATTTTTTTTGGATTACATTTACGGCCGTTGCATTTGATCTAATGTAACAGTTTTTAATTACCAATGTAACATTGTTTCATTTATGACACTTAATGTTACATTTGATACCAAAACTATTACTTTTGAGTTAAATGTTACATTTTAGAATAAATGTTACCTTATTAGAATTTGTTACATTTGATCAAATATGTTACATCCAAATAATAGTGTTACATTTAAAGAACAATGTTCCTCTTGATTTCAACTACCATATTTCAATTAAATTTGTAGCCAATGCAGGATTTGAACCCGCGTCATTGTGCTTTAGCACAACGCTCTACCAATTTGAGCTAAGAGGCTTTAAATTAGCAAAAACAAATAAACAATAAAAAGGAGGTTAACAAATTTCAGAGAATGAACTTTAAATTTCAATTTCATTTCTCTAAAATATATATAATTATATGAGCCCCTAATTTTTTGAATTTAATGTTCAAAGCATATATCAATTGGAAGTCTATAGAAGCAACTAACCATGTTTACACTTCATTTTCTGTCTTTAATTCAAAGCCCTTGACAACTAAAAGCTTGGTGACTTCTCTCCTCGCTTCCTGCAGAATAACAACCTGACTCCCACCCTATCTCAGCGTTTAAAAATATCATTTCAAAAACATGCTGAATAAAAATAACAACTAAGAGAAACCATGTTGATAAGTGGCAATTTCTAAAGCGATCATCGATAAATTTTGTAAAGTTTGTGATACATGCAGAATAACAACCTGTTTCCCATCCTTTAACCAAGGAAGCTTCCGGCCCGTGATATGGAGAAAGTGTATTAGTCAAAGTACAGATTCAGCATGATATCAAAATAACAACCTATTTGTCATCCTTTGGGAAAGGTATTGGCTACTCTAAGTATGCTACGGTACCAATGAGCAAGAGTGTTAATTTAGAATAGAATTGCTAGGATTCAAGCTAAGCTTAAACATGTCTCCCTAAAAAAAACAAGAATAATTAGATATGCCACAAACTCCTAAGAAACAAAGGTGAATGACTCAACCAATAGAGCGAAACACAAAAGTTGAGCTTCAGCGAGCAAAACAAAATACAAAGAAATAACATGCTACACGGTGCAAAAAAAAAATCATAAAAGGAAGGAACACAACATAAAGATATGACATTCATAATCGCACCGAACTCTACTCTTTCCTGACATCCTAATGGACTCGGGTTTAGTGTTAATGAATATCACATATAGCTAGCAATTTTACCTGCTGAATGCTGAATTTGAATGATCTTCAACCACAAAGCTTAAATAGTGGATAGAAATTCTGTTCGATGTTTGAAATTTGTACTCCACAAAGTTGACAAAATATAGATATGTCCAAGGAATACAAGCTCATACTCAATTAGAAAAGAATCATCACAAATACCTTCCTTGCTCTTATATTTGTTAGATGACTAGCAAGTTCGCTCTCTAGACACATGAGGTCAGCCAGCCTAATTTCATCAGATTTTGAAGCCTCAAAGGCACCTGATTCATCAATTAAAAAAATAAAACAAAAAAAATTATTCAATTGCTCAATTCTATAAGATCTGTAATTGTTCAAGTTTAAAGGTTGTGCAGAAGGAAATTTCACAAAAGGTCAAAACCCCATCACTTATGCAAGCAAAATTCAAACCTCAGAATCATAAGGGACTCCAACATTTCTAGATCAAAACACAAATAGAAGATCATATTTAACCATTTCAGAATCACTTTCTTGGAACAAAACTCATGTTCTTCATTTAATTAGGTTTGCCCCAACCCAGAAACACAAAGCATCTTGAAAGGCATAACAAGTAGCAATCCGGGAAGTTAAAATTCGGCAATAGAAAATCATCAGAAAACAACAAATGCAATTCAAGTAATCAAGGTTCCAAATGATATATTCAAAATAAAAACAATCCAGGAAGTTGAAATTCACCTAGAACTGGGCTTCATCCTTCATCAGTGGCTCTAGAGAGGCGCCGAGTCGGTGTCGAGGAGGCTGCCTCCGTCTTGGACAAACGGAACAGCAGGAGAGCGAGACGAGAGGAGGAGCTTCGAGCTGGCTCCCATGGTGGATGAGGAATCGACAGAAGAGAGAGACATAGGCATTGCTCCATTGTTAGGTCAGCCCCTAGTGGCCAATTTCTGTCCGGCGCCGACAACAATGAGGAGACGGAAAAGGTTATCGGCGTTCCTCAACTCTCTGGTCAGATCTGGTATGAAGGAGCCACCGGCGGACCTGTGGTGGCACCGGGCTCGATCTGAGGGCATAGAGGTGAGAGGGAAAGGAAGGCCGAGGGGGAACCGCCATGGATGGTGAGGGGAGCAAGAGACACTCCCAGATCTGGTTTATCTGGGGTAGGAGAAAGGGAGATGTGAGATTGGGAGCACTGGCAGCGGCGCGCTCCTCTTTTCTCCGATTCTATTAACCCTAGATCGAAATTCATCTGAAACTAAGAAATTAGTCTTGAAGTTAACATCGAAAATATTTTTAGACTAAGGGGGTGTTTGGCAGGGGGATGGGAGTGGGTGGAAGGGATGGGGATGGGCATTGGTTTCCGTGCCTGCGTGTTTGGCTGGGGGATGCGCGGGGTGCGCCGGATGCCAAAAAGGGGATGGGAGGGGGTGAGATGGTGATTTTTCTCCACCTCCTATGAGGAGGATTGAGGGGATGCGGGAGATGAAGAACCCCAAAATGCCTCTTCGGCTTCCCCTCCATCATCATAAATACAAACCCAACTGAAAATACTACGATCTGATATTTCGCTCTCGATCGGCGGTACTGAAGGCTAGTACAGCGGACCTGCGCTAGAAAGCCAAGCAGGTGGTGGTCGTGGCCTCGCCGGAGACGCTGGTGGCAGGTGGAGGTTGGGCGGGACAGCAACCACATTCTACCTCTATACATCTTTTTTTTATGAATTTTCTTTCTCCCTTTTGTTATATAGCGAAGAGCTTCCAAATCCGCCTAATCTCAGATCTAGCGGCAACCGAGTGCGTTACCGGAGAAATTGGGTGAGGTGAGATTGGGATAAAACCAACAGGATTTTAAACTTGAAATTGCAACGGAATATTGAGGCGAGCAGTCCAAAATGGGATCAATTGCTTCCTGATGGTAAATTTGCATCATATTTCGTTGAATAACCCTCGATCTTCCTCTGAGTTGTGGATGATTGGACGAACCCCGACCGTCACACCTATGTAGGAGCTCACTCCTAATGAGAATTACGGAGGTTTGTCGAGGATGAGCAGGGGTAATGGGAAAGTGGGAGGGGTATTTGGGAGGGGTATTATGGTAAAATGAAGTGGGTAAGTGGGGGCAAATTGGACTTTTTTCGTTGCTCTATCCATCAAAAAATCAAAACACGACCAAACACACATAGGCTTATTTTGGTGTTTATAACCCCATCTCGTCCATCCCGAGAATCCATCCCCTTTATCCATCCCCATCCACTAAAATCCACCCCGTTGCCAAACACCCCCTAACTTAGGCCTCGTTTGGTATGAGTGTTGGAATCGGGATGGGAATCTGAATCGGAATGAAATTAAAAAATGATAATGACTCGTTATTGAAGCTACTTGTTTGGTATGTTGTCGGAATGAACCATTCCTGAAATAATAATAATAATAATAAAATTAAAATAGTGATCAAAGTAATAATATTAATAGAAATATATTATTATTATTATTAAAAATAAAAACATAATATATATTCAATAATAAAAAATTGATAATAATAATATATAAGTATAAATATAATATAATATAATTAATAATAATAATAATAATAATAATAATAATAATAATAATATAAAACTAATATATATAAAATAATAAAATATTGATAAAAAAATATTATTAATAGAAATATATTATTATTAAAAATAAAAATATAATATAATATATATTAAATAATAAAGTATTGATAATAATAATAATATAAATATAATAAAATAATGATAAAAATAATAATATTATTAGAAATATCTTATTATTATTATAAAATATACAAATATAATATAATACATATTAAATATTAAAGTATTGATAATGATAATAATATAAGTATAAATTTAATTTTATTTAAAATAATAATAATAATATAAAAATAATATAAAATATATAAATATTTATAATAAAAATATTAATAGAAATATATTATTATTATTAAAAAATAAAAATATAATATTATATATATATTAAATAATAAATTATTGATAATAAAAATGTAATATAATAGATTACATGCAATTTTTAATTTTTTTTAGCTAGTGTTACAATAGAGAGGGAAAGATGTTGCTTATATAAAAGTGTTACATTATTCTAAATAATGTTACATCCAATGTAACATAATTTGTACTAATGTAACAATTTGCTAATGTAAATTCAAATATGTTACAATAGACACACACGGTAACAAGTTATAAAAATGTTACATTTTAAATGTTACATTTTAAATGTTACATTAGGCTTGGAAATGTAGTAGTGCAACCACTGCATTCTAAGCCGTCGAATCAAATCTGAAGATGCAAGGGCTCACCGAACCAGATCTCAAGCTGCAAGGACTCTATTTTAGTTGCTTTAATTTTAAGCTTATGTATCTTTAATTTTAAGTTTATGTGTAATCTTTTAGCTTTTTTTCTTTTTTTTTTCTTTTGACTGGCGACCCTCTGCGTAGGGTCATCCAAGTCATCTTTTGATGGCTTCAAGATCGCTTTGTCGATCTACTTTTTGCCTACTGTCAAAAAAAAAATTCAATCTAATATACTTATTGGGATCGATTCAAATTCATTTACTAACTATCTATATCTAAATACTATATTAATTTATATCACATGTCCTCTCCATGTTCAAAGTTATTTGTGGAAATATTATTTACATAATATCATTTTATTATTGTAACTATATTTTCTAATATTATTTTTTTTGAAAAATACTATAATATTAATTACCCAATATTATTTGATGTTACATTTTTTAACCAATGGGATTAATTCAAAACATTTATCTTTCACTATTTATTATTTATTTTTCTCTTTATCTCTTTAACCCAAGTGTATTTTTTTTCTATTATTTTTAACACATTTACTAATCAATGGGTTTAATTAGAAATATTGAATTAAAATCTAATGTCTATGATTTATATATATCTAAATATTATTTATAAAAAAATCGCGTCATGGCGCGGGGATTGTACTAGTTGATATTTAAAACTGACACCTTTTTGACAAATGAGTAGTAAAAAAATAAGATATTTTAAAAATTGAAGCCAATACATATTGACAATTTTTGTAATGGAAGTCTGATTCTCATGAATTGATCCCAGTTCACAATTTTTAAATCGATATATGAGAATGGAAATCAATTCCATGAAGCTAAAAATTGATTCTATAAGAGTTGTAGGTCTTAAAATAAATGATATGTGAATGAAAAATCACAATTTTAAAGCCAATGAACCAGTAAAAAAAGGTGAAAAAATATTTATTTTAGTGTTTTTTATTCAAGAAGTGTAACTCGGGTTCAATATATGTATGAAAATTGTACTTATGGCGCAAAAAATAAAATAAAATTCAAATGTCCATCAATATTTATCATTTTACAATTTACCTTTATTTTTAAAAGAAAAATAATTGTTAACAAATGGACTATTGGACCATGTTGTAATTTTTATTTCTTTCGAAGTGTTGTTTGGGTTTTTAGCCCAACAACGGTTCTGAATCGGAAGCCCAACAAACAATTGTTGACAACTGCAAACCCTAAAATCTCATAAAACAACGTTTTCTTCTTCCTCTCTCTATATAATGAATCTTCTTAACGCCCCCAAATCCAATAGCTCACCAGAACTGAAAACCCTAGCCCTTGGCTTATGATTCGTCATCTATCTCTGGTTTTAGTTTCAATCCTCTTGGAATTCGTCTGATTTTGTGTTGAGCAGTGATGATGATTGCTTAAATTTCTGACACCTCTTGTATGAGAAGTGCTTCTCAGAAGCTCTTCGCTGAGCACTTACAGCTACTCTCTGAGCTCACCTTCTGTTTCTCCAATCTGCATTTTTTTTTTCATTGCGACTGTTCAAAAACAAGTTGATTGTTTCGATTTGGAATCTTGATTTTGAATTTGAATCGAGTGGTAATTCAGGCAACCCCCTAGCGGAGAAATACACATTGGCAAGGGAGGTGTTTAACTGCTCGTAGATTGAATTTTAGCTTTTGCTCTTCAGACTTGCTGAGATTCGTCGTTGAAGCTGGTCTAGTAAGCATTAGTACATTCTCTAATTTAGAAAATTTGTTATAGTAAATTCAATTTTGAGGCTTTTGCTGAAATGCAATATTTGGAAGTATTGAAATGTTTCAATTTGGTGATCTTTAATCATGGAGGTTTGTTTTGCTCTTTAGATTACATTCTGGATCATTAAAATGGTTAATTGAGTGGTGATTCAGGCAGCCCCCTAGCGGAGAAAATAGACATTGGCAAGGGAGGTGTTGAACTGCTCGGAGACCGAATTTTAACTTGTGCTCTTCAGATTTGCTGCTCTAGTAAGCATTAGTACATCTTCAAATTTGAAAATTTATATATCAATTGATGTTCTGAATTTGTTACCATGTTTGATTGAATTTGGTGTGACTCTGTATATATGATTTGATCGGGATGGAACGAGCAGTGATGATGATTGCTTAAATTTCTGACACCTCTTGTATGAGAAGAGCTTTTGTTTTTCAGAAGCTCTTTGCTGAGCACTTACAGCTATTCTCTGATCTCAATTTCTCTCCCTCTCTGTAATCTGTGATTTTGTATTCAAACTTGCAATCCAAATTGATTGTTTTTGCTTTGTTAAAAGAATTGGAATTTGAATCGAGTGGTGATTCAGGCAGCCCCCTAGCGAAGAAAATAAACATTGGCAAGGGAGGTGTTTAACTGCTCGTAGATTGAATTGCTTTTGCTCTTCAGATTCGCTGAGATTCGTCCTTGAAGCCGGTCTAGTAAGCATTAGTACATTCTTCAATTTTGAGAAATTTGCCTTTGTCCGATCAGCATGAATTCATTTTTAGGCTTAATTATGCATCAAATATCCCATTTCCACTCTAGGCTAATTGAAGTGAGGTAGTAAATGTTACAAATTGGTCATCAAAAATCTCATTTCCATATGCAATTCAAGGATAGATGACAATGTATTTGTCTAATATCAGTGATGTGCATATGCCGTGAACATCAAAAACATCTTGCCCACTTCAATGCGAGAATTTTAGTAACAGCTTGTTGATTGTTTATATGAGGGAACTCATCCTCGTAGTAGATAGGAAGCATTACTATTTACAACCAAATATCAACTATGTTAAGGGTGGAGAACCACTCAGTGGTTGGCAAGTTAGTGGTATGAATCGGAATTTCTCTATTAGAGACATATCCTTTCCTCAACTACATCGAGAGGATGCTTAAGAGTTACAGTAAAACTGACTCAAAACGTTAATGGGAAAAAACAGAACAAACGCAAACAAGATGACTCATGGAAGACCAGCATAATCGGATGCTTAAGAGTTGGTAAAACTGACTCAAAGTTAGTGGAAATATACAGAACAAACGCAAACAACATGACTCATGGAAGACCAGTATAATACTCCCTCCGTTCGGCAAAACTTGTCATTTTAGGGTGTTATTTTTGTTCAAAAAAACTTGTCATTATAGGTATTTTGCACTCTGTTTTACAAAAATGCCCTTGATATGATTGATAGTTTATTAGTTGTAGTTTTCGAAAAGAAGGGTAATAATTAGGGGTAAATTAGTACATATGTTAATTGCCTTAAAACTTGTGAATGAAGCTAAAATGACAAGTTTTGCCGAACGGAGGGAGTATTGGACAATACAATGAAGGTGAGTGAGGGAAAATGGGTGATGGGTAACAAACCCAAGAGCGAGAAAATATTTGCTACTATGTTGGGTGTTTGAGAACACCCGGAAGGGAGATAGATGGAGCTCTATATTTGCTACTATGTTGTGGTTGGCATGGAAGACCCGGAACGATCTTGTGTACGAGAACAAAGATAGAATCCATGGGCTAACTGTTGTGATGTGTGGATATTTGTCCCACATCGAAAAACACGGAAACCCGAGCCTTGTATATAAGTCAGTGGGTCACTCCTCCTATAGCCAATTGGTTTTAGGATGGAACCTCGCTAGTTTTGTGTGCTTGACTTGAGTGCGCATGATGCGCTCAGACGTGTGGACTCTCCTCGTTATATGGCCTCTGGAATTTATCACTAACACATCGAGTATGGCGAATGGCGTCAACCTACTACCATACTCGATCCAAGGCCAACAATGCGGTTAATTGTGACAGCGGGGCGGGGAATGTGGAGACCGTCTGGATGCCGCTACCATACTCGATCCAAGGCCAACAATGTGGTTAATTGTGACAGGGGGTGGGGAATGTGGAGATCGTCTGGATGCCGCCTGAGATTGGGTGGACCAAACTCAACATAGATGGTGTTTCGAAAGGTAACCCGGGACCAGCAGGAGGCGGAGGAATATTGAGAGACGGCCAGAGCATTTCTTGAGGGCGTTTGCGTTCTGGTGTGGTCATTGCTCGGCTCTGGCAGTAGAATTATGGGCGAAAGAGATGGGGTATCGAAGCTTATATTGGAGACGGATAGCACTATGGTCCAGGGCAATTTCTTGAGGGCGTTTGCGTTCTGGTGTGGTCATTGCTCGACTCTGGCAGCAGAATTATGGGCGAAAGAGATGGGGTATCGAAGCTTATATTGGAGACAGATAACACTATGGTCCGGGATATGTTCAGGCAGGAGGGGGAAAGAATTTTCATTCATCAGCACCTCGTCGCCTGATGCAGGGAGATTATGCACAACACCACATGGGAGATCAAGGTTCAACACAAATAGAGGGGGAAACAAGACAGCGGATGTGTTAGCAAACATAGGAGTGAGATCAGTTGAGGCTTTCACACTGTATTTCACTATCCCTGATGAGATCTCTGAATCAATGTATGTTCCCACCCATGGTGGGAATCCAAACTAGTTTTCAATAAAGTATAGGGCCCTCCTTCTTAACCAAAAAAAAAGAAAATATTTTCTTATTATGGATATCATATAAAATAGAGGGAATTTGTTGAAATGGACCTTTAAGCATCTTTAGTTAGGTAGTTAGCCTATCTAATTATTTTGTTAGGCGCGTTAGGCCCCTCTAAATTTGTTTTGGCCGCGTTAGACCCTTCCTCCCAAAGCTGTATCTCCTGGCCGCCGTCGTTGCGATTCCATCTCTCCGGCCTCTCCTCTCCACCCTCCTTCCGCTCTCGCTCTCCAAGCCAGGTAGCGGTGGCACCACCTCCTTCCAGAATGAGGCCATCGACCGACGAGAGCATATTCGGCCCTTGACAGGTGTGTCTCCGCCCCCAATTTGTCGTTTTTCTACTCAATTCGATTTTTCGATTGCTAAATTAGGGTGAGTTTGCTGAATAATCACTGTGGTTGATTCGCTGGTGAACTTGCCAACCCTACAGGTCATCGCAAAGACTTGCTGAATAATCACTGTGGCGAGTTCATGAAATCGATCAAGGTTTCTCCCTCTCTCTAGAGATCTTACCGCCTCCTTGAGTTTCAATTTCAGTTTGATTTTTTTTCGATAGTGATTAGGATTGGAAACTCAGAATAACACACGAAATTTATGATTTGGGGACTTGAGTAAGGCCTATAGATCGAAGTAAGCCTCATTTGGTGAAATCTTTGCTTGAGTTTCATCCTCTAATTCCCTTTTCAATGTTCTATCAAATGCAACTCTGCAAGACTCTTTAACAGTTCCATTCAAGATTCCTGAAATTGGATTGCTAATTTTGTAGAAAAGGGAGAATAGATGAATGAAATGCATCTGCGAGTTTCAAATACATTTTTATTTTATTTTTTGAAGAAAATGTTGGCAAGATTTGAGATTATGCCAATCTAATCCGGTCTATGCTTTTATATCTGTTTGTGAATTCTGTGAAGCCTTACTGGCTTGTAGCAAAATGTATACTGATGTCTATTATTAAGTTTCTTTCCTAATTGCAGCTGTGTGTATTTGTTTAGCTCTGTGACTAATTCTGCATTTGATTCAGGATTTTAAATTACCTGTAGAGTGATCAAGTGCAGTGCCATGGGAAGCAGCGAGGAGGCAAAGTCTTCCAAGTCTGATAAATCATCATCTTCGCCTACAAGGTGAAACATGTGTATCTTCATTTCATTTTTTGGTTTGAAAGGGGTTGTCATATCTGGATTTTGATGCCAGTTTGTGTATCTTCATTTCATTTTTTTTGCGACATTTGATTCCATTTTGGTTGGGGTTTACATTATCCCCAACTTTTTTGTGTGGTTGATTCCCTTTCATTCTTGTTTACTTATTCATTTTGGGGGGTGAGTTTGAATGCTGAAATGAAATGTTTGCCAATAGATAGATTTAGTGGCAGCTAGCTAAAGTGATGATTCCGACATCTGTTTACCTGGGATTGTAGTACGAATGTTTTCCGTGAATTTAAGAAAGCTTGCTGCACTACATGATTTTTATTTTTTAGTGTCTTAATATGTTTGAATGGATTCCAGGAATATTTATTTAGTGTTATTTTGCCTCTCTATCTAAAAGCACTTTGTGGTTTGATTGATGGAGCTATTGGAGCATGTTTTGGAATTCCAGCTGATCTTACATTGATCCCTTTTAGACTTAGTTTTAGTGAGTGATGGTTTTGGAATCACATTATAACCAGTGCTGACATAAGAAGCATAGTGTCGAGTTTTCTATGCACTAGACATGTTGCTTATGCTCTTCTAGGTGTCAAAGCTGCAACAGCTGCACCTTCTAGAGTACATAGAGATGAGCTGGAGCATCTTATGTTTGGAATTGAAGCAACAAATGCGTTGTGTAAGGCATGTCAAGAGAAATAAGCCTGTATTCCCATGTGTCTACTGTCTATGCACTTATGAAACAAGGTGTACTGATTTCTAGCATCAATAAATCAGTTGCCTATGCTGTTTTGTTTGTATAATGTTGCTATGCCATTCTTGTTGCAGAATCAGGGTAGTGAGTACTATAGATTTGTATAATGTTTGAGCGCACTATACGTACACACTGGGTACTCGTGTTTCATGTTGTTGAGGTATTTGACTGCTTGTGTTTTCTTACTTAAAAACGGGTACTTCCCAAAACCTATCCAGCTACAACACATGACCAACATGTGTTCAGGTAACCTATAAAACCATTATCAATTATTGGTGGCATACAAGTGTAATCATGATATCTATTGTTTGGCCATACACAATTCTGTTCGTGCTAGCTGAGATTTTGGATAGAAGTGGGTCTCCAATTTGTGATTCCATTACTTTGTAGTCTCTATCCATGATCGAATTTTCTGGCTCTTAAGAATATTTCAGATTTCTTCTACTTCTAGCTGGACAGCCTGGACATGAATTAAGTACTGAACATAGAGAACACATTTGATTCCTTGTGATGCCCTGACTTTTATAATTTTGTCTTGTATCCAGGAAGATTTATATGCTGTTGTAGATTGGGCATACAAGATTGATCCGTTGCAGTGCATTAATCCACTGGAAAGCCTGTTGCTTGAAACGTTAAGATACCTGAGCCACAAGCGCCTTCACCTCCGGGATCTTGCCCGTCAGATTGTCGAAGGAGAGATCAACAGTAGCATTTTCCGGCCACATAGTCCCCAATTCTGGCGGCAATCCACTGGAAAGCTTGTTGCTTGAAACGTTAAGATACCTGAGACCATATCTCCATGAGAGCGAAGGGGTGGCAGACTGGCAGCAGTGAGAGTGGGTTGGCAGCAGTGAGACAAAAGCAACGAAGATGGCAGTGCTTTGATTGGTAAGTAGAGGGGATTGATCATTGATGCATACTTGAGTTATTTTGGAGATGGCAGTGCTTTGATTGGTAAGTAGAGGGGATTATTCATATATTCTTTTTATCACTATCATGTGTGAAATTTGGGTACCTATTTTTACCATATGAGATATTTCGGAGCTCTACAGTCTTACATTTTGTACACATGCTATTGATGAAACATTTTTTTGGTTGAATAAGCATAATTATAATCTGATTATTGTTTCTCCTTTTCTCTTTGGTAAGAGGAACCTTGTGCTCCATTGTCTATTACTTCATTAGCTACTGCTTTTTCCCAGATATTGGATCCAAAGATGGATTCATGTATGGACAATGGGAAGGACATTGATACAGGACAGTGTGTTTCCTGGTTTGATAGTTTCTTTCTCTCATCTTTTTTCTCTCATCTTTTTTGATTCCACATTTCATATTTCAATGTCACCAATTTTATAAAAATATCATCACAAATGATTGAGATCAATTAATGAATAAAAACCATCAATAAAATTCTCATCAATAAAAAGATTTCATCAATGAAGTGTAATTACGTATTAAGCTCATATGTCATCAATTGTATAAAAATATCATCAACAAAGAATGTCATCAGACTCATCACAAGTATCTCATCACTCATCGGTGAATAAAAGTAGAATCAATGAAAATATATCGATATACAATTTACTGAATTACAAAAGTGACATCAAACGATTTGATTAAAAAAGTGGCATCGAATAATTACAGTTGAGTTACTTTTAAAAAGTGGCATCAATTTAAAGAAAAAATGTCATCAAAACACTATTTAAAAAAAATTGGCATCACGATAAAAAATGTCATCAAAATACTAATTTGAAAAAAATATCATCAAAATACTAATGTGCAAAAAATTCATCAAAAAAATGGCATCACGCTAAAAAAATATCATCAAAAAAATTGGCATAAAAAAATTGGCATCAGTCGTTAGCAGTAAAAAAAATGGCATCAATGGTCAACGTGAGATTACAGTAAACAAAAAATGTCATCAAAGTTTTAAAAAAGTGGCATTAAAAAAGTGTCATCCAATCATTTCATTAGAAAAGTGGCATCAAAGTGAATATAAAATATAATAAAATTTTGGCATAAAAACGGTAAAATATAGCATCACTAAAAAAATAAAAATAAAATAAAATAAATGGGTTGGTCAACGTTGACCGGTCAATGGTCAAATGGTTGACCATTGACCAACCCACTCTATTGGGAAGGGGTCTAGGGCAAAACTAATTAAATTGATTTAGGGCCTAAGTACCCAATTGAATATTTAAAAAAGGTCATCTACCAAAATCACCCTATAAAATATCGTTTACATGGGTATCATATACAATATTTTAAAAAAAAATTTTTTTTTAACAATTTTGTGGTAACTATTAATAAGTACGTAAGAAATTGTGAAAAAATTAAAGTAAAATAAATAAATAGGTTTTTTTTATCATCCTAAATGTAAGTGAATAGTGAATAATATGTGAAGCTACCTTTAGCTCATGGTTCCACGGCTGTTTATGCATATTTTTTAGATTTATTTTGAATAAGTAATAATTTCAAATATGAGACAGAGAGTATGGTAAGTCGAGTGCCCACTCCACATACTGGCAGGATGTGGGACAGTGAGTTGTGAATTTATGAAAAAGCTAAAGAGACAATATTTAACCATTGGGTAGCCAGAAGGAGAAATCCACAACGTGCAAAGGATAACTCCGGAGAGAAATTGCAGATCACATGATATTCCCCATCATAACCACAAACTAACGAGTCAAAACCCTACACAAATCAGAAACCTATCTGCCTAGAGGCCGAACGGAGAACCTAGGTAGAGAATGTTTTCAATTTTGCAAGATTAGTTTAAGATTATTATTTATTTAATCTTAATAAAAATATATATAACAAAATAAACATATATATAAATATTTTTTTAGAATGATAAAACTATATAAAATATTTATTTTTTTAATAATTTTTGCACAATTTTGTATTTATTAATTGTAATTATGAAATTGTTTTAAAAGATTTACAATTTTTTTTTTTATCATTTTAAAAAAGTGGGCGTGAATGATAATATAATCTATATGTAATATAATCCAACGTAATATATTTGCATGATCATATCTACCACTACCGGTGTAGTTTTTTAAAGGCCATTTTGCATAACTAGACCAAAAAAAAAAACTTTGCACAAATAGCCATGTCCCTTGTTTATTTGCTAGGGGTAGAAAGTGGATATTTTTTGCAAATAAAAATAACAACTGGGAGTGGAAGTTGCAGGTGAAGGTGAGGGACACTGTAGCTACACATACACTGTAGCTGTCAGTAGGTGTCAATGACATGTGGCACCAAAAGGCATCCTCCGTTCATTTAAGAAAACTGTAGACTGCCCATCTTACCAATAGAATTAATTGGTCATACGAATAGGCTAAACATGTCTTTCCATACCTGGAGATATTTTGGAAAGAATCTGGAGGGGATTCACTGTAGCTGATTTGGCGGGCTGTGAGTGTAGTTTTGGCGCCAAAATAGGGTTCCTCCTTTGAGGAAGGGGAAGCATTTATGAGGGGAAAATGCAATGATTGCATTGATGAGTGTCCCCCAAGAACATATATAAGCTTGAGAGGAGGATATGAAACACCATAACATGCTATGCAAAAAGTGAGGATGAATAGGAGAGAAGCGGAAAGGACGGGGAAAAAGTTACTCGTTCATTCCAGGAAACGATACAGTCCCCATCCTACTAATAGAATATTTCCGTCCTACCAATAGTGTCCAACTGTCCTTTCATACCTGAAAAAGTGCAAGAAGTTTGTCCGATGACAGTGGCAACGATGAGTAAATGATCTTGTACCTATCATTTGTAGTTGTTCCTTTTTCTTATAACAGAACTACCCCAAGGTGACGGTTTCACGAGACCAGTTGCAGAGAGTTCGTAATTTATACTCTCTTTTTGATCAATTGCATAACTTGCAAATTAAGATTACAAATTCAAGCGCTATTTTTGCTTCTTGCGAAATTATCACTTCTTGATGCCTAGACGATCATAAGGACCCATTGAAAATAGTCTATTAGCTCAATTGGTAAAGCGTTGTGTTTGCACACAAAAATGTGACTTCGACTCTCACATAGGCTAATACGGAGTATGTGTTCATGAATCTCTCTAAACATATACAATTATGAACTTGGCAAAAAATATATATAATAATGGTAGGACAAATTTACGAACATGTTAGGACAAATTCATAAATCTTTCTGAACTTATACGATTATGAACTTGAAAGGAAATAACTTCAGTCTCTGCCCGTGGAACCTGCCTTCACCTTTTGCTTTTCTGAGATTCACGTGGAAGTAAATTTTTTTCGTAAAGTCAATTATGCATTTACATTTTTCCAATAGTATAAATATATCGTACCATCAGTGTGCATCTATCCTACCATTAGTGTCAAGTTATACAGGAATTACTGGGTTTCCATTATGATCCTACCAATATCATTATTTCCTCCCACCATTAGTTTCCATCAATCCTACCATTATGATCCTACCGCTATCGTTGTTTTCTCCTACCATTAGTTTTCATCTATCCTACCATTTTTGTGCATCTATCATACCAATATAAATAGCTTTCAAGGAAAATCAAGCTAGAAACCGTAGCAAATTATGTTCCACATTTTTCAGAAAAACAGCCAAGGGTAGAGGGTTTCCAGTCTACAACAGAAGATGAAGAAAACCTAAGTAACATTATATCCAAGAGTATATGCTCTAATTCAGTCGTTCTAGCATTGAATTAGATTGGATTCATGAATTTGATTGATAGAAATTCGGTTGAGATTGACATTTATGGATTGGTAATTGAGATTGAGATTAGGGTCAATTCACGCCTCAATGATTACTAGTATGGGATTTGTGGATTGGTCAATATTAATTATACTTCTTTGCCAACAGTACAAATATATCTTACCATTCGTGTACATCTATCCTACCATTAGTGTCAAGTTATACACTTAGGAATTTCGGTGATTACATTTTTATCATACCAATATCGTATATTTATCCTACCAGATTCACAAATTTGTCCTACCACTAGTCTATATTTCCTATCAAGTTCATAATTTTATAAGTTCAGAGATATTCATAATTCATAAATTTGTCGTACCAGATTCATAAATTTGTCCTGCCATTAGTGTATATATTTCCTACCATGTTAAATCGTATAAGTCCACAGAGATATGAACGCATACTCTGTATTAGCCTATGTGAGAGTCGAACTCACATCTTTGTGTGCAAACACAGCGCTCTACCAATTGAGCTAATATGCTATTTTCCATCCATCTTCATTATGAATGCATATCAAATAAGCTTCTAAGAGCATTCGACAATTCATATTTTGTTGTTGATTATTCAGTGCCCATTTGATCATAATTTATAGTTGGAAAAGCATTGCTCACTCTAAACAATTTCTTCCCATTTCAACAACTCATGAATACCTCTGTAGAATCCAACTGCTTCTTGGTGAAGTGTGATGGACATAAGAAACCTTCAGCTCTAAATAAGTTATATCGAAAACATGGGGATTGACGGGAATGCACTCTTCTTTAGCAGACCGGAGAGACATTCATCACCATTGCTAGTTAACTCTGCATTCTCCAACCTCTATAGCCATCATGATCTATACAAAACCTAAAATAAACTAAAGGCATGATTATATATCTATACAATGGGAATGATTAGTCATCGTAATCAATCTGCAACAAAATTACTCTAGATTGTCTAAGAAAATCTTACTATATGCAGGTAACCAAAAAATTAGAATCAACATCCGAGAGAGAACAGAATTGCAGTATGCTCCTAGACAGACAGATATAAGGTCCCTGGAAATAAGACATAAAGCCCAGACTACCTCTAAATGAGAACCACACCCCCAAAGCAACCATATGGTCAACAAACAACTGAAATTTCTTTGGACCATCAGACCACACAACAATCGACCCCTGAGTAGAAAAATTGAATAATGACAGAAGCCACCTAAAACTGAGATCTGTAGGAGTACCAAAACACAAACCAGAGATATGAATAATGAAGAGGCAAATAGGCTTACCAACATAAAAAGAATCCCCAAGAAATAATCCAAACCGACAGAAATTGAAAGCACTGGCACAACAAACATAAATTTCAGCAAACACGAACCCAAACCGACAGAAATTGGAATCACTGTCACAACATACAAAATTTACAGCAAACACAGATGCACAGACCTTAGAATTCAGCATATAAAAGACCCTTAACAAGTAAATAAAACCGACAGCAGACCTTAACAAATGAATAATTTACATAATTGAATTTCGATTCCAATTCGTAGTAAGATCATAAAGTTTATAACTAACAAAAAATACGTCACTTTTCATATGTTTGATCACTAATCATTGACTAATAGAAATATATTTCTTTGTTTTATTTTTTTTATCCGATTTGTTTTAGATATTATTGATAATAAATTTTTATAAGTATAATACATATGCTCAGATGTGTAATTGGGACCTATTTGATGAGTCATGTTCAATGGACATTTACTAAAACAATTAACTTGAATTAAACACTTACTGAATACATGGATGGATGCATACAGATATGGCGTTCTTTTTCAAGAATCCAGAATTTAGACAGCAAAGGAAAGCAAATCTGAATTTGTTTTCCAAGAAAACTGAGTGATCAGTAATCAGAGTAAAAACACGTCAGATTGATTCTAAAACTACACCAATTTTTTTTTTTATGAAACCTGTTAGGGTTAAAGAAAACAGATTCGGGAAATATACCTCAAAGGCTCCAGTAAAACTCCACTTCAGGTGGTTTGTCTTAAGTCGAGGAATCACAACGAATTCAAGTCGATAAAATTTCCAAAAACCTAAATTCGTCGGAAGGAAGGCTCACCGTTCTGGACGAATCCGCCCAAACTGCTGTAGTCGGACACCCATTGGAAGAATGGGGATGATTCGAGGAGCGCACCACCCCTAATCGCCGCAAACCCTAGAACACGGAGAGAGGGAAGGGGAAAGCTATGGGTAAGAGGCGGTGATTTTGGAACGGGCTTAGACGACGAAGAACAAGGCGAGTCCTCCCTATCGCGAGTCGCGACGCCACTTGTTGAGGCACTTAGCGTGGCCTAGAATCCGGAACTCCTCCGTGCCCTCCCCATCTTCATCATCGGCGTCGTCTTTCTCCTCGGGATCCCTGTTGAGCTCGTGGAGAGGGCCTCTCTCATCGAAGCCGTTCTCAACCCTGGAATTCTGCGTGGACTGCTGCAGCCTGCAGAGGGATCGACGAATTCTTGGGCAATCTGGAGTCGATCTGGAACGAGATCGATTCGTCGTTCATCCGAGGGGCCCTAATCGTGTTCTCCAATGGTGCTCACACAGGATTTGGCTCGGAGGAGGCAGCGATGGATCTGAGTTCCTTCTCTTCCCAGGTCACCTCCTACAACCGGTAATGAACAATGCCATAAAACCGGAAGTTTTATTTGCTTGTGATAGTCAGGCTATTTTGGGCCAATTTTTTGCCTTGTTGGCTAATTGTACAATTAGGCCCAAATTTTGGTCTAGTTACTACCATTTCCTCTTTTTTAAATACTCCATGTCATAACAACTTGACTCAACGGGACACGGAATAGTAGCAAATCCATTTTTTTTTTATAATGTGGGGATTCCTTGTTGACTAATTGAACCCTAGCATGTAAAGGACACAAACCGATAAACCATGCGGAAAGCCACCAGATTTAATTACATAAAATGGGTAAAGAATGGGATTTGAGGCCACCTCTCCCTTACTTCTTGCGGAATCGGAGTAGCGTCCATGGGAGTGATGAGACCGGAGTTGGTGATGAAATCGATTGTTCCGATGGTTATGGCTGGTGTTATTTATGTCCTAATTATTGATGTGATTATTAGTACCGGTATAAACCCAAGGCTAAATGCTATTTCCTCTTCGATGGTTATGCGCATCTCTCTTCCCGTCTTGCTTGCGGTCTCGTTGGTCTTTCTGCTTGTATGGTTATCGGGATCGTTAGCGATGGCGGTGTCAGATCTGTGTTGTTCCTATTTCCTAATTGTTATGTTTTGTAATCCTTGTAATAAGTTGTAAAACAAGACATTGGTTTATTTGGTTTCCTAAGATGCACTAGGAATCTAGGACAGGGTCTCTATAGGCTCTACTAGACTTAGCCATTGCCATGGTCAAGGAAAAGCTCATTGGACCCATGGTTGCACCATGATTAGGTCCAATGGCTAGCCTTGAGCCATTAGGCGAAGCTGAGTGTGGTTATGCCTTATTAGAGTTATTTGTTGGGTCTGTTTGTGGTTGTTGCTTGCAGGCTTGAGCTCACGTGAGATTTGGGCCTATTCCATCTAGCCCAAATCTAAGCCCAGCTCTCTTGGCTCTCTATCGACCGTTGTAACCCTAAGCCTATATAAGCTCTCTTCCGGATGCCTTTGAGAACTGTAGCATCGTCTCACTCTCTCTGGTAAGCCAAGGGGCGATTAGGGTTTGGGAGAAAAACACAAGGGTCCGGTTTTCTGGCCACCCAACGTCGGCGATTCTCTTCAAGGGTGCTCTTCTGGGTTGATGCTACCTGAGTACCTGCTTGGTTGACGAAGAAGAAGAAGAATGGAGGGTTCTGCAAGGAGAAATCTCCCCTGAGATTTCTCGGTGTCCTTCACGGACTTTCTCTAACCTTATTCCTCGTTTATCTTCTTAGTCCTTGTTTGATAGAATCGCGTCTTAGATCTAGTGCATCTAGAACCTCTGTAACCTGTCTTGAACCTTTGGTTGCTTAGTGGAATTGGGTGAACCTCCCCTCCTGAGGTTCCGCGGATGTAGGGAAACCGAACCGCGTAAACAAAGCTTTGTGTCTCTCGTTTATGCATGTTTATCGCTTTACTTGAGTTTGTCGAAAGCTATTCGAAGTGAGAAACCCTAGATCGATCAAATTGGTATCAGAGCCTAGGCTTGACTCTCTTTTCGTTCACGAAAAGAAGTTGAACCGGCCTTGATCCTTTAAGCTTCCGCTGGATCTAGAGTTTACTGTCTTCGTTTAGTTTGTTTTTTGTGTTTTCTGTTCTTCAGTGCAAGAAAAACCAAAAAAAAACATAGCTTTGTTTACTTTAGGGTTTCCTAGATCTAGCCTTCCTTGCTTTATATTCCTTATTTTTAAGTTATTTCTAACTTAGATCTGTGTTTTTCTATGGCAGAGAACACTGTGAGGATGAAGCCCTTCGATGGGTCCACTGACTTTGCCATGTGGCAAGTCAAAATGAAGGATGTGTTGATAAAGGAGAAGTGCTGAAAGGCTGTGAAAGAAGCCTATCCTGTTGGCACAACAGATGCATCCAAGTCTGAAATGGATGAGCAAGCTCATTCTGAGATAATGATCAGGTTAGCTGACGACGTAGCTCGTCAGGTGGTGAGTAAAACTACTGCTAAAACTCTCTGGGATGCACTTGGGTCTCTTTACTTGACTAAGTCTTTGCCTAGAAAGATATCTTTGCTATGTCGTTTGTTCACCTTTAAAATGGATGTTAACCTGTCATTAAATGAAAACTTGGATAAATTTCTTAGACTTACTCAAGAGCTTGAAAGATGTGATGATAAGGTTAAGGATACTCATCAAGCTGTTTTGTTATTGAACTCTCTGCCTTCACAATTTGACACTTTTAAGGATGTGATACAATTCAGTAATGAAGACTTAAGTAAAGAAAAAATCCTTGAGTCTATTATTGAGAAAAATGAGATTATGAAAGTGTTCAAAACCAAAAATGAAAAGAAAGCTGAAAACAATGTCAAATCTGAGGCTCTCTTTACTAAGGCTAAGAGTAAGAACAATAACAAGAAGTCTAAGAAGAAAGATAAGGAAAAAGATGAGTCTAGTTCTTCTGGGGAAGGTAACAGTAACAAAAATTGCCATTATTGTGACAAACCTGGGCATTTTATTAAAGACTGTTATAAAAAGAAAAAGGCTGATGAAAACAAGAAGAAAAAGGAAACTGCTGCTGTTCTTGAACAACAAACTGATTATTCCCATCAACTGCTTGTGTGCTCTTCTAAGGTGCCTGCTAATACTTGGATTTTAGACTCTGGCTGCACTATTCATGCTACTCCTGATAGATCTATGTTTAGCTCTTTTTCTGAGTATGATGGTGGTGATGTTTTGCTTGGTGATGACACTGCTTTGTCTATTAAGGGTATTGAAAATGTGCCTATTAGAATGTTTGATGGGAAAGTCAGGGTTCTCCAAAAGGTCAGGTGGGTGCCTGACCTTAAGAGAAATTTGATGTCTGAATCTATTTTGGATGATTCCAAGTATCACATTAACACTTACAGTGGAATTAAGGAAGTCTCTAAAAATGGGACTACACTTATACGCAGTATCAAGAAAAGAGGGCTATACTGTGTTATAGGCACTCCTGAATTGAACTGTACCACTGTTAAGGATGGTGTGACACTTGATCATACGAAACTTTGGCACTCTAGACTTGGTCATATTGGCTTTAATGGTTTGAATCACCTGTTTAAATCTGGCATGATTAATTCTAAACCTGTTGATCTGAAATTGTGTGAGGGTTGCATCTATGGTAAGAAATCTAGACATGCTTTTCCTAAGTCTTCTTATGTTGCAACTAAACCTCTTGAGTATGTGCATTCTGATTTGTGGGGTCCTGCTCAGATTGATACTATAGGGGGTAGAAAATATTTCATATCTTTTATAGATCATTACTCAAGAAAGGTGTGGGTTTATTTGCTTAAATAAAAAACTGAAGCTTTTGATGTGTTTAAGACTTGGAAGTTGCATGTTGAAAATGAATCTGACCATAAATTGAAATGTTTAAGAACCGACAATGGCTTAGAATTTTGTAATCATGCATTTAGTGATTTCTGTAAGCATCATGGTGTCAAAAGGCATTTCTCAGTCCCTGGCACACCTCAGCAAAATGGTGTGGCTGAGAGAATGAACAAGACCTTGCTTGAAAAAGCAAGGTGGATGTTATTCAGTGCTGGGATGAAACCTTATTTGTGGGGTGAGGCTGTCAACACAGCTGCATACCTCATAAATAGGTGCCCTTCTTCTGCTGTGGAGTTTAAGACTCCACAGGAGTTGTGGTCTGGGAAAAAGCCTGACTTGACACACCTTAGGCCCTTTGGATGCACTGCCTACACACATGTGTCTCAAGGCAAGCTGCAACCAAGGGCCCAAAAGGCAGTCATGTTAGGATATCCTGAGGGCACAAAGGGTTACAAGTTATTGCTCATACAACCTCATGGTTTCAAAGTAATAACTTCAAGAAATGTGACTTTTGATGAGGATGCTTACCATTATAAAGCTGAACTGACAAGCTCTGATGAGAATGCAGGTACCCCTGGAGCAGCTGAGGATCCTCCAACCTTCTTCTTACCTCATGAAGCCATCCAACCTCCAGATGATGAGGATGGGCCCTTCCCTGAAGACAGCTCCTCTCATGGTGGGGAGCATAACTCAGAGCTTCCTTCAAACCAAGAAAATGGTCATTCAAATGACCACATTGAAAATGAAGTGCATTCACCCCACCAATCTGGTGGGGAAGTAAGTTCATCTTCCTCTCTCTCAAGCTCTCAGTCTGGAGAGTCCTCTATGAATGATACTTCTGTGCATCATATCCCTGATTACAGTGACTATCAACTCACTAGAGATAGAGAACCTAGGGCAATTAAACCTAATAGCTGGTATATCAATTTTGCTGAACTGGAAGATGTTGATTTGGTGGAGTTTGCATTCATTTCTGCTGAACTTGTTAGATCTTATACTCCTGAAACTTTTGACCAAGCTATGAAAAATGCTAATTCTAAGTATTGGTTAAAAGCTATGCAAGATGAGTTACAATCTATGCTTGTGAACAAGACTTGGGTGTTAGTTCCTAAACCTAAAAATGCTAGGATCATAGATTGTAAATGGATCTACAAGTTAAAGGAAAGTGTAAAACCTCATGAACCACCTAGATACAAAGCTAGATTAGTGGCCAAGGGTTTTACTCAAAAAGTGGGAATTGATTACAATGACATCTTTGCACCTGTGGTTAAATATAAAACACTTAGGTTAATGCTTGCTGTTGCCATTGTTTATGACTAGGACTTGGAGCAAATGGATGTCAAAACTGCTTTTTTACATGGTGATTTGCATGAGATCATTTATATGAGTCAGCCAAAAGGATTTGTTGATGCTAATAAACCTGATCATGTTTGTCTTCTTAAGAAATCTATATATGGTTTAAAGCAGAGTCCTAGGCAATGGAACTTAAAATTTGATTCTTGCATGAAGAAACTTGGTTTCCAGAAAAGTAGTTATGACACTTGCTTGTATTTCAAAGGTGTTAAGTCTAAATCTCCTTTGTTTGTGCTCCTTTATGTTGATGACATCCTTATCTTGTGCAACTCTAAAGTTCTTATTGCTGCTGTAAAAGGGACTTGAAACTGCATTTTGATATGAAAGATTTAGGAGCTGCTAAAAGAATACTTGGCATTAACATCACAAGAGATAGAAAACAGAAACTGATGTGGCTTTCTCAAAGTGATTATGTGCAGAAGGTGCTTGATAAATTCAACATGAATTGCTCTAGACCCACAAGTATTCCCTTAGGAGGGCACTTAGACTTAACTAAGAAACATTGTCCCACTGAAGAAGCTGAAAAACAAAAGATGTCTAAAATTCCCTATGATGTTGCTGTTGGGTCTGTCATGTATGCCATGTTGTGCACTAGACCTGACCTTGCTTTTGCTATAAGTGTTCTTAGCCGATTTATGTCTAACCCTGGCGATGTTCATTGGGAAGGCATGAAGTATTTACTTAGATACCTCTGTGGCACCAAAAATTACTGCCTTGTGTTTGGTGAACATGCTTCAAAGCATGATTTGCATGGGTTTGTTGATTCTGATTATGCAGGAAATAAAGATGACAGGAAATCAACTTCATCCTATGTCTACACTTGGGCTGGTAATTGTATATCATGGAAGTCACAGCTACAATCAGTTGTAGCTCTGTCATCCACAGAGGCTGAGTATGTTGCTGCAACTGAGGCAGCTAAAGAAGCTTCCTGGCTGGCTGGAATACTTGGTGAAATCTTCCCTATTACTTTCTTACCTGTTTTACATATGGATAGCCAAAGTGCCTTGTACTTGTGTAAGGATCCTGTATACCATGAAAGGACCAAACACATAGATGTGAGGCACCATTACATCCGTGTTCAGGTTGAAAAAAATCTAATAGATGTGAAGAAGATTAAGGGAGACCTTAATCCTGCTGACTTTGGTACTAAGATTGTCACAGCTGACAAATTCTCCTTTTGCAGGAACTTCCTGCATATATGGGAGAGTACCTAAGTGCCTTAGTTGTTCATGAACCGACGGCGGACTGGAGGGAATCCCAATTCACTACTGGTGGCCAAAGAAGGAACTTTATCACAAGGATTAGAAGGGCATTTGTTATGTTTTGTAATCCTTGTAATAAGTTGTAAAACAAGACATTGGTTTATTTGGTTTCCTAAGATGCACTAGGAATCTAGGACATGTTCTCTATAGGCTCTACTAGACTTAGCCATTGCCATGGTCAAGGAAAAGCTCATTGGACCCATGGTTGCACCATGATTAGGTCCAATGGCTAGCCTTGAGCCATTAGGTGAAGCTGAGTGTGGTTATGCCTTATTAGAGTTATTTGTTGGGTCTGTTTGTGGTTGTTGCTTGCAGGCTTGAGCTCACGCGAGATTTGGGCCTATTCCATCTAGCCCAAATCTAAGCCCAGCTCTCTTGGCTCTCTATCGACCGTTGTAACCCTAAGCCTATATAAGCTCTCTTCCGGATGCCTTTGAGAACTGTAGCATCGTCTCACTCTCTCTGGTAAGCCAAGGGGCGATTAGGGTTTGGGAGAAAGACACAAGGGTCCGGTTTTCTGGCCACCCAACGTCGGCGATTCTCTTCAAGGGTGCTCTTCTGGGTTGATGCTACCTGAGTACCTGCTTGGTTGACGAAGAAGAAGAAGAATGGAGGGTTCTGCAAGGAGAAATCTCCCCTGAGATTTCTCGGTCTCCTTCACGGACTTTCTCTAACCCTATTCCTCGTTTATCTTCTTAGTCCTTGTTTGATAGAATCGCGTCTTAGATCTAGTGCATCTAGAACCTCTGTAACCTGTCTTGAACCTTTGGTTGCTTAGTGGAATTGGGTGAACCTCCCCTCCTGAGGTTCCGCGGATGTAGGGAAACCGAACCGCGTAAACAAAGCTTTGTGTCTCTCGTTTATGCATGTTTATCGCTTTACTTGAGTTTGTCGAAAGCTATTCGAAGTGAGAAACCCTAGATCGATCACCAATTTTTCGTTTTTGTGATTGAACTGAAATCCTCCGATTGTTTTGTAATTTTTTGTTTACAGGTGGTGGCTTTGATTTGTTTGATTCTTAAATGTGCAAATAGCTACCTTTGTTGATTTACTTCTGCATTTCATTGATTACGAGTTGAATTTGGATGTGACATTGGTTCAAGGTATTTACAACAGCAAATGCAGGCTGGTTGCATAAGGGAGATTGGAAATATTTTAGCTATCCTCGTTTTGTATAAGACCCATAGTGGTTCAAGGTATTTTCAGGCCAGGTTGGTTGAATTTGGAGCTTGATGTGATTAGTGAGTTTTTTTTTCTCGAGTTTGATCTTTTGAGTATCTCAATGCGTAAATATATAAACTTCATCTTACCGTTATAAGAAACTCATCTCACCCTTTTACAAATTGTCATCAAGTGTGTTCATTGGCATTTGGCAATGGAGATCACCTACATGCCACAAGCCTACAACATTTACTACAACACTCCCTACCCCACTAAATTATTTTCACATTTATTTAATTTTTAATTTTTTTTATAAAAATTATAAAAATTATATTCATATTTTAAACATCTATTTTTTAATTTTTATATATTTATAAACTTTTATTTTGAAAAATCATGATTTAAAATTTGTTATAATTATAGGGTGCCACTATATACACCGCAAATCCGAATTAAGGATTTGCACGTCCACTATTTAAACATTGCACGTCCTTAACAACGTGCAAGCACGTCCTTAAGGACGTGCAATACTTGCACGTTGTTAAGGACGTGCAAACCCTAGTTAGGGTTTTGCGTTTAGGGTTTAGGGTTTAGGGTTTAGGTTTTCCGACGGTTTTGTAATGTTAATTGATAAAATTGAAGTGTTTAGCTAGTGGATTTGAAGGATTTATGGTCAAATTAAACAGAACACAAGAATTGTTAAGGTTTTCATTCGGATAATATGCGAATAACGTTACAAGGAATGGAAAAAAAGGTTTACATTCATAAGTTTAATAAAGTTGTGGAATACAATCTAGGAAAATAGTAAAGGACGGCCGACATCGGCACGCAAGGCTCTAAATCTCTCAATCTGAGCTTGAAACGGAGCATCCCATCCTTTGACGCTCGGATGATGATGTTCGACCCATTCTAGTGGAGGCGGCGGAAGAGGAGCGTTAGGACGCAACCAGATCTATGAGAACAAAAATTTAGAGTTAGAGTATTGACATATGTATGAAAATCATGAATAGGTAATAAAAAAGACGTTTGAAGTCGTACCGCGGCAAAATGGTCTTGGTTTCCGATGCAGGCTACACAAAGAGTTGCTGATTGGGGAGGGTTGTTAGCAGATGCCGGCGAGATCATGGGGAGACATGTGAACGGATGATGCCAAGCTAGGACGACGAGAGGAATCTGATATACCGTCGCAAATACTAAACCCATGATGGGGAGCTCTATCCACCGTCTCCTATCACCATGTGTGGCTCCGGCACATCTCTGGTAGTCGACGAACTGCTGGAATGGGTACTCTCCCGTATAACAACCGGCGTACAGATCGGCGTGATCCTCCAAGTGATTGCATAGTAACGTTTTGAGTTCCGGGAAAGCAGTCTCGCCGATCGGTGATGTCAAAGCCGCCAAAGCACGGTAGCCACAATGACCATCTCCAACAGTGTCCCTCACCCTCTCAATATGACCGAACATGAAGGGATCAACGTTGTTTCGACCCCAGTTGAACCCTCCGAACACATCATCACGTCCACGTCGAGCTGAGGTCGCTTGTGGACGAGGCCGAGCAGCATTTCGAGCAGCACGCGCTTCTTCTCTCTCAAACCTTTCCCTTATCTCCTCGTATGGCAACGGGTTGGTTCTGCAGGCATTCCTCGACCCCCGAGGCCTCCCCTTCCTTCGGACGCTTGCTGATGAGGGTGGGTGCAGCTCATCCTCGCATACATCGTTGGAAGCTGTGTATGAAGATGATAGCTCATACGGCAGCGGGGTGTCGTCGAGGTTAGTCCATGTCAAATCCATCCAGAACGGGTGGATGTCCTCGGCGGGTATCGGAGTGCCGGAGTTGACGTATGCCTAAATCTCATGGACACAAGGGATCCCGTAACAAACCCTCCAATGTCGGTCCGTGCATACCGGAGGAACCTTTTGGTTCACGACGTCCTGCCACATCTTGTACAGATAATCGAAGCACTTTTTAGAGATTAAAGTCTTTACCTCATCGAAAAGGTTGACTTTATACGCCGCTGTTGGCCATTTGAAGCGGTCGATCTCCAAAGCAGTTTGCAGCTCATGCAGTTGACAATCATTGACTCTATGGATTGCATCGATCACGATGCGGAAGTCACCAGTTGATGAGTGAAGTGCCTCCTTCAGAACCTTGTGTTGACCCTCAACTCTGTACACATTGAAGTGCATACCACTAAATATTCGATATTATATCATATTGTAATGGGAGATATGAAGTAAGGTTGTACCTGTTTGTCGTACGGGTGCCGAGATGGAAGACATTATCTACGTAGCACCGAACAATGCTCCTGCTGTATGGAAGCCAAACCGACTCCAAATACGCCACCACACCTGGGAATAGGTGCCATGCAGCTCGTAGCGCCCGACGACGTCGGTTGAATGATTCCTCCGACCTCGATTCGAACAGCCCCCAACAGTTGCCCTTAAAGATGCCAGCGTGGTTTAAATTCTTCGTGATCTTCAGAGCTGCTTCCTCGCATCTTCTCGTCACGTGTAACCAACAAAGGAGATGCTGGACGTCGGGGAAGACAACATTCAGCGCCGCCAAGAGACCTAGCTCTCGATCAGTCATGATAGCTTGAGGCTGAACGCTCCCAAGCAAGATCTGAAGCTGTCGCAACACCCAGGCGTATGTGTCTTCGTTCTCTTGCGACATGAAGGCATAGGCGATACAGTAAGTATTGCCTGAGGGTGTGAACCCGACCACCTCGCACAAAGGAATCCCATATCTGCATGTGTAAATATGTTACATATAAAATACTTTATAATTGGCTATATGTGCAATAATGTAATCGTAATTAAGTAACTTACGCATTTGTTTTGTATGTGCTGTCCATTATGATGACGTAATGGAACCTTCGGAGAAGGCGTATCCCGTCGGGATGCGCGAGGAAGAGGTCGCTCAAGACGTTGTCGTCATCCGGATGTCGTCTGAAGTCGTAGTAGTACCTTCTTTCCCGCAGATGGTGCAAGGTATCCTGGGTCATCGTCCGACTACCTCTTTCTTCGGCGACCATCATGGCGAGCGTGTTGGTAAGGCTCTTCCTTGACGTGACGCTGGTATCATCCAACTGCCTCAATCCGTACCCAATGGTTTTTGGAGGAGTGCCAACTTCCTTCATCCACCTCGCCATCTTCATTTCCCCCTCTGTCATCTGTCCGGCGATGGCGTGACCCTTCAACCTCGTGGAAAGCCCATGGTTATGAACACCATGGGTTACCGTCATGTGCCACTGACCCGGCGGAGCTTCGTGTCCGTGTAGAGAGAATGGACAACCACTTATCTTCGATTGTGTGCTCCGGAGCTTCCTCCCGCGTGGTCGGTACTCCCCAAACTGCTCGCAAGCAAGGAGAACCCCGCCTGGACGATTCGACGCCTCCGTCCAAGACCGCTTGATTACTAAAATCATGCAGTGTCTCCGACCCAAGTCCTTGAAATGCGTAACCATTTCGTCACGGTCATTCCAAACCCTTGGGTCCGAGAACTCAGACGTAAAGTCTCGAAACTGTATTTACATAATTGAAAATATGAACAAAACGGAACGAATACGAAATATGTTGACTCTACGAAACCTAAACGTACCTGAGATACTTGGAGACGAGGATTGCTTTGCGCAGGGGCGGAGCCAGGAATCTGGTGGGGGGGGGGGGGGGGGGCTCAAAATTTTTTCCGAGGCCAACAACCCAACTGGAGGAGTGAGTAGTGAGCACTGGGTAATGTAGGTGCTGACCTGTTGGGTTTGGAAATAAACTAGTTAGGTATTAAACAACCAAGATTGGAAAGATTTATGCACAATTTTGAATTGATTAGCACTGTTATTCACTTATTTGGAGGGTGGTGGCCAGGGGCGTAGCCGGCGATCCAACTGTAGCGAGCCCTTGCTTAGGAGTAAAAAAAATTGAAAAATGGAAATTCAATTAAATCCTTAATGCTAAGCAGATGGAAATTCAATTAAAAAAGAAAAGAAAACCAAACAACCGAAATATGATCACCGATCCTAATACATAATGAAGTCAAAATAATGGTATTGAGGCGTATGAATTTCTTTATATATTTATTTAATATTTGAAAGAATGAACTGCATCTAATTAGTAACCTATAATAACAGTTGCATTCTATTTTCTAATGTTAAAAGAATCAAGTATCAGGTGAAAAAATATATGTACAAAATTTGATGGATTAACTCTTGCTTAGGAGTTAAAAAAAAATGAAAAATGAGAAGGAAAGGGGATGAGTTAAAAAAAAACTGAAAAATGAGAAGGAAAGGGGATGGGAAAAAAACTGAAAAATGAGAAGGAAAGGGGATGGGAAAAAAACTGAAAAATGAGAAAGCAAGGGGAATCGAACCCCTGACGTCACTGTACTCCTCTCTACCCGCTACCAATTGTACTACAGAGACTTCTTGTCCTACTTAAACCTCTTTCACCATATATAGAGTATATACATATATATAATTTTTTTTTTTTTGTATTTTTCCGGGGGGGCTCGAGCCACCGCATGCCCCCCCCTCCCTCCGCCCCTGGCTTTGCGGCTCGGCCATAACGATTCTAGATGTCCTCCTTCGCTTCAATTGTAAGAAGTCGGACTTTGTTTTGGAGTGCGGAACCAAGCTGTCCTCAATCGCTTTAAATAGGCACTGTTGCGTGAATAGTAAGCAGAACCCTAGCACGTCCCTAAGGACGTGCTAGGGTTTAGGGTTTGACTAGGGTTTTAGGGTTTGAGTAGGGTAGGGTTTTAGGGTAAGGAAACTGCACGTCCTTAGGGACGTGCAGCACGTCGTTAAGAACGTGCAGCACGTCGTTAAGAACGTGCAGCACGTCCCTAAGGACGTGCAGTTTCCTTACCCTAAAACCCTGACCCAAAACCCTTAAACCCTAGCCAAAACCCTTAAACCCTAGCCAATCTTGAAGGTATCGGGCAACCTTATCATATTAACGTTTTCTTTTTTGATGTTTACGTTCAATATGACTCTGAAGAAATGAGAAGAGTCTAATAGAAACATAGAGATGAATACAAAATCCGTAATATAAATGTATAATATCAACATACAAACTACAAAAGTACATCACTGCCCAGGTGGATGACGTACAACATCATCCAAAATCTCCGTCAGCTCGTCCACTATCTGCTCAATGCGAGGGTCGTCCGCTAGGGCCCTCAAATAGCCCTCGAGCTCACGAAAGCGGGCAAACAGCGCCGGACGGATGACGGGAGGTTGAGGGAGGTCCACCCATGGGTCCATGCCGATCGGGTGGACGGGCGCCGGCGGGTCGGGATGCGGTGGCGTGGTCGGCAGCACGTACAGCCGGCTCTGCGACGCGTACCAAGGCAAGTAATCTGCAGTGACACCGGCCTGGCAATCCTCGCTGGTGCGCCTGTGATCGGCCAGCCTGTAGAAGCGACCCTCGTCCTGCATGTCCTGCCACCTGTTGTGGCCCGGGGCGAACACGGCCATGTACTTCGAGTTCTTCAGGGTCGTGTCGCGGCAGACCTGAACCGGCGCGATGACGGCCTGCGGGATCCCCTGGACCCGTCCGAACTGCCGGAGGCACCTATCGGGCATATACGGCTCCTCCTCCCCGCAGAAGGTGATGGTGCCCCTTTAGGTGGACTGACGGTACTGGCCGTCGAAGTCCAGATCACGCCCAAAAGGCATCCACCGAACCTACAATTAAACAAATCAGATTTAATTCACAGCTAAGAATTATAAGTGATATAGATAGAGTCTCGAATACATACATCATCGACGGTAAGACGGTCCACCTCGTCCCGCAGCTCCCGCATCTTCGTCAGCTTCGCGTCGTCCTTCAACTGCGGTGGCTGCTTCGGACCGATGAACTTCGCGTAGAAGTGAGGGTCATCCTTCCTAGCCGGGTCGCTGGAGAAATCACCTCGGAAGCGAGGGAAGTACGCCCATATCCAAGCCTTGACACAAAAAACGTATTTCGTTAGCATATAATTTAAATATTTGTAAACTAAAAACTCTAATTCAACGGTCCGTACCTGTAGGATCGGCGTGCAGCTGTCTATGCCCTTCGCGCCTGAGCGGGTAGCCTCGCCTAGGCCCCTGTAGAGACATGCGAGGGCACCAGCAGCCAATGCAAGGGTGGCCGTACGTGGGATGTCCCAAACAAGGCCCAATACCTTCCATGGGATCCGGCTCTGCGACTTGTCCACAAACAAAGTCGCGGCGAGAGCAATGCCCATGTAGGTCCTGTGCAGAAACAGACGCTGTGCAGGGTCATCCTCGGGCTGCCCCCCTCCAACATGCGTGCGCAGCCGAATCTGCTCAGGATCAGCCGCGGCCTCTGGGTCATCGGCGGGGGCGGGGTCGACGAGCGGCCCGTGTCTCTCCTGCCACAGGCGAGTAAACCCAGTCACTGGAGGGCCGCCAACGTGTCTGTACGACTTCAGAGTCGCAGGGGTGAGCTGGTAGTACTCCGCGATGGCGGGGACCAGAGCTGCCGCGGGCAGATGTGACGTGCAGGGCTGGCCATCAATCCGAAGTCCCATCAGACAGGCAACATCATGCAGCGTGATGGTCATCTCGCCCCATGGAAAGTGGAAGGAGCTGGTCTCCGGGTGCCAATGCTCCAAAAATGCCGTGCAGGTGAACTCGTCGACACACTGCCAGTGGAGTGACCTCAGCTGGGGGACGCCGGATGGGAGCAGATCCTGCACCCAGGTCCCCGGTCCCTCCAATATGTAGGGCTCGAAAGGCACCAAGTGAGTCGCCCGGTGGTGGAACTTCAGCAGCGGCAGCTCCACCGTAGGATCTCTCCACACCTGGTACGCCCGGTGATGACTGTAAGACAGTAGCAGATCTCCCGGCGGCAACAAAGGGTCGACCTGCGCAGCCGGTGCGGCAGCCTGCGCAGGGATGGGCTCGGGCTCTACCTGTGGGCCCCCCTGGCCCTGAGCCTGCCCCTCCTGACCGTCGTCAGCCTCCTCAACGACGTCAGGGATCACATCATCTGCAGAGCCCAAGGAGATCGTCGGTGGTGTGGCGGAGGTCGAAGGGTCGGGCTCCTGTGTGCCGGATGTAGAAGCCTCTGGCACGGCTGAAGTAGATGCCTCCGGGACGGTCGGTGGAACCCGAATAGGCGGTCTACCCATGTCGGCCCGTCGCCCACCGACTACGTCTGTGATGCAGCTACTCAAAACCTCAGGGGGCTCTAAGGAAGGCTGCAACCCCATCGTCGCATCGCCGGAAGGATCCCAAGGTGGCATACCCGCCCAGAAGGTGTCGTTCTCGTCGACCGGGGGCGTCCCCATCGATGGCTGTAAGCGCTCTGCAGACGCGAGCAGATCGTCGACTATCTGCTCGGGGGGTGTCGTAGACTCATGTACCTGGCTGACCGCTGCCCGGTCGCCGAACCTAATAGGCCGAAGGGTACCATCATCCCTCATGAGCCTCCCTGCCTGTTATTATGATCCAGTTGAATATTAATGTCTTTTCAGTATATTTTAATATATTGTAATGTATTTTAATGTCTTTTGATGTATTTTAATATATTTTCATATGTTTTATTGTCTTTTATTATATTTTAATGTTAATTAATGATTACAATTATATTTTAATGTTTTTTTACTGTATTCAATATAAATTTATGTGTTTGAATATATTTAAATATATTCAAATGTTAATTAAATAATTTTGAAGTATTTTAATATTTTTTTTAATGTTTTTTATTATCTTTCAATATAAATTTATTTTTATGTATTTGAATATTTTTGAATATATTCAATTATATTTTAATGTTAATTAAATACTTTTGAAGTATTATAATATATTTTAATGTTTTTTATTGTCTTTCAATATACATTTATTTTTATGTATTTGAATATATTTTAATATATTCAAATATATTTTAATGTTAATTAAATACCTTTGAAATATTATAATATATTATAATGTTTTTTATTGTCTTTCACTTGTAATTATTTTCTATGTATTTGAATATATACTATCTATTATATTCTATCAAATTACAACTATATTCTTTTCTATCACACTATATACTATAAAAAACATTATAATATATAAATAAATCAAAAAATATAGTTTCAATTATATTCTATCAAACAATATATATTATCAATCATATATTCTATAAAATTCTATTATAAAACTATATTATCTATCTAATTATATTTTAAAACTCTAAAAATAAATCAAACAAAAAGTAATTCAAATAACATACCGGTGGAGTCGGGACCGGGGACACCTCAATGGTCCGACGCTCCCGCGGCGGTAATAGACCGTCGTCCGCCACTGCTCCGCCTCCATCGCCGCCGCCATACGCCGCCACACCACCACCGTCACCGCCGCCAGTCGCCGCCCCACCACCACCGTCACCGCCGCCAGTCGCCGCCCCACCACCACCACCCTCCTCCGCCGCCAAAGTCGCCAGCACCACTAGACCGGGAGCCACCGGCTCCATCGCCACCGCCTCCACCTCCATCGCCGTCGCCTCCGCCTCCAAGGCCGCCACCGCCGCCTCGAGGTCTCCCTCTCTTTCTGTCTCCATCTCTCTCGGTCTCTCTCTCTCTCTCTCGGTCTCGGTTTCTCTCTCTCTCTCCGGCGCTCTCTCTCTCTCTCTCTCTCTCTCTCTCTCTCTCTCTCTCTCTCTCTGTGAAGACGACGAAGACGATGGGAGACGAAGAGGCACGTCCTCTTCGTCTTTAAGGGACGGGCTTGCACGTCCTTAAGGACGTGCAAGCACGTCAGGGTTTGGGTGCTCTCACCCCTACTTGCACGTCCTTAAGGACGTGGGGATTTGCGGTGTATATAGCCGAAACGTAATTATATTTTGTGAAATAATGCCTTTTTAATTTTTAAAATTTCTTAATACATGAATTTTCAAAATAAAAAGTTATAAACATACATCTATTAAACTAGATGTGTAGAATATGAACGTATTTTTTTATATTTTTTAAAATTAAAAAAATGTTAAAATAATTTAGTGAGGTAGGAAATGTAGTAGAAAAGTGAAGTAGAGGATTTTGATTGGTTCATCAGTTCATGACTCGTGTGGACCTCATCATATTTATTTCTTCATTTGGCGTTTTGTGTGTACCTTTACAAGAGCCATCATAATGGATGCTTTTATTATTACTGCTGGTTGGTTTATAGGATAATGGATGCTGTCCACACAAATTTCATTGACGGGATCGAAATCAATCGATCTGCAAACAAGAAACAACAGCTACCCAACCTGTGTCAAAGATCAAAACCAATCCCACCTTTGCCTTCACAAAAGTAAACACAACCCCATCGATGGTTGATGCATCGGCTGCTGCCGGTGCAGTCAAGTGGATCGGTTCGGCCCTCGTTGAAGAGGCCAAGTATCTCTATGGCGCTGAAGACCATGTTCGCAGTCTTCAAGAGGACTTGAAATGCATGCAACAATTCCTAGAAGATGTAGATGCAAATCCCCACCTGACTCATCAAGATGGACAACTCCGCAATTTCGTTCAGCACATCCGAGAGTTGGTCTTTCGTGCTGAGGATGTCATCGATTCCTATATTGTTGATGTTGCCACCAAGATTAATAGGAAGAGTCGCTTCTTGAAGTTTGCCTGCCTTACCGCTCATTCCTACCCGGTCCATGTGTTGATTACGGAGATAGAGGCCATCCAACAACATATACAAAAGGCCAAGCAGAGATTTGATACATTTGGAATCGCACCGAAAATTGTCGGGAGTACTGGATTAAGCAGCTCCTCACGACCACTTCCCCTTGCAGAAAACTACATCCACCTTGATGATGAAGTTGTTGTGGGGATAAATGAAGATATTAGTCGTTTTGCAAAGCTCCTTGTTGATCCAGAAAAGGATTTCAAAGTCCTTGCAATTGTTGGGACCGGAGGTGCAGGTAAAACCACTTTAGCTACCCAGCTTTATAATCATGCCCAAGTTAAAAGTCGATTTCCGCATAAAGCATTTGCTTCTATATCTCAAAAATGGAATAAAATTGAAGTCCTCCAACGCATATATAAGGAGGTTAAGGAGGTTAAGAAGGGTGATGAAATTCCTTCTAGTGAAGCGGAATTAGTGAAAGAACTCCACGATTTTTTGAAGGATAAACAATATTTGGTGGTTCTTGACGACATGTGGAAGAAAGAAGATTGGGATGGTATTTATCCTATGCTTCCTCATTTCAATAAAGGTTGTAGAGTTATAATCACAACTCGAATAGAAGAGGTGCCCTTGTATGCTGATAACAAATGCATCATTCACAACCCAAAACCCCTCACGGAGGACGACCAGTGGGAATTGTTTAGCAAGATCGCAATGGAGGGGCGAGAAGGAATTGACAAGAATATTGAATTTGAGAAGCTAGGTAGACAGATGTTGGAAAAATGCAAAGGGCTACCTCTTGCAGTGGTCACTCTAGCGGGTGTTTTGCGAACAAAGCAAGAGTGTTATCAATGGGAGGAGGTCAGTAAGGCATGCGCCAAGTACATTCTCAAAGGAAAGGGAAAGCCCAATTATGGAGTTGTAGAGGACATGCTGGAGTTGAGCTATCTTGACCTGCCAACTTATTTGAAACCATGCTTTTTGTACTTTGCAATGTACATTGGTACATCGAATTTTTTTTCTGACCGCCTTATTCAAAGGTGGGTTGGCGAAGGATTTGTCACAGATGACCTCCAGACGGGACAAGAAACATTTGAAGACATAGGAATGCAGTTACTTGATGAACTAGCTCGACGTTGCATTCTACAAGATACAATTAGAAATATTCAAGGGCGAATTGAATCTTTTCGGGTGCATGACCTTATGCTAGAGTTTTGCGTAAAGAAGGCCAAGGAATATCAGTTTGTTGGGCCGGTTTCTTCCGGGTTCGGATCAAGGCAACCAAGACGAACAACCGTTTTGCATAGGTATTGTTCATTATATTTGTTTAAAGTAACACAAGAGTTGAACCAAAATATGGGAACGATATCCGTCCATATATATTCTTTTAATTGGCTACTTTAAGCAGTTGCCTTATCACAACAATTTGGATGGTTAAAAATGAATAAAAAGGTTGTAACAAAACAAAAACGCATTGATATCATTCATTTTACTAATCAGATTCCATCTTCTCGGTTCATTCTTGCAGGGAGCTTTATCCACAGGAGAATGATCATTTGAGAACACTTATCAATTTTGGTGGCGAAGGGGTGGAACTGTCGAATGAAGCTAGAGAGAACTTGGAGTCAATCCCTAACAAGTTCAAATTGCTGAGAGTTTTGTACATATGGGATCTAGATTATGTTGCTTTGCCTGAAAAAATTGGAAATCTCGTCCACCTGAGATATTTGAGGATCATGGGAACCAAAATTTTTGTTCTTCCGAAATCTATCAGGAATCTGCGGAACCTCTTGTACTTGTTTTATGGAACTAATGACCCCACAAAGATGGCTGAAGTGCCCGATGGTCTTGTAGGCAACATGGAAAATCTTAGAGGGCTGCGGTTACCATGGTCTCTAAAGTGTGGCTCCTCAAACAGATTGGGATTAAATGGCCCAAAGAACTTGCAGTTGCTGATGGCCGGTGCAGGCAAGTGGATGACAAAAGAGCTACCAACATTAAGCACCACCGTACACCACTTGAAAATAGGTAATATACAAAAAGAGGAAGAGATGGAAGCACTTTATCAGTGTTCATGCATCAGGGAGGATCATCTTTGTGAATTGTGGCTCTCTTATGATAGGTCGATGTCATCAGAGAAGGGTTTGGAATGCGACCTAGAGAGACTGAGGGGTCGCACAACATTATGGAAGCTGGAGTTGGATTATCCACTATCAATCAATAGTAAAGGAACTAATATTCAGTTCCCTCCTAACCTGGTGAGCCTGTCTTTATACCGTAGCGCAATTAAAGAACAGGATGGTCTTATGAACGTTCTTGGGGAGCTTCCTAAACTCAAAAAGCTAAATTTAAGCCGGGATTCGTACTTGGGGACGCATCTAAGTTGTACAACTAGCGGCTTCCAACAACTCCAGTCACTTACATTGGGTTTGTTGTATAATTTAGAGGAATGGAGAATGGAAGAAGGGGCAATGGCCCGTCTCATAAATCTTTGGATTGATGAGTGTCCGAAATTGAAGAGACTTCCGGAAAGTATAAGATCCATCACCACCCTCAAAGAGTTGAAGATCACTGACATGCCAGAAGAATTTTGCAGGAGAATTGGGTACGAAGGATCAACTAGTAAAGCAGAAGATTCCTACATTATTCAACACATTCCCTCTGTCATAGTCAGGGTTGGATGGGGTCTGTTTCTTTGATCTCGGGCACTTGGTAAGCAATATATTGCAATTTTCATACATACAGTTTGTAGATTATTTCTAAAATTTCCCTCTGCATTTTAATTTCTTTAATTTGGTTGCGAGACTCTGAACTTAAAGTTGTGTGTTGACAAAGGCTGGTGGTCGTTCTCAAGTGGCCGGTTGGAGACATCCGCTTCTGAAGCGTTTCACAAGTTGTATCTTCATGTTTGGAGGCTTCATTGTTTTCAAAAACCGCTCACTGGACTTCAACAGTTTATTCCATCAAGTTATTGATTGTTTAAGGAGTTTGGTGCTTTCTTTGTTTTGTTAGTTCAGATTCTGTACATTATAGTTGGATAGTATCTTTTGTATTATTCTCTCCATATCTTTTGTGATTATCCTTTCCTTAGAGATCAAGTCTAGAATTCTCTACTCTTGTAATATATATACATAATCAATATACAGAGAAAAACATCTTCTCCTTGAAAGCTTTACATGGTATCAGCCTAAATCTCAATCCTTCCGATCAAGATGTCTTCCATACCCACCTCGCCCACTCAATTGCTCTTCTCGATCGGCTGCCTCTGCCGATGGAACCACTCCCAATTTTCACCTTCCCAACTTTGCTATTCGCCTTGACCGCAACCATTACTCTCTCTGGCGGAATACTGTACGCTCAGCCCTTGAGGCTTTCAACCTCGACTCCTTCCTAAGTGATACCGCCCCACCTCCAGCTACAATTCCTAACCCCAATGCCAACATCCTGTCCTCTGCCACCCTCACTGGTGCTTCTGCCCTGGTGCTTCTGCACCCGTCCCCAGTGCATATCCCGAATCCAGCCTACCTCTCCTGGGTTCGCAAGGACCGTTTGGTCCACCTCTGGATTCGTTCCACACTCACTACCCAGTCTACCCTTCTTCTTGGATATTGCTCGGGCTACCACAACTTCAGCGGCTTGGGACATCCTTGCTCTTATGTTCCATGCCCAAACTCGTGCTCGGCAGATGCATCTTCGCCATCAACTTCAAACCCTCGTGAAAGGCTCTCTCTATGTGCTCGATTATGTTCAGAAGAAGCGGGCTCTTGCTAATGAACTCGCTGAGAGTATGTGCATCATTCCCGACTCCGATCTGGTGACTTTCATTCTCTTTGGTCTCGGCTCCCAATACTCCTCCTTTCGGTCTGCAATTGCTCTCTCCAAAGACCCCATCTCCTTCGATGAACTACTTGGTCATCTCCCGCAGGAGGAACAACGATTGGAGGAAGATTCACATCCTCCCTTGGACGTCGATCAACCTACTGCCAATATTGCTGCATCTCCTGGCCGTGGCCGTGGGAGAGGCAAGGGTCGTGGTCGTTCGTCCTCTGACCGCTCGCACTCTGACCGCTTCATTGCTGATCGCTCCAATGCCGTTGGTGGCTCGACCTTTGGTGATCGTCTTCGCCCCACTTGTCAGATCTGTAGCAAGCAAGGACACGAGGCGTTCAATTGTATTCAGCGCCTCAACCTCACTGAATTTCCCGTCACCCATCGCCTTGCTCAGGAGGCTCTCGCTCATCCGGAAATCCTCCAACAAAGCGGCCTTTTCCGTCACCTCCCAATCCGAGCTTGCCGATCCCTAGATCATCGACTATGGGGCTAGTAATCACGCTACTTCAAACCTCAGCGATTTCCAGTCTCACTCCGCCTACAATGGCCCTGCCGACAACTAAATTGTCAGGCCGGGCCTACTGGGCTTTTTTTTTTGGTTAGAAAATGATTCGGAACGGGGCACCCTACCCAATAGCATAACCGGTTATGTTACTAAATTTTCCTTTAGCTAATATCCATGAATCAAAGGCAATTAAAGACATAACATGTATAAATCTATACTTTATATAATACACACTATATATACACACTGTATTTTATATACATATATATATACACTGTTTTGAAAATATATATATACTGCATAATATTATACATATATATGTAGTGTATAATATTATGCAGATATATATATACACTGCATGTGAGATTGGGAACACAAAGTTAACTGTGTGTGATGTAAAGTTTTTCAGAAACTAAGCTGTGAACTTTGTTTTGTTATTTCTATTCGTTCCAAGTAGACTGGAAAGTAAGCCTGATCGAAGGCAAATGGCAGGAGGTGCAGCCATGACACAACCTTCACTTGTGGTTGTTCCACGTTTTGCAGTTGCAGGGTCACTCTTCTTCAAAGACTTCCCATGCCAGTAAGTAGCTCAATCTCCCAATTATTCATGGTCTTTGTTGCACTTTTCTGAAGGCCAGTGTTGCTGTCAATACATAAGTAACATAACTGAATCATCCATTCCTCCTACATAGTTTATAATATATAGATTTCCTTCAAACTCTCTGAATTGCAAATATGAGGAAACATGATGCAACCATTTTAGGCCAGGAAGATAAACTTTTATGATTAAAGAAAATAGAAAGAACATACATCAGTTGTTAGTTGTTACCACCTACCACCGTTGGATACTTGTGTTAAACACACACTGCAAAAGGAAATAGCAACGGCTCCAATCTGGGTAGCTCAGTGACGTGGAGTAAAGAGGTCTCGGGTTGGACCGTTGGCTATTAATAAATGGGCTTCCCGTCTGATTGGCCCATTGCTCTAGTTTGTGGTGTGGCCCATTGATCTAGTTTGTTGTGTGGCCCATTAATTAATCTGGTGGATACTTCTCTTCTCAGGCCAATTTGTAGAAAACCACCCTTTAAATAATTAATTTATCCAAAATCATCCCTTAAACACATAATTGTAATAAATCACCCGTTAAAACTCAAAAATTTATGTAGAACCACCCATCTTTCAGATCTCGTAGGGTTTCGATTGAAAATGCAAAAAATGAGAACAATACCCTTAATAAAACATCAATTTTTTTATTTTTTGTATGTCATTCAACAACACCCAACCTATTCTTTGCAATTGGTTAGCTTGATAGGGGGTTTGGACGAGTGGACAAGGGTAGTGGATTTAAGGCATTATAGTCGCTGATTTATATAGCGTATGACGCCCCCACCCCTCAGAATCAGGTGGTTGGATCGAATCGAGCGGGTGTCACTTGTGAAAGCATTAGGGATGTTTTTGTTATTTTTGAAATTGTTTAACAAAATCTTATAGATTTGAGGGTTGAGTAGTTTTGTGCAAAGTTTTGGGTTTTTATAGGTGGTTTTTGCAATTATGTATTTATGGGTGATTTTAAACAAATTAATCTATTTAATGGGTGGTTTTAAACCTGTGGGTTTTAATGGGTGGTTCATGTCAAGTGCTCATATTTTTATTATTAAATGATCATAAAAAAAAAAAGGAAAATAACCAGACGGAAAAAGTGATCTTTTATCGAATCGAGCCCGAGCCGAACTCAAGCTACTCGGTTCATATAACCCCTAAAACCTAGCTAGTAGTTTATTTTGTTTGTTGGAATCACTTGTAATCAGGCCGTTTATTTTATTTTCTATATTTGCTTGACTTTTTAGTTGTATCATGACAGATTGCTCATCAGCCATCCTTCGTCCTCTTGTTTTCCCAAACAAAAGTATTGTGGGACATTTCTATAGAGGGAGATGGTTTAGTTGTTAGTTTGCTTGATAGCTGGTTGTTACAACTCTGGTTAGGAAGAGAATTAGTGATTTGATCAGGGTTAGATTGGTTAGTTAGAGGAGTGTATATATGTAACATTTGGTAGCTGATTTAGTAGTAAGAAATACAGAAAACTCCCACAAACACTCTCATTCTCTCATGGTGGGAAACCTTTGATTTCATATCCGATTTGGTCTTGTGAAGTGCAGCTTTCGTTGCTGTAACTTCATATGGTATCAGAGCTCTCCACGAATTTCTGAAATCGTGTTAGCTTTTGATTTGAATCTGAGATGGCAGGAAATGAGATCAACAACGAGATCAACGGCGATGGAAATCCAGAATCGTCGACGGCTGTTCACGGTGCTCGGAATTTTGGAGCGAATCAGGCAGATCCACTGTTTCTCTCAAACTCCGACCACCCTGGGATGGTGCTGGTGTCAGCGCAATTCAATGGAAGGAACTTTCACAGCTGGACTCGGGCTGTACGCATGGCACTTGGAGCCAAAATGAAGCTCGACTTCATTAACGGCAAAGTGGAGAAGCCATGTGACATTCATGAGGACTACGATCGCTGGATGAGATGCGATTTTATGGTCACAAGCTGGATCATCAATTCGATAAAGCCAGATCTGGCCGAGGATTTTGTCTATGTCAATTCGGCGAAGGAACTTTGGGAAGAGATCAGAGAAAGGTTTGCAGATGCTAATGCGCCACTGGTTTATCAGCTGAAGAAAGAAATAAGCGAAATAAAGCAGGAGAATCTCTCAGTTTCTGAATACTTTGGAAAGAGGAAGAAAGCTTGGGACGAGTTGCAGGAGATCGAACCATTTCTAGTTTGCAGATGCGGAGGATTGAAGATGTAATCCTGTGCGATCCTGAAGAAGCTCTTGGAGCGAGAATCCACAACTAAGTTGATGCAGTTCTTTATGGGGCTCTTAGACACATACGAAGGAATTCGGAGCAGCATTTTGGCTATGGAACCACTTCCATCAGTCAATCATGCATTCCATATGGTGATTCAAATCAAACGCCGGAAAGGAATCACCAATGTCAATGCGCAGAGTCGTGAAGTTCTGGCTGCAAGGAACTATGGGAATTCAGGAGCTGGTAGTGGTAAAGGAGGAAATCCAGGAAGTTCCGGCTCTAGTAAGGGAGGATCTGGTCAAGCACCTGCATCTGGCAACAACACCTGGAAGGGATCTGATCAGAAGAAAGATTTTAAGAAGGCAAAGATGGAATTGGTGTGTAACTACTGTAAGGAGAGGGGACACATCAAGGACACCTGCATCAAGCTGGTCGGCTTTCCAGATTGGTACAATGGTCCCAAACGCCCTCAGGATGACAAGATGGTGGCCAATGTTCATGAGATAGCTGCTGATGTTAGTCCTCTGATGCGTGGTGAGGCGTCGGGCTCAGGATCTGGTAATGCTCGTCTTGATGGCACGGATTTGCGTTTGGTGAATGTTGTGCTTGCTGAAGTCATGAAAGCCATCTAAGGAAAGGGAGTAATGGATTCGGATGTGCCTGGTGCAAGATCTGTGAACTTTGCAGGTATGGTTTCTAATTCATTCTCGAAAGCACAGGTTGATCAAAGATCCATGGTTTGGATTGTCGATTCAGGGGCTTCAGATCACATAGTGTGTGACAGGAAGATGTTTGATGATCTGCATCCTCTTTCCAAGCCTATAGTGATTGGATTCCCTGATGGATTGACTCAATCTGTACATTATTCTGGAATTGTGAGGATGAACAAACGTATTTGTTTGCAAAACGTGTTGTTCATGCCGAATTTCAAGTATAACTTGATGTCTATGTCTAAGTTGCTTGATGATGAGAACTGTTTGTTTGTTTTCTCGAAATGGAATTGCTGGCTACATGACACTTCAACTGATGAGAAGATAGTTGTTGGCACTCGAGAAGGTGGAATATACAAGTTTACTGGATTTGATTGCCTTCCTTTGAAGTCTACTGGCATCACTCGAATCACTGATGAAGCTTTGTCTTTAAGTAGGTTTGCTGCATCTTTCAATAAGAACATTTCAATAAAGCTATTCCATGCTCGTTTAGGACATCTTTCAGTTTCCAAGATGAAACACTTGGGTGCTGCTCATGGAGCAAATTTCAATTTGTTTGAGTGTGACACATGTTGTTTAGCTAAATTTCACAAGTTGCCATTTATGAGAAGTGCTTTTGTGGCTGCTCAACCGTTTGAATTAATTCACCTGGATGTGTGGGGACCGTATTCCACTCCATCTTTGTGTGGTGCCTGTTTCTTTCTGACAATTGTTGATGATCATACCCGTTCTACTTGGACTTTTCTCATGAGAGACAAAGGACAGGTAGGAGGCATCATCAGGAGGTTCTTGACATTTGTTCAAACTCAGTTTGGACTTCAGGTCAAGAGTATCAGATCCGACAATGGATCAGAATTTGTGAATAAGGCTATGAATGAGTTGTTGGGAGATCTTGGGATTTCTCATCAAAGATCTGTTCCATATGTTCCGGAACAAAATGGTCGAGTGGAACAAAAGCACAGGCATGTCATTGAGACTACTTGTGCTATTCGAATTAGTGCAGGTTTGCCTATGAGATTTTGGGGAGAGTGTGTTCTTGGGGCTACACACTTGATCAATTTAATGCCTTCGGCAGTGTTGAATTGGAAATCCCCATATGAACTGTTGTTCAAGAGGAAGCCAGATTATGATTCACTCAGAGTGATTGGGTGCTTGTGTTTTGCACATGTGCCTAAAGTTCATAGACACAAGCTAGAGGCATCAGGGAGGAAATGTGTGTTTATAGGTTATCCCCCAGGTATGAAGGCTTACAAGCTTTATGATATGGAGACTCATAAAGTGTTTGTAAGCAGAGATGTAGTTTTTAGAGAAGAAGTGTTCCCTTTTAAAGAGGTTCCTTTGGGTACAGAAACTCCATTAAGCCCTAAGCTTCCTAGAGTTTCATTTGGTGATGAGGATGGACTGATCAGCTTTAGGCCCAATGATGGTACAGTTGCTTCGTCTGAGTTACACCACAGTGAATTACACCACAGTTCCTTGAATGATTTTCAGGTGGAGGATACTGAATTGAGTAATTCTGAAACTAGAATTCACAGTGAGGGGTCTGATATTCAAGGTGGACAACAATTGAATTCTCCTCAGGGTTCTGTTGATAGCTCTCGGGTTCAGACTTTGCCTAGAGCAGCTAGGAAGATCACAAGGCCTGCTCGGTTGCAGAATTTTGTGTATCAAAATCTTCCTACTCGTATCACAGGTCTTGACAATGACAACTCGATGTCGAGTAGTGATTCATTGTCAGAAGTGTTTTCTGTTATCCAACCACAAGATCTGTTTGTCTATCCCCCAAATTACATCCATTCCTTGTTCAATGTTCTGACAATTGTTGAACCTACCTCATATGCTCAAGCAAAGAAGGTTCATGAATGGAGGGTTGCAATGAGTCAGGAACTGGATGCTTTGGAGTAAAACAATACATGGACCATTACTTCTCTACCTTCGGGGAAGCGGGCTATTGGGTGTAAATGGGTCTTCAAGATCAAATTCAGAGCTGATGGTCAGGTAGAACGATATAAGGCTCGTTTGGTTGCAAAAGGGTTCAACCAAGTCAAAAATAGGGACTACAAAGAAACATTTTCACCTGTTGCAAAATTTGCAACAGTTCGAATACCTCTAGCCCTGGCCTCTGTCAAGCGATGGAATTTACATCAATTAGATGTAAATAACGCTTTTTTTTACATGGCTATCTCGATGAAGAAGTGTTTATGTCTCCACCTCCAGGTTATGAGAAGGCTGGAGGCACCCAGGTTTGTCGTCTTAATCGATCAATTTACGACCTCAAACAGGCAAGTAGACAGTGGAATGTGGAGCTCACGAAGCACCTGGTAAAGCTGGGATTTCGTCAATCTAGGCATGACTACTCCCTCTTCACTTGTGCACGGGGTACTAAATTCACAGTAGCCTTGGTTTATGTAGACGATATGTTATTAACAGGGAATGATGAGTAGTTCATCACTCATGTGAAGCAGTCACTAGATGCAGCATTCACAATTAAGGATTTGGGAATGGCACGCTATTTCTTAGGGATGGAAATCTCTAGATCAGATGATGGGATTTTGTTAAACCAGAGGAAATATATTGTGGATTTGTTGTCAAACACTTCAATGATGAACTGCAAGCCTGCAAATTCCCTATGCAGCGCAATTTACATTTGAGTGCTTATGATAGTGAGGTATTGCCAGACCCCGAGTCATATAGGCACTTGGTTGGTAGGCTGATGTTCCTCACTATGACACGCCGGATATTGCTTATACAGTGCAGCAATTGACTCAGTTCATGATCAATCCCAGAGCTCCCCATTTTCAAGCAGCTTTGTTTCTCTTAAGGTACCTTAAGGGTATATAGTTCACACTGCACTTTTCTATCCGAGTAGCAGCTCCTTGAATGTCAGAGCATACTCAGATGCTAACTAGGGAGCTTGTCGTGACACTAGTAGATCACTTACTGGCTATTGCATCTTCCTTGGTGATTGCTTGGTCTCTTGGAAGACAGAAGCAGAAAATTGTTTCAAAATCTTCCACGGAGAGCGAATACAGAAGCATGTCTCAGACAGGGAGTGAAGTGGTATGGGTTACTGGTGTGCTCCAGGACTTGGCTATTCAGTTAGCTCTCCCGGTTCCTCTTATGTGTGACAACAAATCAGCTGGCCATAAACCCAGTTTCTCATGAGAGGACTAAGCACCTTCGGGTGGATTGCCATTACATCCGTGACCTGATCTTAGAGGGTTTTATTTCTACTGTGTTTGTACCTACACATTTGCAAATTGCTGATGTTTTTACAAAGGCTTTAGGTGCCCAGCAGCATTTTGTTTTGAGCTGCAAGCTGGGACTTGTTTTTCACCATACACGCCCACCTTGAGGGGGGGATATAGAGGGAGATAGTTTAGTTGTTAGTTTGCTTGATAGCTGGTTGTTACAACTCTGGTTAGGAAGAGAGTTAGTGATTTGATCAGGGTTAGATTGGTTAGTTAGAGTAGTGTATATATGTAACATTTGGTAGTTGATTTAGTAGTAAGAAATACAGAAAACTCCCACAAGCACTCTCATTCTCCCATGGCGGGAAACCTTTGATTTCAGATTCGATTTGGTCTTGTGAAGTGCAGCTTTCGTTGATGTAACTTCATATAAATTATTATCTTGATTAAAAAAAACCTAATAGTGAATTTAATTCCGTCCAATTGTGTTGTGATGTGTGGATGATTGTCCCACATCGAAAAACACGGAACCCCGAGCCTTGCATATAAGTCAGTGGGTCACTCTTTCTATTGTCAATTGGTTTTAGGATGGAACCCCGCTAGTCTTGTGTGCTCGGCTCGGGTGCGTATGATACACTCGGAGGTGTGGACCCCCACGTTATATGGCCCACCGGGATTTATCAAATTGTATAATTAAAATGAATGAAGTTCAACACAAGTCTCATTCACATCGTGACCTAACTTGTTCCAAATTACCTTTCTGAATCCTTAGTGTCGGCGAGGTTGAATGTGGCTGCCGACAACTCATGAGGTCGGCTCCTACATTTCGTTCCATGCTTACCATCTAAATTAAAAAAAATATCTAACTGATCAATAGCACTGTATCTTCTGTGGAGATGGATCCATAGATCAAGTGTCATTAAACTAGTATCTTGATTCTGTTCCAACTTTGGATCCAAGTGATACCATTTGGATTTATCTGAATACATCATGTTTTATCAAACTTCATTGTATAATTTGACTCTCACTTCCCTTTATATCATGATATTTTCGATCGCCTTCTACCAATGTAGGATGTCCTTTTTTCATTCCTAAGAACATCGACAATGCTGATACTTAGCTAAGGCACTAAAAAAAAAAGAATAAAACGTATAGAATTTTTAAAATGTTAGGAGAAGAGTGTTTTATCAGACACAATAATTTTTCTGCGGTATACTTTCATTTAGCCAAGATTACTTTTCTATGCATTTTCTGGCACATACTTGCTAGAAATTACTTTTTCTCTTTTTTTTAAAAAAAAATATTTTTTTAGTAGAAGATACGATACTCAATATCGGAGATGTGATCATTTCCATTTCTCGCAAACAACTCTAGATTTACAAATACAAGCAATTAGAGGTGGCCACGGGTCCGATCCGGCGGGTCGAAAATCCGGGAGATATAACTCGAATTCTAACCCGGGATTCCAACGGGTCCACGGGTTCGGGTCACCTGGCGGGTCGACTCGTCGGGTTGGGCCACGTGGTAGGGGAGGGGAGGAAACCAGGTTACTCGTCGGGTCGACCCACTGGGTCAGGCTCTGGTTGAACGGGTTTCGCCTGTTGTACGTCTAAACCCCGCTACGGCTACATTTTCAAAGGCCAACCCATCCGACCCGTCGGGTCACGGGTTATCTTCTCCCTGACCCTCAACCGCCGGGTCCTTGACCCGATAGGTCCCGGGTCGACCCGTGATCCATGGCCACATCTACAAGCAACTCATTAATTTCTACTGTGTAAATACTAGGTGCTCACAAGTGGAATGATTTTTGTTTTGGGGCGAAATGGAACCCCACCCCTAACCCTTACCATTGTCGACTCTGCAACTATGCCTCCGACAACGAACTATACATATCACAATATGAACCCGCTTACCGCTTTGGTATCAATCAATCAATGTCCTTTAATTAAATTAATTAAGAGTACTAAACAACAAAGCTCCTATATATATATATATATATATATATATATAATATGCCACTCCATGCGAAATATGGGAGGCCATTTCAATTTGACTAATCCTTCTGAAAAAGCATATGCATCCATATGACCAAAGAAGCTGTAAAATATCACAAGACAAAACATGACAAAAATCTCTCATCAATTTGCCAATGAATCCTTTCACTAAACTACAAACAAACCTAAATATCTAAGCTATCTTTCCACTACCTCACCCAAGTTGAGGAAAATAAAATCATTTTTCACATTATATTTTAATTAAGCAATTAATAAAAAAAAATGCACGTAGATAATAGCACAAATCTAAGCTCATGAGATTTAGTTTTAGTTTGCTTTGAAATTTATTACTCCATCCATTTTAAAATATTGAATATTTGACTTTTTAATAGGTTTTTATGAAATTAAAAATTATATAAAATATTATTTTTTCTAAAATTATTTAAATATATTGACACTTGTTAGTAATGAGTATCTGATATTTTATAGAGTTTTAAAAAAACATACTAAAAAATTAAATGATCTATATTTTTTACGCGAAAGAAATATGATTTTCAATAAATAATGTAATGACCAAGATAGTAAGCTAATTGTGTCAAATATGTATTTGTTTCTATTCGTCATTTTCTTCTTCTAGTGTGTCATTTCTCGTTCAAATCTGATTATTCTTATCCATCAAGATACGCTTAAATAATAGTCAAATCAGTCTTCATATTTTCGAAAATTTAGCACATATATATAAACAAGTTCTCCTCTTTCCCTTCCATAGTTCCATATATCATCCACTACTTCCATGGCTTCCAATCCATGTAGTCTCCTCCTCCTCTTCTTTCTTCTACCTTTGTTCATCTCCATTTCTAACACTTCCTCAACTCCCACATTATCCACTCACCTCTCAAAACTATCCTCCATTTGCAACTCAACCCCATTCCCAAACCAATGCTTCGAGTCCTCCAAGCTCTCCCTCTCCATTACCCTCCCTCCCACCATCCTCACCGCCCTCCTCCGGTCCCTCGATACCGCCATTTCCGAGGCCTCGAAGCTCGCCTCCCTCCTCTCCACGGCCCGTCTCGTTGAGGGCCAACGGGGCGCCGTGCAGGACTGCCGGGACCTTCAAGATGTGACTCTCTTGGCCCTCCAAGGATGCTCCTCCCGGGCCAAGTCCTCCGACCCGAAACAAATCTTCGAGGCCCGGGCCTTCCTCAGCGCCGCCCTCACCAACCGCGCCACCTGCCTCGAGGGCCTCGACTATGCCTCCGGCCCGCTCAAGCCCGCCCTCGTCTCCTCCATCATCGATGCCTACAAGCCCGTCGCCAACTCCCTCTCCCTCCTCTCCCAGCCTCAAGCCCATCAGGCCCACCAAGGGCCGACATCCCGGAGGCGGGCCAATGAGGCCGTTGTTATCGGGTCGGGTGCGGGCCGAGCAAAAGGGTTCCCGTGGTGGATTAGTGAGAGTGCGAGGCGAGCGCTCGAGATTGACCTCGGGTCGGGATCGGGCCCGGCCCCAAGCCCGAGCGATGAGCCAAGGGTGGAGATGCCGGGGTGGGCGACGGTGATGGTGGCGAAGGACGGGACGGGGAATTTTACGACGGTGGGGGAGGCGGTGAAGTGGGCGCCGAGCAAGAGCGAGGAGAGGACGGTGATATACGTGAGGGAGGGAGTGTACGAGGAGAACGTGGAGATACCGAAGCACAAGATCAACATTGCGCTGGTGGGGGACGGCGGCGACGGCACCACCGTCATCACCGGGAATAGGAGTGTTGCTGATGGCTGGACTACTTTCGGATCCGCCACTCTAGGTAAAATTTTTAGTAATTCGGTTGCGTGAAGGAGTTTTCGGCAGTCACGGTTTTTCTTCTGCCAACTTGTCGATCCATCGAGAATTAAACCGCTTAATTCTTAGTCGGCCTATCGAAAATTAAACTGGGTAACATTGTACCTTTTTAAAAGAGATTTTGTGCCTGCATTCTTATTTGGTCACGTTTGGTGTGTTTACAGCGGTCTCTGGAGATGGATTCATGGCCCGAGACATAACCTTCGAGAACTCGGCTGGCCCAAGCAAGCACCAAGCCGTGGCTCTGCGCATCAATGCGGATCTAACCGCCATATACCGGTGCAGCATTGTGGGCTACCAAGACTCCCTCTACGTCCACTCGTTCCGCCAGTTCTACCGCGAGTGTGATATCTATGGCACAGTAGACTTCATCTTCGGCAATGCGATTGTCGTCTTCCAAGGCTCCAACATCGTATCCCGCCTTCCGCTCCCCGGTATGATCTTAGATCCCTATCGGCACTCCTCGTTCCATTCACCATTGGCTTGAATCCGGTCCTGGGATTATCTTGCAGGGCAATTCACTGTCATCACAGCCCAATCCAGAGACACGATAGATGAGAACACGGGGATCGTAATCCAAAACTGCTCGATCCTCGCCTCAGAAGACCTCTACAACTCGAGAAATTCGACAGTTGTGAAATCCTACCTTGGGAGGCCATGGAAGACTTACGCAAGGACGGTTGTTATGGAGTCCTACATAGATGATTTCATAGATCCAGCTGGCTGGTCCCCGTGGTCAGGAGATCAAGGCCTGAACACCTTGTACTACGGAGAGTACAGCAATGATGGGCCAGGTTCGGGTACTGACAAGCGGGTCAATTGGCCCGGGTACCATGTGATGCAGTATGAAGATGCTACTAATTTTACAGTGTCCGAGTTCATCCTGGGAGACGAGTGGTTGGATTCAACTACAGTTCCGTATGATGATGGGGTGTAATGTAGCCATGTACGAGTCTATAGATGATGAGATCTACGATAATGCGAAAACTTGCCAATTCATATGGTCTATGGGTGCAGCATGAGTGTTGTAAGATCAGACTGCATTGAACGAGAAGTCGGTCTCCTCCAGGTCTAGGAGATGGAAGGTTACTAGATTCATATTAAACGGTAATACAAAAGGGCTATATAGAAAAATATGAATGTACTATTTGTGAATGCTGCCATTCAATTCACAGAAAAGAGCACGAAACTCACCTCAGCAATTGCAAATCTTTCATGGAGCGTGTGTTCGACTGTCCATTTCAATGGATGTAGTCGTCATAGTAATTGTTGCTAATCACTAAGACAAATCTCTCTAGCCAAGGGAAGTACACAGAAAACAAGCTAGAAAGCTGCACAATTCTGCACTCGCGTGACTAAAGATAACACAGGAGCAGCCTCTCATCACAGTTCTACATGTTTGCTTGGGCAATGGGCGTGGTCCAGTCAGTAATGTATTGATGTGGAGATCAAGAGAACATCTGAGAGTTGCTTCATTGGATGTTAGTTAATTACTCCACTTCACCCAAGTAATCGTCGATTTCAGCAGGAGTGAGAACTCTGTGACAATAAACAAAGAAATCTCGGGTAAGATTCAGGCACCACTCGCTGAGCTTTCAGTTCGAACCAAAGATCAAGGAATGTACAGTAAAAAAATTAGAGATGAACAAAGATAAGTTAATCAGGTCGATTGTCAAACAAAGATGTGTTAATCATGTCAAACAAAGAAATGCACGATCTGAAATCATAGAAATGAGCTACCACACACATCTAAACAATACCTCAAGTGAGCCTAGAGACACAGAAGATGATCCTTTGAATGCAGTTTCAAAAACCCCAGTATGACCCAAGTCTGGAGGAAAGTACAGAACATTAATCTTCCAATATATAATGAAAACTTTCAAGAACTTGATAAACAAATGTCATGGTTTTGGTGAGTGTGAAACTAGCAGTGTCTTGGTGCAATAACGCTAAGTGCCTAAAATGTCCAGGACTCAGCAGACTTATAAATGTCCATGGGGTTTGGGTAAAGGTGCATGAAACTGCATTTGAAGGATCAGAAAGGTTTAAACCTTTGTTATTTTTCCTTGAACAACTAACACTCTAACAATGCGTCTTGACTCTTGAGTTTCTTGAAATGAAATCTATCCATTCTTAAATTCTAATGTAATTTCATTAAAAATCATAACATTTATGGGTGCAAAATTTTGAATGTTTAACCAAGCATCATTGCCATGCCATCACCAATAGAGATGCATTTCCAATTACAAAGAGAAGATGAAATCTGGTTATATCTTTTGAAGCATGCATCATCTAGTTCCATATCATCTCTATATACCAGCATGATGCAATGAGGTAAATAAAGGCGTCAATAAAATTGAGCAGCAAATTTGAGAATAAGCAGCACACCCTGAGGCTTCTAGAAATGTCTTACGTAACATAATTTGGAGAATGATACTACAAGATTATCCTATTTTCTAGAAATGTAAAAGTGTCGGCAACATTCTAACACCCACCCCCCCGGGCATTGCTACGGCTTTCCATGAAAAATAAGAGAGCAAACATTCTCTTAAATGACCCAAAGCTCAATCATAGAGCAGCACACCGATATAAAAAACGATGAGAGGAAATTGGAATGTCGCGTGCCCAGCTTGAGTAAATTCCTGCATAACAGGGTGCTGTTTCCCTAACAAGTTGTGTAACATGAATTGGTTCCTATCAGTGACAAAAGCAGCATATACAATTAAAATAGCAATGGTTAAACACTTAAACTGCCCCAATATGTGAGGAATGGAAGTTGTAAAAAAAATGTTCCAAGAGTTCCATGGGAGCTGAATATAAAAAAAAAGGTCCTTTGTGTACGAGCCTAGGATGTGAGACAACTCAAGTGCTAAACAGTACTAGTTGATAGGAGTTCTAAGATGTGTGATAATGAATAAATAAATAAATAAAATTACAAGAGATCCAAGGTTTTAGCCTATTAGCTCAGGTAAAGACTTGGCCATTTACAAGAGATTTTTCGCCTTTTTTGCTCTTTTGGATGGATTTTTCACTGCATATCGGCCATTCAAAATCTCTAAAGCAATACGAAAATATTTACCTCCCTACATTTTTTCAGATTCAATTGTGTATGTTCACCAACAGCACATCTGCTCACAAAAACCAAATTGACACTCATAGAAAGTACTTCCAAGAGCCCAGATTTCATCCCACAAAATACCAATAAATTCAACAGAAAGAGTTTCATTGACATTGAAAACAACCAACTATCAGCTGAAATGTGTCAACATCAGTTCATAAGCATTAGATCAAGGGAGAGGAGAGAACCACCACACATATCTACACAAATTCCTGTGCTTTTTAAACAGCAAACCGATATGTTCACAAAGATAATTTTGCTTCCCCAGGAAACTGAAATCAGTGAAAGCCAGCAAACAATGACATGAGTCTATGGCATTGATTTTAACTAATTTAGCTTCACAAGCTTGAAACACCCCTCTAATTCCATGTTTCACTTCATTGGAAAACTGGAATCAATCTCAACTCCAAACATTCAAGTCCTTTGAAAAATCGATAGTATAATACAAGAGCACATCCAAATAGCAATGCAGAAAGCACATACCTTCAACGAATCAGAGATCAATCCTCCTCGCCACTCTCATCACTGAAGTAACTAGCTTTCTTGACCTTCTTCCCCTTCTCCTTCAATCCAGCAGCGCCACCACTTCCACCACCGTCTCTTTCTCTCTCCAGCAACATCAGCCTCTCCTCAGCACCACCATCCACCACGGAGGCCCAATTATCATCGTCAAACCCTAAACGATCACCATCACCACCATCCGAATCCCTCCCCTCTTCTCTCCTCCCCTTCTTCGGAACCGGCCGCTCTCTTGATCCCAACTGGTTCCTCGGGCACTCGTAGCTCAAATGACCTTCCTCCCCGCACTCGTAGCACCGGCTCTTGTCCTTATAGACCCTCCGGCGGATGAATTCGGCAGCGCGGCCATTATCGGAGGCGATGGAAGCAGTTAGGGTTCGGCCGTTGAGGATCTTGCCGTTCATCTGGCGAGCGGCAGAAGCGGCGTCCTCGCGGGAGACGAAGAGGACGAAGGCGACGCCGCGACTCCGGCGGGTGCGGCGGTCCTTGAGTACGGTGACGCGGGCGACCTTGCCGAAGGTGGAGAAGATGGTGAAGAGGTCGGAGTTGGTGAGGGTGTAATCGAGGTTGCTGATGTAGACGGTGGATTTAGAGGGGGCTAGGCCGCCGCTTCCGCTGCGATTGGAGGTCGCCGGCGTCGAAGATGAGGCGGCGGCGGAAGGGGTGGAGTAACGGTGGTAGAAGGTGTCGTCCTCGTCGCTGTCGCTGGCGGGTCGAACCATTTTTCCAGGAATTCCGCAAGTCCGATTGCCTTTCCCTTTTGTGCGACCATAAAGGGGATATAAAATTGCAGAAAGCCACCCGTTTAAAGTGAAATTGCAGAAAACCACCTCGTAGATACTCTTCGTTACTAAAGGACCACTCACGAGTCACGAGTGGGAATGGGTCGGATCGGATGAATAAAAAATTAAAAATGTTATGTTCGGGTTTTCTGTATGATAAAATAGGTTTTTAAATTGGGAAATTCTCTACAAAATAGACAAACGACTCTAAAAATCTAATTAAAAAAACTAAATTAATTAAAAAATTTAAATAAAACGACTCTATGTTTGATTTTTCTATCATATGTCCTATGTTTGATTTTTCTATCCCATGCCTCAAGGGTATAGGATAGAAAAATCGTATTATATTTAGGCACTTATAATCGATTAAAATTTATAAATTTCAATCAGATTATGTGATTGTTTTGTATTATAAGAAATTATTTTAGAGTTTAATGCATTATATTATAATTATATTATAAATATAATACAATATAATGGAATCCAAACACACCCAATTTAAAAATCAAAATGTGCCCTAAAAACGCTCTATTTGAGCGTTTGCCACTGTCGCTCACCGACATCTAAACAACTTCACTAGCTGCCCGTCGCCGCCCAATAGGACCTAAGAGTCCATCATTTCCCGTATCGCGAATCGGTCTATTGGATGATCGGGGTGGAGCTGAGCGGTTTTGTGATGTTATGCGTTTATACAGTAGTGTTGAAAGGAAGCAGTAGTATTCATTTTAGTTATATATTTTGTTGCTACACTTCTTGTTTCGGTAGATGATCTCTCCCGTGAAGATTGACACATTTGTTTACTTACTAGCTTAAGTCGTGGACAATGTTCCAAAAAACGTTTGGCGGATGCTCACCGGAGAGGTGGGTTCAAGGGTCTAGGCGGAGTAGGCGGGATCTAGGCGGACTTTTTATTTTAACATGTATTTTTACTTGTAAGTCATGTCAAAGACATAATAAAGGCTATATAAATTAATAAACTTTCATAATCTTCATAGTCCATATTGTTCAACCTTTTCCAAAGCCAATAAGCATAAACCATAATGCTTCCTATTCAACCGGGAAAAAATTAATAACATAAAATATAATCAAAGTCTAAAAGAACCTAGAAGTTGTATAATAAAACTTAAATTTTAAAATATAATCATGGTTGCACATTAATCTTCTAGACTTTTATGTATTCATTTGGGTTAAAACCTTTGAATTTATTTTTTTAACTAAACCGCCTAGACCCGCCCAAAACCGCCTAGACCCGCCCAAAACGCCTAGACCCGTCCAGACCCGCCCAGAAACCCACCAAGCTAGCTATCCGCCAAGCCAAGCCCGCCAAGCTCCTTGGCTCGAAGGTCAAGGACCGCCCAGCGCCTAGGCGGGGTCTAGGCGGCCGCCCAGGCCGTTTTTCGGAACAATGGTCATGGATTAATGATCGACAACTGAATGCTCTTAGGAAGTTCATAATCCAAGGTGTTTTTAACTTCTTCCCCTGGTCTTCCTGTGTTGCTTGGATAGTTAGTCAATCCGTTTCTCTTTTCTTTTTGGTTTGATTGTTTGTCCTGCGTGACTTTTATGTTATTTTCTTTGTCATTTTTATTTCTGTCACTTGCTTTCATAAATACATCTATTGTATATGATTCTCCATCGCCGGTCTCTCGATTTCTTTATGTGTATCTAGATAATTCAAATTGAAAAAATAAATGGTATAGTAACATTTTATGAAATTGATTAATTGAAAAGCTCTCAAGTACCCACGTCCTCCAATATAAAAACCATTCTCCAACACACAAAAAAGCCCATGGAAATGACACACACAGTCACACGCACAAAAACCCATTAAAAATGCAAACCGGATCTCCCCTCAAACGGATCTCCGAGAGGCTTCTAGAAAACTGTGCCTTCCCCGTCTAAAAAACCCCCTTATCTCCTCCAGTAGTCACCTAACTCCTCATCCTCTCTCCCAAGTCCCACCATCCATCACCTCCTCCTCCCTAAACCCTAACGCCTCCTCCCATGGCGACCTCATCCGCTCAAATCAATGTCTTCGCCACCTCCCCCTTCACTTCCTCCAAATCCAAGCCCCCCTCACCTCCCACCAACTCCGTATTCTTCGGCCAGAGGTTGAATTCCGGCTTCCCGAAGTCCGCCTTCTTGAGGCTCGGTGATAGGAAGGTCGGTTATCGGAGTCGCCGCGCCGCCGGACCGGTGCGCGTGGTGAATGAGAAGGTGGTGGGGATTGATCTTGGGACTACCAACTCCGCCGTGGCGGCTATGGAAGGAGGCAAGCCGACGATCGTGACGAACGCCGAGGGCCAGAGGACGACTCCGTCGGTTGTGGCGTACACGAAGACCGGGGATAGGCTGGTTGGACAGATTGCTAAGAGGCAGGCCGTGGTGAACCCTGAGAACACCTTCTTCTCCGTGAAGAGGTTTATTGGGCGGAAGATGGTGGAGGTGGATGAGGAGTCGAAGCAGGTCAGTTACCGGGTTGTTAGGGATGATAATGGCAACGTCAAGCTTGATTGTCCTGCTATTGGGAAGCAATTTGCAGCTGAGGAGATTTCCGCTCAGGTGATCGCTCTTTCTTGCTTCTTGTGAATTAGGTTTGGTTTCATTTGGCGACTGATTTTACATGTTTCTAGGGCTTTTGCAATCAAGTGACAGATAAATTGTGATTATGATCCTGAATCTTGGGGGTTGTCATTGGACTGGAATGAGTATATGGCATATGAATAATCAGATAATTGTCTTTGTTGTTCATGAACACTAAAATAGTGCTGGTATTCCTGAGAAATTGTGATGTTTACCTGCTGTTTTTAATGCCTGAAATTCAGTGTTGTCTTTGTTTTGCTGAAATAGGTTTTGAGGAAACTTGTAGATGATGCTTCGAAATTTCTAAATGACAAAGTAAACAAAGCTGTAGTTACAGTTCCTGCATACTTCAATGATTCCCAAAGGACGGCCACTAAGGATGCTGGGCGTATAGCTGGCTTGGAAGTTCTCCGGATAATTAACGAACCTACCGCAGCTTCTTTGGCTTATGGGTTTGAAAAGAAGAACAATGAGACAATCTTGGTGTTTGACCTTGGAGGTGGTACTTTTGATGTTTCAGGTACTCGTTCAGGCCCTTGTGAATCGCAACATTTTTGGTGCATCACTGAATTTAATATCACCTATTCACCTTCTTTTTAGTATGATTTTTTAGCTATTTTGGGTATGTTTTAGCAATCTTTTTACATGTCTTTTGCAGTTCTTGAAGTGGGTGATGGTGTCTTTGAAGTGCTTTCAACCTCTGGAGATACGCATTTGGGAGGGGATGACTTTGACAAGGTTCTAATGTGGAAAATGTTGTTGATAAAAATATACATGCAAATATGCTATGTTTAGTTGCTCTCTTCAAATTCAGAGTTTCTGAAAAATATACTAATAACTGTGCAGAGAATCGTTGATTGGCTGGCTGCAGACTTCAAGAGAGATGAAGGCATTGATCTTTTGAAGGACAAACAAGCTCTTCAGCGCTTAACTGAATCTGCTGAGAAGGCAAAGATGGAGCTTTCGTCTTTGACTCAGACAAATCTTAGGTACTGTAACAGACCTATCCTTCAACTTTGATCACTTGTTGACTCTCTTTTTGCAAACCTATCCTTCAACTTGTCTGGCAACAGATTTCTAATTCTTGAATGCTTCTTGTTGCCTCAGTTTGCCTTTCATTACCGCAACTGCTGAAGGCCCTAAGCACATAGAGACCACCTTGACAAGAGCCAAGTTCGAGGAATTATGTAACGATCTTCTTGATAGGTATCTTGTTTTCTATTTGCAGACTTGAAGTACATTGTTTTGATGCTGAGACATGGCTATTACCTATTAGAGTGCTCTTTTCTTTGACTAAATACGAACTTCATTTGTTTTCTCAGGCTTCGTACTCCTGTGGAGAATTCTCTGAGGGATGCAAAACTTTCCTACAGTGACTTGGATGAAATTATCCTTGTTGGTGGTTCAACACGTATCCCAGCGGTTCAAGAGTTGGTAAAAAAATTGACCGGAAAAGATCCTAATGTTACAGTGAACCCTGATGAAGTTGTAGCCCTTGGAGCAGCTGTTCAGGTATTCCTTGCTTTATCCTGCCCTGGTCATTATGTTTACCATGTGGTGGTGATTTAACTCTCGAAATATGGCGCATTTCACTTTTAATTATTTAATGGATAGTTTTGAAGTATTTACACTTCTCATGTTATGGTTATGTGAACTTCGTTAATTGTAGGCTGGTGTTTTAGCCGGAGATGTTAGTGACATTGTTCTCTTGGACGTGACACCGCTGTCCATTGGTCTTGAGACCCTTGGTGGTGTCATGACAAAGATCATCCCCCGTAACACAACCTTGCCCACTTCCAAGTCAGAGGTTTTCTCGACTGCTGCAGATGGACAGACAAGCGTTGAGATCAATGTTCTACAAGGTGAACGTGAGTTCGTTAGAGATAACAAATCTCTTGGTAGCTTCCGTCTTGATGGCATTCCCCCGGCTCCTCGTGGAGTTCCACAGATTGAAGTCAAATTTGACATTGATGCCAATGGCATTCTCTCTGTCACTGCGATTGACAAGGGAACTGGAAAGAAGCAAGACATCACAATTACTGGTGCGAGTACCTTGCCCAACGATGAGGTATGACTTCTTTATTGTGTAAATTCAGTTCTACACCAAGAAATTGAGTATTGCATACCTTAGACATAAACGGCCTTTTGTCATCAAGGAATGAAAACTTCAACATGGTCTCTTTGTGACATGGGCAGGTGGATAGGATGGTAAAAGAAGCCGAGAAATTCGCCAAGGAGGACAAAGAGAAGAGAGACGCCATTGACACTAAGAATCAGGCTGACTCAGTCGTCTACCAAACAGAGAAGCAGCTGAAGGAGCTGGGAGACAAAGTTCCTGTCCCGGTCAAAGAAAAGGTGGAGGCCAAGCTGGGAGAACTCAAGGAAGCTATCTCAGGCGGTTCAACACAAACAATAAAGGATGCCATGGCCGCCCTTAACCAGGAAGTCATGCAGCTCGGTCAGTCCCTCTACAACCAGCCGGGAGCAGGCGGTGCACCAGGAGGCGGACCTGCACCAGGAGCCGATGATGGGCCCACAGGGTCCTCCGACAAGGGACCCGAAGGAGATGTCATTGATGCAGATTTTACTGACAGCAAGTGAGGACTTGATTACATATTCGTCGTCTGCTAGGGGCAGCCACAGCTCATACAGGTCGAGTAGGAGGTCAGCTGTGCATAAGAAACCCCGTCGAGGGTTTGATTCATTTCCTAGTGTTTTTGGCATAAGGGGATGGGGACGATTTAGGAATTTGTAGAGGGGAAATTTGGGGATTTGGAGTTGTTGCTGTTTAGTTGCATTTGAAAGTTTGGGATTTTGTAGTGTTACGAATTTTGGGATGTTTTTTTTTTTTGGGTCAAGTGATTTACACTTCACACAAATCATTTGATGTCTAATGGAAAAAACTGTTTGGGCATCAATTTTTTTTTCTTCCCGAAGATTAGGAAAGCCGCCGACGATCGGGCTTCTTTCCTAACGCGTCCAAGCAGATGAGAATACAAAGTTCTGGATCAGTAGCGAAGCGTCCGAGCAAATGAGAACACGGAGTTCTGGATCAGTAGCGCTATCATCGGCAGAGATGCTATAGGCCAGTCTTACAATCTTGTCAGCCACAACATTCAAAACATTATTTACAAATTCAAGAAAGTAGTATTATTTTATATATCGATTGAATTAATAATATTTTTCATTACAGTAAATAACAGTAATAATACGGTGTTATAATATACAGTACGAATTAAAAAAATCCCCCAAAAATCGGAATGCTGAGGGATTGTTCCGTACTCCCTAATTCATAAATAGAGAAAAATTTAGAGATTCCCACCATTTGAATTTTGATTTCGATATTTCTCCCATTATTGATCTTGTCGAATTAGGTTTGGCGACTGTGTGTGATTTGTGATAGGTAGGGGATGAAGAGAGATTTTTCCACTGTGTTTCTCATCTTTGAATCCAGTTTCACCTCCTTCAATTGCATTCGTCGCGTCTTCCGATTACATTAATTTTGTAAGTTTCCTCCTCCTTGATCGCTCCATTTTCTCACATAAACCTGATTTTTTTGGAGACGGACAATTGTTTAGTTTAATCGCCGCGCTTCGGCGAGAATTTTGTGTGTAATTGGTGTTTGGAAACTGGTCGCTATATTTTCTCCGATTATCTATCCTGTCTTTCGAGATGATTTGCGTCAATTTGTTGTTCGCGTGGAGATTGATTAATTGTCGACGCATTGTGTGTTCGTAGTTTGTGAATGATCGTTGTATTTTCTCCGATTGTCTATTCCGTCATCAAATCAAAGATATTTGAGAGGATTTGTGTCGATTTGTTATTTGCTTGGTGATTGATCCATCGTAATTTAGGGTTGATGATTATTGATGCTCATCTGGTTCCGTTTGCAGAATTTCGGAGCTTGCCTAACCGCGTAGTTTCTAACAGAGAGATTTCTTCGAAATATTTCAAAGAAATGGCGGAAGATGAGACCACTTCGGGAGCGACATCGGCGAAGGTGAAGTTCCTCTGCAGCCATGGAGGGAAGATAATGCCGAGGCCTTCCGACGGCCACCTCAAGTACGTCGGTGGTGAGACGCGCGTAATCTGCGTTCCTCGCACCATTTCTTTCTCAGGTAAATGCATAATCATAATTTACAAACGCATTCATATTTTTTTCTCAGGTATTCATGGATCTGAATTGCAATTTCTGAGCTGATATTGTATACACTGGCTAGCAATTTGCTCTACATGATTCACATAGTTTTCAATCCGTTCTCCTGTTTGATTATCTGATATCACCTGATAATCATAAATGCCTAGGAAAGTTATTTGCCCTTTCTCATAACATTAAAAACTGGTTGATCTTGCCAATTTCCGAAGATGTGTCATCTTCTGAGTTGAATGATTTGGTCTTGAATTGAAAGTGTTTATGGTTTCTGACAATATATAAAGTCTTGATGTTTGGCATATTCTTTTGATCTCATGAACAGATCTCATGGAGAAGATAAGAAACCTGTTTGAAGGAGAGTTTATTTTAAAGTACCAAATTGGTTCAGAGGAGCTTGATGCCTTGGTTTCAGTTAGATCTGATGAAGATCTTCATCACATGCTTGAAGAATATGACCGCGTGGAAAGAGGAGGAGCTTCCAAGCTCCGAGCCTTCTTATTCCCTGCAAAGTTGATAATTTCTGAGATCCACAGCCCCATCTACCCTATGCCAGAGTCATTGGAACAACGATTCGTGGATGCAGTCAATGGTGTAGTTCGTCCAACAAACGCCAAATCCTTGGCCTCAACCAGCCGTCTCAAGCCTTTGAATACTTCACACTCAGAATGTACGAGCCCCCGGTCACCTTCCCCCCATGCTTATAATTCCTCCATGTACCATGACCAACCCTCTTTTGCTAACACCTTTCAAGGAGGCGGGCTCACTCGGATGAACAAGGTCCATAGCTCTCCTAGTCTCTCCAGCCTTGCTAACCAGAACTCACAGCATAGCAACAGCCACAGCACTCAGCATCATCGGTCCCATCATCCGAACCACCAAACTCACCACCAACACCAACATGGGCACCAGCACCAGCAATACCACTCAGGTCATCACCCTTTTGGTAAACCACCCGAGCATCATGGTGCGCAGCCTTGGAACGCCACTGGGCGGGATGGGTTCGTGAGGGTTCCGAGCATGAGCCATCTTGCCCCAGTGAGTCACCAGAGTTCAGCACACACTGCTTCTCAGTTCGTTAAAGGCTACCCGGGGAATGGAGGGCACAACAGATGGGTACATGTCGGCAAACCTCCGGTTGCTTATGGGGATGGATCGGTTAGGGGAGGCGACGTTTCGCCTACACCTTCTTCGCATAGAGGAGGAATCATTTGGGAGTGATGTTTGTTGGTATTTAACTGCCTTGTAGCTTCTTTTCTCTCTCGTTCGGTGCAGTAGCTGCTCTATGAAAGGGAAATTAACGCTTCAATGAAAGCTCCCTTGGTCTATTTGGTAATACAGGAACACCCGTCAAACAAAGGAATTGTAAAATACAACTTTAGAATTGCTACTCAACCGTTAAATATGTTGAAATTACAAAGGGACATGGACATCTTCCTCTTTTCCTTCATATTTTAGCTATTGAGGTAGAGTTGGTTTTTGGCTACTGAGATTGATTTAAGGGGTGATTCGTTCTCCCAATTTCTTGTGCAATGAATGATTTTGTGTAAAGAAATTACATTTCAATGGGTGATTTGGTTTATTTTCCTACAAAGTGCGCGCTTTAACATGATTTCGAAATCATAAAAGGCTATTAATAAGACCTAAAACCGCTATTCGTAAGACAATTTTAACTTAATTCCACACAAGCTATAAGGAACTAAACACCAACACCAACAATCTCTCTACACACTAAAACGGCTTCTGGTACAATTCGCTTACGTGTCACATACATGTCATATTCTAGATTAAATTCTAGCACAATTCGCATATGTGTCATAATCTACATCAATTATAAAACTCATCTTTTAGATAAAAAGAAAACTTATCTTTTTATACTATCATAATATTTATCTTTTTGTCACAATTTATCACCGATAAATAGATAATAGAGGACGGATCAAATGTTTACAACTCTTAATGTGTTTTGTGTTAACAAATAATAGCCGTTGATTGAATGAAGATGGAAGGCTGTGATTAATCAAAGATTTTAATATTTTATTTTTATTAAAAAAGTGGGACACAGCCATATAACTGCTCCACTCTCACAATTGTAGAGCGTGTGATGCAAGCAAACAATTATATGCTTAAAACTTGGTGTGAGAAAATTAGGGAAAGCGTTGAATTTTTTTTTTTTATTTTTTTTGCCAATTTGCACCAATTAATCTGCTATTTGAAATCTTTGAAAATCATATCGACGATTTTCATCAGAGGACGGTGAAGAAGAGGAAGAAGAAAATCGGATGGAAACTTAGTGATGGATGCAGGTAATGGGTTGGAAAACGTAATTTGCAATTGAACTATTCGATGTTGGGAAGCAAGTATTCGTTGTAACTATGAAATTTTTGCTGCTGAGTGCGGTTGTCGGATGCAAAAACACATGGACGTAACTATTTTTTGGATTAATTGGCATCAACAACAATTGTAAAATGTGCACCACAGTCACTCAATTATTCATCAATAATTGTGAAATATGCACCACAGTCACTCAATTAATTGTGAAATTTTGGATTAATTGGCATCAACAATTATTCATTAATATTCGGCAAAATTTATGAAATATGTACCTCAGTCACTCAATTATTCATCAAAACCATGAATAATTATTCATCAACCTTAGCAATATTCATCACAGAGTAATCGCAGTATTCAAATTATTCATCAGTATTCGGTAAAATTCAAGGAATATTCATCAAAATCTCACAATTATTCATCAAAGTTTTTGATCTTCACCATTTTCTAAGTTGATGTCATCAATATTCGGCAAAATTTAGTATATATTCATCACTTTCAATCAATTATTCATCAATGTTGCAAAGAGTATTTAGCAAAGATTCATCAAATAATTGAAATCGCACATCCCTCAGTTACAATTAATTTCGACCGATATTAATTAATCTAGGCTAGATTAAACACCAATTGGGTGAGCAATTCGAAATCAAACTCAAACAGTTGACTTTTATAAAAATAAGAATTGAATTGCGAGAGGCAAAATTCAATTGAAATTCCACAAAAACACCAACACCAATCACAAAGTGGTTCGTGAGGATATCAATCTCAAATTTTAAAGGCAAATCGTGAGGATTTGCTATGGTTGATGATGAATTACGCAAGAGGAAGGCAAAAATCGCAAGCACCCCATGAGAGAGAACACGCGCTTATGGAACCCAGTTAGTGGGGATTTTTTTATTTTAATAATATATTTAATTAAAAAGGGGAATAATCTCATCCATCAATTTTCCCTCAATCTATGACTGTGATTTGTTAACACAAAACATATTAAGGGTTGTTTACACTAGACCTAACCTCATATATCCAATATTTTTCAATATATATATATATATATGGAAAAGTCTACCTTTACGCTAGGTGTAAAAGTAGATATTTTACACTACCAATCAAATTTCATTATTCCCACTAATGCAAAAGAATCCAAAAAATAAAATAAAAAATCAAATTGGGCGATTCAAAGATTAAATAAAAGTGAATAAAAAAATTAAATTCCTTCATCCACACTTTTCAGATCTGGGAGACCTCTCTCATGGCTTTCTCCTTTCTATACTGCCATTAAAGGCCGGAGCCGTTTCACCTTCGTTCTCAGATCTAGGCAATTGACCTCGCCTCTTCCCTCGTATACTCATTTCTATGCGGTCTTGTTCTTGCTCTCGGATCGTAGTGCATAACTGACCAAAGACGAAGCCTCTCTCGCGCGTGCACCCGCTCATAGAAGTCCAGCCGGAGTCGCCATCGGCGGCTCCCAGAACCTCAATCCTCGTTTGAGATGCCGACATTAATGCCACCAGGGAGCCGAACAACTCATCTCCCATGGCTGATGGCTCTTGTATGTTCGCTCGACCCCAAATCCCCCTTATCAGCATCTTCGAACCCAAAACCCTCGATTTAAGTTTCTATTTCAAATTGTGTTAGTTTGAATTTAGTAAAATTGGGATGGGGTGAGTTGAATCGATTTTAATTTTCGATTGAAGCGAATAGGTGAGTGTGACCCGCCCAGGAGGTAGGAAGAGGAAGAGCCTCTATACCCTATAGGGATTTGGTTATATTTTTATTTTATTTTTAAATGGAAGAAGAATCTATTGCCACGTATCCTATTTTGATTGGTAGTGTAAGATTATAGTTTTACACCTAGTGTAAATGTACCATGGTCCTGTATATATACACCTGTCACATAATCTACAAAGTTTGGCATGGGAAGCTTATGACATGACATTACATGATTTCTCTGCATTGGTCGACTTGCTTTTTGGAGTTATCCGCCATTGTAAGAACTTGATCTTTGAAGGTGAATGATGTACCGTACGTGTATGTCGAGATTTGAGCTTATCTTTTGTTTTTCGTGTCACAATATTTATCTTTTTTTGTCACAATTTATCACCGATAAATAAATAATCTATTCAATACTAATTATTCGGTTGGATTGACTATTGAGTAGTTAATTTGATAACAACTATTGAAGGGGATCGAGTAATGGCGTATCCCTTCCAAAAGAACGCGCGCCACGCGCTTTACCAATTCTCCTCTGATGAACCCCGTGAAGCTTCATCGTTCTTTGCGAGGAACCCTAGCCTCGAAAGCCTTCCCCTTCCAAATCTTCTCTCCTGTCAAATCCCCCCTCAAATCCAGTCTGATTCAAAAACTAATGATGAATCCTTGCTCCCCAAACAATCAATTGAGAGTATTTCTTTCTTCCGACGCCTTGCTGGGTTGGATGTATCGATTGGAAAAATTCAGAAAAGGGGCAAAATTTTGTGCGAAGAGGTATACAGATTGGAGTTAGATATTGGATTATCAGTTGGGGGAATGGCTAACTGTGAGAGTAGGGGAGATAGGGGCTTGAGTATTCGGCCTCCTCCGTGGCCTCATCCAAGCGTTTGGTGTGTACGGCTCTCGTCTTTTCGATCTCTCTTCGGTGAAGGCTGTTCAATCGATGTTCTGTTCCGTCGTTCGATTCACTGTTGCTCGGCGTCGGCTTACTGGTATGTCTTCCTGAAGGGGGTTGCCGTTGGACTCCCCTTCCCTTCCCCTCAAATCTCTTTAAGGAAGTTACGGGGTGGGATTCGTTCTCACGCTATTCTTACTTCTCCTTCTCTTGCAAATCTCTCTCACTATGTATCTAATCCTCTCTTGGATTTTTGTATTTCAATGGCTTCGTCCAACTTGGACAAAGAAAAAAAACCTTTGGAGCCCGATTTCTTCGAGCTTCCAAACACAAACTCCCGCAAGGGCCCAAAAACCTCTGCTGATGGCCGTCCTCTCGAAGGGAGTTCGCTTCCTTCAGAGGTTCTGTCTAAGGCAAACCAAAAACAGAGAAAAAAGATGCTGAAGAAATTGAAGACTGTTGTCCAGGTGCTGGATAAAATCCAAACTGGTGTTCAGGAATATATCTCCGCTTTCAACAACACTTCTATGGATGTTACCTTAGTGGGGAGCCCGATTGAAGCAAAAGAAAGTTGGAGGAAGATCAAAGTGGAATGGACATTCTTGGAAGCTGGATCTCAATTGGTTCCTCTTGCAAACAACTGTGAGTTCATCTTTGCTATGCTATTATTGTCTAGTATTGCCCATGGTCAAATTGGTGGTCTTAAACTAGTCATTTTGTGCACTCAGTTTAGTGTTTTGAAGACTAAGTGTTGTGTTGTATGGTGGAAGAGTGGCTGTTTGTTCATAATCTTCTTAATGTTGAAAATAATTAGTATAAAAAAACAATCTAGTATTCTATGCCTACTATCAAACATTTATTATGTGCATATTCGATTAGGTTCAAATGCAGCTATTGTGAGGGTGTCTTGTTGGGCTTGCATTCCCAATTTGAGAATGATATATGAGACAGGTGGTCAAATTTCTAATAGTATGCTTTCATCGATAAAAATCAGCTGGCTTCAAATCATCTATAGAAGGGGAATCTGTCTTATTGATAAATCAAAAATTAAAACGTCTTATGTGCATAACTATTATTGGAGTATGGATAGCTGGATTCAGAAAGGTTCGTACTGGAGAGGCGAAAGGTTAAGAAACAGATTAGACTACTTGTGTACCTTTATTGTTGAGACAACTCATTTCTTGAATAAAAATAAACCACGTCAGAAGGCATTCAATGAGAAAAGAGATAAAAGAGACTTTTTGTTGCATATATCTAATCAAGTTATGAGAAATTCAGCTATCTTAGCTAAAAGGGTAAGGGATTACAGTAGATTGTGTACCTTTATTGTGGAGACAACCCATTTCTTAAGTAAAAATAAACCACATCAGAAGGCTTTCAATGAGAAAAGAGATAAAAGAGACCTTTTGTTGCATATATCTAATCAAGTAATGAGAAATTCAGCTTTCTTAGCTAAAAGGGTAAGGGATTACAGTAGGTTAACATGAAAATTGGTTCTTGGAATGTCAGAGGAATTGGGAAACCAAACTTTTGGGCAGAATTGGGTACTTTCTGTAATATACAAAGAATTCAAGTTATGTCGGTTATGGAAACAAAGACAGATAAAATCCCTGAGGAAAAATGTTGGCAGTCAGCAGGCTTTGATGAAGCTTTCTGGGTGCCTGCTGTTGGTAAATCTGGAGGCATAGGAGTGATGTGGAAATCACATTGTCTGACTCATGAAACCATATCAATAAATCACTACGGTCAACGTTTCATTAGTGCTACTTATAGTAACTCAAATCTGAATTTTGAATGCCAGATTCTTTTTGTGTATGCCCCTCCTCAGGAACGAGATAAAACAAGGTTTTGGGAAGAAATAGTAATGTTAATAACCTCGTCTAGGATACCCATTATAGTTATAGGAGATCTCAATGATATTGTATCTAACGATGACAAAAAAGGAGGTGCTGACACTTCATTAACCAGATTTATTAGGTTAAACGAGATTAAAAATAGTTGTGAATTGTTAGACATACCTTTTTGTGGAAACAGGTTCACATGGAGAAAAAAGAAGGAAGGACCCGAAAATATCTATGAACGTCTTGATAGGGCTTTGGTTCAAAACGAGATTCTGGTCCGCTTCCCTAGTATTCACTTAACCCACCATGCTTTCTCCTCTTCGGATCATTGTCCTATCATAATGACCTTCACTGAAGGTATATCACCTCAGGCTGCACCATTCAAATTTGAAAACATGTGGCTCCAAAGGAAGGATCTAAGAATGATTGTCAAACAAGCTTGGAGGGCGAATTGTGCAGGTTCTGCTATGTATCAGCTTATGTTTAAGACAAAAGTCCTAAAAGCAAAAATTAAGGCCTGGAATAAAAGGACCTTTGGAAATATATTTCGACAATTAGAGGAGGTTGAGGAAAAATTAATAACGATTCAAGGCGAGCTGTGTAACCTTTTTGATCCTATTACAGCCAGCAAGCAGAAAAGATTAATTATGAAAAAAGAAGCGTTGATAAAATTTCATAAAACATTCTGGAGTCAGAGAGTAAAGTCGAAACATGTGAAACTAGGAGACACAAACTCAGGCTACTTCCATAAAGTCGCCACAGGCAGACGAAATAGAAAGATTATACGGCACATTACTTCCGCGGAAGGTACTTTAATTCTTGGGGAGGAAAACATCAAGACAGAAATTCATAACGATTTTGAAAAAAGGTTTAAAAAGGATTGTTGTACAAATACTGATTGGAGAAATAGTTTGGATCTAATTACTTCTGAAATCACAGAGGATGAAAATGAGCAACTCATCAAACCAGTTCAAAATAGTGAAATAAAAAATGCGGTTTTCAGTCTTGGAAGAAATAAATCTCCGGGGCCGGATGGTTTTTCGGCGGAGTTTTATAAAACTTATTGGGACATTGTGGGTCCCTCGGTAATCAGAGCGGTGAAGAGTTTCTTTCACTCCGGGAGGCTTCTTCGTCAAATTAATCATACTTTTATCACGTTATTGCCAAAAGTGGATAATCCATCCTCGACAAATAATTATAGACCTATCAGCTTATGCTCGACAATATACAAAATTATATCAAGAATCCTTACAGAACGACTGAAGAGTGTAATGGGTAAACTGGTTCACCCGTTACAAGGAGCTTTCGTTGCAGATAGAGCAATTCAAGATAATGTCTTGATAGCGCATGAGATTTTCCATTCTTTTAAAACCCGTAAGGGTAAGGAAGGTTGGATGGAAATCAAACTTGATATGGAGAAAGCTTATGATAGACTTAATTGGGAATTTATACTTGAGATTCTGAGAAGGTTTGGCTTTCATGAACAATTTATTAATTGGGTAAAAGAATGCATCACGTTCGTATCCTTCTCAGTCCTGGTGAATAGCACCCCAACCGAACTTTTCTTTCCTACCAGAGGTATCCGACAAGGAGATCCCATTTCACCGTTCTTATTCATACTTGGTGCTGAAGTTCTTGCAAGACAACTTCAGCAGGCTTCTGTGGCCCCATTGAGCAAAATTGGCTTCAACTTCGGACACGGCGGTCCGAAAATCCCTTTCCTTGCTTTTGCAGATGATACAATTGTCTTTGCCAAAGCAACGTTAGAGGCCAGTCAGAAAGTTAAATCTGTAATAGAGGACTATTGTAGGGTATCTGGCCAAAAAGTTAATTATCATAAATCCTCTTTCCAGACGACAGGGGGAGTTCATGGGTCTAGAATCCAGTTGTTAGAAAATTCGTTACAAATGACACACACAAGGGCTATGGAGAAATATTTAGGTTGTCCTATCATCAATGGGAGAGTAAATAAACACACATTCGATGATGTAGTTAACAAAACGAAAACTCAGCTCTCTAAATGGAAAGCGAACTCCCTATCCCAACAAGGAAGATCGATTCTGATTAACTCAAATCTGTCGTCAAAACCTCTTTATGTTATGCAAAGTTTCATGCTTCCAGCTTCAATTCACAATGAACTAGATCGAATTAATCGAACCTTTTTCTGGAATAAGGATCTTCAGTATAAACCTCTCATTAGTTGGGATAAGGTGTGTAGATCGAAAAGTAAAGGGGGCCTGAATATAAGGAAATCACGAATAATGAATGAGGCTCTTCAGATGAAAATTTTGTGGAGAACCTTAGCTGAACCAGAAAATATATGGGTTCGAATTATTAGACACAAATACTTAAAACAAAATGATATACTAAATTACACAAAGACTAAAAATGCCTCCTGGCAGTGGAGGAATGCTTCTGCGTTAATTGACAAATTCAAAGAAGGCCTAGTTTGGGGAATCGGAGATGGTGAATCAGTCAAGTTCTGGAAGGATTCTTGGATCTCTCAGAAACCCCTAATCAAATGCATCGATAATATAACAATCGAAGATGAGGATGCTCGTGTAAGCGATTTTATACAAAATGGTGTCTGGTGCAGAGACATGCTATTTGACGCCCTAGGAAGGGACTGGGCCGAGAAAGTTCTTAGCATTCCTCTCCCAATCCATAAAATGTCTGACAGGCTGTACTGGCGCCATGATAAGCAGGGGTGGTTTACCACTTCTAGTGCAGCAAGATTTCATACGAACTATGATTCATTTAGTGATGATCCTTCTAACTGGATTTGGAAAGTAAATACAATTCCTAAGATTAAGAATTTTCTATGGAAAATCGCCCAGAATGGCCTACCAACTAGAGATCGATTGAGCAAGAGGGGAGCGCCCATCCCAAATGAATGTTGTTTCTGTGGTGCAAATGGGGAAGATGAAGTCCATTTGTTTGTCAAATGTCCATTCGGGCAAAACCATCTTCTACAAACTAGCAAATGCTCTAGGATCATAAATAATATCAACACAACTTCGGTGAAGGGCAGTATCATTATGACAAAACTAGGAGAAGTATTAACAACCAAAGAAAAGGAAGAAATGGCTTTAAAATGGTGGTCCATTTGGTATTTTCGGAATAAAATGATTTTCAGAGAAGCAAAAACGCCAACACATTCGGAAGTACACTCTTTTATTAAATCTGTAAAAGAAGGATGGGAAAGAGCTCAAAGGGAGGAAAAGGAGGATGCAAATCTGGAAAATGGAGCGTTGGGGACGAAAAAAGGAAAGGTAAGCAGGAAGAATGTCAAGTGGAGAAAACCTAATAATGGATATATGAAACTCAATTTTGATGGAGCGGTAAATTTCTTAGGGGAAGCTAGTACTGGATATGTAATTAGGAATTCCGAAGGAAAGGTCGTTAATCTGGGGTATAAATCCATTGGGAAACAAAATCCCATTTTAGCTGAGACCATAGCTTTAAGAGAGGGAGTTGCATGTGCTAAAATCAACAATTATGCTAAACTAGAGATAGAAGGAGATTCTCAAATACTTATAAATCATCTAAAGGGCAACGGTATTTGTCCCTGGGAAATTGAATTAATTCTGGGTGATGTCAAAGGGCTTCTTAGGTCTTTTCATGATATCTCCCTTTCCTTTGTGCCCCGTGAGGGTAACAGGACGGCAGACAAGGTTGCACACCTTGGCCGTCCTGTTAACGGGCTGGCACTGGAAGAACATCCAGATCTTCTTGATCTCATCCGACAGGATGTTCTCGGTTAGGTTTTCTAACCGAATTCTTACCTAATCAAAAAAAAAAAATCTATTCAATACTACTCCGATCCAAAAAAAATTGTCGTTTGACTTTTTAACACGTATTTTAAAAAGCTAAAAACTATATAAAATATATAAAATATCAACTTTTTTAAAATTATTTTTTTACAATCTAATACTTATTACCAACAAATATTAAGTTGTAAGAAAATAATTTAAAAAAAGTTGATATTTTATATAGTTTTTAGCTCATTAAATTACGTGTTAAAAAGTCAAACGACAATCTTTTTGGATCGGAGGGAGTATTTTTCAATATATATATATATATACACACACGTGCCACATAATCAACAAAGTATCGGTTTTGCACCGTGAAATTTTGGTTAGAACAAATTAATTTTTTTTTATCAAACATTCTATCTTTTTCAAATACATTTTTATAAATATTCAACTTTATATCTTAATTAGGTAGAAAATTTATCTTTTTAAAACAAATAATCTATCCAATGTTTACTTCACTATTAATAAGCCAATATAATTTTGTTATCTTAATTAGGTAGAAAATTTATAGTTTTATATAAAATAATCCATCCAATATTTGGTTCATTATTAATATTTAAGTTTATATCTAATGTATGTATGTTATGTATGGATATATATCTCATAAGATTTTATGTTGAATAAATAATTAATTAAGGATTTAAGATAGAATATTGTTCTTCCTATATATTGTCTAATCTATATATGGGTCATTAGCATATAAACGAAGCCTTCAATATCATAGCCGGTTCAACAACTTTCAATAGTTGCAATCAAGCATTTTGAGGTATAGTTTTGACTTTATTCATCATATATAGATCTCACTGCGTATGCATGTATCCCTAAAATAACTTTATATTTATATGTTTGTTGTGATGGAGAATGTATACAATAAGGTTAATGAAATTAATTAACACAAACATAAGTGATTAGGTCATTAAAGTTTGTGTGATACGGTTGTGGATCGTGAAGTAGAAGAAAACGGAGAAAGAACATAGTTCTTTAAGATGAAGAGGTAAGCCCTTATATCAATTACACACTTATTTTAATTTAAGGTAATTGATGCAATTTTGATTAAAGTATTAATTTTTCCTTCTTTGAATTGTTCCATGATAGAAGCTATGGTTCCATTCTTTATATCAAATAAAATTTTCCCCAATCTTGAAGGAGTATTCAATTTATAAACTTTCAAATTTTACTATTGAAGAAAACGATGATGACTATAAAGTCACTAAACATGCTTATAGGATACAGATAGTACATGTGTGCAAGTGGTTGATGGTTCTATTTCTTCTAAGCTGTTCAAACTAGTTGAATTTCAATCAATTTTGTCCAGACAACTAGAAGAAGGTTATTGCATAGGTAAGTAGTTATGTAGTTAGTTATGTTGTTTCCCAATTATGTTATTATATGGCTACAATATTTTATTTCATAATATCAATATAATTATAAACTTGTAATCCATAATAATTGTTTAATTATGTATACCAAATAAATTATACGATTGTTTAGTTACTTATATAATTACATAAATATATTGCATCACCAAATTTGATGACGTTTCCAACATCTACAAAAAAAAAAGTTTATAATTATGTCAATGAAACAAACTATTGTAGCCATGCATATAATAACATAATTAGGAAACACCATAACTAACTACATAATTACTTACCTATGCAACAACCTTCTTCTATTTGTCCGGACAAAATTGATTGAAATTGAACTAATTTGAATCCCTTAGAAGAAATAGAACCATAAGTCACTTGCACATGTGTACTATTTATAAACTGTATCCTATAAGGATGTTCAGTGACTTTATAGTCATCATCGTTTTCTTCAATAGTAAAATTTAAAAGTTTATAAATTGAATACTCCTAAAGATTGGAGAAAATTGATTTGAGATAAAGAATGGAACCATAACTTGTATCATGGAATCCTGCATGTACAATTCAAAGAAAGAAAAATTAATACTTTAATATATTTATAATATTTTACAATGACAAAGAGCTTCCTTTGCACTTTGTGGGACTCCTATGCTGATCGAGCAAATGGCAAGATATATACACAAACGTGTCCACGATGACTTGAATGTGGTAATTCAGTTTGCTACAGTGAAGGTTTTTCGACGTTATCTTCCTATTATTCATCTTAATTAAATTATATTTTAAATTAATGTATATGTTTTTGTCTATTTATATTTATAAATTTACAATCTACATTATGGGCAGGTAAAGTGTTAATAGGAAACGTCCTTTATGCCACTAAGCTTCATTTTGATCAAAGCATTCCTGAAGTTATTCTTTATTACAAAAGGTTAGATTTCTATTTAATTTTATATAGTTAAATTAATTATTAAACTTTATGTACGTAATTGTTTGATACAAATTTTGTACACACTTTAATTACTTATACACGTTTATAATTACACGTATTAATGATAGATTTTGTAACCACTTAAGATATATGATAGACACATAGAAAGACACATGTATAAAATATATTGGATTATCATTAGTTGACGTGTCAAAAAATCTAGTTAAGATTGCACCAGAAAACGATACATAGGATTGTACTGTTTTTTTATCTATTTATAACCGATAAATAGATAATTTATCCAATATTTTTCAATATATATACTTGTCACATAATCTACAAAGTTCGACATGGGAAGCTTACGACATTTCATGATTTCTCTGCATTGCTCGACTTGCGTATTGGAGTTATCCGCCATTGTTAGAACTCGATCTAATTATATTTTATAATTGCATAATTATAAAATATACATAATAATTGTTAAACAAATTAGGAACACAAAATCCAAAATTTCGTGTTCAATCTAAGGGACCCTAGCTACTTTACTTCTGTAGGGTACGTTTCCGCTTGTTATATTACACCATTTCTGTTGTCAATTGTATGTTTTGACGGATTTCCGTTTGTCAACTTGTTGACATATCAAGATTTAGGTATATCCTCTCGAATTTTTACTTAATAAAAAAAAATCAAATCAAATCACCCAACCCCATAATACGCCTTTTTTTATACTTTTTTCTATTTTTAATATTAGATCTTACAGTCATAGAGAGCCACATATAGTCGCATATATTTGTGGGATGGAATATCTCAATTTTTTAACTTGACGGGTTTAAAAGTAGGCACTGAAGTAACCACAGGTCACGGTAATAAGATACACCAAAATCAGTAAAGCAATAGTCTTAACGAGAACATCACATAATCACCAACGCCTGAATAACTACACTCAAATGTTCACATTGAAATGTCGCAATCTAGACGCTATAAGATCCTTCATTACGCTACATCTTGTGTATACTCGGTAGCACGAAGCTGCGTGGCTTCGTGCTCACAACAACGCAATATGAAAATACATAAAATGTTTTGAAGTATTATATTATAGACTAGAAGTGGAAAACTTGCATTCGCCTGCTTACGCGATTGTGAAGCCGTTTCATCACCTAGGTACAACAATGTTCAATCAATTTGTACGTGCTGCAGCAAGGAAGCATTTACCACTCGACTTCAATCGTACATATGGGAGAAGGCTCATATCATACACTATTATAAGGAAACGCTTGCACACAGCTTAACCATGTAAAGCCATGAACAAGTTTTGCTTTCGAGCATGCTCTGGAATGAGGCGTTTGACCATATCGGGCGGGATGCCTGCAAGCTCTGTGACAATGGAAATCAGTACAAAAAATAGTACTACGGAACGCTATCTTGGTATTTGGTAAACAATGCGCAAGAGAAAATGCATGTGTAGGATTTACATGAAATAATAATCGTTGGATCCAATCATCAGGTCATCTTATGTTGTTCAGCTGATCATTGATATCATCCAAATCAGAACATACGAAAACAAATACTTGTGTTTCGTGTCTTACGATTCACTGGAGGCTTGTGGTTCTGTAAATGTATACTTAATTGATCACTTTTCAACCATCTAACCAAAAATAAAACAAACATTGCTAATCAAGCTCACTTCTATCTTGGCCTAACAACCCAAATCCCGCAAGCAGTTATACTTGAAATGAACCCTATGAATGTTGATCTGCAACATAAATAAAATAATCCAAATGGATAACTTCACAGAGGTCAGTTCCTTAACTAGTAACAACTGCCAATATCTCTCGCCTTCAGCTTGGGCCACAGCTCAATTCACATGCATTTACAGATCTAGAACTTCATAGGTAAAGGCTTATAGCAAATGATGATACGAGGTTTCCAAGGGAACACTCTCCATATGAAAGAAGCAAATGAAAGAAAGGAAATGATTGACATAAACATCACATGTGAGTTAAAAAAAAAAACAAAGATGGAAATTCTACCTTGTGCTTTGAAATTGAACAGTGGTGGAAGAGGACGCCCATTAGGAAGTCGACTATTTGGATCTCTTAGTTCATCAAAGAAAGGGTGCACACAAGCTTCCAACTACAGTACGGAAATAGATGATAACGTTATGGTGCATAAGCTACAGTTGCAAATAAGAAGCTACAGGAAAGATAATTATGTAATACTTGAAACAAAAAAGAATCAATGTCTTTGAACATAGGAAGCTTGAGTTCTTTGCGAGTCATGTGGTTCAGAAGTTTAAGCCTAAAAATAAACCAGAACAAGGTAATAGTAGCCTTGTGGTGTATTTTTTATTTTTGGACATGGTGAATTCTCCCTTGAAACAGAAAAGAGAAAAGAAAGCTTTGTAAAGATTAGTACAAACTCACAGCTGTGCACCGCAAGTTGGGAGAATACTGGAAAAATCTACATATGAGATCCACTGCTTCAGGTGGCATGCGTTTTTGAAAGACCTGACAGCATGAACAAATATCATTGAATTGTATATCATGGTGCAGTCAGGAAGAAATCTTCCATAGAGAACTACAAGTATGCCAAATAGAAACTTCAATCAAGAGTAACACTGTATCAAAGTAGTTTTCCAAGAAAGAATTGAAGAAAGGATAGTGGAAGATATAAAGAAATGCAGATTCAAATAAGATGCAAATAAGAGGACAGAGACATTCTACTAGTGCAAACCAAAATAAATCTGATCATGTAGATTTTGGGACTGCACCAACTTGCCTTCACCAAGTGGAACAGCACTATTTTCAGAGTTCTTCACTCTTATGCCATAAGTTCATTGTTTGTTGATGTTGCAGAAAAAGTAGGACGTACTTAAAAGAGAATAATTCAGTAAATAATTTTACATTAAAACATTAAACCCCTGGAAATATTCAATCTATAGAAAATAACATTTAAAAGCTTAAACACTTCCCAAACCAATGTAGCTTTAGCAAAGCGATCTCACATCCAAGGAAGACAAACTATAAGGCAGGGAATGGAGGAATCTACATAAGACTGTAACATTGTCATATTTTTGTTGAGGTGTATTGGAGGGAAGAAAGTGAAAACTGAGAAAGAAATATGTTTTTCTCCTCTTCAACTCTGAATGAAAAAGAGAAGGAGAAAATTGTTGGGAAAATCTCTTCTCATTCGTTCTTTTTTTATCTACACATGGAAGGATGCCTGTTTCAAAGAAAAAAAAAGACATGGAAGGAAACGTCTTTGGATTTCTCTCGTTTTTCCTATTATTCTCTGCCCACCCAATGTTAATCCAAAAACAATATTTGAAATCCAAGCACAGTTTTAGGCAAGAATAAAATGAAAGATGCTACAACTGTCAAAAGAACACTTTAATGTCTACAACAAACCATGTTAACATAAGACAAACAGGAAAATAGGAGGTGAAGATTTTAATGAACCTTGTGCCACGGATGAGGCTTTATCTGAGGGAACTTAAATTCAGTGTAATTTGGATTCATACACTTGATTTCTTCCCTTGTAGGTGTACCCAAAACCTGCATAAATTTCAGTAATAACTCGTCACTTTAGTTTTTCCATCCTTCATTGTGTAATGCAAGTATAAGACAGCCAACGAGAATCAGTAGTTGCTTAGTCTAGATACTCAACAACCATAGTAGGAAGTACTTTTAACACCAGCGAGTTTGATAGTTCAGCATTTCAGCCCCCAAAGAAAAAAAGCGACCAGATAACACAATGTTAATATTGCAATCACTCTTTTAGCTTCCAAATCTGAGGAGGTTTGACTAAAGCCCTCAGCTAGATCTGTAGTTTGTACTTCTATATACACAAGTGAATAATGTGCCAAACTAATGTCATCCAGTGGCATTTAAGCAGATCTGATGCATCTATGCATCTTCACAGATACAGACTAGGATACCCTGTCCAATGACCCAAACATACCAGGAAGGCAGGAACTGGGTAATTATGGAGTTCTCTTTACAGAAAAAAGTTACCTTTTTTAACTTTTTACCCTTTTCACTCTTGGTTACAGTACATGCCCACATGGTAATGGGTTATTTATTTGAATAAAATGGCTAGGTTAACATAAATATTGACAAGTTGTCAAACCTACTCACCTTAATAATCTCAACCAGTTGATCCACTCCACTTTCTCCTGGGAACAATGGCTACAAAAAAAGGACATCATTTTATTAGATACAATCCTGAAATACTGATTTGAGAAAAAAGGCAAAAGGAACATACATCATCAAAAAAAAAAAAAATCCGTATAAGGAACATTCAAAACAATAAACCTGTCCAAGAAGCAATTCAGCCATCACACATCCTGTAGACCATATATCTATTGCTGTAGTATATTCCGTTGCACCAAAAATGAGTTCAGGGGCACGATAATATCTTGAACAGATATATGAAACATTAGGCTCTCCTTTGACCTGGAACCACCACCCACCACAAAGCAACAACAACAAAAAAAGCATAAGATAAAAGAAGGTGCAAAGGATTAATCACATTGAACAAAGAAATGTATGTCCTGTGTCATAAACATCATTCTTTCCAAAATATAGAAGCATACCAATACTTTTGCACTTCCAAAATCACAGATTTTCAGCTGATGCGTATGTGGATTCACCTGATATCATAAATAAAGTTTAGTCCCTCAAATAAGACAACCCTAGTAAAATCTCTCTAGCAAAACCATTTTCACATGCTAAATATTCTTCTGCAAAGTTAACTGAGACCTAATTCACCAAAAACTCACCAGGAACAATGAAAGTTTAAGAAAGAAAGTAAGAGGTTTTCACTTTAGACGAACCTTAAAACAATAATAGTTCAATAAAAGAAAAGGTGTTAACTTTAGAAGAAACATACAAGCAGATTTTGAGGCTTAATATCGCGATGACAGATGCCAATGCAATTGTGAAGGTAGGCCAGTGCCCTGCAAATCTGCATGCAAGAAATCCATGTGCCATGAGGAACAGAAAAGGCAGAAGGGATGATTTCTTCCACTAGAAAAGAAGCCATTCAGCACTTACTTTTGGGAAAGAAGGGGGTATACCTGATAAGTGTAGAGTTTCACATATATTAAAGGAATTCTTTGATGCATCCTGTTGTAGTTCCTCGCAAAACGATTTACAGTCTCAGGAACATATTCAAGCACCAGATTCAGGTACACCTCTTCATTGTCTGTTGTTGAAAAGAAAGAATGTTTAAGGGCAACAACATTTGGGTGGTCCAACATTTGCATTATTTGCAACTCTCTATTTTTGTAGCGCTTGTCCTGGAGGACTTTCTTGATAGCAACAATCTCTCCTGTCTCTCTACATTTTGCCTGTACATGGCAGTAGACAAATTTCTTACAACAGGAGTCAAAGAAGGAGCATGAAACATAGGGGATGAGTTATCAAAACTAGTATACCTGGCAAACAACACCAAACGAACCAGTTCCAACCACGTGCTCTGCTATATAACTGACTGCCTGAGCCACCAAATTCAAAAATTATTACATGCATTCAACTAGATAAATCTCTGAACAGCAAAAAAAAAAAAAGAGTTTAAAATAGTAAGAATTTGAACCTGTCTAGGTTGACCATTTCGCCCTCCAATATTTGTTCTAATTACATGACCAGCTTCAGCACCAACACCATCGATTATATCGGGTTCGCTATCTTGCTGAGATGGGAGTATGATTCTAAGTTCAGTCATATGACAATTTACAAGTTCACATGAATGCTCACCAGTTTCATCTAGAGTTAACAAATCTTACAAAAATGTACAGGATGAAAAAGCTACCCCCTAGCTTGATATTGAATGAGTTGCTTAGACACAAACTAGGACTGCAAAACACAAACTAGGACTGCAATTTTAGATTACCAAACAAGAGCAGCAATTTTTCCCTTGTGTCTGCAATTTACCTTGTCATCATTTTTGTCCACCCTTTCCCTCAGCCTCATTTCAAGCATCTCTTTACCCAGCCAATCAACTGAACTGGATGACTCTTTGTAGTTGTTTGGTGCATGCGAACTACTTGCACCACCATGTCCAAGATTAGCAGAAGCCATATATGCACTGATCACTGAAAATGATGTTATTGCTTGCTGTTTGCTTCATAATTACTCCCCATCAAGCCTTGTATCCCGTATAAAGACGAATTTTCTGTCCAAAATGAAGGAGTAGATCTTAAGGAATTTATAGGTCTGTTATCCTCTTAACAACTTCACATCTGCAAATAAAAGAAATTATCACCCAAACTGTAACTGTACTAGTAATTATGATGAATCATATAATTAGGAGGAATAACTGACAGCAGCTGACATGTAAATAGCACATCAAATTAGATAATGCTTATGTTTCATGTTTGGCAAGCAATGCAGAGGGTTTTTTTTAGGGGGGTTATCACAACTAGTTTCAAAATAAAACTCATTTTTCAACTTTAGCTACTTTTTCAACCACCCACCAAACATATCCAATATTTGGTAAGGTAGCAACCATTCAGCACCAAGGTATAATCCTACCAGTTAAGGTTTCCCTACTGGATATAAGGCTCGAGGAAAAGTAATTATGAAGCAAACAAGAAGTAATAACATCATTTTACTCCCAAATGCCTTTGGCCAGTTATGGTTTCCCTACTGGCCAAAGTAATAATTAATAACCATATGGTCATGTGCTTTGATTGCAGGTGTATTGATTTCAGGTGATGCCCGAAACTTGGCTTCTTCAACAAATTTTCCATAATGGATTCTCTTGGAAAGAGCCTGTAAGGAGAGCAGTCTTTAAGTAGATGTTATTTTCTCCTTGAATAATATGATAAGACAGTATGGAGAAATCTTAGATTTCTCTGCACTGATACTAGTTTTACTGACATGGGATCAAATCGTGAATGTTTTCTTTCTTTCTACAATATTGCCCCCTTTAGTAGGCCCTTTCATCCCATTAATCAGCAAGATATTAAAGTAACGAGGCAATCCAAATCCGGTGGCCTTCAATCAGCTGAACCACTATTCGACTAATTCAAAACAAATGGTTGGTTGAAGAACTAACTCTTTTATCAGGTTATCTCTTGAAGGGCATGATCTATATCATGATACATAAAAGATATAAATGCCCTTGGAATGCTGGTGCTCAAGATGACATGTCTGTATAGGGTACGCTCCCTTTACAGCTCGAAGGCCACTAAAGATTTAGAAATAGTGAAACTTTAAGTCTACAATAGGACTTCAATATTTCCCCTGGCTCACCAACATGAACCCTCTTGCAAAGAGACACCAAAGATATAAAACGAAGAGGAAAAAATATCTTATGGAATGACTAATTAGGCCAAAAACAAGAAGCATAACATGAAGTGAATAGCTATTATGAAACTAGACCCGATTCCCGCCTTAACGAAAAATATAAAAAAAGATGAATCCAATCTATTACTATCCCAGGATTTTAGTTTCTTCAGCCAACTAGGCAACTATTTTTCACATTTTCCACTAGGGTCCCATCAAACAGGGTGACGTATCTGTTGCAAAAAAAACAATGGAAACTCCATTTTGATAGCTTAAAAGGAGTGAATTAAATAAGGCATGCTCTTCAAATGAAAAAATGTGGGCTACTGCAACCACATTTCCCCAGCAGCTAACAGCAAAGGCATCACAGCTTTCAGATTTACATTATACGGAGTATAGCATATATAATGACCAGCTTTCGCACTGACACCGTCAAATTATATCAGGTTTGATATCTTGTTGAGTTACTGAATCATCCACCTTCCTACATCCTTTCCCATCCAACTGCAGTTTACCACTCAAGTGAATTAAACATTCTTTTGACGTACTAATGCAGCTTCCTTCATCCTTTCCCATCCACTTTCACTATAACAGGGAGGAAAACTAACAAGAGAGAAACTTACATAAACATTGCCTATGTAGATTCAGTCATGCTCATATATATGCTAAGGGTATACAATATAACCTTATGATGCCATCATGTGAAAAAGGTTTAAAGCAATAACTTGAAACCCATTCATAGGGTTCATGAAAGACCTAGAGATTAAACTCAACTGCACTATCCACAAAACCATAATCAATTTTCAAGCTTAGAAGCAGTCTCTAGCTTCCATCTAACATGCTCTTTAACTATCGTTTCACAAATGGTCAACAAAACTCTAATCAGTGTAAAGCAAGGCCAAACTGCACCTTAAGCTAACACGCACAAGCAAAGGACAATTTTCACAGATCAGAACACACCTTAAGCTGAAACATTCACTAATTAGCTTAATCACTCTCCACAAACCAAGCAAAATTCAAATCTCACCCTGTACCAACCTGATCGCATTCTTAAAAAAATTAAACTGATGGCAGAAAGGAGCCAGAGCCAAATCGAACACCTCAAAACCAAATCAAAAAGCAACGAAGAAACCCTAGCTCAAAAGATTCAGAATTCCACCAACAATTAGGACAAAAACTGGAATAGAAACAAATCGTCAAGTACCTAGAAATTGCGCTATAAATCGGAGCGATTCGAGCAGATCATGATCGAGATAAGCGAATCCAGGTCGCGAAGGTCTCAATGAGGCGACCGATTGCGTAGCTACCTCTCTCTCGTACGAAGGGGGGTTTCGAATTTCCGCTTTTCAGCGAACTGGTCCTGAGAGAAAGAGAGAGAGAGTGAACACACTTTGCTGTTGAAAAGGTAACGTGGGAATTATTTTATTTAATGAAAAATAAAATGAAAAAGGAGTAATTAAAATCGAAAGCGTCCAAAGAAGAGTCTGACAAGTAGTTCAGTCGCTATCTGGAACAGCAAACTAATCACGTTCGTACGTATTTATACTTTCGTACATTCATTCATTCGTTTATCAGATTCCCTTTACGGTGAATTTCACATAACCTCCCCTTTTTAGGTCATTTTTTACAAAATCGCACAAATTATTTTGGAAGTTTTGTGAAATGTTTTAAAAAATGTGTGAAACGTTTAAAACAACTCATTTTAGTTAATTTTTTTTATTTAATAGAAAGTGATTTGGTACATTAGACTAATTTATTTTTATTTTTTATTAGGGAGGGGTTAATGTCAAAAACTACACTTTTTGTTAATGTTTTGTTACAAATAAAATAGGTGTGTGATTGTTCGTATGGGGCGGTGTTAATAAACTGACTAAAATTATAAACAGTGTAAAATTTATAAACAGATGGTAAAAGTAGTTAAAAATTTAAACAACAAGATAATCTCCGTATGAGGAGAAAAACAGTTTATTTGTAAAAGGTGGAGTTTATTTGGTTGTTATTAGAGGTATTGTGGTACTTTCAAACCAAATAAGATACATGGGAGAATAAACACTCAAATCCTAAACAATACTAAAACATAAGCTGTTTTGCCACGTGGCAGCTTCTGGTTCAATATTTTCCCGCCTTTTTTTTAACCAATTACATTGTGTCATGTGTATATTTTTTGTCATCTATTTTTAATTTATTTATTTTAATATTATTTTGTTATCTTTGGCAATAGGAAATCTATATATCTATATATAATCTTAATTTAGAAGACTTTGCTTACGTGTCAATCTTAGAGGAGTTGTAGGAATATTGACCAATTATGTTTTTTCCTTGATTTTTTTATTTCTCCTTTTCTCTTTTTTTTTCCATTAATTTTTTTAATCCTCCATTCTCTTTTATTCTTAACATATTTACTAACAATCTATATCTATATATAACCTTAATTTAGAAGACTTTGCTTACGTGTCAATCTTAGAGGAGTTTTAGGAATATTGACCAATTATGTTTTTTCCTTGATTTTTTATTTCTCCTTTTCTTTTTTTTTTCCATTCATTTTTTTTAGTCCTCCATTCTCTTTTATTCTTAAAATATTTACTAACAATTGGGCTTAATTCAAAACATTGAATTCAATCTAATATAACCATTAGGCTTAACTCATATTTATGTACTAACTATTGAGCTTAATTCAAAACATTGAATATAATTATTAGTCATGACCGTGACACATCACATTTAAATGCATGATTCGGATTTCTAAATTTCTAAAAAAGTTACAATGATATTGATATTATTATTACTGGGTGATTTAAAATATCTACATTTATGTATTATACTTTAGACGAGATAAAAAAAATTATTTCATAATTATAAGATACATTTGTGGTAAACTTTTTTTTATCTTAACTTTTATTAGTATTTTATAATATATTTATATATATTACTAATATTTTAGTTTTAAAAAATCGCGCCATGGCGCGGGAATTGTACTAGTTTGTTTTATATGGTAAGTTGTTAATCATATATTTTTGTAAATTATTTTATTTTTTCTGATTGTGTATTTTATGTTCATATTAGTTTTCCACTTTTCAAATTAAAGAGTTTTCCACTTTCCAAATATAAAAACTACACATATATTGCACAATTTTGGGATTCTTTCCGTCACTTCACTGCTCAAACAATAGGTAATCCTTTGGGCTGCACATTTTTTATATAATATATTAATGAGGGAATGATAACAAATGACCCTTACCCCGGAAAACTTTGCGCCCATAACCCACTATCCACAACAATTACAAGGGCTAACCCTCCCCCTCTAAAAAATTGCACCACAGGCAGTAATCTTTACCTGGAGCATCCGGTTTCCTTTGCCTCTCTTGCCCCAAATCGATGGCGATGGCAGAAAAATAGAGAGAGAGATTGAGAGTGGAGGGAGAGAGATTGAGAGCGGAATCAACGCGAGAAAGAGAGATTGAGAGCGGAATCAACGCGAGAAAGAGAGGTTGAGAGCGGAATCAACGCGAGAAATTGAAGGAGGGCGAGCGAGAAAGGAGGGAGAAGGAAGGGGATCGAGCGAAATTGAAGCCATCAGCGCCGGCGAGATTTGAATGGAAGGCACAAGACTGCTGATGTCGCCGGAGGGGCTGCGCCGCGCTCGGAGGTCCGTGGGAGGCGATGTCGGCGTTGCGGGTTGCGAGCAAAAGGAGGACGTAGGAGGAGGCGAAAGTTACGCTGACGGTGGATTCGCTGGCAGCGGAGCGGGCAACATGGAAGGGCGTCGGAGTTAATTTATTGTACCCTTCTTCAATTTCTTGTCTCTGCTTTGATGAGAGTTTGTTCCTTCAATTTCTTGTGGCTTGGGTTCACTAATTTCTCCTTCCCCTCTCTCAATTTCACTTCCCCCTTTCGATTTACTGGCTTTGATTTTCAACAAAGTATTTTTAGGGTTTGAAAATGAGAGTGTGATGAATTTACGAGTTCTAATTAATTGTTCGTTTGTTGTGCGGCTGCAGAGTTGTGATTGACAATGATGCTTGTGAGGATGCGACTGTTATCGAGGTATCATCACCTTCTTCCTCTAATTTGTTTGTTTGTTCTTTGTATTTTGGTGTTCTAGATTTATATTAACCCTTGATTGATGTCTTGATGTGGAAATTAACTCGATGATTTTCACAATTGAGCAATTGGAAGGCTAAACAGTCAGTGAATAATGATTGATAAGTTCTAAAAATCTTGATATATCAAGTGAATAATGATTGATAAGTTCAGGTAATTCGAGACATATGCTCATCTAGTTTAAGACATATGCTCAACCTTGTTGTTTTAATTTGTATGTGAATGTGAGTTATGATTGTCCTACTCGAGTGAAGTTCTTAGATCTCAGGGACAAATGTGTCCAGTAGACAATCGGATGGTGTCCAGTAGGAAAACATAGGATGGACAGTTAATCTTTACATTGACTGATCTGGGTCAATTGAAATGCTTAGAGAGGATACATGCGGATCTCTGTTTTGTTGTCATCCATAATACTGATGTTCAAGAAAGATTTTCTCCTGGTTTTGAATGATATTTTTTGTAATTGTGATTGATACCCATCAACAAAATGTCTCACTGCGTCAAATTTCTTGTGCGTCTCACCTCTTGTATGTTGTATGTTATGTTACTCCTTTTTGTGGGGATATTTCAGGTTTGGCATCAACTGAGTTATGACTTATGAATCACACTCTAACCAAGTTTCCTAACACCTTATTGTCTCTTACTTCTGCACAACATGAAAAAAGCACAAGAACAAAATTTGGCTCTGCTCTGGGTGGGCAGAGGTCCAAAATTGTGGTTGATTTCTTCAGCTGAGCTTTTGCATCTTGTGGGATGTATGGATTCTGACTCTGAACTAATTTTTAGGTACTGAAATTGTCCTATTGATTTTAGCAACACATGTTTTTGAATAAATGATTTTTTATTCTGTGGGCTATACTAAAACACATAATCACTTGTAATGGAAAAGGTAGTTGGGTTTGAGTTGGGTAGAGCTTTAGGTTTTGGTCATCGGCAACCTTTTAGTTAACCACACAACCCTCATTTTGAAAGCTCAATAGATTCTTGTCTAATGCAAACTTTTAGTTAACCACACAACCCTCATTTTGAAACCCATGCCTAATAGGAAGAATGAAATGGAGAGAATAAAAACACGAGCTCAGTGTGTTGTGTGTGTTTCCTGGACACTTTGTGAATGCATTTGCTTCTTTTTTTTCCTACCTTGTTTAACTCATAAAGTAGACTGGCATTTTTTTTAAAAAAAATTGTAAATTCTCCAGTTTAGCAGTTTCTAACTAATTCAACCAAGTGCTAATAGTCCATATACTTTTGTTCTTGCAGGTTTGCACACAAAATAAACAGTTTAGACACAGCTCATACGAAATTGGTGGCATCTGATTCACGTTTACAGCCAGACAGATTTGCACTTGAGATGGGTGATTTGTCTAAAGCTGGTGCAAAAAAGAGCAGGTCCTTCCTAAATGCTTTGCCAAATCTGTTTTGTTTTTTCCTAGTTGACATCCATGTCATGTGTGTCTTCTCTACAATGCCTTGTTCATTTTATTTTTGGATGATCAAAGTGTTGGGAATTTTGTGCACATTAGTAATTAGATATGGAAACCGAAATGAAATGTATGTGTTGGTTTTGATCATCAATTAGCTACTCAGTTGTACGTTGTCCTTTAGTTTTGTATGTCTTGCTAATTTTGGGTACTTTTATTCACAACTTTGGAACGTATCTTTTTTTGTCATACAGTAAGCTGCATCTTAAGAGACTTGCTTGTGACAAAAGGTAAAACTTGGGTTTGTTGGTGTAACTTCCTATAGCTTTCTAAAGATGTAATAAGCCTTTTTCTTTATGGAAATTTGGCCAAAATGAGGTATGCTTTTTTTTTTGGTGCTGCTGTAGTAGAAAAGAGAGGAAAAAGTGCTCGGTTTCGATAGAAAATTGTGTAAATTTGTCCACAGAGTACCAAATCGGGTTATGTAAATTCCTATAGCTTTCTAAAGAGGTGATCACTCTTTTTTCTTCATAAAAATTTGGCCAAAAATGAGGTATGGATTTTTTTGGTGCTGCTGTCATAGAAAAGAGAGGAAAAAGTGCTCGGTTTCGATAGAAAATCGTGTAAATTCGTCCACGGGAATTATTTTACTTGACACACGAATTGTTTTACATGACACGTGAATTGTGTTACTTGACACGTGAATTGTTTAACCTGCGATTGGAATTGTTTTACATGACACGTGAGTTGTTTTACATGACACGTGAATTGTGTTACTTGACACGTGAATTGTTATACTTAGTTGATACAAAAGACTTAAAACAACAAGTATCCCTATTCATCCCTCACAGACCCTTATGACACGTGAAAGTGCAATCTGCACTCCAATCGCCCTCGTCCTAGCTTGTTGTCTTCTACTCCCCTTTTCATCCCTCATAAACCCTTATGGATTTTTCGGGAATCCGTATAGAGTGCTCGATGTATGTGTTAACTCGAATCGATCGTGCCCTATTTGATTTGAGTGTGTATATACAGTATGTGCCGTGGTTGCTTTTGAAAAAGCAACCACTGTATCAGGCATCAGGTAAAAGTTTTCCCAAATGAGATTCATTTACGAGCTTCAAATTGCAGTGCTCGAAACTCGGCTAATGAGTTATGAGTCTTACATTTTATTTTATGTTATTAATATAAGATGAATGCCTAAAACAAGAACACTACCATGTCTTATAACCCTTTGTTTTCTGAAAGAAAATAAAGTTCTGAAAGAAAATAAAATAACATGACACGTGATGAGTTCTGAGTCTTTCTATCATCCTTCCTTGGTTACTTCTATTGTTGAAATTTAAACAATTCTGAAAGGTACTTCTGTTTCCATGGCACTATCAATTGTTATCTATCTGAAAATCTCAGTATTCATTCCTTGAACATGGCATAGCAGTATTCATTCCTTGAACATGGTATAGCAGTATACCATGACAGGTAATAGGTTTGACACGTCACCTACGTCACTTGACATGACAGTCAGAGTGAGCGGACTACGGAGTCTAGGAATTTGAATTATTGAGGATAGTTGTTGAAATGTTCGATTGAGTTCCTGAGAATGACAAATTAGGGAAATTTATTACTGAAGCCATATTAACTTGGTTTCAAATTCAGCCTTGGATGTTTTATGGGGTAAGTCCGCTCACTCTGACTGTCATGTGAAGTGACGTAGGTGACATGTCAAACATGTTACCTGTCATGTTATAAATCCATTCATTTCTATATAAAAAAATGTATCTTTCAAGTACCTATCGGTTGTAAAACATTTGTAAATGTTGATTTCGCATTTATCTTAGTGTATATGTTAATTGCATTTTTCTAGTAGTGGATGGTCCACTTCTTAAGAATAAATCAAACGAATAGGCAGAAAGAAAACCTTTGGATGGATCATGCAGAATCTCATTCAAGACCTTTGATATATCACCTTCTCGTAATGCACTGCAGCTTATGTAAGCACATAGTCTTCTACTAGCCTTGAACCAAGGAGCTTCCAGTACTATTGTCAGTCATTTCTGAAAAGCTTGCCTTAATGAAAGACAATAACATGACATGTGATACGCTTTAACATGACATGTAATGTGAATAACATGATAGTTAATGTGAATCGATCCTCTTCTCCTTAATGAAAGAAAATAACATGACAGGTAATGCTATTAACATGACAGGTTTTACTCTTTAACATGACGATCTGTTGTATTGCCACCAACTTCGTATGTTTACTTGCCACCCGTCTATGTTCTAAAAAAACACTCGGCGGATGCTTGGAGCAATTGAATGAGATGGAAGTGATTTTTGGGTTTATGCAAGTTGCTTAGAGACTGAAAACGTCACAAGTTTAACTCATAACCCATGCGAGTCCCTCAAACAAAGAAACATGCTAATCCAAGCACTTATGCCACTAAATTCTGTGATAGCAGCACCAAAAATAACTCATAACCCATACTGAATTTACATGTCACCCATACCGGATTTACATGACATATAATGTATTTTACTTGACATGTGAATTTTTTTACTTAACACCTGAATTTGAGACATATTCTATTCATTTTTTATGATTCAGAATTCCTTCTGCTAAACTTCTTTTTTTGAACTTAGTTTCAAATTCAGCATTGGATTACCTGTCATGTTAATAGAATTACCTGTCATGTTATTTTCTTTCATTAAGGAGAAGATGATCGATTCGCATTACCTGTCATGTTAAAGGGTATAAATTGTCATGTTAATAGCATTACCTGCCATGTTATTTTATATCATAGGTTCGTTGTCTATTTTATAGCATAGGACCAGAAATCTACGTATGGGTCGTCGTCTATTTTATAGCATAGAACCGAGTACATACCGTCTCCAGTGTTGAGCCGAACAAGGAAGAAAAACGGGTCATGTCTTGAAAGTATTTCTTCTCTATGGGTCGTCATCTATTTTAAGGTCGTTGTCTGGTAGTCCCGGGCCAACCATTGAATAAGAGTTGCAATATTTCTTCTCTATGTTTCTAAGAGAAGAGGCTTTCTTCTCGAGCTCCTTTGATACATTTTCTGTTTTCCTTTTAACCTTGATTTCTTCTCTCTGCTGCGTGGTTATCACATGGACACCATGTACAAAGCTCTTAATTGCTTCTGAAGCCACGGCATCTGGAAGGCGGTCAAGGGCATGCTTCCATTCATCAAAGAATAAGAATGCTTCTGAGGGCATGCTTCCATGCTTTCATCAAATGTCATGTAAAACAATTGACGTGTCATGTAAAACAATCCATGTGTCATGTAAATAATAAGCCTATGTGGGAATTGAACCCACATCTTTGTGTATGACCACAATGCTCTCCCATTGAGCTAATAGGCTATATGAGCACTTTGATGCTAGAGAAAATAAATAGTTCATCTTGTTCTTTCTCTAACAATAAAATAAAATATACTTATATGATGCTAGAGAAGCATTGCAAGCACCATAAACTATTGTGACACCATGCAAATTAAAGCAGTGAATCATTCTCTATTGAAAATGGTGTTAACATCAAGAAATACGAGGTTTGCATGTGTAAGTGGATCTTCGATACTCAAAGGGAACTGATTTAATATACAATTGATCCTTTTATGACTAAACAGTAGGTAAAGTTGAAAAGTTACAGCAGAATCCATTCGTGCAGATCTCAACAGATGATGCTCAGGTAAATACCTCAGATGGCAAAGTTGAACCAGATTCTGACAGATCCCAGTCATCAAATAAGGATCCCCTCTTTTCCTTGGAGTTGTACCCCTGCATAATCGAAGGGATATTCAACATACAAATATGAAGCAAAGTGGACATGTCTACTGAACGATTTAGTACCCTTTCTGTATCAATTTTTGTTGTTCATCAACCCGTTCTCTAAGTTCCACTACCTTAGCTTCAGCTGTTTCAAGCAAAGATGTTTTCTCAGAAATTTTAACCTGCACAGACCATGAGAGCATAAAAAAGTTCATTAATCATTGTGCAATTGATGTTAACACCACCACCCATGGAAAGAAAATTAACTGAAGAATAAAAAAGACTAAAACCATAATACTGCAAATAAATTTCACCTTTAATTGAGTGAGTTCATGTTCCATCTTTTTGTTCTTGTCAAGCAAAAGTGTTTCCAGTTTGCTCATGTCCTCCCCACTTATAGCCACATCCCAATCTTCAGCCTCTATTGAATTATAACCCACTGCCTAATATGTAATGAAACAGTCAAGACATAAAGGTGGGCATATGCACTTATCCATCCAATAAAGTGGAGAAAAGAAAAGGAAAGATCAGGAACTTAACAAGCACATCTCACCATCGGTCCATCAATCATGGAAAAGATAAAAATCTTCCTTGAAACTACAATGTAATTGTTCTTACTTAAAAACATGTATATATTTTCCAGAATCTATAGAATATAATTCCTCTAATTCCAAGAATAGTAAGATAAACTAAACTGAATTCTATAAAGACTAGCCAATCCTCAACAGAATTCTGAAAATACAGCTAGAGATTCTATCAAAACAGAGTACTAAGTTAACTAACTAAGCTGAATTCTAAAAGATGTAGCTAAGTAAAGACGGGCTGATTGAAGGGATGAAAAGACAACGGGCAACAAAAAATCTTGCCAAAAGCTCACAGTTCCATACACAAGGTAATGGCATAAATTTTCAATCCAGAAATAAGTCAATGACGCAATAGAACACCAAATATGAGATTAATAACCTGCAAAATCTTGACTGTCCCGGGCAAGTCTTCTACTAGTTTTGTAGTTGGCCTTGATTGCAGCTCTTTCTTTCATTTTATCTGTCTCCATATCCTGCAGATGAACACATCACTGCCAAAATTTTGAAAGTAGTAGGAAATTCCCAATTCAATCTGTCTATAACAGTAACTATACCCTACCGGACTTCCAAAACCTAATTTGCATATTAGACCTAGGGTTTGGATTGAGGAGCAGATTGAATTACATCATCTTATCTCAGATCAATATTACTGCGGGAAATTGGCCCAACTTTAGTACGAAGATTTGCTACAAAATCCAATGATCTTAAGATGGGGAAGTAAAGCTTCCCTATTTTTGAGAGCCTGATCAAACTCAATCCAATACAGACTGGAAATTGTAAGAGGCAAAAACAAGCACATGAGCAATGCTACAGGATAAAATTGAACTCCGGCCTGATTGACGAACCTGTCCTGTCGATCGATGACCATCTCCCACGCACCTTCCTACCCTGCAGCCACCCTCCCTTGCCTCGACCTTTCGTTGCCACGACCTCGACGCCGCCAACGGAGACGAAGCCGGCCTCCACCACCGACCCTGCGACGGCGCCACACCCCTGTGCGATTCCAGCTCGCCTCCAATACGGCCTCCGATTTCAGCTCTCTCCGAGAGGGCGATAGATCCCAGCGGTGGCCAGCAGTAGGTGTGGAGGGAATGGTGGTGCAGCTTCCTCCTCCGTTTCCCCTTTCCCCTCTTCCCTTTTTTTTTTTCCTCTTTCCTGAATCCCTCGATTACCGGCTACCGCTTGCCTCCTCAATCCGGATATCCGCTTTTTAGCAAAAAAATTTCGGATTGGGTTAGACATGCAAAGCTTTCGGATAATAGGGTCATTTTAGCAAATTGGCCTATATGAATTTACTTTGTCTTTTTATTTTTATTTTTTTCCTTTATATAACATCGTAAGATTCATTCTTCGTTTCAGTATTTTCGGGTAGTTTACACTTCTTATCCTATACAATACTAAATTAAAACATCTTTTTTTTGTCACATGTCATCTTTTAGTTAAAAAATTTCCCTCTGAAAAATTTGTCAAATTAGTTTTTGTCATCTCATTAAATGATGCTCCTTATTTACAATCATTTTATAAGTTTCTATACATATTTTTTATTAGGACATTTTTTCAAAAGACTGTAACTCAATTACTAGCATATTATAACTCAGTTATCATCATTATTAACCTATAAATCGTTCGTTTTCAAAACAATGTATTCAATATCGGAAAATGGAACATTTTAATAATGTAATTATATAAAAAAAAAAGATCCACTATGAATGTTTATTTGCTCTTTTTTTAGTTAACATGTTTATATGTTGCAACTTATTGCTTTTTTAAAAAAAAATATGTTAAACGATATATATATATATTTGTAGCATTCTATAGTAATTAGTTATAATTGATCCCATCTAGATCTCTCAAAACACAACCCGACCCCGTCGACCCGATCCGAACGTTCGAAAATTTTCCAACCCGAACCCGAAATTTTTTTCCGACACAAACATGAAAATTTTTCAGGTAATCTGGGTTTTGACCTGGTGACCTAATTGACCCGGTAATTTTAACCAGATTGATTTATAATTATATATGATTAAGTTTTTTTTATGGAGATTCTCATTTATTACATTTTATAATTACAATCACTTGATCTTTCATTTTCAAATCAACTTTTATATTTATTTGTATGGTGTAATACACCGTCCGGTCGATAGTATTTGATGTTTTATTTTTCAACACATTTTTCTAAGAAGATAAAAATTCTAAAAAATATTAAAATATTAAAAAAATTCTACGCTTATTACTAATTGCATGAAATGATTTTGAAAAAATTATTTAAAATTATGATATTTTATATACTATTACATTTTATTAAAAATTACGATAAATAATAAAAATCAAATATTTTTTAATAAAATGTAATAATATATAAAATATCAAATTTTAATAAAATTATTTCTAAAAAACTATTTAAATTTTGATATTTATAAATTATTACATTTTATTAAAAACAGCAGAAATAAAGAGAATAAAATATTTTAGATCAGATATAACATATAATTACAAGCACTAGAACTTATGAACAACGTCTTTTATTTTAGAATTTTAAAGTTATCGCAAAAGTATCTAATCATGATTTTTTTAATTTAAAAAAGAAAAAATTGACAAACCCAAAATCGAGCCGAAACTCGGTCAAACCCGGGTTCAAGTCAACCCGAATATACCCGAAACCCGTTTTATCCGGGACCCGAAGTGACCCGACCCGAACCCAACCCGGGCGACCCATTTTTAATTCAGGACTATTTTTTTACAATATTTCAATCATTTTTAATTCATTATATATTTTTTTCTAAATTTTTTACACGCTTTATTTGATCCAATTTACTGCATTTGTCAATAAAGATGTAATCAATATTAAAAGTTTAGTTTTTATAATATTTTATATATAGGTTCAAAAACAACATTATATATATATAGATATATATATAACTAATTTTAATCTTTGAATGAATATTGTGGTAGATTTTTTTTTTTGTATAAGAACCACTTACATATTTTAATCTTTAAATTGTCAAATTAAAAAATAAGTTACAAGGTTTTTCTAGCTAAGATGATTTTCGAAGGGGTAAACCATGAGATATAATTGGTCATGCATGCATGCATGATGCTTATGAGCTAAGTCATATATTCAATCGCTCAAAGGGAGTCACGTGTCATACATTGTCCTTGAATGTCGGGAGAAAATATTGTCAAATGACATAAACCTAGGGGTGGGCACAAATCCCGCAAATCCCGGGCCCGTCCCGGTCCCGTCCCGATCCCGGTGGGATTTGGAAAAAAAATAGTGAGTCCCGTCCCGCAAAAATTATGCGGGACGGGACGCGGGACGAAGATTCCTTATCCCGCAAATCCCGTCCCGTCCCGCATATATAATAATAATATATTATTATTATTATATTATATACACTGTGTATATATTATATATATTATAGTCTTACAGTGTATATATACACTGTTTTTTTTGGAAGTATACATACACTGGTTTTTTTTGGCAAGGAAAGTGTATATATACACTAGTGTATATAACACTGTAAAAGTGAGTGTATATATACTGTATTGTTCAAGTGTGTATATATATATTTTGTATATATAGTTGATCAATTTTTCGATCTTAAATATCTGTATAAATTGTGTAATTATATGTATAATGTGTTCCATGTGTATGTATATATATAAGAAAAGTTGTAAAATTATATAAAAATATTATAATTTTATATATGTTATGTCTTTGAAAACCGCAAAATATATAAGAATTTTAGAATTTTTTATAATGTTTTTTATTTGAGGGACAAGGCCCGTCCCGTCCCGGTCCCGTCCCGTCCCGTGAGGGACAAGGCCCGCGCGGGATTGAAAAAAAAATAGTGAATCCCGTCCCGGTCCCGTCCCGCAAAAATTACGCGGGACGGGACGCGGGACGACCCCCATCCCGTCCCGCGCCCACCCCTACATAAACCTATGAAAAAATTCATAAAATTCAGTTTTGATGCCTCAATTAATAAATACAAAGGGTGTGGTATTGAAATTAATGCTCTAAATCAGCAGGGTCAAGAGTGGTACAAGCAAAAGCAATCCTTTATGTTTTTTCAATTGGTTTTAGACGATGGTTTGCCACATATATTTGTGAATTTTGATTGTCAAATTGTTGAATCTTTACTTGGAGATTAAAAACCCGTTTGAGAAATATGTTGAGTATTATTTTGAAGAAGGTGGTGTTTGAGGTTAGAGATTTTTTAGATTGCATGATTGATCTTATATTCTTATGTTATGACTTATGAGGGCAAACAATTCAATCACATGCTTATTTTCACACTCAAACTAGATTTGTTTCTACTTTTTAAACATTTTTATAGTTCTTCTTTATCTATTTGTTAGAAAATTATTATTGTTAACTAAAATTTGATTTCAATAATAATCCTCTGGTATTATTTAATTTTTTTTTAAACTATATAAAAGTTATAATAAGATTTAGATTATTATTTATGTTTGTAGTTGAATATAGTTTATTTATTTATTTATTTAATGTTAATATTTTTTACATTTAAATATGAAAAAATGTTATAATTTGATATCCATAATATTTTTACATTAAAAAACCCATGCATTGCACAGGGAATGGACTAGTAAACACCTAAAAAAGCACCGATTTGGAGCTTATTTTTAACTTCTTTTTTAAACAGTTTTTACATGTTTTTGGCCTCCCATACACCCATTTTAACTGTTTAAAAACTAAACACATGTTTTTACTTCATTTTTACATTTTTATTTGCATACCCATACACAGCCTGAGTGGTAAATTACTGCAAATAAAACAAAGATAAAAAAATGTAGTTTTTTAAAATAAAGAATGTTTTTTATATAAAATAACCTCCAATCCTCCATAAATGGTGATTTTGGGAAGATTATTAGTCCCTTACGTTTGCAAAATTGCTAGTCGACACTCTTTGCGAAAGAAATATATTGTATTTTTTATTTATTTATAAGGTTTATTTGCGAGTTGACAGAATGTCTACCTCATTCGACACCGAAAGTTGGTGTTGTGATCGTGGGCAAAAATTTGATAGTAAGTTTCAGCAGGGGCGGATGCTTTTGTGTAGGTTGGGATGCTCAAGCATCCCCAAATTAAAAAAAAATAAAAATAAAAATTTTAGTGTTAATTTCCTAATATTTTACGTCAAACATCCCCCAACCCGGAAAAAAAATTATAAAAGAAATTTTTGTATACCTTTAAACATTTTTTGAATGATGAAAAATTTACCTTCAAGTATCTCCGGAATGACGATTCAGAATCCGCCCCTGAGTTTCAGGCAGCTACAGCTTGTAGTTTCTGATTATTATTTTTTTATCAATTTAAATTTAAATGAGATTTAAAGTCTATTTTTTTCGAAAAAGAGATTTAAAGTCTTAATTAAACTGTGGTTCGTTACAAAAAAAAAAATAAAATTGAAAAATATAATTGGGCGCGTTAGAAGTTGCAATGTGCCCAAAATGCCCCTCAATTCAGTATAAATTTTCGGATGAGAGGTCTCTCTGTCTTTCCCATATCTCTCACCATTCGCGCTTACTCTCTCAGAGTCTCAGTCTCTCCCTCCTTCGTCTTTCGCTCTCCCCCAAATTTACTCGTAATTGGTCGTAAAGGCACTCCAATCATCCGGATTCTGGACGGCGTTTTCGTAGCGATCTTTGCTGGCAATTACGTATTCAAGGATTAAAGGTAAAATTCGAGACCATTTCTGGCATTTCTTGATTTTCGATTGTAGTTTCGGGATTTAGGGTTTGGTCTCAAAACCTAAGTTGCCGTTTGATTTTTCGCGATTCGGTTGCTTACCTAGTCTGAATTTGAAGCTGGAAATCTTGTCTGATTAACTGATTTTGAAGTTTCCGTTCGAGTGCGAAACCGTTCTTGTTTTCACCGTCCTCCATGATCGATTTGAAGTTACGAATCTTTGCCTGATTGTGAACTTCCATTCGAGTGCGAAAAGGTTCTTGTTTTCTCAAATCTCGAGTTTGAGAGTGCCGTGTAATCTCGTGAAAGAACAGATTGCAGTTCTTTTACCTTTCTCGTTTTCTCTTCCCTCTGCAATCTCCGTTGTTCTTCTTACTGCTGATTATGAATTTGGATGTGAAACCTGTCACCGCAGGCTCGATTTTTTTCTTGCAGATAGTGATACAGCATCTTTAGTATCTCTTAGTCTGCAAACTCCCAATTGGATCTCTAATCACCTCAAAGTTGATATCTTTGCTTTCAGGCGGCAATTCATTTCATGTTCGAGTTATAATGGGAATACTATTCAAGATCGACAAAGACAAGATCGACAAAGACAAGAGCGACAAAGACAAGCATGAAGTCCCAGCAGTCCCAGTGGAACCAGCTACCCCTGCAACCCCTGCACCCGTATTTTTGAATAGGTATGAGCTGATCAAGAGCAGTTTGTATAGTCTTTTGTCTAGCTTGCGATTCGCTAATGATAGAGTGACACCGGCTTTGCAGAAACCTACAGAATCGAGCCACAGAACCCGAGGCCCTGGAGGAAGAATTCGAGATCTCCAATGGCTTAGTGCATAGGGTGTCCTGCAATCCTGAACGGGTGAGGCCTTTAAGATCTCTTAAGTTTTAGACACCTGAAACTGCATTATGCTTAATGGAATTGGGAATTCTTGTAGCCAATGGCTTACGTTCTTGACACCGAAGACTTCCTGCAATTGAGGGGCAGAAATGCAACAAGTGCAAGTGTAGCAAATGAGCATCTCCCCAGGGAGGCATCACAGAAGGAGACCTTGAGAGCCAGGCGCTACAATCGCTTGTTCCGCAGCCTGTAGCTCCAGTTGCTAGTATGAGAATGAGATTGGAAGCCATGGAGGTTTCAGAGAAGTAAATCTGTCATTGAATTGTTAGCTGATTTGTTTTTTCGCCATTTTTTTCCTTTGTTTTCGTCCCACTTTCAGCATATACAGATGTGTGGAACTGGATATGGCTCCAGAAACTGCATTTTAAATGATCTTGTAAAGTGAAGCTTTTAACACTGAAAAGGGTGTGTCTGATGGGTAGCTGAAAAACTAGTTGATGTGACTATGTGAGTGCTGTGTTTTTCATTTGAGAATAGGAAATAAAGTCCAAAATAAACTAGTTTGAGTTTTTTTTACAGTGTATTTTTTCCCATTATTCTGAAAGGAAATTGCTAATACATCGATATATATAGATTGTAATAATAATTTTTATAATACACTAATATTAATCCGTTTATAATTACATAAAAATGAGATATTTGCATCAGAAAAGTGAGAAAACCGGTAGCAAAAGAAACCAAATTTAGATGCCAACAGCATCAAGAAGCTGAGAGTGCTGAGAAACAGATACCAATGAGTTAGCAACAATGGCACCGCTAGCAGCCACAGCCGGGACACCGATGCCTGGAAAAGTCGAGTCCCCACAGCAATACAGGTTCGGAACTGGAGTCGAGTGTCCAGGAAAAGCGCCCTTACCAGCCTGGATAGCTGGACCGTAGGTGCCCCTGTTTCTCCGAAGGAATCTTCCGTGTGTTAATGGTGTCCCTACCAGGGACACCTCGCATTTCTCGCGTTTGAACCCTGGGCCCAGCACGCGCTCTACGGCTCTCCACATCACCTGTATTGATGGAGAAATGACAGCTTGTTTATTGATCAACTCCACATTGTCAAGTCCTTGTGCAGCTCGTGCTCATGGACGGGAATATGTATGAATAATTGAATATTACCTCTGATCTTTCGTCTTTAAGCTTCTTGTATTCTTCGCTCCTTCGGTCAAGTCCTTCCCAGAGGCCAAATGGTTCAGTTCCAGGAGTATAGGCATGTAGAATGTGCTTCCCAGGGGGTGCTAAATCAGGACTGAGTACACTGGGTATTGATATCAAGACTACATTCTGATCCGCATCCACTCCTCTTTCCCAATCATTCACGACAATGTGATGAATTCCCACGTCTTCCCGTATACTCTATCAAGAATTAAGAGAGGTGATGTTTATGAAAGTTCAGATCATGGAATAGATACAGGAGCTCAAAACAGAATGAGAAATGCTGAGAAAAATGTCTTAAGACGTGATGGGAAACACCTCCACTACTAGATTAAAAAAACTTTGAAGGCTGAGGATATTTCGGAAAAGAAGAGGTTACCTCTGCATCAAAGCCCAAGTGGAGATGCATAAATGATTCACATTGTGGAGTAGACTTGACGCGGTCTTGATACGACTCTGGGATGGATTCTTTGGGCAACAGATCCAAGGTATCCCACATTGAAGCATTGCTAACAACGGCCTTCTTTGCACGCACAACCTGCAGGATAGATGTAAACAATCTAGACAAACTGGCTAAAGATAGCACGTCCCAAAGCAATATATGTGTGTGTGCGCGCGCTTGTACATACTTGCCCGTTTCTTAGCTGAACTCCAACAGCTTTCCCATTTTCAATAAGAATCTTGTCAACATGGGAGTTAAGGCTGAGCCTCCCACCGAACTTTTCCATTCCTCGAACAAGGGCATCAACAATTGCCCCGCTTCCATGCAAAGGGTACTCAAGTGTACACCCAGGCTTATACCATTCGGCAAACATGTATATCTGCAAATTGAGCAGAAAGAACGATATCATCTCTAAATACCGTAGCAGCATAGAGTAATATGTCCTACTAAAACTCGATTATTCTGTCAATGTGAAAATCCAGCTCTTGATGCTCTGCGACTATCTCACTTTATTTACTCTGGACATCTATCTGTGTTTTCTTATGCTCATTATCCATGATTTGAACACATCAATCGAATTATATTTCCTACTCAATGACTGGTTTACCACACCCAAATCATGAGCTGCAGATACTGTAATTTCATCCATTGCCCATACACCATCTTCTTTTGTTAGTTTTTATCTCTTTAATTCTTTTATGTTAAACGTACTTGTTCATGTCAATTGGCAATTAAGTGTGTTCAAGTATTTGTCTATATAATTGCACAATATGCAAATACAACTATTTTTTTTAATCTTCTGGTTGTATATTTAACCAACAGCAGCTGTATGGAGTGTTCAGAAGAATGATTCTAGTATGGAAGATAAAAAAGTATTGAAGAATCCATAATAGTTACCATCTCTGCTGAGAGTATACCATTAGATTTGACCCCTGCAAGAAGGAAAGCTAGAAGATCAATCCAGTTACGCAGAAAGGGATCGTTCAAATCCAACGAGTCCATTACTTCGGAGAATGGTCGGAGAAGCTTGGTAGCCCCTAGAGCTCCCTGAGGTCCCATCTGAACAAATGACTTCAACAGAGAAGGTCCATATCTAGCTGCAGCAGTTGAAAGAACACCCAAGTCTCCTCTGATTGACAAAGGAGGGAGAGCCATTGCGGCTGTAGACATGGGCAGTATGCCATCCTGAAACAGATTGAAAATTGTAAAAGTTAGATACCGAGAGAGCGGAAGAAGCTTACAGTATTTGGATAGAATAATTTTTATCACGCTTATAAGGATAATACCACACTTTATCCTTTAAGAGTGCATAATACATGATGTGCAGGCAATAGCAGAAACTAATTGATGTGTGGTAAGTCCAGGAGACTTACAAGAAGCTTTTGCCACTCTCTTGCTGCATTTAAACTTGCGTATTTTTCAAGGTCCTGAAAGAGAGCAGTCAGTTATACAAGAGTAAATACAAGTAAAGCTAAACTATACCAGTCAAGACCAAGTGCAACTGACACCATAAAGTATGTATGTGAGTGTGGTTTCTTTAAAATGGATATCATAAAATGGAAGGTATAGAATCACCTTATAGAATTCCGTTGGGCCAATACGTGACAAGAATTCTGCTTCAGGTATGTAAACCATCCATGAATCATATTTGGCACAAGGAACTGACTCACCCAGTGCATCCAGTACCTATCATGCACAAATAACAGAATTTTTAATTGGATGGAGGTATAAGTGGAATTTGTGGAAAGCTTGGTTGCAACAAGTTAACCAAGTTCTTAAGTTTCCATTTCTGATAAACTGAACTACAATCTCTAAACTTAGCCTATTCCGTTTCAGTGCCGAGAGTTTGTATATCCTCTCAAAAGTCTATGTGCACATCTAGTGGACAAGTGATACTAAGCAATAATGAATTCTTACTTCTAATCTATGTCTGAAACAAAAAATGTTACAGTGCAATGCAGTCAGATTAAGGTATTACATCAAGTATCAGGTTGGAATCGATATCAAATAAAAAAACTGATACTTGGTGTTTGGAATGGCCTAGTATTGGTATCAAACTGATATCAGCCCTCCTACCCCGATATGAGCTATTCCGCTGCCTTATACTGATACCGAGACGAAGACTTCATAGGCTCGTTCCAATACCAAATCTAACCAAACGGCTTCGATAATGCTAAAACATAGTATCTGGCTAGTCCTTATGATTCAAGGATAATATGAATTGACAAACATCAAAAGAGAAATTACTTGTGCAAGTGGATTAGCCTGTGGACCTCTTGACTGAAACCCGGAGAACAAAGAAGGACCAGAATCAAACTTAAACCCCTTAATATCAAACGAATGAGCAGCACCTCCAGGTCGATCATGGCTTTCTAACAAAAGAACATCTTCGCCATACCTAGCTAGGAGCGCTGCACAGCAAAGTCCACCAATCCCACTCCCAATCACAACAACATCAACCTCAGACTTACCTGCAAAACCAGCCAAATCGAAAGGGAAAACTTATAAACTCTATTAAAGCAATCGACAACTGCGCACAATCGGTGCCCTAAAACACCTTGTTAGCGAAATTAAGCTAACAAGAACAATCGAAATGCGCTCTATTGGGAGAAAGAGACCTGAAGATGAAACCTTCTCGGTGGGAGAGGGGGCTCCGACGGCGGTGGAATTGCGCGCAAAAATGGAGGCTCCACTCCTGTTCCTGTTCCTAGAAGAGTTGGAAATTGGAATTCGACTTCGTTGCTGTGGGAAGAGAACGTTGGGATGAAATCGGGCGGAGCTTGCAAGGGTTCCTCCCGCTTCGATTCCCGTTGCAACCGCCATTTTCAAGCAAAAAACAAAGCTTGCTTGTTTTCGCTCTCTCAACAGAAAGCCGCGCTTTGACTCAACGGCTCCGGCGAGAACCGAAAAACAGGTTGGGGCTTTGTAGTTTGAAAGAGGCCACGTCAGCTATATCACCCCGTTGGGAATTTGTGGGTATACTTCATGAAGTCTTTATTTTATTTTATTTTTTTATTAGAAAAGAATTTGGACGAAAGAGCCCTATCCGACAACGTCCTTTCGGATAAGGTCTAACAGATCAGTATTGTTGTGGATATCGACGTCACAGAGTGACTAACCCTATTGCATATACGAGTTACATGAAAGACGGAAACATCTTTCATAATTGATAAGAGTTTAATGCCTGGCACGATTCGTTCTATTTCTCAATAACATTTATATTTATTTTTCAGGTGGTTTATTCTAACGATGGAATCACCTTCTATATGAATTTTGTTGATGTGTAGTTGTAGGACCTGCAGGACCCCTTGTTTAAGAGCAATTGTTTCCGCTTTAAGACTTTGACAACCAAGTTTTGATAACCTATGTATACGGGTCGGCCATCCCAATCCCGAATTATTACCCCGGTCGAGCTAATGTTGTTTGCAATCGTGGACCAGTCTAAATTTAATTTAAATGATCATCTAGGGGCAGGGCCGTTCCATTATACTTTGAGGCCTTGTGCAACGTGATGTTGATGACTTTTTTTAAAAACTAATTTAAAGAGAAAAACAATAATCCACCAAATTCACTAACAAAAGAGATGTTCTTATAGATGCAGAGTCATTAGAAATAATCATTAACTAAAACTAAACTTTTACACAAAAAAAAAAAAACTAAAACTAAACTTTTTCTAGAGGACACGATAATCTATCTAATGCAATGCTACTACTATCGGAAAACTGAAGGGACGATTACAATGGTTGAATAAGTTGAATTGATTTCCTTACCTTTATATATTTTTTTCTTTTCTGGAAGTAGAATAGCATAAAAGATTGTTGTTGAATGTTTGTGACAGCAAAAAAAAAAGGATGGGCTATTGTATTTTTTTTTTTTGGAAAAAATAAAAAATGGGTTGTTGTTTCGATTTTTTTTTTTTGGAAAAAGAAAAACGGGTATTGTATGTAATTTTGTTGATGTGTAGTTGTAGGACCGGTAGGACCCCCTGTTTAAGAGCAATTGCTTCCGCTTTAAGAGAGCTTTGACAACCAAGTTTTGATAACCTATGTATACAAGCCGGCCATCCCAATCCCGAATTATTACCCCGGTCGAGCTAATGTTGTTTGCAATCGTGGACCAGTCTAAATTTAATTTAAATGATCATCTAGGGCTAGGCAGGGCCGTTCCATTATACTTTGAGGCCTTGTGCAACGTGATGTTGACGACTTTTTTTAAAAACTAATTTAAAGAGAAAAAATAATCCACCAAATTCACTAACAAAAGAGATGTTCTTATAGATGCAAAGTCATTACAAATAATCATTAACTAAAACAAAACTTTTACACAAAAAAAAAAGTAAAACTAAACTTTTTATAGAGGACACGATAATCTATCTAATGCAATGCTACTACTATTGGAAAACTGAAGGGACGATTCCAATAGTTGAATAAGTTGAATTGATTTTCTTACCTTTAGATTTTTTTTCTTTTCTGGACGTAGAATAGCATAAAAGATTGCTGCTGAATGTTTGTGCCAGCAAAAAAAAAGATGGGCTATTGTTTTTTTTTTTTTTTGGAAAAAATAAAAAATGGGTTGTTGTTTCAGTTTTTTTTTTGGAAAAAGAAAAACGGGTACTGTATGTAATTTTTTGTTGTTAAAAAAAAGGGATTAGGCGGCTATTTTCGGGGCACCCTTTGATACAAAGGCAACCCTTTACCACTTGATCTACCGCAACAACTTGACATACCTTGTAATTTATATATACATATATAAACTATAAAACCTAGATGATGCCCTTCAAATTTTGAGGCCCAGTGCGATGGCACGTTTAGCACGGGCCATGGGCCGGCCCTTTCTAGGGGGCTTGCGCTAGGCTACCTTGCGGTGCTTTTTTCCCCTTGGGTGATTGAGTTCTGTGTTGACAAATGAATATCCTTATCTAGATCACTTTCAAATCTAGAGGTTTTTCTCCGATTTTCCCAATGAGTTTTAATAAAGTGTAATGTTACGTGCTTATGTCGGATGGGGACTTACCTATACAATTGTTGGTTCCGAATGTACCAAGATGTCCACCAAGAGAAAACGAGCTCCACCTTAGCCTTAATTGGAAAAGTTATTTCCAGTAAAGGAGAAGATTGGTTTTATGTCTCGTGATTGATTAATCATGTTGGATATTATTGAGCTTATAGATGCTGGAAGATGAAGAATAAAACTCATATATTGGCACTCAAACAGGAGGTGAGCATCGTCTTCAACCGCACGGTTACACAGACAGCGGGAAGAAGGGACAGAAACCCCTCGTTGGCGAGGCGATAGGCTGTTGGGAGACCGTCCTAGCATGCTTTCTATAAAAAAAAATTAACCTTTGACGAGACATCTAGATTCCACAAAAAATTTATACTGTATGTACTAATGTAGTGAACCATCACCCCTGACCTCTTTTATGTATAGAAAATATCAATTTATATACTCTACCAATTACTTTATCAAATGCTGGAAAATATATATACCGCAAATTATGTGGAAAATCGTTGCTTCCAATGTTGGTTTGGACGTTGACTAATTTCCTTCTAACCATCAATAAAGACGATTAGAAACATGATTAAATGGAGATTACCCTAAGTCTAATCGGACGTTGTCCACATCAGATTGACCGTGGATTTGTGAGATGTGAATTAGAGTATATCTAATAACACTCTTATCAAATTGAATCGTATTGAAGAAGTATATTTAAAATAAATCAAAACTAGTTTAGTACCCGCGCGCACCTTGTGCGGTTTTGTAATATAAATATTAATGCATCTGAAATTAAAAAAAAACACATAAAACTTTTTAAATAACCTTAAACCCTAATATTCTTTCATTTTTTTAAAATTCCGATCAGTTTTCTAATAACATACATTCAACTAATTAACTTCCTTTGATATTTTTTTATTGATATATTAATTTAACGGAAATTTCGCCCGGTGCCCTTGAGGTAAGGGTTATTTCGCACGGTGTACAAAAGTTTAGCATAATTCGCGTGGTACCCCTGAGGTTTTGATTCTTTTCGCCAAATGCCCCTCAGTTAGCTTTAAATAAAAAACGTTAACACTCCGTTAAGTTTACTCAAAAGGGGGAAAGAGGAGAAAAGAACATCTTCAATTCTTTATTCACGGGGAGAGGGCGAGACTGAGGTCTGACTGTCTGAGGCGCCATTCACCGCTAGGAGGGAGAAGCCCGATGTCGGCGAGTGGCGACTGGTATCTACAAGGAAGAGCAGGGACGCCGCCGCCATCACCGGAGCAAGGTACCCTCTCTCCTTGCCTCTTTCTCACAAATTGTTGATTGATACTCTGCATCGCCTTCTTTTGATTCCCTTTGTTCTATTTGTTGATTATCGATGCTTCATAATCGGCAAAATTAGATTGTTGCCTTCAATCAGATTGGAAGCTTTCTCAATCGCATTGCAATATTGCAATCGCCTTGAACTTTCAACCCTCACTTTCATGTTTTAAATGAATAGGAAATCCGGCTACCTTACCTGCCTTATTTTTTGGTACTGTAAATTGTGTAAAGGGGATCCAAAGGATGAAGATTTAGAAAGGGAATGGGGACTTTGGTGGTAAAGGTAAGGGTAAATCATCACCTCCATACCCTAACAAATCAGGTGAGCAAGATTGCATATTATCTTAAGGAATGGATTATGTGGATATGGTAGTTTGAAATGATTGTACATAAAAAAATGTTGAGGCTGTTGAAGGACATAAAAAAGATGCTGCTGGGGCTGCTGTGAGAGAGCAAATTGAAGTTGTTATTGTTCCTGGAAAACAACAATGTGGCGATGTTATGACAGCTCCAACTTGTGATATTGCAGCAGCAACATCTGGCCTTATTTGAGCTGCTGTAAAAAATGAAAACTTGGGATGTTGGGGCTGCATTAGAACAGAAAAAAGGAGTTGTCATAGCTGTTGAAATTGAGTTTGATTCAACAATCGTCTAGCTTGCTTCTAGATTTTTCAATACATGGTATGCTCCAATTCATTTCTACTGAGTGTGACTTGCTACTCCATTTTTACCGAGTGATTTTTTTAGTCACAATTAGCATGCCATTGTCCTAGGATTTCATTGAAATTAGAACAAGCTCCAAATTATTTCAGCATACCTGCTCAAATCATTTTATAAAAAAAAAAGCCTATTAGCTCAGCCGGCAGAGCAATGTGTTCATACACAGAGACGTGGGTTCGACTCCCACGTAGGCTAATTAAAGTGAAATACAAACTAAAATATTTATGAATTCTTTATCTTGATCTCAATTCTACATCAAATTCTTAGATCAAGACAAGGAGAGAGCATTTGTTGTTCTAGTTGTGGCATCAGCTGGTGCATATATAGGTCTTGTAGTTATTCTTGGTATCTTGTTTCTCATCAAGACAATGAGAGCATGTGTTCATATCTTATTTTGTGTAGGCGAAAATGGAAAAGTCTATAACAATTTCTAGACCATTTAAAAGTACATAACAATTTTAAATCATATGGATTCATCACTAGAAAAAGAGAAAATTCAAATATGTAAAAAAGGAGTGGGTTCGAAAAATATGAATCATTTGTGAAGTCACAACAATATTTGTTCAATAACTACACATAACCATAGATAGCCTATGCGGGATTTGAACCCACATCTTTGTGCGTGAGCACAACGCTCTACCATTTGAGCTAATAGGCTAAGCATCAAACTATGGCCTAGTTGCATAAATCTACCTGGTGTGACCATTGCAGGACATGGTATTAAAAGTTAAACATAGTGATTTCTGATTTTTTCAGTACTAAGACTCTAGGAGTGGTTAGGCGTGAATATGAAAGGAAATGTTAGTTTTGTGCAATGGAATTTAAACAAGTAAATGAACCTTGCCCAAACTATTAGATGAGAATGAGATTTATATTGGTGTGCAAAAAACAACGCAAGCCTTAGCTAACCATGACTACTGTGTAAGCCTACTAAAAAATGTCACCAAACCACATGATTTCTAAAAAAGTGAAAGGAAAACAAAAAACCAATGATCAAACGATGAATACCATATCAATACCCAAATTCACATGTTTCAAAATTCAAATACAAATGAAGGGAAAAGTAAAAAAAGACGAGTTACAAAGTCTAAAAAAGAGTTTGAAACTTTGGAATCAAGGTACATACTTGTTAGTCTACTTCATAGACGAAGGCAAAACTCTTGGTAGCCCTTAGCACAGATTAGATGCTTCTCAACCATGGGATTGTATGTAGCTGTATAGCCTGCAAAGGCAAGGGAATAGAGTAAAAATTTTCTAGTGAACATACGGTTATCAATATGTACTATTGTATAGTTCAGATATGGTTGGTCTTAAGTGTGCTTGGAGCAATCAAGGTGCCTTGATTGGAAGCACATTCTAAGGCAGAAATTTAAATGAATATGTGAAATCCATAACAAAACAGGAACAAATTATAATTATTTAAGAAGCAATTTCCTAAAAAATAAAGATATTAGGCAACTTTTCAATTAACCCCAAACCAAACCAAAAGTTGCAGCTACAAAGCATACTGATTTGATCACAAAGTTAACAAGCATCTTGTACCAAGTATATATACAGAGAGTATGACATGTTGTGTTCAGAGCCTCCAACGATTGCAATATCCACAAAACTTTTTAATGATAATTGTATCTTCCCTTTATAAATTTCTAGGTTTAAATTGTTTTAATTTGCCATGGCCTTGCTGTTTTACCGGATTAATACTAATGCATCCTTGATTTGAAGATGCACCACACTCATATGGATTTTCCAACCAACTGTTGCTGCCTAATGCATATAATTCCTTGGATGCAATGACAACTACATAATGGTCTTCTTTAGATAGAGAATTAAATTGGGACAAGAATCGAAACTCTATTTGATATTGATTCAACAAAAAAAGGGTACAATCGACATTAAAATCCTTTGAATTTCAAGAATTCAAATCATCACACCTAACCCCATCCCGAAACCCTAGATTAAGTTGAGAAATACTCACCTCCACCTTCGGCCCCAACTGAGTTCCACCGGCGTCAATCTAGTCTGCGACGTGTATTGGACCCTTGTCTCGCTCTCTCCCTCTCTCGCGACCTGCCTCTTCGCTCTTTGCTCTTCGCTTTTCGCTCTTCTTCTTCTCTCTCGCGCGCGACCTGTACTTCTCTTAATTTCATTTAATTTTATTTTTTTTGAACGAAAATGTTAATAGAATGGACGGAGGGGCACGGCGCGAAAAAATCACAAACCTCAGGGGCATTTCGCAAATTATGTGAAACTTTTGTACACCCGACGAATTTAGCCTTACCTCAGGGGCACCCGGCGAAATTTCCGTTAATTTAAAAACAACCATTAAATGAGACGAAATCAATTTATATCTATTCTTTTAATTTCTTTTTAATTTAAATAAATTTTGTATTAAAGCACGTTGGATAAAAAGTTGGTAAAATTATATCTCTAATAAAGATACTTAACAAACTTGCAATCGTAAATAAAGTCGTAAATAACCTACAATAACAACACAAAAAAGAAGTGAGAAGACGTCAACATTTGTGAAATAACATTATCAATCTAAATTATAATATATATAGGTCAAAATCTAAAAATCTATCCATAATTATACATGTATAAAATAAAAAAAATATCTCATAAATATATCAATACCGATCAAGATAGGAAACTTTTATTTCTTTATCCGCAAAAACGATAGATTTTCCATAAAAAATCGCGATTAAACTCTCCCAAAATTATATCCATATCTAAAAAATTGGGGAAAATATATTAACAAAAATTGAATTCCATGAGTTGATAACCTTTATACGGCTAAGTTTATTTAAATTTTCTCAAAACCTTTTATCTTCTAAAAATATGTTCATATTGATAAAGTTATTTAATTAGTATGACCATGTAATATATTGATAAAGTTATTATCTTCTAAAAATGTGTTCATATAGAGCAAAAATAGGTAAAATCTTATCTTATCTTCTAAAAACTTTATTTAAAAGTGGCTAATATCTTCTAAAAACTTTATCTTATGCATATATTGATTATTTAAAAAATTTGTGATATGTTCATACGATTAATATCCATATCTAATGAAATCTGGTTAATATCTTTTGAAAATGTTTCCATATCTGATAAAAATGGGTCAAATTTCATCTTATGAATCTATAGATACATTCTAGAATAAAATTTTATCTTATGCATATACTGATTATTTCAAAAATTTCTGATCAGTTCATATGACTAATATGCATATCTAATTCAATTGGGTCAAATTTTATTTTATACATATATAGATATATTCATTAAATAGAGTTAGAATAAATTTTATCTTATACCTATATTGATTATTTGAAAAAAATATGATTGATTCATACGACTACTATTAAGGAGAAGTCGACATGTGTCTCAGCCGACTTCACCTTTGTTATATATAAATAAAAAAAATATAATAGATTATTAGCAGTTTTATGTAATAATCTGCAAATTTAGGGGTAGTTTTTGTGAAAAATCATCCCTATTTCAATTCAAGTGTGGGTTTCATGTGATTTTACCGGCGGCTTACATTCTTATTAGGCACTCGGCTGTCGGCCCTAACCCACACAGTAACCAGCAAATCGCCCGTCTCCATCTCCTCGTCGATTGGGAGAGAGTCGGGAGAAGGAGCAGATCACCAAGTAAGCCTAAAATGGCGACGCAGGTAGATCAACTTGAAGTCGTTCCAGAGGCTGAGCGAAAGCCTATCTGTACCATCGTCGTCATCATAGGCACGCCAAATCTCTCTTCCCCGATTCCTTGTTTCGTTTCCTCTCCTCTTTTCTTACCCTTTTTCCTTTCTTCAGCTATGCAGGCCGAAGCTCTTCCTTTGGTTGATAAGTTCAAGCTCTCTGAGGATGTGGAATCTGTGTCAGTTTCCTTTTCTACTTGTCAATTGACTTTTCCTTCTCTGATTTGCTTCACCTGCTTCAATCCCGATCTCAATTGCTTTGGTTGCAATATTCAATTTTTTTTTAATTGCTCAATTGCTTCTCCTACCCGACGAATCAGCACATCAGTTTGTGTCCCCAGTTTGGACTTAGGTCAACCAGCGTTGATTTCTCATACTTATCTAGATTTTTCAAGGTAACTGTTTTAATTGTATATGTGCAGGTTTCCTAAAGGAGTGCCCTGGGTCCGTTATCATGGATTCTACAGAAATTTGGATCTGAATGTTATTTGGCCTGGTAAAGATTCAAAATTGGGTAAGTTGTATCATCAATAACCAACTAACCATCTATTTCTTTTTGGTTGCTTGTCTTCATTTCTGTGTGTAACTGCCATATGTTAAAGAGCAAACCTGTCTTTCGTTTTCTGTTCTTTCCTATTTTTTTCCCCCCAAAACAATTAACAAATATTTAATCACCAAGATCAGCTGAGCAATATGATATGACCAGAGGGACCCAAGAAGGGCTAGATGGCTAAAGTGCTAAAAAACAACTATTCATTAGTGGAGCCCAAAAGGGCTAGCTGGCTAAGCAAAAGGCTATTTACCTTGAACCTCATAACAGCAGATGCTTTCAAACATGAGGTCGGCTGACTGATTTTGACCTCCCTGTCTCAACACTTATATTTTGAAAATTCACATATTAGAGGCATAAAGTTAATGCTATAAACAAAATGAGCGTCAATGCAATTGGCAATATCCTTTTAGGCGTAAGAGTGGCCAATTTTAATGCTAGTCAATGCAATTGGCAATATCCCTTGCTTCCCTTGACAGTGTTGTTGCTTAGGGATTATCATGATGGGAAACATTTAACTTTTTGGTTTGCAACATAAGTTTGTCTAGAGAACATTAAGGTTAAGGATAGAATATAACAAGACGAGAATTCACAGTTTTTCACTAGGTCATAGAGTTGGATTTTGCATATGTACCCTGTCAACTTAGCTCTTAAGTAGTATGGTATATCATTCCAAACTGGCATATGTACCTCAGATCCATTTTTTTTCATGGGCCATCTTCAATTGTTGAATTTTGAAATGGTCAAACTAGTTGAAATTATAGAAACAATTTTGTTTCTTGAAGCATTTACTGCTAACTAACTTTGTTATCATACACTTTTCTTGTTCCTTTCTGTATTTCGTCTGATGTAGTTTGTTTAACTAACCCTTTCAGTTACCAATTAATTATATTCCAGGGGTAGATAGTGTTGGTACAATCTCAGCCTCACTTGTGACTTATGCCGCTATTCAAGCTCTGCAGCCCGACCTCATCATAAATGCAGGAACATCTGGTGGCTTCAAGGTATTTGGTGTTCAAATTTGAGGATGTGTGGTTTGGTTTAATTTCATATACATAATGCTGATTATTGTGTATAGTTGGTGCCTTGGTGGCCTTGGTTTCATATATTTTAGCTCTGTCTAACAATGGTAATAAGTTTTATATTTTCTTACCCCCAAGGCCCCAACTCCCCCCTCCTCATAATTGCTCCCTATATTACCCTAGAACCCTTCATGTTCTTTTCAATTTGGTTGAGAATCTTTTCAGTTTTCATTAATTTCATCTTCCCATCGTCCCTTGAAGGAAAATTTTTCCTCCTCTCCATGTCCAACAGTTCTTATGAAAAACAGTCTTCCTTTAGTCTTTACAAAGAAATAAAAGAAAAGAAAATATAGGCAACATAGATATAAGGCTAACAACAGCAGAGGGGAGCAGAGGATTTCGGGTAATGTGTGGAAAGTGGCGATGCTCTAAAAATCACCTCTTTTACTCAACAAAAGAGAGACAATTTTTCATTTTTCTGGCCTTTGGGGATACATGATTGAAGTGTCACATGAAGAGGCTTTTAATGTTATCTTATTCAGATTACACGACAGTGATGCAATGTGACAATCTATTGTTGGATAAAGTCTAAAAATAAGACTAAAATAAATTAGTTTCAGTTATTTCTGAAATCAGTGGCCTAAATCAGTTATAGATGAATGGTCCAGATCTGTCATAAATCAATGGTTGTGATCTCTTCCTTTTGGATGAGATTTCCCAACTTCTAATAACTGTAAAAACTGAATTTAACTGTCTGACAGTTTTCTGTGACATATCCTCTTTAAAAGAAGAGTTTCTTCAAAGAAGAAAATAAGAAGAAATTCATATTTGCTGTCTGAGATTTCTTATAGGGCTTTGTTGTATCCTGGGAGGTGAATTTGTCTGAAACCCTAACAGCAATTAAAGGGGACAAATATCACTTTAAAGATAGTGATCTTTCACGCCTCAAAGCAATAGAAACCCTAAATTCCCAACAAGACAGGCCTTATGAGTAGGGGATCTTGTTTAATTACAACTCCCATACTAAAACGAATACTGACAGTACTGTCTTTGAAGGCCTTTTTTGGATGTACAATCTTGACTCGTCATTCTAATATATGCTTTAATCTTTTCAGGAAAAGGGTGCAAATATTGGTGACGTGTTTCTTGCAGCTGAAGTTTCTTTCCATGATAGAAGAATACCAATCCCTGTAAGCACCTCTCTCTCTTTGTATCATTGATATGTTGCTTTCGGCCTACCTTGTATGAAGTGACACCTGAGATCGGTAATTTTCATATGCAGTAAATCTACATGTTAATAGGGAATATTGTACAATACATGCTTCCAATAACTAGGAAAGTAAATACAAGGGATGATAACAGGGTGGGTAGTACCCTTCCTGGCCCCTTCCCCATTTAACAAAAACTGTTCAGGGATTGAAAATCATTCCAATCCCGATCCTGGTTGGCTCCTTGTCCCCATTGGAGAACCTTCATCATAATTTATTTTTTCCCATTTACATTCCTCATGGGTTTTGCCACAGGTTTCCCCGTTGAACTTTCCATCTAAATTTCACTTAAGCTCAATATATATGCATGTCTTATCACAAAACATATTAACTTTATGGTAATATATTTTAATAAAACTAAAAAAAAGTTATACTCCGTATTTTTTTTAAAATAAAATAACTCTGAATCATATTGTTTCCAAGAATACTCCCACGAAATTCTCCATCAAGATCCCCATAAGATTTCCCATTGAGGGGATCTGATCCCATCTCCATCCATGTGCGGAAAATAACTTTTGGCCCCATTCCCGTCCCCCTTGAGTCTCCCCTTTCTCATCAATACAGGACAAACGGATTAGGAGGACGTGATATGAATATTTAGATTGACAGTTGCTGTGCAGTCAATGTCAAGCTTATCTATATTGCCACGGAGTTGAGAGAAAAATATCTCATCAGTTTTTCTTACATCTTTTCTGTTTGATGCCATTTCTCCTAGGGTGAAGATGATATCTACTAGTTCTGACCTTCTTTATATTGGTACAGTCCAAACATTCTATTCTGAATTGATTCTGTTTTTTTTTTTTCCAGAAGGCAGTCAATCTGTTAACCTAATTGAAACTTGATTTTGCAATTTATTTTTCTATTTAAATTTATCATTAGATGTAATTTAATTTTTAAAGCTAAATCAAGTTGTGAGTTTTGATCTCCAATTTGAGCTGTTGGAGAAATTTGAAAGGATCAAGGCTGCAGTGTGCCAGTTCAATAAAACATTTCCTACTTTTCCTGTATGTTCCTTTTGCAGTTATTCTATTTCCTCTTGTGATCATTCTCTTGTTTGATGTTTGGCAGGTATTTGATTTGTATGGAGTATGTCAGAAACAGGCCCTCTCAACACCCAATCTAGTGAAGGAACTTGATCTAAAGGTATATATATTCATAATTCATACATATATGCATTTACCTGCAATGTTTAATTCGGTAGTTACACACCTTCATAACTAGTTGAAATTGTGATTCTCGGTGTCTCTCATGTCCAAGTGTTTGTACAGTCTTTAGTTTTTGTACAATTTCTTTGATTGGGATAACAATACAGATCAGGTTGAGTGGCTACACAAAGTGCAACATGTTTGCATGATGTATATGATTACGTTGTTTACTATATTCCCCGATGAGATTATTAATGTTGATGATTCAGGTTGGCAAATTGTCAACGGGCGACTCCCTGGATATGTCTCCACATGATGAGACGTCAATATTTGCTAATGATGCTACGTTGAAGGATATGGAGGTAATGCTTCTGAAGGCTGTCTTATATTTTGAATATGTACCCTAAGCTGTAGTACTTTAGCATTGCTAGCAAAATCAAGAAATGAGTGAAGAGCCGCAACCAAAGGCCAGGAAACCCTCTGGAAACTGTATTCAAGTATATCACCCTCAAGTAATTATAAATCCCCCAACCCTATGTCCTCAAGCAGAATAGAATAATTCCTGTAATCTATGTCCTCGCATCTTTCGTTATTACTAGGTTCTTGGCATATATCACCCTCAAGTAATTATAAATTCCCCAACCCTAAATTAAAGAGAGATTCCCTCACCTATGGAATCACAGCTTTGTTTTTCCTCCTGGAGTAAACCAACAGCGTTGGCTGGATAAAAGGATGATAGAAATAAAAAGATTTGCACACGTTCATTTTTTTTTTTGGTCATCCATAGTTGGTGCCTTGGTGACACCAGCATTTATCCTCGCTTTTTGAATCATAGAAGGTCCTTTTGGTTACTAAGAACATTTGAGTGGAAGACTGCAGTTCTGCAAGAGTCTACTAGTGTTTTTAAGTCATTCTCCAATGTGCTTCTCTCCTAGTAAGCTTTAGATACTCCAGTAAGAAATTGTTATTCGATGGGTTTATCTTTAAATATTTAAAGTATGGATATCCTCAATCGTAGTGTTTATTCCTCTATTTTCTAATTTCATGAGATTTTTAATACGAGAAACTTAGAGAGGAGAAACGAAAGAATCCCATTATTTTGTTTGGATGCATTTTAGCCTAAAACACACGGCTTGGTATCCTGCCTACTTGATCTCCTATTTTCAACCGAACTGCTGCGATTGGTTTTCCAATATACCCATTTCTGAATAAAACTAGTCGTTGCCTTTGTTTCAGGGTGCAGCAATTGCGTACACAGCTGAGCTTTTCAACGTCCCTGTTATATTTTTCAAGGCAGTGACTGATATAGTAGATGGTGACAAGCCCACAACAGAGGAGTTTATGCAGAACTTGGCGATGGTTACTGCTGCTCTGGGCGAAACTGTTGGTAAAGCTATTGAATTCATCAACGGGAAATGCCTTCCTGAACTTTAATTGAAAATTTTCCTTCACCATATGTATTTGAGACGGCGAGGGAGCATGATTTGAAACACTGCTGTATCCATGAACCTGATTTTTATGCCTATAAATGTTGCACGCATGTTTGTTTATTGTACAAAAAGATCAGTGGTTATGATGATAGACGACGGATGGTGGTCTATGTTTAGACCTTTGTAACTTCCTATGAAGAAACCCTGTTGGGATGGGTTTTGATTTTGTCATCTGTGGTTTTTCCTTTCCAGTCCTATATTTTTTGCTTATGCATTCCTTAGATTCGCTTGGCAGCGAACGCTGAGCCATCAGTGACTGGCGACGCCTCCTAGATGGCAGACCTGTTTGCCCGGTGGGAACCTCTACTTGGCCAGTGGGCTCGGGTTAAGGCCTCAGACTCAATGAATCGTTGCTCTATTTCAACGGTTGCTCCCGTGACACCACTGGGCTACCTATGGTCAATGAGTCACATGCTACCTCCGTTAAAAAACACTCCGTATAAGTCTTTTTAGACATTTGCACACAAATTAAGGAAATCATAAATTTATTACATTTATATCCCTCATTCAATATCCACAATCATAAATAACCAATCAAATTTGAGAAAAAAAAATAAAAAAGTAACAATTTTCATATCCTAATACCTTGGAAACGTAAAGGGAAATGTAAGCCTAAAAAGACTTATATTGTACTCCATATTTCTTAACTGATGGAGTATGTTGACTACGAGTCATATAGATATATTTTCAATAAATATAAATAATAATCTAAATAAAAATAATTTTTTTTCACCAAAAAATAATATAAATATAAATAAAATTATTTTGAAAAATTATATATATAATCTAAATCTCTTTTTATTTAGATTCTCTCAAAATATAAATAAAATTCACATTTATAAAGTAAAATTTTTTTTCTCATAATCTATCGCTAATTAAGTTTCATGTATTTTTAATATATAACTGATTTTTAAAAATATTTTTTACTTAAATATATAGCATAATGTATATCTTTATTACGTTACTTTACTAAAACATTCGTGCATTGATGGTTTGTGGCTACTTATTATGACTACATAATATTCTAATACTACCCAATCTCATCACTAAAAACGATGCGTTTTCGTCTTCTGACCATTGCACTATAACAATTACACTGGATTGTAGCGCCACATTTAAAGCACCCCCCTTCAAATTTGAGAACACCTGGCTTCAGCGCAAGGACTTCCGTAATATTGTTAAACAATCCTGGCGCGCTTCTTGCCCAAGATCTGCTATGTTTCAATTAATTTTCAAGCAAAAAATCCTCAAGCAAAAAGCTAAAGAATGGAACAAGCACTCATTCGGAAACATCTTTCGTCAACTTCAGGAGGTGGAGAACGACTTGCTACAAATCCAATCGGTTATTCCTGTTAGTAACCATCCTGCTAACAACGGTAAAGAAAGTCGCCTTCTACAGAAAAGGGAAAAACTGTTACTTTTTCAAAAAAACATTTTGGAATCAAAGAGCTAAAACAAAACATCTTAAGCTTACTGATTCTAACACATCCTATTTTCATCGTGTCGCTTCTGGCCGAAGACACAGGAAACAAATATGTAACATTACTACTACAGAAGGTACCCTGATAATTGGAGAAGAAAATGTTAAGCAAGAAATTAAAAATGATTTTCAAAAACGCTTTAGTAAGGAAACAATTGACGATAGACTTCTAATGAAATGACTAACATAATTCACCCTTCAATCTCCCCTGCTGAAAATGAATTCCTTACACGAGTTCCAACAAATAGTGAAATTAAGTCCGCCGTTTTCAGCCTTGGGAAAAACAAATCACCAGGTCCCGATGGGATGACGGCCGAATTCTACAAGCATTATTGGGACTTTCTAAGGAATTCGATTATCAAAGCCATTAAAGGATTCTTCAACTCCGGGAAAATCCTTAAACAAATAAATCATACATTTATTTCCCTTATACCAAAGCAAGATAACCCCTCGACTACTAAACATTACCGGCCTATAGGCTTGTGTTCCAAACTATATAAAATCATTTCAAAAATTCTTACAGAAAGACTTAAAGTGGTAACTGGTAAGCTCATTCATCCATTACAGGGGGCGTTTGTGTCAGATAGGTCAATTCAAGATAATGTCATAATAGCTCACGAAATCGTCCATTCCTTTCGATCGCGTTTGGGTCGTGAAGGGTGGCTGGCAATCAAACTGGACATGGAAAAAACATATGACATGGTTGATTGGAACTTCACCAAAAAGATTCTTGAAAATTTTGGGTTCCACCCCACTTTCATTTCCTGGGTTATGGAATGTGTAACAACAGTCTCGTACTCTATACTTGTGAATAACGGCCCTACAGATATGTTCTTTCCTTCGCGGGGCCTTCGTCAAGGGATCCCCTTTCCCCGTTTTTATTCATCCTAGGTGCAGAAATATTGGCACGCCACCTGTCGGATGTGGCAAATAGTGATAGAAGCCCAATTGGTTTCACATTTGGGAGGAATGGATCGAGAATTCCATTTCTATCACTTGCTGATGATATTCTTCTCGAAGGGCAGCATGGATGCTTGTAGTAGAGTCAAAACAATTATTGACTCCTATTGTAAAGTATCGGGCCAAAAAGTAAACTATCAAAAATCATGCTTCCAAGCTACTAAAGGAATCACACAATCCAGACTGCTGAAACTCAATAGCTGCCTAACTATTTCCAACGTCAACTCCTTGGAAAAATATCTTGGATGCCCGATTATCAACGGCAGAGTAACCAAAGAAACCTTTGAAGATATTGTTTGTAAATCTAGAGAGCAACTGAGTAAATGGCGTGCTAACTCTCTATCTCAACAAGGCCGAGCTATTCTTATAAACTCAAATCTATTAGCCAAACCCCTATATACGATGCAAAGTTTCTTACTGTCATCTTCAATTCATAAAGAACTTAATCAGATTAATAGAATATTTTTTTGGAATAACGATCTGCAACACCGCCCGTTGATTAGCTGGGACAGGGTTTGTAGATCAAAGAAATGCGGGTGCATGGGGATTAGAAAATCCAAAGAAATGAATGAAGCATTACAAATGAAACTGCTATGGAAAACGCTGGCTGAGCCGGATAATGTTTGGGTCCAAATAATCAAATATAAATATCTTCGAGCGGATGATATTCTCCATTACAAGAAAAGTGGTGCCTCTTCCTGGCAATGGGCAAAACTTACAACTCTAATTGACAAGTTAAAAAAGGGGCTTATTTGGTCGGTTGGCACCGGGACCGCTATCAAATTCTGGTGTGATAATTGGATTACAACGTCTGTTATTCAGTCTAGGGATGATTGCCCAAGAATTGATAACATCGATGATAAAGTCAGTGACTATATCCTGGGAGGTAAATGGTGGGAGGAGAAACTCTCTACTGTTCTCCCACACAACATTGTGGAGGAAATCCTTGACATTCCGCTCCCGGTTTCAAATTTTGTGGATAGATTATACTGGTGGCCGGACCGAGAGGGCTGGTTCACTACGTCAAGCGCGTATAAATTGGTTTCCGCCGAATCCTCAATTCCCTTAGACAACAACTCCTGGATCTGGCGTCTCGACATCCCACCTAAGATCAAAATTTTCCTGTGGAAAATCTGCCAAAATGGCCTTCCCACAGCTGATAGGCTCGCCCAACGGGGGGTCCCTATCCCCCTACATGTAATCTTTGTAATTGCTCTATGGAAGATGATGTTCATCTACTTTTCGAATGTCAATATTCGAGATCTCTCGTTCAATTCCCGGGGCACATAAACTCCACAATAGGCAGCCAAATCACTCTATCAAGGGATATAAACCCAATCATGTCATTCATTGGAAATAGCCTACCAAAGGCTGCTATAGGTAAACTTGCTTTCGCTTGGTGGACGATGTGGTATATTCGAAACCAACATGTGTTTAGGCAGGTACCAATCCCTCCTAGGGACGCCGCTTTGAAACTTATTACTACACACGAGATAAACTGGAGTAACACTCACCAATATGAGAGTACATTAGATGATAACAACACCCATCATTCACGAAGTGTCCGACAACCCGTAAAGAGGAACAAAGCCCGTCATATCAAGTGGTGCAAACCACCGACAGATACATTCAAACTCAACTTTGACGGATCGACTCTCGCTGATAACCGTAGTACCGCTGGTGTGGTTATCAGGGACTGGAATGGACACCCAATACACATAAGTCATAAACAATTAGGTATTAAAAGTGCGCTTCAAGCCGAAGCCCTAGCACTCAAACTTGGGGTACAACTGACCCTACAATTTCATATTGACAAAATCCATATTGAAGAAAATTCCAGCATAATTATTAACCATCTCAACAACAAGGCCAAATGTCCATCGGAAATCGAACTCATCTTGTCCGACGTACAATTTCTTCTATCGACTATGAAAGAAATTTCTTTCATTCATGTACCCCGTCTTGGCAATAAAGTGGCTGATAAGGTTGCACATCTTAACCACTCTGCCAGGGGTATTGATATTTATAACAGTTTCGGTCTTATAGACCTCATCCGTAAGGATGCCTTCAGGTAGAGTGTGCTCACCTGAATTTTTTCCTAATCAAAAAATAAAAATAAAAAAATACATAATATTCTAATAATTTATTTTAGCCACTCAAAATAATATAGATATAAATAAAATGACAATTATTAACTAATTAATTTTGATATATATAATTCTTTTAACCAAAAAATAATATAGATATAAATAAAAACAACAATTATCAAATATTACATATTCATTTATTAATATTTTTTATAAGTATAATTATGAAATAGTTTTGATTTTATATTTTTATCAATTTATTCATTTTAAAAGGCATAGTTTGCAAAAATCAGCTATAAATAAACTTTAATCAGAGAGGGAGAGAGAGAGCGCCGGTCGGATTGTTCCACAATATCGTCAGTGCCCTCGTCTTCTCAAATTTCTGAGCATCTGAGATTCAAAGCCCCGAGATTTGAAGAAGATGAGGCCAATTCTCATGAAAGGCCATGAAAGGCCCTTAACCTTCTTGAAGTACAACGTTGACGGCGACCTCCTTTTCTCTTGTGCCAAGGACCACAACCCCACCGTCTGGTTCGCCGACAATGGCGAACGCCTCGGCACCTACCGCGGCCACAACGGCGCCGTCTGGACCTGCGATGTTTCCAGTCTGTTTCTCTCTCCTTTTCCCCCTCTCTGTTGGTTTGCCTTATCGTTCTCTAGATTTTTTCCGTTGCTCTGCCGTTTGCGGCGGAGGAAAAAAAATCTGGTCTTTCGTTGCTTATTTCGTAGCGTTAGGGTTTTCAATGGTTTGATGCGATTTTGTAAGGTGTGAAGAGCTGAAACCGTTTTGTCTAATGCGGATTTATTGGTATGCGGAGGAGATTAGGGTTTTTCTCCTGGTGAGATTTAGGGTTTTAGCTGGAAAATCTGCTATTTCGTTGCCTAATGCCAAATTTTAGTTGTGTCTAGTGCGGAATTGTATTGATGTGTTGAATACGATGCAAACTTATTGATCCACTAAGGAAATTAGGGTTTCTGTTTTGAGAATCTGGGCATTTGTCATGGTCATGGGTGCGTTGAAATTCGAATAACATGCGATTTTCAGTGTTTCTTACTCCTTTTTTCCTCGTTGTCGACTGGACTTAATTTTTTGGCAGCGAATCTGATCTTTTTTGCTTATTTGGTCATATTAGTTTTTTCTTTCAATGATTTAATGTAATTTGCAACGGGAAAAAAGCGAAAATTTGATTTGCTTATTACGAATGATATATGGATTTGTTGATATGCAAAGGCAAAGAAATTAGGGTTTCAATTGTGATATTTTGACATTCATGATAGTGGATGGGCTGGAATTTGAATTCTGTGTGTTTTTCAGGGGACTCTTCCCGGCTTATTACTGCCAGTGCTGACCAGTCGGTGAAGCTGTGGAGTGTGAAGGCGGGGTCTCAACTTTACACCTTTAATTTTGATGCACCTGCTAGATCTGTGGAGTTCTCAGTTGGCGAAAAGCTTGCAGTGATAACAACTGATACTTTTATGGGCCACACTTCTGCAATCCATGTTAAAGCAATTTCTAGAGATCCCAGTGAACGTAAGCTTCGCATTTTTTGCAAAATTTATATTAGCTTATATAATTTGCTTATCGTAGTTCATACCTGAGATAATGCAATATTATAGCCTTTATAAATGAGCAGATATGTTGAAACCGAAATGGAGGACCATTTCAGTTCACATATTTCACGAGTTTCTGAGTTTTTTGTTTCTTTCACAAGTCCATCCTTAAACTGAAGATTTTCTACAGTGGCAAACTCATTGCTGCATTTCATAACATGTTCATGTTGCATTTTGAGTCTCTCGTCCATGTTTGAGTAACATTTCATTGAAACGTGGGGTCTTTCTCATCTTGTTGATGGTTTATGGGGATATTAGCATAGAAATCGGTAATTGAAGTAAGAGACAATATGTTGATGGATGTCTTTTGATGCAATTCAATTACGATTAAAACTTTGAATCATTGTCGGGTTGTTCTAAGTTAGTATGATTTGCTGGACCATATTCAGGGGATAGCAATTTTGTATAGAAGGGTTTGAAGAGGGGCTAGCAAATTTCGTGTGTAGATTAAGAAATGGAATTAATTTTCTTGCAAATTGCTGAACGTTCAGGAGATAGTGAGTTCATAAAGGTGGTGTTTTTGGTCTTTATAGCATTGAGAATTTCATATTCAAAGTGCCTGCGTCGTGCATTAGCTTATATATTTATACACCCAACACACTTTTGTGCTTGTAATTTGTGAATGGATGATTCTCTTTGTTGAGAGACAGTTTAAATATGCAGTATGTTTGGTCACTTCTTTTTGTGTGCTTGTATCTTAATCTGTGGTTGGTAACCAAAGTAGCTCTTGTTATCAATATGCAGAAACTGGTGAATCTGTTCTTGTGATCAAAGGTCCTCAAGGTCGAATTAACAGAGCTGTTTGGGGACCCCTAAATAGGACTATCATAAGTGCTGGTGAAGATGCAGTCACTCGTATTTGGGATACTGAGGTAGTGGCTTTGCTATCTGACTTCAATAAAAAATGACAGTGTGGTTGGCATATTTGAGTTGAATTTGTTGGAATATTTGTGTTTTAGGATCTATGGCTAGGAATGAATGAATGTGACCTTTTGTGATTTGATATTGTAGACAGGTAAGCTGCTCAAAGAGTCTGACAAAGAAGAGGGCCACAAGAAGCCCATAACTTCACTCTGGAAATCTGCAGATGGGTCACATTTTCTGACTGGTTCATTGGACAAGTCAGCCAAGGTAGATAATGTTTTCCTAATATTTGGCATCTCTTCTTGATTGTAACGTTCCTTTCACCCTCCTTGATTTTGTTCTTGTTTTTCTTTCCTTGTTTTAGCTTTGGGATATAAGAACATTGACTCTGATCAAGACCTATGGGACAGAAAGACCAGTGAATGCAGTTACAATGTCCCCGCTTCTTAATCACGTATGTACATTCAATTAAAGCAGGACGTTGTTGATTTTTATCTAACAGCTTGGTTGAATAGTTCCAAATTTAGTTCGTTCGTTCCCTTATCCTATAGGTTGTGCTTGGAGGTGGTCAAGATGCATCATCTGTGACAACAACAGATCATCGTGCTGGGAAGTTTGAAGCAAAATTCTATGACAAAGTATGGATGCTATCTCGAGAACATCTGTATTTATTATCTAATTACCCTCCCAACTAGTATGCCAACTAATTACTAATCATTGAACTGCATCATTCTTTGTTGGTTTTCTAGATTTTGACGGAAGAAATTGGAGGTGTTAAAGGACATTTTGGACCAATCAATGCTTTAGCCTTCAATCCCGATGGCAGAAGGTAATATTTTCCCTCATATTCTGTGTTTAGCTTCAAATAACTTAATACTGATGGCCGTCTTTAGCACTGTTCTTGCTTGAAATTTTGGGCCCGCCTCCAATTGATGGTCTTAACATGTACTGTATATTTCAATTTCCCTCCAAAGTAATAGATATTATTGTCTGAAAAAAAAAGGCGCAATAGATAATATTGTCATCACACTTACCTTCTTTAATGACGGTTTTGCAGCTTTTCAAGTGGAGGGGAAGACGGATATGTGAGACTGCACCATTTTGATACAGACTACTTCAGCATCAAGATCTAAATTTAGAGATTCTAAAGTTTTCTGATAGTGCATCCCATCCAAGGCCTGTTTTACCTTTTCCGACTTCCCTCCAGGGCTGTGATTTCTGTGGCCTTTCCCGGCCAAAGGTATTACCTTTTCCAATTTTTGTGTTCAGAAATTTGACAGAAGAATATTGTTACGTGTTTTGACAGTTGAGAACTAGAATGCAGACATTTGATCCGTTTCTATATCACCGTCTTCTACAATTTTGATACCGGCTGTCCTAAATTTCTGGGGTTGGTTGATGAGGTTCTAAAGCGAGGTTGATGAAGACATTGTGTTTCTCTCTCGTTATATATGTTAAAATTTTTGGGGTATTACAAAAGAGTTTGCCTGGTTCAAAATGCTTATTGATGTGAATTTTCTACTTTACTGTTGTGAATGTTTCATCTGTTAAATTTATTAGCTCCTAAAATAAAATTAGAAAAGCCGTTGTGCCCAATTACTGTTATGGAACAAACACAGTTTGGAATTGTATCAGTAGCTCCATGCTCTAATGTCAATAGTAGCAGATGCCCTCGGCTAAAGAACACCAACCCTTGTGCAAAAAGACGCCATCAATTGCTCGTCCGAGGAACTTTCAAGTCAAGTACACTGCACAAACAAGGGGAATATCTCCATCATCTGATGATCTCAAGGCCATTTTGATGCAAGAAAAATCTTGCTTCTAGCCATCGGAGGAGACGACTTTCAAGATAGTACGGGAGTATTCATTATGCTACACATATAAGGCCGAAGACAACACTTTTATTGCATACATATACTTTGATTGCACATTTTACAATTCAAAATGTACATTGCACAGAAATCAGCACCACAACAAATGATACAACAAAAGCCAACACTATCAAGAAACAGTGAATCTACCAAGATACACACCACTCTTTCACTCTAGACAAGAACAAAAAGAACGAACCATGCCTCAAAATCAATCTGTTAAACTATATGATGTTCGTAAAGGTTCGAAAAGGTTAACTCGTTACATTGTAAAAGACCTTAACGACGACAGATACCGGTATAGTGACAGTGTGTCCTCGGTCCCCAAAGAGACCTATCCTACCGAAACTCGCAATAGAGTTGTTCAAAATGGCATTTACCGATATGTTTAGCACCTGTCTTTCGCCTGCAGCGATAGAGAAGCGCTGTGGAGCCACCTTGACCGAAACGCCATATGGAGCACTCCATCCGACGAAGAATGACTCATCGCTGGCTACATTCAGAATGGTTCTCTGGAGAACTCTCGTTTGGTTTAGCCTTGCGATAGTTATCGAAGGCAAGTTTAAGTCTGCGCCGCTCATGGTAGAGTTGGAGACACCACAGCTATGGCCAGTGTAGTTCAAGACTATGGGAGCTGAGCCGTTGATGCTGCAAATGAATGACATATAGTCGTCGTAGCCTGCAACGATTGATGGGAGTCAATAAGCATTTCTGCCCATATTTGGAGGAAAACCTCTCTCGAATTTGGTCTAATGTGAGCTTACTCGAATCAAAGACGAGGCCTGGGTCGATCGCTCCTGATGCATTGGCGAACCCGCTTCCCATGTCGAATGGCGTCGCTGGAGACTGAGTCCCGTCAGGATTGGCGTAGGAACGCTGCGACATTATCGGCCCACCACTCTTATCGACAAGAGAAGCTGATGTTGAAAGCGCGGATGCAATGGCCGAAGGACTGAAACTCGGGAATTTCTGCTTGATTAATGCTGCAAGGCCAGCAACATGAGGAGCGGCCATGCTTGTCCCAGACATCATTGCAAAGTCCTCACCTGAATATGTCCGTCGATTCTTTAGCTACTGATTCAGCATATAAGTATGTATCACTTTCGGTATTTGAATTTCTGGCATAAAACGCAAGTGTACCTTCGAATTCGACAGAATCAGTTCCTAGTGAACTCCAAGCAGCCCATATGGAATTCCCAGGAGCAACCATGTTCGGCTTCAATATGTCCGCATCATCGAGAGAACTGTCCTCAGGATCAGGTCCTCTAGCGGAAAAGTACATCACTTTCGGAGCAGTAGCACTGTAGTTTGCTTTCAGGCCACCGGAAATGCACGCAACCGCCCCAAATCCTACGACTTTAGCTGTGATGTTGTCTCTTTCCAGGGAGGAATTGTAGTATTTAAGTAAAATCTGCCAAAATTTTATGACAAATCAGCAAGTCAATTTATGACAATGTGTGGCAATATATGCTGGAAACGCGAATGCTAACGCACCTTTGAATCATCTGGAGAAGAAATTATAATCCCAGGCATATTCATAGGCGTCGGGTTCAGCTGAAAACCAATGACAAAAGGATCCAGGTAGAAAATCACACCAGCGGCACTGAGATTTTTCGCAGTTTGCAAAGCCTGTTTGATGGTTGATACCCCTAGCACAAAGCGCACGGTGTAGCTACATATCAAGAGCTTCCCTGCAACCACTTCTGGGCTTAGAACACTTGCATCTTGGCATTCACCCACGTACATGTCACTCGTTGCTACGGTGTCATTGCTCAAAGCATGTACAGCTGATACCAGAGTGTAGGAAGGTTCACCGTCATCTGTTCCCGCTGAGGCAAAGGATATATTGAACAAACAGGTCAAGAATATAAACAACTACTATTAGACATCTTTGCTAGTGAAGTGATCAAGAAAAGGCATGAAGACCGGAGTATTGTTCAAGTCCGGGGGTTGGATCATGTCCTTCAAAGCCATAATGTGAAAGGAATCAAGGAAAGAAGTTCCAATTTAGATACTCACGAGCAAGTCCGACACCAGAAATGGTTACATTGTTGCCAAGGATCAAGGAGTTGTTATATACTCTGTCATGAGCAGCAGCACCGACTGTGAAGATCCATGGACTGAAGGAAGATATACTTCTTGGAGCAGGACCAGTGTTTCCAGCTGCTTGGACGACAAAAATTCCAACCTTCACAGCAGACAATAAAGCCATGTCTATGGGGTTGAAAAATGTGGCTATCCCAGGAGGTCGTCGATTTGGGGTTATTGACAAACTGATAATGTCAACACCGTCTTGAGCTGCCTGGAACAATAAGTTTAACTTGGATTCATACAAGGCAGATGTATAATTTTTCTCTAGCTTCAACAGGCAATGCAGTGACAATAAGACAAGGAGAAACTATATACACTAAAATAGTCGTTATACCAAAAAATAAAAGAGGGAAAAAGGAAAAAAAATTAAGTAAAGAACAATACCTGATCTATGGCTGCAACAACGTCAGCAGCAAAGCCTCCAAAGCTCTTATATAATGCCTTGTAGACAGCAACACTATAATGCACTAATGTCTGATTAGTGCAAGTTCAAAGAATGAATTTCTCGTAATTTACAAGAGAGTACAAGCTATGAAACTGGATATAACACAACTCCCAAGTTCTTGAATGCAATAGATAGTAGAATGAATGCAAAATAATGTCCTTTTGGCTAGAAAGTAAGTATCCGCATATGAAGAAAATATTTTCACCTATATAGTACAAAAAAGACGAAGAAGAAATCAGATGGCTTACTGTGAACGAGGAGCCATCCCGCTTGCATTGCCAAAGTGGTGCCCAGCTACGACAACTGGAACCCCATGGTTTCCTGCTGCAATGGATGCAGTGTGCCTGTATGAAGATACCCTCTGGTCATATATTCTTGGACTATTTTACAAAATTCTGCTTAAATCTTGTATTATATATATTACACCAAATTTTCAGGAAAATTGATTGAAAAATTTACACAAATCTTCCAAGTGTCTAATAATGTGGACCTTGACAGAAAATTCATACTTAATTTCTTAGGCCAGTAACCCCAGTTATAACAAAAGATTATTTCAATCAACAAGCCAATTACTCGGGAAAAAAATGAGTCTGTTCATACCAAAAGCAACATTATATGATATAAGTTGACCAATTAAGTTTCAGTTACATATTTGACTTCACTCTAGGTGACACTTTACTAAAAATCACTACTTATCAATAGCATTTGCGTATTTGACCAAGGAAGTTGCAGTTGCAAAATCATCAGCTGGGTGAAAAATGATCCAATAGCATTTGTGTATTTGACCTGTAAAGGAGGAGAACACTTACGTCCCATGTCCATCTCCATCAAACGGTGAAGCATAGTCCTGGCTTGCATTGAATATTCCTCTGGTTATGGCGGATGCAGCAAAGTGCCGAGCCCCAACAAGCTTCCTATTGCAGGAACCAGATGGAAAGTCTCGTGTGACCTCACAGATACCCGAATAATGCTGTGGTACTGGATATGTTTTTTCTGACAAACTATCCGAGAAACTAGGGTGCGTTGGATCGATTCCAGTGTCAATAAACCCAATAACAACCCCTTCTCCGGCACAATCAAAACCGCCTTCTTGAGGCCATGCCCCTTGAGGTAGACCCAGAAACTGAGGAGTATGAGTAGTTGCGGTTCTAACAGTGAAATCAAGCACCACATTTGCAACTTCCCCTCTTCTTGATAGCTTATCTGCCTATATTCAAGAAGTTAGCGAAAATTCAACTTCAAAACTTCCAAGTAATATTACCATATCACAAAATACAAACCATGACATGAACAAAATTTTCATACACAAATTCATTAGCAAAAAGTGACCAAACAGTAACAGAAGAAAAAGGGTTTCCCTTTCCTATTCTTTTTCTTCCTTTTCTACATAAGACATAATGAATGTCGGTTGCAATGATAACACATGGTGCTCCTAGCACTGGAAAATCAATAGCAAATAAGCGAATACCTGTTCAGGAGTGACAAGCACCGCAAAGCCATTGATCAAGTAATGGTAGCTGTACAGCTTGAGATATCTTTCCCCCCTCAAAACCCTCCTCAGTAGAGAGTCATGGAACCGGGAAACGTACGAGTAGTAGTGAGGATCCGACCTCGAAATATTCTTGAAACTTCACCAGCATTAAGAATCTTGTCAGCAACAAATAGTCCAAATCCTCATTTGGCATTTACAAATTACAATTGTTAAAAGCTAGATGAAGCTTGTGCAAGAAACCTCCTTCATTCACAGTCAATAATACCCTTATAATTAAGCACATGTACATGAAATCTATCAACACATAAACCCTAAAAAAGGAAGTAATAACAAACTCACTAGCCATGATATCTAGAAATCATACCCTGAAAATAAACCAAATCTGTACTTCTGAGTACAAATCATGTTCTGAAAATCAATAAATCATCAAATAAGACAACGAATCATCAATACAGTACACAATCACAAGAAAGAAGACCCCAGAAAAATGACAAAACATTGCAGAATCTGGACCATCTGGTGGATTAAATGACAAAAAATGTAAACGTTAGACCCTCCCCAGCAACCACGATGCATTTTGATACTCTTGAATTGAAAACAAGGACAAAACACAAAATTCACATCATTAATGAAGAACTAACAAGAAATTGGCCAGTTGTGTAACAAAATTCAGTTGGATAATGCAGCAATTTTACCTGGACTTGTCAAGTTTGCTCAATTTACCAGAAGAGGAAGAAGAAGAAGAAGATCCATGGTGGGACCCGTAACCGCCATTCCTACTCCTCCTCCTCACCTCCTCAGTGGAATAAAGGAGACTGCTTGCAGGAGCTTGTTTCAAAGTAACAATGTAGACACCATTTTCTTCCTCTTGACAAAGACCCCTCAGTAAAACCCCAAAGGAGAGCAAACCCAGTACAAAATACACCAAACACCCACTATGGGTGGTCTCCATTTCTCAATAAAAAGTGTAAAATTGGGAGCTTTTGAACTGGCCAAAGTTATCAGAAGGCGAAATTCAGCAAAACCTTCACTTATCTGGGAAGTTATGAAATGGGTAAAGGGGGAAAACGCCCATTAATGAATGATTAAACCCAGAGCTGAGACTCTCACTCTCCAATGGAGAGATGGGGTGGGTTGAGGAGGGAAAGGAGGAGAGTGAAAGGAGATGGTTGGAGGGATTTGCAGGCTTTTTCTAGGATGGTGTGAAGAAGAGGGTGAATTCTAATTTATTTATTAATCCGTAATTCAAGAAAGAATGAAAAAGCGGTGGCTTTTTAGGATTTGGGGGATGATGTGGGTGCTTGTTTTTTTGGACTTCATTCGGAAAACTAACGTCTATGAGTGATGGACTGATGGTGAAAGAAAGAGGGAATTTTTCTTTTTATGTTATACTCCCTCCGTCCAAGAATAGATGGCCTTTTAGCCTCGAAATTTTGCCAGAAATACATGGACTTTTAGATATGTAGGTAGTAATTATTACCTCTAAAGTACATTTTTTTTACTTTATTACCTCTAAAGTACATTTTAAGTTTTTAGATGTGTAGGTAGTAATTAAGAGGTAAAATAGGTTCCTTAATTCGCGTACAAGAGCCTAAGAGCATCCACAATGGCGACACTCAAGTTGAGTGTCTTAACCATTTTTTTATTAAAAAAAAAAAGAAATGTCAGAAATTGCACTTGAACCAAGAAAGTGGGTTTCTTCTTCCATATACTCTCTCACATTGGTTCTACAAAAAATCTGACTTTTACTTAAATATTCTGACATTTTCTTTTTTTTGTTAATTCTAAGACACCCACAATATGTGGGTTGTGGATGCTCTAAAAGGCAATGTATTTTTGGACGGAGGGAGTAATATATATATTTGTGGATGTACAAGATTTACTTAGATAAGTTTTACTCCCTCCGTTTCATAATACATGTCCCTTTACTTTTCGACATGCTTTTTAATGAGCGAAAAACTCTATAAAATATTATTTTTTTAATTAATTTTTTAATATAATTTGATACTTACTAATAAGTATCAAATTATATTAAAAAATTAATTAAAAAAATAATATTTTATAGAGTTTTTCGCTCATTAAAAAGCATGTCGAAAAGTAAAGGGACATGTATTATGAAACGGAGGGAGTATCTTTTAGTTAAGATCTCGTTCTTGGAGCCTAAGGAAGTTACTCCTATATATTGTATTTGGTGATTCCCCATAACGTACAATTGAATAGAATCAATCCCTCATTCTCCCCTTATTCTTCTATTTCATTACAATTGGATTAGGGTGGTATCGAAGAAATGAGATTATAGATGATATCTTTTCATATTCTGTTGCACTTATAGTCATTGAAGAAGATGACAATGATCCTCGAACAATGGAAAAATGTAGATGTCGAGATGATTGGAATAATTGGAAGGAGGCCATTCAGGCATAACTTAATTCATTAAGTAAACGTAGTGTTTTTGGGCCTGTAGCACTAACACCAGAAAATGTGAAACCAGTGGGTTACAGATGGGTATTTGTACGAAAGAGGAATGAGAAAGGGGAAGTGGTAAGGTATAAAGCTAGGCTGGTTGCACAAGGTTTCACCCAAATGCCTGGAGTAGACTATATGGAGACATACTCACCAGTAGTAGATGCAACCACGCTGAGATTCCTAGTTGCTTTGGCTGTTAGGGAACAACTACAAATGCAACTAATGGACGTAGTAACTGCCTACTTATATGGATCACTAGATGCAAACATATACATGAAAATCCCCGAAGGATTTAGAATGCCTGAAGCATTAAAGTCCAAGTCCCGACACATGTATTCCATTAAACTAAATAGATCATTATATGGGCTAAAGCGGTCAGGTCGGATGTGGTATAATCGCTTGAGTGAGTACTTGTTAAAGAAAGGCTTTATGAATGATCAAGTAAGCCCATGTGTATTTATTAAGAAGACAAGCTCAGGTTATGTGATCGTAGCTGTGTATGTTGATGATTTAAATATTATTGGGACTCCAGAAGAGATCCGACAAGCTGCAGATTATTTGAAAAAGGAGTTTGAAATGAAGGATTTAGGAACGACAATATTTTATCTCGGCCTGCAATTTGAGCATACAAGGAGTGGAATTTTTATCCATCAATCAAGTTACACGGAAAGGTTACTAAAACGTTTTAACATGGATAAAGCAAATCCATTAAGTACGCCGATGGTAGTAAGATCACTTGACGTAGACAAGGATCCCTTCCGCCCTAGATCAAATAATGAAGAGATATTGGGTCCTGAAGTACCATATCTCAGTGCAATTGGAGCATTAATGTATCTAGCCAATAATACCCTATCGGATATAGTTTCTGCAGTAAACTTGCTAGCTAGACATAGCTCAAACCCCACAAAAAGGCATTGGAATGGTGTCAAACAAATTCTACGTTATTTACGAGGAACAATTGATATGGGGTTGTATTTTCAAAGATCTAATCTTTCACAAAATGCAGGTTTAGTGGGTTATTCTGATGCAGGTTACTTGTCCGATCCACACAAAGCTGTGTCACAAACAGGGTACGTGTTTATGTTTGGCGGAACGGCTATTTCATGGCGTTCAACAAAGCAGAGTCTAGTAGCCACATCATCAAACCATGCAGAGTTGATTGCTTTATATGAAGCTGGTAGATAATTTGTATGGTTAAGATCATTTATCAATCATATTCTAGCATCATGCGGATTGAAGTCGAGTATGCCTAGGCCAACGGTGATATATGAAGATAATGCAGCTTGCATTGCCCAGATCAGGGAAGGATACATCAAAGGAGATAGAACCAAGCACATATCTCCGAAGTTTTTCTCCACTCACGAGCTTCAATCAAAGGGTGTGATTGACGTGCAACAAGTTCGATCAAGTGACAACATAGCAGATTTGTTTACCAAATCATTGCCCGCGAAAGCATTCCAAGGTTTCATATACAAGATGGGAATGCGCAGCTTGAAGAGAGATAAGCTTGCATGAGGGGGAGAAATGTACGCACCACACTCTTTTTCCCTTCGATCAAGTTTTTGTCCCATAGGGTTTTTCCTGACAAGGTTTTTAACGAGGCGGTACCACCAGAGCGTACGACACTGCACTCTTTTTCCCTAAGCTATGGTTTTTTCCCATTGGGTTTTCCTAGCTAGGTTTTTAACGAGGCAGTCAGCGGAATCAAGAATGTACATCCAAGCGGGAGTGTTATAATATATATATTTGTGGATGTACAAGATTTACTTAGATAAGTTTTATCTTTTAGTTAAGATCTCGTTCTTGGAGCCTAAGGAAGTTACTCCTATATATTGTATTTGGTGATTCCCCGGAACGTACAATTGAATAGAATCAATCCCTCATTCTCCCCTTATTCTTCTATTTCATTATATTTTATTCTTTTTTGGGTGTGCCCTAATAAAATTATTTCACTACTCCGTATAAATTAGAGTTAAAAAATGTAAAAAAAAAAAATTTTGGACATATTTGACTTAGGAAACAATGATAATATATCAATATACTCTTCTGTCTCAAAAAAACTTGTTTTACTTTTTGATGTATTTCTTAAAGGCTAAAAACTTTATAAAATATACAACAACAGCAATCCTAGCTTATCCCGCCAGCCAGAGCAGGGTCTGGAGGACCAAGTTGTACGCACTCTTTTCCCGGTCAAGTCGAAAGAGTGTTTTCTAGTGGTCCAAATATCTGCATAAACTCATAGCACAAGCAAAGGGATAAAAAAATATAACAAACAAATAAATGAGACTAGGAATATGCATGGTGTGAGAAACGGGTGAAAGGATGCGATTTTTGCCACTCCTCTGAGTCCCAGCTCAACCCTCTATGACCCGGATGATGCTCCTCCACTGCGCCCTATCCCTAATCATGCTCTCTTCAAGATTCAAAAAGGCAAAATCTTGTCTGATCACCTCTCTCCAATTTTTCTTTGGTCTCCCTCTGCTGCGGCAAACTCTATCAATATCCAAATGATCACACCTACGCACTGGCGCACTCGCATCTCTCCTTTGCACATGACCAAACCAACGAAGCCTTGTCTCCCGTAACTCATCTCGGATATTGCTTACCCCTACCTTTTCGCGGATAACCTCATTTCTGATCCTGTCAAGTCTAGTACAATCATTCATCCATCTGAGCATCCTCATCTCTGCCACCATAAGTCTCTGTTCTTGCGCTTTCGTAGTCGCCCAGCATTCAACCCCATATAAGATTGCAGGTCTAACCACTACCTTGTAGAATTTTCCCTTGAGTTGCAGACCTCCACTTCTGCCACCCTACTTGAAATAATATTTTAATATATAATATCATAAATAATTGTATTAAGTATGAATTTTTTTAAAAAAATTAATAAAATTATTAATATTTTATATAATTTTAACTGTTCTTAAAAAATATGTCAAACGTAAAACAACTATTTTGAAATGGAGGTAGTATTATATATTACATCATCGTTAATTGACATGTTAAAAACCTCAAGGTAGATTACTCCAGGAAACAAATATATATGAATTGAATCAGATGAGATTTGATGTCTCTATTTTAATATATTATATAGGTAGATAGATATCGATAGATATAGATGTTTTAGTATATTATATAGATATTCAACCGTGAATTTGAACCACCATGCTCAATTATTTCATAACAATAAGGAATCCTCTTAGGCGTCTCCTTTCTCTGGAAGACTGTTTCCTTGGAGGTTCGTCTTCACTGCCCACAGAAGACTCCTGATGTGCTGCTGGCTACGGTGCTGCTTTAGGGTTGTGCTTGGTTTCGTCATTCGTCTACGTCCTCGTCATGTTTCGGTTTAGTTGTATTTATCGCTGTTGTAGAGTTCTTGCCCGTATTTTGCACCAACTTTGCATCTTTATGTTTGCTTAGACAGTTTAGACGGATAACCGTCTGCCGAATTGTCGGCCAACGAGGTTCAGGTTTGTCTGACCTCGAATTTTTATCTAATGATAAATAAAAAAAAGGAATCCTCTTCTATTTTTTTTAATATTTAAAATCAATTCGATGTGTCTTAATTTACAAAAAAAAAAAAAAAAAACAGATCGATTAATCAAATCATTCAAAATATTATTTTTATTAAAAAAACATGAACATGCAGTGCACTTTTTTCGGAACAAAATTAGAGCATTTCATATCATTTGGAAGTACACAATAAACTTATTTGAATGTATATAAAAGTATACAACACTTTCGAGTTGGGCCACTTCACACTGTTTATTCCCTAATTTCCTTTAGGATAAAATTTGCTTGATTTAATTTAAGATTTGCTTCAAACAAAGTTACATGTCAAACATGAGAACTCGAAGTTTGATTTTAAAAGTTTGTTCATGAGTAGGAAATTAATGTAAAAGACTTATCATCCCAACAACATTAACCTTATTTTGTAATTAATTTTTGTATCATTTTCTTAATTGTCTCCCCATGTCTTTTTCACATACACAAAGAATGTTTATTTAATGTTAGCAAAACTTAATGAAATATATGTGTGTGTATATGTGTGTGTGTTGGCATTCAAGGCAAGCTTTATTATATTTGTAAGTTGGTTTGATAAGGTTTGGGTTTTGAGGTAGCTATATAGTTGGTTGTGAGTTAATTTGCATTCTCTTTATATAGTTTAAAACTTATCAAATGAGTTGGAAAGAGATCATCTTCTTTTAATTAGAGATATAAGAAATTGACCCACAAAGTGTATTACTTTCATGTTTTAAACTTCGGCTGTGGCAGATCCGCTTCAGGAATCTTTAAATTGTATTTGCATCAGCAAAGATGTCATTAATTGTTGAACAAGCAGAGACAAACCTCTTTTAAATTATTACCTGTATAAAAAAAGATATTCAAAATTGAACTCTAATAACGGATATTTAAAATCTATACCAGAGCATTTTACAAGCCGATATGAGATAAACTAAAATATTACTAGTTAAAAAATAGAACTTAGAAAAAATCGAGTCATTAGACCACTATCATGTTTGAGTACTTGTAATATGATATTATTATATATTAAAAGGGCTAATAAATTATTATTTTTGGTCGATAGAAGGGCTAATACATTAGGAAAAATTTGGTGAAATATCCATTTAGGATTGTTAATTAACTAATTGTCCACATTGAGATGGATATTAAGTAAATGTTCATAAAATTTACTTAATTCCAACACTACCCCTGGTATAAAGTCCCCCTTCCCTTTTACCCCGTTCAGTTCATACTCCCGTATGCACGGAATTTTCAAGTTCAAGTCAATTAGAGGGGAGCGGAATTCGTCGCCTTCATCGTTTCTCTCTCCGAGATCGGTGCAAATATCATCTTCATCTCCTCCTTCATCTACCTCATCACCTTCTTGAGAATCGACTTCTCTAATCGCTTGTCTCCCCTTGCGCCTCCGCTAACGATAATTGGATCTTGCAATCACTGTCCTCCTCTCTCGAATTCAAGCTCGAGGACTGCTTTTGAGAGGCGAAAATCCGTTGTGCGATGCTCCAGATGATGGCGGTTGCAGGAGGGGCGAAGATCTTGTTCGTGTGCTTGGGAATTTTGTAGGGTTGCAGCACATCAGCGGCACCCCGACCAGGCGAGTTTAAGGCTCCCTCGTACTCCCTCGGTAAGATTTCTTTCTCTGTTTCAGTTTGTATTTGAATCTGTGAAATTGAGGGTGATTTGTAATTCTTTTGAAATAAGTATGCTTGAATTCCTTGATTTACATTTAGGTTTCTTCTCCCTTTAATTTATGTACTTGAAATTCAATATGAAGCTAAGCAGTTTATAATTTTTTCGCTCAAGTTGCGTAGCAATTCGGAGTTTCCGTTGTAATTTTCGGATCTCGTTCCCAAGCAACTCCATGTTAGTGCAAATTAAGACACTGTATTTTGTTTTTTGTGTTCAATAGTTTCTTCAATAGTTTTATTCATGCTACTTAAAATGAGTATTCATGTTTACGGACCTTCTATTTCTATTAGTTTTTGCTGTTCAGATTATGTAATTCTAATGTTGGGCACTTCTCTTCAGTATTCATGGAGACAATATTAGTGTGGAGTTCGATAGAGCTTGATCCAATCGAATGTTATGAGGCGTCGGGGACATCGTGAAGGTTGATATTGATTTTGTCCGATTCATATAGTTAGAGCCTCGCTCTGTGTTCAGATTATGCTGTTCAGATTATGTACATCTAATGTTGTGTACTTCTATTTCTTTTTCCTGTTTATATTGTTTGAATTCTTTTATGAGTATTTGTAACTAAAGAGCAATTCAATCAGGTGAACACTTTGGCAAAGTTAGAGCCTCTAATAACTCTTAATAATTCTTTCACTTGGTAACCTGGTTGCTGTGACATCACTTGTACACTTGTGGTGACAGTGAACTTGTAAAATATGTTAATTTGTTTATTATTGGTGACAATTTGTTAAATCTGATCATTTAGAGATGTTAATTTTATGATTTGGGACAACAGGTGCGGATTTTTGTGTGAATACATTGCTCTGATGACAAATTGTTTATGTTTTTTTAGGGTTTGTGTGTTTCTATCTACTTCAAATAGATAATCCAGGTTAGTGCTCTTATTGATGAATCTAATTCGTTCTTACTTTATATGTTGTTCTATTTCAAGTGTTTATCATTGCTTGTTTGTTTTAGTGACAATTGCTTGTTTGGTGACAATTAGTATTTAACTTGATTCTATATCATCAATTTAAATGGACTATTAGGGGTTTGATTCTTTGTTTGGTGACAAACTGAATTTATGTTGTTATTTTTAGATTGGTGACAATTGGTAAAGTTATATATTATGTTTTGGTGACAAATGGAATTTATGTTGTTATTTTTAGATTGGTGACAATTGGTAGAGTTATATATTCTGTTTTGGTGACAAATGGAATTTATTTTGTTATTTTTTTTAAATTGGTGACAATTGGTAGAGTTATATATTCTGTTTTGGTGACAAATAGAATTTATGTTGTTATTTTGTTGTTTTTTTAGATTGGTGACAATTGGTAGAGTTATATATTATGTTTTGGTGACAAATGGAATTTATGTTGTTATTTTTTAGATTGGTGATAATTGGTAGAGTTATATATTCTGTTTTGGTGACAAATGGAATTTATGTTGTTATTTTTAGATTGGTGACAATTGATAGAGTTATATATTCTGTTTCGGTGACAAATGGAATTTATGTTATTATTTTGTTGTTTTTTTAGATTGGTGACAATTGGTAGAGTTATATATTCTGTTTTGGTAACAAATGGAATTTATATCTCATTTAGCTATAATGTAATTTTCATTATCCTTCTGTTCAATTGTAGTGGAAGTTGTGGTATGTATACCATCAAATATATCGAGGGTCTTGCATTTCATGGTGGTATTGAAGCTATTTCAGACAAGTATATGGATGCGTATAGAGAGAGAGGATGGCTATAGTGGGTCTTGCTATTTTGGATGTTAAATATGAATGTCTCAACTGTTCCCCTTTGTTTTGATATTTTTGCAAGTTGATGTAGTTTGACAATTAAGTATTACAAAGTTAAACTGTACATCGAATTTCATCTACTTAGGGTTATTATTGTAACAAAAATGCGTTAATATTAGATGACAAATGTGATGCCATTATAGTATTATACATCGAATTATTCGTTTGCTCAAGTTTAGCCCCTCTAGGGTCTATGCTCCCCTAGTTCTAGGGTTTCAGTTTCGTAACAAAAATGCGTTAATATTAGATGACAAATCTGATAACATTGGTACTGTACACACATTTTAGGGTTTAGGGTTTCCCTAAACCCTAAAGACTAAACCCTAAACCCTAAACTATACTGTACATCAAATTTTCGTCTGCTCAGGTTTAGCTCCTCTTAGGTCTATGATCCCCTTGTTCTAGGGTTTCAGTTTTGTAACAAAAATGTGTTAATATTAGATGACAAATGTGATAAAATTAGCATTGTAAACATTTTAGTTTGATGAAAGTGTTTTGTAGTTGGTGACAATTGGTTAGTGACACTGTTTTGTCGTTGGTGACAATTAATTTCTAAAAATAGGCGGTTGGCACTAGATTGGTGACAAAGTTTTGTAATTGGTGACAATAGATTATATATTGACCAAAGCTTGATGAAAATAGGTTGGTTACATTGTTTTATTGTCGGTGTCAATAGATTATTGAAATTAAAAGAGGTTGGTGACAATGTTTTTTATAAGTTGGTGACAATACGGTTGATTAAACAATATGAAAACAGTGTTCTGTAGTTGGTGACAATGTCTTGGTGATGTATAATGTTATGGTGACAATTTTTTTAAGGTTACAATATCATGGTGACAATATATTGTCATCAACCTCGTCATTAATAGTTGTCACCAACAATTGTCATCAAGAAAATCATCTATTAGCCGAAAAACCCTATTTGTCACCGTGGAAAAAGTGTTACTGGCAACTGCCACCGGAAGAAAATCAATTCTCACCCAATTTTTTTTGTCGCCAACAATTATCACAAGAAAAAAAGAAAATCAATTGTCACTAGAAAAGATTTTCCCCTAACTGTCACCGGAAAAAATAAAATGTCACAAAAAATCAATTGTCACCAAAATAATTGTCACCAGAAAAATATACTCAACTGTCACCAAGAAATTGTCACCAAATGCAGGCGACCCCATTTGTCACCGTGGAAAAAGTGTTACTGGCAACTGCCACCGGAAGAAAATCAATTCTCACCCAATTTTTTTTGTCGCCAACAATTATCACAAGAAAAAAAGAAAATCAATTGTCACTAGAAAAGATTTTCCCCTAACTGTCACCGGAAAAAATAAAATGTCACAAAAAATCAATTGTCTCCAAAATAATTGTCACCAGAAAAATATACTCAACTGTCACCAAGAAATTGTCACCAAATGCAGGCGTTGATCGGAATGGTCAATGTTGACTAGTCAATGTTAAAATTAAAAATGGTCAAAGGGGGAAGGAGGAAGGGTTAGGGATGGGGAAGGAGGGGTATTTTTGGAAAAAATGGACATTTACTTAATTATGTAAAAAAGTGGACATTTACTTAATTTTGACATGAAAAATGGATATTTACTAAATTTAACCAATAAATTAGAAGTTAGAACACTCACACACAGTTGTGATCTTATAATTAATTCATATATACTTCAATTCTACTCCATAGAGATTTGTTTAATTATCGTGATTGGTAAATGAGTACACATAGAAAGTTAGATTATGCTTTTTTTTTCTTAAAAAGTTAGATTATGCTTATTTGTATAGAAATATGATTATTCGTATATAAAAATATAATTTTTTTGTATGAATTAACATTTGTTTGTAAGAAAATTGTTTATTTGTAGCAATGTGATTATTCATAAGAATAATCATGTTGATATAGACAAATAATGTCATTTTTCATAATTTTCTTTAAATCTAATTTGGATCTTATATGGTTAAGATTTCTTCACATGTTACATACACTCTAAGCACTCCATATTTAACAATTCTACCTAGTATACTATCAAATAAAACCTCTCTAAAATCCATTCAACAGTTTTTCAATCTTTATCCCACCGTCGAGTATCTATACGAGTGTTCGATAGTGAGACTATGAAGATTACAACAGCACATCTCAGGTCAATTGCATTTCATTTCGTTTCATTACAAATTTTATTTCACTTTTGTTTGTAATAAGTCAGTTTGCACTCTTTTGTTCTGTGTTGTGATGTTCCAACCATGTTTGAGGATTCCATGCTATTTAAGCTGGCCTCAGAATGTCATTCGAGAAGGGTTTTGGGGATTGATGAGAGCAATAGAGCTTGACCGTCTTCACAAACTTTCCTCTTTGATCATTAGACTCCAATGAACGCAGTGACTTGACTTTGCTTCTTCTTCTCTTTGTCATTACTTGAGCATTGCCTTGTGCAGTATAAATTTGCTGCTTTATCATATTCTTCACAGAGACAGTAGGATTAAGGGTCTTGGTGGTATAGGTGATCTCGACGACCATAACAGTTGTTGAGTAGAAAAGTTGTTGACGTTGCTCGATGGTCAATGAATGATTGAGTCGGTCAGGCTAGGCAACAACGTCGAATTGAACACTGCTAATACTGGACAGATCGGACCTAACATTAAAAAAAAAAATTGGAGTTCAATCACAACGTCGAATTGAACACTGCTAATGCGAGAGAGAGAAACTGCATCTTCATAATATTTCTCCTAGCAACGTCCGATCCGACGTTGATAGTCTGGTTCGGCTTGACCGATCCTTCACTTCACATCGAACAACGTCGACAACGTATTTCTCCACTCAACAACGTCCAATCCAACGTTGCGCAACGTCCTTTTCGACATTGATTAACGTCGTATTATATATGGTGCAAATTTACTGTGCATATAGTAACACCCTATTTTAATAGAAAGTATTCCGTTCTTATTAATTGAGTCAAACGATTGTTGTATGAATACATATTGGTAGAGTAGGGAGAATGGTGAACGTAGTGTGGGGAGAAAACGGTGGTGGGAGGGAAATGGAGGGAATGGCCACAGTAACAGACTAACAGTACGTCCTATTGGGCGCAAAGCGGCACAGTTGGGGCTGACACTGATTTCCAACGTTCCAATTTCTTTATACCAAAGCAATGTTTGTGAATTTAATGAACATGTCGGTGGTGTTTGTGAGGTTGTAAAGTTATTTCTCTCCTTTTTTTTTTTTTTTTTTTTTTTTTGCTTTTAGTGGCTTCAACGACCTCCAGCATCTCATATTCAAATCAGGTTAAATGTTAGGGATATGAATTTGTTCATGTATATACATTACCATTATCATTTTATTATACTAATTACATGAAAGTGGAGTTGAATACATTCCACCACCGTTTTTCAATTAACCTATTACCTATGGATTATCACTATATAAAAATAAATGTTTAAAAGTAGCGTATCATATTCATAAGATGCTTAATTTAAAATTGGACGGTGGGTCAACCATCTCCAAATCTTAGTCTACTATAATTTTTTTTTATTAATTTAAAAATATACTCTATTTATTTAAAAATATAAATCTTTTAACTTTTTAGCATAATTTTTAAGAGTTAAAAACTATATAACATATTAATATTTTAAAATAATTTTAACTATTAGTTAAAAATTAATGACACAATTATTTTAAAACATTAATATTTTATATAGTTTTTAACTTTTAAAAAACGTGTTAAAAATAAAAAGACATATTATACTCCATATTATTGGATAAAGAGAGTAATGCATATTATTAGGGAGTGGGGGCCCAGATAGTATGGAGTGGGAGCCCAGATAGTATCTCGTCTACCCACTAATTTCTTATAATATGAATTAAACATAATAATAATAATAATAATAATAATAATAATAATAATAATAATAATAATAATAATAATAATAATAGTAGGATTGTGTGATCGAAAAAAAATATGTATAAAGTAGGATAGAAACCGAAAGTCATCGACTCACGGATTGGAGGCCACATAAATACATCATCAGTATAAACAAATATGTGGTGTTGTAGTGAGAATGCCACTCTCGTTGAAGGCCAAGAATGATTTAGTTTGGCATATATATAAAAGCAGTGTTTGTTACTCTTGCTTTTGCCCATTTTGTTAATAAATTATATTTTATTATATTAATTATATTAAAATTATTTTCATTAAATTTTATGTGAAGATGAAAATATTTTATTTGAAATTTTTTAATAAAACTTTTCAAGCAATTATAAAAATAATAGATTTTTCAACTCATATCAGTTGAGAATTAATATAAGATTTTATTGTTGATTAGATAATTAGTTCATAATAAAATCTTATCATTATACGGAGTATATAATTAATGAACTAAAATAATCAATCTTAATGACTAAAGATAAAATAATTTAAGGTAGAATATTTATAAAATAACTCATGGTAAAATGATAGATTTTGTAACCACTTAAAATATGAGATGGATAAATATAATAAGATGACACGTCGATAAAATAGACAAGATCATTGTCTAATGTGTCTTAAATATTGGATCATAATTAATTGACGTGTTAAAAAATTCAGGTTGAATTGCACCATAAAATTATACATAGGCAAATTGCGTCTAATGTGTCTTAAATATTGGATCATAATGAATTGACGTGTTAAAAAATTCAGGTTGAATTGCACCATAAAATTATACATAGGCAAATTGCTTATCTGTTTTAGTATGTCAGGTATAGAGGTTAAAGAAAATTAGTATAAATACCCCATATCTTGTACAGTATTAGAGAGGGCATCCAATGAATAATCAAATTACCCTTTCATCTCTAAACTCTCTCTCTCTCTCTCTCTCTCTCTCTCTCTCTCTCTTACCTTTCCCTTTCCCTAATCTCTCTATCTTTCCCTATCAAATCCATAATCCCTAGTTGGAACATGACAAATTGATATCCAGAGCAGTGAATCCTCCGACCTATATCACGAATTTTTTTCCTAAAAATTTTCGATTTTGGCGGTGGGTGATCAACCATGGCTGTCGATGACTGCAATCGTAGCTTTTGGAAGAATATCAATGATATCAGAAGGCATTGTGGTATGCCAGTGGTCAATTATCATTCAGATCCAATTGCGGAGGAAAACTATGGCGGACGACAACAAGAATGGGATGAGCGACAAATTGCGGATGAACGACGGCGGGTCGAACGCCAAATCGCAGACCAAGAAAGGGATCGCCGCTTCTACAGGACAATCAATGAACTCCGAAGAAAGATGGGCATGCCTCCAATCAGTTGCCCCTGCGATCCAGTTGCAGAGGGAATTCAAGAAGTCGCCCCATCTCCACAGATTGACGAAGGTCCTGCAGAGCAAGAAATTGAATCTTCAAAGCCGGACAGAGATGATAGTATTCTGGGTGATTCAGGAACCGAATTAGTCGGCGATGAGGAAACGGAGCTTGTATAGGAGGAGCAGATCCCAAACTTTAGTAAAGAAATCAACTCGAATCTAAATGATGATGCAAAGTTGTTACAATTCAGAGAGTCCGCAAATTCGATTGACAAGGTGAGTCAAGAGATTGATTCGACCCAGGAATATAGTGCGAAGTCGATCGAAAATGGCAGCTCCAAAATAGAATTCAATCAACAACTTGTCGGGAATCCAAAAGTTCTTCAAAACCTTGGTGAATCTTCAAAGGTAAATTCTCCTCCTTTACAAGATGTAGTTGTTGTAGTTGCATCAAGAGGTTAAGAATTTGTTCCACGTAATTCTTCTTCTTTTTTTTTTTTTTTTTTACATTTAGAAGACGTTAAGAATTTTTTTCCTATTTTTTAAGCTTTGAGGACAAAGCTTTATAAGAAGTGGGTTATGTCGGTGATCGATCGAGGCCTCTTCCTCTCCTCCTTCTATGCAGGTGATCGATCGAGGCCGAGGAGGAAGAAGGTGCAGATTTGTACACTCACATTTGGCGCCGTCCGTGGGGATCCGATCAAAAAGCCTCAAAATCGGAACCCTAGGCAACAAAGATCAATCATTGGTGAGGCCGTATGTGTGGCGGCGGATCTGCACGAGTAGCCACCGCCATCGTCGCCTCTGCTTCCAACGTTGAATCTGAAGCCACCGTGGTGTCCTCCACTCTCGGAAAGATTTCCGCCTCTGTGGTTGGCGGAATTAGCGCCTCCGTCAATGGAGATGACACCGATCATATCGCCCTGGGTTTGTTGTCATCGCCGACCGATACACTGGACTCGATGGGATCTCCCTCCTTCAAGGTTTGCAACCCGCCAGATCCGACCGAGGACTGGGGCGCGATGAAACCGTAGCCCTTCTGGTCATTGAACCGCCGCACTACGCCGGTTGATCGAGCCTCGCTGCACCACAGCCTCGCAACGGAAGCAGGTTTGAACCCCAATCGAATTGTGCTCCTCTTCTGGTGCTCGTGGTCAGGTCCGGCACAACCCCTCGCCTTGGATCTCTCTCCTGGTGCGGATCCGAACCAGTGCCCCATCATCGACGCCTGCCAACAGGCGATTTCGGGATGCCCCTTGAAGCCTCTGATTCCAACCTCCTCAGCCTTGGTCCCACCCGAGCACCGCCTTGTCCACCAAAGGTCAAACGAGGCCTCGCACCCATCGCTCGACATTGCAGGGACCCCTCGTCGGGTTCGATTCGTCGCCGAGGACCCCGCGTTGAAGTCTCGCGCCGCCGCCGCCGGCTACAAACCTACGAGGAAGACGATGCGAAGAAAACGTTATGCAAGTTGTAATTAATTACATTGTAATTAATTCGAAGGCGTTACACTTCAAATTGGGACTAATTACAAAATTAGTCCAGAGTTCATGGAAATTGCGGTTCAGCCCACACATTTAAGCTATTTGTGGAAAAAAGACTAACTTAGCCGATCAAGGCCAATTTAGCCGCTCAAGGCCACATTAGCCGCTCAAGGCCAACTTAGCCGATCAAGGCCAATTTAGCCGCTCAAGGCCACATTAGCCGCTCAAGGCCAACTTAGCCGATCAAGGCCAATTTAGCCGCTCAAGGCCACATTAGCCGCTCAAGGCCAACTTAGCCGATCAAGGCCAATTTAGCCGCTCAAGGCCACATTAGCCGCTCAAGGCCAACTTAGCCGATCAAGGCCAATTTAGCCGCTCAAGGCCACATTAGCCGCTCAAGGCCAACTTAGCCGATCAAGGCCAACTTAGCCGATCAAGGCCAATTTAGCCGCTCAAGGCCAACTTAGCCGATCAAGGCCACATTAATTAGCCAATTACGGCCACAATAGCCAACTACGAATCAAGCGACTAACATTTACGGCAAAATCATCGTTCAATCGACAAACTTCGCCATTTACTTTTTTCGGCTTCCTTCTTCATCGAGACATGAAGAAGAAACCCGAGGGGCAATTGATAGAGCAAAAGTAATTACATAAGATGTCCAGGGGCATAATCGTCTTTTACTAGGTAAACCCTAATTCTCATTATATATATGATCGAACTACTAGGGTTAGGGGGGTCTCTCTCAGCCGACACATTCCTGACTTGAGCGTCGGAGGCTTCTCACGGGGAAGCAGCCCCGCCTCTTCCTCTCCTCCTTCTATGCAGGTGATCGATCGAGGCCGAGGAGGAAGAAGGTGCAGATTTGTGCACTCACAGTCATGTATAGAGGTTAAAGGAAATTAGTATAAATACCCCATATCTTGTATTAGAGAGGGCATCCAATGAATAATCAAATTACCCTTTTCTCTCTAAACTCTTTCTCTTTCTCTCTTACCTTTCCCTTTCCCTTTCCCTAATCTCTCTATCTTCCCCTATCAAATCCATAATCCCTAGTTGGAACATGACATAGTATTATATATATGGTGCATTTTTTAAACCTTATACAATTTTTTTTTGTTATATATCAGTATTTGTTTAACTAATGTACGTACAAGTGTGTCAATCTATGTTAAAAAGTGCACCGTTTATAGGTCTAAGCTTGCACATGTTCTCTCATCATCGTTTTCATATATATATTTGAAACAATAAAAATGATTAGTATGGGTGAATTTGTATAGTTTACTTTAAATGATTTTTAAAATTTGAAAGCATTGTAGATGCTTGAGAATAAAATCTAAAACTTGAATGGTTTTATGGAATAAAGTCACAAAAATTTGGAAGCTTTTTGTTCACCTCAAACTTTATAGGAGCGATTTTAAGGAAAACGATAACTTATTGGTAATTTTGTGTAATTCTTACTTTTTCTTTCTCCAAATATTGAGCATTGGGCAACCAACAATATACAAAAATCAAGAATATCACTTGAAAAATAAAATAATATCAAGTCAATTCGAGATTTCATATATTTATATAGCTTCATTATACACATCTCTAGTATGATAAACAAATTGATCCAAACAAGGTAGATAAAAATAAGGCATGGATTTGACAATAAAATGTAAAATGCCAAAAAGTGATTGACGAACTTAGTGTGTGTCATCTCCTTTGCTACTTTAACGAATCTGATTCTGTATTTTATAATGAAGGGTGGATTTTGTTTTTTTACCCTTTAATCCTTTAAACGACACTACAAATTGGTGAGCACATTGCCCTCTTCACCTTTCATCCCACTAAAGTAACAAAAAGGTTTAATGTTCATCATCAATTTGATTTACTATGATTACCAAGATTATTATTTTTTCACTCCTTTTTTTCACCCTTGATTTACATGCTTTTTAGTCCATGGTACAAATACAAGGGTTTTTAAAGATTATTTGATAATTAAGAATTAATCCGATTAGGGTTGTTATTCGAGCCAAACAAGCTGAGCTTGGCATATTCAAGAATATTCAAGATTGGTTTGTTTGTTAAATGAGTTCGAGCTAAGCCAAACCCAATTTTTAAACGAGCTTATTTTTTTGATCAAGTTTGGTTTTTAAACGAGCTTAAATGTCTGGGAGTGTCATCTGCAACTCTTGGTTCCCGAAAAGATATGCTCACTTGGTTACGTTTGTCAGCACGGTGGGGAGTTCACAGATTGACTTCTTCCTGTTACAAACGGTTGATCTTTGCTGGTGTAGGGATTGTAAGGTGATCCCCTATGGTGGGCTTTCATCGCCCCATCACCTCCTTGTTCTAGACTTTGAGGTACGGGGTCGGGTTCGTAAAAGGAATCATCTGTCGGCTGAGAAAATTAGGTGGTGGCCCCTGTCAGGATCTACTGGGCCTAAGCTAGAGATCGAAGGTTTGGCAAGTGGCAGAACAGGAGGGGTTGGAGGAGTTGCATGGCGATGCAGAAGCGATCTGGAGGCGTGGAGCTGCTTAGCGGGTTGTATTCGCAGAGTTGGCAGAGAGGTGTTGGGGGTTTCTAGCGGGGGTCTTGAACCCTTCAGAGGGGCTGCGTGGTGGAGCGAGGAGGTGAAGGAAAAGGTGAAGGCTAAACAATTAGCGTTCCTAAGATGGTTACATAGAGACATTGGTGACGACTGTGTGGAGCTCAGATTTAGGTACAATGTCGCCAAGATGGTGACCAAGATAGCAGTTGCTAAGGCTAAAGACAAAGCCTTTGAGAGTTTGTACAAGGGTTTGAACGAGAAGGGAGGGGAGCGGGTGCTCTATCGACTTGCGAGGCATAGAGAGAGATCGAACAGAGACATCGACACCGTCAGATGCATCAAGGATGAGAGCGATCAAGTGTTGGTTGATGATCAGCAGATCAAGGGTAGATGGAAGAGGTATTTCTCTGAACTGCTCAATGAGGTACCCAACTTCTCGAGAGGGAGCTACGCCGCTACGGTCCTTCAAACCCTATCGAGCTGGGCTTCCATCAGCGCATTACTATTGAGGAAGTTAAGGGAGCTATCTGTAAAATGAAGAACAACAGAGCTGCTGGTCCAGATGATATTCCGGGAGACGTGTGGAAATGGTTAGGGGCCAAGGGTCTTGTCTGGCTGACTTCTCTTTTCAATGCTATCTTTCGTTCAGCTAAGATGCCATCTGAATGGAGACTTAGTAAATTGGTCCCGGTCTACAAGAAGAAGGGGGATGTACAGTGTTGCGGTAACTACAGGGGTATCAAGCTGCTCAGTCACACGATGAAGATGTGGGAGAGAGTTGTTGAGGTTAGACTCCGGAGACTGGTGCAGATTTCTGAGAACTAGTTTGGTTTCATGTCTGGTAGATCTGCTATGGAAGCTATTCATTTGCTGAGACATTTGATTAAGTCGCACAGAGATAGAAAGAAGAATCTGCACATGGTCTTCATTGATTTAGAAAAAGCATACGACAAGGTTTCGAGAGAGCTGCTTTAGAGATGCTTGATTGAGAAAGGAGTGCCAGGGTCTTATATTAGAGCTAGCAGAGATATGTACGATGGGGCCATGACTAGTGTCATAACTCAGTGTGGGGATTCAGACTACTTCCAGGTTCGTGTGGGGCTCCACCAGGGATCTGCTCTCAGCCCGTTTCTGTTCACGTTGGTTATGGATACTCTTTCTGCTCCGCTTCAAGAAGAGGTTCCTTGGTGCATGCTGTTTGTTGACGACATTGTGCTTGTTGACAACTCTAGATCGAGATTGGCGCGCAGGCTGGAATCCTGGAGAGAGGTGTTGGAGGCAAAGGGTCTTAGATTGAGTAGGACCAAGACCGAATACGTCCTATTTCGCTTCGGAGAGGTCAAGGATCCTGACTCGTCTGTGGTTCTAGGGGAAGATCTTATTCCCAGGAAGGAGGTTTTCAAGTACCTGGGATCGTACGTTCAAAGTGACGGTGGATTGGATAGAGATATTGATCATCGGGTTCAGGCAGGGTGGTTGAGATGGAGAAGGGCTTCAGGAGTGCTATGTGACAAGAAGGTCCCAATAAAACTTAAAAGGAAAATTCTACAAAGTGGTTGTCAGACCGGCCCTTCTTTACGGATCAGAGTGCTGGCCAGTCACTAAAGCTCAGGAACAGAAGTTGTCAGTGGCAGAGATGAGAATGTTGCGTTGGATGTGCGAGCTTTCGAGACTTGACAGAATCAGAAATGCCGACATTAGAAGGAAAGTTGGAGTGACGAGTATTGTTGACAAACTGCGGGAAGTCAGATTGCGTTGGTTCGGACATGTGCAAAGAAGACCTAGATCGGCCCCGGTTTGAAGGTGCGAAATTCTGGATCTTGGAGCTTTTCGTAGGGGAAGAGACAGACCGAAGAAGAGCTGGATGGGGGCTATTCGTCAGGACCTCAATTTACTGCAGCTTTCAGAGGATATAGCATTGGACAGAGACAACTGGAGGAGACGCATACGGGTGGCAGACGTTTAGTACTGGGGGAGTGGTGTTGTGTGTGCTTGTCTTGCTTTCGCTTTGTTTTCTTTTGCTTGCTCCGTGACGGCGTGACTAGATTTGTGCTCATGCTTTTTACTAGGATTCTTGTTACAGTTCGTTCTGGGTCTTTCGGAAACACTCTCTCGGGCTCCCCGGGGTAAGAGTACGTACATTCTGACCCCCCAAACCCTACTTAATTGCGGGAAACACTGGGATGTTGTTGTTGTTGTAAGTTTGGTTTGTTTAAGAAATGAACGAGCCTGAGTCAAGCTTTTTTCGAGAGCAATTCTACTTGAACATAACATATTAACTTAAAGAAAATTTTAGAAATTCTATAAAATTTGAGCTTAACTAGAACGAGTCGAGCTTTCATCCAAGCTTAAAATTATGTGCTGGCTCGGCTTGTTTAGGTAAGTGAACGAGTTCGAGTCAAACTATTCTCGAGCCGAACTCGAGCTATTCAGTTCATCATTTATGCTAACAAGGTACTCAATTGGCGTCAAAAGAATCCGAAAACTCGATTTCACAGGGAGGAAAACATCATATACTACTAGTTGGCGTATGTCATAACCCTATAGAAAGTGTAGAAAAGAAAGATATCTGAGAGGTTGATAATCTTGTCTGGAATGATGAAATATTTACACTAGAGGCCTTTATAAAGCAACATTTATCATTAGAAACATGTGATGATTGAGTTACAGTAAAGGAAAGAACCATATTTTTCTTGCCAAAAAGCAATCAAATTAAATTACTAGCTAAATGCTTAGCAAAAGGACATCATCTCAGCACTGAATCGCTGATGGCTAGTTCTTGGTCCCATCTGGATCCACACACAAGCTACCTGATCCTCCAGGGCTGCTAAAAGCCGAAACCGACCTGACCCAAAATGCCGGTTTTGGGCCAAGGCGCGGCCTGTGCCTTGGCCGATTCCCCAGATACACTACTAGCAAGAGACCACAAGAGCCTCATGTTTAACATAACTCACTAATGTAGCAAAAGCCAAAAGATAATTATTTTAACCCTGTAAATGTTGAGTTCTGCAACTTATCTATACATGCTATGCTGCAAATTTGGTTAGGTGACTAACAGAATGAATGCCCTGTAACTGAATCATCTATATGCATATGCTAATGTTGGCTGAGGGGAAGACGGAAAAAATCCTACACAAAAACTGAGGAAGGAAGAAACTATGGAGCAAAAAAATTTCCGGCGTAAAAAGGAAAGAAACTCAAAATTGGGATGCCGAAAAGGGTAAAGCTACGAGGAGACTAGCCTGTGTTCCTAACAGTTAGGTGTTTTCTGTGTAGTTCTCGGGTTACTGCTTTAAGTGCCAGTCTCCACTCGTCACTTTGTGACTCGCCGGAGAGTACCTGACGCATGATTCTCAATTCTTCAACACTGCCCTTGTTGAATAATCCTTCCAACTTTTGCTGCATACCTTCTGCTCCACTGACTGCCGAAGCTGGTGCTTTGGAGAGCTCTTGTTTGGTGTCTGTGGCCTTCATCACTTCCACTTCAGTTTCATGCTTGTTGCTCCAATACTCCACGCATTGATGATCTGGATCAAGATTCTCAATAGCCTGGAAAATCAGATCCTAGGTGTGAGCTTTGCATCATAACACCCAAATATGCCAAACATGCCAAACTTCAAATATGCCAAACTTCAAAACACTTTCACAGAATTTAGGAAGAAGGTTATGTACCTGGACTATGGATGGCGAAAGAAATCCAAACATTCCGAGCCCACTAATGCTATGCAAATGCTGGAGAGATGGAAGACTGTGTTCCTCGATAGTGTTCTGTATCATTATCTCTTTAGCTAACCTATCAACCACCATTTTCCAACACTTATCTGCAGATGCATTGATGAAGACCTCATTTGGGAGCTCTTCCGAAGTGACCTAATTGACAAGCACAATTAAGTACATTAGACCCAGTTTTTTTTTAATGGCATATTAGACAAGCATGCTTCCTAAATTACCAAAATAAATCGGTTTACAATCCTATCAGGCTAAAAATGCAGGCAGTTCCTTTTGCATCATTAACAATATTGCATCAAAATCGAGAAAGAGCTACCTTGAACAAGGGACCAAGAAGTCCAGCATCCAGGACTTCACATAAATAGTTGCTTCTTTTTGTTGGATCGGTCAAACTAAAAAACTTAACACAGCTTCTGAAGCCTGCAATTATTACAAGCATTGATCAAGTATTAAGTCAGTCTTCAAATCAGAAAGGCGACAAACAGGAAGGAGAACACATGATGCAGCTCATAACCAATTCTAGTATACCCTTAGGAAATATCCCCTTCTTATTGCACCAGAGTTTTCCAGGCATGACGCTTCCTAATTGCATGAGCTGAACACGCAAATAGAACTCTTCCGTAGAGCATGTGGAGCTTGGCGTAGATGCGTCTTCATCCATATTTTCTGCTTTTATTGAGCTGTTTGATGGAACATCTACACAAATACATGAAAAGAAACGGTCAGGAAAGTCCGTAATTTATATACGAATACAAAACTATAGGGCATCATTATGGTCCTTACTTGGTTCTTCTACAGTATGTTGTTGCTCCGACGTAGACACAGCCAAAGTAGAAATAACCATAACCTCACAGTTATCCTTGGTGTGTCTTTGGTTAAACTTAAGCTCATCTATGCTGGCTACTGGATCAAAATTCAGATCAATACATCTATTCCCATCAAGCTCCCTCTCTTCGGGTTTGGGTGGCAGTGTCCCATTTCCAGCTTCATTCTGGTTTCTTGATTTTTCAGCACAACCAAGTGAATGTTTTCCTTCTTTTTTGTGTTCCAAGCCAAATTCTTGCAAGGAAACACAATAAAGCTCAAAGGGTTCATTAACCTGGGAATTTCCATTCAATGGTCGCAAGCAAGGACTATCCACAACAAACTGGCAAAGCAGTGAGGATTTTACACCCTCATTATTGAACTGGGATGTGCTGGCACAACTATCATCAACAGATATTATTGCATCAAGAACTTCTGATCTCCAAATTCTCGCAGCATCTAAACTCCCTTCCAAAGCTTCAGCAAGCATTCTTAATCTATCCACTGTATACCGTGAAAGTACATAATGGTCTGTCGGTTCACAGGAACACAGTAGATTAGCATGTTTAAGACATGCAAACCGGTCAACTGAGCACTTGCATCCCACAGCAGATAGGTGCAAGTCATAAAAACACGAGAAGCACTCCCTTTCTGTTTTAACATCAAAGTCCTTGTCCATCTTCGCAAAATGAAAACCAACTGGAAGGCTCTTCATTCTTTCATCTTCAAGTTGAACCCTTGCCTGAAAAACAACCAGGGAAGAAAAACTTAACAGGTAGTAGAGTGTCTATAAGCAAATTGGTAAATATGTAATGATAGCTAAAGGGGAGTCAGTCCTAATTTCATTTCCAAAGGAAAGAAATTTACTGCATAGTATATATGGCATGGATTTATGCAGTAAAATACATCCTTATACAACATCTTTCTAAATTTTGCTAGCACATTACCATGAACATAAAGCAGGAAAAGAACCTACCTGAATAGCTTTTGTAAGTAAGCCATCCTTCCCACAGGCACCCTTCCAAATCAAGCTTCGGGTACCATTATTTTCCTGAATTGTGAGCTCCCATAGCTCTAAAAGAGCTTCTACTGCTGCCCCAAGAAGCATTTTGTCATGCGACAGCGATGTCTTGCGTTGTTGTTTACTGTAGAGCTCCACTGCAAATTGACCATGAGCCAGCCAATCCGCAGGAGCCACGTTCACAGCCTCGGCACAGTTGAATCCACAATTAAATCCACAATGATATGCCCTAGGAAAGGTGAGAACAAACTCCCTGGAATTTTGAACAGCTCGGAATACTGGAACTCCCTCGGATTTCAACACAGAAGGTGACAGTTGTGTGACCTATATCAAGTCGCAAACCATAATGTGATGACATTGACCTTTAACTCATTTATAGATCATGAACATTTCGAGAGACCCAAGAAATGAATGAAGAACATAGAACAAGCTGCTTAAGTGAAGAAGGTGCAAAATGGAAGAAAAAACAAAACTGCAAGAATTTCCAATTAGGAGACTAAATGCCATAAAGGGTGTAAAAATTATATTGTAGTTGAGTTGATGCTTAAATGAAAACAGTGCATTTGAACATACTCTTGCAAGGACATGACCCCTCCCACCACCATACATCTGTGATGAGAGGATTAATCCAACTGGAAAGCATAGGGAGAATTGATTGTGCATGGTTGAGGTATGCAAAGAATTTTATGTAAGGTTTCAGATCATTTCAGAGAGAACACTTAAAAAGGATATAAAAATGCTAAAAACTATGTTTAAATGGATATTGACATTGTGATATTTCAAGTCTCACTAGTTTACACAAATGTTGATGTTCATGATAGTTGTGTAGTTTAGAAATGCGATGTGGCATGGCAATGCCAAGAAAAAGTGAAAGACAATCTAAGATTATTTCCATTATCATGACAAGCTCAAGTGTTTTCAATTCTAGTGAAAATGGGCAGTTATGATGTTACATAATGCATACTGAAGAAATATTCTCACAAATCAATGTCTTTTATGCTAAAACATGGTTGCAAGTATCTCACAGAGCATAGAGAAAACAAACTCATTTTTCTTCCTCCTCCCTTCTTACCATTATTTTAATACTCCTATTTTTTTTCTACAAGAAAAATTTTAATCTTGTAATCTGTAAATACTGTACACACTCCAGATCACGCCTTGGAATTTCAGGAAGAGAAAAGAAAAGGATTATAGTATAATCTTACAAGCTGGTTTAACAAATCTGGTTGCTCATCAAATAGATCTGGCAGATACTTCTTCATCACTTTCTCCAAATCAGGGGCATGACTTCCTGGAACACCGTACCAAACTTTCTGACTGCCGAAGTGCATATAGTTGAGCGAGTACAGGTGATGATCCTCAACATGCTAATAATCCAAGAAGAGAAAATCTTAATTTAGATGCAAGGAATAGTATCACAATAAAGCTTAAATGAACCTCAATAAAGCTCAAATGAACCTGTTGTCTACATTTTTACTAGGGGAAACTATTTTATTTTATTTTATTTTAACCAAAAATAAGGCACAAAAAAGGTTTCTTTTGCAAAAAAATTCAGATTTATCATGAACTGAACAAGACACTCGATGTAAGTGTTACATGGAAATCAAGTTCAAAACTTGAAATGACTAACCCAGCAAAATGAGGAGAAACACATTCCAACGTATAGCCAAGGCACTTGAACACCAGATATGTCAGCACTCTCGAAGCACAACAATGACCCCGGCAAACGAGGAAAATTGTTAAGGTTCCATCCAGATATCTCATACGGATTTGAATCTACTGATGATGACTGGCGAGGAAATCCACTCCCAAATACTCCAGTTTCAAGATCAGCACCATAAAGAACCTGCAACATCAGGAAAAAAATTAAGAATGCACATGCATGGAGTAGAAAAGTGGGCACATGCATTTTCCTACCTCCACCTCATCAGTTGGTTGTTCAATAATTCGCCAATATTCACCCTCAATCTCTTCAATTGAGGGCTCAAATCCTTTTCCACCAATATTACCCTCTACAATCATATCTGCATGATCCTCCTTTCGGAAATAAGACCTCTTAAAGTTATGAGCATGCCTCTGGAACTCCTCAAAAGTGAAGTCTTCCCCAGACTGAAATCCAAACTTCTCCTCACTGGCAACTGAAACACTCTCTCCACTGTCACTGGAGCTGTGACGCCCTCCAGAAGCTTGCATCCTTGACTGCTTTCTTCTTTTCCTTTTCCTGCTTCTTCTTTTCTTATTCATAGGCTCCCTATTTTGAAGCAAGTCAACATACTGAATGCGAGTTGAAAACTTAGAATGTTTCCATATATTTTCCTCCGTAAGAGAGCACGGGGGATTCCAGGTGGATGGTGGGACAATCTTGCAGATACCATACTGTTCAGCCCTTGGTCTGATGGCTGCTATATATTTTAGTGGATCTTGAAACTCCTAAGGTTAAAATCAAATTAGATACACGATCATCGAAACATGTTATAAATACAAGTAGGATTTTCTATTGTGACGCATAAATACACACCTCCAATGTAGGATAAAAGACGGGAGCTTCATCAATGATTGGCCTACATGGTTCAGTAGGATCCCATTTAGCAGTTGTCTGTGCACATTACCCCAAGTTAAACCAGATTAGAGTAAGAAAAACAAAAATGGATCTAGCAGCAGTAGAAGCTGAACATGATGGTAAATGTTGAAGTGATCAAGAATATACCATTTGAGTAAATGTACTTTATAAAAGAATAAATGCAAGAACTGTTCAAAAGTTTGGTGAGAGAAGGCCCAAAGAACCAAAATGACAGTAAAAAATAGCCAAATGAGGTATGAGTTAAAAACCCAAATACGAGTGAAGGCAGTAAATATCCCACCTAGCATCGAAAAAAATTCTATAGGCGAGATGCAAGATGCTCATAAATAATAGACCCCTTGTAAGAAGACGACAAGAATATTAAGCAGCTGATATAATGAACTGGGCACTCGGAGATAGACACTCAAGTATAAACCTCCAACCATTTGATAACTGAGAAATGCTATAAGGAAGCCTAATAACAAATTCAACTCAAATTTCAATACATCCACAATATACCTTTCTACATTAACAAAAATGTGGACCCCACATAAATTATCAGAGAGCCATTGAAGACTTTTTTTGCAAAGAGAGTATTGCTTTACTCGGCAACCTAATGATACCGCGAGCCAAGCTACTCGCAACTTAACATGTGGGCCCCACAGCATAACTTTGTAAAGAGGACAAGATGCTAGTAACGAAATACGTAGTGTGTTCATAAGTGCTGTGCATATAGATATGCCATTTGTCACTTTCAAGTAGAACCAGATTCGAGGTAAATGTATTTTCATAAATCCGATTCATCCAGTTGTCGTCTCCATTCATGCAGCATCATTCCAATATGTTTGATTGAATAAAGTTCTTGGATAGTATATTTTAGAATTTCAAAACATTCTCTTAAGCGAAACAAGAGAAGTGATTTGCTTTCCATAAGCATAACTTCTTAATTTTCTGCTTAGCATGGATAATTTTAATACCAATTAAACCATCTCAATGAATTTACTTTGGTAGAAAGCATTACATTGACAAATTTTACATTCTAAAATGTGCTCTTAAGATTCAAAGCAAGATTGGTTTGTTTTTGTTGGAAGAAACTAATTTGGTTCTAAGAAGAATAATTCTCAACTTCTTCTTCTTTTCCCTAAAGTGTCTCTTTTATTGAAGGCACAGATTTGCAACCTACAAAAAAAAAATACATACAGCCAAAAATACAAGAATTTTGCTTTACTGAAAAAATATAAAAATAAAAGTGTTTTCATTCACAAAGATTGGCAAGGACCTGTGAATTTGGTAAATGCAATTTCAAACTCCAAGTTGCTTGAATAATTTCTCCTTGTTGGAAGAAAGCAAGGATCTAACAAATAACAATGATCAGAAAGAGAAAATCCGGAAGCAGACCAAAACTCCTATTTCATTGATCTTCCATTGTGAAGAATATTGCACATTCTAGGGTTTCAAATCCCTCAAACCTAATACATAATCATACAACAAAATGAAGAGAAACAAAAAGATACGAAAATGGCAGAATGCAATCCGAGAAAATTATTTGAATCCCAATAAGTAATCCATATCAATTTAGATACAGCACAATTGAATTCCAAAATAACACAAAAAGCTTCGATTTTTCTATCCCTAAATCCGATCAATTGCGATTTAGAAAACCAAAAAACAACAACCAGCATTATAATCCAAGAAAAATATATCAGAATAGAGAAATTAAGAATGTGAAGGAAAGCAAAGGCGGAGGAGTGCCGATTATACCTTGGGAGGAGGCATTATCGATATAGGAGATCAACCGGAAGGGGAGAAGTATCAGATGCTTTTGCCGGCAGCGACTAATTCGCATGGAACTGGTTTGCCGTTAACTTGCATCTGTTTCTCTCTCTATCTATCTTCTTTTTGGGGGGTTTCACTTTTTTTCTGGTTATGTGGTTTGTTGGGGACGCTTCTCCGAGTTTTGCTAAATTTAACCTTTCACTTTGACTGGTTTTTTCTTCCGTGGCGGTACCGCCGTATTGCCGGCCCCTTGGAATGTACTTTCGGGCTTCAGACTATCCTTCAGTACTAGTCACATGATTTGTAAAGCAACTGAAATAAATTGTATATATAGGTCCAACGATTATGAAGTAGTAATATAAATTCTGTACTTGATAAAAAAGAGTTTATTTAAATTATTTGTAAGAAATTGTGATTTATTTGGTTGTTATTAGGGAGTAGTTTTATATTTTTATGTCAAATAAACTCCAATATTCTTCGAAAAGAAGTTTATTATTAGATTCTAAAACGGAAACGATATCTACACCGCTAATTTTTACTATTTTCACCGCTAATCACCGCATAACTATGCGGTGAGTTAATGACCGCGTTAATGACGGTCAACGACCTACCGCATGTATATGCGGTAGGTCACCGCATGTATATGCGGTGCTACCCACCGTATAGAGACAAACCGCATAGTTATGCGGTGAGCACCCCCGTTCCGTTTCAACCTCACCGCATACCCATGCGGTGGGTATCGGATAACCCGATTTGCGCGTAACCATTTGGAAGAGCTGAGGGGACCGATAGGAACGGATACACACCGCTTGGGTATGCGGTATTCGTCCACACAACGAATGTATCGTATAATCCATGAACATCTGCAATGGTATATCCTACTACAGGGGAATTAACTTGTAATAAACGTCGTGATCTAAAAACAATCATATGTTGAATTGAAAACAAAGATGATTAAAACGAAAGAGCGATACATATAAGCGATGACGAAAATATGGAGTTCGGATGTGAAATGGAATAGAGAAAGATACAACCCAACTGAACATATGAAGTTCGAAAAATGACATCAGAAAGTGGGAAATGCTAATACGGTAGGGGACGGCCACCATCACGACGACGGTAAGCTCTATATCGTGCAATCCTCGCTGCAAACTGCTCGTCCCAACCGTCGACAGTGCGATCGTGATGCCGTGTCCATGTGACGTAGACTGGAGGAAGAGGTGAACCAGACAACAACCAAATCTGTGAATACAAGGTTAATATTGATGTCAGAAAAGAGAAACAAAACAGTAACAAATTAATGACTATGAAATACGAAACGTACCGGAACGAAATGGTTGTTGTTGCCGACTAAAGCTATTCCATCTAGCTCCTCATAGGTCGGTACTGACGGGCCACCGGTGGCGTACAGAGGTAGGCACAACATAGGCATCATCTGTGACAAAATCACCAAAGGACGCTGGTGAAGCATGGCAAACACCTCGCCCATGATCGGAATCTCCATCCAATACGTAGCATCATGACACGTGCCGAAATAGTTGACCCTCATGATGAGCTCATCTAAGGCCGGATAGTAATGGTACCGATCTGAATGCACCTGCAACTCAACGACCAGCTCTCGTCGAACTCGAAGCCATGCGTCTTGTCCCAAGTTCAGAAGACAAGCTAAAGACCTATACCCACAGTGACCATCACCTGCAACATTTGTGACGGCTCGTACGAAAGTAATCATGAATTCGTCGATGTTGCCAGTGCCCCAATTGAATTCTACTCGAGGTAGATTCTGTGGTGGAAGCGTCGTAGGTGCTGGTGTTGGAATGTCACCTACAATCTCCGGAGCTAGCTCCGACGCTGATCGACCTCGTCCACGTCCCCTTCCACGACCCCGTCCTCGTCCTCTGCCTACTCCTCGGCCCCTAGGAGGGTCGTCGATGGCAATGTCGTTGGACCCAGTGGCCTCCTCAGTACCTTCCACGTCATCTGTTTCGTTTGATGTCGGTTGACCCCGACCTCGGCCTCGCCCTCGTGCGGATCCAGTGGTCGCCTGTCTATCTTCCCGACGTTGAGCCCGAGCACGCTCACGTTCCCAAGGTAGAGGGTTCGTCTGACAGGGGTGGCGAGTCCTCGGTCTCCCTGGCGGTCTACGGTCCTCCGGGTCAGGGGTGGTCAACGGTGTATGGGAGGGACGATCCCCGTCGTTGAATGCCGACGCGATTCTCCAACGAGTATCCTCGTCCATAGCTCCGCTCTGGAACAAACTGATCATGCGCGACATGTCCACATCAGCTCTGCTGAGGGGAGTGTTATCCTGGACGTTGTCAACATGAGGCCTCTTGAAATCCAATTGCTTCCAAAAAATGTGTATCTGGGATGGTCTGATGGGTATCTGCGTGTCTCGACAAGCTTGCATGTCATGTGTGCATGGAAGACCGTAAACGTCCCTCCAGTATGCATCTCTGCATGGTTGCGAAGGTGGCTCGGCTTCCATCTTTGTGTAGATTTCGAACAACAGGTTGAAACATTCTTTCGACACAATATTCCGAATTCGATCGAAAATCCATAGGTCGTGGGAGTCTGTAGGCCAGGTGTTGTTCGCTCTCCCCAGTGTATTCTTCACCTCCCATATTTGATCCGCCATCATCAGATCGATTGTGTTTATCACGTGAGTGAAATCACCGACTGCAGAGTTTAAGGTCTTTTTCAACACAGAATGAGCTGCCTCAACCCTAAAAGATAAGTGAGACTCGCAGGTGAAGATCGTTATATGTAAACAAATTACGTGTATAATGAATTTTATAATGAAAACGTAGGCACACCTGTTCGTCGTGGTCGTACCAAAATGCTGGATTGCGTCTGTCCATGCACGAACTATCTGCTCCGAGTAATCTCGTAACCACGTCGCCTCCAAATATGGCATAAGCCCTTCGATATGCCCCCACTCTGCATGCATACCCCTCCTTCTAGCGGCGAAAGTTTCAACCGATCTGGATTGGAACAGGCCAACACATGCGTTCTTGAAACGCCTAGCAACATCAAGATTCTTTGACTTCTAATCTTTCTTATCGCCCTAAAAAGCCTCGGACCTTCTTACCCAAAACATCTGGATTGCTCATAGACTTGCTACTGGAAAGCAGCTTCTTCGCATCGTCGGAGGACGTGCACTGTGCACAACATATGCCTGACATTGGGAAGAACTTCTCGTAGCGCCGCAATCAACCTCAACTCTCGATCAGTGACAATAACGTTAGGAAGATTACCTCGCATGAGGTAAACGAGCTGCCCCAACGCCCAAATGTACGTATCTGTGTTCTCGTGCGACATGAAGCAGAACCCGATGACGAAGTTCTTGTTTGTGCAAGTAAATCCAACGAACTCACACAAAGGGATCCCGTACCTGCACAATGAAATATTTGAGTTCGCATGCCGTGGTGGGAATGGGTAAAAGAATAAGTGTATATAGAAACTTACGCATTCGTCCGGTATGTACTATCGACGAGGACGACGTATGGAAACATGGCTAGAAGATGGCGAGCGTCTGTATGGGCGATGAATAGATCTTGAAGCCTGTTGGGATCGTCAGGGGATCTCCTCGTACTATAGTAGTAACCCTTATCCCGCAAAATGCGGAGTGCTTCCTGGGAGACTGTTCGATCTCCTCTCGCTTCAGCTTTAAACTTTGCTCTCGCATTGTACACTTGGCGCCGCGATGTGAAGTTCAGCTTCTGTCGTGCGTCAGCTGTCATCTTCAATGTAGCTAAAATCGGTTTTGGTGGGGTACCAGCGACGGTAAGGGCCAACGTAGTGTCTCTTTCATCTGCATCCATCCGTCCGACGTACGGGTGACCGTCCAATGCACCGGGGAGTAGATGGTTGTGCATGCCATGAATAACGTCCAGGCCCCATTCGCCCCGTTTGAACACCACGCCAGACAATGCAAACGGACACCCCTCTATCTTCGAAACAGCTCTGCGCGTGTTCCCGCTTGCATCATCTCCGGCTACTCGCTGTCTCTTACGGGGAGTGTACTGGCTGTACTTCTCACATGCGAGCAATAGACTCCCACGCCTTGTAGGAGTGCTCCCCCAAGAACGTTTGATTGTCAAAACCATATTAAGCTTTAATGTTGTGCCACGACAGTGTTGTAGGAGATCGTCGCGATTGGTCCACGTCTGGGATGTAGCAAATTCGGGAGTGTAATCGCGGTACTCCTGGTTACGGGCCTGATCGTCCTGACCGTCTTCCGGCATCGGATCAGCCTGCTCCTCCAGTGGTAGCTGCCAGCATGCAAACAGTGCATATATATTACGTGACCCATTCATGGTTTCCGGCTGCCGGAGAATGTTTCACCATCAGAGGAATAGAACAACAATGATTTCCTTTGATGTGTGACATGACGACGATGCGGCAAAACAAAGTAACTGAGTTACTTTTGCTGTAATGTTATTTCTTTAATTAATATGAAAAATGAGGCACTTTATCCGTTTTCATGTAATGTGTTATTCCCTGAAATTATCAAAATTCATACCATGCAACGGTGTCGCCGTGCTGGTACGTTGCTTCATGTCTTCGTTTAGACTCCGATTAATCCACGTGCTGGGAAGCTGACGTCATGGGGTATACATATACCGCATGACCATGCGGTGGTGTCAAAAGACAACTATAAAAGCGGTTAGTTGAGACTTTCAGTACACCATAACCACTATGGCAACTACCAAAGTGTATGAAGCGGAGACAAGATCGGGCAGCAGGTTTAGACTTACAGTCGAAACTTTTCGTACGCCACCTGACGATATATTGTGCAACTGTCAGCACAGAAGCTCGACAGGATGGCCGTGCTGCCTTTGCCAAGTTGTATGCGAAGAACGCGATACAGCAAGAGTTTCCGATTCGGTTGACCTCGAGTGCGTTGAAGGAGTGACTTACGAGGATGTCCGCATGACAAGGCCGTACTCGTATAGGGATAACCCTGCAGCATATTATATTCACGTGACGGAGGCAATTACGGAGCTTGTTAGCGACTTTTTCTCCAACTTCGGATTGGCCAATGCAACGCAGGTGGCAAGATACACCGTGGAAAAAGTCGTGCGGCGTGCAAACACAAAGCTTTGAAAGTACGCATTTCACCGAATACATATTCACATTTTGCCGAGCAATGTAGAGGAGTCGGTTGGTAGTTGTTATGTACCATAGGTAAAATGTTGTCGGTTGGTAATTGTTGTGTATCATTTATAGTGAATTTATCCGGTCACGAGTTAAACCAATAATTATATTTCGCTGATAAATCATTTGCATTACACATGCGGTGATACATTGGCTATTAAACGGATTCTACATAATGATTTTACACAAACTTGGTTCCTACTCTACTGATGGATATCCTTGCAAAGGGTCTCACCACAGAATGCACAGAGATGAACTTCAGGAGGCTCTATCAAGCCATTGCATCTGCGGAGCAATACCTTGCAAAGGGTCCCACCACAAGTTAGGATCTGGTGTACAACTACCTACTGACTCCTCGAGAATACGCGGGCTAATCTGGATCTCAATGCGGTTGAATGCGTACTTCTTCACTCTGTCGTTCGCTGGACGGACGGCGTTGTCGACAGTGAACCTTGCAATCTCAAGTGCGCAGTGTAGCCTGACATCGCTGAATAGGTCGCTGATTGCGCATTTGATTGCCTCAACCGCCTCGCGGTAGTATGACTCGGGGTCCTCAACGTGTAATTGGTGACCTCTCAGACACGCCAGTTCAACCGGCTCCGAGAAAGCGTATCTGTCGCCTTCAACGCCTTTATAGCAGACAACGTGAGCAAGACACCAAGGGAACGTTTGGCACCACCGCTTGTGCTGACAATTGCACAAATAATCTTCGTATGGCCTCGAGAACTTATCGCGTATAATTTTGTATGACACACCCATCTCTGTCTCACCTTCAAACTCAGCTATTCTAACCATGATTTGATTGTTTTGATTCGTATGAGGTGTATATGCGGTACTCAACACCACTTTTTATAGCCAAAATGGGACCACCGCATATACATGCGGTAATAACCACCGCATCATGTGTATGCGGTGACAACCACCACATTTATAGGCGGTGCCTCTGCTCTATGTTCCAAAATGGGGCAAGCGGGACCGGACCGGACCGGACCGGTTACGATGTACTGCATTACCATGCGGTAGTCAGACACCGCCTCCCCTTGCGGTGTATGGCCTATAAATCATGAAGGCCATCCATCCGCAACGTGTGTCCATCGAATCACAAAATGGTGAACACCTTAGACACATACCGGCGGACGGCAGGTTATCTGGAGTACAAAGTCACATTAATTCGTTGCTCGGAGCCCCGGTGGCCGGAGGAATGCACCTGCAAGCATCCAGCATACCTTCCAGGACATCCGTGCGTTATATTTCAGTGTCAAATCGAGACGGACACTGACATAGCATATCCGATCGACTTCTGTTGTGCGCATTGTTATGACGACAGAGGATTTCCCGAATCGTATTACTTGGATGCAGAGGCGCGAATCGCGAATCACATCAGAAGATATTGTCGGTACGACGTTTACAGTATCGGGGCTGAGGGCCTATGTGATCATGTTATCCGCAAGCTTCGAGCGTTCAACGCAGGTGAAAGGTATTACGCGTTCAACCAAATGAATATTGTCATTTCCATTAATGAGAGGTCATCGGAGGAAGATAGTGATTAGACATGCATTACCAAGTATGTAGTGTGATGTGTATGCGTTGTATTTTCATGTGTAAGCAGTTCAACCGTTTAATTAAATTCTCTCTCGAGTCGCCTCGGTGATTTCCATTATATATTATTTCAAGTGTTGCAAGAAATATAGAAAGTACGTTGAAATAGGAAACACATGACACAAATAGCGTACGAACCGACTTGTTATTCAAACAACATTGTTACAACTAGACGACAAACAAACTACTTCACAACCAACAATAACAACAACTTCATCACACTACCACAAACGAACGACTACACAACCAACAATAAGAACAAGTTCATCAGACTGACACATACGAACGACTACACATAAGTCGGATATCCAACACATGAATCCTAAATCTCGTCGGCATGCTTGTTGTTGATGTGCCTCTTAAGATGACCGTGCTGCAGGTTGTTGGTCACGGTGTAGCGATGGCCGCAGTGACGGCACGTGGTTGTCAACTGGGTGGAACGACGCCTCCTTCTTGCACTTGGCGGACTTCGGTCTGAGCACGACGGTAGGCCTGATTGGGTCAGCGGGAATGTGCTGAACCCGACCAAACTGTCGCAGCACACGGTCCGGCATATACGGCTCCTCCTCGAACAACAACCGAATGGTGCCCCTATATCTCGAAAGACGCAGATCTCCATCAAAATCCAAGTGTCTACCAAATGGCATGAACTCGATCTGCAATGGAATAGAAATTGTTATTACGACTAAAATCTGGTATATAGTATGACAAATGTAAGTGCGGATATAAATTGTGTTCGTACCTCGTCAACTGTCATCTCATCCAGCCTCCGCCGCAGAACATCCAGTCGCTCGATGCGAGGCCTATCATCCCGGGTGACCGTACTAGAAAATGGTGTCGCCCCCAGGACGTACCTCACCCCGTGTCGCGGATCCCGGGCTAGCCTCCGATCGAGCGTCATGCCGGGCTTGAACACCGGAAAATGCAACCATATCCACACCTACAAAGGAACAATACTATCAGCAACATAGTCATTATAACCTAGTTACAGAACTTCAAAAACAAATAATCACAGAACGAATGTCTTACCTCCAATAGTTTTGTACAACCGTCCATGTCTTTGGCCAACTCCCGAGTCGCCTCGCCCAATCCCCGGTACAAGCACGACAAGACCCCTGCAGCTAGAGAAAGATGCGACACCTGCGCTGCATCCATAAACCTACGGATCACCTCCGGTCGCAATCTTCCGCCCGACTTGTCGATGAACAAGGTCGCAGTCGCAATCATCCCCAGCACAACACCCAAGATGCACTCCATATCATGCTCAAGTGGGGCGCCATCTCGAACCCGCTGTCGCATCGGTGCTATCTTCTGAAGGAGGAGCTGAACAGTAGGTCCTCCATGGGCCCATGCGCTCTGCCGCTCGTTCTGAGTCAAGCCGTAATACTCCCCAACTATTTCCCTCCAAGCGACAACATCATCCAAGTGAATACACTCCTCTCCGTCCAAACCAAGGCCAAGTATGAAGAGCACATCGTGCAGTGTGATGGTGATCTCTCCCCATGCGAAGTGAAAACTGTTCGTCTCGGGGTGCCAGTGCTCAACAAATGCCCCGATCAGAGTGTGATCCACATGATCCCACTCGAAATCTCTCAGGTCCCAGAACCCAATCTCCCGCACTGTGGGAAACCAGGACTCCCGTCCATCAACCTCCAACAACGCCTCTACACGGCCCAGCGACTGCCCTCGTCTCTGCGCACGCACAGCCCTACGCAAGGCTTCGTCCTCCCGTCTCCAAATAGCTTGTGCAATGTGGGTCTCATAGTCTCTCAGAAGGGAAACAGTATGTGGCCCCCCTGGCCATTCGGGCAGAACAGCCCGAATGACCCCTGTCCTGCTAGGCTCGCCATGCTGCCTATCACCTCCTGCACCACTGCTCTCTCCACGCTGTATCCGCCTCCTCTGCACTGCACGGACAGGGGGCTGTGCCGCCTGGTCTCCTCCCATATCCTGACGAACATCGTCAGATGCCCCATACATCGGATCATGTTGTTCGTCTCCTCCCATATCCAGCGACACATGCCTCGAAAGTGCAGCTGACTCAATAGGTGGGGCCGAAGAACTTCTCTGTCCACGTACATGCCTCTCATGCCCCCCGGCAATCGGCACACCCTTCAAGTTCCTAGGTGTCGCTGATGGCGCCGCCTGCTGACTCCCGATGATCGGCTCAGGCTCGGCGGTCCTCGGCGTCGACGATGGCGTCGCCTGCTGACTCTCGATGATCGGCTCAGGCTCGGCGGTCCTCGGCGTCGACGATGGCGCCGCATGCTGACTCCCAGGCGTCCTCCCTACACCCGTAGAACCTACCGGGGTGAACGACGCAAAATCTATCTGCGCAACGGCCCATGGCTCCTGGTCGCCACCTCGAGCATGACTCGTCCCAACACCCACATCTCCGAGCAGAGGTGTCGTGTCGTCATACGAGTTCAATTGTTCGCTCGCAAACTGAGTCCCAAAGTAGTCCCGATAACTGTCAGGATAAGTCTGCACCTGCTCTACCACTCTCTCAGCTCCAGTCTGCAAGTGCTCACCCGTCTGACGTGCTCGGTCCCCTCGTAGGTACTCCTCCAGCATCTCAATACCCTGGTCGCCTTGACCAGACTCTCCGGTCGACTGCACCACTGGGTCATCCGTGTGGTCAGACATCAAGTGCAGCTCAATCTGCACCAGACTCTGATATGTCTCTATAGATGACTGGGACGTGTGCCCAGTATCAGCTCCTACCGTCTCAGTATCCCTCTCCGGAGGATCCACTACATCCTCCAATGTCTGGGTCTCCCTGACGGCAGCCTCGGTATCATCATCTACCGCGTCGCTATCCGTCTCCATCGGAACTGATACACCCTCCAACGTCTGCCTCTCCCTAATGGCAGCTCTCCTAGCAGATTGTAATACTACCCTCTCTCCCAAATTTCTCGACAACACAGACTGTGTAATTTAAAATATATTTGTCAGAATCCTATCGCTCAATTACAATACTATATCGTATGACTGTCTAAATGTGACAACATTTTCGTAAGGTTTATTAATGATATCATCTTAATACTAACAATTCATAATAAAACATAAATATATACTTATTCGATTTCAATTTCCCTACACCTAGTATTTGTCAGAATCCTATGGCTCGAATACGATACTATATCGTATGACTGACTAAATGGTGCAAGATTTTCCAAAGGTTTATAAATGATTTCAACCTCATACTATCAATTCCTAAGAAAACAGAAATATATACTTATTCGATATCAATTTCCCTACACCTAGTAACAATTTTAACATACCGTAGGGTGAGGTTGTGTCTCCAGCGGTGGCGGTACATCTGTCGTCCTCCGCCTCTGTATAGTGGGTTCCGGCTACATTATATATAACAATGAAATGTTAACACTATTTCCTTCAAATTAAAAAATAAAGCAAATTGATTATTATAAACATTAAATGTTACCTGTAACGGATGTCTCCGAAAAGGACCGACATCATCAGCTGCGGCTTTCCCACAATTGTCTTTCACCATCTTAAAACCCGGGTACAAAGTGGTGGTAGATATGGGGACGGGGAATGGACGAAACCAAAAGTCGGGCTCGGAAATAAAGGAATGGGAGAAGATTCGAGTCGGGCTCGGAAAGAAAGGAATCGGAGAAGATTCGGTGTGTCGGAGAACTGGGCCCCCCACGCCTATTTATAATGGGCCCCCAACGGTAACAAATCATACCGCATCTCCATGCGGTATGATTTTACCGTTGTGGCAACGGTAAAAAATATACCGCTTCTCCATGCGGTAAGCTTTTTACCGTTGCCACAACGGTAAAAAAATACCGCATGGAGATGCGGTATTTTTTTACCCAAAATTCAAAAACATACCGCATACCCACGCGGTATGTTCTTACCCAAATTTTCCATATTTTAAAAACCACCGCATACCCATGCGGTGTGTTTCGGATAGCTTCGACCCAACCGGATTATCGTATTACGGACTCCGTTTTAACCTAACCCACCGCACGTACATGCGGTGATTTTATACAGTCAAACGACATACCGAATGTACATGCGGTATATCGGGCTAAAATTTTCTTAATCCACCGCATAGAGATGCGGTGGATTAGCGGTGTAAATAGTAAAAATTAGCGGTGTACATATCATACCCCATTCTAAAATAAATCCTCATAATATATAAACTTGATATATGTCTATCATATTACCACATATAGATTGATAAGATAAAAATACTTACATTAGATAGATAGATATATCAAATAGTTTTGGAGAAACATTTTTTTTTTTTTTTGATTAGGAAAAAATTCGAGCTCAGGCAAACCTGATACTCGAGAGGCCGACGAATCGGCAGACGGACTAGCCGTCAACAAACAACATACTACAGAGTACATACACAAATAAACACAGATAAAAGAAAAAACCCAACCAACCCGAAAGAGTCGTCCGCAAGCAGTAAAGACGAGGGAGATCCAAAGCGGACCACGAATGCCGAGAACACGGGGGAGTGCAATGACTCTCACAGCGACTCGACGCCGAGATGGCGGAGAACAGTAACCCATTATCGGAAAGGGCAAAACCAGAGGAAGTGTGGATCACCGACGTTGCCCCCACCTAGATGAAGGATCTTCGAAGACCACAAACACAGCCACGATCCTCTCGATCATACTGGCAGCCCGATACTGCAACCCACCTCGAAACTAAACGCCACCACACCAAAGCAACGACCCACCGCCAAACGAACGAACAAAAATGGATCAATAAGGAAAATTCAAGCATCTAACGAAAATTTGTGTGCAACTTATTCGTAATATTATGTATAAAAATATATAAAAGAACCCGGTAAGAAGTTTATTATTATTATTATTATTATTATTATTATTATTATTATTATTATTATTATTATTATTATTATTATTATTATTTATTTTAATTTTTTTTATGTGGGCTAATTTTCGGGCTGCCCCGGGCCCAAGGTAAACTTGGGCCCAAAGGACAGCCCGACAGGGGCATCAGCCACCACAAAAGTAGTGACGACGAACGGCTCCGGCGAACCGCCGGAAGGGACGGCCAGCAGAGGCCAATACGAGGATCAGAAATACAGTGACAACCACCAACCAGGCCGAATGAAGCACTGGGAGGAAGATTTTGAGAGATTTGGGGAGGGTAAGGAAACAAAAAATCCAAATCCGTTGCAGGAGACGGGGGGAGAGCTAGATTTTCAGAAGTCCGGAAAAGTCGAACCTAAAAACTGAAAATCAAGACAATGTTGTTCAAATTGATTGGGAATACAGGAGGAAAAGAGATCCTAGTCCAAGAAACTCCAAAAGCCCCAAAATTAGAGCTCCTGGAAAGGATTGGTTCCCCGGACGAGAAGAGGATACCCACAAAAGAGGGCGAAAACCCAACGCCGGAGCAAAACTAAGGCGGAATGGTGGTGAAGGAGATAGGGACCCCCGGAGGAGTGGATTGGGCTCCCGAAGGAGATTTAGGGCCCCCGAAGGAGATTTAGGGCTCCCGAAGGAGATTTAGGTGGATTAAGGGACGCTAATGGAGATGGTCGCCGGCGGAGGAGGCGACGAGGACACGAAGGCAACGACCAACCAGACATACAAACCCCAACAGCCACCGACACGGCGCCGATGGAGCCGGAGCCGTAGGAGAGCAAGGGAGGAGAGCTCGCACATGCATTTCATATCTTCAATTTTGTGTGAGCTAAATCAAAAATTCTTTAGATTTTAGATAGTACAGGGGTGATCAATTGAAGGTTTGGGGGGATGATTCATGAATGGGTTTCACTTCTACTGTGATTGTGGGTGAATGTGAGGATCGAGATATTAATTTCTTGGTGACATTAGAGGTAAAGGATAGAATTGAAGTTTTTTGGTTTTTCTACAGAGAGGAGAGAGCTCCTCTCTCTTCTTTTTGGAGAAACATTTTGATTACAAGCTGTCAATTTATTGAAATTAAATATTTTGATGAATTAATTAAAATCAATTCCCTTTATAGCGAGGAGATATCTTTCTAGGAGATTTTTTTATAAATAAAATTATATATTTAAGTATAATTTCTATCTTTTAGTAGGTTTATGGGTAAGATTGAAGGCTAGTGCTGATGAAAAAAATATAAATTTTTTAAATTAAAAATTATAAACATTATAAAATTTAAAATCTTTAAAAAACCTAAGATCGGTTAATTAGAAAAGAGAAGGTAAATGTTGAAATATAATTCAAAATTAATGGTTTAAATTTAGGAACAGATCGATTAGCGCGATAAATGAAAATTGGATTTTGATTGGCATGTTGTCTGATGCATCAACCTCTTACGATGCACATGTGACTACATATATAGACCATTGAATGAGGTTAGATGACTCAATATATTTCAATCTCAAAAGTCAAAACAAACATAATCTTGCGAAAATATTTAAATACTACGTATGTGCCAAAAATATCTTCTAAAACAATTGATGAGTTTCTATCTCCGTATCTTTTATTATTTCTCACTTCCTTTATTAAAAAAGTTATTGATAAATTAAGCGTGAATGTGAAATTTATGTCATATATGAATATGAATATGTGGGTTAATGTTCCAATGAATATGAGAAAAATATTAGGATGAATATTATTCAAATGACTACAAGGTAACATATTCACACAAAATAATTAAATTGGATTTAGATGTATATATTCAAAAAAACCTAAAAAGGATATGTAAATCAACAATATATTAATAGGTGAGCTCGCCTCTCAACGTATCGCGCTCCAATAAAGCATCTTCTCAAATAGTCCCGAATGAGGAATTCTAGATGAAATAACAATCATGCCATAAAAACGGTTGAAGCCAATTTTGAAAGATTTTAGCAAAGGTTTCTATCATATTACTCTGTTCCTTTCGAGTCTCAAATATAATTTTTGTGACTGATAATTAGGTATAACTTCTTAATTTTTCATCTTTTATCAGTTTATAGTGTGTTGCCTCACTATTTTTTCTAGTTCATTACTATTATTAGCATTAATTATACATTATCATTTTTTTTTATTGTCAGACATACCATCACATGTATTCCATGAAAACACATGTTTATCTGTCTCATATTTATATATTTTTGGCCGATTTGCAGAAATACACCAAATTCGTATTCGGTTTGCAAAAATATACTCGTTTTCTGATAATAGCAAAAATAGGATAGGTGAGTCATTTCTGCTAAAAAATAGGTCATTTGTGCTAAAAAATAATGACTGATTTTACCTTTAAATTTAAATATAAAAATCATTAAAATGAGAATTATGAATTAAAAGAAAAGTAAAAAATATTAAAAAAATGAAATATATATTACAATAAAGTTTTTAATATTTTTTTCTTATAAATTTAAAAATAATAAAACTAGCCGGGTGAAAATCATTGTCTTAGTAAGATAATTAATAGTGACATAAATAAAATTTCTTTTTGACAAGATAAACGTTCTTTATGACAAAGCTGATATAATTAATAATGACATGATGGAGTCTATAACAGGGAAGAGAATAAAGATACGATTTTATCCATACCATATAACTAGAAATTAAAGGCTTGTGTAAAATGACAAAGTTATTTGTTCAAAACAACAAGAGTAATGTTTATAGTGACAAGGTTGTAGGTTTACTTTGACAGGGTTGGAGCTATAATCGGGGAGAGAATCACTGAAGATACGGTAAATCTTATCTTCAGGATTATTAACCATATTTACAAAAGGATTGTCAATATATATCTTGAAACCATAATATTATCACATTGACATGATGAATATTGTCCTTGGCAATCCCAAATATGAACATTGACAGGATATGATCAAAAATCGGTGGGAGATTGAGTAAAGATACGGTTTTGACCTAAATCATAACCACTAGATTATTAACCCTAACCACTTAATTGCCGCCTCACCAATAGTGCAGAAGTTGTGGTAATGAGCTTCAAGGATGTTGTACAAAAATGAAAATGACTATATATATGAAGCAAATGGGTGCCACTCAAGCAATTTGAATGGAATCAACAAGAGCTCAACTAATTAAGACCTTCCACAGCTGAAGATGTTCAAAACAGAGTTTAGCTAATGGACACACATCACTTCTGAATTTCACTATAACAAAAAATTGACAATACATAAAAAGGGGGCATCACATCTAGGGGTGGAAATGGGGCGGGTTATGGGTGGATGAAGCCACTCCATCACCCGCCCCGCGGGTAAAAAACTTCACCCGCAAACCTTTTCACCCGTATCCGACCCGCGCGGGTGATGCGGGTACTCAATGGGTGAAACAAAAGAAAAAATCAAATCAACATAAATAGCTAGTAGTCCAATTCTAACTCAAAATTACAAAGGGGTGGTTTTATGTATTTATATTTTTGGTCGGCAAAGCACTAAAATGACGAGCTCATTGAAATTTGAAAGTGGAAGGTATACTAATCATATACTAATCCAGTATATCCCTTGCTATAACGTGGAAGAGCAAACCGAGACCATATCTATTCTAATTGAAATTTGATGGGCAAAGCACTAATCAAGGATTAGAGTTTGTAGAAGTTAAACTTGAATAAGGTAAAATAGTAAAACAACACACATTATATATGTAAATTTAAGTATTTTATGCGGGTTTGCGGGGCGGGTTAATGGGGTGGGTTATTGGTGAAAAATCTTCACCCACAATCCATCCATCACCCGCTCCACCCGTCACCCACTTTTTTGCGGGTTTTCACCCGCAAAATTAATGCGGGTAAAGAGGGTGGAGCGGATACCCGCGGGTTATTTCCAGCCCTAATCACATCCCTAAGGCCAAAACTGAATTGATTCTAACCGAATCATAAACTCCATCTCCTACTTCAGTTAGATTACACCAACAAATTTATTTGTGTCCACTATGAATCTACAATAGAAACAGACTTGTGCAGTGAAGGTTCATGGACTAAACTTTGAAGTTATGAATCTTCAACCACTGCTTCATGCTCCTTTACATCTGAAACACCATTCTTCACTTGGAGCCTTTTTTAAGTTGTATGTGGAAATAAAGATCAAGTTAAAAACAAATTTTAAGCTAGTGAAAAAACCATCAATGTTCTTTAGTGTAAGCATAAAACTACCAAACATCGGAAAAACTGAATAGTTTTATGCTGAAGAGGATTACTTACACTTGAGATTGAGAGTAGAACCAGCAAGGCAAGTAAGCCTTGATTTAGTGTACGTTAACTTCAACTAAAGATGTTGAGCTCTCTTTAGCGGCAGAACGAACATCCCAGACACATATAGACCCATCTGAAGACGCAGACGCCACCATATACGAATATTCAGCATCAGCTTCCGTAGAAAGTCTAACTAAATAGATTACAGAAATGATTTGAACTATATTAAAGATGAGTTGTACTAACTTTCACCTCTATTTGAGGAGTAGATATGTTTTAGGTTTCTGATACGGGGTTAGCCGTAGGATGACCCGATCTTCGACAATCAAGACTCAAAGACAAGAACGGAAGCAAAAGACTCAAAGACTCCAACAATATACTCGATATCGACAAGGAAGGAAACAAACGCAGCAACTATAGACTCGATGAAATTGATGAAAAGACCGATAGATTGGGTGATTCGAACTAAGGTAGAACGAGATAAAGACCCCAGGCCTCCTAAGAGGGTAGGAACCAAGTATCAACGACTACAAAGCCCGCCTCTACAACCTTACACAACCAAGCGGACAACTTGGAGGCACAAGGAGGGGACTTGTGATTACCAGGATCACCAAGCTATCGCGAGGTTGATGAACTCAAAGCAAACCAAGCAAGATCAAGAACCAATTTGCAATCAATGAGCCACGCTACGAATCGATCGACTTTCTCTCATTGTGTTTCACACAAAGGAAATTTCATTCATGAAAAGAGGTGTCTCCGTTACAATGGAGGAATCAGCCATTCTTATAACATAGGGGCTGATTTAAGATAAAAATAATAAATAAAATAGAAATTAACTTAAATCCCTAAAATACTAAAAATAGCTTAAGTAAATAAGGTCTCTAAAAATAGCAATAAAAGAAAGTTCCAACACTTAACAAATTCCGTCTAAAACAGTGACAGCTCAAAGAATGTGATTTTCGGCCAAACTCTAGGTCGAATCTGGAAAAACCTTCAACAGCAAAGTTGTAGATCTCTTCGTTCTCGTTCCGACAAGGTATGGTACGATCCAATCTGATAAATATGGACTCCGAACTACTCATTTTACTGAGACGTCAAAAAGTTGTCAAACTGCTGAACGAATCTTAAAAACGTCAAACTTCCACCTTTGGACCTTCTCTCATGGTGGAGCCTTCTTCTTCCTCTTGAGGATGACAACATTCTCACGAGCTCGAATCATAGGTCCATCCCCAAGTATAGGTGTGTCCGAATGTGTCTTGGATGGTCCTGCATCAGTTTCAACTTGCTTCTACTAGTACCCACATCTTCCATGCCATTTGAGTCATATGACTCAACGATCCTCTTCTTTTTACCCTTTGCCCCCTAAGAACTTGCTTTCGCCACCTGACGGAGGGAACTAGAAAATTAGCCAAACATGACTTACCTAAACTTTCTTCTCTTCAAATGTGATTGCTCTACTTGAATCCATAAGAAAACTAACTCTAAACATCCTATTTATAAACTTAAATTCTTGCATAAACAGGGTAAAAGATAGATAAATTAGATAGAATTTTCCTAAACAAACTAGATAGAAGATAGACTTTCCATGTTTAGTTCAGCGTCCAATTCCGCTGGCAGCGAAAATTTCCGCTACCAGCGAATGGCCTTAATCGAGTTACTGTTGGATTTTCGCTACCACCTCACTACCAGAATCGCTGCTAGCGAATGTCCATGCCTTAGAAATTTTCCAATACTCTTCGTTTCCATCGTTTCCGCTGCCGCGAGCCCCACCTTCCGCTGCAGCGAAAACAACCATATGTAGACGCGACTCCACTCTTCCGCTGGAGCGACTCCATTCGCTAGCAGCGAGTCACCATTCGCTGGCAGCGACTCATGTTGCTTGCTCAATGCTCACTAACTCACTACAAAAAAAAAAATTATATTAGCGTCGGACAGTAGCAACGGCCTCAATTTTCCGTCGCCAATTAGTAGCTTTTTGCGACGGCAAATCACCCCGTGGCTTAATTTATAGAAAAAATAGGATTTTTTTTGGCGACTGCGTGTCACCGTTGCAAAAAATGAGGGGTTATTTTATTTTTTTATTTTTAAAAAAGAAAAAAAATGCTAACTGAACACACGTTTTTGTTTTAGGGTTTACAACACTTTCATCGAATGCCCGTTCCAACTTTCGATCATCTCCATCGCATTCGATCATCTCCATCGCATTCAACCATCTCCTATTGCACCTCGTTGGGGTCACGCCCTCTCATCGCCGGCGCCCGGCGGGGAGCTTGTGGTGGTGCCGCCGGTACTTCGCTCGTTGGTCTCGGGGCGCGACCATCTCTCACACTGCTTATTAGGGCCGACCACGACCATCTTCGATTTCCCTTTTTCTTTGTTGTTGATCGAGAATCGTTGTTTTCTCTGCCTCCATTTCTAGGTAATCGTTGTTTTCTATGGCTTTTGTTCCCAGTTTAGGGAAAGGGGGCTTCTAGGGTTGATCGATTATCGTTGTTTTTGTTCCCAATTCCCAATTTTTTCGAATAGGGGAAAAGAGGTCCTAATTGATGCTCAATTGCAGTGCTTTTGTTACTGATTTCTTTATTGTACATATTCTTGGTTGATTTTTTCGTTTGATTTCACAATTAGGTTTTGCACCCGAGTTGAAAGTCACCCGAGCATTTGGTGTTGGATTTCTTAAACAGGTTTGTTTTCTAATCATATGTACTGATGTGAAAATTTGCTTTCGTTGTTTTGTTACACGTTGCTGTGACGAGTTCATCCAGGCTGTGAGTAGCTCTTATATCAAGTTATTAACCTTTTCTCATCAGTTGGTGATTGTGATTTTAATGGTCGTGCTTAGTTTAGAAAGTAAGTGATTTAATCTTACTTAATATCATCTAGCTAGTTTGATTGGAAATCTTATGTTTAAAGATGCTTAAAATAAGGTTGAGTGGATACATACAACTTGGGATTGACTTTTTTCACTTGATGACCAACTTTGTGCTGCTATTTCACTTCTGATAATTGGCATAGTTGTTAATTATCTTAATCTCATTTCTTTTTGCTCTTGCTACGTATTTACCAACACTAGATGATTGAATTCAGATGCTTTTTATGGTTGAATTTTGGAAAATGGCTAGTTGTACTGATGTTTTATTTTCCAAATTAAGTCCCAATCCTGCTGTCACAAAACACCTCAAAGAGAAGATGTCATCTGTTGTTTTGGGCACTATCATATCATCACAACTTGACTGAACTGATGTTTTTTTGGGTTTCTCTAGATTATGGAAGAAACATTAAAACATCTTGCAAGTTTAGTTTTTTTTGTTTTACCAGGATTGCTTGGGTTTTTCAGTTTAGTCAATTTGAATGATTCATGTACTCTCTGTTTAGTCAATTTGAATGATTCACTCTCAATTCATTTTTTTTCTCAAAAAAATGAATATTATAATATTTTAACACATTAAATTTTATATCCAACTTATCTAAACTTTTTACTCATCATTTTTTTTCTCGGAGATAGTCATTTATGTAAATAGAATATTTAGTAAATTAAATATGAATATTTAGTCAATCACATATGAATATTTCATTAATTTAATATGAATATGCAAAACATTGAATATATTCAGCCAATAATAACTAAATGAGATAGATAAAATTATGGTCATCGTCAATATGTTAAATTGAGAATTAGGAAACAACATAAAATTAAATATTTTTAATAAAATCAGTAAAAAAATATAGAAGAAAATTTTAGATGAATATTATGACATTGCCGAACTTGACTTTAATGGAACATTATAAAATTTATAAATACTAAAAATATCTAGATATGAAATACTTCGTATGAGTAACTTAATATTCATTATGGGGACTATATTAGATATATTTCTGTATTTATGATTAACTTACTGTTCATATAGTAATGCAAGAATCATTTCTGTTAAATGAGTTATATAATACCTGACTCATATGTAGAACATATTAGGTCCAATGGTATACCATGTTTTCATGTCAAATACTCCTATATTCGATTAGGTCCAATGTTGTCCAATATTGATTCTTCAAGTTCACTGTCATCATTTTGAGGGAGTGTTGGGTTTGTGCATATTTAGTTGTTTAGTTAAGTGCAGTACACAATCTCTCTTTTCTTCATCTTCTCTACAGCTCTTCCGTATAGGTTGAATATTCAAATTTATTCAGTTAACACCCTATTCTACAATAGGTATCTTTTAAGGACTAAAACTTCAAAAAAAAGCTTTTTATTAAATTAATTAACACGTTTTTATTGCAAACAAATTAACACACCATATATATTACAAATCACTTACTTTTACTACATATATATTGTGTCTGCTTTGTAATTGATTTGTAGGTAAATATGAAGAAAAAAAACGTCGGACCTGGTAGACCGCGTTCCATGTCAGAGTTCTTAACTACAGGGGATTCTGGTAGCAAAAATGGTTCCTCCTCGAAGAGTGAACCTCCCACTCAAGCTTTGGCTCCTCCACCTCCTCCACCTCCACCTTTGTCTTTGGCTAAAACTCTTTCAGAAGCAAGTATGTGCTATAGCAAGAATCAATTCCTTTCCTTACATATATATTGTGTCTACGTTGTAATTAATGAATATTGAACAATTAATAAGGAGTAAAAAGACTTGCTTTTAGTTTTTATTTAATGGTATGTATGAAAAATAAAATGATCTTATACTGAAAAGCATAGAATATGGTGAGAAACTGAGAATCTAGTACAGTAACTATATGGATGATGAATATGAATGATTAATGGAGTAAATGCAGCCACCTCTTGTGGAGCCCCAACACTACAGAGATCTGATCAAACCCAAGCTCAGGCAGGCCCCACCAAAGCCCAAGTGAGTATTGTGCACATCTTTTGTTTTGACTCACTGCTGTAATTGATTTACTTACTGCTACAGATTTGAAGTTTGTTGATACATCAGGTTAAAACAAACACTGCAGAGATTTGATTTACTTACTGATCACTTGATTTTATTACATATATTGTGTCTACGTTGTAATTGATTTGTAGGTAAATATGAAGAAAAGAAAGGTCGGAACTAGTAAACCACGTTCCATGTCAGAGTTCTTAACTGTAGGGGATTCTGCTAGAAAAAATGGTTCCTCCTCGCAGAGTGGACCTATTGTGTCGCACACGCTTCATACTCCATCTCCAGCTTTGGCTCCTCCACCTCCACCTCCACCTTTTCCTTTGGATCAAACTCTTTCAGAAACAGGTATGTGCTGTATCCAGATTTAATTCCTTTTCTTAATATAAAGCTATTTGAATATCTACTTTGCAACTAGGAATAATATTCTATGTTAAATTTATATTGGGCTAAATTTCCAAGGTATCAAATTATGTTAATGTAAAGTATGATGTTAATTTGTCTCAAGGTGGAGATGAAGAGGTTGCTGTTAGATTGCACAACAAAGGTGTGCCAGAGTGGAATACTGGAGTCAAAATTCAAGTTCACTTCAATGAAACATTCCAGCCTGTTGGAGATAAAGCCCAACTTCTAAAGTCTCAATTGGGCGTCATTGTACGTGATGGGCAAAGGGTTCCGCTTACTGCTACAGATTGGAAGTTTGTTGACAAGTCTATCAAAGAAGCAATATGGACAGAAGTTAAGGTGAGAAAATCATTTACAAGTTTTAAGCAAAACTTTGTTAGATAATAGTAAGTGATTTGTTTATACTTTCATAATTTGTAGGCCAATGTGATAGATGTTCCTGAGGGGTTCAAAGTTGTCTGCCTTAGAATGTGCAATCATATGTGGAAGGATCATAAGGGAAAAATAAAGAAAGATTACTATTTGAAGCGAAAAGATAATCCCAAACTCTTATCGAAGTGCCCTCCAAGGGTTCTTCCAAACCAATGGCCTGCGCTTATTGCATATTGGAGCAGTGTTGATGCTCAGGTATAACCAATAGCATTTTCATTATGTGAGTGTGCATATGATTTATCAACCTTTTTACTTACTTTGACTATAGGAGCAATCATTGCGGAACTCCAAAAATCGAGATAAGCATGGACCAGTTCATGTCACTAGTCGAAAGTCGTTTGCTGAAGTCAGATATGAGGTATGTATTTATTTGGTCACTACTTTTGGGGTTCATCTTTTATATGGAGTTACATTTTTTACTTATTATTTTGTGCAGATGACACAAAAAGGAGAGGCCGTCGATAAGATGAGTGTGTGGATAAAATCTCGCAATCCAAATGATCATGATGTTCTAGAGGCCATAGTAAGTTTTTAGGGTCTTTTTGATGTTTAAACTTTTATTTTATGTTTGTGTGCTGATATTTTTATTTTGTTAAGATTCTGTTTATAATAATCACATGTTCTTAAGCTTCTTAATTTGCATTTTCATATTGTAGAACGACTACAATAATCTGTTAGATAAGGAACCCGAGGATCAGTGACAACTTACAACTGTAAAAGATAGGATATTTCATCAAATTATGGGACCGGATGGCCATGGATACTGTCGAACGTATGGTTCTAGTGCCCCTCCTAGTTTGGTTTATACAGGCTCAACAACTACACCCAATAGCACATTGGTAGAATTCATGATACAACAAGTTACTGACAAGGTGATGGAGAAGCTAGACGGGGTATATGCAAAGAAACATGAGGAATTTAAAGCTCAAATCATGTCCTGGTTGGAAAGCAATGATAGGATCAGCGCGAACTTGCAGGTTAGATTAAATTATTGATTAATTTTTCATGTTTGATAAGTATTTCTTGCATTTTCGTAGCATGTTTATCAAGCATGAAGACATTTTTTTTCTTCCTTATTAGATGTGTGAATCAATCTCAATTCCTAAATTTTCTGAATGATATGTCCTACTACGAGAAGCTTAAATCATATATGTTTGTGCCGATCAAATGCTATCTTCATGAGAATATATTAGGAGACGGTGTGTCAAATGTAGTTGTATTCATGAGAAATATTGTAGGAGATATCTTTTGAAATATTTTGGGTTCTTGTAAGATATTTTTTTTTCTTATTTTGGTTTTCTATTATAGGGTGGAATAAGTTCTCAACCAAAGGAGTCTATAGGAGACGGGGTTAATCTCTTATCTACAGAGGAGGATGCTACTGAAGAGGAAGATGGAGATGGTGAAGAAATTTCCCCACAAGAATCATCTAGTCAAGAAGGTTAAATGGTGAATGACCAAGATTAGGATTTTGCTCAGCCTCATTAATTTCCTTTTGTTCCATGTAGGAGTTCATCAGTGAAAAAGTTAAGCTTATGACTTTAATTTCTAATTTAGGTTTTACGCTTTCAAACAACAATTTAACTACTTGTTTACTTGATTAGAATATATTTTTGTTCAATATATGAATTTAAGTTAATGGATTGAATTTATGGCGATTTGTCCATTGTTAGTTGTGCATATATTAAATTATTTGATTGTAATGGTGGATTATGGAAAAAAATATACCAGGAAATTAAATATATAAACATGAAAACAGATTAAAATACCTAAAAACTTTGCGACGGCAAGTACCTGTGGTAAAAAAAATACTGGGCAGCACCTTTTGGCGACGGAAAGAAACCATCGCAAAAAGGGAGAAGAGGCAGGAAAATGTGGGGGGAAATTTTGGCGGCTAATAATTTATGTAGCGACGGCAGTTATGTCGTCGCTAATATTTTTCCATTATCAGCCGTCGCTAGCGCCGTCGCTTATACTTTGGCGACGGCAAATGTCGTCGCCAAAATACGTTTGCCACGGCTATATTAGCCACCGTCGTTTTGCCGTCGCTATGCCGTCGCCAAAAGTGATTGGCGACGGAATTCTGCCGTTGCTAATATAATTTTTTTTTTGTAGTGACTCTTGGGATGACTCGACTCGCTTCCAGCGAGTCTGACTCGCTAGCAGCGAGACGTGCTGGCTTCTGGTCATGCTCCTTTTGACTCCACTTGCTGGAAGCAAGTTCCCATTCGCTGGCAGCGAGTCTTGCTCAGGCACTTGCTAGACATGACATCTCTGACTTAATTCGCTGTTAGTGAATTTCCAGCAGAACACCATCACATAGATCTTCGAAAGAGCTTTCCAACGCATGCTCATATGCGTCGATCGGACATCTGAGGCCTCCGGAAAGTGCGTTATAAGTTCAGCTCGCCGGGCGGACAGATTTCGCGACTCGCCCTCGTTTTCACTCTTAGACCTCGATTTCGTGCTCCATTGTTCCTTAGGTTGTTCCATGCTTTTCGAGACTTCTTCCTTAAGCTCTCCCACGTCTCTCCTTAGCCTTCCTTAGCTTCGTTCATCGTGGTCTTTGCCTCGGATCTACGAATGTACATAAAACCATCGAAATAGCGTAGATTCCGAACTTTTCCACAAAACGAGCACTAATCTAATTAACAATAAAACATGAATATATGACAATGAAATGCACCTAAACTAACCTATAATGCCTATTGGAATATGTCTTATCACCGCCTTCCCTCCTCTTGTAATAGCCATATAAGTTAGCCAATTGTCACCTCTAATCAAACCATCCACCATAATTAACATTTTATATCCAATAATATAGACTAAAGCATATAAAAATTACAACCATCGTCACACAATCATCTACATTGTCCAAACATGATTCAAATCAATATGGAGTAGATCATTTCAACTTATGATGATCTACACATAATCACATATCGAAGAGATAACACTGCAGCCCAAGAAACACAAGTTTTGGATATAATCATGTAAATCAAAGTCTTTAAGCATATCGGAAGGAGTTGCAGGGAGTTTAAAGGACGTTAGGAATGAAAAATACGAAAGAACTATGTTGATCATTGAATAGTGTGCTCAATGAAACAACAAAGGTTGATTCTAATGTTCAACATAACCAATGCAAAGACTATAAACTTCTCATGGTTGATCCTAATGATCACTGAAGAGAAAAGATTCATTGCTAATATTTGCAATCTGTAAAGCATAAACAAAAACTTAAAATAACCAACAATCTCATCCTTACACAAAGCAAAAGATGCAGTGCACACTCTTCACAGTGTTGTTGCACATCTCAGCCCAAAATTTATAGATTTTCGTACGCCTTCACGAAGAACAATAACAAAAAAATAAAATAAAATAACAATAGAGGTCCCCAAATCTTAAGCATCACAAAATTCAATCACGAAATTGAATATAGATTTCGTATGGATTGAAGTTCTCTAATTTAATTTTCGATAAATTCGAACAACAATAACCATAACTTCCATATAGATTTGAATGGAAAAATTAAGCATATGTATAAACTAGAAAGAGGAACCAACAATCAATTTAGGAAAAAGTGTGCAGAGAGAGGTTGAGGAGACTTACCGAGGTTGGATGTAGGGCAACAATGAGTTACAACACTGGCACCGGCACATGCACCCTTTCCTCGACCGACGACAGGCACAACGCTTCCCGATTGTCGAAGAAGATGCGCTCAACCCTGACCGCCTGTGATATAGGGCACCAACGAGTTACTACAGGAGGGTGAGGTTGATGGCTTTGGAGGGTGGGGGCGGCAAGTCGAAGCCGGAGACTGATTTCGCCGGAGGGTGAGCGCAGCGACGGAGGGTGAGGGTAGCGACGGAGCCGGAGACGTGGGCTAAGGTCGGAGCGCCGGAGACTTAGGGTTGGACGGGTTGCTCTTGTGTGTTCTAGTTAGGGATTGGGATTGGGTCGGGGGCTAACTAAAGGGATTAGGATTGAGAGATTTTTTTTTTAATTCCAGTTTTTTAATTATTTAATATAATTTAAAAATATAAGAAAAATGATAAATACCAAAAATATTTAACCTTTTTTTTCCTGATTTTTTGGGGTGGTGGGTAGTTTTGATAATTAAATAAGGTATTTTTTTTTTTTGCAAATTTTCATATATTGATGCAATTGTTTTCAAACTTCGGTATTTTTGCAAACCAATTATCAAAGTGTGATATTTACTAGTAATTCCCCTATATTTTTCAAATGTTTTATATTTTTTTATGTTTTAACTTTAGCGTTTATATACTCAACCTTATGTACCCAAATCTTAATACCCAAACACATTCATTAAGATAGGCTATACTGGAGTTGGAGTAAAAATGGTTGGTTCTCCACTGCTACGACCATTGAAATGATCCATTACGTCAAGCACCGCACGATATCGGATTTCCATTGGATATGGAAACTAGACTTATTGCCTAAAATTAAAGATTTCATCTGGCGTATCTCCAAAGATGGACTCCCTACCTATGCCAAATTGGCTTGTCGTGGGTTTGGTTTCCCTACTGACGGCTCTCTTTGCAACATGAATTATGAAGACGTCGAACACTTTTTGTTTAAATGCCCAGTTACAAAAGCTTCAATTCAACTTCTTTCACCACAAATAGCTAACAAAGTTAACATAACATACGACACGTCGATCACCACCATATCTGAAACATTGATAGGCACAGGGCCGGCCCTGAGATTTCTGGGGCCCGAGACGATGTAAAAAAAAAGTCTTTAATTTGATCAATAAATATATTCATATGTTTTTTAGAAAAAATATAAAACAAAGCAATTTTTTTATTTATTTAACTATTATAAATTTCAGATTTTATTTTTATCACTAATAGAAAAATTTACGGACTTTCAGTAGTATACAATCTCTCGGCATAACACAACAAAATACTATGATTTATAGGAATTTTTTTTCAAAATATTCACGATTAAATAAAAAATTACACTTAAATTCACAACTTCAAAATATTTACAAAAATATTCAAAAGTTGCAGACTCGTCAGAGACACGCGGTCTCAATCCGCGTTTTATGTGGAAAATAAATATCCACCCAGGAAGAAATTAATGGAATTTAAATTTGTTAAAGAAACGCGGTCTCAAACCGCGTTTCTTTAATTAATTATATTCCGCGTTTCTTTATTTTATTTTTTTTTGCAGGCTCTCTTCCCTCAACCTGTCTTCCTCGCCGAACTTCACAGGCGATCGATCTGGCGTCGGCTAGGGCCACCTTCCTGCCCGAACTCCACTAGTTCACCACCTAGTCGTGTCCCTTCCCGGTCACCACCTCCGGCGCTACGTAGTTCTCCTTCCCCACGAACGAGTTCGACTTCTCCGATGGCTCTGACTCGGTCGGGTGCACCAATTCGGCTTTAAATCTCCTGCATTAAGTTTCCATTTTCTTGGATTAATACGTTCTCCGACTTCAAATCTCTGTATAAGCTCTCGGATTTGTGCAGATACTTTGGTGCCAACACCAATTCCGCTGCGTAAAAACTGGAGAAATGAAATTTGGAAACTTTATAAACTGAGCCCTAAAAATGCGAGATCCATGCCTTCATAATCATCAATCAAAGGTGAAATTGATGCAATTTATGACTTAATTGATTACGTGTCTTTAATTATATCCCGAATCCACCTTCCATTCTTCTAGTCCGGCATGCAGGAGGCGTTAGCCGGCGCCGGATCGATAGCTTAAGGAGATAAGCGGTGGAAGACAGGCTAAGGGGAAATAGCCTGCAAAAAAAATAAAAATAAAGAGAGGCGCGGATCTAATCCGCGTTTCTATCTTTTTTTTTTAAATGTCGTTTATACCAATCCTTACAATATAAGAGCAAAAGCAATGTTTGTAGAAAAGAATGCTCCACGTGTCTAGCAGAGCAATTTTGTGTTTTTCTTTTGGTTTTTTTTTTGCAGTTCTCTCCCTTCCGCTTCTCTTCTTCCAAGCGGTTTCCAATTCTCGATTTCCTGAGACTCCTCTAGAAACCGTTTGCAAGCGATTTTCCTTCCACTCCTCTTCTTCCAATTCTCGATTTCCTCAGTCGCCGGTTTCCGATCGCCAGGGCTGTGGGATGCCTGAGTCCTGAGATTATCATCAAACGATTGAACACGGTTTTCCTTCCAAACGGTTCACACTTCGCTCTTTGATCTGTTCTCTCTCCTTTCTCCTCCAAAGCCGCTCTCTCTTTCCTCTCCACTCCCCTGGATCTTCCGCTGGAGCTTCGTCGTATCGTATCTCAGCGCTTCCAGCACCTCCTCGACAAATCGACGCCTTACTTGTGATGCGGGACCATCCAAGACACCTCCGGACACGCCTATACTTGGGGATGGACCTGAGATTCGAGCTCGTGAGAATGATGTCATCCTGAAGAGGAAGAAGAAGGCTCCCCCATGGGAGAAAATCCAAAGGTGCAAGCTTGATGGTCGTTTGTTTTTAGATTCGTTCAACCGTTTGACAGCTTTTTGACGTCTCAGTAAAATGAGTCGTACGGATTCAATATTAATCGGATTGGATCGCGCCATACCTTGTCGGAACGAGGACGAAGAGATCTACAACTTTGTTGTTGAAGGTTTTTCCAGATTCGACCTAGAGCTTGACCGAAAATCAACATATTGGAGCTGTCACTGTTTTAGACGGGAATAAGCAAGGTGCGCGGGCGTGTGGCCGTGGTGCGTGGGCGTGCACGAGTCCGCTGAAGCTGACGTCCTTCTTTGCCTAATTAGTGTATGTCCATGTGATTTCATGTGACCAATTAAATAGTCAACGTATTTTAAGTATTTTTAGGTTATTTAAAGGGAAAATGACCAAGAATAATAACAACTATCACCCGTGAACCAAAAATAATACGAACTTTGAAAATTACTCATTGATATACAAACTATATCCAATTAAACCGATTTTGATATCATGGCTAAAATTCAGAAATGAAAAAACAATTTAAACTAACTATAATTAAAAAGAAGTTTGGGAAATTTTTGTAAATTTGTGGGAAACTAGTTCTGTTCATCATCTTTTTCCTCTAGGCCCTCCACAAACCTCAAACCCACGAACTCAATGGACACCAGTAGAAAGGGTACCGGTGGATAGAATGAAAGTCAAAGACACAAGGACGAGCACTGGTTTTAAAGAGGGAGGAGCCATCCTTCAGCCACCATCACCACGTTTGAACAAAACCACAAAGAGGCCAGCCTTAGGCACATGATAAATCTATCGCCGAGCATCATGTTCGTCGTGATTACGGGATCCCGGATCCTCTTTTCTCTCTGTTTGCTTTCTAGAGGCTTGTGTCAGTGCCCGTATGGGTCGGAGAACGCGAAACTCAAATTCGTGGCCTTCAATTTTTTCGATTTCGAAAACACTTAGAGGGATCTTAACTTTTTTACTAAGATTTGGGGTCGATTTGTAGATTTTGATGTCTTTGATTAGAAGATTTTGTTGATTTTGTGGAGGATTTGAAGATTTGGGGTTGGATTGGAGTTTAGGGTTTGGAGATTTGGGACTTTGAGGAAGAAGGCGATGAACAGACTAATTTTCTCCAAATTTATAAAATTTTCCCAAACTTTTTAGTAATTATATTTTGAGTTTAAATTGTTTTTCTTCTTCTGAATTTTAGCCATGGTATCAAAATCGGTTTAATTGGATATAGTTTGTATACCAATTAGTAATTTTTAAAGTTCGTATTATTTTTTGTTCACGGATGATAGTTGGTATTATTCTTGGTCATTTTTCCTTATTTAAATGATTTCCTTTATTTATTATTTTAATTAGTAAATTGGCCTTTTAGGGTTATAAGAAGGCCGATCCCCATTGTAGAACAAATCAGACGTCTCTTTTATGAAAATTTCAGTTTGTGTGAAACACAATTGAGAGAAAGTCAATCGACTCGAAGCGTGGCTCGTCGATTGCAACAATTGGTTATAGATCTAACTTGGTTTGCTTTGAGTTCGTCAACCTCGCGAGAGCTTGGTGATCCAGGTAATCACAAGTCCCCTCCTTGTGCCTCCAAGTTGTCCGCTTGGTTGTGTAAGGTTGTAGAGGCGGGTTTTATAGTCGTTGGTATTTGGTTCCTACCCTCTTAGGAGGCCTGGGATCTTTGTCTCGTTCTATTTTAGTTCGAATCAGTCCTTATCGGTCGTGTCTTTGTTATCAATTTCGAGTCTTGCATATTGTTCATCGAGTCTTTGAGTCTTTTGCTTCCGTTCTTGTTATTTCTTGTTTGATTGTCGAAGATCGGGCCATCCTACGGCTAACCCCGTATCAAATTGGCATCAGAGCTTTGGTTTCCGACATCAAAGTTGTGTCTTTTGTTTCCATAAACACAAAACCTACAAAAAAAAATAGAGTCTTTCTTGTTCTTGGCTTTTACTTCTTGAATTTTTTGTAATTTGATTACATTAACCTTTGTTTGTGATTGTTGTGGTTGCTTTAGCCCTAAACACATCTCAAGCCGAGACCAAAGTAGCCGCATTGGAGCTTTGTGCGCAGCCTTAACAAGACCGAAGTTACCGCACTTATCAGTTACAATTGGCCGCACTTTTCCTAGTTGACTTCGGCAAGGGATTTTTCTAAGTTAAGTGGCCGCACCTTGCAAGCTTTCAAGCCCTAGTTATTATTTTCTATCCTTGGCTTAATTGCTTCTATTTAGATCTATCTTTTTCACTTGCCTTATTTAATTTGTTGAAATTTGTGGTAGATATATCTCATATTTTCTATCATAGATTATAAAAGGCATAGATAGATTTATTTACCATATTTAGCCAAACCATCATCTATATATATTTCATTAGGGCTACATATTTTATTTTCTTTCACCTTAGCATAAAGTTTTCGAGTCCTTTATTGCATTATTAGTTTCTTGCATTAGCCAAAAAAAAAATTTACATTCAAAACTTAGTCCTAGGAGGATAAAATTCACTAGGGGAAAAAGTAAGCTTTCCAAAAAAAAAAAGGATTGTCGAGTCTAGTGCAAGAACTTGAAGGACCAATTTTGGTGAAAATTCCATAGCCCTAGTCGAAATTCTCAAATACATACCTCCCAATCCATAATTTTTTTTTAAGCCCTACCTTGCAACTACAACATCCATACTAAGGGTTTAAATCAAAAAGAGGTAAAAATCCAAGTTTTTCTTTCTTTTCCTTCATTTTCTTTTCCTATTTTTGTGTATCGTGTACTGCAGTGCCCATACCGACCCCATACCGAACCCCTACAGCCTCGGTACGGGTTCTGTCGAGTCTAATTTGGTCGAATTCGAGTCAGTTTGAGCGATTTCGACCTTCTGTCTAGCTTGTGTCGAGTCCTTATTTGGTCATTCTTTGTTCTTTCTCTTGATTACTTTCTTTGATTGTCAAGTCCTTGCTTGAAGTGTTGTTTTGCCCAAAGCGGATTGCCCCAACAAGCTTGTCATAACCAATTAGAGAGAAGTGTGTGAGAGAAACACATTGTGAGCTGTTTATATTTTCTAACTTTTACATAGTTCTTTGTTTGTCTTTATTTGCAATGTCTAATAACCAGGGAAACGACTGGTACAAAATTTTCAGCCCAATTTTAAACGTAGCGCCCAATTTTCATCCCCTTCAGAATAAAACCCTAGAAAGCCACACACCCACCCGCTCTTATCTCTCTCTTCTAAAAAAGTGCGACCAAGAACCACAACAATGTCGATTCTTCTGTTCAACGCCGCCTCTATTCTATCCAATCGCCTTTTCATCTGCTCTCGCCATCTTAGCACCACCTCCTCGCCATCTTTCAGCTTCGTTCGCTTCATAGCTACTCTGTCTCCTTGTCAATCGTTGCTTCCGACTGTGGAGGAGCATCACCTCCATCTCTCCACCCTGTCGCTCCACAATTGCTTCGATTTTTGATAAGGTACCGCCAATGAAGGAAAGACTTAGTTGTTTTCTGTCTGATATGGTGAAGCCCAACAAAACATCTTGTAAGTATCCGTTATTTGATTTTTTTGGAGCTTAATTTCTAGTTTTTAGGGTTTTTTTTCTTTAGAGTTTAGATGTTTATGGTTGATTTTGTTTATTTGTTAGGGTTTGAAGCTTTGAATTTTGGGGTAGACAGAACTTATAATTGCCTAAGAGTATTTGATCCTGCGTGAACTGATTAGGAATCGAGGTACTGATTTTGTTTGAAGCTTTTTTTCTGTCATAAAGGAAGTATATATGAATTGTCAAACATGTAATTGAGGTACTGATTTTGTTTGTTTGTTCTCCACACAGGTGCTAAGGGACTTCATATGTGAGGTCTTCCGAAGCTCCACAGAGAATAACAACAGGAAGGCATCAGTGAAAAAACAATCTGCTGGAGAACTACGTCTTCATAAAGGTTTTATCTCCTAAATATTTCGCTTCTAATCTTCACCTCATCTATTCTTCACCTTGTTGAAATCTAATAAGAATTATGGGAGAATGCAGAATTTCTCAGAGTTGTGAGTGCGGTCCAATTCCCGTCGCCGTTTAGATGAGCTTTGATCAAGCTTGCTGGTGTTTCTAAACTTCCATTTCAATCCACTGTCATATAAGGTAAACCCTATTTTCTTTTCCGGTTCCCCTTCAAGGGTTTGGTTAATTTCAATTCTTAACTAAGTATGAGTCTGCATAAGGAATCTTATTTTCTTAGGATTTTAGGCAGAGAAATATGATAAAGAAACTCTCCCGTCATTGTATGATCTGTATAAAGGAAGAAAGTTTTAGTATATATTACCTTTTTGATGTGAAATCAGGGTGCCCTGACATGATATGGAACTCAATTTCAAGATACTATTTGCATGAATTTGATTCCTTTGGTTGTTTGATGAATTCAATCTTAAACAAAGGTAAATGGTTCTTGACAACCGATTACGTCTTATGTTAGCTCTTAATTGTTGTATATGATTAATAGGTTTAAAGTTCGGTGTTGTTGGTGCTGTAAAAATACTTTGAATCGTTTCGTGTGACATGAAACAAGATAAGGAATATATCCATATTTGATCTGCTTGATGCTTAGTAAATATAGTAGCCATCCTCCCATGGCTGCTTATTCAAATAAAGCGTCTCTTGTTGTTGATGCTGCGAGTTGGCACAAGAGGCTAGGTCATCTTCCTCCTCACAGGCTTAGAACTATGTCTCACATTGTAATGACAAATGAGAATATTTCTGGTTTAAGGTCTTGTTCAGTTTGTGCTCATTCAAGACAAGCCCGTTTACCCTTTCCTTTGAGTTCAATTAAGACTAAAGATGCTTTTGAATTGGTTCATGTGGATGTTTGGGGGCCTTATAAGGTTCCTACTTATGATCATTTTCGTTATTTCCTGACTTTAGTGGATGATTTTACACGAACCACATGGGTTCGGTTGTTGGTTGACAAAGCCAGCGCTTTCACCGCTCTTAAGCAGTTTATTGCTTTTTCTAAGAGGCAGTTTGGTAAACAGATTCATGCCTTTCGGTCTAATAATGCTCTGGAGCTAGGTGAAAGCCGAGAGCACTCTCAGTTCTTGCTTGACAAGGGCATCATTCATCAACAGTCTTGTGCAGCAACCCCTCAAATGGGGTTGTTGAGTGTAAACATCGCCACATTTTAGAGGTTGCTCGTAGTCTGATGTTTGAATCAGGTTTACCCAAGAGGTTTTGAGGAGATAATGTGTTGACAGCAGTCCACATTATTAATAAATTGCCGAGTAAATTGCTCCATATGAAGTCATCTTTTGAAATGTTGTTTAGTGTACCTCCCAGTTATGGTTATCTACGCAGCTTTGGTTGCTTATGCTTTGCTTCTACTCTTCAACAAGGGAGAGACAAGTTTTCTGCCAGAGCTTCACCTTGTCTTCTTCTTGGGTATCTTGGTGGCAAGAAAGGGTTCAAACTTTACAACATTGAGACCAAGGTTGTCTTCGTCTCTAGAGATGTTGTGTTTCATGAAGAGATTTACCCCTATAGATCAGTGTCTGCAGTCAATTCCTCTAATCACCCATCATTCTCCATCTTTCCACCATCCCTTCAACCTATTGATGATGAGATTGATAATGTTGCTAGCTCTCCTCATGCAGCTTCTCAACCTCCTGCTCCTCTTCGTTCATCCAGAGAGCACCATACCCCTTCTTATCTCTTAGATTATGTATGCTCTATGTGTTCAGATGTTGGTGTTTGCCTACACACTATCACTTCTACTTTTGACTTTCCTTCAACTTCTTCTCCCCTCTCCTCATCTCTTCCTGAGTTTGAACCTTTAACCTTTCATGAAGCTTGTGAATATTCAGTATGGCAGCAGGCAATGCAGGCTGAGTTTAAGGCATTAGATGACAATGCCACTTGGGATGTTGTTACATTACCAAAAGGAAAGAAAGCTATTAGTTGTAAGTGAGTTTTCAAGGTTAAGAGGAAAGCTGATGGGAGTATAGAGAGATACAAGGCTCGGCTAGTGGCTAAAGGGTTTACACAAAAAGAGGGGGTTGATTATAATGAAACTTTCTCACCGGTTGTGAAAATGACAACAGTGAGAGTTCTTGCCACTGTTGCTTTGCAACGGAATTGGCCAATATTACAACTTGATGTTAATAACGCTTTTCTCCATGGTCACCTTGATGAAGAGGTGTACATGAAAGTTCCTCCTGGAATGGTTGTTCATGGCAACAATCAAGTTTGTTTGTTGAAGAAGTCTTTATACGGATTGAAGCAGGCTTCCCCACAATGGTACGCCCGCCTATCTCTAGCTTTGCTTAACAGGGGTTACATTTTGTCTAAGAATGATCACTCGTTGTTCTGTTGCAAGAAGAAGGGTCTGTCTACATTTGTGGCAGTATATGTCGACGATATACTGATCACAGGCAGTGATAATGTCGAGATGCATGCTCTTAATCAATTCCTGGATACAGAATTCCGAATTAAAGATCTGGGCGGGTGTTTTAAGTTTCTTCTTAGGCATTGAATTCATCAGAACTGATGGGGGTCTCTTGCTCAGCCAGCAACGTTTTATTCATGATATTTTTACTGATTTTCCTTGCCCTGCTCCACCTGTCGTGTGCCCTCTTGAGCCTAACATTCATTTGTCTCCTGATGTTGGGATGTTGCTTGATGATCCAACAGCTTACAAGAGACTTATTGGCAAGCTTAATTTTCTAGTGCATACGAGACCCGATCTTGCATTTACAGTTCAGTATCTCAGCCAGTTCCTTCATTCTCCTCGCACATCTCATATGGATGCAGCCCTACACGTCCTTCGCTATCTCAAAGGGACGGCCTCTAAAGGTCTTCTCCTCCTTCCCAATTCCAAGTTCACTCTTCGGGCATACTGTGATGCCGATTGGGCAAGTTGTCCAGTCTCCCGTCAATCTGTAAGCGGGTATTTGGTTTTTCTGGGCTCATGTTTCATATCATGGAAATCTAAGAAGCAGCAAGTTGTCTCCCTTTCTTCTGTAGAGGCCGAGTATAGGTCTATTCGGCGTGTTTGCACTGAGCTCGCCTGGTTAACTAGGCTTCTTCATGATTTTGATGTCCCCGACATCACTCTGGTGCCAATCAAGTGCGACAATCAGGCCGATGTGTATATTGCTCGCAATCCCGTGTTTCATCAGTGCACGAAGCACATAGAGTTGGATTGCCATTACGCCCGAGAAAAATTACTTGAAGGTTTGGTAACCCTTGATCATGTTCCTTCATATGCCCAGCTCGCTGATTTCTTGACAAAGAACATACCTGGTGTCAATCTCCGGCCGATATTGCGCAAGATTGGAGTCGTTGAGCCATCGTCTCCATCTTGAGAGGGGTTGTTCGGATTATGAATTGTGGGCTTATTTTTGTATGGGTCGGGTTATAACAAATAGGGCTTGCTCAGATTGTATAGATATAAAAGCATTTTTATCATCATCACTTCTGTGTTCACAAATACACATAGAAATTCAAATGAAAAGTTTGCAGAGAAAAACTCATCTTCCATTTTCGATCCAAGCTCAAATCTCAGATTGAATTACACTCCAACATATAGAAACTAGCTGGTGATTTAAATTTGTTTGGTTTACCACTAAACCTAGCCTTAATCCTTATCCAACAACACACACGTTGACTATGACACCGGCGGCCCTACTTACCTTTCCGCTTGTGAATATTTGATCCCCTTTCCAAAACTACGAGCCCCAAAATTATTGTTGAGATTATCCACTATCCAAATTATATGGAGGCGAAGCGAACTAAGCCCGTTATCGTAGCGATGAAGGGCCACCCCGGCACCGGCAAATCCACGCTGGCGCGGGCCATCGCCGCCGATCTCCGGTGCCCCCTCCTCGACAAGGACGACGTCTACGGCGCCACCTTCTCCGTCTTCCACCACCTCTCCTCATCCTCCTCCGCCGCCGACGCCGACCGCCTCGTCAACGACCTCTCCTACGACTCTCTCTTCCGCCTTACCGCCGCGCAGCTCCGCGTCGGCATCAGCGTCGTCATAGACTCCCCCCTCTCGAACCGCTCCCGCCTCGACTCCCTCCTCTCCATCGCCGCCGAGGACGGCCGGGGCGCCGCCGTGGTCATCGTCGAGTGCCGGCCGGGGGACGATGCGGAGTGGCGGCGCCGGCTCGAGCGGCGCGGGGCCACGGGAGGGGCCAGCTGGCATAAGGCGGCCACGTGGCCGGACCTCGAGCGGATGGTGGAGCGCTACGGCGGTTGCTTCGAGTATGATGCCGGGGATGTGCCGAAGCTGGTGGTCGACACCACGGCGCCGGTGGGGATTGAGGAGGTGTTGTCGACTGCGACGGCGTTCATCCGATCTCACTCCACCATCCGAGAATCCGAGAATTTTATTAAAGGTTGAATTTCGATCGAAGTCTTTGTAAAATATCCAAATCCACATGAAATCCTATTTAAATTTGATTGAATCAATCTCTCCGTGATTCGATTTCGCTTTGTGAGCATTTGGATTATGAAAATTAGACCAAATGTACAATAAGTTGGATTAATTATCCTTGTATCTTAAACTTTCAATGGGATATGTAAATTAAACAACATGAGTATGATTGATGAAACAAAAATGAAAGAATAATAGGAGAAAATTACAACAAGATGACTAGTAATTTTGTTGTGAGAAAATTTTAGCTAACTAACTACGGTTTGTCTATCCTATACTCTAATGGAAAATATTTTTCAACATCCGAATTAATAATCGGCTTGTTGTTCCGCTTGTTTGCTACTCCGTACAACTTTATAGTGGCTTTTGGAAATGGTGCAACACTCTTGAATTTGGTGACGAAAAGACGGTCATTAATCATGTTTTTCATGTGTTTTTTTCTATTTGGACATAATTGCACAACATTGTCCCTCCAACTATAATTGAGTCGATTAAGGAGAATATCAACGGCCAATGTAGGGTTTTCAAACATAGTGAGTGATGTGGGATATTGTGGGGTGGTTAGAGATATTGAAGAAAATGAGATTTGTGAGTTTTTTGATGGCATCATTCATTGATTATTTGATGAAGATGGTTTGTTATTATGACCCCTTTATGAATCATTAATCCAATTTTATTGTAGGTGCACTTATAGTAATTTTCTTTTTAACAAATAAACTCTTTGATATGTCAAATATAATTTATCTTACCCCAGAACGACATTGTAATATCTCATCCTACTTACGTCGATGACTATTACTGCATTGTTTTTCACCCACCGCTACTTGTGACAATGATTTTGTAGTGGAAAAATAAAAAAAATTAACGGTGAATATATTATTTTTTAAAACGAAACACTAAATTTATGTGCAATTTTATATAATTTTTAAATTATTGGGTTGTTTTTAATTTTATGAAAAAGTACCATATATTACGGGTGCTTTTCTGTAATTTACCCTCAATCTTGTGAAATTAGCAAATCTAGCCGCAGCACTCAAAACGCCAATGTAGCTCTGCACCTAATAAGAAGCGGTCCGTCGGAAGCTTCCTCCCTCTCATCCTCTGAGATAGTTAGAGAGAGAAAGCTTCCGCCATCGCTAGAGAGAGAGAGCGAGAGAGATATGGAGTACGAAGTGAGGGCGGTGGTCGGTATAGAGACCTGCTACGCCTCCCTCCCCCTTTCTCTCATCCAACGCCTCGAATCCTCCTCCCGCCTCAATCCAAACAACATCCTCTCTCTCCAGCTCCGTTCCACCTCCAACCCTTCCCTCATCTGGCACGTCGCCTGGTCCGGCTCCGCCTCATCCTCCTCCGCCATCGAGGTTCGTCCATCTCCCTCCCTCCCTCCCCCCTCTCTCTCTAGCTTTACACTTTTTTCGATTTTGATTGCTCAATCTATTTCTTTCTCGATGATTCCCTTTCAGGTTTCTCAGCAGTTTGCAGAGTGCTTAGGACTTCCAGATCGCTCCCTTGTCGTTGTTCGAGCTCTTCCAAGTGTCCCTAAGGCTAGTTTTGTTACAATTGAACCGCTGACGGAGGATGATTGGGAAGTTCTCGAGCTCAACTCGGATGCTGCTGAAGCTGCTATCTTGAGCCAGGTAAGCCTGCAAATTCATTTCACACAGAGCCTTCAGGTCATATTTAAAAGTGATAGAATTAGGTTCGAAGAACCAGTAGGGTTTAGTGGAGAATTTAAATTTCCTAGTGACGATTGTAATTGAGGTTCACTAACAAGGAATTTGAGGAGTTGATTTTTTTTCTTCAATTTTTCATTTGATCCTGATGGCAGAATTGGACAAAGAGATAATTTTGTGACTATATTCGTATAGAACTGAAAAGTACTACGGTGTATTAGGTTGCCAAAGGAAATGACTTAATTTTCTAGATATTCTTTAGGATTTGTTCTTCTTGGTGTAAGATCATTTGTCATCCTCTTTAGCTGAGCCATCTGAGTTTTGACAACCCAAATAACATGAAACCATAATAAACCTCCTAAGATGTCTCTACCAATTCAATTTATCTGTTGACTGTGATTCACTTATTCCTTGACCTGGATAAATGGTATGGTTTTCCAAGGATTTATGAAGTCTTACAAGCAAAACCTTTAAGACGTCAAGAAAATGTACTTATATAGTTATATTTATCCACCAATGAAGGATGAGAAAGAAATTATTCTAAGTTTGATATATATTTTTTTTAACTATGACAGGTCCGAATTCTCAATGAGTCAATGAGATTTCCTTTGTGGCTGCATGGGCGTGCTGTTGTTACATTCGTTGTGGTTTCAACTGAACCAAAGAATGCAGTAGGTAAGACAATTAATATTGATTATTCTTAAGAAATATCTTATTTATAAAGGCCTGGTTCAGTTGTTAGCTTTGGGTTAAAAATCTTCAATACGTTCGAGTAACTTTTTCTTTATGTTCTTTCTGAATTATTAACAAGGTATAATTAGTGTAATTTGCAACATAGTTGATGTTGAAAATTGTCACCATTGTCAAAATACTCTGTGACAGAGCTTTGCAGATCAACATGGGGTTGTAGATATTCCGATCAACCTCTGGGAGACTTTAATCCCCTGACAACGTTTTCCGAAAACATTGCATCATTAAAACACCAGAGACTTATAGGAATGGCTAGACTTCGTATTTATATGAATTCTTAATGATTTTGTGAATCTATTCCTGGGGTACAACTACCCCCAATACTCTTCTTCACTGGATATTTGTTGTAAATCTAACTTTATCTATGCCATTTTATGCACTTCTATTTTGTTTCTATGTGAAGATTAAAACTCGATGCAATTGCAACCTTGGTGCAACAAAAGTGAATGATGTTTCTGCTCAGAAAACAAAATAAATGGCATTCTTTGTTGTGCAGTGCAACTTGTTCCTGGGACTGAAGTTGCAGTTGCGCCGAAGCGGCGCCAGAAATCTGGAAGTTACTCCAAAGATTCCAATATGCAGCCATCAGATGGATCTCATCCCTTTGAACCTGTGCTTTTACGTGTTCAAGATTCAAAGAAGATTTTAATTCACAATTGTAACATCGGAGACGTTGATGTCAAGATAGACCTTTCTACTATTGCTTTGATGCATCCAGATACTGGGAAGAGTTATTTGTTTGACCCTCTTCAGGTAGTTGTGCTGATTCCTAGGGTACAATTGAAGGCAAAATTAAAAGCTGATACAAAGGAGGGTACGCTGAAAAAAAAACTAAGTTCCTCTTCAAGGGAAGCCAATGGTCGAACTTCAACTCGTGACACTGAAAGCCGTTACGTAATAGTTCAGATTCTGTTCTCTGAAAATGTAGCAAAGGGGCATTTGATGCTTTCTCTTCCACTTCGTTGTTATCTTGGAGCAAGTGTCCATTCATGTATGTTTCTTCTATAATGTTCTCAGGCCATCTCAAAATTCATATCTTATTATTTATTAAGACAACCTTTTTGCATTTCCCACTTATAAACAAATAAGTGTACATTAAGATGTGTGTGTCTGTTGTGGAGGGTGGGTGGTGGGTGGGAAGATTAAGACGATATAATAAATGAATTGATTTGCATATGTATATATTAAAGTATTCTCTTGTTATTTATAGTAACGGCTTCTCAATGCTTGCAGGGATTTATGTGCAGAGATATGCCAATCATTTAAAGAAGGATCTTCCAGCATTTTTATTTTCTCCATGTCAATTTATGATGCTAAAAAGGAATAACAGAGAGCCCAAAAACAATGATGTAGAAACAATTGAAAACGATTCCTTGTCTAAAAGTGTGGTTCCTCAGTATTCAGAAGAGAATATTGGCACGCCTGATTGGTCAATTTATCACAAGCATGTCTCTTCATTACCTTTTGAAGTGACCAGTAAGGAGATTGAAGATGTAGCTAATCTTTCTGATGCACGGAAAGGGATTCATGGCCTTCTTCATACATGGTTTAAAGCACAGTTTAATGCTATTAAATCAATGGCTGGAGTTGAGCCCAGTTGTTTGGTTTTGGGTCCTATAACTTTTCTTCACATTGACCTTGGAGCTCCTGGATTTGATGAAAAGCTGCAGATGTCGTCAATGGATTTTACTCATAGAAGAAGAGGTGCTAGGGAACCATCAAAGGAGATCTTGTGTTCTTTAAGCAGTAGCTCTGAACAGCCAAATCATAAAACTTTTGAAGCATATGAGCTCTCCATAGGACCAAACAGCAAGTCTGCTTATCTAACTTCTGTAACCGAAAATCTGATGATTGGAGATGCTCTATCCTTTGAATCTGTTAAGGAGGAAGCATTTAACCATCAGTTTAGTTCCACGTCATGTGACCTGAATTGGTTAAGTGGACCAGCTTCTGATGTCACTAATAGTAGGTATTTCCACTTTGAACTTTTATATATATAACTGTTAGTTTTAGGATGCATTTAGACAGATATCTAAAGCTTGTTTGGATGCCATGCATATAATGTAAGATGCTTTTTGCTCATAATTCTTTATAATGGTAAACAGGCTGACAAGGTGCCCAAAAAAATCATTTCTTGTTCATCCGAACAGGTCCTTAGCTCCCCCAATGTTGTATAATGCTTCTGCAAACTGGCATTTGCCATCAACTAGGAAGGGCTTATGTTGCTAGTGTAGCTCAGCTAGTCAGCCCTAGTTGATAAAAGTGGATAAAGAGTTATATGTAGAAAATAGTATAGGCTTGTGCTTTGATGCACTTCTTTAATTTCGGTTAGCTATGTCAAACTTGCATAAGAATATGACTAATCTCCCAGGAACTCATTTTTACGTCATTTCTTCTCAGGGCTAAAGAAGTTGTTGTCTCCTGTTTCTGGTTTGAAGTTCACTACCAACATTCCACTTCCAGGACACATCTTGATTTATGGGCCTTCTGTAAGTTCATCTCAGTTAAATGAATATTTCTGTGCTCTTTATTTGGGTGTGGACTGTGGAACAGTTACTATCCATCATGAGAAAATAGTATGCCTTCCGTTGTTCAACAGTTTTGATGGCAAAGTAATCATCTTTAAATATGCCATAATTATGCTCTATCCTTGATATTCTAAAACACCAAGTAGCTTACGAACTGACCTTCAACCCCTCCTAATATCTTTTTCCCTGGAAGAAAGGACCTTCAATCTGTCTGTGGTTGTTGTTTCATCAGATTTTTGACACCGTTATTAACAATTTGACCATCTCCAAACTATGGCAACAGGAAATACCTCATCTTATAACTTATTCCTTACATAATGCGACGAATGTTTTACAAGATTGTTGGTTGCTACAAATGTATAATTGCTTTGTGGGCCACTAAATGGTCTGCCGTGGGGACCTTGATAGTTGGTCTCTTAGGTGAAAGGGTGATGAAGTTGAAACTTCTTGTTTGTTTTCTGTGATTCTTTTTCCTCCTTGTTTCTATGTTAGGACATCTGGAATACTTTCTGGGTTATTTGCTGCTTCTGTCTTTCCTATTTTTGAATTTCGAGTTAGGGAAAGGGTTCATATTCTTAGACTCGTGTTTTTCCCCCCTCTACCTTCAAGCTTCAATTGTCTTTTCAAAATCAGAAACTGTAGATGTAGGTGAACTGAGCTTCGTTGAGTGCATGATTTGTATAGAAAGGGAAAAAAAGAGGACAAAGAGAATTCGGATTGATTGGGTTTATGTGATCCATCTGATCTAATGTTAGCAGATCTGTCATACCAAATAATGGATGTGTTTTTATTATCAGGGTTCTGGAAAGTCCCTATTAGCTTCAGCTGTTGCTAAATCACTTGAAGAAGATGAACCCTCAGTGCACATGTAAGTATCTGTACTTAAAATTCATTATTTATCTTTTTCCACTGTTATTTGGCTTGTTGTGTGAACTTTGAAGGTTGTCTTCAATCTTTTATTGATTTTTTAATACCTATTCTTATTAATTTATTTTATCATATGCGATTCATTGGCCCAATATGAAAATAGATCAAGGGCATTATGCTGCCTTGTCAGTTGTCAATCTGGTTAATGAAGCTTTAATACTGCCTGGGCCTCTGTATGGGCAGATTGAACGAAATATGAACACCTACATCCTACCCCATTAACCCTTCTTTTTTCAGAATACGATGGAGTTTTTTTTGCTGCTGTTTTTATTGTTGATGTTTCACGTTTCGTTGTTTTATACGGGTGTCAATAGTGAGTCTTATATTTGCAGAGTATATGTACCATGTTCAACATTTGTTTCGGAAAAGGTCATGACAATTCACCAAAAGTTTCAACGTTTTGTATCTGAAGCACTGGATCATGCACCTGCTCTCATCATACTTGACGATCTTGATAGAATTATCCCATCATCGGTCGATTCTGAGGGACCTGATGAATCTGCTTCAGTTGCACTCACTGAATTGGTCATTGACATAATTGATGAGTATGAGGTGATGAAACAAATGAGTACATTTTCCTTCTTCTTTTTTCCCCTTACAAGGGACGAGTTTTATGGCAGTGGGGATGAGGGAGATTTGCATGTTATGGATCGTTTTGGTCTTTTTCCCCTTACAAATGAGTACGTTTTGGTCTTTTATATGAGGCAGAATTCCAATCTTTAAAGATACGGTCTAGTTTCCAAACATCAGACCATATCTCTAAAGATTGGGATTCAGTCCTGGAGCAGAGCAGGCCATACAACTAAACTACGAAACCAACACACAGACTAATCAAATGAGAATTCTCCCAACACTACAGCATATGATTGATAAATTAATCCCTTCAAAGCATCAAAATTAACCGTTGGATAGTTAAGCACAACAAAATCCTAAAGCAAATCAAATGGATGAAATTTTGTCAATTGAACTCTAGCATACTTCTTCTAGAAATTATCATTGATTCCTATCATTCATACGCTGTAGTGTTGGGAGTATTGTCATTTGATTAGTCTGTCTGTCTTTGGAGATTATGTTGCCTCCACGAATGCTGTCTATTTTGTCATGCCAGCAGCTTCCACTGCAAGATGGACAAAGTGTTCATAATAGCAAGGAACATGTTTCTATGACACAGATTTGTTATGTTTATTCTAACTGTGTTTAGTTTATTGATTTTTAAATGAAAGCAAGAGACAAGTTGCATGTGTACATTCTCTAGGTATTTTAATGACGAAAAGAGATTATTTTATTAATGATTTTTAGTTTATTCTAACTATGTTTAGTTTATTATTTCTTGGACTTTCTTGTATAGGCTATTGTATAAGGGATTCATGATTCCTTTCTCATGAATCTTAGACTTTTTATGTGTTTGTTTAATCGTATAGGAAAAGGGCATGGGCTCCTGTGGACTTGGTCCAATAGCATTTGTCGCATGTGTCCAAACTCTTGATAGCATACCTCAATCACTAAGAACTTCAGGTATCTTCATCCTCTTTATTAAGTGCGAGCGTGTTTGGTAAAATACTATTACATTGTTAAGAGCACTGGCACATTAGGAGCATGTACCCAACACGCTCTAAGTAGGTTTAAAACTGAATATCTTTTAGAAAGTTTAATACTCCGTCTGTTATTACTTTTCAATGTATGTTCATTCTAATTTTTGTCAATAAACCTAATTTGTTTGATGTTCAGGAAGGTTTGATTTTAATATACAACTACCCGCTCCTGCATCGTTGGAACGAATGGCTATTTTGAAACATGAAATTCTGAAGCACTTTTCAGAATGCTCTGAAGATATTTTGCATCATGTAGCTTCTAAAGCTGATGGATATGATGCCCATGACTTGGTACATATTTACAAGCTTCAAGTACCCGGTCTATAGGATCTAGTTCAACAGATAAGTGATAACTCATGTTTCCAATTCTGATCATGCAGGAAACCTTAACTAATAGGAGCATTCTTGTTGGCATGAGTCATTCGGTGGACCCTGATGCTGTTTTTGAAGGGACAGGGAGGCAAAGTTTATTAGCAGATGATTTCATGCAAGCTATGGAGGAGTTTGTCCCTTCATCCATGCAGGATGTAACTGATTCTTCATTGTCTGGACGTCCTGGTTGGGAAGACATAGGTGGCCTTGTGGATGTAAAAAGTTCCATAAAAGAGGTATATATAATGTTTTTCCTATTTAATGCTGTTTGTATTTCCCACCCCTGTTTTCTTTGAAATCATCTCCTTTCGCTATTATTTCTATGATACGGTTAAAACACGAAAAGAAAGGGAAAAAAAGAAGCCATCTTTTAAAACCCTGAAGTATAAAATGAATATTTCATTCCATAAACTCGAATGAATGATATATACACCAGAGATTACATTTTAGGACAATAGGACCAGTGTCACGGTTTATGGTTGTTATTGCCTAAAACAACAACCAAATTCCCAAGTAATTTACAATCACAGACCTTCCAGTTTGCATGTGTAGGCATAAAGGTAGCTAGCATGCATAGTGTTCTAAAAGACGCTAGGTGGCCTCTAGGAGGTGGGTGGCCTCCTAGCGCCTAGGAGGGGGCCAAGGTGGAATTAGAACAATCTGTATTAGTTCCTTTTATTTCAACCCTTATCACATGTCCATAATCCATCTAGACTAATAATAATTCATAACATCATCCATAAACTTAAAATCATGGTCCTTGCCTCGCTCTATAAATCAAATAAGCTCAAAATCATGTGTTCAACAGTTTTATAAAAGAAACCTCTGATGAAGCATTTTCACTTGGCAATTGGGAAAGGTAAACCCTAATCAAACAAATAATGAACAAATTTATGAATCAGTTGCTAATTTACTAATTTAGGTTAGTGTCGGGCTTTAGATTTGTGAGTGAGGACTGATGAGCGACAAAATAGTGGATACTTTATAACCCCTAACTTTTTAGCTGCCTAGAGCGCCTAGCCCAATGCCTAACCCGCCTAGGCATAAAAATTCCTAGGTGAGTTGCCGCCCTAGGCGCGATGTTTAGAACACTAAGCGTGCAATGTTCAACAAGTATACAATATTATAGGTTGATGCCCTTTGACACTATTTCAGATACTGTGCTTGAAAATTATTGAAAAATGTTTCAAGACAAAATACCCCCTTTGCTGGGTACAGGCAATTCATAGTTAACTCTTGTGGAGTTTTCATGTAATGTCTTTCGTTGCTTGCAGATGATTGAATTACCTTCCAAGTTTCCCAATGTTTTTGCTAAATCACCTCTAAGATTACGATCAAATGTCCTTCTATATGGCCCCCCTGGTTGTGGAAAGACGCACATTGTTGGGGCTGCTGCTGCTGCTTCATCACTGAGATTTATATCAATTAAAGGACCCGAGCTTTTGAACAAATATATTGGTGCTTCTGAGCAATCGGTAAGAATTTATTTTATGAGAAATCATATGTCTCTCTCTCAGTCCTAGATATTCTTCACTGAATGTGTAGACCTCTCAAGTAAGCTATTACACAAGTTCTCACTAATAGGCTTGATCTTAGGTGCGGGATGTATTTTCAAAAGCAGCGGCTGCAGCACCTTGCCTACTGTTCTTTGATGAATTTGATTCTATTGCACCAAAGAGAGGGCATGATAATACTGGAGTTACTGATCGTGTTGTCAATCAGGTTGCTTTTTCAATTGGGTATCATATCTTCTGCCATTTGATCATTTCGGAAATGAATAACATGATTTTGTTTATATTGCCTTGCAGTTTTTAACCGAATTGGATGGAGTAGAGGTCTTGAATGGTGTATTTGTTTTTGCAGCAACAAGGTTTGTGTTTGTTTTGGAATTTGGTTGTATAATAGCTTCCATTCTCCTCTCAAGCAAGTGAAAACCTCCCCAGTTTTATCAGGAGGTTGGCTATTGGCGAAATTATTACTTGATGATTTTTTTACAAAAAGATAAGCGTAGATTAACAATAATAAGATAGGTAGAAGATTGTATCATTTGGCAGTGTGATATTTTCTTTATGAAGACGAACCCTTTTTTTTCCTCCTGGAAAACATCTACCAATAAGATTTAAGGAAGTGAGGTAATTATATTTTCAAATGTAAAAAATGCAGTCCCAATTGTGCTATTGGGCTTCAGTTCAGTTTATATTATAGCAAAAGAAAGAATTGACTTTTTGTATTTGAAATATTGTTACACTCTAAGCATAATAGTTAAGATTGTTGGCCTCTTCGATTCTGTGTGTTATACTCTTGAAACGTTTTGTACAAGCAAAATCCCGTTGGTTTATTTAATCAGTTTTGCTGTCATGGACCTCTATGTCCTTTCACTGACGAGATTATTTGGGGGGAAGTTGATTATTAATCGCTGATGCAACAATGTTTCAAAATGTTTGGAGGACTTGACTGGGAGATGCAAGTTGAGTGATTATAAGTATTCTTGTATTATGAAAATTACATTTTTTGTCTTTTTTTTTTCCATACTGCAAAGTGTAATTTCAAACACTTTTAATTGCTTTTCTCAAATTTGCCTTTAACTTCAATCACAACTTTTTTGGGTCCCTTTGCTGGTTCTGCAAATGCAATGAAATATGGCTAATATTATTGATTTGCTCTCATATTTTTTTTCTCCTAAATTTTCCTTTGTATATGTCTATTCCTCCTTCGCTTCTTCTCGGGAATCATCACAAGTTTTAGTCTTTATGACCATGTTGAAAGAAACTGAATGGCAGAACTAATATTTGATTCTCTGACTGGATAGTCTATGATCACTTGATCAGAATTGCTACCCTAAAAGTTGCCTTCGAAAAAATGGGGTAGTCATTTCCAGAATGTCATTTTAGTAGATGTAATTGTACAATCCATTTCATTGAACGTGTATATGTGACTTGGAAATTGGAACCATGTGACTTGTAAAATCTATTTTGAGAAAAAATCAGCATCATTGGCTTTCCATAACATGTTAAAACATTCCTTGTGTGCTTATTAAATGATGTAGATTGAAATTTACTTTTGTTTTGCTTGTGGTTTATCTGCCCTTCCTGTCTAACAGTCGACCGGATTTGCTGGATGCTGCATTGTTGCGACCTGGGAGGTTGGATCGTCTTCTCTTCTGTGATTTCCCTTCCTTGACAGATAGATTGGATATTCTTAAAACTCTTTCACGGAAGGTATCAATGGATCGTTTCTACTCTCTCTATAACAAAATTTATGATGGTGATGATGATGATAATGATAATATGGAAGTGAACTACTCATTGACTGCAATTTCTTTTAATCTATTTTTTCCTTCGCAAATAGCCAAACACATCTTCTCCGCTTGTGAGCATGTTATCAAACATCCGTTTTTTGCTACAACCTTTCAATTGTGCACTTTTGATGGGATATAGTCCAAGCAGCACGTGTTATCAAGCAAATAAAAAACATTTTTTTGCTACTAATAGTTGAATACTCATGTGACGTTTTAGATATGAATTGACATGGTTTGTTTCTACTTTGCTTTATAAGTTGCCGTTGGCAGATGATGTTGACTTGACAACCATTGCACATATGACCGAAGGTTTTAGTGGTGCGGATCTTAGAGCACTCCTGTCAGACACAGAAGAAGCAGCTATTAAGGAGCTTAGGCTCGTTGCTGATGAAGACAAACCCAAAAAATCACTACTTTTCACAAATGAGCTATTGCAATCTGTTGCATCTAAAGCCAGACCATCAGTATCTGAGTCAGAGAAGCAAAGACTCTATGGCATTTATAGCCAATTTTTGTCTAGTAAAAAATCTGCTGCCTCACAGGTAACTTCTTTCTCGCCTACTCTTACTTTTCTCAATTTCTCATGTGCCAAAACACAAATGGATTCTTAACCTTCATAGTGATATCTTGGTAACATCAAAAAAATTGTCAATCCGCTCCTGTTCTCGTTAGAGGCACACATGCTTGTTTGCCGTTGATGCTTCTGTTTGCAGCATTGAATCTGTTAATGAACTTCGCTGACAAATGATTTTACTGCAGTCAAGGGACAGGAAAGGCAAAAGGGCAACGTTGGCATAAGTTTTCTGCCAGCTATATTCTCAAGAAGCAAATGATCCAAGACCCTGGGTGCACATGCTGAACCCAAGAACAGTCGAACAATTGAGCCTTTGAGTGCACATGATGTGGCTGCACTGTCCATACTCATTTATGCGTCTAGATTACTTGGTTATTTGCCTCGAGTGCACATTATGTATTCTTGTTGCAATTGCTTGTATTTAGGAGTTAGCCAATTGACAATGCTAAAAGAGAAACCAATAACGTGTCTGAACAGTTTGGGCATGCAATAGGTGTTTACTGTTGAGTTCAAATTTTCAATTTCCAGATTTGAGATACTTGTCGTTCTTTGAATGTGATGGAAAGCACTAAAACTGAAACAAGATGAAAGGATGTAACGAATCAAATGAACAGAATAGATACCTTGGTAGCAAAATCTGCAAACCATGTTTCAAGCAATTCACTTCACAACTGAGTGGTATGATTTTTACCTTGTCTTTCAAGCGAAATCGGTATGAGCTTACTAGTATTGGTAACACTTTCCTGGGTTCATTTACAGTGGGTTAAGATTCGGACAGACCGGAACCAAACACATCACATTCGGGCACTTCATGTTTGCTTGTGTTTTCGCCCTTCAGAATCACCACCATCTATGCGTGCACTGAGGATCGAATCTGCACGACTATCGCCAAATGAGAATGAATTGCATGAAAAGCCCTGTCATTTCTTCTTCGTCAAGGTCTTCACCAGTCCCTTGATAATCTTCCAAAACCACGTCAAGTTCATTGCAGCCAGGACCGATGGCACAACAAATACCAAAAAGTATCCGAATGGGTGCATCTCGATGACCTGCAATTCCCATTAGCAATGCCAATTAGAAACACGGCTAAAAGGATATCAACAACCAGATAAGTTTGTTTTAGGTTTAGGGTATCGAGGCTGAGGGAAAACAAAAGGCATTTTTCTTCCTGTGCTACACTTGGCATAATAGACATGCTCATGAGATTTCTCATTTCCCAATTCATCTTCGACGAATCTCCATAACAAACTAAAGACAATATGGATCACTTCACACATTCGTGACTTTTCTCTCAATGCTTCATCCTTTCTAACTAAAATTCTTCCATTGCATCGCCATCAATCACAAACCTTAACATCACCGCTCCCATAACCCCACCACCATAATGGTAAGGGTCACAAAAAAGAAGTCATATTCGTCCACCTAACTTTAGCATTTTTTTCCCTTTTAAGGGATGCCCTTATTAAGTCCCATATGTATCAGCACTATCCTTACAATTCATCTTTCCCTACCTAATTTTTCTCTTAGACTTCATCTTTCTTAACTAACTTCATCCATGGTATCAATCCCAACCCTTAACATCGCCATCTTGCAGCTAACATCACCATCCTACCACTTAATTCCTTTTAGAGGTGGGCATTTCCAATTTCCAATTAATTGAAAGAATTAAGCTTCTAACAAGGAGATAAACAGGCAGCAAGAATCACTTATTAATTGAAAAGGTGGAAATGCCCACCCCTAATTCCTTTCCCTTCCTGGGTTTGTCCCACTTAACAAAGTCCTATTCGTGTCAGAACTCTGCCATAGCTATCCTCCTCAAGTTCATTGTTCCGCTCACTTTCACTTTCATGATCATGTGTAAATTTGAAACTTATTCATCCAGCTCAAAGCTTAAATGTGAAATGATTTAAGGCAAGAAATGGACAATCAGTTAAATAGAAGAAAATGAAAGGTTGAGCAAAAATATAGTACCTGGTCATAGTGCAAGTAAACATGATAAAACATGTAAACAAACAGCAGAACTCGGGCAACCTGCAATTATAGTTGTACAAATGTCATTATTTGCTTGCTTGTTATACTTCATTTGACTCTTTATAATCGCTCCATGATTTCTTAGCACCCTTTCTTCTACAATGATCCAAAAAGAAGGAAAAATCCTCCCCGGCTCAAATTTCTTACTTTAGGCCTTGCTTTACTAAGCAATTATCCATGTATATAAATCAAACTACACTCACCAGCCAAGCGAAAAATATCAATACGCCATTGATGAGATATGCACCCGATCTCTTCAATCCAGCTATATCAAGAAACCTTCATGATGGGAAGAGGCAATGGATTTGATCAGAAAACACACGAGCACAACAAGCAAAACACAGCTGACACAAAACTTACCAACGCATATTAATCTCTGGTGTAGTCACCTCAGATATAAGCACCATAAATGTATAAAGCTGTCCTTCCCCAGATAACATAGCATAAGCAACTGCAATTCCTGATATAGTGTGATGTAGAACCTGTAACAACCACAATAAGCATAATATGGTGTGAGAAATCACCATTTGCATGCTCAGAAATTTCGTATACTGATGATTTTTTTTTTCTTTAACACTGCTATACTTTGACAAATTAAGCATTCAGGTATACAATCATTTTCTCCCCTATTCATGTCAGATATATGGGACCACTTCTATCCTTTAAGCCCTATGGAAAAGTTTGTACTAATAATAATCTAGGTCTCAGATAACAACCAGACGAATTTCCTCTTTGGTAATATAGGAAGTAGAAACATGAGATAAAAAAATCTTAACAGTCAGCGCTATGGACTAACAATTGATAGTCACCCAATTTTTTCCATGTACGGTCTTTACAAAATTTTGTTTAGCACTTTAGTGACACAAATAACCCATGGGTTTGTGGCTTTCTTTACCAATAAAAACGAACATTATTTAGTCAAGCTAGAAACCCCTGGAGAAAGATAATTTAATTGGGGGAGGGGGTCATTTGAACAGCTAATAAAGCAATAACAAAAACACATGAAGAAAATGCTTCAGTTCACTAAAAAGTCTAGACGCCCCCAAAAAGATGCAAAGACAAAGGACTTACAAACTCTTTTCCACCTAAAGAAGGATAAAACCACAAAAGCAGTCCAAGGTCAGCAATAAAGTATCCAACTGAAACCTGCCACGGTATAGCATCCAAGTAAGCGTGATAAAAACAATATGGATACGGGAGTTACATGATTACTTAATTTGCTGAGATTTTTTTGGCAATATCATCATATATATAATAGCTTCTATGTCACTGATAGTTACTTATCAATCAACTGGTATCCAAAAAACATACTCCTCTAGGCTCAATTAGTGATATATGGGATTTTGCAGTTTTCTCATTTAGACTGAATTAACTAAAGGTACAATTTTTGGTCTCCAGCATACAGAAATGACCAGAATACAAAGTACAAAGACAGATGTGATGATAACAGCATAAGCTGTAGAAACATAATATTCTAGAACAGCCATCTGCTACTACCATGTACGAAGGTAAAAGGTTCAACACAAGGAAAATAAGTGACGTCAATGGACAGTAATTAATACTCACGCCTAATGTGAAAGTGGAAAGTAGCGAACTACGGAATGTAATAGGGCTAGCCAAATGATCATCTGCAAATAGATCTGACCAGAATACGAAGTACAAAGACATAGCTGCAATGAAAACGGCATGAGTAGTAGACATCCCACTGCAGAAAATGTAGGGAAAATGCACTGTTAAAACTCAAAACAATAAGGGGATGAGAAACAGCAAACAGAAAAGGCAGAGAGGAAAAGGGGGCTTAGGACAAAATATACCGGTTTTTCCATTCGACCCTCTGCATCTTAGTAAGACCTCCATAGCTCCTGAAGTATAGGGTACTAAAAAGCTCAGCTAGATCATAGATCTGCAACAGATTGAAGAAAGTTAGAACTTGGAATTTAGATTGAGCATTATAGAATCTGAAAATGTCTGAGCAACTTCATCAAAACAGTAGAACAAAGATTGCACTAGCCTGACAAAACCCCATTTATAACAACAATGGAAATCAAAATAGGCAGCTGAATTCGAATACGACAGGATTGATGTTTAAGAAGACTTACCAGTTTGCAAGCTAATATACCGCCGAGGATTGAAGTAGATGGAACTAAAGAGCCCCCGTTTATATAATTTCTAACCAAAACTCGAGCTTGATTTTGGTAAGACTTGATGGTCATTACGATCTTTTGTAGAAACAGAAATCGTCAAATACAAAGGGGATTGACAGATCACACCAAACTACTCTCCATCAATGCACCTAAGACCCTCAAACCTTCAAAGAGAAAAAAGGAAAGATGATCATATAAAGCTGAAACCTTCAAAGGAATCAGATTTCCAGCTCGGCTGGATCTGAAGCTCGATCAGCTACAAGTCTATAACTAAGCAATTGAGAAATTTGTGCAGAAACAGTAAGATTCTGCACAAGTAAGGGATACTAGCGAATCATTAAACATGAGTAAATGACAAGCAAAAACCCTAATCCATCAGACAGAAGTAGAAACAGGATTTGACCTAAAATCAGAGCAAACTGATCTGAAACCCAAGCAAGCAACAACCGATCCTTCAAATTGAAACTGAAAACGGCAACAGCAAGCAAGCAGGCGTGAAGTTGGAAATGGGAAGATGATCAACAGGGCGTATGAGCATTGAATTGGTACCTTCTGAGTAGTTGATTGGTGGAAGGATGGATTTGGGATTTGGGGGTTTATTTGGTTGGTCTTTATCTGCCTGGAAATTCAATGTGTCATCTAATCTCCCTTGAAGAAGGAATAAATTTTTGGCCTTTATGCAAAAAAATTGGCCTTTTTGTGCAATGAAGTGCTCCATAATAATAACCCAATTTTCGGGCCACCTTATTTTTTTTTATTTTTTTTTACGAGGAACATACGCAAGGCAAACCTTGGATGGAAATCTCAAGGAAAGAGGCGGAGACAGGGATCGAACCGAGACCTCCTTCTCACCCCCTGCTCCTCACCACTAGGTCACCCGACTGGTTCTCTGGTAAAAACACAAAAATTGGGCCAAAGTGGGACTTTTTATATTAAATTAAGAAAATTTTCACCTAGTAACTCCAAGTTTTAAACATAGTTGACAAAATTATAGCTCGATTTGAACTAGTAAATCCGATTATTTTTTCTTGTAAAATTCATTATTTTATGTTGGTTGTGAGTTGATTGATGTTAGGAAGATCAAAATACACTCAGATATCCGTATAATAACCAGGCCAACAAAGCTACAAATTCTTTCGCTAATTGGGCTTTGAATTATATAGTTCCTGTCTTTAAGTATTCACTTATTTGTCAAATGGTATTAATAATATCTTTGATGTTTTACCCGGCTAGCCGGGATTTAAATTTTATCAATAATAGTATAATGGGCTACTATCCTACTAGCACTCCTGTCATACCAAAAAAAAATGATCTGATTCGTGTTCATCCAGTATAGAAATTATTCGAAACCAACACAATTCGAAGCTTAAAAATATCTTAAATGATCAAAACTCGAAATAAAAATTGATTTTCTTACACTAATTGACCCATAAGTACAACTTTTAACACAGTTATGCCACGATCCAATAATAACACGAACTCGAAATAATCTGACCCAATGGTATAGTAGGACAAATTGATCTTCACCATCCTTATATTAGTATTATCAACTTAATCTTAATCTTTGAGGTAGTATAATAGGATAAATTGCTTAAGACTTTTGGTAATTTTAAATCTAATGATTAGTAAGAACAAAAATACTAGTGTATAACTAGTGTAATATACACATCAATTTGGTAGAATTTGTAAGGTGCCAATAATAGAAAGAAATTAACATACGTGATACTTAGTACTACGTAGTTGACTTGGAAATATAAGCCAAAACGGGCCCTAAATTATAAGCACAAATGGGCTCTACAAAAATTAAGAAGAAAATGGAGGAATCAATGATAATATGGAAGTGGGTGAAGTAAAGAACAATGATCATGGATTTGCCATTCTCATTTGTGTTATCCATTTTTATAATTTCACATTTTAAATAGACACATCTTTAAATAAACACACAATTGTATTTTTCCAGCATAGATGTACTTAGTAGGTATAAAAAGTTTAAATGTAAGATAATTTCAAATAAATTATACTTAAATCCTTTTTGCTTAAAAATATTTATAAAATAGACCGATACCTAAAATAAATCTTATACATGCTCAAAATGTCAATCACGTACATGCTAAAGTTCACAGTAAGCTAGCACAACAAAGACGCGTCAACGCAATTGGTCGTTATTCGAGCCGAACGAGCCGAGCTTGACATGTTCAAGCTTGGTTCGTTTGTTAAACGAGCTCGAGCCGAGTCGAGCCTAATTTTAAACGAGCTTTTTATTTGGTTCAAACTTGACTTGTTTAAGAAATGAACGAGCTCGATTCGAGCTTTTTGTTGAACCCGGTTCTGTACATGGTAGCCAAAACACATCGTTTGTAATTGAGCTCTATAAATAGCCCTTTCTATTGTACAGTGACGATTGATTTCAGTTGGAATAACAAACATTTTCTTTCTCTCTTAGCTTTCCTTGCTTATCTGCAAATCTCAAACTCCTTCAATGGACGATTCTTGATTCCAACTGATAACATGGTATCAGGCTAGTCAATTTCGTTTTAATTTATTTCCTGTCAGCTTCATTCCATTTCTTTTTCGATCTTGTTTCCGTTCTGCTCGCCTTCAATGGATCAACCGTTGAATCAGCAATTGGGATCCAACGACATTGATCCGAGCAATGAGTTGTATCTGCATCATTCTGACCATCCAAATTACACTCTCTCCACTCGTCTTCTCAGCGAAGGCAATTACAATCACTGGAAGCGTTCGGTTGTGGTATCTCTGCTTGCCAAGAACAAGCTTGGTTTCATCATCGGCACATGCGTTCGTCCTGAGTCACCTCCGATGATGGTTGCACGGTGGGAAAGGTGCAACGGGATGGTGATTTCTTGGCTTCTGCACTCAGTCGACAAAGATATTGCTGAGAGCGTCATCTATTGCTCCACAACGAAAGAGATATGGACTCTCCTCAACAAGCGCTATTCTTAGTCGAATCAAGCTCGGATTTACCAGATTCAGCGAGATCTTGCATCAACTTCTCAAGGCTCTTTATCTGTCACTGCTTTCTTTACGAAATCGAAAACCTTATGGGATGAATACATTTTTCTACTTGAACTTCCGATGTGCACTTGTGGATCTGGTGGCGTGTTGAATAAAATTCTTGAGAACCAACAAATTATGCATTTCCTTATGGGGCTCAACGATTCTTTCAAATCTGTTAGAGGAAATGTGTTGATGATGAGACCATTTCCTGATATTGATGAGATCTTTAAGATCTTCACTCAAGAGGAGAAGCAGCGCGAAATTACAAATATTTCTGGATCTTCTTCCTCGTCTTCTGACGCTGCTGCGCTTGCTGCTTTTGGTCGGGGTAGGGGTCGCGGTTCCCCATCTCCGGGACCGTCATCTTTTTCTGGATCTCCTTCTTCTTCCATAAAATTTGAGCTATTCGAGCTTTATTCGAACAAGTCGAGCTTTCAACCGAGCTTAAAAATTTGTTCAAGCTCGACTTGTTTATATAAGTGAGCGAGCTCGAGTCGAGCTTTTTCAAACCGAGCCCGAGCCAAGCTCGAACTGTTCAGTTCACGTAACAGCCCTCATCAAGATCGATCTACAAAGAACTTAAGATTCGATTTTATCTTTAATTTGAACTTGTTAATAAGCCAATTTCAATGAACAATTTTAGGTCTTTAGGTATCTATCTTCCTCCTCTTCTCTTCTTCAACATCAAATGTGTTGTTTCCAATTTTGAACTTGTTAATAAGCGTGTAACATCAAATCATAGGGCTCATTAATTTCTATCCACTAATGTGTTGTTTCAAATTTGGAACTTGTCAATAGGTCTGTATCAATAAATTGTTAGATGTTCATAATTAAGACAATAAGATTGAGGGCAACTCATACATCCTATTGTGAGTTGGTGGCTTAATTCAACAACAAGTTCATGATGTAAAATGTTCGATGTTCATAAGATAACAAGATTTTAGGCAAGTAATACAAGTTCCAGCTTGGAATTATGGAGATATATAGGAACTTCCACCGCGGCGATGACGGTGGCGGATGATGTCCGTCGGTAGGGGCACAACTTTTGGTCTTCAAAGGTGGTGGCGATGACGACGGGCATGATGGTAGAGTTGGGCCTGTTTGCCAAGTTGGGCTATTTGTTATGGGCCAACCCGAGTTTACTTTTGTTCATAAGTAGAGTATTAGCTGAACACTATAAAAGACGTTGTTTTTGCTTCAGTTCATTTCATCTTCTGTAACAAACATTTTCAATTCTTCATTTCAAGAAATCATGGCTATGGACGATTCCAGTTTTACATTTTTGATTGATTCCACAATTCAAACATGGTATCAGAGCAGTGATTAAGATCGCTACTCATTTTGATTCATTTTTCCGCAAATTCGTTTTCCATTTCCTGGTTCCCTTTCTCGTTCCTGTCGTAACGATCGGAGGAAGGGATTCTTGATTTCCACCATGGTTGCAGCTATTCCAGATTCACGAGATCCTTTGTTTTTGCATTCGAGTGATCATCCCGACTTACAATTGGTGACACAGGGGTTTGATGGTCGGAATTTTGGAGAGTGGAGAAGGTTCATGAGGATCGCGCTCTCAGCTAAAAACAAATTAGGGTTCATCAACGGGAAATTGCCACAGCCGCCGTCAGATGCGCCACGATTCGGAGAGTGGGAGGACTGCAATGACATGGTGATTTCTTGGTTGATCAACGGGCTGAGTTCGAACATCAGAAGCAGCGTGGTGTATATTGATACAGCAAAGGGAATTTGGGATGAGCTTGAATTCCGATATGGCAAGGTCTGTGGTACATAAATGTACAATATCAAGAAAGAGATTGTGACAATTGCACAAGGTAATGCTTCCATCTCAACTTATTTCACAAAGTACAGAGCGTTACTTGATGAGATGAATAGCATGATGGAATTTCCTGTTTGTACATGTGGTGCTATGCAAGAAATAGCTAAATATGATGAAACTCAGAAAATGATTCATTTCTTGATGGGTTTAAGTGAATCATATACTGCTGTTAGAGGAAATCTGCTCATGATGAATCCTTTGCCTTCCTTGAGTGATGCGTATTCGCTCTTACTGCAAGAAGAGGATCAAAGAGGATCCTAACCTGGTGTTCATTCTGATATGGGATCGTCTTTCCTTGCAAGCTCTTCTGGTTCTAATTTCAACTCGAATTCTGGTGGTCTGAATTCGGGACAGTCGAGCTCAGGGGTATGAGTTCAGGATCTAGAGGGTTCTCTGGATCTCTAGGGTCATTTGGGTCTTCTAATTCTGGTGGAGGTTTTTCTTGTTCGAATTCTTCATCAGGGTCTACTGGTTCCAAGACTGGGCATTATATTGATAGATGTTATACACTTCATGGGTTTCCTGACAGCAATGGAAAGTTCACCAAAGGCAAGAGGTTTGCAGGCTGTACTCAGGATGATGGGGGAACCACTGATTCAGTCATTCCAGAACTCACTCACCAGCAGTATGCTCAGCTTATGGATATGCTCAGTAAGGATGACAAAGGAAGCACTCTCATAAAGGATGATTTTTCTGGTTTTGCATGTACTGTGAAATCTATTGCTCAAATTTTTTCAAAAGCTACTTGGATTATAGATAGTGGAGCTACATGCCACATGTGTTCTGATGCTTTCTTATTTGAAGAAAAATCCAAGCTAGAAAATCCTTATAGCATTACATTGGCTACAGGGCAAGTGACTTTGATTTAGTTTATTGGGACTGTGCCTATTTTGAATGGTTTGAGTCTGAAAGAGGTCTTGTTTGTCTCTGAATTTAAGTGCAATTTATTGTCAGTAGGGAGACTTGCCAGAGATCTGTAATGCATTGTAAGTTTCTCACCAATAAGGTGCTTCTTACAGGATCTCTCCATGACTAAGAAGATGGTGATTGGAGATGCTTATCGTCATCTCTACTAGTTGGATGGAAAGGCAGAAGTCAAATGGATAAGTGCAAGTCCCAATGTTGACAAGTTCATCAGCAATAACAAAGTTGATTGTTGCTTAGAGAAATCAAGTACTGTTTGTCATCAGTTTGATATTTCTTGTAAAGTCGGTAATAGTAGCTCCGATGATTCAATTGTATGGCACTCTAGACTTGGACATCTTCCCTTTTACAAGCTCAGCTTGTTGCCTTTTGTAAAAATCAATGAGCAGAATAAAGAGTTTCTGTCATCATGTGATGTGTGTGCTGGAGCAAGGCAATCTAGACTTGCTTTTTCTGTTAGTTCTATACGTACTACTTATCCTTTTCAGATGATCCACATAGATGTTTGGGGGCCTTACCATACCCCAATATATGATGGATTTAGATATTTCATCACTATAGTAGATGATTTCACAAGATCAGTGTGGGTTCAACTACTCTTGAGCAATAAGAGTACGACCTTTTCTGCTATCAAAGGATTTGTAGCACTGGTTGAGAAACAGTTTGATAAGAGGGTCAAGGTGATCAGGTCTGATAATGCTTTTGAGCTAGGGTCAAGCACATGTGGGAAAGAATTCATGAGTAGCATTGGCATTGTTCATCAGACATCATGCACTGCCACACCTCAACAGAATGGGGGTGGTTGAAAGGAAACATAGGCATATTCTAGAGGTTGCTCGTGCCCTTATATTTCAAGCTAAATTGCCCAAGCAGTTTTGGGGTGATGGATTATTAACTGCAGCTCATATCATCAACAGATTACCTTAAAAGGTCTTGAAAGGTAAATCTCCCTATGCAGTTCTTCATGACAAAGATCCCGATTACAATTTGTTGAAGAATTTTGGTTGCTTATGTTTCATATCTACTTTGAAACATAATAGAGACAAATTTACAGCTAGAGCTAGCTCTTGCATTTTCCTAGGCTATCCCACAGGGTAGAAAGCCTATAAAGTGTTCAATCTTGACACTAAGTTGGTTCAGGTTTCCAGAGGTATTGTATTCCATGAGTCTGTATTCCCATGTCATACTCAATCTCCCTTCAGCTCTCAGAGTTTTGGCATACAACATCCAGCAGCTACTGATGATCAGGTGGTAGATCACCCTTGAGTTTCCCCATCTACAATTGTCTCAGTTCCAGTTGCTCCACCTTCGGTTGTTGATCCTTCTACTGATGTCAGTACCTCGAGTATCAGGAGATCAGATAGACATTCATCCAGGCCTGGATACTTGAATGACTATGTATGTGTTGCTGTGAATTCAGATGATGTGTTGGATCATTTTTGTGCACATACTTTGACATCTAATGTGCAGTTTCCTATGCATCATGATAGCAACTTTGATGTTATTCCAGATCACGAGCCTGACAGTTATGAAGTAGCTTGCAATTTTGCTAAGTGGCAAGAGGCTATGACTGCAGAATTCAATGCATTGGAATTAAATAACACTTGGTCTATAGTTGATTTACCAAAGGGTAAAAAGGCCATCAGTTGCAAGTGGGTGTATAAAGTGAAGAGAAAATCAGATGGCAGTATTGATAGACACAAGGCTAGACTTGTTGTCAGAGGATTCACTCAAAAGCATGGAATTGATTATACTGAAACATTCTCACCTGTTGTTAAAATGACTACTGTCCGGACACTTGTTTTAGTGGCTTTGAAAAGAGGATGGAATCTCTTTCAATTAGATGTAAATAACGCCTTCTTACATGTCGATTTACATGAAGAAGTATATATGAAGATACCTCAAGGTTTGTCAGTTGTTGGACAGAACAAGGCTTGCAAATTGAATAAATCCTTGTATGGATTAAAGCAAGCATCTAGGCAATGGTATAATAGATTGTCTTCATTTTTAAAGAGCAAAGGTTATACTCAGTCTTTGAATGATTATTCACTGTTCTTCAAAAAGGATGATGCAGTTGAAGTGTTTATAGCTATATACGTTGATGATATTCTCTTGACAGGAAGTGATGAATCAGAAATTCAGTAACTAAAGGCAGAGTTACATTCTGAATTTAAGATCAAAGATCTTGGATTTCTTCATTTCTTTCTAGGCATGGAATTCAACAAGGTTGATGGAGGTATGCTTCTAAGCCAACAGAAATTTATCCTTGAATTGCTTAAAGAGTTTAACTGTGAAGACTCTCGACCTGTGGTTTCTCCATTAGAATTGGGACAGAAATTGTTGCCAGATAAGGGTGATCCAATGAATGATCCTACTCTTTACAGAAAGCTCATTGGGAAATTAAATTTCCTAACCCACTCTAGACCTGATCTTAGCTTCCTTGTACAACACTTGAGCCAATTTATATAGAATCCCCGAGTTCCTCACTATGAAGCCGGATTACATGTGTTGAGATACATCAAAGGTACTATGAAGCACGCCTTATTACTGAGTCAGAATCCAGATTACAAACTCCAAGCTTATTGTGATGCAGATTGGGCCTCATGCCCGATCACCAGGAGGTCTGTCAGTGGATTTGTTGTGTTGCTTGGAGACACCTTGATTTCATGGAAATCAAAGAAGCAACAATGTGTTCCTTTATCATCTGTAGAGGCTGAATATCGGTCAATGCGAAGAGCCTGCACATAACTTGATTGGTTGAGCCGCTTGCTTCATGAACTGAGTGTTCCTAGAATCAAGTTAATTGCTTTGCACTGTGACAACCAGGCATCAATCTTCATCGCGAAAAATCCAGTCTTTCACGAGCGTACGAAACATATTGATCTGGATTGCCACTTCGTCAGGGAGAAACTGCTTGAAGGTCTTATCTCCTTGCACCATGTCTCCACTACCAACCAGCTCGTCGACATACTCACAAAGAATTTGCCGAGCACCCATCTCCAACCTCTCACCAGCAAGTTGGGTCTGGTTTCACCATCTCCAACTTGAGGGGGTGTGATGGTAGAGTTGGGCATGTTTGCCAAGTTGGGCTATTTGTTATGGGCCAACCCGAGTTTACTTTTGTTCATAACTAGAGTATTAGCTGAACACTATAAAAGACGTTGTTTTTGCTTCAGTTCATTTCATCTTTTGTAACAAACATTTTCAGTTCTTCATTTCAAGAAATCATGGCTATGGCCGATTCTAGTTTTACATTTTTGATTGATTCTACAATTCAAACAGGACAACCCATTTTGGAGCTAGATCAGTGATGACGATGGCGATGGTGTACTGTGGTGGCTGTGGTGGCGTTGGAGGTTAAATGATAAAAGTACGTGATGGTGGTGGCTCGGATCCTAGTGGTGGTTTGTGGTGACGGGGGTGGTCGGCTTCGGTTCGGTGGTGGCGAAGGATTGTTGGTGGTGGTTCGTCAGCGACGGTGGGGGATGCCATTAGTCGTGGCTAGGATTGAAGGGTGTTTTTTCTCTGGTTTTCTAGAGAGAAGAGATTAATTTAATTCAATTCTATTTCCACGTATGTACCCTTCAACTCAGTGGCGGAGCCAGATGAAATTCGAGGGTGATAAAAATTTTTATAATTTTTTTTATACATATTAAGAAGATTTTTACAAAAATATTAAAAAAAATATTAAAATTGTGATTTATTTATGATATTTTTATTTAAATAGTTGAGAGAAACAGAAAATATAGGGAAAAATCAAGAAGAATTACTTTTAAAATAATATTGAAGGAAAACATTAAATTGAAATATGATCATTTTTTTAATTGAAATAGTTTAGAGAAACTAAAAATATAGAAAGAAATCTCTAAATAATTATATAATAAAACAAATAAAAAGTAAAGAGATTGAGATTCGAACCAAGACCATTTAATTCTCTTCCTTCTCCTTTACTATTTGAGATAGATAGCACTTCTATTTCAAATAGAACTTAGAAATCTTATACTACGTATTACCTTAAATATACTAAATATATGTAAACAAAAATATTTTTATTTATTTTTTATTTTTTTTTCCGACCAGTGGGGTGCTCGAGCACCCCCATGCTCCGCCCTTGCTTCAACTCTCTAAAGTTAGATGGACATTTGAACAGATTTAGACGTCGTGTAAGTGCCGCCTAGATGCTAAGCGACTCTCACAGCCTAAGATCCATCTAACGATTATAAGAACACTTATCAAAACCCTTAAGATTAGCCAAACAAGTATTCTATAGCCAAATATCTTATCCCAAACTATAAATTTTCTTTCCACGATCGATAGTGCCTATAAGTTTATTGACCTTAATCACTTATAACGAACATACCCTGTCTCCACATTGGATCAAGAACGGGATCAGAGGGATCAAAAACCGCTAATTCATATAGAGCCATCGAACCAGCCTAAGATCCATCTAACGATTATCAGAACACTTATCAAAACCCTTAAGATTAGCCAAACAAGTATTCTATAGCCAAATATCTTATCCCAAACTACAAATTTTCTTTCCATGATCGATAGTGCCTATAAGTTTATTGAGCTTAATCACTTATACTTTAATAAGGTTTAAATATAATACGGGTGTGTAGTTCGGGTGTACACACCTTTTAGGGTGTACATTATACACAAATATTATTCGGTGAAATGGAAAACGTTATTCGATGAATTGTGAAATATTCTACCGAATAATGTTATGTTTTCTTTTTCCATTCACTTCAGATGAAAACGTCCCAATTCCACTGAATAATTTATAACATTCTATCGAATAATTTTAGTGTTTTTATTCATATATTTCAAATAAAAAAACCTCAATTCCCTAAACAATACTCACAATTATATGAATAATGCTTCGAATTTCACCGAATAATGTTTCAAATTCTCCTAAACAATACTCACATTTCACCGAATAATGCCTCAAATTTTACCGAATAATGTTTCACATTTTACCAAATAATATTTGTGTACAATGTATTAGGATTATTTACAAATCTAAGATTTCACTAAGGTGGATTTGACAAACTTGTTACAAAGATAGAGTAAAAATTTAGATATAAATTAATAAAAAAAATATTATATAAATATAGATATAAATAAATAGATGGAATAAGTTTTTTTAATCGATAATATACATATATAGATATTTTTTTTTACGCAGAATAAAGATTAGGATGGGTCAGCCAAATCAGAATCCCCTCCTAGCGCATCCTTGCGGATGAGAGCACGCAACTCTGATTCGTCATCGTAGATGTCGTCGGTAGGGGGACGCATGTGCATTGCGATCGAGATAGATATAAATTGCTTCGAATGAATAATGAGATAGATATAGATATACGTTCCGGCTATATACACCGCAAATCATGTTAAAAGGCTTGCACGTCCTTAAGGACGTGCAATATTAGACACAAGGTTAAGGACGTGCAATATTAATCTTGTGATTTGCGGTGTATATAGCAACACCCTAGATATATTCGGGGTTAAGTAATTTTCGGTTTTCATGTTGTATAAAGATCGAACCTTTTTAAGTTCACGTACGAAGCTGACTCAGAATTGGGAAAGTACCAAAAAAACAACCAGCTCAGTTGAGGGGAAAAAAAAAGGAAAATATAAAACAAAATAAGGAGAGGAGAAAGAAAGGGTTTTTTCTACTTCTCGCATAGCTGCGTCACTCGCAGCCCTCTTTCCATTCCTCCCCTCTCTCTCCTCCGCCTGAAGAGAGAGAAAACCCTCTCTCTCTCCCCCTCAATCTATCCCCCCCACCCCCTATCAGTTTATCTTTTTATCTTCAGAGTTCCCAGATTCTCCAGATTCGGCGATTTCGCAATCCGCCGAAATCTGTGGGCTATTAGATTTGCAATTTTAGGGTTTTTGTTCCCTTTTTCTCTACCCAGTCGAAGTTTCTGAGAGTTATGCAGGCTGACCAGACGACGATTAGCTTGAGACCAGGTGGACGCGGAGTCAATCGAGGTGCACGGTTCCCCGTTTCTCGATTCGATTCCTCCTCATCTGATCCGCAGCTGCTGCGTCCCCATGGCGGTGCTCCTTCCCTGCTCGCTTTCAAGGTTGTGTCTTTGTTGGTTTAGATCTTATGCCTGCTGTCTTGGTTGCTTTTGAATTTGTCGATTACTGTCATGTTTGAGATTTTGGTATTGGATATGCGATGGATGTAGGTCTGTGAGCTGTTAATTTGAGGAATTCTGGATGTGCATGTATTGAGTAGTCCTAGATATGAAAACGTTCATCCTTTTTTGTTGAGTAAGGGTAGATTTGGATAATAGGTCCTCTGAAAATGATATAAAGGTTATTGATTTGGACATGCGTTGTGCACATTAGCATTTGGCCGAGGAAGTAGGGCACTTGTCTCTGTTGTACTCTATTATCCTAAATCCTGGCCAGAAATTCAGTATGTTTTGATGGGTTTTTGTTTTGATGGGTGATTGGAGTTCCTCATTATTCCTGTAAAAAGAAAAGCTTTGGCTTTTTAAAAGTCAAAACATCATTAGTTATTCATCTCATTGCATGTCTGGTAACCCTGTAGGCTGTAGCATATTTACCAGTTTCAGTGTCTAAATTTTATGTATGTAGATGGACTTCTGATGTAGAATTGTAGACATCAATTAGGCTATTTTGTTTTTGGCAAGTCCTACCACTTTTCGAGTGTTAATAGTTATGGTTTTTGTTATGAATATTACTCGGAAGTATCAATGTCGTTAAAAGCTGAGTTCTGTAAACAAAATTCCTTCTTAATGTAGCTTGGGTATTTTGAATCATCATCTTTACAATAGGTTTTTTTGAGCTCTTTAGGCTCTAGCCTCTTGTCTTCTTAATGTATGTTGTGGAAAATGTACAAGCTTATAGGATTTATCTTCTTTATGCGATTATTAGAAGTATTAGATTAATAAATTAATTATGGTTTGCTTCTATTGTAGACGGGAGACTCTCGTTTTGACAGCCATGATCGGATTCGATACACCAGGGATCAACTGTTACAGCTCAGGGAGGTAAGAACCAATGAATCAACGAGATTAATGCCTGCTTATGCAACTTGTAACCTTAATGATTCATATAGGCTCAACTCAAGCACTCAACCTGTTTTCTGCATTTTTTTTATATATTAGAAATTAAGTGATAATGGCGGTGATCTTTCTTACTATAATCAAGTTTATGGTAGTTTATCCATTCAATGAGTTTCACCAAATGCAAGTCAGTTTGAAATTCTATGTTATGCCTTTTAATTGTTTTTTTAAATAATATCTGGCCAATGTTGGCTATTATATTGATTTGTTTCACCTAAAAAATATTCTGAAGTTAGGGATACTTGAGATATTTTTACCTGGTTATTCTTTTACTCACAGAAAAAGGTTTTGCTATCAATTGTGAAAGCTTCTAGGATATACAAATGGTTTAAAAGCAACTTGTAATGGACATTTTGTAACCTAGAGAATTAATTGTAATCCGAATGCATGGACTTTTGAGTTTTGACCTTTCTTTTGATTTGTTGGTGACTCTTATTTGTAAAAGGTGGTTCCTCTGGAGGAGATCTTGAACATCAAGCGAGAAATTGATGCTGAACTAGGAGGTGAAGATGGGGCTTGGGTTCGTTCGGAGAGCAATGTGAGTGTAAGTCCATTCATGAACTGCCTTTTTTTTATTGATTGTAATTTGCTTATTGTCTTATTATGATGCGTGATTGTGTAAATGGCGAGTGAAAAAAATGATGTGAGGTGGGGGCTTATCGTATTGATTTTTTTGAGATGTTTTTTAATGGTTGAGGAACAACAACAGGTGTTTCACACTTTTCCACATTTGTTTCCATGATAGATCTGGAATATGTTTGCAAGGGTTGTGGAGTATTGTTTCTACCAATAAAAGCTTTTACTTGTATATATATTGAGAATCAGGGAGGCTCTTTGCAGCTGTGCAGGGGGGTGGTATTAAGCTAGTTACTCAATTTGCATATTACGAGCAACATAAGTGTTTTTTTTTTGGTTGAACTTAACTTCATAAGTTAAATAGGTTCTTAGGTTTCTAGTTTGTTTTAGATAGATATGCTCTTTTGCTTCCTTCTTTTTCTATTATTTGGGGGAAGGGCTAATCAGTTTTATTCTTCAGGCACCAGTTCAACCACCAAGCCGTTACGATGGGGACAATCGTGATTGGCGTGGTCGATCTGCACAGTTTTCTCCTGCTTCAGAAGAGAAGTCTTGGGAATCAGCACGAGAGAATAGGGAGTTTGGTAGAGCTGACTCCAAACTCGGCAACCAAAATAACAGTTCACAGTTTGCAAGGGGACAAAATTCCTCAAACCAAGTGGTGAGTACCATCTCAACAATGGATTTTTATGCCTAACTATTCGTTAGATCATAAGCTTTATTTTATAGCTCTTGTGCTGTTATGATCTTGGACGACGAGGAAGGATTCTGCACCCTTTATTGTTGTCCTCTATAGGCTTTTCTTATCCTTTATGCCTGTTCATTATTGTGATATTGTTTTCATTAAGAACACATTGATTTCATTAGGCTTTTATCATCCTTTATGCCTGTTCATTATTGTGATATCCTTTGATGTTATTTATGTTACCATTGTGATGTTGGTAATTTCATACGTGCACATTTTTTTTGGAAATAGGGAGGATCAGCACCAGCTCTTGTCAAAGCTGAGGTACCATGGTCTGTTCGAAGGGGTGCCCTCTCTGATGAAGATCGTGTCTTGAAGACTGTGAAAGGGTAATAAATAATTGCATGTTGGATCTTATAATTTTTAGCTTTGATATTTGCTGGATGATAGTATATTTAGATTCACAAATTGATTCTAGAGATGCTTGTTGCCCGTGGCCCTGTTTATATTATATTTGTTTAATTAGTTTTAGTGCTGCCATAGGAGGAATTCAAAGTAGGTGTAAATGTGCAATATGTTTTCTTATGCATCTAGCAAAATTTAAAGGCAAGCTTATTTAGTTGGTAGTTAGTCTGCTATCTCCACTTGATTGAGATTTTGTCAAATAAAATAAGAGGAAGGTATTGTTTTCAGGATGCTTAGGCTAATTGATAAGTGAATATTCAAGAAAGTAACTTTGTTGGTTGGTCTTGGTGACCTTGTTTTGTATTTTAACAGCTCAGCTGAGCTGATTGATAATTTCTCTTGTTACTCATGTTAGATTTTGTGTATGTTTTTTTTTAGGTAAACTAGATTTTGTGTATGTTAATATATGTTTGAATTTTTTATATGGAAGCACACTCTGATATTTCCAGAATAACTCCATTCACAACTTGCTAGCTCGAATGATATCTTAGAATTTATCCTCCTCTATTGTCAATTACAGGATACTAAACAAGCTCACTCCTGAGAAATATGATCTCCTTAAAGGCCAATTGATCGATGCTGGAATCACATCAGCTGACATCCTGAGGGTTAAATTCATTATTCAACATTTTTTCCCTTCTTTCTCCCCCTTACTCTTTGTTTTATTTGTTACCTGACAACTTGACCATTTTTGCTTGGTACTTCAGGGAGTTATCAGGCTCATATTTGATAAAGCAGTCCTGGAACCAACTTTCTGCCCTATGTATGCCCAGTTGTGCTCCAATCTCAATGAAAAACTTCCTACATTCCCGCCTGAGGAGCCTGATGGCAAAGAAGTCACTTTTAAGAGACTGATTTTGAATAGCTGCCAGGAAGCATTTGAGGGCTCTGATAAGTTGAGGAGTGAATTAATGCAAATGACTGCACCTGAACAGGAGTCGGAACGCAGGGACAAAGAAAAAATGATTAAACTGCGTACACTTGGTAATATGCGTCTCATTGGTGAGCTTTTGAAACAGAAGATGGTACCTGAAAAGATTGTGCACCACATTGTTCAGGTTATTAATTGCTGTATTTTACAGAATCACAGTAGGTTAATTTTTTTTAGCTGTTTTTAAAAGTTTTGTTTTGTTGTGCGCAGGAGCTTCTCGGACCTGATAGCAAGAGTTGCCCCGAGGAGGAAAATGTAGAGGCGATATGCCAGTTCTTCATTACTATTGGCAAGCAACTTGATGAGAACCAAAGGTCAAAGCGCATAAATGATACGTACTTCAATCGGTTGAAGGAATTGACCACAAATCCCCAGCTAGCCCCTCGTCTCCGTTTTATGGTTCGGAATGTACTTGATCTGCGAACAAACAACTGGGTGCCAAGGCGTGAAGAGGTAGCTACTTATTCTCATTTCCTTTTCCTTCAAGTAAATTTGCTAAAATGAATCGACCACTATAATATTGCATTACCAATGACAAATTTCCTGTTTTTATAATATTACAGGTGAAAGCTAAGACCATATCTGAAATCCACAATGAAGCAGAGAGAAACCTTGGACTGCGACCTGGGGCAACGGCTAGCATGCGGAATTCCCGCGGTGTACTTTCAAGTCCTCAAGGAAATATCAGCCCCGGGGAATACCCTGGGAGCCGTCCTGGCACGGGTGGTATGATGCCTGGAATGCCTGGCACCAGAAGGATGCCTGGAATGCCTGGGATGGATAACGACAACTGGGAGGTTCCTAGGAGTCGTTCAATGCCTAGGGGTGATCCATCAGCTAAGCAGCTTGCAGGACGTGTCACTACGCCCTTGGTAGGGAAGCCGGCACTTTTGAACACAAACCTGTTACCTCAAGGAAATACCAGTATCTTTGGTGGTAAACCTAGTGCCCTGTTGCAGGGTAGCGCTCCACCATCCCGTTCGGCTAGCTTTGGTCCCACCAATCTGAGAACTCCTAGGAATGAACCTACCCCACCCCCACCCGTCTCTGCACCACTGGTTGCAGAGAGACCTGTGGCTGTCCCTGCTCCAACAATGAACCAGGACGAACTTAAGCGCAAAACTGTTTCTCTGTTGGAGGAGTATTTCAGCGTTTTTCTCCCTGATGAGGCATTACAATGCATCGAGGAGCTGAAATGCCCAGCTTTCCACTCTGAAGTAGCCAAGGAAGCTATTTCTCGCGGTCTAGAAAAAAGCCCACCACGGGTTGATCAGGTCTCAAAGCTTCTGGAGTACCTGCTCGACAAGAAGGTGTTTACGGCTACTGACGTTGCAACTGGCTGTGTATCCTATGGTTCTGCAATGGATGATATTGCTATTGATCTTCCCAAGGCCCCAAATAACTTCGGGGAAATAATGGGAAAGCTAATATTGGCCAAAGGACTGAACTTCGGTGCGGTGAAGGAGGTTCTAATGAAGATAGAGGACACTTTCTACAGGAAACCTATATTTGATGCTACTATGAGGATTGTGAATTCGCATCCTTCGGCACAGGGACTGTTGGATTCACAGGCATCCGAGGTCGAGGCTTGCAAGGGCCTTCTCTAGGTATGCAAAATCTGACCTCCCGCTTTTTTGCTGCAAGTTGAATTATATTATACCTTGTTAGAACACATTATCGAACGTTCCCTTCATTATTTTGCTGCCTTACTCCACTTCCTTTTTTGGAAACGAGCAAGTAGCGTTAGAAGGATGTCGTGGAAGACAGGTTACAGTTTTTACTGGATTTTCTGTTTCCTTGTATATTTTTCCTTTTCGGGGTCATAGTATTGTCTTCATTATTCCTGTGAATTTTCCCCGGATTTTTGGTCTCGGAAGTGTGATTTGTTGACATAATGCCATGGATATTGTTCTCAAGCGTTGGCCATATAAGCTGCTGTTGCTATTGCTGTTAGTTTTTCTTTTCCCCTTGTTTATTTGAAAGTATTTTGTCCATTTGGTTGATCTGATGTTGGAATACGCAACCCGACATCCAGTTGGATGGGTCCAGGGATGGCGATGGGAAGGGGAGTACTTTCCTCATTTCCATCGCCGTTTAGCATCACTATCCCAGTCTCCATCCTAGGTCCCAATAGTCGGCTGATTTGTCATCAAACGCCCATTAGCATCACTAGTTAAGCTGGGAACATCCAAGGACAATGACAGCATGTTCAATGGTCATGGCCTAGCACTCGTAGTTGTCGAGAACTTCATTAGTTACCTGACTAGTTTGCTTGGTTAATGATTGCGATATCTGCGATTAAATTGCACATACTCCATTCGGAATGATTATCTTCATGTTAAAGTTGGAGTATTTTGTTGCACTATCACTTCCATTTTGGAAGAACAAAGGGCCAAATACGATTAGATTAGAAACATCATCTGATCCCAAGACCATTAGACCAATCCCTTGAATCGCTAAGCGAGTAAGTGCACGATCATGACATTGGCTTATGAATCCCACGACCAATCGAATTGAACTACTACGTACAATGTATTTGCCAACAATTAGTCTTTATGGGTATGCAATGGAAATTTTCTTACCCTGGATGTAAGACAAAAAGATCGGATCCATAAAGTGATAGAAAGAAGCGCGCGCTTGTAAGCCTCCAAGGACCGGGGGGCCAAGGGACCAGGGGGCCTCCTAACCGCAATCAGTTTCGCAATCAATGAAGTGGATATAATTAAAAGGGGCGGCTACAAAACGACCAAAAACATGTCGTTTCAAGGTCCAGTAGTAGTAGGTGGGATTTGAACCAAGACACAAATTTTGCCTCTGCCATTACTCCATTAGAGCAAGCAAGGAAGGATACGACAGAAGAGATTAAAGAGAGTATTTTTTATTAAAAGAGGCAAAATAATAATAAAAAAAAAAGGGGCCAAAGCATGTGAGTCATTGAAGACACAACAGCTAGTGGTTCCCTTCACCTTCACCTCCTCTTAATATATCACATTTTCCAGCTCTCTCTCTTTGATTCACTTTTGCATTCATACCCAAACAAAAACACCACATTAATTCAACTTGCTTTCTTAATTTTTAAATTACCTTTTGTCCCCCCCTAATTAATACTGTATTTCTTAATAATGTCTCTAGTTAAATTAAATGTATTTTGAAGCTTTGTCCCCCCCTCCCCTAATAATGTTCATGTGTACGAACTATGAAAAGATCAAGCTTGGCTTTGTCTACTTGGAGGTACATACTTCACTATATTTTATAATACTTTATAGTCTAATTAAGTGTTAAGTATTTGAAAATGACAATGTAATAATGAACTAATCAGTATACCGAGTATTCTAATAAACCTTGGTTTGATAAGAGTAAAAAGTCATTTTAGTTTAAACTATACCATCTCCATACAATAATAGATGTCGTTTGACTTTTTAGCAATTTTTTTAAGAAGATAAAAGCTATATAAAATATCAAATTTTCGTAATTACAAGTTTAAAATATTAAAAAAATTAATAAAAATCTAATATTTTATATATATTTTTAATAAACATGTTAAAAAAAAACGGAATTTTCGCCAAATACCCCTGAGGTTAAGGCTAATTCGCGTGGTGTACAAAAGTTTGACATATTTCGTCAGGTGCCCATGAGGTTTTCATTTTTTTCGCCAAATACCCCTGAGGTTTATATTTTTTCGCCAAATGCCCCTCTGTCGAATTTGTTACCTTTTTTTATTGAAAAATAGTACAATTCCTCCAACATGGCGCATATTTTTAATAAAAATAAAATTTTCTAAGTATAAAAAATTACTATGATAAATTTAAATAAGATATTATCAAACGTTAACATAAAATACAAAAAAATAGATTTGATAATTAAGTAAAAAATAATTAAAACCTCAGGGGTACCTGGCGAAATATGTCAAACTTTTGTACACCACGCGAATTAGCCTAAACCTCAGGGGTATTTGGCGAAAATTCTGTTAAAAAAATCAAACAACGTATATTTTTAAACCGAGGTAGCATTGTATACAATTAATGGACAGCCAATGCACTCAATAAAATCTTAAAGCTCACTCCAAATTGTATCCACGGCTCGAGTCAATCCTAAATTTAAATTCAATCTTAAAAATAGGTTCGTTCTTAGCTTGCTTAACGACTGACAAATATACTCATACTCGACTCGTTTAATAAAAAAATGAACCCGAGACAATTACAAGAAACTCAGGGTTAGGAGATATAGAAATCTATAGCAAATATCCGAAATCCAATAAAAACCCAGCAAATTGCCCCTAAATGTCAAAAATTAAGATTCCAAATCTATTATTATTATTGTTGAAACAAATAAAATAAATTAAGAACAAGTTTCAAGGAGGGGGATGGATCCGGCAGGGTAAAACAGGTGAGTGGATGGAAATAGAGATGGATCAGACTTCAGAGATGGTGTCTGTCAAATTCTGGACTGCAACCAAACAGATCCCTCCGCTTAATATTGTATTCCCAAAACTCTGAGTTGCTTCATGTGCCGCCGCTGCCGCTGAGGTGCCCCCCCCCCACCCCTTGCCTTGCGTGCCCCTTCCTTCCTACTCACTCCCTCTTAATTTATACTATTGTATTTGCTAATCTCCCAACTCGTTCTTTAACAAAGAGGGCCACGCCCTTGCCAATTACCACTATTTTCTATACTAGTTTAGCCTCATGAATTAGACCTGTCAATCGGGTCATAGGGTTCGTTGGATCATTCGGAATATGGGTAGATCGGATTTCGAATCAATCAGATTACCGGTCGTTCTGGTTCAAGCAAAACCGGGTTTAGTATTTTTCAAAATTGGCTCAAACTTAGAATTTAAAAATAGGTAAAAGAAAAAATGTAAGAATAAATCAGTAAAATTATTTGCTTATTTATTAGATTAAAAGAGTTTAGTCATTCCGGTCTCGAATTATTTCCTAATAAAAAGTTTTTTTTTTTGTTGTTGTTGTTCTTGCTGATGAATGGTATTAATCCTGTAAGAAAATTCACTTTTTTTTAATACAGTAGAGCTAGAGTAAGTTTCTTTCAGTTACATTTTGACACATTAGTTAATATGTCAGGATCTAGCAATGACAAATTGACAACCAAATGCAATATTAATAAGGAAGAAAAGATGAGATCGTTTTCTGTATTTTTTTTTGTTACTCTTATTTAATTTAATTTAATTTAATTTAATTTATTATGTTACAAGTGTTACATCTGGAGGTGAATCTATTTTATTAATGTTACAAGATATGCATATGGGTCGACCGCTGTAGTAAAATTTCATGACAAGCAGTTCAACTGCTGTTACTTTAATGTTAGTCAAAGTGATAAACGAATAAATAACAACAATATTTAATAAATTTAATTAATCAAATCCATCCCTAAATCCCCCTTAATCCAAGAAAATTTAACTGCGTCAAACTTTGACATTGAGCACTTTGATAACCTTCATCTTTCACACTCAAACATCAATCTGTCAATCCACTCAATTTCACAATAATTGATTGATTAATCTAAACGAGTGAAATCTACTTCGTGCTTTGCAGATCCGATTTCAACCCAAACTGATACCTACATTTGTATTTTTCTCCAATTTCATATATCCTTTAATTAGGGATATAAAAAACACACGCTTCTCTTCTTTCTTCGTTGCTTCTCTGCCTCCCTCCTCTTGCTCCTCTTTTCAATATCAATGCCTCCCTCATCGGCTCTCCAATCCCTACCTTCGATTTCGCTGCCTTCCTCCATTCCCATGTTAAAGATGTGAATGAGACCAAAGTGTCCCACATCGGAAAGTTAAACGTATCAAGTCCTAGTATATGAGTCGGTAGGCTGCTCCTTCTATTGCCAATTGGTTTTAGAATGGAACCTCACTCGGCTTGTGTGCTGGGCTACTAGCGCATGTGCGCTCGTGCACACGACCCTCGGTCATCGGTCCGAGTCGGACTTTGATAAACCGACCCAGAACAACCTGTGCAAACCTTTGATTTCGTTGTAATCCCTTCGAGCAGTTGAACTCAGCCCCAGAAAAGCCTCTCAGAAGTCAGAACAACCCAAATTCGATTTCAAGTCCCTTCGATTTTGTTGGTTTTTTTTGGTTTATTGTTTGTTTAAGTGTTTGCCTTAACATTGTTTTCACCCGATGTGAAACACATATTTTCATATATTTAGCAAATCAAACAAGATATCAGATATCAAATATCGAATTTGATACACATATCTATGATATCGATATTTGATACCCATATTTGATATCTGATTATATACGTATATAAGTACCAAACGGACCTTAATGTATTATGTTTCACAAGATGGATTGGAGAATACAGGATACACACTAATCTAATAAGAGTTGTAATATGACATTTTCTTTATATTTAAAATGTGAAATATTATCTGGTCCTCCAAAAAATATAATATTTTAATCAGTTTCGAATTTTATGAAATGAAATGAGTGGAATCTATTTGCACCGCCATAACATATACATTCAAACATATACTCCGTATAGTAGACCTATATTAAACCTGAAATCCTTAGGACCCGCTAGAGTCAACTTCCTTCAATTTCCAAACCCATTTAATTACTCAATTTCTCACCCGATCCGACCCGCTAATTAATTAATTAATTAATGAAATTAAATCAAACGCCTTAATGCTTACTCAAAGCTAATACATAGTCATCAGGCAAGCACTCAATCCCCATAGGTTCTCATCCCACACTCACCACCTAAAACACCAAAATGATCACCGGCAAGGACATCTACGACGTGTTCGCGGCGATCGTGCCGCTCTACGTCGCCATGTTCCTCGCCTACGGCTCGGTTCGATGGTGGCGGATCTTCACCCCGGACCAGTGCTCCGGCATCAACCGTTTCGTGGCAGTGTTCGCGGTCCCCCTCCTCTCCTTCCACTTCATCTCTACCAACAACATCTACGCCATGAACTACCACTTCATCGCCGCTGACTGCCTCCAGAAACTCGTCATCCTCGCCGCCCTCTTCCTATGGCACGCCCTCTCCAAGAACGGCAGCCTCGAGTGGATGATCACCCTCTTCTCCCTCTCCACCCTCCCCAATACCCTCGTTATGGGCATCCCCCTCCTCAAGGCCATGTACGGCGACTTCTCCGGCTCCCTCATGGTCCAGATCGTCGTCCTCCAGAGCGTCATTTGGTAACTACTCATTGCTGTAACACACCCTGCTCTAAGCTGGATATACTGAGTTTGTTGTTGTGTCTCAATGTTGTAACAGATCCTGTTCTAAGATGGATATCCTGAGTTTGTTGTTGTTGGTGGTGCAGGTACACCCTGATGCTTTTTATGTTCGAGTATCGAGGAGCGAAGCTCCTCATCTCGGAGCAGTTCCCGGAGACGGCGGGGTCGATAACGTCGTTCCGGGTCGAATCCGACGTGGTTTCCCTCAACGGGAGGGAACCGTTACAAGCCGACGCCGAGATTGGCGACGATGGGAAGCTCCACGTTGTGGTGCGACGCTCGACGGCTTCGTCGAGCGTCGTATCCGGATACAACAATAACACTCACCACAATAAATCGCACCTGATGACGCCGAGGGCGTCGAACCTCACCGGAGTCGAGATCTACTCGATCCAGTCGTCGCGAGAGCCGACGCCCCGAGCGTCGAGCTTCAACCAGACCGATTTCTACGCAATGTTCGCCAGCAAGGCGTCGAGCCCGAAGTTCGGCGGCGGAGGCGGCTCCGGCGCCGGCCCCGATCAGGTGTTCTCGCTGCAGTCTTCCAAGGGGGTGACGCCGAGGACGTCGAATTTCGACCACGAGGAGATGATGATGAAGAGGCGGTACGGGCGGAGCATGAGCGGCGAGCTTTATAACGGCGGAGGCAGCGCCCCAGTTGCTCCGTACCCGCCGCCGAACCCGATGTTTTCCGGTGGGAGCTCTGGTGCCGGCGGAGGGAGGAGGGGGGCGGTTACGCCGCCGATTCAGAATCCGATGGGCGGGAACAATAGCAATAATAACAAGGATCTGCATATGTTTGTGTGGAGCTCCAGCGCGTCGCCGGTGTCGGAGCATATGAAGAATGCGGCTCTCAACAGGGGGCCGTCGACGGCGAGTCTAAACGACGTCGTTGACTCCTCCAAGGCTGTACTTCAGCAAGAGATTAACGCTGCTAGAGGTGAGTACAACTGTTATTAAAATTATTTAATTAATTAATTACTGTGTAGATCACTAGATCGGTTCTAATTAATAATTGTAGTTATTATAATAATTAGTTCAAGTTGCAGGGTAGATCGGTTTGATTTTCTTAAATTACCATGATCTTGAGACTAATTACTTCCCAAGAACATGTTTTTCTTTATTTATTGATGTAAAAAATATTTTCTAATAGTAATATACTAATATATAAGAGTATAAGTTAGAAATTAAGACATACTGTTATTAATATTATTGCACATTAAATTTTAAGTTTAAACTAAAATTTAAAATTATGTATATAATTTAATACAACTATTATATTTTAAATTATGTATTTTTTTTTAAAAAAAAACTCTAGGCAGTTAAATTCCAAGAATTTAAATTCTTCTATTTTAAAGAATTTAACTTACCCCTGTTGCAATTGCATGTTATATAATTAGAAATTTTCAATTTCATTATTTTAATTTTTACCATATAAAATCCAACAAAAACACATACTCATTTTTTCAATTAACAGGAATTATTATTCGTGAGATTTGTACGCTCTTCCTGTGTCAAACCAAACGGGACCTAAATCTCACTACATTAAATCAAGTTGGTCACATTTACCACCTAGACATTGAAAAAAATTTCCAAATCCTCATAGAGCCAAAATTATTTATGAGAAAGAAATGATGAACAACAATTGTCACTAAAGTTTTTCCCGGCCACATCTTTATATAACAGTTTTCTACAGTATCTGACCAAAAATAAAATTAAATATTCGAAAATCTGGCATCGATATATAATTTCCAGGCTGCATTTTATTAAGTGGGTTTAGTGTATTTAGTTTAATTTTCTTAAATTACCAAGATTAGTCAATAAACTAAGTTAATTGATTATAAACTCGCAATTCTCGCAGGCCTACATGATTTCGGAGGGAATGCAAGTCCGGTTGCAGGGAAGATTGATGCTGACAAAGAGGCCGAAGTCGATGACATTTCGAAGATACCGACGACTGCTTCGCCCTACACGAAGAAAATCGACATCGATGATATCGACGACAATGTAGCTGCCAGGAAGCACCAGATGCCTCCGGCGAGTGTAATGACAAGGCTCATCCTCATTATGGTTTGGAGGAAACTCATTCGAAACCCTAACACTTACTCTAGCCTTATCGGCCTCATTTGGTCGCTAGTTTCCTACAGGTATATATCTATATCGTCATTTTCTTATAAAACTCATTCGACAATAAAGAAGTAGCCCACCGACTTTATATTATAATATTTGATTCCTTTGTATAATTTGTGTAAGATGGTCGGACATCATCTTCGACATTGAACCTAGGCTAATATTATTTGTGTACTCGGATATGCAGATGGAATGTCGAAATGCCAACAATCGTCAAGGGTTCGATATCGATTTTATCGGATGCAGGTCTCGGAATGGCTATGTTCAGTCTAGGTAATAAAAGGCAGACACAGAACCAGAAATTAAAATTTGGATAAGCTAGTTTAGGCTAAAATTTTCTTATGCACATAATTTTCATTAATGTTTTTTTCCTATTATTTTATTTTTTAAAAAATGGGACGGGCTGGCCCCTCCGTCTGTGCCATAATTAAAAGGGCATTTCAAAATGAATGAATGAAATTACAATTGTGGTTTTTGTGCTTTGTTCTCACTTTCCCTTGACAATGTCGTCAACACAGGGTTGTTCATGGCGTTGCAACCGAAGATCATAGCGTGCGGGAAGTCGGTGGCTACCTTCGCAATGGCCGTTAGGTTCTTGACCGGCCCTGCAGTGATTGCCGCCACTGGCATCTCCATTGGCCTCCGAGGAGTTCTTCTACATGTAGCCATTGTTCAGGTATATATATAAAACCGATTCTCTCTCGCCTTTTCTCGGTCATTTTCGCTCTAACCATGTCCTATAACAGGCTGCTTTGCCCCAAGGAATCGTCCCATTTGTGTTCGCAAAGGAATACAATGTCCATCCCGACATACTTAGCACCGGGTAAGTATTTTCGCTACGTTTTTACATTAGTTATAAGTATCGTCGCAATCGCCGATTTACATATTCGTTTTCTCAACTCTCAAGTCGAATTGTTTGTGTTGTTATGCAGGGTGATTTTTGGGATGCTGATTGCCCTACCGATTACAATACTTTACTACGTTCTTCTTGGGGTTTAGTGTTTATTATTTATTGTAGATGCATGAGATTTTAGATTGAATATCGTAACACGTCACAAAACGACGTCGTAGATGCATGAGATATTAGATTGAACATTGTAATCACGTCACAAAACGACGTCGTAGGGACAAAAAAAAGGTTGCAACTGGATTCATATAATCCCTGTATGTTTGGGTTTCTATTTTTTCCCCCGATCTTCTTTTGTTTCTCTAGATAGGATGTAGCTTTTACATTTTATTTTATTTTGTATTTTTTATATGAATTTTTATATTCGGCAATTGTAATAGCAATCAAAGATTCAAAATTCATATTTGGCGGATGTTATGGTATCAACATTGAATTCACCTTAGACCTGTCAAAACATAACCCGACCCGAAAACCCGGTTCGACCGTCCGAAATTTTTTGGGTCAAGACCCAAAAATTTTGACCCGGAATTTTTTTTTGACCCGAACCCAAAAACCCGGAAATTTTCCGGGTAATCTGGGTTTCGACCCGGCAACCCAAACCCGTTTCCAATGGATTTAAAGTATACCAGGACTTTAAACAACAAACTTTATTTTAATGTGACATTGTTAATTATTTACTGAAACCCACCTATTATAAGTTATAACGTATTATCAACTAAAAAAATAGTAAAAAATCTCTTAAAATGTGGCATCATACAGAATACTAAATCCAATTGATAAATATTTCGTCCAACAAGAGAATAAAAAAAAACTCTTTTCCACTGGAATATATATGTTTGGCTGATATCGAATATACAACAACAACAACAACAATCCCAGCTTATCTCGCCTAAACAGGGTCTGAGGGGTCTAGTTGTACGTACTCTTTCCCCGACCAAGTCGAGAGAATGTTTCCTAGTGGTCCAAACACCTGCGTAAAATCATTGACAAAGTTTGAGGTGATCTCCGAGCAAGCTCAACAGATGCAAAGCTCGGAGGAAGAGAAAGGAAGAAGGAGCATCGAATCACACACAGAGAGAAGATGGAAAACTTGATGAACTTTGAGCTGTATTTCTTGCTATTCCATTGCCAATTTGCACCTTATATATGGTGCTGGTACAAAATTCAGTTACAAGGGAACTAATTGTATACAATGTAGCACACCCAACTAATCCTGTGTCCTCACTTCTTATATGCTAAACATTAACATGAACATATAACTCAACACCCCCCCTCAAACTTGGGGTGGTGACAACCCAAGTTTGGATAAAAGAAGATTTTGTTGGTGAGAAGGTAAGATCTTGGTTAGCACATCAGCGAGCTGAGAAGCAGTAGGGACATGACACAAATCAATGAGGCCATCCATCACTTTCTCTCGAGTGAAATGGCAATCAATTTCTATGTGTTTAGAATGCTCATGGAAAACTGGATTCTTAGCTAACTGAATTGCTGACTGGTTATCACAAAACAACTGAATAGGCTTGATAGGAGCAACAAAAAGTTCCTCCAAGACACGGACTAACCAGGTCACTTCAGCAACAGTTTGAGCCATAGCTCTGTACTCTGCTTCAGTAGAGCTCCTAGAGACAACACCTTGCTTCTTTGACTTCCAGCTAATTGGAGAATCACCCAGCAAAACAATGAAACCAGTAACTGATTGTCTAGTGAAAGCACATGAAGCCCAGTCTGAATCAGTGAAAGCCACAATTCTTGGGGTCTCAAATCCATTGAGAGTAATGCCATGATGAAGAGAACCTGCTAAGTATCTGATGGTGTGATGTAAAGCATCCAAATGGGATGATCTAGGAGATTGCATGAACTGGCTAAGACTCTGAACAGCAAAACAGAGATCAGGCCTGGTGTTTGTAAGAAAATTCAACTTCCCTACCATTCTTCTGTAGTAAGAAGCATCATCAATGAGGTCTCCTTGAGAAGGATCCAGCCGAAGATTTTGTGGCAGTGGAGTGCAGACAGGTCGAATATCTGTGAGAATAGACTCATGGAGTATCTCCTTACTGAATTTATGCTGAGAGAGGTGGACACCTCGAGTACTGTAAGACACCTCTAATCCCAGAAAATAGTGCAGAATCCCCAAGTCCTTAATGCTAAAATGGGAGTCAAGATAGGCCTTAAGACTTGAGATTGTAGAAGGATCCGAGCCAGTCACTAGGAGATCATCAACATATACTGCCACAATAGTGATATGACCATCAAATTTCTTGATGAAGAGAGAATAATCCAGTTTAGATTGGACAAAACTCAAAGAGAGAAGGGCACTGGTGAGCTTGAAAAACCACTGTTGACTTGCTTGCTTGAGGCCATAAAGTGACTTCTGGAGCTTGCAAACCAAGCCAGGAGCAACTTGAAAACCTTCTGGAGGCTTCATATACACATCTTCATAGAGATCACCATGGAGGAACGCATTGTTCACATCCATTTGGTGCATAACCCACTTCTGAGATGCAGCAACAGCAATGATAGCTCGTATGGTTGTCATCTTAACAACAGGAGAAAACGTCTCATGAAAGTCAATACCCTCAGTTTGAGTGTAACCCTTAGCCACTAACCTGGCTTTGTGTCTCTCTAAGCTTCCATCAGCCTTGAGCTTAACCTTGTAAACCCACTTGCTGCCAATTGCACGTTTTCCTGCAGGCAAAGGTACTAAGATCTAAGTATTGTTAGTAGTAAGAGCACTTATCTCTTTGTTCATTGCCAAGACCCAATTTGGATCCTTGACAGCTTCTTTATATGAAGTTGGTTCAACATAGGATGAAATGGTGGAGGTGAAAGCAAAATGAGGGACAGTAGAGGCATAGAAAGCATGAGGATAATTGGAATGATCAGAGGAGGAACACACATTGCACACAAAATCCTTCAGGTGAGCTGGAGGTTGAATAACTCTTGTGGATCTCCTAAGGATAGGAGATGGAGGAGATGGAACAGGAGATGGTGAAGGGGATGGAGAATGAGGTGGTGAAGGTGATGGAATAGGTGAAGGTGGAGATGGAGGAGGCATAGGACTGGAAACAGGAGAGTTGGGGATAGAGTTTGTGTTTATGAAAATGGAAGTGGGAAATGATGAAGCTGGAACAGGTAAAGTAGGATGAGGATCAAATGTGGAAGGAGAGTGGAAAGGAAAACAAGTCTCATGGAAGACAACATCCCGAGAATGGAACACCAATTTAGAGTGAAGATCAAGGAAAGTATAAGCACATTTCCCATAAGCATATCCCAAGAAAGCACAGGCAGTTGCACGAGGCTGGAACTTATCACGACCCCTTTTCAAAGTGCTCACATAGCAAAGACATCCAAAGACACGTAGGTGGTTGTATGATGGTGGTTTAAGATATAGCAGCTCATAGGGGGATTTATTGGAGAGGACATGCAATGGGGATCGATTGATCAAATAGGTGGCAGTTAAAATGCATTCTCCCCAGTAACAAAGAGGTAGGTTGGCTTGAATCTTTAAGGCTCTTGCTTGATGTGGGTCAAGATGGCCTTCTGTGGGTCAAACAACGATCTTGATCTAGGCGACGACTCGAGGACGAGTCGATTTCAAATGGAGGAGAATGATGTCATCCTCAAGCGAAAGAAGAAGGCTCCACCTTGGGAGTCGTTGAAGAAACGGCGTTAATTATTTTATTATTTATATTTCTTATTTTTTATATATATTCTATTTTTAGTAACTCCTATGTTAGTCGTAGTCTAATTATAGAATTGCTTATTTTAGTATTTCTTAGTTAGGTCAAATAAGATGGTTAGGAGAGTTTATCCTTTAGGCTTTCTTAATTATCATATTTTATTATTTTCTATATTAGGATTTTAGATTAAGTTTTATCTTCTAGGTTTACTTTATCTTTAGGATTAAAATTCTATCTTTAAGAAACCAAAACTCTATCTTGCATTGTAGAATTGGTTCTTAGGTTTTCTATTTAAACGTTATAGTTCTATTGAATTAATCAGATTGAATTAGAATTGAGAAACCCCTTTATGGATTAAAGGGTTCTCGATTATCAATCCAAACCCTACCTACCTTTCGTTTCTTGTGCATACGATCCAACAAGTTAAGCACGTTGCAATTCACTTTCGTGTGCATCCGATCAATTCCCTTTGGCAGCCATTGTTGACCAAAATTAATTAGCCTTCCATTTGTTTTTAATTCTACCGATCGAAATTGAGATTCACTTTTATTGAGTTTTTTATTACATTCAATCGAAAGAAATTCCAGTTCAATTGCCTACTCGACGTTAGTGGCTTCGAAGAGAGGAAATACAAGGAGCTACGCAAGATCATCACTTTTAGTTTAGCAATTGGCCGGCCTAGCCAATTGCTATACATCACTTGCTACTTCCAACAAATGCTTATGTTTCCTCTCAACCACCCCATTTTGTTGAGGGGATTCAACGCAGCTAGTTTGGTGAATAATACCAACTGAATTAAGGTAATCTCTCATGGACTGATCAAGATACTCAGCTGCATTGTCTGATCTCATAGCTTTGATGGAGGTTTTGAATTGAGTGTGAACAAGGGAGACAAACCTTTTGATCATGGATAATGTATTTGTTTTGGAAGCCATGAGAAAAGTCCATGTACACTTGGTAAAATCATCCACGATAGTGAGGAAAAATCTGAAACCATTATGAGTGGTGCATTTATATGGACCCCATGTATCAAAAAACACAAGATCAAAGGGAGCCAAGGACTTGTGATCTCGTAAAGGAAAAGGCTGCCTGTGCAACTTAGCCTGTGGGCAAACTTGACAAATAAGGGGTGTAGAGACATTCAAAGTAGGGTCAATGTGCTTAATTTGAGAGAAAGGCAAATGCCCCATTCGACAATGTATCAATTCAGCTGTACAGTTTGCTGAAAAACCATCCTCAAGTGCAGAATGCACTGAAAATTTATTACAAGTAGGGAACTGTGTTTGTAAAATAAAAGATAGCTTGGGACAAAACTCCAACTCATAAGGTGTGTGTGCAATGTATAGGCCTCGTTCCTCACTTCCAATTACCACTGGTTTCTTCATCAAAGGGCCCTGAATAATGCATGAGGTAGGGGTAAAGAGTACATTAGAGCAAAGGTCAATGGAAAGTTTTCTTATGGAAAGCAAGTTAAAATGAAAATCAGGCACAAGCAAGACATCATTTAGAGAAATATGTGAAGACAGATTCACATGTCCAACAGAGGTAATGTCAGCTTTCTTATTGTTTGGCATAGTGATGGAAGATGGCTTAGATAATGGAGTCAAGGAATTGAACAAGTTTGGGTTAGAGGACATGTGATCTGTGGCTCCACTGTCAAGTATCCAAGATGAACTAAGCAATGAAGAAAAGAGGCAAGTATTCTTACCAGCTAACATAGCAGTGGACTCAGACACTTCATGGCGCTGCAACAGAGAGATCAACTGTTGATACTGCTCTTGAGAAATTGATGGAGGTGAAGACGAGGCTGTGGCAGCAGTTTTCTTTCCTTTGGAGGACAGATCTATGGGGTAACCATGCAGCTTCCAGCACTTATCAACCAGGTGTCCAAGACTTTTGCAATGTGTGCAAAATGGCCGAGATCCAGTGGATCCAGTCACAGTGGATGAAGGACTAGATCCATTGCTGGAGGGAGAGGGGAAACCATGCAGCTTCCAGCATTTTTCCATAGAATGGCCACCTGTTTTGCAGTGATCACGATATAAACCTGCACTCGGACTTGTTGGATATCCATGAACGTTCCAGCATTTGTCCATGGAGTGACCAGTGACCTTGCAATGGTCGCAATAAGATGGTTTCCTTGGACCTGGTGCTCCTCCTTTGAACTGAGAAGAGAATGCTGCATTCTCTGTACCAGACGAAGCTCCTTTACTCATTCCTCTCTGTTGTTCCTCTTGAATTACAAATCGATAAGTCGCGTCTATGTCAGGAGGAGGAGTCATCATAAGGATGTTTCCCCGAGCAGTGCTATAGAGCTCATTTAGCCCCATTAAGAATTAAATCACCTGCTGATTCTCGATCATCCTTGTCACAGCAAGGTTCGATCCACAATCACAAACTTCTGTTTCTACCAAAACTGTATACTCATCCCAATACTTTTTAAATTTCGTAAAATAATCAGCAATGCTAAGATTTCCTTGATCTAGAGCTGCAATGTCTTTTTGAACTTGGTATAAACGAGTGCGATTAGCTCCTCCAAATCTGGATTCCAATTGCTTCCAGATCTGGACAGCAGATCTACAATATATGATAGATTCGGCTATGTTTTTCTCTACTGAATGAAATAGCCAAGAGATTACCATATGATTGCAACGGTCCCAATGTTGTTGACGAATCAGATCTGTAGCTGGGCGAAGACACGTACCAGTGACGAATCCCAGCTTGTTCTTCGCCAGGAGCGAGACTTCAACGGAGCGCTTCTAGTGACTGAAATTCCGGCCATCGAGCAACCTCGTGGACAGGATGTAATTGGGATGATCTGAGTGATGCAGGAACAACTCACTCATAGGATCCACTGCATCGTCGGTGCGTGGTACCTCAGATTCGACAACTTGCTCTAATACCATGACAAAGTTTGAGGTGATCTCCGAGCAAGCTCAACAGATGCAAAGCTCGGAGGAAGAGAAAGGAAGAAGGAGCATCAAATCACACACAGAGAGAAGATGGAAAACTTGATGAACTTTGAGCTGTATTTCTTGCTATTCCATTGCCAATTTGCACCTTATATATGGTGCTTGTACAAAATTCAGTTACAAGGGAACTAATTGTATACAATGTAGCACACCCAACTAATCCTGTGTCCTCACTTCTTATATGCTAAACATTAACATGAACATATAACTCAACAATCATAGCACAACCAAAGAAAAAAAAAGGTATAACAAACAAATAAAAGAGACTATGAACATGCAAGGAGTGAAAAACGGGTGAAAGGATACGTTTTTTGCCACTCATCTGAGTCCCAGCTCAACCCTCTCTGACTCGGATGATGCTCCTCCACTGCGCACTATCCCTAATCATGCTCTCGTCAAGGTTCAAAAAGGCAAAATCTTGTCTGATCATCTCTCTCCAATTTTTCTTTGGTCTCCCTTTGCTCCGGCGTACTCTATCAATATCCAAATTATCACACCTACGCACTGACGCACTCGCATCTCTCCTCTGCACATGACCGAACCAACGAAGCCTTGTCTCCCGTAACTTATCTCGGATACTGCTTACCCCTACCTTTTCACGGATAACCTCATTTCTGATTCTGTCAAGTCTAGTACAACCATTCATATCCATTTTAGCATCTTCATCTCTGCCACCATAAGTCTCTGTTCTTGCGCTTTCGTAGTTGCCCAACATTCAGCTCCATATAACATTGCAGGTCTAATCACTACCTTGTAGAATTTTCCCTTGAGTTTTGAGGGCACTTTCTTATCGCATATGACTCCTGATGCATACCTCCACTTTGTAAAGGCTCGGATTTTTAAATCCTAATTTTCAGAAAAATGAATTTAAATCGAATATTTTAAGAAAAACTCGTCCTAAATTTAATAAATCGAACTCGAAACTATTAAAGCGTATTCCGACAAAATTTTAAAATTTATGCAAAGTAGACCTTATTCCGCTTTCATATGTCAAAAATTCAAAAAAATGATATTTGGATTTCATTATTGAATTCGGATTGAAAGATTTAAACTTTATTTTGATCGAGTCGGGATAGATCGAAAAAGCAGATTCCGAGAAATTGTTTTCGGGTATTTCAAATTTGGGGTCTTGGGATCACTCTACACTTTGTCTCTTCCTCCATCTGCTTGCCAGCTCTTTCCCCCTTTCCCTTTGTCGAGTAGCAGCAAAAAGTAGCAGCTCTGAAATTGGACAGATTTCACGCCAACCTGCTGCACCCCCCTCTCTTCAGTCTGCTTGAGTTCATTTCGGGTCAAACACACAATTCCCCTTTCATGCTTTATCTGCACTCCCTCTCCGATGCACACAAATCCCCATTTCTCATTCACCATTCAAACCCATACACCACCCCTTCGCCCCTGTTTCTGTAACCACCCCGCATCCTCCACCACCACTTCACCACCGTCACCACCACTCCCCAACCACCAGCAGCAGCCGGAGCCACTTTCGACACCAAGCTCTCCCTGTTTTCCTCGAGCGAGGTCCGAGCCAAGCTAGGCATTCCAAGCCTCCATTTCCCCGTCCGTTACAAGCAGCAGCAGCTAGGAGTTCCTTCGACGCCATCAGTCGAGCCCGAGATTCCGTCCAGGAGCTGCCGGCGCCGAACCCGAAACCACACCACTCCACTCCTCTTCTCTCATCCTTCTTCTGCGAGCAACTCCCTGGAGTTCCGCCTCGCCCTCCTTGGCGTTTCCGAGCACCCAGCGCCTCCGAAGTGTCACCGCCGCCGCCGCTGCAGCCCCCGACTCCTCCCTTCCCCTGTTTTCCGATTTGCAACGGTAAGTGGCCGTCTCCGCTCCTTTTGCCTCCTTTCGATGTAAAGCTTCGACCTTAATGTTCCCAGACCCTCCCCAGGTCCTTCTAATCGAAGAATCCGCCTCGACGCACCCGGACGCCGCCTTCCCGAGCTCCGTTCCGGCGAGACAAACCACTCGGTGAGCCTTCTTCCTTCCTCCTTTTCGTTCCCGTCTCTCTGTGTGTGTGGGTGTCGGCTCCGTTTTCTGAGTCCGGGAACTGCCACCGTCGGCCTCCCCTATCCCTCGTCCTTCTTCGATTTTCCGAACGCTGGGCTGTGTCTCCGTTTTGTTTTGTTCAAGTGTCAGGGGTTGAAGAAGGTTGCGGGCCCCGCTTCCAACTTGGCAGCCACCTCAGCCGTCCCTATCTCTTCTTTCTTCCCTTCTAATTCGGTTTTACAGAATAAAGAATGAAAGATGATTTGTTTGGGCCTGTTGGGTTGGAGTTTTGGGCCTATTCTTCCCGGGTCCTCGTTCTCTCTTTTCTATTCGGGTTTAGGTGTTGGGCTGAGTTCACAGAACCGGGTCATGGGCTTTTCTCCCTTTCTTTGGGTTTGGGTTGGATGAGATCTTATTCATCTTATTTACCTATTTAATTATTATTACATGGTTATATAATTGTTCCATTAAATGTTATTAAATTATTCTGAAATATTTAATTGGTTGAGTATTTCCTTGATAATTATTTATTTATACGTTACAACAATATGATTTATTTAAGTGATTAGTTGAGTATTGTTATATCGTTAAAAGTTGTTATTGTTATTTAAATGGTTCCTCAATTTGTTGATTTGTTTAACTATAATTTTCTGATTTGTTTAATTAAATATTAGACTAATTCTAAAAAGTATATATAAATAACTTTGGATTTTAAGTGATTGGTTATAAAATGTCTTTAAAATATTTCTTGGAGTTGGGAATTTATAAAACCCTTAATATGAAGATTTTAAAAATCAAGTAAGTTATGCCGGAACTATTTTAATGATATACTTTTGCAAGTTGATTGAAGATGCAATGTTTTATAAATGAGTTTTGATCAATGATGATTTGAGAAATTGTTTTGAAAACAAGTTGACTTAACTTGATATTTAAGAGTTTGGAAAACTTTGGAAAATGAGTTGGAAATATTGTTGGTAAGATCTATCGATGGGTTTGATTGGAAATGGAATGATTTTGGTTGATGTTGATCGTATCGGAAGGTTTTGGAAAACGGTTTTACTATCGGTTGGTTTTGAGTATGTTGGGAACTTGGGTTCGTGCGTATGAATGTTGGTCTGGTGGCTTATGGAAATGACTTGATGATAGGTGTGTATTGCTTTTGGATTGCTTTGGACTTGCATTTGGGCCCTTGCTTGTATTATCCTACTGTTCTGCATTTTCAGGTAAGTTCCCTAGGGGGCTTACTCAGGTTGGACATTCATGCCTCTTGTTGCATTTTATGTTAGGTGTTGCATATGCATAAAAGCATGACATGTAGTATCCTGCTTAGGTTGCACTAATTGAATGAGCATCTGCTTACTTATTGCGTTTGAAACAGAACGGCCGTTATCTGTGATAGTCCTAGAGTCTTTGCTAGGGTCATAGGGTAGCCCAGCCTCATCGGGTACCCTGAGTCATTCGAGTCATGAACTTCCTTATATTATGAGATGCCTGTGGGCTTTATTGTGGAGCGGGTTAGGCATGCGTGCCGCCCGATTATGATGGAATGCATTCACGAGCTGGCCAGTCTCCACCCTATCGGAAGGGGGTGGAGGTAGGAGAGGGATATGCCACTTGGCATTGTCTTGGGCCCTTTACAGTATTTTTACACATTATCATAACTAGGAGCATGCTAGTGTGTTTGACTTTCGTACTGCATTAGAGCATCTTTATTAGGTATAGCACATACTATGTGGCCTCAGCGAGGACTGCCGGTCCCGCATGAGTGGCTCGATCTGACTCCTTTCCCCGTTCTTTTTTTTAAGGTATTTTCTGTAGATCTTGTTGCTCCTTGCTTCTGTGACGGGAAACCATTTGGCGAATCGAAGAACCTAGCTAATATTCTAACTTGGTAAAATGGTAATCACTTGCTTATGATTTGGTTTGACCCGGCTTTGTCGTGGCATTTGTATCCTAGTTTTGCTTTCGCTTTACTTTCGGTTGAATTGGATTTTGCGACATAGTCTTAGGACAGGCAAAGGGTATCCAATGGCCCTTCGAGGTTTTAGGGTCTGAAATCCCTCCTTATACTAATCTTAAAATGAGTTGAAACCTCGACCCGTACCTGGATTGCAAGATCCGAACAAGGGGTTTTATCCCTTGAAACGTAACCCGGAAATCATAATTCTGGGGTACCACCCTACTTGAATCCGATGTCCGATATCTTTGTCCACACCTCCGTCGCTTTGCATCACCGATCCTAAGTACTTAAAACTGTCTTTTGTCGTCACAACATCCACGCCAAGCATCACATTCTGGTCCGCTTCTCCCTCTCCTCTCAACATGCACTCCAAATATTCTGTCATTGTTCTGCTCAGCTTGAAGCCCCTGTCTTCCAACGTTCTAACTTACTACTCACCCCATCTCTCGTCTCATATACTAACACAATGTCGTCCGCAAAAAGCATACACCACGGGACCTCGCCTTGAATAGGTCCTGATACCACGCCCATAATCAAGGTGAAAAGGAAAGGGTTGAGGGCCGATCCCTGATGAAGCCCTACCCTCACCGGGAAGTACTCAGTGTCCCCTACAGAGGTGTCCCCTACAGAGATGTAATCAAATACTCAAATATGACATTGCAAAATTATTTGGCTTCACCATATGAACTTCAATTCCGTATCCCCGAGGACCTAAAATTAGGGGTGTTATTCAAGCCGAGCGAGTCGAGCTTGACATGTTAAAACTTGGTTCGTTCGATAAATGAGCTCGGGCCTAGCCAAACCCAATTTTTAAAAGAGTTTTTTTTAATCAAGCTTGGCTTGTTTAGGAAATAAACGAGTTCGAGCCGAGTTTTTTACGAACTCTAAGCAGTTGTACTTGGTTATAACATACTACTCACTCCGTTCATTAATAAGTGTCGTTTGACTTTTCGACACGTTTTTTAAGGAGCTAAAACTATATAAAACATTAACTTTTTTATTAATTTTTTTAAATAATTTTAAACTTATAACTAATATGTATAAAAATATTAAAAAAATAAATTAAAAACTTTATATTTTATATAGTTTTTAACTCCTTAAAAAACGTGCAAAAAAGTCAAACATCACTTATTTATGAACGGAGGTAGTATTAATTTAAAGAAAATTTTAGAAATTTCTTATTCCGGGACGGAGCCGTATGACGCGAGAGTGTCACGTACGGTTCCTTTGAGAAGGGTGTGATACCACCACCTATCAGGCCCGACGAGCGGTCTTGAGCTATTTGATCCTAAATTGAAAGGCTTAAAAACATATTCATACTCGGCTTGTTTAGGTACATGAACGAGCTCGAGTTGAGCTTTTTTCGAGTCGAGCTCGAGTTGTTCAGCTCATATAACAACCCTACCTAAAATCAACTTTAAGGTCCATTCAATTATTTAATCTCGTTTTATTTTAGTGTTAAATTTTACAAATAAAACACTCTAAAATGTGAGATAAAAAAGATTCATAAGGGCTAGAGGCAAGATTATAAAACGACTATTGACAATATAAGTTTTACTAAATTGCTGATCAAGTACCTCTCCATTTGTCAAGAAAAAAAATAGAGATTCATGATACCCTTGCTAACCGCCTGAAAGAGATTCAGGTTGATTATGAACATCTCCTAGTTCTTTCTTTTGGATCAAGAACTAATCACTGAATGCAGAAACAATGATAAATTCATCCTCAATTGTCATTCAATAACAACAAAACTAGACTTCTACATCAATATACCTCATCATCTTCTCAACAAACCCTAAAAATAAAAGCAAAAGAGAAACTAAATACTGGACAAATTTGAATCTGATCATCAATATGATGATACGCCTGCAAGTTCTTGCCAATTGAAATTGATCCTCATTCCTTGAAATTGATGCTCATTCCGCTTCAACGAAGACGACACCGTCACGATCCTCCCCCGCCGCCCCTTCTTAGCCGATTCGCTGCCTCCCGCAGGCTCGCGAATGTCCCCAGGGTGTTCACCGCGAAGATCCGGTGGAACTCCTCTGTCGGCGTGGCGGCGATGACGGAGTAGGTCGGGTCGATGGCGCCGACGAAGGTGACGAGGATGTGCGGCTGGGCGCTGAAGGCCTGCTCGACTGCGGGTGGGGCGGAGTGGACAGGAGTTGATGGCGGCGGCTAGGGTTTCGGCCTGGACGCGTGCGCCGAGGGTGGCCAGGTGGCTGGCGATGACCTCGGAGAACCAGTACACCACCCGGTCGGGGAAGGACCTCGGAGGCAGCGGCGATGAGAGAGAGAGAGAGAGAGAGGGAGATTAAAGGGCGGTGGAGAGGAGATCAGAGCAGGCGCAGGGGGAGATTAGGGGAGAAAGGGAAAAAATGGTTGGGTATGTTAGGGGTTTGTGTGCAATTTAGTAGAAATTAGTTTGTCTATAGTCATTCAGATTTACACATCTTTAAAAATAAACTACCCCTTAAATTCATAATTGTTATACAAACTACCCCTTAAATTCATAATTTTTAAAAACTAACCTTTATAATGATTCTGTTTGCAACCAACCACCCTTTCTCTCCAATGCCGTCTAACTTCTGTTAAGTAGCTACAAATTACAATTATGCACATGCTCTTTGATTAGCGTTACATTGTAGCATCAAACAATAGCCATAATTTCATTTATTTTTTTAATCCAACTATAGGGATATAGTCGTAGTTTCAAACTACTTAAAAAGTAATTTTAATCAAATAGTTGGGGAATAATTATAATTTTCTACTACCTCCAATCCAAAATATAGGTCGTTTCACATTTCAATACGTATTTTAAAAAGGTAAAAACTATATAAAATATCAACTTTTTTTAAATTATTTTTTTACAACTTAATATTTGTTGGTAATAAGTATTATATTGTAAAAAAATAATAACAATAAAATTAGTATTTTATATAATTTTTAGCTCCTTACAATACGTATTAAAAAGTCAAACGACGAGTATTTTGAATCGGAGGGAGTACTACTTAACAAATAACAAACGGAACTATAGGAGGGGTGATTAGTTGCACACATAATCATTGTAAAATGTAAAGGGTGTTTTCCACAATTATGAATTTAAGGTTATCACCAGTAGCAAAGATTTCTCTAAAACATGAAAGAGAGCGTTTTGGGAGAGCAGGAGCCGGAGAACCCCGCCGATGAAATGCAAACTGATCAGTTATCCGCCCCTCCTCCTCCGCCGGGGGACTCGGGAGATGGAAAACTCGAAGGTGACAGTGGGAATCCTAAGGAGAACCCTGAAACCCCGCCGGTGGTACCAATCTCTTGGAGAGACAAAGTCATGCTAGGAGGAGCGATGCAACAAAAAACTGGAATTCGCAAGGATCTTATCAAGGATAAGATTCTAATTTCCTACCCGCAAGGCCCTAAGGGTGATCCTGCCATTGTTGTGTAGTAGGAGGTCTTGAATGCGTTAGCTGGTGTGTGGGAGAATTCTCTAATTATTAGGATGCTTGGGCAAAAGATACCACTGTACGTGATGGAAAGAAAACTGAGAGAGATGTGGAAGGAGTGTGGAAGGTTTCAGGTGATCGATCTCCCACAAGGTAATTTTTTGGTGAGGCTGGAGAACAAGGAGGATTGTCTAAAGATTCTTACTGAGGGTCCTTGGTCAGTGTTTGGAAGGTGCCTCATCATCAAGCTGTGGTCGCCGGAGTTCAAGCCGTCGGAAGCTATTCAAACCGCACCCACATGGATAAGAGTCCTCGACCTCCCGCTAATCTTCTATCAGGAAGATGTGCTTCTAAAGGTGGCTGAGGCTCTGGGTAGGCCTATCAGGGTCGACCACCGAACTATCTATACCAACCGTGGGAATTTTGCTAGGGTTTGCGTCGAAGTGAACCTGGAAGAGCCGCTCAAAGGAACGATCAATATTAACGGGGTGAGGTATAAGTTGGAATATGAAGGCATCCCGAATATCTGTTTTGGTTGTGGGCGCCATGGACATCTGAAATCCAAGTGCCAATTCGAGAGACAAGAGACGGCAGGTAGGGCCGTGAGTGCGGAAGGGGAGAGTTCGGCCGGAACTACTCCGATCCCGGGAAGCCAGGCTAATAGAAACAACTTTGGCAGTGGAGAAGAGTCACACGGCCCATGGATGGTGGTGAACCGCAGGAAGAAGCCCGGAGTGAACAAAACCAAAGGTCCGGTGACGGCGCCGTATGCCCAGGTGCAGTCGAATCGCGAATCGACTCAGCGCGGCCCGCACGTGCCATGGGGGAAGGCGCTAACTGTTGAGAAGGGGAGTAACAGAGGGGAGCCTAGGGATCATGCTCGTAATAATGAGCAGGCTAGGGTTTCCGAGGAGAATTTCGGCGTTGAGCATGTGAGTATTAATGCTGAGTTAAATGGGGAAAGGACTCCCAGACAAATCTGGCGTTGGGTCGCGGACAGAAGGGAAAGAAGAAAGTGGACTTTAGCGGGGCTGGGCCGGCGGCTAATGGGCCAAGGAAGGAGATGGGGGAGTCAGGCCCTACTGAGTTTACTGTGGGCAACAAGGGGACACATAAAGGAAAACAAGTCATTCCCAAGTCAGGGCCGAAGAAGCTCTCAAAGCCCAAGCTAAAAGGGAGGAGAGGGCCTGTGGGGAAGGAATCGGGCCTGAAAGCCCAGATGGATGTGGATGGTCCTAAAAAAAGGCCCAGATCGAATCTTGAGATCCAGGAGGGTTCCCTCGTGAATCCTGATGTTCTCGAAAGCGTCAAATGGCCTTCAGATTGGTGCAGTAAGGTGAATTCGGACCCTTCTTTGCCAATTTTTGGCAAATTCTGGGCAAAGAGGACAAGCAAGAGGGACAACGAGGCGGAAAACTCGACAAGTGAAGAGCCGAACGCTAGTGGGGTGGAGAAGGACCCGGAATTTTAACACCAATCCTAATTCTTGATCTCTGTTCTGTGTTTGTTGCTTAAGTTCTTACGGATAAGCACAATAATATTAATATACTTTTTTGGAATTGTTTTGGAGCACGTAAGAAGAGCTTCGGGAGAGCGATTAGGTATATCAAGAACCACTGTTCTATTGATATTCTCGCGTTGTTTGAGACTCGGATCTCGGGAGAGGAGGCTGATAAGGCGTGCGACAAACTAGGCTTCACGGGCTGCGCTCGTGTTGAGGCCGTGGGTTTTGCCGGCGGTGTTTGGATCCTTTGGGACGCGGAGAAGTGTAATATTTCTATTGATCAAAAAGCCGATCACTTTATCCACGCCTCCTGGGGATCAGGGTCGTCCAAGAAGCACCTCATTGCTGTTTATGCTCCCCCCACAGTGGAGAGACGGGAACCCTTCTGGACGGATCTTCTTGATACTATTAACGGCATATCTGGCCCGATTGTTATGGGCGGAGATTTCAATTGCATTGTTGGTCCTGAAGAGGCGTCGGGAGGGGCCGGGGCTGTCCATCGCGACTCGCCGAAGTTCTGCGAGTTGATCACCAGTGCTAAGCTGATTGATATGGGTTACACAGGCCAAGAATTCACTTGGAGCAAGACGTATACTGGAGGTAAGGTTTCTTCTAAAAGGCTTGATCGGGTGCTTACTAATTGGGAGGGGAGGCTTCAATGGCCGGAGGGTAGGGTCTGCCATCTTCCGAGGTACTCGTCGGACCATTGCCCCTTGCTTTTGGAGTTGAATCCCCCGATTATCAAGAATAGAAAGCGCCGCCCCTTTCGCTTTGAAGCTGTTTGGATGACACATGAGTCTTTCCCTGCACTCATCAAGTCTAAGTGGGAGAGAAATTGTCTGACGCCGGGAGCGCTTGCGAAGCTCAGGATCGACCTTACTAAGTGGAATAAAGATGTGTTCAAGAATATTCAGGCTCGTAAGGATGATCTCATGAAAGCGCTTGATGAAGCGCAAAGGAGGACTGGTAAGAATCCTTCTCCGGAGGCGATTGCGTGGGAGGCTAATGTTCGAGCTACGCTGGACCACACCCTTGAGCAGGAAGAAATCCTTTGGTTTCAAAAGTCCCGGGAGAAGTGGCTCGTGCTTGGTGATCGCAATACTAAATTCTTCCATGCCTCAACGATTGTCAGGAGAAAGCGTAATAGAGTTGAGGGGCTCAGAGCCGATGATAACAGCTGGATTGAAGAAACTAAGGAGCTTGAGGAGGAGGTTGTGGGTTACTTCAGGAAGCTGTATAGATGGGAGCAGACGGGGGGAACCCTAGAGCCGATGGACAACCGGTTTCCACAGCTGCAGGAGTCGGATTGGGAGGTGATGTGCAATGAGGTCTCGCAAGAGGAAATTCGTAACGCCTTCTTTAGTATGGGTGCGATGAAGTCGCCGGGTATCGACGGATTCCAGCCGGGATTCTACCACAAGTGCTGGAGTACTGTTGGCGATTCTGCTGTCAGGTTCGTTAAAGAGTTCTTTGCTTCATCTATCCTCCCTACGGGTGTGAATGATACTCTGATTGTGCTCTTGCCGAAGGTTGGAAAGCCTGAATCCATGAATCAGTTCCGCCCTATTAGCCTCTGCAATGTGCTGTACAAGGCCATTTCGAAAGTCATCACTACTAAAATGCAACCGCTAATGGCTAAACTGGTTGGGCCGATGCAAGGTAGCTTCATCCCGGGTAGGTTTATTTCTGACAACATCATTATTGCCCAAGAAGTGGTCCACTCTATGAGAAGAAAACAAGGCATGAAAGGGTGGATGTGTCTCAAGTTGGATCTCGAGAAAGCGTATGATAAGCTCAGTTGGGATTTCATAGAGGAGACCCTCTTGTGTGCAGGCATGCCGGAGTTCTGGATCGAGAGAATCATGGAGTGCATTCGGACTCTGAGAATGCATGTCCTTTGGAATGGAGAAGTTACTGAACAATTCACTCCGTCGCGAGGTATTCGTCAAGGTGACCCTATCTCCCCTTATATATTTATTTTATGTATGGAGAGGTTGGGACATATTATTGAGGAGGCGGTCGAGAAAGGAGAATGGAAAGCGATAAGCATCGCCAGAGGTTGTCCGAAACTTTCGCATCTGTTCTTCGCCGACGATATTCTCCTCTTCTCGGAAGCTTCTGTAGCGCAGATTAAGGTGGTTAAGAGCTGCATCGACCGATTTTGCGGTCACTCTGGTCTCAAAGTCAGTCCGAGTAAGTCTAAATTGTTTGTTTCCAGAAATGTCAAAATGGAATTGAAAGATAAAATCCAGCAAGCCGGTGGCATTGATGTGTCTAATGATCTGGGCAATTATTTAGGCATCCCCATCCTACATAAGCGCGCTTCCAATGCGTCGTTCGCCCCGATTCTGGAGATGTTCAATGCCAAGTTATCGGGATGGAAAGCAAGTATGCTCAGCTTTGCGGGGAGAGTCACACTTGCTAGGGCGGTTCTCAACACCCTCCCGGTCTATACCATGTCTACCATGATCCTCGCGGACAAGGTGTGCAAAGATATGGACAAGTGCTGTCGCAAGTTTATTTGGGGTTCCACCTCTGAGAAGAAACGAATGCATAAAGTGGCGTGGGATATTGTGGCTAAACCTAAAGGGATGGGAGGTCTCGGAATTAAAAGAATGGCGGATATGAATTTAGCCCTTATGGCCAAGCTCGGGTGGAGACTCTTAAGCGGCGAGGAAGGGCCATGGGCGGACTTGCTTATTAACAAGTATGCATCCAAACAGCTAGGGAAATCGGCGGGGGCTTCGATTATTTGGAAAAGCATCACAAAGGCATCTCGAACTGTCATCAAACCTAACTTAATATGGCGGTTGGGTGATGGCAAGAGTATCCGTTTTTGGGAGGATGTTTGGATCGATAACAAACCTCTGAGAGAGCTGTCGGAAGAGAAGGGGGTTACGCCGCCTAGTAGTGTGGGGGTGGCGGATTACTGGAATAGGGGCGAAGGTTGGGCTTGGAGTGAGTTTGAGCAGCTGCTGCCCAGCGAGACCAAACTAAGGCTGGCGGCGATGGCGGTTACGGAGAATGATGACAGATTGTGTTGGGCTAGGAGCGAGGATGGGGAATACTCGGTTAATTCCGGGTATGCTGCTATATGTAAATTTGATGCGTTTTGATCGGCGGACTCTTCCTTTGTGGCCAAAATCTGGAAGCTTAGCGTCAATGAGAGGACTCGGTCCTTCGTCTGGCTGGTTTGTCACGGGGGAGTGATGACGAATGCCGAAAGAGTTAGGCGACACATAGGTAACTCCGACTTATGTCCTATTTGTCACACTTGTAGCCAGTCATTTATTCATCTTTTCAGAGATTGCGCGTCTGTGAGGAGTTTTTGGATGCAGGTTGAAGGCGCGGAACGGAGGGTGGAGTTCTTCTCCCTTCCGTTCGCCGCGTGGATAAGGAGCAACATATCAGCTGTCACTAGCGGTCCGGAAGGGGTGCAATGGAGCAATTTCTTTGCCTCTGCGCTTTGGATGATTTGGTACAGAAGAAATGGGGTGGTGTTTAAGGAGCGCAGCACCACGCCATTGACGCCGAACAGCTGCAGAAACGCCGTCAACCTGTACTCTTTGGCCAAGCTGAATTTGTTTGGTGCAAAGATGGCGAAAGTGAGAGTTCCCACGTCGGTTAGCTGGTGCAGACCTCCTCCGGGCTGGGTGAAGTTGAACGTCGATGGCGCGGTCAAGGTTTCTGGCGCAGCGGCGGCAGGGGGTGCCCTTCGTAACGAGGAAGGGGACTGGATTGCAGGCTTCACCCACAACATTGGGCAGTGCACTGTGGTTGAGGCTGAGCTCTGGGGTCTAGCCAAAGGATTGGAGTTGGCGTGGAGCTATGGGTTCGCGAATGTGATCTGTGAAAGTGATTCCAAGAGAGCCGTGGAGCTTCTGTCTAAGCCGATTAAGAATACACACCTGTGTGCCAGCCTGGTTAACACCTGCCATGGCTTCCGTAGTAGGAGCTGGAACCTCCAGATCCGACATATCTTCCGTGAGGCCAATGGTCTGGCTAATTTTGCTTTTTCCTCTTCTTTTGGGTTTTCATGTTTGAGCTGTTGTCCAGAATCTTTGTTGAATTTGGTTAGGGGCGATGCTGGAGGGGCTACTACTTCCCGATGGCTTAACCCCTAACTGTTTGTTTTTTTTTTCACGTTAATTTATTCACTCCCCTAGGAGTGGTTTGCCCACCAAAAAAAATAAAAAAATAAAAAAATAAAAAAATTTAAGGTTATTGCAATGTAGGGTTTTCTGCCACCCAAAAAAAAAATTGTTGGGCCTGTGTATTATAGGTCCAACTATTTATTAAAAAAAAATTAGACCCAACTATTTGTTCTCCCTTATGCCAAACGGTCTCTGAATCAAAATCCTCTTTGTTTGAAAAGGTAAATATATAGATATCGGCATAAAGACAAAAGAGTAACAAAAGGACAAGACGAAACCAGGGTCTTGTGTAAAATAAAATGCACCCCCTCTCTAATTCCTGTCACTATATACTTCCACCCACTAAACCCCATTTAATTAGTCGGTCAGAGAAATGTAATACCAAGGGCAAGGCCATTCAATCATGCATATATTTATAACGGGTATATAAATATACGCACAAGTGAAGGGGTGCTCCTACAACGGACCAAAACCAATTAAATGGGGAGAGTCCAAGCCCAAATTATCTAGGCCCACTCCAAAAAACTTGTCCCAATTCCACTAAACCCAGCCGGCACCTCTAAATAGATCCAGTCCGGTTCAAGCACTCAATTTAAAATAAAGACCAGACCCCCAAACCGGCTAATGCCTGTACAATCAAAATCCTCTTTGTTCGAACACTGTTCAGACTCCCAAAATCATAAACCCCAATTTTTCATACCCTCTCATCCGACCGCGAAATTCCCTCTCAAAATATAGGAATTTCAGTTTAATTAAACATTTTGACTCCTCCAGTTGGTCGCCGGCTCCATCTAACGAAACAGCAAGGCTGCAAGGGTGCGGTGACTGGTGGCGGGCGCGCAGCTGCAGCGAGGGCTGACAGCAAAATCCTCATCCCGAACGGTAAGTTTCGATCTTCAAATACACTTTACAATTAAAGTGAAAGCCTATTAATTTCTGAATTTCAGCATGAAATTGTGAATAAGTTTTGTGAAATGTAGATGCAATTTTGTATTAGGGTTAGAAACTAGAATTGTAGGTAGTTACGAATTTGTGATTTGTGATTTGTGAATTTGTAAAAGTTAGAATTTCAGCAGGAAAGTCTATGATTTTGCAATTTGTGAATTTTGTATTAGCTTTTCTTTTGATCGTAAGTGTCTCTTTTTTATTACTAATTTGATTGGAATCTCTCTGTGAGCGGAAATGGGGGATAAGTCAAATTATGTTTGATTATTTACTAGTCAGATCCCTTCTCATAGTTTGGTAGGGACAAGGAAAAATTGTTCGAGGTTTTGAAGGAAAAATATTGTGATGAAGAAGTTACACCAAACCAAATTTAGCTTAACTCACACCTTTTTTTAATTTTTTTGTGAATTTTTTTAATACTTTTGGTTATTGTTCTTGATAATTCATTACCAATTAGCAAGCCTTAAGCTTGAAATGGATTTTTTTCTTTCTTTCTTCATTTATCCCTTTGGGATAGAATACCTTTTTGAAGTTAGCTAGTAGGAGCTTGATATTTGGGAATCTCTTTTTCTTCTTGTAGAGCTTCTATTGTTTTTGTGTGTTCATCAGCATAGCCAACACATTAAAGCAATATGAAGCGGAAGCATGGGCATAAGAAAGGTAAAAGCAAGAAGATTTCTGTGGATGGCATAGAAGAAGGATCTAAAGATTTTGAATCTATTGATGTGGAAGATAATTCAGACACAGATGATCGCGATAATGATGAACCCGAAACTCCAGTGGTGGCTGAGCCATCTTCCTCAACAGTAGCAGATCAGCCTGCCAAACCTGCTATTGCCCTTCTCGAGAGGCCAATACAAAAACCTGTCACTACTGCAGTGTATGGCCGTGTGAAGGTGAGGCTCAAGGCTCCAAAAACCTTGGAACCTCAAGTTGCTTCTGTAGATGCCCAAATCCATAGTGATACACACTCAAGTAGTGGTCTTCAAAAGAGTGTAGACAAACAGGATTTGGCCAAAGATAAAGTAGAGGATAGTGCCAACTCGTTGCGTGATGCAGGGACAGTTGCCGGAGAGAGTCCGTCAGGCAATGGGGAAAGTATAAAGGTTAAATCTTCAAAGGATTTGGTTTCATCAAGTACAAATCAGAATGCTGATGTTGTTGCACAAAAAGAAGACAAGGAGCCAAAACTACCTCATCAAGATCCCAAGTACAAAAAGAAAGAACTAGATGCTGCTTTAGAGGTCAGCTAAAGGCTTGAGTTATGCTGATTTGGATGTCTGATGTTTTGATTTTACTTCTCTCTTATATGGATTTGGAAGGTTAATATTTACATGCAGCTATCATCTATTCAACCTTGACAGGTAATCAAGAAGGTGATGAAAATGGAAGCAGCTGAGCCTTTCAATGCTCCAGTGAATGCTATTGAGCTGGGGATACCTGTGAGTATTATGGAATCTCTCATGCTATATATCTTTGTATATACCACAGCAGTGAACGAAATATGAACATATTAATATACATGCAACTGCTTTTCCTTCAAATTAATGAAGTGATATTTGGTGTTTCTTGAATTGATGCTTATGCTTAGTAATTGTTGTCTAGAATTGATGTGTTTGTGTGTACATTATCCATCTATGAAGTGCTGAGATTGAAATGCTTCACTAGCTTTTGTTTTTGACAATTTTAAATGCGATCTTATCTAGATGAAGCAATCTTATAGCCTGTTTGCTTTCAGTAAATTACAATATCAAAGAGCATTGTTTCTCATTATCTCTTATACTAGTTTATGTTTCTTAAACCAGGACTATTTTGATGTCATTGACACCCCAATGGATTTTGGTACGATACGAAGCAATCTTGAAAGTGGCACCAAGTACATCAACTCAGAGTCTGTTTACAGGGATGTGCAGTATATTTGGAATAATTGCTATAAATATAATAACAAGGGAGATTATATTGTTGACCTAATGAAACGGGTCAAGAAAAACTTTTCAAAGTATTGGCTAGGGGCTGGTTTATACAGTGATCACCCTCGAAAGGGAAATGGTAAGTATATTATTCTCTTTTAAAATCTGTCCCAACAGGACCTTACCCAAATGCTTTGAGTTTCATGCATTGATTTGTCAATAGTGAATACTTCATGTAAACAAAGAATCTTTTTTTCACTATGTTTATGAATATTTGTTGTCTTTGTATATTTTCTAGATACATGAAAATTCATCTGGGCAGGTTATTCTATAGTGGGCCCATGACCTAGGAAAGGTAGTGGAATTACTGGAATCAGATCCTAAATTCCTGATATCCTTGCTTGGTATCTTGCTTGGAGCTGGATATGCTCTTTCCAAACTAAGTATAGGAAAACCTCTGAAGACGGATTAATGTACTGATTATTTCTTCAACTCAACTGTTACCATCTTGGTCAATTTGGATATCACCATTTTCCTTTCCCTAACCCTCATAAATATCATCATCATCACTATATTCTCAGAACTGTAAGCTCTTTTGTCCTTTGATTGATTATGTTGTTTCCACCTAAATGATGTGCCATGACTAAATGCTACCTAAATTTTACTAGTTCCTATGATGCCTATTCTTCAATCACAAATATTTATATCAATGAAATTGAAGCTTGTCTTAGTGACTGTCAGCAATACTGCGGCTGTGATTACAAAAAAATAAATTAAAAAAATACAATAATACAGCTGTCCATACTCACTGCTAGTATATTGCAGGAAAGCTTATGTGGCTTTCTATACACTTGATCCTTTTTGCGGAAGGAACAAAACAATCTGTCCTTTTCTACACATTGTAATCATATTATCATTTTTGTAATATTTCAACTTCACATGGTTTTCTAACTTCCCCTTTTTTCCTGGAGCTGAAGGTATTGTTGGTAGTGATGGAGGCGGATCTTCTAGTCAAGAAAAGAAACAGAAAAAGGGAAAAGGGTATGTTGTAGAGGTGGAATAGAATAAACATATTCCTTTTGAATGTGCAATGATCTTATGCTTGAAATTCATTGTATGCCCCTTATAGTTCTCGGATACTTTAAAATTTCTCATGCTAATATTTTATTTTATTCTGTAGAAAATGAGTAGAACTGAAGCTAAATTTTAGGGTCTGTTTGGCACAATCTGCTGATTGTTGACAAGGAGCCAGTGATAAGGAACTTATTGCTGATAATCATCCTCATAATGCTAAACAGGCACTAATAAACCATATAAAATTTATTTCTTGTACTCATAGAGGTGTCACGGATTCTGAATATGGTATTGAAGTCCAAAAATCTTCTTACTAGCTGCTAATCTTTCATAGGTTAGGATGAGATCAATTTTGTTATGATTGACACTTATCATGCTATCCATGAGCAATGGATTAAAATTGGTAGCAGCAATGGAGTAATAATGTAATACTGGGTTTTCTATGATAACTTTTCTATGTAAGCCTGGCTTCTTGGATGCAGGGTCAAGAAACATAAAGATGGGTGCCAATGTGCTATATGCATTATGAAGCGTCGCAGAAAAGAGCGTGAGGCACGAGAGGCAAAAGAAACTCCACAAGTGAAAGGGGAAGATTCTCATACTCCAAGTGGAATATCTGATCCTAATCTGGCTCAAGGGATGAAATCAGAGGTACTTGTTCTCTCCTATATATGCTGAGAGTCTCACATACTGAGTTGAAGAAACAGCTCATCACTTATAGATTATGGATTTTTACATTTTTTCTTTAGTTTACCTAGGTTGATTGTGCTGCTTGATTGATCTATAATCTATTATTATGCGAATCTTAACATGGTATCCTTATTCCTGCATAACATGTCAGTTGCAAGCTGACCCTCATGGTATGATTGGTACTATTGTTAGGCAATTTGCAGGAACGTGGCGAGATTTCCTTCACAAACATCTTAAGCAGTTGGTTGTGACTGTTGTTGCTTTGCAATACAATGCATATAATATTATACTTAGACCCAGCAGCATAAATTTTTTGTTTAATATTAGTTTTCCGCTCACTCCTTGCATTCTTATGTGAAGGAAAATGCTCATATGGAAAACCAAGGTGGAGAGGAAATGTCATCTTCTGTTGAAAATTCACAAGATGCCGATGGTGATGAAGAAGTGGACGATGTTACCGAGGATATGAAAACAGAGGCTCCTGGTATGCATAATAGTGCCAAGAATGCCGAGGAGAACAATTTGGATACCCATGATGATACACCTGTAGATGTTTCTGAAGCATCACAAGGAGGGAATAGGATTGAAAATGGATCCTATCAGATCAAGTTGGTAAGTGACTCAGGTCCAGTAACCAAAGCTGATACTGAGAAACAGCAGCCTGTGTATATTGAAGCACAGACTTCGACACTTCAGAAGCGTAAAATTGAGGTATTGACTTTCTGCAATTTCTCTCATTGTGCAAGCCCTCATGATTTTTGTGAGTTATTTCAGCCCAAATTGGTTAATGTATTCAATTCTAGCATATGATTATATGGGAGAATCCTGTAGAATGAGAAATGGTTGCTTTTGCTTTTGATTCTTGAAACCGGATGAAACTAGAGCCCGAAAAAGAGTAACACTTCTCCATTAAGAATTGCATATGCAGTAGTGGTAAAGTTGATCTAAAACCTTATACTCCATAATCTTAATCCACTTCATTTTCTCCATGAGCATCAGGATATGATCTTGTTAATAACTTTTGGCTTCTATCAACCATGAAACTTCATTTCTCATTTGTTATACTACCAAGCTTTTGTTACTCTTCATTTGTATGCTATCTGAATTTCTTGTTTAAAAAAAAAGTTGGAAGTCACTTCTCATCTCTTGCTTCCTTTTTTATCTGCCAGTTAATTGAGGCAGAGAAGAAGCGGCAAAAATCTGAGCTATATGAAAGACTTCGCCATCTTGAGAGTCCAACCTTCCTAGGACTGTGCAACACCCTCTTTTCAGGAAACCAGAATACAGTCTGGGAAGGGCCTCATTCGCTGGTCCATCGAAAGAATCCTCGCAAGGACAGTGACATTCTCGCTGCCGTTAGCTCCTTCATGAGCCCCCTTCCCAAACGAGCATGTAAGTAACAATTCTCTATGATGTAGCTACAAAACAAAACCCTTGTGATTCCGTTGGCAAGCGGGTAAGTAGTTGCAAGAACCTTTCTGACCAATGATAGTGTTTCTGAGAAGATCCCGAAATGGGTAGCCACGACACCTTGGCACATTGAAGGTCAGGTTCAGAGGACATTATTGATATCATTTTACTGTCTTCATAGGGGTTAGTACATTGTGTGATAGGCATTCCATCTTACAACACCGAGATTGTTGCGAACCACTCTGTTAGTTTAGCCGGTAACCATGGTGCTTGCAAACATCTGTTCGTTTCACGATGATTCATTCCCTCTCATGTTGTTTCAAATCGCACTTTGTTCATACTCTCTAGCAGGCCTAAGTGCCTAACAGCGTTCGAGTGAGACGCAATGCTAGGTTGGGGGTTCGGGTATGCATTCGAGTCATTTCTAGGCTCTTGTAATCGTTTATTATCAGGCACTTCAACCAGCTGAACTGTATACGGGGTCCTGTCTTGCCCTGTTGTCATCACATGTTAGTCTGTTACCCATTTGGCCTGTGAACGTTTCTTGCAACTTACAGATTTTATGTCTAGTCTTTGGATATTTTTCCGGCATTGAAGGTCTAAATCAGGTCATTGTCTAGTTAAAGGTGTCGAGTTGTTTTGTCACTTCGTCTTGGAATACATTCATAGCAATCTTGGCATTGTATTTGATGGTGGATAAAATGTCCTTCCAACAGAACTCAAAAGGCTAAAACGCTCCCCCACAAGTGTTGAATGTGCTCAATGTATAGGGTTCGAAATCTCGGTTTCTGATTAACAGAGCTTGAACTACTCGACCCACAAATGCACACATACACATAAAAGTCTAGTACATTAGTCGAGTGAGTTAGATTTTAACTAAAATCAATTAGCATTAGTTGAATTTCATGGGTTATAATTTGTCATATCACCGCTCAACCTTTTCAAAAGTTAATCATTAGTACTTTTTGAATTTTGATGGAAATGAAAGAAAAATCCCCAAACCCCTATCATCCTTGTATTGACTCATAACCTTCAAATAGGAAACTCGTTGTTGACAAATGTCGACGATGGAACATTAATACGACCTTCGTTTAAAAATAGATGTTCTTTTATTTTTGATGCATTTTTCAAGGAAAAAAAACAGTATGAAATATTATTTTTAATTAATTTTTTTAATATTTTTTTTAGCTCTTTAAAAAACGTGCTAAGAGAAAAGTAGAGTCATGTACATGAATATAATGAATATGATTATGGCTAACACAAGAGCAAACCTTTAATTATGTATATAATAAGATAAGATAAGATGGTAGTTGAAAGTAATTGATCTAAATTAGCTACCTAACAAAAACAGTCTTAATGAAGAATGCTAGGAAAAGCTGAAGGTGTGTTGGTAAGATGGGCAATGGAGGCCTGCTCTTGGAGATGGAAGAGGGGCCGGTTTCGCTATACAGGTCGGGTACTTCTCCCCCGGCATCAGTACTGAAACTCCTCCCCCATACGACGTCGTTTCCTGCACTCATCATCATCCAAACATTCCAACTTATCAAACCAGTTCAAATATATGCTACAAGTTCAGTCACATTAGTATTTTTGCTGATGAATATATATTAAATTTTGGTGTAAATTAATCACACAAAATCAAACCAAAATATTTAGTGCCAAAGTGGTAGCTTTTAATTTATACGGGTGGGTTTGTATAATTTTGGGAATTATATATAAATAAGAAAATTATAGAAAACCCCCTAACTTATAATAAATCATTCCGAACGTGTTAACCGACCATTTTCTTCCTCGAAATCAACCAAAATATTTTGCGTCGAAGGGGAAATTCAAGAGTTAAACGGGTGTTTTGTATAATTTTATTTTATATGGGCAATTTTGCGTAATTTACGAAAAAATGAATGCAAGACATCACTTACATTTTGCTGATGAATTCTGAGTTTTGAGGCAGATTCCAAGCTGCTGGCTTCAGCCGAAGACAAAGAGGAGGGAGATGAAGTAGGAGAGGTTGGCCTAAAGAGGTGCTCCAGGATGGCCATGATCAAGAACAAAGAGATCAAGATGGCGGTGGCGACGAACCCGAACGACACCGCATTCATGGAGGACGACGCCGACGCTCCGGCCTTCCAGGAGGTGGGGACGGTGGAGGTGGTGTAGATCTTCCATGGCCTGGTTGAAGTGGGGCGATTGTCATAGCCAAGCTCACTCATTAGTGAAAGGTGGGAGGGCAGTTTCTTTGGCTTTAGTGGAAGCCACTGCTCACTTGATGCTCTTGTGGTACTCCTCCTTCCTAGTTGGTTTAAATTAATAAAGGTTGAAAAAAGCAACAAAATATATGTATATATATACACAAATATATGTATTTATGCTCCCGGCTACCATGGTTTGAGCTTTATTCATCAATTAGACATTATTAAATTGAAGGGCACTCGAGTTAGGGATGGAATCAGAAATTAAAAGTTGAATAGTTTGGGAAGACGTATTGGAATTTCTCAATCTATATGCTGTAATAAATAAGCGGATAACTTTTATTAATGAAATCCTTACAGTTTCTATCTATTTTTTATTTTTGTAAAAAAATAAAGTGGGTTAGAGCAAACTTTGACTTGTCCTTGCAGGCTAGAGTTTTGTATTTAGTCAAGCTCGAGGCTCATTAAGAACAGTGGCGAAGCCAGGGGCAAAGGTGACTCAGGTTTGAGCCCCAACAAGGTCACTAAAGAGGTTTAATTTACCCAATTGTTAATTTTAGGGTAAGTGAAATTAGTTGGGTTAAAGGCTCCAATACCTATGCAGATCACTCGAGATTAAGAATAAGATTTGAGATGTCTAACTTGAGTTCGAGCCTTGTTGAGGCTAGATGCATACTCGGTTGCTATCTTTAGGGTACAATGGATGAGGACCATTAGGTGGGTCAAAGACTTGAGCTTCCTAGAGGTTTTTTCAACTCCTAATTTTAGGATATGTGACATTATTTGGATTAAAGACTTGGATATCTTTCCAGTTTAGAATTTGGGTTGGAATTGTGCATTTTTAACCCTTTGAACTAAAACTTACAACTGTTATATATTATAAAGTCTGAAATAATTCGACTCGTAATTATCTGAATAGATTTCTTCCCTTTTTTGTACTAGGGTTGGACACCTTTTGAGTGGTGGAATTCACCATCTTCAAATTAGTTGATTGGTATACCAGAACTAGTAAATAATATGAATGAACTTGGTTAGGATATATAATATAGCTTGGACATTAATGATGCTTAGAAGGTATAATAGTTGGTCCAACTTTAAGGTGTGTTTGATCACGTGTTACCTTGCTTTGATGCATAGCTTAATGAGCACTACACCTTTGTCTCCCCCTCACATTCACTTTAAGAATTAGGAATAAGGATGAGTCTCCCTTTGCCCCTTTCCCCATCCCTAGGCAATTCCTTTCTCGGTCTACAAGGCACTCCACAAGTTAAATACTAGTCCAAACCATACATACATGATACATAAATATACACACTAATGTATATCTCGTCAGGTGCACGGTGTTAGAGATGTGAATGAGACTAAAGTGTTCCACATCGGAAAGTTAAACATATCAAGCTCTAGTATATGAGTCGGTAGGCTACTTCTTCTATTGCCAATTGGTTTTAGAATGAAACCTCACTTGGCTTGTGTGCTAGACTACTAGTGCATGTGCACCCTCGCACACGACCCCCAGTCATCGGTCCTAGTCGGGCTTTGATACACGGAAATGTATTAACAAAATATTATAAAATTATACTGAGTTTTTATTATCTATAACAAATATATTAAAAATGTGAAAAAAAAATAATAAATTTGAATTACAATGTGGAAATTAAATCAATAATGATCAATGTACGTATGCGTGAAATATATAAAAAAAATTATCTCCCTATAAATAAATAAAATAATATAGATATAAATAAAATAAGAACATTTAAATAATTGATTTTGATATAAATATTTCTTTTCATCAAAAAATTATCTAGATATAAACTAAATAAAACTTATCCAATGTTTATTAATTAATTAATATCCAAACATATCACGTAGTCAACAAATTAGAAGCGTAATGATCAAGAAGATCAATGAGTGAGATTTGAAGGAAAATTTAAACACCAAAATTATTCGTTTGCACCAACATGATTATTGGTACATAACTTGTACAAATAATCTCGTTGATACAAATAAATACTTTGTATATGAAAGACAATCTATTTGTTCACAATTTCCGTAAGAGGTGTTTACACCTGTATCTAGCTATTAGATCTATCCCATATGTATATATGTATCCAATCTCTTGGGATATTAAGTGTTATGCCTAATATAATCTAGATGCATATGTATGAAGGGCATCATTAAGTGAGAAAGATATATATAGAGTTATATTCATATAGGATTAAATTTGTTGTAACATTATCTAAACATTATTGAAGCATGAAATTGATTAATAATGTCAACTTCAAGAGTTTGTCTTGTTCAGTGAAAGCTAGGTAGGTTAAAGACTGATTTGACCGGAGTGTATATATATAAACTGTTCTAAAGTTACAATACATTATCGATCATACATGTGTACTTGTGAAGACAAATAAATCTAGATTTCAAAGTGGGCTAGCTTGCTTTAGGATGATCTAAGTACAGATTTGAGCTACCTCTCCCACACCCAGATCAAAATAGTGTGCAAATGATTCAGATAACACTTTCTACCAGTTTTTTTTGTGTGTGTGCCCGCGCGCGCAATGTGATCGAGCAGGCACATCTTTGCTTAGCCCATTTGTTTTATTTCTCTCGTCGTGACTTTATATACTATAAGCTTTTATGATCAATATATAAATAAGCTTATTAATCAGAAGTAATCAACATGTCGTAGAAACCAAACCTGACCTGAGAGAAAAGATGCAAATCTTTCTATCAAGAGAAAACAAGGAATTATTGAACTCAATCAATTAAAGTGTTGATATTCAATATAGCGTGTCGCGATATATGTATGAAGATAAACATATATCGTGACACATACAACCTAGCTAGCTAGCTAGCTTTAACTCGAGCTCTTACAACCAATGGTTGTGAATTCCATCTTTGCAAAAAGGAAAGTAATATTAGACAAGTCACAAATCACAGACATTAGGAAAGACTCCAAGTTGGAGAGATAAAGAGACTTTGAACAGGAAAAAGAAGAAAATCCCTATTCTCATTCTCAAGTGCATGCTACAACTAAGCAAATAAGATAATTAAACTTAGCTACTAAAGAAAAGAATGAAACCCATGAATAATGATGTCTCCTTTGGGAGAAAATATATATGTATATATACAAACGTATAGTAGTATATACAGTGGATTGATGCAGACCCAAATCAGAAGTTATGGAGCCTCAATTTCACACAACCGCCCTTAAATTAGGATATTTTTCAAATATTACTCGCATTTTAGGGAATTTCGTAAAAATACCCATTAATAAGAGTATTACGTTGAAAGATGTGAAGAAAACAAATTAAGAGTACCACACTGAAATTATTACTTAAATGAGCCTTAATATACTCCATCCGTTCGACAAAACATTTCGTTTACTATTCACGCACGTTTCTTTAGAAAGATGAAAACTACTCCCTTCGTTCAAAATTATAAGTGCTTTTAGGTGTTTGCACACATATTAAGGAAAACACAAAAATGTTACTTTTATAACCCTCATTAATTATCCACAACCACTAACAACCAATAACATTTCATAAAACAAGTAAAAAATTTACTTTTCTCCTAACACAATGCCTGAAAATCTAAAATAACTTATATTTTAAACAACATTTTAAGCCTAAAAGACTTATACTCCGTATTGTTTAACGGAGGGAGTGTATAAAATATTCATTTTTTATAAAAAAATTTAACAAGTTTGTACTTATTAATAATAACTACGAAATTGTTAAAAAAATTATTTAAAAAACTAGATATTTTATATAGTTTTTATCTCCTAAAAAAACGCGTGTGGATAGTAAAGTGACATGTTTTGTCAAACGGATTGAGTATATAAATTGGTGGGCTATTTTTTCTTATTGTCAATTAATGGTTTTGAGATGGAACCTTACTTGATTTATGTCATAACCTAGGACTTTAATTAGTATATATATATATTATGCTTAAAAATATTTTAAAATGCTAACTTTTCAATTTAATCTTAAATACTTTGGTTAATGTATTTGAACTAAGCTTAAATTTGATAAGATATTCTTAAGCATGAAAGAGCTATGGCCTATATATATGGGCATGTTTAAATAATAAATAAATTTACGAGCGGGTTTCTGAAATTCTTATGGGTGATTTGTTAAAAGTGTCTTAGTTTAGGGGTGGTTTTGCGAATATTATATATGTAGTACAATAAACTATAAATATTCGATCCTGATCCTTTGGGCACTAGAGTTGCTGATGTTTTAATTTATGACCTCTCCTGTGCTGTCATGCCTTTACGGTTTCTTTCTTCATTGATACAAAAGCAAATACAAAGATGGAAGAATCTCTGCGCGCCTTCATCTATCGAGTTGGACGTACTCTCAGCAAGCTTCTGTTACACTTTGTTCGAGTCAGTGCAGAACAAGTGCATCGTCTTTATATATAGCCTGGTGTTACGTTGTCAAGGCTTTATTAAAATGAACCAATTCAAGTTGTTCGATTTTCTCATATGTAGCTACTTGTTAGAGATGTGAATTGAGACCAAAGTGTCCCACATCGGAAAGTTGAACATATCAAGCCCTAGTATATGAGTCAATGGGTTACTCCTTCTATTGCCAATTGGTTTTAGGATGAAACCCCGCTCGACTTATATGCTAGGCTATATGCGCATGGACGCACGTGTGCACACGAACCCCAATCCTGAGTCCCAACGGACCCTAGTATGGGTATCAAAGCAGAAAAGCCAAATGGCCCGACTCTCAATCATGGGCTCCCTAAACTAGTGTGTTGAGAGAATGAAAGTTTGTTTTCCCCATTCAAGCTTTGTTAGAATTTCAGTCGGATTTGGATTACTATAAATTTTTACTATAGGTTGCATATTGATTGTTGTCATTTGAGTACGTGTACATGCAAATTAAATTAAATTAATTATAGGAGTATATTGTATATGATTAAAATTGATGTGAATTGATGGCAAAACCAGGAAAAGAGGGAGACCATGATAAGACAAGAAAGAGGGATGATGTTGGACACCATTATTGTACAAACACAAGATATGTTGTATTTCTTACTCTCTCCTCGATAAAACATGTTATTTTAGGGATTAATTTTGTTTAACAAGATATGACATTACATATATTCTATATTTTATTTTACGAAAATGCCCTTATAATATCCCTTATTGAGTAACTCAGAGAAGTATCTTTGTCGTCGAACAAGGTTGGAAATGATAAGAGTTTGGCAAATTTGCTAAAATGACCTCCATATCCGGAAGGTTTGCAAGTGTAACCCAATCCGGAAAAAATTTGCTGAAATGCGGATATCCGCTTGGCAGGTACAGCCGGTATCCCGTTGCAAAGGAGAAAGGAGAGAAAGGAAAGAGAGAAGGGGATCGGAGCGGGCGAGAAAGGAGGGAGAAGGAAGGGGATCGAGGCGCGACGGAGGCGGAGGCTCCGGGCTCAGGGCTTAATGGGAGGGCTCGAGCGCAGTCAACAAGAAAGGAGAAGGAAGGGGGTCGGGGGCGGCGGCTAGGGTTCCGATCGGGGCCCTCCGCGACCTCTCCCTTAGCTGCAACCACCTCTCAGAGCGTCATCCCCGACCTCGCCATCCCCGACCTTTCCAACCTCGCCAATCATCTTCTTAGGAGGTATGGTTCGAATATGCCTGCTGTTTGTACTACTATCGTTTTTATTACCGCAATTTGCTTAGTCAGGGAGGAGAGCAGTTGAAACCTGAAATTGATGTGGAACTAGAACAGTTTCTTTTGGAATTGCTCTCTAGCAACGAAGAAATGCTTAAAGATTCCAGCCTACTGCAAGGTTACGAGTAGTTAAACATCTCAATTTTTTTGTGCTATTATAGGTGAATCGACCTTGATTTTATCCTATATTTTCTTAGTTTTATGCATGATTTTATTTTCAGTGATGTACAAACTAGCACTCTAGATCTTATGGTTAATTTTGTGACTTCCGCTTACACATAAAGCTCTTGAAACCTCTTTTTGATAGAGTTGAATAGAACTCCCTTGAAGAATTTGAAGAAGAAGATCGAACATAGGAATTGCTTGGGCTAGTATTGTCACTGAAACCTTATCCGAACTCATCCAAAAGAAGCTCTGGCTTGAAGCTCTTGAGGTATCTCATCTCCCTGTCTCTCACATGCATCCTGCAATTGTCCATTCAATATGTAGCTCAATTGAATGATTAGGGTTCTCCATTCGATTTTTATCTCAATTTATTGATTAGGAATTTAGAGAAAAGGTATATGACTTGTGTGTTGGCTGTGAATTAGCTTATAAATCTGTGTTGATAAGGAGCTTGTAATGGCCTGTGTTTAGGTTTTAGGGGGCATTACAAATTGATGTTGTTGAGCTACTCAGTTCATTCTGATGGGATTCTAGAGATTGTTTGAATCTTTTGTCAAAGCAATCAATTTTCTCTTTATGTAGTACTGATATAGGAGCCATTGAAGTGCCTTTTTATCTTTGGATATTTCTCTCCATCTTATGGAGAAAGGAAGAGGAATAAAGTTTGCTTGTATTTCATTCTTCAATCTTCATCATGTCATGTTTCAGCTTCCAAGCTCCAAGCAGGTGCCACTTTCATGGATTGTGTGCTTGCTTTTGAGCTTTGATTCATTGCCATGGATGTTGGAGAATCAAATCCAGATTGCACATCTCAACTGATAGATGAAAGAAAGAACTACACCTTATGATTGACTGCAATAAGGCCTTGAGAAACTATTCTTTCATTCTGAATGAAAGTGTAATTTCAGTATGAATGAAATGATCAGTACATTCTAGACAGAAAGATATCTTCACCTGTTCCTTCAGATAAGTATCCATCTTCATATGTGTGGTGTTTTTTTTTTTGGTACCTTGAAGATTTGTTATATTGAACCAGTAAAGTGTAATGATTATGAGACTAAAAAATCAAGATGATTGATTTGTTATGATTTTTTGGTACCTTGATTATTAGACTAAAAAACCAAGATTTTTACATAGTTTGATGTATCAACTTTGAATTATAAATATTTTTGTCATTTTCAGAAATGAATTGAAATCATGCCCACTTAATCGCTTTGTAAGTTTATATAATCATCTTCTGTATCAGATCAGTGAGGAACGACGAGGGGTTTGCAAGGAGCTTGCATTCTAGAGTTGATGATATTCGTTATGGGAGAAGCAGATACCGGACCTAAACGAAGAATTGCTGAATGTGAGTTTTGAATCTGATGTTTTGCCCAGGATTACTGAGCCTGACAATCTCAAGTTAAGATAGCTTCCATTCTTAACACTGCCGAGTTTACTGAACTCCTTCCTTCTATTGCTTGTTGTCTTCCAAATGAAAGATCTCCTTATATGATGAACTGCTCCACTTAACTGATTTATGTTCATAATCAATCATGCCAATCAGTTCAACAATGATTGTTTTTTTTTTTGTAGGTTAGGAATGGGGAATTTGTTCATACCACTTTAGGTCAGTGGCTATATATGTTGGCCCATTGGGGATATTGCAATTCTGAAAAGTTACTTTCAAATCTTTAGTTACAAATGGGAAATTTGTTCATATTACTTTTTTTATTTGAATGAGTTTATGTTTGTATCTTTTTAATCGGTATTTATAATTGTATTCTAAGAGATAGGTTAAGAATCTACATATAGTAATTATCTCCTAGAATTTTTGTGAGATTTGTGTAGTTTTCCTTGTTAAAAAATGCTTATATAGCCTATTAGCTCAATGGAAGAGCATCGTGGTCATACACAAAGATGTGGGTTCAATTCCCACATAGGCTTATTATTCATGAATCAATGCCGACTATCAAATTATGTTTAGAACAAGTCAATCTTGCTACATCACCAAATTATAGGCAGTTTCATATTAAAATAAATCAAAAGCCAAGATACTACAGATTCCTGTTGAATTCATCATAAGATGGGTTTTGAACATGACAGGTAACAGATTTGACGTGTCACCTACGTCACTTCACATGACAGTCAGAGTGAGCGGACTTACCCCAGAAATCATCCAAGGTTGAATTTGAAACCAAGTTCAAAAAAAGAAGTCTAGCAGAATGAATTCTAAATCATCGAAAAGGAATAGAATATGTCTCAAATTCAGGTAAGTTAAAAAATTCATATGTCAAGTAAAATACATTATATGTCATGTAAAATACATTATATGTCATGTAAAATACATTGTACTAATCAGATCACCGGAACATAAATTGATGATCAATCAGAAATCACCCTTCTCTCTCATTCGTCTTGCTCTCTCTGTCTCTGCTTCTTCCATGGCTGCACTAATTTCAGTGCTTCGTTTCTCGATTTGATTGATCAATGCTTTATCTATTTGCCTATGATATAAAATAACATGACAGGTAATGCTATTAACATGACAGTTTATACCCTTTAACATGACAGGTAATGCGAATCGATCCTCTTCTCCTTAATGAAAGAAAATAACATGACAGATAATGCTATTAACATGACAGTTTATACTATTCAACATGACAAGTTATAACCTTTAACATGACAGGTGATGCGAATCGATCCTCTTCTCCTTAATGAAAGAAAATAACATGACAGATAATGCTATTAACATGACAGTTTATACTCTTCAACATGACAGGTTATAACCTTTAACATGACAGGTGATGCGAATCGATCATCTTCTCCTTAATGAAAGAAAATAACATGACAGATAATGCTAATTAACATGACAGTTTATACTCTTCAACATGACAGGTTATAACCTTTAACATGACAGGTGATGCGAATCGATCCTCTTCTCCTTAATGAAAGAAAATAACATGACAGATAATGCTATTAACATGACAGTTTATACTCTTCGACATGACAGGTTATAACCTTTAACATGACAGGTAATGCAAATAACATGACAAGTAATGCGAATCGATCCTCTTCTCCTTAATGAAAGAAAATAACATGACAAGTAATGCTATTAACATGACGGTTATAACCTTTAACATGACAGATAATGCGAATCGATCCTCTTCTCCTTAATGAAAGAAAATAACATGACAGGTAATGCTATTAACATGACAGGCAATACCCGTTAACATGACAGGTTATTTGCTGATCTGCAATCTAGAAGCTTATTCAGTAAAAGAGAGACATTGTCCGAGTTAAAGTAGGCAATGACTAAGATGGAAATCAAGTCTCATTTGAAGAGGGTTTATTTGCACCAATCAACCACATAGTCTTCCTAATCTCATCATAGCTAGGCAGATATGTGACAATGTAACATAAACGAAAGAGAAGGAGATAAAATGCTTTTGTTTTTCTGTAAACTGTATTGTGTATGATTACATGATACGGGTATGTATTTATACCATTACAAGACCACTGTTCAGCACTTTCAATATAACAAAATTGTGCTGACTCACCACTAAGGCAAACCATAGTCTATAAGATCCATGATGTGAGCAACCATATTCTGATAAAAGCCGACTCCTTGCTGTAACACTGGAAGGAAGTGCTGATATGATCAGTAGCAAGTTACAGAAAAATGCAGCACATCTTCCTTGATGGATTCTTCATTCTCAAGGAGCTCCCCTTCCGTATTACGCATCACGAGGATAGCATTTTGCTCTTCGTTCTTTCACATTTCTATAAAACAATGAAGATGTCTCGATCCTCGCCCATTGTGAGCCAATGGAGCTTAGCTTTTTGAGATGTGAGGCTAATCAATTGTTTGTTAATATCCATGCTTCCTCCCATGTACAAGTCAGAACTGCTCTCGAGACAAAACATTGAAAGATACATGAATCAACAAGTACGCAAACCGAAGCATCCAAGGTCAAGACATTAATGAAATGGTAGAATTTGAGATGTGAGTTTTATTTGTTATGCGGCAATGTTACAAGGAAGTGCTGAGCACAACTATCTGCAAACAAAATACTTCATTCATCGGTGTAAAACACAGATAACTAGGTGATACTTTCATACTGAGACAAATAGACTCTATTTGGGATTCATGTAGACTAACCTGGCTCTTCTTCTATGGGTGTTCAGCAATCAGCAGTGCTGATCATTCATACTCCTATGGGTGTTCAGCAATCAGTAATCCCAATTTATAAGGGTCCCCATGAACATCCGAAATAAGCTTAGCTTTAGCTGGATTAAACTGTTTCAGATTATTACCATAGTTTGAATTGATTAAGAAAATCAACAACGAATATGTACAGAAGCATATCGGGGGGCTCTCGAGATCATCCAAAGCAAATAGATAACAACTAACAACTGAACAACCAATTGATTAAGCAAATCAACAGCAAATAGATAACAATTGAATCAGTAATCCAACTCTCCATAATTGATCGACCACAACGAATCATTGAAGAGGTGAAGAGAAGTACGAACCTGAGAGCCTAATTGATCGACCACAACGAATTTGTACAGAAACAGGCCCCTGAACGACACCGGTGAAGGTGGAACCCGGAGGAATTGGGGAAGGGTGTGGCCGGTTCACCGTCTCGATGTCCTCCGCTCCTGCCCAGAAAACAGAAAACAGATGCCAAATCCCATAAACTATACAAATCCCCCAATCTAAAGCCTAATTGCATCACAATGGAGAGAGAATTGAATAATTGAAAACAGAAAACACAAATCATGGAGAAGTAAACGAAACTCAACTGAGCCAAATCCCCCAATCTAACGAACCTGTAACTGCTGGAGGAAAGCCGAACATCGACGAGTGTTGCTGCCTATTGGAAGAAGAAGATGAACATCGCCTCCTCCTACGTCCTCTTTTTGCTCGCAGCCCGCAACGCCGACATCGCCTCCCACGGACCTCCGAGCGCGGCGCAACCCCTCTGGCGACATCAGCAGTCTCGTGCCTTCCATTCAAATCTCGCCGGAGGCGCGGCTTCAGTTTCGCTCGATCCCTTTCCTTCTCCCTCCTTTCTCGTCCGTCCTCCTTCAATTTCTCGCGTTGATTCCGCTCTCAATCTCTCTTTCTCGCGTTGATTTCGCTCTCAATCTCTCGCCCTCCACTCTCAATCTCCCTCTCTTTTTTTGCCATCGCCATCGATTTGGGGCAAGAGTGAGGCAAAGGAAACCGGTTGCTCCAGGTAAAAGATTACCGCTTGGGTGCAATTTTTTGAAGGAGGAGGTTTAGCCTTTACAAATAGTTTCGGATAGGGGGTTAGGCTAGCAAACCATTTCGGGGCAAGGGTCATATAGTTTAAATCCCTCTAAGAGTTTTGTGAAATATGGAGATGACCATATATAAACCCCACCCTAAACTCGCTCCGATGACACATTGACATCCCTAGCTACATGCTTTGTACTTGTGTACATGAACAACTTTTTTCGGGACATATGTACGTACATTATGAGTGCGCTTTAAGATTTTCGAGGCCATGGTAGGATTGGTAGGTTAAAAGGGATGGTGGAAGCCTATGACTAGAACCTGTATTGTGCAAATATCTGCCAAAGGGAAGCAAAATTCAAACAACAAAATCATTTGCCTAAACACAACACCCACGTTTGTCTCAATAATTCACTATCCCAATCAACCGGCACCCAACACATCAACCTTGCATATCACGTATTTTCATGATCAAACAATAATATTTTAAAAAAGGCTAAACAAATGACAAAAATGTTCACAAATAAAAACTACTCCTTTGATTCAAAATAGCATTTATATTAGTAATTGATGTATTTGATAATTACCATATATGCTTTAGCTTTATCACTTTTTGCAACATAAACTAATAATAATGTTGCAAACTCACAACATGGAGTTGCACAATAACCACTAGGGCAAGAGGGCCCTCTAAAGATAAAGAGAGACGTGTTCTTCATTTTCAAGTAAGATGAAATACATAAAGAGGCCCCCCATATAAAAAAGAAAAGATGGCATATGAATGTTTGTCTGACCAAGAAAACAAATAAATATTAAGAAAAAGACACTGTGAAGATCTCAAATAAGAATGTATCCTCCCAATCAAGCAACTTCATGTCACTTTCTAAGGATTTGTGGAGATCTCTCTCAATTTAAAATTCCACCTGCAGATGAATTTGTATTATAAAATTCAAACAGATGCTTTCATTTTGATCTGCAAAAGCACACAATGGTCAAATTTGAGTCCAAACTGGACTTGAACTAATGAGGCGGTAGATGATGTTCTCGTCTGAAACGATGCCCAAGGACAGTTTACACTTCACAGTATGCAGAAACGCCCTAAACACTTACCCGAAAACGGTAGATGATGTTCTCGTCTGCATCTTGTATTGTACAAAGGGGAAATCTTTCATTCCATTCTATTATGCAAGTGCAATCATCTGAATTACTGTGCATACCAAATGTACTGAACAAAATCCGTAAGCAATAGTGGAACGGATCAAGCACTGAGAATACAAGCCATAACCACCAGATACAATCAACAATGCCAGAAATGCACAAAAATCTATCAGCCAAGGAAGAACGAAAGACGACGGGCTTCTGTTCAGTTTTCAGCAGCTGCGGGTGTTTCAACAAGTCTAACAGACCGAGGAAGCATGAACTCAGCAAAGATTGGATAGTGTGAGGATGGGTAATACCCGTCAATGTTATCATTCACAACTTCGCTTAGAACGGGCACTAGAGATCTCCCTCGGAATAAAATCCAGTCTACGTGAAGATCCTGAGTCTGTCGATCCCAACAAAGGCACAGAGCTCTAAAGATCAGCTTTAAGAATTCAAGAGCGCCTTGTTTGTTACCTAGAATCAACGAGATACAAATTAACATCATGGTAATTTAATTGGAACAATCGAATGGTCAAGAAGTAGTATACCTTTAAATCCATGGTAGGTGCGGATTAGAGAAACATTTTTCCTCACACGTGCATTAGGCCATGCGTCTCTCATATCTCCTACGACACCATGCTCCCTGCACATACATTGATGAGAAATAAATGCCAGATAGTGGTAAATTTCTGCATCATAAATGACAGATAGTGGTAAAGTCAAACAGGACAATCAAAGTCCTGGCAGAAAGACAAGATTCAGCTAGATTTCAGAACTCAGAAAGGCAGTTCAAAGAACATTTATGGATTCACTGCATGGTGAACAGCTATAATTGAAGTGGAGTTTAATCTAACAGATAATGAGACATAGTTAAACAATCTTGGCTTCAACGGAAGGATATTTCAGATTCAAAAAAAAATAAAAGCCAAGTATTCTCAAACAATCTTGGCAAGTTTTTGGCAAGAACAGGGGATATTTCAGATTCAAAAATAAATATAAGCCAAGTTCGGGATATCCCTTTTCAGCATTCATCAACTTGTGAATGTTTCTATACCAAGTCCAATTCTATCTCAAATATCTTTTTTGAGTTGAAATTGCCAAAGTCACACCAGAAAACAGTATCCTACACTGCTTTACAATAGAAACTATTTTGTCGAGCTTGATCATATCAAGCGCCACCAAATTAGGTTAGAAAATACTTCTGCTTGTTAGGATAACAGTTTTTAATTCATTTCAGCAGTTGGTGTCAGTTTTCAACAAAGCCAGTTTTGATTAAGCAGTAGATTATGAAGCAAAGATGCCTTTTGTTGATACCTTGATCTACCAAGAAGAAAACGTCCAGTAGTGGATTCCTTCTGTGTGTTAAATCCCCCACAATATACAACTGGCAGGGTTGGAGGCAATGACGCAATGTGCTGCCATGTTAGCAAAGCACTTCTTCTCCGTGCACGGCTACTGAGTTCATCCATGTTAGTATTCACAATTTGGAAAGAAAAACCAGGCGGCTCAACCCCCTTAAGCTGGAACGTCTGAATATCAAGTCAAAGAAACAATTCACAAGAACTAAACAGGTCTTTGGAAGGGCAATAATTAACTATACATGGGAAAGAGAGGTGGGGGAGGGAGGGGGGCAATGTGATGGGATGTGGGGCAGTAGAATTGTGAAGGATATTGCCCAAGTTGCAACACAAGGGGCCACAGCTCCCCATGACTTGCTTCCGGGAACAGAAGGTGACTCTGATAACCAAAATGTCCCTCCTTCTATTAATTCCACCTTGTAACAATAAGAAGGAAGAAAAAGTAATAATAAATAAATCCTGTTTTATTAACCATATCAAGTCATTTAAAGAATCTATGTAAAGCACAGAACTAATCAATGAGCAAAGCACTACCTTATCTTTATCAAAGAAAATGGTGCAATGCTCATCTAATGTATCTTCAGCCCCTTTCCTTGAAATGCCAAACTGGTCGTAACCTTGAATGATGTCAAAGAACCAACTACAATTAGAAGGGGCAAATGTCCCAGCAGTCTTGCCCATAAAATTATAATTTAGATTTCATTTTCCCTTCAAGTAAGAACTTGCCGCTTGGCAAATCATGTCAACAAATTCTGTTGAGTTCCAGATCTTACAACAACAACAACAAGCCCAGTGTATCCCGCTTAGAGCAGGGTCTGGGGGCCTCATGTACGCTCTCTTTCCTCGACTAGGTCGAGAGAGAGTTTCCGAATGACCCATACCTATGAGAAGCGTCTAAACCAGACAAAGCATGATACACCATTAGACGAAATAAAAATATAGAAGTAGAGCTCCAGATCTTCTTGGTTACAATTCCTAATTGGAGCTTAGGATCTCTAATTCAAGCTCAAATGTGTCTCAGATCTTGAAATCTTGTTCAGCTTTAAGCTTGTCAAACAATCAGAGTGCTTCGCTAAGCAATAGAAATGTTTTAAATAATTTGAACAGATAATCACCATGGAGATGAAAATAACAGGGATGGGGACTAAATGACACAGTTAATGAAATCAGTTTATTAGATGTTACTAAAAAAATGAGTTGATGTTGGATTCTTTCTTGTGTTTACAGGAAACTCTAAAACAATTACACAAGAAAACAAGTCCAGAGTTAGCATACAAGAGACCATAATATTACCAGATAAAGCCTGCTGCAGAAAATCCAACTGTGATTTCACACCTATTGAACTCAATGAAACAAGACAAAACAATGTGAGATATGTAGCAGAAAATGAACTAACTTGGTCAACAATGAACCGCTTCCTATTATAGTTAAATAAATACCTTAAAGAAAAATAATTCCTAAAAAGTTTTGCATCAAGTGGACAATCCAAAATCACAAAGGTAGAAAACATGAATGAAATTGAGATAATAGAAAAGCAAACCTTGTTGTGTGCATAGAATCAAAGGAGAATAACTAGTTATAACACTGATACACAAATCTTTCCTCTTCTCCCAAGAATTTGCACTGTCTTCAGGTTGATCATCGTGAAGGTTAAAGGTCATTACAGTTAGCGAAACACTCATGTTTGACTCTCTCAGCCTTCCCTTCAAACATGAACAATCATCAAGAATCCCAGCGGGTTATTTCCTGAAAAATCAAAATAACAGAGTTGAGTGATTACTGGTTAGTGCATTGAATTTTGCTGAACCAAAGTGTGGAACTCAGAAAAAGAATAATTAATTACAAAGAAAAAGAGTGCTGATACAAATTTACCTCAAGTAGTGGAAAGAGAGATAAATATTTAAAGCAAAGTTTGAGCCAGCCATGGAACCATAGGTTCATTATAATTATCTGCCTAACTGTAAGTTCATCAACAATGTCTAATTTCTTTTTTTGCATCTACCCTCCCTCTGGCATTATAAATGTTGGGGTACTAGTTATCAAATTTTGACACAGTTGGGACTTATACACGCAAGCTGAAGCTCTAACATCATATACATTAACGCATCACCTGAAGTGTTGTAAATTGTGGAAAGTGATTTGAATCATTAAAGGAAGAGAAATATGATCCAGATGCCAGCAGTTCAAACATCCCAGTATCCCACTGCATGCCTAATTATCACATCTGACTCATATTTGTTATAGGCCGGATATACTTGAATGTTCCAATCTTACGCAGTGACTCTCTTATCAAGTGATTAGCTCTTAGAAAATGGCCCTAAATATTTTTGCTCCGCAGGTGCATTGCAGGAAAAAGGCAAAGAAGGTCAAAATCTAACATCTGATCTTTCACAGCACCGTTCATTTCCAACAGCAGGCCAATGAACCACGACAATGAGCTAGAATCCCGATTTCCGATAAATACAAGAATGGCGCAGACATAAATTTCCTCACATCAAACATCAACAAAAATCACTGTCAAGTCAAATCAGGATAATTCCACAACACTAAAAACCAACAGACAGAAAGCCAGACATCCAAACAATAAGATTCAAACCAAAATCAGCTGAAAGCAAGTAGCAACCCTAAAGATCGAATTACAACATGATCCTATCCTATATCCAACTTCCGGAAAGAAAAAAAAATGGCACAAATGATCATCCTCCCGGATCCTGTAGCAGTACGGGGCTAAAATCAAGCAAAAGACAATGAAATCGAAGCATAAACCCTAAAAGTCAAGAAAAAATCAAGAAAAGCTAATGCAAGAAACAGCAAGCAAAAATCAACAGGAATCGGATGCTGAGAGATCGAAGAAAGAAATCTGACCGATCGGAGAGACAACGGGGGGGATCGGCGATCTTTGGGCGGGAGGAAGATTTCCGACAGCGCCACGGGAGAACGCCAGAGAGAGAGAGGAGGCGAAGAGTAAAAGTGGGGTCGTTTGGAACTTTGGATTAATGGCGAAGGATGAGAACTAGAAAGAAGTTAGGTTTACTGTTTATCTCAATTGATTTACCAACTATTTACTCTCTTATTAATACCACGGTCAATAGTCAAACGTACATTTATTTATATGTACACCATAAATGAATAAAACGTTATTAAAATCATAAAGTCTAACGGCAAAATGGCTTCCGTCTATTATCATCAAGGCAAAAATTATATATTTATGCCGATGTTTTTTTCATTTTTTATAACATTATTACGGAATGACCCGAGATAAAAAATTACCTTTAACCTAGTTTTTTACCGTCATCTCATCTTCAACCCCCACTTCATCAACATCATTTCAGATCTAGGCATTTTAGGGTGTTTTTTTTGCCAAAATCTACACCAATATAGCACAACAAAGGTATGTATTCTCATATAATGTAAAAACTTCTTTGATTTCGGATGATTCAACACAAAAATTGGGGGTTTTGAAATTTGACCGAAATAGTGAAAACTTATCGATTTCGATCGATTTTGTGTTGTTTTGGGAGCTTTTTTGTATGTTTTCTTGTTGCCTTCGTTATAGGAGGTTGGATTTGGAACACTGAATGCCATTGTAGGTGGTAGGAGGTTGGATGTGGGGCGAATTTCAGGCCGAAGGAAATCGGCAATCTGGGATGAGATTCCTATATGTTTCCTCGACATTCTAGGTTGAGGTTGTGCTTTATACATGCAGTAAAGATAAAGTGGCAGACCAATGACCCCTTGCCCTAGTAGTAAGGGAGAGGTAACCCTTACAAGAGATCAAGGGCTCTGTAATGTTATGTGTTTACTTTCCTAGTCTTTTCTTTGACATGTAATATTGTTTTATGTGTGTATGGACATGTATGTGTGTATGATGACTATACAGGTGATATATAGTATATAGTATACATATATGATGCACTATTAGAATTAATCTCGACTAAGTCGTATTGAGCTTGGTAAGCTTGATCCTCTAACGGGATTAATTCTATAGTGGGGTCTAACATATATGTGTAACATATATTATATATATCATATGTATAAAGTATACTATAGGAGGATGATTTAACCGGATTGAGCCTTAGCCCATAATCCGGCCCATGGTCTCAGCATGTTGGATTGAGCCCCAGTAGCCTAGTGGATGTCGAGCTTGCCTTTTCATTTGTGGAGCGTTGCGTTTTGGGAAGCTCGGGCTTGACCTAACTATATAAGCTCCTATTCTTCGCTGGAGCTCTTCACTTCAGACTTCGTCTTTCTCTCTCCTCACAAACGCTCTGCTAGGAATTTCTAGGGTTTGGGTGATTCCCGATCTTGCCGTCGGCTTGAGAGCGCTCGGAGAAGAAAGGTTGCTGTTGACGTCTCTGTGAAGGTGGATCGAGCTCCGACGTCCTCATGGGTGGTCGCTCTCCTATGTCTTCTGAGATATAGGGTTCTTGAATATCGAATCCTTCTTCGATCTTCGATTTTCCCACATAGGGGGACTTTCTCTCCTTCCTTTGTACTTCTGATTCACATGCATGTTAGATCTAGGGATGTTTGCTATTGTTGCTTGTATCATCCCTTGTACGAACTCTCTATAGTGGATTTGGGCAACTCTTGAGGCCCCGTGGATGTAGGCATTTTGCCGAACCACGTAAAATCGTTGTGTTCGTGTTCTTGCATGTGATTTCTCTCGATCTATCGTTTATCGTTCTAGATCTTATTCGCTTCCGCTTCCAAAACAGATTTCTAGTTTGGATCTTAGGTTTTACAGGTTCAAATCCCATTATTTACACCTTTGTGTAATTAGTGGCAACCTCGGACCCGTGGGGGATTAGTCGACAACCTCGAAAACCCCACGTCAAAAAAAAAAGGTAAAGTGGCAAAAAAAATATTCTTGTACATGTATTTAAAATTTGGATATTATATATACTTTAACATTATACAAAAGAATAAAACATGAAAACTACCAAAAAAATATCCATCAATTAATATTTTATACAAATAATGTAATAAAAGTAAATAATTTTCGGTTTTCAGGTCTCAGGTGGACCTGTGACTCGACCCGAAAAATTCAGATTTTAAAATATCGGGTTCAGGTTGGGTGGTAGTTCTCTTTCTACAAAAATCTAGGTCGTCGGGCTTGACCCGACTTGGAAATGTTGGGTCGGGTCGACCCAGATGAGCCACCCGAGGTCCGAGTCGGTCGGTTTTCCTCGCTTCGGGTTAGGATAAAAGAAACTGATGAGAATGGTGAAACACGTCGTAAACAGAAACAAAAAATGATCGAGCTAAAAAGAGATTGATATGCTTGGACCAAAGAAAAAAATGTTCAAATGTCAGCTTGATTAGGCAGGTTGCACTTGAGGGGGCATGTTGGGAATGAAAAGTTTCATCCTATATTGGCGGGATTGGACAAAATACCAAAAAATATAAGGGGAGGTGAATCACTTACATAATAACTTAAGATTTTGTGTTAGAATGGTGGATCCCGACCTTATAACCAAAACAAAAAATAAATCTAACACGACTCCCATTTTCACATGACCTGGTCAGATTTTCTCAAAATTTCATAGCTTGTGTACTCGGTTCACGAAAAAATATATTGTCATGATTTTGAAAACCGTAGGAAATAGTCTGGCTACGGTCAAAATATCGTCAAACGCACGGTGACTGCTACTATTTTCAGAATTATAAGAAAATCTGCTCCCATAGTTTTCAAAACTGTGAGAAAATATGCATCTATAATTTTCAAAATCGTGGTCGGCTAGCTAATGTGTTGGACCGATATATAGGACAAGGTATCTGCAAGCCATTTGCATTTTAGAATGGACTACACTAAGTTTCTCATTGTTTTCAAAACTGCGAGTTTTACAAATTTTTAAAATTGTAGCAAATAACATTTTTACGGTTTTAGAAAATCCTGTGGCCGCCATTGATCCCAACTATTTTTTTCAGGCCATTAATCCAACAAAAAAAAAAACTTAAATATAACCCTCCAAATGAAGATCATATTGTACTTTTTTTTGTTAACGAGGGTAACCCACCTTGGGTGGTAAACCCCGGGCATGCACGTGACCCTCGCAAGAGCCACGCGTCAAGTAAACCGGATTGTGCCGACCGGCTAGACTCAATGGTAATAAGCAAGATGAACCTTGATTATTTCACCCAGAGAAATGGCGGAGGCAAGGATCGAACATATGACCTCCCATTAACTCTTCTTGCTCCTTAATCCTTATCATTGAACCACCCCATTAGAGGCTTCATATTGTAATTTGGATGATACTATTTAACCAATTTCATGTTAATATTTTTTGCAAAATTTATGGTAGGAAAAATTCATTGGGTTACTAAAGGTTAGATTTTTTTGCTTACCATTAAAAAGGGATGATATTTTTTTAACACATCTCCGAACATCATGTTATTTTAATTAGTTTTGCCTAATTAAATCTAGTAATTAGTAGAATATGTATAAATAATGGGAATGCTTTGGGTGTACGTGGGCTTGGAGACATATCTTCAAATCCACCGGGGAGTGGAGTGAGGTGCTGCAGGAAGAGCTGCTAAAAGGGAAGCTAAGACCGAGGAATGAGGAAGACTGCCGAAGCCCCAAAGACATTCAAACCTGAAAGGCCGGGTTTGGGTGGCCGCAGCAGCTGGGAAGATCCTCTGTTGTGATTATGTTTTTATGTTAATTTAGATCAGTCATCAGTGTTGGTTGCATTGGGAAGTGTCAAAATCTATTGCTCCATAGATTTGCTTTTTGTTTCTTATACATTACTTTAATGCACGCTCTATACTCTTTTGTTTGTTTCATCTCTTCACTCACTTTCCAAATTACAGTGCTTCATTCCCTTTTTAAATAGCAAAGAAGGGCTCAAATAAACTAATTAAGTACGATTTTGCTTAGGGTTGATGGCGCGAGAGTTTGACCATAGATTAGCAAATCTAAGATTGAAGAGTTGGATGAAAGTTGTTCGAAAACCCTACTCTCTTATCTCTTACGGAATGACCATAGATTGAGATAACCGGAGGAGTTACATTCGGGTCAAGGATTCTTAGTTTGTGAATCTGTTATGTCCCAAAGATACCATTGTTATGTCCCAAAGGACATGGATAGAGAAAGATTAGCTTTCCATGGGGATTGAGAAAGGAAGAGGAAGGAGATTGAGAGAGATAGAGTTTAGAGGGGTTGAGGGAAGAAGAAAGAGATATTAAATGAGAGGGTTAAAAGTATGTATTTGATTATTGGTATGATGTCTTGTGTAATACAACCCATTGAGTATTTATACATCAATGTGATACCAACACCCATTAGGGTACCCTTAGACCTATGATCATTACAGAATCACTCTCCCAATATGTTAGAGTAAGAGTGCGTACATCCTGACTCCTCAAACCCTACTCTATTACATGATTCAGTACTGGGTAATGTTGTTGTTGTTTGCTTAGGGCTGGCGGAATCGAGAGATTATCATTACTTATTTTCATTTTCCCTCTCTTTATGACATGTTATGAGCGTAAATATTTCGATAACGATAAAATGGATGATTCGGAAAGTGAAATATTACATCGTTTGTGGGCCTTAAATTTGACAATTAGGTTAAGATATGATTAGATACCTAGATTCATACATAAATCGAATATATATAGAGAGCAATATTTGATTCAAAAGTTATTAAAGATTGTCTCGTCCCTAGCTTTGCTTTCTTTAGTGCTATGATTATCATTATATTGCCCTACCATTACACATTTACACCTTAAATATTGGTTATTATATTTTTGTTTGCACTGAACTCCCCACTTGCATTCCATTACACATTTGCATATGTTAATGAGTAATCTCACATTGCAAGTATAAGGATTCTGATCATAACATATAAGAGGTCAAATTATTCGCTTATTGTCAATTGATTTCATATTAGAAGTTTAGAACCCAACCAATTATATGTGAGATTTGTTGTTCAAACTCGAAAGGTTTTTCTCATAAAATGTCAATATTGAAAATCGGATTGAATCACCCATCTATAGGGGGGCATGAATTGGCTTGTGACACTCCTATGTTAATCATAGTTCAAATTTTGAAAACAAAAATCCATAAAAACACTTTAAATTTCACAAATTGAGAAAATACACGAAAAAAATCCGAATTTATTATGTTTGTATGGAAATGCCCACAAGTTGTGAGATACTTTAAATAAGATCAGCCCCACTCCCACGTAAAAACATATGAGAGAATGACCTTTCACAATGCAAGGCCAAAGGCTCCTAGCAAATGAAACAATATGGAGGAAGAGATCCATCAACATCTTTTAGTTGCAACCCATCAAAATGGGCACCCTTTTTATTTTTTGTATGGGTACCATTACAAAAACCCATATCATATATATGATATATGATTAAAATATATAAATGAAACACTACATATGAAGGCATATATAGAAAAACCAATTAGACAAAGCCAACAAATGCTGACTATTCCATGACAAAAGTGAAGAGCACAGGGATAGTGTGTCACATTGAGATTCATGGCTCAAATGATATTCAATCTTAAAGAGAAAAAGGAAGGCACAAATTTCCATGTTTGGGAAGGGGCTTTTGATTCTTCTTCTTTTGCTATCTCATCTCATATATGGATGCAAAGAGGGCTAAAGAGAGTGCCCTTAGTAGTACAAGAGCACTCTTTTCCATGTGTGAAGGGACCATTGAATTCTTCCTTTTTTCCCATTGCAAAACATTTGTTAATGTCATATGTAATGCCAATATGCAAATCAATAACTTGAGGTACTTTGTTGTGCTAAACTCTCTTGTTAATTATAAGTTCAATATGTTATTATGTTAGGATCGAATCAGTACTCAGTTTTTTTAATGACTTTAACTATTCAAGCACATCTTTATGCGAGGAGTAGTATCGTACATTGTATACGAATAAGTAGTTTTTGGATCTAATAAGATAGAACTACATTGGTACGAATAGTGTCTTATTTGAAACCAACGCATTACATCAAATCAACCGATTATTAGTATGTTTATACCAACAATGAATACATCATATTAACATTTCAAAGAATTCAAACACATTGAAACGAATTGGTTATCAACATGTTAGAAGATATCGATCTTTAACATGCATAACTTTTACTCGTACATTATAAGTTCTCTATTAACTCTTTTATTATCTTTTTTTATTAAGTAAAGATTCGAGATCAGACAAGTCTGATTCTCGAGAGGCCGACGAATCGGCAGACGAAAATCGCCTAAAATATATAATACAAACTGGAAAAAAAAGCGTGACGAAAGAAGCATAACCAATTCTACAAAAGAGACGACCTAAGCAGAACTAATCCTAATTAAAAAATTGAAGACATAAGTACCTTATTAGCAATTAACTTACACTAAACTAATCCGTTATTACCACCTCATAAATAATCAATATACAGTATCCATCAATATTATGACTTATGAGGAATCAAAAGCGTTTAGTACATATTCTTTGCTTCTAATTGCATATGAATCGACCATACAATGTTGATGCTCTTTTATAGATTTTTAATTTAATATTTATGTGTTTTTTTAGGGAAGATAACTTTAAAGTTTAAACACAATATATCAAGGGAAAGAGACTAATTTTTTTTCTTCTTTAACTTTAACTTTGTACCAGCGAGCCCTCTCTTTAAGACTATTCCATCATCTTCTTCTTAATGAATTGAAAAAGAGAGTGAAACTAAAGCTGTCTCAAAAGAAACACAAAGCTTTGGTCCCATTCGAATGGGGAAGACAGGGAATAAAGCAAAGTACTGCAAAGATTTCCATCCACAAATTTTTAAAAGGAAAAATTAAAAACATTGTAATGATATATTAATAATCATCATCTTTTACCTCTTACAATTCACCTGCAATTGCAGGCACATGTTCCCAACTTACCTTGTTGGTTCAGTGCTAAAAAATGAAATGGGTAAGCCAATTTTGAAGGTTAAGTACTACTGTACTAAATATAACTAATTCCACATTTACCTTACATGATACAGTATACATGCATATATATGAAACATTTCCATCTATTATTGTTTATCACAATGCATCCATGTGTTTACTACTAATCTCTGCTTTAGTCTAGTCTCATCAACCGAAAAATGAAATGGATATTGTTTGCATATGATATAATTGTTTTTGTGGATGACGTAAAAGCATAGATTAGTACTAAATTTACCTTTTTTCTTGGTTTATAGGTAGACATTTAGACAATTAAAATATGAGAGAGGGGGATTCGAACTCATGATTTATTGGTCACTACACGACATCCTTACCAGCTAAGCTAGCAAGGCTTGACAGTAATAAATTTACTATTAATGTTGAGAGGGGTAGGGTTATTGGGCTAGTGCTACAAGATAAATTTAGGTGTAAAAAGTATTGGAGGACAAAAATCACATCAAATAATTTATTGATGGAGACTCTCAATCTACAACATATGACATACTGGCTTATTGATCGTAATCTTAAAATACCAACCCAAAGCCATAACTCATCTACTATCCTATTGAACGGTTTCTTGTTGTGTGCGGCATTCGGAGTCATGTGCGGCTTGCTCGAGCTGTGTGCGGCTTCGCTTGATGTGTCTTGACAATCTACTTCTTCATCGGGGTTCTGGCATGACATTCGGAATCGGAATTGGTTGGAATCGTGGTAGTGTGTACGGGGCAACTTCGAGTACAGAAAGCTTCCTTGGAGATTTGTCTTCACTGCCCCTGCCAATGGAGTTCCTGATGTATTGCTAGCCATGTCAGCGATGCTATTTCACGATGGTGCTTGACTTCGTTTATAGTCTACGTTCTCAACCTGCTAGTTTTAGACTTTTAGGTATGCTTAGATTCATCTTTCGTTGTGTGTGTTGCCTGGTCTTTTTCACCTTTTTTTTTATTATTATTTCTGTTGTTTGTTAGATGGTTTTCCGTCTGCCGACTTGTTGCGGCCTCTCGAATTTCAGGCTTGTCTGACTTCAAATTCTTACTGTATTAAAAAAAATTGTTTCTTGTTGTCACAAAGTAAACGATCTAGGCTATCTCCGTCTAGAAAAATTGTTTCTTGTTCCCAATATGATTTGCATATCATCTTCCAAGAATACACACCAAAGATATGCTATGAACCCCATCACAGATCCAGGGACGGAACCAGAAATGAAAATCGGGGTAGGCTGAAATCGCCTTATAGAATATTTTTTTTAAAGTTATTAATATGTCTTAATATATCACATATGTATTAATTAGACCAAAAAGAAGAAAAGGAGAAAAGAAGAAATCGCTTGTTGTATGTATATAGATGGCCCAATAGTCCAGTACCGTATGTATAGAAAAAAAAAAGGATAGAGCAGAGAGGTCTCGATCCCGGGTTGGCTTGCAACAAGTGCAAAGCATCAACCAACTGTCCTAAGAAGACTATTTGATCGACTTTACCCCCCTATTATATATATATTTGGATTTTTGGGGTGGGCTGTAGCAAAGCTCAGCCCAACCCCAAATCCGTCCCTGCACAGATCTCGTCAATCTTCTCTTTTCAGTCAATTAATTTGTCTCCAGAGACAACTGTACTGGAACTTCTCATGACAACTATCTTTGTAGCCAAGCTTCTTTCAATTCAGATCTTTCTAAGACTTTTTCTAGCGTCTTTTCTAGAGTTTCCGGACATGTTCACTAAGGGCATCATTTTCCCTATTTTTTTTTTTATCATCACAAAGCATCTAGGCAAACACATCAAATGATAGAGTTTGCTATCACCAAAACACATAAGTTCCTAACTGTTTTCAAGGTACTCTAAAATACATTAAAGCATGTCATTTGTATTAAACAATCATAGATATATATACGGTACTTATATATATTCATGGATTTAATTGGCATTGATATAACATTTCCACCTCCTTAACATTTAAAAAATAATTAAACTTTTTTTATTATTAAATATTTATATCTCTAGAATCAATACCAAGAATATATTTTAAGAATTGAAAGACATGCTTTAATTCTGACTTTTTCTCAAATAATATATATATGGAAACTGATCGGATCTCTTTTAAATTTCTTGAAGAATCGTGCGTATATGTTAATTTATACAATCGTCATCATCATTAAATATAGTTGAAGAATATGTGAAGCCAACCATATAATGCATCAACTTTTTTTTTTTAATCACATCCTACATGACAACCTTTTTATCACATCGATCCTGAATTTTTTAAAGTTAAAAATGGGCCATGAAATTGTTTTTGGGATGAAACATACACCAATAAATTGAATAAAAGAACTATTTCGGAATTTCGTAGAATTGACTTTGAATTTCGTACAATATCTAAAAATACCCTATTCGATTTTGTAAGATCATAAAAGAACAATTATGAGTTTATGGCCACTTTTATATAAAATATAAAATCATGACGATATATAGTCAACTTGAAACTATCAATTTATTCACAAGTCCTCGTCTTGTTTCGGTTTAGTTGTAGAGTTCTTATATGCATTTTGTACCAACTTTGTATCTTTATGTATATGCTTAGACGGTTATCCATCTGCCGACTTGTTGACCTTCGAGATTCAGGTTTGTCTGACCTCAATTTTTTACCTAATAAAAAAAATCACAAATTAACCCAAAACTATGTAAGACCGATGTGTTAAGAGGCGTCAGTCCATGTCACTAAACCCTCTGAGTATGACGACCTTGTCAAGAGTGTACTCGAGCATATTGTCAGAGCATCTTGAGTCCAGAATCTGCTCTGATACCATCTGTAGAGAGGCATCAACCCATATCACCAAATTCTTTTAGGTGTCGTACTCACTTGGAATCTGAATAAAAAAAGAGCTCTTTTAATATATAAAAGAGTAGGGTTTGAATTACTTATAAATTATTCTACCCTCTATATAATATCGATGTAGAACGAGGATGTTATAAATTAAAGGATGTGTGGTATTGATGCTAAGGTCATATATATTGGTATGAGATATCTCAACCGTAGAGGAAGGGTCTCAAGATGTGAGTTGTTTATCTAGAATATGTAAAACATGAGTGATAAAATGAGTGAAGACAACATTTTTCTTAATTAATCGATTATGTAACAACTCAAATTAGCCCTTGTGTAAACCTTGATGCACTATTTAACTTTTATGATAGATATGAGTATGGATCAAACTAATTAATTACGTGTAAAAATATTGATGTAAAACACCTATAAAATACACACCTAGCCCACTTGGGCATGTAATCTTGTGATTGTCCATACCCGCTCATTTATGTGGGCATGCAGTTGGATTGAATACATTTGTTATTCTACTTATGATAACCATAAATGTCATCATTTTTGTTCAAAGACGATGACATGTGTGGATCAATATGTAATAAAGTAACAAGCAGATTGATCCACAAGTCACTTGTGTGGATGAACATACACTTTAATTCTTGTGCCATAACACCAATACAAATTAATGTGGGACCATCATGCTACGCATAAAAATGTTATAGACATCGAGAAGGCTTGATAATAAGATAAAAATTTTACACTAGTTTTGGGTCCTGTTATTGGCACAGTTAAATTTTCGCCAATTGCACAGCAGCCACCTACTTTCGATGTCAGTAGAGCATTTTTATATCCGACGTCGAAAATCAGTAATAACACTATATGACTGGTGAAATTGAACCGTGCATATAGCAAGCCCGAGTTTTCCAACACATTTTATTTCTTTCTTTGGTGTGTAGATATCTCACAATAAAAGAAAAAGGAGGAGGGGCAATGGCATATGGATTTGATAAAGTTGACCTGATCAGCTTAGCTACAGGTCGATGGGGAGCTTTTTCATGATGAAAGACAACTACTCTCCAAACATCTACAGTGACTTGCAATACTCATCACACTGATCATGCCCCCACCCCTCTCACCCCTTTTTTTGTATTCTTCAATTATACATCCAATTAATATTCAAACATCAATTGAGGGTTTGCTTTAATTAATCCATTAATTATCACATAATTACAATTATTAGCACCCCCTAAATCATCAGCCCCAAACACAGTCAAATCCAGCTAAAGCTCAGCTTTGGCCATTTTCCCATTACTGTACAAAGTGCTGTTTCATCTCCTCTCTCTCTTTATCCCTCAAAGCAAATCCAATAATACACAAAAGAGTAGTCATCTCTATAGCTTTGAATCTTTGCTGACAGCAAACACCAAAGGCTAAAGGGCAGTTTTGTCTCTTTATTTTTATTTTTTGATTCTTGGTTTGATAATTGCTGATTCATCTTTGGAGCTCGAAATTTATTATTTTCATCCGCAAAGATGCACTAGATCAAGTATCCTGAATGACAAACTAAAGGGCAGTTTTGTCATTTACAATGAAGTATTTAAAGATGGACAAAGATGTATACTATATAGAATAACATCAACTTTTGCTTTTCCTAGTTTTTGCCCCTCTTCTAAATCTCCACTTTCAAATATCTGTTATATGTTTATCCAACGGCTCCTTTTTTTCTCTCTTTTCTTTTCTTTTGGGATTTCTCTCTTTTGTTTTTCTCTTTTCTCTTTATATATTTTTTCCCATTAATGCTTTTCTGAGTTGAAGCTCACTACCATATGTTACATACATACTGGGTGTGGGTTTGAGTGTGGGTGTGTATAGAAAACAACCAAAAACCCATTTCTGCACATCACTATTTCTTTCCCTCTTTAGAGAGAAAGCAAAAGTTGAGAAGATGTCTTCTTCTTTCTTTCTTTCTTTCATGCTTGAGGTTGAAGCCTCTTTTCTAATTTTTTGGTCACAAAAAATTGGAATTATGTAATTTATCACTCCAAATTTCATTCAGATTCCATTCACTTTCTCACTTCCCTTTCACTTAAAATCCATTTCTTGTTCTTCACCTCCCTCATCACACAAACACAAACACTTGAAAATCCAAATCACCCCTTTCTTTCCCTCCACATAGACAAAAACTATGAATGTGTTGATTCCTCCTTTCTTTGTTTTGACCTTCCTTTGTCTTCTAACCCCTTCTTTTGCCTCCTCACCATTGGATTTCCATGCATTGCTTGCTCTTAAGCAAGGTTTCGAGGCATCGGAACCTGCCCTTTCGAGTTGGGATGCCTCGAATTCAACCTCGCTCTGCTTATGGGCTAGAGTCCAGTGTCTTGGTGGGAGAGTGGTTTCCTTAGACTTGACAGATTTGAGCCTTGGTGGGATTGTCTCCGACGAAATCTCGAGGCTCGACCGCCTTGTCCGGCTATCCTTGGCCGGAAACAACTTCACCGGAGCGATCGAGATCGGCAACATGAGCAGCCTTGAGTTCCTCAACATCTCTAACAACCAGTTCAGTGGTGGATTGTTGGATTGGGATTTCTTGGAACTTAAGAGCTTGGAGGTTTTGGATGCTAACAACAACAACTTCACAGCTTTGCTCCCTTTAGGGGTTTCAAGCTTGAATGACAAGCTAAGGCACTTGGATCTTGGTGGGAATTACTTCTATGGCAAGGTCCCGCCGAGCTACGGAGCCTTGTCGAAGCTCGAGTACTTGTTCCTCGGTGGGAACGATCTCGAAGGCCGGATACCGAGTGAGCTAGGGAACCTCACAAGCTTGAGAGAGCTCTACTTGGGATACTACAATGTGTGGGAGGGAGGGATCCCTAAGGAGATTGGGAATTTGGTCAATTTAGTTCATTTGGACATATCAAATTGTGGGTTGAGAGGCTCAATCCCAAGAGAGTTAGGCAATCTTGGGAGCCTTGATACCCTCTTCTTGCACATCAATCAGCTTTCGGGTCCGATACCGACGGAGCTCGGAAACCTGACCAGCCTAGTGAACCTTGATCTCTCCAACAATGCCCTAACCGGAGAGATCCCAGCCGAGTTCTCGAACCTCAAGCGGATTCGCCTCTTCAACCTGTTCTTGAATAGGCTTCATGGGTCGGTACCGGACTACTTAGCTGAGCTGCCTACACTTGACACTCTCTGCCTTTGGATGAACAACTTCACCGGCACCATACCTGCTAGCTTGGGCCGGAATGGGCGCCTCCAAGTGCTCGATTTGTCATCGAATAAGCTCACCGGTAGCATCCCACCGGACCTTTGTGCATCCAGGCAGCTCAGGATCTTGATCCTCTTCAAGAACTTCTTGTTTGGGGCTATCCCGGATGAGTTAGGGGATTGCCTTAGCCTCACTAGGATCAGGCTCGGTCAAAATTACCTCAATGGGAGTATCCCCAATGGGTTCATCTACTTGCCTGAGGTCAATCTCTTGGAGCTTCAAGACAACTACCTCTCCGGAAACCTGACCGAAAACCGCCTTGGCGGAGTTGCCAAGCTAGGCCAACTCGACCTCTCCAATAACTTGCTCTCCGGGTCGATACCTTCCTCGATTTCAAACCTGTCTTCCCTCCAAATCCTCTTGCTCGGTGGCAATCAGTTTTCGGGTCCGATACCGTCGTCGATAGGCCAGCTTCAGCAGGTGACTAAGCTTGATCTTAGCCACAACTCGCTCACAGGACCAATCCCATCGGAGATCAGCCAATGTGATCACCTCAACTACCTTGACCTGAGCCAGAACAACCTCTCGAGCTCGATCCCACCCGAAATCTCTGGCCTCCAGATACTCAATTATATGAACCTATCAAGGAACCACCTGAATGGGACCATCCCTAGCTCAATCGGGTCGATGAAGAGCCTCTCGAATGCCGACTTCTCGTTCAACGAGCTATCCGGTGAGCTGCCCGAATCGGGCCAATTCCGGCTCCTCAACGCCTCCTCCTTCGCGGGAAACCCCTTCCTTTGCGGCTCTGTATTGAACAACCCTTGCAACCTCAGCCTCCTACCGAGCTCAAGGCCTCGAAAGACACCCTCCGGCGAGTTCAAGCTCCTCCTCGCACTAGGGATGCTGGTCTGCTCCCTAGTGTTCGCCGCAGCTGCGGTGGTCAAGGCGAAATCCTTCAAGAAAGCCGCCGAATACTCGTGGAAAATGACCACATTCGGCAAGATCGAGTTCTCGGTCCGCGACATCCTCGAGTGCATCAAAGACGGCAATGTCATCGGCAGGGGCGGAGCCGGGATCGTCTACCACGGCAAGATGCCCAATGGGGTCGAAATCGCGATAAAAAAGCTCCTCGGGTTTGGCATCCCGAGCAGCAGCACCCACGACCACGGCTTCAAAGCCGAGATCCAGACACTCGGAAACATCAGGTAATAAATAGTATGTCTGTATCTATATCTATACCTATATTTTATATCTATATATAATTCGTATTATCATTAGGCATCGGAACATTGTAAGGCTCCTCGCCTTCTGCACCAACAAGCAAACCAACACGAACCTCCTCGTGTACGAGTACATGCGCAATGGAAGCCTAGGCGAGGCCCTACACGGCAAAAAAGGCGGCTTCCTAGGGTGGAATCTTCGATACAAGATCGCCTTGGAAGCCGCCAAGGGGCTTGGCTACCTCCACCATGATTGTTCGCCCTTGATCATTCACCGGGATGTCAAGTCCAACAACATCCTCCTAAACTCGAGCTTTGAGGCCCATGTCGCGGACTTCGGCCTAGCCAAGTTCATGGTTGAGGGCGGGGGCGCGTCCCAATGCATGTCCGCGATCGCGGGCTCATACGGCTACATCGCACCTGGTATGTTCTGTTTTTTTTTTAAGTGTTTATATAAGTTTGATTTGTGATGCAACGTTACATAAGATTTTAACATTAAAAAAAATATTAAAAAAAAAAAGGGAAATGATCGGATGCGATTGGAAGTAGGATCGGATCAATCTGGGGAGTCGGATTGAAGACGTGCTTGAGTTGAGTAGAGAGATTTGAATATTGAAGTCTTCGAGGAATCGGGGAAACAGGGATCGCGGATCCCTAGATCCAACGGCGAAGACAGAGACAGGGCCCAGGGGGGTCGCGCTTATCATGGGGAGCGCTGTACTGGATAGCAGCCGTTGTTTTTCTTTTTCTTTTTTAATTTATTAATAAGAGGGGGAGTGCCAGCGAGGAGAGAGAGGGAATTCCATCGAAATCAGAGAAAGGGGGAGAGAAGTACGAGCAGTAATCGGCGTGGTCCCGTTTCTTGAATCCTGGTAAGGTGACCAGTGGGGAGACGGGCCCCACCATTTTACTGATCGTAGAATCTCTCGTCAATTTCTGGGCCCACCTCAATCTATCTGATGTCAATCTCCACACATTTTTCTCCGATTCTACCCGTATTTTACCGTATCATAATGTTTTTTTTTTTAAATAATTTAAATCGGTCTTTCTATATATACATAAAATAAGAAATTAAAAATAATTAATATTTATATATTTAAACATTTTATTTCTCTAACAAAAATAAATAAACTGACCACTCTGGAACAAAAATAAAAAATAAACTGGCCACGAGGGGTAAAATCTCATAAGATTTGTATTATTATTATTTCCTTTGTTTAAAAATATAAGTTTTTATTTTTATTTTTTATCACATTATTTAAAGAGATAAAAACTATATAAAATATTAAAATTTTATTAAAGTAGAGGGAGTACTAAATTTGGGTTCTTAACATATGCTTTCAGTTCATCTGTTAGAAAAACCGATCAAAAATATGTGTATCTTGAGTTCCACTTTGTCTAACATATGTTCATTTAGCTTAAGTATCCTTGATTAGGAAATAAAACTATAAATTTAATGGGTTGATTCTCAAATAAATACAAAATATTTAAAATTGACTAAATTAATAAATTTAGTGAAATCTTTATGAAATCATAAAGTTTAACCTATGATCTTAAGCCTTAAGGGTAGAAGTTCGAAAACTGTATCTAAAATATTTGAAGTTTAGAATTTTCAATAATTAAAAAAAAAAACTAGTTAAATTATTGTAGTTTATTCAATTGGAAGTATAAATGTTACATTTCCGGCTTTAAATTAGTTGATAAAAAAAAAAATCTTTTACTCAATTCGTATACTTTCCTTTGTCGTTTCATACACTTTTTTTTTGTATGTATTAAACGACAAATAAAAGTAGTATTGATTTAAAAGTTATCTTGTCGATTCCTATGTGAATTTTTATTGAAATAAGCTGATGATCTTTTTGGATGTGTATTTTTGGCTGAACAGAGTATGCATACACCTTGCAAGTAGACGAGAAGAGTGATGTCTACAGTTTTGGAGTCGTCGTGCTCGAGCTCCTGACGGGGCACAAGCCGGTGGGCGACTTTGGGGAAGGAGTCGACATCGTACAGTGGGCTAAGATGACGACAGGTTGTCGAATCGAGGAAGTTTCACGGATCATCGACTCAAGGCTAGCAACGGTCCCCCATGCCGAAGCAATGCACTTGTTCTTCGTGGCGATGTTGTGTGTGCAGGAGAACAGCATCGAGCGACCCACGATGAGAGAGGTCGTTCAAATGCTTTCGGAGTTTCCCCGGCGCACGAGGACGGAACACCAACCGCCGTCCTCCTCCAGAGTGAATCATCAAGTGTCGAAAAGTTAGGGTTTTCCTCTAGTTTTGGTTAGGATGTGCTTGGAGATGGTTTGATCTTGTTCTCTCAAGGAAATATGATCAACAAGTTTGATTTGTTATTGTATCATGATCCATGTTAGATTGTAGGTATACGTACTATAAATATATATATATTTGAGGCCCAAAATAGATTTGCAAATAAATGTAATTTTCTTTCAAAATCCAAGGCAAAATTTTCTTGTACTATATAAAGACAAAGTATCACAAAAATGCACATTTACCCTACAAGATCTTATGACAGTATTCAACTGTTACATTTCTATTGCTTCTTTTGCTAAAGTAAAGACTTAAAAAGCTGTTCTTTCCTCTCTATTTCTGTCCTTTTTTCGTCACAAGTATGTGTATCCGACGCACCAAGTCAGCTTGCTGTACGCAAGGTGTCGACGGCCATAAAAGATACGGAGTAAAAAAAAAGAAACGCCGGTAAAACTCCTATGAATCAACACTTCAACAAGAACAAAAGAAAAATTCTAAAATTCAAAACACATCTTTCACAGTGGTGTCACCATTCACTACAGAGTTCGAATAGATGAAGGATTTGTGATTTTGGTTGGCTTTAGATAAGATTATTCATGGCATATTAAACCAGAATTACAAAAACTACTAAGAAAATTGAATTCAAATTATACCTGATTGTTTTTTTTCTTCTTTAGGGATCCGGAAAAGGCTGCTTTAATCTTCGCCCAGTCTTTGATGGAGGAGGATGTTCTCATAATCGGGTTAGAGCTGAAAGTTTTCTTCTCCTGGGAGTTGGGAGTTATTGCTCGAAGTAGAAGCACGACTGTTTTCATTGCTGGATGTAGCTTTGGCCGAAAAATTACTGTCTGGGGGTGCACTGCTCTGAATACCTGGCTTGGGCTTTTTCTTACCGAAACCCTGCATATTAATACCCTTCCCTGAATCCAAATCTTCGTCCGTGCTCTCTCTTTTTCGCTTGAGAGCAGAAGCTTTGCTGGAATTACTGAAACCAGCCCACTGACCACTGGAAGTTTGCGTGCTTTTCTTGGTTTTACTGAAACCAGCTGCACCAAGTCAGCCACCCCCTCCGTTTTCTGCAATGTATTTACAGTAGATTTCTTGCTAGCAGATTCTTCTTTCGTGTTTACAGATTCTGGCTGTCCTTCAGACTGATTTATCCGAGTTTGCTTCCTATTTGGTATAGAAACCATTCCGGAATGGCTCAACCGGAAAGGACTTGCGGGTAGTACCCAAAGGTCCCCGGTTCGAACCCCGGATGACCGCTCTTTATTTACCAATTCAAGGTATAGAAAATTCTAACTCTTCGCCACTTCCTTCCACCTGAACCAGTTTACCCTTGTTCCTAGAATTCTTACCCTTCACTTTTTGAATCCCAACTTTGTTCTGGGACTGCACATCTGCTGAAGTTCGTAGCTTCTTTGATCTAGCCATCTACAGAGTGAAGGTAACAAAGAAGAGTGAGATAAAAATGATGATATGTGCTTGTTTTACAACCAAAGACGACATGTCTTGAAGGCTTTGATCTCAAACCCACCTTGGTGTGTGATCCTGTTTGCTTCTTCATGCTTTCTAACAAATAGGACATATCATTAGGACCAGCCACTGCATTAATAATTATGTTATCATCATCAGCTGAACCATTATTTTGATTCTAGTCATCTGGAAGATGATCAGATAGAGCAACCTCAGCTTTAAAGGTGATGCATGATGCATCTGATGATCTGAATGGTCGTCCTTCTCCAAGAACTTGTTGAGCACGAATCCATATTGATTTCATCCTGATTCATCCACCCATCTTCCACACTAGCATGACGACCGACTTCAGAGCTGATACGTGATGCGGCTGAATAGGGTGCCTTCTCCACGAACTTGTTGAGTACAGAATTCATCATATTGATCTCATCCTGATTCATTCCCCCATCTTTCATACTAGCATGACATATTTATATTCCTTTGATGGTGTTAATATCACAAGCATGCTCCACACAATCACAGAAGTACACTGGATGAGATGGGGCTTGAAGGCGCTGGAAACTGTACTCGTGCTTTTCAGTGCCCTTGTAAGGAAGTGATTTTACCTGCATACACATCAGCAGCTAGATTTAATTATTAAAAAAAAAAAAGAGTTTTAAGTTTAGCTCTCTATCATCACAGCCTCGAAAGGCACCTTGGAATTGGATAGGTTCAAACTAATTTTGTGGTAGTATTTCTAGATGGTTTGAATGAAATAAACAGTTGATGAGCTATAAAATTGAACATGGTTTTCCATTATGACTCTTCCTGTGTGATCACATATCATTTATGATTCATTTGTAAACTCTGCCCCAGAAGAACATTTTCAACAAATTTATAGTAACATTGACGATGGCAATATCAAACATTACCTTTCTATACATTGGAAAGTACATGTGAATCTGCGTGTTCTCATCAAGAGCTTCCTCGTGTCCTCCTGAAGATATCATGTTCTTAGCATCATCATCATCATTGGTTTCATTTGCGAGCTTAGCATCCTCTGCCCACTCACGCTTCATGCGCTCAAGGTAATGCTCTTTTGCCTTCTCAAGCCTCAGTTTTCCTCCCTTCCAAGAACATCCATTGTACAGTACAGTCCATTCCAAGGAAAAATATTGTGAGCCAGTATTAGGACAAAATGACAAATCCTTACCCCGCCCACAAGAGCCATGGAAAAAGAGTGCTTATTGAATTTTAGTAGGGGATACTAAAAACCAGTTACCACAGGAATAATCAAATCGCATCAACTAACCCAGCCCCTATATAGCTAGATGGATGACACAATAAATTCATAATTAATGAAAGTAGTAACTATAAGCCTTACATGGAAGAGGCAAAGACATAGATTACTTTCAACATTAGCATAGACAGCATAGTATTTTTTTTTTTGGTGAGGATAGACAGCATAGTATTATACTACCATACTGTGGCTATATTTTCATCATAATTCAGTTCACTTACCAATGCTATAATACCAAAGCAACTAAAGAGACTTAGTAGTTAATATCAATAAAGAGAGTACTATACTAATAGCCAATTCACTCTGTCCTGCTTTATCCAAATATTCAAACCTCAAGTTCCAAGTACACTATATTGCTCAGTGTAGATGATTTGCAAACAGCAGCAACCAATTAACTCATAGGTCCTAACCCACTCCTGATACTGAATCGAATGTTTATATAGTGAAATATATAGGTACATCCAGAGGCTTTATCAACATGTAATATATAAAAGAAAAACCTCTCCTTGGAACCATGATTCCACAATCAGAACACTAAAAGTATGTTTTCTCCATCCAATCCTAAATAAAAACTCGCTTTCCACAAGAAACTGAAAGTGTTTCCTTAAGATATACTGTGCTACTAAAAGTTTGCTAACAACTTTTCATTGCACTTTTCTAGCAAATGCAATAACAGGGGAACTGCCCTTTTTAAGGCAGTTAAGAAACTTGAAATGCTTCATCATTTCAATAGTTGCCTTCTAAACAGAGTAAGTGCACAAACAGATTAACAGAGAGCATCATACAATGGGTGTGTTTGGATTCGAAACACACCCAATATCAATCTATCAAATAGCTAAGCTAAGCTAAATTTTAAGCCACATAAGAAATTAAGAGAACAAGGAAAAGCTCACTGCGCTGAAGAGCTTGGCAGCAGACTTGTCCGACAAAGGAAGGAAATCAATGTAAGCAAAACTACGCCCCTTTATTCTGACCATTTCAACTGCTTCAACTGCACCCAATTTGGAGAAAGTGTTCCTGAGGTCTTGCTCAGTCACAGCTTCTCCTAAACCTCCTATATATATCCTCATCGTTGTCTGCTTCTCCATTTCAACTGCCTACTACTAGGGAATTTTGTTCTTTTCTTCCTCAAGACCAGTAATAAACAAAGTGCAACAAAATCTTTCATATGCCAGCAAAAAAGCACTAAAAAAGATTGAGAGAAATGGAAAATTAAAATAGAAGTTTCATCTCATATATGCACCAATTCAGCACAAACAAAGCAAATGCTAACAAGTACTCTGTATAATCTTTTTCACAAATAGGAAAACTACTACCTCAACATCTCAGTCTCTCACCATTTGCATTCCATGTATTAAAAATTAAAGGTTCAAAAAAGAAATCTAGTGATGATCCCACTGTATTAGTTAGGTAAGGCAATCTAGGTTTCGACAATTCGACATTAACCTTCGGGAAGACTGACAAAACTTTCAGCGGCAAAAGGAATAGCATAAATCCCATCAGAATCTATGAAATAAACAGGTTAAAGAAAGTAACGAATCCTTAGTTCTTGACAAAGCAATCAGGAAGCTATTTCCATAATGAAATTGGCAGCAAAAAAGAAAGAAAGAGGAGATTCAGAAATTGAAATAGACACCAAAACCTAATAGCCTTGGACGGCGGCGTGGAGGAATGCCGAGAGATGAGAATGACGCCGATTATCCGGCGGAGAAGGTCGTAAGAACACTGAAACTCCGATAGAGAGGTTGAGAAAAAACTCGGCGGCGATTGATAGGTACGTTGAGAAAGAGGGAGAAACAAAGGGCCGAAATCGAAACAAAAGGAGTAATTTGGGGAGTAAAGGCGGTCAGGATCTGCTGCCCAATATATATATATATTTTTTTTATTATTATTATGGAAGAACTCGGGCGAACGAGCTCTAACCGGTAGCATCTTTACTTATGCGGTCTAAAATACCTTAAATTGTTGTGAATATCGACATCCCCGGCGGAGTGGCAAATATGTGTAACCTTATCGGACACTCTATTGCCTAAACAATGAACATGAAAGAATGAAAAATCTTTCAAAGTCGATAATAACAATTCAACATCTGACATTATCAGTTCAATTTCTCACGGACATTTACATGTTTTATTTAGGTGGTTTATGATTGTCACCTTCAATATGGATTTTGTCGATACGGAGTTGTAGAGCAGATTGGATTCTCATCTTAAGAGCAAGAGCTTCCGCTTTCAAAGGATCACCTATCTTTTGTCGCTCTTCATATTTTTTTTTTCTTTTTAACTTATTATTTTAATTTTAATTAATTTTTTATTTATTTATTTTGGGGATGGTCGGATGGGGAGGGAAAATTAGGGGACATGTGATCCTTACTCAAAATTATTTTTGTTATAAAACAATGTTAATTGATCGTTGCGACCATTGTGTTATAGGTCGTTGCGACCATGTTTGTTTTGTAAAAAAATAAAATTGATTGCAACAATCAAATGTCAATTGGTCGTTGTGACCATGTGATCATGCACTAAACGAAAATTTAACCTTGTGCTAAACAAAAATCGTGTACTTCTGTGATAATAAAACATATTTTTTTAATGTGTTTAAATTCTTGTTAGCCACCAAAAAAAAATAAAACTTAGCCAAAAAAGTATATATAAAAAAAAGAAAGATAAAAAAGATATAGTGTTAGAAAATGAAAATAAAAAAAAATAAAAAAAGCATAAAGAAAAAGGAGAGGAAGGCAAAAGGTGGGGTGGTTCATCGATCTAAAACCGAACCGAATCGGGTCAACCGAACCGAATCGAAAACCGAAATCCCAAAAAATGTAAACGAAAATTGAACCGAAACTAATAGGTTTGGTTCGGTTTTAAGCCGGTTCGATTTCGGTTCGGTTCGATTATGAACCTAAGTGAACCGAAATTAATTGAACAATTTGATTTTTGTTATAATATTATTATGTGGATGTACAAAGATATACACTTTACTTAGATAGAGTTTTGCCTTTTATAGATAGATTTATCTTATACTTGGAGCTCAAGGATATGATTCCTATATATTGTATTGGTGGATACTCTACAAGCAATCAGTTGAATACAATCTCATATTCTTCCCCGTTATTATTACTTTATAATACGTTATCAGCACGAGTTTTGCTCTAGAAAATAACCCTAGCTATATACCGCCCAACTCGCAAGGCCTTTTCTTCATCTTCGACCTCTGAAAATTTACCGTTCAAGTTCAGGCGAAGATCGTCAATGGCGTCGGTAGGGATGAGACCTAAAACTAAGATCGTGTGCACGCTAGGGCCTGCCTCACGCTCCGTTGACATGATTGAGAAGTTGTTGATGGCCGGCGTGAAAGTTGCTCACTTGAACTTCCTTTTACAGAATCAAAGGTATTTAGATTGCTCTGGTGTCGTCTCTTTGCTTGTGCTATATACCCGGTACGTTTTATTTGTTCTTACGAAGTCAATCTATGATTCTTCGCGTTCATGGTACGGTTGATGTGTTAAATTAATTATTGATTTAAGATACGTGTTAGGTGACGTATTTCAATTGCCTTGGTTGACGATTAAGATACAATATTAATATACCTATTGCTTATTACCACTGCCTTACCTCCTAGACGTTTCAACTTATTGACGTATATACATATACTCTTAATCTCGGTTCTTTTTCTTTTTAGATTGAATTTGTTTGATCGGAGTATAAGATCTGTGTTGTTCAACTTTGTTTCACTGCTGTTCCTTATTTTAATTATGAAGCTGATAAACTAAATTTCAATCCCGGAAGCGATTGAAGTTGATTTCTTTTTACTTATAGTATATCTCTAAAGTAATAATCTTTCCCCATATTTTGAAATATGTGAATGATAACTATATAAATTTATTGTATTATATGCAAGACTCTAATTGAATTAGGTGTTTACCTACTTCCACTCAGTGGCGGCCGCAGGATCCTTCGAAAGGTGGGGCGAAATTTTCTAGTGTGTACTAAGATATTGGACTTAAATAAACTTCTTTACCTAAGCTATGATTTTCAACTTAGCATTGGATTATAGAAAAGTAGGCTTACATTTGCTTACATTTGCTTTGTTGCTATGATAGTTGTTTCTCGTCATTCATTGAAAATTCAGGCATTTGTCATATTTAGGAGTGTAAACATATCGAAATTCAATCATGTTAAATTCAAAGCTTTTGCATATTAGCTAGGATTGTAAACTCACCAACTTTATAATATCTTTTGGTTCCCAAAAACATGATAGAAATTGTGATTTGAATATGTAGGTTACGAAAATACAAATAATATTGCATAAAGCTTCACAAATTCAATTCATAAATTTCATTCTCAAAATCACATACACAATAATTAAAACACAAAATTTATTCTCAAAATCAAAACTCTAATGAAAATTTCACAAAATTTATTCTCATAATCAAATCATAATTTCACCAATTTTATGGGGTTTAATTAGTTTATAGCTAGATAATTTGTATATAGTAGGGAGCTCGAGAAGTGGGAACATAATTAAATAAGGGGGTAGAAACATAGAGAGTAGGTGCAACTTGAACAAAGAATTAAAAAAACTTTTTTGAGGGAGGCGAATTTTTTTTTTTTTTAAAAAAGAGGCTAATTTCACCAATTTTATGGGGTTTAATTAGTTATAGCTAGATAATTTGTATATAATAGGAAAATCGGGAAGTGGGAATATAATTAAATAAGGGGTAGAAACAACGAAAGTGGGATGTAAGTTGAACAAATAATAAAAAAGTTTAATTTGTTTTAAAAAATGAGGCTATTGGGACTTGAACCCCCAACCTTTGATTTAATGTTAGTTTTCTTCTTTCCCACCAACCAACTAAGCTAAATAGACTAATTGATTTTATATTCATTCTAGTTTTACTTATTACAACACTTATATATATAAATTATTTTTTATTTTTTTTTTCCAAACCCCGGGACACGTGGGTCGAAGGGTGGGACGGCCGCGTACGCCCGCCCCACCCTGTGGCCGCCCCTGCTTCCACTTGTTATAAAGGCTTTAATGAAAATTATGATTTTTGTATTAATTCTTGAAAATCTTGATACAGAGTATATACCTTTATTGATAAGTTAAAGCTTAATTGTTTGGATAGCAATCGGTGATTCAATATCGATTTTTTTGTTACCGGTGTATTGATCTGATATCATATTTTTTCATTGAGCGTTTGTTCTCCTTGTCCATTGAACAATTAATGCTTTTTATACATACGTACATACTACATGATTTTTGTGATCACCTTCGGTGTATATAGATATCCCAATGAGTATAAGATCACGAAAACAATTTTAAGTATAGACTCAATTGGTTCATTAACCTATATTAAATCACTCGAAGTGGATGAAAGTAAAGAAGTTGATATTATAAATAACTTGATGCGATCGATAAAATTCATCCCCGTAGTGATGAAAAGACATATCTCCTGAAGTAGATAAAAAAAACACATCCTTTATGTCTTGCTTCGGATTTTGTCTATCTATTTCTATATTAACTCATACATATGATTGTTGCTTTATTGTATTAGATTTTTACCCCCTTATGTATTGATAGTATAAAGATTAGGGTTCATAATTCTGCATCTTAAATTCGCACATGTCCGTTCATTCTTCTCAATTGAGGATATGCTCATATTTATTTTTGAGATAGTGAATAAAGATAGATTATCGTCAATTGTAAAGTTAATCAAAATCATGCATTTTGATAATACTGTAAATATGTTTCGGAGTGTGATTATGTACGTGTTGCTCACATAAGAGGTACGTTGACTTTCCTTGCTCGATTAATTAGAATATCAAAAGGTTTAATGCCTTATACATACATAAGGATGGATAGAATTATGTTATATGATGTGTTTTAAATAAACCATGATTACAATTTATTAATATTTTGATTTGGTGATGGGTGGTGTCATGCGAGTGATTTGTCCACGGATCCACACTAGGATATCATGGTAAAAGGAGGCGAACCTTTGAAGATTGAACTCTACTTGAGCCTATCTATGTTAATTAGGCTCGACTTTAAGGCTCGTGATGGAGTTGGATCGATTCCTTAATACTGGTATATGCGATCGAGTTTGCGGTCAGGTCACCCGAAGTTGACATTATTTATGTGTCATGAAGTTGATTTGTATATAACTTAAATTGGAGATAGTTATTGAACCTATCACTTTAAGTTGACATATTAATCTATATGTGAATTGTATTGTTTATTGAAACAAATGATGAATATCTGAATCGATATCCACCTGAAGTGGTCAAATAAATTTTAATTATGTTTCTAGTGTATTTATTTTTATTGAGATTACTTTTGTTATTCACTTGTGAGGTGTATATATCTCAATTTACTTTTTGTAATTCAAAACTCAAACTGTTTCTAGAAGAAACAACTTGTTAAGAGTTTGTATGTCATAAACATATGTGGTTTTATATTATATATATTGTTCGTGTTAATAAAAGTTATCTCTTGAAGTAGATAAACTTATAAAAGAGGATACTCATGAAATGGATAAATTAAAGGAGTGCCTTATGATGTCTAGATGATCCAACACCTTTGATTCTGCCAACTTTGTCATTTTTGTTTGTGATTAGTTCAATTTGGCAATTTTAAAGTACATGGAATCTTTATTTTATTTATCTATTTGATTTGATTTGCATTTTATGTATATATATATGCATTGGAAATGTTTCTTGAAGAAACCATTATGGGTAGATGCCAAGTTTATTCAACCAATGATGATTTGGGAGAAGAGTTTGAAGCAAATCCTTGTTAAAATTGTGTGAAATCGATAAATTTATTCTTGAGAGCCCGAAGACTCTTTATTTTGGGATCTTGTTCTTAATCTACTTGGGTATGGTAGAACTCAAATAAATAGCTAGCTAAATGACCTATGGTTCATAACAACCTCTTTTTATTGCCAGATGCAATATATATTGTTACCTCTAGCAGAGGACATAAAGAGGATACGGTGCGCGCGACCTTTGATAGGATACTGGTCATAATTTTGAAAATGATTATAGATAATCATGTATGAGTCGACTCCCACATCAAGGTGAATGTGGAAGAACAAGTCAAAGATCATGGTTTACCTATTGAATTTGTAATCTCCCAAACTATGAATGGATCATCGTATAAAGATGATAGAATGGTTTAGAGCTTGATATCTGATGCTATGGAAAACCTGAAGTTTTCAAGATGAAATAACTAATGAGTGTTTGTATAAAGTCTATACTTGGCATAATTAAACCTTATACATATCTCCAGAAGAGCGTCAAAATTAGTCCTCGAAGGACTGTTGATATAATCAATCAATAAATTCATATGAGAAGATGACTCTAGAAGAGCGTCAAAACACTCTAAAGGGAAGGAGTGATGACAGATAAATTGGGATCATGAAAGTCGATAATTGCCAGAAGCACTGGTTTTCTTCTAGTCGAGAATGTCAAAAGAAGATCCAACACATAATAAATAAATTACACATATTGGCAATATGGATGTAATATGGAAATGTTATCAATGAAATTGATATGTTGGATAAATGAGCATGGAGAAGCTGACGATTAAATCGAACAAGTAAAGTCATTACTTATCATTTAGGATAAATGCTAACGCATGGAATGACCAGCAGAGTCGTCAATAATAGTTAACAAGCAGGCATAAATATCAAGAGATTGATTCGATTTCAATCAACAATTGAATAAATTCTCCTTCTTGTAATTTATCTCCAGTAGAGAGCTTGGTATTTACATGTTCAGTATAGGCATCGACATGATCAGTATAGACGCCGAAATCTCCCCAGATTACACTAAGTTGTTGTAAATCAAGAAAGTTGATGTATATGGAGGATTGAGTCCCCATAGATGATCAAATACCCAGAGTTTATCACGGATGATAAAATACTCGGTATTTAGGGGGGAGAGGAAAAGGAGATTAAGAAACAATATATTGCATGGAAGAGAATTGAACTAATGCACTAGCATGATTTATAGATCGAGGCTATAAAAGTAACTTCAAACAATGGTGATATGTCCACAAGTATAAAACTCCCGAAGAGATTTCATGAACGTTGACAGTGTTAGAATTGATTATGAGTTGTCTTGAAATGACCAGATCATTGATTATTGTTGATGACACATATCTAAACTTGCACTTGAAGTGCTTGATAAGAATAATTAGAGTTTCTAAATAGAAGTATATCTACATTAAAATGATTAATTTAATAAGTCAAACATTAATATTTTGGACCCGTAGCTCCAATATTAAAGATGTGAAATCATTTGATTAGAAATGAAAATCCTTACAAAACGCTAAGAGCGTAATGCGATTGGATTATTGAACAATTCATAAGATATCCAATAAGCAGATGATTAGTTGGAAATTAGTTGAAAGCTCTGAAAATATCTCGACTTGTAGTTCGAGTGTACAAAGAAAGGATATTAAGGGTCCAGAAGTACCATGTCTTTAGAAAATTGGTGATTTATATGCCAAATTGAGGAGGAGAAAAGTTGTACTATTTTCCTTAACTTTGGTTTTTGTCCCATTTGGGTTTTTCCAAAGCAAGGTTTTTAATGAGGCAACTCCCCTCATAAGGATACATGGTATATCCCAAATTCTAGAAATAAATAATTCATGCAAAGGTGGATTATTTAACATGAAGTTTTTTGACCTGTAGCTCCAACATTGAAAAGTGTAGTATTAATTGGTTTTAAGTGGGTATTCGTACAAAGGAAACTATAAAGTCAAATTGATTGCACAAAAGCTTATTAAAGGTTACATAAGAATGTATTCAGCAGGAGTGAGTATAATTTTGGCTCCAAATGTAAATGACAGGCATTCTAGGTGCATACCCATATAAATGGAAATAATCGATTGAAAATGCCCGAAGCATTATTATCAAAGTACTGTCACATGCAGTTGGTTAAAGGTCTTTATTAGAGTACATGAATTACCTATATTTGTGAAAGCGGTGACATTTTATTAGGTCCCGAAGTACCATACAAAGTTGTACTCTTTTCCTTAATCTTGGTTTTTATCCCATTGGGTTTTTTCAAGGTAAGGTTTTTAACGAGGCAACTTAAGCACCATTAAATACATCAGATCCCCCAGATCAACAATGAAAAGCACACTAGGTCCTGAAGTACCTTATGCTTGTGCATCCAAAGCAGCTCAACACCAATACATGGAAGTCAAGCGCATCAAAGTCAATCACGAAGACATTCCAGCTTATACGCATCAAAGACAATGTTGAGATTCGACCATAAGCTCATGAAGACGGCGACATTAAGAGGAATGAGAAGACTTCGAGGAGGATGTTGAATTCAGGGGGAGTATACACGCACTGCACTCTTTTTCCCTTCGATCAGGTTTTATCCCACTGGGTTTTTCTGACAAGGTTTTTAACGAGGCAGAACAACAAGAGCGTCCATAGAAGGCTGCACTCTTTTTCCCTAAGCTATGGTTTTGTCCCATTGGGTTTTCCTAGCTAGGTTTTTAACGAGGCAGTTGGCGGAATAAAGATTGTACATCCAAGGGGGAGTGTTATAATATTATTATGTGGATGTACAAAGATATACACTTTACTTAGATAGAGTTTTGCCTTTTATAGATAGATTTATCTTATACTTGGAGCTCAAGGATATGATTCCTATATATTGTATTGGTGGATACTCTACAAGCAATCAGTTGAATACAATCTCATATTCTTCCCTGTTATTATTACTTTATAATAATTTTGAGCTTGTGGGTGGGAGGGAATTTTGAATTAACATGACAGAAAAAACAAAACAAAAAAAAATGTTGGCGTAGCTCACAACCTCCGTACGAAAAAGTTTGTCGTATCTTCCTCTTTTTTATGCAAATCGTAGTGGGAACTGATTCTTGTCTTGCGATTAATGACGTCAACTTCTTCTGGCTCCCAGGTGTACTGTCGTATCATACTGACAAGGGATTTTCAGTCGCCTTAAATCCTATCAAATAAATCCGACTAACCTAACTAATGTAGTTTGGCAAGTACGGGTCGATCCCACAGAGAGTCTATAATTCGTATGCAAGTCAAGTGTGTCAACAAGAACAAGAAACAAAGAGGGGGGATTTTGATGATTTAAACTAACTAACTAAAAAACAAAAGCAAACAAAAGTAACAAGATAAAACAAATTTAGTGAATAAATATGAGGGAAATAGCTTAGGTCAACCAATCTCAAAAATCAGGTTTGTTCATTGATCATCGAAATCGAACAGATAACTTCCTCTTCAATACTTTGTTGTGGAAAGACTAAGTCTTTTTAATCCAATTCCTTATCGAATCTAGTTAACAGGACAACCAGACCCTGAAAACCCTAATTATCAAACAATCTTGAAACTATCAAGATTCAATTCAATAATCGATTAAGCTTAAAGGAAATCAACAAAGACAATCGACGCGCACAACCAGTTATTGCATCAATTGCAAATCAATTCTTTATACAAATCCCTCAATCAACCAGTTTCAGAGATTTATACTTTGCTACTCAAGAATATAGATAATTCAACCAGAAATTACCTATATCTAGCTATAGATTATCATGAAAAGGCATCAGTTGATCAAGCTAATGGAAATTCACGAAAACTATAAACATTCGATGCAAAGAATTAATAATATTGATAGAGAAGTATTGAGATAAAGAAATCTCACAATGAAATGATAAACCTGAAGCTTCGATTAATTTCCCCGAGCAAGGCGGATTAGTTGTTCATGGTTGAAAAATCACGAAACGTCTCTAATGGCCACCGTACAAAACCTCTTCCATTGGCAAAAACCAAAAGCAAGCCTTTTGATCTTCCCAAACCACCGTTTTCTATTATTCCTAATTAATTACTTATAAAAATTATAACATATCTCATAAATGAATTATAGTAATATATGTCACAGCCCACATGTTGCAACTGCTATGTAACTCGGGCGGAAAACAACAAACTCGGCCAAGTTATGTTGCCCAGACCGAGTTCCTTCCAGCAGCCATCTTGACGTCCCGATTTCGCTGTTTTCAAGGCTGAATTTGGAAAAGTCATAAACACAAAAGTTGTAGGTCTTCGAATCTTCTTTCCAACAAATATAAGTACGCCCCGATCCGATAAATACAGCCTTCAAACGACCCGTTTTAGTGCAGCGTCGCCAGATTGGACAGCGCCAATCCTTTACATGTTTAGCTCCTCTCCTCAACTCTCATGCTCTTCTATTTTCGTCCAATCTTCCAACAATGGCTCGAGCTTAGCTTCACCTCTTTACAATCACCTGAAATCATGCACAAATCTCGTAGATTTCGACTCTAATTGAAACATAATGAAAACATGAAAACTACTCTAACTCATGCATTTTACCCTACCTAAACACATCTAAATGCTCATATTAAGACTACCTAAATGTGCATGATCACATACATGGAAAAATATCAAACTTCTTGAACAACACGAGACTTAAGATTGCAAAACGACATACAATATGTGAGTAAATTTACAAAGAATGAGAACATTTAAGAATCAGAACACAGCTTTCCTAATTTTCAAGTTTCTAAAACCAAACAGATTTTCTTCAATAAACCCTAGTAGACAACAACAAAGTGAACCAACAGTAAGCAGATTCAAATGCAAAATTCGGGTTTAACCGAACCGAACATAAACTGAAATCGAAAATTTCCTGAACCGAAAACCTAAATTGAAACACCTCAGTTCGATTTGGTTCCGATTTGATAGGTTCGATTCGGATGAAAAATTCGATTTGAACCGAATTTTGAATAGCTCTAGCTCTACACCACCCCTTACTCCCCTCTCTACATCACAAAAATATTTTAACATTTAATTTATCTTAAAAAAAATTACAAAAAATATATCTATATTACTTACATATATTTTTATATATTTATAAAATTTTATTTTGAAAAATCATGTTTTACCATTTTAAAAAATTAAAAAGGCAATATTTAACAAAATACAATTATTAGAAATTTCAAAACATGATTTTTTAAAATAAAATTTTATAAATATATAAAAATAGATGTTAGTAATATAAATATAATTTTTTTAAGATAAATGAAATGTTAAATATTTTTGTGATGTAGAGAGTGGAGTATATTTGTGTTGTAGGGGATCTCAATTGAGCTGAAGGGGCCAAAGGGTAGCACAAGATGGGGAATTGTGAAAACAAATTAATTTGGGAGGTGATGAACTTTTTTTGTTGTTAACTAGCTAGTTGGAGAAACACTCTCTTTTCTCTTCCTGAGGGTTCTAGTTTTCGGGGTTTTGTTTGCTGGGGTTCTTCTTGCTTCACTCAGTACCAACATGTAGATTGCTTCCTTGGAAGCATGATGCATGTTTGGTTTGCTTCCTAACAGATCCTCATTTGTACTGCCATACTCACCTTGGCTGTAAAAATCCCAAACAGAAATCAAACCTCCCCCCAAAAATTTGCCATATTAAATCTCAACCAAGCATGGTTCACATTAATCACTTTGGTATTGATTTCCCAAGAAAATCTGGGCGTGCCTTGTTGCACGAGTACCCCAGTATGTTCTTAAATGTGAACCTCGAGTACCGAGAGGGAAAAAGGATCACTCAGATTTTCAAAACTCAACCAAAACTTGTTACCAACAAAACTTTACTCAACCCTTTTACCCAAAAATCTTGTATTAACACTAATTACCCCTCTAACAATGATTTTATCAGTAGATTAGGGGGTAATTATAAACATGCAGAAATCCTGATTGGCCGAACAGAGGCGGTGGGGTGGCTCAAGGACGCCTCGCTTCTTGATCTACTCTTGATCCGTGGAATACTACAAAGGATCAGAAGGAATACCCAAGAGCTTAACCAATCAAACAAGGAGGAGGGAATGAATCTAGACGTCTTACAAGGTTACCTCATATATCTAGGTGAGATTCCCGGAGGCACAGGTATGATTACATCTAAGATTTCCCTCCCCAACCATTTGATTTTCCTTCAGTTATCTGGTAATATTAGTTGCTTGATTCATGCATCCAATTACACCTTGGTTTTGATTAGAAATACTGGGCTCTATAATGGTTCCAACTCGTGCCCTCTCTTCTACACTTCTCTTTCTTATCTCCCTTCTGATTACTCTCTTACTATGGATAATCATGTGCCCTTCATTGATGCCTTGATCAACTCCTCCCGTCAAGGTATCAACTTTGAAACTGCTCCTCCCCTTACTCGTGTTGTTGAGCCTTCCCTGTCTCTGGCTCTTGAGAGCAATGTTATGCACTCTCAGACGGCTGAACCCATCCCTATCCATGCTATTCCTATCAACTCAGCCCCCCCTTTTGAAGCTAACCCAACTGGCTCCCAAATCTCCGATCCTTACTCAATGCCAGAAGTGAAAGATCTCCACCTCAAGCTCTCGGAGTTCAGCCTTGTCGGGAAATTTGTCCAGGCGCCGGTTTTTCTCAAGCAAGTGGCAGGCAAGATGAAGGCGGAGTAGAAGAATCTCAAAGGAAGCTGGGGTGTTGACTTTGCTGAGAGCTCTTAACAATGATCTGATTAATCAATTGATTTCTCTTAACAATGCCCATGTGGTTAAACTGTCGGCTAAGAGCTCCAACCCACCCTTTGCTATATCTCCCTCCATCCTTCACACTATCCTTAATGCTGGAAATAACATGGGTATGAACACCAATCTCATGATGGATGGCTCCCTGGAGGATTTGATCAAGGCTCAACAGAAAGGGTAAATGGTGGATGTTGGTAACTGCACTGAGGAATCCCACCTCTCGATCAAATCTGATAACTCCATGGTCAGGAAGCTAGGAGATATTGTCATCAGAAGCCAGGAAGAAGAGATGACCCACAGTGAGGGTGAAGTCTCCAAACGCAAGGATGAGGAAGACAACAATGAGGCATCTTCACCCGCAACCAAGAAATCTAGGAAGAAGAAAAACTGAAGATGATGAATGCTGAAGAAGTGTTGAAGGCGGTGGAGTTCCCTCATACTCCGTCTTATTTAAATAATGTGTCCCCTATGCTTAAGTCTATGCTTGATGGTTGCTTATTTTGTATGTTTTAGTATGTCAAAACTGTTGGCTTGGATGGTTGTAAGGATTTTACAGATCTCTCCCACTGGTTTTCCTTTTTGGTTGGGAGAGATCTGAATATGTATGTCGACAATGCTAGGAAATTTTGGTATTACTCTTTGTGCTTTATGGATAAGACTTGCAGCTATGACAGCAACATAGGTTCAAGGCAATGATGCTCACCATGCAGGTTGATCAAAGCCAAGGAAAAGATAAGGAACGAAGAATAGAAGATTGGAGCAAGGTAAGAAGAGGTATGATCACTCTCCCTGAACTCAATCGAAACATCCAGCTGAGCCCCATAAATCTTCTTTTGAAGACTGTGGCGGTAGGCAAACCAAACCTTACTCAAGAAAACTTCAAAAACCAAAATTTCAATCAAACCTTGTTCAAGAAACTCAAATGCAGCAGTTGGAGTCACAACAGGGGGATTAAGAATGACTGCACACTCCTGGTATGGACAATAAGCACAAAGTGGCTTGTGATCATGGGGAGATATCAACAAATAAGTGAAGATACCAGAAGACAAGAAGGCAGGAAAACAACCAACACATATTGCTCCTCAGGTTATGCTTATTCCCTACTTAATTACATTAAAACCACATACTCTCCTTGTAATCTCTGGCTCCTAGCTCTTTCAACTTTGTCGCATAAAAGAAATTATGTTAATGATTAAAGTAGGTTATTGGAATATAAGGGGGTCTAAGAGACCCCTTCTTTGGCAAGAAATAAACCAACTTCGTTCTACTAATCATCTTGATGTACTTGCTCTCTCGGAAACAAAATCCTCCTTCCCGCCAACAGATGCTCAAATTAGAACTTCTGGTTTCTATAAAATCATCACTATCCATTCTGTGGGGCTAAAGGGTGGACTTTGGATCCTTTACAAATCCTCTATTGCCGATAACTGTAAAATTTTGGAAGCTAACTCCAGATTTGTCATGTGTAAAACTGTAATTGAAGGTCATAGTTTAGCTCTCACCTTTGTGTATGCTCCCTCTGTTGAGAATGAAAAATCTAGTTTCTGGAATGAAATCTTTCGTGTCACTAAAAAACACCTCCTTCCGGTTATGATTATTGGAGACTTAAATGATATAGAATTTGATATTGAAAAACTAGGAGGTGATGTGCCATCTATTACAAGATTTAGAAGGCTCTGAGAGGTTAAAGATGAACAAGATTTAGAAGGCTCTGATATTGAAAAACTAGGAGGTGATGTACCATCCCGTTTTGTGGTTCTCTCTTTACTTGGAGGAAAAACAAAACAGTAAATAATAATACCTATGAAAGACTAGATAGAGTGTTGGCTCACCAAAACATCATCCAATGGTTTCATAATCTCAAAACCAAGCATCATCCTTTCTCTTTCTCGAACCATTGTCCCATCTCTCTTCAAATAGGCAACCATCCAAATAAAAAAGGAGCTCTCTTTAGGTTTGAGATGGCCTGGACGACTAACAAGGTCTATGGTGAAATGGTCAAGCAAGTCTGGAGTAATAAGATGAAGGGCTCCTTTGGCTTCAAACTAATCGAAAAGCAAAAGCTTCTTAAAAACAATACCAAGAACTGGTGCAAAACTAAATGTGACAATATTTCTAAGCAGCTGTCTTTGGTTGAAAGACAGATCAGTGAGCTTCAGATTAAGCTTCCTTGGGGCGCCATTAGCAACAAGGAAGCTGAAAGATTAAGTAGACTAGAGCACAAGAAATTCAGGCTCCTTGATTATCAATACCATTTCTGGAAGCAAAAGGCCAAGTCTAAACATCTTCTCTTGGCCGATAGAAACTCTAAATACTTTCAATCCACTGCTAAAGTAAAAAACTTCAAGAAAACTACCTCTTTTTTCATTACAAATAAAGGTGTTGCTGTTAATGAACCTTCTAAAATCCATGACCATATACTACAGAACTGGCGGAAAGATTCATAGGTAATTAACAAAGGGTTGTTACCCCAGAAGAAGTGCACAATATCACCTCCCAAATCTCTAACTCTGAAAATCTCAATCTCATTAGAATTCCCTCTGATGTTGAAATCAAAAACACCATCTTCGAAATGGCAGACGACAAATCCCCGGGCCCTGACAGTTACCCCCCGGAATTCTATAAAACCTATTGGCATATAGTGGGCAATTCCTGCTGTAAAGCAATTAAGTCGTTCTTTCACTCTGGTCAACTCCTTTCTGAACTAAACAATACCTTCTTAGCCCTTATTCCTAAAAATGATAACCCTACTAACATAAACCACTATAGACCTATTAGTTTATGTAATACTATCTATAAGGCCGTCTCCAAAATCTTAGCCAACAGATTGAAACCAATCCTCCCAAATCTCATCAACCCTTTCCAAGGTGCTTTTGTGAAGGTAGATCTATCCAAGATAACACCCTTATAGCTCATGAAATTTTCCATAGCTTTAGTAAACGTAAAGGCAGAAAGGGATGGATGACCCTTAAGTTAGATATGGAGAAAGCTTACGACAAGATTAACTGGAGTTATATTAGGGCTACTCTTACGAAATTTGGTTGTCACCCCACCTGGGTCTCATGGGTAATGAAATGTATTACTACTACCTCTATGTCAGTCCTAGTGAATAATATCCCGAGGAAACAATTCAAGCCTAATAGAGGCATAAGACAAGGTGATCCGTTGGCTCCTTACATTTTTGTTTTGGTCATGGAAGGTTTAGTAAGAGATCTTCATAAAGAAGCTCTTCAGGAAGATGCTTTGATTGGGATCAAACTAACAACAAATGGTACTCCTATTCCTTTCTCAACCTTTGTAGACGATACCATTATTTTCTCTAATGCAGCTCACACCTGCCTTAATACTATACAAAACATGATTAATAACTTCTAAAATCTTATAGGGTTAACTATAGACTATAATAAAAGTTCTATTCGATTCTCCAAAAATGTCTCTCAAAACCTAGCAAATGACCTTGCTACACACATGGGTATCCCTATCTCTAAAAACTTGGAAAAATATCTTGGAATTCCTATCCTTAATGGCAGAACAAAAAACTGTGTTTTTGATGAAGCCATTCATAATTTAAAGAAAACTCTCTCAAAATGGAAAGCCTCTACCATTTCCCAAGCTAGCAGAGCTGTCTTGATTCAAGCCAATTTAAGCTCTAAAACAAACTACCTTATGCAAAATTTCTTCCTTTCAAAAGGCATCCTAGACCAGATTGACCAGGTTAACAAAAATTTTTTTTTGGAACAAACTAAACTCCGAGAGATATACTCCTATGGTGAGCTGGGACAAAATTTGCAGAAGTAAGGAACAAGGAGGACTGGGCATCAAAAAGGCTGAGGATCTTAATATAGCACTACAGATGAAACTTCTCTGGAAACTCAATTCCAATGATGAAAATATATGGGTCAAGTTGATCAAAGAAAAATACCTAAACCATTGCACTGTTAGAGAAAGATCAAATCAATTCACTTCTTTGCAGTTTGGTAGACTCTTATCCCTTCGTAACAAGTTTGAAAATGGCCTCCGTTGGATCTTAGGCAATGGAGAATCGATCAATATCTAGGAAGACCCTTGGATCCCTGAAGTAGAGTTACTTTAGTACAAGGGGACAAACGAACCGAATATGAAAGTGAGTCAGTTGATCACCACAGGCAAGCAATGGAATCTAACTTTGATCACAAATCTTTTTCCGAGTCATATTGTAAATCTTATACTCAAAATACGGATTCCTACCTGGAGCCCGCAAGATAAGCTTATCTGGCACCTTGAGAAATCAGGTTCCTTCACTACTAAATCGGTAAAGCCTATCCTTGATAGGAACACGAATAATGGTGATAACCTTAAGTGGATCTGGAAGCTAAATCTTCCCCCTAGACTTAAGAATTTGGTGTGGAAACTAAGTGTGGATGGTCTACCCACTGCGAAAAGATTAAATAGGGATATTAACAGGGTCCCGAATACTTGCTCTCTCTGCAACCAGGAGGAGGAAGACGAGGATCATCTCTTTTGTAACTGTTCTTTTGCCAAAGAAATCATTGCTAGATTTGAAAGATCAACGAACATATACTTCCTAAATATGCTTGGTACAGGCTCACTTAGGAAGAAGATTGATAAAATCAGAATTGATAATAAACTCTTTAGCTCTCTGGTTTTTATTTGGCAAACTATCTGGGAAATTAGAAATGACAACATTTTCAAGGATAAGAGACCGGGAAACAAAGACGAGATCGTTACAAGAATTAGAAATAACATCAAGAACTGGTCTCACACAGAAGAAGGCAAATCTGAAAGCAATAGGAACAAAAAAAGATTAAGAGCTAAATGGACAAGACCATAGGGAACTGTCTACAAAATCAATGTGGATGGTTAAGTTAGACCCACGAGCAAATGCCGTGTGGGTGGGATTGTCCGTGATTCTGCAGGCAGGATTGTGAATATCTTTTATCATGAGATTGACAGGTGTTCAGTTATAGAAGCTGAGGCTAGGGCGGTTGTTTTTGGTATTCAGCTGGCTCAGATGAGGGGTTTTTGAAGGATCGTTATGGAAGGTGACAGTTTGGAAGTAATCAAGGCCATCAACTAGAGGGACTACTCTAGATGGGAGATATTGCGTGAGATAGAAGAGGTAAACAAAGCAAGACTTGAGTTTGACTCAGCGACATTTCAGCACTGCTACAGAGAAGCAAATAGAGCAGCAGACTACATCGCTACAAGAGGAGCTATCAATGACAGATCTGTAATTCCCTACAATAGGGACCTTTGTACCATCATCCTTTGGGATGATCATGGAGCAACCTTTTCTCTCTAGATTAGGGCTCCTACTGTTTGCCTACTGTAACGACCCTAATATAAATATCCAGGTTACGTTTCGAATGTTGGATGCCTTCGCTCGGATCTTGCAATCCAAGTACGGGTCGAGGTTTCAAACCTCAAAAGACTGTCATTTTAAGCGGGGATTCCGAACCCCAAAGCAATCGGATGGCCGTTGGGTACCCTCAGCCTGTCCTATAAACTAAGTCGCAGAAATTCATTTCAAAAAGAAGCAAGGCGAAAGCAAAATTAAGATACAAGCGCCACGGCAGAGCCGGGTCAAAACCAAAAAATGGTAAATACGAGTATCCAATTACCCAAGTTTAAGTTTGGAAGTCAGTCTTTCAGTCCAATAATCGCCAAAAGGGAGCCCCGTCATATAGACATCGAGCATTCAAAATCTGCAGAAAATACCTTTAAAAGAAGAACGGGGAAAGGAGTCAGATCGGGCCACGCATGCGGGACCGGCAGTCCTCGCTGAGGCCACACAGTATGTGCTATACCTAATAAAGATGCTCTAATGCAGTACAGTAATGAAATCACATAAGCATGCTTTAACAGTTATATTATGCAGAAAAACTGTAAAGGGCCCAAGGCAATGCCAAGTGGCATATCCCTCTCCTACCTCTGCACCCCTTTCCGTTAGTGCAGAGACTGGCCAGCTCGGTTTCCTTTTTCCTCGTGGTTGTGCAAGGACCACGGAATAAACATAAAGTAACAAAGTTTGCCCGATGGTGCTGGGCTATAGTAACAATGACTCGATTGACTTGGGTTACCCGATGAGGCTGGGCTACCCTATGACCCTAGCAAAGACTTTAGGACTATCACAGATAACGACCATTCTGTTTGAAACACACATAGTAACCACATGCTCAGTTCAATGCAATCCTAGCATGATACTACATGGCATGCTTTTATGCATATGCAACACCTAACATAAAATGCAACAACAGGCATGAGAGTCCAACCCGAGTAAGCCCCCTAGGGAACATACCTAAAGATGCAGAACAGCAAGATAACACAAGCAAGGGCCCAAATACAAGTCCAAAGCAATCCAAAAGCAATGCGCACCTATCATCAAACCACTTCCATAAGCTACCGGACCAATATTCTCACACACATGAACCCAAGTTCTCAACATCCTTAAAACCAATCGATGGTAAAACCATTTTCCAATACCTTTCCGATATGATCAATATCAACCAAAATCATTCTTCCAATTTCCTTCTCAAAACCAACACCATCAAACCAAGACAAATAATCCCGACATTAAACATTTAAACCTTAAAACCAGTACCTCAAAATTTATAGAAACAATTCCGGCATTTTGATTTTCCAAACAACAAATCCTTAAAAGATATTTTCGAACTTAAGATATCTTTTTAGATAGTTTATCAAGCAATGCTTAACTAAATAAAATATCAAGATTAAATCCTCTTCACAAATCATAATTATAATCCGAGCCAATAAATCCGTTTAGAATCCCTGAAAGTACATATTTGAACATCACAAAATACATATCTTAATAATATTATCTCAAAATCCTTTAAAGCGGATAATCATAATTTCAGAAATTATATTTTCCCAAAACAGAATAATATAATAATGATAATAAACTAACACTAATTAAATAAAATCATAACATATATAACAACATAATATAAGTAACCACTTATTTAAACATAACAAATAACAACAACAACCCAAAACATCAACCCAACACTCAACCCGGAAAATAGGCCCAACCCTTGCCTCGAAATCGGACATAGACAAAAGAAGGGAAGAGGGCGACCCGGATCCGAAAGCCCATACCCAGAGGCCAGATCTGATAAAGAAGGGGACCCGGACCCAAAAGGAAAGAAAGGAAGGGATCCGAATTCGAGGTCCAGGTCCAATCCGAAATGAAAGAAAAGAACGGGTCTTCCTCCCCAAAATCAAAAGAGACAGATCTTCGACGGAAAGGGAAAACGGAAGAAGGAGGAGGAGATGAACTCAGATCTCCGGCGGCAATCAATCCCGATTCACTCACCCAACCTCTCCCTAAGATCGAGCAATTAAAACCCAGAAGAACGACACAGAAGGAGGGGAAGAAAGAGATCTCACCGAGGTTGAACCCTTCGCCGGAAAATGTCCATGGGAGTCGATTGAGCTTCGTTGGAGACGGAATCCAAGCAAGATTTGCCTGGATCGAGGATAGAGATCAAAAGGTGCGATTCTATGGTGGTTTAGAGCGGAAGGGGATGAACAACCTTACCGGACTCTAATCGGGAAACAGGGGAAGCGAGGAGTGAGGGCGGCGCGGCGGAGCCCCCGGCGTGCCTCTGGGCGGGCTAGGCTCGTTCTCGGTCGTTGATAAGACGCATTTAGGTAGTGTTAATATAAGCATTTAGTTAGATTTAGGTACGATAAAGTGCATGAATTAGAGTAGTTTTCATATATTTAGTTAATTATGCATGGAGTCGGAATCTACATATGTTTGCACATATTTTCAGGCATTGGTGGATCCAATTGATGACATGGGAATGACCTAACATCGAGCAAGAGACTAATAAACAAGAAGAATTGATTGGAGCTGTCCAAGCTAGCGACGCTGCACTAAAACGAGTCGTTTGAAGGCTGTAGTTATCGGATCGGGGCGTACTTATACTTGTTGGAAAGAGGATTCGAAGGCCTACAACTTTCGTGTTTACGACTTTTCCAAATTCAGCCTTAAAAATAGCAAAATCTGGATATCAAGTTGGCTGTTGAACAGGAACTCGGGTGGAGCAAGAGGAAACTCGGCCGAGTTATTTCTTTGGCGAGTCCGAGCTATTTAGCGGGTGCAAGACATTAGACGTGGGCTGTGATACTGATAGCTGTTACTTAGATTCATTTCATAAATGGGTTGTTTTATTTTTAATTATTAAATGTTTAGGAGTTGAAACGGTGGAAATGGAACAACTAGTAGGTTTTTGTGTTTCTTTTGAAGGGAGTTCTAGTTTTAGTTTTCGAATTGAACAGGTGAGGTACGAAGCACCATTGGAGACTTTTGCTTGTGATTTCTTTTTCAACCGTGAACAACTAATCCTCTTTGCTTGGGGAAATTAATCGAAGCTTCAGGTTTTCTATTTCATTGTGAAATTTCTATTTCTTTATACTCCTCTTTGAATATTATCAATTCTTTGCGTTGATTGTTTAGGGTTTTCGTGAATTTTCATTAGCTTGATCGACTGATGCCTTTTCATGATAATCTATAGCTAGATATAGGTAATTTCTGGTTGAATTATCTATATCCTTGAGTAGCAAAGTATAAATCTCTGAAACTGGTTGATTTAGGGATTTGTATAGAGAATTGATTTGCAATTGATGCAATAACTGGTTGTGCGTGTCGATTGTCTTTGTTGATTTCCTTTAGACTTCATCAATTGTTGAATTGAATCTTGATAGTTTCGGGATTGTTTGATAATTAGGGTTTTCAGGGTCTGGTTGTCCTGTTAGCTAAATTTGATAAGGAATTGGATTCAAAAGACCTAGTCTTTCCACAACAAAGTATTCAAGAGGAAGTTATCTATTGGATTTCGATGATCAATGAACAAACCTGATTGCTGAGATTGATTGACCTGAGCTATTCTCTCATATTCATCCATTTAATCTGTTTTACTTTATTATTTTTCTTACTTGTGCATTGTTAGTTAGTTCAAACCATCAAAATTCCCCCCCTTTGTTTCTTGTTCTTGTTGACACACTCTGATTTGCATACGAATCATTGACTCTCTGTGGGATCGACCCGTACTTGCCAAACTACATTAGTTAGGTTAGTCGGATTTATTTGATAGGATTTAAGGCGACTGGAAATCCTCTGTCAGTCGTCGGGAAGCTCCTGTTGTTGCTCGAAAACGAATGAGGAGGGAGAGGCTGCTTGTTGTGAGCTGAATCTGCCATGTTTTACAGTAACTTTTATATCGATTTCTGTATACATTACATTCATTTGGGTTTAGATAGTACAGAATTTATGTAGTTTATGTTTATTTGCCAAAATTATGGAATCTACACCAGTTTCTGTTTAATTCGCAGAAATCGAGGCATTTTACAGCAATTCTACAGAAGGTCGGAAAAGCTCGGAAAACCGCTACAGAAGTCCAAGGTCAAAGCAGCGGAACCAAGCTGAAAGTCAGGGTAACTCGATCTCGAGTTGACCCTAGTCGACATAGACGAGCATGTCCGAGCACCGCCTTGTCGACAGAGCCTGATCGAGAGCCAGACCAGCCCGAGCTCCGGACCCAACTCGATCTCGACAAGCCCTAGTCGAGATCGACGAAGCCCAGACGCCACACCCGGAGTCGACAAGGAGAGAAGCCGAGGATGAGGACGCCGAGCAACCCTACTCGATCTCGACAAACCCTAGTCGAGATCGACAAGACCCACCGTGCCAGTCCGTGTCCTTGCCGAGGAGAAGCCTGCTCGACCAGACGTGCACCACTCTAGTCGATCTCGAGGACCCTTTGTCGAGGTCGACGAGCGCCTGAGTCCAGATCCGAGCTTGCCGAGTAGAGCAACCCGAGGAAGCCTAGTCGACAGAGCCATCCTACTCGATCTCGACCAAGCTTTGTCGAGGTCGACGAGCCCTGTGAACCAAAGTCCGAGCCACATCGAGCGGAGCTAGTCGGGAGGTCCAGTCGACGAACCATCCTTGTCGAGGTCGACGAGCCATGGTCGATCTCGAGTAGACCAGTTTCCAGCCGCTTCTCGACGAAGACCTGTCCGACTAGAATTGGGATTCCTTGGGCGCGAAGGAGGTCGATTCTATCCTAATCCATCAAGTTCTATCCAAGGAAACAAGATCTATCAACATCATGAAGACTTACCCTATTTAGTTTTATCTTTCTCTTTTAGATTTATTTCCATAAAACAATTTATTTATCTTTCAAGCTTTAGATATAATTTTAGATAGAGATAGATATCTTCTTTCCTAGATTAGCTAGGGAATGAAGGCTATAAATAAAGCCCTAGGGGCTGGTTTTTCATTCATTCCAATTCACACACAATTCAATTTCAGAGACAATTAGTTAGTTACACATAGAGTTTAGGAGTTCTAAGGTTTTTAAGGTTTTGGCTTTCTGCGAAAGTTGATTGCCAGGATTGTAAAGGCTTTTGAATTTAGTTTTAATGCAAGTTTCTTTTTATACATCAATGTCTGCTATTGCAATGAGGCGTGAGTAGTCCACTCACTTCTGGGGCTGGGGTGAGCCCGACGGTGGCCATGTGAGATAACGCGATAAAGGTCAGATTTTGTTATGCAATTCATCTTCTGTCCCTATAAGCATGATTCTTTTGCGAGAGTTGAAGGTGATCCTTGTTTGTGTTATTGAAGCGAAAGTGATCTTAATGCAACTTGGATTAATTATGCGAAAAAGGGTTAGTAACAATTAGGGTTTATGCGAAAGCCTCTATTTGCCTATTTGTTAATGACGAAAGTTATTTGATGGAAAGCATGATCTTTTGTGCCTTTATGTGTTACTTTGCATGGTTATCGTTGTGGTGTTGAAACCCTGGCCTTGGAAGTCTTTTATCATATTGATTTATTTCTGTCAAAATCTGAGTTCTGTCGAGAATTTGCAAATTTAAAGTTTCTGTCTTTTACTGTTTCTGGTCGACATAGAGTAGAGTTTCGTCGATCTCGAGTAGGGGCTTAGTCGAGATCGAGTAGGTCCAGTCTAGGTCGAGTGAAGCTTCTGTCTTTTGTCGATTTTCAGTTTCTGTTTATGCTTTTCTTGTCGATCTCGAGTAGAGGTTGTCGAGATCGAGTTGCCTGTTGTCTGTCGAGTTATTTTGCTTTCGTTTCTGTTTTCTGCTGTCGACTTACCTTAGTCGATCTAGAGGACAGCTACTCGACTTCGAGTAGCTTCAGTGTCTTCGATTTACTTTCTGCTTTGCTTTGTCTTTTCTGCTTTTGTTCTTCTGCTTTTATTTCTGTTTCTTTTCTGTGTTTCTGTCTTTCTGCTGCTTTGCCTGTGAGAATTTACAGCTACCTGAGAACTGCTGACGTGCTTCCTCGTGGATTCGATCCTGACTTTCTCTTACTGCATTGGAGGAGTCTTGTATTTATTTGCTGGGGCCTAAGTCTGGTTTGATCTATTTTCATTATATTGCATACTCGATTTCCTCCTCACAACAAATTGGCGCCGTTGCCGGGGAAGCTATCAATCGCGCCTTAGGTAGTCAGTTCTCACTGTTTCTTTGAGTTACTTTGCAGGTGTATGCGTCGTTCTGGTCAAACACCTGAGTTTGACACCTTAGACGAACCGGAACGCTTCTTTCACATCAGAGCTAAACTACAAAGAGCCATGGCAGCTGCGGAGACACAGGAACAGCTGATCGCTAGGCTTACCAGGGAATTAGCCGCTAAGGATGCTGCTATCGCCGCTGAGAAAGAAGCAAGGGAACAAGCACAGGCTGAGCTTGCCCAATATCCAACCACGGCAGAGGACTTATGCACCCAACTCTCGTCGTGCCTGAATCGGCGATTCTTATCCCTGATAACTCTTTTGAAATTCGCACTCAATTTCTTATAGAGCTTAAAAATAACGCCTTTTATGGTAGATTTAATGAGTGTCCTCTTGAACATATTACAAACTTTGCTGACATGTGTCGTACTCTTGCTGAAGGTACAACTTTGGAATATGTCAAGATGAAATCTTTTCGCTGGTCTCTCGCTGGGCCTGCATTGAAATGGCTGGAAGGGCTGCAACCAAGATCACTCACAACCTGGGCCCAAGTAGAGAAAGAGTTCCTGAACAAATTCTTCCCACCCGCCAAAACAGCACATCTCCGCCAGAAAATCACCGCCTTCAGACAGAAGCAAGGGGAACCGCTGGCAAAGGCATGGGAGCGCTACAAGGAACTTCTGCGATCTTGCCCTACTCATGGACAGCCACCCTACGTCATTCAGGAGATCTTCTTCAACTCTCTTGATCAAGGCACTAAGGACAGAATCAACCATTATACTTGCTATGAGTATCTGACAATGCCGCCAAGTGACGCGTGGGGTGTGCTAGAGAAGCTTACCACCTATGACAACAAGTATGGGTCTACTGCAACTTATGAAGAGAACCCATACGCCAGGCCAACACCATCCATGCCCCTATATGATCCCCCTAAGGAGATCAATCCAGACGTTAGGGAGCAATACTACAGAGACCAGAATAAGAAGCTCCTTAAGCAAGTGAAGTATCTCTCTGTCAACCAGCCTTGCATAGAATGCGGATCGCAGCGGCACACCACTACTGAGTGCCCACACACCGAGCAAGTCAGGCTGGCAGAGCACCAAGAGGAGGTAGCTTACGCAGGGGGTCCCAGTCGCTATATGGGGGACCAAAGGTTTCAGCAACCACAATGGAACCAAGGTGTCCCTAGGAACCCCCCGCCCTACAGAGCTCCAGGACATCCGGAAAGGGAGCAGAAAAAGGATGATATACAGACAGTCCTGGAGGAAATACGGAGAAACCACTCAGAAACTAGGCAATCTTTCAACTCCGTCTATACTCAGATGCAAGGTGTCAACTCTAGGCTTGGGGAAATTGATATCTGGCGGAAATCAGTTGATACACAGATTGGTCAGCTAGCAGCAGGAATCCCCAGACAGTCAGGGTCACTTCCAGGATCTTCAGAACCAAATCCTAAGGGAAAAACTGGACACATCGCTGCTATAAAACTCAGAAGCGGCCATCAACTGCAAGAGCCAGAGGTCGTAAAGCAGCAGAACGACGAGGAACAGCAAGTCGATCTCGACAAAGCCATGGTCGACCTCGACAAGAGCCTCGTCGACCTCGAGGAGACACTTCCAGAATCTTCGTCTGCACCACACAGCAACTCGACTGGGCCCAATCTAGTCGATGTCGACAAAGGCCTTGTCGATGTTGAGGAGCCCCTGGTCGACATAGAGAAGTCTGCAGCACCTCCGACGTCTGTTCTGGCTCCGAATCAGAAAAAGAAGCTGCCTTTCCCCACAAAATCTCTAAAGGACCCGGCGGAGAAAAAGTTTCAGCGCTTCATCAAGATGCTTCAGAAGCTCAACGTCACCATCCCCTTCACAGAAGCTCTCAATGAAATGCCATCTTATGTCAAGTTCCTGAAGGAGATTCTCAGCAAAAAGCGATCGATGGCAGAAATCACAGAGGAGTGCAGCCATCTGGACATATTGGAGAAGAGGCCGGATCCAGGTAAGTTTGCTATAACTATTGGATTTGGTCCATACAAAATTAATGCCTTATGTGATCTTGGAGCCAGTGTTAGTATTATGCCTTTAACGATTTGGTCCAAGATTAAGATAGGTGCCCTAGAGCCTGTGGATGCTAGACTTTACATGGCCAACAACACAGTGGTCATTCCAACAGGCATGGTGGATAATGTCCCAGTACAAGTAGGTAAATTCTTTGTCCCTGCTGATTTCTTAGTTGTTGATATGCAAGAAGATCCTGCTTGTCCAATTATTCTAGGAAGACCATTCTTGGCGACGGTGGATGCCAACATAAGCGTAAGGAAAGGAGTGCTCACCTTCAACATCAGCGATGAGGTAATTGAGTATTCCTTTAATAAAACTGAAAGGCATACAGGTCCAATGGAAGAGGTCAAATCTATCTCAGCTGGCTACATCACCTGCGGGGAACCCAAGGTCAGAAATATGACCCCTGAGGAGATAGAAAAGAGGGACATGGAGGCCCAGGTGGAGGAGATCATGGCAATCCTCAAGGAGAACACAGAGAATCCAATCGACACGGAGCAAGGTAAGTCGTTGTGGATTAGTTATTTTTCGGATGCCTTGACAGGGACTAAGTATGGGGTCAAGATCGACCAAGGCTCCTCGACATCGAGTAGAGCCCTAGTCGATCTCGACCAGACCAAGGAGCCTCCACCAGCACCAGCATCGTCGAGCAGCAAACCAGAGGAGCCACCCTACTCGATCTCGAGTAGACTACTCGAGGTCGACCACCAGTGCCCTAACTCGACTCCATCCTCCTCGACACAGAAGCCGCCTGACGAACCAGCCTCGTCGATCTCGACTAAGCTTGTCGAGATCGACCAGCACCCGACTCCACCAGAGCCCTCTTCCTCGACGCTGCAGCCACCAGGAGCGGAGTCCTTGTCGAGGTCGACCAGGCTTGTCGAGATCGACAAGCCATGCTCTTCGTCGACTTCTGCCTCTTCGACCAGACCACCATCAGAACCTGCAGTCTTGTCGAGATCGACTAGCCCTAGTCGAGATCGACCAAATACAGTGGTCCCCGATTCCGTCTCTGCGAAGGTAAGTCAAGGTATGGATCTTTCTTCTCCTATTTCCATTAAAGATTTATCTATACATGGGAGAGATCTGCCTTGGTATGTGCGATTGTGCAGGATATCCAATGATGAACCCAAGGAGTATGAAGTTGGAGACAAGCTCTATGTCTCCAAATCAAAGGATCACTGGTTTCCCAACAAATTCAACAAGAAGCGGATGGGACCTTTCGTGGTGAACAAGATCCATTCTGGAGGATTGCAGCTGATGGACAAGATTGGAGTCTTATTTGAGGCCCAGGCTACATGGGCCCTGCAGATGCCACCTTGAGCATTAATGGAAAGTCGGCCTAGCGACTATAAAATCTAGAGCATGTACATAGACTTTTTAGGACTTTTAAGACTTTGTTGTTTTTGTTTTGGTTTTGAACACTTTTAGTTTTGCTATTATGGGTATATGTCTTCTACTTTTCAGGTCCATGGATAGAACCAAGAAATACTCGGCCAGGAGGTGCTCCATTCGAAATTTTGAGGCTCTGCACACTTGTCTAGTGAGTTTCTTTCTTTACCCTTGTTTTTATTTTATACAGTGAGGACACTGTAATGTTTAAGTATGGGGTGGGGGAAGGGCTTACTTTGTGCATATTTGATCATATTTGACATTATGTGTGCATTATTTCTTTGAATTGCTACATGGCTATTTTGGAATGCATTATTGATTTATGTGCTTATATGCATGATTTCCAAAATTTAGAAAAATGACCCCCATTGAAAATTTTGAATAATGTCATGGAAGCTATATTGAACTCGACGATGCAAAATTAGATTCATTAGAGATATAGCATGAAATTGCCTAGTAAAGGAAAGTCACAATGAAGTGCATTATTTCTTGAAAACCATGAAAGAAGGTAAATTTTGAAATTGCTTTTGACATGTTGCATGATAAAATGATGGAGGACTTTATATTTCCATATAATGCTCATTGTTTATAATCCTAGCCTTACCTATGCTTATGCATTACACAAAAGCCATAATATGCCTTATTTCAATTATTGCTCCACATGATCTAAATATTTCCATTCTTTACCTTATCCGGGGATTATGTTGAGAATGATGTTACATAATGGAGATGTTATATGGTGTTTGTGTGATTATTATCATTATTGGAGTTTGGCGGAATCATTTGAAATATATGGAAAATTTAATGAGTGAAAGAAAATCCGATCAAAGATCGACCCTGCTCTCTGAGATAATAGTTTGGAGAGATGGGACACCAGGTGAGGAGTCCGACGCACTAAGTATCCGGGGCCATTCATGACACCCATGTTTGCGACTCGCGAGAAGGCAGTGCTGAGGTTAGAGAGGTAAAAGCATTATTATGGATAAAAGCAATTATGAAAGGTGATGAATCTCAAAGAGAAGGAATGTGGAAATTCAGTTTGGAAATACTCCATTTCCCCGGATCATTAGCACCACATTGCCAAAAACTGCCCACCTTTGGCCTTTTACCAATCTACTCCTTATTGAGCTTAAATTGAAGTCCTCTTGATTATTGTTGCTTTATCACATAAAAATTATTTTTGCATAAACCTCCTTTTTTGAGTAAATGTTGCTTTTGTATAATTGCACATGCATGAATCTGTGACACTAGTACCTTTTCGAGGAGGGCAATTGATTGCAGGGACATATAAGAATGAATCTAAGATGTTAAGAGTTTGAATTCTTCCCCTGAATGACAAATAAAAGTATTGCTTGAGGACAAGCAAGCTTAAGTATGGGGTGTTTGTTGTGAGCTGAATCTGCCATGTTTTACAGTAACTTTTATATCGATTTCTGTATACATTACATTCATTTGGGTTTAGATAGTACAGAATCTATGTAGTTTATGTTTATTTGCCAAAATTATGGAATCTACACCAGTTTCTGTTTAATTCGCAGAAATCGAGGCATTTTACAGCAATTCTACAGAAGGTCGGAAAAGCTCGGAAAACCGCTACAGAAGTCCAAGGTCAAAGCAGCGAAACCAAGCTGAAAGTCAGGGTAACTCGATCTCGAGTTGACCCCAGTCGACATAGACGAGCATGTCCGAGCACCGCCTTGTCGACAGAGCCTGATCGAGAGCCAGACCAGCCCGAGCTCCGGACCCAACTCGATCTCGACAAGCCCTAGTCGAGATCGACGAAGCCCAGACGCCACACCCGGAGTCGACAAGGAGAGAAGCCGAGGATGAGGACGCCGAGCAACCCTACTCGATCTCGACAAACCCTAGTCGAGATCGACAAGACCCACCGTGCCAGTCCGTGTCCTTGCCGAGGAGAAGCCTGCTCGACCAGACGTGCACCACTCTAGTCGATCTCGAGGACCCTTTGTCGAGGTCGACGAGCGCCTGAGTCCAGATCCGAGCTTGCCGAGTAGAGCAACCCGAGGAAGCCTAGTCGACAGAGCCATCCTACTCGATCTCGACCAAGCTTTGTCGAGGTCGACGAGCCCTGTGAACCAAAGTCCGAGCCACATCGAGCGGAGCTAGTCGGGAGGTCCAGTCGACGAACCATCCTTGTCGAGGTCGACGAGCCATGGTCGATCTCGAGTAGACCAGTTTCCAGCAGCTTCTCGACGAAGACCTGTCCGACTAGAATTGGGATTCCTTGGGCGCGAAGGAGGTCGATTCTATCCTAATCCATCAAGTTCTATCCAAGGAAACAAGATCTATCAACATCATGAAGACTTACTCTATTTAGTTTTATCTTTCCCTTTTAGATTTATTTCCATAAAATAATTTATTTATCTTTCAAGCTTTAGATATAATTTTAGATAGAGATAGATATCTTCTTTCCTAGATTAGCTAGGGAATGAAGGCTATAAATAAAGCCCTAGGGGCTGGTTTTTCATTCATTCCAATTCACACACAATTCAATTTCAGAGACAATTAGTTAGTTACACATAGAGTTTAGGAGTTCTAAGGTTTTTAAGGTTTTGGCTTTCTGCGAAAGTTGATTGCCAGGATTGTAAAGGCTTTTGAATTTAGTTTTAATGCAAGTTTCTTTTTATACATCAATGTCTGCTATTGCAATGAGGCGTGAGTAGTCCACTCACTTCTGGGGCTGGGGTGAGCCCGACGGTGGCCATGTGAGATAACGCGATAAAGGTCAGATTTTGTTATGCAATTCATCTTCTGTCCCTATAAGCATGATTCTTTTGCGAGAGTTGAAGGTGATCCTTGTTTGTGTTATTGAAGCGAAAGTGATCTTAATGCAACTTGGATTAATTATGCGAAAAAGGGTTAGTAACAATTAGGGTTTATGCGAAAGCCTCTATTTGCCTATTTGTTAATGACGAAAGTTATTTGATGGAAAGCATGATCTTTTGTGCCTTTATGTGTTACTTTGCATGGTTATCGTTGTGGTGTTGAAACCCTGGCCTTGGAAGTCTTTTATCATATTGATTTATTTCTGTCAAAATCTGAGTTCTGTCGAGAATTTGCAAATTTAAAGTTTCTGTCTTTTACTGTTTCTGGTCGACATAGAGTAGAGTTTCGTCGATCTCGAGTAGGGGCTTAGTCGAGATCGAGTAGGTCCAGTCTAGGTCGAGTGAAGCTTCTGTCTTTTGTCGATTTTCAGTTTCTGTTTATGCTTTTCTTGTCGATCTCGAGTAGAGGTTGTCGAGATCGAGTTGCCTGTTGTCTGTCGAGTTATTTTGCTTTCGTTTCTGTTTTCTGCTGTCGACTTACCTTAGTCGATCTAGAGGACAGCTACTCGACTTCGAGTAGCTTCAGTGTCTTCGATTTACTTTCTGCTTTGCTTTGTCTTTTCTGCTTTTGTTCTTCTGCTTTTATTTCTGTTTCTTTTCTGTGTTTCTGTCTTTCTGCTGCTTTGCCTGTGAGAATTTACAGCTACCTGAGAACTGCTGACGTGCTTCCTCGTGGATTCGATCCTGACTTTCTCTTACTGCATTGGAGGAGTCTTGTATTTATTTGCTGGGGCCTAAGTCTGGTTTGATCTATTTTCATTATATTTCATACTCGATTTCCTCCTCACAACACTGCTTGGAAACGACGGAGAGTGAGTCACTAATGCAGGGCCGGACCTGACATGCCAGACCTGACATTTCAAAGGCCTGAGGCAAAATAAAAAAATGAGGCCCTCTCTATGTATAAAAGCTATAGCAAAATAAATATTTTTTCATACCAAAAACCACTGCAATTGAAATTCTAATAGAATACATATAATAATATAACATTTTGCTAAAAGAAAGATTAACATGTCTATGTAATTATAAAATTAAAATCCTAATTAGGATGTACTACAAATTAGGAAGAAATCAAGTTGGGCATTCCGGCATTGTGAATTTCTACAACAAACATAATTTTTTTTAAAAATCTCAAATCCTTAGAAATTTCAAGATGAGCATAATAAATAGGATTACGTAAAAAGATGATTGGGGAGAGGGATAATAGAGTTCAGTGTTTTGTTCAATTTTTAGAATAGATTTGGGGATGAGTTAAGAGCATGCCATGTGTGGGTAGGCATACTAATTTTTCGTTTTTAGAATTCTCCTTATTTGTTATATATTGCAACGTTTCAAAAAAAAAGTAAGAGAGAGTCCTGGGAAAAAGGTAGGAGAAAGAGATTTGATTTGATTTTTCATGTCCAAATGCATTTTTATGAGTACATGTTGGGTCGAAGGCCCATCTCCTATCCACCCCCACAATTAGCTACGGCACACACATATGTGATACGAGTATTAAATTAAAATGTAGGGGCCCAATGTTAATTGGGCTTGAGGCGACGGCCTGTTGGGCCTCGCCTCAGGTCCGGGCCTGCACTGATGCTTGGCTGCTCTCGAACGAAGAACGGGCGCTCGACGAGGAAGAGAGGAAGAAGATGAACTGGTGGCTGTTGCTGCTGCTCTTGGAACGAGCGAATCGCTGGGTTTGGAATCAAAAATTTGAGGATTGCTGTATTTGGCTTGTCAGCAAAGAACGAAAGGAAAGGGTCAAGGAAGATGGGTGAAATGAAGGTTTGGGGAGGGTAATTAATTTCTGGGGATCTGTAGGAAATGAAAGGAGGGGGAAGGAGATTGCTCTTCTAGGGGTTTTTTATGTGGTTCCTTTGCAGAGGACCGTAAATCAGTAATGCTAGAGGGAGAGGGTGGGTTTGGTGCGTGAGAAGCATCAGAGGGGATGAAGACAATTTTGTGAGTTGTAGTATGAAAAAGGGAGATTTGTGGAAATCCTCCCCAATGGCAACGAGAGAGAGAGTAAAAGGAAAAGAAATAAAATAGAATTGGTCCCAAACAAAAGAAATCAAAATAGCGGAAACTAGACTCGAAACCCGCTCACTCCGTTGAATTCCGGCTAAATCAGATCTAAACCAAATTTTCAATTCACTTTCAAGATAATCGGAATCAAATTAATTTTATCAAAACTCGGAGCTTGAAGGCAGAATTAAAATCCGCTAAAATCTCAAATCTTAAAACGATGTCGGAATGACTTTAAAATCAACTTGCGCTCGAGGACAGATTTTCTCCCATTTTTACAGATCGAATAAAATAATAATTTATTTAATCAAAATAATAATAAAATAATATTAAAATATATCCAGCCTTTACACCTGCTATAAAAAAAACTTTTTTTTCGTTAATATGAATAGTTTATGGGACAATTTGGTAAAAAAAAAAGGGAAAATATGAATATATGGGTAAATGGTCGTTTCTTGTTCCCGCTATATCTCTATCCTAGATGAAGAGCGACCCGCCGCCCCTGGCAAAACCGGAACCCTAGCACGTACATAGCCATGACAAAGCCGCCTGAAAACAGCCTGTGGCCGGCCTAAAACCACCGCCAAAAACCACCACAAACCTGTAGAAGCCACACAAACTAGCAGCGACGGCGTGAAGGAAAAAACCCTAAACGCTAGAATTCCATATCTGCCGCCATCCCGAAACCAAGGAACCTAATCCCATCTACAAATGCAAATCGAGCCTCAATCCAACCTATTCTCAAGATCTACTCATCAAAATCCAAAAATTCAAGCCATGTCTCAAGCAAATCTGAAATCAAAGGCAAAAACCCTAAGAAATCCATATCCAATCTCTAGATCTGAATGCCAAAACCTATCCCTTATCTAGATTCCTCATAAATCTACTAAGTACCATCCAGATCCTTTAAACACAACATTCAAGCCCCGAAGATTGCGAAAAAAGGGGCGATTAAAAAAGGGAAATCTGACGAACGACTCGACTCGGAGTTTTGGCGACGGGGTTCTCGGAGTTCAGCGGTCTAACGGGCTTTCCTTTCTTGTCCGGCGTTGCTGTTTTTCTTCCGCTGGTTGCTGGTGGTGGAGGCCGGTGTTGGTGAAGTCGGGTGCTGCTGCGGCCTCCGTTCTTGTGGGTCTGCTCTTCACAACTAGATGCTCTCTTCCTAAACTCCTCTTATTGTTTGAAATCTCTCTTGGTACTCCGATCTCGATTTATGATGTCTTGAAATGGTTATGTAAAAAGATCAGTGCTAGTAAAATCACTGCAAATGACTCCTGGTCGGACCATGCCCTACGACCTCTGTTCGACCTCCCTTATCCCAAGTGGCCTCATCCTAATGTTTTTACCCTCGATAATTTCTTCTTTGCTACTGATCAGATGGAAACTGTCCTTGTATCCACTCAACCATTGGTTCCTGTCGGTTATAGCTTGAAGCTTGAAAATTTGACAAATTCCTATGTTTTGAGCCACTGTCTGCCCTGCCTCTATCTCTGTTGGTGCATCTATTATCTTATACACCTGATGTTTGCTATGAGGAAAGTGATGACTGAAAATAATGAACATGCTCTGTATTTTGGAAAAAAGAAAAATGCTGAAACCAAAGGAAACTTGAATCAAGTGAAGGATCTGAACCCAGACGATTTGAAACTGCCCATTGAACCTTACATCGGTACTATATACACTAAGAAAGAGGACAATTGGATCCCTAGAACTACAAAATTTGTGCAGCTGAATTTTAAACTACTAGTTTTATTGTACTCTAAATGTTGTTATGCTATGATCCATGGTTTTTGTGTGGAACCAATTGTTAAGCGTTCTTTCTTGCTGGTAACGTTAACCCCTGCTTCTAGTCTACTGGAAAACCAAGGAAAAAATTTATTGATCAAGGTTGTGTACCCCTTGTGTGACCCAACATCCCTAATCCAGTTTTCATACTCTTACAGGATCTTTATTTTCTTGCAACTCCTTGAGCTCACACGCATGAGAACTACTCGAACCCAGGATATGACTCCTAGAATGATCGACCAACTTCTGAACAACACTCTACAAAGAAGGATTGAAACTGAAAAAATGGAAGCGCTAAAAATTCTTTGTGACTTCTTAGTTACAATGAAAGATGATTTGTGCTATTTGTTTTATGCATTTGTTATGACCCAATGGACCTATCAATCTAGTACCAAACACAAACAGAACCTCTTTACCTATGGCTTCTATTGTTGTTATGTTGCTTATGAAAATTGTTGGTGCCTTGATAGATTACTTAAATCTGACTGTCTATGCTATGCCTGCCATCTTGGAAACTGTCTTTATATGCCCACTGGAAAATTTCTTTATGTTAATTTTGACCCCATAACTCCCAACCCCTTTCTTTGTGTTCTTCTGTTGATTTCTGTTACATATAAACAAATGACCCAAAAAGAAAACTTCAGGAAAAACTAGAACAATGGGAAACTAGCTGCTACAGCTAGGAAAAACAACCCCAATATGAACCCACTCGAACCCAGGCTTGGTCAACGAGAACAAATGATTCTTAAAAAAGAAGATAGTACCCAGGTTAGGAAAATAGGGAGCTTCCGAGAGATGAATAATTTGTCATTAGATCATGAACCTAATGTCGATAGAGTAGTAACTGCACATAGTCTTAGAACAAGGAAATTGAAATTCCTCTCCCATGAGAAGATCTCCTCAACACAAGTCATGGTAAAGAGAATCAAAAAATTGACAAGCATTCGGAACAAGAAAACAGAGACCATGACCACACGCTATAGATTGTATCCAAGATGAAAATATGCTTATGGAATTGTTGCGGAATTGGAAAACGAAATAGATGGACAGACATCGAAGCCCTTTGCAAAATTGAAAATATCCAAATTCTAGCTCTTTTAGAAACCAAAACTGATGTTCAGCCCCTTGATGCAATCTGGAAAAAAGTCGGGTTTGATTCTATATGTTTTGCTCTGGCGGTCGGTAGGACTGGAGGGATTTGTGTGCTATGGAAAAACTACCAGATGACAGATGATGTAATTACAGCCATATGTACAAAGACGAACGCTTTATCACATTGAAACTAGAAAACAAAGACAAAGGAATAACTTTTGCGGTTTGTTTTGTTTACGCCTCTCCTCATGAGAGTGATAAGGTCTCTTTTTGGCCTTTTTTGACAACCTACATTTAGAACCAGACGATACCGATCATTCTAATGGGTGATCTCAATGAGATTCAATGCTCAAGTGAAAAGGCGGGTGGTATTCCTCATCACTCTTCTCATTTTGATAGATTAATTTCTTTCAAGGACGAATGCAATTTCCTGGATATCCCTTCCTGTGGAAATGATTTCACTTGGAGGAAGAACAAGACGGATGTAAACAATATTTATGAAAAGCTGGGCAGAACATTGATACAAGATCAAATACTTCAATGGTACTCAAGTATTGCTACAAGGAACCATGCTTTCTCAACCTCTGACCACTGCCCAATTTCGGTACAACTCCAAACAAATGATAGAAGAAAGGCTAGACCTTTTAAGTTTGAGAAAATGTGGCTTTCTAGGAAAGATTACAAGAACATTGTCTCCCAAGCATGGAGAACAAACTATGAGGGCTCTTATATGTTCAATGTAATGAAAAAAACTCATTTGCTGAAAAAACTTACGAAAGAATGGAATAAGAAAACTTTCGGCAATATCTTTAGACAACTAAAAGAGACAGAAGAAAAATTACTAGAACTACAAAAGGACAATAGCCAAGGACAACAAAATGAGAACAATAGACGTCAACAACAACTGATTAAGAAAAAGGAACAACTACTGACTTATCACAAACAATACTGGAGCCAACGAGCAAAAACAAAACATTTAAAACTTTCGGACTCTAACACCGGATACCACCATAGAGTAGCCTCGGGTAGACGAAAGAGGAAGATTATAAGGGAAATTAGAATGCACGAAGGCACAGAAATAATTGGGGAAGAAAACATTCGAAGAGAAATTAAAGATGACTTCGAAAAAAGATTCAGGAAAGAGAATATTAACGACAGATTGTTGCAAGACTATCTAACACTGATAGACAAGGAGATGACTACGGATGACAACAAAGAACTAACCAAACCGATATCCAATAATGAAATAAAAACAACATTCTTTTCCTTTGGTAAAGACAAATCTCCGGGACCCGACAGGATGATAGCAGAATTCTACAAAAAAATATTGGGACATTGTTGGACCATCGATGACCAAGGCCATTAAAGGATTCTTCACATCTGGGAAAATGTTGCGCCAGATAAATGAGACATTTATCACCTTAATCCCAAAATGCGAAAATCCATCCACAACTAGCAACTACAGACCAATTAGCCTGTGTTCAACTATTTACAAAGCAATTGCAAAAATTCTCGCGGAAAGAATGAAAAAAGTTCTAAGGAAAATCATTCATCCACTTCAAGGAGCTTTCGTGGCTGATCGAGCTATTCAGGACAATTTGCTTATAGCTCACAAAAATTTTCATTCATTTAGAACAAGAAAAGGAAAATAAGGATGGATTGCAATAAAACTTGACATAGAAAAAGCCTACGATAAAGTGGACTGGCGATTTCTCTTAGCGGTCTTGGAGAAATTTGGTTTCTCTTCTAGATTCGTTGGGTGGATTAGCGAATGTATTCAAACCGTGTCTTTTTTAGTATTAGTGAACGATGAACCCACTGAGACCTTCCGCCCACAAAGAGGGATTCGACAAGGTGACCCGATATCCCCCTACTTGTTTATCATTGGCGCAGAAATCCTCGCTAGAAAATTACAGCAACAATGTCATGAATCGACAGATTCGATAGGATTTAAAATGACCCCAAATGGATCACGGATTCCATTTCTATCCTTCGTAGATGATATCATGATCTTTGCCAAGGCATCTCATGAATCATGCGCGTAGGTAAAAAAGATAATTGACGAATATTGTCAAATTTCGGGACAAAAAGTAAATTTCAACAAATCAGCTTTCCAAGTAACTAAGGGGGTTTCCACAAACCAAAAACTCCAAATCCAGAGCACCCTTCTTATAATGAACCAAGTTGCGTTGGACAAATACCTAGGATGTCCCATAATAAACGGTAGAGTCAACAAAGAAACCTTGGAAGATGTTATTGGAAAAACAAAAATGCAACTGACAAAATGGAAAGCGAACTCCCTCTCCCAACAAGGAAGTGTAGTTCTTATAAAAGCGAACCTTTTGGCGAAACCTAACTACGTCATGCAAAACTTTATGCTTCCGAAAAGTGTGCACAACGAATTAGACAGAATAAATAGATGCTTCTTCTGGAACAAGGACCAATCTTACAAACCATTGCTAGGTTGGGACAAAATATGTAAACCAAAGAGACAAGGAGGCTTGGGAATTAGCAAAACAAAAGATATAAATAAAGCATTGCAAATGAAACTTTTATGGAAAATCTTGGTGGAACCCCACAGCCAATGGGTCAGAATAATTCGAGAAAAATACTTAAAAGAAGACCAGATTTGGGATTACAAAAGGAAGAAAAATTTATCTTGGCAATGGGCCAAGTTAACTGACCTACAGGATGAGTTCTGCGCTGGGCTCATTTGGCAAATTGGAAATGGAAAGACAGTAAAATTTTGGAAGGATAAATGGCTAAATGACAATAGAAAACTTAAGGATCACAATCTAACCCATCAGATTGATGAACAAGAAAGACTTGAAAATTATATCCTACCAAATAAGACATGGAATGAAGAAAAGTTGCGAGAAATCCTACCTACCGACCTTGTTGAGACAATTACAAGTATCCCCCTTCCGTCACAGGAGATTGACGATAGACTATATTGGAAACCTAGCCACGATGGGTGGTTCTCAACATCTAGCGCTTTAAAATTAATCACGAACTCTAATGATAATGAGATAGAGTTATTTTAGGGACTATGGAAAATTGATTGTCCACCGAAGGTGAGAAATTTCCTATGGAAAATAGGACTGGATGGTTTACCTACTAAAGTTAGACTACGAAATAAAGGAATACACACACCCATGGATTGTATCTTCTGTAACACCAGGGATGAATACACTATCCATCTCCTTATGGAGTGCCCCACAACATTAAGAACAATTGGATCTTTGGATAGACAAATTGAACGACAAATAGCAAATGCTGACAAAAGTAATCAAAGTATAAAGACCATTACCAATGAGATTTTTCGACATCTAAACCCGGAACAAAAAGCTACTTTGGCTTTTTCTTGGTGGTGCATTTGGACTAAAAGGAACAAGATTATATTTGAAAACCAGAATCTATATACAATAGATGAGCTGGTTGTCATAATAAAAAACCACATGAAAAACTGGAAAACAACTAAACAAGACAACTCAGACGAAGATGAGGAACAAACAATGAGATCCAAACTCAGAAGCAACCCCCGCAAAAGAAATATCATAAGATGGCGTAAGCCTGAGGCGGGCGTCTTTAAACTAAATTTTGATGGTGCTAAATCTCTGCCTGGGCTTGCTTCTGCAGGGTTTGTAATTAGAGATAACGAAGGTAGGATGATTGCTTGTGATGCCAGTAGGTGTGGGAGGATGTCAGCTGTCCAGGTTGAAGCAGTTGGTTTGCAGCTTGGGTTGCTGGAAGCTCGGAGGCTGGGGATTCGAAGAGTTGCGGTGGAAGGAGACTGCCTCGCGATCGTGAATGCGATTAACGGTGTTTGGTCGACTCCTTGGGAGATCGAGATCCTTATTTCGGATGCTCTCCGTCTGCTTCACTTTTTTGAGTCTGCCTCTGTGTCCCACATTTTCAGGGAGGCGAATAGAGCGGCTGATCGGCTCACCCATATGGCCTTGGAGTCCGGCTCGATGTCTTGGAGTTCTGATTTAGAGTTACAAACTCTCGTCCGTAAGGACGCTCTTGGGTGGTGGTACAACCGTGGTCGAATTCTCGCCTGTATCAAAAAAAAAAAAAAAAATCTCTATCCTCGATGTGCGCTCTCGACGTCGGCTAATCAAAAGTAAACAGCTTATTTTATATATATATGTCCGGCCAATTGCTCACTAATGCTATCATGGATATATATAAACACTGACCAAAGACTAAAATTAATTAAAAAACACCACTTGGATCTCAATTGCCCACCAGTGCATATGTAAAATAAATTATCCAATTACGGATCAAAAAAATAAAATATCCAAAACTGTTGACTTTTTAAAAAATTAATAAATCGTAAGAAATAGGCTAAGATTTGAGAGGTGTGATATGAAACCTGACCCGATACTTTGTAATTTACCCTAAATAATTTTTTTTGCACATATACTGAAAATGAATTGGGTACCCAAGGATACAATATGAAAAGATGAAAAAGTTTGGGTCATTACATGGAATTGACCGAATCTACGGGGTACAAACATAAATTGATGGGGAGAAATCAGTATAAAAGGAGAATTAAAACGCTGCACACCTCCGCCCCGGCCATCTGACTGAATTAATTTAACCGAATTCGATCGATCAAATTACTTCCCTCTATCAATTTTCGTGATCGAAGCAGGTAGATAGCTATGGCAACAGAATGCAACTCAATGCAATTGATCAACGGAGACGGCGAATTCAATGTCGCAGGCCTTGAGCGTTTCGTGAAATCAGTCAAGCTTTCTGAGTGTGGCGTCTCTTATGCAGTTGTGGCCATCATGGGACCTCAAAGCAGCGGTAACCTACCTTCGTCTATATATCCATTAATTAATTAACCTCCTCAATTTCAAGTTCTTACTTGTATCAATTTAAATGTCGACCTTAATTCATTCACTTGTTGTATATCTTCTGTTCTATATGACTATATATACACACAGGAAAAAGCACATTGCTGAATAATCTCTTCTCTACAAACTTCAAGGAGATGAATGCGACAGTGGGCAAGTCGGTGTTCTAATATATTGTTTAAATGCCTCGAGTATATACATTATACTTACATTCTCCATTAACCTTATGCATACATACAGGGCACAGACAACATTAGGAATTTGGGTGGCAAAGGCAGTAAAGGTTGAGCCTTTGACAATCGTGATGGACATCGAGGGCAATGATGGACAGGAAAGAAAGAATGTAAAGCTCTATCCCAATCAGTAATTAAGGATGTCGTATGTTATATATATGGTTCAAATAAAAACGTTTCTTAACGTGTAAATGAGCCTAATTTTTGGATAAATATGCCTAATTTTATGGGTAAATAGATATATAAATGGGTAAATGAATCTAATTATGAGTAAATGTCACTATCTCTCCGTCATTTTATTCATGCACTTTATTATTTTATTTTGTAAGTTGCACTTTATAATCTTAATTGTGCACTTTATATTTTGTAAGTTTTACCCTGTCATCTATATATTATATATATATTCATGCACTTTATTATTTTATTCTTACACTTACAATTTTAATTGCGTACTTCATAATCTTATTCATGTACTTCATATTATTATTCATACAACATCGTTTTATTCTTACACTTTATCATTTTATTTGCACAATATAATGTTATATGTGCACAACGTAACCCTATATTATTAGATATGCACAACATAATGTTATATTTACACAACACAATTTTATATATATTTGCACACCATAATGTTATATATGCACTTTATCATTTTATTTATACACTTTATAATCCTAATTAATTGTACACTTTATATTACGGAGTATTATTCATACATATCGTCATTTTATTCTTACATTTTATCATCTTATTATTGCAATTGATAATCTTATTCATGAACGGGGACAAAAAGAAGACAACCATAAATAGCTTATGCAGGATTTGAACTCGCATCTTTATACATTGTCACATCTCTATACCATTTTTGATATATATGGTCATATGTCTTACGGGTGATACGTACTAATTATGTATAATATATAGGATCAAACATTCGAGAAGAAAACAGCTCTGTTCGCTTTAGCCATAGCAGATGTTGTAATGATAAACATGTGAGTTTCATCGTATATATCTTCCTTTCAGTATCCAATGTATATATAGTTAGTCTGTATGATATATTCAATGTTACTACATACATATTTCATCAAAAAATGTTACTACATACATATGGTGATATGGACAAGTGTTTAATATATGGAACACCTACATATATACAGATGGTGCAATGATATAGGTCGAGAGAATGGTGCTGGCAAGCCACTTCTAAGAACAATTTTCGAGGTTTAGTATGCCTTTATATCGATAATACACATTTGCACACAATCATTGTGAATAGTCTAAAAACAGTTATTTGAGTGGCCAGTTATCGACTTTAGGAATAACTTTGTACGTTTTTTTGAATTTAGGCTATGACGAAGTTATTTCAGCCTCGTAAAACAACGCTTCTATTTGTAATCCGTGATCAAAGCAAAAAGGTCGGCTATCTTAATTATTACCAAAAGTTTATTGTCTCTACGTCGATTATTTACCCTATATATATATATATATATATATATATATATATATATATATATATATATATATATATATATATATATATATATATATATATTTTGCTGATTTAATTATTTTCTGACCATTTTAGACTCCTCTTAAGTTCTTAGCGGAGATACTTCATAAGGCAATAAACGAGGTAATTATTTGAACCAGCGTAATTAAATTCCAAACATAATATATAATATATTTGTTGATTATTTACCCTAAATCTGATATCTGAATGAAAATTTATGAAACTTTGAAAATTGAATACAGATTCCTACTTCAAGTGTTTGAATCCTAGCTGCACCCTTTTAAAAAAAAAAAAAAAAAAAAAAACTCTAGACTTCAAATTTGCTGTGTGCTTTGTTCAACACTTCAACTGATGCGCTCCACTCACTGGTTCTAACTACTTCCGTCTCATAATTTAAATTGTTTGATTTTTTGATATGTTTTTTTTTATTTATTAAAAACTTTATCAAATATAAATTTTATTTTAAAAATTCTAAAATAATTCCTAACTTATCAGTTTAATTATTTTTAATTTATTTTTTAGTATCGATATATAGGTTTGTATAAAATTTAATCCTATCACTCCGCGGGATCTTATATATATCCCCGTTCAAATTTTGTTGCAAATAATTATCCGGTGCAGATATGGAAGGAAATTGAAAAACCCGAATCCTGTGCGACCAAGGAGTTGACCCATTTTTTTATTGTAAGTTGATTCTACCATGATGGTTCTATATTAAAAATTGATTAATACTCTTATTTTATTTAATTGAGATATATTGTATTTTAACATATGGAAAGTTTTCAGGTCCAAGTTGTTGGCTTGCCTAGCTATGAGCATCAAGAAGAACAATTCATAGAGGAAGTATGTAGTCCTCCTCGATCGATCGATATCGATCGATCTATGATAGAACTTATATCCGTATATATCTTCTAGTCTTTTACTATAGCTTGTAAGGCTTGTAGCCATTAGTCATGTAGATATATCCTTCTTCTTTTATTATTATATATTATTTTGATTCTCCGGCCAGGTTGCAAAACTAAAGGCGAGGTTTATAAATTCAATTGCTCCCGGTGGTCTTGCCGGTGATCGACGAGATGTTGTGCCAGCCCTCGCATTTTCATCAAGTGCACAGAAGATTTGGAAAGTCATCAGAAAAAACAAAGATCTTGACCTTCCTGATCACAAGGTGCGTTTTGTATCAGTTTCAACCTCATGAAGTTGATATATATATATATATAACAGTTTTTCTAGATATGACCTTAAGACTTAATTTTGATTATGTGTGTGTACTGTGTAGTGTACTTATTATATGCAGTTATTTGTTGTTATATATAGGTAATGTTGGCTACTGTTAGGTGTGAAGAGATTGCCAATAAGAAATATTCCCTGTTTTGCGCTAACAAGGTAAAGTTGATTTTTTGTTTGATTGCATCTAAAGAGTTTGCCAACGAACCACGTACTGGCCGGGTTTATTTTATCAAGTTTCTAATTAATTACTCCGTATGTTCACATTATAATATATATATAGGATTGGATAGCACTGTCCAGTAGAGCTAAATCAGGTCCAGTTACCGGCTTCGGACAACAAATAACGTCACGCTTGGAGACCTATCTTTCACAGTAAGTTCAGATCACTTCAGAGTGTTGTTAATTAATTACTACACATGAATTGAATTGAATTAACATAATGAGAGAATTTGTTTCGTGCACATGCTGCCTTTCTTTTCTATACACAAATTAATTAATCAACCCAATTATTTTTTAGTTTAATTTCTATATATATATTCGTACTATCATATCATGTTTTATGACAGCTATAACCCCAAATTGATCGAATTTATATCTCTAAAGCATGTATATTATCCCTATTAATTTATAGGTACAATGAAGAGACTATGTACTTTGATAAAGGTGTTTGTGATGCTAAGCGCAATCAACTCAAGTCTAACATATTACAGGTAAATGGTTTTAAGTTATGGTTACGTTGTATATATATATGCAACAACATATTGAAACCTTATTATAAAATAATATTCTATGTTTGACTTTTTATTCGTATTTTAAGGAGTTAAAAACTATATAAAATATTTTTTTAAAAAAATCTTTTATAAAAAAAATATTCAATTATTAGTAATATGTTTTGTTTAATTAAATAGAAAAGACCAACCATATAATATACGTATAATCCAGTGGAAATCCAAACGCTTAGATCATAAATGTAAAGTATAAAATAATAAGTATTAAGTGCTCGTTTGGATAAAAGAGTAAAAACAATTCCCGAGAATTTAATACACTACATGGGAAGTAGACAATCCACTTTGGTGAGCCTGGACTCTGGAGGCTGTTGCCCTTAGGTTTGTTTACAAAAAAATATATATACTCGTATATGGGAAGTGATTGGAATTACTGGGATTTTAAAAAATATGTTTGGTTAACTTTTAATTTTCATGAATTAAATTACAACATTTTGGTTGCACAAGAGAGTTTCATGGGAATTTATATGTAATTATTATATCCTTTATCTTGAAGGATGGGAAATATATGGAGGGTGTGATTTTTTGGCCGGGTAAAATAGAGATTGTATTAAAACAAAAAGGGTGGAAGAAATCTCACCTACCCTCCTAGGTGATTCCGTATTTGAGAGAAAGTAGAAATCCAGGAAGATAATTTTTGGGGTTTTTTAAATTTTATTTTCTTATCCAAATGCATATATATTAAAATGCATTTCCTGGGATATTGCAATTCATGTGATTTTTAGCCTCATCCAAACAAGCATTAATATTTATAGAAAAGTGAAATAAAAAAAAACATAAATCAACTAAAAGAGTTATTGATTTTTTTAAGGAAAACTAATGAAAATACCACCACGGTTGGATGGTTGGTTAAAAAAAATATCTTCACATAAGCAACCCTAGAAAAGCTTTATTAAAAAAAGTTAAAAATAATTTAAATTTGAGAAATCTTTCCACATTGAGTTTGTTATCCTATGTCTCCTTGGCATAGGATAGAAAATCCGTATTACTATTGATCAATTACCCTTCTACGAAGTAAGTGGGTTGGGGGGGCGCTAATGATCCAACTTCCAAGCCCATAAACTCTACTGGGTGTGACATTATAGAACCTGAATAAAATAACAAAAAATTAAATCCAATTTAATCAAAAGATTGTAATCAACTTCTAGCAAAGTATTATACTATTAACTAAAGTATTAAGATTATAAACTCTATTTTAATCATATTATATAATTAGTATTTTACCTATCAATTGATATCAAATCCTTCAATACGCACCCACACAAATAAACACACAAACATACGCCTACCGTACCGGTGAGGAGATCTCTTATGGTGGGTGGGAATTGAAGACACCTTGCAGGGATATCAATATAATATACTAAAACAAAAGGGTTAGTAAAAAATAATTTTAATATAATAAATATAATTTATTAGCAAAAGTGCAAAAGCATGGAATAGATTGAGAGAATTAAAGAGAGTGTGACACGTGGATGACTTTTGTTGAATATATATGATGTACGTACAGCATGTGCGTCCTACCTTTGACACCTTAATGGGGCATCTACTCTATCAAGCCCTTGACAACTTTGAAGACCAACTAACAGAAGCATTAGCCAACTCAGGAGATGCATCAGCCACTGCCCGTGAATGCCAAGTATCTTGTACGGCCGAGTTTGACCAAAAATGTGCAGGTATTTATTTCATACTCCCTCCGTTTCGGTAAAACATATCACTTTATTATTTATGCACACTTTTTTAGGAGATAAAAACTATATTCTTAATATATACCTATCTAATCCACTTTCAGATGCTACTGTACAACAAGCAACTGATTGGGATACTTCAAATGTAAAGCTACAACTGAAACGTGACATGAAGAAAAAATCATCATCTCTTCTTCTTAGCAAGGAGCAGTCTGATAGGAACGCTGCTTTGCAGGTAGTGGCTTTTTTTTTGGTCACCATTGCAAATAATTAAACATTTTCTTTAGTTAGTTATGTTTGCTGATGTACCCTTCATCATTTTGTGTTTTTGTGTAGGAGGCAAACAACAAATTAATGGCACAAAATGCAGCAGGACCGTCTGATCCTTACAAGGAAGTCGTGGATATGATAGGTGCGGTTATAGCCTCACCTATCGTAGCACCTTTGAAAGCTATTGCTGAGATTATTAATGCTGCCAAAAAATAGATCCAATTCAACGGATCGGATCAAATTGCAAAGGAAACTATGCATCTCACCGTATATAGTCCCAAAATCATACAACAAAAGAAGCCATCTGCATATATACTACAGTATAGCATTCTATCATGCTACATGTTTTAATTTCGTGTGGTTTCAATCTTTTGAGTGAAAATAATACAAACTTTCTCGAGTGTTTGCTTTGTACAGTTGTACGAACTACGAACTATCCTATAAAAAAAACATATCGTTGAAGACTCGTTCTTTTTGCCCAATAATATTGTAGATCTTGGCCTCTTCTTCTACAGTTTTGATGATTGTGCATCATATCGTTGTTTCAATACGACAGAACATTTATGTAATGACCCTAATCCTAAGGATTTATACAGATAATACGACAAAACATTTATAGATGCACCAAGATCTAGCATAGGTCTATCAATTCTAATGTCACCTATTTAACATGGAATGCCAAATATGCGTAGTTCACCACAACTGTCACCAACAACTATCACCATTTACCCTACAAGATCTTATGTTAGATTGTAGGTTTGCTAGATCCATGGTATGCGTACTATAGTCTATAAATATACATTTGAGGCCCAAAATAGATGTGCAAATAAATGTAATTTTCTTTCAAAATCCAAGGCAAAATTTTCTTGTACTATATAAAGTATCACAAAAATGCACATTTACCCTACTCTTATGACAGTATTCAACTGTTACATTTCTATTGCTTCTTTTGCTAAAAAAGCTGTTCTTTCCTATCTATTTCTGTCCTTTTTTCGTCACAAGTATCTGTATCCGCTGCACTAAGTCAGGTTGCTGTATGCAAAGTGTCCAGAGCCATAAACGGATAAAAAAAATGTCGATAAACTCTTATGAATCACTACTCCAACAAGAACAAAAGAAAATTTGTAAAATTCAAAACACATCTTTCACAGCGTTGTCACCATTCACAAGTGTTCGAATAGATGAAGGATTTGTGATTTTGGTTGGCTTTAGATAAGATTGTTCATGGCATATTAAACCAGAATTACAAAAACTACTAAAAATGAATTCAAATTATACCTGATTGTTCTATTTCTTCTTTAGGGATCCGGAAAAGGCTGCTTTAATCTTCGCCCAATCTTTAATGGAGGAGGATGTTCTCATGATCGGGTTAGAGCTGAAAGTTTTCTTCTCCTGGGAAAGCTTTGGCCAAAAAATTACTGTTTGGGGGTGCACTTCTCTGAATATCTGGCTTGGGCTTTTTCTTACTGAAACCCTGCATATTAATACCCTTTCCTGAATCCAAATCTTCATCCGTGCTCTATCTTTTTCGCTTGAGAGCAGAAGCTTTGCTGGAATTACTGAAACCAGCCCACTGCCCACTGGAAGTTTGCATGCTTTTCTTGGTTTTTTCTGTTTCGGGGAGGATCTGTGATATGCTAAATGGAGTGTTGTTTGTGGAGCCAACTAGCTGCGTCCATGACGACTTTTGCAACCAAGAAGCACCTTTCCTGGGTTTCTCAGAAGTGACATTCTTCGGGTCAGTGTTAGTAACTTCATTCGACTGTTCAGGAGAATGAGATGAATCCAGACCCAACTTCCCGTGCTTTACCACATTATTGACAGAGGCTGCCTTGCTATAGGCAGCAGCAGCTTCATTATGTGCTTCACTGTCTGATATGCCTCCTGGCACCAGAGGTGGGGGGAGTGATAGATTATCATCCTTGTCAGCCACCTGCTCTGTTTTCTGCAATGTACTTCCAGTAGATTTCTTGCTACCAGATTCTTCTTTCATGCTTACAGATTCTGGCTGTCCTTCAGACTGATTTATCCGAGTCCGCTTCCTCTTTGGCATAGAAAATTCCAACTCTTCGCCACTTCCTTCCACCTGAACCAGTTTACCCTTGTTCCTAAAATTATTACCCCTCACGTTTTGAATCCCACCTTTGTTCTGGGAGTGCACGCCTGCTGAATTTCGTAGCTTCTTTGATCTAGCCATCTACAGAGTGAAGGAAACAAGGAAAAATGAGATAAAAATGATAATGTGTGCTTGTTTTACAAGCAAAGGCGACATGTCTTGAAGGCTTTGATCTCAAACCCACCTTGGTGTGTGATCCTGTTTGCTTCTTCATGCTTTCTAACAAATAGGACATATCATTAGGACCAGCCACTGCATTAATTATTATGTTATCATCATCAGCCGAATCATTATTGTGATTCTGGTCATCTGGAAGATGATCAGATTGAGCAACCTCAGCTTTAAAGGTGACGCGTGATGCATCTGAATGGTCGTCCTTCTCCAAGAACTTGTTGAGCACAGAGTCCATCATATTGATCTCATCCTGATTCATTCCCCCATCTTCCAAACTACCATGACGACCGACTTCAGAGCTGATACGTGATGTGGTTGAATAGGGTTCCTTCTCCACAAACTTGTTGAGTACAGAGTTCATCATATTGATCTCATCCTGATTCATTCCCCCATCTTTCATACTAGCATGACATATTTGTATTCCTTTGGTGGTGTTAATATCACAAGCGTGCTCCACACAATCACAGAAGTGCACTGGATTTGATGGGGCCTGAAGGCGCTGGAAACTGTACTTGTGCTTTCCAGTGCCCTTGTAAGGAAGTGATTTTACCTGCATGCACATCAGCAGCTAAATTTAATTATTAAAAAAAAATAGTTTAAGTTTAGGTCTCTATCATAATTCTAATGCAGATTTTGTGGTAGTATTTCTAGGTGGTCTGAATGAAATAAATAGATGATGAGCTATACAATTGAACATGGTTTTCCATTATGACTCTTCCTGTGTAATCACATGTCATCTATCATTCATTTTTAAACTTTGCCACAGAAGAACATTTTCAAGGAATTTAAAGTAACATTGGTGATGGCAATATCAAACATTACCTTTCTATACATTGGAAAGTACATGTGAATCTGTGTGTTCTCATCAAGAGCTTCCTCATGTCCTTCTGAAGAAATCACGTTCTTAGCATCATCATCATCATGGGTTTCGTTTGCGAGCTTAGAATCCTCTGCCCATTCACGCTTCATGCGCTCAAGGTAGTGCTCTTTTGCCTTCTCAAGCCTTAGTTTTCCTCCCTTCCAAGCACATCCATTGTACTGTACAATTCGTTCCGAGGAAAAGAGAAAAAAACCTATTGTGAGCTGATTTTAGGACAAAATGACAAATCCTTGCCACCCACAAGAGCCATGGAAAAAGAATGCTTATTGAATTTTGGTAGGGGAGACCATAAAACTAACTCTAATGGTTGTGTGTAAATGTCTAAATGTGTATTTTTTAGACATTTTTTAGCTCCATTGGTTGCTTTTGGGGTGTGCAAATGTGCACATTTGAGCATGTAGTGTGCAAATTTGAGCACATCACCTCCCCATGTGCAAAAACTTTTTCAAAAAACAAGACAATTTTATTGGTGTATTTTTTATGATTTTTATTTTCTTTTTTATTTTAAATTAATTGTATTTGAATGGTGCGTAAAAAATACACATTTGACCATTGGAGGAAAATACCAAAAAGTAAGGTGTATTTTTACACATCTTGTGCAAATGTATACATTATAAGCAAAACCATTGTGGATAGTCTAAAGCAGGGAAATAATCAATTCACTTCAACTAACCCAACCCCTATATAGCTAGATGGATCACACAATAAACTCATAAATAATCAAAGTAGTAACTATAAGATTTACACGGAAGAGAACTAACCCAACCCCTATATAGCTAGATGGATCACACAATAAACTCATAAATAATCAAAGTAGTAACTATAAGATTTACACGGAAGAGGCAAAGACATTGCTTACTTTCAACATCAGCAATTCAGCATAGACAGCATAGTATAATACTACCATACTGCGTCTGTCTTTTCATCATAATTCAGTTCACTCACACTCACCAATGTTATAATACCAGATCAACTAAAGAGACTTAACAATTGATATACAATATAAAATATCAATAAAAAAAATGCACTATGCTAATAGCCAACTCACTCTGTCCTGCTTTATCCAAATATTCAAACCTCAAGTGCCAATTACACTATATTGCTCAGTGTAGATGATTTTCCAAACAGCAGCATCTAATTAACTCATAGGTCATAACTCATAACCCACTCCTGATACTGAATCTAATATTTAGATAGTGAAATACACAGGAACAACAATAAGCTTTATCAACGTGCAGTGAATACAAGCAAAACCTCCACTTGCAATCATGATTAATGATTCCACAATCATAACACTAAATGAATGTTTTCTCCATCAAATCTTAAATAAAAGCTCGCTTTCCTCAAGAAAATGAAAGTGCTTCCTTAAGAGAAACTACTAAAATTTTGCTAACACCTTATCATTGCCCTTTTCAATCAAATGCATTCACTTTTCACAGTGTAACTGCCCCTTTTAAGGAACTTAAGAAGCTTGAAATGCGTCATCATTTCAGTTAAAGGCACAAACAGAATAACAGATGGCATCATACAAATGATACAATATCAATCAATCACATAGCTAAGCTAAGGTAAATTTTAACCCAAATAAAAAAATTAAGTGAACAAGGAAAAGCTCACCGTGCTGAAGAGATTGGCAGCAGCCTTGTCGGACGAAGGAAGGAAATCAATGTAAGCAAAACTACGGCCCTTTGTTCTGACCATTTCAACTGCTTCAACCGCACCCAATTTGGAGAAAGTGTTCCTGAGGTCTTGCTCAGTCACAGCTTCTCCTAAACCTCCTACATATATTCTCATCTTTGCCTGCGTCTCCATTTCAACTGCCTACAGCGTCAGCAGCAGCTATGAGTCGGGAATTTTGTTCTTTTCTTCCTAAAGATCAGCAATAAACAAAGTGCAACAAAATCTTTCAAATGCCAGCAAAAGTGCACGAAGAAAGATTGAAGGAAATTGAGAGAATTGGCAAATTAAAATAGAAGTATCATATCATAAATGCACTAACGCAACAAAAACAAATGCAAATCAATGCATAAAAAGTTCAAAAAATAAAGAAATCCAGTTATGAACCCATTGAATTTGTTAGGTAAGGCAAACTAGGTTTCGACATTAACCTAAGAGAACACTGACAAAACTTTCAACGGCAAAAGGAAAAGCATAAAACAATCAGAATCCATGAAATTTAGATGTTAAATAAAGTAAACACGCCTTGGTTCTTGACAAAGCAATCAACAAGCTATTTCCATTGCAAAATTGGCAGCAAAAAGGAAAAAGAAGATTCAGAAATCGAAATAGAACCCCTAATACCCTTGGGGAGCGGCGGCGTAGAGGAATGCCGAGAGATGAGAATGACGCCGATTATCCGGCGGAGAAGAACGTAAGAACCCTGAGACTCCGATGGAGAGGTTGAGAGAAACTCCGACGGCGGCTATTGATAGGTACGTTGAGAAAGAGGGAGAAACAGAAGGCCGAACTCGAAACACTGCGTTTTACGGCGTTATGAAAAGTTTTTTTTTTTTTTTTTTTTTTTTTTTTTTTTTTTTTTTTTTTTTTTTTTTTGTAAACTGAAAGAATTTGACCCTAGAGCTAAGCTCTATCGGCCAAAAACGATACGTGACAGAGAATCATCAGGAGTCAAAGATCTGTTAGAAGCAAAAACGATACGTGACAAGCGATTAGCCACCAGATTTGCCTCACGGACGACATGACGAATCTCAACAGAACCAAAGAAGCCCAACGAGACTAGATTGTCCGAGACAATCATTTCAGAGTCTCCAGTAGGCTTCCCCATACCTTTTAGACTTTTAATAATCGTTAAGTTGTCTCCTTCAATGATTAGGTTCATGATTTTCAGTTCTTTTGCGGCTTGCAGACCCTTCCAAAGGCCCATGCTTTCACATCCACACACCGAGGTGATCGGTGAAGTTCCTGAACCACTGAAAATAGGAGCACCAACGGAATCCCGAAGGATGAAGCCAAACGCGCCCCTACCATCAGGGGAGAGAGATCCGTCAAAATTAAGTTTATAAGTTCCATTTGGTGGGGGTTCCCATTTGGTTCTTTTTCTTTTCGATATCAATCTGGGTCGGTCGACATTTATGGTCAAGTTTTTGTCATTTGTGCAGTAATCCGGTGAACCCAAATGCGCGGTTTTCCAGATAAATATTTGTTCTTTTACAAAGGATAAGATGCGCCTTATGTCTAGGTTTATATTTTCAAAAAGCGTTTTGTTTCTGAAATACCAAATTCCCCACCAAACAAAAACTAGGTCTTCAAAACTTTTTTTCCCAATTGTATTTTTGATATCCCAGATTGTGTCGTTGAGGTGTTCCTCTTTGTTGAAACATCTAAGGATTTTCATAAAGGCACCTCGATTATTTGCAATAAGGGTTTCCCTAGAAACAGGACAGTCCCATAGCAGATGGTTAAGGTCTTCATAGCAGGAGTCGCAGTGTGGGCAATTAGTCGGAATACCAAGATGGCGAGATGCCAGTTTAACCGCAGTGGGTACTCCATTCTTAAGGATTTTCCACAAAAAGATTTTATTTTAGGGGGAATATTTAGCCCCCAAACCCAGTTTATATTCGAAATTTCATGGTTTTTGTGTTGTCAATTGCAGCCTTTGTGCTGAACCAGCCATTTTTGTTCCATTTCCAATATAGTCTATCGACATGGATGTGTTGTGGTATTGGGGTTGTTTTGATTGCTTCTATTATGTCATTAGGAATGACGTTCTGTAGATTTTCATGTAATTTTTCTTGGTCCCATGTTTTATTCTCTTTTAGGAAATAACTTATGTTGATTGTTTCGTCAATTTGTTGTGTTCCTGAGATTAATGAATTTAGCGGCGTAGAGCCTAGCCACATGCCACGCCAAAAATTAATGGATGAGACATCTCCAATAGACCATCTTAGACCTTATTTGAAGAATAAATGTATTAATTTTATTAAATGCGTCCATTGCCAGGAAGAGGCCCCATGCTTTCGATAATTCAGAAACGGCGTTATGAAAAGTTAGAAGGTACGTTTGGCCACACAAGTAGGTTTTTAGAATATTTTTGTTTTAATATTATATAGTTTTAAATGAAGTAAAACTTGTTTTAAAAAAAATGAAGTAAAACTAAAAATTATATTTTAATTAGTATTTTGGAAGTGAATTTTTAACCGTTACACCCCAAGTGTTTCGGAGTTTTTCTTTTTATACTCACAATCTATTCATTTTATCAGTTAGTTTTATCGGCTTCCCATTCAAATAAGGTTACCAAAGACATTAATAACTTATCAACCGTTTAATTTAACATATTTACATAATTAACCATTCAGCTTCAGCTACCCGTTCAGCTTCAGCTACCAATGTAAAGGGGACTTGCTCCCTAGTAGGTGGGGATCACTTTTGTAGGGGTAGAGGTTAGTTAGAAAGTTAGAATATAAAAGGGGTTCTTGGGTATACTTCCCTCCTTTTTTTTTTGCTGAGACATTTGGTTTGGTCTACACACTTTTGTGGAGGATGTTACACATACACCTGGTGTATGATGGTGTATCTTTTTTTTCATGTGTTAAATTTTGTAAAATTTATCCACTACTTTTAAAATTGTAAAAATTAACCCTAAAATTTTTTTTTAAAACTCTATTATTCCCATATTATAAAGAATAAAACCTAAAAATTTCAATAACCACTAATGATACCCTAAATTTTAAATGGTGAACCCTAGAAAAATAATTTTTCAAAAAAAAAATAAAATGGTGTATGTATACACCAAGTATATGTGTAGCCTTTTCCCACTTTTGTAAGTTATTATTACGCCATCTATATATTTAACGCTTCAGGAAAAATTGTAATGTAGGGTTATTTTTTGTAAAAGGTAATTAATCTTTCGAGCCATTTTTCATGGAACAAATTACTTGTTCTTTTTAGTGAATCTTTCCACTTTTACATAAAATTTAAATGCACTGTATAGGTAAACGGTCAAGAGGATTAAATATTAAACATTCATTACATCCATAAAAAACATAAAACATTCATTACATCCATTTTGGAAGTACTCTTTATGAGTATTTGGGAGAGAATGATTGTATTTAAAATTTAATTTTAGATTCCCTCTTTCCCCTTTTTTTTTTTTTTGATTAGGTAAAAATTCGAAGGTCAGACATGCCTGACTCTTCGAGAGGCCGACAAAGTCGGCAGACGGCGAACCGTCAAACGTACAACCAAACTAATAGAAATAAAGACAACAAGCGAAATGAAACAAGCAGTAATAAACTCTACAACGAAATGAAACAAGAAGACCAACTCCAAGAAAGCTGAGGAAGCCGCCGAAGAACAAAGCCAAGCACCACCAAACAGTGATACCGCGGGCCAGCGGTACAGCAGGACTCTAACTCTGTTGTTAGGAGGAAATCGAGTATGAAATATAATGAAATAATCAAACCAGATTTGTGCCCCAGCAAATAAATACAAGACTCCTCCAATGCAGTAAGAGAAATTCAGGATCGAATCCACGAGGAAGCACGTCAGCAGTTCTCAGGTCGCTACAGATCTCACAGACAGAATAGCAGAAAGACAAAAACACAGAAACAAGGAAAGAAACAAAAATAAAAGCAGAAAAGAACAAACAAAAGCAAAGATCAAAACAAAGCAAGAAAAGACAAAGCAAAGCAGCAAATAAAAGCAAAGGCAAAGGCTACTCGATCTCGACAAACAGCTACTCGAGATCGACAAGAAACAGCAAAACAGAAACTGAAAATCGACAAGAACAGAAGAAAACTCAACTCGACCTAGACCAGTTCCTACTCGAGATCGACAAAGGCAGGTACTCGATCTCGACAAGCTCTACTCTATATCGACTAGGGGGGCAGAAGCTTTAAATTGCAAATTCGAATGCAGAATTCAGATTTTCGACAGAAATAAACTCAATATAATAAAAGACTTCCAAGACTAGGGTATCAACACCACAACGATAACCATGCAAAGTAACACATAAAGGCACAAAAGGTCATGCTTTCCATCAAATAACTTTCGTCATTAACAAATAGGCAAATAGAGGCTTTCGCATAAACCCTAATTGTTACTAACCCTTTTTCACATAATTAACCCAAGTTGCATTAAGATCACTTTCGCTTCAATAACACAAACAAGGATCACCTTCAACTCTCGCAAAAGAATCATGCTCATAGGGATAGAAGATGAATTGCACAAAAAGATCTGACATTTATCGCATCGCCTCACATGGCCACCGTTGGGCTCACCCCAGCCCCAGAAGTGGGTGGACTACTCACGCCTCATCGCAATAACAGACATTGATGTATAAAAAGAAACTTGCATTAAAACTAAATTCAAAGCCTTTTACAATCCTGGCAATCAACTTTCGCAGAAAGCCAAAACCTTAAAAACCTTAGAACTACTAAACTCTATGTGTAATTGTGTCTCTGAATTGGAATTGTTTCTCTCTGAAATTGGAATGTCAATGAAAAACCAGCCCTAAGGGTCTTATTTATACGCTTCTAGTCCTTGCTAACCAAGGATAGAATAATCTATCTCTATATCTAAATCTATATCTACTTTGCTTAAAGATAAATAAAATGCTTAATGGAAATAAATCAACTAAGGAAAACTATATCTAAATTAGGTAAAATATCTTCCAATGTAGGTAGAACACTAGAACTCCTCTTCCATAGATAGACTTGATGTATTTGGATAGAATCTTCCTCCTTCGGCCCCAAGGAATCCCAACTCGACTAGGACAGCCCTCGACGACGCGTTTCTGGAGACTGGTCTACTCCACATCGACAAGGGCTCGTTGACCTCGACAAGGGTTCGTCGACTGGACTTCTCGGCTAGATCTGCTCGACAGGCTCGGATCTGGGTTCCTGGCGCTCGTCGACCTCGAGTAGCCCTAGTCGACCTCGAGTAGGATAGATCCGTCGACTAGGTCTTCTCGGGTAGGTGTGCTCGACAAGCCTGGATCTGGACTCTGGCTCGTCGATCTCGACAAGGGTTCGTCGAGATCGAGTAGGGTGTGGCCTTCTCTGATCGAGCGGCTTCTCCTCGGCACGGGCTCGGATTGGCGTTGTGGGGCTTGTCGACCTCGACAAGGGTTCGTCGAGGTCGAGTAGAGCTGTGCTCGGCTTCTCGTCCAGTTCTCTCCTCGACTCCGGGTGTGGCACTGGGCTTCGTCGATCTCGACTAGGGTCTTGTCGAGATCGAGTTGGGTCCGGAAGTCGGGTTGGTCTGGTTCTCGACGTTGCTCCTGGTCGACAAGGCTGTGCTCGGACATGCTCGTCGAGATCGAGTAAGGTCTACTTGAGATCGAGTAGCTTGGGTTCTCAGCTCGATTCGACTGGTTCCGCTGCTTCTTTGACCTTGGACTTCTGTAGTGGATTTCCGAGCTTTTCCGACCTTCTGTAGAATTGCTGTAAAATGCCTCGATTTCTCCGATTTAAACAGAAACTGGTGTAGATTCCATAATTTGGCAAATAAACATAAACTACATAGGTTCTGTACTATCTTAGCCCAAATGAATGAAATGTATGCAAAAATCGACATAAAAGGTAATGTAAAACATGGCAAATTCAGCTCACAACAAACACCCCATACTTAAGCTTGCTTGTCCTCAAGCAATACTTTTAATTGTCATTCAGGGGAAGAATTCAAAACTCTCAACATCTTAGATTCATTCTCATATAACCCTGCAGTCAATTACCATCCTCGAAAAGGTACTTATGTCACAGATCCATGCATGTGCAAATGTATAAAAGCAACATCTACTCACAAAAAGGAGGGTTATGCAAAAACATTCATAAGTGACAAAGCATTAATAATCAAGAGGACTTTAATTTAAGCTCAATAAGGAGTAGATTGGTAAAAGGCTAAAAGGCGGGCAAATTTTGGCAATGTGGTGCTAATGATCCGGGAAAATGGAGTATTTCCAAACTTTCATACCACATTCTTTCTCATATGATTCATCACCTTTCATAATGCTCTTATCCATAATAATGCTTTTACCTCTCTAACCTCAGCACTGCCTTCTCGCGAGTCGCAAACATGGGTGTCATGAATGGCCCCGGATACTTAGTGCTTTGGACTCCTCACAATGTGTCCCATCTCTCCAAACTATTATCTCAGAGAGCAGGGTCAATCTACCTTTATCTCCTGAGGTGATTGGATTTTCTCTCACTCATTAAATTTTCCATATATTTCAAACAATTTCCTTCCATACTCCAATAATGATATACAACACAAACACCATATGATAATCTCCATAATGTAACATCATTCTCAACATAATCCCCGGATAAGGTAAAGAATGGAAATATTTAGATCATGCGGAGCAATATTTGCAATAAGGCATATTATGGATTTTGTGTAATGCATAAGCATAGGTAAGGCTTGGATATAAACAATGAGCATTATATGGAAATATAAAGTCCTCCATCATTTTATCATGCAACATGTCAAAAGCAACTTCAAATTTTACCTCCTTTCATGGTTTTCAAGAAAATAATGCATTTCATTGTGACTTCCCTTTACTAGGCAATTTCATGCTATATCCCTAATGAATCCAATTTTGCATCGTCGAGTTCAATATAAGCTTCCATGACATTATTCAAAAATTTCAATGGGGGTCATTTTTCTCAAATTTTGGAAAACATGCATATGAGCACATAAATAAATAATGCATTCCAAAATAGCCATGTAGCAATTCAAAGAAATAAATTCCAAATATGCACAAATAATGTCAAATATGGCAAATATGCATAATGTAAGCCCTTCCCCCACCCCATACTTAAACATTACAGTGTCCTCACTGTATAAAAACAAGGGTAAAGAAAGAAACTCACAAGACAGGTGTGCATGGCCTCAAAATTTCGAATGGAAGCACCTCCTAGGCCGAGTATGTATATTGCTTGGTTCTATCCATGGACCTGAAAAGTGTAGAAGACATATACCCACAATAGAAAAACTAAAAGTTCAAAAAACAAAAACAAACAAAAGCAACAAAGTCTCAAAAGTCCAAAAATAAATGTCTATGTACAAGCTCTAGATTTTATAGTCGCTAGGCCGACTTTTCCATTTAGCTCAAGGTGGCATTTGTAGGGCCCATGTAGCTTGGGCCTCAAATAGTACTCCATTCTTGTCTATCAGCTGTAATCCTCCAGAATGGATCTTGTTCACCACGAAAGGTCCCATCCGCTTCTTGTTGAATTTGTTAGGGAACCAATGATCCTTTGATTTAGAGACATAGAGTTTGTCTCCAACTTCATATTCCTTGGGCTCATCATTGGAAATCCTACATAAGCGCACATACCAAGGCAAACCTCTCCCATGTATAGATAAATCTTTAATGGAAATAGGAGAAGAAAGATCCATACCTTGGCTTACCTTCGCAGAGACGGAATCGGGGACAACTGTGTTTGGTCGATCTCGACTAGGTTTAGTCGATCTCGACGAGTCTACTGGTTCTGGTGGTGGTCTGCTCGAGGATGCGGAAGTCGACGAAGGACAGGGCTTGTCGATCTCGACAAGGTTGGTCGACCTCGAGTAGGGCTCCGCTCCTGGTGGCTCCAGTGTCGAGGAAGAAGGCTCTGGTGGAGTCGGGTAGTGGTCGATCTCGACAAGCTTAGTCGAGATCGACGAGGATGGTCCGTCTGGTGGAGTCTGTATCGAGGAAGACTGTGCCCGAGGATGCTGAAGTTGGTCGACATCGAGTAGCCTACTCGAGGTCGACAAGGGCTCTGGTGCTGGAGTCGTCAGCGTCGAGGAAGGCGAAGTCGAGTTGGCCGAGTGGTGGTCGATCTCGACAAGTCTAGTCGAGATCGAGGAGCCTGTTTGTCTGGTTTGCTGCTCGACGATGCTGGTGCTGGTGGAGTCTCCTTGGTCTGGTCGAGATCGACTAGGGTCCTCGATGTCGAGGAGTCTTGGTCGATCTTGACCCCATACTTAGTCCCTGTCAAGGCATCCGAAAAATAATTAATCCACAACGACTTACCTTGATCTGTGTCGATTGGATTCTCTGTGTTCTCCTTGAGGATTGCCATGATCTTCTCCACCTGGGCCTCCATGTCCCTCTTTTCCAGTTCCTCAGGGGTCATATTTCTGACCTTGGGTTCCCCGCAGGTGATGTAGCCAGCTGAGATAGATTTGACCTCTTCCATTGGACCTGTATGCCTTTCAGTTTTATTAAAGGAATACTCAATTACCTCATCACTGATGTTGAAGGTGAGCACTCCTTTCCTTACGCTTATGTTGGCATCCACAGTCGCCAAGAATGGTCTTCCTAAGATAATTGGACAAGCAGGATCTTCTTGCATATCAACAACTAAGAAATCAGTAGGGACAAAGAATTTACCTACTTGTACTGGCACATTATCCACCATGCCTGTTGGAATGACCACCGTGTTGTTGGCCATGTAAAGTCTAGCATCCACAGGCTCTAGGGCACCTGGATCCGGCCTCTTCTCCAGTATGTCCAAATGGCTGCACTCCTCTGTGATTTCAGCCATCGATCGCTTTTTGCTTAGAATCTCCTTCAGGAACTTGACATAGGATGGCATTTCATTGAGAGCTTCTGTGAAGGGGATGGTGACGTTGAGCTTCTGAAGCATCTTGATGAAGCGCTGAAACTTTTTCTCTGCCGGGTCCTTTGGAGATTTTGTGGGGAAGGCAACTTCTTTTTCTGATTTGGAGCCAGAACAGACGTCGGAGATGCTGCAGGCTACTCTATATCGACTAAAGGCTCCTCGACATCGACTAGGCCCTTGTTGATCTCGACCAGGTTGGGTGCAGTCGAGTAGCTGTTCGGCGTAGACGAGGATTCTGGAAGTTTCTCCTCGACATCGAGTAGACCTTCCTCGACATCGACCAGGCTCTGGTCGACCAGCTGTTCTCCGTTGTTCTGCTGCTTTTCGACCTCTGGCTCTTGCAATTGATGGCCGCTTCTGAGTTTCACAGCAGCGATATGTCCAGTCTTTCCCTTAGGATTTGGTTCTGAAGATCCAGGGAGCGAGCCTGACTGTCTGGGGATTCCTGCTGCTAGCTGACCAATCTGTGTATCAACTGATTTTCGCCATATATCAATTTCCCCAAGCCTAGAGTTGACACCTTGCATCTGAGTATAGACTGAGTTGAAGGATTGCCTAGTTTCTGAGTGATTCCTCCTTATTTCCTCCAGGACTGTCTGTATATCATCCTTCTTTTGGTCCCTTTCCGGATGTCCTGGAGCTCTGTAGGGCGGGGGGTTCCTAGGGACACCTTGGTTCCATTGTGGTTGTTGAAACCTTTGGTCCCCCATGTAGCGACTGGGACCCCCTGCGTAAGCTGCCTCCTCATGATGCTCTGCCATCCTGACTTGTTCTGCGTGTGGGCACTCAGGAGTGGTGTGCCTTTGCGATCCGCATTCTATGCAAGGCTGGTTGACGGAGAGATACTTTACTTGTTTGATGAGCTTCTTATTCTGGTCTCTGTAGTACTGCTCCCTAACATCAGGATCAATCTCCTTAGATGGCTCATAGAGGGGCATGGATGGTGCTGGCCTGGCGTATGGGTTCTCTTCATAGGTTGCAGTAGACCCATACTTGTTGTCGTAGTTAGTGAGCTTCTCTAGCACACCCCATGCGTCACTTGGCGACATTGTCAGATACTCATAGCGAGTATAATGGTTGATTCTGTCCTTAGTGACTTGATCAAGAGAGTTGAAGAAGATCTCCTGAATGACGTAGGGTGGCTGTCCATGAGTAGGGCAAGATCGCAGAAGTTCCTTGTAGCGCTCCCATGCCTTTGCCAGCGGTTCCCCTTGCTTCTGTTTGAAGGCGGTGATTCTCTGGCGGAGATGTGCTATTTTGGCGGGTGGGAAGAATTTGTTCAGAAACTCTTGCTCTACTTGGGCCCAGGTTGTGAGTGATCTTGCTTTCAGCCCTTCCAGCCATTTCAGTGCAGGCCCAGCGAGAGACCAGCGAAAAGATTTCATCTTGACATATTCCAGGGTTGTACCTTCAGCAAGAGTACGGCACATGTCAGAAAAGTTTGTAATATATTCAAAAGGACACTCATTAAATCTACCATAAAAGGCATTATTTTTAAGCTCTATAAGAAATTGAGTGCGAATTTCAAAAGAGTTATCAGGGATTAGAATCGCCGATTCAGGCACGACGAGAGTTGGGTGCATGTAGTCCTCTGCCGTGGTTGGATATTGGGCAAGCTCAGCCTGTGCTTGTTAACTTGCTGGTTTCTCAGCGGCGATAGCAGCATCTTTAGCGGCCAATTCCCTGGTAAGCCTAGCAACCAGCTGTTCCTGTGTCTCCGCAGCTGCCATGGCTTTTTGTAGTTTAGCTCGGATGTGAAATAGGCGTTCCGGTTTGTCTAAGGCGTCAAACTCAGGTGTTTGACCAGAACGGCGCATACACCTGAAAAGTAACTCAAAGAAACAGTGAGAACTGACTACCTAAGGCGCGATTGATAGCTTCCCCGGCAACGGCGCCAATTTGTTGTTAGGAGGAAATCGAGTATGAAATATAATGAAATAATCAAACCAGATTTGTGCCCCAGCAAATAAATACAAGACTCCTCCAATGCAGTAAGAGAAAGTCAGGATCGAATCCACGAGGAAGCACGTCAGCAGTTCTCAGGTCGCTACAGATCTCACAGACAGAATAGTAGAAAGACAGAAACACAGAAACAAGGAAAGAAACAAAAATAAAAGCAGAAAAGAACAAACAAAAGCAAAGATCAAAACAAAGCAAGAAAAGACAAAGCAAAGCAGCAAATAAAAGCAAAGGCAAAGGCTACTCGATCTCGACAAACAGCTACTCGAGATCGACAAGAAACAGCAAAACAGAAACTGAAAATCGACAAGAACAGAAGAAAACTCAACTCGACCTAGACCAGTTCCTACTCGAGATCGACAAAGGCAGGTACTCGATCTCGACAAGCTCTACTCTATATCGACTAGGGGGGCAGAAGCTTTAAATTGCAAATTCGAATGCAGAATTCAGATTTTCGACAGAAATAAACTCAATATAATAAAAGACTTCCAAGACTAGGGTATCAACACCACAACGATAACCATGCAAAGTAACACATAAAGGCACAAAAGGTCATGCTTTCCATCAAATAACTTTCGTCATTAACAAATAGGCAAATAGAGGCTTTCGCATAAACCCTAATTGTTACTAACCCTTTTTCACATAATTAACCCAAGTTGTATTAAGATCACTTTCGCTTCAATAACACAAACAAGGATCACCTTCAACTCTCGCAAAAGAATCATGCTCATAGGGATAGAAGATGAATTGCACAAAAAGATCTGACATTTATCGCATCGCCTCACATGGCCACCGTTGGGCTCACCCCAGCCCCAGAAGTGGGTGGACTACTCACGCCTCATCGCAATAACAGACATTGATGTATAAAAAGAAACTTGCATTAAAACTAAATTCAAAGCCTTTTACAATCCTGGCAATCAACTTTCGCAGAAAGCCAAAACCTTAAAAACCTTAGAACTACTAAACTCTATGTGTAATTGTGTCTCTGAATTGGAATTGTTTCTCTCTGAAATTGGAATGTCAATGAAAAACCAGCCCCAAGGGTCTTATTTATAGGCTTCTAGTCCTTGCTAACCAAGGATAGAATAATCTATCTCTATATCTAAATCTATATCTACTTTGCTTAAAGATAAATAAAATGCTTAATGGAAATAAATCAACTAAGGAAAACTATATCTAAATTAGGTAAAATATCTTCCAATGTAGGTAGAACACTAGAACTCCTCTTCCATAGATAGACTTGATGTATTTGGATAGAATCTTCCTCCTTCGGCCCCAAGGAATCCCAACTCGACTAGGACAGCCCTCGACGACGCGTTTCTGGAGACTGGTCTACTCCACATCGACAAGGGCTCGTCGACCTCGACAAGGGTTCGTCGACTGGACTTCTCGGCTAGATCTGCTCGACAGGCTCGGATCTGGGTTCCTGGCGCTCGTCGACCTCGAGTAGCCCTAGTCGACCTCGAGTAGGATAGATCCGTCGACTAGGTCTTCTCGGGTAGGTGTGCTCGACAAGCCTGGATCTGGACTCTGGCTCGTCGATCTCGACAAGGGTTCGTCGAGATCGAGTAGGGTGTGGCCTTCTCTGATCGAGCGGCTTCTCCTCGGCACGGGCTCGGATTGGCGTTGTGGGGCTTGTCGACCTCGACAAGGGTTCGTCGAGGTCGAGTAGAGCTGTGCTCGGCTTCTCGTCCAGTTCTCTCCTCGACTCCGGGTGTGGCACTGGGCTTCGTCGATCTCGACTAGGGTCTTGTCGAGATCGAGTTGGGTCCGGAAGTCGGGTTGGTCTGGTTCTCGACGTTGCTCCTGGTCGACAAGGCTGTGCTCGGACATGCTCGTCGAGATCGAGTAAGGTCTACTCGAGATCGAGTAGCTTGGGTTCTCAGCTCGATTCGACTGGTTCCGCTGCTTCTTTGACCTTGGACTTCTGTAGTGGATTTCTGAGCTTTTCCGACCTTCTGTAGAATTGCTGTAAAATGCCTCGATTTCTGCGATTTAAACAGAAACTGGTGTAGATTCCATAATTTGGCAAATAAACATAAACTACATAGGTTCTGTACTATCTTAGCCCAAATGAATGAAATGTATGCAAAAATCGACATAAAAGGTAATGTAAAACATGGCAAATTCAGCTCACAACAAACTCCTGTGGGTAGTGCAGACGAACTCCAAGGAAGTACAATCCTAGATACGGAGTCGCCCCTGAGCGCACCACCTCGACCCCAGCCAGATCCGACTCCAGACTCTACACCCCTCAACAAAGCAGAAGACCTCCTCGAAACATCGGAAGCAGAGCCGCAAACTGCTCGAACAGAACGCCAAAAAGATTCCACCTACACGAATAGCAACGATCCCTTACGAGATATAGTCAAACCCTTTCGGGTGAATTTAATCAAACCCATTTGGGTGGATTTACTCAATTCGGGAATTTGGTCAAAATATAACTAAATAAATAAATAAATAAATGAAATAATTTATTTATTTAATTAAAAATAGTTTTTTTTTTTGGGAACTCAATCCTTGGGGTGCAAGGCCAAAGAGGCAACTTGCACGCCAAGTACTATTGACAGGTCGAAGGAAACAATCGAAGGCCGGAGGCGAGGCCATCGCCACCGCTAGGCCACAACCAACCATCCACAAGGCCACGCCGCAGGAAGCAGACACGGCTGGCAGAAGAAACTAGGAAGAATCCCAGGGGTGCCAGTGACACCACGTCGACAACACCGGGCACAAGGTAGAGCGAGGAAGAGACACAGTATTGAATCCGATGGATGGAGACGACGGAGAGTAGTCTGGGAGACGGCGGAACTCCGGGCAGTAACGACGCTGACGGTGAAGAACGACACCATCACCACCCAAGAGAAGGAAGCCGTGGTACTGCCGGATTGGGGTGAATGGTTCGAGAATAGATCAATCGAACCAGATAAACAAAATTGGAGGGATTGATACCTAATTTCAGATTGGAAATTGGACAACAGGGGAAAAAAAACTCAGATTCACACAAGCCCTCTCACAATTTGTGTTTCGATCGAAGGTCGAAAAGGGATTTCAGATCTAGGGTTCGCCGAACACGTTTTTTCTCAAACCCTACACAAAGCAGTGTGGAAAGCTTGAACTATGAAAGCCATCAGACATGATGACGTCTGTGGTGATCCAGGAGGAGAAGAGGTGTCGGAGAAAGTGTTGGAGTTCGCCGGGACGCAAGTCCCAGGAATGGATGTGCACCACGGCGGCCAAGTAGCGGCCGGAGGTAGTTTGAAGCGGCCGAAGCCGGGATCGGACGGCTGAAGCCGAGATTGAGGCTCCCTCTAGAGAGAGGAGAGAGTTTTCTCTAATTTGATTTGATTTGATTTTTTTTTCAGGGGATGCAACACGAGGACTTCCCAGGAGGCCCTCTTTCCCTTTCTATTTAGCTCCCTTAGAACATTACCAAAAAAAATAAAAATTAGGTGCCTTAAAAAGTGTAAAAATGGCCAGAAGGACAAATATTTGTTTTGTTTTAAATATAGGGAAATTTCTAAAAAACAATCTATTAAATACTCGTGTTTTTATACTTAGTCACACATTAAATATAAAATTATCTATTAAATGGTTTTTGTTAACAAGTTACAACCTGTTGTCTATTTTTCACTGTTCTAAAAATCGCGCTTAGGCGCTGCTTGGGCACCGCCTAGGCACTAGGCGACCCCCCTCTGCTTAGAGCTATACAACTGCCTAAGCACGCCTAGACATCTGCCTTGACCGCGGCCCCTCACCGCCTAGGTTCCGCCTAGCGCTTTTTAGAACACTATTATTTTCGTTAAGGTTTTGTCAAATATATATGACATTATAATATTTTAAGTTTTATATTTAAATTAGAATCTCAAATAAATTTAAAAAAAAACCCGGTTGCAAATGTGACACCCCCTCCAAAAATTTATGGAATGAAATAACTGACGAACCTCGAACTAAAAAAGGTCTCCATCTTTAGTGGGACCCGGGAATTGACCCAGCGGGGTCTTCAATATTCCCAACGGGCTTACCTGACCCGCACCGAAATAATCGGTACGGCCCAACCTGTGCCGCGGGAACAAACAATATCGTAAAGACATTATCCCCTCATCGAGGATTCATCAACGAAATGGGAATCAATCATTTACCTGTCACCGTTCGCTGGTTTAGAGTTGACAGTTACAAACTCTTGATTCTCATTTCAGACTCCTAAATGGCAAGAAAGAGTCCAAATGGCTATCCGCGGATGATTTCAACCCTTATCCGCGGAGCGGCTCCTTATCCCGATGAAGATCCTTGATCATTTAGCTTTCTGCTTCCTCTATCACTCTTTCTCTCTGAATCTTATTCTTTTCAGAATATTGTGTTTCCGCTCATTCATTCCATCTCTTGCCGTTCCAAAAGTCCCTTTCTTCTGTTTCTTTTTTCCTTTTTATAGGGGACGAGTGATCTCCAGGTAGTCGCCACGTGGGGTTTCCTGACCGACACATGTCCAACTCGTGGGATGAGGGCATGTTGGGCACGTACCCCCCTCTTCTGTCCGCGGATGGTATGACTTTGTAGATGGAGATTTTGATTCTCTCCGCAGTTGCTTCTGTGGTGACTTTATTTTTCCTTTTGTTTTTTATTTATATTTATTCAGATGTTTTTATTGCCGGTTTCGTCAATAACAATCCTCCAAAATTTGCAACAATGACGGATGAACCCAACCTTTTTTTTCCAGACGAGGAAACCCATCATTTAGTGGCAAACCCCCTATTGTAGGTTAACTATAATCATAATCGATATTTGATGAGCTAAAAGAGGGGCTTGTGATCAGTTCTAAGAGAGTGGGAAGAAGCAGTTAATGTTGTGACACTTGTGAATCCCACATCGGAAGTGGGAGGATTCTGAACCTAACATATAAGTGGATGGGCTACTCCACCTAATGCCAATTGGTTTTGGGATGGTGCCCCAGTCCGGCTTATATGTTGGGCTTTCTGGTTGGGCCTAACAAGACTTCCCCTAACAAACTGGTATCAGAGCCGACTTTGGCGGGTGGGCCGGTTGCACCGAAGATTGAGATTGACTCCACATCTGTATCGATGACGGGTTAGTCGAACCCGTTGCGTGGATGTACACTTGTGATGGATTTACAAGTGAGAGGGGGATTTGTTGGGACACTTGTGAATCCCACATCGGAAGTGGGAGGATTCTGAACCTAACATATAAGTGGATGGGCTACTCCATCTAATGCCAATTGGTTTTGGGATGGTGCCCCAGTCCGGCTTATATGTTGGGCTTTCTGGTCGGGCCCAACAAGGCTTCCCCTAACAAACTGGTATCAGAGCAAGTTGGAGAGTTTGTACATGACAAAGTCTCTGACGAACAAGTTGCTTCTGAAACAACGGTTGTTCGGGCTGCGTATGCAGGAAGGTACACAACTCAAAGATCATCTTGATCAACTTAACTCAAAGATCCCTATTTCTCTGCCCGTGGACGTAGGTAACACACTGTTGCCGAACCACGTTAAATCTCCGTGTCTTTCTTCGCTGTTATCATTCTCGTTATAACAAACTGGTATCAGAGTTTGGTTGTGATTTCTGTCGAGAATGATGTCTGGATCTGTGGTGAAGACTGACAAGTTTACTGGAAGAAACTCTTTCAGTTTGTGGCAGATAAAGATGCGGGCTTTGCTGAAGCAACAAGGTTTATGGGCACCGTTAACCGCCGACAAGAAGGGGGCAGATACAACCACCGCTGAGTATGGTCTTCTGGAGGAGAAGGCTCATTCGACGATTATGTTGTGTCTCTACTACTACAAAAAAGGCTTTATAACCCGGACATTTAAGGCTTTATAACCCGGATATGGTCCGGGTTAAAAGTCAGCGGGTTATATAGTCACAATACTATATAACCCGGACCAATAACCCGGGTTATTTGGCTTGATGTATCCGGTTACCCACACACTTTATACACCGAAGGTTCCGGGTTATTTTGTATAACAATATAACCCGGACATTGAAATATCCGGGTTATTTAGTGCTCAGTATATTTTCTGGATTTATGGATCTTCCGGGTTATATAGTCCATATTATAACCCGGACATTATAGATCCGGGTTATATAATTGACTTTTTTTTTATAGGGTGGATTTTAGCTACCTAGTACATTTTACTAAACCAGATAGGACCCCTACAGTTTTATGCTCGGGCTAAATTATGAAATGACTAGGAGACTTTTTTATATAACAAAATAAATTTATAAATACATATGAAAGAACTTGTTTGATTAAACATTACACCATGTTGCTAGATATCAAGGAGATCAGAAGATGGACATCTGCCACTACAATTAATGCATATATATGCCATCTGTCTAAAAAAATAAAAATTATTTAAGTATATACCATTAATTTTGTTAGTTAAGGTAAACTATATATCCTGGTGACTAGATCTCGTTGCATCGTAGTAGTGCTCTTCCAGACACACCTTTGATTCTAATTCCTTGCTTGAACCATGCATGTAGTTCTACAAATAATAAAAGCATAAGTTACTTGTGAGTACAACTAAAATAGTGGAGCAAGAACAATCAATTTTGTAACTAAAATAAAACGCAATTTGTGTGTCATTGATATTTTGAGATCAAACCACCCAATATCATAGCCCTCACTCTACATCTTGAAAAATAGATATAATATTTTGTGGAAAATATAAGAAAATAAAATTTCAGAGAATGTGGTTTAGAATTTGAGGGTAAGAACATAATAATTCCTGTAAAAAAAATAATATAAGAATTAAGAAGACAATGCACAATCAAGTAAAACCGTCAATTTTAGGATTCAGAGTAATTGATAGTACCTCAAAATGAATATAGTGATGGCAAGTCCTTGACATCCAACCACCAACAAAAGCACATTCTTTCATGATAACAACCTAAACACAAAGCACAATCAAGTAAAACCATCAGAGTTGAAGCAGATAATAACATAACTAAAATGATCAATTTTAAGAACCTTGTTACATTTTTTTTTGTCTGCAGGAGCAGAGTTAAACCTTTCATTCATATCCTTCATTGTGAATGATAACCCATATCTAAAGGTATGAAACCACATACCACCATTCGATATCATCAAACTCATTGGTACCAATAACTCTCTGTCCTGAAACAATTTGGTAATATGAACAAGATACATATAAAAGGGAAAGACCAGAGCCATCCCTTTTTCGAATTGTAATGGCGTAGCTTGCAATTCTTCTGAGTTCTGGCAGCTTTGCAATTTCCAAGGCTTTTGTCTCCCCTAGATCAAATTTTACAAACTCAGTGTAAGCAAGGTAAAAACACAAATTCCATACCCTAGATACAACCTAATCCTAAAAATAAAGTTCCTATTTGACCACTGAGATTAGAAACGGCTAAAAAGGTAAATGAGATTCATCAGTTCACCATTTCAAACATTTAGAGTTCTATTCTATCACACTACACCTCCATGCACACAAAATAACAAGGGATGAGTTCTTGATTTTCTTGTGATAAGATTATACTTGAAAGCAATGTCATTTGGCCTAAACAAAAAGAAAACGAACAAGTTAATACATAGATGGTTAATAAAACCTAGAAAGCCAGAAAGCTTTAAGATTATATAACTTGACAATTGCTTTGAGTGTTCATGGCTACATCTTATCTGGATGGTTGCATCTCTTTTGTTCCACATTCTATATCCCAAGAGTAGCACATTCATGCCTTAAATCATCATATAGTTTGCTACTGAATTCTAGGGAACGATACAAAATACTTGCAAGCAATATTGGTTTCAAACCTACACTATATTGGATTATTGGGTGATTTTGGCAGTATTTCCAAGAAACTTTGCCCTTCTTGCATTCAACTACACCATACAGTCTATTGTCAGGAAGAATTTGTCTTGCCTATCCGTCCGAAGGAAGACAGGATAAGAACAAAAAAAAAACATCAGTTCAATAACATAAAAAAGATGCAGATACATCATACATACACCAAATCTATTAAAAAAAAAAAGATGAGCATACATGCATACATCAAGTCTAAAACAAACATGTACAAAGCTACTTCCAGAGAAGGATTGCATTCCACATTGGTATTTGTGAGTATATTTGAGTTACAAGCTGCAATGATTAGTTACATACTACAACTGTTAAAGATGACTTCTCAAAAATATGATCCATTTTCATCATTAACTTCTTAAAAAGGGAGGTAGATGCCAAAACAGAAATGCTAGAACAAACTCACATAATACCATTACAACAAAGCTCACAACAAACTCTGCCATTTTTACATAGGTTGGATTGCTTTTTTTTTACTTTATTTTAATCAGAACAGGTGAAATTGCTTGGATTCATTTATATAGATGAAAAATACAGTAGCACTAAAATCATAACATAAAAAATCAAAATAGTAGTAATAATAAAAATGACAGTTTAAGTTAAGGCAAATGTTTTTCCTCTTTGAAATAGAAAGAGCTAATGTAGAGCAAGTACAATGAGCGGATTTAAGGAAGCAAAAGAAAGCACAAAACTTCAAGTCTGATTGAACTCATACCTTTGTTTATCCGAACCAATTCCAATTAAAGAACAAAAATCTTTCCGGTTTAGCAAGTATATCTAAACTCATTTAATTTTTTATTTATTAAAAAATAAAGAGTATCTACACTCAATGAGAGATCAAGGCTAATTACTAGTTTGCTTATCCACTAGCTATTTTCATCCAATCCAGTAACAAAACATAAAAAAAGAAGAAGATAGGCATAAAGAAATGGCTAATTGGCATAGATATACCAAAAAAAAATCAAGTTTGCAAAAATGACAATGGGGGGTAGAAATTGCATAGGGGTAGCAAAATGTTAGTTTTGCAAATAAATTGGTCACTTGCTCACCCGGTAGCAGGTAGAACAGGAGGATGGTGTGGTGCAATGTGAGAGGGTGGGTGACACATGTCTAAATGTGAGAGGAATGAGTGAATTTTGATTGGTAAAAAAATAGAAAAGAAAAAGAAAAAGCTGCAGCAATTGGGGAGAGAGAGAAGACTGACTATGACATGCATTTAATGCAAAGGCCATGTGACTTCACAAACATTAAATGTAAGGGGAGCTTTTCATATGGTTTATTCCCGCCTAGGCAAAATGGAGGGAAATCATGTGGTGAAAAAATACGGATTGCAGACAGAGATGGGTGGTCTCGACAAGTGGACATAAAAGAGAAAAACAAAGGATTGTCTACTAGCTGCCATTAACGTGAAGTTCGAAGAAGAAAACCCAGCAATTTAGTTACTAGCCAACCAAAAGAAAATCCTAGTCATCAACAAAATATTTATTGACATGCACAGGAATACATGTGGCAATTGCGTATAATATATATCAATGATCATGGGTAAGTATGGTTTTCGTTTTCGATTTACAAACATGGACTCTCTACATCCTCTCCTTACCCTCAACCAATACTGAGAAGACCAACTTATTCTCTTTCTTTCGCATGGGAGAAAAGAGTGGTGTTACTTACTATCGTGTGCAATGGTCGGTAGGAACGTGAAGGAGGGGGCAATGCTCATAAAGGAGAGCATGCCGTTTGGGTCCGTCAGGAGTAAGATAATAGAGACAAGCAGGTACCCGTCTTGGGGAGAATTCCTTCACCGGAAGCGTCGGAGGACATAAGCAAGTGTGGCGTGGCAAAGTGATGAAATCAATGGCTAGTGGGATAACGGTTCTTTTGCGTAGTTGAATGTAGTATTTTGTTAGTTTGCTTGTAACTCACTGGCACTTTGGGGGGTTTTGGTGGTTTTGAATGTACATAACTGGCCGTTTAGTTTGTTGACAATGCAAATGACAAATGTTTGCGAAATTTTTGCTTACTAGCCAGTATATGAGTTTTCCTTGCCAATAAAATCAAAGTCTATGCCAATAAGATGACAATCCCTGACATATCTTATCTATCTCAGAAATTTCCCATCCTAAGTATATCGACCATTAAACTCAAACGAAATGCGTCATAACGTAGAATTCACAACAACCATCATAACACATGTAAATAAGTGTCAACAATGTACCTTATCAGTCATCAAACACAAGTCATCCAAAAGGTGGAAACGATTAAACAATTAAGACCTAAACCAAACCCTTTTCCAGAGGAAGTGCTAGTGTCGGCTGCACAAATATCACACATCCATTGTAACATTAATGGTTTCAATCACAACATACTTCAACACATAGAAAAAAATTTACAACGATGTATAAGTATAACCCATTGCGATGTATGCTTACTAGCCATTAAATACTATTATCTAGCCAGTGACAATGATGTCTTAGCCGATAAAAGAATAACACCTGACATATTTTATCTATCTCAGCATCTTCCCAACCTAAGAATATCAGCCATTAAACCCAAATGAAATGCGTTATAACGCAACATTCACAACAACCATCCATAATGAATATATAAAAGTGTCCACAACATAACTTATCAGTCATCAAATACAAGTTATCCAAAAGGTGGAAACGATTAAATGTTTAACAAGTACATCAAACACTACGAAGTACTAAAGTTCTCTTCCAAAGAAGCTTTGAATGCCATCTTTGTGATTCTCCTACTCAAAGTCCCGATTTCTTCTAGCATATTTGAGGTCGGTGACGAGGCAAAATTCCTTGATGGAAAACCGGAGGAGTCACCCCTGGTGCTCGTACCATGTCTCACACATCTGAAATACTTTTCCAGAGGAAGGGCTAGTGTTGGCTGCACAAATATCACACGACACGACATGTTTAACATCACCAAGACAAAAAGAAGGCCCTTAATCTGTCCGAGAAGTGATTACAGTTAATACCTTGTTGTTCGACATATTCATATGTTTGACAAATTCACATGTTCAAATAATCTCAAAATGGTAACTGACACAAGTAAAGAATGAAACAAACACCACACATACACAACTACACAATAGTGTCAACAATAAAAAAAACTTATGTAATACACATATGACAACCCTAGAAACAAACCTACATTACTCTCAAATGACATCCTCCAGTGTAACATTAATTGTTTCAATCACAACATACTTCAACACATAGAAACAAACTTACAACGATGTACAAGTATAACCCATTATTAGCATTATATTTTGAAGGCAACTAGTCACTAAACACCCCCAATCTTGAAATCCACAAAAAGTTTCCGATTTCCAAAATAATACGCACTCATTCCGTCTACCATTCACCTTCCCCTTTACCACATCCAACATCATTCCATACCCATCTCAGCAGGACAACAAAACACACACAAAAAGACACAACATCACCATTGTTGCTGGTCAAACAAAAATCCGTGCCAGTAAAGAAAAAATCTGTGCCAGTAAAGAAAAAATGCGTGACAGAAAAATGTATGACAGTAAAAAATCAGTGACGTTAAATATTTTCCCATTCCAAAATCCACCAATTAATCGAGATTTTCAGTTTGGTTCACTCATGTTCAGACCTTCAATTTCAATTTCGTCTTCAGATCCCCGATGACTTCCATGTCTATATGAAAATCACAACTTCCTCAATTTCCCCAAACCTTCCAACTCCCACAAAGTTAGGGTTTCAAAAAAATTTCAATCCGATTTCTCCCCAACCTGGCTGACTATCTACAATAGGACAATCTATAAAATTTTCGAGTTCAATAGAGGGAGGATGAGTACTTAGTTGCTTTCTGCGTGGGCGGGGGATTGTTCTTCTTCAATCACCTTCAAAATTTCTCGGGGGGTGGGGTTTCTTCTTATTCGAAACTCCTCCAAAGCTTCTTCCTTTAATTTCTTCATTGTCTTCTCCCTTATGGAATCGCCTCCCGGACTTCTCTCTCTGTTGGGTGGGCGGCTGAGGGTGGCGGTTCGAACGGTGGTGGTTGGGTGGGCACGAACCGGGTGGGTTCTGGGCTCAATGGGTGCGCCGGAGAGAGAGGGTTCGAACGCAGGTGGTTGGGTGGCCGGAGGTGGCTCGTGGAGGGCGGGGAACGACCGGAGAGAAGGCGGGACGGTGAGGGCTCAGTTCAGCAACCTGTGAAAGGAGGTGATGACCACCGGTTATTTTTGCCAATTTTTGGACCTATTTGCTACTTTTGCAAATTTTAGAGGGGGGGCGTCATTTTTGCAAGAGGCCCAAAGTTTTGGTATATTCCCTATCATTTTCTCTTTATAGAAGTATACCCAAATGATTCTTAACCATTGATAGTTTTATAAATTTAGTAGTTGATGGACTGGATTGCAAGTTGTCTCCCATAGTTTTATAGAAGTATAGATATAAATTTTATAGTTCTATACTACTGTAAAATCTATACTTCTATAAAACTATGGACCGGATTGCAAATTGCCTCCCATAGTTTTATACTTTTATAGCTAGCTGATTTTTGTCATGTTTAATATAGTTCTATACAACTATAAAATCAGTTCTTATCGGATATATCGGGGATATTTATAACCCGCTACAATATTGACGTATTGGTTGGGAAATATCGGTCAACGAGTGATATCGGGTCAATGGCCGATATAACGATCAATATCGGGTTGATCGATATATCGTTGCCTTTGAAACTACGTCTGATGCGGGACCATCCAAGACACCTTCGGACACACCTATACTTGGAGATGGACCTATGATTCGAGCTCATGAGAATGCTGTCATCCTCAAGAGGAAGAAGAAGGCTCCACCATGGGAGAAGGTCCAAAGGTGCAAGCTTGATGGGTCGTTCGTTTTAGAGTCGTTCAGCCGTTTGACAGCTTTTCGACGTCTCAGTAAAATGAGTCGTTCGGATTCAATATTCATCGGATTGGTTCGTGCCATACCTTGTCGGAACGAGGACGAAGAGATCTACAACTTTGCTGTTGAAGATTTTTCCAGATTCGACCTAGAGCTTGGCCTAAAATCAACATCTTGGAGCTGTCACTGTTTTTAGACGGGAATAAGCAAAGTGTGCGGGCGTGCAGGTGGGTGCGCGGGCGTGCGGACTCGGCGCGCGGGCGTGCGCGACGCTGCTGCTGGAATTCGGAAGCTGCTCCACGCGGGATTCTTCTTTGGCCTAAATTTGGCTTATTTCATGTGTTATGTCATAAGGCTTAATTAATAAGTCAACCTATTTTAAGTTATTTTAGGTTATTTAATAATTTCTTTTATTTATTATTTTAATTGATAAATTGGCCTTTTAGGGTTATAAGAAGGTTGGTCTCCATTGTAAAATTCACGTTGAAATTTATGAAAGTTCTCTTTTTGTGTGAAACACATAGAGCGTAAGTCGATCGATTCGTAGCGTGGCTCATCGATTGCAAATTGGTTATAGATCTAACTTGGTTTGCTTTGAGTTCGTCAACCTCGCGAGAGCTTGGTGATCCAGGTAATCACAAGTCCCCTCCTTGTGCCTCCAAGTTGTCCGCTTGGTTGTGTAAGGTTGTAGAGGCGGGCTTTATAGTCGTTGGTATTTGGTTCCTACCCTCTTAGGAGGCCTGGGGTCTTTGCCTCGTTCTATTTTAGTTCGAATCACTCATCTATCGGTCTTTCTATTGTTTTTAATCGAGTCCAGAGTTGCTGCGTTTTTATTCCGTTTAGTCGATATTGAGTCTTTGTTTGTTGTTTTTGAGTCGTTTGCTTCCGTTCTTGTTTTTGAGTCTTGATTGTCGAAGATCGGGCCATCCTACGGCTGGTGTTAGATCCGGATGGCCGAGCCTCTAATACCGCCAATCCTTTATTTATCTTAGCTATGTTCTCCATGAAGGTATTGTACCAGTCGTTTCCCTAGTTATTAGACATTGCAAATAAAGACAAACAAAGAACTATGTAAAAGTTAGAAAATATAAACAGCTCACAATGTGTTTCTCTCACACACTTCTCTCTAATTGGTTATGACAAGCTTGTTGGGGCAATCCGCTTTGGGCAAATCAACACTCAAGCAAGAACTTAACAATCAAAGGAAAGTAATCAAGAGAAAGAACAAAGAACAAGCAACCGACAAGTCACAACACAAAAGTATCGAGTCGAAAGGAAGGAGTATCGACTCGATATCGACCTGGAAAGCTTGAAATCGACCAAAATCGAACTCAACAGACACTGTACCGAGGCTTTACCGAGGCTGGAGTGGGTCGGTATGGGGTCGGTATGGGCACTGCAGTACACGACACATAAAAATAGGAAAAGAAAATGAAAGAAAAGAAAGAAAAACTTGGATTTTTACCTCTTTTTGATTTAAACCCTTAGTATGGATGTTGTAGTTGCAAGGTAGGGCTTAAAAAAAAATATGGTTTGGGAGGTATGTGTTTGAAGGTTGTCGACTAGGGCTATAACAAATTCACCAAAATTGGTCTTTAAGCTTTCTTGCACTAGATACAATCCTTCTCTTTTTTTTTTTTTGAAGCTTACTTTTGCCCCTAGTGAATTTTATGCTCCTAGGTCAAAGCTTTGAATGTATTCTTTTTTTTTTTTTGAATTTTTTTCAGACTCTTTTTTTTTTTACTAATGCAAGAAACTATCTATGAAATAAAAGGACTCTTGAAAATTTAAACTATGGTGAAAGAAAAATAAAATTTATATATCCCTAATGAAATATATATATATATATATATATATATATATATATATATATATATATATATATATATATATATATATATATATATATATATGGGATGGTTTGGCTAAATTTGATAAGTAGATCTATCTAAGGCCTTTTATAATTTATGATAGAGAAAAGTAATTTAATCTACCAAAAATCAAAATTAAAAAGGCAATAAAATAGATAAACAAATAGGCTAAGATAGAAAGCAACTAGGGTTAGGAATACCCTTATATTTGGCTTGAAGGCTGCCGAACTAACACTACAAAAAATAAACAAATTAGCTACACTTGGTAGCTTCGGCAGGGTTGTACCGTAGCAATTGATACCCTTTTGCTACGGGATTAGCCACGGTAGGCATTGCATCCCCAAAAAAAATCAGAACAGTAGCTTCGGGTGATGTTGCCGTAGCTACGTACAATTAAAATAAAACCAAACTCAAAAATTAAAACAACCTATCTATCGCTCCATCAGTATCTCTCACGAGTACTCGGCCATCCCCAAGCCCAGAGCTCTCGTGTCTCCCCGTCTCCTCCCTCCAAGAAGTTCCCGGCGGCGAAGAGTCTACAGCGAAGGTCGCCGGTCTCGAAGGTGGCCGGAGACTCTCCTACAGCCGGCGGCAAAGACTCGTGTTTTCCGTCTTCTTCCCCAAGCTCTTTGTCATCTAAGCTCTCGTGTCTCCCCGTCTTCTCCCCCAAGAAGGTACTCATCCTCGTCTTCTCCCTCCAAGAAGTCAATCGGCGGTAAAGACTCTCGTGTCTCCCCCGTCTTCTCCCCCAAGCTCTTTCTCATCCAATTAAAAGTAGTCGCTTGAACTGTTTTGTGGGTTAGCCGATTAGGGTTTAATTTGGGGAAAGTGGTCGGGTTTGGTTGAACCTTTAGGGTTTGATTGTTCTGAAAAGAGTATGCTCGAATTTTTTCCGAGTTTGTGTAATTTTTCTCTTCCTGATTTCTCAGATCTAGATTTTGTTCAATTTTTTTTTATATACAGTATATATTTTGCACTGTGTTTTGATGTAGATTTAAGAATGGAGGTGGTGAATGAGTTAGGGCTTGATACCATTTAGGGTTAGGTTTAATTTGGGGAAAGTTGTCAGGTTTGCTTGAATATTTAGGGTTTGATTTTTCTGAAAAGAGTATTATCGAATTCTACCATATTACCTGTTTTCATCCTATCTGCACTTGGCTCCAAAACAAGATTATCTGAACTGCAACGTTTACCTTCACTTTGCTTGTGAAAATCAGTTCTGGATAATCTCCTTCTTCTTCACTTTCTGCTCCTGATTCCTTCTCTGTGCTAATTCCAGTATTTTGTTTAGTCTGCAGCTTCTTCTAACTTCAACATGTATTGTTTCCTGGTCTGGTTGTTTCTGAGTTGCCCTTCCTTTGCCTTTGGGAGCTAATTTTCTTTTCTGTAACACTTCTTCCCTTTGCTTCTGTTTAGGATCCTCCTCAGCTGATACACCTGTAGGTACTTTATCCACTTGAGGTTCTGAATCTGCTAACACTTGCCACCTATTTTCATGCTCAGAGGGTACTTTCTTTTTCTTCCTTTCCTTCATTTCTTTAAGCTCTTTCTGAAAACATTATAAGCTGCAATTTCTGTGTTGCTTCAATTTCTAATGAAAAAATAGAATCTGCTCTTTTCTGGAATGCAAATGTTGCTTTTCATTTTCACATTTCATAGATGAGTTTGTCAGGTTTATATATCCTCTGTTAATCAATTTGTGTTTACAGATTACCCAATCTGCCTGAAGAAGAAAAGAAGAAAATTAGCCAATATTGCTCAAATCAAAGGTGAAAACTTGAAAACAAAGAGGTACTTTAAGAATTAAAGGGTGGAATTTGATTTCAGTATTAGATTTACCTGCTTATTTAATTATATTATTCAAGAGATGATTTAGACCCCCATTTTTTATTATAAAAAAAGTCTTCTTGTTGAATGATAAATGCTTTTAATTTTGTGTTATTGGGAAACTTTTGGTGTTTTAATACCTAGCTAGATCTCTTGTCTTTGATTTGTTTATTTTGTTAACCTAGTTTGCAATATATGGCTGGTGGATTGATCATTTTCTGTCATCTTCAGTGAACTTTTCTACATTGGTTCTTTTCTACTCCTACCCTCTCTGTTCGAATTAATGGAATTTCTCACCTCTTGTTCTTGTTAATGGAATAATATATTTTTTAAACCTTACACCCTATAAGCTTGCTTTAACTGTGTACTGCAGGGAGTTACTGTTAGTCCTTGATTCCTTGTTAGTTTAACCATGAAATTGCTCTTGCATTTTGCTATATTCTATGTAATGTTTATATGTTTATGCATTCCTTCTTTGTTATTAGTTTTTATCCACTTCAACAAAGTATGAGTAAGTTTCCACCTCAATAAATTATGAATATGATTAAGCTAACATAAATATTGAGATCCCACTTTAGTAAATTATATTCTATGTAATGTTTATATGTTTGTGCATTGTTATAGATAAACTCACCTTATATATTAACAAACACGAAAAATATGTTAGGGTGAGACTAAATGAATTGTTGTTGCTGGAATGTTTATATGTTTATGCATTGCTATAGATAGAGACTAAATGTTTATATGTTTATGCATTGCTATAGATAAACTCACTGTATATATTTCGATTATTTTCTAATTTGTGTTGCCTATTAAATAATAAGAGTCGATTTTCACCTAGCTATTATTCAATTATGTAGTGATTAAATGATATTGATTTATACTCATCTTCCAGTCATTCAAAGTTGGTTTTCTTTGGTAGTTTTTTTCCTCATATATACATGGATATTCATAGATTAGATGTGATTTATGTGACTCTTTTCCCTATTTAGTCTCAGGTGATCATGCTTATTTTTGTTGTGTAAGCATACATGCTTATTTTCCCTACTGTATGCTCATTTTATTTGCTTTGTGCAGATCAAATTAGGAAAGGTATTATATGGAGAAATTTGGCACTTTAGATCCAGAGATTGATAAAGTTAGAAAAGATGTAAGTTTTATGGCTCTTGTGGATAACTCAGTATTTAAGTTTTAGTAGATTAAAATATATAATTAGAATAAATTTAAGGAGTACCAACAGTTAAGGTTGATACCTCTTATAATCATTAAAAACAAAGTTTGTCAAGAGAATCTTAACTCTTTTATTGAAAGAGGGTTAAGAAGAAAAGCACAAGGTTGATGCCTCTTACAATCCTATAGGGCCTTGTCGCATTTTATTAGTGGCAAGTTATAGTATCCTTGACAATGTTTGTCAAGGATAGTAGCACATGGATACGTAAGCTGACATTATAGTATCATAGGAAACAGAGAAAAAAAAAATCATAGGAGACAAAATTTCATTAGTGGCAAGTAATAATCCTCTCTTGTTGTCCATTTTGCTTAACTTAGAGCTTCAATCTCAAAAGCAGGACACTGTAATACAAAGTTGGATGGGAAATCTCAAGATTTAAAGGCTCCAGGAAAAAAAGCTAAGGGAAATACAATCTTGGGTGACAGCGAGACAATGGAAGGGAAGCTTCAGGTTCAGGAAATGGTGGTCCTTCACAGAGGTAAATGATTTTGAATAATATTTATTTGATAGAAAACTGAACAAATATATTTGGAAACTTTTTAATTTGGACATTTTGAGGATCTCACTGTATTTGCATTTTTTTTGTTTGGATTTTGTTTACTTTCCCAGTAATATCAGGATTAAACTGTCCATCTCTCTCCGGAACACTTTCTATATCATTGCTGCTTTGATGTGCTATTATTGAGTTTAAAAGTTATACTTTGATTGTGTTTAATTATGATCTTTTCTCTGTCATCACTAGTGCTGAATGTGGAAGTCAGTCCATGGATGCAAGTGATGAGAATAACAACACAGAATGTCCCCTTCTAGTTTGCAAGTGATGAGCTACCAAAATATCTTTCCTTTTATTTCTTAGCTTTTGATTTTGAACATCAAAACTTTATTGATTGTAATTGCTGGATTTTGATAGGTTCAATGACTTTAGTCTGCCAGTGAGCCCTTCTTGTCTAAGTTTCACGCAACTTATAGCTACTAATAATATTATTATTTTGTTATATTTCACTCAATATCTCGACAGGCTTCAATATCTCAGCAGGCTTCAAATTGAAGGAAGTGAGGAGATCTGAAGACAAGATCAGAAGGTTCAGCTTCAACATGTGGACACTGGAGAATACTTGCACATCCATAATAAGAAATATTCCCACATAGCTGGTGGACAACAGGAGGTAAAACCATTATGTTATTTAGATGGTTTGGTTTTATGTTAGATGGATAAAATATGTTGGATTATTATTACTTTAATTTGGGCTGCAAACTTGATCCTCCACGTTATCCATTATCTAGTTTAGTTGTTGAATTTGTGAAAGTTTGGTTATTATTAATTAAGAGTGAGATGCTTGCTTTTGGTAGGTTGCATCAGGTTGACTTATCCTTGCTCATCCATTTTTTTCCTCCAAAAATATCTTTACAACTAGAGCTTTTACATCCAAAGTTTCAGAGTTTCAGACTTGCATTTTGAAGAACCATGGATGAAGATAAAGAAGAAAATTATAGATCTTGCCATTCCCATGTATCAAAGTGGAGAATTATAGGCTATATGGCTACTTATCGACATATTATGTATATTTATTGTATTTAAATTATGTATTTTTTGACATTTTATGTTGTATGTAAGTACTAAATTTTGTATAATTAATTAAATTAATATATGGGTAAATTGTGGGTATTATTTAATTTTTTTTATATAAATATTGGACTTTTTAGCTCGGGTCTAAAGAATCCGGGCTAAAAAGCATTATTTTTTTTATTTTACCCCACATTTTAGCTACGGCTAGCTGCCGTAGCTTAGCCGTCGCTAATTTTCTTGCTACGGCTATTTGTCGAAGCTACCAAATTTTGCCACCCCAGAATTCGCCACCCCCCCATTTGCCGTAGCTAAGCCGAAGCTAGATGCTTTTTGCCACCCTTTGAAGGCATTTTTCCACGGCTTTTTGCCGAAGCGAATTTCATTTTTTTTTGTAGTGTAAGAATTTCAATTCTTTCAACCACGTTGTCGGCTGAGCAAAAGAAAAAAGGCAATCAATTCAAGCAAGAATTCAACCACGTACTACTGTTGCCGAATAGAATTTTCAATGGAAGCTATGGTCTCGGCTTGGAATATGTTTAGGGCTAAAGGCAACCACAACAATCACAAACAAAGATTAGTACCAATCAAATTTAAAAATTCAAGAAATAAAAATCAAGAACAAGAAAGACTATTTTTTTTTTGTAGTTTTGTGTTTATGAATAACAAAAGACACAATTTGATGTCGGAAACCTAAGCTCTGATACCAATTTGATACGGGGTTAGCCGTAGGATGGCCCGATCTTCGACAATCAAGACTCAAAAGCAAGAACGGAAGCAAACGACTCAAGAACAACAAACAGAGACTCAATATCGACTAAACGGAATAAAAACGCAGCAACTCTGGACTCGATTAAAAACAATAGAAAGACCGATAGATGGGTGATTCGAACTAAAATAGAACGAGGCAAAGACCCCAGGCCTCCTAAGAGGGTAGGAACCAAATACCAACGACTATAAAGCCCGCCTCTACAACCTTACACAACCAAGCGGACAACTTGGAGGCACAAGGAGGGGACTTGTGATTACCTGGATCACCAAGCTCTCGCGATGTTGACGAACTCAAAGCAAACCAAGTTAGATCTATAACCAATTTGCAATCGATGAGTCACGCTACGAATCGATCGACTTACGCTCTATGTGTTTCACAGAAAAAGAGAACTTTCATAAATTTCAACGTGATTTTTACAATGGAGACCAGCCTTCTTATAACCCTAAAAGGCCAATTTATCAATTGAAATAATAAATAAAAGAAATTATTAAATAAACTAAAATAACTTAAAATAGGTTCCTAAAATAACTTAAAATAGGTTGACTTATTAATTAAGTCTTATGACATAACACATGAAATAAGCCAAATTTAGGCCAAAGAAGAATCCCGCGTCCAGCAGCTTCCGAATTCCAGCAGCAGCATCGCGCACGCCCGCGCGCCGAGTCCGCACGCCCGCGCACCCACCTGCACGCCCGCGCACTTTGCTTATTCCCGTCTAAAAACAGTGACAGCTCCAAGATGTTGATTTTGGGCCAAGCTCTATGTCGAATCTGGAAAAATCTTCAACAGCAAAGTTGTAGATCTCTTCGTCCTCGTTCCGACAAGGTATGGCACGAACCAATCCGATCAATATTGAATTCGAACGACTCATTTTACTGAGACGTCAAAAAGCTGTCAAACGGCTGAACGACTCTAAAACGAACGACCCATCAAGCTTGCACCTTTGGACCTTCTCCCATGGTGGAGCCTTCTTCTTCCTCTTGAGGATGACAACATTCTCATGAGCTCGAATCATAGGTCCATCCTCAAGTATAGGTGTGTCCGAAGGTGTCTTGGATGGTCACGCATCAACGTCGTTTTAATTTTTTTCTTTTTTTCTTTTTTTTTTTGAAAAAATCATAAAAAGAGGCTATTGCACATTTGCTGATTTGCACGAGTACAACCTGTACAAGAGAACCAGGCTCGGTCTAGGGTTGCGATTTGTGAAGATGCCCCTTGCTGTGACCCTACGAGAGGCGACTGCATCTTCTCTGACCACCCTTGCTTCTCTCCGACCACCTCTTCTTCTTATTCGGCCCGGCGGCAAAAATCTGGTTCAGGCGTTCATCGAATCAGTGGTGCTACGGTGCCTTTGTCCGCTTCTTCTCCGGTTGCCCAATTCGTCCATGCTTCTTCTCCGGTCGCCGTCTTTGGAAACGGGACGCCTCTGTCTAGCTTCTTCTCCGATAGTTCGATCGTCCCGACTCGCCCTTGCATACATTGAACAGATGGGTTTCAATTTGAGGGGTTCAATACTTGAATGGAGTTTCAATTTGAGGGTATTTGAAATGCATTACGAGGTATTTGAATGGGGTTTCAATTTGAGGGTATTTCAATTTAAGGGTACTTGAATGGGTTTCAATTTGAGATTGAACGAATTTTAGTCTGCATACTTGAGCATCTGTTTGCTTCAATTGTTAATTTTTTTTTACAGTATGCAAACAGTTGGAGTTTGTTACGAAATTCGTAACAAACATCTAGGATCATCCCGTAGGATGATGGAGTACAGCTCCTTAGTAAGAGGAGATGTAGATCTAATACAATCGATAGCTTTTCTAGCTACGAAGTCGGCTACATAGTTGGCTTCTCTAAAACAGTGTTTAAATTGTATAAAGTCGAACTCTTGAGCCATAATGATGATCTTTTCAACTTGATGGATGACTTCCCATGGAGTAATGATCTCTTTGCTTATTGCTTTGATGATGGTCTCGTTATCGCTTTCAATGATAGCCTTCCGGATCCCTTTACTTCTTGCACGCTGGATGCCTACAATGATAGCTTCTGCCTCTGTCTGTAAAATCGTACCTCTTGATGTATTTTGAAAGAATACATCTAATAAACCGCTCTCCGAGTCACGAATAACTCCTCCCACTTGGCAAGAGCCCGTGGGCTTAACCGAGCCATCTATATTAATTTTATAGATATTGCTCGGTGGTTTAGTCCACCTAATCTTATTCCTATTAGTACTTTGAGTGTTAGATACTTAGATTTGTTTTCCGCTTCTATTTGCGAGTTCCATAACTTTATATTTGAGATAATCTCAAAGGCTAAATTGATTGTTGAGTTTGGATTCTTATTTTTAAATATGTAATTGTTTCTAGAGTCCCAAATTGCTTGCCATATAAATCCTAACTCTTTTATCGCTGATTTATTACTATTTTTTTTTTGTATCGGAGGATATCCTTAATATCTTCATTGTACTCTTCTCTAAGTATTAGCTTTTTCCCACTTGCATTTTCATAGTTTTGAATGAGTTGTCTAGCAAAATTGCAGTTGATGAATAAATGGGTTGCACTCTCATTTGCACTATTACAGAGTGAGCATTGTGCTTGTTGATAGGGTCTATTTTAGTCGTATAATTGCATATTATATTATGACATTTTCATGCATATTTTACCTATTTTATAGTTAATTTATATTATTTGTTATTCGGAGTCTACACACGTATTTTATTATAATTCAGGTATTTTGGAAGAAATTTGGAGATATTGTTCGGTTGCCGTTACCGTGAGCACAAGAGCTTAACCATATTTCACAAGGATGATTGGGCCAATGATTGCGGGCCAAACTACAAGCTGTTAGTATTTCAATCGGACCGGGCTAAATAGTAATCAAAGGAGGGGAAGGAGCCACGTGATGACGTGGTTATGCTGCTGTTTAATTATGCTAGAATTATTATTATTATATACTATATAGTATATATTTAGGATTAAATTAGATAGAACATTACATATTAATATTATATATAGATTAGTTAGATGAGGATATCACTTCGATATATACAGATTCATACGGCTTATGCCGTGGAGGAGGACCGCATAGCCGACTACCGTAACATTCCTCTAAACCTAATTGTCTTTTGTCTTATTTTTATGGAGATCTAAACTCTTCCGTTTCATCTATGAATTGAAGCTTTGATTTGATAAAGTTGTGAGATTTCTATTCTTGTTCTATTCCTATTGATTCGTATTGATTCTTTTGCGAATATTGTTGATTTCTTCTAGTCCGTACAACTAGTTGAGATTATTGCTAGGATTTTGTAGATTCCTCGTAGCGAACCTTAATCCATAGTAGCAATCATGCCTTTTTAGGACTCGTAGGACTAAACTGGTGTGTAGAGAATCAATTATATGTTAAATGCTGACTCATAGCTTGGTGTTGCATGTATCCTGGTTAATCCTTAATCTTAATGCTACTATTAGGTTAAATCTTGACCGTGTTAAGGTTATCTAATTAGTAAGGGTTACTAGGACTCGTAGGACTAGTAATTTACACAAGATCAGGACAGGAACAATATTATGATGAAAAGAGAACTTGAAGAAGAATCAAGGATCAACTATTCAAATTAAAGTGGATATTTGTAGATGAAACTATTCCTTTAATTGTTATCTCCGTCAACTTGTTCATATATTTAGTTATTTTCTTTCTTAATCTCATCACACCAAAACCCCCTATTTTCTCTTAATTGGTAAATAAACTTAACATAGGAATAACTTGATTATCTGTGGGATCGACTCGTGCTTATGTTGTGAGGAGGAAATCGAGTATGAAATATAACGAAATAGATCAAACCAGATTCAGGCCCACGCAAATAAATACAAGACTCCTCCAATGCAGTAAGAGAAAGTCAGGATCGAATCCACGAGGAAGCACGTCAGCAGTTCTCAGGTAGCTGTAAATTCTCACAGGCAAAGCAGCAGAAAGACAGAAACACAGAAAAGAAACAGAAATAAAAGCAGAAAAACAAAAGCAAAGAACGAAGCAAAACAGAAAATAAAGCAAAGACAAAGCAGAAAGTAAATCGAAGACACAGAAGCTACTCGAAGTCGAGTAGCTGTCCTCTAGATCGACTAAGGTAAGTCGACAGCAGAAAACAGAAACGAAAGCAAAACAACTCGACAGACAAACCAACTCGATCTCGACCACACCTACTCGAGATCGACAAGCAATAGTAAAAGACAGAAGCTGAAAATCGACAACAGAAGAAAACTCAACTCGACCTAGACCAGTCCTACTCGAGATCGACTAGGCTGTACTCGATCTCGACAAAGCTCTCCTCTATGTCGACAAGAAACAGAAACTTTAAAATGCAAATTTTTGAACAAAACTCAGAATTTCGACAGAAATAAATCAATATGATAAAAGACTTCCAAGGCCAGGGTTTCAACACCACAACGATAACCATGCAAAATAACACACAAAGGCACAAAAGATCATGCTTTCCATCAAATAACTTTCGTCATTAACAAATAGGCATATAGAGGCTTTCGCATAAACCCTAATTGTTACTAACCCTTTTTCGCATAATTAATCCAAGTTGCATTAAGATCACTTTCGCTTCAATAACACAAACAAGGATCACCTTCAACTCTCGCAAAAGAATCATGCTCATAGGGATAGAAGATGAATTGCACAAAAAGATCTGACCTTTATCGCGTTATCTCACATGGCCACCGTCGGGCTCACCCCAGCCCCAGAAGTGGGTGGACTACTCACGCCTCATTGCAATAGCAGACATTGATTGATGAAAAGAACTAAATTTCATTAAAACTAAATTCAAAAGCCTTTACAATCCTGGCATTCAACTTTCGCAGAAAGCCAAAACCTTAAAAACCTTAGAATTCCTAAACTCTATGTGTAACTAACTAATTGTCTGTGACTTGGAATGAATAAAACTGAGCCCCCTAGGGCCTTATTTATAGGCTTCATTCCCTAGCTATTCTAGGAAAGAAGATATCTATCTCTATCTAAAATTATATCTAAAACTTGAAAGGATAAATAAATTGTTTTATGGAAATAAATTTAAAAGGAAAAGATAAAACTAAATAGATCTTGTCTCCTTGGATAGAACTTGATGGAATCGGATAGAATTTTCTTCCTTCGCGCCCAAGGAATCCCAAGTCTACTCGGACAGGTCTTCGTCGAGAAGTTTCTGGACACGGCTTTACTCGACTTCGACCACGGCTAGTCGACCTCGACAAGGATGGTTCGTCTCGGCTAACTGGTTCTCGATGTGGCTCGGTCTTGGCTCACGGTGCTCGTCGACCTCGACAAGGCCTTGTCGACCTCGACAAGGCCTTGTCGATCTCGAGTAGGCTTGGGTCTTCGACTAGGTCTCCTCGGGTGGCTCTACTCGGCAAGCTCGGATCTGGACTCAGGCGCTCGTCGACCTCGACAAAGGGTCCTCAAGATCGACTAGAGTGGTGCACGTCTGGTCGAGCAGGCTTCTCCTCGGCAAGGACACGGACTGGCACGGTGGGTCTTGTCGATCTCGACTAGGGTTTGTCGAGATCGAGTAGGGTTGCTCGGCGTCCTCGTCCTCAGCTTCTCTCCTTGTCGACTCCGGGTGTGGCGTCTGGGCTTCGTCGATCTCGACTAGGGCTTGTCGAGATCGAGTTGGGTCCGGAGCTCGGGTTGGTCTGGCTCTCGATCAGGCTCTGTCGACAAGGCGGTGCTCGGACACGCTCGTCTATGTCGACTAGGGTCAACTCGAGATCGAGTTACCCTGACTTTCAGCTTGGTTCCGCTGCTTTGACCTTGGACTTCTGTAGCGGTTTTCCGAGCTTTTCCGACCTTCTGTAGAATTGCTGTAAAATGCCTCGATTTCTGCGAATTAAACAGAAACTGGTGTAGATTCCATAATTTTGGCAAATAAACATAAACTACATAGATTCTGTACTATCTAAACCCAAATGAATGAAATGTATACAGAAATCGATATAAAAGTTACTGTAAAACATGGCAGATTCAGCTCACAACAGCTTACCACACTACATTAGTTAGGTAGGTTCGAATTTACTTTGATACGGTTAACGCGACTAAAAACCGTCCATCACTGGTACTTTATTGTAATGTTTGTTTAATCTCTGGGTGGTTGGTAATCCATCTATCATTATCTTCCATATCAGGTTTTTTATCCTTGGTGGTATATCAAGCTTCCATATCCACTTGCAATCCTCCATATTTCTATTATTACTATTTTGATTGAGTAGGGTAGTTGATTTGGTTGAAAATCTACCATCCTTTTCAAGTTTCCATACTAATTTGTCGCAGGTATCCCAAGTGGGTATTTGAATTTGTATAATCTGATCAATAATATGACTTGGGAACAATTGTTGTAGGATTGTTAGATTTCATTGCTTCTGATTGTTTATTAACTGGGAGACTTTGAGATTGGTATTTTCCAAACTTTGGTATTGACTTAGGTTGACTCCTTCCAGCCATGGGTCCCTCCAAACATTTATTTGATTTCCATTGCCAATTAGCCATTTGATTCCAAAGTTAAAATTTTCCCTTAAGGATAATAGTCTCCCAAATTGCCAAGATGTATTTTGGTTATCCCTTTCATTTATATCCCTTGTGTGTAAATATTTTTCTTTTATTATTTTTACCCACATACTAGAATTGTCTGTATGAATCTTCCAAAGAAGCTTCATCTGTAAACCTTCATTTAAAGATTCTGCTTTTCTGATTCCTAGTCCTCCATTTTTATTTTTACATATTGATTCCCAGCTTATTAATGGTGTATATCTTTCAGACTGTAATTTGTTCCAAAAGAAATTCTTGTTAATTTGATCTATTTGGTTAAATATTCCTTTTGGGAGTAAAATGTTCTGCATAAGGTAGTTTGTCTTTGAGCTGAGGTTAGATTGGATTAAAATGGTTCTACCCGCTTGAGATATGGAGGAGGATTTCCATTTAGATAATTGTTTTTTAAGATTTTGTAATGCATCTTCGAAGATGCAATTTTTAACCCTTCCATTGACTAGGGGTATTTCGAGATATTTCTCAATTGTTTTTGATATGGGGATTCCCATTTGAGATGCTAGGGATGTAGCTAGTGGTGGGTTAACATTTTTTGAGAATTGGATAGAGCTTTTGTTGTAGTTTATGGTTAATCCAGAGATGTTGGCAAAATTATTTAGGGAGTTTTGAATAGTATGTAAGCTCATGTGAGATGCTTTGGAGAAAATTATGGTGTCATCTGCAAACGTAAGGAAGGGTATCGGTGTTCCTTGCTTAGTTAGTTTGATGCCTATTAAGGCATCTTCTTTTATTGCTTCATGGTGTAATTCTCTTGCAAGGCTTTCCACTACTATTACAAATATGTAAGGGGCTAAAGGATCACCTTGTCTAATTCCTCTGTTTGGTTTGAATTGGTTACCGGCCGTATTGTTGACCAGAACTGAAAAGGTAGTGGTAGTAATGCATTTCATTGTCCAGTTGATCCATATTGGGTGGAAACCCATCTTTTTTAGGACCACTTCTATATATGACCAGTTGATCTTATCATATGCTTTTTCCATGTCTAGTTTTAATGCCATCCATCCCTTCTTGCCTTTTTGTTTAGTAAAAGTATGGAATACTTCATGAGCTATTAAAGTGTTATCTTGTATTGATCTTCCTTCTACAAAGGCACCTTGGAAGGGGTTTATAATTTTTGGGAGAATTTTTTTAATTCTATTTGCTAGAATTTTGGCTATAACTTTGTAAATTGTATTACAAAGGCTTATCGGTCTGTAGTTATTTATATTTTGTGGATCTTCAACTTTTGGAATTAAGGCGATAAAGGTTCGGTTTATTTGTTTTAGGATGCTACCAGAGTGGAAAACGGATTTGATTGTTTTGCAGAAGGAATTACCCACGATATTCCAGTAATTTAGGTAAAATTCTGGCGGGAAACCATCAGGACCCGGTGATTTATCTTTTGCCATACTAAGTAGTGTGTTTTTAATTTCTAAATTTGTTGGGTGTTTTATGAGTTGTTGGTTTTCCTCTACAGTGATTTGTGGTTGGATGTTTTTGATTGTTTCCATAGTAATTTTTCCTTGTTGCCTCCCAATGAATCTTTCAGCCATTTCCTCAGTAATTTGGTTTGTTATCTGTTGCTGGTCAGTTATAATTTGACCTTGTTTGGTTGTGAATGAGTTCATTCTTCTCTTAAAATTTCTTATTTTTGTATTTATTTGGAAGTATTTTGTGTTTTTATCTATTAGATGTATATGTTTAATTCTTGCTCTCTGTTTCCAGAATGTGTAGTTAAATTCTAGCATTTTTTTCCTTTTATTTTCTAAATTAGATAGTTTTATTTCTTGGCTTGAAGTTAGGGAACCCCAGGGGAGTAGTTTTTGCAATTGCATTATTTCAGGTTCTATTTTTTGAAGCTGTTTTTGTATATTATTATTTTGGTTTTTGGACCATTTCTTAATATTTCTTTTTAGTAATTGTTGCTTCTTCATAAAATTATAAGCTTGAGATCCATGAAATTTATTATGCCATACTCTTGTTATTATATCTTTCATTTTTTGTTGTAGAGTCCAAGCCATCTCGAATCTGAATGGTGAACCTTTTTTCTGGTCTTTTGAGCCAACTGCTAAAGTGATTGGACAATGATCAGAGGAGGAGAAGAAATGGTGTTGAACTCTTAGATTGTTGAATTTAGTTACAATATCTTGATGAGCCAGAGCCCTATCTAATCTTTCATAAGTATTGTTTGTGGACGAGTTGCTCCTCCTCCATGTGAATATGGATCCAATATAAGGTAGAGTGTGTAGGTTAAGTTCTTGTTTGATATTAAGTATTCTTCTGAATCTTGATAAAAATGGAGTATTACCTCCCATTTTTTCTATGTCTTTTTCTATATCATTTAGGTCTCCAATGATTATAACTGGTAGTTTGTGTTTGTTCACAACTGTAAATATTTCTTCCCAGAATTCTTCTTTTTCACGTTCTATTGATGGTGCATAGATGAAGAGTAGTACAAGTGTAAAACTGTCAATTGTTATTTGGATCATGTAAAATCTGTTACCAGATTCAAGAGCTTGCATATTGTTAAGTATAAGGCTGTTTTTGTATAGGATCCAGATGCCACCCTTGTGACCAATTGAACTTATTGAAAACGCTTGATTAAAGCCTGTGCCTTTTATTTGACTTTCAGTAGGTGCAACTTCTGTTTTAGTCTCAGAGAGTGCTAAAATGTCTAAGCTATTGTGACATCTGAGTTGGTTGATTTCTTGGAGAAGGAGGGGGCGTTTAGTCCCCCTAACATTCCAATAACCTATCTTAATCATAATTGTAATCTTTTCTTTTGCCTATTAGGCTGTTATAGTTTTGGCATTTTGATTTGGTTTCCACTGGATGCATAGAATCAAGCTTCCATCCAGACCAGGGGAGAGCAGTATTTGTTAGTATAGAAATTTTTAGTAGAGTTCTGAAGCACTTGAATTGATAGTTTCCTTGTACTCTTGTTCGATCTAGCCATACAGCTAAATGATTCCCATATAAAGGTTTAAGCTCAGTTGTTTGGTTTGAATGTTGATGAGAAAGGTTGGGGTGGTTTGCCACCACTTGACCCATGGGTAAGGCAGTGGGGTGCAACCAAAGTTTTGGAGTTGTGAGAGAATACATACCTTTAATTTGCATTATAGAGCATCGGCTATATAATGCACCAGAAAAGCCACCAATCCAGCACTCAAGATCACAATCCATAGTAAGGCAGACAGTAGTAAAACTATAGATGGATAAGTAACAATAGTAGTGGTTATGCTTGAAATTAGAGATAGAGATTTTCCTGGATCTGAATAACCACACGACACAACGCAAAGTATCCAAGTCCCAGAGTGATAGCAATAGAGGCTTTCCTTCATCAAGAAGATTAAGGCCACCATCAAAATTGTTCTGACAACACTCAATCAGCTTTTTGTTTTTGCAATCCATGTTCAAGGCTAGCCAATTCCTATCAGCCATATAACACTTCTGTATAACCGAAATAGAATAGGAAGTAGCATCACAGTAAATAAGTACGGTTGAGACATAGCGATAATCCTCAAGGGAAGGAGAGAAAAAAGGGCCACACTTGTAATTACATAAATGATAACAACAAGATAGACATGCAGATGACAAGACTTGCAGCTTAGTCATAGAAATCGAATGATAGAGTAATCTACAATGAGCTGCAACATTGATGGTAGTCAGATATTTAATTACACTACAAGTACTATAAGCATTCATGGAAGTCTGTAAATAAACATAGTAATGGAAATCATGAGGTAAAATAGAGTTATATGGAAGATTCAAATTCAGGCGTAAGATAAATTCATGTGCACATATATCAAAGTCGAGATTTAGGGCGAAAATCTTATCTGTCCAGAGGCCTTGGCTTCTCTCATGTCTAGAAGGTGATTGAGAGGCTGAAGAACCCCCACCAACATCGCCCTCCTTGACATCAGTTTGCGGAAGAAGTTCTATCATTGGATTGGTATGCAGATGAATCCAGTTGCATGCAAGGATGCGAGCCTGCAGGGAGGGGAGATTTAGACCAAAAACTTTGAAATTATAGGAGATTGACTTAAAGGGTTTGTACTGATTTTTAGAGTTTGAAATTTTGGTTTTATAAGGGTTTGTTTTTAAATTTTTGTGAAGCCTGAGAGAGGCCTGTTGTTTAGATTGGAGGGTTGAAGAAATGGACTGGATTCCGGCGGGGGACCACATCAACCATGACAGCCGGCAGAAGCAAAGAAACCTCAGGCGTAGGGTATGGTGATGGATGGTCAGATCCGCCGGAGAGGGGAGGTTCTGAAGATGGTTTGTTGTTCCATGGGAAAGGGGAAGGTAGGCACAAGCGTCCGCGACGCCATGCCGGAGAAGAGAGAGAGGATGAACGCCGACAAGGAATATGCGCCGCCGCCAGAGGAGCTTTCGGTGGAGAAGATGAGCACCCGCACACCACTGGGAAGAAATCTGGGGAGGACAATGACGGAAGGGAGAAGAACAACGCCAGGTAAACTGGAGCAGTCGGCGACGAGTAGAGCCCAGATCCCTTGAACCAAGCCGCCCGCACTCATCCAGATCCAGAAATCGCCATGAATCAGCGAGAAGGCAGCCATCCGACCAACACCGACTGCCACAAGATCCGCGCAGGAGGGAGGCGAAGCAAGGAGGACCAACTTTCCATCTCATCTTCCATTTTTTGCTTCTTCTTCTTGCTTCTTTTTTTATTTTGCTCGAGATGAATTTCCAATCACCTATCCCACTCTTAGAATTCGGGTTATGGATCTTATGATTTTGATTGAATTGAGACTGCAGACGGATTTGCAGATGGGATTTAGGATGAGAAGGATTGGTGTGGCGGCTAGGTTTTTGTTTAGGGTTCTTCATCACTCTTGCTTCAATTGTTAATTAATACAGTACAAGAGTATGGTTTCAATTTAAGTACTATCATAAATTCTTAGTTTATTCTAATTACTTGTGTATTTTGACTTGTTAATTGTCAAAACTCAAAACTATTTAGGTATTTTGATTATTAGGACTCTACCAAATTAGTGTTGCGCAAAGGAATTTTAGTCTTTATGAAGTTCTGTTTATTTCTTCAAGTGCATTTGGTAATTTTACAATTTATACATTAATTTTTTATGTGTATTTTTAAATTTTGAAGTATAAATATAATATTTATGGTTAAAAATTAGTGAATCCGATAAATCCGATATATCCCCGATATATCCTTCTTACCCCCAACCGATAAGACCCGATACACGATATTTAAACCATTGAATATAGATTAGTATTTATTTGAATTAAATTAAAATTGTATTTTTTTTGAATATATAATAAGTATATGTTGCATCACAATTACGTCACATTATTTTTTTTTTATACGGAAAGAGTTTGGGTGGGCTGGCCCTGCTCGGCGGCATTCTTGCGGATGAGGTCAAGAAGACCAGGATCATTTTCAATATCGACTCCTCGGGCAAATTGGCTAAGATATGCAACCTTATCCGCCACTCTATTGCCCATACGAGGAACATGGAAGAAATCTACTTTTTCCACAGTCGATAATAGGACTTGAGCGTCCGAAAGTATTAGCTCGATCTCCCATGGGCATTTCGATTTTGTGATTAAATGGTCAATGATTATCTTGTTGTCACCTTCAATAAAAAAGCTTTTTAATATTAAGTTGCCGAACTTGCTGTATCCCTAATTGGAGGGCTAGGGCCTCCGCTTTCAGTGGTGTTTGTTTGCCTAACCGCAGGTGTTGAATAGAAATTGGGTGGTCAACCCAGTCCCTAATTACAGCACCTGCAGTGCTTTCGCCATTAAAGAGGGTAGAACCGTCGAAATTAAGTTTTAATGTGCCCCGAGGAGGCTTGCGCCAAGCTATAGTTTTTTGTTTTCTTTTTCTTGGGTGATGGCACCCCCGAGCTGGGTGAATGAATTCCCCAAACTCAGACTCAGTAGCAGATGTTTTATTCCAATTATCCATATGAGATTGAATCATACGTAAGGCTCTATCCTTGTTTGGTATTGCAGTTTGCTGAAATAGGTATTAGTTCCTGATGTACCACGTCGTCCACCAAGAAAAGGCGAGTTTGGGTAAATCAGTAGAATTTAGGTTCTTCCCTAGAGCAGAGATAATGGGCTTAATATCCCGGGATTGTGCAATCAAACAGTCAATATTTGATTGGACTTGGTACGAAAGTTGGTGGGAAGCTTTGATGAAGGGGCATTCCAGGAACAAATGAACCTCATCCTCAGGCGCCATATTACACAATGAGCAGGTGGACGGGACAGACGAGCCCCTATTGGATAACCTAGTGGATGTGGGGAGCCCATTCTGGGCTATTTTCCAAAGAAAGTTCTTCACTTTTGGATAGGGGTGTGCAGAAAAACCCAAAACCAAAAACACGATACGAAAAAACAACAACACGACACAAAAAAACCCGAAACCGAAAAAACACGACACGATAATCACACGAACCGAGAAAACACGACTGCAAACGGTTCGTGTTCGGGTCGGGCAAATCGCCTTGTCGAATACCCGACACGAACCGTTTAAATTTTGATTTTTTTTTTAATTTTTAGGCTGGGTAGTATAATACTAGTATAAACAGAATCCTCTATGTATCAAATAACTCCGCTAGCCCAATTGGTTCCAAGTAAGTGATTATTTCGGCTCTTGTAGTGAGACCCGGGTTCGAACCCCCTCTTCTCCCTTTTTATTTGTTTTTCCCAAACAGTTTTTATTGTCCCTTCTTAACCCTAACTCAATTTTTTTTCCCAAACAGTTTTTATTGTCCCTTCTTAACCCTAACTCAATTTTTTTTATCGTAGAGAGTGACAGAGAGGCAGAGAGTCGCTCGCAATTCACACAGCAATATCAGGTTAGCGCCTCCCTCTCTCTTCCTCCCTCTCCCGTGTGGATCGATTCACACGCCATTGCCATAGCCCTTCGTCCCTTCGACATTTGATTCATTCAGGCAATCAGGTTAGCACCTCCCTCTCTTTTCCTCCCTCTCCCGTGTGGATCGATGCAAAGAAGACACGAAAGTGAACCCGAATCGCCAGAAATCAAAGTGTAGAGAGTTAAATCGAAAGCGAAATATGAGATTTGAGAGACTTAGGGTTAGGGTTCGTCGGCGTCGCTTCTTTCGGAATCAGATTCGCGCCTCCCTCTCTCTCTCTTTCCCACTCGCCCTCCCTCGCAACTCTTTGTTCTCTCTGAAATCGGATTTGCAACCCCAAATTCAATTCCGGTACTGTTTCTTCTACCACCGTCGAGGCTGGCGGAAGTTTGGATCCGGTGGTAGACTGGAAGAGGAAGCGTTGTCGGCCACCTTATCTCTCCTACATGGTACAGTAGCACAGGGACAGAACACACAAGAAAAATAAAAAAAGACACTTGTTTCGTTTCGGGTACCCGGGTATCCGACACGGAACCGAATACCTTAACCGTGTCGGGTACCCGGGTTAAGTCATGTCGAGTACGGTTCGGGGAAGTTGGGCTTAACGGTTCCGGGTACCCGACACGATTAACCGGTTCGTGTCGGGTACCCGGTTATGCACACCCCTAGTTTTGGAGGGACATTAATCTTCCATATCCATGCATTACAATCCATGTGTGGTGCTAATGAAGTTGTTATCAATCTATAAGCACTAGCAGTAGTAAACCAACCTTCCCTATCCGGACACCAATATAGGCGATCTTGCATAGTAGAGGCAGGAAGGGGAATGTCGAGGATCTCACACACTATATCCATAGGAAGAGAAACCTTGAGTTTTTCTTCCCACCATTTACCCCCCAATATATAGTCACTCACCTTTTCGTCCTGATTGTAGTTCAGGGGGCAATCCTCCCTGATCGACAGAGAAGAGGTAGTGATCCAATTATCTGCCCAGAACTTAATTGATTGCCCATCACATACATACCAGATAAGACCTTTTTTGAATTTATCAATTAAGGAGGACAGCTTGAACCATTGCCAGGAGCAAGACCCCGAGGTCTTGTAATCAAAGATGTTGGCCGAACGCAGGTATTTATGTCTAATTAATGTCACCCATACATTACCGGGCTCAACCAGAATTTTCCAAAGTAACTTCATCTGGAGGGCCACATTCATGTCGCTGGATTTCCGTATCCCCAGCCCCCCAAACCGTTTCGGTTTGCAAATCCGGTCCTAGCTTATCAGCGGCCGATACTGAAGATCCTTGTTCCAAAGGAAAGAGCGGTTTATCTGGTCGAGTTCTTTGTGCAGAAAAGCAGGGATCATGAAATTCTGCATAACATATAGCGGCTTAGCGGAAAGGTTTGAATTTATTAGGGTGGCACGTCCTTGTTGTGAGAGGGCATTGGCTCTCCATTTTGTCAATTGTTGTTTAGATTTACAGATGATATCTTCAAATGTGGTTTTGGTCACCCTTTCGTTGATAATTGGACAGCCTAAATAGCACTCTAAGGAATTCACATTTGGAATATTGAGGCGGGTGCATAATTCTAGGATCCTATGGTTCGGAATCCCTTTCGTAGCTTGAAAACTAGATTTGTTGTACTTGACCTTTTGACCCGACACTTTACAATAGGAATCAACATACGTCACATTAATTATAATACTCCATATAAAGTTTTAACGATTTTATGATTTTTTATTTACGAATAATAATTATTTATTTATTTGAGTGGACTAATTAAATATAATTAGTCCCACTACCCACGTACCACTCACGATATTTATTAAATATTATATATAGGGTGTTGCTAGATATACTGCAAATACAGATTAGCAGATGCATGTTCTTATTGATGTGGTGCCACATTTTTATTGATGTGCAGGGGACACAGGAAATTAAAGCCTAAATAAGATATAGGGTATCACGTTCATATCGACGTCCACTGCGTTCATATTGATGTGGTATCCTAAACCCTAATTTGCGCTATATATATACCTTTGGATTTGAAGGCCTGGTTCCGTTGGGCTATTTAAATAGTCAAATGGATGAGCCTATTTCCATGCCATTCTGATTGTTCCATGATACACCCAACCATTGTTCCTTACACATGACATTCATACAAATTAAATTTCAATGACAATCAATTGATATTTCATGGCATTCAAAAGTTCCCCCATCCCACATCTACCGTCTACCCCAATTTTCCATACCCTTTAAACACATGCACATCATCAATTGTTGTCTTTCTATGACCTATTTTGTTTTCCATCAACATTTGCACATCAAAAAAGAAACAATATGACAATAGAAGCTCCCAAATCTTCCCCACCTCGAATAAGTTAGGGTTTGAACAAACTGACGCCCAATTTGTCCTCAATCGAGGGCAAACCTTACATTGGGTGACCATCGATGACCATCGATCTATAGAGATTACATACCTAAGAAAGAGAGATTGAGTGCTTACTTGGTCGGATTTTTCTTCTTCTGTCAACAGTCATTACCATTGCACACAACCGCACAGAACTCCTCCCTTCCTCTTGGTTTTCTTTTCGTCGATGACTCTCTCTCTCTATGAAGAATGTCTTTTGACTTCGATCTTTCATCGCCCCTCTCTCTCCCTCGCACTCAAATTCGTTTTCACAGTCTCCCTCTCTTCAACCTCCCTCTCAATGGTGTAGGTTAACTGTTAATATGCCTTGAATTGGGCTTATTATTTGTTTTGGGTTTAGGCCAATTGTCTGACTAGGGTTTCATGAGGCACTATATATACTCATAAACCTAACAAATTGTAACCTAGTTTCTTGTTTGCCTCCATAATAAAGATCCATATTTCTATGCCCGTGGACGTAGGTAACACACTGTTGCCGAACCACGTTAAATCTCCGTGTCTTTCTTCGCCGTTATCATTCTCGTTATAACAAACTGGTATCAGAGTTTGGTTGTGATTTCTGTCGAGAATGATGTCTGGATTTGTGGTGAAGATTGACAAGTTTACTAGAAGAAACTCTTTCAGTTTGTGGCAGATAAAGATGCGGGCTTTGCTGAAGCAACAAGGTTTATGGGCACCGTTAACCTCCGACAAGAAGGGGGCAGATACAACCACCGCTGAGTACGGTCTTCTGGAGGAGAAGGCTCATTCGACGATTATGTTGTGTCTCGCAGACGATGTCATAATAGAGGTTGTTGATCAGGAAACTGCTGGCGGCTTGTGGCTGAAGTTGGAGAGTTTGTACATGTCAAAGTCTCTGACGAACAAGTTGCTTCTGAAACAACGGTTGTTCGCGCTACATATGCAAGAAGGTACACAACTCAGAGATCATCTTGATCAACTCAACACGTTATTACTTGAATTGATCAAGATGATCTCTGAGTTGTGTACCTTCCTGCATACGCAGCCCGAACAACCGTTGTTTCATAATCAACTTGTTCGTCATAGACTTTGTCATGTACAAACTCTCCAACTTCAGCCACAAACCGCCAGCAGTTTCCTGATCAACAACCTCTATTATGACATCGTCTGCGAGCACTACTACAAAATTGAGCAAATAACCCATAGAATATAACCCGAGCGTACCATCCACGGGCTATAAAGTTGCAAACTCGAAAAAAAAAAGACTAGAATAACCTTTATATACCGGAAAGGGAAATATCCGGTGTTTATAAGGGCTTTTTTTAATCAAATAATCCTAAGCATGAACGCCCGAGTTATTATGTCCTAAGAAATCCAAACCAATTCCGGGTTATTTAACCCTGTTTTATTTTAATTTAAATCCATAAGGGCGATTAATCGAGATATCAGATAGAGTCATAGAGACAGAGTGCACCTCCTTCTTTCTCTCTCCCATTTCTCCACTCGATCCCTTTCGACTCAATTGCGTCATCGCCGTTCCTCTCCTTATGACGTCGGGCGTCCATAACTCTCGGATCCCTTCCGACTCAACTGCGCTCCCCTTCTCGCTGTTCGATTTCCACAAGGTCGATCGTTCAATATAAGCCTTTCTCTGACATGCCCTACTGATGACATCAACCAATTTGGGGTTTTATTGTCGGCTACCGTTCTAATCTTGTTGCCATCGCTCCACCACTTCTAGTGTTGCCACTTGCCAGAGTACTGCATCAATTGAAGAAAGCATCATTCGAATACTGTTGCTGCTAGAGAATACATAAGGTATGTTTTGTAATACTTTGCTTACTTTTTTGTGTTCAAATTTATACCCATTTAGGTTTAGGTCTGACAAAATAAGTGAATTTTTGTTGAAATTTTGGTTACTTTGGGCTGAATTTGTGTGGATATTAGTGTATGTGTGTCAAAATTATGGTTAACGATAAGTAGGAGTTGGTATTGTAATCCCCACTTTGAGTGGCGCCTTGTAAGCTGTAAGGAATTAATGGAGAATATGAAGTGTTTGTAATTGTACTTGTTTGTCATCCTCCTTAATTAATTTCTTTAGAGAAAATGATAGGGAATATACCAAAACTTTGGGCCTCTTGCAAAAATGACACCCCCTCTAAAATTTGCAGACAACTTGCAATCCATTCCATCAACCACTAAATTTATAAAACTATCAATGGTTAAGAATCATTTGGGTGTTGAATGTCCTTTTTACTCTCAAAACATTGAATTTGAAATTATTAATTTTTTCTTTTCAATGTCCATTTTCGTCCTTTCATCTAAAATCATGTACAGGTCTCTCCTCTACCCCGCACCCTTTCACCGAGTTTACAATCCACTCTGTTGCCGGGTGTGCTTTCAGGAACCCACCTCGGGGCCGTCGTTGGATTCCACCTTATGCTCTTCCCGTCTCTCATCAACAAATCCACATCCATCTCTATCCTTGGTCAGCCAGGCCCAGCCCAAGGGGTAGGCAAGAGGGGCGACCGCCTAGGGCCCGTGGATTTTAGGGGCCCATAACTTGGAATCTATCTACAAAAATATTATCTATAGAAATAATAACTGGTTTGTCCAAATAGCTCAGCTGGTTTGTATGAGATAAGTAAAGGGCCTTTTTGAATGGGGACCTGGTTCGATTCTCCACACTCCCCTTCCTCTTTCAGTCTTTTTTTTGGTGTTTTTAAAAACTTAATTAATTAATCACCTCTTTGAAACATTTTTAGCATTTCTTCAAATTATTTAAAAAAAAATCAAGTGCATCGAAATTTTTATTTAGAATTCCTAAAAAGTACTCTTAAAATAACCTATGTTGAGTCTTGAATGAAAAAACTATATCTTAAAGTTTGATAGCACTAAATATATTGCTTGTGTTTGTGAGTGCCTCTAAATCTTTTACTTCTTAAGATCTTTTTTCGTATTTTATATGTAGTAAATGTGATTAAATTAAGTTAGAATTTTATTAGGCGATAAAATATATTAGATTATATGAAAATTCACATTATTGTACTAAATGATTTATTAATACACGACTTTTCAAAACTATACTATAATTTGTAAAAGGGCCCAAATTTTTATTTCGCCAAGGGCCTAGATATTGATAGGACCGGCCCTGTGGTCAGCAGCCGCCCTTACCCTTCCTTACCCTCATCAGTGTCTCTTATACCCCTTCCTTTCTGAATCTGTCGACAAATCCACCGCAACCTCGGTTGGAGTTGACCAGCAACTTCCTTCGACTCCTTTGTTCGCTCTCGTGGCTGTTCGGTCTCAGAAATTCACCACAATCTCTGTCGGAGGCGAGGACGGACCAGCCAACTTCCTCCGCCTCTTCTCTGTTCGCCCTCGTCTCTGTTCGGTCTCAGGCTGCGCACGAAAACTTGAAGAATCATCAATTCTCGCCTCCTGATAGTCGTGTTTGATTCGTCCCAGGTAACTGAACTTCATTTATATTGAAATTCTACCCCTTTGTGTTCTACTTTTATTTATATTAATAGGGTTTCAATTGATTTTTATTGGTGTATATTGACCCTGTCCTAAGCTACCCTATCTCAGTCCCGCTCTCCAATTTCGCCTGCTTTGTCAACCAGGTCACCTCTGATTCCTCGCCACTTGTTTTCATATCTATTTTGTTAATTGTTGTTTCAAAGATTTAGGTCAAATATTAATTCGTCTTAATAAAAGGTCACATTGATTCTTAAATCTTGCATTCATCTTGCCTTCCAGTCCATTTATAGTCTCATGGTGTCGTCTCTTTTGTTCTGTGTTCTTCATACTTCATTTTGGGCATTTCCAAGTTGCATGGTATTTTTTATAGGGTAATTATATTTGGTACCCCCTTAACTTATTTATATTCTGCATCCTGCCAAAGTAACAAATCATGTGGCACCTCGAACTTTTACTTTAAGTTCTTCAAATATCCTATTTTTATTGTCTCATTGTGTGATTTCTTCTGTTCTCTGAATTCTATACTTCTTTTTGTTCATTTCCACCTCGCTTGTTATTCTTTATCTTAGGAAAATGTAGTTTGGTACTGCACATCCGAGTTGTGTTGGAAACCTGAATCGATCTGCAATTTGAGCTTTGAGATGGAAAATGTGGAGCGAATTTTGAATGAGGAAAACCCAGGAGAGTTTTGTATTTTTGTCTTTCTGTTCATTGAATTACAATGATGATGACGATGGCTTATAAAGCAAATGAGAAAGAAAACTGGGCCGACCCATACAAACAACCCGAACAAAAGAATTAAAGGCCCAAACTAACGTTATAACCCAACAACCCCTGTCAAGATCAAGACGGTGGCTCAACGACGCCGATCTTGCGAAGAAGTGGCCGGAGATGGATGCCGGGAATGTTTTTGGTCAGAAACTCCGCCAGCTGAGCATGAGAAGGGACATGTCCTAGAGTAATAAGACCCTCAAGCAACTTCAGACGAGCATAATGACAATCGATCTCGATATGTTTCGTCCGCTTGTGAAACACAGGGTTGCGGGCGATATGGACAGCGGCCTGATTATCGCATTTGACCGGAATCGGAGAAATCCCAGGAACGCCAAAGTCAGTTAATAACCGAGTGAGCCAAGCAAGCTCAGTACAAACCCGGCAAATGGACCTATACTCAGCCTCTGCTGACGAGAGAGAGAGAGACACTCTGTTGCTTCTTCGACTTCCATGAAATCAAGCAAGCTCCCAGAAACACAACATAACCACTCACAGACCTGCGAGAGAACGGACAACTTGTCCAGTCGGCATCACAATAAGCACGAAGAGTGAGTGGTTGTGTTGATGAAAGCAAAAGCCCCTTTGTAGAAGTTCCTTTGAGATAGAGCAGGACATGAAGAGCAGCATCCATGTGTGGTCGGCGAGGACAATGAAGAAATTGTCTGAGAAACTGGACTGTGAAAGCAAGGTCGGGCCGGGTATGAACCAAGAAATTCAATTTCCCAATGAGGCGTCTATACTGGGTCGGATTGTCAAGCAACAAACCCAAATTTGGAGATAACTGGAGATGAGGATCCAAAAGGGAAGCGACTGCAGGACCTGAGCATGGAAAGTCCAGGAAAATGTCGTTGATGAAGCGTTGCTGGCTGAGTAACAGACCTTTTGCAACTGAAATAAACTCAATTCCTAAGAAGAAACTTAAACTCCCGAAATCCTTGATGCGAAACTCCAGGTCCGGAAATAGCTTAAGATCCTGAACCTCAGCAGAATCACTTCCAGTGATTAAAATATTGTCTACATAGACAGCAAAAAACACACACAGTCCCTTGTTTTTGCGAAAGAATAAGGAATAATCGTTATGCGACGACACATAGCCACGATTGATCAAAGCATGAGAAAGACGCGCGTACCACTACCGAGAGGTCTGTTTAAGCCCATACAGGGACTTTCTCAGTCGACAAGCCAAGTTTTTGCCATGTATATCCAGACCAGGAGGAATTTTCATGAAAACTTCCTCATCCAAGGTTCCATGTAGGAATGCGTTGTTTACATCGAGATGCAAGACATGCCACTTGTGATGTAAGGCAACAGTGACAAGGACCCGAACAGTTGTCATCTTCACAACTAGGGAGAAAGTCTCATTATAATCTACACCCTCTTGTTGTGTAAAGCCCTTAGCCACGAGGCGAGCTTTGTATCTCTCCACACTCCCATCAGCTTTTCGTTTGATTTTATAAACCCACTTACAGGAAATAGCACGTTTCCCTCTTGGTAGCTCAATAATTTCCCATGTATGATTAGCATCTAGAGCTTTAAACTCATTGGTCATAGCATCTTGCCAAACAGCAAACTCGCATGCTTCATTAAAAGTAAGAGGCTCATGATCTAGGAGCTGAAGAGCTGAGACAGAAGCAGAAGGAAAATCAAAGGTGGAGGTGAGTGTATGAAAACACACCTCTACATCAGAGCAATGAGTGCACACATATTCTGACAAATAAGAAGGAGGATGATGCTCTCGTGCTGAGCGTCGAGGAGCAGGGAGCAAAGGAGCATTACTCAGAACACCTACATCATGATTAGCAGGCATTGATGGAGGAGGGAAATCAGTGGTATCATCCACAACCAACTGTGAGGGAGAGGTAGCCAAAGAGAAAGAAGGGTCCTCAAGTTCTGTAGAAGACAAGACAAATGAAGAAGTTTTATAGGGGAAAGCGTCTTCATGAAAAACCACATCTCTAGACACAAAGGCACACCTTGTCTCTAAATTGAACAGCTTGTACCCCTTTTTGCCCCTGGATAGCAGGATGCAAGAAGAGGCCCTTGCATCAAACTTATCTCTTCCTTGCTGAAGGGTAGAAGCAAAGCACAGTGATCCAAAACAGCGCAGATAATCAAAGGTGGGAGGCTTGTTATGTAACAGTTCAAATGAGGATTTCATTTTTAATAACCTACTTGGGAACTTGTTAATGAGGTGCACTGCAGTGAGCACACTGTCACCCCAGAAGCGCTTAGGTAATCCGGACTCAAACATGAGGCTCCTAGCTACCTCAAGAATTTGTCGATACTTTCTCTCGACAACCCCATTCTGCTGTGGGGTAGCAGTACAAGACTGCTGGTGGACTATTCCATTGTCCAAAAGAAACTGAGCATGCTCGTTACTTGCTCCCAATTCAAAGGTGTTGTCTGATCTGAGCATGTTGTTGCAGGAGGATGGTCAAGTATGAAATAAATATGAAATAAAGTTCAGACTGACTTCCCTGTCTCAGCAAATAAATACAAGACTTCCTCCCGTTGTAGTAAGAGAAAAGTCAGGATCGAATCCACGAGGAAGCACGTCAGCAGTTCTCAGGTAGCTGTAGATTCTCACAGGCAAAGCAGCAGAAAAGACAGAAACACAGAAACAAGGAAAATAAACAAAAATAAAAGCAGAAAATAACAAACTAAAGCAAAGCAACAAAGCAAAACAGGAAATAGCAGCAAAGCAGAAAATAAAAGCAAAGGCAGAGGGCTACTCGATCTCGACCACAGTTCCTCGAGATCGACAAAGGCAGTAAGACAGAAACTTGAATCGCAAATTCGAACCCAAAACTCAGAAATTTGATAGAAATAAACTCAATATATGAAAAACTTCCAAAGCCAGGGTATCAACACCACAACGATAACCATGCAAAGTAACACATAAAGGCATAAAAGATCATGCTTTCCATCAAAATAACTTTCGTTATTAACAAATAGGCATATAGAGGCTCTCGCATAAACCCTAATTGTTACTAACCCTTTTCACATAATTAATCCAAGTTGCATTAAGATCACTTTCGCTTCAATAACACAAACAAGGACCACCTTCAACTCTCGCAAAAGAATCATGCTCATAGGGATAGAAGATGAATTGCACAAAAAGATCTGACCTTTATTGCATCGCCTCACATGGCCACCGTCGGGCTCACCCCAGCCCCAGAAGTGGGTGGACTACTCACGCCTCATCGCAATAACAGACATTGAATGAAAAGAAATAACTTGCATAAAACTATATTCAAAAGCCTTTACAATCCTGGCAATCAACTTTCGCAGAAAGCCAAAACCCTAAAAACCTTAGAACTCCTAAACTTCTCTGTGGAACTAACTAATTGTCTCCGAAATTGAATTGTGTGTGACTTGGAATGAATAAAACTGAGCCCCCTAGGGCCTTATTTATAGTCTTCTAACCTTTGCTAATCAAGGATAGAATCTTCTATCTCTATCTAAAATTATATCTAAAGCTTTAAAGATAAATAAATTGCTTTAAGGAAATAAATCTAAAAGGAAAAAGATAAATCTAACTAAGGTAAGTCTTCATGATGTTGATAGATTTCCCTCCATGGATAGAACTTGATGGAATCGGATAGATCTTCGGCCAGCTCGACTTCCTTCTTGCCCAAGTAAAGCTAAACCGAGTAGGACTCGTCACGACAACGCGTTTCTGGAAACTGGGTCTACTCGACCTCGACAAAGGCTTGTCGATCTCGAGTAGAGTTCGTTGTCTCGGCTAACCGGTGCTCGATGTGGCTCGGTCCTGGCTCCTGACGCTCGTCGACCTCGGGTAGCCTTCGTCGACCTCGAGTAGGCTTGATCCGTCGACTAGGTCTCCTCGGGTAGGTGTTCTCGACAAGCTCGGACCTGGGCTCTGGGCTTCGTCGATCTCGACAAGGCTTCGTCGAGATCGAGTAGGGTTGCTCGAGGGTGGTTCTCTGATGGTGTCGACTAGAGCTCCTCGGCATGGACTTGGTCAGGCGTGGTGGCGCTTGTCGATCTCGACAAGGCTTTGTCGAGATCGAGTAGAGGTGTCCGGGTTCTCGTCCTCGGCTTCTCGGTTAGCTTCTCGTCTCGTCGACTCCGGGTGTGGCGCTAGGCTTCGTCGATCTCGACTAGGGCTTGTCGAGATCGAGTAGACTCCGGACGTCGGGTTGACTCAGCTCTTCTTGATCAGGCTTGCTCGACCAAGGTTGCTCGGCTACGCTCGTCTAGATCGAGTAAGGTCTACTCGAGATCGAGTAGTCTGGTTCCTCGGCTCGATTCGACTGGTTCCGTTGCTGCTTTGACCTTGGACTTCTGTAGTGGTTTTCCGAGCTTTTCTGACCTTCTGTAGAATCACTGTAAAATGCCTCGAAATCTGCGAATTAAACAGAAACTGGTGTAGATTCCATAATTTGGCAAATAAACATAAACTACATAGGTTCTGTACTATCTAAGCCCAAATGAATGCAATGTATACAGAAATCGATATAAAAGTTACTGTAAAACATGGCAGATTCAGCTCACAACAGAGCACCTTAATCCGCTTCCCAAACTGCCTCTCAGCAAAGGCAAAAAATTGCTTAATAGCAAGAAATGCGATAGACTTGGTTGGAAGCTATTGCACCCAAGTCGTTCGAGTAAAATCATCAACTAAAGTAAAAAAATATATGAAATTATCATAAGTGGAAACACGATATGGTCCCTAAACATCATCATGCACTAATTCGAAAGCATCAACTGTCTTTATTGAACTCAAAGAAAATGGCAATCGTGCTTGCCTAGCACGTGCACAAACTGAACAAGTTCTTAAGTAAAAAACGCAATTGTTTGTCAAAGTCACACAAGGAAGTTTACATAACCTGTGAGAAGGCAAGTGACCTAGCCTCTTATGCCAAATTGAAGCATCCACTGCAACCGGCAATTTATTCAGCTTAGAAGGAGAATGAGCAGCAAGTCTAGTTTGTGAAGAGAGCCCGAAGACAAATAGATCTTTGACAAGTTCACCAATCTTCATAGGAGTCATCATCGAAGGAGCCTGCAAGTAGCACCCAGTTTCAGTGAACAACACAAAGCAATGAAGCTCCCTGATCAGCTTCCCTACAGAGACCAAATTGCACACAAACTTTGGAACAAAAAGAACATTATGCAATTGAAGGCCTTGCATAAGATTGATTGTTCCTGCTATAGTGATCAAAGTTGTTTCGCCTGTAGGTAAAGTAATTTTAAAAGGGCGAGAGAAAGCATAGGTGCTGTGAAACAGACTCAAATCACTACACATATGGCCACTGGCGCCGCTATCAATAATCCAAACTCGGCCATCAAGAATCTGTGTAGAGAGAGTAGTACATGAGAAACCGGCAAAATCATCAGAAGCAGGTTCCTTACTCTGTGAAAGATTGGAGCCAGAAGCCTGTAATAACGCCACCAACTGAGCTATCTGTTCCTTTGAGAAATCTGGCTTCTGAGACTGTGAAACTGAACCTGCAAATCGCTTCTCAGTGCCTTCCTTTTTCATTTCTCTACTGCCCGGATAGTCTGGAGGAAATCCAATAATGAAGAAGCATCGGTCTATGGTATGATTAGTTTTCTTACAGTTAGTGCAAAACAATGGCTTTCTATCACCACGATATTTGTCAGATCCCGACTTGTCAAAATTGAATTTTATTCCTCTTGATTGAGGAGCACCAGATCCAGAATTAGCAGCAGCATTAGAATTAAATCCAGGGCTCTTAGTGCTAGCGGAATTGCCAGGTGCCTTGACATACATCGAAACACCATCAACCACACCAGATCCAGATCCCGGTTTCCCCTCTCGCTGGTTTTCTTCTTGAGAAATTAGATAATAAACTCGATCCACTTCTGGCAATGGATCCATCTGAAGAATAGATCCACGAATTGAAGTGTAAGAGCTATTAAGCCCCATGAGCAACTGAATAGTTTTCTGATTTTCATCATACTGAGAGGAATTTGCTACAAATCCACAATCGCATTTTTTACAGGAGCAAGAGGACGAATTCTTCATACTTTCTAATTCGTCCCATAGCGATTTGATTTTTGTGAAATAGGAGGAGAAAGAGCTTGTACCTTGAGTGCTGCCATTCTCCAAATCCTTTTCCATCAAAGGCAGGAGTAACCAGGATCAATCCTGGATGATCGCTCGGATGCAAATAATACGGATCATGTGGATCAACCTTCACCTGTTCATAAGGCATTTCGAGCGGGAAAAATTCGAGCACAAGACAAAGGCACAGAAATTGTAGATCTGCAATCAACACAAGCTCAAAATACTAGATCGAGCTCTGATACCATGTTGGAAACCTGAATCGATCTGTAATTTGAGCTTTGAGATGGAAAATGTGGAGCGAATTTTGAATGAGGAAAACCCAGGAGAGTTTTGTATTTTTGTCTTTCTGTTCATTGAATTACAACGATGATGACGATGGCTTATAAAGCAAATGAGAAAGAAAACTGGGCCGGCCCATACAAACAACCCGAACAAAAGAAGTAAAGGCCCAAACTAACGTTATAACCCAACAAGTTGACCCTAAACTTATACTTAGGTTTGCAAGATATCCTATTTCATGACTTCTCGGTAGATCTTTCCTTGGATAAAAATGCCCTCTCATATTTAACATCAGTTTCTTTAGTCCTAGAGAAAAAACCGATAAAGTAATTTAAGATGGTTATTTTTTGTGTGCAAAATCTGCTACTGTCAACATGAAAGATAAGACTATATTAAACATGACAAAAATCAGTTCTTATCTACATTTAGGTATTTCTGGTTTCTGGAATCGCAATGATAAATGTGAGAACATATCATTACTTAATGTGGATATTTCTTTTAAAAAAATAGTCATAAAATAGGACATCGAATGAAGTTGAACAAAATTTGAAGGGATACCACGTGAAATTAAAAAAATACATTGAAAGCTAAATAAATAGAAACATTTGAGCTTACCAAATGGAATCTGAAATTCCCTTTATTGTATTAGGTTTTGGGTATATATTTCTAACATGACTACTCATATGTATGTTTTCTTTTTGTTTGTAACTATAGTATTGACTCTCTACATTTTATTTTTTAGTATCAGCCAGGGCCCAGGGGAACTAGTTACTCTTTGGGTTAACAAAGTTGGCCCTTACAATAACATAACCCACAAGAAACCTACTACTACAGCCTTCCTTTCTGTCATGCCACAGGTCTTGTTGCCCACAGGTGGGGTGGTCTTGGGGAGGTTCTTGGTGCAAATGAACTTATTGATAGTCAGATTGAGATAAAGTTCCAAAGTCTAGAAATTTGTTAAGTCCTTGGTCCTATGTGGGTATTCTTAAGGAATTGATTTATGATATCTGTTGCATTTTTCTAAGGAAATGTGGACAAAGCTATCATGTGCGCGAGCTTACACTTGATGATGCCAAGGTTAAAGAATTTGAGGATGCAATCGGAAAGGGTTATTGGTTTGAGTTCTTCATGGGTATGTTATTTTGGTTTATCATAACTCCTGTTTGAGCAAGTTGTTGAGGCATTTTTTGTCTATGCATCTCTCCCTCACACACTTTTTATAATTTCCTCTACTCACGGCTGTATCGAGCGTATTCATGGTTGCGGTAGATTTGTCGTTGTGAAAGTGGATACAATGACTTGATCTTCCTCATTATGGCATAGAAGCTCTCTCTTTTCATAAATAATGTTGTATGCACAAAAAGAGTGCGTGCAAAACACTCAGAATTATGTCATATCAATCATTGGATTTGTGTTTTTACCAAATTCTAGAAATTGAGCTTCAATTAAGCGTCAAGTGCATGCTCTCTCATTTTTTCCCTTTTGATATATCATTTCAGGATCCTTGAATCATACAATATATACGGTTATGAAAGGATGCGTACCAATCTCATATTAGAAGACTTGTTGCAGGGTATGAACCTCTTGTTGCTAACACTTATTTATTCAGCTAAACAAAGGTCTGGGCCCATTAAAAAAAATGCCATTCTTTTCTAAGATTAGGAGGTCTATAAAAAGCTAATCTAAAATTTTATTTGTACTCTTTCCTTCTTTGATTAATATTATCCATGCAGTCATCAATTAGTAGCTTGATGTGGCCCTTTCTCCTTTCCTGCATGCACTCCATTAGTACATTTTATTCAGCATAGTTTGTTGAATTCTCATAGAACAACATCATTTTATCATAATTTTTTTTTTCAAATAAGAAACTTTAAAAGCTAACTCTTGGTTTGGTTTAAATGCTTGTTAACTACCTCATGAATTGTTCATAAGTCTTTTCTCTAATAATCTAATACTGACTTTTATTTTGTTATAATTGACATGTGGACGGGAATTCCAGATGATTTGCCTATATCGGGTATGTATATGGTATCCTTATCTCCTCATCATCTTCATGATGATGGCTTAGATGGTTACACTTACACAGCTTGATTGTTCATGAACAGGCCTTGTTGGGCAGTGACATTAATTCAGATAAAATTGGCGAGAATGCCAAGCATTTACTTTTAACGCATAAGAATGTCACTATTATTAAGTATAATAATGACAAGGTTAGTTATTCCTGGTTTTGTGGTGTTGATTCTAAATCTCGGTTTACATAGTATTCATGTCAATATCACTCAAGACAATGCAAAACCACTTGTAGCTGGGCGAATGATAGAGATGACATATTCTGTTAAATGAATACCAACCGATGTCACATTTTCCAGTCGATTTGATGTTTACCTGGATCATCCTTTTTTTGAGCATCAGGTGATTTCATGTTTTTAATGACTTATTTTTGGAAGCAATGATTCATCATTCTATTCCTGCTATTCTAGATTTACTTTGGGAGTTTGATGTAATTTTTTCAACTATGCAGATTCACTGGTTCTCTATTTTTAATTCATTCATGATGGTGATATTCCTTACTGATCCGATGTCAATGATATTGATGCGCACTTTAAGAAATGACTATGCAAAATATGCACGGGAAGATGATGATTTGAAACATTTGGGATTAAAATTTCAATACATATATGAATATGAATGCTTTAATATGTGCACTCACTAGAATCAATAAGAGGGAAACAGGGAAACGGAATTGAGGCCTCCCACCACCGTATTGCTTGTTTAATAGTAGTGAACTACTAAATAGAAAGAATTAATTTAATTGTCTTGTTCCTTATTTATTGGAATATGTGTATAATGGTCATTAGTTTTCAAGGATTCATGAGAATTAGTTTAAGAGTCTTGTTCCTTATGTATTGGAAAACCTGTATAATGGTGCATTGGTACCTTTTTTTTTGATTCATGAGTGAATATCTCAGTTGCTTAATAGGCTTTTTGATTGTGTGTGTAGGGTGGGATCAGTCCTGCTTTAGGTAGCATGACGATGACCGGAGGTGGTACACATATGACATAGTTAAGGGAAGTGGGTGGTTGGGTACACTCTTCTTTAATATACATTCATTCTTATTGTTTGGTGTCTTTTGGCTTATACTGGGACTCTAAATTCTAAAGTTAATTATTAGCCCTGAGCTCTTTCATCATTTCATGTTTATTTTAAGATTGCTTCAAATCATTGAGTAATGTTGCGTTTGCATCATTTTCCATAAAATTCAAGCTACCCATGACAAATGTCATACCTTTCACTAAAAGAAGCGATCTGTTTGCCCAAGAATTTCCTCCTAACATATTAGTTTTGATAGTGTATACTGGCATCACCGCATTTTACAAGGCAACCGTTGTAAATTCTCGCAAGGTAAGTAAATGCTCAATGTATGGAATGCCCTTTTACAGTGTGACCATGCTCAGTCAACTTTCTCTGAAACCTTCTCTAAAATGCTTTCATTGCTGTTAAACGAATAAAGGATCAGAAATGATATCCGAGGTGGAGTGAGATGAAGCATGTTTGAATTTTCTTCTTGTAGATCCTTGATTAGGTGCTGGAGCTTCAGGAACAGATGGAAAAGGCTCATGAGGACCATGAGGTTCAAGAGGATTAGTGGGAAATGGCTCCAGAGGCTCGGGATGTGCTCCTTGTTCAAAACTGACTTCATTAGTAAGACCTTGAGACAAATATTCAAGGCCTTGAGATAGCTCAGTAAGATCTTGAAATGTCTCCTGCATATTTCTCGACTTACTCTTTTTTTGATCGTTGGCTTCTCCTTCTGAGTCGCCTTCTTCGTGAGTATTCAAGTTAAGATCTGCAAAACCCTCACTCAAGGTACCGTTATCACTTTCATCAAATAACAAATGGATGCTTTCTTCGACTACTTTGATACGTTTATTGTATATTCGATAAGCCTTGCTTTGAGTCGAATCTCCAAGAAATATACCTTGGTCGCTACGCGCATCAAATATCCCAAGATTATCCTTACCATTGCTATGCACGTAACACGTACATCCAAATGGTTTAAAATACGATATGCTTGGTTTTCTTCCTTTAAAAAGCTCATAAGGAGTTTTCTTTAAAATTGATCGAATTAAACATCTATTGAGAATATAATTTGTTGTATTCACAACCTCTGCCCAGTATGACTTTGACAAATTATTCTCTAATAGCATTGTCCTTGACATCTCTTCTAGGGTGCGATTCTTTCGTTCCACAACTCCATTTTGTTGAGGTGTCCTAGGAGCTGAAAAATTGTGAGAAATACCATATTTCGCACAAAACAAATCAAAGTTTAATTGATCAAATTCTCTACCATGATCACTTCTAATAGAAACGATAGGTAGGTTTTTTAAGATTTGTAAATCCTTACAAAGTTTTGAAAAATAAAACAGAGTTTCTGATTTATCTTTGAGAAAGAAAACCCAAGTGAATCGAGAATAATCATCGACAACAACAAGTATGTATTGTTTTCCTTTGAGAGATTTGACGCGCATAGGTCCACATAGATCCATGTGTAGAAGTTCTAGAGGTCTAGTAGTACTAACGACCTTCTTCTTCTTGAAAGAGCTACGAGTATGTTTACCTCTTGAGCAGGCTTTGCAAATATCATCTGCCTTGAAATTTAGATCAAGAAGACCTCGCACAAGTTCCCTTGACTGGTGTTTACCGAGAGTGTGCATACTTATATGCCCAAGTTGCCTGTGTCACACCCTCGGATCCTCTGATAAGACCTTGAGACATTTCAGATTGGAGCCTCAAATACGATTAGTGTTAAAAGCATAAATGTTAGGGTCTCGAAAGGCAATAAGAATAATATATCCTGTTTTCTCATTTTGCACAACACATTTCTTCTTGTTGAAGCTCACAAGATTGCCTCGATCGCAAAGCTGTGAAACACTAAGAAGATTATATTTGAGGTCATCAACAATATAAACATCTTTAATAAAAATTATTTGGATCAACACCATTGTTACCGATACCGATGATGTCACATTTTCCTTTATCACCAAGAGTAATAGTGCCACTGGATTGCCTTTTTAAATTGTGAAAAAGAAATTCTTTTCCACTCATATGCCTTGAGCAACCGCTATCCATTATCCACGTTTGATCTTTAGTCTTGATGATGTCCTGCAAAACAACAAATCAACCTTTTCGGCTTGACCAATAGATCGATTTGGATCTGTTATGGGGGTAAACCATATTTGGCAACCTTGTCCCTTTAGGAACCCAAACTTGTCTTATCCGTTCATTTAAGCGTACCGAAAATGTGTTTCGAATTATGTAATGATCCGTTCTCCTATAAGGACACGTTTCCTTTACATGACCCTTCTTGCAACAAAAGAAGCACGTATGAGTTCTCCAACTTCCTTTAGCTTTGACGAACTTGGTAGTAGGCTTGACAGGAAAGTTCCTGTTGTATCCTATACCACTTCGATTTAAGGAAAATTGTTGTTCTCCAAGCATCTTGTCGAGAGTGGCTTTGGATCTAGTAAATTGCACCAAGGCGATTTGTTGATCTCGACATTTCTCAGATAATTTTACTTTTTCATTCTAAAGGTCATAGACTTGAGCCTTAAGAGATGAAAGGTTTGCCTTAAGTTCGGAATTTTCCGATCTTAAGGTCTTACCTTCAGTGATAAGATATGTGTTCTTATTGTCAAGATCTTGCAATTTCTGCGATAGCTTCCTTATGCATACTTCTTGATCCATCACCTTCTCTTTCAAAGTGCTTATTTCTCTGTTGCAGGTTTCTTCATTCGAAATCATATTTTTGAGAAATTCAGATAACATAGTAGTAGGGCTAGATAAAAGATTCCTTACCACTCCATCTAGATGTTGATCTTTTTCATCATCTTTTGCCATTAGACAAAGATTGGCATGTTCTTCTTCTGAGTCCGAGTCACTTAAAAGCCTGAGTCACTCCATGCAGCCATCACCTTCTTGTTGGATTTTTTCTTCTTAGCCTTATTTCGCTTCTTGAGTGGGCATTCTTTAACAAGATGGTCTGTTTCACCACATTCATAGCAAGTTAGGACTCGGTTTCTTTTAGAAGGGGTAGAAGACTTACCTTGGTTCCTAGATGATCCTCCGAATTCTTTGTTAGAAAATTGCTTCTTCATTTTGAGAATGCGAGCCAATCCTCTTGTAATAAGAGCAAAAGGATCTTCCTCATCTTCATTCTCGGAGTCCTCAGGTGATTCTTCTTTCTTAACCTTTAGCGCTAAGTTTTTGACATTTTTGGAAGGCTCCCCATCGTCTTCATTGAGGATCATTTCATGGGTGATCAACTTTCCCAATAAATCGTCAATAGCCAGCGTGCTAAGGTCTTGAGCTTCTTCAATGACCGTCACCTTGAGACCCCATTTAGATTTAGGTAAGCACCTAAGTATCTTTCAGACTTTCTCATCATTTTGGAAAGTTTTTCCCAATGAGTCGAGATTATTAATGATCTCCGTAAAACGGGTGAACATTACTTTCACAGACTCATCCAGATTCATCTTAAACAATTCATATTGTCTAAGGTAGATACTGATTTCGGTCTCTTTGACCTGGCTAGTTCCTTCATAGGTCACGACCAATTTGTCTCAACTTTCCTTTGCAGTTCTATAAGAGGAAATGTGATTGAATTCGTCGGTGATCAGCCCACAACACATTGCATGGGCGGCTTTGAAATTCTTATTCGTGCTCTCCAGATCTGTTTGAGTGTATTCATCTTCCGTTTTGTCTACCTTTGTTCCATTGGGTCCATCCTTCTTGGGTACATTCGGCCCTTGCGTAATGATATGCCAGAGCTGTAGATCCTGATAAATGATAAACATTTTCATCAGGGATTTCCAATGCATGAAGTTGTCCCCAACGAAGAGAGGTGGACTAGATACGGATCTTCCTTGACCGAAACCGCCTTGACCTTCGCCTGTCATGGTTAGACTCACAGATAGTAATATCTAAGGTACGTGAGTTAGGCTCTGATACCAACTGAACTGCGGAATAAGCAGATATAAAGCACGCAAATACTCTAGAAGGCCGAAGGGGGGGGGGTTGAATAGAGTATGCAAACTTTTCGCAAACACAGAAAACGTAAGACCTTACCACCTGAAGTAAGACCTTATCTGAGAAACAAAAACGAGTTAGTAGGAAATAGCGAACAAGAAGTAATGCGAAAGTAAAGAGCGGAAAGTAAAGAACACGATACTTGTTAACGAGGTTCGGCACAACCGCTTACGTCCCCGCCTAGGGTTATCCAACCCGTAGGATTCAACACACTTTATTTCACTTTATCTTATGAGCCCTAGATACAACCTCTAGAAGACATTTCCTCTTCTAGACTAACTTCCTATCTAGCAATCCAAGCACACTAGTGAAACAAAGCTCTATGGATACCGAAGTACCCTATACGTTTGGGTAAAGAACCCTTAGTATAACCTAGATGAATTATACTATAAAGCTCGAATGAAAACCTCACACACTCAAGGTAAATACAACACTTAGCGAGGAAAACGATGTGAGATCGAATGCTTTTGCAGGAGGCAAGACTTGCAGAGATCGATATGTGCTTCTGGACTTCTGTGTCTTCTGCAATCTACCTCTTCTCCTTATATAGGTCGGCTTCTTTGATCGTTTGAATCTTTAGCTTCAGACTAGTTGACGAGCGTCGCCACACAACTACCAGGGAGAGATCTTTTGGCCGTTCTAGAACCTTCACTTGATACGCTGTTGAGATCTTGCTAAACGGTTTGAATTACTGGCCGTTGAACACTTGAACATATCCCTACAAAATCTCAGCAAAAGGCTAGAGGATATATGTAAAAGATATGATGGATTAAATCTGATATATCCACCAAGGTAATCTCGAAGAGCTGGAAGCTGACCCAATAGCTTAGTCCCAATCTCGATTCATTTAGGCCCAACAAATATAGGCCATTAAATTCAGATGGGTAAGCTTAAAGGATTAAGAGGTCCAATGTGAGATGGAAGACTTAGTAAGAAATAGGCCCATTAGGAATAGGCCCAATTACACTAAATCCGAGTCATCCAATCTCAGGGGCTTAGAGCATCCGCATCCATGGAACCCAGTTCGGTTCCTTAATTCTTCTTTTTGTTTTTTCTCTCTCCTTAAGAAACCCAACTTAATTTTTTACCCACATCCCTACAACCCACTTTATTATAAACTAAATAATATAAAATTAAAAATAACCCCACCACTTACCTCAAACCCCTCTTTCTCTTTCTTACCCTCTCACCCATGTTCCCCATTTTCTTTCTTTATTGAGTTTTTAAGGTTTCTTGCTAGTAAACCCATCACATCATTCTTTAACAATATATATCCATCCTCTATTATTTTACTATTAGGTTCCTTATTTTTCTTCTTTAAACACCCCAATGTGGGTGCTCTTATATAACTCTTTGAAGCCGTTTGGTCAAATCTTACGAAGCCCTGGAAACCAAGACTTTGGCTTTCATCAACCAAGACCTTAATCCGGTCTTATCATCAAGGTGGAGTTAACAGTTTCATTATTTGTGCATTTTCCTAAGACATGGCTTTGGCGTTCACTAGCATGTCCTTCGTTGTCAATATTATAGGAAAGAGAGAAACAAGTAGTCTTCAAGGAACTTTGAGTTCAACTAATAATAATAATCTTCGAGTTCAGGAAGAGCTTATCTTCAAACCTATGTACGAAAACCCCAACACTTGTAGAGTTCAGTTCACATCAGCCAACTTCATTTCACAAATTGTTTTACTTCTAATTGTTCATTTCCACAATTCCCAGTATCTTGTGCTTCAATGTTTGTATAACCGTATTATCAACATTTGTACCAGCTATTTCAGACAGTTATCATTACCAACATTGTGTTAGATTTAAGAACAATCCTTTTATTAATACTCTGTACTTTGTATTCATATACAATTGTTATTTGTAATTTGTAAATTCATATGTGTTATCCCTTGTTTTAGGGAATTTTACTACAAAACCTTCACCGTGGAAAGCACGGTTCACAATCCTAGTCCGTATAAAATAATTAGGTGTATATATATATATATATATATATATATATATATATATATATATATATATATATATATATATATATATCTATATCTATATCTATATATATATATATATATATATATATATATATATATATATCTATATATATATATATATATTTGACCGTAGACAAGAATTAGACCGACAAAGCGATGGCTTGATGAAACGGTCGAGGACAGCCGTTCACAAGCAATTGTTAAAATCTGAGATCTAACGGCCGAGGACAGCCGTTCACCCTCTTGCTTCGTCCTCCCTCTCTCCACCTCCTACTGCATCAGTTCGCCGCCTTTGACCTTTCCACCTCCTGCTTCCTCATTTTCGCCGCCTTTGATCTTTCTACGGCCTTCCTCGCCCTCGTGGTGCTCCTCGTGGCCGTCTGATTCAACCTGCATAATTAGACGTGGAGACTCGTCGGTCGTCTAATGCCACAAACCACCAGACGCCATTCCTCCCTGGCTTTAGTTCAGAGGCGACTCGCCGGTCGTCTAAGGCCACAAACCCTCAGACGCCATTCCTCCCTCTCTTCCTTCATCAGGTAATGTCTATCAATTTCCTCTCCTTTATACATGCTTCTCCACATTTTCTTTCGGTTGTTTACCACATCTTCTACTACTTAATCGATTATAATCTTTGAATAAGTTGGGTATAGGATTTTGGATTTAGAGTATTTATGGTTGTTCTTTGTGAATGTAAACCCTAGATTTGGAAATTGGGACCTTTGTGGTTCAAATTGGGCGAATTGGGTAAGGCTAATGAATAATGATGGATCTCAATTTAGTCTTTGTAATTGAATTGTGAGATAGGGCTCAATTCGGAGCTGTTGTTGACAGTGAATGGGAAAGATCGGGATGGAGCAAATTCACCCCGCGATGGGATGCGATGGAGATGGTGGCATTTGCGCCCTGGCAAACAAGATGAAGGAGAAATTAGAATAGTTGAGCGCCAAAAGCTCATAGAAGAAGGTGTTAACAATTGTTATCATTCTTTGTTGACCACGTCTCCTAGGGCCTAGGCAAGCTTTGCATTGAGGGGTTGATTAATTATATACCTGGATTTTGGGTTTGATTAAGAAAGAAACTTAAGGACAAATTTGCCAACTTGGGAGGAAGACCTGATAAGGCTCATGGGTAAGCTTCAGCAAGAAGCCCAATGCATCCTAAACATGACCCACCCAGATGTGCCAATTGGAGGGGAAGATTGCTCAGCAATGAGAAAGACAATATACTCTTGTATATTTGACTCTTGCCTTCGATTTAACTTTTTACACCTTTTTGCATAGTGTGGAATGAAAAGGGGACTATCATTAGTTATTACCCTTGTTAGGCTTTTTTCCAAAAAAGATTAGTGCCTTGTTTTTTGACAGAAGTATAACAACCTTATGTTTTGTATAATCCAGTAGCCTTCTAAGTAGTGTGGTTAGTTTGTCTCTTGGAAGCTACAGGGTGTTATGTTAAGTAATTTATTTATTTTGCAGGTGGACTATGCATGCACACCTGAAGAGGTGCAACAACATTTTCAGTCATATACGTAAACAAAGTCGATCACTATTCAGACCAATAAGTATGGGCAACCAAAGGGTTATGCTTATGTAGAATTCCTTGAGCCTGAGGCTGCATAGGAGGCTCACCGGCTTATGTAGAATTTGAAGGTTGGTGCATAGTTAATTGAAATCTTTGCCTTTTGTCACTCGTTTTCACCTACTTTTCACGCTCTTCCTTATTCTGTTCAATAAAATTGTTGTAATTTATGTAAAACCTTATTGAAATATTTGATTTTGTGATTAGGCTTCGACAGTTGGGAGCGTCGTATGTGTTTAATTTGACCGAAGTGAGTCTGGATCTACTTGATTTTATTGTGTTGTATGCCCTTGACGCCTTGATTGTTCATCTTTATAAAAGAATTTGAGGTTCTCTCTTTGTTTCATCTCTTTGATTGTTTGATATTACTTTCATCCTTTGCAGATAATCTCTCAATTCTGTCGTGTCTCTTGCTTAGGTTTGTTTGAATTTTTTCATTGTCATTTTTAGATGACTTGTAATTGTATTTTTATTAATACATCTGAAATTCTGTAGGCTATTAAGCGTCAATTGGTTATTGTTGTGAGCTGAATCTGCCTTATTTTTATTAATACATCTGAAACCCTGGCTTTGGAAGTCTTTAGTTTATTGAGTTTATTCACCGAAATATGAGATTATGTGTTCGAAATTTGCAATTTTACAGTTTCTGTTCTTTGTCGATTCCGAGGAGTTCTTGTCGATATCGAGTAGGGCTTACTCGATATCGAGGAAAACTTGCCGAGATCGAGTTGTCTTTGCTGAGTCTGTTGGCTGTTGTCGATTTCTGTTTCTGTTGTCGACTAGTTGTACTCGATATCGAGTTAATTCTATCTTTGCTTTTATTTTCTACTTTTGCTTTGTTATTGTTGTCTTTCTTTCTGTCTTTTTGCTTTTCTGTTTGTGAGATTTACAACTACCTGAGATCCGCTGACACGTTTCCTCGTAGATCGATCCTGACTTCCCACTACTGCATAGGGAGGGAGTCTTGTAATCATTTGCTGGGGCACGAATCTGGTTTGATTTATATTTCTATATTTTGAACTTGATTTCCTCCTACAACAAATTGGCGACGTTGCCGGAGAAGCAATCATTCGCGCCTTAGGTAGTCAGATCTCACTTTTCTCTTGAGTTACTTTGCAGGTATATGCGCCGTTCTGGTCGAACACCTGAGTTTGACGCCTTAGACGAACCGGAGCGCCTTATACACATCCAAGCTAAACTGAAAAGAGCCATGGCGGTTGCAGAGACACAAGAACAATTGAAGTGGCTTGAAGGGCTGAAACCGCGATCCTTCACGACATGGGCTGAAGTAAAGCAGGAATTTCTCAACAAGTTCTTCCCTCCTGCCAAGACAACACTCCTCCGCCAGAAGATCACAACTTTCAAACAGAAGCCTAGGGAACTGTTGGCAAAGGCATGAGAAAGTTATAAGGATCTGCTGCGATCTGCCGCGTTTGCCCAGGTCTAATCATGCCTTACACATGGACAGCAACCCTGCGTAGTTCAAGAGATCTTCTTCAATTCTCTGGACTTGGCTGCAAAGGATAGAATCAACACATATACTCACTACGAGTATCTGACAATGCCGCCTGTTGACGCATGGGCTGCTCTCGACAAGCTGACCAATTATGACAACAAGTATGGGACTCCAACCAACTATGAAGAGAATCCCTACGCCAGGCCAGCACCATCCATGCCCCTCTATGAGCCCTCTAAAGAGATTGACCCAGATGTCAAGGAACAGTACTACAAAGATCAGAATTGCAAGCTCCTCAAACAAGTAAAGTATCTTTCTGTCAACCAGCCTTGCATTGAATGCGGATCATAGATGCACACCACTACTGAGTGCCCACACACAGAGCAAGTCAGGCTGACAGAATACCAGGAAGAGGCAGCTTACGCAGGGGGTCCCAATCGCTACATGGGGGACCAAAGGTTCCAACAACCACAATGGAACCAAGGTGCCCCTAGGAACCCCCCGCCCTATAGAGCTCCAGGACATCCGGAGAGGGACCAGAAAAGGGACGATCTACAGATTGTCCTAGAGGAAATCCGGACGAATCACTCAGACACCAAGCAATCCTTCAACTCAGTCTACACTCAGATTCAAGGTGTCAACTCTAGGCTTGGGGAGATTGATATATGGCGAAAATCAGTTGATACACATATTGGCCGGCTAGCAGCAGGAGTCCCCAGACAGTCAGGTTCTCTCCCTGGATCTTCAGAACCAAATCCCAAAGGGAAGACTGGACACATCGCTGCTGTAAAACTCATAAGCGGCCATCAACTACAAGAGCCAGAGGTCGGAAAGCAACAGGACGGAGGAGAACAACAACTCAATATCGACCAGACCTTGGTCGATATCGACAAAAGGCAACTCGATATCGAGGAAGGACAACTCGATATCGACGACAGAGTGGACCAGCCTTCGTCTGCACATCACAACAACTCGACACCAAGGAAACTAGTCGATATCAAGGAAGAACTGGTCGATTCTGCAACACCTCCGACATCTGTTCTGGCTCCAAATCCGAAAAAGAAGCTGTCTTTCCCCATAAAATCTCCAAAGGACCCAGCAGAGAAGAAATTTCAGCGCTTCATCAAGATGCTTCAGAAGCTCAATGTCACCATACCCTTCATAGAAGCTCTCAATGAAATGCCATCCTATGTCAAGTTTCTTAAAGAGATTCTAAGCAAGAAGCGGTCAATGGCTGAGATTACAGAGGAGTGCAGCCATATGGACATCCTTGAGAAGAGGCCAGATCCAGGTAAGTTTGCTATAACCATTGGATTTGGTCAATATAAATTTAATGCTTTATGTGATCTTGGAGCTAGTGTGACTATAATGCCTTTAACAATATGGTTCAAGATTAAGATAGGTGTCCTAGAGCATGTGGATGCTAAGTTGTATATGGACAACAACACGGTGGTCATTCCAACAGGCATGGTGGACAATGTGCCAGTACAAGTAGGTAAATTATTTGTCCCTGCTGATTTCTTAGTTATTGATATGCCAGAGGACCCTGCTTGTCCAATTATTCTAGGAAGACCCTTCTTGGCGACGGTGGATGCCAACATAAGCGTGAGGAAGGGAGTGCCCACTTTCAACATCAGCGATGAGGTAATTGAGTATTCCTTTAATAAAACTGAAAGGCATACATGTCTAATGGAAGAGGTAAAATCTATCTCAGCTGGCTACATCACTTGTGGGGAGCCTAAGGTAAGAAATATGACTCCTGAAGAGCTGGAAAAGAGGGATATGGAAGCCCATGTGGAAAAGATCATGGCCATCCTGAACGAAGAAACAAAGAATTCACTCGACACAAATCAAGGTACGTCGATTGGGACTAACTATTTTTCGGATGCCTTGACAGGATGCAAGTATGGGGTCGAAGTCGGACAAAATTCCTCGACATCGAGTAATTTAGTCGACATTGACCAAAATCAGAAGCCTCCACCAGCACCAGCGTCGTCGAGCAGCCAAACTGAAGCCGAGCACTCCTCGATATCGAGTAAACTACTCGATATCGACCAACCCTCCGCTGCATCGACTTCACCTTCCTCGACGCTGATTCCACCGGGCGAGAAAGACTCCTCGATATCGATAAAACTGGTCGATATCGACCAACACCGGGCTTCCTCGACACCAGCATACTCGAGCAGCAGGCCACCAGAAGCTGAATCCTCGTCAATATCGAGGACTGTTCATCGAGATCGACCAAATACAGAGGCCCCCGAATCAGTTTCTGCGAAGGTAATTCTTCTCCTATTTCCATTAAAGATTTATCTATACATGGGAGAGGTTTGCCTTGGTATGTACGCTTATGTAGGATTTCCAATGATGAGCCTAAAGAATATGAAGTTGGAGACAAGCTCTATGTTTCCAAATCTAAAGATCATTGGTTTCCTAACAAACTCAACAAGAAGAGGATGTGACCTTTCGTGGTGAACAAAATCCATTCTGGAGGACTACAGCTGATGGACAAGAATGGAGTCCTATTTGAAGCCCAAGCTACATGGGCTCTGCAGATGCCACCTTGAGCTTAATGGAGAAAGTCGGCCTAGCGACTATAAAATCTAGAGCTTGTACATAGACATTTACTTTTTGGGACTTTTGGACATTGTTGCTTTTTGTTTTGTTTTTTGGTTTTTGAACTGTTAGTTTTTCTATTGTGGGTATATGTCTTCTATATTTTCCAGGTCTATGAGATAGAAGTAAGCTATATTGGGACTCGGCCCAGGCATTTATACTCGATGTTTTTGAAGCCCTGCACACCTGTCTAGTGAGTTTCTTTCTTTACCCTTGTTTTTATACAGTGAGGACACTGTAATGTTTAAGTTTGGGGTGGGGGAAGGGCTTACTTTGTGCATATTTGCCATATTTGACATTGTTCGTGCATTATTTCATGAATTGCTTATACATGGCTACTTTGGATTTCATATTTGATTTATGGGCTTATATGCATGTTTTCCAAAGTTTGAAAAAATGACCCCCATTGAAAATTTTGATAAATGTCATGGAAGCTTTAATTGAACTCGACGATGCAAAATTGGATTCATTAGAGATATAGCATAAAATTGCCTAGTAAAGGGAAGTCACAATGAAGTGCATTATTTCGTGAAAACCATGAAAGGAGGTAAAATTTGAAGTTTCTTTTGACATGTTGCATGATAAGATGATGGAGGACTTTATATTTCCATATAATGCTCATATTTTGATATCCTAGCCTTACCTATGCTTATGCATCACAAAAGCCATATTATGCCTTATTTTCATACATTGCTCCACATGATCTAAATATTGCCCATTCTTTACCTTATTTCCATCCGGGGATTATGTTGAGAATAATGTTACATTATGGAGATGTTGTTAAAGGAGTGAATCAAGTATGAAATATAATGAAATAGATCAAACCAGACTTAGGCCCCAGCAAATAAATACAAGACTCCTCCAATGCAGTAAGAGAAAGTCAGGATCGAATCCACGAGGAAGCACGTCAGCAGTTCTCAGGTAGCTGTAAATCTCACAGGCAAAGCAGCAGAAAGACAAAAACACAGAAGCAAGGAAAGAAACAGAAAATAACAAACAAAAGCAATGAACTAAACGAAGACAGAAAAGACAAAGCAAAGCAGCAAATAAAAGCAAAGGCGAGGACACAGAAGCTACTCGATCTCGACCACAGGCTCCTCGAGATCGACAAAGGTAAGTCGACAGCAGTCCGTCGACAACAGAAAACAGGAAAACAAGCAACAGGCAACTCGATCTCGACCACAGGGTACTCGAGATCGACAAGGGCAAGTAAAGACAGAAACTTTAGAAATCGACAAAAGACAGAAACTTTACTCGACCTAGACCAAGCGTACTCGAGATCGGCAAGATCTCCTCTGTATCGACTAGAATTGACAGAAAACTTAAATTGCAAATTCGAAACTAAAACTCAGATTTTCGATGAAATAAATCAATATAATAAAAGACTTCCAAAGCCAGGGTTTCACATAATTAATCCAAGTTGCATTAAGATCACATTGGCTTCAATAATACAAACAAGGATCACCTTCAACTCTCGCAAAAGAATCATGCTCATAGGGATAGAAGATGAATTGCACAAAAAGATCTGACCTTTATCGCATCGCCTCACATGGCCACCGTCGGGCTCACCCCAGCCCCAGAAGTGGGTGGACTACTCACGCCTCATCGCAATCACAGACATTGAATGAAAAGAAATAACTTGCATAAAACTATATTCAAAAGCCTTTACAATCCCGGCAATCAACTTTCGCAGAAAGCCAAAACCCTAAAAACTTTAGAACTCCTAAACTTCTCTGTGGAACTACTTGTTTCTCTCTGAAATTGAATGAATAAAACTGAGCCCCATGGGCTTTATTTATAGTGATCAAACCCCGCTAATCAAGGAAATAATCATCTATCCATATCTAAATCTATATCTACTTTGCTAAAAGATAAATAAAATGCTTCATGGAAATAAATCAATAAGGAAAAGATAATTCTAAAGTGGGTAAGTCTTCATGTCTTGATAGATCTCCTTCCATAGATCAAATTTGGATAGAATCTTCCTCCTTCGGCCCCAAGGAATCCCAGCTCGACTAGGACAGCTCTCGACGACGCGTTTCTGGAATCTGGCCTTACTCGACCTCGACAAAGGCTTGTCGATCTCGACCAGAATTCTTCGTCGACTGGACTTCCCGGCTAGCTCTGCTCGACAGGCTCGGACTTGGTTCACGGTGCTCGTCGATCTCGACTACTCCTTGTCGAGATCGAGTAGGGATGTTCACCGACTGGGTCTTCTCGGGTAGGTGTGCTCGACAAGCTCGGATCTGGGCTCTGGGCGTCGTCGATCTCGACTAGGGCTCCTCGAGATCGACTAGGGTGTGGCCTTCTCTGGTCGAGCAGCTTCTCCTCGGCACGGACTCGGACTGGCGTTGTGGCGCTTGTCGATCTCGACTAGAGCTTGTCGAGATCGAGTAGGGTTGCTCGGCATCCTCGTCCTCGGCTTCTCGGTCAGCTTCTCTCCTTGTCGACTCCGGGTGTGGCACTGGTCTTCGTCGATCTCGACTAGGGTCTTGTCGAGATCGAGTAACTTCCGGAGCTGGGATGGTCAGGCTCTCGACAATGCTCCTGATCGACAAGGCTTGCTCGGACATGCTCGTCGAGATCGAGTAAGAGCTACTCGAGGTCGAGTGGTCTGGTTTCTTGGCTCGGTTTGACTGGTTCCGTTGCTGCTTTGCCCTTGGACTTCTGTAGCTATTTTCCGAGCTTTTCCGATCTTCCTTAGAATTGCTGTAAAACGCCTCGAATTCTGCAAATTAAACAGAAACTGGTGTAGATTCCATAATTTGGCAAATAAATATAAACTACATGGATTCTGTACTATCTTAGCCCAAATGAGTGAAATGCACGCAGAAATCGATATAAAAGTTACAGTAAAACATGGCAGATTAGGCTTACAACAAACACCCCATACTTAAGCTTGCTTGTCCTCAAGCAATACTTTTATTTGTCATTCAGGGGAAGAAATCAAAACTCTCAACATATCAGATTCATTCTCATATAACCCTGCAATCAATTACTATCCTCGAAAAGGTACTAGTGTCACAAATTCATGCATGTGCAAATGTATAAAAGCAACATCTACTCACAAAAGGAGGGTTATGGAAAAATAATTTTTATGTGACAAAGCATTGATAATCAAGAAGACTTTAATTTAAGCTCAATAAGGAGTAAATTGGTAAAAGGCTAAAGGTGGGCAAATTTTGCCAATGTGGTGCTTTTGATCCGGGGAAATGGAGTATTTCCAAACTTTCATACCACATTCTTTCTCATATGATTCATCACCTTTCATAATGCTTTTATCCATAATAATGCTTTTACCTCTCTGACCTCAGCACTGCCTTCTCGCGAGTCGCAAACATGGGTGTCATGAATGGCCCCGAATACTTAGTGCTTTGGACTCCTCACAATGTGTCCCATCTCTCCAAACTATTATCTCAAAGAGCAGGGTCAATCTACCTTTATCTCCTGAGGTGATTGGATTTTCTTTCACTCATTAAATTTTCCATATATTTCAAACAATTTCCCGCCAAACTCCAATAATGATAATAACAACACAAAACACCATATAACATCTCCATAATGTAACATCATTCTCAACATAATCCCCGGATAGGAAATAAGGTAAAGAATGGCAATATTTAGATCATGTGGAGCAATAATTGAAATAAGGCATATTATGGCTTTTGTGATGCATAAGCATAGGTACGGCTAGGATTATAACAATGAGCATTATATGGAAATATAAAGTCCTCCATCATCTTATAATGCAACATGTCAAAAGCAATATCAAATTTACCTCCTTTCATGGTTTTCAAGAAAATAATGCACTTCATTGTGACTTCCCTTTACTAGGTAATTTCATGATATATCTCTAATGAATCCAATTTTGCATCGTCGAGTTCAATATAAGCTTCCATGACATTATTCGAAAATTTTCAATGGGGGTCATTTTTCTCAAACTTTTGGAAAACATGCATATAGGCACATAAATCAATAATGCATTCCAAAATAGCCATGTAGCAATTCAAAGAAATAAATTTTAAATATGCACAAATAATGTCAAATATGGAAAATATGCACAAAGTAAGCCCTTCCCCCACCCCATACTTAAATATTACAGTGTCCTCACTGTATAAAAAAATAAGGGTAAAGAAAGAAACTCACTAGAAAGGTGTGCAGATCGTCTTGATATCGAATGAAAGCACCTCCTGGGCCGAGTATGTATATTGCTTGGTTCTATCCATGGACCTGAAAAGTGTAGAAGACATATACCCACAATAGAAAAACTAAAAGTTCAAAACAAAAAAACAAAAAGCAACAAAGTCTCAAAAGTCCTAAAAAGTCTATGTACATGCTCTAGATTTTATAGTCGCTAGGCCGACTTTTCCATTTAGCTCAAGGTGGCATTTGCAGGGCCCATGTAGCTTGGGCCTCAATTAGTACTCCATTCTTGTCCATCAGCTGTAATCCTCCAGAATGGATCTTGTTCACCACGAAAGGCCCCATCCGCTTCTTGTTAAATTTGTTGGGGAACCAATGATCCTTTGATTTAGAGACATAGAGCTTGTCTCTAATTTCATATTCCTTAGGCTCATCATTGGATATCCTACATAAGCGCACATACCAAGGCAAATCTCTCTCATGTATAGATAAATCTTTAATGGAAATAAGAGAAGAAAGATCCATACCTTGGCTTACCTTCGCAGAGACGGAATCAGGGACCACAGTGTTTGGTCGATCTCGACTAGGACTAGTCGATCTCGACGAGGATGCAGGTTCTGGTGGTGGTCTGCTCGAGGATGCGGAAGTCGACGAAGGACAGGGCTTGTCGATCTCGACAAGGCTGGTCGACCTCGAGTAGGCTTCTGCTCTTGGTGTCTGCAGCGTCGAGGAGGAAGGATCTGGTGGAGTCGAGTGGTGGTCGATCTCGACAAGGCTGGTCGAGATCGAGGAGGATGGTCCGTCTGGTGGAGTCTGTGTCGAGGAAGACGGTGCCCGAGGGTGCTGAAGTTGGTCGACATCGAGTAGCGTACTCGAGATCGACAAGGGTTCTGGTTCTGGAGTCGTCAGCGTCGAGGAAGGCGAAGCCGAGGTGGCCGAGTGGTGGTCGATCTCGACGAGTCTACTCGAGGTCGAGTAGGGTTCTGCTTCCGTCTGGCTGCTCGACGAGGCTGGTGCTGGTGGAGGCTCCTTGGTCTGGTCGAGATCGACTAGGGTCCTCGATGTCGAGGAGTCTTGGTCGATCTTGACCCCATACTTAATCCTGTCAAGGCATCCGAAAAAAAATTAATCCATAACGACTTACCTTGGTCCGTGTCGATTGGATTCTCTGTGTTCTCCTTGAGGATTGCCATGATCTCCTCCACCTGGGCCTCCATGTCCCTCTTTTCCAGCTCCTCAGGGGTCATATTTCTGACCTTGGGTTCCCCGCAGGTGATGTAGCCAGCTGAGATAGATTTGACTTCTTCCATTGGACCTGTATGCCTTTCAGTTTTATTAAAGGAATACTCAATTACCTCATCGCTGATGTTGAAGGTGAGCACTCCTTTCCTAACGCTTATGTTGGCATCCACCGTCGCCAAGAAGGGTCTTCCTAGAATAATTGGACAAGCAGGATCTTCTTGCATATCAACAACTAAGAAATCAGCAGGGACAAAGAATTTACCTACTTGTACTGGCACATTGTCCACCATGCCTGTTGGGATGACCACAGTGTTATTGGCCATGTAAAGTCTAGCATCCACAGGCTCTAGGGCACCTATCTTAATCTTGGACCAAATCGTTAAAGGCATTATACTCACACTAGCTCCAAGATCACATAAGGCATTAATTTTGTATGGACCAAACCCAATAGTTATAGCAAACTTACCTGGATCCGGCCTCTTCTCCAATATGTCCAGATGGCTGCACTCCTCTGTGATTTCAGCCATCGATCGCTTTTTGCTCAGAATCTCCTTCAGGAACTTGACATAGGATGGCATTTCATTGAGAGCTTCTGTGAAGGGAATGGTGACGTTGAGTTTCTGAAGCATCTTGATGAAGCGCTGAAACTTTTTCTCTGCTGGGTCCTTTAGAGATTTTGTGGGGAAAGGCAGCTTCTTTTTCTGAGTCGGAGCCAGAACAGACGTCGGAGGTGCTGCAGGCTGCTCTATGTCGACCTGGGGCTCCTCGACATCGACTAGGTTCTTGTCGATCTCAACCAGGTTGGGCGCAGTCGAGTTGCTGTGTGGTGCAGACGAAGATTTTTGCAGGTTCTCCTCGAGATCGACGAGGCCCTCCTCGAGATCGACTACAGGTTTATCGAGATCGACTTGCTGTTCCTCGTCATTCTGCTGCTTTCCGACCTTTGGCTCTTGCAATTGATGGCCGCTTCTGAGTTTTACAGCAACGATATGTCCAGTCTTTCCCTTAGGATTTGGTTCTGAAGATCCAGGGAGCGAACCTGACTGTCTGGGGATTCCTGCTGCTAGCTGACCAATCTGTGTATCAACTGATTTCCGCCAGATATCAATTTCCCCAAGCCTAGAGTTGACACCTTGCATCTGAGTATAGACGGAGTTGAAGGATTGCCTAGTTTCTGAGTGGTTTCTCCGTATTTCCTCCAGGACTGTCTGTATATCATCCTTTTTCTAGTCCCTTTCCGGATGTCCTGGAGCTCTGTAGGGCGGGGGGTTCCTAGGGACACCCGGTTCCATTGTGGTTGCTGAAACCTTTGGTCCCCCATGTAGCGATTGGGACCCCCTGCGTAAGCTGCATCCTCATGGTGCTCTGCCAGCTTGACTTGCTCTGTGTGTGGGCACTCAGGAGTGGTGTGCCTTTGCGATCCGCATTCAATACAAGGCTGGTTGACAGAGAGATACTTTACTTGCTTGAGGAGCTTCTTATTCTGATCTCTGTAGTATTGCTCCCTAACGTCTGGATCGATCTCCTTAGGGGGATCATATAGGGGCATGGATGGTGCTGGCCTGGCGTATTGGTTCTCTTCATAGGTTGCAGTAGACCCATACTTGTTGTCGTAGTTAGTGAGCTTTTCTAGCACACCCCATGCGTCACTCGGCGGCATTGTCAGATACTCATAGTGAGTATAATGGTTGATTATGTCCTTAGTGACTTGATCAAGAGAGTTGAAGAAGATCTCCTGAATGACGTAGGGTGGCTGTCCATGAGTAGGGCAAGATCGCAGAAGTTCCTTGTAGCGCTCCCATGCCTTTGCCAGCGGTTCCCCTTGCTTCTGTTTGAAGGCGGTGATTCTCTGGCGGAGATGTGCTGTTTTGGCGGGTGGGAAGAATTTGTTCAGAAACTCTTGCTCTACTTGGGCCCAGGTTGTGAGTGATCTTGCTTTCAGCCCTTCAACCCATTTCAGTGCAGGCCCAGCGAGAGACCAGCGAAAAGATTTCATCTTGACATATTCCAGGGTTGTACCTTCAGCAAGAGTACGGCACATGTCAGAAAAGTTTGTAATATGTTCAAGAGGACACTCATTAAATCTACCATAAAAGGCATTATTTTTAAGCTCTATAAGAAATTGAGTGCGAATTTCAAAAGAGTTATCAGGGATTAGAATCGCCGATTCAGGCACGACGAGAGTGGGATGCATATAATCCTCTGCAGTGGTTGGGTATTGGGCAAGCTCAGCTTCTGCTTGCCTTGCACGCTCATTTGCTTGCTCTCTTGCCGTCCTCTCATTGGCGATAGTAGTATCCTTTGCGGCTAGTTCCCTGGTAAGCCTCTGTATCAGCTGCTCCTGTGTTTCAGCGACTGCCATGGCTCTTTGCAGTCTAGCTCTGATGTGTAGGAGGCGTTCCGGTTCGTCAAAGGCGTCAAACTCAGGTGGGATACCAGAACGGCGCATACACCTGCGAATTCACTCAAGAGAAAAGTGAGAACTGACTACCTAAGGCGCGAATGATTGCTTCCCCGGCAACGGCGCCAATTTGTTGTTAAAGGAGTGAATCAAGTATGAAATATAATGAAATAGATCAAACCAGACTTAGGCCCCAGCAAATAAATACAAGACTCCTCCAATGCAGTAAGAGAAAGTCAGGATCGAATCCACGAGGAAGCACGTCAGCAGTTCTCAGGTAGCTGTAAATCTCACAGGCAAAGCAGCAGAAAGACAGAAACACAGAAGCAAGGAAAGAAACAGAAAATAACAAACAAAAGCAATGAACTGAACGAAGACAGAAAAGACAAAGCAAAGCAGCAAATAAAAGCAAAGGCGAGGACACAGAAGCTACTCGATCTCGACCACAGGCTCCTCGAGATCGACAAAGGTAAGTCGACAGCAGTCCGCCGACAACAGAAAACAGGAAAACAAGCAACAGGCAACTCGATCTCGGCCACAGGGTACTCGAGATCGACAAGGGCAAGTAAAGACAGAAACTTCAGAAATCAACAAAAGACAGAAACTTTACTCGACCTAGACCAAGCGTACTCGAGATCGACAAGATCTCCTCTGTATCGACTAGAATTGACAGAAAACTCAAATTGCAAATTCGAAACTAAAACTCAGATTTTCGATGAAATAAATCAATATAATAAAAGACTTCCAAAGCCAGGGTATCAACACCACAACGATAACCATGCAAAGTAACACGTAAAGGCATAAAAGATCATGCTTTCCATCAAATAACTTTCGTTATTAACAAATAGGCATATAGAGGCTTTCGCATAAACCCTAATTGTTACTAACCCTTTTTTACATAATTAATCCAAGTTGCATTAAGATCACTTTGGCTTCAATAATACAAACAAGGATCACCTTCAACTCTCGCAAAAGAATCATGCTCATAGGGATAGAAGATGAATTGCACAAAAAGATCTGACCTTTATCGCATCGCCTCACATGGCCACCGTCGGGCTCACCCCAGCCCCAGAAGTGGGTAGACTACTCACGCCTCATCGCAATCACAGACATTGAATGAAAAGAAATAACTTGCATAAAACTATATTCAAAAGCCTTTACAATCCCGACAATCAACTTTCGCAGAAAGCCAAAACCCTAAAAACTTTAGAACTCCTAAACTTCTCTGTGGAACTACTTGTTTCTCTCTGAAATTGAATGAATAAAACTGAGCCCCATGGGCTTTATTTATAGTGATCAAACCCCGCTAATCAAGGAAATAATCATCTATCCATATCTAAATCTATATCTACTTTGCTAAAAGATAAATAAAATGCTTCATGGAAATAAATCAATAAGGAAAAGATAATTCTAAAGTGGGTAAGTCTTCATGTCTTGATAGATCTCCTTCCATAGATCAAATTTGGATAGAATCTTCCTCCTTCGGCCCCAAGGAATCCCAGCTCGACTAGGACAGCTCTCGACGACGCGTTTCTGGAATCTGGCCTTACTCGACCTCGACAAAGGCTTGTCGATCTCGACCAGAATTCTTCGTCGACTGGACTTCCCGGCTAGCTCTGCTCGACAGGCTCGGACTTGGTTCACGGTGCTCGTCGATCTCGACTACTCCTTGTCGAGATCGAGTAGGGATGTTCACCGACTGGGTCTTCTCGGGTAGGTGTGCTCGACAAGCTCGGATCTGGGCTCTGGGCGTCGTCGATCTCGACTAGGGCTCCTCGAGATCGACTAGGGTGTGGCCTTCTCTGGTCGAGCAGCTTCTCCTCGGCACGGACTCGGACTGGCGTTGTGGCGCTTGTCGATCTCGACTAGAGCTTGTCGAGATCGAGTAGGGTTGCTCGGCATCCTCGTCCTCGGCTTCTCGGTCAGCTTCTCTCCTTGTCGACTCCGGGTGTGGCACTGGTCTTCGTCGATCTCGACTAGGGTCTTGTCGAGATCGAGTAACTTCCGGAGCTGGGATGGTCAGGCTCTCGACAATGCTCCTGATCGACAAGGCTTGCTCGGACATGCTCGTCGAGATCGAGTAAGAGCTACTCGAGGTCGAGTGGTCTGGTTTCTTGGCTCGGTTTGACTGGTTCCGTTGCTGCTTTGCCCTTGGACTTCTGTAGCTATTTTCCGAGCTTTTCCGATCTTCCTTAGAATTGCTGTAAAACGCCTCGAATTCTGCGAATTAAACAGAAACTGGTGTAGATTCCATAATTTGGCAAATAAATATAAACTACATGGATTCTGTACTATCTTAGCCCAAATGAGTGAAATGCACGCAGAAATCGATATAAAAGTTACAGTAAAACATGGCAGATTAGGCTTACAACAAACACCCCATACTTAAGCTTGCTTGTCCTCAAGCAATACTTTTATTTGTCATTCAGGGGAAGAAATCAAAACTCTCAACATATCAGATTCATTCTCATATAACCCTGCAATCAATTACTATCCTCGAAAAGGTACTAGTGTCACAAATTCATGCATGTGCAAATGTATAAAAGCAACATCTACTCACAAAAGGAGGGTTATGGAAAAATAATTTTTATGTGACAAAGCATTGATAATCAAGAAGACTTTAATTTAAGCTCAATAAGGAGTAAATTGGTAAAAGGCTAAAGGTGGGCAAATTTTGCCAATGTGGTGCTTTTGATCCGGGGAAATGGAGTATTTCCAAACTTTCATACCACATTCTTTCTCATATGATTCATCACCTTTCATAATGCTTTTATCCATAATAATGCTTTTACCTCTCTGACCTCAGCACTGCCTTCTCGCGAGTCGCAAACATGGGTGTCATGAATGGCCCCGAATACTTAGTGCTTTGGACTCCTCACAATGTGTCCCATCTCTCCAAACTATTATCTCAAAGAGCAGGGTCAATCTACCTTTATCTCCTGAGGTGATTGGATTTTCTTTCACTCATTAAATTTTCCATATATTTCAAACAATTTCCCGCCAAACTCCAATAATGATAATAACAACACAAAACACCATATAACATCTCCATAATGTAACATCATTCTCAACATAATCCCCGGATAGGAAATAAGGTAAAGAATGGCAATATTTAGATCATGTGGAGCAATAATTGAAATAAGGCATATTATGGCTTTTGTGATGCATAAGCATAGGTACGGCTAGGATTATAACAATGAGCATTATATGGAAATATAAAGTCCTCCATCATCTTATAATGCAACATGTCAAAAGCAATATCAAATTTACCTCCTTTCATGGTTTTCAAGAAAATAATGCACTTCATTGTGACTTCCCTTTACTAGGTAATTTCATGATATATCTCTAATGAATCCAATTTTGCATCGTCGAGTTCAATATAAGCTTCCATGACATTATTCGAAAATTTTCAATGGGGGTCATTTTTCTCAAACTTTTGGAAAACATGCATATAGGCACATAAATCAATAATGCATTCCAAAATAGCCATGTAGCAATTCAAAGAAATAAATTTTAAATATGCACAAATAATGTCAAATATGGAAAATATGCACAAAGTAAGCCCTTCCCCCACCCCATACTTAAATATTACAGTGTCCTCACTGTATAAAAAAATAAGGGTAAAGAAAGAAACTCACTAGAAAGGTGTGCAGATCGTCTTGATATCGAATGAAAGCACCTCCTGGGCCGAGTATGTATATTGCTTGGTTCTATCCATGGACCTGAAAAGTGTAGAAGACATATACCCACAATAGAAAAACTAAAAGTTCAAAACAAAAAAACAAAAAGCAACAAAGTCTCAAAAGTCCTAAAAAGTCTATGTACATGCTCTAGATTTTATAGTCGCTAGGCCGACTTTTCCATTTAGCTCAAGGTGGCATTTGCAGGGCCCATGTAGCTTGGGCCTCAATTAGTACTCCATTCTTGTCCATCAGCTGTAATCCTCCAGAATGGATCTTGTTCACCACGAAAGGCCCCATCCGCTTCTTGTTAAATTTGTTGGGGAACCAATGATCCTTTGATTTAGAGACATAGAGCTTGTCTCTAATTTCATATTCCTTAGGCTCATCATTGGATATCCTACATAAGCGCACATACCAAGGCAAATCTCTCTCATGTATAGATAAATCTTTAATGGAAATAAGAGAAGAAAGATCCATACCTTGGCTTACCTTCGCAGAGACGGAATCAGGGACCACAGTGTTTGGTCGATCTCGACTAGGACTAGTCGATCTCGACGAGGATGCAGGTTCTGGTGGTGGTCTGCTCGAGGATGCGGAAGTCGACGAAGGACAGGGCTTGTCGATCTCGACAAGGCTGGTCGACCTCGAGTAGGCTTCTGCTCTTGGTGTCTGCAGCGTCGAGGAGGAAGGATCTGGTGGAGTCGAGTGGTGGTCGATCTCGACAAGGCTGGTCGAGATCGAGGAGGATGGTCCGTCTGGTGGAGTCTGTGTCGAGGAAGACGGTGCCCGAGGGTGCTGAAGTTGGTCGACATCGAGTAGCGTACTCGAGATCGACAAGGGTTCTGGTTCTGGAGTCGTCAGCGTCGAGGAAGGCGAAGTCGAGGTGGCCGAGTGGTGGTCGATCTCGACGAGTCTACTCGAGGTCGAGTAGGGTTCTGCTTCCGTCTGGCTGCTCGACGAGGCTGGTGCTGGTGGAGGCTCCTTGGTCTGGTCGAGATCGACTAGGGTCCTCGATGTCGAGGAGTCTTGGTCGATCTTGACCCCATACTTAATCCTGTCAAGGCATCCGAAAAAAAATTAATCCATAACGACTTACCTTGGTCCGTGTCGATTGGATTCTCTGTGTTCTTCTTGAGGATTGCCATGATCTCCTCCACCTGGGCCTCCATGTCCCTCTTTTCCAGCTCCTCAGGGGTCATATTTCTGACCTTGGGTTCCCCGCAGGTGATGTAGCCAGTTGAGATAGATTTGACTTCTTCCATTGGACCTGTATGCCTTTCAGTTTTATTAAAGGAATACTCAATTACCTCATCGCTGATGTTGAAGGTGAGCACTCCTTTCCTAACGCTTATGTTGGCATCCACCGTCGCCAAGAAGGGTCTTCCTAGAATAATTGGACAAGCAGGATCTTCTTGCATATCAACAACTAAGAAATCAGCAGGGACAAAGAATTTACCTACTTGTACTGGCACATTGTCCACCATGCCTGTTGGGATGACCACAGTGTTATTGGCCATGTAAAGTCTAGCATCCACAGGCTCTAGGGCACCTATCTTAATCTTGGACCAAATCGTTAAAGGCATTATACTCACACTAGCTCCAAGATCACATAAGGCATTAATTTTGTATGGACCAAACCCAATAGTTATAGCAAACTTACCTGGATCCGGCCTCTTCTCCAATATGTCCAGATGGCTGCACTCCTCTGTGATTTCAGCCATCGATCGCTTTTTGCTCAGAATCTCCTTCAGGAACTTGACATAGGATGGCATTTCATTGAGAGCTTCTGTGAAGGGAATGGTGACGTTGAGTTTCTGAAGCATCTTGATGAAGCGCTGAAACTTTTTCTCTGCTGGGTCCTTTAGAGATTTTGTGGGGAAAGGCAGCTTCTTTTTCTGAGTCGGAGCCAGAACAGACGTCGGAGGTGCTGCAGGCTGCTCTATGTCGACCTGGGGCTCCTCGACATCGACTAGGTTCTTGTCGATCTCAACCAGGTTGGGCGCAGTCGAGTTGCTGTGTGGTGCAGACGAAGATTTTTGCAGGTTCTCCTCGAGATCGACGAGGCCCTCCTCGAGATCGACTATAGGTTTATCGAGATCGACTTGCTGTTCCTCGTCATTCTGCTGCTTTCCGACCTTTGGCTCTTGCAATTGATGGCCGCTTCTGAGTTTTACAGCAACGATATGTCCAGTCTTTCCCTTAGGATTTGGTTCTGAAGATCCAGGGAGCGAACCTGACTGTCTGGGGATTCCTGCTGCTAGCTGACCAATCTGTGTATCAACTGATTTCCGCCAGATATCAATTTCCCCAAGCCTAGAGTTGACACCTTGCATCTGAGTATAGACGGAGTTGAAGGATTGCCTAGTTTCTGAGTGGTTTCTCCGTATTTCCTCCAGGACTGTCTGTATATCATCCTTTTTCTGGTCCCTTTCCGGATGTCCTGGAGCTCTGTAGGGCGGGGGGTTCCTAGGGACACCCTGGTTCCATTGTGGTTGCTAAAACCTTTGGTCCCCCATGTAGCGATTGGGACCCCCTGCATAAGCTGCATCCTCATGGTGCTCTGCCAGCTTGACTTGCTCTGTGTGTGGGCACTCAGGAGTGGTGTGCCTTTGCGATACGCATTCAATACAAGGCTGGTTGACAGAGAGATACTTTACTTGCTTGAGGAGCTTCTTATTCTGATCTCTGTAGTATTGCTCCCTAACGTCTGGATCGATCTCCTTAGGGGGATCATATAGGGGCATGGATGGTGCTGGCCTGGCGTATTGGTTCTCTTCATAGGTTGCAGTAGACCCATACTTGTTGTCGTAGTTAGTGAGCTTTTCTAGCACACCCCATGTGTCACTCGGCGGCATTGTCAGATACTCATAGTGAGTATAATGGTTGATTCTGTCCTTAGTGACTTGATCAAGAGAGTTGAAGAAGATCTCCTGAATGACGTAGGGTGGCTGTCCATGAGTAGGGCAAGATCGCAGAAGTTCCTTGTAGCGCTCCCATGCCTTTGCCAGCGGTTCCCCTTGCTTCTGTTTGAAGGCGGTGATTCTCTGGCGGAGATGTGCTGTTTTGGCGGGTGGGAAGAATTTGTTCAGAAACTCTTGCTCTACTTGGGCCCAGGTTGTGAGTGATCTTGCTTTCAGCCCTTCAACCCATTTCAGTGCAGGCCCAGCGAGAGACCAGCGAAAAGATTTCATCTTGACATATTCCAGGGTTGTGCCTTCAACAAGAGTACGGCACATGTCAGAAAAGTTTGTAATATGTTCAAGAGGACACTCATTAAATCTACCATAAAAGGCATTATTTTTAAGCTCTATAAGAAATTGAGTGCGAATTTCAAAAGAGTTATCAGGGATTAGAATCGCCGATTCAGGCACGACGAGAGTGGGATGCATATAATCCTCTGCAGTGGTTGGGTATTGGGCAAGCTCAGCTTCTGCTTGCCTTGCACGCTCATTTGCTTGCTCTCTTGCCGTCCTCTCATTGGCGATAGTAGTATCCTTTGCGGCTAGTTCCCTGGTAAGCCTCTGTATCAGCTGCTCCTGTGTTTCAGCGACTGCCATGGCTCTTTGCAGTCTAGCTCTGATGTGTAGGAGGCGTTCCGGTTCGTCAAAGGCGTCAAACTCAGGTGGGATACCAGAACGGCGCATACACCTGCGAATTCACTCAAGAGAAAAGTGAGAACTGACTACCTAAGGCGCGAATGATTGCTTCCCCGGCAACGGCGCCAATTTGTTGTTAAAGGAGTGAATCAAGTATGAAATATAATGAAATAGATCAAACCAGACTTAGGCCCCAGCAAATAAATACAAGACTCCTCCAATGCAGTAAGAGAAAGTCAGGATCGAATCCACGAGGAAGCATGTCAGCAGTTCTCAGGTAGCTGTAAATCTCACAGGCAAAGCAGCAGAAAGACAGAAACACGGAAGCAAGGAAAGAAACAGAAAATAACAAACAAAAGCAATGAACTGAACGAAGACAGAAAAGACAAAGCAAAGCAGCAAATAAAAGCAAAGGCGAGGACACAGAAGCTACTCGATCTCGACCACAGGCTCCTCGAGATCGACAAAGGTAAGTCGACAGCAGTCCGCCGACAACAGAAAACAGGAAAATAAGCAACAGGCAACTCGATCTCGACCACAGGGTACTCGAGATCGACAAGGGCAAGTAAAGACAGAAACTTCAGAAATCGACAAAAGACAGAAACTTTACTCGACCTAGACCAAGCGTACTCGAGATCGACAAGATCTCCTCTGTATCGACTAGAATTGACAGAAAACTTAAATTGCAAATTCGAAACTAAAACTCAGATTTTCGATGAAATAAATCAATATAATAAAAGACTTCCAAAGCCAGGGTATCAACACCACAACGATAACCATGCAAAGTAACACGTAAAGGCATAAAAGATCATGCTTTCCATCAAATAACTTTCGTTATTAACAAATAGGCATATAGAGGCTTTCGCATAAACCCTAATTGTTACTAACCCTTTTTTACATAATTAATCCAAGTTGCATTAAGATCACTTTCGCTTCAATAATACAAACAAGGATCACCTTCAACTCTCGCAAAAGAATCATGCTCATAGGGATAGAAGATGAATTGCACAAAAAGATCTGACCTTTATCGCATCGCCTCACATGGCCACCGTCGGGCTCACCCCAGCCCCAGAAGTGGGTAGACTACTCACGCCTCATCGCAATCACAGACATTGAATGAAAAGAAATAACTTGCATAAAACTATATTCAAAAGCCTTTACAATCCCGACAATCAACTTTCGCAGAAAGCCAAAACCCTAAAAACTTTAGAACTCCTAAACTTCTCTGTGGAACTACTTGTTTCTCTCTGAAATTGAATGAATAAAACTGAGCCCCATGGGCTTTATTTATAGTGATCAAACCCCGCTAATCAAGGAAATAATCATCTATCCATATCTAAATCTATATCTACTTTGCTAAAAGATAAATAAAATGCTTCATGGAAATAAATCAATAAGGAAAAGATAATTCTAAAGTGGGTAAGTCTTCATGTCTTGATAGATCTCCTTCCATAGATCAAATTTGGATAGAATCTTCCTCCTTCGGCCCCAAGGAATCCCAGCTCGACTAGGACAGCTCTCGACGACGCGTTTCTGGAATCTGGCCTTACTCGACCTCGACAAAGGCTTGTCAATCTCGACCAGAATTCTTCGTCGACTGGACTTCCCGGCTAGCTCTGCTCGACAGGCTCGGACTTGGTTCACGGTGCTCGTCGATCTCGACTACTCCTTGTCGAGATCGAGTAGGGATGTTCACCGACTGGGTCTTCTCGGGTAGGTGTGCTCGACAAGCTCGGATCTGGGCTCTGGGCGTCGTCGATCTCGACTAGGGCTCCTCGAGATCGACTAGGGTGTGGCCTTCTCTGGTCGAGCAGCTTCTCCTCGGCACGGACTCGGACTGGCGTTGTGGCGCTTGTCGATCTCGACTAGAGCTTGTCGAGATCGAGTAGGGTTGCTCGGCATCCTCGTCCTCGGCTTCTCGGTCAGCTTCTCTCCTTGTCGACTCCGGGTGTGGCACTGGTCTTCGTCGATCTCGACTAGGGTCTTGTCGAGATCGAGTAACTTCCGGAGCTGGGATGGTCAGGCTCTCGACAATGCTCCTGATCGACAAGGCTTGCTCGGACATGCTCGTCGAGATCGAGTAAGAGCTACTCGAGGTCGAGTGGTCTGGTTTCTTGGCTCGGTTTGACTGGTTCCGTTGCTGCTTTGCCCTTGGACTTCTGTAGCTATTTTCCGAGCTTTTCCGATCTTCCTTAGAATTGCTGTAAAACGCCTCGAATTCTGCGAATTAAACAGAAACTGGTGTAGATTCCATAATTTGGCAAATAAATATAAACTACATGGATTCTGTACTATCTTAGCCCAAATGAGTGAAATACACGCAGAAATCGATATAAAAGTTACAGTAAAACATGGCAGATTAGGCTTACAACAGGAGATTATCATATGGTGTTCGTTTTGTTGATATCATTATTGGAGTTTGGTAGGAAAAAGTTTGAAAAATATGGAAAATTTAATGAGTGAGAAAAAATCCAATCACCTTAGGATATAAAGGTAGATTGACACTGCTTGCTAAGATAATAGTTTGGCGAGATGGGACACATTGTGAGGAATCCAAAGCACTAAGTATCTGGGGCCATTCATGACACCCATGTTTGCGACTCGCGAGAAGGCAGTGCTAAGGTTAGAGAGGTAAAAGAATAATATTGAGAAAAAACATTATGAAAGGTGATGATTCTTATGAAAAAGGAATGTGGTTGAGAAAGTTCGAAAAGTACTCCATTTCCTCGGATCATTAGCACCACATTGCCAAAAATTGCCCACCTTTAGCCTTTTACCAATCTACTTCTTATTTTGAGCTTAAATTAAAGTCTTCTTGATTATTAATGCTTTGTCACGAATGAATGTTTTTGCATAACCCTCCTTTTGTGTGTAGATGTTGCTTTTGTATATTTGCACGTGTATGGATCTGTGACACTAGTACCTTTTCGAGGATGGTAATTAATTGCAGGGACATATGAGAATGAATCTAATATGTTGAGAGTTTTTTATTTCTTCCCCTGTATGAAAAATAAAAGTATTGCTTGAGGACAAGCAAGCTTAAGTATGGGGTGTTTGTTGTGAGCTGAATCTGCCATGTTTTACAGTAAATTTTATATCGTTTTCTGCATACATTTCATGCATTTGGGCTAGAATAGTACAGAATCTATGTAGTTTATGTTTATCTGCCAAATTATGGAATCTACACCAGTTTCTGTTTACATTCGCAGAATTCGAGGCAATTTACAGCAGTTCTGAGAAAAGTTGGAAAAGCTCGGAAATCAGCTACAGAAGTCCAAGGTCAAAGGACTACAGAACCAGGATGAATCAAGATGGAAACCAGAGTTACTCGATATCGATGAAATATAGTCGATATCGACAAAGGATGTCCGAGCACAGGCTGATCGACTAGGAGCTGATCGAGGAAGCTGAAGGCGAAGGTAACCCAATTCCGGAGCTTTACTCGATATCGAGTAAACTACTCGATATCGACAACACCCTGATGCCATACCCGGAGTCGATGAGCTGTGCCAAGTCAAGGAGCCGCAGACCTGGAGAAGCCGAGCAACATCTACTCGATATCGAGGATCTTACTCGATATCGACAAAGACCAGCACCACACTTCCGAGCTAGTGTCGGGGAAGAGTACTCGACCAAGCCCAGCAACACAGAAGTCAACACAGCTTGTCGATATCGAGGACTTTTGTCGATATCGAGGACCCCATCAGCGCTTGTCCGAGCTTGATCGAGCACCAGCAACCCGAGATGCCCAGCCAGCCGAAGTCGACGCCAACTTTACTCGATATCGAGTAGAATTAGTCGATATCGAAGAGCGCCTTCTGGAGCCGCGTTACACGGTGAGCTGTCCGACGCGGTTTGGCCTTGCTTGGGGCCGAAAGAATCCGAGTTTGCCGAGATCTATCCACACCTATCAAGTTCTATCCATGGAGAAGATCTACCCACACAAGAAGATATTTTGCTATTTTAGATATAATTTCCTTTATGGATTTAATTCCTTTATTCCATTTATTTATCTTTAAGCCTTTAGATATTTAGATTTAGATATAGATAAGATGTTCTTTCCTTGATTAGCGGGGTTTGAGCACTATAAATAAAGCCTTAGGGGCTGGTTTTTTATTCATTCAATTTCAGAGAGAACAAGTAAGTAGTTACATAGAGAGAGAAGAGGTTGTAAGTTTGAGTTTATTAATGCAAGTTAGTTCTTTTTCATTAAAGATGTCTGCTATTGCGATGAAGAGCGAGTAGTCCACCCACTTCTAGGGTCGGGGTGAGCCCGACGGTAGCCATGTAAGGTGATGCAGTAAAGGTACAATCTTTTTATGCAATTCGTATTCTATCCCTATGAGCAAGATTCTTTTGCGAAAGTTGAAGGTGATCCTTGTTTGTGTTATTGAAGCGAAAGTGATCTTAATGCAACTTGGGTTAATTATGTGAAAAGGGTTAGTAACAATTAGGGTTTATGCGAAAGCCTCTATCTTCTTATTTGTTAATAACGAAAGTTATTTGATGGAAAGCATGATCTTTTATGCCCTTATGTGTTACTTTGCATGGTTATCGTTGTGGTATTGATACCCTGGCTTTGGAAGTCTTTAGTTTATTGAGTTTATTCACCGAAATATGAGATTCTGTGTTCGAAATTTGCAATTTTACAGTTTCTGTTCTTTGTCGATTCCGAGGAGTTCTTGTCGATATCGAGTAGGGCTTACTCGATATCGAGGAAAACTTGCCGAGATCGAGTTGTCTTTGCTGAGTGTGCTGGCAATTGTCAATTTCTGTTTCTGTTGTCGACTAGCTGTACTCGATATCGAGTTATTGTTATCGATATCGAGTTAATTCTGTCTTTGCTTTTATTTTCTGTTTTTGCTTTGTTATTTCTGTCTTTCTGCTTTTCTATCTGTGAGATTTACAGCTACCTGAGATCCGCTGACACGCTTCCTCGTGGATCGATCCTGACTTCCCACTACTGCATAGGGAGGGAGTCTTGTAATCATTTGCTGGGGAACGAATCTGGTTTGATTTATATTTCTATATTTTGAACTTGATTTCCTCCTACAACAGTTATTCGGAGAAATACCGAAGGAAGTTGGAAACATCACCACACTCACTATCTTGTAGGTCCTATCTGTGTATCTCATATATGAATGACATTTTCTTTAACATACTTGCTTTTTTTTAATTAGTTGTCAACTTTAAAGAAAAGAAGTGATGATGTGTTTAATGTGTTATTGCTTATTCTTCAACGTAAGAGAGTTTAAGTTGTTGTATATGTTTAATGTTTGCACATAAATAAGTCCATACACCAATCTCTCTCATATTCTGAACTGTCCATTTTGAATAGAAGTAGTGTAACACATATTAATATTAATTTCACAAAGCTTGTGTTTTGCAGCGTTGTGGAGGATGTTTTGACTTTGTTGATTCTGTTGGGTAGTACACTTGTACTGCAGTATGCTCGGATCAAGTGAAGATGATATTTTGCTTCGCCAGGAGCATGAGGAACATGTTTATTTGAATATCATGCATACTAAAGAATTTTGCTTTGTGACTGTTTATGTTTTATCAACCTCAAGGTAACAATTCAGAGAACTTACAAGGCCATGTTTTTAAAGTTTTTCATTTTCTACCATTTATTATGAATCGTAGTGTGATGTAACCTGTTAGGTGTATTTGATAGATTCGGCCAAATCCTTTGTCTGAAATGATATTAGTATGGAGTGTAAGCTGTCTGTCCATTGCACACTCGAGCATCATCGAGGATACTTGTATTTGTACCCAATTCTGCAATTTGAGCTTCGCGTTTAGATGTGCGATTCTATATTCAAAGCTGTTGGGGCTGATAGGGTTAAAACTTGATTCATGTTGTTTTATGAATAATTAGTACACTACGCCAAACAGACACTGAGGCGACGAACAGGCCCAATCCCGTCGCTCCAATGTGTTTCTAGCGACGGACTATATCATCCCGTCGCCTGAGTTTGGTCAACCCACAGGTCAAATGGGGGATAGCTCTGGAGCGACGGAGGAGGACTTTGTCCGTCCCTTGAAGACATTTCTGGCGGCGAACCAAAGTGCTCCCGTCGCCTGAGTATTTCGTACCGTCGCCTAAGTTTGGTCAACCCACAAGTCAAATGGGGGATAGATCTGGAGCGACGGAGGAGGACTTTGTCCGTCCCTTGAAGACATATCTGGCGACGAACCAAAGTGCTCCCGTCGCCTGAGTTTGGTCAACCCAGAAGTCAAATGTGGATAGCTATGGAGCGACGGATGGGGACTATGCCCGTCGCTTGAGTAATTTGTACCATTGCCTGAATTTAATGTCGTGACCTACCTCATTGAATGCTGTTAAGGTTACAACAATAACCTTAAACCACACCATTTGTCCGGCCGTCTTCTTGTTCTTCATCTCCTTTATTTTCCCCCATTTTCCATCTTTTCCATTTTCAAATTTCAAATAATTTACATAAGCTAGGTTTGTAAAAATTGAAGAAGACTAACAATATATTTTGAGTTGTGGTAAGATTTGTTATGCTTTATTTTTTTTTTACTTGTAATTTTAAATATTGATGCATTTGTGAAATATTGGTTAGATTTGTAATTTGGAATTTTTGTTGTAGATCTAAACAAGTTATGGGGTGATTGAAGAAGTCACTTGAGTTTGTAGCAAGGTTAGTGTCTTTTTTTTTTTTTGATTTTTTTTATACATATTTTGTTAAATAGAGGGAAGAATTGTGAAATAATGGTTAGATTTGTAGAAAGGAATTTGTTTGAGATTTTGAACCTTGTGATAGAGACTTGGGAAATGTTGATTGAATTATTTTACAATTACTTTTAGAAATGATATTTGTTGTTATTGAAATTTGGAATTTGTGATGATTTAGGTTAGAATTTGTAGGAAATATAAATTGTTTGTTTGTATTGGATTGGGATTTGTTGTGTTTAAATGAAATTTGTGATGGATTTAATTTGAGATGTGTGACATGTTTAACTTAGATTTCGTATTATATATTTCTAAAATGATATTGAATTTGGAAATGAATTTGTGTGATGGATTTATATTTTTTAAATGATAGTGAATTTAGAAAATGGATAAGAGATGGATGCAATTTCCTCGTACATCAAATGTATATATATTCATGGGATTACTAGTTTCGTGAACAATGTGGCTGCAAATGCAAATGGGAGGACCTATTTTCCTTGTCCGTGCGAACATTGCCATAACGCTCGAGAATCTGTGAACATCCCAACGATGATGCACCACTTATCTTATTATGGTATGTGGCCGGATTATACAGTATGGGACAGTCATGGAGAAGATCCAGTTGAGCCGATTGTTTCCTTGCGTAGAACGCAATACATAGAGCAAAGGGCTTCCTCTTCCTCCGGTCATGATCCCACCATGGACATCATCCATGACAGCTTTCCTTATCATGCTGGGTACGAGGCGGGCAATGACCATGATTTTTGTGATATGGTCGATGATGATTACCAAAAATATGAGAGGCTTTTAGCGGAAGCTCAAGCTCTGTTATATCCTGGTAGTACAAGGACTGTTTTGACTGCTATTTTATGTTCTATGAAGTTGAAGGTGGAAAATCGCTGGTCAGATAAGAGTATGGATGGCCATTTTCGTGAAGTTTGCAACAATCTTCAACCCGGACATAGATTTCCTGCTGATTGGAAAAGCATTCGAAAGGTGTGCAAAGATCTCGGATTGAGCTATGAAAATATTCACGCATGTGAGTATAACTGCGTGTTGTTTTATAAGAGGTATGCAAATGAGGAAGTTTGTCCCATATGTCATACTTCAAGATGGAAGTCACGTCGAGGTAGTGACAGACGCAAAATCCCTAGAAAAGTGGTTAAATACTTCCCTTTAACTCCCAGACTGAAACGCTTGTACATGTCTCCGCACATCGCAAAGCAAATGCGATGGCATGGCGAAAGAGTGAGGAATGATGACCGTCTGACACACCCTGCAGATGGGGAGGCATGGGTAGAGTTTGATAGAACGTTCACTCATTTTTCTAGGGATGTGAGGAATGTTCGGCTCGGATTGGTAACTGATGGATTCAATCCATTTGGGAAGCTAGCAACTCTCCATAGCACATGGCCTGTCATTTTGATGCCATATAATTTGCCTCCTTCGATGTGTATGAAAGAGGAATTCAACATGTTGACTTTATTGATCCCAGATCCTAAGTCACCTGGGAAGTGTTTGAGTGTGTTTATGGAGCCATTGATCGATGAGCTTCTGTAGTTATGGCATACTGGAGTGCCCACATTTGATCGATATTCACAGTCTATGTTCACAATGAAAGCAGCAGTTTTATGGACTATTAGTGACTTTCCCGGTTTAGGGATGCTAGCAGGATCAACGACGAAGGGTTACAAAGCATGTCCTCATTGTTTGGATGATATTTCTGCAACATATGAGTGTGGGAGGATGGTATACGAAAGTCACCATAGATGGCTTGCAAATGACCATCCTTGGCGATCTGCTGGTCGTGCTTTCAATGGGAAGAGCGAATTCAGGTCAAGACCTCGTTCGTTGTCCGGGGAGGAGATCTTATCGAGGATTGATAGGTATGAACACCAAACTCTCCTCTTTTTTTTTTGTGTGTGTGTATGTGTATTTGTATTTACGTATTTTTCTTTCAACCACGACCAGATGCACGTTTCCCACCCTTAGCTTGCATCCACAGTTCAAGACTCCATCCAGTTCGAAGAATCGATTATGCTGGACTAACAAGTCCATGTTTAAGAGATTACCGTATTGGCCATCTATGAGAGTGAGATATTGCCTTGATGTCATGCACATTGAAAAGAATGTTTTTGACAACATTATTGGGACTACTCTCTCGATTGAAGGAAAGTCCAAAGATGGTGCCCAATCTCGTGTCGCTTTAAAACGAAGAGGGGTTCGATCATCATTACATGCAAGGGGGAACGGACAACTTCCTCGTGCGCCATATGTGGTGAGGAAGGAGGATCTTCGAGAGGTTTTTGAATGGTTTACTGATGTTAAATACCCGCATGGTTATGCTGGGAGTTTGAAACATAAAGTTAAGGTCGAGGAAAAAAGGTTTCAAGGATTGAAGACGCACGATTGCCACGTTATGCTGCAACGCCTTCTTCCAATTGTTATTCGTGCATACTTACCAGATCATGTTGTCAAGCCTTTGATTGCTCTATGTAGATGGTTTCAGAAATTATGTGCAAGAGAGGTGACAAAGGAGGATGTTCGACGAATGGAGGATGAGATAGTTGATATTTTGTGCCACCTTGAGATGATTTACCCTCCACACTTTTTCACGATCATGGTCCATCTTATGATTCACCTACCCCGACAAGTGTTGGTAACTGGACCTGTCCATTACACATGGATGTATCCAATCGAACGGTATGTATTTTTTTAAAATTTTTTTCGCAACTTTATTTCTTACTAAATTAATTGATAAACACCATTTACCAAATTCTTTTCTATCTCAGCCAACTTGGCGCGTACAAAAAATATGTTTCCAACCCTAGGTACCCCGAAGGATCCATAACTGAGCGTTATATTTGTGAAGAGGCGATTACATATTGTAATTTGTACTTGGGTGATGGACAAGGTCTTGACAATACACCCACCCCCTCTCCTGGCATTTATGATATTTCTGTTGTGTCGGAGCTTGTTCGTCCTCAAAGTTATATTCCTTGTGCGAGGTTAACTGACACAGAGATTTATGAGGCACACTGGCAAGTTTTGCTTGAATGCAAAGAAGTTTCACACTACTTGGATGAACATGAGAAAGGTTGGCTACAACATTTTGAGGATGCCACTACATATGCACGTAAAATTAATTTTCATCCTTACTTCCTTAAATGGGTAAGCATTTCATGTAATTTCCATCCTTACTGCTCGCCACTTTACATCCTTACTTCATTAATTTCCATCCTTACTTCTTACCACTATAGGTTTCTAGACTGGAAAGAGACGAAGATCCATACTTTAAACAAGAGGTTTTGTCTTTGGCTAGACAACCAGTTTCACATGGGATTTACGCATCTTGTTATGTGAACGGGGTCAAATTCGTCTCTTGGGATAGAGATAAAAACTTGCAGACCCAAAATTGCGGGGTTATGGTAGAGACAGAGAGTGCTAGCTACTATGGTATCCTTGAATCAGTGGTTGAAATCATGTACACCAACATGATGCCGGTTGTAGTGTTTAAGTGCAAGTGGTTTGACACTGATCCTGACAACATCGGTATAACGTACAAGTTCGAGCACGGGTTGTTGACTATTGATACAAACAACAGTTGGTACGATGATTCCCCATTCTGTCTCGCACGCACAGCAAAGCAAGTGTTTTATGTGGATGACCCAAAGCTGGGTGATGGGTGGAAAGTTGTGAATGTGATGACACAAAGAAATGTTTACAATCTCACCACTCTGGAAACACATGCAGATGGAGCTCAACCACAAGAAGAAGCATATCAAGAACTCGGCCCAGTTTATACTGGAGATTTTGAACTCACCATCGATCTGCATCCGTTCCAAAATGAATCAGAGAGTAAAGAAGAAGAAGAACAACAAAACGAGGAAGACGAGGAGTACGAAGAAGAAGAAGATGAAGACGAAGACGAACATGACGAAGGTGAAGCCGAGGAGGAAGATGAAGACGAGGAGTACGATGATCGTGATTGATATTATGAATGTCCTTTTGTAATAATCTAAACACACTCTATTTCTATTTTCATGTATGAATGATCGTGATTGATATTACGAGGTGTATTAGGGGCTGAATGAATTCATATTACGAATGTTTTTTAATGATGCAATTCAAAATCTGTTAATTGATCTCAACAATAGGTATCAAAGTATATAAAAGATTAACTTTCTTGAGAGAAAGAAAGATTCAGGTGACGGAGATACTAAGTTTGTCGCTTGGATTATTTCAACAATGGCGGGATTTTCCCACTAAAATTCTCATTTGGCGGGGTCTTTTCCCACTTATTTTTTTTGTGAAAATTTTGAAAAATTTTAAGCGACGGACTTACATCTATGTTGGTGGCTTGAGTGATTTTTTTTTTTATTTTTTTAATGTACAAACCCGAAATGAAAGGGTTACACTTACACAGGCGGCCTCTCAATCTCTCGCAAACCCGAAACCCTCAAACCATGTAACCCTAGCCGCTCTCATCTTCGACCTCCCCTCTCCGTCAATCTCTCCGCCACTCTCCTTCCCCCGGCCCTCAAGCGCTCCGACAAGCCGTCACTCTCCTTCCCCCAGCCCCTCTCCTTCCCAGCGCTCCGACCTCCCCTCTCCGTCACTCTCCATCGCCATGCCTCCCAAAAACAAAAGAGCCTCAAAGCCATGTTGTCGGCTCCGCCCTCAACTGCTCCGCCTGAACCCCAGCGCTCCACTGCTCCGCCTTCCCAGCGCTCCACTGCTCCTCCTCCACCGCCGGCACCACCATTGGAGTTGGAACCGCCCTCTTCAACAATTGATTCCTCCACGCCTCCGCCCACAGCCGCCGCTTCTCCCGCTATGGAATCTGCATCTCCACCACCACAAGCCGCCGACCCTCTACCCCAAGCACCAAGTCTGGTGATTACAGGCGGTTCATCCACCCCGGCCGCCACGGCTCTAGACGGACCCTTTTTTAGTATAAGATGCAAGAACAATGGAGGTAATGTTCGAAACCCAAACCCTAATTTCAATCTCCTGCTGCTCGTTCTTTAGTATTGTTTTATCAGCCTTATATGTGTTCTGTTTTTGCCTTTTGTTTTCTATGTGAATTCATGGTTGTACAGTTCTATTTTGGTTGAGTTTTGGTCAATCTCTTGGACTCATATGTACTATCTGAATCCTTGGTTTAATTTCAATCTCCATGTGTTCTGTTTTTGCCTTTTATACAGTTATCATAGGCTCCTCATTACGACAAATAAGCTCTTTAGTAAGAGTAGAGCAACTTAGAAGGCAAAATCTAAAACATTGAAAAGTATGTTCTTTAGTAAGTGTGTTCTGTCCAATATAATAGAAATCACTATCGTTAATTTGAATGTAATCTAAAATAAATAGAAATCCTTGGTTTAATTTGGCAAGTATGTTCTTTAGTAAGAGTAGAGCAAATTAGCCACTTCCTCAGCCAGAGTTTGAATCCTATGGTGGAGCAAGGATAAGTAGCCACCAAACTTTGACAGAAAAAGTAGCAGCTCAGAGCCTTACCAAATTATCCAACTTACTGCAATCAAAGGCAACTAACTTCAACAAAGGCTGACCAACCATCACTTTTATTAACTCGTTAATATGAAGGTACTAAAAGTTAATGATAACGATAAAGACAAGAAGCAAGGATTTTTCTTTATGATGATTCAAACTTCAATCAACCTATATGAATTTTAAGATGTGGGGAAAAAGATATATTCTAGCTCTAGTGCTCAACACCCCATTATCACGAGTGATAAAGGTCCTGCATAAATAAACTCATAGGATATCCAAATGAGAGATATTCAACCATAAAGAAAAGTGGAAACAGCAATGTTTCAGAGCAGCAAGCCAAATCAAAAGTAACAAGTTCAGCAAGGCATCACCGTTTGTCTATGTACAAGAGTAGATCAACTTAGAAGGCAAGTTTGTCTATGATTTTGCTCAATCTCTCAAATTTGCCCAACTCTTTCAAAAACACCATTTATGTAAGAGTGAATCTCCTTGTGTTCTTGGACTTGATCTTGATCTCCTTGGTTTAAATTTCATACCTTCGTTTATGTAAGAGTGAAGTTTTTAATTTCTAATTGCTTTCATACAAATATGGTATACTGTATACTGAAGTTCTGTCAATATATATAGTTCATGTGTTATGTGAAGTATTCTATTTTTAATTTCACATGTTATCACATTTTCTAACTTTCAGTTTTTGTTTTCTTCATAACTAACAACTGTTTTTTTAGAGGGAAATCAGTTCTTAACTTTGAAACAATTTTAGTTAGTTTTTATATTTATGAAATTAAGAATTACTTCAAAATATATCATATTTATATATACTAATCATCTTAATTTATTAAAAAAAAAACTTACATCTGAAAATCAAAAGCTGATTACAGAATAAAGTTACATTTAAGGTGATTGTTTTATTATTATAAAAAAAAATACTTCAAAACCCAAAATTTAAAACAAATCAATCATCCTTTGTTAAATTTTGGTGTGTATATATATATAAAGTTCATGCGGGATTCATTTATTGAACACTTGGATTCATATATTTGATTGGTAATGAGTTGAATCACCCTCTTTCTGATTATTGTGCGCATTGTGTTTGTGATTAGCGGAGGGACCAGTCAAGTATAGAACTGTTGTGAGTGCAAAGACAAACCGCATTACGAGGGCTTCGGGAAAGATCAAAGTTACTTGGTCGGACTTCACCAACGACCCTACCCACGAGACTTACTCCAAGCTAGTGCGGGACATTGGCGCCATCGTCAAGTCCAACGTGCCCACACTTGCTCCAAGCTGGGCTGAGCTTGAAGAACAGCATCAGAACATTCTGCTATCCTATTTGAAGGTTATCTTCTCAACCATTTTTTGTATATACTTTTCTATAATTTCTTTAGTATACTAGAAACTTAACCATTGTGTTTTGTTTTGTAGAACATGTATCAAATACACCCTAAAGATGATCCGTTGAATAACTATATCACGAGTACAGCAGCCGATCGGTATCGGGACTGGAAGTATAGGTGTCACAAATTCTTCAAGATGTATGGGACAACCTTTTGGCCTTCCGAATTCAAGCATCGTGCGGAGCAGTGGAACTGGCTGGTGCAACATGAACTCATGCCCGAAGCAAAAAGAGTAATGTTTTAAAATTATGTATATGCTTTTCACATTTAGGTTATATGCGTTGGTATGCTTATATGAAAATGTGAATAACAATAACAATAGAAAAGCTACTGTTTTTTTTTAACAGATTTTACAGTTTTTAAGCTATTGATTTTAAGCTACTGATTTTTTAAGCTACTGTTTTTAACCTACTTATATGCGTTGGTATGCTTATATGAAAAGCTACTGTTCTTCAAGATGACTGTTTTTAAGCTACTGATTTTTTTTTATAGAAAAGCTACTGTTATTTTTTTTAAATTACTGATTTTGCAGTAAGTGTTTGTATTTGATGCTAATTGTGTTGTTTATGTTGTTGGAGGCCATAAGCGAAAGGAACCAGAGTAATAGGACAAATAATCCCAACCCGATGAACCACCGTTCGGGGTCCAAACCCCTAACTCATAGGGCGGAGGACTATTTTAAGACCGGGAAGTCGACCCCGCATCTTCATGCTACAATACATGCATATGAAAAATGTCCTAACGCTAGGGAGATAATGGTGAGTATAGTTACTTATTCTGTTAGATTTATGTCGATTCAAATTTTGAATTAATACTTCCCTTTAAATTAATTGTGTCAACTTTCAATTTGAATGGCAGGATAGTTTGAAAAGTTCAGTTAAAGAGATTGAAGACACACAGAAAAGTGTGGAGTCTGAAGATGGTCAAGCTCCGCCTATATCTGTGGAGGCAGAATGTGAGATCTTGATCAAATGCTTCGGAGAACGGCGAGGCACCGAAGTTCGAGGTAACAATGTTCCCCACCCCAACTTTGCAAAAACTCTTGGTTTGCATCATACTAATTATCAAATGATCATCACACTAGTTCTGAATTAATTTGATGCATAAATAGAGCGCTTTTGATATGGTCTTCTTCTTCTTTCCCTTCTGGATTGTCATATTCACTGCAGCCTTTTTTTCCCTTTTCCTTCCTTGGTTTCACATGAAAATTTGTGGTTATACAACAATTAAGTTTCATACATGTGTTATTGAGAAGCTGCCCATTTGCTAAATGGACAGTACAAGTGTAGAGCAAGAAAACAAAGAGAAAATGATGTGTTATAGATGTGGTAGGGAAATGCTTCTTTATGATCTTTATCTTCTTTTTTGTCAAAATTTTAAATTGGAGGGGCTTGAAAGTGATTTTCTGGTAAATGATGTACGATGTGTTATAGATGCAAGCTTTTCATGTTATCAAAAACACAATGATCAATAGAAACAGCTACTGTTTTTCTTAATTGTCAAGCACTTAAAACTCCAGAAAATATCATCGATTTGGCTCTGCATTTCTGTAATTTTTTCCTCCTTGTGTGATTGATTGGCTGATTTTTTTTTATACCTTCTGTTTGTGATTGATTGTTTCTACTTCTTTTGGACAGGGATGGGAAGAGGTGTGAGAAGGCCTCCCAAGAAAAGAGGGGGCTCTTGGAGCATGGAGGGTTCATCAAAAAGGCAAGAGCTTGAGGAGAGAGTTCAGAAGGCTGACGAGAGAGCTGATCGGGCTGAGGAGAGACTCAAGAATGCTGAAGAGAAGGCAAAGCACGCAATCGAACAAGCCAATGAGACGCAGAAACGTATCGAGGCATTAGAGCAGCTTGTGCGACAGTCCCATTCTTCAACCAACCCATGAGGTAGTTACCTCTTAAACTCATCGTTAGCAACTTTTTGGGAGCATTTTGATTGAACATGGTAGGTTTCGGGTAAAAAAACAGCCCCTATGTATGTTTATATGTTATGAATTCTCGCAAGTGCTTTAGTATCCCCTTTGTTAAGCCTCAAAGGTATGCAAGTTTTTGGCTAGATAAACTTTGTAAGGCTTTGAAATGGTATGCAGGTTTTTGTGCAACAATTGCTAAGTGCAGGTTTTTATAATCTGATATTGTCTTGTGCATTTTGTGGGTTGTGTTCTGGAGGTTGTGAATGTAAAGTGCAGGTTATGTGTTCACATAAGTTGTGTTGTGAATGTAGTGATATTAAATTTGAATTAGGTATTATTATGTATTGCTTATGTAGGCTCTGCTCCATGAATGAGCAGAGTGCGTGTACAGGTGGGAATAATATATAGATTCCATTTTAGGCTTTTAAAAGAAAATCATTCAAGGGACGGAGAAAGGGAACTTTGTTTCGTTGCGTCAGCACAAATCAAAATTTACAAAACACATCCAAGAGACGAACAAAGAGTTCGTCGCTTGAGAATTTTTTAACTGAAGCGACGGAGGAGGCTGTCGCTTGGTCACGAGAGAGAGCCTTCCCGGAAGGTCAACGTTATGCCCAAGAGACGACAATAGTTCGTCGCTTCGTTGTAACTGAAGCGACGAACTTCGTCATTCCGTCGCCCACTGACTGAAGGGACGACGTCCATGCGACAAACCTTCAGGCGACGGACGTCCGTCTCTTCAATGCTCAGGTGACGGTTTATGCTCTCAGGCGACGACTTTTGTCCGTCTCTTGAGTGTCTGTTTGGCGTAGTTGTACTTGTTCAAGATGTGTCGTGATTTCCATGCCTTGATTTTAGGTGGAAACATGTTTGGATTATGCCGTAGAAGGAAGGAAATCCTTGACCTGTTCGTTTAGGGAGATTGCAATTGTTTGTTTTCCGCTCAAGAGCTGACCTCTTCATTTTGAATTAAATTGATGAAATGGAATTAGAAAATTGATATTTTGAGTATTCTCCATAGTTAATGTATCCATACTCCATAGTCATTTTTTTTCCTTCTTCTTCTGAAGCATTTCTTAATTGTAGTATGTTGTTTAGGTGTAGGTCTTAGCAAGAGGTGATCCTGGTCTTGTTGAAGGAGATGAAGGAAATGACTGATTAAGATTGCAGAGATAACATTTGTTTGGTTTACTTTTCCTGTGTCGTGCAGTAGCTGAACTATCCTTCTGGTTTTTTCTTATAGATCTTAGAAGGATTGCCTTGTAGTCGGATTTCAATTAGTTTTTTGGTTTACTTTTGTAGTTAGAATCAGCCACACTTTCACCCATTAGCAAATCTGAAGCAGGTGTTCTAAAATGTAAAGAATGGGAAATGGGAATGTTGCAAGAGGAACTAGCTACTATCCAAGGCATAAAAATCAGAAGAAGGGCACCAACAGGCCCCCCTTTGCATTATGAAGGCCCCTTTGAATTTCGGATAGAAAGTGAACATAACACTCCTCGTAACATTTTGGAAGAGATAATATGGCACAAGGACACAGAAGTCTCACAGGTATTTTACAATTATTTCATATGTATATTGCAGGTTATTGGATGAGAGATAAGATCTATCACTCATAATTGTTTGATCTAACATCAACCTTGTATATTTGGATGTCAAAATCTCAGATCAGGAAGGAGAATGAGGAAATTTTCCAAGTTTTAGGGGTTGAATTTAGATTTATATGATTTGTCTTATTTCTCCCTTTATATCAGGCACTTCTTATTGGATTTTTTGCATATGCATGTATAATATTATTTAGCTCTTTATGTTTGGGATTTGGTTTATTAGTTGAAAGAGAGAAGGCCTCTTGCTGATTTGAAGAAAGTTGTAGACAGTGCTCCCCCAACTAGAGACTTTGTTGGAGCTTTAAGGGCATCATATGAACGGACAGGATTATCTGGTCTAATTGCAGAAGTGAAAAAGACTTCTCCTAGCAGAGGCATTCTGGGAGAAAAGTTCAATCCTGTATGTGGAGCTATTCTCATATTGATTTCTTCACTCTATGCATGATGTCATATGTTGTCTATGTTAGAACTATTACTAACTTACTATATATTTAAAACTCAAAGATTTGAATCTAAGTCTCACATTTTAGTGTTGTTACCTATGCATTGAGCGTTATATTCATGTTTCACTTTCAGGTATAGTTTATTTTCAATTATAAATTAGTCCTCCTATCAATTGCACTGGTTGTTTAACTGTTAGCCTGTTTCATTTCATTTCTTCAGAGCTTGGATCTCTAAACAATAAGAAGTTACACAAAATTCACTGAGCTGGTTCATTGACAGGTTGAAATAGCTCAAGCTTATGAAAAAGGCGGGGCTGCATGCCTTAGTGTCCTGACAGATGAAAAGTTTTTCAAAGTGAGTTTTTGAGTTTCAGGCGAGTGTCAATTGGTTTGTAAGACTTCACGTCGTTGTATTACTCTGTATCTACACTGCTAAATAGTGATGTACTCAAGGAGAGGCAACTTGTCATGAAACATATTTAATTTATCGTGCCTTTCTTAAAAGTAATTCTTGAGATTTGTTTAGGAGTTGCAAAAATTCTCAGTTACTTATGCTGCTTACCTGTTTGAAAGTAATTCTATGAGATTTTATTGTGCATTGGTGTTGCAGCAAGTTTGCTTGTTTTCAGCATGCGAGTCTGTTTGGTCAACAAGCATGTTATGCAAACCTTTTACCATTTCACTTTCAACCCTCCAAAAGTGACTTGTTTGTATTCTTGTTAAAAGTACAAACTACAAAGAACCATAATGATGAACCCATGCTCTTCATGAAATTCTTAAGAGCCTTAAAATCGACTTCCACAAAGGCGCGCGAATGCGCGCCCACCATGCCTAGTATCAGTAAACATGAACGGATAAAATTTAGTGTTTTAAAACATAATTAAAGATAAGTGTACGTGTGGTGGCTTTGAGAAAGCATAAAACTTTAAATTATAAAGCCTATAATTTTGAAAATTAAGAAGTGTATAAGAAAATTTAAGTATGGGTAGTTTTTAAGGATAAACATTACTCCATCCGTCCAAAAATACATGGACTTTTACTATTTATGCACGTTTTTTTAGGAGTTAAAAACTATATAAAATATTAACTTTTTTATGAATTTTTTTAATAATTACATAATAAGTTTGTAATTATTAAAAAAATTAATAAAAAAGTTAATATTTTATATAGTTTTTACCTCCTTAAAAAAATGTGCGTGAATAGTAAAGTCCATGTATTTTTAGACGGAGGTAGTATTGATTTTTTTTTTATTAATTTATTTTTTAAATAATTTATATTTATGTGAAATTATTAAAAAAAAGAATGCTACAGTCGATCAAATTATTATTTTTATAATCTTTAACAATATACCAATACTACGATGTATCAAATCCATATTAAAAGTTAGTGAAACAAACACAAATTATATCACTTTACTCTTCGACACGTATTTTAAGAAGGTAAAAATTCTATAAAATATACAATTTTTTTAATGAATTTATTTTTATAAATTCATACTTATGACTAATAAGTATGAAATTTTTTTAAAAAAAATTGATTAAAAAAATATTTTATAATGTTTTTACTTTTTTAAAAAGTGTGCACAAAAGGACAAATGACTATTATTTTGGAACTGAGCGAGTATATATATAATACTATGGAATGGTATTACACGAATAAAAATAGTAAGTTGATAAAATCAAATTAACACCAGGGTTCAAAATACATTCCAAATATCATTTCAGGTTATAAGCAAACAACGGCCACGTACTTGCAATTCCAAAGTATACAGATCGATTACATTCAAGCATATATAGTCGTCGTGGCAATGTAAAGTAATATCGATCACACATTCACACACACACAATTCAAAGATAGCGTATATAACGTCAAAATATCATGTTTATAACGGATCAATACCAATATTAGTAGATAGAGAATGATCGATACGATACGCACGTACTCTCACCGTTTAAAAAACTTGAGAGATTCGTCCATCAATTTTTTACCACTCATTGCCTCCCACGCCTTGCCAGTTGCAGTACCGTCCCCGGGGGAACCTTCCGCTTCCGCTACTTGTGCAAGCATCTCAAAAGGCTAGTCGGCAAGTTTTTTACCACTGTTCATTGCCTGCAACTGCAACGCCATGCGGCCTATGCCAGCTGCAGTAGAGGCGGCCTCGGGGGAACCTTTCGCTACTTGTGCAAGCACATCAAAAGGCTGCAGGTCTGCAAGTTTACCACTTTTAATTGCCTGCAACATCATGTCAGCTGCAATACCGGCCCAGGGGGAACCTTTCTCTCCTTGTGCAATCATCTCAAAAGACTGGTCTGCAAGTTTTTCACCACTTATCATTTCTTTCAACACCATGCTAGCTGCAATAGCGACCTTGGGGAAACCTTTCGCTACTTGTGCAAGCATCTCAAAACGCTGGTATATTGCTTTTTTACCACTTTTGATTGCCTGCAACGCTTTGATTGTTTCCGCTCCATGTGTAAGCATCCCAAAAGCCAGCTGGACTAAAAGTTCACCACAAGTTCTGAAGAGTCTCGCATTCGGACTAATCTGGAAAATTTTAGGAAATTTGTTAGAGATGGTTTTATGTTTTGATGTAGTCACTTGTTGTAATAGCATTCGTATTACCCATGTAATTATTCATGCATACCAACAAATTATTCAAATGTTTAGTAAAGATATTATTTTTATTCATCTCGTCATGTAACACACACAATAATAACATTCTAATACATTCACCCCTTACCAGGGATGGAGCCAGAAATCTATCGGGGGGAGGGGCGAAATTTTTATATAAATTATTGATTCACTCTTCGATAGATTTTTTGTAGTACGTTTAGCGAATCAAAACTATAATATTTTAGTTTAAACGGTGATATTTTTAGTTTAAGACAATGTTTTTTTAGTTCAAAACATAATGTTTTTGTTCAAAACGGTGGTGCATGTTTTAATTTAAAATTGTGTCATTAGTTGTTATATATTTTTTTCTCTTTAAACGAAAAAAATGATGTCGTTTTTTCCTTTGTCTAAAAATATATCGTATGAAACCTACAAAGTCAATATGCAACTTGTTATTCTCTTAACATGCAATAACATTAACAAGATATACAAACTTTAAATTTGCATAATTTCTTATATAATTATCGAATTCAATAATATAATCTCTTGTTTCGAAGCTCACTAGTTGAGTTATATTGCCAAAATATCAAATTAAGTAAAATATAAAATAATCGTGATTTATTATAAGACATTTGAAATAATTAATCTGTGTTTAATTAACTTTCAAACGGTCATAACTTTTTACTCGTTTATCGGATTTAGGCTTATAATATATCAAAACATCAAAACGAAGCTATCGACGCGTAGAACAAGTATAAGTGATTCGGGGGGCATATCTGTCATGTATGGAGGTTTAGGAGGGTATTAGTATAAATACTATACATATTGTAATACTTAGGGTTATGATACATGTTAATCCAATTACTCTCTTTACTACTCGATCTCTCTTTCTCTCTATCTCTCAACTCTCGTTCCAACCCTCCTTCTTCATCTATCTCCCTCTTACGTTCATCTTCTTCCTCTAATCCTCTTCCTAATCTCTATCTTCCCTTCAATGTCACACAAGATCCTATTAGGATCATAACAATGGTATCCAGAGCTAATCGATCATCACTCCCGCAATACCAATTTCAATTCGAAATTTCCAGATTTTTTTTTCCAAACAACATCAATGGTGGATGTGGTTTCTTCACAGTCAAATGCTTCAACAGGTGATGATTGGAGGTTGCAATTCGAAGAAATTATGCGCAGGTTGGGATCGATGGAGAAATCGACAATTGATCCAGTCGATTTGAGTCCACAAGGGGGCGCTTCGCGAAAAGAATCGAAGGGTCGAACCCTTTTCCTCAAGATTCATCTACTGCGGTATTCGATTTCGTGGGAAGAGCTGGATTGCTTGTTCGCTAGGTTTGGGAGGATCGAATGCATAGAAGTTTTCTGCCCTGGAGAGCAGTATCACTCAAGGATTCGCTTCCAACAGAAAGAATCGGCTATCAGAGCCTTCGAGTCATTCAACCACAGAGACATCTACGACGGATGTTGTCGGTTGGAGTTGTTTCTTGAGGCCGAGATCGACGACGGGTTCCAGGAACCTAAGAATTGGACTCCACCGCACATCAGTGAACACCGGTCGACAACAGCTTCTTCTTCGGAATCTTGGGAACGGCGTATGCGAATGCAAGAGAATCTCCGCAGGATGGAGGCATTGGTTAAAAAATTGCACAGGGAGCCCTGCCGGAGCTTAGTTCAGGCATCAACAGAAGAAGATTCAGTTGTGGAGATTCTTGATGAAGAATCAGAACTGGCTTGGGTTGAAGAAATCGCAGACAAGAATCAAGAAATCACGCCTCCGTTGAGTTCATATGTTGATTCAACTAATGGATATGACGAGCCCTTCTCAGATATCGAGGAAGGATTGCAAGAGATTGAGGCCTCGGGTGTCGACAAGAATCGAATGGGGGTTCCAATTGCGGACCAAAAGCAAGAACTCACAGTATCGAGCAAAGCAATGGATTCTAGGCTAAAATTCAAAAGCCCACCGATTGAGCCCTTCTCAAGAGGTACGTTCTCCAATCCTTCTATGATTTTGAGTCAAAGGGATGGTGAATTCTTGATTTCGGATAGGCTGAGTAGTCGACTCAATAAGCTGCATAAGGACTCGGAGCTTGGGAACAGTTGGATTGCCATGGAATTCTCTGAAACATTGGGGTCTAAAGCTGCCCACAATGTGTTTGTGGTAATGCTTGAGACATATGTTGAATCATTGTGGGGAACCTATGCAGTCATAGGCAAGCCGAGGGTGTTAGACAAAAATTTGATATTCGATCCAGGAATTCGTGTATTGGGTATTGGAACTGAGGTGTCTAGGTGTTGTCTAAGCAATGATCCTCACAGGTACCATTGCAAGGTGGGGGAGGATGGTTGCTCAAACTTTGGGAGCTTCGAGTCTAGAATTGCTGGTTTGTGCAGTGAACTGAGGCATCATGAAGTGCTTTGGCCTTATGATAGAGGAAAAAAATCTACTGGTCATTCGACAATCTTAGTGATTGGAGTCGCTGTTGCCACGAGTTTTACCCTCGAATTGAGTACCAATCAAGATTATCGAATCAGAAAGGTGATGAGCTCTTGGGTTGATTTACCACCTGTTATTGCTGCGGTTTTAGCCAAGCAAAGGTTTTTGGATGAGAATTTTATTTTTGAACTAGGAATTGCTAGTTTTGTGTTGTCATCGGTATGATTGGTGGTGCCTTGGTTCTTACTGGTTGTGTAATGGCACATGTTTTGCAAGTGGAACGGATGCTGTCATACGAGACTGTGTTTGCTCAAGCTGAATTGAACTGATTGTTTGGAGCAGACTATTTTTCTGCCAAATGCAATGAAGTACTCATAGGCAGTGAATTTCAGGAAGCAAGAAGACAAGGGTGGCTACAAGGGTCTCAACTGAGTACTGGCTACTTGCATCACGGGGCACTTGAGAATCAACTGAACTATTGCAGAGCATTTTATATAGGAGAATCAACTGAGCATTTTATAAAGAGGGCAAACTGAACTTTGCTATTAAGGCAAGCCTTGGGCATGAGGTCTTTGGATCTGTTGGGTTGCTTAGATGAAGTGCAAGCTTTCAGATTTTGCTGGTGGGGAAAAAGGTTTTGAATTAGGCAAAGGGTCAAGGCCAAATGCAATAATTCCAGTTTACACATTTAGAACAAAGAGGTCGGACTTGTACGAGGAGCTACTGAAGTTCTTGAAGATCATCTGGTTCCATCTGCGTCCTTGATGGAGAATGAATTGAAGAAAGCTCACTATTGCTCCTGATTTTGATGTTGATGCTTTGAATCAAGATGAGAATTTTTTTTTTGGGTTGCTGTCAGGGATTGTGTGCTTCTGCAGCTGGGTTGTCCAAAGCCTTTTACACCTCCTGTACATGCATCTTATATTCATAGACTTTGCACCTCCTGTACAATTATAATTGAGCCATGTTTTTTGATTTTTAGTGGTTTTTTTTTTTATTTTTGTTGATTTTGAGCACTAGTACTACTTCACTTAGCTTTGAGGTCAAAGCTTGTACAAGGGGGGAGGAATGTCATGTATGGAGGTTTAGGAGGGTATTAGTATAAATACTATACATATTGTAATACTTAGGGTTATGATACATGTTAATCCAATTACTCTCTTTACTACTCTATCTCTCTTTCTCTCTATCTCTCAACTCTCGTTCCAACCCTCCTTCTTCATCTATCTCCCTCTTACCTTCATCTTCTTCCTCTAATCCTCTTCCTAATCTCTATCTTCCCTTCAATGTCACACAAGATCCTATTAAGATCATAACAGTATGCTCCCGTTTGCCCCCGCTTAAATCCATCTATGCCCCTTACCATGCATTCATGATACCAATTCATAGTCATAGGATTGAATGCTAGTGAATGGATAAGATCGAAGGTTCATATTGATATTTATGGATATTAATTAAATTTTAATTATCAACAATTTAATTCCTTAAATTAAAAAATCAAAAGATTTCTCTCTCTCTCTCTTATCTCTTCCACCATTCTTGTTAAACAACTGTTTTATAAATACACGTGACTAAATTGGTATATTCATTATATGAATATATGAATATATATACCAATCACGTTTTTTTTTTTTGAGAATATGCAATTAATTCAATAAGAATATAAAAGGTAAAAGACATATATTCATGTGAATATGAAAGTTATAATTAATGAATATTTATATGAGTTATTAAGAGAAATTTTATTTTAAAAATAGTTTTTTAATTATATATAAACCCACATTTATTTATATTTATATTATATATCAACTAATTAAGTAGTTGTAAATGTTTTTTCTTGTATATATCTCATTCCATCGTTTTCAATTATTCAATTAGATAGGAATATTCATTTGAATAATATTCATCTAAATATTCATATGAATATATTACATTGTATTCATTTGAATAATATTCATCATAATATTTTCTCTATATTCATATGAATAGAAGACATAAATTCCACATTTATGTTTAATTTATCAATAACCTTTTTAATAAGGGAGGGAGAAAGAATAAAAGATATGGAGGGAGAAACTTATCAATTCTTTTATTAAGATAATATTTTGGGATGTCATGATATCCACACTATAGAAACTTATCAATTATTTTACTAACTTTTTTAATGCTGGTGTTTAATTTGAAAACTGTGTCATTAGTTGTTACATATTTTTTCTCTTTACAAGAAAAAAATGACGTCGTTTAATTTTAATCTATAACAATATTCTTTTCGTCTAAAAATATATTGTTTCAAACCTACAAAGTCAATATGTAACTTGTTCTTTTAGCATGCAAAACGTGTAACAAGATATAGAAACTTAGCCCCCGTTTGTTTTTTAGTAGGGAAAAGTAATGAATACCCTCATGAATATAGTCCATATTTAAGTTAAGATTCATTGATCCTTATTCTAATCATTCCCATCCTTCTCCTATTTTCCATACAAATGTGTTACCCTTCTATTCCCTAATTTTGAGGGGGGTAACTAATACCTCTAGGATGGGCTAATATTCTCCTCCATTCTCTCCTCCAAGCTCACAAAAATTGGTGATCATATACATTTTATGTGTAAAATTTAATACCTTACCTTTCCTTTCCCTAGTTATCTAAACAAACGAGCCCTTAATTTAAACTTGCATAATTTCTTATATAATTATTGAAAATAGTAATATAACATATTGTTGATATAAAACTATCGACGAGTAGAACAAATATAGGTGACTCGTCAGGTGAAAGGAGGGGTAAATGCCCCCCCTAAATCCTATGGATCCAAAACGTGATTTGCTTCACGAAATATATGACACTAAATGCATGTCATATAGGAATAAAATACAGCATTGATTAATTACCTCGGTTGATTTGGCCTGTATTATACTTGCAGCCTCTGCAGCAAATTCTTTCCACAAGGTCTTGCATTCCACTGGTGTAATTAGAGTATGGTGTCGAGGAACCTATACAGGGTGAAAGGCCGAGTATAATGCAATCTAAATACAAATAAATACAAGTAAACATTCCTTGTCCGAAGACACAACTTAGATCGAATTTAACTACAAACTTATTACGATTTGTTCTAAAGTTACCGCCTTAAAATTGTGAATTCAAAATTTTCAAAATCCATATAGCTCATAATCCACTTTGAAATTTATTAACATTATATTCTCAATCACCATAAATGATAATCTGACTAGGAACTCACTTCTCGGTCGTGTGTGTGATTTATAGGGAATTTAAAAAATTTAGCCTAAAATATTTGGCTTACGGGAGAAAATCCACAATTTTTAATGATAAACCATTTAAGAATATTCTATTGTAGTCGACTATTTTTCTTGACCCCGCGGCAGGTGGTGTTGTGGAGGTCTCAGCATGGGCCCCATTCATCTGATTGGCTCAGAGCAGTTCCTATTTCTGGGCTCGGTCAGACCATGAATGGTAGGACTTACAGGTCTGTCCTCTGCTATCGTTTGGGTATCCCTTTTTTTCGTGCTGGTCTTCCTTGCTCTGCATGTGGTCGGGTTTTTGAGGATGACACTTTTGGGGATCATGCTGTGTCGTGTTCTAGTTCTGTTGGACTCAAACATCGGGATAATCTTGTTCGTGATACCCTCTTCGACATTTGCTTCCGTGCTGGGATCTTCTCTGGGAAGGAGGTGGACATTGGTGTTGACAGTCTTGGCGGACCTCTTAGGCCCGCTGACATTCTTCTTTACTCATGGGATCGGGGTCGAGATGTGTGTGTTGATATCACTGGTTCCTCCCCCCTCACTCAGACTTGCTTGGCTTCCTCCGCTTCTGGAAGATGTGTTCTCAACGCTGCGCGGCGTAAGTATCGGGAGGTGTGCTCTGCTGCTGGCTATGAGTTTTTGCCTTTTTCTTTCTCCTCATTTGGTGAGTTGGATGGGGATGCGATTGCGCTTCTTGGACGGATCCGCTCCTTCTCTTTAGCCTTGGATTCTAGTTCTTGTCTAGCTGCTCATATTTTTACCAGAGTTTGTTTTTCCATTGCAAAAGGGGTTGGCGCGCAGCTTGTTTCTGGGCTGTCCGCTAACTTCTTTTAAATATTCGGTTGTTTGATTTCTATACTATTTGGAGTTTTAAATAATAATAATAATAATAATAATAATAATAATAATAATAATAATAATAATAATAGAAGGGATGAGAAGATGATATGCGCATAGAGTACATGTTAAGCATATATATATATATACCTCTTCCCAAGTGCTCGAGTTAAGAGTAGGGGCATCTGAGTCTCCATCACCAGTGGAGTTCGGTTCAGACGGTTTCAGTAGACATTTGAAGAGTATATCTTTAATGTTGTCAGGCCTTTCATCCAAACGAATGGCAGCCATAACAGACAGTATCTCCAGACACTGCATATATATAAAATGATACCATTTTGTTTTTGATTTAATAGCTAACTTGTTTTAAATAAATAAATAAATATATATATATATCCGATTAAATATACAATTACCACATGTATGGAATTTTCGCCATTGTTAAAGACATGTATGAACCTACAATTGTTCAAACAAAAGGTAATTAATTAAGTGAATAAATTAATAGAATCACGTAGACGGAAACATTATTTCTCCGATTTAAATTATGTACTCCTTTTTTTTTTTTTTTTTTTCGAGAACAATGCTTACCAACTTTAAATAATAAGTGAAGGTTTTGGAATTAATAAAAGTAGTCAATAAAAATAATTTCCAATACCAATTATATATCTTATAATTATAACTCAAATTTAATTACTTAGAAAATAATAATTTTTTTATGTTAAATTTTAAATACTAGAATATCACTTAATTCTGATCGTGAATTTTTTTTTATGTATACTTGATAAGAAGATTTTGTAAAAAAAATATTGAAAAAACACTAAAATTGTGATTTTTAATGATTTTTTTTTTGTATTTAAATAGTTGAGAGTAACCAAAAAAAATAGAAGAGAAACAAAAATTGTAGATAAAAATGATGAAGAATTATTTTTAAACCAATATTGAAAGAAAGGGTTTAATATATAATTTAAACATAAATATAATATTTTTAATGAAATGGTTGATAGAAACAAAAAAAAATAAAGAGAAATTTATTAAGAAGAATTAATGATAGAGTAAACAAATAAAAAGTCAAGAAAAAAGATTTGAATACAGCACCTTTTGATTCTCCTTACTTTCTCTCTTCTTTCCTTTACGACTTAAGCTAGATAGCACTTTTGTTTCAAATATCATTTAAAAGTATTATATTACCTTAAAAATAGTAAATATATGCAAAAAAATAATAATTTGTTTTTGTTTTTTTCCGAGCCAGGGGGTGCTCTGCTGATCAGATAGAATATTACTCAAAATTCGTTTCTATATACTCCGTATATATCATTTAATTAAGGACAAACCTGTTCTTCATGTGTATAAGAACCTTTGCAGTTTGAGCCGCATCTCTTGCCTTCTTCTCCACTAGACGTGTAGCACTCTCTCTTAAACTCTTCAACTTATCTTCATACTCGGAGTCATTCAACTCGAACCCATAAAATGAATCACGGAACACTGACTCCAATTCATCAATGCCACGTTTCAAATCCCTTCTAATCGAAGGCCAGGAGTCACTTTCACCGGCTTGCATTATCTCCTCTATCTTGAGCCCTCCTATAGTTTCTGCTATCTTTTTCTGCACAGAAAACAATCTTTTTATTTTTATTTTTTGGAAATTAATAGTGATTTTTTTTTCTTCCGAAAAATGCACCAGGCGGCCGGTAGTTGCATAATAATTTATCACATCCTTAACTAAAATATCTATATACTCATACGTATACTAAAACTGATGCATAACATCCTATATGAGGTATTGTGGTTGATTCTAGAAAAAAATTCAATAAAATAATATATTGTCATAGAAAATTATAAAACTACTATCTATTTGTCTGTATATTTGTATGTCTACCTATCTACCTACCTATCTATCTATATATATTGGTTAATTGACAAAAAATATAAATAAAAATTATTTCATAGTCATACTTACCAAAAATATTAATAGATAAATATGTTGTATTAGATATGTGTTATTTTATTTATATCTATGTAATTTTTGGAGGCAAAAATAAATTATTAAAATATTACTTATATAGCCATAATATGTATACATAGATTTTTAGTAATGTTTTCATTTTAACATGCTTCCACAAATAACAAAAACGAGATAAAATATCATCTATTTTTTTTAAAAATAATCTCACTCTCCATCTGTCTAAAAATATACGTTCATTTATGATTTGTACAGTTTTTAAGAAATTTAAAACTAGCGTAAATATTAACTTTTTAATTAAAATTCTAAATAATTTGTTAAATCTCAGTGGACCATATAACGTGGGGTCCACACGTCCATCGGTGAGTTCCATCATAAAACCAATTGACAATAAGCTTAAGTCCTTGTGATTTTCGATGTAAATGGGACAAACATTTTTCACATTACAACACGCCCCTTCAAAACCGCACCACTCTGATACCATGTTAAATCTCGGTGGGTCATATAATTAATGTGAGGGTTCACATTTCTGAGCGCATCATGCGGACCCAAACCGAACACACAAGACTGGTGAAGCTCTATCCTAAAACCGATTAACATGCAATAACCCACCGATCGACTTATATACAAGACTAATTAGCCACTTAGGTTCTCGTGTTTTTCTATGTGGGACAAATATTCTTCACATAACAACATAATTTTATACTCATTACTTATAATAAGTATAAAATTATATATATTTTTTTTTAACTTATTACAAAATGTGCAAATCATATAGAGACATATATATATTTGCCCGGGCATAGAATTATCCAAACAGATGCTGGAATCTAGTAGTTACTTCTTGAGTTTTGCTCTTGAGTTAATTTTGGTGTGATAAGCCTCTCACTTGAACCTTATTTGAAATTGTATCCAGAAGATGATGGTGATATATGTTATGATCTCATATATTAGGTATTATACTAGATTAAGATAGTTTAGGGAATAAATATACCTTTATACCTTGTAATTGATCATTAAATGAATAATCAAACACCCCCTATCCTTAATTCCTATCCTTAATTTTCGTCGCAGAAGGAAAGGTAACTCGACGAATCCACCCCCTATCCTTAATTAATTCCTAGGGGTCTCGAGCTTTATTCGAAGGTGGAAGCCATCACTGCTCCTCAGAGCTGAAGTTTACACCGCCTCTAGTGCAACCGACATCGCCACCATGTCTTGGCAGAGTTGAGATCTAAACATTGAAGCTCCTTTGCTCGCTGAGCCCTCCCTAAGCAATATGCTTGCATGAGAGTCCCGAGGTCAAACCTCAACCTAGTCGACCTAAGCGAGAACTATTGATGATGCCAGAGTCCACTTCACAGTCCCCTTCGACACGAAGCACCCTCCCTACAATTTGATCCAACGGGTCTCGTTGGAGGCTTTTTCTCGAGAGGCAAACCCGATTTGGCTGCCAATGTAGTAGATGCTCTAGATGGGGATGAAGTGGAGCGAGCACGAGCAAAAAGAGGTGGGAGTGGATGAAGGGGACCACGCCAAATGCGTTGTGGGAGAAGTTCGAGAGCATTTACGCATTGAAGTCGTTGATGAACCGGTTGTGCTTGAAAATGGAGCTATAATCATTCAGGATGGAGGAAAGAGGTAACCTTCATGACCACATTAACTCATTTAATCAACTAGTATACCAATTGATGAATGCAGATGACAATATTAAGGACGAAGAGCAAGCATTATTATTGTTAGCGTCATTACCAAGGTCCTAAAAGCCTTTGGTGCAGTCGTTGGTTATAGAAAGGGCGACTCTCACGTACTCTGGAGGAGGTAACGACTACGTTACGAGAGATCGAATGAGAGGATGACAAAGAATGACACTCTCAACACAAGAGGGGGTTACATACTAGTTGCGAAGAATCGAGAGCAAGGGAGGAGCCAGTCAAGGGGGAATGAAACAACAAAGGGGGAGATCCGGATCACATCCGTGTTGTGACCTGGATAATGTAGAGATGTGGAACAATGACTTGAGATGGAGGCCACAATCATATCAACGTTGAGATATTACTGATGTAGAATGCTATTATTGCAAAGAGAAGGGTCACATGTATACAAGTAAGGTGTTCGCAATTCGGAGAGGACGTATGTGAAGATGTTGAGAAAGTCGTCCTTGCAAAAGAATGATGATGGCACCTAAACAAATGTGGTCAGCGTAGCCAATGGTGAAGTTGGTGGTTATGATGAGGTGTAATTAGCAATGCGTGATCGATGAGGTTGCTAAGTTAGAGTGGGTGATATATAATGCAACATTAACGTATATTTGTAAGGATCAAGCGTTATTTGACACCTTGAAGACTGAAGGCACATTTGGACATTGGGAGTGTGAGGAAGAGGCTTCAATTAATGGTGCAAGTCACACTCTTCATTACGCGAGGTATATATGTGTGCCTTCAAGCAGTGTTAATATATTTTCATTGAGTGCGAGATGACGTTGGAGGGATACGAGTATGTTGACAGTAAGAATTAGTGCAAGGTGTTTAAGGGGAAACGCTTGATCCTACAAGGTCAGAAGAACGAGAAGAACATTTGCCTCTTCGAAGGACAAGTGATTCAAAGAAGATCTGATAGCATTGGAATCAAGAAGAAGGAGGAGGAGGAGGAGAAGAAGTAGTTGCGGTTCGCAGATAAAATAGAGGTATTTGGAGATATAAATTAAGGGATGAATGGTTGGATTATAATTTATATTTCTAAATATAAAGTTTTTGGCTAATGGAAGTGGAGGTCCAAGTTTGATGGACTCGTGCATTTGAAGGATGGAATTCAAAATGTGCCTACAAGGAAAGTCTAAGCTACTAGTTGGTGGGAGTTTGAATTTAATAAATGGGTATGGTAGAGAAGTCTAAAAATCGATCAAGAGGGAGAAATCAAGTTGTTTAGATTATTCCAGGAGAATGGTGATGCCTAGTAAGTCTAGAATTATCTAGTCTTTTGTAGGAGATGCATAGAGGTAATGATCAACGACATTCGCTCCTATAAATAGGCCATGGTAGTTGCATTTTGTGATGATGTGAGTTGACTGAAACGTGAGTCAAGTGAGTGTTTTACGGGTGTATGTACGTGTAAGTTGATGTAGTATCGTGAGTTGGTCAGTAGAGTATGAGTTTCACAAAAGAGTGGTGTGTTAGTGTATTTTGAGAGTTGTACAAAATAAGTGTGTACACTAATACAACGTCTTATTTATAAAGAGTTTGCACATCTGAGTCATATAATCGAGTGTTAGTTATCCGTTTTCACCAACACCTATATGGTAGAGATTAAGAATCTGCGAAACACTTGGAATGTGATAGATACTGATATTGAGATGCAAAAACATACTGCTAAAATGAAAACACTCAAAAGCCTCCTACCAAAAAAATAAAAATGAAAATGAAAAAAAAGAGATGCGAGGAATTAATATTTGGCAACCTAGGAAGAACGCAAAAAATGAGAGTTTCTCTCTCATGAGAAATCCCATCTTCAACCGACCCAAATTTGCTTGTTAATCAATCCATCCATGGCCAAATCTACCTAGCCAATCTCCTATTTTCGGAACATTTTCCTCTTGTTCCCACCCTTCTCGTTAGGCTGAGTGTCGGTTACTTCTCCTTTGGTCCGGTTGGGGCTCCTGACGTCTCTCCTTTTGGGTTTGGGTATGGTTGGATCTCCCTTTTTGCGTATTTGTTTTGAGGTTGTTGCGAGGTCTCGGTTTTCGGTGCTCTCCCATGTCGATTTCGTCCCTCTGATGCCTCTCTTCGGTGTCTCTCGGTGGCTGTCGGTCGGTCCTGGCCTTCGTCGACCTCGCTCGGTCGGTCCTGGCCTTCATCCTCCTTCGGTGGGTGTTCGATGCTCCGTTGGCGGGCTGCCGTGGCCTTGCGATGGTGGTTATCGGTTGTTGCTCCTGGCTTCCTTGGCTACAATTCTCCCGTTCATCGTTTGTCCTTCGGGCCCAAGCTTGGGGTTCTTCAAGCCCAAGCTTCGGATCCGAAGAAACAAAAGAAAAAAAGAGGAAAATCGGGATTGGATCCTATGTTTGCTTAGTGGTATGTTTGATTGGCTTCGTGGTCTAGCAGTCGTTTATGCGGCGTTTCTTCTTATTTGTCGACGCGCGATAGGTCGTGGACGTGACTGAAACCTGAATGCTCGTTGACAGAGTCCATGTCTGAGGTTTCCACTTAGTTCCCCAAGGATTCTCTGCGTTGTCTCTACCAACTGACGGATGAGTTGTCACTCACTGCTCCTACTCTTTCATCATTTCTACTAGTCTTCGCCTTTAATTGTACCTTTGTAATTTGGTGGCTTTGCTTCGTTGTGGTTTTATGTATGTAGCTTATTTGACGGTTTGTTCGTCGCCGATCTCTTCGGCCTCTCGACCCACCGGGCCTGTCCGGTGCGTCGAATTTTTACCTAATAAAAAAAATAAAAATTTGCATCCTAGCTTAGATTTGACGTCAAATTAAATTAGGTCTTGTTTAATTAAATTTTATTATAGAATTTTTATATATGTTGCACTAGAACCAAATATATTCATATATATATATATATATATATATATATATATATATATATATATATATATATATATATATATTGATGATCCACAGTGCGAGCTGCTTCTACTTCGGGCCTGTACGGGTATTTCTAAGCTTTACTTTGCTTTCTATACTTGTTCCCCGCGTGTCTTTGGGTCGGGCCAACTCTCCTTTGATGTGGCACTCCGTGCTAGTTTAGAGCGTATTGTCACTGCATCTGGTCCTGGGTTTGGAGATTGGCAGTGGCGGCTTGCCACCTTCCCTTTTCATTTTGTTGAACACGGAGTGTATGCTGCTGGGGATGTCCTACATTATGCTTTTTTTGGCGTCCCGTTTGCAGTCTGCTGAGTTGCAAGCTAAGATTTTACGTCCTTCTGGTATCATTGCTACCGGTCCCACTTTTGATGATGCATGTCGTGCTTTTAGTGAGACTACGGGTTCTGATGTTCTACGCGATCCTAGTGAAATCGCTTCCCCTAAACTTATGAAGAAATTGGTAGATATATATTTCGCGAAGGTTGCTGCTACATCGGACTTTGTTTTCTCGTTGACTCCGCGACATGCGGCATTATGAAAGTCTCAGCAGGGTGCTCACTCCTCCGATTGGTTGCGTGCATTTCCTATTTCTGGGCTGGGCGAGACTATGAATGGAAGGACCTACCGTAGTGTGCTTAGTTATTGACTGGGTGTTCCGTTGTTCACGGTGTCTAGGCCTTGTCCGCTTGTTCTCGGACTTTTGATGGTGATGTATATGGTGATCATGCTCTGTCCTGTGCTGGTACAGTGGGCATTAAACATCGTCATAACCTCGTTCGCGACACCTTATTAGATATCTTCTACAGGTCCAGGATTTCTGCCGGTAAGGAGGTTGATATCGGTTTAGTTGACGGGCATGATAGGCCCATTCGTCCGGTGGATTTGCTCCTTTATTCCTGGGATAGGGGCGGGATGTGTGTGTTGATCTGACGGGATCCTCCCCATTGACTCAGTCTGGGATTTCTGACTTTATGCCTGGTCGTGCTATTGTTGATGCTGCTAGATGTAAGTGTGTCAAGTATCGAGATTTGTGCACGACGGCTGGTTATGGTTTCCTACCCTTCTCCTTCTCTTCATTGCGGGAGTTGGATACAGATGCGGTTGCCTTGCTGAAGCGGATTCAGAAATTCTCGGTATCTCAGGATGCTGGGGCTCGTGCTGCACTTTATATTTTTACTAGACTTAGCTTTGTTATCGCTAAAGGTGTGGGTGCCCAGATAGTATCTCGGTTGTCCACTAATTTCTTGTAATCTATTTTTTTTATAATAATAATAATAATAATAATAATAATAATAATAATAATAATAATAATAAAATAATAATAAATTTAAAAGAGACCTATTGACTTTTCCAATAGAAGCTAGATCAACTTAATTCTTTTTTTTTTTTTAAAAAAAAAGACAAACACTACCTCAAGCGGAACATTCATCTCAGATAACTTCTCTCTCCGAAGAGATGAGGAGTGTGTCTTCATGCCAAGTTTCAGTTTTTCTCCAACATTTGAAGCATTCCAATAATCAGCTGCTTGCTTTACGGTGGCATCTGGAGATGAATAAGAAATTGAGGACGGTGTCATACACCCAAGCACATGCTTATATATATACATAGAGACAATATATTATTACTTGTAAACATCTCTTACGATATACTCCATCCTAGGGGTGGGCACAAATCCCGCAAATCTCGGGCCCGTCCCGGTCCCGTTCCGATCCCGGTGGGATTTGAAAAAAAAAAATTGAATCCCGTCCCGCAAAAATTATGCGGGACGGGACGCGGGACGAGGATTTCTTATCCCGCAAATCCCGTCCCGTCCCGCATATTATATTATATTATATTTATTTATTTATTTATATAAAGTATACAATATATAAATACTTACTACCATTTCCTGAGATCGAGATCATCCGTTCGCATATTACATATGCCACTGTAATGTATATATGTTCAATATATGAACAGTGTGTGTCAATATGGCACTGTCTATACTCTATATACATGAACTGATGAACACAGTGTGTGCATGTCTATACATATATATGCACACTGTTACATAGATATATCGTATTTTTTTTTTATTATGGGTAAATGTGTAATTATGTGTATAATATATGTGTATATATATAAGGAAAATCGTAAAATATGAAAAATATTATAAATCTATACGTGTTACGCCTTAAAAAAACGCAAAATATATAGGAGTTTTAGATTTTTTTTATAATGTTTTTTATTTGAGGGACAGGGCCCGTCCCGTCCCGGTCCCGTCCCGTCCCGTGAGGGATAAGGCCCGTGCGGGATTGAAAAAAAACTAGTGAATCCCGTCCCGGTCCCGTCCCGTAAAATTTACGCGGGACGGGACGCGGGACGACCCTCATCCCGTCCCGTCCCGTCCCGCGCCCACCCCTACTCCATCCATTACAAAATACAAGGGTTTTTACTATTTGACACATTTTTTAATGTTAATATGTATAATACTATGTAAAAAAATTTAATAAAAATTTAATATTTCATAGAGTTTTTAGTTCATTAAAAAACGTGTCAAATAGTAAAGGGACTTATATTTTGCAACAGATGTAGTAATTTATAAGCAAATCTGAAGTGCTGGATTAATTAGAAAATCAACGACTGAAATTTGAAAGAAAATTTAAAGAGCAAAATTATTTATTTGAAACACCATAATTATTTGTACATGACTCATACGAATAAATACAAATAATCATGTTACAACATACGATTAATTTTCATATAAAAAATAATTCACACATATTAATAATTATTTTAATCCAAACGAATAATTATGATGGAACATATAAATAATCATTTTGTTTACAGTTCCCACTGTAAGAGGTGTTCACACCGGATCTCGATCTCGATCTCATATACTCCATCCGTTCGGCAAAACTTGACCTTTTACTATTTACGCATGCTTTTTTAGGAGCTAAAAACTATATAAAATATCTAGTTTTTTAAATAATTTTTTTTTAACAATTTCGTAGTTATTATTAATAAGTACAAACTTATTATTATTTTTTTTAAATGAATATTTTATATAGTGTTTATCATTCTAAAAAAGCGTGCGTGAATAGCAAACGACAAGTTTTGCCTAACGGAGGGAGTATAGATAGATAGATAGATAGATAGATAGATAGATAGATAGAGAGAGAGAGAGGCGGATCCAGGGGGTTCGGGATGGTTGAAACTCCCTATCCTATATATATATATATATATATATATATATATAGAGAGAGAGAGAGAGAGAGAGAGAGAGTGGGTAACTTGTGCACACCCCTTAGGGTGTACTTTGTGCACAGATAATCTATATAAAACGGAAGGGTAGGATAGTGCCACGTGTAGGAGTGAGTTTTTTTAAAAAAGATGGAAAATTAATTCCAAATTAACTGGCAGATACGTGCAGCGCGTGGCGTGGAGAGAACGAAGAAAACCCTAAATTCCACAATAAAGCCTATAAAGGTAGACGATGATGGTTGCCTGTCTCAGATCTGGTTCCCAGTTGCAGATTGCAAGCGGCGGCGGCGAGAGGCGAAGGCCGGCGAAGATGTGAGGAATTGAAGGCTGGTGGTGAGGCGGGAGCGAAGGCCTGCGAGTGGCGACTGTCGATCCGCCTACTTCACGCCTGCGAGAGGACGAGGGATCCTTCACGGTGCTTCTGCGACTCCAGGAAGAGATCCTTCACGGTGCCATTGGCCGGTGGAGCCAATTGAAGAAGCCCCAATTCCGGCGGCGATGGCGGTTCATCTTCGTGCAGCCCCAATTCCGGCAGAGCCGAAGAGCCTCAGATCCGGGAGGCCGGCGATGCTGCTTTGACCACGGTATGTGTTGCTGTTTCTTCGTCCCCCTGTCGTCCTCGACTTTGGCTGATCTGAACCAGAAGGTGGAGCCTCCAATGGTTGCGAATGGAGGTGCGATTGGGGCTTCCTTCTGTGCTGGAGATGGGGTAAGCACGCTACACTTTTCTCCCCTGTTCTGATTTTACGGTAAGCCCTCCAGTAAGGTCGACGGCGGTGGGGGCTTCGTCTTGTGCGATTGGGGCTTCGTCTTGTTCCCATCGGTGAACATCGATGGCGGCGAGCAAGACCGGGCGGCACCACCACACCAGTGCGCTCCATGGCTATTGTTTGAGAAAGTGATAGAGATGTGGGGTTATTGTTTGAGAATAGCAATGGTCCTAATTGGGGTGGGGGGGGGGGGGGTGAGATTTGCAGTACTGATCAACCGAAGGTATCATGTCCATCTAGAATAGAAGTTTGGTCAATTTTGATTATTCGTGGATATACGTGTAATTATTCGATAAAATTTGAAAGATTATTCATTTAAATTAAATAGACTATATTTGTTTCTACCCTATCACAAAATGGAAAATCGATGACACTATAGAAAAATCTGATTTATTATTCGTCAGAATATGGACTTCGGTTTGACAACCACCTAAAACAAAACATTATTCAGTGAAATGTGAGACATTATTCGATGAAATATGAAGCATTATTCGTATAAATTGTAAGTATTGTTCGGAGATTTTGATGTTTTTTATTATCTGAAATTAATTGGAAAAAAAATTATCATTATTCGGTAACATGTGACAAATTATTCAGTGGAATTGTTAAATTTTGATCTAAATTGGATGGAAAAAGATAACATAATATTATTCGGTAGGATGTCAAACATTATTCGTTTGAATTGTCAAATTTTTAAACAAACGAAATTACGTGAGTCCTGTCAATAAATCACCCAAAATCATTAAAACTCTCTACATTTTCAAGAAAATCAGCAAAAAAAAAAAAAGAAAAAAAAAAGAAGAAAGGAGTTGAGTTACACGTACAGCAATAGGGGGAATGAAGAGAGAGTGAGTGCTTTTTTTTAGTGGGTCCCACAAGATTTTTCAGAAAAACAAAAAAAAACTACTTAAATCATGGTTATCCATTCTATTAGATCAAAGGCCCATAATTGTGCACAAGATATACCCTAAGGGGTGTGCACAAGCTAGGGTATATATATATATAAAGAGAGAGAGAGGCGGATCCAGGGGTTCGGAATGGTTGAAACCCCCTATCCTATATATATATATAGAATATGGATCATGTGTACACAAGACTTATTGTGTATCATGTACACAAATCTCGGCTTTTGGATCAAACCAAATCAAAGGCTCACAATAATCAAAATAAAGAAAAGAGAAAAGAAAAGAAAAGGGGGGGGGGGGTTGTGAATAGTGACGGGGGAAGTAATTTTTTGGCTTTTTTTTGTTATTTTCGGCCATTTGAAAAAAATATTTTTAATTTTTTTTATGTAATTTATTTTTATCTACCTATAGACAACCACTTTGCATATGTTTTGCGGAAAAAAAAAATTTACGATAACAATTGAGCTTAAGAGTTTTTGTTTTGTTTGTGCCCAGTTTTATTATTCGGTGGAATTAGTGGGTTTTTTGATACTCCCTCCGTTCGGCAAAACTTGTCATTTTAGCTTATTTCACAAGTTTTAAGGCAATGAACAAATGTACTAATATATCCTCAATTATTACCCTCTTTTATTACTTTATTGAAAACTATAACTAACAAACCATCAATCACATCAAGGACATTTTTGTAAAGTGAATGGCAAAATACCTACAATGACAAGTTTTTTTGAACAAAATTAACCCCCTAAAATGACAAGTTTTGCCGAACGGAAGGAGTATTATTCATTGAATTATATATGTTTATTCAGTGGAATGTAGTGTTTTTTTTGTAGTTCGAAATCATTTGGAGCCACATTGAGCTTAAGGGTTTTTGTATTATTCATGCCCATATTGATCATTTAGTAGAATTGGTGATTTTTTTGATATTATTATTTGAATTATGAATATTTACTCAATGGAATGTGTGTTTTTTTACCAATTTCTTTGAATATGCTACCGAATGATGTTTTATTTTTTGTTCATTGATTTTCGCTAAAATAAAACATTATTCGGTAGCATATTCAATGAATTGGTAAAAAAAAACACATTACATTGAGTAAATACTCATAATTCGTCAATACAATCGAATAATATTGTAACACCATCGAATAATTAAGCTATACCATTGAATAATAAAGCAATACAATCGCATAGTCCGTCAATATGATCGAATAATATAGTGATACCATTGAATAATCAAAATGACTAACCTACAAAACAGACTCATACGACTGAATAATCATTTATATACTAGTGCATAATCATTCATACTCAACTGCATAATCATCTATGGGAATCAACGGCTCAGATTCCTCTATGGGAATCAACGGTTCAGATTTGTGTACATGATACACGTTAAGGGCTGAGTACACTGGAACCAACCCCTATATATATATATATATATATGTTATTTTTCTAATATATACAATAAAATAAAAATACAAAGAGCTCTTGGCTCAATGGTGAGGACATGGGAATAATTTAATTTAGAGGCTTGTAAACCCAGGTTCAAATCCCATTTTCTCCACCATTTGCATCTATTTTTTTTTTTTAAATTAGGTCTTGTTCAATTAAATTTTATTATAGAAGCCTTTTGAGATGCTCTAAGTTAGATTCCAATCTCAAGACTACGAAAACGAGACTAGAAGAGTTGGAGATAGCTCGTTTAAAGAGCTTGTGTGAAGAGGAAGATGGTAATATTGAGGAATTGATTGTTGAATAGAAAGAAAGTTATACTAAATACATGGATACCACTTCTGTCTTCACAAGAAAGATATGGGAAATGGGAATTCTAAATACTCAGGTTTGTATTTGGATGTTAAGTCTATGTTTATCATGTTTATGACTTTATGTGTATTACCTGCTTCTCTCAAAAGCCTCAAGTTACTGGTTGCTTATATTAATTAGTTTATTTTCCCATTAATCCAGCTTAAATCTATTCATCTTTGACAGAAACATGAAAAAGCACGTGGGGATACAACTAGCTAGTAGTATAAAAAATGCAAGTACGTACATACCTGCATATTGTTTGTGAAACTCAAGCATACAAGACTCCATGCAAGCGCGGACAGAGTTGGCGAATCCTTTTCCTTCGCTTAATGCTGTATCCAGTTGAGTTTGGAATCTTTCATTGCCTTGGGAGAGTAGATGGTCCAGTAAGGTCGTATAGGAAGGATACACAAGCTGCATTTGTTTATAAACACGTACATATAACATAAATTTTAAATATACCTTACAATTTCCATGAATAAAGGATGCAACCTTTAACTTAAACCAATTACCTCTAATAGCTTAGACTTTAGGTGATTACGTTTAGCATCACGAACACCTTCATCATAGTACATAGTCTCTTTATCGTACCTATATAGTATATATGTAGGCTGAGATGATGCTTTAGAGATATTAATTCCATCAATTAGGTAAAAAAGTATCTTTTTAGATTAAATAAACTATCAAATTATCTTTAAAGATTTCTAACCACCCACGTTTTAACTTAGTTTTTCTCTGTTATAAGGTGAAAATGATGCAAATTAATTAGTAACACCCCATTCTCAAATGCACACGCGCCAATTACACCAAAATGTCATGGTTAATTTATAATAGCCTAGTAAGAAATGCCATGGCTCTGTTTTAGTTTCCTATTTAAGTTTATTTTGCATTTTTGCTTCTCCATGCTGCATTTTCAACCGATGCAAATTGAGAATGTAGGGCATGTGGTCTCAAAATTTTGTAGATATTATGCTCCATGCATTTTGACTTCTATTTATATGACTGCAAGGGGCTTGGACTTTATTGAACACATGCAAAGAAATGTTGATTTATCTTTGTAATTATATGCTCTGAATTGTACATCTGGACCAATGCAAGGAGTCCACAATTTTGTTCTATTCATAGTAGTTTAACTTAATTTGATGGTGAACAAGCTAGCAATTTTGATTCCTGAAATTATCATGTGTGAAGACTCCCTTCTAAGTTATAATCTTAGGTAAGAGAAAATTTTGAGGAATCCATACCACCTGGATGAATGATCACTTATTATCTTTATTATGCAACTAGTTACTCTAGCTTATTTTTTAGTTTACCACTCTTTGTTTTGCTATTTTAGAGATAATGTAGTTGTCTCTTTGCTCTTGTTTTGCTATTTTGGACATAATGGTTTCTCACTCAGAAGTGTATTTACATTGCTCTGGCAATGTAAATTTATCTTTTCAGCAATGTAAATTTATCTTTTGCAGGCTATGGTATTTGGTCTCAATTTCATGAATATCATTGTGTTCACTTTCTCGCTAATAGGATTCGACCTTGGATGCCACACACACCAAATATATCTTATATTTGTTTGCACAATTATCCAGATTGTCTCTTCTTTCAAATGCAAATGGTGAAAGATGTTTAGACCTAGATGTAAGCGAGAGATATCTTGTTGAATTGAGCATTATAAACTTGGACCCTTTTGTTTCTTTCTGTTTCATATAACTCATTTTTACCTCTTGTTGAAATGAGCACTATACCCTTTTTGCTGCTGATTTTTTTCCTTAACCAATATACATTTGAAATATGTAGGTAGCAACGATATTGATGGGAGAGGAACACAAGCTTCATGTATTCTTTCAAGCCAATAATATTTTAAGGAAGCAATATTTGATCGACCTCCTCAAGAAGAGGAACTGACATTGGTTAATGAAAAGTTGTTCGATACTCATTGCTAAGTAGGTGTTCTGGATGTTGTAGCTTTCTTCAATTAGGATCTTCTTTCCGTCTTTTTGAACGTGGTTGTAGCTTTCTTTTATTGCAAAGTGGTGTTTATGACCGTGTGAATTTCATATATGTGGATTAATGAGTACAATATATATGATTTCATATGACCTTCTTCTTATATCCGTTCATTTTTGTTATATGATTTTGCAATAATTTTAGGAAGCAATTATAAAAAAAAATACTAAGGTCTTATTGATTGTCTTATTTCCTTTCCCAAAATCAATCAAACACTTAAAAAGGTAATGAAGAAATGAATGATTCATCTCTTAAATCAATCAAACAAAATTGTACTTTAACCATTTCCCTTACCTTTCCTTTCCCTTAAAATGATTCCTTTACTTTCCTTTCCCTTTCTCCAAACAAACAAGCCCTTAAATTAATTAATTAATTAATCTTCAATCTCTTCTCTTTTCATTATGAACCACAAAACCTTATCTATACTTTCAACACGATCTTCCCTACAAAGAGGCTTTCATTTAATCCCTTATAGCCCTCTTGCTTTCTCTGTTTTGAGAACCACTAAACGCCATCCGTTCAATCCCTTATAGCCCTCTTTCACTTAGGCTCTCTTTGTTGAACTGGTTAGTTCTTATCCTAGGGTTTGCCAAAATCTTTTGGTTAAAAATTTGAAGCATCAATTTCATAATTCAAGAGGCAAGGACTCGAGTGCGGAAGCATCAATTTCATAATTCAAGAGGCAAGGACTCGAGCCCAAACGCAAGTGGCTTCCATCACTGCAACCACCATGACCGCTTGCAGCCAGTGGCGGCTGCAAGAATTGTCGGAGGGGGGGGGGGGGGGCAGAATTTTTCAGGGGGAATTTTTTTTTCTCAATATATATAATAAAGAAATTTTCTAAAAATATATTGAATAAAAACCATAAATTATGGTATATTGAAAGAAATTTTCTAAATGTATGGTATATAAATATGATATTTTATTAAAAATTTATACAGTAATTTATATATATGTGTGTACTTGATTAAGATTTTTTTAAATATTGAAAGAAAATTATAAATTTTTTAAAGAATTTGTCATTGTTAAATAAAAAAAATGATAGGATTTGAAAAGTATGACAAAAAACCACATAAATTGTGGTTTAAATATGACATTAATAGTAAAAAAAATTCATATGAATAAAAATTTGAAGATTTTAAAAAAATATATGTGTAATATAATGAATTAGTTATGAAAATATTAAAAGAAAAATATAAAATTTGATTTAAATATGACATTTATAGTAGGAATAAAAAATAGTGAAAAAGGATGAAGAAATGACACTTGAACACATGACCTCTTGATTAAGCTAAAGTTCATTCCCTCCTTTTACCAACTAAGCTAGATACGTTTTGTGTTCTCTTTCACATTTTTTTTTAATCTTTTTACCTTATTTTTAAATTTTTTTAATAATACTACGAACTTTCGTCGCCGGAGGGTGGGGCGGCCGCCGCCCCCCCACCACCCCTCGCGCCCCCCTTTGGCCGCCACTGCCTACAGCAGACCACCATGGGGAAGGTAACAGTGCAAGGCTACTGCAGTGGTATGCAATTCACACCATGACCCGGATGATGATCCTCTGACCTGCTTCACGGTTGCCCTGATTCCCACTAATTAAGTAGAAGCCATGGCGATTAAACTCGAACGTGGCCCCTCCTGGCCCAAACTTCTCAATTGGGTTTGACCCGTTGCAGCCTCTGACCTGTACGTCTGCTCCGCCAGTCATTATAGGTTTCGACCTCGTCCCCATCGAATGAGCCCTACCCCTTTTGCCGGAAACCTCTAACTGGTGCCCAGAGACCGAAACGATAATGGAAGAGACGATGAGATCAGAAGATCAAATTCAAAAGTGCAAGAACACATTTTCGCATTTGGAAGAGAACTTAATTGCATCTGTGATTAGTTAGAAGCACGAAGAGGCAGATTAAAAAAAAAAGATGAGATTAAAAAATTTAAGAGAAGAATGATCGTTTCAGAGTAATCGATGAGAGAGATAATGGGTTAATTAATTAAATTAGCTTAATTAAAATGTATATAATCTTGACTGTCGATTTATTTGGACGGATAAGATCGGTTCATTAGACATATATTACTATATTAGGAAGTAAGTATAAGGAGAGGATCCGGATCCCAATCGGAGTTACTTCTTCCCTTTTCACCGGACGGGCATTTCTCACACGAATCTTACCATATATATTTATATATAAATATATAGGTTCGGTTTTTGGGTGGTTCAAGCAGCTTGACCGCACAGAGCTCGAAAAATTGTTGGGGACGATTCAAGCGGCCTGTCCGCGCAGATATCGAAAGATTGTTCGACCTCATTATTTTAAAACAGACGTAGTTACATTTTTTTTTGGTAAACACAGATGTAGTTACATGAATGTGTCATTGCTTCAATGGTTTTAGATCTGTTACATTTATTTTGAACTAGCAGGCCCCACAAACAATTTATTTTTAGTTAGCTTGTGCTCCACGCCCACGGTCCCACCCAATCTTCTTTCCAATTTCGTGTCAAGTAAATTCTTGGGAAATTCCGTTTGTTGTTCATGAGTTTTTGACAATTTTGATCGGTGTCCGACACTTTTTTTTTTTATCCGGATGATACCTTTAAATTTTGTTAAAAATTCGGCTTATGTCCAAAACTCATAATTTTTTCTTTTTAATGAATAAAACCACCCTTTATTTCTATTTTTTTCATAAATATTCCCATTTACTTTTAACATTGAACAAAACTACATATTAATTGACTAAACTCAACACAAAAGGTACAAAACCAAATTTATTTTTTAAAATTTTACAAAATCACTTATTATTTCCAAATTTTTTATCGCAAAATCACTCTTGTTTTAAAAAAATATAGAACAAAATCGCTACAATTTTTAAAATTGTACAAAAGATCTATTATTTTTCTATACTTTGCAAAAACAAAAAACACTCATTATTTGCAACAACAATATTTAACACCTATTATTTTTCAAAACAATATTTAACCTATATCTCACTAATTACATTAAACATTTCTAAATGTGATTGATCAATTTAACCAAATGCTCGATTATAATTTTTTTGAAAAAGAAGTAAAATTCATTTATTTTATTTTCTTCTCTTGTAAAAGAAAAATATAATAAAAGATTAATCATTCTTATCTTATTAGGTTTTATGTATTTTAAAAAAAGAAATGAATAATACATTCTTTTATTACACAAGAAGTGATTTTGTGCATTTTTTTTAAGCATAAAGGGTGGTTTTACACAAAGTATGGCTTACGAAGTATTTTTTTATAATTTATAGGTTAACTATTTTTGTTCACATAATAAGAGAGGGGATTTGTGCAAAATTTTGTAAATAATGGGTGATTATGTACATGTAATGTTTGACAAATAATGAGATTTCTTCAAAATTTATTTGGAAAGAATGGATATTTTTCACTAAAACTTTGGCAATAATGTGTGATTTTGTTAATTTTTAAAAATAAAGGGGGTTTTGTCAATTTTGTGTTGAATTTAGTTAAATAATAGGTAGTTTTTTTCAATGTTAAAAATAATAGGTGGTTTTATTCATTAAAAAGAAGAAACTATGAGTTTTGGGCATGAGTTGGACTTTTGACAAAACTCAAGGGTACCATCCGAAAAAAACGTGTGGGACACCAACCGGAATTGTCAAAAACTCAGGGACACCAAACAGAATTTCCCTAATTTTCTTTCATCAATTTTTTTAATCCAATCAAATGCTATATTCCTTCGTGTATGGGGCTCCTAATTTTTTTTTATTTGTAAATATTTATAACTACGAAACATTTATTTAATTAGATAATTATGTTCATCAACAACAACTACCTAGAAGTTAACATCCGAGAGCATTTTTTTTCTTTTTTATTAGGCATAATCGGTACAAAATGTGCTATAAAATTGTTAATACCAATTTTAATTTAAATTATAATTACTTATAACACCCTAATTCATTGCTCGACTTAAAAACAACTTTAATATAAAGACCTGAAAATTTTCGTAGCACAGGGCCCATAAAATCTCCGGGATGACCTTATATGTGTGTGTGTGTGCAAGGGGGCCGGGGGGGGGGGCGCCCCAACCTCCGACGACGGAATTTCGTAGGTATATTTAAAAAAAAAATTTAAAAGCAAGTTAAAAAATTTAAAAAAAAATTTAAAAAGCAAGTTAAAAAAATTAAAAAAATGTCCTGCAGGGGCAACCGGGGGGGGGGGGGGGGCGGGCGCCCCACCCTCCGGTGACGGAATTTCGTAGGTATATTTAAAATAAAAAATAAAAAAAGTAAGGTCAAAAAATTAAAAAAATGTAAAAGAGGACACTAAAATTGTCTATCATAGTTGGTGAAAAGGAAGGAAGGAAGGAAAATAAATGCAAGAGGTCATGATTTTTTTGTCATAGTTTTCAATCTTATCAATTTTTTTTTTCATTTACCAATGACAAATTCTTTAAAAAATTTATAATTTTCTTTCAATATTTAAAAAAAATTCTTAATCATGCTACACATACATATAAATTAATAAATTATTGTATGAATTTCCGTAATAAATTATCATATTTATACCACAATTTATGATTTTCTTTCAATATATTTATAAAAAAATCTTTATTATATATACGGAGAATTTTTTTTTCCCAACAAACAATCTCGTCCCCCATCTGGCAAATCCTGCGGCCGCCACTGTCTGTGTGAACCGTTATTTATGTGCAATAATTAACAACACTGAACTTACTATGAAAGACAAGTGACAGAAGATTTTCAGTCGCCTTAAATCCTATCAAATATAACCGACTGGCCTAACTAATGTAGTTTGGCAAGCACGGGTCGATCCCACAGAGAGTCTATGATTCGTATGCAAATTAGAGTGCGTCAACAAGAACAAGAAATAAAGGGGGGATTTTGGATGGTTTGAACTAACTAGCGAAGGAACTATAGTAAGCAAAACAATAAGGTAAAACAGATTAAGTGAAGGAATATGAGAGAATAGCTCAGGTCAATCAATCTCAGCAATCAGGTTTGTTCATTGATCATAGAAATCAGATAGATAACTTCCTCTTGAATACTTTGTTGTGGAAAGACTAGGTCTTTTGAATCCAATTCCTTATCAAATCTAGTTAACAGGACAACCAGATCCTGAAAACCCTAATTATCAAACAATCTTGAAACTATCAAGATTCAATTCAATAATCGATTAAACTTAAAGGAAATCAACAAAGACAATCGACGCGCACAACCAGTTATTGCATCAATTGTAAATCAATTCTTTATACAAATCCCTAAATCAACCAGTTTCAGAGATTTATACTTTGCTACTCAAGAACATAGATAACTCAACCAGAAATTACCTATATATAGCTATAGATTATCATGAAGAGGCATCAGTTGATCAGACTAACGGAAATTCACGAAAACCCTAAACAATCTAAGGAAATAATTGATAATATTCAACAAAGAGTATTAAGAACGGAAATCTCACAATGAAATAGAAAACCTGAAGCTTCGATTAAATTCCCCGAGCAAAGAGGATTAGTTGTTCATAATCGATAAATTAACAAAAGCAAAAAATGAAATCTACTTACTTCTCCCAGCCTCTTCGTTCTCTGTTCGATTCCAAGATAAAAACACTAAAACCCAGTACCAGCCTCCTAACGTTTCCTCTTTCCACTTAATTAAAAACAATTCAGAATAAAATTAAACAGCTGTTTCTGAAGACGGAAGAAAACTCGGGTTGGCCATGAAACTCGGCCGAGTTTCTTCTTGTTCCACCCGAGTTTCTTTGAATCCATAAGCTCGGTTTCCTTCAAAAAACTCGGCCGAGTTTTCTTGCATTTCGGCCCGAGTTTCTTCCCAAACTCAACAACTCGGTTCTCTTCAATGGACTCGGCCGAGTTTCATGCAATCTTGGCCCGAGTTCTTTACAGTTCCATTCGTGTGCACTTGTCCAGCTCCTCTCTTTGGCTCTCTTGCTCAAGACTCCGATTTCCATCTCATCTTCTATCATTTATACGAGCTCAGCTCCACCTTTCCACAATCACCTGAAATCATGCACAAAACTTGTAGATTCCGACTCTAATTGAAACATAATAAAAACATGAAAACTACTCTAAACTCATGCATTTTACCCTACCTAAACTCATCTAAATGCCTATATTAACACTACCTAAATGTGCATGATCAAACTCCCCCACACTTGAACCTTTCTTGTCCTCAAGAAAACAAAACTAATCCAATCACACATCCCACAAATACACTCTTCATGCATTCACCTCGTCAAAACACAATCCAAACCAAGTAGGAGGCACAAGATAATAATCAACATCATCACATGTATTTGGGCAACTCAAAAGCTTAGGCACATTTCAATCCAACCTCACCGGATACATAAAGTGTTTCACTCATCGCTCTTGTGTTTAGGCTAAGTCAATTCCGCTCAACCTCAATCCAATGCAACTAAGCTCCATGAAAATTGAAATCTACATCACAATCTCCACCGTGAGTGACATTACAAGCAATAATCATCATGAGGTCTTGTAAGGGTTGTAATGAGGCTCGGTAAGAAAATTAAGGTAGGGAATGCTTTTGGCTTGTGGTGCTCATAATCCGGGAACTAAGCTCCTAGTAACCAATTACCAGCTCAACCAAAAGCTATCACAACCATCAAACTTAAGCATCAAGCACAACACAATTCAAGAACTTTCTTTAGACCCAACAATACTCCCAAATCATTTCTAAAGATGATGAAGAATGGTTCTTTTAATTGAAACTTTTTTTTTTCTCTTTTGTTTTTTCTTCTTCTTTTTTTTTTTTTTTTTTTTTTCTTTTCGACTTTTACTCCTAAGTGAATTTTATTCTCCTTAGGCCCCGAGAATACAAATATATACATAAATTCATAGAACCAATCATCATAATAAGCGCCAAATGATTCAACACAATACATCAAACCCATTCTCAAAGCACTCACTCAACTCAAACCATCATTTTACCAATTCTAATCCTAATTCCCGGATGGGTCAGGCTACAATTGGCTAAGGATAATTTTTGTGGAGCTACAAAGATAGGCTAATAGGCTCAGTTTGGCTTCAAACAATGGATAATATGCCAGGGAAGATAGGGAATATCATGGCTCAGTAACAATCATGCCTCAATCATGCGAAAATCACAAGTAATGAGCAACATATACAGCCTTGACATAGATATCAATCCCAATTCTCAGAGGTAGTCACATTGGAGAGTATCACACACAAGAAGCAAAGAGGACATCCATAAAGCATAGTCCCAAAAAGGATAACAAAAACTCACAAGGTAAATTTTTGTTGGATTTCAATGCCACCTAAAATGTAAGAGTTATACATGCTCAATCAATCCATTATCTCATGCTCCCATACATCAAACAACCAAGACGAGGATCAACAATTCAAGCATATCATGGGACTTAAAATTAGATTAAGAAGACAAGTGGTACAGATGGGGTTATCTGAAAGATCCTAAATCTAAAATGCATTCATGCTGAATTTTTTTTTTTTTCTTTTTATATGATTTTTCTGTTTTTTTTTTTATATGCAAGACTAAGAATAATAAACATGAAATGCAAAGAAAAGAAAGAGATATAAACAATGCAATCTAAAAATAATGCAATCTAAATGCAAACATGTAAATGTTCCCTCCCCCACACTTAATTCACACATTGTCCTCAATGTGAAAAATAAAAGAGAAAGGAAGAAAACACTTACAGAGTCATCTACATGTCAGGCGGAGGTGGAGGTGGAAATCCATGTTGCCAACCATAAGGGTTCCAAGCATCAAATCTTGTGTTCAGCAACTGGAACTGTTCCTGTATTTGACGAAAATGCTCATCTTGTCTCTCACCCAGCAGGCGAAATTGGTCATCCATATGAGATCTCAAACCCGACACTGATTCCATCACAGTGTCAAACCTGGAATCAAAGTAAGCATTGCGCTGCTGGCCCCTCTCCTCGGGGATGTAATCCATCTCTTTCGCCGGCTCTTCCACCTCATCATCATTTCTTTCTTCTTCTTCATCCCCTTCTTCGTCCGACACTTCTTGACTTTGCTCTTTATGCCGAGGCCTCTTACGAATAGCTATATCATCAAGGCGAAGATCATTCCTCCTCACTGAAATTGACCAGTTGGCCTCCGTTGTCAAAGAAGTACGACTGACATCCGGAAGGCGCATTAACCTCTTCGAGCTTCCAATGAGCCAACAGTAGTCCCCTCTTAGCTAATAAATAATCCTCATATGGTGTAGAGCGTTGAAATCTAATGGAGTGGACTCGATATCAGCAGGTCTAGTGAGCGGAATCTGATAATGGCGGGCAAATTTTGTGACAATCCCGCCTATACCAATACCACCCTTACCTCGATGGCTTACTGTTGCTAAGTGATGCATTAGAAAACTCGCTGAGTTGACTGGCCTCCTTGACAAAGCAGCTGCTATCATCACTAACTCCTTCCTCGGGAAATTGTTTTCCCCATCTACTCGCCCGAAGATAGTGTGGGCCATGAAACGCTGGAAGATCCGAATCGCCGGATTAGTGATGCAGGAGGCCTTTGAGGATGAAGGGTTGTAGTTAGGTCCTGTAGCAATCTTATCCCAAAAATTGTTCGGGCACCAAATAGCTCGGCTTTCACATCTCGCGACGTCATCATTCACCACTGGGAAACCAAAAATTTGGTTGATTTCATTCAAAGTGAGCGTCCGCTTATGTCCTCCAAGCTGAAATGTGCATATTCCTTCTGCTATTGCCGGACCTCCACGAGTCTGTACATCAAGTGTGCTCAAGAACTCCAGCGTGAGTCCCTTGTAAGTAGGCTCACTAAAAGATAGGAATTCATCCCATCCTAAAGCACTTGCCAATCGCTCGACATCAGTCCGAATGCCCAACTCAGAAAGTAAATGAAAGTCCAGATGGCGTGTACCCTTCCACTCCTTTTCTTTCAACTGGTGGAAAGTGGTCAGATGTGCGGGATCCCTCAGACGGAAACCAAACGACTCCGGAGTCGACTCCCCTACTCTAGTGGGAGGCTCATGAGCTACAGATCTTCGGGACGAGGAAGATGATGCATCTTTCTTTCTCTTTTGGAATATTCTCGGCGGCATGACGAATTGATACCCCTGCACACCCTACACAACAAACACCCACAAAGCACAAAAATTGTTGTCCCGGCAAGGACAACTCTCACAATAACGCAATGGTGCTATATCAAACCACAAAATCACAACCAAACCTCAGATCCTCAAAGCTAGTGTAAGTTAACAAGAAGCAAGCCAAAATCCATCAATACTAATGTCAATAAGCTCAAATAGACAACCAAATCAAATTTTATAGCATAGATGGAAATTAACTCAATGCTTAAACTCAATAAACCACACTTTCCAAATTCTCATCAAACATGGCCTCCCATTCTATAAACTCAAGACAAGTTTCACACTCAATCCCCTTTCAACAACAAATATAGCACAAATAAGGTTTAATTTCACCCAACCAACTCCTAATTTACACAAATTTATTCAATTGAAGAAAACCTAGAAATTGGGGGTTTTTGAAAACTTACCTTAGCTCTTCAATGGAGGAGAGGAAGGAGAGAGACTGACCGGCGGCTGAGGCGGCTGTGACGGAAGGGTGGCAGCAGCAGCGGGGACAAGGTGAGACGCCGGCGGCTGGAGGACTAGGGAACTCGGGCGCTGGCTCCGTGGAACTCGGGAGAGAGAGTTGAGGTTCTTCAGATTTTCTTTCTCTCCCCTCTTTTTTTTTATGTGGGACGCTAAAAAAACTCGGGTGGGGCATATAAAACTCGACCGAGTTTTTCTTTCTCCCACCCGAGTTCTTCCTTGTGACCTGTTAGTTACTCGGGTTGGAAAAGAACTCGGCCGAGCTTTCAACCCGAGTAACCTACTGTATTTTTCTTCCTTTTTGCCCCAAATTTGACGAACTTTTTTTTTTTTTTTTTTTTTTTTGAAACTTGAAATTGAGAACTAAAATGACAAAAATAAATAAAAAAATGCAAATCTAAACTACTCACCTTGGGTTGCCTCCCAAGAAGCGCTTGGTTATGGTCGTTAGCTTGACCCAATGCATGCTCACTCTTTTGATTCTGGCTCCCTAAGAGCCAACTCTTCAATGATTTCTTCACTAGCTCCTTCATGGTACAATTTCAAGCGTTGCCCATTGACTTTGAAAGTTTTGTGTGTGGCAACCTCATAAATCTCTACAACTCCATATGGAAACACTTTAGCAACCACATATGGACCAGACCAACGAGAATGGAGCTTACCAGGAAAGAGGCGCAGACGCGATTGGAATAGGAGGACCTTATCCCCCACCTTGAAATCCTTTCTCAAAATATTCCTATCATGCCAAGCTCTTGTCTTTTCCTTGTAAATTGATGCATTATCATAAGCCTCAAGACGGAGCTCCTCTAACTCTTGTAGTTGTAGCTTCCGGCCCTTGCCAGCTTCGTCAAAATCCATGTTGAAGCTTTTTACTGCCCAATATGCTCGGTGCTCTAGCTCCACGGGAAGATGACATGCCTTCCCAAACACCAACCGATATGGTGACATACCAATCGGTGTTTTATAGGCTGTTCTGTAAGCCCATAATGCATCATCCAACCTCATACTCCAATCTTTTCTATTCGGAGCAACTGTCTTCTCAAGAATGGATTTGACCTCTCTGTTAAACACTTCCGCTTGGCCATTTGTTTGTGGATGGTAAGCCGTGGACACCCGGTGTGTGACATGATACTTTTTCAACAAAGCACTCACAGTTCGGTTACAGAAATGCGTTCCCCGATCACTAATCAAAGCTCTTGGGATCCCAAACCTTGCAAAAATGTTCTTCTTCAAGAAATCTGCCACCACCTTAGAATCATCAGTTTTGGTGGGCTTCGCTTCCACCCATTTGGAAACGCAGTCCACCGCTAACAAGATGTAAAGATTACCAAAGGAGTTTGGAAACGGTCCCATGAACTCAATGCCCCAGACGTCAAATATTTCACAAAAAATCATGGGAGCTTGAGGCATCTCATTCCTCCGGGATATGTTTCCAACTCTTTGGCATCTGTCACAAGACTTACAAAAACCATATGCATCTTTAAAAAGAGTAGGCCAATAGAATCCAGAGTCTAATACCTTTCTCGCTGTCTTTTTGGGTCCAAAGTGTCCCCCACATGCATAAGAATGACAAAAGGCTAAGACAGATGTTACCTCATTATCAAGAAGGCAACGACGGACGACTTGATCAGAGCAGTGCTTCCATAGATATGGGTCATCCCATACATAATACCTCGATTCACTGCGTAGCCTATCCTTTTGAGCCTTGGAGAAAGCAGGAGGAGTCTCACCTGTTGCAAGAAAGTTCACAATGTGGGCATACCATGGCTTCAGAGCTCGGACGACGAACAGTGTATCGTCGGGGAACGTTCCTTGAATAGGTTCTTGCCGCTGGCCCTTGTCATCCTCCTGGATGAGCCTACTGAGATGATCTGCTACCAAGTTCTCGGCGCCTTTCTTGTCCTTGATCTCAATATTGAACTCACTCAATAGCAAGATCCACCTGGTCAACCTTGGCTTTGCCTCCTTCTTCGTCAATAGATAACGAAGAGCTGCATGGTCTGTATACACTATCACCTTTGTGCCAAGCAAATAGGACCTGAACTTCTCTAATGAGAAAACCACTGCTAGGAGCTCTTTTTCTGTTGTGGAGTAGTTCCTCTGCGCACCATTCAGAGTCATGGACGCATAATGTATCACATGAGATGCTCTCCCATTCTTTTGCCCCAGAACAGCCCCAATAGCGTAGTCACTCGCATCGCACATGATCTCAAATGGTAGAGACCAATCTGGTGCCTGGATGATTGGGGCACTAACCAGACGCTTCTTCAGCTCATCAAACGCCTTCTTGCACTCTCCATTAAAATCAAACACCACATCCTTTTTCAGCAGCTCACAGAGAGGAGAGGAAATCTTGGAGAAATCTTTAATAAACCTGCGATAAAAACCTGCATGGCCTAGAAAAGAGCGGACTTCGCGCACGTTAGTTGGATAGGGTAGGGACTGAATGACATCAACCTTGGCCCTATCGACCTCAATTCCTCTCGCAGACACTATATGACCTAGTACTATACCCTGTTCGACCATAAAATGGCACTTTTCAGAGTTTAATTCTAGGTTGGTATCCACACACCTTTTAAGCACAAGTGTAAGGTGGTCTAAGCATGACTCAAAATTGTCTCCATGGACTGTAAAGTCGTCCATAAAGACTTCTATGAATTGTTCAACAAAGTCAGAGAAAATACTTACCATGCACCTTTGAAATGTTGCCGGCGCATTACACAACCCGAATGGCATTCGGCGATAAGCGAATGTCCCAAACGGACATGTAAACGTCGTCTTCTCCTGATCTTCTGGTGCAATAGCCACCTGAAAATAACCTGAATACCCATCTAGGAAACAATAGAAAGCACGACCTGCAAGTCGCTCAAGCATTTGGTCAATGAATGGCAAAGGGAAGTGATCTTTCCTAGTTACCGCATTCAATTTGCGGTAGTCTATACAAACACGCCATCCAGTTTGTGTCCTAGTGGGAACTAGTTCACCTTGTTGGTTCTCAACGACGGTAATCCCACCCTTTTTAGGAACAACTTGGGTGGGACTCACCCATGCACTATCAGAGATAGGGTATATCATACCTGCTTGGAGAAGTTTTAGGACTTCCTTCTTCACCACCTCCATCATAGGTGGGTTGAGCCTCCTTTGAGGTTGTCTGGATGGCTTTGCTTCGTCCTCCAATAAGATCCTATGCATACATGTCGAGGGACTAATCCCCTTAATGTCTGCAATAGTCCATCCTATAGCCGCTTTGTGTTCCTTGAGGACCTCCACTAGCTCTCCTTCTTGCTCCTTAGAAAGTTTGCTTGAGATGATGACTGGTAGTGTTTCTCCTTCTCCTAGAAAGACATACTTGAGATGACTCGGAAGTTGCTTGAGCTCTACCTCCGGTGCCTGAACAATAGAGGGCAAAAGCTTCTTGCTAGGCGAGGTTAGTAGCATGGGTTTTGAGCCCAATGGAGAGAGAGGTAGCTTAGAATAAGCATCTAACTCCATCACAACTTCCTGCAGGTTAGTGCACAATCCATAATCCATAGAAATGTCATCTAGAGGAGTTTCTAAAGCAACTTGAACATCATCCACACAATTCAATTCAAAGATATCTTGCACAAGTGGCTCAAGAACATCAACGAAGCACAAAGAATGATCATCAGAGGGATATTTCATAGCATCATAAATGTTATACTCGACCCTCTCACCATCAAATTCCATTGTTAATGACCCCGAATACACATCAATTTTGGTTTTCGTGGTCCTTAAAAATGGTCTTCCTAAAAGAATAGGAGCTTCATGACTACCTTGTCCCATATCCAAGACAAAAAAATCAGCGGGAAAGACCATCTTATCCACCATCACAAGAACATCCTCTATCACTCCTTTAGGGTACACATTAGAGCGATCAGCCAATTGAATCACTACCCTAGTTTCAAGCAAAGGACCAAGTCCTAAAGATTCATACAAAGAGTAAGGTAAGACATTGATAGAAGCACCCAAATCCAACATTGCCCTTTCGATTCGAGTTTCACCTATCACACAAGGTATAGTAAACATGCCAGGGTCGCTGCATTTCTTAGGAAGACGCTTCGGAAATACAGCAGACACATGTTCACTAACCCTAATCTTTTGCTTTCCCTTAGATTTTTGATTCCTCTTAATTGTACACAATTCTTTCAGAAATTTTGCATAGCGAGGAACACTCTTAATCAGATTAAGTAAAGGGATGTTTACCTCACATTTGCTGAATGTTTCGAAGATTTCCTTTTCACTCTCTGGCCTGCGGGTATCTCTCAATGCATCAGGAAAGGGAGGGCTTGGTTTGTATGAACTCTGTGGTGGCATGTCCGGCTTGCTCACCACCTTCGTGGTCTCTTCGTCCTTCTCTTGAGATTCTTTAGGGCTCTCTGCAGCTTGAGAGTCATCTACCACCATCTCTTCCTCCTCATCATCTATGAGGACTGTGTTCTCATCCCGACTCTCTAAGTTCTTACCACTCCTTAGAGTCATAGCACTCACATTCTGTTTTGGATTCAACTCAGTCTGAGATGGAAACTTACCAGAATCCTTAGCCTCTAGCTTGCCCAAAGCACCAGCCATCTGTCCAACCTGATTCTCCAAATTCTGAATGCTGGACTTTGTTTCCTATTGGAATTGCACCATGTTGTTCTGCATTGTAGTCACATTCTGTGTCAGAGCTTTGATCATGTCCTCAGCTGACATGGATGAGCTCGAACTCTGCCCTTGAGGCCTAGGTCCATACTGTTGTCTGAATGGTGGAGCTCCTTGCTGATTAAACTGCTGCTGTTGAGGATTCCCATACCTAAAGTTCGGATGATCTCTCCAGCCAGGGTTATAGCTATTAGAGTAAGGGTCATGCCTCGGCCTTTGTGGTACAAAGCCCCCCACTGCATTCAATTCAACATTCGGCTCCTGAAGGATGGGGCATGCATCGGTAGGATGCTGAAAATCTTGACAGATTCCACATGCTTTAACCTGCTGCTGATTCCCATTGAGCATGAATTTTCGCATCATCTCTTTCAACTCATTCACATCTGTCTGGAGTGATGAGTCTGCTTCTGCCGAGCTCACAGTTTTAGAGGATGTCTTCCTGAATTGCCTTGCCCCCTCTGCAAGCTCAGAAAACATCTCAAATGCTCCAGCAGGAGTCTTATTCAAGATGTTACCACCACATGCAGCATTAACCATTCTTCTCTCATCATCTAATAGACCTCCATGTAAGTAGAGAACGAGGTCCTGATTCGAATAGCCATGATAAGGGCAGCTGGCCACTAGCTTCTTATACCTCTCATAGTAGTCATACAAGTTCTCTGTAGCATGTTGCTCGATGTTGCTGATGCTCTTCTTGAGACTGTTCAATTTTGTGGCTGGAAAGTACTTCTCCAAAAAGGCTTTCTGCATCTGAGCCCATGTGTTGATGCTCCCTGGAGTGAGGTAATAGAGCCAGTCACTAGCCGAATCCCTCAAAGAGAAAGGAAAGGCTCTTAACTTGATTTGATCATCCGTTACGTTCCTCGGCTTCATGCCTGTGCAGACAGCATGAAACTCTGCCAGGTGCTTATTAGGGTCTTCTCCACTAAGACCATGAAACTTCGGGAGCAAATGTATCAGTCTAGATTTCAACTCAAAACTCACACCGTCAGCAAGCTCTGGAAACCCTATAGCAAGCTGTTGTTGTGTCAGATTCGGGGCAGTCAACTGCCTCAAAGTCTGATTCGGATTAGCCATCTCAACTCTTTCTGATCGATCCTGATCTCCACGAGATTCTCTACGAAGCCTGGAAAGTGTTCTCTCGATCTCTGGATCAAAATGCAAATCAGATGTATTAGTAGCACGGGTGCGAACCATAAGCCAGGTTCTCAACCCAATTAACACACAAAAACAAGCACACAAATGACAATTTGACTCCCCGGCAACGGCGCCAAATTTGACAGAGGGATTTTTAGTCGCCTTAAATCCTATCAAATATAACCGACTGGCCTAACTAATGTAGTTTGGCAAGCACGGGTCGATCCCACAGAGAGTCTATGATTCGTATGCAAATTAGAGTGCGTCAACAAGAACAAGAAATAAAGGGGGGATTTTGGATGGTTTGAACTAACTAGCGAAGGAGCTATAGTAAGCAAAACAATAAGGTAAAACAGATTAAGTGAAGGAATATGAGAGAATAGCTCAGGTCAATCAATCTCAGCAATCAGGTTTGTTCATTGATCATAGAAATCAGATAGATAACTTCCTCTTGAATACTTTGTTGTGGAAAGACTAGGTCTTTTGAATCCAATTCCTTATCAAATCTAGTTAACAGGACAACCAGATCCTGAAAACCCTAATTATCAAACAATCTTGAAACTATCAAGATTCAATTCAATAATCGATTAAACTTAAAGGAAATCAACAAAGACAATCGACGCGCACAACCAGTTATTGCATCAATTGTAAATCAATTCTTTATACAAATCCCTAAATCAACCAGTTTCAGAGATTTATACTTTGCTACTCAAGAACATAGATAACTCAACCATAAATTACCTATATATAGCTATAGATTATCATGAAGAGGCATCAGTTGATCAGACTAACGGAAATTCACGAAAACCCTAAACAATCTAAGCAAAGAATTGATAATATTCAACGAAGAGTATTAAGAACGGAAATCTCACAATGAAATAGAAAACCTGAAGCTTCGATTAAATTCCCCGAGCAAAGAGGATTAGTTGTTCATAATCGATAAATTAACAAAAGCAAAAAATGAAATCTACTTACTTCTCCCAGCCTCTTCGTTCTCTGTTCGATTCCAAGATAAAAACACTAAAACCCAGTACCAGCCTCCTAACGTTTCCTCTTTCCACTTAATTAAAAACAATTCAGAATAAAATTAAACAGCTGTTTCTGAAGACGGAAGAAAACTCGGGTTGGCCATGAAACTCGGCCGAGTTTCTTCTTGTTCCACCCGAGTTTCTTTGAATCCATAAGCTCGGTTTCCTTTAAAAAACTCGGCCGAGTTTTCTTGCATTTCGGCCCGAGTTTCTTCCCAAACTCAACAACTCGGTTCTCTTCAATGGACTCGGCCGAGTTTCATGCAATCTTGGCCCGAGTTCTTTACAGTTCCATTCGTGTGCACTTGTCCAGCTCCTCTCTTTGGCTCTCTTGCTCAAGACTCCGATTTCCATCTCATCTTCTATCATTTATACGAGCTCAGCTCCACCTTTCCACAATCACCTGAAATCATGCACAAAACTTGTAGATTCCGACTCTAATTGAAACATAATAAAAACATGAAAACTACTCTAAACTCATGCATTTTACCCTACCTAAACTCATCTAAATGCCTATATTAACACTACCTAAATGTGCATGATCAACAAGTCTCCAAGAGTGAGCTTAGTTGCTGTCCGAAATCGGAAACTGAACCAGATTTAGCTGCACTGGCCAGTTCTAACCAACCCTATAGTATATAATTTTTGTGAACATAAGAATTCTTAATTAGCAACTTTATAAAATTGGGTTGCCGCGGCCGCGATGTAGAAAGCAAAATATTAGTTCATTGGCAATCTTAATTAGATGTGATCAAACAAATACAAGTATACCTTATCAGTGCGAAAAAGTTCCTTCTTCTCCTTGGCAATCTCGTCACATTTAAAATAAGCCAACATTACCTAACAACAAATGCAAACAAACTGCATATATAAGTACACTGTACACGTACACACAGGATCAAACAAACTGTATACAATTAAGTACAAACTAAATTGCGAGTTCAATTCTACCGAAACACAATGACTGGAATTGAAGAGTGTTTATCCTGAGGATCATCAGAGACATTAGTATTTTGGTGATAACAAACTCTAATATATAATATGCTTTCCTAAATACTTTGCAAACAGTTAATTAAATAGGTTTAAAGTGGGTTATAATTAACCTATTAGGATGCATGAAGAAGATATATATTGCAAAGATTGGAAAAGAAGCAAATGAGAAGAAGAGTGGTGTCCATGAGGACCCCGAGCATATATTGGTTTAGGAAGGTCCCTTGAAGCATAGAAACTTGCTGATGGATAGAATTGCAGAATCAGAATGATGAGATTGACGAAATTCATACAGGATATATTTGTTGTGTATATTGGAAGATCTGATTTGGGACAGATTTGATATGGGAAATTATTGATTTATTTTAATTTTTGTTTTGTGGGTGCAAAAGCCAAACTCCAACAAACCACACCTTGTGATGAGGCAGGTCAAGATCTTTGTTATCTCTAATGTCTTTCCACAAATTCTGTGCATTCTGTGAAAATGCAGAGGGTGGCACAACACTGTCTCGACTACTACCGACAAGACCATCGAAAGCAGTTGAATTTATAAACCGTGCCTTTAGTTTTCCAACCTGGAGAGACAATAAAAAGGACAAATCTCAAAACGGATGCATGCCTCATCTGACAATTGCAATATTACCAGGAGCAATTGTATTGTGAAACTGCTCTTCAAATTGTGTAACCTGGAGGGGAAACCGCATGACCAAAACAAGGGTAGAAGCAATATATATATATAGGGAGTGGTTCCCTTGTGCACACCCCTTAGAGTATATCTAGTGCACAAATCTAGACCGTTAAAAAAAATGGGACGAATGGCCACGATTAAAAGTGTTTTTTTTCATTTTCCTTTAATTGTGTGTGGGGTCCATGTTTCAAAAGGAAACCCCAACTTTGCAGGCGCGTGTACATCTATCTGCCTTGCTTTTTTTTTTTGGTATGGTTTTTTTTAAATATAAAAAATATTTGTGGAAAAAAAATTGCTTTTTTTTTATTAAATAGTTTTTTAAACCAACCTGATTTTGATTTCGTCGATTTTAAATATTTGTTAATTTCACCGAATAATCTTTCACATGCTACCGAATAATATCGTGTTAACTTTTTTCATCTCGTTCGGATCAAAATTTACCATTTCCACAACATAATTTGTCACATGCTACCAAATAATATTTTATTTTTTGTTCATCAATGGTAGATAAAAGAAATTTCAAATCTCTAAACAATTCTTACGATTTATACAAATAATAATTCATATTTCACCAAATAATGTTTCACATGCTACCGAATAATATTACGTTATTTTTTTCCATCTACTTCATATCAAAATTTATCAATTCTACTGAATAATTTGTCAAATAATAATGTACGATTTATATGAATAATGACTCGTATCTCACCGAACAATGTTTCAGATTTCACTAAATAATGTTTTTTACATTATTTGTAAAACTGGACTCCATATACTGACGAATAATGAATTATATTTCACCGAATAATTAACAAACTCATTATCACTAGTAACGAAAATTCAACAAATACATCTGAATAACTGACGAATAATAAATCAAATTACATATCTCGAATACCCTACACTAATTCAACATATACGTTAGATTCTTTGTTTTCCCTGAATAATACGGGAATCACAAGTTGATTGAGTAACAAATTTCAACCTTAATTCGATTTCCCCGATTTCAACCCTAATTGATATCCACCCCACCCACAATCGTCGTCTCTTTGACATCACCCTAAGAAGGACATCAGAACTCCCCACCCCCACCCCCACCCAAACCCCCCCCCCCACCCCCCCCCCCCCCACCCCTACCCAACCAACCCCCCCTAACTCCCCAGTCCCCACAACCGTAGTCTCATCCCACCCACCCCCACCCCCACCCCACAACTGTCGACTCTTTGACATCACCCCAAGAAGGACATCAGAAGGACTTCAGACGCTTGAAATCTAGACACCAACACGAAGGACATCAGAAGCTTGAAAATTAGAAATCAGAAACTTCAATCTCACCGCCATCGTTATCCAAGCAGAAGTACGTCGCCGACGCAGAATTACATCACCGCCATCGTTATCCAAACTTAGATCTCCGACGGTGATGTTCGAGCAGAAGTACGTCGCCGACGCGAAGGAGAACAGGGTGCGATATCGCCGCTAACGATTGCCTGGATAGTTGCCGCGCGCTGCCGCCTGCCATCGATCGCCTCTCAAAATCGTGGTTGCCGATCGATCGCCTGGCTCATATCTCCCCGCCGTCGATCGTCTCTAAACTCTGCCCTCCTAATCACCGCCGCCGGCCTTCCCAGCGAAGCCGCCTTTCTCTTCTCCCCCTGTAACCTCGCAATCGCCACCGCCGCCGGATGAAGTAGAGGTGCTCACAACAGCGCGATGTCGCTCCCCGTACTCGTCGTTGCCGGAAGCCAATTGCAGTCACCGTCACCGGACATCACCAACCACCTTGTCCATCTTCCTCGCCCTATCGCCCTTCTTCGAATCCGAGCCCTTTGCCTTCACTTTGCCTTCTGAGTCTACACGATGAATTTAGGGATTTATTTCCCAGATTCCACGCGAATTCACACGCGTCTAAGGAGAGAGTAGTGGTGTTTTGCATCCATTATGCGCGGGACCCACCTGATTTTAATTTAAAAAATAGAAAAAAATATTTTAATCTCAGCCATCCGCTTACCCCAATCCAATGGTCAGGAATCGTGCACAAAGTACACCCTAAGGGGTGTGCACTTTATACCCAATCTCTCTCTCTATATATATATATATATAGAGAGAGAGAGAGAGAGAGGTCTATCATAGTTCGAGTAGGACATACTTCCTCTTTGAATTCTTCTAGCTGATGCTCATAGTGAGGCAAGGCAACAACTTCAACCTGAAAACATTGCATATGTACGTTAAAAAAGGTCTCTCAATTAAGAGTATTTAATTTTAGGGTTTTTTCTTCTTGTAAAAACACCTTATTATATAAGATTTTTTTAAAACACTTTTCATTTTTATTAAACTAAAATACCTTATACAATATAATTACTAAATTGAAGCATCAATGTATATTTTTCGGCCAAACATTTTAATTTTTCGGTGATATTTTATGTCTAATGTCCTTTTTAACTAACGATTTTTTTTTTAAAAAAATGTTTTATATAATAAAGTTTTTTTTCACAAAAACATCTTTAAATTTTGGCTTTTTTAACAAATCAAAATATAATCCTATATTATTTATTAAAAAAATTAAAGGTGACATTTTATGTGTTTTAATTTATTTGTAAAAAAATGAAATGTTAAATTTTATGTGAAATAACTTAGTTTAAATCCTAAATAATAAATCAAAAGATAAAAAAAAATATGTGGATTGGTATAAAAAAGATGATATTATACGGAGTAGTATTTGTTATATAATCGTTTTATTTTTAAAACTAAATAATTAATTAAATAAGGGAATTTGGGTTACTAAAATAAAATGTCATCATAAAAGTATAACATTGGGTGGGAAAAGAGAAGTTGGTGGTTCAATTGAATGGATTATATTATACAAAGAGTTTTTTTTTTTTAAATAAGGGTATTTTTATTACAAACATATACTATTATATAATATTCATTTATAAAATAAAAACCATTACTAAAACAAGAACATTTCGTTCATAGACAAAAAATGTCACCGAAAAATTAAAATATAGTATATATTTGGCTAAAAAATACAAAAGATTTACTTTTTTTTATTAATTTTTAAAAATTATATTATCCTTATTATTAATAAGCATAACTTTATTTTTGATAAAATAATAAAAATCAATGTTTATATAATTTTTTTTCTCATTAAAAAGCATATCAAAAAGTCAAACGACTTATATTTTAAAAAAAATCAAACGACTTATATTTTAAAATAAATGGGGTATTATATGAGGTGAATTTTAGGGGGGAAAACCTTAATTTTATTTAGAATAAAAATGGCATCATCAACTTACAATAAAGAAATCACTCAAGTCCTTGGTCGCACAAGATTCGGGCTTTTTCATTTCCTCCCATATCTGCACAGGATTATATATACGTGCAACAAAATTTCAACGTGGATTTATAAATAACAACAAGGAATTTAATTAAGGAATAGAACGAAAAGCAGTGACAGTAGGGTGGACGCTGAATGCTGATAGGAGTGGGTGATACACATGAACTTTGTAAACCCCGAGCACTTGGCAGTCATCCCTCCTCGATATATAACCACACAAAAATTGGGATATACAGAATATATTTGTTTCTGGAATTTAGACTGGTTCAACTCATTACCTGGTGGATTGCCTTGTGCAGTTTGGATGCTAAGCGCTCGAAAGGAGTCTAAAATGGTCAGAAAATAATTAAATATATCAATAAAATATATGTACGTACGGAGTATATGGTTAAAAATCGACAAGGATATTTTATATATATTAAAAAAAAAACCAATTGGTATACCGACCTTGGTTTTATCACGGATTACAAATAGAAGGGTTGTTTTACGAGGCGAAAACAACCTTGTCATAACCTACATACAAAAGAGAGGGATAGATATATTATATACACCGTATATCCGTAAAGTCATCGGTAACTAACAAATCAAATTGACCTGGAGAAGAACTCTAGCTAGTACAGATGGAATAAAGGCATAGTAACCCGACATGGTGGTCGAGCCAGAAAAGAACTCAGGGTAGTACTAGTACCCACAAGTAGGGATGGATCCAGATTTTTTTTCGGGGTGTACACAATTTTGTAAGGAATATATTTGTTTAAATATATGAAGAGATATATTTGTTTAAATATATGAAGAAAATATCTTAAATTTATAAGAAAAATTATTATTATTTAATTATAAAATACTAAATAAATTATAACAATTTTAAAATAATGGAAAATGGATTGATAAAAAAAATTAATGAAAATATGTAACTATTGAGGTTTGAACAAGGGTTGAGTTGAATTCTATATAAAATGGGGTGGACTAAACCACTACACCACTAAAGATACTTGTATATTTCCTTTAATTTTTTTTTACATAACACGGATATTCTTAAATTTTTTTCCTAATCGGTGTGGGCGACGGCCCAGTGTCGTCCGTCCAAAGTTTTCTGTTCGCCTTTCAAATATGACCGTTCTCTATTTATTAAAAAGTCAAGAAATAAAGGGATAGTGATCGACCTCGAAAACCGTTGTAAGAAGGGGCTTGCCGGCACCATTCTCTCGGCCTATATCCTTGCACAGTCTGTACACGTCGAGTTCCAGTTATATTAAACAGTTGTCCGTATATATATAGTACATTAAATATATGATGGAGGACAATATTGGGAGATGAAACTCACATGTTTACCATTACAACATCTGCCATGGCTAAAGCAAACAAAGCAGTTTGCTTCTCGAATGTTTGATCCTAGCCGTTATATCAACCATAAGGCACCATATATGTATACGGTATTAGTTGAGACAATAAATATATATGATAAATCCCGGTGGGCCATATAACCGTGGGGGGTTCACACGGCAGAGCGCATATGCACACCCGAGCCGAGCACACAAGACCAGCGGGGTTCCATCCTAAAACCAATTGGCTTTAGGATGGAATCCCGCTGGTCTTGTGTGCTCGGCTTGGGTGCGCATGATGCGCTCTGCCGTGTGGACCCCCCACGGTTATATGGCCCACCGGGATTCATCATGGTATCAGAGCAGGTGCGGTCCGGGACCCTGGTCGATCTATTGGGCTAGCCGGCCTTAAGGCTCAAGACGTCAAGTGCAACTGGCTTAATTGCGAGGCCAGGCAGTTGCACTTGAGGGGGCGTGTTGTGATGTCTTGGGATTGTCCCACATCGAAAAACACGATAACCCGAGCCTTGCATATAAGTCAGTGGGCCACTCCTCCTATTGCCAATTGGTTTTAGGATGGAACCCCGCTGGTCTTGTGTGCTCGGCTTGGGTGCGCATGATGCGCTCTGCCGTGTGGACCCCCCACGGTTATATGGCCCACCGGGATTCTTGATGGTATCAGAGCAGGTGCGGTCCGGGACCCTGGTCGATCTATTGGGCTAGCCGGCCTTAAGGCTCAAGACGTCAAGTGCAATTGGCTTAGTTGCGAGGCCAGGCAGTTGCACTTGAGGGGGCGTGTTGTGATGTCTTGGGATTGTCCCACATCGAAAAACACGATAACCCGAGCCTTGCATATAAGTCAGTGGGCCATTCCTCCTATTGCCAATTGGTTTTAGGATGGAACCCCGCTGGTCTTGTGTGCTCGGCTTGGGTGCGCATATGCGCTCTGCTGTGTGGACCCCCCACGGTTATATGGCCCGCCGGTATTTATCAATATAGAGAGAGCCTCCATCTTACACAGTACCTACTCCCCGTTAATTAAAATGTGACATTTTACTATACACATACTCTTTTTTAAGTGTTAAAAACTATATAAAACTAGTATCGGGTACCCGCGCGTTTGCGCGTTTGGTTAATAAATTATATTTTATAATGTGAATTTATTTGAAATATTTTTTTATTAAATTTTATGCTTGAAATATTTTAATTAAACGTTCAATCAATTGTAAAATAAATTAAAGTAAAATCAATTGTAGAGATTATACTTTAAAATCAAATGTTATATACCGTAATTGAATTGACCTATATAGTATATACTCCCTCCATTCTTTTTTATTTGACATTTTAAGATACTAAAAACTATATAAAATATTTATTTTTTTAATAATTTTTTTAAATAATTTCATACTTATTAGTAATAAGTATAATATTATTAAAAAGGATTGAATAAAAAATTAATATTTTGTATAATTTCAACCTTTCTAAAAAAATGTGCAAATTTCAAAATAACAAATATTAAGAAATGGAGGGAGTAATATATATATCACTCGAAATTCCTTCCTTGGCACTTTGCCGATCGAGCCACAGTAGTAGAATTTCATAATTGTCGATAGATTAGTTCATTATGTGACAAAATATTTGACCAAATATTTTATTCAATTACATCTAAAACGTAGAATAATTGATCAAATATTAGACAAATAATTTGATATAAAACGATAAGTTTTTTACCTAACTATATTGACTTATTAATTGTTGTGACCAAAAAATATATTAGCATTTTAATCCAGAATATGACACATAAGAAAAAATAATCCTGCATGTTTTAATCCAGAAAATTCAATGGATGCGAAATCGCACAAGAGGCCGTTTCAGACCTTTGCTTATTGGTTTATTAATTGATGTGACCCAAAAATATAATACTAATTTAATCCAAAATATGACACGTAAGCACAAAAAATCCCATTTTAATCCAGAAAATTCCATGGGTGTGAAATCGCACAAGAGGCCGCTTCAGGCCTCTGTTTTAGTATAGATAATACATAGATATATATATATATATATATATATATATATATATATATATATATATATATATAGATATACATAATATAAATAGATAGATGTGGCTAGAAATGATAGCACCATATTAATCCGAAATATAACACCTGTGCGGAATATTAATAATGTGGCTAATTTTTATTTTTTTAAAAAAAAAAACCCAAGATGTGTATTAACCTTCTTTTATTATACTATGTATATGCTCTATCTCCTTTTATATTAACCACTTGATCATCCAAGGTAAATCAATTCAACTAACGATCATATATTATTTTTTCTTTCCCATTCGATCTAACCAAAGTATTTACAAATGGATAAAGAGAAAGAGGAGTTTCAGTCCCTAGGTACTACGGAATAACCTCCAGGTAGATTTACATATACGGGTATAAGTATAGGGTAACTAATTAATTAGGTTATTATATTATTATTATATTGGAGAGAATCTTAACTAACATATGAAGTATAAAAAGATCTTGTAAAACAATTTAAGTAATAAGTTTTTTATCCAACTATATTGGTTTATTAATTGATGTGGGCAAGAAATATAATACTACTTTAATCCAGAAAATGCCACATAAGCAAAAATAATCCCGCTTTCTTGTTTTTTATATTATATTTTATTGTATTAATTATATGAAAATATTACATGATTAAGAAGTAAGATTTTTTTAATTAGTCATCAAATTAAAGTTAAGAATTTTTAAAATATTTTTTTGGTGCGCAGATTTTTTAAAATTTAATAAATAAAATTGAGCAAAGGTATAATATAGTTGTATTAAAAAAAACGTACACAAATTAAATATCTTATGATGACCCATTAAAATAAAAAGAGAAATATACATTGTTTTAGTATGTACGTATTTATTATGTATAGATTTGATAAGATTGTTTAATTTTGTATATATTTGATTGAATATATAGATAGAGATATATATCTATTTTGTTATGATTATATTACGTCAAAATATATGTACTTTATCCATGTGAGAATATAAATACAACTTTTTACCTTGCAAATATATTACGTCAAAATATTACTTAGTTTAATATTATAATATATTTGTACGTCAATATACATATATACATGTGAAAACAAATGATATAATATTATAATATATGCTTTAAATTTTAGTGTAAGTGTACGTGTTACATTATTTTATTTTATAATATTGAAACAGAAATCAATTGGAAAATATAGATTAAAATGGTATTAAGATATAAAGCTATATTTGATAGATTATTTGATTTAAAAAGATGAGTTTTTTACCCAACTATATTGGCTTATTTATTGATGTGACCCAGAAAAATAATACAACTTTAATCCAGAAGATGTCACGTAAGCAAAAATAATCCCGTTTAATCCAGAAAATTCCATGGCCGTGAGGTTGCGCCAGCGGCCTCTGTTTTAGTATATTTTATATATATATATATATATATATATATATATATATATATATATATATATATATATATATAAAATATTAGTTTTTTTAAATAATTTCATAGTAATACAATTAATTTTGAATTTATAAAAACAAATATGAAAAAAATGTTAATATTTTACCTAGCTTTTATCATTCTAAAAAACACGCATGAATAGTAAACGACGAGTTTTAATTAACAGAGGGTGTATGAAATAATATATAAGTTCGATATTTTACTCCATGATTTATTACGTACAACAACATTCCATGTTTTTCATACTTTCATACTTTTTAATAATAAGTATGAAATTATGAAAAAAGATTAATAAAATTTTAATATTTTATATAGTTTTTAACGTGTTAAAAAAACGAAGTAACATGTTTTTATCGAGCAGAGATAGGGAGTAGATTTTATTTTCACAATTGAATTAAAATCGATCTTATAATTTAATTCATTAAAATATAGGATTAACTTTTATCTATCTATCTATTAATAAAGGATAAGTCACATGTGCGGCCAAACGATGACTTCTCCTAAATTGTAGTATTTTTTTACCAATTGATTTTTCTTTATTCAATAAAATATATATAACAATATATATACTCAGGATAAGATATTATCAAAATTTTATCCGACTCCGATCCACTTAATCAATATGAAAATATTTTTTCATTAATCAATAAAATATAACAATATATGCTAATGATAAGATCTTATCAAAATTTTATCTGACCCCAATTAATTAATATGGCAATATATATGTTTGATAAGATTTTAACCAATTTCTTTTAATATCCAAAATTCTATCAATTTCTTTTAATTCAACTAATTATTAACAATTCATCTATTATATCCAAAATCAATGATATAACGATCCATCAAAAATAAATCATTCAATTAAATTCATGCTTCCAGTTAACCTTTCCTCTTTCCTCTCCATCATTGCCCTCGATGTCCATTACGACTGTAAAAGGCTCAACATCAATTGCCTTTGCCAACCAGATTCCTAATGTAGTCTGATAACTGCGCGCAGCAAGTTAATTAACTGAGAATAAGCCCAATATACAGATTGAATTGGCCGCTACCTCTTTTATAAAACATTAAAAAAAAAAAAAAAACACTTAGGCATTTAAAGAATACCGACATGCCACGTTCCGCATTCATCTCCTTGAAATTTGTAGAGAACAGATGGTTCAACAGTGTGCTTTTTCCTATCAATTGTAACCACATTTAAATTGATAAGTACGCCCACTTTGGCAAATTAATCGACATATATGCAAGAAATCGGTAAGTAGTCGGGAGCACTGTACGTAATTAAAATTCAAAAGTAAAAATTAAATAGAAGGGTTACCGCTGCTTTGAGGTCCTATGATGGCCACAACTGCATAAGAGACGCCACACTCAGAAAGCTTCACTGATTTCATGAAACTTTCAACGCTGTCGACTTTGAATTCCCCGCCTCCGTCGATCAATTGCACTGAGTTGCATCCTGTTGCCATAGCTGGCTAGCTACTTGACGATAACGCAGGGAAGGAGGTGTGCGTAGTTTGATCGAATTCTCGGGTAAGGCAGATGGGGGCGGAGGTGTGCAGCTAGCGTTTCAATTCTCTTTTGTACTGATCGATTTAATTTTCACACCAATATCTGGTTGACGCGCACCGCGTAGTTTTGATCGAATTGGTCAATGGTCAATTCCACATAGTACGTGTTGTGCCCGGCCCAATTTTTCAGATTTCAAGTTGTATCATTAATGATCCATCTTCAAATTGTACCCTCTCAGTGGTCGGCCATGGCCAACTTGATCTATCCAACAACCAATATAAAATCTACGCTTATATTTATTTGTTAAATCCGACTGGGCTAAGTGGGGCTAAGACAAGACAAGTTGGATGGAGGTCGTGTGTACGGGTCCATATACGGGAGACTTGAACAACATATAAACTTAACGGGGTTCCATCTCAAAACTCAATTGGCAATGGGAGGAGTAGTCCTTCAACCTTATATTCTCCATAGTACTGATGTGGGACAACCACATTCCAACATTATCATCAATGAGTTTGGTACATGATATTGTAAGTTTTCATACACGCACCAAACTCATCAATGATAAGGTCATATTTTATAATATATTTTACTTGTCCAGCAATCAAGTTTGAATGCAAAACTCACTAAGGATACAATTTGAGGTGAGGTGAGGATTGGACTTGGTCTCCGAATTTAATTTATGACAACAACGCAAATTCAATACTGTCGAGAGAGAAGAAAAAATGCGCGCCATTGACTATGTCATGTTGTGCGAAGTTGGCGCCCTACTTAAAACGCAAGTAGGTCAGTTACACAAGTTGTGATCAGGTATTGCATACATGATCATTATGGAGCCTAGCTGTTATCAGCTGATCTATATGCTGCTTCCATCTCAAAATCAATTGGCAATGAGAGGAGTAGCCTTTCAACCTTATATGTTGTTCAAGCATTCTCTATAGTACCGATGTAGGACAACCACATTCCAACATTATCATCAATGAGTTTGGTACATGATATATAGTAAGTTCACCAAACTCATTAATGATAAGGTCATATTTTATAATATATTTTACTTTTCCAGCAATCAAGTTTGAATGCAAAACTCACTAAGGATACAATTTGAGGTGAGGTGAGGATTAGACTTGGTCTCCGAATTTAATTTATGACAACAACGCAAATTCAATACTGTCGAGAGAGAAGAAAAAATACACGCCATTGACTATGTCATGTTGTGCGAAGTTGGCGCCCTACTTAAAACGCAAGTAGGTCAGTTACACAAGTTGTGATCAGGTATTGCATACATGATCATTATGGAGCCTAGCTGTTATCAGCTGATCTATATACTGCTTCCATCTCAAAATCAATTGGCAATGAGAGGAGTAGCCTTTCAACCTTATATGTTGTTCAAGCATTCTCTATAGTACCGATGTAGGACAACCACATTCCAACATTATCATCAATGAGTTTGGTACATGATATATAGTAAGTTCACCAAACTCATTAATGATAAGGTCATATTTTATAATATATTTTACTTTTCCAGCAATCAAGTTTGAATGCAAAACTCACTAAGGATACAATTTGAGGTGAGGTGAGGATTAGACTTGGTCTCCGAATTTAATTTATGACAACAACGCAAATTCAATACTGTCGAGAGAGAAGAAAAAATACGCGCCATTGACTATGTCATGTTGTGCGAAGTTGGCGCCCTACTTAAAACGCAAGTAGGTCAGTTACACAAGTTGTGATAAGGTATTGCATACATGATCATTATGGAGCCTAGCTGATATCAGCTTATCTATATACTGCAACCCTCCCCCCCCCCCCCCCCCAAAAAAAAAAAATCAACAAGTTGTGAGGTTGTAGGAACATCACAAAGATCAAGCAATCCTTCCATGACCTTATCTCACGTAAAATGGCAGTCAATTTCTATATGCTTAGTGCGCTCATGAAATATAGGATTCTTGGCAATCTGCAGCAAGGCGGATTGGTTGTCGCAAAACAAAATGACATGCTTTATGGGAGCAACATCTAACTCCTCAAGGAGACGAATCAACCATGTGACTTCAGCGGCTGTCTATGCCATTGCACGATACCCGACTTCCAAATAACTGTGTGAAACAACCCCTTATTTCTTTGATCTCCGGCTAATTGGAGATTGACCCAAAAGAATCATAAACCCTATGACTGATTTTTTGGAGAAAGAAAACGAAGCCCAGTCTAAATCAGTATACGCAACAACACGAGATGAATCAAAGCCATTGAGAACAATGCCTTGATCAAGAGTCCCTGCAACATATCTGATGGCATGATGTAAGGCGATGAGATGAAAACTTCCTAGAGCTTGCATAAATTGGTTTAATGTTTGCATAGTGAAGGAAAGATCAGGTCGAATGTTGGTGAGAAAATTAAGTTTAACCGCCAACCGTCTATAATACAAAGGACCAGGGAGTAATTCACCATCAAACGGATCAAGTTTGCAGGTCTATGGAAGAGGGGTTGCTGGTCTTCGAATTTAATTTATGGAAACGACTCAAATTCAATACTGTCGAGAGAGAAAAAAACGCGCCATTGGCTATGTCAAGTTGTGCGAAATTGTACGTGGAAAACAAGTTTGGTTGATGTGAGATCAATATTGGAGAAAATCAAGATTGCAAAGAAGAGAGACAGAGGAAACATGGAGGAAGACGACAGAGTGAGAACGAGAGTTTCATTAATGTGATCATCTGAGTAAGTTTGTTACACGCTGGCGCCCTACTTATAATGTAAGTAGGTCGGTTACACAAGTTGTGATCAGGTGTGTGCAATACTACATGATCATTATGGAACCTAGCTGATATCAGCTGATCTATATACTCCAACACCCCTAAAAAAGCAGGAAATAGCTACGGATTTCTAGCAATGAATGTTAGATAACCCTGTTTTTATGGCCACTAGCAATGACATTGGCGACGACCGTTATCATCAGTGGCTATATTTGTGTCTGGTAATCATCTTGGAATGTCACGTCATTAAATTCATGGCTAATAACTATGAGCCTGATGTCCGTAGCTGATTTTTTGGCTCGATGTTGGTGCTCGTAAATAGCCACGAAAGTTGCTGTGAATGGGAGATTCGTGGCTGTATTCGAAGCTGATTTGGCCACAACACACTATCCGTCGTTGCATTTGTGGCTATTCAATATCGGAAATTTGACGATTCATGAAAATACTAAATAGCCACGGATGTGCCCAAAACTAATTTAAAATCGACTATCCAAATAAATATAAGTTAAGCAATGTTTAAGCCTTATAGGGGGTTAAGGGTGTGTTTGGCAAAATGGTAGTTGTTGGAGGAGCTGAAGCTGTTGGGTTGCTAAAGCTGTTGGATTATTTAAGTTAAATATATGTTAATAAGCTAGTATAGTGTTTGGTAAACCTAGCTGTTAGAGTAGTTGTTGAAAACTTGTGAATAAAAAACCAAAAGCTCCGAAAAGCTTGGGTGAATAGCTGTTGAAAAGCTTAGATTTCAAAAGCTAATTAAACTAAAATCTTATATTTATTTCATTTAAGACTATAAAATATCAAAACTATAAGCTCCGAAAAGCTACTTGCTTTTTGCCAAACACACCCTAAGCCTGTTAGAAATAGTCAAAGCCCAATGAATACAAGCCCAATATCTCACTCGTACGTCGTATTGATGAGTCCATCCTTAGTATCCACGATTTTAGCTACGGTCATATTCGTGGCTAAATCAGTGGTTATTTACGGTTGAGCTCAAATGATGCTTTTTAATTTCTAATGGGCTTTAATTTATTATGACCCAAATATGACTAATTAAGTTTTCCCCCGATTAGCCCATTGATGGGCCCAAATATGACTATGAATTTGTTTTATATAAATCGAAAAGTTTTGAAAAAAACATATAATAACTAATTAGTAAAGTTCTATAACAATACTGGAATAGTAAGTTTTGAGAAAAACTCATATAGGTAACTAATTAGTGTTTAATAAAACTTTATATTAACTAATAAATTCTTATGGTAATACTATAAAAATGTGTTTTGAGGAAAAATCATATAAGTAATTAATAAGTGTTGACTAAAACCTTATATTATTCTTATGAGAATACTATAAAAGTGTGTTTTGATAAAAAGTGTGTTTTGATACAAAATCATATAAGTAGCTAATAAGTGTTGAATAAAACATTATAGTATTCTAATAAGAATAATATAGATTTTATAATACTATAAGAGTATGTTTTGAGGAAAACTCGTATAAGTAACGAATAAATGTTTAATAAAACTTATATTAAGTAATAAATTCTTATTAGAATATTATAAGGTTATTTTTTGAGGAAAACTCATATAAGTAACTAATAAGTGTTGAATAAAACCTTATATTAAGTAATAAATTCTTATTAGAATACTATAAGGGTGTGTTCCGAGGAAAACTCATATAAGTATCTAATAAATGTTGAATAATACCTTATAATAACTAATAAATTCTTATTAGAATACTATAAGAGTATGGTTTTGAGGAAAACTCATATAAGTAACTAATAAATGTTAAATAAAACCTTATATTAAGTAATAAGTTCTTATTAGAATACTATAAGGTTATACTTAATTCTTTTATGCTCTCTCTTAGCTAGCTCATACTTAGACATCTCATACTGCTTTGACTGATATCCTCTATTGACAACCATAGCACTAGATTCCAGAACTGTGTTCATACCAACCACAATCACCTTTTGCCTTTCTATCTGAAGCACCATATGAAATGCCTTATTAACACTAGGCAAAGGACCCATTCACAGTATAATGTTTCTGATATGCTCGTAAGATGAAAATCCCATCAGACACTGCATTAGCTTGGCTTTGGCTTCCCTCTCAATTATCTTTTGATGACAGAACATCTACACTGAGTCAAGGCTCCACACTCGCAATTAACATTAATAACTCCTTATAAAATAGCTAACTCATCCCAAATTTTCTTCAATTTACCAAAATACGCAACAACAGTCAAGTTTTCCTATCTAACATTGCTCAGTTCTCCATGTAGCTTATTGATCATGACGCATTTGATTCAGAAAACCTCTAAGTGATCTCATCCCATAACTCTTTAGCTGATTCCACATACATAAAATTTTCAACAATTTCCAAACTCAAAGAATTGATTATCCAGCGGATGACCATATAGTCTGCTCTTGTCCACTTTTGCTACCTCTTCTACATCATCTAAAGGTTTAATGCACGCACCCAGTGGCGGACCCAGAAACTTTTGAGGGGGGGGGGGGAGGTCACCACAGTAGTACACAATAAGATCGAGAAAAAAAAAGCGTAAAACACATAACATGTTCGATAGTACAAACTGGTGCCAAACAGTGGCGGATCCAAAATTCATAGGTATTTAGGATTAGATTTACCCAAATTGAATTATTTTATAATAGAAAATTAGTTATTTAGCATAATTTTTATATGAAAATTTGCCCTCAAATTTTTGGTTCCTAAATTCATAGGTATTTAGGATTAGATTTACCCAAATTGAATTATTTTATAATAGAAAATTAATTTTTTATATCAAAATTTACCCGAATTTTTTGGTCATTCAAATTCATTGACACTGAATTATGAATTATTTTTGGAAATAAAATTGATCAAGTTTTATACATATATAAGAATATATGTTATTGAAGAAGGGAATGATATACAAAATAAACTAAAAAAAAAAGACTCAAGGCCACATTGGTAAGTCGAACCCGCGTCTCCTGACTCCAAAAGAGCTCCCCACGTCCTTTGCCACTTGAGCCAAGGCTGTTTAGTAATTCTTTACTCTCTTTACTTAATTATATCCAAAATAAGTTTTTTTTTTTAATATTTCTCGGACCGAGGGGGGTCACGTGACCCCCATGACCCCCTGGGTCTGCCACTGCACGCACCTGATATGAAGTCGAGATCCGTAGCCACCAGTTGCATCCCTTGATGATCTGATCCAGATAAGAACAGCGGATATAAAACCACAACTCCATGATTCAAAAAACCTCCGATACGATTCGCATCTCCATTACGATTTCCTCCTCTTCTTTCTGCATTCTGATCCATGATCCCTAGCTAGAAATCGGAAAATACATGTGATTCAGTAATGATTGTTTCAACAAAACAGAGATCCACAAATCTACGAAAACAACTTTGTAAATCCTCAGATCACAATCAACCTTGTTCAGATACCGTGTAGAAAAGTAGTTTTGGGAAATTTTCTGTGTATTTATTGTATTGCAAGGCAATATGTACACCGTATGATATTTATACTACTGCTGTAACTAACTACTCTGTATAACTAATCGAATAGACAAATAAACAACCGCCTAACAAACTCTAATCCGGCTTAACACCAAATTGGGCCATTACACAATTATTTTAGATATGGGCCGAAGGCCCAACTGTAACACCAGGTTCTACCAACATCCCATTGATTATATCTCTATCTCAAGCTGTACGTTTTCATATTATGTACTGCCTCAATAAAATTTTGTTTAGAAATATAAGTCTTTTTAGGTTTTTAAAAGAAGAAAAATAACTTGTTTACTTGTTCTATAAAATTCAATTAGTTGTTAGTTGTTGTGGATAATTAATGAGGTATATATAAAAACAACGTTTTGTGTTTCCTTAATATGTGTACAACCACGTTAAAGGACTTATAATTTTAAACGAATGAAGTATCAGGTTCAATTTTCATCCAAGTACAGACATTAATCCAAAACCAATGTATGCGTTAATCACACAAACTCACAAACACACACACATATTTAAAGTGAAAAATGTGTAGTGATACAAATTAAGTCTGGAGAAGGAATTCCGGGGAGAGGAGAACAACCTACGCGGCGAAAGCATGCTCAGGTAATGCCTCGGCGAAGCAATCGCTTCAATCGGATTGTTCCTAAAAGCCTCGAAGCTCCCATTCCCAGTACTCTTACAATGTCCAACGCGATCGACCACATCGTCGTGGGCCCCGCTGCTCGGAGATGATGACGACGTCATCCGAGCATTCACGGTGCGGTACTTCCTCAACATCTGGTTATCAGCAGCCAAAGAATAGTTGTTAGGGTTAGTTTTTGTGAAAGGGACAAAAAATGCGTTTCAGTTTTCAATTAATTCGTCATATGGCTGGTGACTAAACCAATATTAAAAAACATCTGTAAAGAACTAAAGATATAAAAATAGCAGAATAAGGAACACCAATCAGTTAAAGAAAAAGGAAATAACATTATCCGTGGATAATTATCCAAGAGCTGACTCATGAACAATCATCCGCGGATAGAAGAGAATAGGTACGTGGCGGCCATGCCCACCCCCCACGAGTAGAACACGTGTCGAATGGCGAACACCACGTGGCACAACTTACCAGACCACCCAAGACCTATAAAAGTGAGAAATCTCACCAAAGAAAAGGAGGACTTTTCGGGAGAAAGGAGAGAAAAAAGGCGGATCCAAGCCTAGTGAACTCAAGAAGAAAGAAGAGCAAGAAGAAGAATTCGTACGCGTGGAAAAGAACCTATTTCATAGTAAAATCAGCACCGTTCACTGGACCAACTCCGCGGATACAGACTCTGTTTGTCCTTAGTATAAATTTCTATTAAGGAAAAAGACTGTTGTTATTAATTCTCAAGATATTCAACAGCGACATGTAAGCGAATCAATTTTCCGAATTGTCTAGAAAAAACTCGATAAGGGAATCACCTTTCAGAATAGTGCTAAGGTTACTTCCCGCGGCACAGGTTGGGCCGCGTCGATTATTTCGATGCGGGTCAGGTAAGCCCGTTGGGAAGATTGATCACTTCACCAGGTAGATTCCCGGGCCCCCCTAAAAATGGTGGCCTTGAGAGATCGAGGCTTTTTCACTGGCGCCGTCTGTGGGAACCCCCTCACACTAAGGGGTTTCCTTTTTGATAAGAATAGACAAAAACCCTCAAACCTTTGAAAAGTTAGGGTCCGCGTCTGAACTTAGAAATACAAATTTTTAGATATATAAGATTAAACTTTTGATCGCGACAGATTCACGACATTAAGAAGATGAGTGATAGCCAGAACAATCCAACTCAGGACATGAGTCAAGGGGTTCACCAGGATCAGGAGGCCTCCAGCATGTATATCCCGTTGACACCACCACCAAATCCAGATGGTGAGATGGGAGATCAGCACCTCGGAACCCCTACACATCATTATGGCAATCAGTATGGACTGGATGGAGGATTCATCCCGCAGAACTTCTGGTATTATGAAGCACGTCACGAGCAGCCTAACCCTTTTCAGCAGGAGCAGTCTCAGTACTTTTATTAAGATCAGTGGGGGCAGAATCCGCGTCAACAAGGGAATTATCGACAGGAGGAGCAGTATGGAAATTTTGATAGACGTAACACTACATACGATAATCCCAGCAACTGGAACTACGGCTTTCAGAATCAGGAAATACCGCGCCAGACATGGCAGAATGATCACTGGCACCGAGAGAATAAACATCGACGCGGGGAAAGGTTAACAGATGTTTCCACCTCTACAAAATCCGACTCAGCGGAAAAAAGAAACAAAAATGCACCAGCGGGTTTTCCATCAGTGTTTACCCAAGAAATTTGTTCCGCGTCAGTACCAAAACGGTGGAGAGATGTGAACCTCATGAAATATGATGGAACAACTGATCCTGAAGATCATCTTTGCCATTTTGCAACTGCTATGGGAATAAACGAGTATAATGATGCCATGTTGTGTAGGACATTCCCTTCGACCTTAACGAAGATCGCGCTCACCTGGTTCACAAACCTTCCAAAAGGGTCTGTAACCAATTTTACCCAGATGTCCCACATCTTCACGTCCCATTTCGGAAGTGCGCGATCGAGAAAGAAGACCATGCTCGACCTGAATTCCATTAGGCAAGGAGCTGGGGAATCCTTGGGACACTTCTTCACTCGATTTACCAGCATGGTAGTTCAGATCCCCAACTTTAATCATGAATCAGCAATTATCATACTTATGGGCAATTTAGCAGAGGGAGATTTCAAGACGTATCTATTTCGGAAGAAGCTAACTAGTTATGATGACTCAAGAGAGCGGGTGTCAAGGTAGATTGAGGCAGAAGAAGCAGCCGCGTCCAGCTCTAAGGCGAATACAGGGAATCCAGGTCTCTTTGGGAAGCTTACTGGAAAATTCAGAAAAGAAAAGGCCAAGCCACCCAGGCATCATTCAGAAGCAATAGATTTTCATCCCCGCCGCGATGAAGTGCATATGAATCTAGAAAGAGGACAAGGATCTCGCCACAGGGAAGATCACCCGCGTTCCTATCATCCAAGAGAGAACCGATAAGGAAATCGTGATATGAGGTCTCCACCAAGAAGGGAGAATCGACCTGACCATAGGCCACGTTGGGAGGACTGAAACCCTAGGTTTGACGAATCTCATAATCCACAGGAACGATTTTTCAGGCAACCGGATCAGCATAGAGATCTCCCTTTCCACAACTGGGGAAGAGGGAGAGGAAGAAGGGGACGCGGAGGTAGATACAACTATACGCCTGCAGTCCAGAGATCTGTCAACCAGAGAGAAGCTCAAAAGTTAGAGGCAGGCCAAATACCAGAACCTAAGGGCTTCATCAATACCCTCGCAGGGAGCTTTTCCATGGCTGGGTCCAGTAGACAGGAAAAAAGAAATTATGAGAGAGAAGGAAGACAGCCACCGTCCGCGTCAAGCAGAAGAATTTCTCTTGCACAACATGAGAACATTTCCTTTTCCCCAAAGGACGCTGAGGAAGTAAGGATGCCGCACTCAGACCCCCTGGTCATTCACTCTCAGATAGCCACCAAGACAGTAAAAAGAGTATGTATTGATACTGGGTCATCTGTTGACATCCTATCATGGGAGGCATATGGGAATTTCTGCAGCATCGTTGAAACCATATTCAGGAACGCTAATCACGTTCTCAGGTGGAGAGGTACAAGTAGCAGGCACAATCGAGCTTACAGTTGTTTTGGGGACGTCCCCAAATAGACGCGTGGAAAATATTGTGTTCACAGTGGTAAAGATTCCCACTGTATACAATGCTTTGCTGGGTCGCGTCTCACTCTATAAGTTCCAGATGGTAGTTTCAATCTACCACTTTGTGGGAAAGTTCCCTTTACCCGGAGGAGGAATTGGTGAGGTTCGCGGACAACAACCAGAAAGCAGAAGCTGTTACCTAACTTCCATCAAGAAGAATAAAGAAGTGATGTGTATTAGTGAAAATTGTGAATCCGTGGTCGGGGACAATGACTCGATAGAACTTTCAGAAGCTGAACTAGAGGTTAGACCGTCAGAAGCAAAAATACCTACCGCGGATGAAAGAATTGCGTATACACCCTTCCCAAACCCTGAGGAGAAGGTCTACTTGGGACAGGCACTGGAGACAGTAGAAAGAGTTCGAGTCTTAGAAATCATAACGAAGTCGAGAGACATTTTTGCATGGAATCCTCGAGATCTGCTGGGTGTCCCACCCGCAATAGTTTTGCATACCTTGAGAATTCGTCCAGGAACGAAACCCATAGTACAGAAGAAGAGAAAGATGGCTCCGGAGAAAGCTGCCGCGGCAAAAGAGGAAACTGATAAACTTTTAGAAGCAGGCTTCATAGAGGAAGTAGAAGACTCAGATTGGCTTTCAAATGTGGTTTTGGTGAAGAAATCTAATGGGAAGTGGAGGATGTGCATTGACTTCACCGATCTTAACAAATCCTGCCCAAAGGATAGTTATCCATTACAGTCCATAGATGAACTCGTTGATGGAACCGCGGGTAACAAAGTCCTTAGTTTTCTTGATGCTTACTCAGGATACAATCAAATAAACCTGAACCCTTCAGACAAGAAAGCTAAAACTTTCATCACCAACCAGGGGATATTTTGCTACCGCGTCATGCCTTTCGGACTCAGGAATGCTGGAGCAACATTTCAGAGAACAGTTGACCGGATCTTTCGTAATCAAATTGGCAGGAATGTATCGATTTATGTTGATGATATCGTGGTCAAAAGCGAGAGAGCAGAGGATCACGCAGCAGATCTACAGGAGACTTTTGATTCTCTTCGAAGAGGAGGTTTGAACTTGAACGCGGAAAAGTGTGTCTTTAGGGTTGATTCCGGAAAATTCCTTGGTTTTATGGTTAGCCATAGAGGAATCGATTTGAATCCCGAAAAAGTCACAGCAATTCAGAATCTTCAACCACCGCGGACGATTAAAGAGTTACAGTCTTTAAATGGAGCAGTAAATTATTTAAGCCATATTTGCTCCTGCCTGGCAGATAGGTCATTACCTTTCTTTGCTCTGCTCAAGAAAAAGGGACCGATACGATGGACTCCCGAGTTACAGGAAGCATTTGGAAGTTTGAAAGTTTTTCTGTCATCACTTCCCACTCTTCATCAACCCGAGAAACAAGAGGTCCTTCATCTGTACCTGTCAGTAAAAAGTGTCACCATCAGTGCATTTTTGACGCGAGAAGAGAAATTCCCAGTTTATTACATCAGTCGTGTGCTGCAGGATGCTGAGACACGATATGAACCAGTAGAAAAAATGATTTTGTGCTTAATATTCGCGGCAAGGAGGTTGAGGTCATATTTCCAGGACCATCTTATCCGAGTTATGACGGACTTACCGATGCGTCAAATCCTCCACTCACCGTGTTTATCAGGAAGAATGATGAAGTGGGCGGTCGAACTCACAGAATTTGAAATAGAATATACCCCGCGGAAAGCAGCTCTCGCTCAGGTTTTAGCCGATTTAATTGGCGAAACAAGTTTCGAATTAAATGCCCAAACAGAAAGAAGTTAGTGGACACTCAGGGTAGATGGTGCGGCCAACAAAGATGGGTGCGGAGCAGGGGTCACACTAACAGCACCTGATGAACGGCAGTACAATTACGCTTATAAATTGGACTTCCATGCTACAAATAACGAGGCTGAGTACGAAGCACTGCTCGCTGGACTAGAGATAGCTTTGGTTAAAGGTGCTAGGCAGGTATCAGTCTACACTGATTCAGAAGTGGTGACGCGGCAAATAACAGAGGAATATGAAGCGAAAACTGGTTTAATGCCTGATTATCAGAGAAAGGCACGGGCATTATCAAAGGCTTTCTTAAGTTTTTGCCTAACAGCTGTTCCCAGAGATGACAATCAGCAGGCGGACGCGTTAGCTCGATTGGGAGCTGTTATGCCTGAGGAAGTAGGAAAAGAAGTGATCCTCGAAAGAATGAACAATCGAAGACTTATTCAGGAAGTCTACCAAGTACAGGAAATTGAGATAGAAGATTGGAGGGCACCAATCGCGGACTATCTGGGCAAGGGTGTTCTACCTGAAGAAAGAAATGCTGCTAAGAAGATAATTGCCAAATCCTCTCGATTCACCATCAGGGAAGGAAAGCTATACAAGAGAGGATATTGCCTCCCAGATTTGTTGTGCATATCATCGAAAGAAGGAAGTCTCGTAGTAGAAGAATTGCATGATGGAGTTTGTGCGCATCACCAAGGATGGAGGGCTGTTGTAGCCAAAGCAACCAGGCTAGGATATTATTGGCCAACTATGAAGCATGATGTTCAAGATTATATCAAAAAATGCGACGTGTGTCAAAGGTTTGGAAACTTGAATCACCGCCCTTCTGAGGTACTGAAAAGTATAACCGGTGCTTGCCCTTTTTCTGTCTGGGGAATGGACATTCTAGGTCCGTTTCCCACTGCTCCCGGTCAGTTAAGATATGTTTTGGTCTTGGTTGATTATTTCACAAAATGGGTGGAGGCCGAAGCAATGGGATTAATCACCGCGGAGAAGGTGAGGAGATTCCTATGGAAGAATATTGTCTGCCGTTTCGGAGTGCCCGACTCAATAATTACGGATCATGGACCTCAATTTGATTGTGAAACAATTAGAGATTTCTGCGTCGGTCTAGGCATCAACCTCAAAATCTCGTCCGTGGCTCACCCGCAGACGAACGGGCAGGCAGAAACAACCAATCGACAATTGTTATATGGGATACAAAAGAAACTTGGCAACACAGCAAAAGGACGGTGGGCAGAACTTCTACCTTTAGTACTCTGGTCCTACCGCACGTCAGCAAAGACTCCGACTGGAGAAACCCCATTTTCTTTAGTCTTTGGTATGGACGCGGTTATCCCAATTGAGAGATTGGTTCCTTCGGCGCGAATAATGGCATACGACCAAGACACCAACGATGAAGCATTGGAATTCGAGCTCCATCTCATAGAAGAACGCAGGATGACGGCAGCCTTGAAGGAGCAAGAATACAAGAGGAGGCTCTCCAAGTATCGGGATAGACGAATTCACCCGCGGCATCTCAAGGAGGGGGATTTGGTGCTACGCCAAGCTACCTCTGGAGGGAAACTAGACCCCAACTGGGAAGGACCTTATGTGATCATCAAAGAAGTTCAAGAAGGTGCGTAGAAGCTCAGCACCCCTGAAGGTATCGTTCTGAACAAGACTTGGAATGCGGACAATCTAAAAAAGTACTATGTGTAATCACCGGGTAGCTATATGAACATAAAACTTAGTCGCCCCCGCAAAAATTAAATAAAGCGGTTAGAGGGCGTTTTTTATCATGTCTTGCACCTAAGGAATTTTATTATAAGTCCTGGGACGCTGGAGCTTGGCTCCGCGTCAGGCCTCTGATCGAATCCGCATTCTCAGAGATGATATTTTATAATAAGTCCTGGGACGCTGAAGCTTGGCTCCGCGTCAGGCCTCTGATCGAATCCGCATTCTCAGAGATGATATTTTATAATAAGTCCTGGGACGCTGGAGCTTGGCTCCGCGTCAGGCCTCTGATCGAATCCGCATTCTCAGAGATGATATTTTATAATAAGTCCTGGGACGCTGGAGCTTGGCTCCGCGTCAGGCCTCTGATCGAATCCGCATTCTCAGAGATGATATTTTATAATAAGTCCCGGGACGCTGGAGCTTGGCTCCGCATTAGGCCTCTGATCGAATCCGCATTCTCAGAGATGATATTTTATAATAAGTCCCGGGACGCTGGAGCTTGGCTCCGCGTCAGGCCTCTGATCGAATCCGCATTCTCAGAGATGATATTTTATAATAAGTCCTGGGACGCTGGAGCTTGGCTCCGCGTCAGGCCTCTGATCGAATCCGCATTCTCAAAGATGATATTTTATAATAAGTCCTGGGACGCTGGAGCTTGGCTCCGCGTCAGGCCTCTGATCGAATCCGCATTCTCAGAGATAATATTTTATAATAAGTCCTGGGACGCTGGAGCTTGGCACCGCGTCAGGCCTCTGATCGAATCCGCATTCTCAGAGATAATATTTTATAATAAGTCCTGGGACGCTGGAGCTTGGCTCCGCGTCAGGCCTCTGATCGAATCCGCATTCTCAGAGATGGTATTTTATAATAAGTCATGGGACGCTGGAGCTTGGCTCCGCGTCAGGCCTCTGATCGAATCCGCATTCTCAGAGATGGTATTTTATAATAAGTCCTGGGACGCTGGAGCTTGGCTCCGCGTCAGGCCTCTGATCGAATCTGCATTCTCAGAGATGATATTTTATAATAAGTCCTGGGACGCTGGAGCTTGGTTCCGCGTCAGGCCTCTGATCGAATCCGCATTCTCAGAGATAATATTTGATAATAAGTCCTGGGACGCTGGAGCTTGGCTCCGCGTCAGGCCTCTGATCAAATCCGCATTCTCAGAGATGAAATTTTATAATAAGTCCTAGGACGCTGGAGCTTGGCTCCGCGTCAGGCCTCTGATCGAATCCTCATTCTCAGAGATGATATTTTATAATAAGACATGGGATGCCGAAGCTTGGCTCCGCATCAGGCCTCTGATCGAATCCGCATTCTCAGAGACAATATTCTATAAAATTCTTGGACGCTAGGGCTTGGCTCCGCGTCATATCTCAAATCATATCTAAACACTCTAAGATCCAAACTCCACGACGGATCTCTGTTGAAGGCAATCTAGAAAAAAGAGACATGGTTTTCATGAACCCTCTTGGAACTCCCAAAGTTTTCTAATTTTTTAAGGAAATTGTGGCTATAAATCCACCATTAAAATAAAAACAACCAAGGATAAAACATGACACCACGTTCAAAAGGGTTGACAATTTAGGATAAAAGAAAACAAGCGTCCATCAGCTCACGTCCGCGGAGCCCGAGCCGGGATAAGACGAGTTCTTCCCTGACTTAAGCGAAATCCATTTGAAGGAGGACCTTCTGACTCCGGAGAAGCCAACTCCGCATCTACCTCATCCCCCACAGCATCTAAGATCTGGACATCAAAGCGATTTCCTCCTTTATAGATAAAGGTTAAAGAGGAACCAATATGGACGCTGTGTGACTCAGCGAAATCATTCCAGCCTCCCCTTAAAAATGGAACCCTATAGTCTCCGCGTATAACCTCCACCGGGAAGTCCCGAAGAATCCTGGTTGACAAAAGAACGCTCCTGGGAAGATCTGGCCCAAGTCTATCTTCAAAACATAGTGGCAAAGACTAACAAGAAACAGATTTTAAAGAATGTTAAAAGATAAATTGACCTAATAAAGGAAAAATTCAGCAATTAAGGAACTAACCAAGCGGAGAAGTTGCTCAGGAAAACTAATCCTCTCAAAAAAGGACCAAGGTGAACCAACAGAGGAGGGCATAACGAAAGCATACAACAAGTCTAGTTGTCCTTTCCCCCATACTCTCATTTATAGAGCACGTAAACAATACTGGACATGTGTCGAAAACAGAAATATGGGGCAAATAAATTCGAAAGGTCAAATCATTGAGACAAAAAACCACAGGCACCATGCATGAGATAAACAGTAAACACTATGACTGAACTTCTCAGAAATCCCGTGAGAAGAATATCATAACAAATAGACCTCGAAAGACTAAAACAATCACACCATTAGCATACATAACTGAGAATTCTCCAGAAACAATTATCAAAGGCCTGACAAACAACAAAGTTACGACTAAAATAACAAAGAGGCTTAAAGCCTTATTCCATTATGAAAGTACAGTTTAATATCCATTCGAAGCTGCGACGCGGAGGGTAGGATAATCATGATTTCCTCTGCGTGGATCCACCACCCGAACCTCGAAACGAGCCTCACCCATATGAGTGAAAATCATGGAGACCCCCTATTCAAAACCATGCGATTCCACGAAATCTTCCCATCCGCGGCCAAGGTAGAGAAGACCACCGTTACGCCGCTCTATACAAACAAGGAAATTGCGCAGCAGATGAGAAGAAAGTAAAACCTGGCTAGGAACAGCATCCGCGTACTCCTCCTCAAACCTAAGTGGAAGCAACTAAAAAATAGAAGGAAAATATAAGCCAAAAGGAAGTTCTCTAAAAAAAAGGGAAAATTTAGTATAATTAGCTCACCAACTGCAAGAACTGTTCGGGATAATCGATCGCTTGGAAAAAAGCCCATCGTGGTTCTGGCCCAAAAACCCCGTCCGCTCTAAATGGCAGGGGAGGGATTATAATGGATCCCCGCATCTCGATGAAATTAGAAGAAAACAGTAAAGATCCCCTTGCTTGTATTGTCGATCACGGGGGAACAGTTGAACAGGAAAAAGGAGAATTGCATGCATGACATGCAATGGGTGACACAACCACCAAGGGCACGCGTCTCCCTTTCTCTAAAAATAAAGTTAACCAGAGAGAGTCTTTTCCTAAAACTAGTAAAAGTAAATTACAAAGAAGGAAATTAAAATTACTTTCTGATAAAAAGCGATAAAACCAACGGCAGGAAAGCCTCACGCAACAAGTATAAAACACGCTTGGGTATCCATAAGTGATGAGCAATCCTAAAAACAACATGGATCCAAACCCACAGCCTAGGGCTTTTTATAGAGTCATTATGAGGGAGGAACAACTTCAAACCCTTCGACTCCCCCTCATGTATGTTCTAATCGACGAAGATGCTCACACTCAAGCTAGGCTCTGGTCCCGCTCCAACCAGGAACACGAAGTGAAGGTGGATAAGGATGAAGATGGTTTATTCTAGCTGACTCAAGGATGGCACGCCTTTACACAAGCAAATCGAGTCAATGTAGGGTCGGCTTTGATTTTCACCTACATGGGTGATTCCATCTTTGAAGTCGACGTTGTCAGCCCAGACAGCGAAGAAAATGGAGAGGTAGGCCATCCTTAGATTCCTACTCGGTTCTTCGCGTCAATGATGTAACAAGTTTAGAGGGATCCAACCCCTGAGAAAGGTTTATGTACGCTGTTTCGTATTATTAATAATAACGGATCCCTCCTTCTATTTTATTTCTAAAAACACAAGGGTACAATAAGGAGAATCATGGATTCCCTTTTTTCTTTATTTTACAAAAGCTTATATCAAAAGATCGGTTTACAAACTCCTAAAACATGACACGGAGATAACTTAATTAGAACTACATGATGAAGAAATCGAGTCTAGGGTAGCCTCGTGATCATCCTCGATTTCACGACGCGAACAGACATGGAAGGAAACGTTACCCTTATGAAAAAACATCATAGCACTTCCTATTCCCAGGTGGTGAAGCATAAGGAACTCATCCCAACCATTATCAATCTGAAAAAGACCATTCTCACTCCAAGATACGGCCACTGGAAAATCACGAACGAGATACGTTGAAAGAAAAGCCCACCGAGGCGGAAGAGGCCCATATTTAGCCTCAAACTGGGGAGGCATAACCTACATATCAATAAAATCAAGACCTAATATAGGAAGCCCAAACTCTGATTGAAGTAAAATCAAAGGAAACTCACTAGCCGAGAAAGTTGTTCCACATTCTCAATCTTTTGAAAAAAAAGCCCAAAGATTAAAGCTTCCTGGAGACATAATACTTGCAATGGCACGATCGTTTAACACAACATGGAAGGCAGCAAAAAGGATGAAGATTAAGGCTTTAAAAAGAAAAATCCATCCTGAGGAAGGAAGACAAGTGGTAAAAGATTTCAAACATCCGGACCAACCCATTCAACACTTGGAGAGTTCGAAATATAAATATGTAAATATTTACTACAATCAAAACATACGATCAATACTAATGTTTCGACCAAAGAGATCTTCAACCCATATTCAAAATAAAAGAGTATCTCAATGATATACCAAAAAACAGGAAACCACATACAAGTTCCCAAAATCCATAAAAGTTTTATCCCACATAAAGCCAAAGATCAAAGCCTATTAAGGAGTGGCTGCCTTCTCAACTTCTTCCTCCGCGTCCTCAGCGTCATCATCTTCAGAATAAGAACCCTCCGCGTCCTCAGCGTCATCATCTTCAGAATAAGAATCCTCCGCGTCCACCTCCTCCTTTGAAAGTCCCTAGTCAGCACTCTCCAGGCTAGGCTCAAACTTTTCCAGAGGAACACTCGGATTGATTGACGAACGCGTAATGCTTTGGTTGATCCCTGCAACCATTCCCTTCCGAAAATAGCTAAAGCACCTATCCTTCAAAATACTAGAACCCTTCGAAGTTTGGAGGCAAGCTTTAGCCACGAAGGATAAGAAGGAGATACCAACCTCAGTTTTTATCCACTCGGAAGATAAGTAATTCAAACCTTCAGGACCTTAAAGCCATTGGAGGGCCACATCTTGATCTGAACGTGCCTTGATTGTATCAAGTTCTTGTTTAGTGATGGACAGTTCCTCGCGAAGGATGGAGAAATCCTCTTCCATTGTATCAATAATGGCCTGTCTAGTTTGGAGGAGCTCCCGCGAAGCCCCTTCAGCAGCTTCCAGCTCTTTGACGCGAGTGATGGCAGAGTTCGAAGAAATTTTTAAATCATCATATTTCTTCTGTAAAACGGCCATAGCTTCTTTCCGAGCTTGCACCTCCTCATGAAGGTCAGCTGACCTTTTCTTGAACTTCTCCACTGAGGCCGGATCTCCCACTGTATTCCCCAATATTCGAAGCTGATGGTTCAGTTTTTTAATTTCTTCTTCTTTCTTTCTAAGATCCTCCTCACCACATACCATACACCTTTCAACATCCGGTTGAATCACCCTCAACTATAAGAAACGAGGTAAAAGTAAGAAAGATTGAAAATAAACCGCGCCAAAAAAGTGAGAAAAGGATGTTAACCTACCCATTGGATAATACGATCCAGGTTAGTTGAAAGAGTCACGGGATCTAATCGTCTGATATATCCTTGCTCTGGGAGACAACGCTTCTTAGCTGGAAAAGCAAGACCTTGTAAGTCAATCGGATCGAAGCCTGGGATAGGGAATTCACGAAGAGTCGCTACACCCTCCAAAAAGAGCCCCCTTTTGTCTATAGCCGATGGCCCAACAGCAATGGCAACCTTCCTTCTTTTTGATTTAGAAGTCTCAGGCGCGGACGGACAAACACGTTTCTCTCGAGATACAGGAACCAATGAATAAGATTCAACTAAAGCCCCGGTCTCATCCGCGACACTCACGTCAACATTCGACGCCACTTCTAGGGCATGGGGAGGAACGGGAGGATCATTGGCTACCAAACTAGATTTCTTCTTCTTCCCAGATTTGGCCTTATGCCGCTTCAAAAGTGCATCCAAATCCATTTTGTCTAAACACAAAAATACATTCCCCGATAAGTGATCCATTGAAGAAAGACAAAACATAAAGACACAAATCTATATACCGAAAGAAACAAATAAACAAAGAAGCCACCTAGTCGCGGATGAGGCATACTCAAGCCAACCATCTCAAGACGAAACGCGGATAACATTTTATCCCACGGAAATCTAGGAGTATGAGAAAACGATAGCTTGAACTGAGAAAGATTGGAAATTTTTGGTTTCATCACAGAGCAAAAAGTCCCTGGAACCGTTCAACAGTTAAAACCTTGCCCATATCTGCCGCGGACCAAAAACCACTTGTACTTCCAATTCCATTTACTAGACAACCTTTCCATGTACCCACAACTTGAGTTGCACTGGTAAAATCTTGAATCTTGAGTCCCCTTTTTTAAGGAAAAAATGTTGAACATTAACTTCAAAGAAGGAGCAACACCAATCTCCTTGCACCTCATAATAAAACTGGTAAAAAACATCCAACCATTAGGGACGATCTGAGCAGAACTCAAATTATATTCCTCCAAAAACTTCGAGAAAAAAGGATGTAAAGGAAGTCGGAAGCCTTGAGATAAGCTAGCTGCATATACGACCAAACAATCTTCGTAAGCGTCCAGAAAACCACCCCCTTCCTCAGGAAGACAGAATCCTACACCTGCTGGCCAAGGGAAGACTTGCGAAAGAGCGTCAAGATCTTCTAAGTTCAAAAGAGTAGTACAACCCCTCAACTTACTCACAGGAGACCTCCACGGATGAATCCTATCAGGCACAACTGGTGGACGACTGGTTGGAGGTGGAAGAGGTTTAAAATCTCCCAAGAAAAGACAAGTATCTATATCCCCTAAGTTATACACTGGAGTGTCCAAATTGCTCAAGTTCTCCTTAGAACGGATTACCTTCGGATTTTCTGCTAAACCAATTGGAGGAAGCTCATAAGGAATCCAAACCTCCTCCGACTCTTGATCCGCAGACTGAGAAATAGACGAAGCCCCCGCGTCCACTGAAGAACTAGCACCCGATTCATCCACAGCCCTTGCATTTTCATCTTCCGCGCATCCCTTCGAAGAAGAAGAAACTGTGTAAGGTGAAGAATATTAATCAGGGTCAGAACGCTTCCGGCGCCTTCTCCCCTTAATAGGACTAGCAGTAGGACCAACTTGATCCGGAGTAGACGCGGACGTGGAAGAAGATGACTCCGACGAAGAATCATCAGAGTTGGAAGAAGAACTCCCAGAAGAGGAAGAAAGTGTCTCTGGGGACGGACGCGCCTGAGAGGATGAAGCGACACCACTCCTCCATCCTTCACCCCTCTCAAAATCTTCTAACAAATTGCGCTCCTCGCTGAGACTAGCCATTTCCAAAGAAACTAGAAGAAAATCGCGTGAAATTTCACTAATACAAAGCAAAATCTCATCCAAAAAACACATTCAGGGACAAACTTGCACCCAAGCTTACGATCCAAACGTCAAAAGTTTAAAAAACTTAACAAGGAAAAATCAAGAACAGTTTAGAACAAAGAGAAATACCTTGAAAAGTTGAAGGAAACCGCCGGAAAATTCAAGCAAACAACCGGAAACCTAGAAAACCGCCGCCGGAAAACCTAGAGATGGATAAGGATAAAATCTCTGAAAAAGCAGAAGAAGACAAGTGTGGGGTAAAAAAGAAACGGGACGGGGTAACTTATAGGAAATTACTGACGTTTGAACTTCCGAGCCTAAATGGGCCTGATGGACCCAAATTGGGCCAAAGATCTATGAAGAAAAAGCCCACCACCTCTAAATCAGAATTATACTAGTAACAAAACTACAGATGTTTTCTTGAAGAATCTTTATCGATCCGCGTCAATCCCAGGTTGGGATCAACTCGGCCCGATGAGCTGTGACTAAACCAATATTAAAAAACATCTGTAAAGATATAAAAATAGCAAAATAAGGAACACCAATCAGTTAAAAAAAAAGGAAATAACATTATCCGCGGATAATTATCCAAGAGCTGACTCGTGAACAATCATCCGCGGATAGAAGAGAATAGGTATGTGGCGGCCATGCCCACCCCCCACGAGTAGAACACGTGTCGAATGGCGAACACCACGTGGCACAACTTACCAGACCACCCAAGACCTATAAAAGTGAGAAATCTCACCAAAGAAAAGGGGGACTTTTCGGGAGAAAGGAGAGAAAAAAGGCGGATCTAGGCCTAGTGAACTCAAGAAGAAAGAAGAGCAAGAAGAAGAATTTGTAAGCGTGGAAAAGAACCTATTTCATAGTAAAATCAGCACCGTTCACTGGACCAACTCCGCGGATACAGACTCTGTTTGTCCTATTAAGGAAAAAGACTGTTGTTATTAATTCTCAAGATATTCAACAGCGACAGGTAAGCGAACCAATTTTCCGAATTGTCTAGAAAAAACTCGATAAGGGAATCACCTTTCAGAATAGCGCTAAGGTTACTTCCCGCGGCACAGGTTGGGCCGCGTCGATTATTTCGATGCGGGTCAGGTAAGCCCGTTGGGAAGATTGATCACTTCACCAGGTAGATTCCCGGGCCCCACAAAAAATGGTGGCCTTGAGAGATCGGGGCTTTTTCAGCTGGCAATGCATGAGGTAAGAAAAATGAAATGAAATGTGGTTTAAGGTTGATGGGTTTATTGCTCGGTTTTTTTTATTGTAGTTTCATGTCATAACTGGTCTTCCAGTTATTGAATATGATCATGTACCTTTAAATGTTGTTACATATAAGAAATTTTTTGGTAAGAACAAGGCCTCGTATGCTGATATTTGGGAGATTTATCAATCTGAACCTAAGAACTACCCAAGGAAGTTAGTCATGGTAAGGCCGCTTAGTTCTTATCAGGGGTGGGTATGGGACGGGACGAGAGGGGATTGGGGTAATCCCGCGTATTTTTTGCGGGACGGGATCGTGACTGAATTGAATATTTTTTTTTTCAAATCCCGCCGAATCTTATCCCTCATGGGACAGGATCGGGACAGGACGGGACTTGTCCCTCGTAATACTATATACAGTAATTATTGCTTTACAAAAAAAAACGCTTCGGATATATACACCGCAAATCTGCACGTCGTAATTAACGTGCAAGGTGGATAGACCCCAAAGCGTGCCTCCGTGCACGCCCGTATTTTTTTTAAAAAAAAAATAGTGTATGCACGTCGTATTTGACGTGAATACACTTTGTTAATGATGTGCATGCACGTTATTAATGACGTGCAATATTTGCACGTTGTTAAGGACGTGCAAACCCTAGTTTGCTAACGACGTGCACAGTTCCACACTTGCACGTTAATAAGGACGTGCATGCACGTTAATAAGGACGTGCAAATCCTTAATCATCATTTGCGGTGTATCCAATAAGACCCAAAAAAAAAATCCCGGTTAGTAGGTAATACTAGATTTTTTAGCAAACACTGTAATACTCCATTTTTTTTAAAGAACTGTAATACACTAATACTCCATTAGACTATAGGTATTGCATATTTGTAGATTTGATTAGGTACTGTAAATTTGTATTTCATGTTATTATTAAAAAAAAAAAAGGAAACTAATTAATATCCAGTTTTTTCGATTTTTTTTAAATATACTAACATGTTATTATATGTTTTTAATCTTTTTATTTATTTTAATGTTGGATTTCAATCAATGTTAATATATAATATAAATATATTTTTAAATTTTTTTTTAAAATTTTAATTATATATAATTATATATATGCGAGACGGGATGTGATTTGCGGGATGAGAATTCTCCGTCTCGCATCCCGTCCCGCGTGTTTTTTGCGGGACGGGATCAAATTTTTTTTCCTAAATCCCATCGAGATCAGGACGGGATCGGGACGGGATGTGGGACGGAACGGGATTTGTGCCCACCCCTAGTTCTTATAATTGGGAAGGCTTTTGTTGTTTAAAAGGTCAGAGGTTGATTTGACACATTTGGCTCTTGTGTGTGATGCAGAAAAATTTAAAAGATGCCACTAGGGGAGGGAATGTTATTGTAAGGTTGTTAAAGGGGTTGAGAATGGTGTCTTATATATATTGAGCATGGCTTCAATCCTATGGGATCATATGAGTTGTTTGGTTATCCTTTGGCAATCGGGTGATATTTTTATTCTCTTTTGTTCCTCAATAAATATTTATAAATGCCAGCACTTTTTAAAAATCAGCATATTTTGTGTATTTAATAGGCCTGGATATTAGAAGCATTCCCTTCCATTGTTGCTAAAATTAATTAAATGTACATTTAAGTATTTTGAGAAAGACTCGTCCTCTTTACATTGGATTTGTGATTTTAACTTTAGTTATGATCAAGCAATTATTTGATAGAGAAATGGTATGCTTTTTATTTGTATTTTTCATTGCTTATCAGTATTCTTTTATGTAAGAATCATTTGTCAGTATTTGTGGCTTTCATTGATTTTTGCATTCATGAGTGAAAAATGAGTTGAATTTGCTTCACTTCTCAATGTGTACTAGTGCTCGACATGTATGAACAAGAGAGAAGATGAGAGTGTATAGGATTCCTTTAACAAATGCCCTCATGTGCAATATTTATTTGAAATGAGAACGACTTGTTATGCAATATATTTTGTGTAAATAATCTTGTCAGTACGTAGTCATTTCAATATCTTGTCAATAGTCCTCATGTGTAAATTGTAGGTATCTATATCTATACTAAACCTAAAAGCAGAAGCATCTCAATCCTAGGTGGCTTCACGAAATATCTCGGATCCACATGTCGAAACTTGGGTATGCCACATCATTTTCTAATTCAAATATTTGCCACGTAAATGCCTATTTGGCACCCCATATCATCTATTCATCTTAATAATCGCTCCTAATTGCAGTTTTTTCCCACTAACCCACTGCCTTTTCTCCCATTAACCCATTAGAGGGATTTTCTATATTTTATTTTCACAAATTCACTTCAATTTAGGAATTTTGTGTGTGTTATCTAGGGCTTGGAGAAGAAAGCAAGGGACTCGCTGACAGCAATGAAGAAAAATAACGATTTAGACCACCTTTTGTGCTCATGTGGATGAGAGAACAAACGAGGGCGATTCCAAACGAAGGGAACGGAGAGGCGCTCTCCTCTTCTGTCAATGGTTTAGCGATTAAGGCTAGGAGCTTCGGTGTCGCCCCGATGGATACGAGCAATGGATCGGTGCTCGCTGGTGTGAAATCAGATTCGACAACAAATCTGATTGTATCGGTATTTCTCCTATTTCTGCCAAATTGACGTCTCTTCAATTTCTACTAAATCTTTGTTAATTTTTTGAGGGGTTACTTTTTTATAGTTATACTCAGGAGCTTTGTAGAAGCCTTCTGGCTTTGCAATTGTTAATCTCCTTGCATTTCGGGTTCGAATATGCGCAGAGTGGTAAGTCCTGACTCATCTTTTCAAATGAATTTCTTTGTAATCACAAATACAGGAGGTATGTTGATTGATGGGAACCCATTTAAAGGTTGACTCATTTATATGGAAATAGTCGGATTTTACATTGTCTCTCAATTTTCTGTTACTTCTTTCAGGGACAATATTCCCGTTGAAGAAGAAGATTTTCGTGAAAGAAAGGGTCCTTGGCATGATCAGGTTAGACTTTTGAGTGGTTTTAATTTGCAGAAAATTTGGACCATGCTTAACCCTCCAACAAAATGGCAAATTCTAATGCAAGGGCTTTGTTTAGTTGATTGGGGAAGAGGAATAGACTCTAGCCTATTTCCAGATGATGTAGAGTTCGTGGGAGATTGTCGTACTTTTGGATTTCGTTGCATTGAAATGCAAGAAAATAGACCCTGGAAATTTCAGGTCAATGCTTAACTTAGAATGAGATTGTGTTCCATCACTGGCAAACTCGGATAACATTTTCATCAAGCATGAATGGTTACTTACAACTTGTATGCCCGACACTAGGTGGACACGGGTATTTGTGACCTAACTTGTTCAATTTCTGTTGGATAGTATAAGAGGGATATATATGCACGGCTTTGTAGGACTAACTCCATATCACTCCATGAATTTTAGGTTTTTGATCAAAGTTGAATCTTGAAATTTGTAAAGTTAGGTGGAATTTCTCCCGGGAAACTCTTATTTTCTCTTTGGGGGAAATTAAAGTTACTGCATTTTTTCCCTAATTGTTTCTTTATATTGTGTTTGCTATTTTTCAATTGATGTTTTCCTGAATATGGATGCAAAGAGTGTGGCTGGACAAGAACACAGGAGGAATGCGCATGGAGATTTCAGCCAAGGGGCCGGCTAACCATAATCGGGATAGATGATAGAAGATACTGGAACCTTTTACCTTTTGATGAATCAAGGTAAGATTATTGATATAACCTTACTTGATTTATTAAAATTTTGTAATCAATGGAGTTTTGACTCCACGTATGTTTGAAATTAGTATTCTCAAAAATTCCAATTGGTTTTGGGGGCATTTCCTTGCTGAAATCCTCCGCATGGAGGTTTGCTGTTGGAGCTTTGTCTTCCATCTCTGCATCTTTGACCGCTCTTTCTTGGCTTATTTCTTCTTTTGTGTTTCAGTTTGCTGTGAGTTTTGAACCTCTCTTTCTTTGCTTATTGATTGTCTGTGTATCAATTTGATCTCTATTTTGGATGATGTTTGAATGCTTAAACTATACGAATTTAGAAAACACAATAACATTTTAGGGTTCAATTGAATTCGATTCAAAATGTTACCCGGAAATCCAACCGGTAGCTTTACCACCTTGTCCATTTTGTTTTGTATCTATTTCTATGTGACATCATTCAAACCATGGATAGTCAAACTTCCTAGAATTATATTGGAGTTGTTCCCAGAATTATACAACATATAAGGTAATTTTGTTTATGGTTTTGATGTGCAGAGCAAAGTAGGGGATTGAAAAGAAGGGTAAGGAATATAGGGGGATCAATTGAACCGGCCAAGTAAGAACCCATATGATCGAGTATGCATAATGGTGCCACTACTTATTGAGAGCAAGTTTAGGGATGGTTAAGACCTTTAAAGATCATCCATATGATTTTGAGTATCTGTCATTTGGTTCCTTTATTATATAAGCTTGTCTATTTATGTTTTACCGTACAAAATAGCTATTTCATAGTTCTATGTGGGTCTATATCAGGCATCAATATGTATGGTTAGCCACAGGTTGTAATGAGCTACTTATAATAATAGAATTATTTGTTGGTATCTATTAGGATGTATATTTTAGATTTTGTTTTGAATATTGTTTTAATCTTTATTTTATCACTATAATTTTTATATATTTTTTTGGTGTAAGATATAATTTTCATACTAATAACTAACATTATATAATCTATTGTTCTAATTATAAATAATAATCGATTATAAACTTTTAAATTAAAATGATTAATATCAATTTTTAATCAAATACCCTTAGGCAAGGCACGGGCCTAAACACTAGTTTATTATAATTTATTGCCCAATTCCCTATTAATTACACTTAATTATCATTACCTATATCAATCCCTAACAAAAAAAAACTTCATCAAAGTAACCGGGAAGATTGAAGAGAGACCGATCATGCACGATCTTGATAGATATTGGAGCTACGCATAGCTTCGTGGATCCCAAAGTAGCTCGAGAATGCAGAGCCATTCATATTAATTTAACATAAGAGCAATGACAATGAGGGCAGGAAAGTGTGTGTGAGAGAACCATTTCGGAATGGCTCACCGGAAAGGACTTGTGGGTAGTACCCATAGATACCCAGTTCGAACCCCGGATATGGCCGCTCTTTATTTACCAATTCAAGGTAATTGTGAGAGTTAGAATCAAAGAATGGTATTTATCCAAATACACCAAAGTATATTCATTTATCACGCACACATGCATATATGTTACATCCACAAAACTTAGGTACCAAATTAAATGTTTAATCATACAAAAACAAAAGTACACCAACCCATCGACTCAGTCCAATCCTCTCCCTATTGCATTCATCAATAACCGGCAATTCAACTCAGATCGATCAAGCCAGTCTGGAGAAGGAATTCCGCGGAGACGAGAACAGCCTCCGCGGCGAAAGCATGCTCAGGTAATGCCTCGGCGAAGCTATCGCTTCAATCGGATTGTTCCTAAAAGCCTTGAAGCTCCCAGGACTCTTATTACTATGTCCAACTCGGTCGATGATCACGTCATCGTGGGCCCCGCTGCTCGGAGACGACGACGACGACATCCGAGCGTTCACGGTGCGGTACTTCCGCAGCTTCCCGAACCACGACGCGCTCTTCTGCTTCCTCCCGGGCGAAGACGACGACTCCTCGTTCATCTTGTCGGTCAGGTACGTCCTGACCGCGTGGAGGCCGACCTCGACGACGTCCATTGGCGGGGAGGCGAGCGGGTTGCCTTCGACGGACAGCTTGCGGAGGCGCTGGAGGCAGGCGACGGAGGGAGGGAGGGCGGCGATGCTGTTGTAGCTGACGTCGAGCTCGACGAGCGCCAGGAGGAGGCCTATCGAGTAGGGCAGGCCGGTCAGGTACTGGAAGTTCTGGCTCACGTTCAGCACCTGGAGGTTCACCAGGTTCTCCAGGTCGTCCGGGAGCGACCGCAGGCAGTTGAGCCGTACGTCGAGGACGCGCAGCTCGGTTAGGTGGGAGGTCGAGTAAGGGAGGAACATGATCTTGTTCGAGTTCACCGAGAGCTTCCTCAGGTTGATGAGTTCGAACCCTATTGTGTCGGGCAGTGCGGTCAACTTGTTGAAGTTGGCGTTCAGTTCTTCCAACAATCTGTACGTACACACGTTTGCATTTAACAATACATTAGGATAGGGCTTCAACTTTGCAAAAATTCATATCAAAATACGATTTTGACTTTATAATCAAAAATAAAATAAATTTCACATAATTTGTTCATTCATATTTCACACCATCTCGCCTCTAAATTAAAAGTTGTACGTACACAATAAAAAAAAATTGAAATATATACTAAAATTTCACATATATATTCAATATATTTATTTTTGTCAAAATGGAATTGAGATATTTTTTTCTTTCAGATTTGTGACAAGCCTTCAAGTTTTTTTTTTTTTTTTAAAGGTGATAAGAAACCCTACATTTATATTGATTAATTAGACTATATAATTTATTTAAAATAAAAAATCAAGTTTGTCACCAACTTGTAATTTGTACTTTGATATAGCTAATATTTTTACTAATTAATAATACTCGTAACATAGATAGGTGAACAGAGGAAAATTTGTTCGATCGTGCTAACATACTGTAATACTCCAGTCAATTAGTCAGTCACGATATGGGTTCGTACGTGACGGTGTTAATAAAGTGACTAAAATTATAAACAAGGGAAAATTTATAAACTGTTTGTAAAAGTTGTTAAAAATTTAATCTCCGTATGGGACGAAAAACCGTTTATTTGTAAAAAGTAGAGTTTATTTGATTGTTATTAGGGATATTGTGGTACTTTCAAACCAAATAAGATTAATAGGAGAATAAACACCCAAATAACCTTCATTTTGTACCTTATTTTTTAACACAAATTTTTAACATGTTTTTGTTTATTTTGGTCATCCAAACAACTAAAAAAACTGTTTAAAAAATAAACCCCCACAAATGATTAATTTTTAACTGTTTTTTTTGTTGTTGTTCATACACACCCTATATAAGAGCGTGTTTGGTTTATAACTAAAAAACCCAGGAAGTAGAAATTCCCAGGAAGTGGGAGAAATACATGCGTTTGGTTAACATTTTTTAAAGATGAAAATCCAGGAATTCCACTTCCCAGGAAGTTGAATTCCTCCAATTTGGAGGAAGTTCACTTACCTAGTTCCCCCTAGGTAAGTTCAACTTCCACCCTTTTATATTTGTAAATTTTCAATTCTCCTTTTATTCCTTTAAAACAAAAAAAATCAACCAAACGTATTTTCACAATTCCCATCAATTAGACTTCCCGGAAATTTAATTCCCATGAAGTAACTTCTTGGGAATTTCAATTCCCACATTGAACCAAACGAGCCCTAAGTACGGAAAATGCTTCTCCAAAAATATATAAATCATAGTTTTTTTTTATATATATTATTATCTCTCTCAAATTGTCATGTTACTCGAGTATAATATCAGATGATAATTTGAACCATCTATATATATACACGATGTATATATTCGTACGCAATCTTATAGGTGAATTAGGATAAATATATTATGAAACGAAAAAATATTCAAAAAAAAAAAAAACATGATATTCATGTCTCCTTGAACTATTATATTGCAGGTACAAGTACTTCATATTAATTTATATATATTACTACCTACTATACTTGTATTTATTTGATTGTCTATCTTTGGATATTGGCATATATATATATATCGGATATTTTGGCTAATTAAATTAAAATTTGTATGCCAATAACCAAAAGATAGACAAGATATATCAAAGGAGTGTTATTTTCTAGAGATTGGAAAAGGAATGGTATTTTCTAGAGGACAAAATTTATAGGAGTTTAGAGAAAACTTTCTAATAAATCTATATCATTGAATTCAAATTCCAAGAAAACAAAGTAATATTGAAAATCAATTTCTTTATACCAACAGGGTGCTTATTATTTTAGTTTATTTTATCTTTTTCTATAATTGAAGCTTATAACTACTATAACTACTTGCATTTTATTGAATAATCTATGTATGTACTATAATATATCCGATAGAACATGGCAAAATGTCCACTCCGCGAATCTAGCTAGCTAAGTTGACCACTCCAGTACCATTCCCGATTACCCATTGTTAGTTTATGGAATGAGTCGGATGGTCGATGGATAATTTACTTACGTTACTCGTCCCACTATACTCAAAATCCCTACTCAATTCGACTCATCAACCACTCTTAATTTCATCTGTCTCGTTCGACTATCATCTAACGGTTAATTGAATAGATCCCATCAAATTCAACCAAAATAATTGGATAAGTCAAGGGGTGTGTCGGATGGGTAATAATTCGATTCATCACTTGTTCACCCATCACCCATTTAATATCCAAATTATTTTAGATTTTCACCCATTTTTTATCGAATCGAGTAAAATGGATATTAATCGGATGCGGGTGAAATTGTCATCTCTATCCATTGCTCAATTGTCCTATATATAGATATGTTTTTTTTCTTAAATCAATTAGTTAGCTAGTTAATTATCTATAGAAATGTGTGCTACCTACCAACTAGTGTTTTCTACTATAAGATATATTAATTGACCAACTAGTTAATTAGATATGAAAATAATCTATATAACATGCATATATATAGTCCAAATTGTCCAATGATCAAATGCTTCTGATTTTTTTTTCTTTTAAAAAAAAATCAACTTAGTCGATAAGAAAGTCAAAAAACCACAACCTTAGCTGTACTTATTTGCGTCATTACACTCATCAATATAATTTCCATATAGCCAGTTGTTTCCTCTTATCACTTATAATTATTATATTTTTATTTAGCTACGTTATCAATGAATAAATGTCATTGTAGCTTAATCCAAGAATATCCACGGATTACTTTGGGATTGAACTTCTTGAATAATTACAAGACAGAAGACACCAACAACACTCAAAGTCACCTATATACGTACAAACGGTACAAGTACGACATAAATATATCCTATATTAATCATTAAAAACCCCAAATATTTATTAAATATACAAATAAAAACAACTTGTTGCTTGCACCACATTATTAAAATGGTATATATATTCAAACGGTTGACAAATTACTTTCGTAGACTCCTAATTAATCATCTTGTAAAGCAATAGTACCTACCACATGCGCATAGTTCAAATTACATTAGAAGTCTATTTCTTTATAAAAAAAAGAGGGGAAAAAATATTCAATTTCAATGATTATATAATATTTCTCATTTAAATTTATAATTCATGATAAAGAGGTTGTTTTTATAGCTAGGTTTGAATAAGTATGTATATTGTTGGGACTCTTCCATCAAAGGGCTTGATTGGACAAGAAATTAAGAAAGATATATATGTAGTGATAAATCACTTTAATAATTTATAGTCTTTTTCACTTAAATCACTTAAACTATTTATAGTCTTTGATCCTTATCAGTTGGATGATGTGAATTGATTTTTGGACAGTTCTAGCGCGCGTACGTGTACGTATATACTTGTGGTGGACTATAGTTTAAATAGGCACGAAATTTGGCGAAAAAAATCTTGAAATGTGGCTCCCCCTATTTATCTAATTATAGATAAGTACGTACTACAACTTCAATAAGAAGTTGCTTTGATATACGGAGTGTCTATTTGTGCACTAGTTTATTCACAATTATAGTCGAGCTTATTAGGTTAGCTGGTAAGGATGACAATTAGTGACCAATAAGTCACGAGTTGGAATCCTCCCTCCCCGTATTATAATGACCTATTTATTAATATTATTTTATGATGTAAATCTTGTTAAGAAAAACACGAAATTGTTCTTATGATGTAAATCTTGTTAAGAAAAATTTGTCATTTTAGGTATTTTGTCAATCTACTTTACGAAATTGCTCTTACAAGCCAGCCCTTTTTTAATTTCATAGCTGCCCTCCTTTTATTTCTTTGTTCCCTAATAATGCTGCTGCTGCAGCTATGTAAACTCTATTTCTATCAATATTAAGTATTACCTACCGTTGGAACAAAAAATGATTAGATATAGTAGTTGTTAGGTGTGGTTTTTGATCGAGAAAGTAAATGGGTAGAGTAATTTTTAGGGATATAAGTGTATTTTGATTTGTTTTAACTGTGTAGATTTCTAAAATGACAAGTTTTAATTAACAGAATGAGTATTATTTTATGTGAACATAAATATTGATTGTTTAAGGTTTTCTCATCCTATATATATTAGTGGGTATTATATATGAACAAATATATATATAAAGATAAAAGTATATGAAAAAAAAAAGGAAAACATGAATGATATACCTGCAGTTCTCGATGGGTTTAGGGAGAGATTGGAGGAGATTGGCAGAGACATTAAGAAACTTAAGCTTTGATAAACAGCCAATGGAGTTCGGAAGGCAGGTCAGTTGATTGGAGTGTAAATCCAATGCCACCACGTTCAGCAATCTTGCTATTAGAGATTCTTGAATACTCTGCAAATCCATCCATATTACACACTACAGTCAATTGATCGAATTGATATATGGAGCTATTAGCTGGTGTTTGATCCATCAGATTTCATTTTTAACTGCCTCTTCGGATGCTGAAGAGCAAAAGAACAACTCCATCTCTCTATTAAGAAATCTATATATGAACATATATTTTAGGTTGGACGGCTTTAAAGTCATATATATTAAAATTTCATTTATTATTTATTCCTCCGAAAAGCACACCTCAAGTAAATTAAATTCATTGATACTTTGAATTACCGATCAACTACAGATCAATTTGTTGTTTTAAAAGGAAAATAAATATAAATATATCTTCCTAACATGCAGAAGGTCATTCAGCTTCCCTATTGTATGAATCAAATAATACAAATGCATCTAATAAATACGGAGTACATTTAATTCAAACAATCTGTCAAATTATCAGAACTTGTATCAGCAGATACGGTCGAAAAGCCAGTAACGAAACCTGAAAGTGTCGATTCTCGATCAAGATCCAAATTAAATCCAACAAGATCAAACTGAAATTTGCAGAAATCAACGGCATATTATACCTCGAGATTATTGTTGGAGAGATCCAGTTTGCAGATGGCAGCTAAATTGATGCAAGGCAATTGAGGAAGGGAATCGAGAGACATTCCACTGAAATCGACGACATCCAGTCTCTTTGGCTTATCTTCGTCACCGTCAGCGCGATTATTCATCCGGCGATTGAGATGCTGATGGACAACCGGACTCCGATTGCTCTTCGATCTCCTCAGATGCGTCAGCGACTCCACCGACCTGACTTGATATTGATTCTCAATCATCATCTTCCTCCGATTCGAATGGATCTTGCGATCGATTGAGAGAGGAGTACGGAAGGTACTGGAAAGACCTAGGAGAGAGAGGGGGAGAAAGTAGTTTGATTTGAAATTGAAGTGAAGTGATGTGAGAAAACAAAGTAAAAGGGGGGCGATATTTATAACCGCTTAAAGTCAAGTCAAGCCCGCCTTGCTAATTTATAACCGTCCGCTATCGTCCCGCTCCCGCCCACGTTTCATTTATTTTTCAAAAAATATTAATCTTTTTCTTTAATGCGTGTAGTTTTATTTTATTTGTATTATTTATTTATTAGGAAATTAAGCCGGCAACATCGTTGATTAAGGGCATGTTGAGTAGGTAGGTACGTTCTAAGAACTTCGTACGATTAGTTGGCGGCGAACATATGCACATTTTTTTCCACATCGAACTCGGATATTGTACGATCTATGAACTTAAGGTCTCGTTTGGTTAAACATAGGAATTTCATTTCAATTTTAGAGGAAATAAGCTTCTCGTGAATTTTACTTTCTGATAAGTATAAAAATGTGTTTAGTTGAAACTAAATTTACATAAACTCAACTCATATAATTTATTTGGTTGAAAATGAAAATCCCGATCATGACAATTTGTTTAAAATTACTCCTATAACCTTTATTTATTAACGCGCTCCTCTTATTCGTATATTTCTTTCTTCAATTTCCCCAATCACATTTCCATTAACATGTCTTGTGTTTCACTTCTCTTGAAAATGGGATTTTCGATTTTTGTTTTGTTTTACATGAGATAGTGAAATTAAATAGGGTTTTGACAATTGAAAAATGAGATGAATCTTAATTCGAATAAGATGTTAAAAGGGGTTTCAAATCTCATCCTCAGATTCATATAGTCTTATGCTTTGAATCTTAATTGGAACCAGGGTGCAATTTCATTTCTTACGTTGAATTACACCTCATTCATTTATCTACTCCTACAACTTACCAATTATGATTTAGTTAATTATGTGACCATTACTAAATTGAAAATGATTAAAATAATGCAAACTATTGTCCGGCCATGAATAAAAAATAATACGAAATTTAACTAGTATGCTTGATATGAACTATCAACTAATAATCAATTTTGATAAAACATCTTTCCGACCAATGCAAAATTCCGACAATATCATCGGAAAACATATTTTGATCTCAAAATGTAATTAACACCAATTTAAGGGGAAATGCAAAATACTATTCACGGTCTTCCTCGTTGTCTCCTCAACCATGGCAGACCACCTCAAAAATCAAACATCCCTCCGCCCATCCAAAGATGTAAAGTATCTACCAATCAACGTCGCTTGGTCACTAGTAGAAACATACCCTTTTACGACGTTTGAAAAACGCCATAAAACCATTAAGATGACGTTTTTAAACGCCATGCCTGAACACCGTGGAAGGTGACGCCGTGCTTTTATATTTTCATGGCATTTGCCAAACGCCATATAAAAAGCCATCCATGACGTTTTATAAACGCCATGATATTTTTATAATACCGAAAAGGCATAGAATCCATGGCGTTTTTAAAACGCCATGAATTCCTTTTCATATTAAAAATTAAAAACGCCATGAATTCCTTTTCATATTAAAAAAAAATAAAACCTACCCAATCCATGGCGTTTTACAAATGCCATGGAATTTCATTTATTTAAAAAAAAAAATTTGGTCCCTCGGTAATCCAGAAGTATGATCTGCTCAGTAATAGACACTCCAAAGCCATAAATTCCAATTAACCATGGTCCATACTACCATACAGAAATTTATATAAACAAATTAATAAAAATAAACTCACAAAGTCGGACCACAAATGATAATTTTACATATCAAGGTTTTCATAAGATCATTTAATCCAAAAATCACCTTAAGCAACAATGTACTGGTTTTCACAACGAACAAAAACCAAATCAATCAAAGACAAGGAACTTCAAGAAACAAGTAGGAAAAATAAACCAATCGATCGATGTCATCACATTATTCTCTTGTGAGAACATTCACATTCCGCTGATCCATCCCCAACCATCATATGTCTGCATGTGAACATGACATTACAACCAGAAGAGAACAACAAATGAAACATTCGTTTGAAATAGCACTAAGGAATTAGATAAACCAAATATAAAGGAATTGCAACCACCTCCGGTTAGGAAATATGCTCTAGCTGAGACTTTTATCCAGCTTAGCACTTACACTATAGAATGTGAAAACTGAAGTAAAACAGAATAGATAGAAGCACTCAACATGAAGCAATGAGGCAGAACAGTGGCAATCACATCATCCACACATACATAACAATAATTGAGGAAACTTAAGATAGATGAAAAATGCTACAAATTAGTAACTGATTAGCTCTAGGAGTCAGCAAGTAATATTTATATCTCGTCTTGGTTAATTGATTCATAGTAAGTAATTTTTTTTATGTTGGCGAGTCAATATCTAGCTCACTGACGTGAAGGAATTTATCTGAAGCATTATTTTTGTCTATAAATGAGGACTAGTCTGAATGTTAAATCATATTTGTTTTAGTGCTATGAGGACTTAGTTTCAAACTAGCATGAATGTACAGCCCTGCTTTATAGTTTAAGCACAATATGTTTAAGCATCAAAATTTCAAGGACGCCTAAGCGTTTCTAGTTTTCAAAAACACTAAGTGGGGTGCTTAAGGTACATTAAACATAGCATCAAGTTGTTAAATAAACACATATGTATTCAAAGGTCGAGAATTCTTTTGCATCACACAAGTATCACAATATATCATATAAAAATTCCTGTAATGCATAATACACTAAGGGTTCATGTGGACCTTACATATTAAAAGTGGCATGGGGCTGTTCTTAGGGGGAGGCCCGCGTAGATATGATCTCTTATCGAATCGCCATTCACCAATTTTCCTGTAGGTGAGCTCACCCTGCATCCACCCAGTAAATTAGATGATAATAAAATGATAGATTAGGCGATTAGTTATTTAGTGACTTCAACTGATTTTTTTTTACACTTAAAGAAGAAGAAAGAAGATCTACAGAATACACTGCAAGTCTTCAATAGAAAAAACTACAAGCAATCTAAAGTTACAAGATAACTTCACATAAACAGGTTTGAATTGAGAATGCTTACCTTCATGTTATAGTCACATCCATATGTGTAGTGAATAATGTACCTGTCTATAATTTCCAGATCCCATGGTGGCTGAAAATCAGCGTTGAACACGGTTTCTACGAGCATACTGTAAAAAAAAAAGGCCGATTTCAGTTCGTTTTCTTTCAATAATTGATGACATAAAGGGAAAAAAGAATAAATAAATGACACTTTTTTTTATATCACAAATCAAGATAAGTCATGAAAACAAAGACATTATCACAAATAAATGCCAATAAGGAATACTTCCTTCCTATCAAGGTAGAAAGATACCACACAAGGATGATACTATAACAAGTAATATGAAAACATAGGCACAAATTACACAATTTAGAAGAAAAAAATCTCAAAAAAAAAGACAGTGAGCAGGAAAAATCAGCAACTCTCCTGGGGGTAAGACTTTACAGTGAGAAAACACATATGCTCGATCTAGACCAAAGATGAGTGTGCAGCTGCAAAACCATTCCAAAAACCATAAAAATCAGCCATTAAAGACACAATTACCCACAAACTCAAAAAAGAAAACAAATACATAAGAAAAAATCAGTTGTGCAGCTGAAAAAACAGATAGAGAAGCATAAGAACAAAATAAAACACAAATTTCAGCACAAATGAACAAGATCATATGAATCCATTTCTATTCATAAGAAAATCAAAATTATACACAAATTTGCTTTCAATTGTCTTCCTGAATGCCTCAATATTCTCTCTTTTTAACAGTGGCCAATTTCGCACCAAGAGTCCTAAACTGGATAGAATCCAGTAGTGTCTAGTGGAGAGTTTGCTGCTGAAATTCAGATTGAGAATCCTTCAAAAATAACTTCTCTGTGATTGCAACCTAATGTATTCTCCCTCTTAGATCCTTTTAGATGGTTTTGATGTCCAGTTAGGAGAAACCCTTCATATGCTTCTTTCTACAACCCATTGTTTACTTAGCATTTAGGAGTGTCCTCGTTGGAAGTTTGTACAGAGATCAGTATAGAACTTTAATTTGGGATTTACAAAGAGTGCTGAAATTCAGCAACCATCAGCAACAAACAACAAGGCACAATATCAGATGCAAACAACAACAAACCCTAGATCTACAAAACAAAAATCGCATCAAACAACAACAAAAATCGCAACAAAAATCGCACAGTCCGAAGCCCAGATTTCCAACAAGCCATAGATTGAAGCAAAGAAAGAGGAAGGAGAGAAGGAGAAGCGTACCAGTTGAGCGCAGAGAAGAGCGAACAGAGAAGGGAAGGATGGAGATATCACGCAATACCGGCCAAAAAATCAGTATATCACTTTGGGCTGAGTTTGAAGAACCCTAATTTGAAGAAAAAAAATTGAAGAACGATATTACCTTCAAATTCCGTCAATTGAAGGTTATAACTAGTAAACTGAAGATTGTGATTTACCTTAGACCTTGGAAAACTTGTAACTGAACATCCCTCTTCACTAGTGTGCCCTTCCCAGTAGATCTGGCGAGGGTGACCCGAGAGAGAGGAATGGCCATGGCGGCCAAAGGAGGAGACGACGAGGTTGGGGTGGTGCCGGCACGAGCGACGATGAGGGATGGCGACCGGAGTCGCGGATTGCTTCTCTGTATGATTCACAGATTTGGGGGAATGAATTGGGAAAGGAGAGAGATGGAGAGCGGCAGTAGTCCTGTAGAAGAGAGAATGAATTTAGGTTATAGCTTCTTCTTCTTTTCCCTTTTGCCGCTCAATAATTTGGCCCAAATTTTTGGACTAAAAAAAATTGCCCCTAATTTTATGACATTTTAAAAACGCCATAAATTTGACGGCGTTTTTCAAACGCCATAAATTTGAGTTCATAAATTTTAGTTTTAATAAAATGGCGTTTTGCAAACGCCATCAATTTTATGACGTTTGTAAAATGCCATAAATAAATTGTATTATATAAATTCATGACGTTTTTTAGTTAAAAGTCATAAAAAGGTATCTTTAATGGCATTTTTAGGAAAACGTCGTCTTTTAAATGTCATAGATAACACCATATGTAGTATAGCGAAACCAGCGCAGTCAGAGGCGAGGGCAATGGCGGGATTGTTTTCACATCTTCAAAATCTCATAAAATTAAGCATCTAAATAATAAATTGAATGAGGGTAACGATAATTTCAGGGTCTAGTTCATATTCAATTCATTTTTCATGTATAGTCTCGACAAAACAAGATCAAATATGAGATCTCATTTTCAAATCCAGGACACGCTAAAAATATATATTTCGACAAAACGGGAAAGAAGATGAACAATATTTTACATTTTCCTCCTAAATTGTGGTGTTAATATCAGTAAACCCATTGATGAATTAATGTTTTTTATGAGCAATTGGGTGTGATTCGGCAATTATTCCCATGCCAATTCGTCATTGTGGCTCGAGGGCAATGGTGGAGCCAGGATTTCCGTCAGGAGGGTGCTAAAAAAATTTCATGAAATATTTTTTTTTGATGTATACTTATTCAGAAGATTTAAAAAAAATATTGAAAAAACACTAAAATTGTAATTTTTTTAATGATTTTTTGTATTTAAATAGTTGAGAGTAAGCAAAAAAATCGAAGAGAAACAAAAAATATAGAAAAAATCACGAAGAATTATTTTAAAACAATATTGAAAGAAAAGGTTAAATGTATAATGTAAACATAAATATGACATTTTTTTAATGAAATATTTGATAGAAACAAAAAATATAGAAAGAAATCAGAAAGAACTAATGATATAATAAAGCAAATAAAAAGTGAAGGACTTGAAATTTGAACCCAAGGCCTTTTGATTACTCTTCCAAACTTCCTTTCTTCCTTTCCCACTTTAAGCTAGATAGCAGTTTTGTTTTAAATGTCATTTAAAGATGTTATATTACCTTAAAAATATTAAATATATGCAAAACTCTTTTTTTTTTTGTATTTTTTTTTCTAGCTAAGGGAGTGCTCGAGCACCCCCAAGCACTCCCTAGCTCCGCCACTACTCGAGGGTGCAATGAACCCAAGCCTTCTATGGTGGTACGTGCTGGTGGTGTTGCTATGGGGACCGGAGGCGCTCATGGTTACAACTTACAACAGTTGCAAAGGGAGGCAGGTGAGGTGCTAATTGCAATCGGAGATAGCGATTCCAACATTCGAAGAAGATTATGGACAATATAATTTGCCCTTAATTATATATATTTCTCCCTAACTTTCTCCGTAATTGCATTTTGAGCTCAAATGAATTTTTCGAGTGCCACGTCAGCGATATTGCCAGAATTTTGGCCGAAAAGATGTCCATATCAAATTTGGTTTATTAGTTAATTGATAGTTCGTATCAAGTAGTTTCTAAAGTTTATATGATATATAGTTAGTGTAATGGTATTATTTTTAGTCATTTTTTCTTACTAAAATGAGAAATAATTTTTAAATTCCGGTGGGGTTCACACTTTCGAATACATCATGTACGTGCTAACCAAGTTGACTACATAAACTAATGAGATTCTATCTTAAAACTAATTGATAATAAAAAAAAGATTTATATACTAAATTTAAATTCTTCGTAATATCAATATGAGGATACATTTTGTATCTTCCACAATGTAGGAGAGACCTTTGTTACTAAAACCTGGCTCCCTCGGGGAAAGGGATACACTACTTGAAATATTCATGCATAAATATGATTATGATGAAGATCTTCTTTTTTTGCCAACGTTTTATCGACAATCGGGGCAAATTTAACAAAACTGATCGAACCACCTTCATTGTAGTCGAACACGAGAACACCATATGATTTTTTTTTTGATAAGGTAGTAATTCGAGGGTCAGACATGTCTAACATCTTGAGAGGCTGATAAAGTCGGCTGACAACGAAGCGTCAAAACATACAAAGACAATAAAAAAGGTGCAAACTAGACAGCTTCACACTAATCGATTTCTTGTATTATATTGAGAAACCTGGTCGAACAATGTGAAGATAAGAGTTGTATCGAGTTTTTTTTTTGGTTTTAATATCGTCATCCATTTTTGTAACACAAAAGTTTAAACCATTGTAATTAGATATATTGTGATATTTTTCTCTTGTTTTTCAAAATTTCAATGTGGGCGTAAACCCACAATTCCCAACACTGTTAGGGTTCGTTTGGTTTAAATTTTAGAAAGATAAAGGAAAAAGAAATGAATGTAATCCATTTATAATACATTGTTAAAAATTGGAAAAATGATCAAAAATAATACAAACTATCACTCGTGAACCAAAAATAATACGAACTTTAAAAATGACTAATTCATATACAAACTATTCCCTAATAAACCAATTTTGATATGTCCAACCTTTTTTGACTAAAATTTCAATTAAAGTGCTAATTTAGTAAATAGAGATATATTTCGGGCTTAAAATAAAATTAACCTAAATTTTTACCTTCTTCCTCCTGCTTTTGTCGACCTCCCTCCTGCTATGCCAAGTAGGTAGCAGCCCATGGAAGATTGAAAAGGGAAACAAGAAACCATGCCATATGAATTTTTATAGGGATGTATATATCTAATATCATGCTTAAACACATAATTAGCATCATCAATTTCAAATAAATCGATTCAATTTTTTGGATCTAAATTTTTGTGTTCAAGAACCCTAATTTTTAAAATGCAAAATTGGAACCAATTTTCTCCAAATGATCCACAAAAATATCCTAAAAAACATCAACAGCATCATTCTAAGAAAATCCCCCTCAAAATTTAAGTCAAACTCTAGATGGCTTTGAACCCAAAAGGAACGATGATCGAGAAGAATCCGAGCAAGGGCGGGGTAGCTTCCATGGTTGGCTCTTTGCTCGGAGTTGGTTTGATTTCAAGACGAAGACCAGAAGTGAGTGGCAATGAGGGCGGTAGAGGGGGCGAACAGTTGATTTACAGAGTCTTCCATGGCTGCTGCTGGGCATGAGGGAGGTCGACCAGCAGGGAGGAAGAAGGTTAAAATTTAGGTTAATTTTATTTTAAGTCCAAAGTTTATCTCTATTTACTAAATTAGCACTTTTATTGAAATTTTAGTAAAAAATGGTTGGACATATCAAAATTGGTTTATTAGAGAATAGTTTGTATATGAATTAGTCATTTTTAAAGTTCGTATTATTTTTGGTTCACGAGTGACAGTTTGTATTATTTTTGGTCATTTTTCCTTAAAAATTTTAATCATTACCCTCTTCTCCCAATTTTTTTATACAAATTGGATTTGTTTAATTACTCTCCTTTCAATCAGTCATTTGAACAAAGGATTACCGTATCCCCTATATTTTTCTAATCATTACCCATCCTATCTTATTTTTCATACAAAAAATAACATTTTTCTCTCCTTTAGGCATATTTTTCTATATAAAATTTGTTTTCATTCTGTTTACCTTAACATGCTTATACCAAACGAGCCATTTTAGATAATTTTTTTATATTACCTACGTTGCAACATGAAATACAGAAATAGGTCTAAAATCAAATGCTTCATGCGAAAACTAGTATAGTACTATTACTAAATACTCCCTCCGATCCAAAATACATGTCGTTTGACTTTTTAACACGTATTTTAAGAAACTAAAAGCTATATTAAGTATCAACTTTTTTAAAATAATTTTTTTACAACTTAATATTTGTTGGTAATAAGTATTAAATTGTAAAAAAATAATAATAAAAAGTTAATATATTATATAGTTTTTAGCTCCTTAAAATACGTGTTGGAAAGTCAAACGACATGTATTTTGGATCAGAGCTAGACAGGTAGTACTAGTTTTCGCCCTATTTTTTTTTTAATAATAGTCTATTATAAAATCAAACACTTCATAAGAAATTAACAAGTCATATCACATTACTATTATAAAGTTAAATAAACTAATACTGTAGTTAACAAAGTTAGTATTTTCAGGCGACGAGTCAACTAAATGATCAGGTGATCACAAACTGACCCAATCTGAGATGGAATAATATGACGTAGTGAAAGAGAATATATTCATCAAAGCTTAATCTAAAAACCATGTAACATTCGATGGTCAAAATTGGACTAAGCTTGCATTATGTAAGTATACCAATTGTAATTAATAAAATAAGATAAAAATAAACTAACTGGTTTAGACTAGATGTATATATCATTAATATTGTATGCCGACCTTTTGCAATTTGAATCGTACATCCTTTCAACTTACATTTAATAAACTCAATATATTGCTAGGATTATGGATATGATCGAATATATTGCAGATATAATTGACTGAGCATGAACAAATAAGAGATTTATATAGGTTGATAACTATAGCTGTTGTTTATTTATTTGATGTATGCATATGTTTATTTATAAGAAATGATAAATAAAACGGAAAATTTTGGACTTGTGCAAATTTCGTGTGTGGTATATAGTTTTGATAAATTTCGCATAATATATATTTTTGAAGTTTCGTAAAAGTTTATGTGATAATCATAAGATGTTTTAATAATAGAAAATTGAGTTTTTAATTTTCCAAAATCTATATATAAAAAAATATCATTCTACATTATTTTGGAAAACACTTTATAATATTGTGCATTAGTTTGATTCTTTCTAAAACTAATTTTTTAATATACATTTTCTTAGAGATATTAATCCGATCAATTTTAATATGTTATTTCAAAATCTTATATATGGATTTAATTTTTACTTCTTTCTTAATGTTTGTTGGATGACGAATGATAACAAATCGAGCTTGTAGCACTCCAAATGCTCACTCAATGCCACACATCCTTACGAGTGGACTCCTGGCATGGTGTTGCGCAAACAACGAATCTTTGGCACCAAATGGATGTTTGATAAGTATTATTATAATGTAAAAAATTGAATTAAAAAATCAATATTTTATACTCAAACTTTAGACAATAGCAATTCACATAAAACACACAAATTCAACCAAAAAGGGAAAGGAGAAACTCTCCTCCAATCTGGAGTTGTATCATAGACACACACACATATGAGTTTGTTACAACCAATTCCCGCTCTCCAACTACCCTTATATAGAGCTCTCACAGAAGCTAAAATGACCATATTGCCCTTACAGAAAGTGTGATATTACCCATCCTACATGCCCCCCTCAAGCTGGACTTGTGAGTGGAAGAACAAGACCAAGCTTGGAACAAAGAAAACCATGTTGATGAGCGACTAAAGGTTTGGTAAGAACATCAGCAAGTTGAAGGGAAGATGACACATGAGCCGTTTGAAGGAACCCTTGCTGCACCATTTCTCTAATAAAATGTGAATCAATCCTCACATGTTTGGTCCTTTCATGAAAGACTGGATTAGCAGCTAGACTTTGTGCAACCTTATTGTCACAAGTCGATCAGTGTAATTAGCAATGATACCTCAACCTAAAGATCAGACAACAAGCCTTGTAACCATACGAGTTCACTAGCTGCAGATGACATTGCTCTGTACTCACTCTCAGTAGATGACTTAGAAACAACTTTTTGTTTCTTAGTTTTCCAAAAAATAAGAGAATTGCCCAGAAAAACACAATATCCAGATAAGGATCTTCCTGTGTCTAGGCAATTGCACCAGTCGGCATCACTGTAGGCATTCAATTTGAGATCGGAAATAGCTGAATATGACAAAGACAGGTTGAAGCTACCTTTGAGATACCTTAACAGGTACATTGCAGCATCCCAGTGAGGTTGTCTAGGCTGTTGAAGGAATTGACTTAACTGTTGGACTGTATATGCAATATCAGGACGCGTGAGAGTTAAGTACACAATAGCCTCCCAATAAGCCTTCTGTAAGATTCAGGATAAGTAAAGACATCTCCAACAGTGGATGCCAGCTTTGTCCCCTGTTGCATAGGAAATGTGGTTGGCTTGCAGGCTTCCATCTGAGTGTCTCTAAGAATATCAAGGATATATTTACGTTGATTGAGCAAAATTCCTTAAGAAGAACTTGATATTTCCATGCCTAAGAAATACCTAGTTGTGCCAAGATCCTTTATAGTTTATAGTGAACGCAGAAAGTAAAGCTCCCTTGGTCAATTCAATTTCTGATGATGAATTGCCCATCAGGAGCATATCATCTACATAAACAAGAGCCACTCTCATCACAGATCCCTTGATTTTGACAAACAGTGAGTAATCATGTTTGGACTGTGAGTAGCCCAAGCTAATGAGGAACTTAGTCAACTCATGATTCCATTGACGACTGGCTTGCTTAAGGCCATAGAGAGATCTATTCAACTTGCACACTAACCCATTGCCAACCTTATAACCTGCAGGAGGTGTCATGTAAACATCTTCCTCTAGATAACCATGCAAAAAAGCATTATTAACATCAAGTTGATGAAGCTTCCAGCCCTTTGAAGCAGCAATAGCTAAGAAAATCCTCACAGTAGAAAGCTTAGCAACTGGAGAAAATGTTTGTTTGTAATCCTTGTCTTTAATCTGATTAAATCCCTTAGCCACCAATCTTGCCTTGTATCTCTCAATTTCACCATTTGGTATAAACTTAATCTTATATATCAATTTGCAACCAATAGCTTTAGCACCAAGTGGTAAAGGAGTGAGAGACCAAGTGGGTCCTTTCAAGAGCATCAATCTCTGCCTTCATTGCTTGCTGCCACTGAGGAGAATCCTTAGCCTGACTGAAACAACTAGGCTCATATGTCTCACATATATGAACAAATGAAGATACATAATCTACTGACAGATGGGCCAAGTTTTGGAGATGGAAGACAGCAAATGACTGAGAGAATGACTACTGCTGATCATTTCGAGTAGGCAAATTGGTGCAAATGTAATCCTGGAGTCTCTGTGGCCTGACAACAGGTCTTTTGGCCAAGATAGGAGCTTGAAAAAAAGCACCCTGTGATGGTGAGGAAATGGCAGTAGTAGGTGAGGATGAATTTTGTAATGGAGAGTTCACAACCTGGTCACTAGGGGAAGCTAAAGGAGGAATAATAGAGGAAGGTGAAGATGTGGGAGAGAATGACACTAGATCCTCATCTCCAACATCCACCAAAGGCAGATTCTGACAACTATTGCTAGGCTTCATAGACTTGAAGGGAAAGACAGTTTCTCTAAACACAACATGTCTGCTAATGATGACTGATTTCTTATCAATGTCAAATAATTTAAATGCTTTCTGGCCAGGAGGATACCCCAAAAACACACATTTCCTTGCAATTGGACCAAGCTTGTCCCTATGATCATTTGGCTGCACAACAAAACATAAACACCCAACAATTCTAAGCTTACTGTAATCAGGTGCAATGTTGTACAATTTTTCAAAAGGTGACACCCAATTCAACACAGATGATGGCATCTTGTTGATCAAATAAGTGGCGCTTAAAATGCAATCACCCCAGAATTCAATGGGCACACCAGCATGCAATCTAATGGCTCTAGCTGTTTCAACCAAGTGCATGTGTTTCCTTTCCACACGGCCATTCTGCTCAGGCACACCAGGAGCAGATCTTTGATGTATAATACCTTTCTTGGCAAACAAATCTGCACACCCTCTCTGAGTAAACTTAGTTCCATTGTCAGATCTCACCACCTTGACATTGGTCTTAAACTGATTTTCTACCATACACAAAAAAGTTGTGATAACACGCAGGACCTGCATCTTATCCTGAATAAGATACATCCATGTAGTCCCAGTGCATTCATCTAGGACTGTCACAAATAACGAGCACCCTCCAACGTGGGATTCTTATAGGGACCCCACATATCAAAATGCACTAAATGAAAAGGCAAATCAGCTATAGACACACTTCTATCAAAAGGCAAATGGTGAGCCTTACTCATTGAACAATTATCACAACTGAATGTAATCAAATCCTTGGATTTAAAATCTGAAACATGTTTCATCTTGGAAACAGATAAATGCCCAAGTCTGGCATGTAACATCTCAACATTATTACAAAGAAATGTATTCAACTGGCTAGGATTAGCAACAACTCCACTATCTGCCAACAAACATCCAGCTTGTGAGGCTTGCACCACATACATACCACCTTCTTCAACACCTCTAGCTACTATATCTTCAGTTGTAAGGTCCTGTAACCAACAAGAACCTTTATCAAAACAAAATTCCAATCCCCTAGACTTCATAGTATTTGAAACATATAACAAATTGTGTCTGAATTGGGGCACATGTAAGACATTATCCAATATCAAATTTGATCTCAACTGAACAGACCCAGACTGTGTAACTAACATATTTGAGCCATCAGGTAGACCAAGAGAAATAGCTTTATGTAATGCCTCAAGATGAATGAAGATGCTACTGTCAAATGCTAATGCTATATGATCAGTAGCACCTGAATCAACTATCCAATCAATCTTATTCCCTTAATTTGTTAGCACCAATTAAAAACGAGACACTCAAGTTACCTGCAAAGTGAACAAAAGCCTGATTCGCAGAATGATCAGGTCCCTCTGCAGTTCCTTTGCCTTTCATCATCTTGAGCACCTCTTGGAAAATGGCGTTCACTATCACTGGATCAGGCTTAGTCTCTCCAAATGAAGAATCAATTGGACTCTCAAACTGAGCAACCTCCATATTTGCTGCAAATTTCCCAGATGATTTAGGTTTCTCACCATCCTTGGATCCACGAAACCATTCAGGATATCCCACAAGTGTAAAGCAATAATCCTTTGTGTGACCACGTTCATGACAATGATCACAAAACCTATCAAACTTAGTTCTCTTAAAATCCTTTCTTCCTGCATCCATCTGTTTGCTGTAATCAGCTTGTCGACTTGAATTGTACTTATTAACAACATTGGCTTCACTGTCATTGTGACCATTTGAACCTGCATCCAACACCTGAGAATCTTCTTGAATTAAGGCATCCATTCCTTTTGAACGCTCAATTTGCGTCGCCATCTGAAACACCTTATTGATCCCTGGAATCGGATCCTTAGACAAAATGTTGTTGCGCAATGGATAATAAACATCGTTCAATCCAATCAAAAACTGCATCACCTTCACTTTATCCTCTCTATCAATCATCTTCTTCAGTAAAGCACATGCGCAATTGTTTATACCACCCCAATTGCAAGTAGGAATTGCATCAAGAAGCTTCAATTCATCCCATAGCTTCTTGAGTTTTCCAAAATAAACTCCTACAAACATATTCTCCTGTTTCAGATTGCAAACTTCCCTTCGCAATTGGAAGATTAAAGGATCATTCGACTCACAATATCTCTCTGTGAGATCATCCCACAGCTCCTTAGACGTCTGCATATACACAAAATTCTCACCAATCTCACTCGTCATCGAGTTAATTAGCCAGCACATGACCATAAAATCAACCCTCCGCCATTTCTCATACTCATCGCTATCTTTTAGAGGTTTCACACACGATCCAGTTATGAATCCTAATTTCAGTTTTGCGCCAAGCGCCATTCGAACTCCTCTATTCCAGCTAGCAAAATTAACTCCATTGAACAACGTAGTTACTAGCTGCATCCCTGGGTGATCTGAATTGGACAGGAAATAAGGATTGTAGTGAACATTACCCGTACCTTGTCCAAAATCCCCAAATTGCATTCCATGAGTTCCAGGAGCTCTGCCATTGACGTGCGATCCAGGAGCAGGAGGCGTCATAGCCACATATCCTCTGCCACATCCATTAACTGATCCAATTCATGGCGAATTGTCATCAACACCTCGCCCAGCCATGCCGATCAAGATCTCTGCAAACGTCGGCCGCGCAATGATGAACAACCTCAAGATCGCCCCCTTGAATTACACTCGAATCACCGAGGACACCAAAAGCTCTGATACCATTTAAACAATAGCAATTCACACAAAACACACAAATTCAATCAGAAAGGGAAAGGAGAAACTCTCCTCCAATCTGGAGTTGTATCATAGACACACACACATATGAGTTTGTTACAACCAATTCCCGCTCTCCAACGTACTACCCTTATATAGAGCTCTCACAGAAGCTAAAATGACCATATTGCCCTTACAGAAAGTGTGATATTACCCATCCTACACAAACTATGTGCATAAAAAACCAATATTTTATACTCCTGGCATGGTATAGTTTTTAGCTCATTAAACTATGTGTATAAAAGTCAAACACCTTATATTTCCAATCAGAGGGAGTATGTTTTTATAAGGGATGTATATGAGACTTACTTGATAAAAAATATCATAGATAATATAAATGTGCGCTTGATTATGTGATGAGAAATCGTCACAAATTAAAAAAAATGTTGACTTAATTACGTGTGTTCATCTTTGATTCATATATATATGGGAGTTCTCAATTAATATATATTTAAAGCATTTTATAGCTTAATCATTTTGTTCACAAAAAGGGGGGGTTATATCCAAAATTTGACAAGTGTGCTTTTATTTAATTTTAAAAATAAGTGTGCTTTTATGTTGCATTTTTTTTTTGCGAAAATATAGATAAATATGTGCAATTTAAAAATAACGGGTGATTTTGTGCAATATTAAAAAATAAAAGTTCATTTTCGGTTATAAAAAAGTAAAAACATTGGTTTTGGGGCATTAGGCGAACTTTTGCAAAATCTTAGGGGCACCATCCAGAAAATTAAAAATTGTGGGACACCATTCATAATTATCAAAACTTCAGGAGCACCAACTGAATTTCCTTACTTTTTTTTTATTTTAACATAAAAATGCCGGAAATTCGATTTTTAAAAAATAATTACACAGCGTTGCCACATGTCGTATCCTGATTGGGCCGTGTGGCAGTGCTGCTGCATCAACTGAGGATGGGTATGGAATGACGTTTTTCGCCCTACTTTGAGAAGAAACAACGTAACCATTCCGGAATGGCTCACCAGAAAGGACTTGTGGATAATAGTCATAGGTCCCCGGTTCGAACCTCGGAATGGCCGCTCTTTATTTACCAATTCAAGGGAAGAAACAACGTCGTTTTAGTGTAGCATTTTCGCTTGTGGGCTGATCCACCTTCACCCCTTCTGAGCCCAGGATCACCTGCACGAGCCCTTGCAGATAAACTCACTCTTATATATAATGGCGTTTCTGGCTCATACTTTTCTTTTCTTTTCTTTTCTTTGCTTTGCTTATATCATTTATATGGCATTGTTAAGAGCTAAGTGCTCACCAAAGTCCATGCTCTTACAAAAATACTCTTTCCATTCATTAATAAGTGTCGTGTGACTTTTGGACACGTTTTTTATTGAGCTAAAAACTATATAAAATATTAACTTTTTATTAATTTTTTTAAATAATTTTAAACTTATAACTAATATAGTAATATGTATAAAATTATAAAAAAAATTAATTAAAACTTTATATTTTATATAGTTTGTAACTCCTTAAAAAACGTGCCAAAAAGTCAAACGTCACTTATTTCTAAACGGAGTTAGTACCAAACATTTGCTGAGCAAAGGAAATGCAATAAAGAGTTAATCCACTACTTGCCTTGACAAACAAAGCTTCAAAAGAAGACTGAACTATAGATTGGGTGCCTAGTACACTGCTGCACATCTACGTCTACCGAGTCCTCATAAGACAGTGTAACCATCAGTTCTTCGTCGAAAATAAGAGTTACAACCTTTTCCATGTTTCTGCAAATCCCTACAGTTTCTGCAGCAAAATATTCACAACAGAATTACAAAGTGTCATTTAGGTCTTTCAATGAGGATGTCATTCACCCATTGCCTGCCTTCCGTTCGAGCCTTGATCAGCTCCGCCTTCAGCGTCTTCGCCTGCGCTAAGAAAGACGCCCGCTTTGAGAGAGACTCCGAGACCTCATCTTGCAACCTGATCTTTGACTCCCACTTCTTCACCGGACTCGTTGGACCTGCTAACATGAGACGCCCATGGGACTCGTCCACCAAGGCGTCCTCCGGATGGATTCTATCGCCCTCTACTGATGAGGAGTTGTTTCGAACCAAGCATTCCGCCATGTGGTTGGCGCCCCCGAATCGCCTGCTTTTACCTGGGTTCTCGGAGTTCGTTGGCTGCGATTTCCCATTGCTCAATGCGGCCCTTGTCATGTGTTGTTGGAACCTTGCTTGTAATCTCGACATTCCACTGCCACCTCCACCTCCCTTTGTTTCGTGAGAACCCGCCTTCTGAGTCCCCGTGATTACTGTGGTTCCATCAAAATCATTCACCGCCTTGCTCAGCTCAAAACAATTAGATTCACTCTCCACAGATTCTTCATCTTCGTCGTCTGCATTTTTGGGGGCACTGGTGGATTCGTTCAAGGGGTAGGACTCTAAAGAGCGACGTCGTATGTTGCTCTGATAAGCCTTAATATCTCGTTCATTGGAAAAGAATTCATCTGCTTTCCTTGAAGTGCTAGACTGTTCCCTAGCTCTCAGAAAAGCGTCTATCTCAGAACTCAGCTTATCGACAACCATACCCTTCCGGGCAGCAGCAGCAGCAGCAGCCTTGTTCCCCGACTCTTCACCTAGTTTCATCTGGACACGCTCATCAAGCCATGCTTCTGACATATGTAGAACCAAGTTGTCCAAATGCTTTCTGCCACAAGCCTGGTCCCTCTCAGTCTTGTACTGCATAGACCTTAGTTCTTGCTCGTAATCTCTTATCCCGATAGCAAACTCATCACACAACCCTTCCAACAGCATCCTTGCTCTCCTCTCTCGTTCAAGCTCACCCATGGCTTTACTAAACGATGATTTCAAGTCTAAGAGCTCACGGGCCAGCTTGTGGTGTAAACTCTCCGACCGTTTCCTCAGCTTCCTCTCGTCTTCTAGCTCTTCTCTTAAAGACTGCATAGCCGATTTTATCCGTTCTTGATCCATGCTCTTTCTAGCGAGTTTTCCCTCAACTAGTTGCTTCGTCAAATCATCTATTACTTGCATGTCCATCTGCTTCTCTTTGATTAGATCTTTGATCCTCACCCTAGAGTTATCTAACTCGGTCTTTAGTGCCCTGACAAGGGATACGTTGGACGTATGCTGCTCTTCGAGAGTCCATATCCTGTTGAGTACTTTGAGCAACTCAGTAGATGTTTTAAGGCTATAGCTTGAATTGTGATTCCTGCCCTTCAATTCTAAAGAGCTTGATGGGGTGGCTCCAGGGTTAAATGATGTCACCTACCATGGGACGCAAACATGAACTTCAGCATCTCCAGACTAACGAGTGCTGATTTAGAGAACATTTTACTCGTAAACCCAAAAGATAAAGAAGAACTAGAAAATTTTAACAATAATCAAACTGAAAGATTAGATTTACTCAATTGAACACATGTCACAAATATATATCATATGAAAACCACAAAATCTGATGAGCAATACACCGTACAAAAATGCCAGTATTATTCTTGACGACCGAAAATATATAATTTATGTAAAACAAAGAATAATAGTTCTCGAATCTCTTTGTCACGTTAAGATCTAACAGTTTCTTTGCCCTCACTTCCTCAGTCACCAAAACACTTATCCAAACAATATGTTTGTATCTTAATTCCAATTAACTCAATCCAGCCAAGATGTCACTAAAATTAGAGCGCTCCAGGATCAATCACGTTATTGAAAGAACAACTGTTCGGTCTGTTCCTAGTCAACTCTATATTTTTTCTGAAAACTCGAAATGGAGAAGTACAGGGCTTCTATATAATTTATGTAAAGCAAGAGCAGAAACAAGCAGTACCTCCATAGAGCTGCCAAAACTTGCAGGGGATACAGGCTCTAATGCCCGCCCACTTCTGTCACCTGATCTATGATGTCTCCTCAGTGATTCCACAGTCTTCCTGTTGAAGCTCCCTGTACTTCCTGGCTGCAACAAGAGAAGGCGCATTTAAAATGGTACAATCGCCATTCATGGGCAACTGAAGCTTAAAGTTCAATTTCGTTTCTATAAGATAGATTGATAAGAGTTATTCACATTAAGAACTTAGAAGCTCTAAAAACAAGCTTAACGAAATGGTTAAAATCTCAATGAATTAATGGGCAAATACCATGCGTTCAAAAATGGGAGAGCATAAAGTGATTATTCATGACACATGAAGATAGTTTGATCAATTTTGTTTCTACAATATGGAACTCCCAAGCAGTACATACAATTATAAACTCTAAAAACAATCTTATTGAAATGGCTAAGCTCAACCATATGAGAACCATAAATATGATTGGCAAAAACACTTGTCATCCTCGACATAATGAAATATTTTTCGTAATTTACTTCCACTTCATGAAATCCTAGACTTGCTAGCTCATAATTCATACAGATAAACTTTTTATATTCAGTGCTAGCGAGTTACTGCCACAGTTTAAAGGGGAAAATCAAGTTCATGGTCAAGTAAACATGGTACTGGCGTCTGGCTCATACATCCGGGCAAGTGAACAGTTAATTTGATAAATGGGGAAATACTAAAACTAAAAGAAACTCCACAAGCTGACTAAAAATTGTCCCGTTTTTGTGTGTGGTGAATTGCTGAAGTTCCTCTATTCTCCAACAACAAAAGAATTAAAAATTGTTCCTTGAATTGAAGTCTCTAAGCTCAACAATCAAACCCTTGAAAAGCCCCCAATTCAAATTCTATGGAATCAACCCTAAAACCTAAACCCTTAAAAAAATAATTGGACACCCAGATAATAATCCAGGGCCAGTACCTGGTCAGGAAAACCGCAACACTCATCCTGATCCTCCTCCTCCTCCAAAACGGGCTGTATCTGCAGCTCTTTGTGCTTGTGGTGGTGATGGTGGCGGCGCAACCGAGAAGAAGAAGAAAAAGCTCCGGGCTTGCTCATCTTAGAAAGGGGATGGAGATGGGGAAGAACCTCCCAGAGATTAGCACCCAATTGCCTAGCTGTGACCGCGCTAAGGGACGTTTGGGGGTCAACTGAAGTCCATGTGGGTGGAGGGGTACAGGGCCCTCCCCTCTTCCCCACCAAAACGCTGCGTTTTAACTTTACCCCCATGAATTCCTCCACCTCTTCTTCAGCTTGCTCTTCGCCATCTCTCTCTCCAACTTTTTCCGCTCTCTTCATCCCCACCCACTACACTCTCATTGCTTGGTATTCGATATTCCTTTTTGCTATGCTGGGGATGCTAACGGTTGAAAGCGCAATTAATTGGGTGGGTCTTTGAATTGGGGGCTCTTTTTGGTAAACCAATGGCGAATGTCTGTGTGGGAGTCTTTATAGCAGTAGGACTGGAGGAGTGGAACGAAAGCAAAAGGGAAGTGAATTTAGGGTAATCAATTTTAGGGCTACCACTTACTCTTTTTTTGTCAGAAGTTTAATTTTCTTTTAAAATCATAGTAATCGTTACTCACCTATTATACGGAAACAGAAATGAAAATCGGAAGGAAAATGAAAACGGGAAAACGACAATCCAAATTTTATAAAAACTGGAAACATCAATGAAACGGTTACATGAATTATATATTCATTTAAAGGTCTAAATAAGAGAAATAATCATATCACCAAGTCATACACATAAAATGCAATATTAGGCTACATTAATATCATGATAAACAGTGTCCTTACTCCTTAACAAAAATCAATACAGACATGTCAAACATTTTAAATGTCTTTACTCCTCTTTGACTCTATCAGCTTCAGAGTCGGTTTGTTGGCTTTGTTCAACACTACGACTTTCACTAGAACCGCTCTTCGTATTTGAGGATGACATATTGAGAGCCGAGAGGGAGAGAGCAATGAGCAAGTGCGATTTTACCAACACGAGAGCACATCGAGCACATAGAGAGAGAGAGGGTCGTCGGAAAGAGAGGAGAGGAGGGAAGACCAAAAATGGAGCTGTAGGGAAACGGAAGTTTCGGACGGAAAGAAGGGGAAACATGATTTAGAGTTTTTTTTTTCAATTATAAAAATAGTGGAAACGCCACCTGACAAGACAGAAACATTTCTGACTTTTCTGGTCAACGAAAACGGTCAAAATTTTTGAGGCGTTTTCCCGGAGTTTCAGAGTTTCTTCATATTCAAAAACGTGAAGCCGCTATGAAATGGAGTTTCGGGGTATCATAGCTCACCTAAGCTTTTAAGAAATTCTGATTTTTTATTCAAAAGTTCCCATCAGCTATCCTAACGGTAGGTTTTTCAAATATCATACTAGCTTATTAATATATACTCCCTCTGTCTCGAAAAACAAGTCGTTTTAGAGTAGTGTAGTTGTATTAAAATACATGTCGTTTTAGGTTTTCTAGGTAGGAGATAGTAATGATTTGTGTTGGTTTTTGTGTTGTTGACTTTTTAAAAGATTTTGATTGGTTAAAAAATATAGTGGGTATTTAAAAACAATAAAATTAGTGAAAAAAGTTAGTGGAATGATGATGTTGATTGATGGGTGAGTGTTTTATTAAAACTAGTGCATAATGCTAAAACGACTTGTTTTTCGAGACGGAGGGAGTATTTAACACAAATAATCCATCAGTTTCAATTACCCCATCAGTTTCAATTACCCAATCAGTTTCAGCTATATGTCCCATCAACTACTCTCTTACTATACATAGCATTATTCTTAAAAATTATGTGCAAACTGAGGGTATGATAATATTTAAAGTGTAATTTTTAAATTATTTTGTTGCTTATATATTTTATATAATTATTTTTTTAATTATTAGTATATATTTAATTGTAACTTTAAAGAAATTGAAAAATATATATAACATAAAGATATACTTGTTATTGGTCTCCTCTAAAATTGTAGAGAGTGTTTAAATATTGACATATTATATTTAACAAAGAGAACATATTCATCAAAGCTTATTCTAAAAACTATGTAACATCTGATAAAAAAAAAACATGTAACATTCGCTGGTCAAAATTCGACTAAGCTTGCATTATATAAGTATATACCAATTGTCATAAAATAAGATAAAAATAAACTAACTGGTTTAGACTACATGTATCATGTATGTATCATTAATATTGTATGCCGACCTTTTGCAATTTGAATCGTACATCCTTCAATTGTTCAAATGAATCGTACATCCTTCAACTTACATTTAATAAATCGAATGTATTGCAGATCGATATAATTGACTGGGCATGAAATTGATACTATTAGAGCAGAGCGGATTTCCTGTTCCTATATCTTTCCGTCTCTCTATACCCTCTCATAAAAATCTTTATTTTAATTTATATTGTTATGCACAAAGATGTCCAATGTATTTCTGGGGCCCTATTCAATATCATCTCCTTATAAAATATTTGATTTTACATATAGTTTTTAATAAAGAAAAAAACTATATAAAAATATGTGAAATTATTAAATTTTTTTATTAAAAGTCAACATTTTATAGAGTTTTTATTTTTTCTAAACCCTACCGTATTAAAAAGTCAAATATAACTATTTTACTAGGAGGAGTATTTATTAAGATTTACTAATAAATCACATACATATATAGAGTAAATTAGTATAAAATAAATTTATTTTAAAAAAAAGAAAAAAATAAATTTAATATAGAACTACTTTCTATTAAATTAACAAATAAAAATAGTTAAAAAGAAGCCCCAAAAATAGTATAAATAGTAAATAAGAAGGCCCCGAAAATCATGTAACACGAGGATGTATTAAATTAACAAATAAAATTAGTTGATAAAAAGACCCAAAATTAATTAAAAATAGTTAATAAGAAAGCCCATGTAGTTTTACATATAGCAACAACAACAACAACAACAACAACCCAGTATATCCCGCAATAAAGCGGGGTCTGGGGGGTCGGGATGTACGCACTCATTCCCCGAACTAGTCGGGAGAGTGTTTCCGGAAGACCCAAAAAATAGAGCAAAGGAAACACGTCCCAGGACACCTAGTAGGAGATTAGGAAATAGACAGCCGATAGACGGAAAACAGATACGAAGATAACCGACAGAAAACAGATAGAAAGCAGAAAGAGAGGTCGAAAGGACGCGAAAAGAAATGACACAGCACCCATCCTAGGGATTCTAAACATCCGAAGTCCGAATGCATCTCCTCCAGAGGTCCCTATCCGAAGTCATATCCTCCGAGAGGTTCAGCGCATTGAGATCCTGTCGAATAACCTCCATCCAGCTCTTCTTCGGTCTACCTCTCCCTCTGCACAAAGCTCCAAGCTCCCAACTCTCACACCTACGGACAGGCGCTGATAAATGCCTCCTACGAACATGCCCAAACCACCGCAATCTGGACTCCCGTAGCTTGTCAACGATACTCACAACTCCAACCTTGCTTCTAATGTCCACATTTCTGATTCTGTCCAGCCTCGTGTGTCCACTCATCCATCTCAGCATTCTCATCTCAGCCACCGCCAACTTCTGTTCTTGGGCTTTAGTACTATGCCAACACTCAAGGTCGGTCTGACAACCACCTTATAAAATTTCCCTTTCAGCTTAGCCGGGACTTTCTTGTCACAGAGAACCCCAGATGCTCTCCTCCATCTCATCCACCCTGCCTGGACTCTATGCTCAATATCCTTGTCGATACCCCCATCGCTTTGGACGTACGAGCCAAGGTACTTGAAATGCTCCTTCCTTGGGACAAGATCCTCCCCCAATCGAACGGGTGTCTCAGGGACTCTGGCCTCTCCAAAGCTGAACTGCATATACTCGGTCTTGGTCCTACTCATTCTGAAACCCTTAGACTCCAACACTTCTCTCCAACCTTCTAGTCTGCGAGCCAACCCCGAACTAGAGGCGTCCACTAGAACAATATCGTCGGCAAACAGCATGCGCCAAGGTACCTCCTCATGGAGAGAAGCAGACAGTGTATCCATAACTAAAGTGAATAGAAGCGGACTAAGCGCAGAGCCCTGGTGAAGCCCCACTCGAACCTCAAAATACTCTGAATCCCCACACGGCGTTCTAACACTTGTCAGCGAATCGTCATACATATCTCTGATAACTCTGATATACGACCCTGGCACTCCCTTTTCTGCCAAGCATCTCCAAATAAGCTCTCTCGAAACCCTGTCGTAGGCCTTTTCTATATCAATAAAGGCCATATGCAGATTCTTCTTTCTATCTCTGTGCATCTCGATCAGTCGCCTTAACAAGTGGATAGCCTCAACCGCAGATCTGTCAGGCATAAATCCAAACTGATTCTCCGATACGTGAACTGATCTCTGAAGTCTGATCCCAATCACTCTCTCCCATAACTTCATAGTGTGGCTCAACAGTTTGATTCCTCTGTAGTTACTGCAACATTGGACATCCCCTTTGTTCTTGTAGACCGGGACCAATTTACTAAGTCTCCAATCCGAAGGCATCTTAGCTGACGATAGGATAGCATTGAAAAGTGAAGTAAGCCAAACCAAACCTTTGGGCCCTAACCATTTCCAAACCTCCCCCGGAATATCATCTGGGCCCAAAGCTCTACTGTTCTTTGCCCTACAGACAGCTTCCTTAACCTCCACTATCGAAATGCGTCGGTGGAATCCTAAATCGATACGATCCGAAAGACTGGAACTCATCTCTGAATCGTATAAATCCTCGTTGAGCAATTCAGAGAAGTAACTCCGCCATCTACCCTTGATTTGTTGATCATCCACTAACACTTGACCGCTCTCATCTTTAACACATCTGACGTTGTCGATGTCTCTACTCATCCTCTCTCTATGTCGAGCTAGTTTATAGAGGACTTGCTCTCCTCCTTTGTTGTCGAGGGCTCTGTAAAGATTCTCAAAAGATTTTCCCTTAGCCTTAGCTACTGCACGCTTAGCTTCCCCTTTGGCCGCATTATACCTTGACCTGAGCTCCACACCGTCGTCTCCAGTGCCTCTGTGCAACCAACTCTGAAAAGCTAACTGTTTTGCCTTTACCTTTGCCTTCACTTCATCATTCCACCAAGCGACGCCTCGCATGGAACCATGGCCCCCTTTCGATACCCCCAGCACCTCTCGACCCACTCTGCGAATACAACCTGCTAAATGGCTCCACATAGCTTCTGCATTGCCCAACGAATCCTCAATCCCCGCCTGCTCCGCTGCTTGCCAAACCTTATCTTTCAGAAGACGTCCGGTCGATTCATTCAGACGCCACCACCTGATTTTCGAAGGCAAGTTGTGGCTTCTCTTTCGATCTCGAACATTCACTTCAAAGTTCATAACAAGGAGGTGATGAGGCGTTGAGAGGCCTCCGAAGGGAATCACCTTACAATCCTTGCAACGACGTCTGTCTTCCTTTCTAACCAAAAGGTAGTCAATTTGAGAACTTCCAACTAAGATGGAGAATGTAATCAAGTGCTCATCCCTTTTACGAAACCAGGAGTTGCAGATGACACTCCCAAATGCAGAAGCGAACTCCAACAATGCAATCCCACTATCATTCCTGAAGCCAAAGCCAAAACCTCCATGCGTCTCCACAAACCCGTCGTTGCCCCTCCCAATGTGGGCATTGAAATCACCCCCAATCACATAGTGTTCTGACGCTGGGATAGTCCCCACCAGAGCATCCAAATCCTCCCAAAATTTACGCTTCTCCTCCACACCCCGCCCTACCTGGGGGGCGTAAGCACTAATCACATGCAGAAAGGAGTCCTCCGTAACAAACTTCATCGCCATCAAACGATCATTCACACGCTCTACACGCACAACCCGATCCTTCCAAAGCTCCCCAACCATGATGCCAACTCCATTCCTCCTTCTGTCGATACCCAAGTACCACAACTTCCACCCATCCACCTGACGCGCTTTGCTCCCCACCCACTTAGTTTCCTGCAGACAAGCAATATCCACCTTTCTGTTCTTCAGAATCTGGACAAGCTCCATAGACTTACCCGTAAGGGATCCAATATTCCAGGAACCAAACCGAATGGAGGGCACCCCCTGAGACGGACGAGGGCGAGGGACCACTGGAGAAGACATATATGCCCAAATAGTATAGCACACAACCAAGAAACAGAACACAAATGGCTAAACCACCACAAGCAGATACAGAAAAGGGACACAGGGCCAAGAAACTAACAATCAGCTAGCAACTAACTAGACAGCACGAGAAGGCAAAAACACTACACGCTAAAGAGCCAAGGCCAACAAAATAATAAAGCACACAATAACTAAGAGAGAGCCAAGATGAGAGATACCATAACACACAAGCACAACTAAGAGCACACAATTGGAACCTAAACAAATGGAAACTAAACAATGCTAACAACCACCAAACAGGGAGGCAATCAATTGAGGTAATTAGGACCACCACTACCTGGAAGTCAATCTACTAAAATGCAAGGGGCTAACCAAACGAATAGAATAAAAGCTTAAAAAGATGCACTACTCAAAATGGAATCAACCAACAGGAACACCAAAGAACTCAAAACAATAAAAAATAACCCAAGCAATTAAGATGCCCAACAAATCAAGAACTCATAGATAGAAGGCAATAGACCACGCAATTTAAACGGAAATATCAATAAACAATCAAGGAGAGGATCCAAGAGCACTAGGCAAACGAATCAAATAATCGAGCAACCAAAATTCAACACTAACAAAACAAAAACCAATAAACTCAACACACTTAGTAAACTCAAAAAACTGAAGTGGAAAAACTAAAGCTTACTGGCCCCGTCAAGGGGCATTCGAGTCCTTCGATCCTCCGGATAAGTCAAATCAACCTCCACCAACATCAGGACGCTGCAGGCCGACGGTTGAGGTTTAGTGTCGGCCTTTGTGGTCGGGGACGGAGATCTCCAGCCAGGGGCAGATTTTAGGGATGGGGATGGAGGGTAGGGGTGGGGGGGGGGGGGAGGGGACACGATGGGTGGGGGGGGGCAGGGGCGGGGGATAGGATGGCAGGGAGGAGGGAGGTGCTGGGGCAGAGGAGACGCGAGGGGGGGGGGGGAGAGGAGAGAGAGAGAGCGATTGTTTGGGTGGAGAGGAGACGCGAGGAAGAGCAGGGGGAAGAGGAAGAGGAGACCTGCGGGAGGGAGTGGGAGGGGCGTCGGGCTCGGGGATGGCTGCGCTGGAGGAGGGAAGGCGGTGGCTGAACAGGTGGGGCGTCATGAGGTAGGGGCGGCACGGGAGGAAGGGGTCTAGAGCTTGGGTGTGGGGGCCGGAGTCTGGCGCCGGGCAGGGTAGGGGGAGGGTCGGGTTGGCGACTAGGGATCGCCGGAGCTAGTGGAGGGGACCGCCGGAGTGGCCGGGTCTGGTGCTAGAGGCTGCGAGCGAGAGCGAGCGAGAGAAGAGAGAGAAGAGAGAAGAAGGTTCAGCCACCGCCGGGGGCATTGTAGTTTTACATATAGAAAAGGTTAAAATATTAAAAAAAAATAAAAATCAACCCCACTTGAGATTAGAACCCCGCAACCAGTGGGCATTGTAATTGCTGGATTTGATAAGGGCGGTTGTCACTGAGACATCATAACATTGTGATTCACTGGACCATAAATAATATAAGTGCTAATAAATTTTTATTTGGGACCCTAATAAAATTGGGGGCCTTGTTCAATTGGGCTCTTTGCACAATCCATTGGACGAGCCTGATTATACACATGTTTATGTATAAGAAATGATAAATAAAAGTGAAAATTTTCAACTTGTGCAAATTTCGCATGGTATATATAAAGTTTTGACTAATCTTATGTGATATTCATGAGGTTTCGCAAAAGTTTATGTGATAACAAATATGTTTTTAAAACATAGAAAATTGCGATTTTTTTTAAATCATACTTTATTAAAAAAAAAAGGAAGAAGAAGGAACTCGTCTTGTATGAGGTGTTTCCTTTACAATAAAACTTTAGGAGTGACCTAGGTAAAGGCTAGATTTTGCTCTGAAAACGCTCTCTCTTTGAGCGTGATCTAGCTACCCGCCGCCTCACTTCATCAACTCCATAGCCATTAACCTCCACCAGGCTCACCGGACACCACCCGAAGGTCCTGATCCACCTCCATGTTTTATTAAAACCCGTCCTCGCAGCTCGGCCTTCCGCTTCCAAACCCTACGCTTCACCAGCCACCCCGCCACCAGCTCCTCCGTCTATAGAGCATTAGTGCCGCCGCCATGTTGCTGTTAAGACCTACTCCTTGAGCCTCAGCCGCCGCTTCAACTCGATCCGTCATCGACAACTCTCTCACCGAGCCTGGGGTGCACCCACCTTCGCATAGTCACCCATCAGTATGTACGACCGTCGCCGCCGCCATCTTGGCCCACCTCCACTGGCTTCCATCGCGACCGCCGTTTTGAGCCCTTGGTTCCCTAGGTTGTTGTTTCACCTACCAGGGGTGTGATTTTTCCTTTGAGGCGTCAGTTTAGTCTCCATGCTTGCTGCCACCCACATCATTTTAACGTTGTTCCAACGCTAATTTTACCGTGTTCTGGCCTCGAACCAATCTCAATCCGTTTTTCCACCTCGAGACCCTTTTTTTTTTATTGTTGTTCATTTTCTCTACTTTGGCCCGTTTCACCCGCCTCTCTTTTGAGTCTTTTGACTACCTGGTAGCCGCTCACGATCTTGTTATCGTCCTGGAAGGTTTGGGATGAGTTTTGGGGTTTCAATGGACAATGGTTTGGCTTGGAGTCTGGTTTGCGATTGGTGTGTAGTGATGTTCTTTTTGTGTTGCAGACTTCTTCGAGCGATGTTTGATTTGTCATATTCGATGACGTCGTGGATGTGCATTGACATCTAATGGCTCGTTTGAATCCACAATCTAAGGTGTCCACTAGTGTTCCCCAAAGTTCCCTGTACGCGTCGTCTATTTGACCGATCGTGTCGGTTATCTCTTTGGCTTGTGATTTTCAGTATAGGATGCTTGTACCGTTGTACATTTCCTTTGTAATTTTATTTATGTTATTTGCTTCTGTAATTTTCTTTCTGTCTTTTTCTTCAGTCATTTGCTTTCAGTTGTATATGATGATTAGTCCATCCACCGGCTTATCTAGTGAATCGAATTCTTATCTTGCTTAAAAAAAAAACTTTAGGCGTGACGGAATCTGGCATTTTGATTTACTCGGGACTTTTTATGCAATTACTAGAAATATGAGTGCTCTAAGTTACAATTACCAGGTTTCCTTTCCGCTTTCCACATTCCCCGTTGAAACCAGCTTACATCGAACCCTTTCCATGGCGACTGATGCTGGAATCTTCAAATTCGCCTCCTTTAATGGCTTCGGAGCTCTTGCTTCAACCTGTAACACCACAAAATGGAACGTCCGAACCTCCCTCTACAAACGCTCGATGCCACCGAAGATCTTTACGAAGGTTTGCGCTACCATCACCAACGCCTGCACTGATTCATCTTCTGCTCTAAGACTCGTTCAGGAGTTCGATCCGAAAATTCCGATCGAAGAAGCTGATACGCCTCCTAGTTCATGGTACACCGATCCGTCTTTTTATGAGCTTGAGCTTGATCGTGTCTTCTACCGGGGCTGGCAAGCGGTTGGTAAGTGGAAAAAAACTCTCTGATTATCTCTAGTCTCTTTTTTTTTTGCTGGATTGCGATCGGTTTGTGATCAGAATACGAAAATTGTGCGCGATTGATGCAAAGTTTAGGTATGAATTTGGATTTGTTAGTTAAGCGGTTTTTTCTGTGTTATGAATATTCCCAACTGATACTATGTGGTGACCTAGAAAGTAGAAAAATGTGAATGAGGAGGTTAGTAACCTCCAATTTCATGAGATTTTGGCTCGTGTGTTGAGAACTGTCATAATATTTTGGAACAAGGCTTGATGACTTTATCAGTTGTGTAACTGCAAGCCTGCATTGTTACAAGAACTGGACTGTAAGTGGAATCAGGTTTGGAAACTGGTCCAGTTAAGATAAATGAGTCTTTTTGAAGATTCAAAGAGGATTAGTTTCTCATGATCTTTCTCTGGGTCTAATAGACTGTCCTGTGTTGCCCTTGAATTCTTCTAGGTGTAAGATTACGTAAGTATGTTTGGTTAGGTAAACAGGTTCATTTTCTGATAACCAAACTCTTAGGAAGGAACAAGAAGATACAAGTTCAAATTTACATCATTGTAGAGCTAGAATTATATAGAAAGTTTGAGTAATCCTCCTTTGATGTTTTCCAGATTCGGTTTGTTTAATTGGAAAACAAATTTCCTCTTCTGTTATCCTAACCACTTCAGCTATCAAGGCCATACATAGCTGATGCACCAGCTTAAATCATGTTCATCACCTCCTCCAACTGCCATCTCCACCATGGCCAGACAACTATCACCATGATCATAATTGCCACACAACAGTCAACATTTGCCATCAATTCCAATTCCATACCATATATACTTAAGTGTTTTCTGCCAAGTGTCATCTTCTCAATGTAAAAGTGTAAAAATGTTTTTGTATGCAAAATTTGTTACCTTATGGAAAATGAAAATATTGAAGATAAGAGATTCACAAACAGAATACTTTTTTTTTTCCTGTAAATAAATCACGGCCTTTTCCCATTAACAGTGGTTTGCAAGTTTGCAGCACATTATTGTTGATTTGAAAGTTCATTACTGCTTCATAAGACAATGAAACCTCCCATTTGATTGCCGAATTTCCTGAAATAGCTAAGATTCCTTGACATGGGAATAAGATGGACTGTGTGAGTCAGTTTTTGATGATTTTGTCCCTTATAATTCACGATGATTCACATTTGAAAGTCTGATCTCGCTTGTCATTGTTCTGAACTCTGTTAGGATACACTGATCAAGTTAAGGGTGCTCATGACTATTTCGCTGGAAGGTGCTGATTTCCTTTCTTCGTTTATCATCTCCCTGTAGGAGCAGTTTAAACTGTTGAGCTGTCATACTGCAGAGCTAACATTGAAGAAATAACTTGAACAAATGGCAGATTGGGAAGTGTGGAGTATGTGGTTTGTCGAGATGTTGAAGGGAAACTCCATGCATTTCATAATGTTTGTCGGCATCATGCATCACTTCTTGCTTATGGGAATGGTCGCAAGTCATGCTTCGTATGCCCTTATCATGTGAGTCTGTACATTACATGATCATCTTTTGGTGTTGGTTGAAAAATACATCAGCAATGTACTAAGCTTTTAGCTTTGATAAAATATGCATTCGGAAAGTCTTGTACTGTTTGTTCAAGAAAATGTCGATGGTAAAGCACAAGAAATGTTTTGGCATAAGAGTTAACTTTGTTTTCCTTGATTATACCGAATCTCATCCAAGTGATTTGATGTGCTCTCGTCAACATGCTTAATTTAGATGGTCGATTCTAACCATTTGGTAACTTGCTGAGTTGCAGGTTGATCTTACTGTGGTTCATGAGCAGCTTACTCATACAGTTCCATTTTGTCAAACATACATACATGCATTTCCCTCCACCTCTAGATATTTTGTGTAAATAGTAGTTCATTAACAAAGATAACATACATGCCATGCCCTATTTGATGAAGCCGCCTGGAACCATGTGGGATAAGTTAATCAAGAAAAGTTGCGCTGCTTATTTACTGCAAGCTAGGGACTGAGGAATAAGAATAATGTGAAAGAATACTGACTTTTCAATGCTGCAGGGATGGACATATGGGTTAGATGGAGCTCTTCTCAAGGCCACAAGGATTACAGACCCGCAAAAACTTAACATTGACGTAGGTGGTAGTATTGTTGGTCTTCAATCTTCTCTTTCATGTTCATCCGTTTCTATATGAAGATATTAATGGTAATAATGGCTTTGTTATGATGATATTCAGGAGTTTGGACTAGTACCAATTAAAGTTGCTGTTTGGGGACCATTTGTTGTTGTTAACTTGGAAGGAGTCCCCATTCAAGCAGAAACTGATGCTAAAATTGTAGGACATCATTGGCTTGGTAGCTGCTCTGAGATGCTGAATATTGGAGGAGCTGATTCTTCATTATCTTATATATGCAGACGTGAATATACCATTGAGTGTAACTGGAAGGTTAGCCTCACTAATATCTCAAAGACTGAACCTGTTTCTGCTAAAAACCTTATTTTCTCAGCCGTGCATTGCTTTTGAAAATGATGTTCCTGTTTGAAGCCTACATATTTTTAAAATGAGAATGTAGTCCAGAAAATGTATCATGTTATTATTTTTCAAAGGAGCACTTTCATTTGTTATATGTACTTTGGATCATTCCACAGAGCATTCTGTAATAATATAACAAGAGTGGATTCATCAATTTATCATTCGTCTTGAGTTCTGTTATGTTGTATATGAACTGTGATGACATGCATTCACGCCATATATGTTTTTTTTTTACTGATACAGGTTTATTGCGACAACTATTTAGATGGTGGCTATCACGTGCCTTATGCCCACAGAGGTTTAGCATCTGGCCTTGAGTTCGAGACATACACAACAGAAGTACGCTCAGTTCCTGACTAACATTATAGTTGGTTTCTACTTTTTATTTTGGGAAATAATTAGTCTGCTTGTCTGTCGTGGAGCAATAAGCATTGTTTAAAGCATCAGTCCTGGACTAAATTGACTAAGGAAAATTTCATCTAATCAAACCTCAGAAAAGACCAATTGTCACAGCTCATCATATGGCCTGACTTGCTTTTAGCTCCTGAATAGATTTTTGAGAAAGTCAGCATCCAAAGATGTGAATCAAGTACAACAGCAGCTGCAGATGGTATAAATAGACTTGGATCTAAAGCATTCTATGCATTTGTTTATCCCAACTTCATGATTAACAGGTAGTTCTTTCATATGAAATGTTTTAGCCCCCATTTTTTAAGGTTTGGCTCCGCATTTTTGTCTGCACCACCAAGTTGCTAACCTTTTCATTGAACTCATAGGTATGGCCCATGGATGGATACAAATTTAGTCATTCCACTGGGACCCAGGAAGTGCAAAGTAGTGTTCGACTATTTTCTTGAAGCATCTTTGAAGGTAACTAAGGCTTGAATTTCTGGACAGTGGTTCTTTATGCACATACTTGAACCATTGGTTGATTTGGTTCTATTCTATTTATATAGGGCGATGAAGCTTTCATCGAGAGGAGTCTGAAGGACAGCGAACAAGTACAGGTATTTGAAACTTACATGACTCTGATTCTGGTACTGGTTCAAATGGAGAATTCCTTACTGAACTCTGTGACGCTGACAGCTAGAAGATATCGTGCTGTGCGAGAATGTACAGAGAGGGCTCGAGTCTCCGGCCTATAACTGTGGCAGGTATGCTGCAAATGTTGAGGAAGCCATGCACCATTTTCATTGCCTGCTCCATGAGAGTTTGATGAGGTAGATTTCATTCTCCCCACCAGCATTGGGTTGTCTATTATTTTTCTCATTGTAATATAGCAAGATTCGGTGTATATATGTTCAGCCATTCAGAAACGACTCACCGGAAAGGACTTGTGGGTAGTACCCATAGGTTCCCGGTTCGAACCCCGGATGACCGCTCTTTATTTACCAATTCAAGGTGTATATATGTTCAACTAAAGAAAGATTACATTTATACTGTGCCATGTTTGATGGACATTAGGACATATGATTCATTATTGATTTGTGACTTTGTCGATCTGCGAACTTGTTGGATTGAAAATCTCATCTTTGTTTTGCATTTTAGTGCAAATTGTGCAAGTTTCATGACCTTGATGGCTTGATAGATGAGAAGAAACTGGGAGCATTGAGCTTCACCTTGAATTTCTTAAATTTGTTTGAATATCTTCTTGCACAAATGTTTAAATAACTTCGACACAATAATAAACCCTTCATGTAGATAAATTGTAAACGATATGTTTTTGCTGAACTGATAAATGATCAAATCAGTCTGTTTGGAAGAATCATCGTGGAAACTTAAAACGTTCAAAACCTGCATCAAGACCCCACTGTATTTAGCTTTCCAAATGGACCCATAGCAACAACTAAATCACTTGATTTAATGATCTATTTTTTCATAATGACCATAATACATTTTCCAAAGTCAAAAATTAAAATAATACTCCCATCTCTCTCAAAATTCAAGTAATTTTGATTTTTAACCCTCTTTTAATGAGCTAAAAATGATACAGTATAAAATATATAAAAAATTATATCTTTTTGAAATAATTTTATTCTTATTACAATTAAGTATAAATTCAGTACAAAAAATATTACTATATCCCTTTTGTTTTAGGCTATAATATTACTATTATCCCTTTTTAAAGCTATTTGCTACCAGTCTAGATCACCTTTATATTAAAAAAAATATATTTATATTCTATACACTTATATTAACAAATTATATGAAGTAAATTACTAAAAAGTGATGTGTATTTTTACATATTTTGTGCAAATATGTATATTTTACATAAAACCATTGTGGATGATCTAGTTGATGAGATTTTCTACTTGCTGTTTTTTTACTTTGCCAACCAACCCCATCATGTAAAACACAAATGTTACAGGATCCAAATTGATTTACCACCAATCTCTATTTTTTTTCTATTTTTTCAGAGATGTGGGAAACTTAAACCCATCTCAACATCTCCACCAAACCCACTAAAAATGGAGGGCAAAACAAACTCAAATTCTCCCGACCATGCTGAATCCAATAGGAGGAGATCTAATGAACTCCAGGCCTTTGACAAGACCCAATTTTTGGGAGTCAAGGGTCTCGTTGATTCCGGGATCTCAAAGCTTCCGGGGATTTTCATCACCAACACCACCAATCTCCCTTCCTCCGATCATGAGCCGGTGGCCGTTCCGATCATCGATCTCGGAGGGATACGCTCAGATCCAATCCGGGGGACGGAAGTGTTGGAGGAGATCAAGAGCGCGTGCAGAGATTGGGGGCTCTTCCATGTGGTGAACCACGGAGTTCCGACGAGCACCCTGGACGAGATGCTCGCCGGAGTTCGGAGGTTCCACGAGCTTGACGATGAGGTGAAGAAGGCGTACTGCTCGGGCGACGAGAGCAAGAAGTTTAAGTACTTCTCCAACTTCCTTCTGTATAAAGGAAAGGTAGCAGATTGGTCGGATAGCTTCAGCTGTATAATGGCTCCTCATCAGCCTCGTCCCCATCATCTTCCCGACGCTTGCAGGTATGTTTGCTTTCGATAAGAGTTAATTATAAGCAACACCCACCGAACCAGAAATTAAAATTAGAATGAATTAGGTATACTAAAATATGCATGCTTATATTTGAGCAATTTTTTTATCTACAAATCCCATAATTTAATAAATAAATAATTTTTTTTAAATTTTTAATGGTTTTTCCATTTAGGGCATAAGATAAGATCTTAAATTTGGAAAGATTTCCTACAAAAAAAAAAGACAAACGACCCTAAAAATTTAATTAAAAAAAACTAAACTAATTTTTTTTTCAAAACTTCCTACCTAATACTATGAAATAATTAATATGACAGTGTTTAGGGGTCAATTTCAAGGAAAATATAGAGGGGCATCTGCCTGCCCTCAATACTATTGATGAATATTGATTGTAGCTAGATAATTAAAATCTTATACAACGGATTTGGATATGATCTTACTATATAGAGAGAGGGGTCATGACTCATGATGTACAGGCGTACGTACATGCTTAATAAATTCTAGACCTACCTTCAATAGTATTAAATGATACTATAGGTCGGAAATACACACGTCTTTTTATTTGTTGATATATTTTTTAAGGAGATAAAAACTAAATTAAATATTATTTTTTAAATTTTTTTAACAATAATTACAAACTTATTAATAATTATAAGTTTGTAATTATTAAAAAAAATAATAAAAAGTTGATATATATTTTATATAGTTTTTAAGAAATAAAAAAACACTCATATACCCCTAATCATTATTCAGTTTGGATCCCCCTATAACACTTTGTATATTACACCCAATGCTAGACTTAATTATTTCGGGTATAGATTTCCATTAAAAAATTATATGTATACTCTATGCACTTATATTAACATGTTTATAAACTTTTATTGTTAAAATATATGTTTTAGGAAAATAAAAAATTCTAAAATAATCAATTTTTTTAATTATCCATAATTTATAATAATAAATTTTCATAATAAAATTTTATAACCATGTTAATATAATAGTGTAGAATATAAATATATTTTTTTAAATTTTTTAATGTGAATTTATACCCAAAATAATTAATAATTAGGTGTAACACTGAACGTAACATCACAGGGATCCAGACTGCCATTTCAAAGACAATATTTAAAAAATAGACACCAAATTAAATACCTAAATATTTTTTTACTAAGATTATCGATCTCCCTAAAACTTTTTTAATGGAAGGAGTTTCACATTAGGGTGCAATGCTTGTTAAACAAAAAGATGTACATTAATTATTTTAATTATTTATATACCATTTGTCCTTCAAAATCATTAATATATATATTGTTAGTACCCCTCCATGCTGTAAGTGTTTGGAGAACTGAGTCCTTAACGGATCTCAGAGGCCTACTCCTGTATATATATCAATGGGTGAAAACCCTGAGGGTACAATGGTAACTGTACATGTATAAATAATATAATGCTAACATCCTCCCTCAGTCGCAGCTAGAGGTGAGCGAATAGCAAGACTGGAACGAAAAGAAGTAAAAAGAGGAGTAGGTAAGCCTTTTGTGAAAATGTCCGCATACTGATGTGCGGAAGGGACATGAAGAACTCGGACCTGGCCTAGGGCGACCTTCTCTCTGACGAAATGGATGTCAATTTCGATATGCTTCGTCCGCTGGTGCTGAACTGGGTTCGACGACAGGTAAACAGCGGAGACATTGTCGCAGTAGACCAGTGTAGCCGATCGAAGGGGAACCCGGAGTTCGCAGAGAAGGTTGCGGAGCCAGCAGGTCTCAGCGACGGCGTTGGCAACACCACGATACTCAGCCTCGGCACTCGAGCGGGAGATGGTGGCCTGACGCTTGGAGGACCACGAGACCAGATTGTCGCCCAGGTATACTGCGAAACCAGATGTAGAGCGTCGAGTTTCAGGACAACCCGCCCAGTCAGCGTCAGAATAGGCGGTGAGGGAGTCAAACCTGCTGCGAGCGAGATGTAAACCCATGTCAAAGGTGCCCTTGATGTACCGAATTATCCTCTTGAGCGCCTGAAGATGGTGCTCGCGGGGATCATGCATGTATAAGCAGATCTGCTGTACGGCGAAGGCAATGTCCGGTCTGGTGAATGTCAAATACTGGAGAGCACCGGCCAGACTGCGGTAGGCTGTAGGATCCTCAACCTTAGGACTGGAGGCAGCGTCGAGCTTGGACTTGCAGTCGACAGGGGTGGTGGCGGGTTTGCAAGACGTCATGCCGGCTTTGTCGACGATCTCAAGAGCGTACTTCTGCTGATGAAGGAACAGGGTAGTAGGAGTGCGTGACACAGAGACCCCAAGGAAGTAGCTCAGGGAACCGAGATCAGTCATGGCGAACTCTGATCGCAGCAGGGCCATCAGCCTAGACAGGAGCGATGTAGAGGAAGCGGTGAGCACGATGTCATCAACGTACAGGAGAAGATAGGCGGTGTCAAACCCTGAGTGGAACACAAAAAGGGAGTGATCAGACTGACTGCCCTGAAATCCAATGCCAGTGAGGTACGTGGCGAACCGCTGATACCAGGCGCGAGGCGCCTGTTTCAACCCATAGAGAGACTTCCGGAGAAGGCAGACGTGAGATGGGCGGGTGCGATCATAGAAGCCTGGCGGCTGATGCATATACACAGTCTCCTGAAGGTTGCCGTGAAGGAAGGCATTCTTGACGTCAAGCTGATGGATAGGCCAATCCTTAGTAAGGGCGATGCTCAGAACTGTGCGGATGGTAGCCGGTTTGACGACCGGGCTGAAAGTCTCATCACAGTCAACCCCAACCTCCTGCGACTTGCCGTTGACCACTAGTTGAGCCTTGTGTCGCTCTAGAGTTCCGTCTGACCTGTACTTATGCTTGAACAACCACATGCAGTTAATGATATTAGTGTCCCGAGGCCTTGGAACGAGGTCCCACGTGCCGTTTTTAATAAGAGCACTAAACTCATCCATCATGGCGGCTTGCCAGTTCGGGTCCTGTAAGGCCTTGTGGGGTGATTTGGGGAGAGGAGATATGTCGGGAGACGGTGTGAGAATGTTGTATTTGGGGTTAGGTTTGAAGATTCCGGACTGCGACCGGGTCTTCATGGAATGGGCGGGGGGTGCAAGCGGAGGTTGGTGGTTAAGTGGGGTTGCCTGCTGAGGGGGAAAGAGGGGGGCGGAGGGGGGGGGGTGTGGCGGGGGTGCGGCGGGCGCTGCCAGGGGGGGTGTACCCGCCGCAAGGGGTGCTGCAGGATGGGCGGGGGGGGGGGGGGGGGGGTGCGGCGGGGGTGCGGCGGCCGCTGCCAGGGGAGGGGTACCCGCCGCATGTGTTGCGGCACCCGCCGCCAATCGATTTGGGTGGGGGTTTTGGGCGGGGGGTTGGTTCCGGATGATGCTTGTTGAAATAGGTGGCGTAGGAGGGGTGGGAATTCGTCAGAATTGGGTGGTGTGGGTGGGTTGGGGACAACAGGGGTGGGTGGTGTGGCGAAGGGGAAGGTCTGTTCGTCGAAAATCACATGGCGCGAAGTGACAACCCGATTGGTATCCAAGCGAAGACAACGGTAGCCTCGATGGTGTGGGGAGATGCCCAAGAAGACACATTTAGTGGATCGTGGGGATAGCTTGTGAGGGGCGGTGGCACTCATGTTGGGAAAACAGAGACATCCAAACACTCTAATGTGATCGTAATAGGGGTAGCGCTTGTAGAGTGCCAAGGTTGGGATGGAGTTGCCAATGGCTTTGGATGGAAGTATATTGTGGAGATAGGTGACCATGTGAAGCGCCTCAACCCAAAAGGGGAGGGGAAGAGAGGCGTGATGTAGGAGGGTTCTAGTTTTGTCATTGAGGGTGCAGAGAATACGTTCCGTTTTGCCATTTTGTGGAGAGGTTTGAGGACAAGAGAAGCGGAGGGCTATCCCCTGTTGTTGACAAAAGGAGCGGACGACAGTGTTGTCAAACTCGCCTCCCATGTCGCAGTGAATAGCCTTGACAGGCAAATTGAATTGAGTGCGGACAAATGTGTGAAAGTTTACAATATGACTTTGTGTTTCCGATTTGTGGCGTAGGGGAAAAACCCAAACAAAATTGGTGAAATCATCAAGGACAACCAAATAGTATCGAAAACCACTAGCACTCGGAATAGGAGATGTCCACAAGTCACAATGTATAATATCAAATGGTGCAAATGTATGGGAATGAGAGAGACTAAAGGGTAGTCTTTTGCTCTTGGTAGTTTGACATGAAGAACAAACGGCGGAGGCCTTATGACAAGAAATAAAACGGTTTGAACGGAGAGTGTCCAGGACATGATCGCCAGGGTGTCCTAGACGAGCATGCCAAACGTCCGAACGGAGGGTGATGTTGACAGAGGAGGCGGCGAGAGGTGTCTGACTGGCTGCGGTGGTTACTGGGTATAGGTCTCCTGAGCTATTGCACCACATTACTGGGGTGCCCTTACGTAAATCCGTCACAAGAAAACCAAACGGGTCAAATTGAATCGCCACGTGATTATCGATGGTGAATTGGCGAACGGAGATAAGGTTTTTGACAATGGCAGGGGCAAGGAGCACATTGTTGAGTTTCAAAGGACAGTCAGAGGGTAGGGTAGCAGGGCCCGAACCAACAATTGGAATACGATTTCCGTTCCCGACATAAACCGAAGGCAAAGTGGTAGAATTAAAAACAGTTTGTAGGTTACCTGGATTGTTCGTCATGTGAGAAGAGGCCCCGGTATCCATATACCAATTTCCGTCCGGCTGCCGAAGACCCAAAGGGGTCGTGGGTTGCGACAACGACGCCGCTGGTTGTGTTGTAGACAGCGCCTGCGGTGGAGGGTTGGGAACCGGGTAGCAGTAGGGTTGTTGCAGGTAGGGTAGCGGGTAGCCGGCCCAGGGCTGAGGCCAGTACGACGAAGGGCTAGGCCGGGTGTCCTCCCTGGATTGCAAGGCTATTTCGTCGGTAGACATCGAGAAGAGGTGGGAGATTGCGGCGGAAGGGAGAAAGAAGGAACAAGGGGGCGGCGGCGGCGGTGACGGCGGCAGGAGGGGGAGGTGGCGGCAGCAGGGGGCGGCGGCGGCGGCTAGGGATCGCGGCGGCGGCTAGGGCGTGGCTAGCGGCGGCGGCTAGGGATTGCGGCGGCGGCGGCTTAGGGCTGCGACGACGTAGTGGATCGTTAGATGTGAAACAAAATTAGGGTTTCACACAAAAGCCTGATACCATGTAAGTGTTTGGAGAACTGAGTCCTTAACGGATCTCAGAGGCCTACTCCTGTATATATATCAATGGGTGAAAACCCTGAGGGTACAATGGTAACTGTACATGTATAAATAATATAATGCTAACACATGCATATATTTGTAGAATAGCGGAATTGATGTAAAGTCCCCTTTGAGGGTTTCCATTCATTGATAATCATTTATATAGGTTACAAAGGTATTGAGCCTTTTGGGCCTTTGGGCCCACTATACAATATAAGACCTATGTAATTTATCAAACCCCCGCAGTCGAAACTGGAGGAGTCCGTACAGTGAGACTGTACCGAAAATCAATGAATAACTGCCGAGGCAAACCCTTGGTGAATATATCAGCGTACTGATAGGAGGACGAGACATGTAGAACGCGGACATGTAATGGCAACCTTGTCTCGGACGAAGTGGAGATCGAGCTCAATGTGCTTCGTGCGTTGATGCTGGACTGGGTTGCTAGCCAGATAGACGGCGGAGACGTTGTCAGTGTAGACCAGAGTGGCCTTCTGAAGAGGGCAACAGAGCTCAAGAAGGAGATTGCGGAGCCAAGAGCACTCGGAGACAACGTTGGCAACACCCCTGTATTCGGCCCCAGCGCTAGAGCGAGACACGACAGACTGACGCTTGGCTGACCACGAAACAAGGGTGTCGTTGAGGAAGACACAGTAACCAGACGTGGAGCGACGTGTGTCAGGACACCCACCCCAATCCGTATCAGTGTAAGCAACAAGGTCAAGCTTAGAGGAAGGGGTGATCGTAGTGCCGAGCTCGAGGGTGCCGCTGATGTACCGAATGATCCGCTTCAAGGCCTGAAAGTGGGGTTCTCTGGGTGCATGCATGAACAAGCAGACCTGCTGAACGGCATAACTGATATCAGGCCTGGTGAAGGTGAGATACTAAAGAGCACCAGCGAGGCTCCTGTACAATGTGAGATCATCAACCAAAGGACCAGAATGAGCACTGAGCTTGTTGGATGTATCGACAGGGGTGGCGACAGGATTGCAGTTGACCATCTTAGCCCGAGCAACAATCTCAGCAGCATAATTACTCTGTGAGAGAAACAGACCAGACGCATGACGCTGAATAGCAACTCCCAAGAAGTAAGACAACTGACCCAGATCAGACATGGCGAACTCCGCACTCAATTGCGAAATAATGGACGTCCGAAGAGCATCAGAAGAGGTGGTGAGGATGATGTCGTCGACATATAGTAACAGGAAGGCCATGTCAGAGCCTCGGCGATAGATAAACAGAGACGTATCCGAACAGCTACCAATGAAACCCAAGCGTAGCAGATGCGAAGCAAAGCGCTGGAACCAAGCCCGTGGAGCCTGTTTCAGACCATACAGAGAGCGCTTCAGGAGACAGACGTGCTTGGGACGATCAGCATCAGCAAACCCCGGTCGCTGAAACATGTAGACTGTCTCATTCAGATGGCCATGCAGAAAAGCGTTCTTGACATCCAACTGATGAATGGCCTAGTTGCGCGACAATGCTAAACTCAAGACCACTTGAATAGTGGCAGGCTTGACCACGGGGCTGAATGTCTCATCACAATCAATACCGGCCTCCTGAGATCGACCGTTGACCACAAGGCGGGCTTTGTAGCGCACCAACGTCCCATCAGAGCGGAACTTGTGATGGAAGAGTCACATACATCGGATGACGTTGGCCTTAGGAGGGCGAGGGACAAGAACCCAAGTACCATTCTTCGTAAGGGCCCTGTATTCGTCGAGCATAGCCGCCTGCCAATTCGGGTCGAGGAGGGCTGTTTTGTGGGAGGTGGGAATGGGGGAAAGGGAGGTCGGGGTAGAGGCAGGGGGTGAGTGAGAGTCGGGAAGGACGGAGGCAGGGGAGGTGGAGGCGGTGGGGAATGTTGCGAGCGCAGCAAGCCCGTAGCTTGTTGCATGGCCGCGGCCGCGGCATGATGCTGCGGCCGCCGCCAGTAGGGTGGGCGAGAGGATGTTTGTGAGGCTTTGATGGGTTGCGGCCTGGGGAGGGGTGGGCATGTCGGATGAATGGTTTTGGAAGGCGGGGCGATGTGTGGTGTTCATGGAGACGATCTGATAGGGTCGGAAGACACCGGAGACGCTGCGGGTGTGTGGTCTGGTGGTAGGGAGTGGTGATGATGGTGGAGGGGGAGAGGCAGGAGCACCGGGAGAGCCTTGGGGAAGAAGAAAGTGAGGGAAGGAAGACTCAGACTCTGACTGAGACACAGGAGGTGTGGAAGAGGGGAGAGGAGGAGAAGAAAAGAGAAAGCGAGACTCATCAAACGTGACATGACGTGACACAATAAGCTTATAGGTCTTGACATCGAGGCAAAGGTGATGATCAGACGGATAGCCTAGGAAGACACATGGAGTGGAGCGCGGGTGAAGCTTGTGTGGGGCTGTGGAGGACTGGTTTGGGAAACACAAGCACCCGAAGGTGCGAAGGTGATCATACCTAGGCATGGTGAAATAAAGTGCCTGAGCTGGTGAGCGATGGTGTAGGGTAGTGGATGGGAGAATGTTTAGGAGATAACATGTGGTGGATAAGGCATGAGGCCAATAGGGAAGGGGAATAGATGCATGGAAGAGGAGACAACGCATCATGTTGGTAATGATTTTGATGATTCGTTCAGCCTTGCCATTCTGCTGAGAAGTATAGGGGCAAGACAAGCGATAGGAGATCCCATTTGTGGCAAAGAAAGAGTGAAAGTCTTTGTTGTCAAATTCACGGCCATTGTCACATTGGAAACATTTGATGGATGTGTGAAACTGTGTTTTGATGTAGGCATGGAATTTGGCAAAGACAGGAAACACCTGGGACTTGAAATGCAACGGGAAGACCCATAAGTAATGAATGTAATCATCAAGAAACAAGAGGTAGTACTTGTGACCCTCCTTGTTAGGCACATGAGAGGTTCAAATGTCACTATGAATGATATCAAAGGGAGCAAGGGTAGAGATCAAAGACCGTTGGAACGGCAGTCTGACATGTTTTCCTAGTTGGCAGGAAGAGCATAAACCAGAGCGTGGGTCTTTAGTACAGATGAAAAGACTCTGAGAACGGGGGACATCTAGAACGGCAGCACTGGGATGGCCCAGGCGTGCATGCGACATGCTGGACGACGATGCTGAGAGGGCGACCGGGCACGACTGACTGGACGGAGGAGGTGGGGTGACAGGGTAGAGCTCCCCGGTGTTATTACATCTCATGCGAGTAACCCCCGTAGTAAGATCGTTCACAGAGAAATCATAGGGATCAAACGCAAGGGAAACATTGTTATCAGTGGTAACCGACGGACAGAGATAAGGTTTTTGACAATCTTTGGGGCAATGAGGACATTGTTGAGGTGTAGTGGGTGGGTTGGGGTCTGTAATTTGGCGTGGCCAATCCCCGAAGTAGCAAGACGACTACCATTTTCGACGATAATAGAGTGTGCAGGACCCTTAAAAGAAATAGATGAGAGGTTACCTGAGAAGTTCGTCATGTGGGAGGTGGCACCAGTGTCCATGTACCAAGAAGAGTCTGAAGATGTCGGCTACGTAGAGGAGATGGCGTGATGCAGAGCTGGCGGAACATAGCCTGGATCAGGCGATGTCAGATAGGCCTGAGTACCGGCATGTCGATGGGTAGGATATCCAGAGTATCGGTGCATTTTTTTTAGTCACCTAACTTAATAAATAATTAAGTCAGGGCCTGAGACGAAAATAAGAAAAACACAAGGGATGGTTTTATAATATCTTTAAAAGAGATTAAAATTCTCTCCTTTCTTCTTGTTGGAAGGCGTATAGAAGAGACAGGGAGGCCGGATGTGTGTAGCCGGAGAGATGACAGATGTGACGGGTGAGGCAGGGAGGCCGGAAGGAGTCCGATGCGGCCGGATCTGGGCTAGTGGTGGCCAGGGTGGTCGGATTTGGGGAGATCGGCGACGGGCTCTCGGATTTGGGGAGATCGGCGTGAGATCGGCGAGGGGGAAGCACTGTTGGTGGCGGCTGGGTGTGGTGGAGCTCGGATTTGGGCTAAGGGTGGCCGGATCTAGGCTTGTGGTGGCCGATGGTAGGCTAGATGAGAGCGAGAGCAAGAGTAGCGAGGAAGGGGAAGGCAAGAGCGAGGCCGGCGACGGGTGTATGTGAGATGACCGACGGAAAAGGGAAAGAGACGGGGGAGGCGAGATGATCAAATTAGGGTTCCATAAGGAAGAAAATGATGTGATACCATGTAGAATAGCGGAATTGATGTAAAATCCCCTTTGAGGGTTTCCATTCATTGATAATCATATATATAGGTTACAAAGATATTGAGTCTTTTGGGCCTTTGAGTCCACTATACAATATAAGATCTATGTAATCTATCAACATTAAGCAAAACGTGTCATTTTATATTGTGATTCTTATTAAGTAAAAGATATTGTATCATTTTAGGTATTTTCATGCTTACTTTTTAAAATTGCCCTTGTAATTATTAGTAAATTGTAATTAGGTTAGTTATAGTTTTTGATAAAGTGAAAAAATAGAGTAATAAATGCTGGTATATATAATGATATATTTGTTAGTCTTCTTAAAAATGGTGCAAATTGATAAAACGATATTTTTTGCTTAAAAATTAAAATATTGATTAGTTGGCTATGTGCCTCAATTAAATTAATAAAAAAATCTATTTTGAATATATATATATATATATATATTTTAAAAGAAAAAGATCATGTAGGGATATAATGATGGAGTATAGTGATGAAGTGAAGAAGCTTGGAATAGCCCTTCTAGGACTGTTTTCAGAGTCACTTGGTCTCAAACAGGACCACCTTAAGGACTTGGATTGTGCTGAAGGAATGTACCTCAAAGGTCATTACTACCCGGCTTGTCCCGAGCCGGATCGGGCTATCGGCTTCAGTGGCCATTACGACAGCAGCTTTTTCACTATCCTGCTTCAAGACGACTCCGGTGGACTCCAGCTTCTCCATGACAACCGTTGGGTTGATGTTCATCCTGTCCCTGGTTCGCTGGTCGTCGTCAATGGTGAAATGCTTCAAGTAATTTATTGATGTTATTATAACTTATGTTCTAATCTTTAGAGTCCATATCTGATATGACTTGAGAAACCCGACCGACGTATCCAAACCGAGACCCAATCCGGCCCGAGCCATTCCCAATCCGAACAAGGCCTGACTTATCCTTGTAATCGCTATAATTTTCTCATTTTAAAATACAATAACATGAATTAAGTATATATTGAGACTTAATATGACTACATAAATAAAGTTTAATTAGTCAATAGTTAAGATAAAAAAATGATTATTTTATAATAAAGTTAAATGTGGCCCAACCTACTTGATTCAACCCAAAATTCATTTTGACCCGAACTTATCCAACTCGAGCAAAACACATAATATGCCCCACATTGACCGAACTCAAATGGATATTAACTGAACGTGTTCCGATCCATGTACCCTATTGCCATCTCTGCCCTTGTAGCTAAGAACATGAAATTTTCACTGAAAATTAAATGATCATCTTCATTTTATATATGTGTGCAGCTGATTACCAATGATGAGTTCAAGAGCCGGTTCCACAGAGTTCTTGCCCAAGGAGTTGGTCCGAGGATCTCGATGGCTTGCTTCTTTAGGACCCACTTTCAGGCGACGGACAAGTCTCGGCTCTACGGACCGATCAAGGAGCTGCTATCAGAGGACAACCCACCAATCTATAGGGAAACCACCATTACTGAGTATTTGGGGTATTTCTACGACAAAGGGTTGGATGGCACCTCTGCATTGCCTCGTTTCAAGCTCTAACCAAGTTTGTTAAAAAAATCAAATCAAATCAACTATATTGTTTGATGGTTTATTGTGATCCCATGATCTAGGGCTGTTATATGAACTGAACAGCTCGAGCTCGACTCGAAAAAGCTCAACTTGAGGTCATTCACTTATTTAAATAAGCCAAGCTTGAACAGAATTTTAAGCTCGGTTGAAAGCTGAGAAGCGCTTGAACAATTGTTCTAAGTGCCTAGGAGGAAACCTCCATTGATGTATTTCGGAAGAACAGAGAAAGAATAAGAGAGGAGGAAGAAGAGGTTGTTGTAACAGATTTTCTGATTGTTCCAACTTGTTCTTTCAATTGTCTGTAATCGGGTATTTATACACAATTGAAGCAATTTACCAAAATACCCTCATATACTTCCTATATTCCCCCTCAAGCTGATCTTGATGAGTGAACCAAGCACAGTTTGGATGTAAAGGCCCGGATTTTTAAATCCTAATTCTCGGAAAAAGAAATTAAATATGAATTTAAATCGGGTTAACTAAAATCTCTTGAAATGAGTTTCGACATTGTTTAGTTGAAAATTTAAAATATGCTTTATTCCGCTTCCATATGCGAAGATTTAAAATAATATTTGGAGTTTCTTATTAAATTCGGAATTGGAAATTTGAAATCTTTTGAGTTGGGTCGAATAAGGTCGAGAGCGGGTTTCGAGATATTTATTCGGGTATACAAAATATCTTTTAGGGGACATTTTATATTCTATTTATTTTCTCTTTTCTTTTCTTCTCTCTCTCGTTGTTCTCAGAACCCCTCTGCCTCAATTGCAATTCCCAGCTCATGCCTCATGTGGTCCTCACTCTCAACCTCCTCCTTATCTGTAATCGCCAGAAGAAACACACTCCTCATCCTCACCTCTCAATTCTGTTCTTTTGAAACACTAATCTGTAACCACCACTCCACCAATCACCACCGCCCTCGCTGTTTCACCAAGCCACCATCCTACCGCCCAACGCTTCTCTGTCTTCCGAGAGCGGTCCCGAGCAACTAAGCCCAGCAGTCATCCTCCTCTGTCTCGTGAAGCCAACACCGAGCCTTCAAGCCACTTTTCCTCGAGTTCTCGCAGCCGGATCCGTCCCCGAGAGCACCTCTGAGCGCCGCCGAGAATCACCTGAGCACCTCCCTAAGCGCAGCTCCGAGCACCCCCCCTTGAGTCCTGTTCCCGTGAGCAAACCCGTGCACCCTCGACTTCTTTCCTCTCCCTCCTTGGTCAGCAGCAGCAGTACCTTCTCCCGCTCCTTTCCCGACGCCGACGAGCCGGAGCCAGCTGCTGCAGCCCCGTCGCTCTCCTTCTCAGTTTCCGCATTGGGCTCGGTAAGGCCTTGTTCTTGCTCACTCCACCTCCTTTCGTCTCCAAACTAAATAAAGGTCCACCTTTCCTCACTTATCTCTCTCCCAGGCCAAGATCTCTTCGAAATCGAACTCCGACGGCCACAAATCAAGCCCCGATGAACGGTTCCGGCGAGTGCCTCGGATTCTCGGTAACCTCTCTTTTCTCCCTCTCCTTCACTTACGCTTTGCTCTATTTGGGTTGGGTGTGGTCGGAATTCCAAGTCGGTCGGGTGAGGAGTCGCCGGCGAGGAGCTCTTCTTCCTCTTTTTCTTCCTCCGTTTTTCCTTCCTTCTGTCACTGAGAGCTCTGTTCTTCGTTTTGTTGAAGACAGGTGAGACTTGGGCCTAATCTCCGGGTTGGGACTTCGGGTAGGGGAAGGATCCGGGTCGGTTTCCTTTGTGTTCCGGGTTGGGCCTTTCCATTCCGGGTTGTGGGCTTGAGCATGGACCTTTCTTTCCTTCTTTCATTGGGCTTTTGGGTGTTTTAAATTCAGATTTTGTTGAGTATGTATTATTTATGTAACGTGGTTATGTCAGTATATAGTTCATATAAATTGTATTTTCTAGATTGTTATTATTAAGATATTATTCTGTTTTTGTGATAAAATATTCTCTGGAAATTATTGATATATTATAAATTATTTTAACGGTGATATTATTTGGAATATTTAATTTATGATGTTTTAATATGTGATTCGGAATTTTTAAAGTGATTTATTGAGGTTAATTGAGAAGGTAATTTATTTAATATGTTTTATAAAAGGGGACTATAAAGATGGATTTATTTTACTGTTTATTTTAGATAAATGTTGTTGTTAAATTATTTAGAAAAGGTTTTAAGTCGTCCGCAAATGATTCTTAAAGGATTTGATGTGTGGAAACCGAAATGCCGGAATTAATTCTATAACATGATTTTGAGAGATTGGTTTCAGGTTTAAATGTTAATTGTTGGGATTCTTTGTCTTGGTTTAATGAGATTGATTTTGAGAATGAAATTAGAAGAACGATTTTGGTTGATGTGATCATATTGAAAAGGTTTTGGAAAACGGTTTCACTATCGGTTGGTTTTGAATATGTTGAGAACTTGGGTTTCGTGCGTATGAATGTTGGGTCGGTGGCTTATGGAAATGGCTTGATGATAGGTGTGTATTGCTTTTGGATTGCTTTGGACTTGCATTGGGCCCTTGCTTGTATTATCCTGCTGTTCTGCATCTTCAAGTAAGTTCCCTAGGGGGCTTACTCAGGTTGGACATTCATGCCTGTTATTGCATTTTATGTTAGGTGTTGCATATGCATAAAAGCATGCCATGTAGTATCATGTTAGGTTGCACTAATTGAATGAGCATCTGCTTACTTTATGCGTTTGAAACAGAACGGCCGTTATCTGTGATAGTCCTAGAGTCTTTGCTAGGGTCATAGGGTAGCCCAGCCTCATCGAGTACCCTGAGTCAATCGAGTCATGAACTTCCTTATATTATGCCTGCGGGCTTTATTGTGGAGCGGGTTAGGCATGCGTGCCGCCCGATTATGATGGAATGCATTCACGAGCTGGCCAGTCTCCGCCCTATCGGAAGGGGGTGGAGGTAGGAGAGGGATATGCCACTTGGCATTGTCTTGGGCCCTTTACAGTATTTCTGCACATTATTATGAACTAGGAGCATGCTAGTGTGTTTGACTTTCGTACTGCATTAGAGCATCTTTATTAGGTATAGCACATACTATGTGGCCTCAGCGAGGACTGCCGGTCCCGCATGAGTGGCTCGATCTGACTCCTTTCCCCGTTCTTTTTTTTAAGGTATTTTCTGCAGATTTTGAGTGCTCGATGTCTATATGACGGGGTTCCCTTTTTGCGAATCGAAGAACCTAGCTAATTCACTAACTCGTTATAAATGGTAATCACCCACTTATGATTTGGTTTTGACCCGACTATGTCGTGGCACATTGTATCTTAATTTTGTTTCCACCTTACTTCCGTGTGAATTGATTTTCGCGTCATAGCTCCTAGGACAGATTAAGGGTACCCAACGGCCCTTCGAGGTTTTTAGGGTTTGAAATCCCTCTTTCTACTAATCTTAAAATGAGTTGAAACCTCGACCCGTACCTGGATTGCAAGATCCGAACAAGGGGTTTTATCCCTTGAAACGTAACCCGGAAATTATAATTCTGGGCCGTTACATTGGAAGCTAATAAGGAGTGTTGATCGGCTCCTAAAGGTTTGGTTAGGATATCAGCAAGCTGCAAGCCTGTGCGAATATGTGAAGGAAGTAGGAACCCATCAGTGAGCTTTTCCCGAATGTAGTGACAATCTAGGTGAAGGTGTTTGGTCCGTTCATAGAAGACCGGGTTCTCCGCTATGTGAATTGCGGCTTTGTTGTCGCAATGAAGCACAATTGGTTTGGGGGCTGAGATTTTGAAGTCCTCCAATATCGAATCAAGCCACACCAATTCGTTTGCAGTTTTAGACATGCTACGGTATTCGGCCTCTATTGATGATTTGGAGACGGTGATTTGCTTTTTCGTTTTCCACGAAACCAGAGCCTTGCCTAGAAAATTGCAGAAGCCCGTTAGTGATCTTCCTGTAAACAAGCAGTTTCCCCAATCCGAATCACAGAAGGCATCAAGGCGGATGAAATTCTCAGTTGGGTATAACAAACCCAGGTTGAAAGTGCCCTTTAGATACCTTACAACGTGCAGTGCTGCTTACCAATGGGGAAGTCGAGGATCTCCCATGAATTGACTGAGGTGCTGCACGACGTAGGAGATGTCCGGGCGTGTCATGTTCAGGTATAGGAGACGACCCACCAAACGTCTATACTTCTCAGGTTCATCCAGGAAAGAGCCCTCATTGATTGTATGTTTGAGACCACGAGGAAGAGGAAAAGAAGCCGACTTGCAGTCTTCCATTTGAGTGTCTTGTAGTATGTCTAAAACATACTTCCTCTGGTTTAGCAATGTACCATGATCAGTCCTGGAAACCTCTAATCCCAAGAAGTATCTCACTTCACCCAGGTCCTTGATAGTGAATTGCGTATGCAAGCAGTGGCAGATCCAGAAATTTTTGTAAGGGGGGGCTGAATTTTTTTTCCAATAAATGACGGTTTAAAATGCTCGAGTCTAAAAGTTATTCCTATATACACCGTTGACGTACACCTTCAGTACTGCTTATTTGTTAAATGGCGCTAAAAACGACACTATATTGTTTTGCGGATTCATGAACCTACATCACCAACAGTAATGTAAGTAGACCCGAGCAAACGACACTATGTTGTATCTACTTCGATCCGAAAAAAGTAGTTGTTTGGTAATGAACAAGCTGCTTGATGTGTTGTCTACTTAGAACAAAAAAAAACGACATTTGTTGAATTTTAATTAATACTCTATACCTCCGTTCGGCAAAACTTGTCGTTTACTATTCACGTACGCTTTTTTAGAATGATAAAAACTATATAAAATATTCATTTTAAAAAAAATATTTTTAACAAGTTTGTACTTATTAATAATAACTACGAAATTTTAAAATACTAACCCACGTTTTATCTGTTGCATCTTTTTTAAAAAAAAACCACCCGTTGCATTTTTTTTTTAAACAGTAACCCCGTTTTATATGTTGCATCTATTTTTTTTTAAATGTTGCATCTGTTTTTTTTAAAAACACCAACCCATTTTTTCCTTATAATCAATATAATAACTAATACAATATAACCTCCGTTTGCCAAAACTTGTCGTTTACTATTCACGTACGCTTTTTTAGAATGATAAAAACTATATAAAATATTCTTTATTTATTTATTTTTAACAATTTCGTAGTTATTATTAATAAGTACAAACTTGTTAAAAATATTTTTTTTTAAAAGAATATTTTATATAGTTTTTATCATTCTCAAAAAGCGTACGTGAATAGTAAACGACAAGTTTTGGCAAACGGAGGTTATATTGTATTAGTTATTATAAGTATTGATTATAAGGAAAAAATGGGTTGGTGTTTTTAAAAAAAACAGATGCAACATTTAAAAAAAAAATAGATGCAACATATAAAACGGGGTTACTGTTTAAAAAAAAAAAATGCAACGGGTGGTTTTTTTAAAAAAAAGATGCAACAGATAAAACGTGGGTTAGTATTTAAAAAAAGGGTTAATTGCGCTAAATATCCCGACCTTTATGGATAGTTGCTTTTAATATCCCGACCTTCTAAGATTTCGCAAAATATCCTGAACTTTGATGTTAGTTGCGCTCTCTACCCTAGATAAGTTTTTTTAATTAAAAAAGTACACAAATAATGGAAAAATTACACAAAATCACCCATATTAATAAAATATTTTTAATGAACCCCTAATATATTTAAAACTGAAAAAATCGCAAATCTCCCCCCCCCCCCCACAAAAAAATCATTTGTAATAGACAACATCTACTCCTTTAAATAATTAATATTTCTTAATAACATATGTTATAAGAAATCTAAATTTATATAGATTTTTACATCTATTCTCTATATATTATTAGTATTTTTTTTCTTTTTGGTCCGTGTTATTTTGCATACTAAAACTAATACATACCATGTTATATAGTATCTGGTGATTGCATCTTAAGAAAATATGTCCTATCAAATTTCCATGGCATTAAAAAAATCTATAGGTATTAAGAAATGCTACCTATACTAGATGAAACATAATACTTTTACAAAAATAAAATAAAATATATTTTTAAAAAATAAATAGTAAAATATATGATAATTGTTTATAATTAATAAAGATATGATAAACATATATTAAAAATAGAAGAAATTGGATATATACTCATGGAAACTTGATTAATTGGCCATATAATATGGTACTTACATATTAATCTTACGTAAAATATATCTATGGCTTTATAAAAAAAATATTTTTAAGGAATAGAAGATATGATAAGACATAAATTTATTTTTAAGTAATTGATCTTATTTTAATTTTTTTTAGAGCATGCATTATAAATTTCTTTTTTATTTTGATTAAAATGGGGGATTATTGAATTTTTTTATAATTATGGGAGCTTTTGTGTAATTTTCAAATTATGTTAGTGATTTTAGTAATTTAAGAAACTCATCCAGGGTAGAGAGCGCAACTAACACCAAAGTTTAGGATATTTCTCGAAATCTTACAAGGTCGGGATATTAAGCGCTACTATATACAAAGGTCGGGATATTTAGTGCAATTAACCCTTAAAAAAAAAAAACAAATGCAACACAGCAAAACGGGGGTTAAAAAAAAACACAACATATAAAACAGGGGTTAGTATTTTTTTTTTTAAAAAAAATGCAACACAGGAAAAGGGGGGAAAGAAGTAGGATTCGAACCTAAGACCTCATGCTCCTCACAATAAATTGCCTACTGTCCTTTCCGCTAAGCCAACGTGTCTTTGTAATAATATTTGACTTCACTTTTATATATTACTAAATTAGCAGAGATATAAAAATATATATATACCACTATTTTGGCCAGCGGGGGGCTTCAGCCATCCCGAGCCCCCCCACAGATCCGCCCCTGTATGCAAGGCATCTTTAAGAGAATAAATTTCTGCTTGATTGTCCCCTGTGATGAGAAGATCATCTACATATACCAGCACTGCAACAATACCTTCAGGAACCAGCTTGATGAAGAGAGAAAAATCATGGCAGGATTTAACAAATCCCTTGCTCAAAAGGAACTTAGAGAGCTCGATGTTCCACTGCCTGGACGCCTATTTTAGGCCATATAATGAGCGCTTTAGCTTGCAAACTTGATCAGTAGCAGCCTTATCAAAGCCATCAGGAACCTTCATAAATACTTCATCTTCAATTAATCCATGAAGGAAAGCATTATTTATGTCAAGTTGGTGGATTGACCAACGTTTGAAGTTGGCAAGAGCAATCAAAACACGTACAATTGTGAACTTTGCAACTGGGCTAAAGGTGTGTTTGAAGTCCTTACCCTTGATCTGAGTGTACCCCTTAGCAACAAGACGAGCTTTGAACCTTTTCACACTCCCATCAGTTGGTCAATGAGCTTTGAACCTTTCGACTCGTTCGAATATAGCTCGAATTCTATGGAATTTCTTAAATTTCCTTTAGGCTAACATGTTATAATCAAATAGAATTACCTAAAGCTCGAAAAAATCTCGGCTCGAGCTCGTTCATTTTTTAAACAAGTCAAGCTTGAACAAAATAAAAAGCTCGTTTAAAAATTAGGCTCGGCTCGGCTCGAGCTCGTTTAACAAACGAACAAGCTTGAACATGCCAAGCTCGACTCGTTCGGCTCAAATAACACCATGATGACATTATTAATTATATATCATATATGTTTTGTTAGACAATTTGATGTCTATTAATTATATGAAATATTTTAAAAGTAACAATTCTATTATATGATTAATTTTAAATGAATTGTATTATTTGCGATTGAATTAAGTAATGCTCGCTGACTTGGTTAGGATTTGCTGCAGATAACTCTTTGTTAGGATTGAATTATGGTATATATGACTTGTACATGAAAGATCAAAAAAGAGTCGAGAGTTAGGATTGGAGTTGTAGCGACCTTTTTTAGGCCTCAACCCAGTGTTTTTACTGTAGCGTGATATAAAGAGAATCAATGTAAGTTCTACTTGCTGAGAATCCGAAAAGAAAAGGAAATATAAATAATATAAAATTGAGATAGGTGTGGTATAAAGAGAATCACTGCAATCTCTACTTGCTGAGAATTCGAAAAGAAAAGGAAATATAAATAATATAAAATTCTCCGAAAAGAAAAGGAAATATAAATAATATAAAATTGAGATAGGGGAGGTATAAAGAGAATATAAAATCAAAATTCTCCGAAAAGAAAAGAAAATAGAGCAATAGCAGTGTGTTGGAGATTGTTTTAGGAAAGCTCTAAATAGAATGAGACTTGGAAGTCAAGTCACACAATCCAAACCAATAGCAGTGTGCAGGCCCCCAATCACGTCCCAACTCTTAGTAGCCCATTTAAAAACTCTCCTTTAAGACCACCTCTTCAAAAACCCTTACAATCAATGTGGGACAAGTGAAGTCTTTTGTTGAAAAAACCCCATTGTAAACATTACCTCCAATATTGCTAATTAGGTAAACACGTAAGAATGGCCTAAAAGCTAAAGTCGGAATCATATATTGTCCTGAATCAGATCTATCTATATATATATAAACTTCGACTCAGTGGTATGGGTGATCGATTGATCGAGTTGTTAACAACAACAACAACAAATCTAGTATCTCCCGCTTAGAGCAGAGTCTGGGGGTTGAGATGTACGCACCCTTACCCCGACTAGGTCGAGAAGGTGTTTCCGAGTGACACATGACCGGACATCAAAGAAAAGAAGAAAACCACACCACAAGAGACTAGATAAAAAAAGTATAAGAACCTGAAAAGAGATTTGGCTAAACTGTGACACGAAACAAATACTATAGCTTTGCAGTCATCCATTCTTTATTTTGGTCCGTTAAGTTTTCCACTTTGTCTCCTTGAGTTCTTGTTATATCTATTACCCTCCGACCCTCCGTCCTATAATACATGTAAAAAGACAATTTGCAAGGACAAAATGAATATTTCAAAAAAAAAAAAATTATAGTGAGATTTTTTATTAAAGACAATTTTCTCCAATAACTACCTGTTGTATTTTATACTCCCTTCCAAAATATACGGGTTGATGCCAGTGGCGGAGTCAGGAATCTTGGCCAGGGGGTGCTAAAAAAATTTCGTAAAATATTTTTTTTGATGTATACTTATTGAGAAGATTTTTTAAAAATATATTGAAAAAACACTAAAATTGTGATTTTGTAAAATGACATTTTTTAATGAAATATGACATTTTTTAAACACAAATATAGAGAGAGAATTTTTAAACACTAAAATTTAAACATAAATATGACATTTTTTTTTATAGAAACAAAAAATATAGAGAGAATTTTTAATGAAATAGTTGATAGAAATAAAAAATATAGAGAGAAATAAAAATGAATTAATGATATAGTAAGACAAATAAAAAGTGAAAGAATTGGAAATTGAACCCAAGACCTTTTGATTATGATTCTCATTCCCTCCTCCCCTTACCACTTGAGTTAGAGAGCACTTGTGTTTTAAATATCCTTTAAAGATATTATATTATCTTAAAAATATTAAATATATGCAAAAACAAATTATTTTTTTTTTGTATTTTTTTTCCGCCAAGGGGGTTCTCGAGCACCCACAAGCACCCCCTGGCTCCGCCCCTGGTTGATGCTTTTCAACATGTTTTTTAAGAAGTGAAAAACTCTATAAAATATTTTAATTAATTAATTTTTTATATAATTTGATACTTATTACTAATAACTATCAAATTATATAAAAGAATTAATTAAAAAAGTAATATTTAATAGAGTTTTTCGCTCCTTAAAAAGCGTGTCGAAAAACAAAGGACCATGTATTTTGGAACGGAGGGAGTATAAAATAGAGAATTGGAAAGAGAAGGAAATCTTCTATAAAAAAATTTATAAACACGTTATATTGATGATTGCAGGCTCAAAATCCGATTCTATTTATTTTTTTTAGTAGCAAATTGTAAGGATTGGGCTGCAGTAAATGTAATTGGGCTTAGGGTGAGTTGGGCCTGAGACCTATAAAAAGCCAATCAGATGTAATGGAAGGGGATGTAATGAATTACGAAGAATTTCCATTCAATCTATCCTCTTTCTAAACTCTAATTCCTCATCCCCATTCACCTTCACTTCACCAGATTCCATCCAAATTAGTCTAGATCAGGTGCAATCCTGACAAATTGGCATCAGAGCTATCTTCCTCGACAATGGCAGAAGGCACGCGCATGAAGACCTTCGAAGATTCAATACGGCAGATCAATCTTCGACTAGACGCGCAGGAGCAGAGATCGGAATTACAATCTGATCAGATTCAGCAGCTATTGCTGAATTTCGGGAAGCAATTCGAAGAACAGCAGCGCTGGAATAGGAGAAACGAAGATCGGTGGACAGAATTCATGGACCAGATGAGGGATATGCGTTCAAGAATCGATGCTATGGCTCTTCCGCGCAACGAGATTGCTTCGCAACCGAACGGACCGCCGGATCCGGCGAACAATGATACGATTGCAGGAGTCTTGGGCCCTGGTCAGAAGGACAGGGAGATTAGGCACTCCATCGACGGTAGCGGTAGTTCTGGAGGTTCGTCAAATCAGAAGTCGGCGAGAACAGGTGAGGGATCGAGTTCTTGGAATTCAGATTCAAGAACGGGAGTGAATCGGTTTCCGAAATTAGATTTTCCAACATTCGATGGTACCGAACCTCGGAGTTGGGCTCGGAAATGCGATAAATACTTTGCGGTGTTCAAGATAGCCGAAGAGCAAAAGGTTGAAATTGCAGCCATGTATGTCACCGATAGGGCCGATGTTTGGTTACAAGGAGTCTTGATACAGAGGCCAAGAACGACATGGCAAGAACTGGTAGAAGCCGCATGTGTCCGCTTTGGGGAGAAGCAAGGAATAGAGGTAATTAAGGAGTTTGAAGAGTCTATAAGGCGATGAATAATACTCTAGAAGGGGGGGAAGAATAGAGTATGGACGATTTTCGCAACAATAGAAATTTAGTGCAACTTGTCAAGACCTTGATATAGGCTATTAGAACATGACAGAGTAAAATCGAATATGACAATGTAAATGCGGAATATAAAAGATGAACACACGAATTGTTAACGAGGTTTGGCACCAACTGGCCTACGTCCCCGCCTAGGATTATCCAATCCGTAGGATTCAAACACTTCTTATTTCACTTCTCTTGAGCCTAGAACTTCCTAGAGAAACTTCCCTTTCTCTACACAAAGCCTCACCGCTTCTATTCTAGCTCTCAACCTTACAAGTGAAATAAAAGCTCACATCACACACTAAGTGTGCTTTGATCGAGTATGAAAACTCTTAAGTGTAAAATGAATGACTTGTACAATAAGTGCTAGTGTTTCTCTCAACTCTTAAACAATGATCACCAACTAGGATTTAGGAGAATGTAAGAGAAACTTGACGAATGCTTTAGGATGCTATGAGTGCTTGAGTACTTGCTTGGTTAGTTGCCATCCTTCTTAGCCTTCGTCTTTTTATAGTCGGAACACTTGTAGAGTTTCTTGGAGGGAAAACCATTTGAATTTCAAATTCTTTCCAAGACATTTGAATTCCTTCCAAAACTGATTCTTTGTGTGCCTTCCAAGATGTTCCTTCGACTTTCTTCATGATCAAGTATGATCAACTATGGATCGATTCTTTCCTTGTATAAAAGGTGAAATCCTGAAAGAACTTCCATAATGTATCTAGTACATAAAGTGGGTTAGATGAGAAACTCATGTATAAATCGATAAAGCCCAAATCACATCTCATAGCCCAATATAAAGCCCATTATAATTTAGGCCCAAAAAGGTTGGCCTCGAATTCTTTCTTGTAAGAGAACAAGTCAGAATAGAGAAATGCATAAGTGATCAAACATTTTAGTCTGGGTTTCAAGACCTTGAAACCCAGCCTTTTGTCTTTCATCATCCTTTAGATCACCTGTACGTTAGTTCACAAGGTCTTACAATCAAGGTGGAGTCTTCAATCTCCCCTTATATGGAAGACAAAACCTGTTATAATATTCATAACATATTTCCAGTAATCATAAGCATATTATAATATAAGCATAAAATGTTTGGATCATCTAAGTTTTAAAACCGACAAGCACTTAACCAACTAGTGCCAAAACGCAGGGCAACCAAAACATTCTCCCCCTTTTTGTCTTCCAACAAAAGGGCAGAGAGGCGAGAATGTCTGAAAACACCAACCAAAACACAACCAGGAGTTTTTAAAAGACGAACAGCAAAAGATGAGTTTTTAGAAAGTAGAGGAAAGACGGTGGGAGATCAAGGCCTTGAGTCAGAATCCCCATCTGCAGCCTTCTTCTTCTTGCTCTTTAGAGCCTTCTTGCCTTTCTTAGCAGAGGATGGCCCAGCAGCAGAGGATGTACCAGGGGCGCCAGGAGCATTAGGATCTTCAGGAGGGGCAATGCCAGCGCCTTCCTCAACCCATTCGCCAAAGGTGGGGTACTGCTTGTTGGGTGGAAGGTATTTCCTTCTGACCTCATCTCTGCACCTCTTCCTCCACCTTGCAAGGGCGTCTCTGGTGACCTTGTCTCGTTCCATCTCTGCAAGCTGTCTCTAACGCTCCACATCCCTGTATTTCTTGACCACACCATATTGCTCGATTGTGAGAATGGTGGGTTCATGATGAGAGGGGCGCAGGATAGGACGTTTCTTCACTTGATTTTCACAGTTGAGGATGACATTCCCTGTCTTCTCACGCACATGATCGAAAGTTTCTTGCTCCATTGGCATGATAGAGCCTGTAGCAGTGTACGTGAGAGCATTGAGAAGCATCATCTGATCAAGCTTGCAGTTGACCATAGAGAGTAGCTCATGAGTCTGGTCCTGGCGAATCACCACATCCGACCACATCCTACTCAGATCAAACCTAAGGTCTTGAATTTCAGTCTCCACAGCAGCCAATCTATCCTCACTCATATTAGGTTCAGCAACCTGTTTTCCCTTCGAGTCTTTCCTCAGAAACCATTGCCCCCTCAGGTTCTTGGCAATCCCCAATCTATCTAGACAACCCTTATCAACAATCCCACTGTAGGTTTGCTTTTCTTCTCCTGATGTGTCGATGTCAAAGGCTTCAAAGATTTTGGGCAAGAGGTTTGCATAGGGTAAGGGCATAGGCCGAGAGGAGGTAGAGACATGGGTCATGTAGTCAAGGATGAGTTTGGGAAAGTCAGGCTCGTATCCGTTCATGATTAAGAAAAGGATCTCGAGAAGATTCTCGGTCAATAATTCTCTGGAATGGATGCGTGGGAAGATACAGCGAGCCAGAATGGTGAAGATGAGCTTGGCTTGAAGGTTTAGGGCAGTGTGAGTGGGTTTGAGGGTGGATGAAGATCCAGGGCCTTGAGATTTTAGGAAGAATTCATCTCGTGCTCGTGAGAGACACTCAAATCGGCTTGGGAATTCTTTTGTGGGAATCTCAGTTGGAAGATCAAGGATGAGGGCAAGGCTTTCTGGAGAGAGGCGAATTCGGGTGTTCTTGACCTTGGATACTAGGGTTAGGGTTCCATTTACCCGATGAACAGTAAGGTTGGCATAAAAGAGTCGGGTGAGTTGGGGATAGGCAAAATTGCCAGGGTTGAGCAAGGTCCAGAAGCAGGTAGATTTGAGGAGGGAAATGCAAGGCAAGGGCATGGTTTGGAGGAGGTTGAAATCGACAGCATCACAGAAGCATAAACGACGGTTGCAAAAGTCCTGTTTCCAGGACTCCTCAACATCTTTAGAGCAAAACCAATTAGGGGAAATGCCAGAAGATACCTGGGGAGGCCGAGCAGGAGCAGAAGTGGCTGGAGCTTTGCCTTTGGATTTCCTGATCAGAGGTGGTGGAGATGGTGAGTTCTTGCTGGAATCCTCGGAATGTTCTTCAGATTCCTCCATTATTTGCTTCCCCTTGTTGGCCGGCATCTTGTACCTCTTAGCAGAAGGTGTTGGAGATGGAGATGCTGATGAGCGCTTCGATCCCACCATTTTTGGTTTCAGAAACAGAGAGGGTTTTTGGAATTCGGAGTGAGAGAGAGAGAATGAACACAGAGAGAGTGAGGGAGGAGTGGATTAGACCGTGAGGAGGGAGAGATTAAAAAGCAAAAAAAATCTGGAAACAGAATCGTCTCCCCATTTTTTCAAATTGGTAAGTACAGATTCATTAACTCACTTGAATAGTAAGTAATGATGATTTGATTTTTCTAAACCCAAAGTGTCACATCCACTTGCAAAAATTAAAGAGATTTGGGATAATTTTGAAATGTGAACCAAAATATATGAAAACCGATTTTTGAAAGGGGTAAATAAAATCAAAAGACACCCTTGTTGAATATCCATAAGATACTAACAGAGTTTGATCCAATATAATTTTATTCGGATGAACATCTCGAAACCTTATGAAATCAAGGCCTTGAGATGTCATTTGAATTATGAACTTTCATGTAGGGAGTAATTACTCCCCCTAAGAAAGTGCTTCCCTATTAAGCATACCCAACTCCAATCTAATAAAATTGAAACGATCTTCAGGGAGAGGTTTAGTAAAAATATCAGCTAACTGAAAATCAGTGGATATGAAGGATATTGATACATCACCTTTCTCCACATGATCTCTTATAAAATGATGTCTCACATCAATGTGCTTGGTTCTCGAGTGCTGCACTGGATTTTTAGTGATGGAAATAGCACTAGTATTATCACACAAAATAGGAATACCTTTAAGATCAATTCCAAGGTCTCTGAGTTGTTTTGCTATCCAAAGAATCTGAGAGCAACATGCACCAGCAGCAATGTACTCATCTTCTGCAGTTGATAAGGCTACTGAATTTTGTTTTTTAGAGTGCCAACTTATCAAGGAGGATCCTAGAAGTTGGCAACAGCCAGAAGTGCTTTTTCTATCAACTTTGTATCCTGCAAAATCTGCATCTGAGTAGCCTTTTAAATGAAAGTTACACTGTTTGGGATACCATAGCCCAAGGTCTTGAGATCCATTTAGATATCTGAAGATTCTTTTCACAGAAATAAGATGAGACTCTTTGGGATTACTTTGGAATCGAGCACACATACAGACACTGAACATTATATCAGGTCTACTAGCAGTAAGGTATAGGAGAGAACCAATCATACCTCTGTACTCTTTTTGGTTTACATTCTTACCATTCTTATCTTGATCAAGGGAGAGAGTGGAGCTCATAGGGGTCTTTGCTACCTTTGATTGTTCCATTTTGTATTTCTTTAATAGATCCCTGGTATATTTCCCTTGATTCAAAAAGATACCCTTACTTGTTTGAAGAACTTGTAAACCAAGGAAGAAGTTTAATTCTCCCGTGAGACTCATTTCGAATTCCCTGCACATAATTTCAGAAAACTCCTTGCAAAGGGAATTGTTAGTAGCACCAAATAATATATCATCTACATATATTTGAACAATCAAAAGATCATTTCCACGAGTCTTGATGAAGAGAGTTTTATCAATCAATCCTCTTTGAAAACCATTTTCAAGAGGGTATTTGGACAATCTTTCATACCAAGCTCTTGGGGCTTGTTTGAGACCATAGAGAGCTTTGTCCAATTTATACACATGATTAGGAAATTCTTCACTTTCAAAACCTGGTGGTTGAGCAACATAAACCTCTTCTTCTAAGAACCCATTTAGGAATGTACATTTGACATCCATTTGAAATAGCTTGATACCCATGAAAGAAGCAAAAGCAAGTAGTATTCGTATAGCTTCTAACCTTGCTACGGGAGCAAATGTCTCCTCGTAGTCTATACCTTCTTCTTGATTTTATCCTTGAGCAACAAGTCTTGCTTTGTTTCGAATGATCTTGCCTGCTTCATCCAGTTTATTCCGAAACACCCATCTAGTTCCTATAACTGATTGGTGTTGTGGCCTTGGTTGAAGAGTCCATACATTGTTCCTTTCAAACTCATTTAGCTCATTTTGCATGGCAGTGATCCAATCCGAGTCCTTGAGTGCTTCAGCTGGGGTTTTTAGTTCTACAAGAGAAACAAAAGCATAGAAGGCACAAAGATTCTTTAATCTAGATCGAGTTTGTACCCCAGATGATGGATATGATATGATATCTTGAGCTGAGTGTGAAAAGGCATGTTTGAATTTTCGTAGCTTTGGACCCTGATTGTTTGAGATAGTAGCAGGTCTCTCTTCAAGTTCTTGAGAGATAATTTGAGTGTTGGATTCTTCAATGACTGAATCCTGATTCTGTAGTCCCTTCTCAAGGTCTTGAGATAGCTCGTTGGTATCTTGGATTTGTTCTTGCATGTTTCTTTCTTGGTCCTGCTTATTTTCAACCTTGTCCTCTTCTTCTCCATCCGAATCATGATGATTTAGATTGAGATCTGCAAAACCTTCACTTAACACACCATTGTTGCTTTCGTCGAATACCACATGGATACTCTCCTCAACAATTTTGGTGTGCTTGTTATAAACTCAATAAGCTTTGCTAATGGTAGAATAACCAAGGAAGATACCTTCATCACTACGTGCATCAAATTTCCCAAGATTATCTTTGCCATTGTTATGAACAAAGCAAGTGCATCCAAAAGGTTTGAAGTAGGAAATGCTAGGCTTTCTTCCTTTGAAAAGTTCATAAGGAGTCTTTTTCAAAATGGGACGAATTAAGCATTGATTCAAAATGTAGTTGGCTGTATTAACAGCCTCATCCCAGTAGATTTTTGGCAAACCATTTTCCAAAAGCATTGTCCTAGACATGTCCTCCAAAGTGCGGTTCTTTCGTTCCACAACTCCGTTTTGTTGAGGAGTTCTAGGTGCTGAAAAGTTGTGTGAAATTCCATATTTAGCACAGAACAGATCAAATTTAAGTTGATCAAACTCTCTACCATGATCACTCCTAATGGAGACAATAGGTATGTTTTTCAAGGTCTGCAACTCTTTGCAAAGTTTAGAAAACTCGAGCAAAGCCTCTGATTTTTCTCTTAAAAAGGAGATCCATGTAAAACGAGAGAAATCATCAATAATAACCAGGATGTATTGTTTACCCTTTGGAGATTTGACACGCATAGGTCCACACAAGTCCATATGCAACAACTCAAGAGGGTGAGAGGAACTTACAACCTTTTTAGGTTTGAAGGAGCTGCGGGTCTGTTTGCCTCTTGTGCATGCATTGCATAGATCTTCTTTCTTGAAGTTTAGATCAGGCAATCCTCTAACAAGATCTCTTATTTTGAGTTTATTGAGGGTGTGCATGTTTACATGACCTAGTCTTCTATGCCATAGGCTAGGGTCTTCTGTCAAGACCTTGAGACACTTGAGTTTTGTACCTGTAATATGATTAGCATTTACAGCATAAGTGTTGTTGTGCCTGTGAGCAGTGAGGATTAGATCATCAGTCTCTTCATTCCTGACTTCACACTTGTATCTGTCAAAGCCAACTTTGTTTCCTTTGTCACACAACTGAGAGACACTTAAGAGGTTATACTTTAATGCATCAACAAGATAAACATCCTTAATGCAACTTTCTGAATTACCAATATTACCAATACCAATAATGTTGCACTTCCCTTTATCACCAAGAGTAATTGTTCCAGTGGTTTGTTCCTTAAGATCTTGAAATAGAGATTTCTTTCCACTCATGTGTCGTGAGCGTCCACTGTCCATTATCCATTTTGGCTCTTTGCTCTTGATGATATCCTGCAATACCAACATCAACCTTTCCAGCTAGACCAATACATAGTTTTAGATTCATAATGAGGATAGACCATGTTGGGTAGTCTTGTCCCTTTAGGAACCCAAACTTGTTTTATCTGTTCATTAAGTCGAACTGGAAATGTATTTCTAATGATGTAGGGATCCTTTCTCCTATATGGACAAGTTTCTCTAACATGCCCTTTCTTACAACAATGGAAGCAAGTAGGTGAACGCCAATAGCCTTTAGCTTTAACAAAAGTGGTACTAGGTTTCTTTGGAAAATTCTTGTTGTATCCAATACCACTTCTATTAATAGAGAGTTGTTGTTCACCCAACATCTTATCAAGATTAGCTTTAGATCTGGTGAATTGAATGAGTGAAGTCTGCTGGTCTTGACACTTATCGGTTAGCTTTGCCTTCTCTTTCTCTAAATCCTCATTACGATTCTTTAGAGAGGAGAGGCTTTGCCTGAGATCAGAATTTTCTGAGCTCAAGGTCTTGACTTTAATGTCAAGGGCCGACCGAGATGTTTCAAGATTTTTCATTTCCAGCGACATATCACTAATACATTTCTGTTGATCTATCAGCTTTTCCTTCAAGGTGTTGATTTCACTATTGTAAGCATCTTCATTAGAAATCATATTTCTTAGGACTTCAGAAAGAACATCGGGAGGACTAGACATTAGATTTCTTACCACTTGTTCAAGGTCTTGAGTCTGTGATCCTTCGTGTTCAGCCATAAGACAGAGATTAGCCTGTTCTTTTTCGGTGTCTGAGTCACATGATGAATCTGAGTCACTCCAGGTTGCAAGCATAGCCTTTTTCTTTTGTTCATATTTCTTGAACTTATTTCTCTTCTTCATAGGGCACTCCTTTACGAGATGATCTCTCTCGCCACACTCAAAACATGTTAGCACTTTTGGCTTCTTTGACATGTTGGGAGACTTGCTTTTGAATCTAGATGAATCAGCATTTTCACGGTTGGAAAATTGTTTTTTCATCTTCAGAATTCGAGCTAATCCCCGTGTGATGAGAGCAAAGGGATCATCTTCGTCGTCTGATTCATCACTCTCAAATTGTGAGTGATCTTTCTTAGCTTTGAGAGCAAGGTTCTTTGCTGTTGAGGGTACTTCTCCGTCTTCCTCGTTTAATATCATCTCATGAGTAATAAGTTTTCCGAGAAGATCATCTAATGGTAGTGTAGAGAGATCTTGAGCTTCCTCAATTGCAGTAACCTTGGGACCCCACTTGGTTTTTGGAAGGCTCCTTAGAACCTTTCGAACCTTTTCTGGGTTGGAGAAGGTTTTTCCAAGTGAGTCGAGGTTGTTTACAATTTGAGTGAATCTCGTAAACATCTCCTTTACTGTCTCATCAGGATTCATTTTGAAAAGTTCGTATTGCCTGAGAAAGATATTAATCTTACTCTCTTTGACTTGACTTGTGCCCTCATAAGTGACTATAAGCTTGTCCCAAATTTCCTTGGAACTTTTGCAAACCGAGACACGATTAAACTCATTAGCATCGAGAGCGCAATATAGTAGATTCATAGCTTTGTAGTTCTTAGCAATGTTCTCAAGATCAGTCTGATCGTAATCAGACTCAGTTTTATCAACTTGCTTTCCATCGACAGTCTTTTTAGGAACGTGTGGTCCATTCTTGACCAGGCCCCATAGCTCAAGGTCTTGATCAATGATGAACATTTGCATCAGTGATCTCCAGTGGACAAAGTTATTGCCACAGAAAAGTGGAGGTCTATTGGTTGACCTTCCTTGAGCAAAACCTCCATCACCTATGGTAGACATGCTGAAAACTCACAAGATTGTTAAATCAAAACATTGAGCCAAGCTCTGATACCAATTGAAGAGTCTATAAGGCGATGAATAATACTCTAGAAGGGGGGGGATGAATAGAGTATGGGCGATTTTCGCAACAATAGAAATTTAGTGCAACTTGTCAAGACCTTGATATAGGCTATCAGAACTTGACAAAGTAAAATCGAATATGACAATGTAAATGCGGAATATAAAAGATGAACACACGAATTGTTAACGAGGTTCGGCACCAACTGGCCTACGTCCCCGCCCAGGATTATCCAATCCGTAGGATTCAAACACTTCTTATTTAACTTCTCTTGAGCCTAGAACTTCCTAGAGAAACTTCCCTTTCTCTACACAAAGCCTCACCGCTTCTATTCTAGCTCTCAACCTTACAAGTGAAATAAAAGCTCACACCACACACTAAGTGTGCTTTGATCGAGTATGAAAACTCTAAGTGTAAAATGAATGACTTGTACAATAAGTGCTAGTGTTTCTCTCAAGTACTCTTAAACAATGATCACCAACTAGGATTTAGGAGAATGTAAGAGAAACTTGACGAATGCTTTAGGATGCTATGAGTGCTTGAGTACTTGCTTGGTTAGTTGCCATCCTTCTTAGCCTTCGTCTTTTTATAGTCGGAACACTTGTAGAGTTTCTTGGAGGGAAAACCGTTTGAATTTCAAATTCTTTCCAAGACATTTGAATTCCTTCCAAAACTGATTCTTTGTGTGCCTTCCAAGATGTTCCTTCGACTTTCTTCATGATCAACTATGGATCGATTCTTTCCTTGTATAAAAGGTGAAATCCTGAAAGCACTTCCATAATGTATCTAGTACATAAAGTGGGTTAGATGAGAAACTCATGTATAAATCGATAAAGCCCAAATCACATCTCATAGCCCAATATAAAGCCCATTATAATTTAGGCCCAAAAAGGTTGGCCTCGAATTCTTTCTTGTAAGAGAACAAGTCAGAATAGAGAAATGCATAAGTGATCAAACATTTTAGTCTGGGTTTCAAGACCTTGAAACCCAGCCTTTTGTCTTTCATCATCCTTTAGATCACCTGTACGTTAGTTCACAAGGTCTTACAATCAAGGTGGAGTCTTCAGAGTTCAACAAGTTGACACAGGGGGACGATCTCGAGGAGTACAACGAGAAATTCGAGGAGGTTCGAGCGTATATACTCTCCGATAATCCGAATCTGCCGGAAGCGTATTTTGTGTCTAGTTATATAAGCGGATTGAAGGAGGAAATTAAATCGTTAGTCAAACTGGGCAAGCCTAGCAACTTGGCCATGGTGTTTGAGCAGGCGAAGTTGCATAACAACGCAGTACAAGCGATTGTGAAACTAAGTAAACCTCCTTGGAAGAGTCAGCCCTTGGGTTCCAATTTGACGCGAAGTAGTGGTATATTGAACCGGAGTGGGACAAGGCCATATGGGGGGTTTAATCCGAGTCTGTCGGATAATAGGAGTGGCAGCAGCAGTTCATCGTCCCAGGTCGTTGAACCCAAATGGAATTCGAGTCAGTGCTATCGTTGGGGTGACAAATACTTCGTGGGTCATAAATGTAAGGCGTCCACATTGCATTGTTTATCGGCAGAAATCAAGGAAGCATCAGAACTCGAACAACCGCAGACTGATTGGGGCATACCAGAAATTGAGAATGATCTTGAATTGGAAGAATCTGAGGTATATGTCCACGCATTGACAATTAGCAATTCAATGAACACCATCCGAATCAAGGCGGAAGCACGGGGTAAAGCAATTACCACTTTGATCGACAGTGGTGCAACACACAATTTTTTGGACCCGAAGATAGCTCAAAAAGCTGGGTTCGAGATCAAAGAGGCACGATTAATGTTTGTTTATACGGTCAATGGGAATATGATGCGAAGTACTCAGATTTGTAGCGGGTTTGAGTGGTCTATTCAGGGCCATAAGTTCAGCTTCGATCTCCGACTCCTTCAAATGGAAGGGTGTGACCTGATTTTGGGGGGCGATTGGATGAGAACCTTTAAAAGGGTGATGTTGGACTATGAAAATGTTCAGTTGTCCTTCATAAAAGAAGGCAAGAAGGTTGTCTTGCAAGGCTTAACGGAGGAGGCAACCTTGCAACCAATGACGGGTGTAGAACTGCATAAGCTTATACGAAAGGGGGAGCCGGTGATAATCACACCAGTGGCTTGACTAAATGCCATAGTAGGGACAGAAGAGAGGTTGCCAACAGAAATTGTAGAGTTATTACAACGTTTTGAGGATGTATTTGCGGAGCCTAAGGGCCTTCCTCCGAGTCGGGGACATGAGCATGCTATTACACTCAAACCCGGAATAGAACCAGTATGTGCGCGGCCCTACAGATACCCTTTCTTTCAGAAGGCAGAGATCGAAAAACACGTGAAAGATATGCTAGAGCAGTCCACAATCAGGCCAAGCCAGAGCCCTTTCGCGTCACCAACGTTGCTAGTGAAAAAGAAAGACGGAACGTGGCGTTTTTGTGTGGATTATAGACAACTGAACAATGCCACGGTGAAGGACAAGTTTCCGATTCCTCATATAGAGGACCTGCTGGATGAGCTCAATGGAGCTACCATGTTTTCAAAGTTGGATTTACACGCCGGATATCACCAGGTACGAACGGCAGAGGAGGACATTCCGAAGACAGCGTTCCACACTCACCACGGGCATTTTGAATTCAAGGTAATGCCCTTCGGCTTAACAAATGCACCGGCGACCTTCCAAGCGATGATGAATGACATTTTTGGGCCTTGTTTACGAAAGTTTATTTTGGTCTTCTTTGACGACATCTTGGTATACAGTAAGACACTTGAAGCACACTGTGAGCATTTTTCATGGGTGTTGCAGAAACTGAGAGAATTCCAGTTGTTTACAAAGTGTTCGAAATGCTTGTTTGCCCAACCACAAGTGGAGTACTTAGGCCACGTGATTTCTGCACAAGGAGTGGCTACAGATCCGGCGAAAATAGAAGCAATGACGGCCTGGCGAACACCAACGTCATTGAAAGCATTGAGAGGGTTACCATTGACAAATTTGTTGAAGAAGGAGGCTTTTAAATGGTCAGATGAAGCGGAGACGGCATTTCAGAGATTGAAGGAGGTAATGGTAACGACTCCAGTGTTGGCATTGCCAGATTTCAATTTACCCTTCATAATTGAGACGGATGCTTGTGAGACATGGGTTGGGGCGGTGTTGATGAAAAACGGACGACCCTTAGCCTACATCAGTAAAGCATTACAAGGCCAGCAATTGCAGTTAGCCACCTACGAAAAAGAGTTGTTAGCAATTCTTTTAGCCGTGGAGAAATGACGACATTACTTGGAGGCGAATCACTTCGTCATACGAACAGATCATCAGTCCTTGCTGCATTTGACTAAGCAAAGATTGTCGACACACCTGCAGAAGAAGGCAATTCATAAAATGCTGGGTCTCTCCTACTCGATAGCTTACAAGAGGGGTCGCGAAAACAGAGTGGCCGACGCCCTGTCTAGGAGGTTCGAGGAGGAGGTAGGGAAATGTGCTGAAATTACTATAGTACAACCTGCGTGGATGAAGGAGGTAATTGAAAGCTATGTTGGCGATTCACAAGCGCAAGACCTGCTCACGGGGGCTATCTTGGGGCCAGAAAAGGAGTATTCAGTCCACCATGGCATTTTGAGGTACAAAAATAGGCTGTACATTGGGTGTAATGACACCATTCGAACTAAGTTGATTAAAGCCCTTCATGAGGAGCCAATCGGGGGACATTCGGGAATTCGGGGAACCTACCAAAGAATGAAGCAATTCTTATATTGGCCAAACATGAAGCAGTCGGTGGAAAGCTTTGTGAAGGAATGTGACATCTGTCAAAGGAATAAGGCAGAGCACATTCGATCTCCAGGGTTACTGCATCCCTTGGAGATACCGGAACGGGTGTGGGGACACATTAGTTTGGATTCCATCGATGGGTTGCCAAGATCCAATGGGAAGGAGGTGATTTTAGTAGTGGTGGATCGGCTGACCAAATATAGTCATTTTGTGGCCTTAGCTCACCCGTATACAGCAGCCAAGGTAGCTAAGGTGTTCATGGACAACATCTTCAAGCTCCATGGTCTGCCATCCAGCATCGTATCTGATCAAGACATGAGTCTTTGTGAGCCACTTCTGAAGAGAGCTATTTAAGTCCCTGGGAACTGAGCTACATTTCTCCTCGGCATACCACCCTCAGTCGGACGGCCAAACGGAGCGGGTCAATCAATGTTTGGAGTGCTATCTCAGGTGCATGACCCATATGAAACCGCAACAGTGGGAGCGGTGGCTCACGTTGGCGGAATGGTGGTACAATACCAACTTCCACACGGCCTTGAAAATGACACCCTTCCAGGCCTTATATGGATATTCTCCACCACAGTTGGGGGTAGATACCTTAGGCATCACCACAGCTTCAGTTGATGAGTGGATCAAAGAAAGGGAAGAGGTGATTGGGCAATTAAAATCAAACCTCCAGCACGCACAAGCCAGGATGAAGGAGTTTGCAGATCGTCACCGATCGAAAGAGCATTCGAGGTGGGTGACTGGGTATACGTCAAATTGCAGCCGTATCGACAGACATTGGTAGCCATATGAAAGACACTGAAGCTATGCTCTCGGTTCTATGGTCCTTACCAAATCACTGAGAAGATTGGAAGGTCGCCTATCGCCTAGCCCTCCCCGAGCACGCACGCATACATCCTGTCTTTCATGTATCCCAACTCAAGCCTAAGTTGGGTCCGACAGTAGTGGCTTCTGCTCAACTTCCCACTACTAACAGTGAGGGTGAGATACAGGTGTACCCTGAAGCTATTCTGGACACCCGTGTGACGTACTTGGCCGGAGGAGAGCCAGTCACGGAGTGGTTGGTTAAATGGCATAATCTGGGATCTGAAGAAGCAATGTGGGAATCGGCAGGGCACATACTCAATCAGTTTTCTGATTTTTCCTTGTAAGAGTTCATATTTCTGTAATCGGTGTGTGCATTCTAAAGCCTTGAGACAAGGCTTCCATAGGAGAGGGCAAATGTAAGGTTTGGGCTGCAGTAAATGTAATTGGGCTTAGGGTGAGTTGGGCCTAAGACCTATAAAAAGCCAATCAGATGTAATGGAAGGGGATGAAATGAATTACGAAGAATTTCCATTCAATCTATCCTCTTTCTAAACTCTAATTCCTCATCCCCATTCATCTTCACTTCGCCAGATTCCATCCAAATTAGTCTAGATCAGGTGCAATCCTGACAAATCCGATTCTATTGTGTTTTTGTTGGAGTAGCAAATCCAATTTTTTTTTAAATAAAGATTCGAGATCAGGTAAGTCTGATTCTTGATCGAGAGGTTGACAAATTAGCAGGCAAAAACCGCTTAAACATAGAATACAAATAGAAAACAGACCCAATAAAACAAGCACAACCAATCTCTACAAAAAAATTTGAGTGAAAATAGAAAATTCTCAATATATTTTTTAAATAGATAAAATTAATAACGGTCTTTTTATCCTATGCCGATCAAAACCTTAATCGGGAAAGATTCCCTACCAAGTAAATAAGCGATCCTAGGAAATCAAGTATTAAGAAAAGTTAAAAATAATTTAAATTTGAGAATCTTTCCGGATTGAGGTTGTTATCCTATGGCATGAGGCATACGAATATATGATAGAAAATCCGAATTAATAATACTTAAAAACATATAATAAATACAAAAATATGTAAATAAACACTTATTGATTGCAGGCTCAAAATCTGATTCTATTTTTTTTTTTTGAGCAGCAAATCCGATTCTATTTGACCATAGAGAATTTGAGTGAAAATAGAAAATTCTCAAAGGCATAGAAAATTTAAAGTCTTATCCTATACCCATAGGGCATAGGATAGAAAAATCGAATTAATTAATAATACTTAAAATATGTAATAAATACAAAAATATGTAAATTAAAAAGGAGGAATCGTATATTTTTTTTATTAGGTAAAAATTCGAGCTCAAAGCCTAAAACTCGAGAGGCCGATGAATCGGCAGACAGACTAACCATCAACATACAACAAACTATACACACAAAAAACACAGATGAAAGAAACAACCGAAAGAACCCAAAAGAGCCGTCAGTCAGAGGAGGAATCAATGGAGATATAAGGTGAGCCACGAATGTTGAGAACACGGAAGAGTGCGATGACTCACACGACGTCTCAACGCCGAGTAGACCAAGAACAGTAACCCACCGCCGGAAAAGGCGAAACCTGGTACGTTGGTGTTGGATTATATATAGTTTTATGTTTTATTTTAGATTTTTTTTTTGCACAAAATTTGTTCGGAGAAAAATATTCATGTTGTATTGGATGAACTCATGCCTTTGAAGTTTGTTACACGTTTTACCTACACCCCCAATTCACTATAAAAGGACCAACTTCAATCCTTGTACGTTGCTCCATCCAACTGCACCTCCATTTCCTTATTGGTCGATCGATTGATCTTCTCAAACCCACTAAAATTAATGGAGGTCACCACAAACTCAAACCCTCCCAACCTCCATGAATCCAACACCAATAAGAGGTTTAATGAACTCCAGGCCTTCGACAACACCCAGCTGGGAGTCAAGGGTCTCGTCGAGTCCGGAATTTCGAAGCTTCCGACGATTTTGATCACCAACACCACTCATGATCACCCTTCCTCCGACATTGATCAGAAGGTGAAGGTTCCGATCATCGATCTCGAAGGGATACACTCGGATGAAACTAGGAGGAAGGGAGTGGTGGAGGAGATCAAGAAAGCGTGCGGAGAGTGGGGGCTGTTCCAGGTGGTCAACCACAGGGTTCCGGCGAGCACTCTCGACGAGATGCTCGCCGGAGTTCGGAGGTTCCACGAGCAGGACGGCGAGCTGAAGAAGGCGTACTATTCGCGGGACGAGAGCAAGAAGTTTAAGTACTTCTCCAACTTCGTCCTATACACAGGTAAGGTAGCAGATTGGTCGGATAGCTTCAGCTGTGTAATGGCTCCTCATCAGCCTCGTCCTGAGGATCTCCCCAAGGCTTGCAGGTATGTACGTACGTTCATTTATAATGTATGTATATATGTACATATAATGTGGTATTGGTTATAAGTTGGGGTCGACGTGTGTTGAGAATAATGGTGAAACCCTTCCATAATTGCTTAACATTTTTTGTTAAAAGGTGAATATATCCCGTCCTTATAATGAAAACAAAATAAGTCTACCACGATTCTCGTTTCGTACGGTCCGAATGTGGGCCGATGGTGCACTTGCACAAGCTTAGTAAGTTACAATATCTATATACAGGGGCCGGTTTTGAGATTTGAAATGCCCGAGATGAGATATAAAAATGGGGCCTATTATTATTTTTTTGGAAAATTTTCTTTATGATCATTTCGTTCCTTAATTTTATTTAGCTATTTTGTATATAAAAAGGGAAAACTAATTAAAATACCCTCACCTTTGAGGGTATGGTAAAAATATATCTTCAACTTTCAAATGTGATAAAAATATCCTGACCTTTGAGGTTTGTGGTAATAAATTACCACGAGTTTCTCACGGGTCAAAAATGCTGACAAGACGACCTACGTGAATTTTTTTTAACAAGACAGCCTGCGTGGAAATTTTTTCACAAATTAGCATATAAAAATATATGGGTTTTCTTGAACGGTTTCCTTAGGAGAAAAATAATCCGACAATAAAATTAAACCTTTAAAAAGGAAATTGATTCAACAAAACAACTAATCCGGTCAAAATTGTCTCAAATTAACACAACACGACTACTCCTAACACCAAACCAACAACAAAACTTACTCAGCCAAATCCGTGAACGAATTAAAGAGGAAGAAGATGTGAGAGAGACGGCTCAAGATAAGCGACCACGAGAGAGGAAGGCATTGGGTATGAGCCCGGTCCAATACTTTACTTTTTTTCCTAAGGAAACCGTTCAAGAAAATCTTTGTCAAAAAAAATTAAATTCCACTTAAGCTGCATTGTCAACATTTTTGACCCGTGAAAAACCCCGTGGTAATATATTACCACTACCCTCAAAGGTCGGGATATTTTTATTACATTTTAAAGTTGATGATATATTTTTACCATACCCCCAAAGGTGGGGGTATTTTAATTAGTTTTCTCATATAAAAAAGCTCAATATAGGTCATTTTAATGTTTTTTTTTATTTTGAGTAATTATTCTTTTAGAAAGGGTTTGTGAAAATCTAAATTTTATGTTTAAAATGTGAAGTTGCACAAGATACAAAGAAATAAAATATTAAGAAAATTTTATTTATTTTTCATAACCATGTATAATGATTTTTAACCAATACACTAATGACCAGTTTTCTAAAAACCGCGCCTAGGCACCTTCTAGGTGCTAGGCGGCAAGGCACGCAGGAATTTTTAAGCCTAGGCGGGCCTCTAGGTGGTAATCCACCTAGGCACCACCTAGTCCTGCCTAGGCGCTGCCTAGACCCCGCCTAGGCCCGCTTAGTCCCGCCTAGGGAGCACATAGTCCTGCCTAGCTCGACGATTATTCAATTTTTGCTTTTAGGCATGTGATTAGTCAACTTAGGGTTTTTTATCCCCCATGTCTGGATATATTTGCTTTTGAGTCGAACTTATGGTTTTGGATTTTAGAAGGTTTAGAGTCGCTAATCGGAGTATCGGACGCTTACTTTTGCATTTATTTACTCTAATGTTAGTTAAACACGACAAATTTGGGTTTATTAGTGATATTATGGAATATTATTATTACATTATATGGATTATTTACATGTGTTATGCGTTAAAATATAAGAAAATAATTAAGTTTGTTCCAAGTCCGCCTGGCCTAGGCGTTGCCTGGTCACCCTCCTAGCCGTCTAGGCGCTAGGCAGCCACACACCGCCTAGCGGCCGCCCTAATTAGCACCTTTTAGAACATTGCTAATGACCCACAGAATGGGTGACAAAGAGAATTGAACCTTGGACTAATGAGAAAGAATGAGGTTTTTAACCAATATACACTATAATGGCTTTAGTTAAACTTAATAATAAAAATTTATATACCTAAATAAAATTGGGCCCCTTTTAAATTTTGGGTATGAGGTAGAGATATGTTTTGCTCCCCTTATGTCCGACCCCGTGAAGTACAAAGTTAGGTGATGGAGTAAAACCCTACCCATTGATGGAGTAAAGCCCTACCCAATTTGTGTAAAAAATAGAGGTTTTTAAGAATAGAGTAACTTACCCATCGATCCATATTTAGGTTTTGAGTTAGGTGATGAATCCTAAATTCAATTCTCATGGGTCCATTGTACTCCTCCGTCAACTAATTTCACATGCATGACATCAGAGTCAATTTTGGATAGATTGGGTGTTTTAAGATGTGGGTGCGATGGTCGATCAAAACTTGCAATCGATTACAAACTGATAAAAAAAAAATGTATATCCCGTAACCTTGTATAAGGAGAAGTACTTCTCGCATTTCCTAATCCAACTTCTCGGTTTTTTTCCATCAAACTGTGAAAAATCCACCTTCGGAAAGCGATTGAAATTAGCTAAGGATCCATTGAGATTACCTTCGTTTCTCATCGGCGGTGGTCTATAGGCATTAGCATACGCCTCCTCGTGGATGTCCCGATTGCCAATCGGTGGAGTCTTGTCTTGCTGCTCCGTCTGTGCACCACCAGGATTGCCTGGATTTGCCGATCGCTGCGCCAGCACCTTCATCCAGTCTGTGATTTGAGCCACCGAGTGATCTAATCTGGATTGGAGATCTTTCTGAAATTCCTCCGATGACTTCTTAAGGTCGATGATTGCTTGCTGTTGCGCTTCTTGTCTCTGAATTGCTTCCAGTAATCGTTCATTCGTTGTTGCCGTGACCTGTTGGAGATGAAGAATCTGAGAGTCCATCTTCTCGCTGGTTTTGAGCCTTGTTCCGTCTGCCATGATCAAGAATCGTCAAGCTCTGATACCACTTGTTAAGTTTGAGTTAGTTGAGCCTAACAACCATTTGAGAGAGTAAGAGTGAATTATCACAATTGATGAATATTGAATGACTTCTCTTGAGCTGTACATCAAGTATTTATACTATATGGATCCATATAGTGTCCTAACAGGAACCTCATATATGTAGGGACGTACTGGTGGAGTACACTGATCAAGTGAAGAAGCTTGGGATAGACCTTCTTGAGCTGTTTTCAGAGGCACTTGGCCTCAAACCAGACCACCTTAAGGAGATGGATTGTGCTGAGGGGATGTACGTTAAGGGCCACTACTACCCGGTTTGTCCCGAGCCGGATCGGGCTATCGGCTTCACCGGCCATTGTGACAACAGCTTCTTCACTGTGTTGCTTCAGGACGACACCGGCGGACTCCAGCTTCTCCATGACAACCGGCGGGTTGACGCTCATCCTTTCCCCGGTTCTCTCATAGTCATAGTTGGTGATATGCTTCAGGTATCAGTTTATTATTATTATTTTTACGATTTTAAGGTCACGATCCATCTGCTAACACACCAGTATTAATTTGACAGTTGATTACCAATGATAAGTTCAAGAGCGGGTTCCACAGAGTTCTTGCCCAAGGAGTCGGTCCGAGGATCTCGATGGCTTGCTTCTTTAGGACCCATTTCCAGACGACGGAGAAGTCTCGGCTTTACGGACCGATCAAGGAGTTGGTGTCGGAGGACGATCCGCCGATATACAGGGAAACCAGCATTACTGAATATGTGGGGTTTGTCTATGACAAAGGGTTGAATGGCACCAGTTTTCAAGCTCTAGCTAGCCAAGTTGATTATATTTATTATTTAATATAAAAAATAGTTATAATAAAATAAAATCAAGGGATCTAAGTAATTATGGTCAATCTTAGGGTGTTAAATTTGCCTCTTTATTAGGCCTCCTCTTTAATTTGATGTTGTTTTATTTTTGTATCGTTGGTGTGTAAGATCAGATATGATTAAGGACATAAAAGTCTTATATTTGAGACAACTATAATAAAAAAGGGTGTTTTTAGATACACCGCAAATCCACTATAAAAAAACTGCACGTCGGAATTGACGTGCAAGTCTTTCTGATTAATTAGCACTTTAAAAAAATTAATTAATCCACTTTAACCCTGCACGTCGGAATTGACGTGCAGGATTTGAGGTGTATATAGAGGAAACGTAAAATAAATATATTTGGTAATTATGTCCTTTTGCAAATGCATATATATATATATATATATATATATGTATGTATGTATTTGAAGCTGAACAGTTTGAACTCGATTTGAAAAAAGCTCGACTCGATCTCGTTCATTTACCTAAACAAGTGGCATGAACATGATTTTAAACTTGGTTGAGAGCTCGACTCATTCGATCGAATTTTATGAAATTTCAAAAATTTTGTTTTTCTTTAAGTTAATATGTTATTACCAAGTAAAGCTGTTTAATGCTAAAAAAAAGCGCAGCTCGAGCTCGTTCATTTCCTAAACAAACCAAGTTTGATCAAAGAAAAAAGTCCGTTTAAAAATCGGGCTCGATCGGCTTGACTCGAGCTCGTTTAACAAATGAACAAAAGTTGAAACATGTTAAGCTCACCTCATTCGACTCGAATAGCAATAACTGCGTACCCATTATAATTGATCTATTTTGATTGGTTAAATTTACTTTTATCTTTATAGGTTTTTAAATTTTTAGGTAATTAAGTAAGTAGTGCATAATTAATGTCGACCAAAAATCAGCAAAGCAACGTAATGAATAATACGACGAAATCAAATACATATGAATACATTGACAAGAATTAATATGAATAACAAACATCCAAACTGGAAACAAAAATACACACAATTAATGGATCAATTGGAATTCAGATTTATTCCATGATAAACGGTACTGTCACTACGCCAGATTTCCGTTCAGGCAGCGGACCCAAGCCGTCGCTTGAAAAGGGGTTTTCGTCGCCATGTAGTGATGTTACTGATGTATATATGGATTTAGGGTTTGTTAACCCAACGACAGTGCTTCCTGATCTCACCCTGGTTTCCGGTTAGCACTCCCAACCTTCCGAGTTTAAGCATTGCTTTTCCAAACTTGTCTCCGTAGTGAGGGTCGTTGGCAAACTGCCTGACGAGCCCCCGAGTGCTCGGGTGGTAGGCCATCCTCTGATCGAAATCGACCACTCCCTTGTGGGCAATAATGGCCTTGTAGAAGTTGGTGTCGAAAGTGTCTCCGCTCCCTGGGGTTTGATCTAGGAAGGCTTGCTTCTCAGTGCCGTCTTCGTCCCTAGGGCATGTCTTGATGAGCTTCTTGCGTAGGGTTGGGTCCATTGATGGGTCGGGCTTGTTAGTGTCGCGGTAGTTGTAGAGACGGTCTTGGAAGTTGTTGCAGTGTGACACTCCAACGGTATGAGCTCCAAGAAGGACAACGAGGTCATATTGGGAGAATCCTTTGGAAGCAAAGACTTTGATGGCATTAGACATTGTAATGTTGGGGCCTGGAAGGATGAAGGCGTCTTTGAATTTTGAGGTTAGGGCATCTCTTCTTCCTGTCTCGACCTCGAACCATGGCCCCCCAGCCTATAAACTCGATCATGTTGGGCATTAACATATTTGACAAATTGATCGATAATTTTGAGGTTAGGGCATTAACATATTTGACAAATTGACCTCGAATATATTGAAATTATCGATCAATTTGTCAAATATGTTAATGCCCAACATGATCGAGTTTATAGGCTGGGGGGCCATGGTTCGAGGTCGAGACAGGAAGAAGAGATGCCCTAACCTCAAAATTCAAAGACGCCTTCATCCTTCCAGGCCCCAACATTACAATGTCTAATGCCATCAAAGTCTTTGCTTCCAAAGGATTCTCCCAATATGACCTCGTTGTCCTTCTTGGAGCTCATACCGTTGGAGTGTCACACTGCAACAACTTCCAAGACCGTCTCTACAACTACCGCGACACTAACAAGCCCGACCCATCAATGGACCCAACCCTACGCAAGAAGCTCATCAAGACATGCCCTAGGGACGAAGACGGCACTGAGAAGCAAGCCTTCCTAGATCAAACCCCAGGGAGCGGAGACACTTTCGACACCAACTTCTACAAGGCCATTATTGCCCACAAGGGAGTGGTCGATTTCGATCAGAGGATGGCCTACCACCCGAGCACTCGGGGGCTCGTCAGGCAGTTTGCCAACGACCCTCACTACGGAGACAAGTTTGGAAAAGCAATGCTTAAACTCGGAAGGTTGGGAGTGCTAACCGGAAACCAGGGTGAGATCAGGAAGCACTGTCGTTGGGTTAACAAACCCTAAATCCATATATACATCAGTAACATCACTACATGGCGACGAAAACCCCTTTTCAAGCGACGGCTTGGGTCCGCTGCCTGAACGGAAATCTGGCGTAGTGACAGTACCGTTTATCATGGAATAAATCTGAATTCCAATTGATCCATTAATTGTGTGTATTTTTGTTTCCAGTTTGGATGTTTGTTATTCATATTAATTCTTGTCAATGTATTCATATGTATTTGATTTCGTCGTATTATTCATTACGTTGCTTTGCTGATTTTTGGTCGACATTAATTATGCACTACTTACTTAATTACCTAAAAATTTAAAAACCTATAAAGATAAAAGTAAATTTAACCAATCAAAATAGATCAATTATAATGGGTACGCAGTTATTGCTATTCGAGTCGAATGAGGTGAGCTTAACATGTTTCAACTTTTGTTCATTTGTTAAACGAGCTCGAGTCAAGCCGATCGAGCCCGATTTTTAAACGGACTTTTTTCTTTGATCAAACTTGGTTTGTTTAGGAAATGAACGAGCTCGAGCTGCGCTTTTTTTTAGCATTAAACAGCTTTACTTGGTAATAACATATTAACTTAAAGAAAAACAAAATTTTTGAAATTTCATAAAATTCGATCGAATGAGTCGAGCTCTCAACCAAGTTTAAATCATGTTCATGCCGCTTGTTTAGGTAAATGAACGAGATCGAGTCGAGCTTTTTTCAAATCGAGTTCAAACTGTTCAGCTTCATATATATATATATATGTACATGCATTTGCAAAAGGACATAATTACCAAATATATTTATTTTACGTTTACTCTATATACACCTCAAATCCTGCACATCAATTCCGACATGCAGGGTTAAAGTGGATTAATTAATTTTTTAAAAGTGCTAATTAATCAGAAAGACTTACACGTCAATTCCGACGTGCATTTTTTTATAGTGGATTTACGGTGTATCTAAAAACACCCTTTTTTATTATAGTTGTCGATCTCAAATATAAGACTTTTATGTCCTTAATCATATCTGATCTTACACACCAACGATACAAAAATAAAACAACATCAAATTAAAGAGGAGGCCTAATAAAGAGGCAAATTGAACACCCTAAGATTGACCATAATTTCTTAGATCCCTTGATTTTATTTTATTATAACTATTTTTTATATTAAATAATAAATATAATCAACTTGGCTAGCTAGAGCTTGAAATGTGGCAAGGCGGAGCTGGTGCCATTCAACCCTTTGTCATAGACAAACCCCACATATTCAGTAATACTGGTTTCCCTGTATATCGGCGGATCGTCCTCCGACACCAACTCCTTGATCGGTCCGTAAAGCCGAGACTTCTCCGTCGTCTGGAAATGGGTCCTAAAGAAGCAAGCCATCGAGATCCTCGGACCAACTTCTTGGGCAAGAACTCTGTGGAACCCGCTCTTGAACTTATCATTGGTAATCAACTGTACATATACAGTCAAATACTGTTGTATTAACAGATGGATCCTGACCTTAAAATCGTAAAAATAAAAATAATAATAAACCGTTAATTACCTGAAGCATATCACCAACGATGATGATGAGAGAACCGGGGAAAGGATGAGCGTCAACCCACCGGTTGTCATGGAGAAGCTGGAGTCCGCCGGTGTCGTCCTGAAGCAACACAGTGAAGAAGCTGTTGTCACAATGGCCGGTGAAGCCAATAGCCCGATCTGGCTCGGGACAAACCGGGTAGTAGTGGCCCTTAACGTACATCCCCTCAGCACAATCCATCTCCTTAAGGTGGTTCGATTTGAGACCAAGTGCCTCTGAAAACAGCTCAAGAAGGTCTATCCCAAGCTTCTTCACTTGATCAGTGTACTCCACCAATATATCTCTACATATGACGTTCCACTGACTTATATACAAGGTTTAGATTATTCATATTATCAACACGGGACACATTTTAATTACTACCTCCGTATCAAAATATTTATAGTTTTACTTTTGGCACGTCGTTCAAGAACGGTAAAAACTATATAAAATATCAATGATTTTATTAATTTAAAAAAATAATTTCATACTTAATACAATTATCTATGAAATTATTAAAAAAAATTATTTAAAAAATTAAAATTTATAGAGTTATTCCCTCCTTAAAAAACGTGTCATACGGAGGGAGTATATCTTTCGCAATAACTTAACACTAGTTCTTTTCCCGAACCTTGTTCGGGTTTTTTTTATATATAATATTTTCGATCGGGTTTGACATATTAAACAAAATATTCGACACAACAATGTTCTACTAACATATTAGTATATTACTCATACTTCTTGTTGCTCTTTGAAATTTTCTTTTCTTGAGATGATCGGTACTTCAAATTTGACAAATTAATAATTGTAATTCAACCTCTTTCAAGAATCTCCTAACATCCATCCTAATTGAAGACAAAGAAAAGAAATCTTATATTTTTTTGCTTAAGAAAATAGAGTTTGGATCATCTATAATACTTTATCTATTACACATCACATTACACCTTTTAAATCAGTCTAAATTATAAATCGATTTGATAAAGATACCTTAAGTTTAAATGTATAAACCCTAGATAAAAAGCCCACCCCTAGTGGAAAGTGTAGAAGGTAACTCCACAATAGGCCAATTAAAAGCCCAACTCTTAAAGATACATAAGGCCCAATATATGGCCCAATATAACTAATAGAAATAATTAAATAAACCATAACTAATGAAATGTGCAATCAGCCGCCTCTAATCTTATTCTCCCTTGGAAGAAAGGGACCTTCTCACGTGGCTCTGAAAGGTTTCATCGTTGTTCACAGGTGTTGCTTGTCAATGGCGAGAAGGTCGTAAGAGATGGAATGAGTACACAGGTTCAGTGTTATCCTAGCCAACCGACCCAGCCTGTCACTGACTCCGGAAGTCGGCACCGGTGACCTCAGTGGCGAATCTTACAAGGAATCTGATGCCATCCTCGGTGCCGGCTTTATGTGTCGATGAAAAACCTTGTCGATTCCGAGTGTCGGCAGCGGCACCATGCCGATGGCGATAAAATGGCCGTGTCCATAGCAAAACCCAATTTAATCTAGGAAGAGATAAAATAAGGGATGGTGATGCCCTGAGCCCTTGAAGAGATTGTTCTTCTTCTTCATGAATTTGGGTTCGGTTTTTTTTTTTTAAAAAGAATTTGAGATCAGTTGAATAGAGAACGTGAGGAGATTCAAAAGAACGTGGGTGAGATGTTGAAACTGCTCCTCTTACTTTTGCTCAAAGAATGACACGTGGCTCATTCTTTTACAAAGAGTCTGCTTCTGAAATAATAAGTATAAAGGGTGGATAGGGTTTTTTTCTTTCCTTTTTTTTTTTATCAGTTTGTAATTGATTGCAAGTTGATCGACCATCGCACCCACATCTTAAAACACCGTACCCAATCTATCCAAAATTGACTCTGATGTCATGCATGTGAATTGAAATTAGTTGACGGAGGAGTACAACGGACCCATGAGAATTTAGGATCCATCACCTAACTCAAAACCTAAATATGGATCGATGGGTAAGTTGCTCTATTCTTAAAAAACTCTATTTTTTTCACAAATTGGGTAGGGCTTTACTCCATCAATGGGTAGGGTTTTACTCCATCACCTAACTTTGTACTTTACAGGGTCGGACATGAGGGGAGGCAAAATAGATCTCCGTCTCGGACCCAAAATTCAAAAGGGGCCCAATTTTGTTTAGATATATAAATTTTTATTATTAAGTTTAACTAAAGTCATTATAGTGTATATTGGTTAAAAACCTCATTCTTTCTCATTAGTCCAAGGTTCAATTCTCTTTGTCACCCATTCCGTGGGTCATTAGCAATGTTCTAAAAGGTGCTAATTACATTCCGTGGGTCATTAGCAATGTTCTAAAAGGTGCTAATTAGGGCGGCCGCCTAGCGCCTAGGCGGACTTGGAACAAACTTAATTATTTTTTTATATTTTAACGCATAACACATGTAAATAATTCATATAATGTAATAATAATATTCCATAATATCACTCATAAACCCAAATTTGTCGTGTTTAACTAACATTAAAGTAAATAAACGCAAACGTAGGCGTCCGATTAGCGACTCTAAGCCTTCTAAAATCCAACACCATAAGTTCAACTCAAAAGCAAATATATCCAGACATGGGGGAGAAAAAATCCTAAGTTAACTAATCACATGCCTAAAAGCAAAATTTGAATAATCGTCGAGCTAGGCAGGACTAAGCGGACCTAGGCGGGGTCTAGGCGGCGCCTAGGCAAGACTAGGTGGTGCCTAGGCGGATTACCACATGGATGCCCGCCTAGGCTTAAAAATTCCTACGTGCACTGCCGCCTATAGCACCTAGGCGGTGCCTAGACGCGATTTTTAGAACACTGGTCATTAGTGTATTGGTTAAAAATCATTATATATGGTTATGAAAAATAAACAAAATTTTCTTAATATTTTATTTCTTGTTATCTTGTGCAACTTCACACATATATTAAACATAAAATTTAGATTTTCACAAACCCTTTTTAAAAGAATAATTACCCAAAATCAAAAATAAAAAAATAATTAAAATCACCCCTATAGAGCTTTTTTTATATAAAAATGTGCCCATACTCAGCTCATTTAGGAAATGAACGAGCTCGGGCCGAGTTTTTTTTCGAGCAGTAAGCATCTCTATTTGCTCAAAACATAAGAACTTAATAGAAATTTTAGAAAATTCACAAAATTTGAGTTTAAATCGAATAAGTCAAGCTTCAAACCGAGCTTAAAAATGTACTCATACTCAGCTTGTTTAGAAAATAGACGAGCTCGAGCGGAGCTTTTATCAAGTCGAGCCTGAGCCGAACTCTAGCTAATTGGCTCATAAACAACCCTATGCATAATTGATCATTAATTTTTATACAAAATACATATATATAATTTTAAGGACTTTTCTTTTCTTTTTCTTTTTTCTCCATTTATAATCGATGTGGGTTGATCATCATACCCGCAACTTAAAATTTTTAAGTTGCGGGTATGATGGTCAACCCACATCGATTATAAATGGAGAAAAAAGAAAAAGAAAAGAAAAGTCCTTAAAATTATATATATGCATTTTAAGTTAAAATGCCCCCTCAAGTACAAATTGTACTTGACAACGTAACCATATATGCCAAAGTGTAGTAGAATTCGATTCTAATATCATGTGAAATTTGTTGACAGAACTTAGTACAACGGGCCTATAACAGTTAGGATCTATCACCTAATTAGCTCAAAAGCTAAGTACGATGGGTTTTACTCCATTCTTATAAACCTGTATTTTTTTACACAACTTATTGGGCAGGGATTTTATTTTTATAAGGTAAGAATTCGATGATCAGACAGACCTGGCGTCTCGAGTGGCCGGAAAAAGTCGGCAGACGGTGCCCATGGATTTAATTTGCTCATTAATGGGCAGGGTTTTACTCCATCAACTTTGTGCTTTATATAGATGATGTAACTTATTGTGCAAGTGCACCCGACCATGGGCCCACACAATTAAACTCCGGGAATCCTTTGTGGGTATGTATGAAATGAGAGTCGTGTCTAGTTTATTTTATTTTTTATTATAAGGTCAGAATTCATCCTTCTATGTTATGTTAACCATTATGTAGGAGCCATTATATGTACATACATACATTATACATGAAAGTACATACCTGCAAGCCTCGGGGAGATCCTCAGGACGAGGCTGATGAGGAGCCATTACACAGCTGAAGCTATCCGACCAATCTGCAACCTTTCCTGTGTACAGCACGAAGTTGGAAAAGTACTTAAACTTCTTGCTCTCGTCCCGCGAATAGTACGCCTTCTTCACCTCGCCGTCCTGCTCGTGGAACCTCCGTACTCCGGCGAGCATCTCCTTTAGAGTGCTCGCCGGAACCCCGTGGTTGACCACCTGGAACATCCCCCACTCTCCGCAAGCTCTCTTGATCTCCTCCAACACTCCCTTCCTCCTAGTTTCATCCAAGTGTATCCCTTCTAGATCAATCATCGGAACCTTCACCTTCTGATCAATGTCGGAGGAAGGATGATCATGAGTGGTGTTGGTGATGAAAATCGTCGGAAGCTTCGAAATTCCGGACTCGACGAGACCCTTGACTCCCAGTTGGGTGTTGTCGAAGGCCTGGAGTTCATTAAGCCTCCTACTGGTGTTGGATTCATGGAGGTTGGGAGAGTTTGAGTTTGTGGTGGCCTCCATTAATTTTAGTGGGTTTGAGGAGATCGATCGATCGATAAATCAGGAAATGGAGGTGCAGTTGGATGGAGCAACGTACAAGGATTGATGTTAGTCCTTTTATAGTGAATTGGGGGTGTAGGTAAAACGTGTAACAAACTTCAAAAGCATGAGTTCATCCAATACAAAATGAATTTTTTTCTCCTAACAAATATTATGCAAAAAAAAAAATCTAAAATAAAACATAAACTATATATAATCCAACACCAATCTCCCAGGTTTCACCCTTTCCGGTGGTGGGTTACTATTATCGACCTTCTCAGCGTCGAGACGTCGTGTGAGTCGTCACATTCTCCCATGTTCTCAGCATTCGTGGCTCACCTTGGATTTCCATCGATTCCTCCTCTCACTGACGACTCTTTTGGGTTTTTTGGATTGTTTCTTTATCTGTGTTTTTTGTGTGTATAGTTTGTTATATGTTGAAGGTTAGTCCGTCTAACGATTTATCGGCCTCTCGAGTTTCAGGTTCTGAGCTCAAACTTTTACCTAATAAAAAAACGTACCATTCCTCCTTTTTAATTTACATAATATTTTGTATTTATTACATGTTTTAAGTATTATTAATTAATTCGGTTATTCTATCATATGCCCTATGAGTATAGCATAATACTCTAAATTTTGTAAGCCCTTGAGAATTTTATATTTTCACTCAAATTCTCTATGGTCAAATAGAATCGGATTTGCTGCTAAAAAAAAATAGAATCGGATTTGCTGCCTGCAATCAATAAGTGTTTATTTACCTATTTTTTTTCCGATTCTCAAATTTAAATTATTTTTAGCTTTTCTTAATATTAATTTCCTAGGGTCGCTTATTGATTGTAGGGAATCTTTTCCGATTAAGATTCTTATCGGCATAGGATAGTGTTATGACCCGAAGGTCGGTAGGCGAAGGTTTAACCCTTCAATGGCGAGATTGAGAGAGAAAGGGGAAAAGAGAAGGAGATTTCAGAGAGATAGAGTAATAAGGAGAAGATAGGAGGAGAAATCTGATTCATTTCATTGATAACCCGTACATACCACATATGGGTATTTATACCACAATACCCTCAATTCCTACTAATTACAACACTCACCCTATATATCACAATCCTAACATTTAGAAAGACCGTTATTAATTTTATCTATTTAAAAAATATATTGAGAATTTCCTATTTTCACTCAAAAAAAAAAATTTGTAGGGTTTGGTTGTGCTTGTTTTATTGCGTATGTTTTCTATTTGTATTCTATGTTTAAGCGGTTTTCGCCTGTTAATTTGTCGACCTCTCGATCGAGAATCAGGCTTACCTGATCTTGAAACTTTATTTAATCTATATTATAATACTAAAGGAGAAGTCGCCTACGACATGTGGCGGCTTCTCCAACTACAAAAAAAAAAACATATTGGCAACGGCAGTATACCGTGGCCAAAAGTCAATTTTCTGTGGCGCAAAGAAGCTAGCAACGGCCTAGCGACGGGAAATGGGGCGTCAGCAAACCTTCGGTGGCAAATAGAAGCTAGCGACGGCAACCGATGCCATGCCAATAGTGGTATTTTTGCCCTAATCTAGCGGCGGCTTTTGCCGTCGCTACCATAGGCGCCAATTTGTGACTTTTCACTCTAAAATTGGCGTTTTTTTCAATTATTTGCGACGGCAAACCCCGTTGCTTACATTTTTTAGGCTACAAAAATTCTTTGGCACCTAATTTCTCCTATTTGCGATGGCTACATGCCGTAGGTTGACTTTCTATCCACATTGCAACATTTTTTTTATTTCTAGCCGAACTTGTAATGTTTATCTGAAAGACATATGAAAGACTTCATAATCACAACACACTGGGACAACAACAAATCCTTATACATAACATAAATTTATACAACACAAACGTGCATTCACCTTCCTAATCGAACACATATTACATTGACCTAAATAAGCTTTGATAGTAAAAAGTTGATGTCAAGCAAAGCAAAGCAAAATATCACCCTATTAACATGGTGAAAACCTTTCTGACCAGTGAAAACCTACCAGAAGCCTAGCAAAAGCAAAATCCTTAACCTTTCGTACGGTTAGACTAGTGAAAACCTTCAAGAAGCAAAGCAAAATTCTTATCCATGTACCTAATTTCACCCTATTAACATGGTAAAACATTGTCATTCAACAGCTCCTGCAGATTCAGTTGCTTCAACATCTCCTTTTGAGCTGATCATGTCCTCGTCGGTTGATAAGATGAGAGCTCCATCTCCTACGGACTCTGTTGGAAGACCACTTATTGTCTATAATAGAAAATTACATAAAAATAATCAAATAGGCAGCAAGACTTCAAATGTGATTAATATATAAACAACTACTTAGCAAATAACTTAACTGGCAAAACATATAACATCAAACAGCGTCAATATCAATATCTTTTGGTCAATTGTAAAAAAAATAAAATTTCATAAGAAAATAAAGGTCTTGGAAGGGTCAGAACTATGTCACTCAACTTTAAAATAAAATTCCATAAGAAAAATGAGCAAAGTTAAGTCATCCATGAGAAAACCAAGTAATTAGCGAAATTTAGACTAACCCGCACTTGTGAATATGCACCTATCCTATCAGGGTGCTTCAACCTCTTGATAAATTCAGCACTCAAAAGGTCATTGTAGTCCTTCTACATAATGACAATGCAAAATAACAACACACTCAACATAAGCTGAAATATTTATCTAGACTATACATTAACAAGGTCCTACGAACTTACGATGGCCGACATAACATCAGGGTCATTGGCGTTGCAGGACTTGATCCACACACTCATCTTATCAGTCGGTTGCCCACTTTTTTGCAGCTGCACAGGCCATTGCAGTAGTAAAAAACATGTTCAACAAAAGTAAAGAAGAGGGCAAAAAATAAGGTACCAACAAATACATACCTCATGCTTTACTTCGGCAAAAGACTTTCGACCAGTGACATAAGATGGTCCATGCTTATCTCGATTCTTGGAGTTTTGGACCGATTGTTCCTACATATCAAGGCATCACACCATAGTAAAGATCAATAAATATATGGACTGTTTTAGAAAAGGGCAAAACAAAATAAAGGACTAGCGGTAATGATAGTAATGGAACAACCCAAACTGAAAAGAAGGGACATTTTTTCTTAAACAAAAGAAAACCTCAATAACAGAACTTCGCCAATATGCAATAAGCTCGGGCCACTGTTCTGGTAGAACCTGCGAAGGGCACTTTGAGGAGAATTCTGGATTATTTTTTTCCTTCTTATAATATCTTGACTTGATTTTCCCTTTGAAATCCTTCCACATGTTATTACACATTCTCAAGCAAATTGGTTTGAAACCTTCAGAAAATTCAAAATATTTCTCTACAAAATGTAAACAACGGACACAACTCATTAAAAAAAACAGTAATTGAATCACCATGAAAAATAAATCACATATATATTCAAGACTTCTTTATACTCTTTTATGGTAATGCTATAAACTCATAGATTGGTATTATAAACTTTGAACCAGAGCTTACATATTTCAAATTAAACATATGAGCGAATTTCTCACCTGAACTTCCGCCCATATTCTTTCTTTGCTAGAATCCTCAACTGAGTTCCAAGTGAGCTTAGTCAGTGGAATCTTATGTCCATCACGCACCATTGTCCCCAACTGAGATCTTAGAAGCTTTGCATTATCTCCTACTGGTTGGAATAATTCATTGAATTCCACTTCAATTTTACCTCCGGAGTTCCAACTCGGCACAACTTTATTGTGGCCTCTAATGGTAATCTCTTGCAGTTCACCTACAAGCAACGTAACACCATATAAAAATTAAGGTTTTATGAATTAGTGAATGGCATTATAAATTCTGTCTTTGAAACTCAATTAAAAACTTGATGTTATAAATGTAAGATACATTAGGAAGAAATCAAAGTTGGAGCCAGTGGTGGTGGGGGTGGGGGTGGGGGTGGAGCAACTAGCGGAACTGATGTTGGTGGAGCAACAAGCGGAACTGATCCTGCAGCTGGTGGAGCAATAAACGGAACTGATGCAGCTAAAAATGGAGTAGTAACACTAGGTAATGCAGCTAGGGATGTGTGTGAGGAGGAACCACTAAGGCCAACAGTTGAGCCACAAGAACTTAGGAATGCTGACTTCATGGTCACCTTTAGGAGTAGGTAAATAGTTAACATCAAAACTGAAATTAGGCAATTTATGGAGCATGCATATATCAACACTCGGTTTAATTTGCTTGGCATTTGGGAGTGAAAATTTCATAGATATTCCAAGCTATAAGGTAGTGATCAAGTAGCTCATTCACAACTATAAAATAACATGAATATGTAATCGATAATACTGGCTACTCTTTCATTTGGCCAAAATGCATGTCGTTGGAGAAAGTACTAAAATGACATGAGGTCCCCAATGGAGCTGGGATTGAGATTTTTTTTTTTAAAAAAAGGAGAAGATAAATACTACTGGTGATAAAAAAATACTTATTGGAAATTAATCCAAGGAAAGACAAGGGATAGATGACAACTAACCGAACTTGTAGTGAATCAATGACCGTTAGCGAGTAAGGTATCGATCGTGGGAGTGTATTGTTGTTAAGAAGCTTATATAAATGGATATTATTATTTTCATGAACTTTCCATGAGACAACAATAAGTTATACAAGTAAAAGAAAAACAAGGAACATGTTGGTGAACACAATAAGTAGTGCGCTACTGCTAGCTTAATGTAGAAGAAAGATGCTCCCACTTAATGACATGTTTAAGTGAGCAATAGACAGTAGCTTTTGCTTCTTTTTTTTTTTTGTGCATGAGATTGAATGTGTAAGTGAGCAAAGATAAGTAGAAGGTCAATTCTACACATATCAGATATGCATTTTATGATATACACTGTCAAGCTATTTATTACTCCCTCCTCATTATTAATAAGGGGAGCCATGAGTTAAGTTAAAGAATCATACCTTGTGGTTCTTTAGCTTAAGGCCCTTGACCATCTATTTCTCTCAGAGAACTTGAATGTCCATGCTTATGGAACCAATCTCCACCTACAAGTGAAATTATAAAAATATTAAATATCCATACACTAGGCCAGATTGACGTTCTAGACACAAACGGCTTTTTTGTCGTCTCCTGAATGCACTTCAAGGGACGAACAAAGTCTGGGTCGTCACTTACAATAGGACCGGATGTACACCCATCCAAGGGAGCCTTTCAAGAGACGAACAATTACTAAGTTCGTCTCCTGAATACTGAGTGGAGGTTGACCAAGCCGTTGACCATCGATAAACATGGTGAATGATCGAGGATTGTCAGGTGCAGTCGTACCATCATCATTCAAGGGACGAACATATATATGTTCGTCCCTTGATTCAACTGTACTTTAAAAAAAACATGTGACTCCGTACGTGTTTGACATATATCGTCTTCTCCGGACAGTGAGGTTATTTTGCATCCTCTCTTCCAGACAGTGAGGGCCGGGGTATTTGGCATCTCTTCCTCGACTTCCTTGCATTGTTCTGCACTTGCCGTCGCGCTCGATCAGGTGAGTCTTCTCCTTCCTTTCGATTGATCTGTTTGATTAATTGGTTTTTGTTTTGGTTCGACTAGAATTCCAGATCTGTGATTCCAGATCCGAAACCCAAATCGCCCTAGCCTCCATTGGTTTCATCCAGATATGTTTCCTTTGAGCTAGCTGCTACTTCTCCTTGGCTTTGGGTGTCTTCCATTGCTCAATTCGAAGGATTAGAACCTGTAGTGGTAGGAGAACGAGAAAAACCCCAATTTCATCCCCAATTTCATCATTGCTCAATTCGACCTCATCTCTTTCCTTGCATTGAGGATTCTCCTTGGCTTGGGTGGCTTCCATTGAGGATTTTGTTTATAATCAATCTGCTAAAACAATGACAAAGTGACAATCTATTCATTTGGCCTCTTATGCGTGACATCCATTTTATTGTTTTAGCATTTCGGCGCAGTGATTTCTGAAATTGAGCTTTCTTGTTTATGTTGGAACTGGACTCATGGATCACACACACTCAAACCCACACAGATTCGAGGACTTGACTCTAGAAGAACACAAACAGCACACACTTACCAGTTTTTGATAAAAGCCTCTAACTGTCATACTAACATTTAGTGTCAAGTCATCACATTTTCAGACTATATTGTTGTAACAAACTATCAGTTGAACAAGTTAACAGATTTAGTGTCAAGTCATCACATTTTCACACACTTACCGGATTTCTGAAATTGAGCTTTCTTGCTGTAACAAACTATCAGTTGAACAAGTTAACAGATTCTACATAATTCAGTTCATTGATTCCCTCTCTCTCTGTTGCTTATACTCCATGTTGTTCCGTCCATAGGCATGTCAGACACTTCCGGTAGTTGGCCGAGCGGTTGTCCAGAAAAGTACCCATGGATTGGAGGGGATGAGCCATACGAACGTCAGGTAACAAACTGCTTTTAATTTACTTTGTAATGAAGGCAAGAACTGATTTTGGTGGAGATGAATGTAATTCATTCATGATTGATGTTGTTGGAGAAGAATTTTTTGGCCTTAGCTTCTTTGTTCCCTCATGACTGATTTTAGTGCATTGTATTTCTAGATCGAATGTTGTTTTGGTGCATTGTATTTCTAGATCGAATGTTGTTTTGGTGCATTGGTGGAGATGAATGTAATTCATTCATAACTGAATTTGGTGCATTGTACTTCTAGATCGAATGTTTTTTTGCTCATAGGAATATTCATTTTCTAAAACATGGATGTTGATTTGTTCCTTTGGTGCATATGACTCTTAAAATGAACTTATTTGCCTTTAAATCATCATGATACATTGTATGAATAATGCCATGCTTATGAATATAATGTCATGATTCATAGTGGACTCCTTATAGTGAAGAGATGGAGGAAGTGTCGAGGGGCAAAGAGGAGAAGATTCATGTCACGGCTGCTGAGGAGGATGATGCAACCAGTAGCGAGAACCCATTGCTCCGTCAGATGGTAGAAATCAACCAGGATCTAACCGAGCGCAACCAGAATCTAATTGAGCGGCTCCATGAAGTGGAAGAACGCAACCGGTGTCTAATGGAGAGCAACCGGGAGCTAACTGAGCGCAACCAGGCTCTAATCGAACGCAACTGTCAGCTGGGAGAACTCGTCGTTTCATTTGCGCAGAAGTAGGCATGGCCTCCACCTTATGTAATCGTGTCTGAATTCATGTAATGTTTTCGTTCTCGTAGTCGGATTTGGTAAGAAGGCAAGTAGACTGTTCAGACTTAAGGCTTTTGTATGGTATTGTAGCTACTATGTCGGTTTCTTGAACATAACATTTCGGATATCGGTTTGTTGAACTTAGCATCAAGTAAAGTAGGTTTTGTATGATATGATTTGTATGTATTAATTTGTTGCTTCAAGTGTGTTTTGTTTGACCTTACAAATACAATGGGCCGTTACTTGGGAAGTGAATATGAATCACATAGATCCAGCCCAATTCAACAAGCCCATGTGTCATGCAGTTGACCAGACGTTGACCTCATTCAAGGGACAAACAAATATTTGTTCGTCCCTTGAATTCAACTTTTTCAACCACCGCATTAATGAATGTGTACTTGTAACCTTAAATGTTTAAGGTTGAATTGTTGTGTTGGGTATACGGAAGCAGCCGAGAGCTTTGCCTTCCTCTTCATCCTCTTTCATGGTGGATCTTTAAAAAAAAAAATTCACAAATTCTCCCCAAATTTGTTACATTTGAAGAAGGATTGGTGACATTTGAGGTTAGTGTTGTGATATATTTTTAAATCATTTGTGTATTGTGATTATATATATAATATATAGCAAATATGTGTCTATATATGTTGAGCTAGGGTTGAAATTGTGGAATTTTTGGTTCTTTTGAAAAAGAAAGAAAATTTGAGCAAGGGAGTGACATAGGTGTGTTTGTGTTGATTCACATATGTAATATATAGTATATATGTGTGCTTGTGTTCATAGAAACTTTAATTTGTGAAATTGGAGCATATATAGCAAATATGTGTGTTTGTGTTGAATTTATGGTGGATATATTTCTTAATAGGGAGTGGGTTGTGCAAAGATGATGGATAAGAGTTGGATGCAACTTCTATTTCTGTCTAAAGAATATGTTGATGGGATAATCGAGTTTGTGCGAATTGTCCATGAGATCGAGAAAGCAACAGGGAGGACCCATTTTCATTGTCCGTGCAACCATTGTCGTAATGGTCGAGACCCAGTGACACCTGGATAAATGTTCTCACACTTGTATAGTAGAGGTATGGATCCATGTTATACAGTTTGGGACAAACATGGCGAAGCCCCGGTGGAGCCGACTTTTTCCCTTGCCAGAACGCGATATTTGGAGCAAGGGGCTTCAAGTTCTTCTAGCGTTGATCCGGTGATGAACATTCTTCATGACAACTTCCCGTATCATGCCGGATATGGGGCAGGTGATGGTTCAGTTCGTTTTGAGGACGTGGTGGACGACGATTATGAAAAATATGAGAGGCTGTTAGTGGAAGCTCGAACTCCGTTGTTTGACGGATGTAAGAAAACTATTTTGAGTGCTGTTTTGAGGGCAATGAAGCTAAAGGCAAAACATGGGATGTCTGATAAGTGTGTTGATGACAATTGTGCGTGGATCAATGACATGCTTCCGCAAGGTCACAGCTTCCCTCCGGATTGGAAAAGGGTTCGCAAGGTGTGCAAGGATATCGGATTGAGTTATGTGGATATTCATGCTTATCAGTACAATTGGGTGTTGTTTTATAAGAGGTATTCGAATCTGGAAGTGTGTCCCATATGCCATACTTCAAGATGGAAGACACAGGTAGGTGATGATGGATGCAAGGTCGCTAGGAAAGTGGTAAAGTACTTTCCTTTGACTCCTAGGCTGAAACGCTTGTTCATGTCCAAAGATGTTGCAAAGCAAATGCGGTGGCATGCCTCACGGGTGATAGATGATGGATGTTTTAAACATCCGGCCGACGGGGAAGCCTGGCAAGAATTTGATAGACTGTACCCTCATTTCTCTCATGACGCGAGGAATGTGCGGCTTGGTCTAGCAACCGATGGATTCAATCCATTTGGGAATATGACAACTTCACACAGTACATGGCCTGTCATTTTACTTCCATATAATTTACCGCCATCGATGTGCATGAAGAAGGAGTTCAACATGTTGACATTGCTGATCCCAGGTCTAAAGTCACCTGGGAAGTGTCTAAGTGTTTTCCTGGAGCCATTGATCGACGAGTTGCTTCAATTATGGCACACTGGAGTCTGTACGGTTGATCGTCACTCGCAATCAACTTTCACAATGAAAGCAGCTGTGTTGTGGACTATTAGTGACTTTCCTGGTTTAGGGATGCTAGCAGGGTCAGTCACTAAGGGTTATAAAGCATGCCCTAACTGTTTGGATGATATCTCATCAACATTCGAATGTGGGAGAATGGTCTATGATGGTCACCGTAGATGGCTTCCGTTAAACCATCCTTGGCGGACAGCAGGTCATGCTTTTAATGGGCAATTTGAGCTACGGTCAAGGCCGCTTGACGTTGATGGGGAGGAACTCCTAGGACGAATTGATAGGTACAAAATTCTTTTTATCATTCTTTATATCATTTCCATAAAAACATCAGTGCTTTAAATCATTCTTTCTGTCGTTACTATCATTTATTTATATCATTTCTATCGTTTGTTTTATATCAGCTGCACGTACCCCACCCTCAGTTCGCATGAGCAATTCAAGGCTCCGTACAATTCTAGAAATATACTTTGTTGGACTCATAGATCCATATTCTGGAGATTGCCTTATTGGCCGTACACGAAAGTGAGATATTGTCTCGATGTCATGCACATTGAGAAGAATGTGTTTGACAACATCATCGGAACCATTTTATGTATTGAAGGAAAGTCCAAAGATGGTCCCCAAGCCCGCGCAGCTTTAAGAAAAAGAGGGGTGCGGAAGTCTCTACATGCAAGGGGTAATGGTCAACTTCCTTCTGCACCATACACAGTCCGGTCAGATTATCTTGAGGAGGTGTTTGAATGGTTTGGTGATGTGAAGTATCCTCATGGTTATGCTGGATGTTTGAAAAGTCGTGTAAGTGTACGAGAGAAAAAGTTTATCGGATTGAAGACACACGATTGCCATGTAATGCTTTAACGTCTTCTTCCTATCGTTATTCGGCCGTACTTACCAGTTTCCGTTGTCACGACTTTAGTGGCCCTATGCAAATGGTTTCAGAAATTAAGTTCTAGGGAATTAAGGAAAGAGGAAGTTCGACTAATGGAAGATGAGATAGTACAGATTCTATGCAGCTTTGAGATGATTTTTCCTCCTCACTTCTTCACCATTATGGTCCATCTCCTAGTTCATCTTCCTCACCAAGTGTTGCTCACCGGCCCTGTGCATTACACCTGGATGTATCCAATAGAACGGTACATTTCTTACTCTCATCTTAAATTTCGTTTAATTTATATCTTCTGTTAATTTCGTCGCATTGAAATTACACCCATCCTATTTCAGACAACTTGGCGCATACAAGAAATATGCCGTCAACCCTCGTTACCCAAAAGGGACCATTACCACACGTTACATCGCAGAAGAGGCAGTGACCTATTGTAATTTGTACTTGGAGGTTGGAGAAGGTCAAGAAGGGACATCAACCACTACTCCTTCTGTGTTCGATATTTCTGTTGTTTCCGAGCTTGTGCGCCCACAAGGATATAATTCACGTGCACGACTAAGTGGAGAGGATATTCTGGAGGCTCATTGGCAAGTCTTACTTAATTGTGATGAAGTGTCATCCTACTTAGACGCACACAAGGAGCTCTACACACAACATTATCCAGATCACAATGACAAGGATCGTAGGTTGCATTTCCATCGCTATTTCATCGGATGGGTAAGCATTCTTCGTAGTTATGTTATTCATGGGTTTGAATGGTTTGTTGTCATCGTTGCACTAAGTAATGGATACTTATTTACAGATCTATGAGGCTATATCTGTTCAACTAGAGATTCTTAATTTGGCGAGAAAACCCCAACTCCATAGGATTTACTCATCTTGTGTTGTGAATGGGGTGAAGTTCGTGTCGTGGAACAGAGATAGAAAATTGCTTACCCAAAATTGTGCAGTGAAGGTAAGTACAGAGGACAACGACTATTATGGGATCATTGAAGCCGTGGTTGAACTGTTGTACGCCAACGACATGCCAGTGGTGCTATTCAAGTGCAGATGGTATGACACTGATCCCAACAATCTCGGTATCACGCATATGATCGATCATGGGTTGTTATCTATTGACACGAAAAGCAGTTGGTGTGATGATTCTCCATTCTGTTTGGCAACCACGGCAAAGCAAGTGTTCTATGTTGATGACCCAAAGGTGGGGGATGGATGGAAGGTGGTGAATGTAATGTCACATAGGAACATCTATGATGCTAGAACCTTGGCGACAATCGAAGGTGATATCATTCCAGGCGGAGATGAAGCCTATCAAGAGGACGCCCTAGCCGTTACTGGGCATTTTAACCTTGCCGTTGATCTCCAGCTATTCAGCCATGTAGAAGAGAGCGAAGGTGAAGAAGAGAGCGACGGTGAAGAAGAGAGCGAAGAAACCGAAGCTGAGGAAGACCAAGAGGTCGAGACTGAAGAAGAAGCCTCCGAAGAGTATGGGATTGAAACAGAAGGCGAGGAAGGTGAAGACGTCGAGGACGGGGAAGACGTCGAGGACGAAGAATGAAGCAAAACATATGATCAAGGCCGAGATTTTTAAATTTCGTTTTAGATGAAGATGTCAGAATTTTCTAATTTTTGTTTGAGATCGAGATATGAGAGGCCGTTTCTTACCAAGATACATTGGTTTTAGTTTTATATCGTATATTCGTTCTAATTTTATAGATGATCGGTTAAACCAAATACTAGAATTTCATTTTTAATTATATAAGTGGTATAAAAACTAGAACAAATGTTACAAATATGAAAGATATGAATTTATATTTATACGAGTTCATATTTTTTTATACCTAATGTTATATGTAATTATAAAAGTTATAATCTTTTATATTATCAACACCAACACATATAAATAACATAGGCGGGATAATATTCGGCCCAAAGTTAGTATTTGGCGGGATAATATTCGGTCCAAATTAAATTTCAATGAAATTTTTTTACTCTACATTATTCAAGGGACAAACATAACCACCGTTCGTCTCTTGAATGAAATTCAATTAGGCGGGATTTTTCCCCCCACTCTGTTCAATGGGTTGACGTGTCGTTCGGTTGTCCACACACCTCTGAGGCCAAAAACCTCTCACTTCTCAAGAACCCCCCAAACCCTCCCCTCTCTCTCTCTCTCACTCATTCTGAAACCAAAACCCTAATCTCTCTCTCTCTCCGCCGATTCCTCCACTCTCACCAAACCCCAACCATCACCATCGATTCCTCTTCACTCTCACCATCACCACCTCCGATTCCGCCCTCTTCACACTCACCACCGTCGAGCCCGGCCTCCAACATGCCACCAAAAAAGTCCAAGAAGATCCATGTTCGCCCAAGGGTTACTCCACCACTGCAGAGCCCGGCCACCACTCCACAACCGGCCCCCACTCCACAACCGGACACCGCTCCACAACCGGCCACCGCTCCACAACCGGCCACCACTCCTCGGAGGTCAACTCGAGCTCGGGTGCCAAATCAGCCCGCGTCACCACAACATCCCAGCCCAACTCAACCCGCGTCATCACCTTCTCCGAGGCCAACTCAGCCCGCGTCACCACCTTCTCCGAGGCCAACTCAGCCCGCGCCACCACCACCTCCGAGGCCAACTCAGCCCGCGCCACCACCACCTCCGAGGCCAACTCAACCCGCGTCACCACCACTTCGGAGGAGCCCTCGGAAGCCACAAGCTCCTCGGAAGCCACCACCCCCGAAGAGACGACTGGTACGGGGCGGCTCTTCCTCGACAGGTACCACCCAACAGACGCCTCCCCCTCTTTCAGTAGCTGTAGCGGAAGATGAGACCATCCCCCCTCTGGACTCTTCTCCGTATGTGGGTGGCGCACGGGCTGGGTCAACCACCCCTCCAGCATCCTCTCACTCAGTCAGTTCCTCACGGGTAACGTCGACCACCCCTCCACCCCCTCCTCTGTCCGTCGGTGGAGAAGAGGCTGAAGCTGAAGAAGAACCCCTGCAGGATGTCTATATACCAATCAGAGGTTGGTTTTTTTTTATAATTTTATAGGGTTTAGGGTTATTTGATTCTCCAATTTTTATAGGGTTTATCGTTGTTTGATGATTTCAGAGAGATTTTGTGATTTAGGGTTTATCTTTGTTTTAGGGTTTTCTGATTCCCCAAATTTTAGGTTTTGTATGAGTCTTTGCTTATCTAATCGTTGTCTTCATCATTTGTAGGGAAAGGAAGAACTGTGGTGAGTAGCAAGACTATGCAGATAGTGAGGGTCACTGGAAAGATAAAAATTTCGTGGTCGGAGTTCCATGGAAACCCCGAGCTCAACCAATACAGTTTGCTGATAAGGGATATAGGGACTGCTGTGAAGACACATGTGCCAATGCTAGCCTCCTCCTTCGAGCAACTTGAGAAGAAGCACAAGGATACGCTTGCCGCTTACCTGGATGTAAGCAAGTGTTCTCTTCCCTTGTACTGGATTGTATAATGCGTCTAATTTGCAAGTTGTTGTCAATAAATTGTATAATGTGCCTATTTTGTCTGTTGGTTTACAAGTTGTTGTTAGTTTTAGGAGATTCATAGTGGCTTTTAGTTTTGTATAATGTGTATTGTATTTGCGGGATTGTATAATGTGTTATATATTTGCTCTTTAATTTTCTTAAATTTCTGTTCTTCATTGTGAGATTGATCTTGAATGTTTCTCTCCACTGTCAATTCATTCAGTTCACTTGCATTCTCATACTTAGTTGTTATGTGTTCATATTAGCTTTTAGTTTCGTATTTGCTGTTAGTTAGTTGTCAATTTCTTATGAGTTAAATACCCTTTGCTTTCTTCATTTGCATTCTCACATAATGGTAGTTAGTTGTTCACATGCATTCTCATACTTAGTTATTATGTGTTCACTTTGCTGATAATGAATGATAGTTGTTCATTCAATGATAGTTAGCTGTGTATAATGTGTTATGTATAATGTGTTATGAGATTGGTATTTGGTGAATTTTGCTGGATTGTATAATGTGTTATGGATTGTATAATGTTGTTAGTTTTAGGAGATTCATAACAGCTTTTAGTTTTGTATTTGCTTTTAGGAGTTTCATAGTAGCTTTTAGTTTTGTATAATGTGTTTTGTATTTGCTGGATTGTATAATGTGTTATATATTTGCTCTTTAATTTAGAGGAGATCCTAACCAAATCTTAAAAAATCAACGTGATGTAAATATATATGATTGATTTGGATGAGGCTATCGACTACACAAAAAAAATTCCTTTTGCTACCGGATTTAGAAACAGGAAGGATTTGTGGTCGCAAATATATGGGTTTTTGTGACGGTTGTGCGACGGCGTTCGCACTGTTGATAACTTTTAGCTAACTTTGTCACGGCAAAGTGGTACCGTTGCATAATAATAGCTTTTATCAATTATTAAAAATAAAAAAAACTCTTACCATCCTATCTTATCCCATTCTCTGTCTCACATTTCCCTTACCCTAACCCCTTTTTCCATTCTCTGCCTCCCACTCTCAGATCTAGATCTAGAACCGCTCTCGCTCTCGCTCTCGCTCTCACTCTCAACTCCTCCTCCATTAATCTCCTCCTTCATAAGCTGCTTAGAAACCAAAAACTTGAAATCCAAAAGGAAACCCTAATTTCAGAACATCGAAAGAACGTACAAGAGACGATTTTCTCTCGTTGCTCCTCCCGTCTCCGTCATCGTGGCCTTGCAGCAGCCCAGGTATGGTCACTTGTGCTGAATCTCAGATTCCCAACTCCTCTCCCCTCCTCATTCGTTGCTCTTTACATCTCCTTTACAGATCTTCATTCTCCCTCGGAACTAAACCTCCTTCGTTGCGGAAGTGAAGAGAATAGAGTTGCAGGAGAGGGAGAGATGGTGATGTTCAGCGAGGAGAAGATGAGCGATTTGAAGAAGGAAAAAGATGGTGTCGAGGTGATGCGCGGGAGTACTAGCTGCAGGTACAGTGATGTTCTTGGCAGGTTTAGGGTTTTCCTCTACGATTACACCCCAGACTGTCAAGAAGGTTCTTTGTTTCTTTCTCCCTCTCTTATATCTTTGTCCATTAAAGCACCTTCTATGGCCACTGCATTGATTGCTGAAACGTGCCCATCAGATGTTTGCAAAAATGCCTGAATGAAAAACGTGATCTTCCTTAATACCACTACTTTAGGTTATGGCATAACAATATATAACTGAAAAAAGAAAGATAAAGATTATGTATTTAAATTTAAATTTTATTTATTTGCAAGCTATCATCAATGACTTGTGCCTAATTGATGGATAAATTGAATTCCTTAGCTGATTTGCAAGAGGTGCTTATCCCTTCCCTTGATTAGTTTTAGACAGTAGGAAGGTCCTTGATAGCTCCTTTTCGGGCTTCATATATATAACTTCTTCCCTTAGTTCACTTCCCTCTTGTTTTACCCTTTAAGTGTCTCTAACATCCAATTTTGCTGCATGATTCTACTGCTTGTCAGAAAATTGTCAATTATGGGGCTCAAAGGTCAGCTAGGAGGTGGTATTAAAGGCCTCACATAGCTTAAATCACTGAGAGTTTTTTTTAAAAAGAAAAATAAGAGGAAACCATTTGGAATGAGAAAGGAGGAGTATTAATATGATTGAATTAATATGACTCTTAGGCACTTTTCTTACAATAGAGAGCTCACTGGCACTGGCACTCTTTCTCCGGAGCTCAATCAGCTTAGCAAACTCAACATTTTGTAAGATTCTTTTTCTTTGTACTTGAGGAATCTATTAACATAGATCAATAAAGTTTATGTTCAGTTTGGATTTTTCAGAATATGATTTTGGAAGGATGCGGTTTCAGTGTCCCGAGACGAAATAGGAAATCTATCACGTTGTCCTTTTTGTAAGAACTATTCATGGTTCAAATTAAAGTCAAAACTTGGTTGTGTTTTTACTTGATACAACTTACTTTTGAAATTCCTTTTTTCTTCAATAAGGCCCCTAATTCGCTCTCTACTTGTTTATTTCTTCTCAGAACTGCAGAATGGAGAGGACGATTGCCCACCACTATTGCCACCGTTGCTTCTCGGCGAAGGTGAATGAAAAAGTTTATGATTTTATTTTTTGTTTTGAATTGAATTCTTAATTAGGACTTAAATTATCCGTGTGATCAAAACCACTTCCTTTGATAATAAACTCATCCACTAAGCTTGTGTGATGCATAATTATTCAGGTATTTGAAATGATTTTTTTTGTATAAATCATTTCACATAATATTTGTTCATAAGTTCATTTGCTTGGATGTTTTGTAACCACTTGTACCTATTGCACAAATCAAACCCTTTACAAACTAACCACGTGCTGATTTTGATAAGGATCTTTGTGCAGCAGCATCGTGATTTAAAGCACCCTTATAGCATCCTAAAACCCAAAAATGATTTATACAATGAAGCTAATCTCCATCTCCGCTAATAGAATAAATTAGATTAGATTAAAACCTAACATCCAAGCTAAATCACAATGAACTATCAAGCACCGTGCTTGATAGTTCATTGTATTCTTTATCCCAATCTATTCCGTTTGAAAATGAGTGTGCAACTGTTGTCTTATTATTCATATACATAACACCTGTTGCAGCTTTTCAAAAGTAAATGGAGAAATATTTTTCATTCCTTTATTAATTAGTGATCATTTGCTCTTTGTGCTAATTTTTCTTTGCTCGGGGCACAAGTTGGAACAAGTTTACGGTGCTTGACTGTTAGGTTTTTCTCACCAGCTTATTCATAGTGTTCTCACTTCTATTTAGATATGTGTTTTATGTTGGTGGGGGGGCTGGGTCTGGTTTGTTGGGAGCAGCTTTGCAGGTTGCTTATTCCACTGATTTTGGTTCTTCTTGAAACGGATAGACTAACTAAAGTTGTAAGATTTGAAGTGATTAAGTTTTATGGTATATATTCCATCTTAGTTTTAGGCAATTGTTCATATGCTCCTCTACCTTTTCTCGCATATGGATTATGGGTTATTCTTTGTTCCCTGAATTCATTTAGTAATTTTATTATTAGAAATTTGAAGATGTGGATAATATCATTTTTTATATTATGACTTTTTAGGGCCTTGAATTTATGGCAAGAGCTAGCATTGAGGATCTTGAGAGAAAAGCATGAAGAGGGGCAATGAGTCAAATGACAAACAGTTAAAGGTAGAGTTTAAATCTTGTCCAAAGGTATGTTATCACATCATTGTTGTTTATGTTCCTTCGTTAGCTCATCATTGCTGCAGAAAACTTGAGCCTGCTAAAGTAAAAATCAGATTACGATCCTTCAGTTTCAATGCAACTTTGCTATTCTATTATACTTCTTGTTTGGATGTGAGGATTGTTATATAGTATGATTGGAGTAGTAGGTTTTGTGAAACATCTAGAAATCTGTCAGTGAAACTTTTGTTATTATTTGATCAGGTTGAGCGATATGAAATCTCTCTGCAATCTGTAATATCATTGTTTTGATTGCTCTCTATTCTCTATTTGTGGTTGATGCATTTTTAGATGTGTTGCCCAAATCATATTATAAGCAATTCTTTTAATTGTTTTGTGCTAGACAATCATAGATATTATCTTGATATAGGCATATTTAGTCCAAAGTTATTGCTAATATAGTACTCTTGATAAGGGTTTGTTTAATAGTACCCTTTGCATCCATAGAACATTGGTTTTTTCTTAACTTTTTGGGTGTCAAATGGAACATTTGTTGCTACTGAGCTCTCTTGAGTTGCTTAACTATTTTATTTAGAAGAGTTTGTGTTTTCTATACTTTTGTATGAATCCTTGATGGCTTGTTGTATTTGTATGAAACATTAGAAGACTTATTTAAGCCTATTAGCTCAAATGGTAGAGTGATGTGTTCATTCACAAAGATGTGGGTTCAAATCCCGAATAGGCTAATATCATAAAATTGTTTTTTTTTTGGTGAAACTAATTAAAATAACCCAACCTTTAAGGGGGTGTTAAAAATATATCTCAACCTTTCAAATGTAAAATAAATATCCCGACCTTTATAAGTGATGGTAATGTAATATCCTAATGATTTCTTCTCCAATAAAATTCTTATTTTTTGTATTGTATTACTCATAAATTTTCAATTCAAATAAAACATATAAAATTAAATAAGATGAGTTTAAAAGTTTATTTAATAAACTTTTGTAGTTTTGGATTTAATTTGTACCTAACTTTTTATATCTTTTTTTTAAATCAATAATATCTATAACAAGCCAAATAAAAAAAATGTAAAGCAAAATAACATATTTTCAATTAGTAAATGATTAGCTAGTGATTTAACTTATCAAAACTGAAGAATATTTTCTCAATTATAAACTTTATGTTACTACGAAATTGAAATGAAAAATTTATTATTTAGATTATTCAATGGTGTTCATTTATATACAAGAAGTAAATTATTATTATTAAAAAATATATAAAAGAATGTAAATTTATTATTTTTTCTTAAATCCGAAAATAAAAAAAATAAGATAAACTTAAAAACCAATCTAATTTAATCTAATAAACTTGAATGATATTTTACACAATCAAGATATTGAAAATTATATTTTAAATATTTACTTAGTTTATTATATTTGTTTTGATTAAATTTAAATATAATCTATAAATACGTATTAAATTGAATAATTTAAATTAAATACATATTAAATTGAATGTTTAGGGGCGAAACTAATCAATTTTGTGGGGGAGAAAATTTTGGGATATTATATTACCATCACTTATAAAGGTCGGGATATTTATCTTACATTTGAAAGGTAAGGATATATTTTTAACACCCTCTTAAAGGTTGGATTATTTTAATTAGTTTCGCCTTTTTTTTTTATTTTGTTAAACCCATTAGCAACGGCATTTTTTCCATAGCAAAAAGGACCATTTAGCAGGGCAAATGCCTGGCGACGGCTTATTCCCGTAGCCAAAGAGCATTTGCTACCCTAGGGCTAGCTACCCCCAATTTGCCGTCGCATAACCGTGGCTAATGGTTTTTTGCGACGGTAACCCTACTTTTTGCGACGGATTTGTGCCGTTGCTAATGCAATTTTTTTTTGTAGCGGTAGCTTTTTTTTTAAAGATTAATTGATTAATTTTAATTATTTGTTAATTTTTAATCGATTTATTTTAATTGTTTGTTAATTTATTATTAAAATCTATACTTATCTAATTTAGAGGAGATCCTAACGTGATGTAAATATATATGATTGATTTTGAACCCCTCAACCTGCTATCGGTAGATTTTTTGTATTTTGAAGATTAATTGATTTATTTTAATTTTTTGTTAATTTTTAATTGATTTATTTTAATTGTTTGTTAATCGATCAATATTATAATACTAAAGGAGAAGTCGCCTACGACATGTGGCAGCAACCTTTAATGTAGCTTCTTTTTTTTTTAAAGGAGATTAATTGATTAATTGATTTGTCTTAAAATTGATTTATCATTGTTAAAATCTAAACAAACTTATTTTTTAAATGTTAATTGATTTATCTTAAAATAGGATTTATTTTAAACAAGCTTATCTTCAATTCACTCAAGAGGATCGAGACTAGGATTTGCAAATCAAAATAAAATTGATTTATCTTAATTAATTGTTAATTGATTATCTTAAAATAGGATCGACACTAGGATTTTTTTTAATTGTTAAACAAATTTATCTTCAATTCACTTATAGGATCGAGACTATGATTTGCCAATCTAAATAAAATCAATCAATATATAATACTAAAAGAAGTCACCTAAAACATGTGGCGTCTTCTCCTTTAATGTAAGATTTTAAATTTAAATTATTCATTAATTTAAATTTAAAATTCTTCATGTCATTTCTCAATTTTTTGCATTTTCTTTGAATTCCTTTAAATACAAAATCAGTTGAGATATTCTCGATATTTTTGTTGGTTGGTATAGATATTCACCGGATAAGATAAAAATTAAATCATATTTATCTTAACAAATATTTTATTTTTACACATATCTTAACAAATTTTTGATCTTCTCTGTTAATTAAAATCAAAGATTTTCCTGTCATGCGTCACATTTTCCATCTAATTTTAATTTTTAAAAATTTTGTTGTTTAAGTTGTTAATTATACGTCAATATCAATATATTTATCGATCAAAAAATAAAATCCCTAGGATCGACCCCGGTGGAATGGATTTAATTTCTTCATGAAGAAAATGCATTACATTTTCCATCTAATTTTAATTTTTATAACTTTTGATGTTTATGTTGCTAATTATACCATCAATATCAATATATTATTTAATCAAAAAATAAAATCCCTAGGGCCGGCTCTGGTGGAATGGATTTAATTTTTTCATGTAATTATTTCTATATCAGCGTGATTCATGAAGAAAATTCATTCCACCATTCTTGATTAACGAAACATCATCTACATGACAAAACATTATCACCATTACATACTTTGATCCATTTGGAAGATTCAATTTTTTTTAATTAGCTCAACTATATCTCAAACTTATTCTTTAGGTTTATTTTTTAAAATTGCTTTATTTATTTAGTTTCATTATTTTTCTAATATTATTAGCATTATATTGATACTAATAACATTTACAAGTTTTACCATTTGCATAACTTTATGCTGATACTTGATTCTAATGCTTCATGTTTAATTTCTTATTATTTAGCATATTTATTTATTTTAGTATTCAATATGTTAGAGAATGTTTTTTTTAATTACTTTGTGATACTTTTAATATTATGTCAAAAATAATGAACGACATTATATAAACATATATTTTAAAACAATGATCCGTGCAATGCACGGGGTACTGAGCTAGTAAAAAAATAAATTGGATTTGCTGCTCCAACAGAAACACAATAGAATCGGATTTGCTGCTAAAAAATTAAATAGAATCGGATTTTGAGCCTGCAATCATCAATATAACGTGTTTTTAAATTTTTTATAGAATATTTCCCTCTCTCTCCAATTCTCTATTTTATACTCGCTCTGTTAATTAAAACTTGTCGTTTACTATTCATGCATTTTTAGAATGCTAAAAACTATATAAAATATTAATATTTTTTTTTACATTTGTTTTTATAAATTCATACTTAATAGTAATGAGTATGAAATTATTAAAAAAAATTAGTAAAAAAGTTAATATTTTCACTGCTAGAAACACGCGTGATTTCCTCAAAGCGTTGACCTTGGAATATTTGGAGGTTAACTTCGAGGCTCTTACCATCGACTTTACTCTCGGAAGATTTTTTCGATGCCAAATAAAATGGAAATATTACCAAAGCTGAAATTTGAGGCTAATTGGCAACAAAAAATAATTCGAGGTCCTTCTCGAGGCCATATAACAATGAAAAATATTCAAGGTCAAACTTGAGGCCTTATTCGAGGGCAATTAGTCTCAGACCAAGATGAAGGCTATTTTGGATGCTACATTCATGTGTAGTTTGGCCACTATATTTATTTTCGAGGTTAAATTTAAGGTTAATACTTGAATCTAGTAACCGAGGCTAAATTCGAGGCCTTCTTTGAGGTTATACTATACAAGTTCAACTACGAATCCTTAGATCAAACCCTGTCATTCGAAACATTCATTATTATTCTCTCTTTTTTTTCCTGATTTTCTCAAATGTGAGATTTGAATCTTTTGCCTCCTCAATGTTTTGGAGAGATATTTGAATCTTTTGTTTGTTCAAGTTTGGTGAAAATCAATCAATAACATTGGTAAGTGATCTTATTCTTTAATTTTTTTTATAATATTTAATCATATATATTTAGTTTACTAGTTATGTTTAGTAATTAAACAAATATAATCATTTTTTAATTTATATCTAATTTAAAATGAAAGGTTGAGATGTATATGTGATATGATTTTTTGAAATGCAAAACAATAGCTTGAATTAAAATTATTAAAAAAAAGGAAGAAAAATGAAATGCCTAAGAAAAAAGTGGTTAGTAGCCTCGAAAGTAAGAACTTGAGTGTATATTTGAAGCTAGTAGCATCGAATATAGCCTCGAGTTCTTTGGTTTGAGGCTATGCAAGATTTATAGGGCTAATTTAAGGTCGAGTTTGAGGGACAATTTGAAGAAAATGCTTTCCTAACTTTCAATGCTGAAATCAAGGATGTCTAATTAACCTTAAGCCATATGTTAGGGCAACTGTAAGACTTATTATATTTTTTATATATAATTCAAAGCATTAAATCATTTTCATTGATATAAATATAATGTTAAAATATTTTTTTCATATGCCAAATGGAGAATCACAATTGGATATACAATAGGAATACATATATCAAGTGGGGAATGAACGGTATCTGGAATATATAGAAAGGATTTTGTTGACAACTATTATGAGTGAACTGCACATGGAGAGACACCATCGGCCTAGGTAATGCATCATTCAGAGGAACCATCGAGCTCTAGCGTTAATGGCTTGAACTTCTTTGGGATCGAAATGCATATGTTTGAACATTACATCCTCCTCATAGAATGATTTTTGATGCAATCGGGCCCAATTTTATTCTTCCTCGCGAATTATTCGATTTTGGCACTTTAATTGATCATAATGATCAAGTAAGTTGTCCCACTGAGGTGTTTAGGGGTCTTTGGATCTTGGAGAAGAAAGGACTAGACCACAAGCAACAACATCTTTGGACCATAGTAATGAAGATATTTCTTTGCTATCTAATCGATTATTCGATGTGTGGAGGGTGGCAAAAGAGTCAGTATATCCAGGTTGTTCGAATTGCAAAACAACAACTTGAATTAAAATTAGAAAAAAAAATGAAGAAAAATGAAATGCGTGAGAAATCAAGGCCGGTTAACCTTAAACCATATGCTAGGGTATCTTTAAGGCTTATTTCATTTGTACCGAATTCAAAGCTCTTAAATCATTTTCATTGATATAATTTTAAAATATGTTTTTAGAGGCCACATGGATAATCGTAATTCGATGTGTTGAGGCCAGCAAATGAACCAGTATATCGAGGTTGTTCCACTTCATTGTTGTTAGTGCTGGCTGATTTTTTGAGGCATAAGACTGAGCACAAGGTTGGAAGCATTGACCCATGGATTGTGTTATAAGCCACCCTTTTGATGTAGAAGGTTGGAAGCATCTTGACCCTATCTTTCCCGACTTTGCATCAAGGGTACGTAATTTGAGATTAGGTTTATACTTGATCCAAATGGTGTAGAAGAAACAACATTTGATACTAGTGACGATGAAGAGGAAGACAACAATATTTGAAGTAGCGAACTCCTTCCTAGCGCATCCTTGTCGATGAGAACCTGAAGTTCTTGATCATCATTGAAGCAGCGAACAGAACAGATGGTTGAGTCACCCTCCAAGTGGATGAATCTCGCAAAGACGAGATCGAATCAGGAGGCTCCACCGCCTCTAAGTCAGCCCGATCAAGGCGAAACCCATCATAGATGGGAAGACGGCGGGTGGAACGCGTTCATTATTGGCGATGCCTTTTTATATTTTATTGCACTATATTTTGTGTCAATGAAATTGAAGAGATACTTTATAAAAATATATTTTATTGCATATTTTTTTATAAATATATACCAACAATTGTTTAAAGTTTAAATATAATTTTTGAATTTTTTATTATAAATTTATAAGATATAATTAATTTTATATTTTCCCTCACTTTGCCTAGATTAATTTTCACTTTTGACTAGATTTTTCTTAACTTAGATTAATATTCCCGGGTCCTTGAATTTTCATAATGAAAGGAGCGGGCTTTAGAAATTTCGTCTGAGCGGGATGGCCCTAAAATTTCTCATGGACGATTTTTAGTCGCGTAAACCGTATCAAAATAAAACTCAAACCTACAAACTAGTATAGCAAGTAAGTAAGGGGTCGATCCCACAGAGAATCAAGTATTTCTCAGCAAAGTGTATTTACCAATTAGTAGAAATGGAGGTTTTGGTTGATTGAAATAAGAAAGAAAACAAAATAAACTATAAACAGATTGATGCAAAACAATTTAGAGAAGATCGCTCTACCTACAACTATCTACTTTATTTGGTTGAATTGATATTGTAACTTCCTCTTGTCCTTTTAGTCTTCCTATGAATGCCCTTGTCCCAACCTAATATAGTTACTAGTCCAACCAGTCCTAGAAACCCTTATCAATCAAACAGTCCCTAAAGAAGGATTTAACCCAATTGATAGCTTTAAGTTCAGAGATTAACCAAGGTATTTGCAGTCCCTAAAGAGGGATTTAACAACACATCCAAATTCCTACTCATTCAATTCGTTCAACCAACCCTAAAGGAACAAGTTTGCCACTTAGGTTAAGGTTCACAACCAGGAATCTACAAAACCTTAGCAATTGAATTGATTCTAACTAGTTGCGCGGGCTAGATAGAATAAAACAATCAAACATGCAAGCACAAAGAAGTTGAAACATTCAATATAGGAAATAAGGAACAAGATTCAGAAACTCACAATCAATCCAAATAAAGCTTCAAGTTGCAAGTAGAACGAAGAGAGTTTAGCCGCCCATGGCGAACATCGCTCTCTCTCTAATTGTCTGATAGAACGTGGAATAGAATAGAAGTCTGAAAATAACATAAAACTTGGCCTTTTAAAACATCCAAAGTCAGCCACAAAATAAACAAATAGATCTAGGGTTTTTCATTAATCAAAACGCAGCGCATAATTGCTGACGGCAAATGCGGCGGCCGCAGCATCAACATTTCCTCGCAGCCCTGCTGCATCGGCCCTGGCGGTGGCCGTGGCATACATGCTGCGGCCGCTGCATCGGTCTTTCCCGGAAAATCCGTCTCGAATTTGCTCTTCTTCTCAACAGAAAAGTTGTAGCTCTCTGAAAGAGTTTTCCAACGCATGGTCATAATAGTCAATCGGACAACCGAGGCCTCCAGAAAGTGCAAAACAAGTTCAGCATGTCTGGCGACAACTTCTGCAGACTTGTTCTTCGTTTAGGTTCGCGTCTTCTTCTCAGGACCTCTTGAGATCTTCATGTAAGCTTCTTCGATCAACTAGACATTCTCATCTAATGCGTTATCAACCCATGTCTCCTCCTCGGATCCAGGATTACCTGAAATAATCAATAAAAGCATGTAGATTCCGACTCCAACCACACAGAGAACAAATATGCAAATTATACTTAAACCATGCATGATATGCATCATAACTAAGCTAAATGCAACCTATTATAACTCTCTAAATGCATGCTATCAATTTCACATGAAGCGGGCTTTACAAAATTTCACCCATTACTCTTTTTCATCAGGAACCGCCCAACTGGTAAAAACCCCTAAAACTCTCTTTCTCGCTTCTCGTCTAACTCTCAGCGCCTCCAATGCCGACACTGCTCGTCCTCTCTCTCCTCTTCTACGCACTTCCCATGGAGTTTTCTTAAGCATTCTGGGTCGAACTCTGCCGCTGAGTTGTTGTTCGAAGTCTTCCGTTTATGAGCCTGCTCCTGCATCTGCCTGATTTTTTGTTCGACCTCTTATTCCCTTTCTCTGCTTCAAGCCGATTCTTCTCAGCCATTTCGCTTGTACTTCTGAATGAGTCTGCTCCTGTCTCTCAAGTAAGCAAACTCGTTTCTTCTTGTTTTGTTTTCTTGCTCTCTAATTGAACTTACTGTCAATTACTTGTAGAAACTTGTTAGATGTAAAAAAATTTCAGATGTATTCTAGGGTTGTTTATAAAGTACAAAGCATTATTCTAGTGTTTGCGTGACGGGTTTGGTGAGGGCGAAATTGATGTGTTGTTTTCATTTTCATCCATTTTTGCTGTTGTTAAAGCTCTATAGATAAGCTGAATTTGTTAAAGCTCTGCAGTAAATGGATTTCAAGTTCTCTCTTTGCTAACATTGGAAAAAGTTGAATTTGGTGTGTGATTCCCCATTTAAATTTGAGACAAGATGAGGAAATTGGGAAATTGAGAAAATTTCAGGAAAGTTTCAATAGGAAATTGAGCCAACAATATTTGAAAAGTATGTAAATTAAATTTCAGGAAGGCTTGCTATTTGCATTTTAAACTGCATATATTTTATGGAATTTAGCTTGCAAGTTGAAACAATTATAGTTCATCTTGTAATTTAGCTTGATGTTTGTGTTTAAATTCTGCAGTTCAATTATGTAGCTCTTTAGTTTAAATTAAGCTTGTTGACAATTCATCATCCAATTCTATGGTCATTTTTTTATTCGCTTTGCTTATATATATATATATATATATATATATATATATATATATATATATATATATATATATATATATATATATATATATATCATTCTCTTAGGAGGAATTTGATCACCTATAGTTGTTTACTACTCAATTTCCTTATTTGCAATGGAATGGTGAAGCTCGTCTCTGACCTCAAATTCATCACAATCATTTGAAGAGGCTCAAGTTCAACTACTTAAGGATGAGATAAAAGAGATTCGATCAACTTTGCAAGAATTCATGCAACAACAACAAAACCAACAAAGAGAGTTCATGCAACAATTTGTTCAACTTCATGGAGGTCAAAACAAGATGTCTACTTCAAATGGTTCAAACTCCAACCCTAGTGCTACTGATTTATATATATGTTGCTTTTAGCTACTGTTTTAGGTTAGGCTGCAAGAGATGATCTTTTTGTGCATTTTGCTCATCTCATGTCACAAACTATGACACATAGAAGTAGCCTGGGGGTATATTTTGTATTTTTGTTAATGGAATTAAGTACTATTTTATGGTTGCATTGGTTATGTGCTTTGAATGATCAAAAGTTTTAAAGGTTGAAATTTAAAATTTCTTTTATACGATGAATATAAATATGAAGAAAAGTGAGATCAAATATGTGGCTAGATTTGTGGGTAAAACAAACTCGTAATTAACCTTGAATGTAACCACGAATTTTGAAAAATTTAGATGTATTTTTAATCAAATTTTTGTGGTTGTTAACTTATTTTTCGAGGTTAAATTTAAGGGCCATTTAGCCTCGAAATTTACTTTCGAACAAATTTGTGGTCAACATTCGATAGTGCTTAGCCTCGAATAATGTCTAGAAATTTATTTGTCCCTAAATTTGAAGTTAGAGGCTTTGAGCTCAAGGCTACGGAAATTGTCCTCAAAGAAAAATTCAATGCTATTTTAACATCGAATAATAATTTCGAGGCTAGTTATTCGTAACTAAATTTAGCCTCGCGTTTATTGGGTTGGATTTTGGTTCGAGGTGAAATTCGAGGCTGTTTTCGGGGGTAAGCTTTTTCGAGGGCCTTTTCGAGGTCACTTATGTGGCTAAATTTGTAGCAATCGCGCGTGTTTCTAGCTTTTAACACCTAAAAAAACGTGCATGAATAGTAAAACGTCAAGTTTTAATTAACGGATGGAGTATAAAATACAATAGGTAGTTATTGGAGAAAATTGTCCTTAATAAAAAATCTCACTATAATTTTTTTTTTTTGAAATATTCATTTTGTCCTTGCAAATTGTCTTTTTACATGTATTATAGGACGGGGGGATAATAGATATAACAAGAACTCAAGGAGACAAAAGTGGAAAACTTCATGACCCAAAATAAAGAATGGATGACTACAAGTATTTGTTTTGTGTCACAGTTTAGCCAAATCTCTTTTCAGGTTCTTATACTTTATCTCTTGGGATATTGGAAAATATAACATAATTTTTCTTATATACTAACCTGATAGAATTTTATTAAGCTTACGATCGGACGAAAACTCACCTCTAAAAACTCATGTATTATTGGATGAAGGGAGTAATAGATATAACAAGAACTCAAGGAGACAAAGTGGAAAACTTAATGGACCAAAATAAAGAATGGATGACTACAAAGCTATAGTATTTGTTTCGTGTCACAATTTAGCCAAATCTCTTTTAAGGTTCTTATACTTTTATCTATTGGAATACTGACCTGATAGAATCTTATTAAGCCTAATGAGTAAGAACTGTTAACAACTCAATCGATCACCCATACCACTAAGTTGAAGTCTATATATATATAGACAATGATTCCGATTTTAGGTTTTAGGCCATCCTTACGTGTTTACCTAATTAGAAATATTGGAAGTAATGTTTACAATGGAGTTTTTTCAACAAAAGACTTCACTTGTCCCATATTGATTGTAAGGGGTATTTGAAGAGGTGCTTTTAAAGGAGAGTTTTTAAATGGATTATTGAGAGTTGGGATGGAATAGGAGGTCTGTACATTGTCGGTGGTCTGACTTCCTAGTTCCTTTAACATCTCTTTTTATTATCACAATATAATAATTATTTTTACCTAATTAGTGACAATCACTTTTTTTTAACTCGAACTCTTTTTTGATCATGTACAAGTCATATATACCATAATTACAACTACATACAAAGGGTTATCTGCAGCAAATTAATCCTAACAAAGTAGCGAGCATTACTTAATTCAATCGCATATATATAATTTAATTCATTTAAAATTAATCATATAATATAATTGTTACTTTTAAAATATGTATGTATGCCCATATAATTAATAGAGATCAAGTTCTCTAACAAAACATGATACTATAGTGATCATTGAGATCATAATAAACACTACAAGAAAAACACAGCTTTTGCGACGCTTTTATTTCGACGCTTTTTATCTGCGTCGATAATTTTCGACACCTTACCATGTCGAAAATTTGTGACAGATCTGGGTGTCGAGATTGACACCCTTCTCGACATCTTGGTGCGTCGGGAATGGCATGCGTAAAATATAAAAAAAGGTTACCACCCCCGTCTCACCAAACCCCTCGACGAGTTCTTTCTTACTCTCTTCAATGGAGACCTGAGCGTCAAATTCCCCGAGATTTAAATCCAAATTGACACCAAAACCAGAGAATCGATGCCAGAAATCTCTCTCTCACCAAGAGAATCTCGAAGCGGAAGTTTCATTTGCTTTAATTCGAGGTCAGATCTACATCTTTTTTGTACTTAACGCGGCTGAGAGCTAGGTTTCCGGAAGCCGGACCGTCGACGAGCTTGACAAACAGTGATCTGAGAGAATCAACGGTTGTGGATTCGAATGACATGCCGAAATCATCGCTCTTGCTGGAGTTGAGCAGCGCGGTGAAGGTTTTTAGTGAATTTGGCTTCGTTCTTACTTATTTTGATAGGATCTGAATATTGAATCTTCTGAAGCCCTCAGAATCAGCGCCTCCCTTTCCAGATGCGAGCCACGCAGTCCGCTTGTAGCCAGCCTCGATGATAGCAACCGGTGTCGTTGATTGATCAGATCTGCATACACCAGTGTCATTGAGCGTCTTAAGCCTGTAACAGGAGCCGACTCGAAGCCTACTTCAGGTTGATCCAGTCGAGATTAGGTATATCCTTAGAGCTATGTCTTTATTTGGCTTGATTTTGGTGAATTATGGTTTTGATTTGTTGATTTTGATGAATTAGGGTTTTGATTTGTTGAATTATTGAAGTAGAAATTCTTTTTCAATTGGCTTAATTTAGATTATAGATTAGCTTTTTTGTTCAGTTTGAACTTTTAAGCTCCTTTGTGAAATTGCAAGCTCATATTCTCAATTTCTAACTTCTCAAGGTAATCATATGTTTTAGAGATTATGGACTAAAAAGCACAAATAAGATTATGTGTCTATATGGTTTCAAGAATGCCTTTGCATAGATGAAAAGAGAACTTTTTTGTGTCATTCTGTAAATACTATTTGGGAAATCATTCTAACTTGCTTGATTTGCATCGATCATGGAGATTAGAAAATTAAAAGAAGAAAGGAATGCAAGACTATTTGCTGACTGTTGCCAAAAGAATGTTTACTAACTGTTGCCATTGGTTTGACAGGATAAAAACAATGGTCGATTACTTAAGATTTAGTCTATTTGAAATGAATTTGCACAATGCATGGTTGTTGATCACTTTTGCCTAACAGTGGGAGTAAAACAACTTTCTTTGTTTTCTCCCAATCTTACAATGCCAGACTATTTGTGCCTTGAACATTTTGTGATTTAATTGTATGCTGTCAAAATTTCAGACTCTGTTTCATTTGATCAGACTATATGCATTCAGTTTTGCTTGAATGTTTGGTGCTCACTGAGTCACGTACTGGACGCTTGAAACCTAAACCCTAAGTATGAATTTTATTAGTCAAACCTGATCATCTTTAGTTCATGTCATGTTTTCACCGGTGCATATCATGTTTTAACTTGTAAGAAATCTTAATGTACTCGTGAATGTCCAATCTCATGTAGGCATTAATTGCTCAATGGAATGGAAATAAATGTTTTTAGTTCCTTGCCTTGAAATAAGATTTGTGGATGCAGGATTAGGGTCAAAAGGTTGGAGGAGGCTATGAATAAATTGGTTACAGTTATAAGCTCAAGGAAACAACAAATGCTTGAAAGATCAAATGGGTAAAATTTGTTGAAGATGGGAACACTGTCTTACAGGAACTCTCCAGATCTAATGACACAGAAAGTGGATGAGAAGGGAAAGAATTTTCTCAGCAATCGTGCCCGGACCTCGGTGGTTGATACGCAGGTTTGTTGTTTAAGAATCTGTTATTTATCAAAAGCAAAGTCATTCAAGTGTTAGTAATATATACTGTATTTTGGCAGCATTGTGGAGTACAATTGCATACCATACCATTGTCTAGAATTTGACTTGCTTCCTATTTTCACCTTCTTTTTCATCCCACTTTTCTTGAAAGTCAACGTCTCTGCCATTTTAGTTCAGTAAAATGCATATTTTTTCTGTTGCCCCAATTTTGGTCTCAATTTGGTAATGTGACTTTGCTTTTAGGCAATATATGTTCAGTATAAACAGTTTAGGTAATTTACTGATGAGAAAATATTCCATAAGTGTGCAACCCCATTTGTGTTAGTGTTAGAAAGAGGTATTGTAGGCAATCAGAAAAGGACAAAATTGGAGAAACAATATATGTTCAGTATAAACAGTTTAGGTAATTTAGGCAATATATGTTCAGTATAATGGTTGATGGGTGTGGGGTGACATATTATTTAATGATTTTTTGTTTTGCATACTTGGAAGAGAAAATAAATATTGTATGAATATTATTGGAAAAGGACAAAATTGGAGAAACAATTTTTTTATATATATATATAAAATGCTTTTTTTGATAGGAACTAGATAATTTTATTTTTCTTAGTGTGTACTGTATTAAGCTAAGCCAAGCACTTATTTGGCCAATTGCAGCTTCCCTTGCCTTGTTTCAGATTCTTCTCTACCAATCATTCCCTAGAAGAGTAAAAATAGATTCTAGGGGTTTACCAATTGCATCTCAGAATCTATCTTGTTCTTTCCTACCATTGAAGTTGGGCTATAAGGATTTCAATCTCTTGAGATGAAAAAACCTCCATCTCTGATTTGTGTTTCAAGGTCATGATTCACTCTCCCTTGATTTTTTCTGCCGTTTATCTGGTTTATCTGTTTTAATTTCTTCTTCTGGCTACTCTGAAATTGCTGATGTAAGTGGTCAGAGATGAGTTTCAGAGCCTTTTTGTCCTTTAATTAAGCCACTAGGTATTTAGCTATCAAGTCAACCGGCCAGTTCATAGATGATTTTTGCTGGTCTTACATGATGTGGATTCTGTAATTTTGATTCTAAATCAAACATATTGTAAGAAAATTAGTTACTGATTTCATTCCTTTTTTCAAGCTTAATTGGATTTCAGCTTTTTCCTGCTGTGAAGCATCTGTGTAACAAGGAATGAGTTTCATAGAGTATATGACAACTTTTGTTTTGTTTTGTTTTGTTTTGTTTTGTTTTGTTTATGATAAGCAGATTAAGAGCCTTAAACAACGATCTGGGTCAGTTATGAAAGGGTCCTGAATTCATAGTCTGTGCAACGAGAAGAATGGATATATATGATCCACTACATCAGATTAGCTCATGGATATCTGGGTGCCATCCTGTTATGAAAGGTAAACAATGATTCTCGTCAATTATTCACAAGGGTGTCCTCAAATTATATGCTAAATGTTCTCCTATATGTTTGTTATCTTTGTTGAAAAAGTTATCAATGTTTGATTCTCTAACTTATTTTTCTCATCTGTGCAGGCCAAACTGCTTGAATTGACGGAAAGGAGTTTTTCCACTAGGCCAAGTAATTTTTTATCTAGTTTCTCTTTCTGAAGTGGATAATCGCTTTATATTGCAATAATACTAGTGTCTATTCTAGAAATGGCCTCTAATACGAGCAGGTTACTACATTTTGTACACACCTCCATGTTGTACACCTATTTGCATTCCAACAACTAGAGATGTCTTTTTGGCTAATGTAATCAGATTTATAGATTTTTAGCTTAATCTACTTACTAATGTATACAGATTTATAAATATATGTACTAAAGTACTTGTTAATATATTTATTGTTCTATATAGTTTGTTTATATAACTATTTTTCCCTATTATATAAAAAAAATTAAGGGTTCAAGGAAAAAAATATGGAAAATCAGGAAAAAAATATTATATTTATAAAAAAAACATTGAAAAATTCGACGCTTTATCTTGTCAAAATTGACAGCTACTTGTGACGCTAAAAAGCGTCATGATTCAAAGTGTCAGAAATTTCAGTGTCACAAATGGAACTGCCATTCTCGACGTTCTTTTGTGTCAGAATTTTTGCCTTCCATTTTCAACACTATTAGGTGTCGAAAATGACCTGCCATTTTCGACGCTTAAAAGCGTCGAAATTAGCAGCCATTACCGACGTCTAAAAGCGTCAAGAATGGCACTGTCATTTGTGACACTGAAATTACCGACGCCTTTCAAAAGCGTCGAGAAATAAAATTCCGACGGTATATAGTGTCGAAAATGGCTAAAAAAAGCGTTGAAATTTTACACCTTTTCTAGTAGTGATGTATAAAGTATAATGTATGTATGTGCTGGAACGTGGTTGTCCCACATCGGTAATATAGAGAATGCTTAAACAACGTATAAGGTTAAAGAACTACTCCTCTCATTGTCAACTTCTTATATATGTTTTGAGAAAATAGAGATACTTAATGCTCGAAAAAAGCTCAGTTCGAGCTTAAGGCTCGAGCTCGTTCTTTTCCTACATAAGCCGAATATGAGCTCATTTTTAATTTCGAATTCAAATTTAGGCTCAACTCAAGCTCGACTTGTCTATAAATGAGCTGAATATGAACATGCAATACTCAACTCGTTCGGCTCAAATATAACAATTCTAATTATGCATGTTGGAGTGACTGGTCCATGTAGGGATATAATGGTGGAGTACACTGATCAAGTGAAGAAGCTTGGGATAGACCTTCTTGAGCTGTTTTCAGAGGCACTTGGCCTCAAACCAGACCACCTTAAGGAGATGGATTGTGCTGAGGGGATGTACGTTAAGGGCCACTACTACCCGGTTTGTCCCGAGCCGGATCGGGCTATCGGCTTCACCGGCCATTGTGACAACAGCTTCTTCACTGTGTTGCTTCAGGACGACACCGGCGGACTCCAGCTTCTCCATGACAACCGGCGGGTTGACGCTCATCCTTTCCCCGGTTCTCTCATAGTCATAGTTGGTGATATGCTTCAGGTATCAGTTTATTATTATTATTTTTACGATTTTAAGGTCACGATCCATCTGCTAACACACCAGTATTAATTTGACAGTTGATTACCAATGATAAGTTCAAGAGCGGGTTCCACAGAGTTCTTGCCCAAGGAGTCGGTCCGAGGATCTCGATGGCTTGCTTCTTTAGGACCCATTTCCAGACGACGGAGAAGTCTCGGCTTTACGGACCGATCAAGGAGTTGGTGTCGGAGGACGATCCGCCGATATACAGGGAAACCAGCATTACTGAATATGTGGGGTTTGTCTATGACAAAGGGTTGAATGGCACCGGCTCCGCCTTGCCACATTTCAAGCTCTAGCCAAGAAGATTATATTTATTATATATAAAAAATAGTTATAATAAAATAAAATCAAGGGTTCTAAGAAATTATGCTCATCCTAATTTTAATTAGGGTGTTAAATTTGCCTTTGCCTTCTCTTTAATTTGATGTTGTTATATTTTTGTATTAATGGTTGGTGTGTAAGATCAGATTAAGGGTATAAAAGTCTTATATCTAAGACAATTATAATCAAATAAATATATTTGGTGATTATTTCCGTTTCTAAATGTACATATATACGGTTGTCATATGAATAGTTCGAACTCGGTTCGAAAAAAGTTCGACTTGATCTCGTTCACTTACCTAAACAAGCCGAGACTGAATATGATTTTAAGCTCGGTTGAAAGCTCGACTCATTCAATCGAATTTTATGGAGTTTCTAAAATTTTCTTTAACTTAATAGTTTATAACCAAGTAAACCGGCACGTTTAATGCTAAAAAAAAAAAAGCTCGGCTCGATCAAAGAAAAAAACTCATATGTTTAACAAAATGAAGCAAGTTTGAACGTGTCAAGCTTGGTTGGTTCGACTCGAATAACAACCCTAAAAACACATTATTATTGATCTATTTTGATTGGTTAAATTTACTTTATCTTTATAGGTTTTAAAACTTTTAGATAAATAAGTAGTGAACAAAAACGGTTATTAAAACTTGGGGGACCATTAATATAGACCAAAAAATTAGCAAAGCAACGTGTAATGAATAATACGACGAAATCAAATACAAGAATACATTGACAAGAATTAAGATGAATAACAAACATCCAAATTGGAAACAAAAATGGGATAATTAGGTTAATATACCTTTTTCAATTTTTTTATGGGTAATTATACCGATGAAAGTTTTTTTTAGGTAATTGTACCTTTTTTACTTTTAATGACTGATTTGCCCACAGAAAGAGAAAAAACCCCCTTTAATTTCCTTAAATCACGTATATTGTAACTGGGTTCTCATGACGCAATACACCATATTGTTTTCACCCATCAATTTATTTTGATGCTTCTATGAGTAATGTCAATTGAAATCAAGTTACACATATATGGTTGTATCATATTCATTTGAAGGTATGTACGTGGTTATATGTCTTGCGGTATGACTTCATTTGATATAAGGTGAGATTCGATTGTAAGTTAGAAATCCATTAGGAATTAATGTTGTTGGCCAAGATGAGGGGAGAGATTATTGTCTGTATTTAATTATTGTAACATATTAAAACCTTAATAATTTGGTTAGTTACGATACAAATTAGATATAATTAATTAATTACAAGAAACGAAACACCTACAACGAATTAGTTACAATACTATTACAATATTGATTACAAGTACGGTGACGATAAATTAGTTACAATATATTCGTGTGTATTTATTGTAACATATTAAAACCTTAACAATGAGTTAGTTACGTTGCAAACTATGCACAAGTAATTAATTACAAGAATTAAAACACATACAACGACTTAGTTACAATACTGTGACAAAATTGAGTACAAGTACGATTACAGTAAATTAGTTACAATAAGTAATCCTGTGACAATAATATCGGTTACAATTATTGTAGTTACAATAAGTAAATTAGTTACAATTATTGTAGTTACAATAAGTAATCATGGGATAATAATATCGGTTACAATAGGTTACAGTAGTGATCGATTTGCATACCTTCAGGGTACAACAAAAGTAGGTTACAATAGGTTACAATAGTGACTGATTTGCATACCTTCAGGGTACAACAAAAGTAGGTTACAATAAAAGTAGGTTATAAAAGTAATCAAATCCATTAGAAACACAATTAGGTTACTGAAGTTAAGTTGTTTATAAATTATCAATTGATGACTCGGTCATCGATCGGTTGATGATTATTGACAAATTACCACTACTGCACTTAGGGTCCAAAATTCATCGATCAAAAGCTATTACAAAGTAATACATGTTTGCAAATTCAATTGATCTTAATTGTAACCTACAACCTTATCTATATTTAAACAAATCTTTTTCAAATAATAAACAGATCTTTTCAAATCGTGAACAATCTTATCTATATTTAAACAATATTATCTATCTCTATTTATTTTTTTTTAAAAAAAAAATTAAGAGAAAAAAGAAAAATTACTTTAAGGATATTTAGGTAAAATCCACTCTAAAATGGTATAATTACTAAAAAGAAAACCCAAGGGGTATAATTACCAAAACAAAAAGTGAAAAAGGTATATTTTCTCAAAACTTCACAACAAAAATAGACAGAATTAATGGGTCAATTGGAATTCACATTTATTCCATGATACACGGTACTGTGGGTCGATGGATTAATTAAAGCGGACATTAATTAGGCCATGTAGGTGTTAATATGTATTTAGGGTTTGTTAACCCAACGGCAGTGCTTCCTGATCTGACCCTGGTCTCCGGTAAGCACACCCAACCTTCCTAGTTTGAGCATCCTTTCCAAACTTGTCTCCGTAGTGAGGGTCGTTCGCAAACTGCCTGAGGAGTCCTCGAGTGCTCGGGTGGTAGGCCATCCTCTGATCGAAATCGACCACTCCCTTGTGGGCAATGATGGCCTTGTAGAAGTTGGTGTCGAAGGTCTCTCCGCTCCCTGGGGTTTGATCTAGGAAGGCCTCCTTCTCGGTACCGTCTTCATCTCTAGGGCACGTCTTGATGATCTTCTTCAGTAGGGTTGGGTCCATTGATGGGTCGGGCTTGTTAGTGTCGCGATAGGTGTAGAGACAGTCCTAAAAGTTGTTGCAGTGTGACACTCCAACAGTATGAGCTCCTAGAAGGACAACTAAATCATATTGGGAGAATCCTTTGGACGCAAAGACTTTGATGGCATTAGACATAGTAATGTTGGGGCCTGGAAGGATTAATGCGTCTTTGAATTTTGAGGTTAGGGCATATCTTCTTCCTGTCTCGACCTTGAACCATGGACCCCAGCCTAAAAACTCAATCATTTCGTGTAGAAAGAGATTTTGATCCTAGATGCTAGCACAGAAGCGAGATCGATTAATAAAACATGAAAGCGGAAGCTAAAGACACACAGATTGATGACGCAGTTCGGTTTCCCTACTCTACGGAGCCTCAAGAGGGAGAGACTCAAACCCTAGAATCCACTAAGTATGAACGAGTTACAGATCATGGATACAAGTAGTGACGAGCTCAAGGAAATAGATCTAGGTCAAGCAACTCAGAGACACAGACGGACAAGGAGAAAACATAGAAGAGGAACAAATACTCCCTTTACTCCGAAGAACATCGAAGCCGGATGAGAGCAGGTGAAGACGACACTGTAGTGGTTGAGAAAACAAGCCGGAAGCTCGTCTTCTTCCTCTTCGGTGTGAGATCTCCAACGACGGCGCTTGGGAACCTAGGGTTTCGCCTCTTCGCTATCTCTTTCTCTTTCTGGATTGAGGAACAGTGAGTGAGCTCGTATCTAGGGTTTCAGAGAAAGAGGCCTCTTATAGGGAGCATCATTTAGGCAAAACGCAGCGTTTGAGACAAACCCAGCAAAGTGCCGTTGGAAGCTCTTCAGAGTTGGAGCAAAGAAGTGGGCCGGGCTTCAACTGGATTGGGCCGATATATAAGATGAACCAGGTTCATCTTTATATCAATCCAACACATCAGCTATGACGCCAACCAAGTCACCAAGCACCACTGGCTAGCTCACCTAGCCATCCTTGGTCCATGTTCGAGCCACCTGTGACCTAGTCCTAGTCCTTGAGCTTCTAGCCATTACAAGCATACACACGACATATATACATACATTTGGATTACATAGACATTACAATTTTCCCTTCTAATCCAGCCACTATGTATAGAACTCGTTCATTTAAATAGGGATCTGGGTTCATGTTTTCAATCCGTCCGTACTCAGCTCAGGTACCTGGGTTAGTTTACATCAAGGATATGAAGAAAGTTCCTGCAAAAATAGAATTTGCCAGAAGGAACAATCTTCTTGCCAAAGTCAGCTGGATTCAGCTCTCTCTTGATCTTTCTGAGGCTCAAGGTCTTGTCCTTAACCCTGTGTCTGATGAAGTGAAACCTAACATCGATGTGTTTGGTCTTCTCATGATACATAGGGTCTTTGCACAAATACAGAGCACTTTGACTATCCATGTTGATCACAGGTACAAACTTTCTTCTGAAAATCTCACCCAGTATGCCTTTCAGCCAAATGGCTTCCTTAGCAGCTTCTGTGGCTACAATATACTCAGCTTATGTAGAAGACAAAGCCACTACAAATTGTTGTTGAGACTTGCAGGATATGCAATTGCCAGCTGTTGTGAGCCTAAATTGCCATGTTTTACACTTACTTTTATATCGATTTCTGCTTGCATTTCATACATTTGGGCTAGAATAGTACATAATCTGTGTAGTTTATGTTTATTTGCAATATATGGAGGTCTACACAAGTTTTTGTTATATTTCGCAGAAATCGGACGCACTTTGGAGCTTAAAGAAAACTCATGAAGAAGCTAAGGATGGTGCATCTGGAGAAAACGCCATTTTTCACCATTCATCGTTCTGAATCAAGCTTTGATGTCTTCATGAGAGTTGTAGCCCTCGAAAAGAGCTTTCCAACGCATGCTCATATGCATCAATCGAACAAACGAGGACTCGGGAAAGTGTGTTTCAAGAACAGAGCAGAATGCTGAGAGCGAACCAGTTCTACTCGACGTCGACCAAACTTGGTTGAGATCGAGTACACCAGGAGCCAGAAAGTTAGATGGAGTTGAGCAGAGCCACTCGAGCAACACAGTCTTGGTCGACGTCGACCAAACTTGGTCGATGTCGAGGACAAGTCGACGAGTCCGAAGCCTGCTCGAGCTCGAGTGCAACCCCGGAGGAAAAATCCTACTCGACGTCGAGGAAAATCCAGTCCAGTCCGAGTCCAAGATCGAGTTGTGCCGAGAAGATAGAATTGCTTGCAAGAGAAGATATGTAGAATTCTATCCATCCACATGAAGATCTATCAAGAGAAGAAGGATTTATCCACAACTAGTTCTAGTTTCCTTTTAGATTTAATTCTTTTATTACCAAGTTTTATCTTAATGTTATTAGATAGGAAGTTTAGATATAGATAGATATTTCTTTCCTAGATTAGCTAGGGGAGGAAGCCTATAAAGAAAGCCCCAGGGGGCTTATTTTCAGATATTCAAGCCAAGCCGTCTTCGGGCGCAAGGAGAGAGGAGTGAGAGAGAGGAGGCGAGAGAGGAGAGAGAGAGAGGAGGAACGTTTGAAGGTTTTGTAAGTTTTAGTTTATTTTATGTTAAAGTTAATTTCTTTTATTATGTTTTGTTTCTAATTTCCTTCTTCTAGGGTTGGGGTGATCCCAACAATAGATATGTGTGTTTGATTTATAAATCCATGAATTTATATGTCTTTATCATCATCTACCTATGTGCTTAATCCTTTACGAGAGTTGAAAAAATTCCTTATTCATGATATTGAAGCGAAAGTGATCTTATTATGAATTTGGATAGTAATTAGGGTTTATTTTCGAGAGCCAATCCTAATTAAGAAAAGGTTGAAACAAATAAGGTTTTTATGCGAGAGCCTCTATTACCTAAATTGTTGGAATTTGTGAAAGTCGATTCTTTGATATAAAGCATGCATCTTTATGTGATTTATGATCTACACATATGTTGATTGTTGTGGTGATCCCTAACCTTGGAAGTTCGCATCTTTATTTGCTATATTTTATTATTTTTATTCGACACAGGTTCTACTCGACACCAACCGCCATTCCCTCTCCATCCATCGACATCAACCCCTCTATTCTTTGTCGATAGCCACCCTCATCACCTCTTCCTGCTATCCCTGAACCCCCAAAACACACTAAACCTAGAACTGCCGACTTCTCTCCTGAGGACGAACCTGACTCCATTATCCTATAGCGGGGTCTTGACTATAAATTTATTTGGTCGAGAAACCCTCTCGTCACCAGCCCAGGTGATATAGTATGCAGTTGTGGACTTCCTTGTGCCCTTGTTGCTTGCATAGTCAGAGTCTACAAATCCTTGAAGATCACTTGCAGAAGAATAAATGGAATAAATCAAGCCTAAGTGTTTAGAGCCCTTCAAATATTTCAGCAAATACTTCATAGCATTCCAATGAGGTGATCCAGGATTAGACATATATCTACTTAGAACACTTATAGCAAAGGCTAAGTCAGGTCTGGAGCAAAGCATTACATACATAATAGAACCAACAGCCACATCATAGGGAACATCAGCCATTTCCTTTTTTCTCATCATCAGTCTTAGGGCATTGACCTTTGCTAAGAGCAAGGTGCCCTCCTAAGGGTATAGGTGAGGACTTAGAGTCAAGCATGCAGAATTTATCAAGAACTTTTTCAATGTAGTCAACCTGGGATAGCATGAGAGTCTTCTTAGCTCTATCTCTTATGATTTTAATTCCCAGAATTCTCTTGGCATTACCAAGATCCTTCATATCAAAGTGGTTCATCAGGTTCCTTTTAGTATCAGAAATGATTCTCATAGAAGCACAAACAAGGAGAATATCATCCACATACAGAAGAATACACAGAGGAAACTTGGTGGTGACACCTTTGATATATATAAGCAGGAATCATAATCACTTCTAATAAAGCCCAGAGATCTCATACAAGAATCAAATTTTATGTTCCATTGTCTAGGAGATTGTTTAAGACCATAAATAGATTTTTTAAGAAGGCAGACATAGTCAGGTTTCTTCTTATCAGTGAACCCCTTAGGTTGTTTCATGAAAATAGTTTCATCAAGATCTCCATGCAGAAAGGTTGTTTTAACATCCATCTGTTCAAGTTCCCAGTCAAAGACAGTAGCAATAGCAAGAAGTAATCTCAGGGTTTTATATTTCACAACTGGAGCAAATATATCATTATAATCCAGCCCTTCTCTTTGACTAAATCCCTTAGCTACAAGTCTGGCTTTGTATTTAGGTAGCTCATCAGTTTTAACCCCTTCTTTAATCTTAAAGACCCATTTGCAGTCAATGGCTTTAGCATGAGCAGGTTTAGGAACAAGAACCCAGGTGTTGTTTATTTTCATAGATTCAAGTTCTTCAAGCATAGCCTTGTACCATTTTACAAAATCAGAGGATCTCATAGCAAATTCAAAGGTTTCAGAGGGGTTATTCTTAATGATTTCAGATGCAACAAATGCAAACTCAACAATATTAATGTCATCAGTGTATCTCCTATTAGGAATCCTAGTTCTAGGACTCCTATCCCTAACAAGTTGATAATCATTTACAGCAGAATTATCATTGAGGAGCACAGAAGAATTCACAGAAGTGGAAGAAGAAGCATGATTAGAAGATGAAGGTGAAGATGCATCAACAGGCACAGAATCAGAGTCAGAAGTAGAATGGAAAGAGTTAGAGTTACTTCCCTCATCCTCTCCTTCTTCAACTTGTTCATCATTGTTTTTCTCCTCCTAATTGTCGAGGTTGCTGAGTTGGTGTGGCATGAGAAGTTCTTCTTTTAGCAGAGAAGAAGGTTGGAACATGACCTGTGTCAAACTCATCTTCTTCACCTAGCTCAGTCACAGAATCCCTGAGTTGATCATCAGGTACAAAGAACTTGGAGGGCTCATCAGTGTTGCCTGCATTCTCATTTCTAGGGGTGAGGATATTTTTAAAATGAAAATCAGTTTCATTAAATGTAACATTTCTAGCAACAATAACTTTATATCCACCAGGTTGAATGAGAAGAATTTTATAGCCCTTCACACCTTCAGGGTAACCCAACATCACACCCTTTAGGGCTCTAGGCTGTAACTTACCTTGGGAAACCTGAGCATAAGCAATACAACCAAAAGGTTTGAGGTATGATAGATTGGGTACCTTACCAATCCACAGTTCTTGTGGAGTTTTGAAGCCTGTTACAGAGGAGAGGCTCCTGTTGATCAGATAGGAGGCAGTGACCACAACCTCTCCCGAAAGGCTATGCTTCATTCCTGCAGTGAAGAGAAGGCATCTGGCCTTCTCTAACAATATCCTGTTCATCCTCTCAGCAGTGCTATTCTGCTGAGGGGTGCCAGGCACTGTGAGTTGCCTTTTGATCCCATTCTCCTTGCAGAAATCATTAAAGGCAGTATTGCAAAACTCAAGGCCATTGTCAATCTTAAAGCATACAAGTTTATAACCAGATTGAAGCTCTACCTTTGATTTCCAAGCTTTGAAAGCCTGGAAGGCCTCATCCTTAGATTTAAGAAGAGTAAGCCATACCTTTCCGGAGAAATGATCAATGAAGGAAATAAAGTACTTCTTACCACCAATGGTGTCTACCTGTGCAGGACCCCAGAGGTCAGAGTGTACATATTCAAGAGGCTTGGTGGCCTTGTACACCGAGTTAGGAAACACCTGTTTGGTAGCTTTGCCAAAGACACAGTTCTCACAGAAAGACAAATCAGAGAGCTTATCAGATATTAAACCATGTTTATGCAAATAATATAGGCCTTTGTTTCCAATATGCCTTAACCTGAGATGCCAGAGTTTCGTTAGATGAGAAGTATCAATAAGATTGCCCTCATTATCATGGGTGATGACATGATATAAACCCTTTTCCTAATAGTCTTGACAATGCACTTATTATTGGAAGAAACAGTTTTGATGCCACCACTAGTATGGATATCATAATTCATGCAATCAAAAACAGATTCAGACATTAAACTCCTCCTCAAATCAGGAACCCATTTGACATCTTTCAGAGTGATGACATTCCCATCAAACATCCTTAACATCTCCAACCCCTTAATAGCAAGTGTGTGATGGTCACCAAGTTTGACCATCCCACACCTACTCTGATCAAGGTTATCAAAGCTGGCTTTGATAGGTGTGGCATGTATGGTGCAACCAGAGTTAAGGATCCAGGGTTGCCTGAATCACCTTCCTCTGGTGTACACATAAAGAGTTCATTGGGATATGCACCACTATCAGACTCAAGCAATGAAACAGAAATATCATTTTTAAGTTTATTTTCATCAGCTCTTTTCGTTTTCCTGCAATCTTTAATCCAATGACCTAGGTGACCACAGTAGTTGCATTTAGAATCTTTAGGCACCTTGGTTGTAGACTCAGATTGTTTAGCATTAGAATTCTCATCTTCCTTAGCATTTTTCTTCTTCCTGTTCTTATTTCTATTGCCATTAGACTTGTTGGAATTAGCAAACAAGACTTTAGATTTTTCAGTGTTATCAGACTTAGCACCAAATTTAGATTTGAAAACCTTTAGCATCTCATTTTTCTCAGAGATTGTCTCAACTATTCTTTCCTTAGTGAGAGGCTCCCTTGAAAATTGAATAACATCCTTAAAGTGATCAAACTGTGAAGGCGGAGAATTAAGCAACAAGATAGCCTGATGAGAATCCTTAATACTATATCACATCTCTCTAATTCTTGGGTCATTTTCAGATTCTTATCTAAGTTGTCATTTAAAGTGATGTTGATATCCATTTTAAATGTAAACAACCTGCAGAGAAGAGAAATGCGACTAGGCAGAGATTTGACAAGAAAAAGTTCCTCCAGGGCTAACCACAGAGCCCTGGGGTCATTTACCTTCACTACTTGTCTTGCACCATCATTAGTGAGCATGAGCATGATCTCAGCATGAGCCTGCTCAGACATTTGCAGCATGAAGTGCTAGTTCAAGGGGAGCAACTGCTCTCCAACACTTTTCCTTGATGAGGTTCGCTTTCATCTTGACTTGCCACATGGCAAAGTCAATCTTACCATCAAATGGTCGGATTTTGACATAAGAATCAGCCATGGTACCTACACACAAAGCTAAACAAAGTTAGATAGCTCGAAACAGAAAAAGTAACAATAGAGATTACTTAAAGCAAGAGCTATTCAACAAGGTAAAGCACAGAAAAACTGGTTTTTGTAAAAGCAGATGAACAAAAAACTAGTTTTGAAAACGGGTGTGGTACGTCGGACGAGAGAGGAACAGCGCTGGCCGGTGGACACTATATGCGGCCTGCCCAATGTCCACGCCCCCAGATCTATTTCCCGCGTCTATAGAGACGAGAGAAAGGAAGAAATGGGACACTCAAGCTCTGATACCACTTTGTAGAAAGCGATTTTGATCCTAGATGCTAGCACAGAAGTGAGATCGAATAATAAAACATGCAAGCGGAAGCTAAAGACACACAGATTGATGACGCAGTTCGGTTTCCCTACTCTGCGGAGCCTCAAGAGGGAGAGACTTAAACCCTAGAATCCACTAAGTATGAACGAGTTACAGATCATGGATACAAGTAGTGACGAGCTCAAGGAAACAGATCTAGGTCAAGCAACTCAGAGACACAGACGGACAAGGAGAAAACATAGAAGAGGAACAAATACTCCCTTCACTCCTAAGAACATCGAAGCCGAATGAGAGCAGGTGAAGACGACGCTGTAGTGGTTGAGAAACCAAACCGGAAGCTCGTCTTCTTCCTCTTCGGTGTGAGATCTCCAACGACGGCGCTTGGGAACCTAGGGTTTCGCCTCTTCGCTCTCTCTTTCTCTTTCTGGATTGAGGAACAGTGAGTGAGCTCATATCTAGGGTTTCAGAGAAAGAGGCCTCTTATAGGGAGCATCATTTAGGCAAAATGCAGCGTTTGAGACAAACCCAACAAAGTGCCGTTGGAAGCTCTTCAGAGTTGGAGTAAAGAAGTGGGCCGGGCTTCAACTGGATTGGGCCGATATATAAGATGAACCAAGTTCATCTTTATATCAATCCAACACATCAGCTATAGAAGGATGCCAACCAAGTCACCAAGAACCACTGGCTAGCTCACCTAGCCATCCTTGGTCCATGTTCGAGCCACCTGTGACCTATTTCTAGTTCTTGAGCTTCTAGCCATTACAAGCATACACACGACATATATACATACATCTGGATTATATAAACATTACATTTCGGGCATTAATACATTAATAACTGCTTTTAATTAACCCATCACCCACGGTACCGAATGAATTTCATTTGACGGAACGATATTTTTGTTTTTATTTTGGATGTTTGTCATTCACATGAATTAATGTATTCTTGTAATTCATTTCCATGGATTAATGGATCCGTTGCTTTACAAATTCTTGTAATCATTTTATCAATGTATTTTATAAGGATTCTTATTCACATGCGGAATTGGTTTCTTAATGACTCCTTTTTTCCCCTTTAATTTCAGCGTTGTATCCATATATTCGACGGGATCAGAACTTTCACCATCTACCATCTCTATTGATGGAACCTATTCATCATGTACACACCAAATATTATAACCAGGATCAAAATCATAACACAATAAATGTATCTCCGAGTCATCGTCAGTTTGTTGAGTAAGCTAGGTTACGACAGATTGCACAAGGACATATATATATATATATATATATATATATATATATATATATATATATATATATATATATATATATATATATATATATATATAACCATTTCATAATTTCTTTCACACCTTTTTTAATTTAGCGCAAATTGTTTATCAACTAAATACTTTAGACAAAACAAAGTAATGAAGGACAAACGTAGGACACATGATTTATAGGTGGAAACTATATCAAATTATCAACTAGATAATAGATAATAGCGTGGGATGAAAATCACCACCTCTTTTTATATTTATATTGGAGAGAGTTCTTTCATAGAAATGAGTCACCGTACGTATATAGTCAAGGGCGACTCCTAGCATTACCGGTACGTACGTTGGGTCAAGCTAGCCATACATTGATTAGTTACAAATTGGAATTAATTATCTAAATAGTCAAATTTTCAAAACTACTAGGTAGGCAGACCCGTACTACGCCCGGGAACATGTGATTTTGTTCCAAATATTATAGTGAGATTGGACATTCGGACTTGGTAAATACAGGAAAAAATTACACATTATATAAATTTTTAAAAGAAGAGAATAATAGCATGCAGTGTAGTTTTTACAAACAATAATCAAAATTGAAATATTATTATTCAAAGAAAAAGATAAAACAATATCTACTGCTATACATAGAAAACAAAAATCTAGGCACATGAGTGAAGAGATCAAATTTGAGGGAAATTTAAAGATGAAATTATTTTTATGTATTTGATAATGCTATAAAAAAGTTAATTAAATATCATGTCGAGAATTGATTTTTTCCACAATTTTTGCAATTATGTTTTAAGAAGCTGAATGACGTATTATATCCGACGTTGTCATTAAATTTGGGCAAATTTGTTTGTGACAAAACTAAATAGCTACTTCATTTTCTAAACTCCCTACCTATAAACAATGAATATTTCAACGACATTTCTCATAAATTTGAATTCAATATTGAGTTATTATTTATGTATGTTAATAAGGTAATAATTGCATAATGCATTGATTAGAAGCTAAAACATTTTTTATTTCAAAAAATAAAAAATATGATACTCAGTATATAAAGTAACAACGTAAAATTTGAAAATTAAAATCATATATAATCTACTAATACAAATAAGAAAGTATAATTAAAAATAAATCAAAGCAACGAATAAACGAAAGTTGAAAAAGGAAAATAAAAGATGAATAGAAGCTTATCCATATATCCTTCTTCTCTTATTTGGTTGCAAAACAATGAATTTTATGAGTCATGACATTGAAATAATTGACTATTAATAGGAAAAATCTACACTTTAACACAAAAAGACAAACATTCACCATTTGGTTATCCCACCCTTTGGTTATCACACATTCAACCCTTTGACTACTCTATTTAAAGCATTGTTTGAAAATAAAATCCAAAATTGTATGTAAAAAGAATTCGAGATAATTTTTTAAAATAGAAAAATCACACATTCATGTTATAAATTTATATAAAATTAGAATAATGAACAAAAATTTGTATCGTTCAAAATTTTCTTAAAACACTTATCCTCATAAATAAATAAATAAAAATGCATTAAAAAATATCTGAACATACCACGTTTTCTTATAAGCCAAACAACGACTGGGTCATTTCAACTCTCAACTCATTTGTAATAACATCATTGTATCCCAATTTCAATAAAAATTATAATAAATATTTATAAAAAATAGACAGCGACTTAGAGCCATAGAGTATATATAATATAGTTAAAATACAACATATCCAAGTGTTACATAAAATTGAATAGATAAATGTACAGAACAAATTTACATCAAAAGTTATGCGACTAAATTTAAGATATTTTCCTTGCTATTCTTTCATAAAACATGTGTCTTCTTATTTTATCAAGGGCTCCGCCAATACGGGAATGTCGGGAAAAAAAGTATCCGGTGGTTGACGATGAATCAGGAAGTCCCTGAAGTAAACTTGCGATTATAAGTTTGTTCAAATTTGTAAAATAAAATATAATTAGAATAAGAATTAGAAAATTAACTATGATATAAGTATAAAATTTTAAATTATGATAAAATTAAACAATATAAATAATACGTAGTTAATTAAGGATATAAATCCTATGCTACAAATGAGAAAGGGTAAGGATATCGATATATAAAAAATTAGAGCAACAAACAAATTGATTAATCAAAGAATGAAAGGTAGAAGAGGCACCAAAACAAATTGTTACTAACCATCAAATGATTGAGTGAAGATAGTTCTACCCAACTATTAGATAAATCTGCAAAACAAAAGAAAATAGTAAAATTAGAAAAATAATATTGTAACAAATATAACCATAATATTCTAAATTATGATAAAGGATAAACGTATATGAGAAATAATAAATTAGATAAGTTGCATATATTATACCCAAAAAAAAAAAGATAAGTCGCATATAAGTCCCTACTGCATATGAGAAAGGATGAACGTATAACAAAATTAGAATAACAAACAAATAGATGAATCATATATCAAAGAAAGAAAGAAAGAAGAGGAGCCAGCAAAAATTTTACCGGCCAAATGATCGAGTATGTTCTCTCCCATCTATTTATATTGACTAAGAAAATGAAATAATTTTTCCCTAAAATAAATATGTGAATACAATTAAGTGGAAAATAAATAAAAATTATTTTAAATGGTTGAAGATGTACGGTTGTAACAATTTAATGACATTAGATATCTTGTAATGTAATTAAAATTGGGAATATGAAATGTTTGAATTTCAATATACAAACGGCTGAACACAATTATATCATAGAGGTATTAATATTGTGGATGATTATACTAACGGCTAATTAAATCATAGGTGTATTAATTGAGAAAATGCCTTATAGTTATAGTGGATTCAATCAACCGATTGAACATAATTTTCTGGGAAAAAAGCAAATTAGATACACATTTGTTATATTATATTATAGGTAGACGTATTATAGATTTTAAATAATTAAACCTAAAAAATGATAATTTAAGATAAAATAAAACTGTAAAATATTGACAAAGAGTAGCGAATGTGATTTGAAACCAAAACCTTATGCGTAACGAATCATCGATCAACCAAAAAATGATAATTTAATAGATTATAGATTATATTCCATTTTAAAAAATTACACATAACAAACATAAAAATTATAGATTATATTCAATTTTTAAAAATTACACATAACAAACATGAAAATTTAAGAGGAAATAAAAATTATAGATTATATTCCATTTTAAAAAATTACACATAACAAACATGAAAATTTATTATTATATTCAATTTTTAAAAATTACACATAACAAAACATGAAAATTTAAGAGAATCGAAATAAAAATTTTGCAAAATGTGGCCAAAGTGTAACTAATGGGATTTGAACTCAAGACCTCATGTATACCAAACAACATTCCCAACCATTGAGCTACATAAGTACTTTTGACATTTTATGGAATAGAAACAAAAAAACTATAAAAAATGAATCATTAAATGAATGGGCATTAAATTGGAGGTGAACACAACTTTTTATGTTTTATTTATATATAGATTTTTGAGATTAGTCAAGTTTCCAAACTATTTACGAGAATAGCCAAAATGTTGACTTTTTGATTTTTTAACTATAGAAAGCTATCTCTACTTATGCCAAATTACGAATATTATCTGAAATTTCTTAAACTTTAAAATATTACTACGGACTTAATATTGATTGCTTATAAAATGACTTTTGGTGGTACTAACTACCATAATCTACTAACTATATTATGAATAATAAGTTTTCTGTGGTTTTAAGCCCACCACGCTCTGCAACTAAAACTTTAAGCTAAAGAGGTTTGACCCATACCTGAACGTAGTTACTCTGGACCGTCGGCGTTCATGTAGCTTCCGACTTTCTAGAGGTGGCTAACCTTCAACCAGGCCTCCCTTAGTCCAGATTGAGCACAGATCTGTTTCGTTTCCTACCTCAGACCGTAGTCTATAGCTTTTGGTTTTGATTTTGAGAGGGTGAAGGGATTTGAATCAAGAAAACAAAGTATTCAGAACATAGTGTTCAATTAAGTAGCTTTCCCTTTCTTAAAAACAAACTTTATTGAATCTGAGAAATATTACAACACACAAGCGCTCTTAACTTAGAACTTAAACACACTTAACACTCATATCAGAAGATCCATTGAAGGGTTTTGAACCTTAGAGTGATGGAAACACCAATCTACTCAAATTCAAAACGCTTCTACTTCTGTTTCTGATTTACAAACTCTCTCTCTCTCTCTGAGCATATATTTTCTCTCTCTGGAATTCGATGCCCTCGAACTCCAAATGGATGCTCTATTTATAGAACAATTTGAAGGGCATTGGATACCTCTCCAACGACTAAAATAAGTGGCCTACAGGTTGGCCTGATAAAGCAAACAGTAAAAGCACACCCATTATTTTACAGGTTCACGTGGTAAAAGCAAAAAGTAAAAGCAGAAAGTACAATAATTGTGCTTGGTGGATGATGATGGCTTTCAGTCGTCCAGGTTCTGGACCCCTTCGTCTCCCATGTTGGCTTCCAGGTCATCATCATTTTAATCTTGAACTAGATCTAGAGTATTATCAAACTCTAGATCTTGATCATTGTCTAGATCGAGATCAAGCATTAATCCTTCAGTGTATTCTCGATCCCATGCAATCAGTAAATCGATCATTCTCTCGTGTCCTCTTTTATCTAAAAAGTGACCGGCCTCTATTTCTGCTAAGTAAAGATTGATCGATTCGGTCCTGTCTATGGCTTGCTGCATTAATGGATTTAATTGTGGGGTTACGATGAAGGTTGTATTTCCAACTTTGAATATCCCACAGTCTGTCTGTATAAACTTGGTGATGTTGTAGTAGATGTAAAAGAATCCTTTTGCTCTTGCCTCCCAAGTATTCCTTACAACGTCGATTCTTCCTTCCACTACTGGATCTGTCACGTACCAGTAGTGTTCCCTTAATAGTAGGAAGATTAGGTAATGTGGTAGCCGGGTTTTTCCCTGGCTAACATCTATGCAGGCACTGATCACACGGTAACAATTTATGTCTTCTATCTTTTCAATTTTTGCTGCTCTGAGGAAAACCTCCTTCTGGAACTTAGTGAAGTACTTATACAAGATGCTCTCTTCTTCTTTCTTTGGCCATGGTCGCCTGTAATTGTAGATGCCGTTACACATTCCATATTTCCATGATTTTAAGTAATCTGCATCTTCATCTGGCATGATGGGTAATGATAATCCTCCCAATCCGGCGCCATTGTTTACACAAAAATGGTTACACCATTCTCTTATCCTTGCTGGAGTATCATGATCTCTCAAAGTTACCATTCAGTAGAAGTTGTCGAAATCTCTCATTCTCCACCTTTTACAGATGTCTTGCTGGAGTTCGATAGGTAGCTGGAGAACTTTTATTATTATTTCTAGGATTAGCATTCTTATGACCGCTCTGTGTCTCATTTGTAAGAGTCCACGGCGGAATCTATTCTCACTAAATCTTCCAAAATCAACAGAAATATGAAAACTTGGAGGGGAAACACATCCTTGGTATCCTCGTATTTCTCCTAAGAGATTAATATCCCATGGGTGGAACACCCATTGCGGATTTTTCCACCGCGTTTGATTTCTCGGATCCATCAGCTAACTCTCTCGTTAAGCTGTCAGCTAGAGAATTTTTCGATCCCTGCACATGTTCAATGGTAAAAGTGAATTGATTAAGGGCTAATTGCCAACGCAGGAATCTCCCATGCCCTTTCATATTATCAAGATTATTATTTATGAAACCCAATATTCCTTTACAATCTGTTATGACTGTAAAAGGTTTAGGAGCTAGGAAGATTATAAACTTCTGGATTCCACGATAAATTGCAAGAATCTCCTTTTCCATGATAGTGTAATTATACTCAGATTTGTTGAAGCTGTCACTGCTATACCTGCAAAGCTTGTTATCTTTCTTTATTTTTAAAACAGCTCCCCAATGATAATCACTAGCATCTGTTTCTAGAACTAGCTCATCCTCTTCATTAGGTAAAGTTAATATTGGAAGTTTTTCACATCTTCTTTTCAGCTCTTGGACTATTTTAGTGTCTAAGTGAGTCCAACTCCAAACTTGATCTTTCTTTAATTTAACCTGTAGAGGTTTTCTCAATTTGGATAGATCTTTAATAAAATCAGAAGCATAAGTAAGACAACCTAGAAATCTTTCTAGTTGTTTTCTATCTTTGATTTCATCAGGAAATTTTTCTACCTTTTCTAGAATATGTTCTTGCAAAATAATTTGACCTGCTTTAATCTTTAATCCTAAGAACTCAATTTCAGGCTCAGCATAAATGCATTTTTTCTGTCCTAAAATGATTCCATGGTCAACACATTTTTTAGTTATAGCTTTCAAGTCATGCTTATGTTGTTCTATGGTTTTAGAGAAGATTAAGATATCATTAATGTAAACAAGACAGCAATGTTTAAATTTTTTGAAGACATTGTCCATTCTTCTCTGAAATATCTGTGGTGCATTTTTCAAACCAAAGGGCATAACTACCCATTCATAGTGTCCTTGTGGAGCACTAAATGCAGTAAGTGGAATACTTTTTTCATCCATTCTTACCTGCCAATAACCACTTTTACAATCCATTTTAGAGAACCAAGTGGCTCCCTGTATTCTATTAAATAAAACTGTCTTATTAGGAATATAATATCCGTCAAAAACAGTATTATCGTTAAGCTTTTTGTAATTGATAACCATTCTAGCTTTTCCTCTTTTTTCTTCAGCATGGTTCCTGACTATAAAGGCAGGACTAGAATGAGGACTTTTACTTTCTTGAATTAAACACTTCTTTAAGAGTTCATCAATTTGTTCTTTAAATTCTTGTTGATCCTTATAAGTGTAAACCATTTGTTTTACTCTAATGACAGCTTTTGGATCTATTAGTTCTACGGTGGCAAATGATTTATCTTTTTCCCAGAACTTTAAAGGATTTTCATAATATAACTCATTACACATTTTTTCTTGTTGCTTAAGAATTTTATCTTTTAATGTTACTTCACATATAGAGAGTGCAAATTCTCTCTGTGTAGGAAGAATATATTCCTCACCACGCTTAGTGCGCGTAAACTCTATTGCTTGGTGTGTATAAGCTTGTTTAATCTTTTTAACCCAAGCATCTTCACCATTGATGTTGAAGACCATCATGTCTAGGTGTTGAGTTACTAGAACATGGAGTCTTTGGAAGTTATTCCAATTAACATATCATGTGAGGGCTGATCAGTAGCCCAGAGTGTAGGAATTACACATTGGACTCCTCCTATCATGATAGGTACATCAGAAGCTAATTCTGAATGAACCATAATACTATCGTCAGCTATTCTAACTTGAATTGGTCTACGAGACTTCAGCCAAATAAACTCAAGAAATAATGCCTTTTTACCAAAGCATACTGAACATCCAGTATCTACAAAGGCACATAACTCATATTTATTGAACCCTTCTAGGCAAATACTTATCGAGATATAAATGTTATTGGGGTTGGTAATCCTATAGCTTTTCTTTAGCGATTCTTTGCTGACATGTTCAAGGCTTTCTTCTACCCTCATATTATCTCCATAGAGATGTCTAAGGTCTATTACTTCCATTCTCATTCCTATTTCATCTTCAAATAAAGAATCCGTGAGAGATTCTTTTAAATCTTTAGCCCTTGGATCATTTTCATAGATAGGTTCACTAATGGTTTTAGTGGAATACCCTATTAGCTTTCCTTTTGGCTCAGAACTAGATGATCCTTCTTGATTTTCTCTAACCTTTTGAACTATTGGGGGAATTGATGGTATTGATTCCCTAAATGGGTTAGAACCTAGATCTATACTATGTTTGGTTGGTTCTTTTATAATTTTATTTTATAACCTCTTGTTTAAAGCTGCTATCACGCTTATTATATCTTCATCTACCACAAACGATTTGTCTTTTCTACTAGTGGTAGCTCCCTGATTCCTCGGAGTAATACTAAGATTAGGATTGAACCTAAAACTAGTGTTTTTGGATAAGCTTGGACATCTAGAGAGACTAGCTGGTGGTTTAGCATTCGTATGGATTCTACCTTCTTCATCTATGGTTAAAACTTTATTACTGCTAGTACCAGTAGAATTTTCAAATGCGTTTATCCAAATGGTCTTAAGTCTTATCTGATCAGGTCTTAGCTTAATAGGTACAACTTCTTTGCTTGGACCTATCACCTCGTGTTTCTCAACTTCTACTATATGGCATTTTTGTGGAGAATTTGTAGTATTATCGAGTTTATAAACTACCTTCCACTTTAATTGTAAAGGACAAGTTCCCTTATGCATACTAATACCTTCTGTTAATAATTTTATAGCTAAGAACTTAGATGCATAATGATCTTCTAGACTAACATAATAGTTAGGCCTACAGATCCAAGAAACTGCTCCTTGACTCAAATTATAGACTATACCACTGATGCATTGATCACTAAACCTTTTATGCCTGATGTCACAAACAAAATTAATGCATTGCACATCTTTCCCATAGTCTTGTAATGGAGTTATAATTACTTGGATGCCACATATGAAAATATATTTAAATTTTTTTATCTTTGTTATGTTTCTGAATGTTTGCCCAATTGATTAAGTTTACTTCAGTTGCTTGATTTTCATTATTCTTGACAGTTACATCTCCAGACATTTCTTCGCAAACGTATTTAGCATATTTAGAGAATAATGATTTTTTAACAAAATGTTCTTTGGCGATGATCGGGAAATCAACCCCTGACCTCGTCATTTCTTCAACTTGTTCCTCATCAATAGAGGTTTCAGCTTGCTGAAGTTGAGCTAAAGTAGTCATTTCATATTCATCAGAGAACTCACCAGGAGATTCTCCTTCCATCATTTCATTAATTTCTTTACCTTCTATTAACTCATTTTCAGATTCTATATCTTCTTCAAACTTTTCTTCTATTATTTCTACTATCCCTTTGTTATTTCTTAGGGCTAGATCTACTGCTTCATCTTCATATAGCTCGATGTAATCCAAACTACCTAGGGCTTCTGCTAATCTATTATTCTTCTTGTTTTTGCATTCATTAGCATAATGACCGGATTCTCCGCATGCCCAACACTTGCAGTTTATCTTTTTTTTCAGGACAGAACGAGGCGTTCTGGAAAAACCTTCTGTTTTTAGAGAATGGTTTTTTATAATACTTCTTATAATATTTTTTACCTCTTTGTTTATTGAAACTTTTTCTCTTGTAGTTTCGTTTTCCTTGGTAATCTCTATTTTTACATCCCCATTCTGTTGGCGTCTCCCAACAAGTTAAGAATTGTTTTTTCATTCTTTGGGTGCTTCTTACGTCTCGACATTTTTTCTCGACCCATCTCCTAACATAGGAAATTCCGTTACCAAGAGTATCTTTATCTCCGTTTTTAATTAACTCTCGATATTCTTCACTTATTTGTTCATTAATTGGGGCAGGAAGTTTATCAAAGAACATTTGCATATTAGTGTTGTTTTCCCCTATCTTATAATAATACTTCTCGAATTCTGTTATGTAATTATCAACATATTTCATGTTACAGATTTCAAGATTGTTTAAGGTTCTTTGCCATTTTAAAGCTTCCTTATCTTCATCCTCTTTTTCTCCAATGAATTCGTCTTCTATTAAATCACATATTAACGTGAACATCATTACTAGGTTTGCCAAATTCCTAAGCTCTTGTTTTGGTTCATCACCAATAGCTCCATACCGGTCGGCAATACATCCATAGAAACTATGTTCTATGTAATTAAGGAATTGAGAAGAGTTCCAACCTACATTCATGTTTAATACACTCATCATATTTTTCTTCCAGAATTCTATGATTTCACGCCTATTCCTTACACCATCTAGGTTTAATTTATAACCTGTTTCACTTATGGGTTCTAGGTTAATTTCTCTTTGATTTGGTCTATGGTTTGGCATAATGCTTACTCCAAATCTTTCCTTTTTCTCAAGAAATTCTATAGGCTTTAACCTAGGTCTATAATTGCTGGTTGAACCATGTTCATATTGTATGTAATGTCTTCTAGCTTCATTTTGTTCTACTGGTTCATTCTCCTTCAGCCTTCTTTGTCTTAAAATTTTATTTAACCTCTTTTGGACTTTAGATATGGGAATGTTTTCCATGTCTTTTAGGTTAATTAATCCCATTTGCTGATACACAGCTTCTTCATCTGAGTTCTTTTCAGACTCGTCGTCGCTCATGACCTCTTGGTTCATAAAGTTGGTTTCAATGACTTTTTGTTTTAGTAATTTCATCTTCCATTCTGGATCATCCAACTTAGTGCTAAATCTCTTTGTTTGTCGACGAATTGGATGTTGATTCATTTTTAGGATTTTGATTTTCGTCTTGGTCTTCTTCTTCTACAGTCGCCTTTTTCGTTATACTATCTAATTTAGTGGAAAACTTCTTTTTGGATTTTTTAAATGGATAACTGTATTTAAAAGGATCTCCTTTCTTAATTTCACCACCTGATGTTAGGCTTATCTGATGGCTAATTTCGTTAATGGCTTTTAGATTTGTTGAGTGATGTACTTCGCCTGTTTCTTTTACAGTCTTAAATATTTTACTTCTAATCTCAATATATAATTGTTCTAATTTTTTAACTTCGAGTTTTAGATCTATAAGTTGGTCTGAAATGGCATTTAAAATTGCTCCAAAATGCTTATCGTTTATATCTAAATGTAAAGCATGAGGATAAGTCTTATGGGGACAATTAGTAGACACCTCCAGATTGTCTTATAGATAAATACAGATTGTTTTTAATTAACTAGGCTCTGATACCATATTGCAGGATCACACAGAAATAAGAAAGTATTAAATATTATTAAAGCGGAAATAAGAAAAATAATAACACAAATTAAGGATATAACTTAAACTTAATAAAAAATAGGGTTTATTTTTGTAATTTTTTTATTTTTATGGGACAAAGGTTACAATTATACAAAAGCGAATGGTTGATTTTGGCTATTTCACAAAATACTTTCAAAGTTTGGCTATTTCAGAAATTACTTTTCGTTTTTTTTTTTGACTAAACTCGTGTTTTATTCATCAAAATTGACGTCCCCTCTTTACAGACATATCAAAGGGCAATTAGAGTTTAATTTGAAGGCAATCCATCATATCAACTATCAAGATGGTTGCTCTCTCCCACTAACAACATGTTAATTAAATCGAAGGGATGTGCTTCCCACACACCAACATAGTGGGAATTAAATTAATTGGTGCATCTTAATTCCTTGCAAAATAAATACTCCTCAGATTTGCGGGGTACTCAAACCAAATCAAGACATTCCTTCACAGCAACAAAGCTACGTAGCCAATTCAGTAGTGAGAAATGGCGAGGGCAGGGGTGTTGGCGTCGTCGATTTTTGTGTTCCTCTTCGTGGGACAATGCTATGGGCAGCTGACTCACGGTTACTACAACGGCAAATGTGGGAACATCAATGTCGAGGAGTTTGTATTCCGCATCATCAAAGCCAAGATGGAGACCGAGAAAGGCCTTGTTGGTGATCTCGTTCGCTTGAATTTTCATGACTGCTTTGTCACGGTACCGGCCTATACTTAAATCTTTCGTTCATCCCTAACTGAGTTAAGTTATGATTGTATACTGATTAATTACTTTTACAAATCAAATTTAAGGGATGCGATGCATCGCTCTTCTTGGATGGCAAGGGCACAGAGAAGACTTCTCCTCCAAACTTGGATCTGGACGGCTTTGAAATCGTTGATGCGGTTAAAGACACCTTAGAAAAGTATTGTCCTGGCTTAGTCTCATGTGCTGATGTTATCGTTATGGCTAGCAGAGCTGCTGTATATGTGGTAAGTGAGCTAGCTAACATCTACTATTGAATCACTTCGATCCTTAAGTAGTGCTTCGAATATATTGAAATTATCCATCAATTTGTCAAATATATTAATGCCCGACATGATTGAGTTTATAGGCTGGGGGGCCATGGTTCGAGGTCGAGACAGGAAGAAGAGATGCCCTAACCTCAAAATTCAAAGATGCCTTCATCCTTCCAGGCCCCAACATTACAATGTCTAATGCCATCAAAGTCTTTGCGTCCAAAGGATTCTCCCAATACGATTTAGTTGTCCTTCTAGGAGCTCATACTGTTGGAGTGTCACACTGCAACAACTTCCAAGACCGTCTCTACAACTACCGCGACACTAACAAGCCCGACCCATCAATGGACCCAACTCTACGCAAGAAGCTCATCAAGACATGCCCTAGGGACGAAGACGGTACCGAGAAGGAAGCCTTCCTAGATCAGACCCCAGGGAGTGGAGACACCTTCGACACAAACTTCTACAAGGCCATCATTGCCCACAAGGGAGTGGTCGATTTCGATCAGAGGATGGCCTACCACCCAAGCACTCGAGGGCTCGTCAGGCAGTTTGCGAACGACCCTCACTACGGAGACAAGTTTGGAAAGGCAATGCTCAAACTCGGAAGGTTGGGTGTGCTTACCGGAAACCAGGGTCAGATCAGGAAGCACTGTCGTTGGGTTAACAAACCCTAAATACATATAAGTAACACCTACATAACATATATCATACCCACGGTATCGAATGAATTCCTTTTATTTTGGATGTTTGTTATTTATATGAATGCATGAATTCTTGTAATTGATTTCCACGGATTTGCTTTGCAAATTCTCGTATGAAAACGGGAGTCGTGTCGGGCTTATGTTTTGTTTTGTTTTGTTATAAGGGCGGGATCCACCCTTGTAACACAAAAGCTTAAGCCATTGTGTTTCTTATATTTTGTATTGTTATATAACCCACAATCAGGGGCGGAGCAGATGGGGGGCTAGAGGGGCACGTGCCCCCCTCTCATTTCATGAAGTACCTAGTATTCTACTCGTCGCTAGCTTCGTTTTGACATATAATACGTCTTAATCCGACATCTGAGTAAAAAGTTATGAATGTTTAAAATTAAATGTATATTAATCACTTTAATTTTGTTTCAATAGACTATAATACTTCTATATTTTACTTAAAATAACATTCACGTACTATAATTCATCTCGAGAGCTTCGAAATGAGAGGTTATACTAATCATTTCGGCAATTAAATAAGAAGTTACGCAAGTTTAAAATTTTTATATTTGGTTATACATTTATATGTTATGAGTGCAACAAGTTGTATATATTAACTATGGTTGTTATTCGAGTCAAACACGTCTAGTATTGTTTGATTATATTTGGCTCATTTAGAAACAAGTCAAGCTCGAGTGAAACCTATATTTGAACTTGAGCTCACACTCGACTTGTTTAGTAAATGAACGAGCTTGAGTGAGTTTTTTTTAGTAGCATACAACTTTACTTGCTTATGACCTAGTAACTTAAAATAAAATTGTTAAATTTCATAAAATTCGTGCTATTTGAGTTTTAATTAAGCAGAGCCGAGCTAGCTTTGAATCGAGCATAAAAATGTGCTCATAATCAACTCATTTTGTACATCATATGCTCGAACCGAGCTTTTATTGAGCAAAACTCGAGTGAAGCTCTAGCTACTTAGCTCATATAACAACCATAATCTTAACTTAATATTTGCATTTCCTATACTTATTTAGTTATTTTTTTCCGGGTATTCCATTTATATATTTATATTTCTTCTTTTTAGGCGCGAAAAAATGATAGTGTTTTATCATAAACCGATGAGATTTTATCTTAAAATAACATCATTTATTATCAAGTTATATATAATTCTTTATGTCAATTTAATCCAAAACTATATCGTACAAATACCATTGTGCCCCCCTCCGAAAATTTTATGGCTCCGCCACTGCCCACAATCAATGCGGGATGACTATCTTTTTATCCCAACAATCAATCTCCACATTACAATTAAGCAACTCCACTTAAATTCTGGCTACCAAATGAAACACTGGATGGAAATGGAAGAGTGTGCTGATCAATTCCTTAATTTTCATAGCCAACACACAAGACTCACAAGTAAGAAGTACTTTAGTAGTGTAACGGCTCGAGTTTATAAATATATAAATACTTAGTCTTGTCTCCATCTCCCAGAGGTATGCTGATAGGCTCCTTAAAATTATTCACATTATTTATTGAGCTTAAATTCCTTCCATCCTTAGGATCCTTGAACCACTCTTGATATTCATGGAGCTTGAAACAGTTCTCCATTATGTGACACTTACCCTATTAGCGATATGATCTAGATGTGATAGATATATTTTTGTGTATAGTTTCCTTGTTATTATTATTTTGAAATGGTGATCAATTCACCATTGGAGAATCGAAAATAAGCTCTGAAAGAGGAAGAGAGAGTTTGGTTGAATGGAATCAATTCTGTTTCAATGATCTTAGGTTGTACAGAGAGAGTTCAAGTGCTTATATAGCACAGCTAACAACCTAAAAACTACCTAACAACTATCCTATTCAGAACAACCTAACAACTACCAGCTTACTATTTACAATTAAGGAACTCTTCAACTAATTACAAGAAAGTTCCTAAACTCTTATATCTCCAAATCCCCCCCCCCCCCCCTCAAGTAGGACATGTTGATGAGTCAACAACTCCATACTTGGATACAAAGAATTTGTGTTGTGCTTCTCCAAGAGGCTTGATAAGTGCATCAGCTAACTGCATTTGAGATCTCACGAATGCAGTCTTGATGAATCCTTCAGCAACTTTTTCCCTAACATAGTGACAGTCTATGTTTAGGTGTTTAGTTCTTTCGTGGAATATTGGATTTGCTGCTATGTGCTGTGCTGCCTTGTTGTCTCCATACATTGTAATGGGTAGGCTAACCATCACTTCCAAATCTTGCAAAGTTCTGTACAACCATACCACTTCACTGGCTGCAGATGACATGCTCCTATACTCTGACTCAGCTGATGATTTTGACACTGTCTTCTGCTTCTTTGTTTTCCATGAAATCATTGAGTTCCCTAGAAACATACAATAACCTGTAACAGACTTTGTTGTGAAGCTGCATGCTCCCCAATCTGCATCACTATAGGCAGTCAATTTGAGATCACAATCCGAAGCATAAAACAGCCCCATGTTAGCAGTTCCTTTTAGATACCTCACCACATGATTTGCAGCCTTTAGGTGAGGTTCTCTTGGATTGCTTAGGAACTGACTCAAATGTTGTATTGCAAATGAGATGTCTGGCCTTGTAATGTTGAGATATAATAGCTTCCCAACTAATCTTATGTATTTTTCTGGCTCCTTCAAGCATTCACCCTCTTCTGTTGACAGTTTCAGTCCAGTGGGAAGGGGAAATGAAGCTGCTTTACAGTCCACCATGTGAGAATCTTTTAATACGTCCAGCACATATTTTCTCTGGTTCAATACAGTTCCCTTTTCTGATCTGGCTACCTCAATTCCCAAAAAGAATCTAACTTCTCCCAAGTCCTTGATGGTGAAGGCTGTATGCAGATCCCTTTTTGTTTCAGCTATGAATTCCTCATCATTTCCTGTGAACAGCAGGTCATCCACATATGCCAGTGCCATTGCTACCTTATCTCCTTCCCTTCTAATGAACATTGAGTAATCATTCTTGGATTGTACATATCCCTTCTTAACAAGAAATGCAGTTAGCTCGATGTTCCACTGCCTTGATGCTTGCTTAAGCCCATACAGTGATCTTTGTAGCTTGCAAACTTGTCCTTTTTGTGCCTTCTCATACCCCAAGGGTGGAGTCATATATACTTCTTCTTCTAGGAATCCATGCAAGAAAGCATTATTGATGTCTAACTGGTGGATTCTCCATTTCCTAGCAGTGGCAATGGCAATCAGCATCCTCACTAAAGCTAATTTTGCTACTGGAGAAAAAGTGGATTTGTAATCCTTCCCTTCCACTTGGTTGTATCCCTTTGCCACTAACCTGGCCTTGTACCTTTCAACCTCTCCATCTGGCCTATACTTGACCTTATAGACCCATTTAGACCCTATGGCTTCCTTGCCCTTAGGTAATGTATACACACTTTCTAGATTGCAAACCAAATTTGTCCTTCTTAGGTTGATTTGGTTTCCCATAACAAAGACAACCAAATACCTTTAGATGACCATAATCTGGAATCCTTTTGTGTACCATTTCATAAGGTACTTTCCAGTTCCTTACAACACTAGGAAGTAGGTTAATGACATGGACTGCTGCCAACACACAGTCTCCCCAAAATCTCACTGGAATCCCAGCATGTATTCTCATAGCTCTTGCTGTCTCCAGTGTTCTAAATATCGGATATATCGGCGATATATCGGCCGATATATCGGGGATATTTAGAACCCGCTACGATATCGGTATATCGGTTGGAAAATATCGGTCAACGCCTTTTATCGGGTCAACGACCGATATATCGGTCAATATCGGGTTGACCGATATATCAATAGCCTAAAAACACCACCGTTTTCATTTTATTTTTTATTTTTTATTTTTTGAAAAAAATAAAAAAAAATGGTGGAGAGTTCAGACACTCAGATCCATTTCGATGAGTCGATCCAAACCTAGGCTTGAGACTTGCGAGAGGCGAATCAACGACTCCGGCCGCCCCTGCTCAAGCTACTTGTTCTCCGGTCGACGGCCACCTCTGTTTCTTCTCCGGTGGCGGCACCTAAGTCCTAACTCCAGCCGCTCAGGCGTTTCTTCGACTGTATCAGGCGTTTCTTCTCCACCCGGCTCAGCCGCTCAGCGATTACTTCTTCTCCGGTCGCCCCTGCTTCTTCTCCGGCCGCCTCTGCTTGATTGCTACAACAATACTCTCTCCCTCGATAATCAGTCCATCGACACAGTAAAATTTTGGTTTTAAATCTTTACGAAGTAATACACTGTGAAATTTGGAGCCTGTGGTATATCAGTTTGAGGGATTGAAAATGGTTCAATTTGAATAAATGGGTTTGAAACTTTTAATTTTAGGGATTGACAAAGTTTCGATTTTTGTTCAATAGGGTAATTGAAAATTGAAAGGTAAATGATATGCAGGCTGTTAGAGAGTGAATCAGTTGAGTTGAATGTAAATTTAACCATTTAAATATTAATTTTTCATGTGTATTTTTAAATTTTGAAGTATAAATATAATATTTATGAAAAAAATTAGCCAATTCGATAAATCCGATATATCCCGATATATCTCCGATATATCCTCGATATATCCTTTTTACCCCTAACCGATAAGACCCCGATACGCGATATTTAGACCATTGGCTGTCTCTATGATGTGTCTGTGCTTCCTCTCTACTCTTCCATTTTGTTGGGGATTCCCAGGTATGCTCCTCTGGTGTATGATCCCTTTCTCATTGAACAAATCTTTGCATTTCTTTTGCACAAACTTTGTGTCATTATCACTTCTGAGTATCTTAATCTTTGCACTGAACTGAGTTTCAACATAAGCCACAAAGGACTTAAGCACATCATAAACCTGTAGTTTGTCTTTTATAAGATACACCCATGTATATCTACTGTGATCATCCACACATGTCACAAAATATAAAGCACCAGACCAGGTAGCTGTCTTGTATGGACCCCAGAGGTCTAAATGCACAAGATCAAACACATTTGCATCTAAAAATTCACTTCTATTGAAGCTTTGCTTTGACTGTTTTGCAAAAATACAACTCTCACAAAAGAAATCCTTTACTGGCTTGCATTTGATCATATATAAATGCTCTGATTTGCTATTTGAGCAATGACCTAGCCTGGCATGAATTATGCTTATTGACTCAGCTGTGTGACCCATATCAGCTTTATTACAAGCAATGACTCTTAATCCATGCTCATGTCCTCTGGATCCTCTTTTGCCTTCAGAATCTTCTAGGGTGAATAATCCTCCTACTCTTTGTCCAATGCACACTATCTCATTAGTGATAGGGTCCTGTAACACACATTTGTCAAGATTCACACTGATTAGAATCCCATCATCTAACAATCTGGTCATTGACATCAGATTATACTGAAAACCATTCACAGCAAGCACATCATGAATTACAAGCTTTTCATTTATGACCAAATCTCCAATTGTGTCTGCCAGTTGTATGCTATGATCAGGCAAGATAACTCTGATAGGCCTACTAAGCTTCTTTGTTCTAATAAACATATCCACATCTGTAACCATGTGATCAGTAGCCCCTGAATCTACTATCCACACAGAACTACTTCTACTCAAAGCTGCACTTAAAGCACTTGAGAAAGCGACAGTACCTGCTAAGTTTGCTGAGGAGATGCCTGAGGAAGTGCTAGCCATGTTTGCTGAGGAGACTGAGTTATCTACCATGATCTCCTTTCCCTTGAACATCTTTGCCATTTCCTTGCAAACAGCATTCACTAATGCTTAATCAACTGAACGTTCTTCATCTGTTGTGTCAAAAGGGCTATCCTGCTCTTGTGCATCCACAGCATTAGCCATTCTATTTCCATATGGCTTTCCATTCTTGTATCCATTTCTGCTCTTGTCTGGATACCCAATGAGCTTGTAACATTCATCTCTTGTATGCCCTTTCATGTGACAAAAATCACATTTCTTGTCTCCTTTGGACTTGTAATCAGACTTAAATTCTTTTCTTCCATTTCTATTCCCATTGCCATTTCCACCCTGATACTACCTGTTGACGTGCATAGCAGAACCTTCTTGATCCACCTGAATTGATCCTGTAACCATCTTCTACCTTTCAACTTGCTGAACTATGTAAAAGGCCCGATTCACAGTAGGCAGTACCTCAGATGATAGCATGTTGCTTCTGACTCCATCAAATTCCTCATTCAGTCCCATAAGGAACTGCATCAATCTCGCTCTGGATTCCTTGTCAAGAATCTTTTGGATCACCCTACACTTGCATTGCGCCAGGATCCCACATTCACACTCAGGTAATCTTTCAATGCTCCCGATCTCGTCCCAGATCTTCTTGAGCCTGCCATAGTATTCTCCAACTGACTTGTTTCCCTGTTCCAACGACGCCAATGTCCTTCTGAGCTGATACAGCAATGGTCCATTCGTCTGGCCAAATCGCTCAACCAATTCGTCCCACAGTTGTTTCGCAGATTCCACATACATCAGAGTTTCCGCAATTGAATTCCCAATCGAATTCAATATCCAACATCTGACCATATAATCGGCTCTCAGCCATCTTTGATGATCAGATGATTCCAAACCAGGTTTCTTGCAGCTTCCATCGATAAAACCTAGTTTGCATTTCGCTCCTAATGCCATCTTGACATTTCTACTCCAATTCAAGAAATTTAATCCAGTCAATTGCAGAGATACGATTTGCGCACCTGGATGGTCTGAATTGGTGAAGGCGAGCGGATCTCCGGATCCAAGGACGTTTGATTGCAGTTGCGAGGCTTCAAGAACAACATTATTCGGCGTCGCCATTTCTCTCAACACCGGAACTTCAAGGTTGCTTTGCTATGGCTGAATCTGTGATCAGAATTGAACCTCCGACACTCTCTACTTCACCTGTGCTCTGATTCCATTTGAAATGGTGATCAATTCACCATTGGAGAATCGAAAATAAGCTCTGAAAGAGGAAGAGAGAGTTTGGTGGAATGGAATCAATTCTGTTTCAATGATCTTGGGCTGTACAGAGAGAGTTCAAGTGCTTATATAGCACAGCTAACAACCTAACAACTACCAGCTTACTATTTACAATTAAGGAACTCTTATTCAACTAATTACAAGAAAGTTCCTAAACTCTTATATCTCCAAAATTATTGTGCATATCTTATATATCATTTTATTTAATCCTCTATCAATATATAAATACATAGTCTCCGATTGATTAACAACAACAGAGCTTCACCAATCTATTACGGTATCAGAGCCAAGATCCCTCTAAACTCAATTTTTTTCACCGTTGATTCTTTTTCATTACCATGTAAGATTAGATCAACTACTCCTCCCCCTCCACTGGCACTCATCCGCCCAATCCACATCTGTGTCTACGGACGTTCTCTTTCGATCTACCGTTGGCTCCAGTGCGTCGTCCATCCTAAAAGGTGCATTGGGAACCAACTCCACTAGAGGACTCCAATTCCCTATTTTCAACTTCAAGTTGGATCGTTCCAACTATACAATCTGGTGCTATAGTGTTCGATCTTGATACCCTTTATGCATATGAATTCGAGGATTATGCATGTCCTTTTCAGCACATCTCCGTCGAAAACTGACACCACGCCCGCCACTGACAACAACTCGGCAACTGACCCTCCCTATCCAGATTACCTCACATGGAAACGGCAAGACAAATTCATCCTTCTATGGATCCGAAAAGCCATATCTGCACAAATTCTCGGGTATGTCATCAAATCCGAAACCTGCCCACGAGGTGGGTGGGATTAAACCAGTTGAGCTACGCAGAAATACATCAGAGCTAGATCTATCGACATGCTCGAAAATGATGGATGCAAAGTCTTTCTCTAGTCCAGCCGAACCTCACTCTCATTTGTCAAATTCTGGATGAGATCCAATGAGTGACCCTTCGCTTTACAGGAGCATTGTTGGTGCCCTACAATATATTACAATCACTCATGAATCATCCAACCGTCGATTGCCGCCACTAGCCACCAATGGGGAAAAAAACAATGGTCAAGGAGAAGAAAAAACAATGGAAACGTCCTTTCTCACATAAATCCCGCGTAGTTGGTCAGGGAGAAGAAAAAACAGTGGAAAGAAGATGAAAGTTGAATTGGAAGTTAGAGAGTACATGAATATATACATTGATAAGAATATACTGTATTAGTAGCATTTTTATTTTTATAATTTAATACTTATTATATTACTAACAAATATTAAGTTATAAATAAAAATAAATAATAAAAAATGTGATATTTTATTTTGTTTTTAACTCCTTAAAATACATGTTGAAAAGTCAAACGAAATATATTTGAGATCGGATGGAGTACATAAATACATTGATAAGAATTAAGATGAATAACAAACCTCAGCTCCAAAATGGAAACAAAATAGACAGAATTAATGGATCAATTGGAATTCATATCATCATATGTATTCCATGATAAACGATTAAACTGTACTGTGGATGATGGTTTGCTTAAAATCACAAGCCATGTAGGTGTTAATATGTATTTAGGGTTTGTTAACCCAACGGCAGTGCTTCCTGATCTCGCCCTGGTTTCCGGTAAGCACACCCAACCTTCCGAGTTTGACCATCGCCTTTCCAAACTTGTCTCCATAGTGAGGGTCATTCGCAAACTGCCTAACGAGCCCCCGAGTGCTCGGGTGGTAGGCCATCCTCTGATCGAAATCGACCACTCCCTTGTGCGCAATGATGGCCTTGTAGAAGTTGGTGTCGAAGGTGTCTCCGCTTCCCGGGGTTTGATCAAGGAAAGCTTCCTTCTCGGTACCGTCTTCGTCCCTAGGGCATGTCTTGATGAGCTTCTTGAGTAGGGTTGAGTCCATTGATGGGTCGGGCTTGTTAGTGTCACGGTAGTTGTAAAGACGGTCCTGGAAGTTGTTGCAGTGTGACACTCCAACGGTATGAGCTCCTAGAAGGACAACGAGGTCGTATTGGGAGAATCCTTTGGATGCAAAGACTTTGATGGCATTAGACATTGTAATGTTGGGGCCCGGAAGGATGAAGGCATCTTTGAATTTTGAGGTTAGGGCATCTCTTCTTCCTGTCTCGACCTCGAACCATGGCCCGCCAGCCTATAAACTCAATCATGTCTAGCATTAATATATTTGACAAATTGATCGATAATTTCAATATATTCGAAGCACTACTTAAGGATCGAAGTGATTCAATATAGATGTTAGCTAAGCTCACTTACCACATATACAGCAGCTCTGCTAGCCATAACGATAACATCAGCACATGAGACTAAGCCAGGACAATACTTTTCTAAGGTGTCTTTCACTGCATCAACGATTTCAAAGCCGTCCAAATCCAAGTTTGGAGGCGACGTCTTCTCTGTGCCCTTTCCATCCAAGAAGAGCGATGCATCGCATCCCTTCAATTTGATTTGTAAAAGTAATTAATCAGTTTATAAATCATAAGTTAACATATAATTAGCGATGAATGAAAGATTTAAGTATGTATGTAGAGGTACCGTGACAAAGCAGTCATGAAAATTCAATCGAACGAGATCACCAACAAGGCCTTTCTCGGTCTCCATCTTGGCTTTGATGATGCGGAATACAAACTCCTCGACATTGATGTTCCCACATTTGCCGTTGTAGTAACCGTGAGTCAGCTGCCCATAGCATTGTCCCACGAAGAGGAACACAAAAATCGACGACGCCAACATCCCTGCCCTCGCCATTTCTCACTAGTTGGCTAGTTGCAGCACGGGCTTTCTCGTCAATCTGCAAATTAAAGGTATGCCAATTGGTTTGGTTTGAGTATAACACCAGAAAGGTGAGGCGTATTTATATTGCAGGAATTAAGATGCAACAATTAATTAAATTCCCACTAGGCATTAGCTAAAGCTGCCCCTATATATAAAATCAATTAAGTAAACTATATATATTTGAATTGAATTGAATCAATTATTAAATATATACTGTATGTTTAATTTTTGTAAACTACTCCGTAATAGGTAGGGGTAATTCAAGGTTGGTGTATGGGAAGCACGATATAGATACGTACGGACTGTGTCAAATATACGTTGTACTGATCACTTTGCACGATGGAGATATATGTACAACAAGTTGTTAGTTAACAGGAGCGTGATCGTGATCGTGATCTAATCAATTTTACATCTTCATTATATCGTTAATTAATTATTCGTCAAACAACTCCCTATCTATATCTATATATTAATTAAAAGCAAAAAGCATTTTTTTTATCCAAAGGGAGGCAACGCCTCTAGTTATTTTTTGAATTGGAAGAAATGTCTAAAGCATTACATAAACAAGCAGGGATATTAGGAAAAAGAGTGAAAGGTGCAGAACTTAAAAACGCAGATTTAGCTAGTGTATCCGCCAAGTGGTTGGCCTGACGTCGGACGTGAACAACAGAAACCTCCCAGCCAGTACGACTGATCCAATTCCGACACTGAGTGACGAGGTGGAAATCGACTGAATGGCTTGGTTTCGGACTATTGAGCAGCTCCCATACTTCCCGAGAGTCTGTCTCAAGAATCAACTTCTGATATCCCATATTCATCGCCGTTTTGATGCCATGGTAAGCTGACCAAAGCTCCGCCGTGCGGGGCTTGCAGATGCCGCAGGTGAAGGTGAAAGCAAGCTGGAAGTTGCCGGAGTGATCAGTAAAAACGCCACCCCCACCAGCTTCTCCAGGACTTCCCTTTGATGCGCCATCAACATTCAATTTCGTCCAGCCTTCAGGTGGTGGGCACCAGGTCCTGCAACCCTCAGCGTTGCTCCTTATAGATAGAGATGGCAGCGGCGGGGCGGTCTTCAATCGACTGTAATCTTGGGCATCTCGATTGGCCTTTATGAAAATTGTGGCGATCTCGTCTTTTCCGTCAAAAACCAGAGTGTTCCGACACTTCCAGATCGCCCATACCATCGAGGCGAATAGCGTAGCATGCTGATCCTCCTTCTTCGTATTGGCGAAGATCCAATCTTTGATAGTCGAATGAGCGAAGAATGAAGCGGGGTCAGGTTGACGAGATTTGACCCATTGTTCATGGACTGCTGGACAATCCCGGAGCAGATGAAGGCTTGTCTCCGCCACGGAGCACCTTGGATACGAATTAGAGTTCGAACAATGATGTCGAACTCGATTCACATTGGTTGAGATGCAGTCATGGGCGGCCAAATAGAGGAAGGCCCGCGCCCTTTGCTGAGCCAGTGTTCGCCAAATGTGATTCCAACCATCAGACCGGTGCGCTCTGCCCTGATTTCGTCGGATGAGCCGCGATGCCGAACTTGTTGTGAAAACACCGGAGGGAGTAAGGCCCCAGATTAGCTCATCCTTGTTTTCTTCCCCAATCGAGAGATAGATGGCCTGCAACTGTTGGAGTACATCTGGTCCCAGATACGGCGAAAGCATGGGCCAATTCCAAGCTCCCTGATTCGTCATCTCGGCGACAGTTGCCCCAATCATGTGCTCTGGGACCGGCTGCAATGCACTGTCCATGAGTGGGGTTGCCGATAGCCATGGGTGGATCCAAAAGAGTGTGGATTGACCATTGCCAATCGCCACTCTAAGCTGTGGGGTAAGTATTTCAGCCCCATGTAGAATCCCCTTCCAAGTGCTCGATGCGTTCGTCCTTCTCTCAAACATATCAACATCAGCCCTTCCCCGGCAATATTTTCCTCTAATAACTCGGCTCCAGAGGGCGTCTGGAGTCTTCAAAAGCCGCCAGCTGAGCTTGGCCAGGATTGCTTGGTTCGATACTCGCATCGGACGGACCCCGAGTCCACCGTTCGGCTTGGAGGAGGTAACAATCTCCCAATTCAAAAGGTGAGCTTCCTGCTCTCGGTCGTCGATCCCCATATAAACCCCCAAACTTGGTGGTCGATATCATCGCAAATGCTTCTGGGCAACATGCTCGACTGCATAGAGTAGACCGGGAGGCTGGTAAGAACAGAATTGACGAGAGTCACTCTACTGGCAAACGAGAGCGACTTCGAAAAGCAAAGCATTTGTGTCACGTGTCTCTTCCTCACGCGAAGTTATTTAAGGCAATCTATATCTATATATTAATTAAAAGCAAAGCATTTGTGTCACGTGTCTCTTTCTCACGCGAAGTTATTTAAGGCAATTTCTTTTTATTTAGTAATTGGGATTAATTCAAAACTTTTTTAAAAAAATAATAATGTTAATATTAACTATACAATATTATTTTATTAAGTTCCACCCTCATTCTTCCTATGACATAATTTATTAAGTTTGGTGCTTTGCTCATGGAAGAATGCTTCAATGTTTAAGAATATGGATTCCTTTCAACTTTCAATTTTTAAACCTATTGTAACATCTTTCCCAAGTTGGGTCATTGCTTCTTTTATTCTTTTTTATTGTCTTACTAGCTGTGTTATGCTTTTTTGTTCTCCTTGTCATTTCTGTCATTCGTGAGCATGTAAATTTCTATCTTTTATGATGTGTTTTGCTTCTTTGTCATTCGTGAGCATGTATATTAAGGTTATACTCCCTCCGTCTCAAAATTTAAGTCGTTTTAGGATTTTGCACAAGTTTTAATAAAATACTCACCCCTCAATCAATATCATCATTCCACTAACTTTTTTCATAAATTTTATTATTTTTTAATATCCACTACATTTTTTAACCAATCAAAATCTTTAAAAAATTCAACAACACACAAATCGATACAAATCATTACTATCCCCTACCTAGAAAACCTAAAACGACCTAAATTTTGATATAAGAAGTAAGGGCTAAAACGACCTAAATTTCGAGATGGATGGAGTATCTTTTAACTCAATATTTTTCATTTTCCTCTTTATGCTTTTCTACTTCCTGATCCAATTCCATGGTGTAGGCCTAAGATGAAAGCAACTTCATTACAATTGTACAAAGTAAACCATTCATCAAGGTAATTTTGTAACAAGATTTTATAAAAACCGTATCTTCACTTCATATTTGTTTCTAAAAAAATATATTGCGGTGGTGATCCTCAGTTCCAACAACTACAATGCAAGTTCAGAGTTTGTAGTTGATGCAAACTATTGCTCTGTTTTAAACTTCAGTTCTTCAATGCAGTATATCTGAAATTCGGCGGTTGTATTTCTAAATTTCAGTTCTCTTACTGCAAGGACTACAATTCAGCCTCTTGGAATCTCATGCTATAAGTTGAATCTGGGATAGATTGTGAAGAGTCATGACTATTCCAACCATTGGTAAGTTTCTCTCATTTGATACCCTTGATATAGAATCTGCAGCTATGAGAAATTGTTCATTCTTCACATCTTTTACTTATTTTTTTAAGATGATCACTATCTCTATGTCCTCTATTTCGTTGTTTCATTTTTTTGTGATGCGAACCAAGTCAGCTAAATGCAGCAGGTGCATTGTGTAAGATCGAGGAGAACAAATTCTTCACATCTCTTACTAATTGGCTCTTTCAGATTGAGTGATGCCAAATTGTCCACATCTAAAGCCATCGCATGCTTCTTTGCTAAATTTCAGGTGGATGTATACACGCCTCTTTGCTAAATTTCAGGTTTAGGGTTTAGGGTTTTTAATTCAATTTCCTTAAACTTCTTTGCTAAATTTCAGGTTTATGGTTTAAGGTTTTTCATCCTGCATGTAGAACATGAGGCATTATTATTTATGTGGTAGAAGCTTGGCCTCATTATTCACAAGTCATAATACCATTACTGATGGATGGCTTGGTCTAGACAGTGGGGTTGATGTACACAGCTCTTGCTGGAGCTGTTTGAGCACTGTATGGCCCTCTTCATGGTGGAGCCAATGAGATAATTATGGTCTATTTTCAATCTTTTACATCATTTCATCATTATTCGATGCCTTTATTATTTTTATTCTTCCCGTTGAAATCTTGATTCCAGGTTGTGGTTAAGATGCTAAATGAGAAGCCTGGAAAGGGGCAGGCCTTTATGTAATTGTTTCTTATTCATCTTATATGTTTCAATAATGACAAAATACTCACTTTTCCACTTGGATAAATTTGTTTTCTTCTCTCCATAGTTGTGCCTCTTCTTGCTTGACATCATTGAGGCATGGTACATTTGTGAAAATCCTTTGAATGCTTCTTCTTAATCATGTAGGATGTTGACATCAGATTTAACCTCCTTTTTGTTCCAACTTCATTCCAGCTTCGAATGGAAACCCTCGAAGTCCAGAATCCTTGCATTGTATTGATCCCTAGATCGCTTGATGCTTACCGGCAAGTCTTTTCTCTATCATTCAAGCTTTAATAAGCTTATGTTATAAGGCCTTCAAATTTACATGGAGTTTGTGTGTCCTAATTTCATATTTATTTTCCATGCTATATAGTAGATATGGGAGAGGTTATACAATTTTACGATTGTGATATGAATTTTCTTGCTTGGAGCTTTGGTGGAAGGGTCAATGGCTACATCTCCCATTGCTTTGGTACTTCTTTTTATCCCTCTCCTATTACTACGAAATATAGTCTCTGGAATTATCTTTCTTATTTCATTATTTGTCGTTTCATACGATGCATTCATGGTTTTCCTGGTGTGCTCATTTCTTGGAAAGTAATATCTATAGATGGAGTGTATATATATGTGATTGTCTACAAAAAAAATAAGGGAGAATTTGACTGCATTAATGTCTTTTCATGTTCATTCTATAATACTAATGCTACCTGTAATGTTAATGGATATAATACAATCTTATGTATGAAAATACAATGACTTTGTATTACTTTTTATGTATGAAAATACAATGACTTGATGGTCAACTCTCACACATTTATCCTTACACATAGTAAACTCCACATGCCCCATCTAAAGCTCCACAGAATGTCAAATTATTTCGGTGGATGATAGTTTTTACATAATTATTGTAACCAACCACTCTTGTATTTCAGGTTTTTTCTCCACCATCTGTAATTCTGTTCTTGACATATGTTTCGGAATTTTTGCGTTAATTTATTTTTGACATTTAGCTTAGCTAATTAAATTTCCTTTATTCTTTATCTCCAGGATTTGCATGGACGAAGCTTATAGCATCAAGTTTGTGTCTTTTCTGAACACTTATGTCATTCAAGAACAATATATATATATATATTATTGTTAGGCTTTCCAAATATTTGTTTATATTTTATTCGGTCATTCCTCATACTAAATATTTTATATTCTCATTTACTCTTTTTTTCCCTCGCAACCACGCCATGGCGCGGGAATTCCACTAGTATTAATTAAAAGCATAGCATTTGTGTCACGTGTCTCTTCCTCACGCGAAGTTATTTAAGGCAATTCCTTTTTACTTAGCAATTGGGATTAATTCAAAACTTTTAAAAAAATAATAATGTTAATATTAACTATACAATATTATTTTATTCCATATTAATTACACATTATTATTTCCATCTATTTTTCTAATATAATACTAAAACCGTTGCACAAAGGACACGTGGCGGCCATACATTGAAAGTGATATGTGGCATCCATACACTTAACATACCCTCATATATACTTAAAATAAATATATTTAAAATAATTTTTTATTAATTAAAATATTGAATTTGTTGACCATATCACAACAACTTCTCCAACTTTGTAGATAATTTTTTATCTAAGATTTTTTGAAGCCTGGAAATAATAAATCAATAATAGTATTATTAATAAATTTAAATTAATTTATCCACCAATGATTTGAAAACATTTAATTAACAACGAGATGAAAATATATAGTTCCAAATATATGATTTTTCTATTTTAGGCAATTCCTTTTTATTTAACCAATGGGATTAATTCAAAACTTTTTTAAAAAAAATAAAGTTAATATTAACTATACACTATTTTCATTCTATATTAATCACACAATATCATTTCTATCTATTTTTTAAAACAATTGGATGAATTCAAAAGCATTTTTTTAATAAAAAAAATATATAGTTCCAAATATAAGATTTTTTGGACCAGCCAATCTATATATAATGAAAACTATTGTTGTTCTTATAATAAACTTAAATTTTGAATTTTCACCCAACCAACCTGATATAAACTACATAAAACCTTAAATGATAAAAAAAATTAAACAATTTTTTAATGATTTCCTCCCAATCTATATATATAATGAGAAATATGTTTGCTTAGATGTCATAATCACCTTAATCGTATGATTTCCTCCCAATCAACTTAACCTAGGAAAAAAATCCAACTAATGACATTTGTACAATTTCTTTAATTAATCTAGCTATATCTAACTAATAAACCATAAGAATTTTTTTATTAGGTGTTATAACCACTTTTATTTTGGGATCGATTTTCACCCAATCAATCTATTCTACTTAAATCTTAAACTCATGTAAGTTTTACATATTTTTCATAAATATTATTATTATTTTTACTCACTTTATCAAATATATTTTTTCTATTTTATATTAACGTTTGATAATATTTTATTTAATTTTATAATATTGTAGTAATTTTCTATACTTACAATATTTTATATTTATTTTAAAAAAAAAATTACGCGCCATGGCACGGGGACTATACTAGTTAATTAATTAATGCGGAGTCTAAACTACGTTTACCGTTTCTATGAGAGTTCTAGTCCTGAATTATTTTTGTTTAGAAAATTTTGTTTTTCTCGGTATATATAATAAAGAAATTTTTTTAAATATATTAAAAGAAAACCATAAATTGTGGTATAAATATAATATTAAAAAATATTCTTTGTGCTCTTTTTCACATTTTTTTTTATATATATTTTTCTTAAAAATACTACGAATTTCTGTCGTAGTCGGGGGCGGCCCCGCCCCGCGCCAATGTTTGAGCTTGTGTGCAACTTTAATAATTTTCAGGATTCGGGTCGATGGGTGTTTGGGAATGGGAGGGGATGAATGGGGGACTAGGTAGGAAAAGTTGGGATGTGAGTACAACGTATGTTTGAAACAGTACGTATCGTGCTTCCCACACACCAACATAAATTATATTGTTCGGTTGGTAGACATATTTCTAACAATTAATTCAATTATAGTTTAATTACTTGATTTCATTATATTTATAGGTTAGTGCCTAGTGGGAATTAAATTAATTGGTGCATCTTAATTCCTTGCAATATAAATACTCCTCAGATTTGTGGTGTACTCAAACCAAATCAATCCATTTATTCCTTCACAACAACAAGCTTATATAGCCAATTGATCAGTAGTGAGAAATGGCGAGGGCAGGGGTGTTGGCGTCGTCGATTTTTGTGTTCCTCTTCGTGGGACAATGCTATGGGCAGCTGACTCACGGTTACTACAACGGCAAATGTGGGAACATCAATGTCGAGGAGTTTGTATTCCGCATCATCAAAGCCAAGATGGAGACCGAGAAAGGCCTTGTTGGTGATCTCGTTCGCTTGAATTTTCATGACTGCTTTGTCACGGTACCTCTACATACATACTTAAATCTTTCATTCATCGCTAATTATATGTTAACTTATGATTTATAAACTGATTAATTACTTTTACAAATCAAATTGAAGGGATGCGATGCATCGCTCTTCTTGGATGGAAAGGGCACAGAGAAGACGTCTCCTCCAAACTTGGATTTGGACGGCTTTGAAATCGTTGATGCAGTGAAAGACACCTTAGAAAAGTATTGTCCTGGCTTAGTCTCATGTGCTGATGTTATCGTTATGGCTAGTAGAGCTGCTGTATATGTGGTAAGCCAGCTAGTTAACATTTCAATCCTTAAGTAGTGCTTCGAATATATTGAAATTATCCATCAATTTGTCAAATATGTTAATGCCCAACATGATCGAGTTTATAGGCTGGGGGGCCATGGTTCGAGGTTGAGACAGGAAGAAGAGATGCCCTAACCTCAAAATTCAAAGACGCCTTCATCCTTCCAGGCCCCAACATTACAATGTCTAATGCCATCAAAGTCTTTGCTTCCAAAGGATTCTCCCAATATGACCTCGTTGTCCTTCTTGGAGCTCATACCGTTGGAGTGTCACACTGCAACAACTTCCAAGACCGTCTCTACAACTACCGCGACACTAACAAGCCCGACCCATCAATGGACCCAACCCTACGCAAGAAGCTCATCAAGACATGCCCTAGGGACGAAGACGGCACTGAGAAGCAAGCCTTCCTAGATCAAACCCCAGGGAGCGGAGACACTTTCGACACCAACTTCTACAAGGCCATTATTGCCCACAAGGGAGTGGTCGATTTCGATCAGAGGATGGCCTACCACCCGAGCACTCGGGGGCTCGTCAGACAGTTTGCGAATGACCCTCACTACGGAGACAAGTTTGGAAAGGCGATGCTCAAACTCGGAAGGTTGGGAGTGCTTACCGGAAACCAGGGTCAGATCAGGAAGCACTGCCGTTGGGTTAACAAACCCTAAATCCATATAATTAACACCCACGGTACCGAATGAATTCCTTTTGTTTTGGATGTTTGTTATTCATATGAATGCATTCTTGTAATTGATTTCCACGGATTAATGGATCCGTTGCTTTGCAAATTCTTGTAATCATTTTATCAATGTATTTTATAATGATTTTTATATATTAACTACTTATTAATCTCTATATTACAAGCAAGTCCACATAAATTCTGGCTACCAAATCAAACACATGCGGAATTGGTTTCTTAATGGCTCTTTTTTTTTTTTGGTTTCGGCGTTGTATACATATCGTCGAACCCAGTCCAACATAAACAAACCAAAACACATTGGTCGAGCTCGGTATCCATTTCTTTCGCGAGAAAGTGGTGCATTGTCCGATTCAAGTTCTACATTTTGTGTCATCGTCTTAATATGATAGGATCAAGACGTCGTTGCAGGTATACCCACATAAGGGAGATAAGTTCAATAGGTTCCATCTCAAAATCAATTGACAAGATTAAGAGGAGTAGCTCATCAAACTTATAGACATCACACGATTATCAATGTGGGACAATTACAATACATTCAGTCAGGTGGTTTTTTAAATTTCACTCAAGAATGCATGGCAGATTGTTCCTAATAAGTTTTAAACTAGGGGCTTTCTTTAGGCAATATATATAGCAAAACATCAGCATCAATATGTTGCCTAAAGCAAGCACATTTATTGATTTATTAATCTTTTTAACTATTTTTTAACCCTTAAATTATTTAAAATTACAAAAGAAATACATATTTTTATTTTATTTTTTTACATTTTCCTCCGAGCCGGGGGCTCGAGCCACCTCATTTCCCCCTCCCTCCGCCCCTGATTCTGTTGACTGGAGTGTAGCTGAGACTGGGAGGTGTATGTTTGAGTGTGTCTTTTGTTGAGATGGTGGAAGAAACCTTGATGTATGTCAACATATATATCATGCATTAGTTGAATATGTAAGTCAAATGTGCATTTTTGTGGTAAAGTGTTGACAAGCACGTAAGGTTGATGGTAGAGTTGTTATTCGAGCTGAATGAGTTGAGTATTACTTATATTTATATTCAAATCCTTAATTTGGGTTCGAGCTTAAAATTATGCTGATATTCAGCTTGTGTTAGTAGATGAATGAGTTCAAGCCAGACTTTTTTTCCAAGGATTAAGTAACCCTACTTGCTCATGACACAACTTAAAAAAAATGTTGTAAATTTCATAAAATTTGAGCTTAAATGAGCTGAGTTGAACTTTGAATGAAGTTTAAAAATGTGCTCATATACGCGACTTGTTTAATAAATGAATACGTTCGAGCAGTGGCGGAGCCAGGATTTTCGGCCGGGGGTGCTAAAAAAATTTCGTGAATTTTTTTTTTTTGTGTATACTTATTAAGAATATTTTTTGAAAGAAAATATTCAAATATTACTAAAATTTTGATTTTTTAAAAGTTTTCTTTGTATTTACATAGTTGAGAGTAATAACAAAAAAAAATAGAAGAGAAACAAAAAATATAGGAAAAAATCACGAAAAATTATTTTTAAAACAATATTGAAAGAAAAGGTTAAATGTATAATTTAAACATAAATATGACATTCTTTTAATGAAATAGTTGGTAGAAACAAAAAATATAGAAAAATTAAGAAGAATTAATGATATGGTAAAATAAATAAAAAGTGAGAGAGTTGAGATTTGAACCAAGACCTTTTTATTCTATTTTTTCTTCCTTCCTTCTTTTACCACTTGAGCTAGTTAGCACTCTTGTCTCAAATACCATTTAAATATGTTATATTACCTTAAAAATACTAAATATATGCAAAAAAAAATTAATTTTTTTTTTTTGTATTTTTTTCCGCCACCCCAAACACCCCTGCTCCGCCACTGCGTTCGAGCTACTCAGCTCAGGTAATAATCTTACTTGGAACCTAATTGGAAATATGGAATGAGTTTTGAGATTTATATATTGGGCTTATCGTGTGGTGGGCCTGCACATGACTACCCACTAAGTCGAGCAGATTTTAACATAACGGTTGGATTTGAATTTGGAAAAGATGAGAAAATCACTTATCTCAATTCAATTAATTTGATAATCGTACATAAATGAAACTTTTTTCCCTTCAGGATTTTGGTAACTCAAGCTTCACTTTCTTAATTTGTATACATACAATACATTTCCGGATTTCTGTGGGACTTTGCTGAATTCGGGAAGCTTGATTAGGGATTAGATTTGATGCCTTAATTAACTTGTTGGTGTTACAAGAAAAATTCATGTAGGTTGCCTTGTCAATATTTTTTATCCGTGAGAAAACCCGTGATAATATATTAGCACTGTCCTCAAAGATCGAGATGTTTTTATTACATTTAAAAGTTAATGATATATTTTTACAATGCCTCTAAAGATAAGTTTATTTTAATTAGTTTTCCCAACTTATAATGATAAAGAAAATGGATTGTATAATTTTTATGGGCATTTTCAATATGGGGCTTAATAATTACTATATATATATATATATATATATATATATATATATATATATATATACACCTTGTAAAATTATACAGGGCCCTTTAAAAAGTATGCCTTGGATTCTTGGAAGGATGCAATTGTTGATCCATGTAGGCTTGTTATATGAGTTGAACGCTTGAGCTTGGCTCGGGATCGGTTCAAAAAAAGTTTGACTCAAGCTCGCTCACTTACCTAAACAAGTCGAGCTTTAACATGATTTTAAGCTTGGTTGAAAGCTTGGCTCGTTCGATTAAAGCTCGAACGGCTCAAATTTTATGGAATTTCTAAAATTTTCTATAAGTTAATATGTTATGACCGAGTAGAACTCATTAAAACTCGAAAAAAAACTCGGCTCGAGCTCTTTCATTTCCTAAACAAGTCAAGATTGATAAAAAAAACAAGCTTGTTCAAAAATTGGGCTCGGCTTAGCTCGAGCTCATTTAACAAATGAATCAAACTTGAAAATGCTAAGCTCGACTCGAATAACACCCCTAGGTCTGTGTATCCAAAAAAAAATATGTTTATCATGCCCTAAAGACATAAGATGGAAAATCTATTTTTTTTTTAATACGTACTATATGTAGTAAAAAAATTATGATATTAGAGTTGAATCTAAAGGAAGATCAAAGTCCAAACGGGCTCCTATCTTGGGCTCAATAACTATAGAGGGCCAAATGCACCGGGTTTGTTATTTCATTGTCTATAATCCACTCCTATAAGATGAATGCACCGGGTTTGCTACCATTTTGAATTTGATATAGTCAACTAAAAAAAGTGATTCATGAAAATTGTTTTTATTGATTATTTTTCTTTGAAGGAAGTAAAGGTTGTTAAACCTTTTAGAAAAATTGCATAAGATGAATGCTATCAGATATGAAGTTAGTATTGCGTGATTTGTCTAATGTTGCTATTCGTCATATTTTCATGGAATCAAACGTTGTGGCAGACAGGACCGGCCCGTCTTGCTTACAGTACCCCTACCGACGAAACTTTCGGACTCAATCCAACACTAGCTATTCTCGTTCGGAAGGACGCTCTATGTAATAGTCATCGTGTTTCTTCCTAGTTACTTTCACCCCTTCAAAAAAAAAAGGGTCACTTCAGGTTCAGGCATTCAAATTTCAATCCGATCTTCATATTTTCAATTTAGATGATACTCCGTATGATTCCAATTCAATTTTTTCGGCCCTTCGTACGAGCGATCCATCCAGGATTCGTCATTGTCTACCGGCCCAATGCAGTCCTAAGACACCATTAAAGCAACCAAAAAAGGTACAGTAACAAAAAGATTCATTCAAAACTTGCAAAAAAACACATCAAATCTAGCTTTGAAATCAGATAGCTTGAGACCGAAGCTTCTGTCACATGATCCTCAAAGTAGAAAAAGTCATTTAGACAGTACATAACTTGCAGCAAAGCAGTACATCATCTCCATTTGGCCAGATAAAGTATAACCCCACCCATCCCCACCATGATCGAACAAGTATCTAATTCTGCAATTCCATTTCCATTGGATTCGATCCACTCCACCCACGACACCGAAAAGGGAACCTAGTTCATCCGACTCTACACGCCAAGGTAAAGCCTTGATCCTCTTTTACACTCACTGATAGTGATAATGCAATTAAAAAAAAAGACAGTTTCAAATTAATGTTTACCTCTTTTTGAAAATGGCTTCCTAAAACAGTCACTCTAACTCAACTTTGTGTACTTTTTCTATGAGCAATTTAAAGGAACGTACTGAACCTCTTTATGCCATGTTGCTGGTTTGAATTTTGTTAGCTTTAAGCTAGGGTTACTGTTTCCCTTCTTTATTCTTATTCTTAACGCGCATCATGGATTCATCATTTTTATTTACGTGGATCCATTCGATTGTGGATAAAAAATACACTTGAGTTTTTCCACCGCATACTGACTATGGAGTAATGTATACTTGAGTAAAACGTTTTCTTGATAAGTTTTAAATATGCTCCGCAAATTCGAACTCAAAACTAGTGGGGCAGGCTTTAGTCCGCTCCAACCCATCCCATTTTTTTTATAAATTAAAAAATAGGTGAAAAAATAAGAAAATTAATTTCCGGATCCAATTAATTCTTGAGTTTGAAATCAAATCCTCAAAACATATCACATCTAAAATCTTTGAATGAGTGCTTTATCTTATCATTTAGACTTATTTGATGAAATGTAAATCACCACTAATTTCAAAACGTATGCTAGGTTTTAAGTGTCCTTAATATTCTACTCCCTCTGATTTTTAATATACGGCGTTTAACTTTTGAGCACATAGTTCAAGAAGATAAAAACTATATAAAATATTGATTTTTTTAAGTTAATATGTAGTAAGTATTATGATGTAAAAAAATTTAATTAAAAAAATCAATATTATATATAGTTTTTATTTCCTTAAACTACGCATTTAAAAGTCAAATACCTTATATTTTCAATCGGATGGAGTATACATATGTTTCTTGTTTTAGCAATGACATTCATTAATGTCAAATCTTGCTAGCTAGGTGCTTGGTCAGTAGGGAAAGTGATATATATTTTGATGTCGACCAAAGAGAAAGTGATATATAAAAGTTATCACACACGGCTTCCGTTCTTTTATTGATAGTAATAGCCTGTGTCTCTACTGCACCCATGTAATTTGGTATTTCTGTTTTGTTGTTGTGTATCTGTCTTTTGCTTGTATTGACGGTTTGTCCGTCGCCGATTTTTTCGGCCTATCAACCAACCGGGTCTGTCCAGTGCGTCGAATTTTTACCCAATAAAAAAATATATATATTTTGATGTCGACCAAAGAGATCGACGTCGGTAGTTAAGCGATTGCTACTTTGCTAGCTGAGTCTTGCCTTTCCCACTACTACTAGCCTATGGACGGTGAACCAAGAAACAAAAAAGCCCGTCTAGATTGAGCGCTCTAGCTGTAATGGTAAAAAAAATTCTATAAGGAAACGATGGGTTAAATCGATAAATTTAGTAGAATTTTATAAATTAAAAAAAAATATCCTTAAAATATTGTATTGATTATAAAAATCAATAAATAATAGTAGGGTTTTAGGGATACATAAGTATATTAGTACGTAAGATAAATTCTTGGCCGGTATGGCTTCGAAATTTATTCATCAATATTATACGTGCGGTTGGATTTGGTGTGAGCAACTCTTACCGTGTATACGTGCGATTTCACGTAATATAATTATTCATATGTGTTAATAATTTTTTCATATTATAATTATTTATTTGTTATAACATAATTATTCATATGAGTTATTTATTAAAATTATTTGTCTATGTACAAATAATTGTTTAGTTACACATGAATCAAACATTCAAATGATCTAAATATATATATATAGGCGTGCGCTCCGGTGAAAACCAAAATTGCGGTAAAAATATGTGAGGACCGATTTTTTAACCCGGTTCACTTGTTTTTTAGCCCGATTATGAATAAAACCGATCTATAAAGTCACAAATTTTAGCCCGGCTCTGAATAAAACCGAGCTATAAAGTCACTATGTAATTTTAAAACATGAGTTTTTTAGCACGGTTTTTAGGCTTGATCGAACTATAAAGTCGTGTGTTATTTTAAAATTGGAGTTTTTAGCACGGTTTTTAGGTTGAGCCGAGTTGTAAAGTCACCGTGGGATTGAGGTTTTTAGCACGGGTTTCAAATAAACCAAATTATAAAGTAGTCCTTACGGTTTTTACTACAATGTTAGCTAGGTTTTCACCGGAGGCTAGTCAATCCCTATAAATATATATTATAATTTTTACTCCCTCTGTTTATTAAAACTTATCTTTTACTATTCATGCACGTTTTTTTATAATGATAAAAACTAATAAAATACTAACTTTTTTTTAACATTTGCTTTTATAAATTCATACTTAATGATAATAAGTATGAAATTATTTTTAAAAAATAGTTAAAAAGTAAATATTTTATATTGTTTTTAACACCTCAAAAAACGTGTAGTAAAACATTAAGTTTTAATTAAGGGATAGAGTATTATTTTTAAAAGCATACATTAAAAGTAAACGCGGCAATAGAATGAATGGGACAACTTCACACCAGTCGGATGCATGTTGTTTTCCATGTTTCCACCTTTAATAGCAACCGCTTATACACGTGGTTCGAATGTGCCTTGATTTGTTTTTGTTTTTTTTTAATTAAGAATTATATATATATACCTGAATCCGATGGTCGAAAAGTCGATAGACGAAAGACCGTTAAAATATACGATCAAAAAATAGAAAAGGTGTAATACAACAAGCAGAAGACGGACTCGGTCTACAAAAGACGAATCTTTAAATTTCTTTTTTTTTATTAAGTAAAAATTTGAGCTCAAACGAGTCTAAAGCTTGAAAGGATGACAAGTTGGAAGACAACAGACCGTCAACACATACCACTTAAATAAAGAAAAGGTGCAAAAAACTAGGCAATACAAACAACTAAATGTGAAACACAACAGACTTAAAACCAATAGGTTGGGGATGTAGACTACGGAGGACTGGGGCGGATGCTTTTGTGTAGGTTGGGATGCTCAAGCATCCCCAAACAAAAAAAAAAAAAAAATTTAGTGTTAATTTCCTAATATTTTACGTCAAGCATCCCCAACCCGGAAAAAAAATTACAAAAGAAATTTTTTTATACCTTTAAACATTTTTTAAATGATGAAAAATTTACCTACAAGTATCCCCGGAATGACGGTTCAGGATCCGCCCCTGACGGACGAAGTCAAACGTCATCTTTCCGTACACGAAGTCGTCTCGTACACACTACAACAATCTCAGCCAACCCCGACCCCGAATGCTAGACCCCAACAAAGTAATAGACCGCCAAGTCATACCAAGCGAAGCCGGACACATCCCGAGCAAAACGCGCCCATAAATTATTACTAATCTAATACTCCGTATTATTTACTCAAGCCATAGCGGGCTTTATGTCAAGAAGAAGTTTTCTTTAGACCCTAACATGAATTAGGTTAACTAAACCCTTTCGAAAAATTTGTTAAACCCTTTCGAGATCATCATATAGGCTTATTCAAACCCTTTCAGGATTTTTGTCAAGCCCTTTCAGAATTTAAGTACTTTCGGCATTTTACTATATATGTTCATATGTTCATGAGTTTTATTAATTAAATGTGTTAAAATAGGTGCATGCAAGGCACTTTTATTTTGGTGCCAAAGAGGTCTTCAACGTAGCTAGGGAACAAGGGCGGCAACGGTGAGGAAGGGAGACTGAGCCCAACCAGAAGCAATAGAAGAGGGATTGGGTGCAATTTGGACGGGGGCAGGATGAATAGGAACGACGTGGAAGGGAGAAAGATGCCGACACCAGAAGATGAGGTTGAGGGTCACCAAGAGGGTGGCATCGACAATGAATCGAGGCTTCTGGTCAGAGGAGTTGCAATGAGAAGGAGATCGGATGATTTGCATCCATCCTATGCAAAGGACAACATAGACTATCAATCAGAAGGGAGCCTAAAACCATCAGGGTTCAAGCTGCTTAATAGCCAAGAAGAGGCGAAGAGACCAAGGCACCACTGGAAGCAAAAGCCAGATGGAAGGCGAGCGCTAGCCCCGACCCAACGAGAACCAAGGAGGTGCCGAAGGCCCCTAAGTGAAAGTCGATTTAGGGACAAAAGAGGGCGGGAACCCCAAATCAACAAGAGATCAAGCTAACAGGAGCAGGGAAAAACCAAATCGGGTCGGGGCTAAGGTTATGAAATTAAGGGTTGAAGAAAGGCTGGTTACTGAGGGGGTTAGGCGTGAGGGCAATTTGGAAGAGGGTGGTGCAATGGAATTTAAAAGGTCGATGACATCGGACAAAGACGGCGGCACCGAGGAGGAGCGGTGGTAGTCGACATTCGCACGATGGGTTGAAGTCCCAAATCGAGGGTTTGGGTTCCCTCCCTCTAGAAAACTATTGTGAAGTAAGAGATTGAACAATAGAACACAAATGATTTCCGTGTTATGATAAGAACCGCGCAAAACACCCTGGATAGAATAAATCTCTCTGCAACTAGGATTTATTATTATTGTGTTGTTTTGACGAATACATAATTCCAACCCTACATGCCTCTATTTATAATAGAGAACCTTCTATAGATAACCCTATAGTTAAACCTATATATAGATAAATTTATCTTATCTAGAACCTATTGTAGATAAACCATCCACAATAATCCTTCTATAGAAAAATATATAGACTTTCTAAAGATAAATCTAGATATATAATTAATTGTCTCAAACAACAAAAACTAGAAAAAGAGCTTTAGTTTTCAAATTTATATACTTATGTTTAGAAAAAGGCATATATACGTATGGGACGAGGTTAATAAACTGACTAAAATTATAAACAGGGTAAAATTTATAAATTGTTGGTAAAAGTAGTTAAAAATTTAAACAATAAGATAATCTCTGTATGAGGCCAAAAACAGTTTATTTGTAAAAAGTGGAGTTTAATTATTTGGTTGTTATTATGGGTATTTTGATACTTTCAAACCAAATAAGATAAAGGGAAATGGGTGAAACAGTACTTTTGCAAAATGAACATCAAAATAACCTTCATTTGTAGCTTTTTTTAAACACCGTTTTTTAACTACTTTTAGTTCATTTTTATCATCCATACAACAATAAACATTGTTTATTTAATAAATAGCCCCAAATGCTAAAATTTTAACAGTTTATAACTCTTACCATTCACACCCATAGATTCCCACACAGAGTAAGCATTACTCCTCCCAAGCTGCTGCCCCATCCTTCTCGAATGAGTTGATCAATCAGTTGATTGCACTCAACAATGCCCACGTTGCCAAACTGACGGCTGATTCCTCTACCCCCCCTCCCCCCTTCGTGATTGCACCCTCCATCCTTCACACCCTCATGGCCTCGGCGCCTGCGACCTTGCCTAATACCTCCAACATCCTCTCCGAAGCTGAGTACGAAGATCTCCTCAAGGCTCAGAGCAAAGGCAAAATGGTGGATACGGGAGTTGAATCTGAAGGATCACACCTCTCTCTCAGGTCAGACAGTTCTGTGGTCCGGAAAATGGGTGGAATAGTCATAAGGTCCTCGGAAGAGGTTGATATGATTGCTGCCATGGAGCAGGCCAAACGCAAAGATGAAGAAGACCAAGATGAAGCCTCCTCACCTGCCACCAAGAAGCCCAAGAAGAAGAAGACTTGATGATGATGAAGTTGCTCAAGATCCAGGGCTCCTCGGTCGGGCTGACTAAAGCTCGACTGTTGTTAAATAACCTTAGGCTTTATATTGCCTTAGCCCCCCTGTCGATCTGTTCTTTCTTAGCTTGTGTTAGCTGCTCCATTTGCTGTCTGCTTATCTATGCTTGTGATTGTAATCTTCCCAGGTGGTTCCCCAATTTTCCCTCTAATGGCGGGATTCACTTGGTTTGCTGGAAAATCCGTTCTAAGAAATTAATTTTCACTGGCCTTATCTATTTCAACAATTTTCTGTCTGCTATTTCTCATCATTTTAAGTGCAGTGATATCGCGATTCATAAGGGCAACATTCTAAGAAGGGGTAAAACCTCCAAACAGGGACCCCATGGAAATGGCATCACCAATGATCAACAGCTCAATGGAAAAGGTATAAGCTTTTCAAATTTATGTCACCAAACCTTTAAGCTAATCCCAACCGATTTCATTGATGAAATCAGCGTGGGGAGAAGCTACACCAAACCTCCAAAACAACAATCTACAACAAACCTTTTACAAAAACCCTCTGATGTTAGGAAAAATCAAATATCCAAGGAGTGGACAGCAAGCTCAGCTGAGGCACACCAAAATTCACTGGTGAACCCCCACACTATACCCAGCTCGTTCAGAGGTGTTCATCCAGGTATGCCCACTCAGTACATTTTAAAGCACAAGACCTATAAAATTCCTGCAACTTTGTATGACCTAGATCATCTCATGAAGAAAACCCAGCATCCTCTCTGTCGGTATGAAGCCTACATGATATATAAGATCTCTAGGTTTGTGTTTGTTTGGCTAAGTAGCATAGCCTTTACTCTTATTGATGATTAATATCGCTTACTGGAACGTTAGGGGTTCTAAACGCCCTCTCTTCTGGCAAGAAATAAGCCATCTAAGATATAATAATAACATTGACATCTTAGCTTTAGCGGAAACCAAGTCTACTAACCCCCCTAGTGATCAACAAATTCGCAGCTCGGGTTTCCATCATTCTATCTTCATAAGCTCCACGGGAGCTAAAGGTGGAATGTGGATCCTTATGAAACATAATAATCAACTCCAGAACATTTCCACCCTTGCCCAAGATGAGAGATTCTGTCTCCTTAGTCTAGATATTGAGCAGCATAACCTAGCTTTGTTGTTTGTTTATGCTCCGGTGATCGAGCAAGAAAAATCAAAATTCTGGAATGACATCTACCGGATTGTTAATAGCCATCAACTTCCTGTTCTTATCATGGGGGATCTAAATGATATCGAGAATGATACTGAAAAAATGGGAGGAAACCATCCAACCCTTTCCAGATTCCGTAGACTTAGAGAGGTCAAAGAAGAGCTCAATCTCCATACGATCCCATTCAAAGGTTCCCCATTCACATGGCGGAAGAACAACAATGAGATCCACAACATCTACGAGCGGCTTGACAGAGTTCTGGCTCATCAAGACATCGTCACTAAATTTGCAAACCTTTATGTCCAACACCACTCCTTCTCCTCATCGGATCATTGCCCAATCTCCATTAGAATTGGAAACAATGAAAGGTAGAAAGGCGCCCCTTTTCGGTTTGAAATGGCTTGGACCGAGAATCCCAACTATGAAAAAATTGTCAAGAATGTATGGAAGAATAAATTTGTTGGCTCCTTTGCTTATAAATTCATGCAGAAACAAAAACTCCTGAAGAAGAACACCAAAGAATGGTGCAAAAAACATACAAACAACATCCTCAAACAACTCACCGAGACTGAAAACATCATCCGAAATCTCCAACAAAAACTCCCGTGGGGTTTGCTCTCGGAAGCGGACAACAGAAACTCTCTAGATTAGAGAACAAGAAACGAGCCCTCCTTACCTATAATTTCAGATTCTGGAAGCAAAGAGCTAAAATCAGACATCTTCAACTTGGTGACAAAAATACCAAATACTATCAAACTATCGTTAAAATCAAAAACTTCAAGAACTCTACTTCTTCGTTCACAACAAAAGATGGGCTAATCCTCACTGATCAACAAGACATCTCCAACCAAATAACCAACGAAATGGCTGCAAGGTTTACCAAACAGCCCCGCCCCCCTATAAACTCAACGCATCTTGTCCACATCCACCTCCAATCACGTCCTCAGACAATGATAATCTGCTCAAACCCCCTTCGAATCTAGAAATCAAAGAAACGGTTTGCTCTATGGTTGATGACAAAACACCTGGCCCTGATGGCTACCCCCCCCCCCCCCCCCCCTGAGTTTTATCATAAATACTGGTCCATTGTGGGTCAATCCCTCTGCAAAGCTATTAAGGCTTTCTTCCACTCTGGCAACCTGCTCTCGCAAATAAACCAAACCTTTATAGCTCTTATTCCTAAAACTGACAATCCTTCAAACATAAACCACTATAGACCAATTAGCCTCTGTACCACAGTCTATAAAATCATCACTAAAATAATTGCTAATAGACTAAAACCAATCCTTCCTCGGCTCATCAATCCTTACCAATGCGCTTTTGTGGAAGGTCGATCCATCCAAGACAATACCCTTATAGCCCTTGAGATATTTCACAGTTTTCATAAACAAAAAGGGAAGAAAGGTTGGATGGCCTTAAAACTCGATATGGAAAACGCGTATGACAAAATTAGTTGGGATTATATAAAGGCTACGCTTATTAAGTTTGGTTTTCATCCACAATGGACAAACTTAGTTATGAACTGTATAACCACAACAACGTTCTCGGTTCTAGTCAACAACAGACCGGGTCCACAATTCAAGCCTGAACGAGGAATTCGTCAAGGTGACCCTTTAGCCCCCTACATTTTTATATTGGTAATGGAAAATTTGGCTAGAGAGCTCCAGGAAGAAGCAAACCTTGAAGATGGCCTTATAGGCATTACACTTACCAAGAATGGCACTCCTATTCCCTTTTTAACCTTTGCTGATGACACAATTATCTTTGCCCGTGCATCACACAAAAGTATTCACACAATCAGGAACATCCTAAACAATTTCTCAAACCTCTCTGGATTAACGATTAACTACAATAAGAGCTCACTGCAAGTCTCCGAAAATATCAATTCCTCCCTTGCTAACTCCCTTGCCCATGAAATTAATATCCCTGTCTCAAAGACCCTTGAAAAATACTTAGGCATTCCTCTCTTTCGGGGGAGGGTGAAGAATGAAATTTTTCAAGAAGCTATTCATAGTCTAAAAAAACAGCTTTCTAGATGGAAGGCATCCACTCTCTCTCAAGCTGGAAGAGTCACCCTCATCAAAGCAAACCTATGTTCCAAGACTAACTACCTCATGCAAAACTTCCTTCTGCCCAAAGGAATTCTGCAGCAAATTGACCAAATCCACAAAAATTTCTTCTGGAACAAGCTCCAGTCGGAGAGGTACACCCCGCTCATCAGCTGGGATAAGATATGCCAACCTACAGAAAAGGGCGGACTAGGAATCAGACTTGCAGAGGATATGAACACTAGTCTCCAGATGAAATTACTCTGGAAACTGGCCACCAACAAGGAGAACATCTGGGTGAAAGTAATCACAGAAAAATATCTCCAAAATAAAAATTTCATGGATGTTGAACCAAAGAACCCCTCTTGGCAATTTGGCCGCCTGCTACACCTACGAGAAAAATTCATTTGTGGTCTTCACTGGGTACTAGGAAATGGAGAATCAATCAATGTCTGGAGGGATCCGTGGATTCTAGGATATAACCTGACTAACTATCAAGCGCAACATGACCCCAATATGACGGTAAATCACTTATTCACGCCCCAGAAACAATGGAATCTTCAACTCCTTAATCAAATATTCCCCAGTAATATTACCAACTCAATCATGGCAGTAAAAATCCCAAATTGGGACACGCCGGACAAACTCATTTGGAGATACAACCCTAATGGGCAATTCACCGCGAAATCAGTTAAGCGAATGACAGACATCCCTTCTAACCCAGATACCTGCAGCAACTGGATTTGGAAATTAAATTTACCACCTAAATTAAAAAACTTCATCTGGAAAATCTCTCAAGATGGACTGGCCACTACATCCCGCCTTAACCGATATATTAACCGTGTCCCAAACCAATGCAGCCTTTGTGAGGAGGCAGATGAAGACAACGATCACCTGCTTCTTCACTGTGTCATAACCAGACGGATCATTGCTAACTACAAACAAATCACTGGTAAATCTATTATTACACACTCTAGACTGAACACAACAACTAAAGATCTCCTTCCCATGAGCCAAAAAACAGAAAACTTTGAAGATTTGTGCTTTCTTTGGCATTCCATCTGGGAAGTCAGAAACGCTATAATCTTCAAAAATAAACAACTAGACTCGCCACAACAAATAGCATCCAAAACATATCTGTCAGTTAGGGACTGGCAACAAGTCTCAACGTCTAGCCTTAAGAACAAATCGAAACGAGGAGATAGGAATATCAATGTAAAATGGAGAAAACCACCTTGGGCCACCTACAAAATAAATGTAGATGGCTCTGTTAAACCCACTGGGTTATGCCAAGTGGGGGGGATCCTTAGGGATTGTGAGGGTCGTGTGATTGATGTTTTCCAACAACGAGTTGCTACTGGATCTGTAATCCAAATAGAAGCTGATGCTTTTTGTGCAGGTATTAAATTAGCTGCTGCCAAAGGTCTTAGAAGAGTCATAATCGAAGGGGATTGTTTGGACGTGGTGAAGGCCATCAACGACAATTCCAAGAGCAAATGGGAGATTCTGCGACAAATCGAGCTTATTCAGAAAATCAAAGATGACTTTGAACATATTGAGTTCAAACATTGTTTCAGAGAAGCAAATGGTGCTGCAGACTACATTGCTAGATGTTCTGATAGTTGTAATTTGATGATCATCTCTTCTAACAGGGATTTCTGTAACATCATCCGTAAGGATGATCAGGGTTGTAATCTACCTCGGTAGATTCTTCCCCCCTTTTGCCTACTGTAAAAAAAAAATGAAAAGTTATTATTTTAGCTTTCGATTTACCTATTAAGGAAAAGTAAAATATTACTCCATCCGTTAATTAAAATTTGTCATTTACTATTCATGTACGCTTTTTTAGAATGATAAAAATTATATGAAATATTAACTTTTTTAAAAATTTGTTTTTATGAATTCATACTTAATAGTAACAAGTATAAAATTATTAAAAAAATATATTAAAAAGTTAATATTTTATATAGTTTTAATTTTAACACCTCAAAAAGCATGCAGAATATTAAAACGTCAAGTTTTAATTAACGGATGGAGTATTGCTTAACCAAGAAGTAATCCCCAATAACTATAACCACTGAGCTAAAGAAAGCAAGTTAAAATTGCTTAAACTATATCAGAATGGCTCACTGGAAAGGACTTGTGGGTAGTACCCATAGGTCCCCGGTTCGAACCCCGGAATGGTCGCTCTTTATTTACCAATTCAAGAGGAGTATTGCTTAAACTTATCTTCAATTTCATTAGAGAATTATTTGGTAATAAATGGAGAAATATTATAATTCAACATATGAAACTTATAATTATATATTTAAAAAAAATAAGAGAATGTATAAAATCAGTTATGTCTTGCACATCACCACATTCCCGTATTTCTCAAAATGCCCAACATATATCAATTCCTAAAATCAATTCCCCCCCTCCGATTCCATTGACATCTTCATTTTAGCATTACATGTCGGGATTGATTACTTACTTGAAAACCGAGTGTCAATGTCTGTGTGTTCTTCCTTCCTGTCACTTTCTAGGGCTTCTTCCTCTCTCTCATGTCGATGTGTTCTTCTTCTTCATTCAATTCTCTCTCCTTTTTTTTATGTGTTGTCGTCTTCCCCTTCTTCTCTGGTCAAATATGGCTTTTGCCTTTCTTTCCCACCCTTTAAGAACCTCTGTGTGCTATATACGACGGTTGATTATATTGAACGTTTTTTTTGTAAAATGTCATCTCACTCTTTCTCTATCTCATATCTCAAATCAACATTAATTTCCCCCCCTAACTGTCATATCTCTCTCCCATTTCTCACATCACCCTATCTCCTCATTAATGGGGGCATCTGGTTTGGACAACCCTTTTCACCCAGAGAAAATCTATTGTCACAAAAAAAATCATGTCTTCTAGTGCCTTCTCACAAACTTTTCATTTTTTTTTTATCATTTTTCTTTTTTCTTTTAAAATTTTAATTGTTTTTCTTTTTTTTTCCCTTTAATTTTGGGGGATGGGGAGGGAAATTCAGGGGACATGTCCCTTTGGGGTCAGGTGATCCCATCCGCTTTTCACCTGCTAAAGGGCTAGCTTTTTTCCACTTTTTTTTTTTTTTTTTTTTTGCTATGTTAGCCTAGCAAAGTGAGTTGGATGGTGTGTCATTTAATTTTATGTAATTCCCTCTTAAAATAAAGTGAATGATTAAAATTTTAAATTAATTTGATTGTTAATGCAATAACGCTATAATTCGATAGAATCTTAACCTATGGTCGTCTTACTAGAAATTGAATCTTACTTGAAGTATAAGAGAATGCATATGGTTAGGCAATGAGCAATTATGTTGATTTCATTAGAAGGCAATGAACAATCATGTTAGGCGACGTAATTTCGATTAAAATTATGAATGAAGAAAGTGGAAACTTCTTCCACCACATGTACATGTTCCTTTGAGCCTTCCATATTATGTTCTAGCCTTAAATTTTGTTCCTTTTTTTTTTAAATAAAGATATTTAAAATATCAGTCAATATGTTATCTAGTAAATTAAGAAGTCGGTACAATGATAGATGGTCGAACTATTATGAAGACAATCAAACAAGCAAAAAGAAGTGAATCACGGTAAAGAAAAAAAACTTAATAAACAAAGTCCGGTTAAATGACATTGCGTAACCGTTATGAAAACAACTGTCATGCATATATATATATATTTGTTGAGAGGTTTGGTATGGGAGTGTCCCTCCCACATTGATTATAAAAGAGTAAAAATGATGGGTTATAAGGAAGGGTGAAACTCTACACAATACCTTAAGCTTTTGTGTTAGGTTGGTGGATCCCGACCTTATAACCGCAAAAATAATAATAATAAATCAATGTAACCCGACACGTGTTTGCCCCCCGTTAATGGCCCGTCGGATATTTCACAATATTCAATTCAGATTATATTAATTAAGCATTATCTGTGTAACACACCGTCTCACATCGGATATAATAATAATGTTGAGATGGATTTTTATATAATTGAGTCAAACTTATCTATATTATAAAAGCTATTCTTTTTCAGGCTCCAAGAGAAGATAAAATATTTGAAAATGTATGGTGGTATGGATTAACACTAGATTTCAAAGGATAACGGAACTAAAATAGTTCAACAATATGGGTTGACATCTTTTATGACATCAGAACAAATATACGAGATATCACATTTAAATTATAAATAGCCAAAGCATGAAGCCGAACATGATATATAATTGAAATGATCCCTAATAGTAATGTTTTAACCCTAAAAAATTAGCTAACTGATTTCAAATCTTAATAATCAATATTTTAAATTGACTGAAAACATCTCGGCTTCATCATTAGTGATGGACGCAGAAATCGATTATAGGAGGATTCGGTTTTAACCAATCACAAGTTGGCGTATTGGTTGTGGGGCTACATTCCATGTCAAGAAGTTCAAATCCTCTTGAAAATATGGAGATGTTTGTAAGTGGGAGGGTCAACCCCTTAAATAGATCACACCGTATCCGATTCAGATGTAGAGTGATTGAATCGATCGAACTGGACTAAGAAAAAAAGAGGATTCAGTTTTAGGCATAAAAAGACATTGTTTTGTTCGCTAAAGAGAGAATGTTAAATGATGAATATTTTAATCATGCATTATTAATTTTTTATATAAAAAAAAACTACTTAAACATATATTTGTCAGAAATCAAACTATGGATTGCTCGTACGGTCCATCAAAAGTACATGTTAAATAAAACGAGTAACTTTAAATGACTATATAAAATCTTCAAATATGCACAACTTTTTAATTAAATATAGAAATAAGTAAGACAAGATAACATCTTGTTTTAAAGTTTTTGAGTTGAATTATATATATAAGCAAAATACAAATAATCTATCTATATTCTTTAAAGTCGTGAGTTAATTTAAATCCAACAATCTTTAAATAGTCATAACTTTTCGCTCGATTATCGAATTTAAGCACATAATATATCAAAACGAAAATATCGACAACACAAACACATCTAAGCATCCGTCAGTCAGAGACAAAGGGTCATCGGACCCCTGGAACCCCCTTTGTGTCCACCTCAATCATCATAATATCATAATATTCTTCTGAATTGATGAAATCTTATTTCTTTATTTCTTTATTTCTTTTTGTGGAGAGGTGGCAAATTATTACATCAACAAGAGCAATGTGTGTATAAAGTGAGCAATTTCCTCGAAATTGCAAGAGAGATCCGGAAAAGAAGCAGGGCCAAACAGCTCACTGATAAATCGATCCACCTCATCTTGTTTGATCACACCAGAAGATATATATTCTTTCTATATTTCTATTATATATATTCATATTCCTGCTTTTTCTCCATGATTTAACATTATATATATTTAAAAATGTTTGATATATATAATAAATCATAAAGATATCAGATGACGATTATTCGTTTTGCTGTCAATCTTACAAAACTTGCGTGGTAAAGGAGTAGTTGCAAATAAAATAAAAACTTACATTATAGTTAATTGGTGTGTTTAATCTACAAACCGTTGATGTGTTTGGTATATGATGGGGTTGATGTGTTTATATATGATAAATTAAGACTGGTTAATTAATAGGTTACCCTTACGTAACCCTCCATTTGAGATGCTCTTTTTGCTTGTTCAAGCAAAGTAGTTCTCTTTTGGCATAACTAATCCACTTAATTAAAGTTAGAAACAAAATTAATTATTAATTGTATATTATATACATTATAAATGTATAAGTTAAGTATATATGCTTTGTTTGGTTACGTGCAGAAAAGAGATCGATTCAATGTGTCAATACATAGATGCAATGGCTTGGAGATTTAGAGAGCTTGATCGATGTAGCAAAGGAAGACCGAGTGATTAGATATGATTAATTTTACCTTCTGAACCTTAATGAGAGTATGATATGGAATAGAACGCAGTGAAAAATCGTCATTTATGTCAAATAAGGCTAGACTGGGCATCAGAGGAGTGTTGGACGACACATCCCTTTTCCTTTTATATTTTTATGATATTTATCTCGATCTTCTCCATTTAATTTCTTTTGTTTTGTCGTTGATATATATGTTATTGTGTGTTGCTTGTGCTTGCATTTTTCATGCTTGGGCCACACAAAAATACCATATCAATGTGGTCGAAGAAATAGTATGTATAACTTGCCTAGTTGCCTTCTAAACTATGGAACGAGTAGGATAAAATAAGAATGTCGTTGTTTATATATAAATGTATAATAAACTATAGCAATATGTATGAGGTTGGATCTATCCTGTGCAAACATTTTTTACTGTGTAATTTGTGTACAAACAGATTTTTTTACATATATATGCCCCGTTTTCTACAACAAGTTATATATTCGACAGTAGTGGATAATTATGTGTTTGCAATAAGTTATTCGATTGAAGTAACTAATTATTCTATTGTATTAAGTTATTTGGTTACAGTAGTTTACTCGATCAGTTGCATTAAGTTATTCGATTATAGTGAGTAATTATTTGGTTGCATTGTATTATAAAAAATAGTCTTGTTATCCACACGACGATATCTCGCCAAATGCATGGTCTTGCCAGCCGACACTGACATTCTGAGTCGACATAGGATTGCTAGGAGAGGAAAGGAGGGGCTTCAGTGCTTGAGGGGCTGCTGCTGTTGGGCTACTTACACCTACACCAGGTGTCGGTGGATGGGGGATCTGCTGGGTTTTGTGATGTGTGGGGTGTTTGCCTACATCTAGGGATTGCAATGTGGTGGGGACTCCCCAATCTCCACGAAGAATCCCCGTCGTGGGGACGAGGATGGATGTCAAAGTAATTCTCTGCACGGGGATGAGGATGGGGACGGGGATCGGATAGTAGTCTCCACCTCGATCCCCGCCCCTGTTGGAGAACTCCACATGGATCCCTGATGGGAATACGGAATCACTATTTTAATTTGTTTCAATTTCACATAAGTTTATATTATTTTTCTTCCACTTTTAAAATTTTACTTTAAAATTTACATTTATGAGATATTATATGTAATATTTTATCATATATTTTACATAACTTTAATAATATCTTGTAATTTTTTATTAAATGGGGGAAACCATGAATTTTAAACTGAGAACCCGACGAAAAAACTCGCAGGGACTGCAAACGGGGGTAAAAATAAGCAGGGACGGGGATTTCCCGATGAAGACGGGGACGGGGATTACCATGCACCAGAATATAACTATTGAAAATTACACTCCTATAAATTAAAAAGATCTTTTGCCTATATATATATATACTTTTATTTTATCATAATTTTTTTTTAATTTTAATTTGTAGGGGTGTAATTTTGGTAAAGTTATTTTTAATGAATTGAATTCAATAATTAACTATACTAATAAAAAAAACTGTACTGGTAATTGGGGAAAAAAATGTTTGGATACCTTTTGAAATTTAAAAATTAAAAATAGGGGAAGAAATTACCTACTCCTCTGATTTTTTTTTTCTTCAAAATATTCATGAAAAAAAAATATTTACGGTTTCAAACTATTTACCAAAATATTCATTTTTGTCAGGATGGACAGAAAAACGCGGTATGAAACCGCGTCTTAGGCATAAAATGAAATTTGAAATTGGAGAGAAAGATGAAGAAAAAATAAATGAAAGAAACGCAGACTTAAACCGCGTCTTTTATGTAAAAAAAATTCCACGTAATTAAAAAAGTTAGAAGATGGTTTTGGGAAGAAAAAAAACACATAAACCGCGGGTTCAAACCGCGGTTTATTAAAAAAAGCGTTCATCCTCTTCACACTTCCTCAATTGCTGAGACCCGAGAGCTCCGTTGCTCGAATTCGTCCGCTAATGGCTTCACTTCCTTCCAGCAACTCCTCCCACCCTTCACCTCCTTAGTTATGGAGAGGAAAAGAGGGGTTTAAGACCGCATTTCTTTTATTTATTTTTTCATTCGCTTTTCCTCTAAATTAAAATTTTATTTTATACATAAAACGCGGTTTCATCCCGCGTTTTGCTGAATGTCCTGACAAAAATAAATATTTTGGTAAATACTTTGAAAGCATGAATTTTTTGTTAAATATATATTTTTTTGAATATTTCGGAAAAAAAATCTACTCCTCTAGACAGATTTTAAAGTGAACTTTTTTTTCATATAAAAATCAAACAAATGTACCCAAATATGGTAAAAAGAAATATTAGTTCAACCAAGACACCCGAATATTTTTTAAATAATGACTAAAATATTAAAAACTATGACTAATCCTTCAGTTAGCCTAGCCAAGCGATAAACCACCTGACATGCTCAATCCATCCAAGACAGAGTACCCACTCCTAGCACAAAATATAACTAATGGAATTTGAACTCTTGAAGTTCATGGAAACGAGGCACACAGAAACATTTCACTCTTACCACTAGAGTGAGGAGTTATTGATAACTATTAGATTATTTTGGTGTTCCTTAGTTATGATTGTTTTCACAATTGTTTGTCTTTGTCGATTTTTTCAAAAATTTTGGTCCCATACATATATAATTTTGTTTTGATGTAACGAAATGGGTTGAGATGTGTCAGACCCTATTGATCCACCTCCTAATGACGTCATTTCAAACGAGGGATAGAAACTTTGAATTAGACGTGATAGCCTCGTGGCCCATAGACCGTCTGACGCCATTGGGAGGTGCTCAAAATATCTATCGGGAGACAAACAATTCTCCACCTCCCAAAATATCTATCATGAGACCGTCTCATGTTTAGTTTTTTTTTTAAAAGTAATAAATTAAGACACCCAAAATGAGTGTCTTATAGCACCCCAACGGTGGGGTAATAGGGTACCCAAAATTTCTCTTCCATTTCCTCATTCGACCATCTCATTTTCCACTAACTTTATTCTCAATTATCTCCAATTCATTTTATACCATCCACAATGGTCAGATTCCCCAATAAATCTATTTCATCACTTTTTACCCTATTATACTTTTTTCTATAATTTTAAATATTAAAATAATTAGATTGATTTACCAATTAAAAATAATTAATTTAATTTTATAATTATATTTCATAACTAATTTTAACAATTTAATTTGTTTAACGAACTTGTTACTAAATTCAACAGTAAAAAATTATCAACTGAATACTGAAAATTACATGACCTAGCTAGCTGGAACTTAGGGGTGGGTTTGGATTCCATTGTATTATATTTATAATACAATTAAAAACATAATGTATTTACATGTTGTTTGGTTCACATGCATCGTAATCTGTGTTGATCAAACATATCCTTTGTATTTTAAATGTACTAAATACATCGTAATCCGTGCGGATCAAACACATCCTTTTAAATTTGCATTATAATCATAATGCAATTGGAATCCAAACACACCCTTAAAAAAATCTAAAGTTTAAAATAATAATGAAAAGGGCTAAGTTTAAAAATAAAGGCTAAAAGTTTAAAATTACAATAATAATAATGAAAAGATGAAAGTTAAAAAAATGATTTATTTTATGGACACATGACATCAAAAAGGTTGTCTACAGTAATCGAGTTGTCCAAATCACTTACGGAGTAAAAATATTAAAGTGGGAAGGTAAACTCCACACTCCACAGCATTCTTAACCTGACCAAAGCTGTCCAGATGATAAACCGGCACCGCTGCAGCAAGGTTTACAGGGCTTAAGGTATTGGAGTTGGTTGTCGGCAACATACATAGGTGTGTGTGTTGGATGAGGAATTGAAACTCTCTGGGCGGTTCCTTCATCGGAAAGAGGGAGAAATTGAGCAAAAATCACTTCTGTTTCCAATGTTTGTTGCGTTTTATCTTTCTGATTTCTGATTTTGCTTTTTATCCTTTTTGAAAAATCTCCAATGCGTTGCTTTCATCCTGATGCAGTGCTACCACTCGCGAGTCGATTTGTAGTGCGCTAGCGTGAGTGGTGTCATCTCTCCTGCGAAGCAACAATGGAGGAGTTCAGGGGCTCCCCTTACCGCCGCGCCTTCGACGTCGAGGGCGGCGGCCGCTCTGCCGCGTTCGACGACGACGACGACGCTTCCGATCCGTTTCATATCACCAGCACCAAGACTGCCTCCATTGAGCGTCTCAAGCGTTGGAGGGTACTTTTTTGTGTCCTTTAACCTGATGTGTTGTGTCTTGTTTGCTATTCTTGGATTTCCGGTGTCATTTTCGATTTTCCGGGGAGTACGGAGTTTATGTCGGCGGGATGTGATTCAGTTTTTTCGGTCCTTGTTGTTTGACCTACTTCTTGTGCGAGTCAATTGATGGTCAAACGTGGAAAGATGGATGCGAATTTGACCGGTGAGATCTCTGCGGCTTGTCAGTCGGGCATTCTAGGGTTTCCCGGCTTTCTTTCTTACGTTTATGGTTTTGAGGGGAAAGATTGTGCTGGATGCAACCCGCTTAGTGTTTAGGGCACATAAATCACTTTTGGTATGAGTGAGCACCTGAGTTTAACCTGGAATCAGGTTATGGATGGTATCTATGTGGCAGTGTTACTGACTTGCCTTGCTTCTTCTGGACCAGAGTGTGAGAACTGAGGAGTTGTATTGTATATTGCACCTAACCATGGTGGAGAATATGACCTTTTTAGAGTCGTGCTATTCAGAAATGCGAGTGTTTGATAGATGTGAACTCGGCAAGGATTTTGCTCTCAAAAAGTGGAAAGGAACTTACGTTTGCTTCCCTTGACAGTTTTTTGTGTCAGACTAGAACAATCATGAGTACTTGAAATGCAATTTGCCGAGGGTTTTGTGTTTGGAAAAATGCAATTTATTTTGGAATTTTTGTGTTTGGATTTTGGAAGAGGGTAAGGGGGTCTCATATGGTCAATTTTTGTCAATGAATATGGTTTAGTATTTTTTTCTGAATGCATGTTAATTTATCATAAAGTTAAAAATGAGGATCTGCTAGAAAAGGTGACATGGAGCAATGGACGAAGGTTGCTACTAGGAGACTCTGTCCTTATGTTAGTGAAACAATGCTTATATCCCTACTGAGAGTTGGGGTCTATATTTTGTGTTGTTGATTTTGGTGCTAAAATATATTATTTGTTTATGATTTTGACCGACCTATCTTTGGTTCTGCAACCTACCCATATGTGAAACTCTTAAAAGTACTCTATCCTTGGTGATGGGTTATTAGCTATCCTCTTGTGCGAAATGGTTTCTGTATACTTCATGTACTAAGCAGACGACTTGAGCTTTACCTGCTTTGATAGCTTTTTCTGAGTGCAAGATTATATTATTCGCCTTCAGTTTGCAAGTTATTTGGTTATTGGCTCTTGCAGCAAGCTGCACTTGTGTTAAATGCCTCTCGTCGGTTTCGCTATACCTTGGATTTAAAGAAAGAAGAAGAGAAGAAGCAAATGATAAGGAAGATCAGGACACATGCACAAGTGATTCGAGTATGTTATGTCAGATATTTTTGGAACAATATTACTCATTTATTCAGTGGATTAGACTCCTTATTGAAACAGTTTTTTGTTGTCTTAGGCTGCATACCTTTTCAAGGAAGCTGGAGAGAAGGCACCTGGTAATTTGCTAGTTGACGGGTTATTTGAATCTAAATCTTTTTATTATTTATCTTGCATATAACTAATTTGTGATGGCTCTTCCAAATTTATATCTGGTACTTGTTTTCCATTTCCCACAGTAATTATGTGGAATTTATATAACTTGTCTTTGTTCATTGGAGCAGTATTTTCTGACAGTATAAGAACCATTTTCATTTATAAAGTTCAGTAGTACTTGCAGTGACATAATGGTCTCGACTTCATTTATTTTTGTTATTCTCAGTAACTCCAACGGTTCCATCTGAGCATGTTGGCGATTATGGAGTTGGACAAGATGAACTTGTTTCAATGTCAAGGGAACATGATCTTTCGCTTCTACAACAATATGGCGGGGTATGTCTAAGCCTATCATTTGTTTCTCTTGTGATGTATTTGGTATTTTGCTTCACTTTGCTACCTTTCTTATTGTCCTTTATTAGGCGCCTGGACTAGCACAAAGACTGAACACAAATGTAGAAAAAGGAATACCTGGTGATGATGATGATGTAGTGAAGCGGAAGAATATATATGGATCAAACACGTATCCTCAGAAGAAAGGGCGAAGTTTTTGGGTATGTTTCTGTTTGCCATTTTTTAGATGGTTTCGTATTATTCTACAATTAGACACATCCTTTTTTGTGTGCATTCATTTGTTGTTGTAATTACAGAGGTTTCTCTGGGAAGCTTGGCAAGATTTAACCCTGATAATATTGATGGTTGCTGCTGCTGCTTCCTTGGCTTTGGGCATCAAATCGGAGGTTGGTTTAGTGAAGCTGATTTAGTATGTCAATCTTTGTGTTCTTTTGTTACATATACGCTATGTCTCGCTGGATTTACTTAAATGAGTATTGCAAGGTATTGATTTTGCAATTTCTTACCAATAATCTAGAGTTGGGAATGTTATGTGTTGAAAACCGCATGTGAAGGCCACATGTAAGAGACAGTTGTCTAAATGCTTAATTGGCAGCTTGTGTCTGATTAATGTAAGGTTTATGATATTTTAGTCTCTGCCCACTTTGACATGCATATTTGTTGATGCAATATTCCCTTTTCTTCTCTCTTTGTTATTCAATTAATAACTGTCCATTTTCTTCAGGGTATAAAAGAAGGATGGTATGATGGGGGAAGCATTGCCTTTGCTGTCATTCTTGTGATTGTTGTTACAGGTATCAAGATTATATAATAAGCTAGTTAAACTGTTAGCATTTTCTTTTGCATTTTCATTGCTCCAAGTCCAAATAACGGTGCTAATGAAATCTATGTTATGAAGGGAAATTGAGGATTTATGATTTGCAAGTTAATAGGATGTTCTTTGACTTTGTAAGGAAGTGTTTTAAAGTACAAAATGTTTATACTAAAATATCAGAATTCAGAACATCTTGAACAAGGAAAAGGCTATCTAGATGCTTGAAGATTACTTAAAAATGAGATGTATTCTTTTAATACAAGTAGATTTAGGTAGTTACAATCTTTACATCTATATGAGTTCACCAAAATAAAAATAAAATCTTTACATCAATGTGAAGTGTATGTCTGGTTGTCTGCATCAATTTATAATTGAGATATCGCTTTATCTTACCCCAAATTACGGGCATCTAATCTTTGCTCACTTTATCTCAGCTGTAAGTGATTATAGACAGTCTCTTCAGTTTCAAAGTCTAAACGATGAGAAGCGTAATATACACTTAGAGGTTTGCTCACTTTATCTCACAGAGATCTCTAGTGCCTGTTCTATGTCTCTGCTTTTATCATTATTTTTGTGCTTTTGTGGACACTCCAATATAACGCCTGGAATTGACAATATGATTTTACAGGTTATTAGAGGGGGTAGAAGAGTCGCTATCTCAATATTTGATATTGTTGTTGGAGATGTCATACCTCTAAAGATTGGTGATCAGGTGTATATATTTTCTCCCTGGACTAGTCCTCTATGTGATCTTATTTTGCCTATTTCATACATAACACACGTGCTTGCTCATCAGGTCCCTGCTGATGGAATTCTGATATCTGGTCAATCACTTGCAATTGACGAGTCTAGCATGACTGGGGAGAGCAAGATTGTAAGCTTTCACATACCAGCTGCTTCATTTTCTGTTCATGCATGATTAAAAAGCTGTGAATCTGTTCTCATGCTGGCGAATTAAGTTGGAAGTTTACTCTTGCAAGTATGGGTTTTGGTTGGGAAGTTATCTTGTGTTCTTTTCTTTCCAAACCCCCGTCCTTGAAAGAGGATGCATTGTCCTCTATTCCGTTTACATGAATTCCTCCTCCATCTTAATTACAAAATTTTCTTTCATTGGATTAATAATTTAATGACTTTGCTTGTTTCTTGGTTGGGGTGGTTCAGGTTGTAAAGGATTCAAGGCAACCGTTCTTGATGTCTGGCTGTAAAGTGGCAGATGGTTATGGAACTATGCTGGTAAGGCTATCTCACGAGCCCTTTATTAGTTGCAAAAAACTAATGGAGCTTAAATTAGCTGCCCTCTGAGTCCTGGTAGATGCAGTACTTTGTGTAGTTTGGCCTAACAATCTTATGATGCCTCTAAACAGTGTCTGATTTGTAATTTAGATTTGATGTTGGAAAAAAGTGACATTTTATTGCTCCTTCTGGCTTCTGCTATTTATTCTGCTCTCACAAACTAATCGTGCCTTATCATGCAGTGTTGTTGTATACTTGTTGTTTCAATTGTCTATGTTATCTTGGAAACTTGTGTCTCCAATTCTTGCTAAGGTTAGTATTTTTCTTGGCTTGTATTGATTCTAGGTAACAAGTGTGGGCATAAACACTGAATGGGGATTGCTGATGGCTAGTATCTCAGAAGACACCGGTGAAGAAACTCCTCTACAGGTATCGATGTTAAATAAACACAAAATATTTGCAAAACAATAAATTCAGATTTGTTTATCCCTCCTTATATGAAGATTTTTCTCGTCGTTTGATTCCCTTACACAATTGGTTACCATGTGTATAACAGGTTCGCCTCAATGGACTTGCAACTTTTATTGGAATAGTTGGGCTGTCAGTGGCTTTCGTTGTTTTAGTAGTCCTTTTGGCAAGGTGGGTTAGTCCTTGCTGGGTTTTCCTTTTTGCCTTGTGGCTTCCATATTGGCCCATATATGTTGTAAATGGGAATTTTTCTTTTACTTCAGGTATTTCAGTGGTCATACCTATAACTCTGATGGCAGTGCCCAATTTAGGGGAGGGCACACTACGTTTAGCCATGCAATAGATGGGGCTATCAAGATTGTCACAATTGCTGTATGTGCTACTGCACTTATTCATGTTTTTGCTTCCTGATGAGGTAGTTGTGACTGAGCTTTTTCTTTACAGGTGACCATTGTTGTTGTTGCTGTTCCTGAAGGTCTTCCCTTGGCTGTTACATTGACGTAAGTATTTTTTTAAGATGTAAGCATTATCTTCATTCCGTTAAGTGAGTTATTACTCTTTTTGACAATGTCTTAATGATATTTGCATCAAGTCTCATGTATAGAAGTTTTAAGACACTAAATCTGAGCTAGGTGGTAGCATTATTCTATTGCCCCTTCAAGAGAACAGACCCTACATAATGAAGTCTACTTGTAGAAAAATAGTCCCTACTTACAAAAGAAAAATACGTTGGATATCCCAATTAATAATAGGAAAATATAGTTCTAACAAGGAAACGACACACTCTGAAAATGGTACTCCAGAATCCAGGAGATTTTTTTTGACATGCTAAATATCAAAAGTTAGAATAAGGAACTATTTTTCTGAGGCCCAATCTGCTATATGTTTTATGTCAATGTCTTGTGATCTAGAGTGTTTTGTGCTTAGTTTTGTTTTCTCTTCCCATATAGTCATATGCAGAAGGAATTAAATGCTCAGGGAATGAAACAACATGAGTTGAACTGTTTACGCTCTTTAGTGCGACTTTGAATATTTGCTGAATTTTTATATTGCTTTTTAGGTTCCTTGACCTCTAGTCAAGCTTTCTGCAAGGGTAGCTTTAGCTGCTTTTATTCCCATCATAACCAATGTCGTCGCTGCTATTTATATTTTTGCTGTTAATACTCCTTTCCTTTTCTTTTTTGTCTTATGCAGCCTAGCTTACTCAATGAGAAAAATGATGAGAGACAAAGCTCTGGTTTGTATTTCTAATGTCCTATTTCTTACTGCATGACACTCTGGTATTATTCTGTCAGAAAATCTGATGGTTATTAACTACATTCAGGTAAGGAGGTTATCTGCATGTGAAACCATGGGGTCAGCTACTACAATTTGTAGTGATAAGACTGGAACTTTGACGTTGAATCAGGTAATTCCACTTGGATCTTAACTTGCCTAGTGTTGCTCTTGGAATATACATATTATCACGGCCCTGTATTGCTTGTACTCAGTTTTGCATCATCTATATCTGCAATGATAATTTCTTTCTCAACTCCTTTTGCAGATGACTGTTGTTGGTGCTTATGCTAATGGGAAGAAAGTGGATCCTCCAAATGATGGCTCACTGTTGTCTTCTACTCTGCACTCTCTACTCATCGAAGGCCTTGCACAGAATACAACGGGCAGTGTTTTTGTACCCGAGGTTAGTACACACCCGTGAGCATATATTCATGTGATAGTCAGAAGTTGTTGCACAAATCTTGTTTGTCTGATGCTAACACAGCTTCCAAACACCAGCTTTATTTTCTCAGTGGATATAACTTTTGGTTGTTGAAGTTATTAGTAACAAGGCGCAACTTGATTTGTCGAAGAAATGTAAAAGTTTTGGAAGTTAAAAACTCTTATATAATCTTGATGGAGTAGGTCATCTGTGGTATACATGATAATTTCTCCCCAGTAAAATGTTAATTGTTCTAACCTGACAAAGTGACAAACCATTCAAAATCCCAGTTAGTTGTGTTCAGCATTACAAACTACTTGAAATTATAGCATCGTATTATCCTTCTACAGGGAGGTGGAGACATGGAGATTGCTGGTTCACCCACTGAAAAGGCCATCCTTAGTTGGGGTGTTAAGGTATGTTTGTGTAATTGCACTTCTGATTTTCCATATCTTGGAACTTCACACTTAATAGTTTATACTGACATGATCTTCACAGCTTGGGATGAATTTTGATGCTGTTAGATCAAAATCTTCTATTATCCATGCTTTCCCATTCAACTCAGAGAAGAAGCGAGGCGGTATTGCTGTAAAGACGGTATGCACTGTATGCCATTGACTTCTATTTTCTAGTTTTGGATTTGCTGCATGTATAGCTTGTATTTCTTGGTTATGGTTTTGTTACATGATCAGTTTCACAATTGTTACCAAAAAGTAGGATGAGCATAGTAGTGCTTGCTGAATTTATATTACAACCTGCAATAGAAGGATGTCTTAAAAGCTCCATCAGCATTAGCAAATAAATACACCAAACGAACAAGCCACTTTTATAGGTGATCTCATGGTATGCCAACATCTACCTAGCCTTACGCGAGGCAGGTGTGGTAAAGCGTTGGCTAGGCAGGCACTGGCCAGGCGCCTTGCCTCTCCCCAAAATTTCCAAAAACATCAGTTTTGAGATCTCTTTTGAAATGATTCCTCCATATTTCTGAAGCCTCTCCCTTCCCTTACTATAATTTGCAAACGCTTTCCTTGCAGAATCCCCCTTCACTTTTCTACAACCTCTTCCTTTCTCGTCCCTCCCATCTCTTTAGTTTCACTAATCTTCTATGCTTTATGCTTGGGTATATTACTTTTTAATGCTTTAGACTTTGTTTTCTTCCTTGCTTACTATTAAGACCTGGTTTTATTACAATATGATGCTTTAAATTTGATTTTATTTCATCATGAACACTTTTTTAGTCTCATAAAAATTGAAAGCACAGTTGTCTTTTAAGTTTTAACATGTTTTGAAAACATTTGTGGAAATGTGATCATCTCTCAGGCACACCTAGGTGGCAGAGAGGTCCATTTCCTAGAGTCGCCTGGCACTTTTTTATAGACTGTATAGCAAACACTCTTTTCTTTTCCATGATGACAACACATTATACAAGTATTCATCCTATCAAAATTCTGTTAGGTACTTACGTTTGCTTGCATACAACAGATCGTTAGTATAAATGCAGTTGAAAATTCTGTTGGGAGGCTAAGGTGCAGACTTAAAAATGCTACCATGACATTCATTGGATGATCTAGTCATTAAATGTTATTCAATTTGCCCCGGAGATGCTAGAATGTGAACCTATGTCTCGGAACTCCAAACCCCTCCTGTGAGGTCTCTGACAATCTTGAACTCCGTGCCTGAGTGTGTGCAGCCATATAAACCCCTCCTGTGAGGTCTTTGACGATCTTGAACTCTGTGCCTGAATGTGTGCAGCCATGTAAATGTCAAATCTTGGTGCCAGCTTGTTTTTTTATAGCCCAAATAGGCCTACAATAGTATTACTATTACATGCTATTTCACATATTATGATTTTTTCTACTGTGTGACTTGATTTGATTTGCCCATGTGCAGCCTGATTCTGAAGTGCACATACACTGGAAAGGTGCTGCTGAAATTGTTTTGGCGTCATGCACACAGTATGTGGATGAAAATGACCAAACAAAAGTTTTGGATGATCCCAAGGTTTGTTTATTGTTGGATCAGCAAATTAATATGTGCCGCTGTGTAACCAAACTGCTTTTTCCATTTCATGATAGCAATGGTGCTCTATTCTGTCGGGAACAACTTTTCTTATGCAATAAATCTAGATTTGTTCAAATCTGATTCCGGGCAGGGCTAAATATGAGAAATCTGCTTGGGCCCGGGTAACTATACTCCTATTTGGGGGTGGAGTATCTCTTTAAACCCTCCTGTTATTGCGGCCCAAACTGCCAGCATGTTGGGACACAATCAAAGGCTATTTTTTTCCTTTTTCACATCAGGGTGTTTAAAACCTGCTGACTTTAAGCGGCTTGTCTTTTCAATTAATGACCAATGATAATATATCTAAACAAAAAACAAGAAATTGAAGGATTTTAGATTAAATGCTCAAACTAACTTTTTTATAAATAATTTATACTAACTTGTGCTGTAATGAAACAGCACAGGTATTTTGGCATTTACTTTGTTGATTTTCTTAAAAGTTGTGCACAAAGCTAAAATGACATGTTTTGGCGAACGTAGGAAGTATTTAACTATATGATTTCTATATTGCACCAATACTTGTGCTGTTTCAAATATAGATGGCGTTTTTTAAGAAAGCTATCGAGGATATGGCCACTCAAAGTTTGCGCTGCGTTGCCATTGCTTATCGACCATATGAGTTGGAGAAAGTGCCAGCTGATGAAGAGCAACTTGCTCAATGGGTTTTGCCAGAGGATGAGCTCATCTTGCTGGGTATTGTTGGAATAAAGGTATTTATTGGATCTCTGAGAAGCATTGTCCGGAATGTAAGGCTTTCTAGTATATATGCAGTTTTTGCATGCTGAAGGATGAGCTCATTTTGTTCACTATTATTGTGCTTAACAAGAGCAAATCTTTTCCCGTGCAAGACTGTAAGATGTGCTTATTTTGCCTGTCAGCATATCTATCTAAATGTAAAATTTGTGTTGCCTTTGTTTAAAGAGTTATATCCAACGAAATGTTTGTGATAAGCTTGAAAACAAGGTCTTGCTCAATACATCAGTATGGCATGACATAATTGATAAGGCATGATCTTACATGCTTTGTTATTCTTTTCCTTTGCCCATCATTATCAGGGGCTGTGTTATTGCTGTTTCTATCTTGATTTTATTAGCTACTAGTTCTTTGCTCTTTAATCTAAATGTATTCGAAATTTCAAAGGATTAATATGATTGGAAATTGTGCGTATATTTATAAAATCCCGATCAACGGAATTTTCTGAACACACTCGTGGTTAGTGCTTATTACCATGGACTATGGAGTACAGTTCCTGGAATTATATGTTTTTTTTTCCCCTCGTAGGACCCTTGTCGTCCTGGTGTCAGAGATGCAGTGCAGTTATGTGTCAATGCTGGTGTAAAGGTATGCCATATACCCTTTCTATTCTTTAATGTTTTATCAATCTATTTGAAATCCATTCTTTATTTGATTCTGATCCAAAGCATTTGAAATTCTAAATGTGAATTTCTCTTCATCTGCAAAAAGCTTGGTGTCTAGGGCTGCAAGTTGATACATGCCTGTCATTTGATTAGATTTAATATGCAATTCAATGATTCATGCCATAATTCATCTATCTGGATTTAGCTTTGGCTGGGAATGCCAAATCAAAATCGACCTTGAGGACTGCTTTACTCATGTTTAGAACGATTGAAGGAAACTCCGCAGATGCGGCTCTTCAGTGTAGGATTTTTTTTTATGAGCTGTGTATCTTACAAGGGATGATATTTAGTTACGAGATAAGACTACCCTTTCTGTGCTTCTCTTGGTATCTATATTATAAAATTCTTTCTTGCAGTTTTATTTTAGTTCCTTTTTGCAGTATATTCAAAGACTACTTTCAAACACAGTTGAGTTGATCTCTGTTGATTGTATAACCTTTTAGGTGCGCATGGTCACTGGAGATAATCTTCAAACTGCAAAAGCCATAGCGTTGGAATGTGGTATTCTAGCTTCAGATGCCGATGCCACTGAACCAAATATTATCGAGGGGAAAACATTTCGGTCTTTATCCGAAACAGAGAGGCTAGAGGTTGCTGAAAAAATTTCGGTATGGAGTTTGTCTCTTTGTGATTCAATCTATATTTGGGGGCGTCTTAACTTGAAACAATTTTCCTATGGAGGAACCATACAACCTTCTACACAAATCGGAGAAATTTTTTTCATAAATAAATTCCGTATCATTATAGTTGATGTTTTAGCCAAATGCACTAATGCACGCTAATTAAGAAACCCTATATTCTTTCTTTTTTGCCTAAATAGTGGGTTGAAGTGACTAGTAAGTAGAGGTAATTTTAATTTAAAAAGTAAAACAAAGCTAAAACATAAAGTATTTTGATACAAATACAGTAGCCTAAAACGTCAACTATTTTAGTACGGAGGGAGTATAAAATAATTTAGTTTCATTGCTAAAATACTTTGTAAGTATATGCAATTTTATTTTTGTCGGAAGCTGTAACATGGGCCTGATATTGGTCTTAAAATCCTTGAAAAGCTACATTTTTGGATAGATGAATAAGTTTTTTTTGGCTATACAGGTTATGGGGAGGTCATCTCCAAACGATAAGCTTCTTCTTGTCCAAGCTCTGAAGAAAAACGGCCATGTTGTTGCTGTGACTGGAGATGGAACGAATGACGCTCCTGCTCTACATGAGGTTTGCTAAAGTTTGAGTTGTTAATTGAGTCCCTTTTAATACACCTCTTCTGCATGAGTCTACCAAGAATAGAAATCAACCTTTTGTCTTGGAGCACATGAAAAATAAAATACTTGTATGTCCTGGGAAAAAAAGCTTTTTGACTTCTCAAGTAAATATTCACTATTTATCATACACCACACTCCAGAACTTACACGCTTAACTGAATGGTTATGGTTCTGTTTTTGTGTGATAGGCGGACATAGGTCTTTCAATGGGCATACAAGGAACTGAAGTTGCAAAAGAAAGCTCTGATATCATCATTTTGGATGATAATTTTTCATCAGTTGTGAAGGTTGGTGTACATTGAAAAGAGAATGTTCACTTCATATTTATGATTATGTTTTTGCATGACTAAGTACTTGTAAAGATTTTTTATCTTCGTACATATTTACATCTGGATAATAAAAAACTATGACAATTATTTAATGCTTTGCATATTGCTGATCCCTTGTGGAAAATAAAATTTTCATTCAGGTCCAACATAGTTGATGCTTCTTTCTGTTCATGCTTTTTTGGAGATAGTATGTTACTTGGATTGCATTTTTATTCCCTGGAAGAAGCCTTGATTTTCTTGGGTTTTGTGTTTGCTAAGCTGAGCTTGAAGGGGCCTGTGGATGCAAAACTAGAACTGTAGAAGGCTTGCCCCAATTATTCTAAAATACATCCAATCATATGGGTCTGAATCATTCCCCCCACACATAATTGCTTTAGGTCTTTTAAGTTTGTAATACTAAGAATGGTTTTCTCTGGAAATTCTTTCGTTATCATATATACTCCATAGCAGGATTTATTGTATACCTTATGTAGATTCAGAGAGCTTGTTTCTTTTCAGATTATGACTTTTGATCGATCCTAGGAAATATTTTTTTTATTATGATGTTCTTCAGATTTTGATTCTAAGCACGCAAATGGTTTATTAAATTCAGGTTGTTCGATGGGGTAGATCGGTTTATGCAAATATTCAAAAATTTATCCAGTTTCAGCTCACAGTCAACGTGGCTGCCCTTATTATCAATGTTGTAGCTGCATTTTCAACTGGGGAAGTCCCTTTGAATGCTGTACAGGTACTGTTTTTGATTTATCATTCAGTGACATTTTACATGCTCTATTTGGATTGAGACTATTAGTTTTCAAGTAAGTCACTTATGTTATATCCTTCTATTATGCAGCTTCTTTGGGTAAATCTCATCATGGACACTCTTGGTGCTCTTGCCTTGGCTACTGAGCCACCTACTGATTACCTTATGGAGAGACCTCCTGTAGGTCGAAGGTTGGAATACTGAGTTTTTTTTATTTAAAAAAAAAAATCTTGCTGTGACTTTGCTGGAAAAGCAACTCATTTTGCTACTTAATAGCTGATTTTTTCTTTCTTAATCATTTGTCTTTGTTTAGACTTTAGAGTTGTCAGTGATTTGGTGAATGCTGAGCTTACTTATATACATACATACATATAAATAGCCATAGAAACTCCCATATGTAGGATTCACCTTATAATACCACTTGAAGATTATTGAAAGACTTCTATAAATAGGTTTATAATATTATGACTGCCTTGAATTTCACTATAAGGGGTAAATGGTAGCATTAAAAATGATTTGTTTAAGATGTCTAGTTTTAGTACATGACTTTGAGCTGAAGTTAATTTTCTGTTACTCTGACTAGTTTATTGAAGCAGTTATTGTTATTATAGTTTTTGGCATAAAAGAATTGTCATAGGGGTTGTCATTATTAGACTATGAACAATGCATCGTGAAATGATGCTTCCAATTGCAACACGTTACACGTCCTTTCATCTATTATGTGTATATTATGATTTAACAGTTTTGATAATGGAAATATATTGTGGCTCTTGTTTCTCAGGGAGCCTCTTATTACAAATATTATGTGGAGGAACGTACTGATACAGGTCTATATCTTCTTTACTAAAGATATTTACGGTGCTATAATTTCCTGGTAAACAGATACTGAATCGTAAGTTATTATTTTGTGTTCCAGGCACTCTATCAGGTGATTGTCCTGCTTGTCCTGAACTTTGAAGGTCGAAGTATCTTGCATCTGAAGAATGACAACACTGTTCATGCCAACAAAGTCAAGAATACAGTAATATTCAATGCTTTCGTCTTTTGTCAGGTAGGCCATAATTTTCCTGATTCATCCAGAGTTATTTTTAATCATTTCTAGTATTTGTTGCTTGTTCCTTTATATGAATTAGAGCTTGCAAGAGGTTGTTAGTTGTGGGAATGCTTTAAGAATTGAGATTGAGAATACAATTTCCTGAGAGTTATTTTATGGCTTACAGAGTATAAAAAGTTGTGGTATTTGTAGCCCATACTTGATTGCTTCATTGTTATTATTCGTCTATTCTGTGAAAGTATGAAAACATCATTCCTTGTGTGCAGCTCTTCAATGAATTCAATGCTCGCAAACCAGATCAAATCAATGTATTTGAAGGAGTTATCAAAAACCGTCTGTTCTTGGGGATAGTCTCATTCACTCTTATACTTCAGGTTAATGTTGATAAACTTATTTTGTAACTCGGTATGCCCCCTGCCTTTGTCCAAACTCCTTACCCTTTTATGTTGGGCATGTTTGCAGATTGTAATTGTTGAATTCCTCGGGAAGTTTACATCAACAGTGAGGCTTAATTGGTCATTGTGGATTGTATGCATTGTAATTGGTTTCATCAGGTAAGCTTTGTGTTGTCAGCTAATCTGAACATGGCACTTTGTTGATCCTTTCTTTCTCTCGGTTTGCATACTGCAACTTTTTCTTTATTCCATTTGGTAACCGTCAAATTATATATAAATAAAGGCTTCTATGCGGAGGACGAGGGAATTATAAAGAGAATGAGGAATGTTTGAAGTTTGAGTTATTGTGATTATGAAATTGAATTGATTGCTCTGTTTTAGCCCCATGTATGAGGTAGAAACAATTTACTTGAATATGACTTTGATAATTTTATCTTAATATTGGGTAATAGGAATAATTATGCTGCTTTGGTTACATTTCGATCAAGTAATGTTGATATCATTAGAGTTGAACTACACTTCTCTGTCTGTTCTCCATCTTTGCATTTATACATATCATCCCGTTACGGGTTTTGTGACACAATGGCTGATGGATTTGTCTATCAAAACAGTTGGCCGCTTGCCATGCTTGGCAAACTTATACCTGTCCCTGAAACTCCGTTGAGCAAGTACGTCAGATTTAGGCGCCGACATCGAAGTTCTCGTGGTAAGATCAGTAGATCGTCTATTATCAATCTATCATTTGCTGCTTGTTCTTTTTCGTTTCACCTATTGCACTTGCCTGATACATTGCATACAAATTCAGGTAAGGCAGATGAGCAAGAGGATATTAGTCACGAGGGATCTGGCAGGTGATATGTTGAATTGTCTTGGTCGTTTTGGGTGTGAAACTGATGTCATCCGACTTATAGAGAACCCGAATCCAGCATCTGGGTTTATATGCATCTTCCTGAGAAATTAAAGATTTTTTTGTCTATAACACTTTACCTACTAACCGAAAGGGGCCTTTTCGTGCGTTAACGAAACATAAAAAAAAAAGAGTTGAAGGTGTTACTTAAATCTCCCGCTGATGCATTTCGACATTGTATAGCTCGGCTTGATATCTGTAGTGTTCGGATTTGTGGATATCAGTATGTTTAAACAGGCCAAATTCTCATATATTGTGCAGTATGATTTTGGTGGATTTGTTTCATCGTTTTTCTTCGTTTCGAAGTATTTGTTTCAATTTTTGTTTACAGTGTGATTTTGGTGGATCTGCTAGTAATGTGGAATTATTGGAGTTTCAGTGAAGTGGTCCGGTTGTCGTTGTTTGTTGATACGACCTCAATGTATCGAAACAGTGTTGTTTTAGTCTCAAATGACATTATTTTTGCCGAAAATGGTTTCGTTTGAATTTCTTGGCCAAAATGCGACTTTCTGTCAATTTCTAATTTTGAGGCATTTTGTCTTGCCACCTTAATAGAAATTGAAAAATATTTTTATAATATAAAATATAATTTACTTCAGAGAAGGATATGATATCAGAGAAGGATATGATAGGATCGTTGGATTATTTTTTAGGCAAAATTACAGAAACTACCCTTTAAATATGAGTGTTTTCACTTAATCACCCCTTAAATTCAAAATTACAGAAAACCACCCTTTAAATGGTATTTGCTTACAACTCACCACCCATTCAACTATTTTATTTAATTTATCATTAAATATATTATATTTTAATATTTTTAAACTCAAATTTGATTGTAAATACATTCATATTTTGAATTTAAGGGCTCGGTCATATTTTAGGGATTATTTTATTTATTTTTAAAAAATAATAATAAATATAGCCTATAATTATTATCTTAATTTATGGTTGAAAATGTTTATTAAATTTTAAAATATTATGGAAATTACTCTCATTTATTTATATTTTGAATAAGAGTAATTTACATAATGTTTTAAAAATTTATAAACATTTTCAAACATAAATTAAGATAATAATTCTAGGCTTTATTGATTATTATTTTTAAAAATAAATAAAAAATTCCCTAAAATATAATTGGGCCCTTAAATTCAAAATTTGAATATATTTACAATCAAATTTGAGTTTTAAAATATTAAAATATAATATATTTAATGATAAAGTAACGAAAATACTTGAATGGGTGGTGAGTTGTAAACAAATACCATTTAAAGGGTGGTTTTCTGTAATTTTGAATTTAAGGGGTGGTTAAGTGAAAACACCCATATTTAAAGGGTGATTTTCTGTAATTTTCCCTATTTTTTATGATCAAGAGCTGCTAAAGACCTTACAAATCTATACTATCTCCGTTCAGCAAAACATATCGCTTACTATTCACGTACACTTTTTTAGGAGATAAAAAATATACAAAATATTCATTTTTTTATAATTTTTTTTAACAAATTTGTACTTATTAATAATAACTATGAAATTGTTAAAATAATTAGATATTTTGTATAGTTTTTACCTCCTTAAAATACATGTTAAAAAGTCAACGACATCCTTTGTGGAAAATACGTCTTAAAAAGTCAAACGACATCCTTTGTGGATCGGAGGTAGTATATAATTTGTTTTTACATTCTAGAGAAATTTTTGGAAAGCAAAGTCTTAAAGATTGTTAAAAAAATTTGAATGGTTATCTTACTTTTTAAGGAAATAGGATAATTTTTTTTTATTTTTTTTTTGCAAATCACCAACCAACCATTAAATTATTTTAGATCATCCAATAATAACAAGTAAAAATTCTAAATTTATAGAGGATAGGTTTTCACTAATAATTTTAATTTGTTTTCTTAACCTATCAGGCTATTAGGATAAGTTAGCAAAAAAATTCTTTAAAACTAAACATTACAACATTTTTTAAAAATAGATAGACACTTAAGCCATTATAATAGAAAAAAGGACGGATAAAAAAATTACAATAAAAGAAAGGGGATTCAAACCGATAACTTATGAGTGAGGCTAGAGGCAACATGTCAGAATGGCTATTGACAAGATAATTTCATCAAAATTACCACAAGTCCTTTTCATTTTTTCCGAACACATTGCAAAAAGGCTCAAAACTCTCTTTTCCCGAATCGAAAGATTCGAAACCTAAATCCGTCGAACGAATATTTTTGATCGAAAACAGTATAAAATCGATGAAATTAATCAAAATATAAAATTGATCGACACACGAATGGGTCTATTGCTCGCTTTACATGAATATCGAATTGCGATTTTTGGTCTTCGTTCGAAAAACCGTCGAAGGAAGGAGCTCGACAGATACAAACGAGGTTCATGAATAAGCTCGGCAGGTTTAGACGAGGTGAATTAGTAACCTCGGCGCATAAAAACGAGGTTATGACGGAGCCTCATCTAGTTTTTGCGAGGTATATAATGACCCTTTTGAAGTTCTTGTCTAAAGCCCCATTGACATAAGCCGAGCTCAATAAATAACCTCGGCTTCTATTGTTGAGGTTAAGGAAGAAGCTCGGCTACTGTTGTTGAGCTTAATAAGGAAGCTCGGCTTCTGTTGTTGAGGTTAATGAGGGAGCTCGACTTCATTGACATGTAATGCATAAATTCATTAAATTGTGTAGAGATATGTGTGATGGATCTTGTTATAACCGAGTAATGTTAATCTAAAAAGGAAAATTGGTTATTGGAGGCCCGATCAACCAATATGGCGTACAAATTAAGGTATAAAAATTGAATCTTGCTATAAAATTAAAACTTATATCAACATCTTCTTCACCCGATTGCTGTTTTGATTGGTTTCCATGATTTGCATCCATCGTCTGAACTCAACTTAGTCAATTTAGGTTAACATTACTCATTTATTTAATTTAATCATTTTGATGTAACATTACTTTTTAGATTAATTTAATCATTTTGATGTAATTTAGTCAATTTAGGCTTTCTCATCAGTTAGAAATTTCCTTTTTAGATTAACATTACTCATTTATTTAATTTAATTATTTTAAAATTAATATTAGAAATCATAATATATCATAGTAATTTGAATAAACATCATCTTTCTTTATTACAATGATGATAAATTAAATTTCAGAATCACTAGAAGCAAGAAAAAGATTAATTGTATAATGTTTGTGGTGTTAAATATAAATATTAGTATGAAGCACGAAAAACTATACATTTGATAACAATTTAGTGGTTAAAGTTCATCATAAATAATCTCAATATATTTATACAAAAATAGGTGGGAAGTGGCCACTTGAAACAATTACTGTAAGATAAAACATTAAAATATACATTAATTTGTTTCATGTCTGCTTAAGAACAACTAATTTACTAATTGGAGAAAGTTATGATATTGTTTTAGTCATTGAGAGTTGCAATCAGAAGTGGGGAAAACAACATTTTCTAAACTGATTTAGTCATTTAGTCTGTCTCATTCTTAGAAGCATTTGAGTTTACATTATAACAAGATCCATCACACATACCTCTACACAATTTAATGAATTTATGCATTACGTGTCAATGAAGACGCGCTCCCTCATTAACCTCAACAACAGAAGCCGAGCTTCTTCATTAAGCTCAACAACAGAAGCCGAGCTTCTTTATTAAGCTCAACAACAGAAGCCGAGCTTCTTCTTTAACCTCAACACCAGAAGCCGAGGTTATTTACTGAGCTCGGCTTATGTCAATGGGGCTTCAAACAAGAACTTCAAAACGGTCATTATATACCTCGCGAAACCTAGACGAGGCTCCATCATAACCTCGTTTTTATGCGCCGAGGTTACTTATTCACCTCGTCTAAACCTGCCGAGCTTATTCATGAACCTCGCTCGTATCTGCCGAGCTCCTTTCTTCGATGGTTTTTTCGAACGAAGACCAAAAATCGCAATTCGATAATCATGTAAAGCGAGCGATGGACCCATTCGTGTGCCGATCAATTGATATTTTGATTAATTTCATTGATTTTAGGTTGTTTTCGATCACAACAATTCGTTCACATCTTTAGGTTTCGATTCGGGAAAAGAGAGTTTTTGGCCTTTTTGCAATGTGTTCGGAAAAAATGAAAAGGACCTGTGGCAATTTAGGTGAAATTATCTTGTCAATAGCCATTCCGACATCTTGCCTAAAGCCCTTATGATAACTTATTTATCACTATATGTCATTTCTCGCTAGATAAGTTAGGAAGACTTGAATATTACAACATTCCCTAACAAAATTACTTTGTAATTATTTGGTGATTCGATGTTCTTTTACCTCGTCTTCTAGCCATGATTGACTTATATGACAAATAATTTTTTTTAAAAAAACATTTTTAAATGTTTCTATTAAAAGATATTTTTCTCATTTAACATGATGATTTGTAAATTCCACTCCATGTTTTTCATAAGTTTATTTTCCGGTATACCGGAACTTTGGTGTTCGGTAAATTAGCACGACGATTCTTTTTATTTTTTTAAGAAAAAATGCAGAAAACCACCCTTTAAATAGGGTGTTTTGAGTGAAATTACTCCTTAAAACAAAAATTGCAGAAAACCACCCGTTAAAACCGATTTCTTTGCAAATTCACACCCATCACCAAATTTCCGTTAATTTAATACATTAAAGTACGTGAAAAATCAATTATATCCCTTATTTTTATTATTATTTTACTTTATCCAATCGGTATTAATTAATTTTTACTTTTTTAACATGTTTTTCAAAAGTAATTTTTTTAATAAAATATCATTTTTTTATATATAATTTCACACTTATTAGTAAAAACACTCTATAAAAAATAGATATAATTGATGTTTTATATATTTTAAAAAGTGTATATCACTATAGGGCTACTTGAAGAAAATAAATTTTTAAAAAAATGATATTTCATATATTTTTTATTATTCTGAAAATATGTTCACTATTCGGCATACATTTTTAGAATAATAAAAACTATATGAAATATTATTTTTTTTCAAAAAAATATCTTCTTCAAGTAGCCCTAGTATTACACATTTTTTTATATGTATAAAACATAAATTACACATCAATTTTTTATAGAGTTTTTTTGTAAGTATGAAATTATTATTTTTTTAAATATTTTTTTGATATTTTATAATTTTTTTGCTTTTGAAAGACATATCAAAAGTTACATATCACCTAATACCAATTGAAATGAGTAAACTAATATTAAAAATAAGGAGTATAATTAAATTTCCACACACTTTAACATTTAATTAATGAAAATTGGGTGATAGGTGTGACTTTGCATAGAAAACGGTTTTAACGGGTGGTTTTCTGTAACTTTCGTTTTAAGGGGTGGTTTTTCGCAAAACACCCTATTTGAAGGGTAGTTTTCTGCAATTGTGCCTTTTTTATAGGTATATTACCACTTTGTTTGATGGTGAACATAGAGCAACCCTTATTTGGGTTGAAACCAAACTTTGTAGTTAGGTGATTGGAAAGCAACCCTTAAGTGGATTTTGTGTGGTAAATGATTGGATACTTGATTGTGTTATCAATAATGTCTTTATCTCTATATTGGAATAAATTGAGGAAGGTGGGAGGTGTGGTTCATATTTATGCTTGTGAAATTTCAACCATCTTCACTTTGACAAAGTTGCTTCTTCCATAATTGAAAAACACTTCTCACCCACTATTTCATGGAAAAAGGGTACATAAAAACAAAACGTTCTTTCGTGTTAAAAACTTACTGATAGGTTTTTTTTTCCGTCTGAACTGGTAAATATATAGATGTTAACATAAACCAAGAAGCAGGGCCGTCCAATCATTTTTGGAGGCCCGGGTTATAATTTTATAAATTATAAATTTTATATGTAATTTTTAAAAAAAATTTTTATATCTTAAGGATGAGTATGTTTAAAAATTTGAGATTATTTTTTTGTTGATATTTAAGAAAAATTTTATATGTAATCTTAAGAAAAAATTTCCATCTTACTCATTCATTTGTTGATTATTTTTTGTTGATATTTAAGAAAAAATCTTAAGGATGAGTATGTTTAAAAATTTTATATGTAATTTTTAAATTTTTAGATTATTTCATTCAATTCAATTAATATAAATATAGCTATGACCATGTGAATCTTTTTTTCTTGAATGTCCATGTTAATAAAACTAAAATTGTTCACGAATGACATAATTATAAAATGAAACTAAAAGATTAGCTGGATTTAAATTTAGATTAATAATTTAATACTCTATGACTTGATGAAATTTATTGAGGCATCAGAATCAGTTACATAAATAAAGACAAATTTAAATTTGGATTAATAATTTAATACTCTATGATAAAATTGATTGAGGCCTAACCAATAGAAAGAAAGGTTAAAATGTTGAGAGTTGTACAAAATTTGGGATTCGAACCCATGACGGTAAGAAAGCATGCATGCCCTATAGTAATTCAACAACCACCACGCCAAACGACACTTGTGTTAATTTTAAAAATATTTTATTATATATACTAAGATTAGTAAAAAAATGAGGCCCCGTAAAATCGGAGGCCCAGGGCAATCGCCCACTTTGCCCTCCCCCATGGCCGGCCCTGCCAAGAAGTAATAAAAAGTAAGATCATACTGAAAGTTTTACGAAAAAGAGTACTACTTTCCACAAAAGTCCTACCACATGAAACTAACTCTCACAAAGCCTACCACACAGATACAAGAGAGTCCGCTTAACCGGGATCAAAGCAAACCTAATTATGTGACTGAGTTTTAGTAATATGGTAGTATGGTACGGTACCTTCAATAGCTCAAAAAGCTTATTGTTTTTAAAGTCAACCCATAGAAAATATTGATGATTCAATACATAGAAACGTCGCATGTATGAGTCAAATAATCTTTTTGATCAATTTATGGAAGATTTTCTAAAAAGTCATTTTTTAAAAAAGGGTAAAATAAAGTCAAGGTTTATTTTAATCGAATGTTTTTAAAGCGATAATTATATTATATAGATGGTGTGGTAATAACTTACAAAATTACATAAAATAAACCCAGAGTCTCGCTAAAAAGAGGAAAGTATATTCAAGAGTCATCCTTACATCCCAGCCAAACTCTTGCTCCAAAGTTGAAATCGCTCATCCTGGACGCCCCTCGCCCCCCGGTCCGACGGAGATTGTGAGATGAATTAAATCATGGTGACTAAACCGGTAACAAGAGTCGGAACCAGTACTCACTGCGCACAAGGAGCCCCCTCATTTGAGAGGTTGCTTCAACACCGCCGCTGGTGAGACTCGATCATTGATTCATTTTCAAATGCCACCCTTGTGACTGATTGAGCTAAGCCCATCCAACCAGCAACCTCTTATTACCCCACAAACAGTAAACATTAAACACCATAACCCACTATAAAGTTAGCCCCCTATCTCCCCTACCCCCTAGACCGAATTTATTTATCACCGTTCTAAAAATCGTGCCTAGACGCCTCCTGGGCACCGCCTAGGCGCTAGGCGACCCCCCTCCACCTAGAGCTAAATGGTCGCCTAAGCACACCTAGGCGCTAGACGGTCCCTCACCGCCTAGGATCCGCCTAACACTTTTTAGAACACTGCTATTTATAGTTATCCCCATACACGGATCTAGGGGTGGGTTGGACTTTGCTGCAGCCCACCCCAAAAATCCAGAATATAATTAATAAAAAGAAGTAATTCAGTGCAGCTGGTTATTCCTTTGGGCTTTATAAAAGCAACCAGGTTTGAATCCTTAGAATACTTTTTTTTTTCCATTTCTCTTTATAACATGTATATATATGTATATATATATTTATATATATATATATTGTATTAATTAGGTGTTTATTTGTCATATTTTTTTAAACAATTTATATTTCATATTAATCACTCTTTTAGAAAATAAAAAATAAGTGTTATATGTGATATTAATATTTATGTAAAAATAAAAAACACATGTGTTATATTCATGATAGTAATAACTCTTTTTTTTAAAAAATTTGTATAAGGCGATCCTAGCCTACCTCAAATTTAATTTCTGGTTCCGTGTCTGGTTATCCCTGTTCCCCAAATCGAATTAATTTCATTTCATCTTTATCAACATCTTTGCTTTCATCCACATATTTATTCTTTGTTCGCATTGTAAAATTGTATTTGTATCCATACCATTACTATTCTTTGAATTGATACAACTTAAAATTCTCAATTTAGGGTTGATTAAACATAAAAATGCTTATGTTGAATTATCTTTACAAAAAAAAATATGTTATATAAAAATGTTTACATAATCTTTGTCTTTTATATTTAAAATTATAATTATAGTTTAATTTATAGCGATTCAAGTGGAAGCTATATATACATTGAAACTTGAGAAAATTGGGTAGAGTATACCCTTTTAAAGTTTTTTTTTACTAAATATACTTCTTGAGTTTTCTTTTAGGTAATTGTACTATTTTTTAGATGGAGATTACTTTTATACCCTTACAATCAAATTTTATCATTTTAAAAAGTAAAAACAATTTTTTTTAAAAACAAATTCTATCATTTTAAAAAGTAAACGGTTAAATCATTGGAAGATTTGGTAGATGAAGATATTTTTCTCAACGTGGAATTGATTAGGGTGAATCTTCAAATTATTTGGTTAGAATTGTTTATTGACGGTTGTATTTTACAAACTCTAATTCATGTATGGGGTCGATTCTTGTAAGGCAATATCATTCTTGTATTACAATATTATTTATGTAATAGAATAGTGTTCTTGTTACAAAATCATGTAATACAATCTCATTCTTGTGTTACAATGACATTCCTCTAATACAAAATTATTCTTATATTACAATAGCGTTCATGTAATACAAGATCGTAACCACGTTCCTGTATTGTTAATCATCAATCAACCTTGCATAATCAAACTCATGTAATACAAGATTTCGTGTACGGAGCGAATTCCTGGAATGAGCGGAGTCTTGTACCTATTACTATATCCGATCCGTAATTGAATTGTGGAGTTGAGTTACAAGAAATCACCTAATTAAATGAATCGATTATTGTAACAATAGGTAGCGATTATTGTAACCTACAATTATTGTAGTCATAGATAGCGATTATTGTAGTCTAAAATTATTGTAACTAAATAAGCACTTCATCAAATCACAATAAACGATTATTGTGAATCTGTTCTTAAATGAAAAATGAAATCATTAAAAAAATCATAGTTGAAGGAAGCGTTGCATCTAATTATGAATCACGACATAAATCACAATCAATTCATCAACCTTGGTTGACCTCATAACCGATTCGTTAAAGACAAATTTGGTGAGTTTTCAAATTATAGTAACCGGTGGAAGTCATATTAGCAATCACTTGAATAAATAACACAAAACCAACCTTCAATATCTTCACAAGCAATACCCGTGCTTGAAGAGAGGTGTCTACGAACCTTTATTGAAAGAGGAGCGTCAATTAATAGAAGAAGCGTCAATGGAATAAGAATTAATTAGGGATTTGGATATTTATTGTTACAATCAAGTCATGGGCAAATCTGTTATTAATAAAACAAAATCTTCAAAAAGGTATATTTACTAAAACAAAAATTGAAAAAGGGATAGTTACCCAATTTAACCTTGAAACTTTCTCTGAATATAGCAAACTATATTACTTAGAGAGAAGCAAAGGTGACAACCCATGACTATTAAGGACTTCACTGGATTTATTCAACATTGTACTGGCCATGTTGTATCCAAAATTATTTATTAGACTGATTAAAAAATTAATCCTTTTGCAGAATCTCACCAAAACAAATCCATTTATATAGATAAACCATTAGAAGAAGGAGAAGGAGAAATGAATCCTCTGCAATCAGCTGCATGTGTAAGAGAATGTAGGAAGTGGGGCAAAGACTTTTGCCATTAATTAATTTATTAAATTACATAGTTTAATTAATTATTTTATTTATTTTTGTTGGGGCATATGAGGGTGACCTGGTACTTAATATGATTGGCATGACTTTTGGCTTTTTCTTATAATGAAATAATAATTTAATTTAATTTTTTAAAAGGAAAAAAAAAAGAATCAAAAGAGGTGTAAATTGGGGCTGGACATGGTTGGTAAATGGTATACTCCACTGTACAACACTGTCACACTGACTCCAATCTTTCTATGTATGATACAAAACGTGGCAAACTCACACTCACTCCATGAGGTGGCATTGAGATATAATATGTGGATATGAAATTAAGTGTATAATCAAGGTAAAGATATATTAAGCTATCTGCTAGTGGTTCGAGTCGGTCGACGCAAACCAGATTTCCTGATAAGTGACTCGATCTTACGAGCTGAGTCACAACTCACAAGCCTAAAAAAAAAAGTAGTAAAGATTAACTTCCAAGTGTAAATATAATAGGATGGTTGAGTTTGGCATCCATCCAGGTGATCCATTTTATTTTATATTTGTATTTTTAAAAATTATTTGGCTTTATGAATTGATTTCATAACAATAATAATAAGGGAAAACTAATTAAAATACCCTCACATTTGAGGGTATTGTAAAAATATATCCTCAACTTTCAAATGTAATTAAAATATCCTGATCTTTGAGGATAGTGGTAACATATTACCACGAGTTTTCTCATGGGTAAAAAATGCTGACAAGGCAGCCTACATTGATTTTGTTTTTGACAAGACATCCTGCGTGGAAGCCTTTTTACAAATTACTACTAAAATTAGGTTTTCTTAAACGGTCTCCTTAGGGAAAAAATGCACCGACAACAAAATTAAACCCGAAAAAATGAAATTGATTCGACTAAGCAACTAATCCGGTCAAAATTGCCTCAAATTAACACAATACGACTATTCCTAACACCAAACCGGCAACTACAAAACTAAACCGAAACAACAGCAACAACAAAGAGGGAAAAAAGCATATTCAGCTAAGTCCGTGAACGAATCAAAGAGGAAGAAGATGTGAGAGAGACAACTCAAGATAGCCGACCACGAGGGAGGGAGACTGTCATTGAAGAGGATCTATGAGCTGACTGGAAGACCGGAAGACAGCTCAAGAGGCGATCACGAAAAAAGATAGGAGAGAGGAAAAGGCGTGGTGTATGAACCCGGTCAAACTCTTTATTTTTTTCCTAAGGAAGCCGTTCAAAAAAACTCTTGTAAAAAATCAACGTAGGATGTTTTGTCAGCATTTTTTACCAGTGAGAAAAATCGTGGTAATATATTATCACTACTATCAAAGGTCGGGATATTTTTATTACTTTTGAAAGTTGATGATATATTTTTACCATACCCCTAAAGATGGGGGTATTTTAATTAGTTTTCCCTTATTATTAATAATTACTAATTCGGCTACTATTTAAAATCGATTCTGATTATTGAAACTATGAACCTAAAAATATCTCATATTATAGATTAAGTACTAATTTGACTACTATTTCAGATTCATTCTGAATTTTGAAATTGTGAACCTAAAAGTCTCTCATATTAGAAATTAAATACTAATTTGATTAATCTGCCCCCTACAAGAGGGTGTTTATATTATACTTAAGTAAAATGTATTACAATAAGTGAATTATTTTCACTTATTATTATAAGCTTGGAGACACTCCATATATTTTTGGATCTTGGAGTGTTAACGGCATTTTAAGAATACCCATCAATTAAAACCTCACTCTATTAGAAAACACAATTGAAAAAATTAAAAGTCAATGAATATAGTAATACTCAAGTCTAATTAATGAATGTATTGACAAATTCATTTGCTTATTGTGCAATTATCATATGAAGTAGAAAGAAAGAGAGGGGGTGAACTAAGCTTGTAATGGCAACAAAGAAGCACCTCTTTTTGTTTCTCTAAGAAACATACCCATCTACATCTTCAATGTTGAAAATGATTAAAAGATATTTAACCTAAATATTTGATATTATTATTTAAAATAGCGTTTTCACTCCTAAAATAATATTCATTATAAAATCGACTCAAAGTAAAGTTATCACCTCGATCTTTATCCAAATTGAAGGCCACAATCTTATCGTTATCAATACAATTATTCTTGAGTAATTTGAGATTGTTTGCCTGATATTTGTATCCTTTTGCTTTATTTTCAAGAAGCGCAAATTTACCGCATTTTGAGAAAAAATAAAACCAACCTAGTCAAATACTAAATTACCTTTCTTTGTTACTAGCTCTATATAGATGATATCGTTTCTCATCGAAAGCTCACAATTCTCATCCGAAATTATACACTTGGTTGTTAGCCAAGTTAATCTTCACCATCTCCAAATTAGTTCCTAAAAAAAATAAAACTATATATACTTTTATTTATTTATTTCTAAATATTTAACCGTACAATTTTATAAAAGTAAATACCAAAATATCTAAACGTTATCGCAACGTCAATGAATGCCAAACACGGCCTTAAGAATGAAGACCCATATAGTAAGTGCCAATGCCCCAAAGCAACGGCCGCCCGAAAAGTCAACGGTCAACACCCCCATTCCCCAGCAAAGTAGCAAACCAAGCGAGACTTCGTCTTCATCCTCCACGCCCCCCTCTCCTCCGATTCAAACGCCCCCATAAAACCAGGTCGACGTGCTCTATCCCCATTGGCCCCACCTCCGTTTCTCTCTCCTTTCCACCGTTCATCTATTTCTCTTCTTCTTCCTTTGATGCAACCCAACGTGGTTTCTACTCCAAAATTTCCCCCTTTATGCATGACTTGCTCCTTCTCCACTTCCGTTACTCGGATTGGACTTTACCCTAATTCCCCAATTTAAATACTCCGCCTTCTCCTTCTACCGTTTCCATTGCGTTTTCTAGCTCCTCCTGAATCCTCTGCCTCTCTCTATCGGCGCGATCTGTTCTCGCTCGTGATTCTATTGTGCAATTGATGTGTTTCTAGGGGGCCTGCATGATTTGAATTTCGTGTTTTGACTCCCCATGGTGGCCCTTGCTCGTGTTTTTTTGCCGTTGATTAACCTTACGACCCCACGTTCCAGGTAGATTGTTAAATTTCAGTGCTTTTTAATTCTGGGAAAAAGATGTTCCTAACTTTATTGCTTTTTCGGATTTTTAGCCTTTTTTGGATTTTGAATTTGATTTCTGAGTTGTCTGGTTTCGAATCTGCTCTTCTTATTCGTTCCTGTCTGTCTCACATCGGAGATTCTACTTAGGGTTTTGTTTTCCCTTCTTTGTGACTCCCTCTCACTGTTCTTCGTCCGTGGCCAATGAAGGAGGCAAACATAATGGTTCATTGTTGTTTCCCCTCTTCTGTTTTTTTAAGTAAAATTTGATTGCTAGGGTCGCAATTTGTTTTGATTTCGTCTTGATCCTATTGTTTCCGCGTTATTTGCGCTCTCAATTGATCTTTCCTCGTCTCAAATTTCAATTGATTTTGACTTCGTCTGAATGATTTTCAATCTGAAACTTCAAATCTCATGACGAAGATTTTTATGGGGTGCTGATTAGATGTGTTAGAAACTGCACTTGTTTCCCGTGCTGGATTTCTGGTGACTTGAATTAATCATGGTGGCTGTATTGATCACTGTTTTTTTTTTTTTGTAAAATTGCAGGCTTTGATCTCTAGTTGTTCTGTTGTAAAAATTCTCTCTTCAAGATTTCAGTTCCCAAATATGTTGAACTTGAGCAAGAACAGAAATCAGCCAAGACCAAATAGAGTTTCTCTAGGAGGTAACCTTTCAATTCCCCCATTTTTATCTGTCCTGCAGTTGTGATTGTTCTCTTGGGCGCATCGGATCAGGCCATCTTCCTGTTTGTCTCTTGTAATTATGGCCTTTATGGGTAGGTTATTTAGTTTGTGAGATATAGTCTATGCTCATACTCTTGTCGGAGACAATTGTCTTTCATGATGTAAGAATATGAACTGACTAGCCAGGCTTTGTGGTGTACCCTTGAAGCAATATTCTGATGTGTATACTAGAGTTTATAGGCGAGAAGATAAGGTTCGAAAACATACTTATTCTGACTCAAAGGTGCCATTCGGGCCTCTCTTATACAACACACTAGATATGGCAAGCAAATAAAGTAGCCCTTAGTTGGAGCTTTCCAAAGAAATAGCTCGAGCTAGTTGTGGAAGAACATTTTTAAGTCAATTCTTGAGGTTTTTTTTATACTAGTGTTCACACCATTCTAGAATGTGGACACTAATGCATAAATTTTTTATGTTTGTGGGATCTAAGGTGTTTCATACGCCTTTGGAATCCAATTGCATGTTCTTGTAATGTTGAATCGGATCATTTTCTATGGTTTGGTAGGTTGCATCCGTGAAGCAGGCTTGGTTTTACTTTCGTGAAGTTATAGCCTGCCCAATGAGCATAGGTTTTTCACTCCTGTGTTAACTGACTCTCTTTTGGCTTATTTCAGGCATGGACCTTGGGGATCCAAAACGCAAAAGCAGCACCGTTGGAAAACTTCTTTTTGCAGCTGCCTTAATTGCATTTTGCCTGTTTTTTCTCAAGCAATCTTCGACTTTCAAGACACCAACCCAGGTAAGTTTGAAAACTCTCCTGAACATAAGTTTGCAATGAGGGAAATTTTGAGGTATCATTTTAAGGGAAATTGTATTATTTGCCTACATCCAGTTCATGAAAGGTTTTGTACTTAAGTTTACTCACTGTATATAAATGAATTAGAAGCAGAGAGTTGTAAGCATCGCTCTTGATAGTTTGTTCATCTACTGTTTTTATGTTTATCTTTCTGTTTCTTGACTGTATAATAATTGTTTGTGTCTTCACCTTCTTTTAGTTCTCTGTTCATGAACCGGGAGTAACTCATGTGTTAGTAACCGGAGGTGCTGGCTATATTGGGTCACATGCAGCATTACGACTTTTGAAGGACAACTATCGCGTGACTATAGTGGTATTTATCTTTTTGACACCTAATTTGCGAGTATTTAAATCAGCTATCTGCATGTTGTTAGTGTCAAGCTCTTGGAGTTCACTAGAAAGGGTTCTTTGTATGACAGGACAATCTTTCCCGTGGAAACCTTGCAGCTGTTAGAATTTTGCAAGAATTGTACCCAGAGCCTGGAAGACTCCAATTTATATATGCTGATCTTGGAGATGCTAAAGCTGTATCCTTTTCTATTATCTTATGTTTTGTTTTGTGTATTTTCGCTCTCACACTTTCTGCCTTGCCCTTGTCTTGAGAAAAAGGAGGGAAAAAAAAAAGAAAAGGAAAGGAAATCTCTAAGCATTGATATCATGCATGATCCTGCATTCCTGCATATTTTTTCCTTAATACCAATTCTAGGTCAACAGAATATTCTCCGAAAATGCGTTTGATGCTGTAATGCATTTTGCTGCTGTAGCATACGTTGGAGAAAGCACTCTTGAGCCTCTTCGGTACGTTGGTCTTTTAATATGCTTTTATGATACAATATTTCAGGAATAGTGTGCTGCCCCCTTGATCTTACTTCTGTTATAGGCGTGCAATTTAGTAATTTTAACTGTCAATGAGCTGTTGAGATTTTAGCATAAATTTTAAGCTCCAAACTTTCTTCCCTATTACACTGATATCTTTGTTAATCACGGAATTTTTTTAAACCAAGACATGCATCCGGTCTAGACGTCCAGTGTTTGGCACTCTTGTATTTACTGGTGTTGATATGCATAATTTTCTCATTAAAATTTTTCAATTACTGCTTTGTATAGGTACTATCACAATATTACATCAAATACTTTGGTAGTATTGGAAGCTATGGCATCCCGTGGTGTGAAGACATTAATATATTCTAGTACCTGTGCAACATATGGCGAGCCTGAGAAAATGCCCATTACAGAAGTAACTCCACAGGTAGTTAAGAGAGTCCTCAACACTTGCTCTTGGCTTGGTTTGGGATTAACAGATTTTCAAGTAGTTTTCCATTTCAGTGAATGTCTCTAAAGATGCTCCATTTCTTGGTTAGCAACACTAACTAATTCCAATTGCCATTTGCAGTTTCCAATCAATCCTTATGGAAAAGCTAAGAAAATGGCAGAAGATATCATTCTTGATTTCTCCAAAAACTCAGACATGGCGGTCATGATCTTAAGGTTGGTATATCTATTCCTGAATCGCACTTGGTGCAACCTGAAACAAACATATCTACTCTTGAAAATGGAACCCCAATTTTCATATTTTTGTTTGGTAGATGATTTTCTCACCACTATAGTATTATCTGCATAATTTAAAAGCTAGATGACTGTTTTCACCCCAAAATAATGTGGGTTTTGGTGATGCATTGATGATAGAAAAGTATCTTGATCAAATAGTCAAAAAAATGTTGTTTTTGATCCCCTTCCTGTAATTTCAGGTATTTTAATGTAATTGGATCCGACCCAGACGGTAGGTTAGGAGAGGCCCCTAGACCCGAGCTTCGTGAACATGGAAGGATATCAGCCGCCTGTTTTGATGCAGCTCGAGGCATAACTCCAGGGCTAAAGGTATGCAACTGTCACCATTTATTACTGTAACCCAGTTTGCTAGTCATAAACTCGTAATTGTGTACCGTGACCCGGTTTACTTCATACTGTACGAAGTACGAACCCAATGTATGTGCATCCTAGAGAAAAGGAAGACGACACGAATCTGAATATCTAGGTTACTTTAATTGAATGCTCTTTGAGCAATTGCTTGGTTCAGACTAGATCCAACAGTTGCATGATCTTTGCATCTTGACATTGCAGGTGAGAGGGACCGACTACAAAACATCTGACGGCACCTGTATACGGGACTACATCGACGTGACCGATCTCGTCGATGCCCATGTCAAAGCACTCGAAAAGGCCACCCCAAGTAAGGTGGGGATCTACAATGTCGGTACCGGAAAAGGTAAATGTGGTTCCTGGGTTTTCCTCTTTTGAAAGATTTACCAGTTTTCACTTGCTAAAACCTCAAATTCGGGACACCAGGTCGATCGGTGAAGGAATTCGTCGATGCATGCAAGAAGGCCACGGGTGCAACGATCAAGGTCGAGTACCTCCCTCGTCGCCCTGGGGATTACGCTGAGGTGTTCAGTGACCCGACTAAGATCAGGTTGGAGCTGAACTGGACCGCAAAGTACACAGATCTTCAAGAGAGCTTGGGAATTGCTTGGAGATGGCAAAAGGCTCATAGAGATGGGTATGGGCCTGCACTTGCCATGGCATTTTGATGTGTTCATTCAGAGGAGGAGTGCAAGTATATTTCACATGGGTCTTTTTTTTTTGTATTTGTTTTTTTTTTGGTTTCATATGTTTTTTTTTATATATATTTTACAAGCATTATTTGTTAGGTGATAGGGCAGAGTAGGAGAAACCGAGGGCTGATTAATTTTTTACTTGTACTTGAGATGATTATATAGTTCAATAATGATGATCTTGGTTTATGATATTCTCTCAATTCATATTATATATTCTACCATATATGATTTGGGTGGGTTCAGATTAATCAATAATTAAAAATGAGAGGATTTAGGGTCAGAAATATCAAGAATTGCTGAATTGTGGCTAATAGATTAGATGTAAAGTTTAAACCTTTTTAGGCAATTAATTTGACATTTCACATTATTAGTGGTAAACTCCAAATGACAAAATATGAACTTGTGCATTGATGTTCACTGGCTCAAATCGCCGCAAGCCAAATCAATCAATGGACACCAAAGCAGAGCATGGACGACAGTCTCGTCTTCAATGCCACACTCTCATCAGGTTGCAGACTCCAAAACATGGCGGCTCACGAGGCTAGACCGGATAGCAAGAGCCCCGTGTAGAGCACGCCAAACAAAGAGGAGAACTTTCGGAAGGGGCTCTCAGCTCCCACAACCATCCCCAAACCTGGTCGGCTTCTCCATTGAGTCGCTTAAACCATGTCTCCAAATGCCTACAACATCCCAACCAATAGGCTGACTTGACAGTAAATCCAAGCGTCTTGCGACCCAAGTTAGGTCCGTTAGGACACCAAATCCAAGCGTCTTGCGACCATCGGGTGGTGAGCAGGATAGCCAAAATGTACTTGACATCCGCCTCCGCAAAGTTCTCTTGCAACACATCAATACGCCACAATCCACTGTCATAATCGATCAGGGATCCCATTGTGAAACCCAAGTTTGAGTGCTGCAGTAAAATCGGGGCTGTAGAACAAAAAATTACATGTTGACTCATTAGGTTTCAAACCATGTTTTTTTTAAATAAAAATAACGCTATCAAAGACAAAAACAACATCATTTTGTGTAAAAAGGTAAAAAAAAAACCGATGTTGCTTTGAACTAAAACGTCATCGTTTTAATTGGTTAAAATAAAGAAAAAATCTACTGAAATGTGAAATGTGATTGAACAATACAAAATTGTCTTCTTCGATAAATTTCCGACTCCGCCATTGACGGACATAGGCTAATGATGAAGGACATAAGCACCTTGTAGCTTGGAGCTAGAGCTGGCAAAATCTGACCCGACCCGAGAAACCCGACCGACCGACCCGAAACCCGACCGAACCCGAAAATTTAGCGTTATGCATAACCCGAACCCGAAACCGAGCCCGACCGACTTTGACCCGAAACCCGAAGTGGCCCGAATACAGACAAACCCGACTCAACCCGGATCCGACTCAAATAAGACCCGACCCGACTCCCAACTGACCCGAGTCCCAACCCGACCCAATTTTAGATAGGGAATCAAGTATGATTTTGATAACAATATATTGCCAAATTTCAATGAAATTAATGATAAATAGAATGAGCTTACCAATGTTATAAAAATTAGGATTCTAAATTGGATCGGTAAAAAGGTGTAAGGATCGGATCGTATAATCGAATCGTAGGATCGTAAGATCCCACCTTATGGATGAAATTTCTTTTAAATGAAGTTACTATGTTTAATATTAGATAAATATTATGTTAAATCATAAAAAATACCCATAAAGATGTAAAATTTTAAAAATAAACTAAATATAATATATATATATATATATATATATATATATATATATATAAAGGGTAAATATTAGAAATTTCTTATAATAGACATTTTATAGGATCGTTATAATCGCAATAAAGGACCGGGATCATTTTTCCATTTTTAGATATTTTAGGATCGAATCGAAAGTTTAACAACATTGAGTTTAAGAGCCAATGAGTAGATTATTTATTGAATCATATTTAATTTTACTAAAATGCTTTTTGAAATCCATAAATAATATGAATTACATATTCAATTTAATAAAATTGATTACCCAAAAGCAATGTTCTAACTTCTAAATATCGCTTATCGGGGTCTTATTATATTTATACTACAAAATTTAAAAATAAACATGAAAAATTAATATTTAAATTGTAAAATTACCCATAAACTTGATAAAATAAAAAGTTTAAATTTTGATCCGATATACCTAATACGGTATGATATATGGCAAATTGGTAATGGATTCTAAATATCTCCGATATATTGGGGACCGACCCGAGTACCGAACGAGACCGACCCGATTCTGACCGAAAACCCGAATGGGTCCAACCCGATTCTGGCCGAAACCCGACCAATCTGAATTTCATTTTGACCGAATCCGACCCGACCCGACCAAGTCCGACACAGAAATTTTGACCGAGTTGACCCGACTCATCAGTAACCCGACCCGAATGCGATCTACCCGAACCCGACCGGATAACCCGAATTGCCCGCTCTACTTGGAGCTGTGTGACAAAGCCCTTAGCAGAAGGGGGTCTAGACATTAGAGAGATCCTATAATGGAACAGAAGTGTTCAAGCCATGCTGATGGGAGATCTAGTGCTTCATAGGCCCAACATCTGGCAACAATGGTGTGTGCACAATCACTTGAGGGGTGCTGAAATTTGGGATGTTGACCCCAAAGTGGATGATTCTTGGATTTGGAAGAGTATCCTGGACACCAGAAACGTCTTGAAAAATGCTATTTCTGATGATGACCAGTCCCCCGTATCCCTTGAGCCAGTGCTGAATGCGCAAGGACGGGTCTCTTGTTCAAAAGTCTATGAGCTGCTAAGGGACAAGGGAGACGCTAGTGAGTGGGGTGGATTGCTATGGAAGAATATTCAATGCAAGAAATGGGCTTTCATTGTGTGGCTAGTTGCAAAGAATCGACTCCAAACGTGAAATAGAGTGAAGCATTGTAAAGAAGCCGAATCTGCTCTCTGTGCTCTTTGTCGAAATGAGGAGGAAAGTGTTGCCCAGCGGTTCAGGAAGTCCTCGAGCGGGAGTTGAGTTGGAGTTGGTTGCAGGTTCAGCACTCTCGCCGAGTGGCTGCATTGGTTTGCTGAGGAGCCTATCTCGTAGCAAAAGTCTATGGTGTTTCAAGCCAAGCTATTAGTTCTAGAAGCTTTAGTTTATTTTACTTGGATGGCTAGGAACAAAGTAATTTTTGGTGATGAAAGGTTTGTCCCGCATGTATATGCTAGTCTTATTATAGATAGCTATTAGACCCGTATCTCCGTGAAGTGCAAGTGCAAGTCACTCACGGATTATACGTGGAAGCAACACTTGGTGGGTAGATAGTTCACGAGTTATCGAGCAGCTCGTGTTTTTGGAGGTAGTAGGTCTTTTGAGTCCTTAACTGTTTTTGGAGGGTATAGAGGGCCTTTTAGGTATACAGTGTCCTTTTACACGAATCCCTTTGTTTGGGCTCATACTTTTATAATTATGGTGTGTATCACATTATCTCTATATTTACCTTTTTCAAGCTAAAGAATCCTCATCTCAAGATCAAACACAACGAGGGCATGAAAATTGACATGGCCCGGCCCGGCCCGGTTATGTCCAGATAGCCACTAGCAAGGTAAGCCATACGCATAACAGAACAGAAACAGACGAGAGACGTCAGAAGACGAGAGGGTGAGGGCTAATTCGAGGGAGGGGGGAAGCTTGGATTGTAATTGTATCAATGGAATCATCAGCTTCGTCTTCCGTTCTCTGCAATTCCTGCTTTCTTCTCTACCAATCTCACCCACCGCCATCACCATATCTTCTCAATCCTCTCCAGTTCCTCCACCACCACTCTCATTTCCCTCCTCTGTCGCTTACTTCTAGTACCACCGCTGCTGCGACTGCGACCCTCAGTTTCCGTCCTAGGGTTTCCAAGCTCGATCGGCTGTTAGTTGCTCGGTGTTCACCTCCCGGATCCTCCGGAAGCGATTGCTCCCCTTCCGGAGAACAATTTGCTATCATTCTCGAAGTGGACGGGTACGATTTGTTTTTGGCTTTCTCATAATGTGCTGTTTGCTGCCAAGTTTTCGATTTGGTTCGTTTCAGGTTTTCTGAATTTGTTGAACTTGTGTTGGAATTTGCGGTTAGTGGCTTAGTGGTAGTGAATTGCCATTGCTGTCTGCAAGTGTACACTCGGGAATCTATTCGTTGAACTTTATTGTCCATTTCCGATTTAGCAACTCCTTAGCGTCAAATGCCAGCAGCATGGTTTGCTTGCTGACAACAACTGACAAGCTTGAATTGGGGAAATCGACCGAACAAAATCGAATGGCATGCCTAACAATCTGATAGAAAATATCTTCTCAATGCTTCTTATGCATTAATTTGGGCTTGAATTCTATGTTCAAATGTGTTTGCAGTGGTGAATGTTCTTCCCTTTGAAATACGGGTGAAGATCTTAGGGTGTGTTTGGTAACGATATCTAGATATCAAGATATCAAGATATCGATATCGGTATCGATATCTTGATATCGATATCGGGTGATATCTTTGATATCTTGATATCAAGATATCGGTATCGGTATCAAGATATCGATATCGGGCGCTATCGATATCAGCTGATACCTCCCAAAAAATGGGTATATCAAAATAGGCCAAATTTGATATATAGATATCAACTGATATCGATATCTGACTCTTACCAAACGCAAATATCAGATATCAAGTGATATATTATGCATACCAAACACTAGATATCGATATCAGTTAAAGTGATATCGATATCTAAGCCCTACCAAACACTAGATATCAGATATCGGGGTAGATATCTAGATATCATTACCAAACACACCCTTACTTTCTTTCCCTACCACTTGGTGGCTGGTGCTGAATTGTTATTGCTAAAAGTTTTGTTTATTTTGTGGAAGTTCTTTGGCTTAAACTATACCACATACTGAAGAAATTTAGAATGGAAGTACACTAGTACCATAGGAGTCGGTGAGTTTTTTGGAAAGTTAGTAAGGAGTGTTACCAATTCCCACCAAGTTCAGAGGAATCTGGACAAGTGGTAGACACAAAAGGATATTTTGTCTAAGAAAGAACCATGATCTAAATCTTGAAGTGGTTATATAGAGGTTTTCTTGTCGAATTTCTCAATCAGAAGATGTTGTTTAGAGCTCACCTTTCATAATTTCATGCCCTATGGCTATACGCTTTCATTGTGGGGTACTTGGATCAGAAGTTGTTTAGTGTTTAAGTTACCATTTCACACTTGGGTTTTACTCCCTTCATTTTTTTATTTGATTTACACTATTTAGCACGCTTTTGCCGGATGAGAAATAAAAACTATATAAAATATCAATTTTTTTAATATAATTTTCGTACTTATTACTAATAAGTATGAAATTATTTTTAAAAAATTAATAAAAGATTTGATATTTTATATAATTTTTTGTCATCCTTAAAAGCCTGAATATTAAAAGTCAAATAAAAAAGAACGGAGGGAGTAGGTAGTTTGGAGACTCTATAAATGCTTTTCTCTCTAGAACTATTGTATTCCTTTTTGGTTCTTGCTAGCCTTTAGAAAGCTTCAAGTTCCAGGCAGTCTTGAGTGGTATATATTGTTGCAGTTTTTTAAGAGTCTAAAAATCTTATTGTAACTTTCTTAATGTACTATCTTGTTTTTTTTATTGCTTTTTAATTTGTTGCAGGGTCCTCCTTGATGCTTATCGTTCAGGAAACCGCCTGGCTTTCAATGTAGGTATGAATGCGTGAAGTAAAATAAATATGTGGCTTCCTATTTCAGTGGCCGCCAATCATATTATGCAGCTACTATTTTTTTGAGAAGCTAAACATCTCTGTTTCTGATGATAATTTCAGCATTTAAGAAGCTTGGTCTGGATTGTGCTAATTGGACAAAACCTGTTTATTCAGATCTTGTAAGGTAGGCTACTATTATTATTACTATTTTTTATACAAATTAGGATACTATTATTATGCCTTACCTTAATGGTTCACCAGTTTCACAATTGATTTTCTATACATTAGTGTGTTCTGTTAAGTGGAATAAATGAGCAGTGCTCTACTAACCAGTGAGGCAGTGACTGATTTCATAATTGATTTACCATGATGTATCAGTGAAGCTCTATTTTTAGTGTTCTTCATGTTTTCAGTTTAGGAGATTTGTTTGTTGTTTTAATGTGTATAATTTACATTTCTACTTGTCTATCAATTTATGCTAATATTTAGAAGTTAGAGCGTTGACTTTTATGTCAATATATCTAGACACTAAATTGATCTTACGTCACTGTCAGGAAGGCTGCTGGTGATGAGGAAAGAATGCTCATCTTATTTTTTAACCGGGTTGGTTGCTTTTGTTTTTTAAACTTGTCTTCTAGTTAAACCATATCATGGAAGTTTTATTTTCAGTTGTCTGTGCAATCCTTGTTTTTTTTTTTTTGGTTCTCTCTCTTTTTAATTATTATTTTAGGCATTTCAATACATTTTCTTTTGGACAGATTGGTTGGCCAACATCATTGCCAACCGCTGAGAGAGAGACATTCATACAAAAACTCTTACAGGAAAAGGTAGGAAGGTTTTCCTGTGGTTACATTTGAATCATTGTAATAGTCCTCTTTCTTTTTGTTTTCCTTTCTCCAATTTGTTAGAATTTTATTTATATTGTTCATGTAATATTTAATCACTACTGTCACTTATGTTGCTGCTGCTTTTTTGGCCAGAAAAATGCCCTGGATGAGCTAGTAATCTCAAAAGATTTGCCTTTACGACCTGGAGTTGAAACGTAATTACATTTTCTGGTTTCACCGAATTTCTTCCCCGTATTTAATATTTTAGTTATTGATCAGCAAGAAAGAGAATGGTTTCTGGGTGAGTAGATAGTGCTGCGCTTAGGCTAAGCACTATTAAATGTATGCTATCATGTGTCCATGGACACACATTGGAAAACCCATTTATGTATTTAATATTGTTCTTGACTTTCTTTTGGCACTAGACACTGGAGGGTTTCATGTTAACTGAATATTTGTTCATGAATCTCTCACCATCATCCCTCTTATGTTAACTTTTCTACTAGATTTATTGACGATGCAATTAGTGAAGGAATTCCTGTGGTGGTTTTGACATCATCCAGTGATCTTGGAGAAAAGCCAGCAAGGTCTGTCTTCCATTCCCAATGCTAGATGCATTTTTTCTTACAAATTGGTGTATGATATTTTATGAAGTTTGTTAATTTTTGTACTTCTACACCCTGATGCAAAGATGTGGGTTTTGTGATTTGAAACAAGCCATTTGAGTTTTTGAAATGACAGTTTTTCTGGTGTCTCTGTCATTCCTGTCAATCAATCACTGAGGCTTCTTTTGGGATTTGTTTGTTCTATTCTTCATATTTATTGCTTTTGTTGTGCATGTGCTTTAAAGTGCATGTAATCTAAAAGTTTATCTTGATTTCTATGACATGCTTATTCATGGGATAAAAGTCTTAATAAAATGCTTCATGTAAACTTTTTAGAGCCACTGTTGAAAGGCTTGGGGATGAGAGAATCTCCAACTTAAAGATCATCGGAAAGCAGGAGGTAGAAAAGAGTTTGTATGGCCAGATTGTATTTGGTCAACTAGGTTTATCTGGTACAAATGAAGAACTCGCTAATGAAGTGAGTAAAGCTGGTAATATCCCATTGTCATTGTCTGCCTACATCTGGAGATTTAAGAGCTCATTCTCAATTCAGATGATTGTATGAGGGTGCTGATTTGCTCTTTTATGGCAGTTGCTGCTGAGAAAAAAAGGATAGCTGAGCAGGTTGCATCGAGGCTCAAATTACGGGTTGATATTAATGAAGTTACAGCTGAAAGGTTTCTTGCATTTTCTTGTCATCTTTAATCTCTTTGGATGGTGTCTTACTGTATAGTTTATGAAGAATTGGTCAAAATATTCTCTTTTAATTTACATTCTTTATAAACTTACCATAGAAACTCAGAATTGTTGAGCTGGACATTTCCCAACATTTTAAATTTTTAACCCACTCAAGAAAAATAGTGATGGCTATTGGCCATCTGTGTATCACATTTCTTTTGAATTCTCCAGAAGGCCAAATCCGTCCCTATGTTGTGTATGTTTGTTCCGTATGTGATAATGATAAATTAGGTCTTTGGTTGTAATTCAGTCTTTGTGTCTGTTTTCGAGTGGGAATTTAAAGGATATATATCATCTGTTTCTGATGGCTTAATCTGCAAAGTTCTTGCAGCATACAGAAGATTGTGGCTGCACTACGTGCAGCAGCAGAGTATGCAGGGGTGCCTGTGCAGAACTCTGTGCTCATTGCTGGAAGCCAATCTACAATTGATGCTGCTGAAAGAGTCGGCATGCCATATGTTGTTCTTCGCAGCAGGTAGAAGATTGATTCATACTTCTCTTTGTACTCAATTACTCATCATGATATATATCGTCTTAAGCGATACACAACTCATATGGAAACACATGCATTAATCACGTGTTTATAATGTGGCGGGTATTTGCTATTTACCAGTTTGACGCCCAGATCAACCTTTCCCTCAGCAAAAGCTGTCATGGATGCTTTCGGGGATATGGACCTGACAGTATCGAAGCTACGAAGCAAGCTTCAACCCTGAGGTTCTTGAGTTAGTTTATATCCATACTTGTTCCTTTTGCCTTGCTAAATTTTGACAGAACTGCATTTTAGGCCCGTTTTGTTGCCGACAAAATACTCCCTTGAAAAAAAATCCCTCTTACCGACACTGTAAACAACTTGAGTTACGAATTTCAAAAGACGGGAAAACATTTTGTTGCTGCCACACTAATCCAGCCCCTTGATTTCTGCTTGATCTTCGTAACGATGTGCACCAACTTTGCACCTGTTTTTCTAATTACAGGATGACATAGTCGATGGAAGATGCTGTATATGTGTCGTAAACGAGGAGTGTGAATAATTCCATGGAAAGCGAGAGTTCGAAATCACTGGCTGATCAGAGACATGTAATGCAGCCCTTGGTTGTACGGTGAGCTAGTGATATGAAATGCAAGCAATTCCTTCAGGTCCCTGTTATATGTGAAAGAGGGCCTTGCTTAAAACCAAATAATATACACTACCAACAGACCATTGAGAAATTTGGTCATTTCCTAACTATATGTGACAAGTTTTAGCTTCAATTTGTTTCTGTTAATGGCCTGATTTTTTTCATTAAACATAAATTATCAACTTTTTGGTGATTTTCGGATACCATACGGCATACACCACTCCCCACAACATAAAATTACTTTAGTTTAAAATATATTTTTTTAAAATCATATTCACATTTTAAACAACTATATTTATATGTTTTTAAACTTTTATCTTGAAAAATTATGTTTTGAAAAATTTTAAATATATATTTTGCAAGAAAGTCTATTTAGTTGTTTAAAATATGACTATAATTCAAGGAAATGACTACAAATATTCGACTTCCCCTTAGGACTTTAATTGTTAAATTGAAAGTTTAAAAGCATTATTTGGAACAGATGTGAAACATTAAAGATACTAAAAGTAATACAGTAGTTTCTAAAAAAAAAACGTATTAAACCCCCATAACTAGATCTAACTAAACGATTAACTACACTTGAAAATTGAAATCATTGAAAGACCTATGTACACTGTTTCCTGTAAAAAGGACAACTATTTAGCTAACAGTAGCTTATATACACATACAATATCTGACCAAAAACTATACACATTCTAACATGTATACTTTCTTACATTGCAGAAGTCCTCAACATATACATTGACCAAAATTACTTAGATTTATAATTTTCTATTTATTTTTTATGGGATGTGGATCATACTTGAGCTTTACTCGGGGTTTATTTGATGCAATATGCTGATTCGGAGCTTATTGATGGTACGTAGTCTGCGCCAAGCAGATCCTATCCAGGTTGTAAGATGTAGCAAAATGCAGTTTGTCTGTACAGAGTAGGCTTGGATACGATTGACTAAGCTTTACCGATTCTCACTAGGAGTGCAACGTTTTTGAGATGACAACAAAGACATCGTCGAGAGACCACTTTCTAAGCTCAGATTTGTGCATAGGGTTGATTGTTGCGTGGTCTGAATCAGCCAGGCGGTAGCCAATCATAATTTCCTGTCTTTGACGTGCCCTGAGCATTATGTCGAAGAAACTTAGCTCTTCGTTCTCGTATAATAAGTAGAACTCTGCTGATTTGATGCACATCTCGTTTCCCTGAAAAACAATTAAAGGAATACATAACACTTTTAAACATCATTAACTGAGTATATTTCTTTTCAATAAACTACAACGATCTTTCTTCTTTGCCTCGGTAAATATGCAATCACTTCAATTTTAACAAGAAAAAAGAATGAGAACAAGGTCCAAATATTTACCTTCTCTGCAAAGAGCTCCTCAAGTACACGATTGATTTGTTTATCTTCAGCCACCATTGCCAATGCCATGCTTACCAGCTCATTAGAAAGGACATAGTCGCTTATTCTTGACACTGAAACCAAGTTTCTGGTTCTGGAGTCCAAGATCTCACTGATAATAATTGATTTATCAGATGCTTGTTGCATTTCACGAATCCATGCACTATGATAACCTCCAACATGCCGCATAGCATTCAACTTTGGCTCTTTATAAGGAAGACGCTTTGACTGCAAATAGAATGAAATCACTACCAAGCTAAGAACATGTGGCAACAAAATGATTTTAGGTCTACCTACAACAACAATAACAACCCAGTATATCCCGCGATAAGGCAGGGTCTGAGGGGTCAGGATGTACGCACTCTTTCCCCGAACTAGTCGAGAGAGTGTTTCCGATAGACCCAAAGCAATAGGGTATAAACCAAACATGGAAACATGCCAATAATAAAGAGTGAGGTAAAAGGGAGCACAGAGCAAGGAAGAAAAGGAGCAAAAACAGCAGGACCCAACACCCATCCTCAAACTTCTGAAGCTTCTAAACATCAGAAGCCCGAATGCACCTCCTCCAGCGGTCTCTATCCCCTGTCATATCTTCCGAAAGGTTCAACAAGTGTAGATCATGACGAATAACCTCCATCCAGCTCTTCTTCGGTCTACCTCTCCCCCTACAAATAGCACCAAGCTCCAAGAACTCACACCTACGAACAGGCTCAGATATGGGTCTTCTGCGGACGTGTCCAAACCACCGCAATCTAGACTCACGAAGTTTGTCAACAATACTCGTCACTCCAACCCTGCTCCTAATGACTTCATTTCTGATTCTATCCAATCTCGTGTGCCCACTCATCCAACGCAACATTCTCATCTCAGCGACTGCCAACTTCTGTTCTATGTAGGAGAGAGTACTTCAAACATGTTTTAGTGAGCTAAAAGTTACTCTTAGCTAGGATACATATGCTACTCCGTTGATGATTGTTAACCCTTTTTTACTTTATGTTGTTCCATGTTGACGAGTGAGAAAGAGTTTTTCGGTCCATAAATGGTGCAGCGTCTAAATATATGCATGTAAACATAATATGTTATTTACCTGAATGTCTCGAATGAGAAGCAAAGTTGCAAGCGACCGGGAGTCTGAATGCACAAATGAATCCTCCAAAGAATCATCTGCAAGGATCAATATCTGTTCATTTAGTGTTAGTAATCCACCAAGCCACAAAAAGAAAAAAAGTCGGTATGCAGAAAATTAATTGGATAAACAATTTACTTTCAATCCATATTGAAATCCTAGTCCCACCAACTTTATTAGGAATTTAAAGCTTCGTAAAATAGAAACAACTGAGAATTAGGAAGAGAGATAATAAACTCACAGAATCAAATGTCTCCAATGGCAGATTTTCTAAATGTCGTCTGATAACCGCATTTCCAACTCTATGTACAAGTTTTATATTTGTCAATGTTGACATATCTAAGCCAGCATCAATTAGTCTTCTCTCTCTTTCATCTTCTCCAACCTCATTAAACAACCACAACTCTGAGCCTCGAGCCAACATTGCTTCTAGCACCTAACAGCATCAATAAGGCAAGGTTCCAAATAAAATATTGTCTCATAGTATTTTGAATTACAAACTGGAGGCAGCTAATGTAAAGTGGGAAAAGTATTTGGGGTATGAATTGAGCTATCAAAGCATCATAGATAAACACTTCTGTGTTTTTTTTTTATATATCTTTTAAGATTTTTCACAGGCCTAGAATATAAAGTAGAAAGAAATATCGGATCAGAAAGCCAAAGTTCATTTTATAAGACACCAGCGTTTATCTTCCCTTTTTTCTATCTTTCTAACATGTGAACAATATGAGAAGGGGATGGATGTACCATTATCATATCATCAATATCTCGACGCCATCCACAAAATAGTATCTTCTCTGGGAACTTTGGAGCATCATATACCTCTGGAGAGGGGCTCTTGCGGACCTGCAACACAATCAAGAAGGAAAAGAATACACTCTTGTGTAAGAAATATACCATGAAATAAATTCGAAGATTTACATGAGTTTTTTATTCTTGTAAAATAGAAAATCGTTACTTTACATCATATAATTCTCTAGTCTAAATCAAGGCACCATTTTTTTCCTCTCCCTTTCCTTTTTCTTTCATTGATAGCAATATGACCAGATTATCATTTCACATTTCATAGCAACTGTTATGCTTTGATTTTTGAAGAATGATTGTATTGAAGAAGCATAGGCTTATCATGGATGTTATACTAAAGTTGAAGGACAATCAATTACTATATTGGTCGATATCAACCAACTGTAAATAGATGGAAAATGGGACATACATAGGGTCTTGCGATGTGCTGAGCTGATTTCTTAAAAGGCTAATAAGGAATTTATAATGTATAATGGGGTTGATAAGGAACTCATAATAAAGAATGTTGTGTGCCAATAAAACATAATATAGACTACATAAAATAGTTTTGCATTGTGGAGTCCATACCTTTGGTGCAAGTGTAATTTCAAAAGAAAGAAATGGATACATTTACATTTTTCATAGAATAAGGATTAACCATAAGTCACATAAAATAGGAATAAGTCCTTTTTTACAAAGCTGAAAGTTTACAATCTTATAATAATAAAAGCACTTTCATGTGGAAAAATATTAAAATTAGATTAAGAAAAAACATCACATTCCATTATCCCATCTTACAAAAGAACTAAAAAAATCCAATATTCCTTTTTTCATGCAAACTATTTAAAGAAACATCTCTTCATGAAATAATAATAATAATGATGATGATAATAATAATAATAATAATAATAATAATAATAATAATAATAATTTTATTATTATTATTATTAACATACACACTAGAGATGTAAAGATCACCTTGGGAAGGGGTTCTGGAGCATAAGTGTCATCATCCTCTGCAATGACAAGAACCTCATCACCTTCTTCTAAAACATAACTATCCTCTGGATTCAATACTATTTTCCCCCCATTTGCAGCAACCTTTATTCCACATGGGACAGCATCAGGAAATGAGATTAGCACATCTTCAAAAGACATGCCATCTAACTGTGGCCATCTTTTGATATAAAATTCAGCATTCTCGAACCCTAGAATGTCTTCCCAGATCTGTTTGGAAATTCAAAAACATATCTATTAAAAGTTTTTTTAAAAAAAACATAAGGAAATAGTCATCTTAAAAAAAAAAGACAACATATAAGGTTATACAAGCCCCAACAATTTTGTTATAATTAAGACAACATAAGATTTTAGTAACCTGTGCAAGTCCGGGTTGCAAAGCACATTGTATCATTAGGCGGCCAATCACATCATGTGCAACAACGGTTTCAATCAGTTCTCCACCAACAAGTTTGACAAGGGGTTCATTGTTAAGATCACTTATTTCAACAACAACATGGCCTCTTAATCCTTCTTTTACTCCCGTAAGGCTTAACACAACCCTCAAAGCTCTTGCATCACTCTGTCTCGGAAAATGTTCAAAGATGTAAGAAAAACTGAATAAGAAAAATGTAACAAGGAATCATTTACACTAGACAAATCAAACACGATTTTAAACCTGGTCGGCATTTTCATCCGATGCTAATACAATGATAGCACGTGCTTTTGAAACTGAAACCTTCTTTAAATCAGCAAGAATAAGTGGACTTCCACTCCGACAAATGACAGATGTTCCCATGAAGTCAAATTCAAGTTTAGCTATATCCATCTCCATTTCCTCTTTGTCTCTTTCAGCAAGAACAACCACAACTCCACCGCCTACACTTTTATTTGCAATGGCTAATTGCTTTAAAAGTGAACCCTGTCACAGATAGCCTCCTAGATTTACATCACATAAATCTGTGGCTAAAAAAACATTAAAAAAAGTACATGCAGAAAACAGAAGTTTGAAGTCTCTAGACAAACCAATTTATCACTCCAACCAAGGATTAGCGTGTGGTTGATTTCAATGACTTCACTCTTTCCTTTGCGAAGCGAATCCACTTTTTCTGATATAGCATCAGAAACAAGGCCCAACAACATGGCAAATATCAACATGCCTCCAGAACTTATGAACAAGGACACTATCCTTGAAGCAGTTCCAACCCTATCACCATGGTTACCAGAGTCTGCCACAAAAGTCCACGAAAGCCAAAGAGCCTCAACAAAACTGCCATCACCCACGGCATAGAGTGCCAAACCACCAAATCCTATGAGAAATATCGTTGCAAACAGGAGTGCAAGCAGCTTTGCATAAGGATAGACAGAGAAACACACATCAACCTTATATGCTATTCTTTTCTTAAGTGGAACTTCCTCCCTACTATTCTCCGCTCTCTTCAATCGACTCTTTATCCAAAGCAAAAATTCAATATACTTGTAAAACATGAATGGCGCTGTTATCGTCAAAATCACAGCACATAAGGCAATCCTTCTACTGCCAATGTCCAAGATATAGTTATATGATCCGTTATCCTCAGAATCCAAAACTTCAACCTTTTCATCATAAGCAACACCAGATCTTTTACACATCGTATGAAGCTCCATCACCTCTGCCTACAAAACAAGCCCCAAAAAACAGGAAATACAAAGTTGTTCATAAATCATAATCCAAATGAAAATGTTCAGTCGCACACTGAATTCTAGTTCCAAAAAAAAGGCCACATCCTAAAAAACTAAGCATCAATTCAAAAGAAATTGCTCATATCTTGCTCATTCAAAATTTGAACTAGCTCAATGACAGTACAAAGTACTCTGACAGGTAGTACCTCGAGTTGGCGAACTTGATTCTTCAACAAAACGATGAATGATACAGAGACAACACAAGTGAGAATCAGCTGCACCAAAGATTCAAGTTCTCATTTAAAAAAAAAAAAAGAAAATTCACTAAAGAATTAAAGTGAAATAAGCAACACACCAAGTAAGAAATCCAAGAGCTGAGCAATTTGGGAATTGGCGAAGAACGATCGACACTCGGCCCTTGCTTATCGTCTCTGTCCGGACTATGATTCGAATTGGCGCCGGGATGAGCGTAATTGGAGGCGGTTAATCCAGAGATGAGAGGGAGAAAGGAACGGAGGCCTCTTCTCCGATTGGAAGGAGAGGAAGAAGCGGAAGGGGAAGTGGAAACCGAAGCCGAAGTAGTAGGCGAATAGATTGAAGGAGAGTAAGCGGGGAGAGAGGAGCGGGATTTCTTGATCAAAGGCCGCCGTCTCTCCAGCTTGCTGCCGGTGGAGCTGTTGCTGGCGCCGGCCCCGGCTTCGGAAGACAGCATTTTCCTGGCTGACAGTGGAGGTGCTCACTGGTCAGGTCATCGATCAGGTCGGTGGAAAAGCGGCGGCTCGGCGACGGCGGCGGAGGCGGCGGGGTTGGAGGCTAGTTGGTGGGAAAGGGAGGGGGACCGGATGTTGAAGCATTCAGTGTAAAGACCGTCGCATGACGATTGAGAATGTCAAATTGGATTGCGTCTCGCTTTTTTTTTATCTTTTCAAATTTAAAATATAAATAAATAAATTAACGGTTTTTCTATCCCATGCTCACGTCAACTACCTTAATATTATACCGCTCTTTATTTATCAATTCAAGAAAGAAGCAACTTTAGAAAAACAATATTAAAAAAAGTTATAATAGTTTAAATTTAGAGAATTTTTTCCTATTAGTAAATTGTTAAATTTTTTTTTAGCAACGATTAAAATTGTTAAATTATATGTCTAAGGGCATATGTTTAAATTAATACTAGTATGAAAATGAGAAATTGGGATAGGGATGTTTATGCAAAATTGGTTCCCAGGTAAGCTTTCCCCATGTTATGGTTCTTCAACGCCTATAAATTTGTTGGTTTATATATTTTATATGGAGTAAACGGTTTGTTTGACCACCCTAGGTATATAAACAACAACTACCCAGTATATTCCGCCTAAACAGGGTCTGGGGGGTCAGGATGTACGCACTCATTCCCCGAACAAGTCGAGAGAGTGTTTCCGAAAGACCCTGAATAGTAGAAAACTAGAATTATGGGCGAACAAAACTCATAAAAAGGAAGCCTAAACATAGACGAAACAAGGGAAAGGTAGAAAGACGCAAGGGCAAAAGGACATAACACAACAACATGAAACACTACCCCGCCGCAGCCCGAATGCACCGCCTCCAGTGGTCCCTGTCTGAAGTGAGATCTTCCGACAGGTTTAGAAGGTTAAGATCCTTACGAATAACCTCCAACCAGCTCTTCCTTGGTCTACCTCTCCCTCTACGGATATCTCCGAGATCCAAACTCTCACACCTGCGCACCGGGACCGAAGACGGTCTCCTGCGCACGTGCCCAAACCAACGCAATCTGCCCTCCCGCAGCTTCTCCACTATACTCGCCACTCCTACCTTGCTCCTGATGTCCTCGTTTCTGATTTTGTCCAGTCTTGTGTGTCCACTACTCATCCAGCGCAACATTCTCATCTCAGCCACTGACAGCTTATGCTCTTGAGCTTTAGTAGTCGGCCAGCATTCCGAGCCGTACAGAATAGTCGGTCGGACAACCATCATGTAGAATTTTCCTTTTAGTTTTGCCGGAACTTTTCTATCACATAACACTCTCGACGCTCTTCTCTATCTTAGCCAACCCGCTTGAATTCGATGCTCGATGTCCCTGTCTATACCCCCATTACTTTGAACGACCGAGCCAAGGTACCTGAAAAACTCTTTTCTGGGGACTAGCTCTTCCCCCAATAAAACCGAATCCCCTGCATCCCTGACCACCCTAGGTATATATTAAGGTTTATTTGGTTAAACATAAAAAGAATAATTCTTGAGAAGTTAACTTATTAAGAAATCAATTTCCATAAATTATAAATATGGGAATTTAGAAAATATGTTTATTTAGATTTTAAATTATGGATATTGAAATGAGGGAAGTACAAATTTTCAATTAAAATTAATGAATTTAAATTACCATAAATTCAAATTCTTGGTTTTTCCAAAAAAAAAAATATATTTAACTAAGCATATATATCTCTTGAATTTGGTAAATAAAGAGTGACAACAAGTCCTTTCCGGTGTAAGCACATACTACGTATATCTCTACTACATGGGTTTGTCTATGTTTTTTTTTATATAAATTGGTCTAAAAAATAATAAAAATTTGAGAAATAGCCAAGCAGACAACCCATTTAGAGAAATAGTGAAAACAAGGTTAAGTCGTTGTTTGCCACAACAACTCTATCCTAAATTGAAAATAATAATAATAATAATAATAATAATAATAATAATAATAATAATAATAATAATAATAATAATAATAATAATAATAATAATAATAATAATAATAATAATAATAATAATAATAATAATAATAAAGTCGTTATTTGTAACGACTTAGGGTGGTTTTTTTAAAACAAATTCTCAAGTGTGTTATTTATTTAAAAAGTGTAAAAGATAAAAGAAATATGCAGAGTAGTTGGTAACATTGACTATGCTATAATTTTTTTTAATTAAAGGGAGACATGGAGGGGAGAGAGAGATACATGAGGTAAGTGTTGCTACAAACAACGACTTTGATATTTTTTATTATATTTTTTTTAGTTTGTTACCTCATCTCTCAAACTTTTTCATGTATCAAAAAAATAATAAAGAATAAGCTTTAAAAAACCTCAATAAATATTTACTACTCCCTTCGTTTGCCAAAACAAATAACTACGAAGTTGTTAAAAAAATCTAAAAAAATGGATATTTGATATATTTGTTATCATCTTAAAAACACGTGGATAAATAGTAAACGATATGTTTTTTCGAACGGAAAGAGTATACCCTAACTTATAAATAGTGAACCCTAAAAAAAAAAAAATTGGCCTATACTATACACTCTCCGCCCGAAACTATTCCCCCCTTTTCTACTAGGGGTGTTATGTGAACACGAGTAGCTCGAATCCGAGTCGTACTCACTCGATAAAAAACTCGACTCGAGCTCGTTCATTTTCTAAACGAGCCGAGTATGAGCACATTTTTAAGCTCGATCCAAAGCTCGGCTCGTTCGAATTAAACTCGAATAACTCGAATTTTATGAAATTTCTAAAATTTCCTTTAAGTTATTATATAATGAGCAAGTAAAATTACCTAAAGCTCGAAAAAAGCTCGGCTCGAGCTCGCTCATTTCCTAAACGAGCCGAATATGAACACATTTTTAAACTCGAGTTAAATTTTAGACTCGACTCGAGCTTGTTCATATTCAGTTTATTTAGAATATGAACGAGCAATACGGCTCGAATAACAGACCTGTTTTCTACAAACACTGTTATTAGTTCACCTAACGGTCTAAACGCAAAGATCCTTTGTAATTACTTGGGTTGGATTATTGGAATGGACAAAATTGCCACACCTTTCATGGCTTCAAAGTTCAGATCAAGTGGGCTGTACGTCGTCACCTATTCAATTCACAACTTTCTGAGAGTTTTGAGCCCACATAACATTTTCCAATTGCACAGTTTTAGTACACCTATTTTTTTTTTTTTTAAACCAGAAATAATTTGACAATAAGGCCATGTTTATCAGTTACTATTCAAGATACTAAAATTACTACTCCCTCCGTATCGCAATACTTGTTGTTTTAGATCTATACACACTTATTAACAAAACCTATATTTACTTTACTTTTATAGGTTAAAGTACTTAAAAGTAGCAATTATTACCTACAGTGGCGGATCTACGGGGGGCTCGAGGTGGCTGAAGCCCCCCCTCCGGAAAAAGAAGGTATGTACATTTTTTATACATCTGCTTTTTCGTAATATATTTAAGTTAAGTAGAGGAGTGACAACAAAGGTTGTTTGGCTCGGTGGTCAGGACTCCAGACACGGAAGGAATTTAATGTTGAGCAAAAGCCCCAGGTTCGAATCCATATTACCACACCTTCTATATCTGTTTTTATTTTTTTTTTAAAAAAATTGTCTCCCGCAGTCCACATAATCGAAGTGGTTCAATCTTCACTGTTTAATATTTTTCTAGTTAGTTTTCTTCCTCTTCCTTTTAATTTGAGAGTTTTCAACCGCAGTCCACAGAATCGAAGTGGTTCAATCTTCACTGTTTAATATTTTTTTAGTTAGTTTTCTTCCTCTTCCTTTTAATTTGAGAGTTTTCAAGCTCAATTGGTTGAATTCAAAATCAATTTAGATATTTGAGGGATTGTGGTTTGTGATTGTGGTTGCGAGAAATGGATTTATGAAATTGCGGTTTGTGATTTGAAATCGTGGTTTGTGGATTAGTTGAGATAGAATCAATTTAGATTAGAATTTTTGGATTTGAGAATCAATTTCGGTAAATTTCTATTAGGATTTGTGATTTTTCTAATAAATTTGTGGATTTAAATAGCAATTTGGGGTAAATTTGTGGATTTGATAATCAAATTGTATTGTGGATTGGGAGTAGAGAGTTTTAAGTTGAATTTTATATATTGATAGTTGGATTTGAGAAATAACATTAGTTATAATGACTTATTTGATTCATATGTACAAAATTCTTGTTTAATGAGGAGCATCGATCATATTTCCCTTTGTATTTTTCAGCCCCCCTCTGTTAAAAATCCTGGATCCGCCACTGATTACCTATAAAAAGAGCAATCATTACCTATAAAGATAATGATTATAGCTAAAACAACAAGTTTTTTGATACAACTTTACCACTCTAAAACTACAAGTATTGTGATACGGAGGGAGTACTTTTTTATTCATTTCTCTCCGCCACATCTGCATAGCATCTCTTTCTCACTTTTTCCAGTTTAACAATAGCATCCCACAATCCATCTTTTTTTACCAATTCAATTTACGAATATATCCTTCTATAACAATTATTTCCAACATGTTTATAATACTATATTAGTATTTAATTACTAAGATGTAATTATAAAATTTTGATTTAAAATAAAATAGAAAACTTCATTGATTAAAAAAAGAATTATAATATAATTATATCAAAATAAATCATTTTTTTTCAAATTACGTCAAAACATATTCAAAGTTGATGTCTATGTGTACAGAAAAATGAATCTAGTATTATGGTAATTTTTAAATATTTTTTTTTACATGTTACATAGTGAAATTAGTATTATTTGAATTTAATTAAGATCGGCCAGATTCAATCGTAGCCGTTCGTCCCATTCAATCTGAGCCACTCACCTTCTCCTCCTGTGTTGTTGCGACACATGTCCCTGCCATCTCATGTGTTGTTGCTTTTTTCACCTTAGCATCGATACCTATTTGAAATCCCATAAGCATCCCATTACCTTGCCCCTCAATATTTTATAATTTTTTTTCACCTTAAGCATCTTCAGCAGTAGTTGATAAAAGTGGCCTAAGAAACCTTATATGCCAAGAGCATCCCAACGGATGAAATCAAGAAGCACTGCTTCGTAAGGTGTCCTTGGGCCAGAGAAGGCATGTGATAGGTGCGAAAGTCGATCCGCAACTCGGTTAGCCTCTCTAAAGATGCGACGAATCAATACAGATTGGAAAAAACCAAGGGAGACTAGACTGTCTGAGAAAATCATTTCGGAGTCATCCGGAGGTTTTTCACGACCCTTAAGGTTGTTTATAATGGTGAGGTTATCACCTTCAAATATTAGGTTAGGTATGTTGAGTTGTCTTACCGCACTGATACCATTCCAGAGGCCAAGACATTCCACCCCGGCAACGGATGCAATTGATGCTGGACCAGCACCACAGTCAGGGGCGGAGCCAGAAAGTTTTAAGCGGGGGGTCACCATAGTAGTCGACAATAAGATTAAGAAAAAAATCACAAAACACAACGTGATCGATAGTACAAACTAGTGTCAACCTATGGTTTCGAAAATACTACAAATATATATAAAGAAAATAAGGATAAAAAACGAAAAATAAAGATATAAAACGCAATAAATAAACATTGCATTATTAACATGTAAGTATAAATAGATATAAAAAAATTTAAACTTGCGTAAGTTCTTACCATATTCTCAAATTAAGTAATATAACCTATGGTTTCAAAGCTCTCGAGATGAATTATAATATGTGAATGTCAATTTAAGTAAAATATTAAAATATTACTCCCTCCGATCGGAAATAAACGATGCTTTGACTTTGGGCACGTAGTTTTAGGAGCTAAAAACTATATAAAATCTTATTTATTCTAATTATTTTTTTCATAATGTAATAAGTATTACATTATGAAATATAAAAACTAATAAGTATTACATTATGAAAAAAAATAATTAAAATAAATAAGATTTTATATAGTTTTTAGCTCCTAAAACTACGTGCCCAAAGTCAAAGCATCGTTTATTTCCGATCGGAGGGAGTATAGTATATTGAAATAAAACTAAAGTGATTAATACTGTTGTCTGTTGTAATTTTCAAATATTCATAACTTTTTACTCAGATGTCGAATTAGGGCGTATTATATATCAAAACGAAGCTATCGACGAGGAGAATACAACCTAGATAATTTCTCGGATGAGGAAGGGGTCACGTGACCCCCTAGGACCCCCCTAGCTCCGCCTCTTACCACAGTAGATTGGTTTCCCAGTGTGGTTTCTAATTATATATCCAAACGAGCCCCCAAATTAGGAGAAAAAGCACTGTCAAAGTTTAGTTTAAAAATTCCTGTTTCTGGTGCCTGCCATTTAGTCTTGTTTCTTGCCTTTTTAGGTGTAGGCCGAAAGATCTTGTTCCGGTTATCCAGGTCTTGGTCATCAGTTTTAGTTAGACCTCTCAAAACATGACCCGACCCGAAAACCCGACCCGACCGCCCGAAATTTTTTGGGTCAAGCCCCGAAATTTTTGACCCGAAAATTTTTTTCGACCCGATTGACCCGTTAATTTTGACCCGATTTACCCGATTGACCCGGTTGATTTATAATTAAATATAATTAAATTTTTTTATATTTAATTAAAATTTATCGCAAAATTATCAAATTATGATTTTTTTAATTTAAAAAAGAAAAAATTGTCAAACCCGAAATCGACCCGAACCCGTCCGAAACCCGGGTTCTAGTCAACCCGAAAAACCCGGAACCCGTTTTACCCGAGACCCGAAGTAACCCGACCCAAACCCGACCCGAATGACCCGTTTGACGGGTCTAGTTTTAGTACACCTTCTATCCCAACAATGTAACTCAAAAGGTACCTTACTTATGTTTTGGTATTATTTTTTTCGCCCCACGGCCCCCACCCATGATATGGGATATGGGGATTTCATTCCTAACACCAATTGGCAGCGTATTAACTAGCTATAAAAAGATGACAATGAAATTTTTGTTCAAATAAAATGCTTATACCATCTATGATGGTAGAGTATCAATTGTAACTATATATAAATGTGGTTCAGATCCCATGAAGTCGAACTTTATGGGTTTGAAACTATATGACCTTAATACCGAGTAAAAGTAATTTTTTAGCCTTATTAAAAGGTTAAATAAATATTTAAAATTAAACCCTTGTTCAAAGAGACAACCACCCAGGCCACAAGGGTCAGTTTTTTTTGTTTTTTTTTTCTTTCTTTTTTTCTAAAAATGAGTTTGAATCTGGGTACTTTATGAGCCACATGACAAGGACTCTTCCCTATTCGTATAGGATGCTACACACAAAAGTTGGCAGCAACCGAGGGTAAACTGCTGGGAACCCATGCCTGCAAGAGCCTTTATGTGTCTGCGAAGAACTCCTGGCGAAAATATTACGCTTGCATACTGGCCACAACAGCGGATAAAGCAAGTCAAAATCTTGGGCGAATGTCATGATGATGATGATGATATGAATTGCAGAAAGTAGGGGTGCTTTGTAAAACCTCAAGTGAAGCTTCTTATCCCCTCAAACAATGGCTAACCAACCTGTTCATCATGGGTTAAAATTACAACATAGAAGATCAATTATTAAATTATCTAATCCACGTTAAGCTAACAAGGAAATATGCAGCAATTAAGGTAATACTGGGCTTAAATTGGGACCGAATCAATAGAATTAAACGAAAATATTAACCATCATTCAAAGATCATTTCGGCATATGATCCCCACTTGTTGACCTTGAGCATTACATTCACATTTGAGGCTTGCTTTCTTCTAACAGTAGGTGAACAATTGACTCAACAACTTCATTAGCCGCAGTTGTCATCTGTGAAGAAATAAGCTCTAGTTTAATAGCAATTCTGGAAACAAAACACAGCACAAGACTAATATATATAGAGAAATCTTCTCTGGAAACAGCCCATAAAGAAGAGGAGAATAAGAGAGAACACAGTTAGCTGGGATTGTCAAAAAACGGTGCCCTAAGACAACCCTTTTAACCACAACATGAGTCATATCCATCCAATAAACCAGAACCGATTGAAACTTGTTACTTGATGTCCCAAATATATATTGTCTTTATCACGTCACTACTAAAGAGAACTTTTTGGGAAAGATCCGGGTCTTCCCATCTCCTAATTTTCTAAAACCTTGGGGAGGACCTCTCAAAGTTTTGTGCATAGACCAAGATGACCGAATATTTAGAAGTTACGGGAAATAATCATGAGAGCTGTCCAGATCTATAAGTTAATAAAAAAAACACTACATCAGTGAAGGAAACGGATCTCTGCAAGCTTTTCAGAACGCCCGCATGATATTATGGAATGAGCTTGATAACGATTGCAGAGTACTAATAGGTAGCTTCTCGTGATTGAATGGCTCTTCACTTTCCTCACAGATGTTGATCATGTTGCAAATTATATTTACAATTGCATATTGAATGAAACAGCAGGCTTACTGTGGGTTTACGAATTAAATCCTTCAGAAATGAGTGAAGCATTGACTTCAGCTCCCTGAATAAAACAGCAGTTTGTGCGGCTGCAGTCAGCTTCAACCAACCATCTACAGTGACCACTCCCAGCTGGAAGGAAAAGAGTATTAATATATGCTAGCAAAGATAAAGAAGAGGATGGCCACAAAACAAAAAAGGAAAGAAAGAGAGAAGCTGTTGCAGAGATCAGAAATAAATGACTTGTATCATAGAGCTAATCCCATTTTTTTAAAATAAATTATTTTCAGAAAAAAAGATCCAGCAATTGGATTTGAAACTTGACAAATTATTAGGTGCATCTCCCAAGACCAAGCACAGACATGATATGCATTAATACCAACACGAGTCCCACAAGCTCTGCTGAGACATGATTTGCAACAAGACAAGTACTGGAAACTCGAGATGCTAAAACTAATTTCATTTGTCCAGATAGAAAATTCTCTTCGAAGAAGAAATTGTATCAGAAAATAGAGAGTTAGCGCTAATGAAAAACAAAAGTAACAAATGCAACGACCTACACAGTAACACCATAGCAAAATTAATGTTAGGTTATGAGGTATTCATTTGTTTACCTGATGCTGAATGTTGATAGGGCCACCGAAAAGAAGAAGGGAATATGGAGAAATGATTGTGGTATCTCGAAGAAACACTCTATTTGTTTCAACCTGAAGAAACGAAAAATGGACTTATTATTGAGAAGTATAATAGGAAGCTATCACCCTAATGTTAGGTTACGAGGTATTCATTTGTTTACTTTGGTTCAATAACCCAATTATTAGAGCCATAATCCCTTCAATACAAGAGATGATGACTAGTAAGCAAACCTTTTCAAGGAAGGCAAGGAATGGATATTGAAAAGCCTTTAGGTTGTAGTTGATCGATGAAGGATGTATGTGGACTTCTCGATTTCTATCATACCAAGATGGAATTGCCTTCGTTGTTGATTTAAGGGGTTGTTTAAGGTTGCCAGAATAAATACCATCAGCTGTTGCTGCCACATTTGGATACAAACCTGCACAGATTATTGCCTAAAACAATCCACAGTCAGAGAGTCTGTCGTGGTGATTCTAAATGGATACATCAATCATATAATTTGCCAAGGACGATACCAGTGAATATAGAGGTATATAGGAAAACCATAATATAAGACAAGTAGAGATCACAAGTAAACAGAGGGTTGAATATGTTGCAAATTGCTATAGTCAAATTTCTCTCCACAAATGAACTTATGAATAATATTTTCTTTTAGTTCAATACCATACAGAAAGGCAGATTTGGTAAAGAAACTGAACAAGATAAGAAAAAAGAAGAGGGCATAAGTCGTATACTTGAGATAAGTACACTGCAGATCAAAGCATTACTCTTAAAATATACATATTAACAAACACATAGTTTGTTTTGATTATTCCAATGGCTGTAAGCGGGAAGCAAGAAAGGATGATACCTTCACAACAGCGAAATGCTGTGAATATTTGTTGAATGGTTGCGATGTATCAGAAAGCCAACTGGCAAGACTCTGCCTCCTGCTTTCACGGACCTGACACAAATATCGAACTTTGTATATAACATACAGTAGCAGGATATTCTGATAGAGCTAATATTCAAAAATCAGGGAAAAAAACACATAATTCTTAGGAAAACCAAGGGAGCCAGAGGAAGATCCATCTTTGTAGACTTCATTTTTTCCCTTTTTGAATGCAACTTGTAAATACTCACATATGCAACATATTCCAAATGAATTTAAAGGCATCCTTTACATGATTCCTTGTGACATGATCAAGCATTTCATAATAAACAAAGAATATGAAGATTGTTTTAAATTGAAGTTAAGAACACACTAGATTTTTTGCAGCGCAGATATCATTCTAACAAGTTCTGCAAAGGATGTTCATGTTTGAAAATAGTACTTCAATTGAAGTTAAGAACACACTAGATTTTTTGCAGCGCGTATATCATTCTAACAAGTTCTGCAAAGGATGTTCATGTTTGAAAATAGTACTTCAATTAATACATATATATATACAATAGTCAACTTATCAAATTTCTAAACTGATTTTTTTTGTCCTTTTCCACGGAAGGTTAAATAACATTTTAGAATCACTGTTTTGGATATGAATTTCTAGAAGTATTTCAAATGCAAATGCAAATGCAAATGCAGCTATGCTTTAGTTTCACAAAGGGGGTAGCATCCTAGTACAAATTATCATATCAACCACATATTGGATGAAGTAACTGTGAAACCTGCAGAATCTGTAGAGTTAGTTTCTTTATAGTTGCTAAAAAAAAGGGCAAAAGGCATTGAATATATCTGACAATTAGCCAGTGCACACTAAGACTACAAAGAAAATGCAGCATTGTTTAATAGATATGATAACATAAGATCATCAGCATGCCCAATTTCAAAACAACTAATACAGTGGCTTAAAAGTTGCAAAGTAATTGAACTTCTACATTTGCGTTACAATTCCAAAAGAGTACTCTACCTGATAACGATTTGGAAGACTGATGAGCCCAATATCTGCTAACAGCGTGCCAAACTGTACACGCATGTCTCTGACATAATCACATAAATATAGTAAGCAGTGTACCATCTTGTTTGAAACATTTGACAGACTTCAACATGAAAGTAAAAATTGCAAAATATAATCAGATTTAACCATCTGCTCAAAACTGAATAATCATCCTCCTGGAAATTGGTAGAAAGAATACATTCTTGTGAAATGTAAACAATCAGAGGAGTATTATATGTTTCCATGCGACTCATAAGGTTTCATTATTCAAAAAACCAAATCAAGTACATTAGACAATATATAAGAGAAATTTTCAACCGATGCATGCTACATACTATCACACCCTTCTTGAACTAGGAATTATTTGGGAAACAATTACAAACAAACCTTATCATATGCATAACTGAGCTGCTAAGGAAATACGAGGAACAAAACTTTTGTGCAGCTCTAGCTCCATTCTATAAGAGAGGAAACAAATGTTGTCAGTCAGTATTCTTCAAGCAGTTATGGTTACATATGTTTATACTGTCTTCCAGCTACGCATCTGCCTTTAGCTAATGTCATTCATGATGCAGTGAGAAGCGCATCTATGTCGGCAAAAAATTTAAAGTCAAAAAAGGTGAAGACGAAAAGAACAAATGGCCTGAAAATGCTAAAGTGTATACCTGCTGCAGAATCCTTTCCCATTTCTCATAAGCAACCATCATTACAATATGATCTGATTGCCTATCATGAGTATTGGGATCACTTGATGTTTCTTTTTTATCGGACAAGAGTGCCAATTTTGACCTTTCAACAACTTCCCTCTGCATTTCAGAGAAAGAAGCTGTTATCGCACAAGTTATTTGCATCAAATCTACGTGAAAAGGTTAGGGGGAAACAGGAAGGAATAAAACCTCATCTTTTGGATACACAAATGGTGACTTATGGCTCAAAAAAGCAGAGATAGAAAGGATAGGGGACAGACAGCCAAATATTGCACTATATACCATCATCTGCAATACAAATGAGAGAACATCGTAAGGACATACCTTTAGCATTAATTTCATAATGTATACTTCCATTGCTAATGCGTGCCCAGATTAATGACAACAAGAAACATATGTATGCGAAATGGTTTCTTTCAATCAGAAAATTTCCAGGAACTATCATATAAAATTGTCGAATTATCGTTTTTTTTCGTTTTTTTTTTGTTGAGGAGCAACAGATAACCACAGATTGTGTGTTGGAGACAAGCCCATTCAGCATATAGGCAAGAATTTCACCTACTAGAACTGATTAAGAAGAACATGCGTGAGATCAGACTAAGAGAGATTTATCAAAGTAAAATTCTTCCCATTTTAGGAAGGAAAGACAAAATATGAAGCTTCACATTCCTTTCAATGAGAAACCAAGGCAGGATGGGGAATCTAAAGCGTGAAAAATGGATTCCATCTGAGAACTATTTGGCGAAAAAAATTGAGGTATCAGTTGCCACAAATCATAATTTCTTTTAGTTATCATACACACTATTCAAATTAGAATCCAAATCAAAAAATCATGATGGTCATCCGAACATGATGTATGCAAAAAATATATCAATTATACCTTCCCGACAAGCAAATCAACAGGAAGTTTTGCAAGATGATAACCAAGAGGTGTCAATTCTTCATTCCCATCAACAGCACCAACCTGGACATTGCACAGAAAAATAACATTTATAATAAAATTGGAATGAAGAATTGAATCCGTTTCTTCAGATTCAGAGGTCTGACTTTATCCAGCCAGTGTACCCCTGTTTTCTACTTTTGTTTCTCGTCAAGAGGCTGGACTGTGCGACTGTAAGAAAAGTCCTCCATAAATTATTACAAGAAATTCAAAACTTGCTCCCTTGTTATTGTATCAAATAATCCAAACAAAATAATATGAGTAAGGCAGGATCAGGCCATTGATAAAAAGTTCTGATTTACTTTTAAAAGTAGGGAAGGTAAATAATAACCAATCTCAAGGCAACTTATAGATATACTTCAATATGAGTTTGCCTTATTAATACCTCATGCAGTAAAGAAATCGCTGAGCTTATAGCTACATCCTTTGGAGGTTCTAATGCCTGAAATCAAAGCCATAGTTTAGATAATAGCAAAAATTTCATATTCACTGGCAATTGGCCTTCATAATAAATCTAAGGACGGTCAAATCAGCAGCAGCTAACAAGTCAAGCATACAAGTAGAGCCAAGATTCAATGAGAACGACCATTTCCAAAGTTATGACCAATTACCTTGGAAAGAAAATCCTTAATGTCCCCCAATGAGAGCAATTTAATCTGTAAACACAATTCTACAAGCGGCACTCTTAGCATCTCAGGGACCTAGACACCAGAGGAACAAGAAATAATAGTTTTTAAAAAAGTGCACAAATCATAACTTATGAAGGGATGCTGTTAAGCTTCTACATCAACATTTTAGCTACTCCAGTTTGAGAAAGAAAACCTGAAATGGACGCATAAGTCTTTCAAATCGATGTTGTGTGTACAGGCAAAAGCAGATGCCAGGTTTCACACGGCCAGCTCTTCCACGCCGCTGCTTTGCATTTGCTTGGGATATCCAATCTTCAACCATGCTTGAAAGTTTCTAATCATCATCAAATTTTAAAGTTACAAAATAGTCCCAAGAAAAGGAGACTCAAATCTCCAAATATAATTTACCAGCTTACATTCAGAAATAAAGTCTATTCAATTAAAAGTGGCCACAAAGTGTTTCGGGAAAAAATGGACATGGTGAGTCATTGCAGAATCATGTGTAGATTCCCTTGAAGACTAAGAAATGTACAAGTTAACAGCTATTGCAGCCTATTAGTGAAGGTATATGAAACTTCGAAAAATGATTTTTATGATTCTCTGAAATAGAGTGAAACATCGAACCAAGTACTGGAGAAGCAAATAAATGCAGAATTGTTTTTACTTCAGTTACTGAGACAGATGCTAACCTTCTTTGGATCATAGCGGCTCTCCTTGTGCTTTCCAGAGTCGATTACAAAAACAACATCATCTATTGTTAAACTTGTTTCTGCAATATTACTTGCTACAATAACCTGTATCAAATCAGCTGACCATTATTTACTAGCACAGTCAAGTAACAAACAAAAAAAAACACAACACTTTATAATCAATAAAGGATTCCAAGTGAAACACACCCAATCCCATGCCCTAGGCTTTAATGTATACTAACAGTCATTAAAGCCAGTAGTAGTAGTAGTAAAAAAATGACAAATAAACGATGAAACAGAATGTCAAAGAGCCTTACCTTGCGAATATTATCAGGTGGCCGCAAAAAGACCTTCTTTTGATCAGCTGCAGCAATAGATGAATGCAGTGGAAGAAGCCAGTCGGCAGACTCTCCACTAAATCGACGACATGCAGCCAGCCTATCAAGTAAAGTGTATATTTCTGAAATGCCCTACAGTTCATTTGAAAAAATAATATGTCATCCCGGCCGTCTTAAGACAACATAACAGTTTCTTTTTTTCAGCGATGATATTTAAAAAAGAAAAAGAGAGATCTTACTGGCAAGAAAACAAGAATTGAACCCTCGCCGCAAGTTTCATCAATGTGGCATACCAAATCTTCAATAACATCGTAATCAATTATGTCTTCATTCAACTTTTTCTGTGAAAAATATTGAGAAATTTTCTTGAGAATAAGAATTCAAATAAAACTGAGATTATGGAAACAAATTCGTTGAAAGTCTACCAGATTCGTCCGTGTCTGCTCACTGTATAATTGGTATGCACTTGGAACATAATTTGGATTGTAACACTCATCTGCCAGAAGGGATTCATCACCCCACGAAGATAAAACAAGATTCTTCAACCCTCTACGGTTATCGACAGGACCTCCCCTTGTCTTGAAAAGTGAATTATGATTTAGAAGTTGGTTAACCATATTTGAAGAAATGAACAAGTAAATTTAAGAGATATAATGGGGAATGGAAAAAAAAAACTTATAACTTAAAACAGATAATAAATAGTCACAATAAGCTCAAGCTATAATTACAATGTACATTTAAATTGTGATCAAGCCTTTAGAGGAAAACAAAGAAAGGTTATGTTTCAATCATTAGCAAAAGCAGCAGATGTCACTTCAAGAACTTCAATGAGACCAACTAAGGATTTAATAAGAATAAGAATAAAGTGTTTGGCATACACAGAATTCAATCAATAAACATGCAACAAAATAAACATACAACAGCAGACATTACAGTGGTTTGGTTAAACCACCTACTCCGCGAAGGGGAAATATGTCCATAGTTTGGCCACCTTCTCATATTAGTATGCAAAACATTGCAATCAAAAAGAATTTAAATTTGAATTAAATAATTAAAAATGTAGTATAAGACAGCTTCTGCAAACTAAAAATCTATTTTTATTCATTGAAAAATGGCAGATACCTTGAAGGTTAAGCCAGATTTAATTTGCAATTTTACACCAAAAAATCACATTTCCTCAATTTAACAAAGTCCAATAGCAAATCCAACAAAACAGTGAGATATTTTAAGCAGTTCAATTATACACTTCAATTTACAAGATGCAAGCATAGTAGAGATGACAATTGAGCAATTCAGGTCAGTTTGTCATCAAACCCTGCATTGAGCGGTATATAATCGACTCCCCAAACCCTGCTTTGAGCGGGATATGCTCGGATTGTTGTTGCTGTTTAAAACAGAAATAAGGCTTGTTTCAGCTTGTCTATCTGGCTAATTAAATATAAAGGTTAATTGGATCTTTGGATGGATCAGGTCAATTTTTTACAACTGAAGTTTATATATATTTTAGGTTTTTTTTTTGTGAAGATCAGATCAGTTTTCTAGTGAAAGGTTGAGTCATGTTTTACAGGAGAAAAATGAAAGAAGCAAGGACAAAAAAGCAGAAAAGAAGTTGTAACATTTAATTAGAAATGGTGGAACAAAACTAGTGGAAACCCAAACCCATAGAAATAGTGCTAATATACCTCAGTCCCAAAGCTTAAATAATTTGGAGAATCTGATGCAAGGCGGTAGTTGATTCTGTCGTATATATCTTCGAGAAAGTAAGCTGAAACTGGATGTGTGCGACCTTCTGCAGTGATTACAGGACACACACCAAAGTATCTAGAGAACAAACCAGCATCAACTGTTGCAGACCTGAGCATAATAAAAAAAAGCATGACATCTCAAACTGAAAAGCATACCAAAAAAAAGCTCATTCACATCATTGATTATGCTCCCTCACATAAGAATGATTTTCAATCCTGGTATTCCATCAGCAGCTTGCTTTTGAAGCAAGTTCTTCAAAACAATAAGAAGAAAATCCCCCTGCCAAGTATGAAAGTGACTTCCAGTTATTTTTCCACAAGTAATGTCTCTGGTTTTCAAAGCCAAGGTGGGAGAGCTCAAAAATGGAAATATCTAATCTGATTATTACAGCAAAGCTCTTAAGAGTAAATACATGTAGATAAATATAAGAAAAGTGATCGTGGAAGCTAACAATACAAAAGGTGAAAAGGCCATAAAGACTAAAAAGAGGATACATATCAAGATATAGAAAGTTGGTTCATTAGATACTATAATGCAGCTAACTTCAATAAATACTACAGTATGAATCAGCAGCTACTGTGTTAGCAACTTAGCATCATGAACAGGAAGCTTCCCATATGGAAAACTTCTTTCTCATCTCTACATAAGGACCTAATCTGTTGTAGGTAACAAATTTTGGGAGTAAGAAGCTCACCAATAGTGATCTTTCATGTACTTCATCAACTACAACATGAGTAACACCAGTCAAGTTCTTATCCCCCTATTGCATCACAATAACAACAGCATCAGTATCTGAATTCAAATTAAAAGAAAGAAAAACAGACATGTATGAGATGAACATGAATAATATTAGTTTCTGAAATAACAGAAAGAAAACAGACTATATGCGATAAACATACATTTTAATGAATGACTTGAGCAGCAAATTTTGTGAGAAAATACCTTTCATTATACAGTCTAAGAACATATATGGTCAAGTTGGATGAAAGCACATTGAAAAGCTACTTCAGATATCTTTTTTTTCTTTATTTCCAACTTCCATTCCAGTTTGTAAAGACTTCCAACAGATAATATGCTGACAAACTTGAAAGGATATAGTGAGAGTAAAATTGATATTTATGTGGGGCCCCTCTCATTGATTAAAATTTAATTAAATTTTGAGAATAATCTGTCCATTCATTTCCATCAATTGGGTGAGATGTGTTCACATGTTAAGGGGTGTTTACATATGATCCATACTCCCTCCGATCTAAAATACAAGGCGTTTTCACATTTGACACAGTTTTTAAGAAAAGTATTAATTGCCAAAAGTATAATTTTTCTTTTTACTAAAATTTTCATCAATTATATAACTTATTAATTGTAACCACCCTTTACAGCCACTCTGATGCAGAACCATGCAGCCCTTGCACATTACTATAGCAAGAAAGAAGTAAAATAAATGATGAACCAAAGCCAAAACAAAGATAGCCAATATATAATTGATGAAACGACCCTATCTCATTTTACAATTTAGGCAGAGAAGATGAATCGGAGCCAAAATAAAGATAAACAAGAAAGCAGAGCAAGCAGAAAGTAACGTTTAATCCCAGTTCTATATCGATGTCCAGCTTTAGAAGTATAACAAATACAGATATATCATACGTGAGCAAAGAAGCATACCGCAATTCTTCTCAAAAGAATACCGGTCGTGCAGAAAAGCAGTTTAGTTTTGTCATTCCTGGGGTGAAAACAAAAGAAAAGGCATCACCACCGCTGCACTAGATAAAAAGACCTAGGGTGTGTTTGGATTCCAAATGCATTAGGTTTATAATGCAAAATGATAAGGTGGTGTTTGGTTAACACAATTTTTTTAGATGTTCAAATTATGGTGTTTTTGAATTCCACGATATATTAATTATAATGCAATTATTTTATCTCGATTTATGTGATTAGTTGGTTAAATTTCGGTTTTACCTCAATTTTTACGAGATTTTTATTTTTACAACCAAACGCTCACATAAAACGAGGTAAAATAATTGCATTATAATTAAAATGCAATGGAATCCAAACACACCCCTAGAAAACCAACTAAGGTGGATGGAACAAACTTTGCAATACAGGGAAAGGAAAACACACAACGAAGTGCATAGACAGAAAACAAAACTTAGTGATGATTGACCAAGAAAAGGACAACTACATCCAAAATATTCTCATTCTTCTTCAGGGTTTCTAACAGATCACAAGTTCCATGCTCAAATTATTAGAAGATTATGTTGAGTGGGAATCAATTTGGATCCACCTGAGTTGGACTTCGCGACATCTGCAGGTTGCATCATCCAACAAGAAATCTTATTTATTTGGTTGTTCCTTTGGTGGTTATCTTTGTGTAGATTCATTCAGAAATCTTGTGTCGACAAGAGATCCTTGGGGGATAGTTCAGTTCAAAAGTACAACACTCCACTAAACTTCAAGGCTTTTGTGTGCACAGTAGTCTTGAATACAAAAATCATTGATGATGTGTTGCATTTAAAAATGTTTTAAGCTTTATAATAAGTTTTCTTGTTTTGGGTTGAGAACATCATAGCCATTTGTTTGAGTGTTGTCAGATAGCACTTTTTAAACAGCAACACTACTTCAGCTTATAAAAAATCAGAAGCTGTTTTCAAATTTCAACAGTTAGTCCAATAAACGACAATCAACTAGCAAGTCAGCAATGAAAAGCTGTGGCCACAAAAACTGCTATATCATTGTAGATTTGTAAGTGAAAAAACTGATACTAATTGTATGTAGATCTAAAACTGATAATAAAATCAAGTCATGTCGACTAAACTACTAGAAGGTCTGGAAGACTATGGATAAGAGAATCATTATGAGGTTCGCATAAAAAGTAATGCACATAAACAAGTAGCGAACCTTGCACTGTCGAGACGAACTTGATAACCAACCAATGACCCGTCTAAGCCTGGAGAAGGCTCACATCTCTCATCTGCAACCCGTTCAGCAACAGAAATAGCCTGGACATGAAACTTATATCTTAGATTCTCAAAGTGCAATCTATCTATCAAGTAGTGGGCAAAACAGTACATGGACTATAGTTATGAATTGAAATATAAACTTCAATAAAAAAACACGATTTCTTTCACTTTGTTTATAAATGATCATGCTTACACGGGTCCTAAATAGAATTCATCTGGAGAAGTAAAAATAGGAATGAAATGAAAATGGAAGAAAAACTCAATCACAGACCAAATAAGTAATAACCAGCTGAAGCCAATTTAATCGCTCAATCAAAGTGCTTATCACATTTACAATGCACCATTCTTATCATCGAGGAGCTACATAAGTTCAGTAGATAGAAGGCAGAGTTCCCTACACCCCTGTAAGAGCATATTGGAATGAAGTGCTCCAGAGTTCTAGCCATTTACAGGAGTCAGGAAAGCTTTTTTGTTTGGTAAGGAAAGGAATTGAGGGGATCAGGAAGACCCTGATCTCCGCCCAATGGCATCCAAACAGACGCAAGACAAGAGCTCCAGATGGGACTGGATGGACTCCAGTCCCATCAGCGACCGAGTTTGCTTCTCTAAAGACGGGAGAACCGCAACTCAACACGTGGGAGCCAGGAAAGGTTATTTTCAAAGTATGGGATAGGTCTGGCTATTTGAACTAACACATGCACACTAAAATTTTAACAAAAATGTTGCTGAATGACAGCATCTGAATCCTTCATGATTCAACAGATATGGGAAACGCAGAACTTTCCAAAGCTATTCTCCTGGAATAACTCCGGACCAGTTTAAGTTAGGACCAGCCTAGGACAGATGCATGTGATGATAGAGTGATATAACGTGCACTTTAGCTACAGAAGTTAAAGATATAACCCTACTATACACATTATTACAATGAGTATCCACAAAATTTATTTCTCACATAGGTCAAACATAAGAGGCTAAAGAGGAGTTTAACTCACAGCTATTCTCCTAGGTTGGGTACAAATGATGTTACAATGTCCACCATGTCCAGTCTCAATCATTTCATCCAATATATATTGGGGAACCTACAAAACAAACATTTTGAATGCATACCACATTGCAATTCCAAAAAAAATGGAGTGCTCTCATATGTTAAGTATCTATTCATGTAAATTCTCATCTTTTGCTTTATCAATGACAAAATGCAGTTGATCTTATACGTCATTGGTAAAGCAAAAGATGAGAACTTACATGAATATATGTTTGTGTGAACATCATTGAAATTAATACCTGAGTCGTCTTCCCTGAACCTGTTTCCCCACAAACAACAAGCACGTTATTCTCTTTCAGTAGTTGCAAAATTGCATCCTTTGACTTAGCAATAGGAAGTGAGGCTCTGCTTTTCAACATATCCTAGAAATGAAAATGCACAGTAAGATTGCTTTTCACCTAAAGCATAGAATGATAATTGTTTTCTACTTTATTCGAGACGGTAAATAATCACTGTCCAACAATGTAAGAAAAAATACATTTTGTACAACTATTATGATGGTTGCCAAAAAGATAATCACTCATCTATTCTCCTTCCACATTGCGCAAAGTCTACTGATACTCAACCTTCAAAAAGGCCTTATGAAAAAGCATTTCCTCAATGCTTTCTCCTTAAGATTTCGCATGCTAAAACTACTAATAAACAGTAAGGGTACAACTGCATTAAGCAATTCTTGAGGTCCAGATTATGGGCTCATTCTAAACTATATGACAAAGAGCACTTTATCGAACTCACTTCTAGTACAGATCCTCAAATATATGCTTCATCACAGAAAAATTATGAAGAATAGCTCAATAGTTATTATTAAGACAAACACAATGGAAAATTCAAAACCACCATAATACCAAGCAAACCAACCATATAGCGAGGCATCTTCTGTTTTTTCTCTAGCTCCTGTCTCAGTATAAAACTCGCCTTTTCTCTAGGATAATTGTGCCCTGCAAAATAAGAGCATAGATAGGATAATAAATGATCAAACATGAAATAACCAAAGATTTTCATGGAATTTATTTGGACAAAAGAATGCTATAATGTCCTTTCACCAGATGCTTATATTATGATGCACTTAAAAAAAATCACTGAAATTAACAGCAAAAAAAAAAGAGCTAGGATATGTAAAATTTAAGAACAACCTGAAAACTTTTTTCGATCCCCAGAAAAAGGGAAATGATGGAACACAATTACATAACTGATTGCAGTTCTTGTTTGTTTCCATCAAGTATTAAAGTCAAAATAAATATCACCCTCTCTCACTTAATCTAGCATCATGAAGTTGTTAGGACTTTTACGAGTATTCAGAACACCTAGGGAATCCAAATAGAGAAATGGGTGATTTTTTTACTTTAACGTGACAAAAAAAGATATAATGATGCAGCATATTGCCTAAATTTAACAGAGGAAGGAAAATGAAAAATCTCAAAATTAAGTAAATGGGAAGTATCAATCATAAGAACAACCTAGGGAACCAAATGAAGAAACAGATAAGTTGGAAAGGAGTAGAACTGAGTCCATTAAATAACGGTTCAGTTAGTATGTTACTCTGTTGATTTGCAGCCAAATCTGAGGGCTGAGCTATCTGATGCTCTTCATTAACCTTGGCACTAGTGTCATCTAAAGACCCCAATTCTGAAGATGTCAATTCCGGAGAGCCATAATTCAACAATGACTGAACAAAATCATCCCTGCGATCATCCATGGTTCCTTTGACATCATCAAATGATTCACCTGTACAATAAAATTCCAATAATAACCACTCACTCCCAACAGCTCGTCAACCCTTCAAACTGTATTGAATAATATCCCAGTCTTTTTTTCACTTGCAAATTCTAATGACAGAGAAAATAGATCTGCAATTTCTTTTTGAAGAATGTAAGAAAAGAACCAGAAAGTAACCACCTTCTTCCCATTCAGCAACAAGAATAGCATACGGCTCAGTGACCAGGAGCTCAAAAGGTAGATCGGGAAACAACCTATAAAGGGCAAACATTGCAACCCTATTCTGCGCTTCCTGATATCAAGATGACAAAGCAGTGAGCTTCACTAGGCTATTTAAAAATTGCCAAGACTGGGCTAGGAAGACTCATATCTAATCAAAATAATGAGTATCCCTTGTTAAAGTTTATTCTAATGATATGTCATAAAAATTGCCAAACATGGTGTAGAATTGGAAAGTAAATTAGCAAAAGATTATTTGCCTAACATCAACCATGTTCAACCTTCGTCTTTTTTTCCCAATAAGTCACTCCAAACAGATTGCAAAATATGTGAGCAGTCAGGCACATCCAATGGAAAGTGATGCTTCAGTCCCTAGTTCAAGTGACTAAACTCGCAAAATAGTATCACGGTTGAAATAGAAAATAATGCATAAGAAGTTAAGAACAAACTTCAGTCCTTTGGGCTTTGCCTCTTAATCAGAAGCCATTTCTGCTTTTTTTCATCAAAGGATAACTGATCTTTAGAATCCTAATTTTTCCATTGTATGGTGCATATAAATAAACAAACAACAGAAAGCAAATTAATACAACCTAAATGCCTTGTTATTAAGCTCATGGGTCTGATTCTTATATGGTAAATTGGTAATCAAACTTTCCTTCTTCTGTCTCAATTCTGGATTAGGATATTGCTAGAAAGACTGAAATTGTCATAAGGTCTTGACAATGGACGAGTATAAGATAGAATATCTAGAGTAGACAAAAGGATATCTATATCTCCATCCCTTAATATTACAATGTCCAGTAATAGAATTCATTAAATACTCATTTAAATATTTATGCATGAAAAGGCAAGTACCTCGACAGACTCAAAACTTTTTCCAGGACCAGGGAGCTGCAAGGAAATCAAGCCCCCAGCTTTTCGGCTCTTGCCCCTCCCTGTAGACTTGCACAACACACTGACAGTATAATTAAAACCATTTCCTCTTGTGCCTCCTTTATTATATTTTGGAGCATCCCAACTGGATTTTAGACAAAGTTGATGAAGCAGAGCCTTGGGAGTTCTTTGTGGGTCCCCCTGTGAATTCAGAAATAACCACTACAATAATACAAACAGGAAATATATATATACTATTTTTTAACAAAAAAAAAAAGAAACATTGTGATATTAACCATGTTTAACCAAAATAGGATGCCTACCCACCCACAAATGTGCATGTGCGGGCACATTAAATACAACATGCATACATGATTCCATTTGCACTTACATATAAATAACACAGGAACTTTAATAGTCCCCAAACCAAATCAAAATGCACTGAATAAACACATGGAGGACACAAATGAAGACCTAGGAACAAAATAAAGAACAATTCTTGACATCATGATTGCATAATTGTATTTTATGTGTAAGCTAGCATCTTAAAAGAAACATGTCATGTACAATTTCACATCATCAGGAAAAGAAAAAATGATGATGTTGTTATTGATGATGATGATGAAGGCTGTACAAGAAGACTAAACACGAGGTGATGACTTTGAAACATTAAAGAGGAGTAATAAGTTGCTTAGTTTGTTAATCTGAACTTTGAACAGGACAAAGAACAGATATCTGGTCAATATGGAGGCAAAGGTGGTAAAGGACAACAAGACAACAAAACTAAGTTAAAGACTTCAGGAGGTACTTTCATCAGAAAGATTGGCAAGACATATCTGCTGCCTAATTACCGATATATGGAAGTGTAAGGTCTAGGACCCTAGGTGACTTGAAGTTGAAGCTCAATAAGAAGTGTAGATTGTGTATGATACCTTCTTCCAGATACCCTCCAAAGTCTCCATAGCCTTGCGACTGACTACACCTTTTGATTTCTCCTTTTTTTGCATTTTCAAGACTTCAGGAGGCAAGGCTTCGTTAGATGGGTCATCCTCCAAGAAGAAATTCCCAAGCTCCACATCTTCTGATGGTTCTTCTGAAGCAATCTTGTCCATTACAGGAACAACCAAGGAGTCATTTGACGTCACTGAACTACTTTGCTGTGGATTAACATCTACACCAATCTTAGACTCAGATGTTGAACTTTCCTCATCATGGCATGATGTTGCTTCTACATGGAGGTGCTCAATTGCAGCACTAGCTATCCCTTCAGAGGTTATACCTGGCACTGAATGGTTTCCAGGCTTATGCAATAGCATTTGATCTGAAATTCCTGATTTCCCAAAGCAACAAGTTAGAAATGATAGTATTTTCACGAAGACAAGAAAACAGAACAATTGCTACCTAAAGCAGACATCTCTTGTCTGAGTTTGCGGATTATACTACTAGCATTTTCTTGGCGTTTCTTGTCTCCCATTGCTTTCGCAGCTACAGCTTCATTATGTGCAGCTTGGTACTCCGTGACAATGGTATCATAAGATCTTGGTTCACTGGCCTTTAAAGGGTAAGAGAAGGAGTATTAATAGCAATATAAAAATCATTTCATTGTTTTGCAATGACCAGGATACAACTCAAAAAGTCTCAAATCAAACGGGAACCAAAGTAGGAGTGAAAATATACTTGCAGCACACAAGACGAGACTAAGGAATGCCTTGCCATGCTTGTATTGTGCATAAAATTTATGCCTTTGTTTTGATATCAAACTAAAAAAGGGCTGTAGTGGAAGTATTGTTGTATCTTACAACTCCGTATTTTACTTTATGGGCCATCTTTAAGGCCTTTTTAACTACTCTAAAGGTATAATAGTTTAACAAACACATTAGAGCCCAATCCTATGATCTTGCAATAATATTAGCATGAAAAATACAATTACCTTCATAGACGAATCCTCGCCAAATAAATTATCTTCCCATGTTTCAGATTCACTCTGCCAAAAAAGTAAAAAAGCAGGTAACTAAACTTTAGTTTCTTTGGCTAGTTCTAATAAACATCACAAAGAAGCAGCAATAACCAAGCAGTAGCAACTAATGAGACACCCAAAATGAATATGTATTTTCCATTCAAACTCTTTGTACTTTTCACGCATAACAGTTCACAACTAATTAAACAAACCCAGCAAGAGTTATAATGCTCGCTTGTGGAGACTTTATGACACAGCATTATAACTAGGCTGAAATGATGAGTGTCATTTGGATCTTAAGCAATGTTGTCTTTGGATGATTTGGTAAATGTAAAAGCCTGTTTTACCATTTCAGTATTAAAAAATGCTATGACGTCCATTTTTCATCAAAAATAGAACTAAATCAAGTTTTGAAATGCGCATGAGCATCAAAATTCCAATATTAAAAAAATGGACCTAATGTGCGTCTGAGCAAATTTTTAATACTCAAATCCTAAAAAATTGTTGGTACCAGGTTGTTGAAAAGAGTATTAAAATGGCATTTTGACAATTATAGCCATGAAAGGAAACTTTGTAATGAGTGATAACTTATAATGCAGCAATCTACAAACAAGTTCAAAACAAATTAAACAAGCCCAACTACAAAGCTGTAAATGCTCATTCAATGACTTAAGTCAAATAGTTAATACTTAATACACCTTTTACATCAATCCAGACAAAAAAATTTGTCTTACCTCTTCCTCTTTCTCCATATATTGGCGAATCCAATCTGCTTGGGATGGTTCATGTGAGTCTAAGGACTCATCTTCCCAACTTTTTTTCACTTGAACCGGGATTTCACACACTTCACCATCAACCTTTCTTGATGTATCTGGTGCAGGTGTCCAATCATCTCGTGCAGTAGACAAGACACCAACAGACCCTTTTAAGCACATAAAACAACCAGTTGTCAAATGTTGAAGAACAGCTCAGTAACAAGACTAAAATGTTACATGTTGCTGAAATTGCACCTTCATTTATATGCAAGGAAGATCCGGTGGAGAACTTGGAAGGCAGTTCACTATGTGATAAATTCAAGCACAACCAATCAAGCGCAACTTCAAAAGATGCACCGTCCTACTCAACATCATGGCAAAGGCAAAAACACATGACATGACAAAAGGAAACCAAAAATGGAGAGACATAACAGAAACAATATCATAAATAGAAAACTAGAGGCACTAGAATAGATATACTCCAAACAAATCCATGACCACTGACCAGAGTCTTGAAAATTATTATTCTTTTTCAACGACTGTAAAATCATTATTGTCCAAATGGAAATACCCACCACTGCAAGGAACTTTGATATCAATAAACTTGACAATGAAATTGTTGTCAATATCTATATCTAGAGAGTCCAGTAACAAAAGGAAATACACAATACTGCAGCACTGCTAATGCATGGGGCCGTTGTTTTCCAACATGACAACTTGCAACCTTAATGAAGATGATATGTACATTGATTTAGCACTGTGCTACTCTTGAGGATGTGAAGCTCACAACAATGGCAATAAGGCAAAAAGGGAGACTAATGTGTCAGAACGACACTCGCTCTTCATGAACCTTGTGCATGAGAGTCATTTTGATCGAGAATGAGCGACTTCTGCATCTTCATGACAATCATTTGCCAACTTCACTTTTGAGCTCCTTGATTTTATTAAGATGAGTTCAGAAGTTACAGCCTAATCATTCCTTAAATTCCCCTAACCACTAGAGAGTGCTGAATCTCTGATTGAGATGAAGTATGTCATTCTCAGTGCATTTGTTGATTGCTCCCTGTTTTTCTTCTTTTGACAAATTCAAATCAAGTTTTACCATCAACTGATTGAAAGTGCTCAATAGTTGATTACTGGAAGGCATTATTTTTATCAATAAAATAAACAAATTCTTTACTAGTCAAAATCATGTGTACATATGATATAAGGTTAAGCCTCAATAACGGTCAGTGCACTTCCTTATCAACCCCCTACAGGGCCTACAGTAGCAATTTGACCATATATACAGATTGCAGATTGCAGATACACTCGTTATTTCTAAGCAACACAGTAGAAAATCATAGCTTTTCAGGTTTCGTCTAAGTAGATTTCAAGCAGGACAAATCAGCTATTCGCCTTGATTAAGTTCATCTTTATATCAGTTCCGACACTGAATTGAGGATTCGCATTTCACCAAGTTCATCTTTACATTCAATTGCTTGAATTGAAAAATAAATATATTGATTAATATTTGAAACCATGACCTAAGCGGCTAAGCTGAGCAAACTTGGGCGATCAGATTCTAGAGAGAGAACGAAATCCAATTACATACCTTAAGCGCGGAGAGAGCACGTTCAATCTGATCGTCAGAGAAACCTTCACAAGAGAGCTTCTCGTAAACCGCCTTAAGCTTCTTAGCCCTCTGCGCTCTGGACAGAGATAGTGAATCCTCCGTAGCCTGCCGCGCCGCAGCCGGCTGCAGCGTGTCGCCGTCAGTGCCTCCGCCATCGCCGCCGGCGCCGGCGGACTTGTTGAGTAGCAGACGGCGCAGTCTCTGCTCATTCTCCGCGGATATCTGAAGCTTGGGGCCGGCGGAGGAAGACGAAGAAGAAGACAATGAGGGCTGGTGTTTGCTGTTCTTTGGCTTCTGTTGGTGCTTCTTCTTCGGAGCCATTGTACTCAGTCTGTGATCGAGCTCTTTGATCGGTGATTGCAAAACTCGCAGCCGAGCTTAAGAGGGAATACGAGGGGACTGCCCTTCTGCTTTGTCTTGCTCCGTCGGTCAAATTTGCAAGATTGCCCTTTAAAAACCGGGTAGGTATCACTTATGGCCTCGGCTTTCAAAGTCGGTAGACATTTTGATTTTACACACAATGGATACTATCGGTCTATGCGAAGACCATGTCCGTTGTCATCAAAAAGCTCTTGTAAAATAGCGGTAGAACTTTAATCACTTATAAATCGCTCTCGTATTTTTATACGGAAGGTTCTTGGGTTGAGATTTACAATTTTTACATCAATTTCGTATAATATATTATAAACTCCAAGTCCATTACATTAGTCATGATTAGTATCCACACTCTCGTACAAACCTTTAAAAAATATTATACAAATAATAACAAAATATTCAACTCACATATTAAAAATTTAAACATTAACTCCCGGGGCACGTAAACTCCACAATAGGCAGCCAAATCACACTATCAAGGGATATAAACCCAATCATGTCATTCATTGGTAATAGCCTACGAAAGAGTGCTCTAGGTAAACTTGCTTTCGCTTGGTGGACGACGTGGTATATTCGAAACTAACATGTGTTTAGGCATGTACCAGTCCCTTCTAGGGACACCGTATTGAAACTTATTACTACACAAGAAATGAATTGGAGTAACACTCACTAATAAGATAGTACGTTAGATGATAACATCACCCCTCATTCACGAAGCGTCAGACAACCCATAAAGAGGAACAAAACCCGTCATATCAAGTGGCGCAAACCACCGAAAGGTACATTCAAACTCAGCTTTGACGGATCGACTCTCGCTGATAACCGTAGTACCGCTGGTGCGGTTATCAGGGACTGGAAATCTGGAATGGACACCCAAAACATATAGGCTATAAACAATTAGGTATTAAAAGCGCGCTTCAAGCTGAAGCCCTAGCACTCAAACTTGGGGTACAACTGGCTCTACAACTGCATATTGACAAAATCCATATTGGAGGAGATTCCAACATAATTATTAACCATCTCAACAACAAGTCCAGATGTCCATGGGAAATCGAACTCATCTTCTCTTACGTACAATTTCTTATATCGACTATGAAAGAAATTTCTTTCATTCATGTACCCCGTTTTGGCAATAGAGTGGCAGATAAGGTTGCACACCTTAGCCACTCTGTTGGGGGTATTGATATTTGTAACAATTTCGGTCTTATAGACCCTCATCCGCAAGGATGCTTTCGAGTAGAGTGTGTTCACCCGAATTTTTTCCTAATAATAATAAAAGAAAAAGATTTAAACATATTAAAGTTGAAAAATATTTTTTGAACTTGTTAAAATTGCTAGCTTGGACTAGGAGTGTAGTTTTTCAATAAATACAAATAAGCTAAAATATAAATCTACATTTTTATCACATGAATCACACTAATATGACTCTTGATACTTAATTTTCTTCTCTTTTTTCCTAGGTGAAAGTAGTGGTGACTCACTTCACATTGACGTGTGTTTATTAAGAAATGATGTGAGTTTTAGAAGGGCTTTCATTCTCAAGGTTTATGAGATTTCGAACATTAGAATTTCTAATCAACTTATTTCATTTCCTTAGTTCCTATATGTATTATTACGAATGAAACTCCACAACGAAACCGACAGAAATTATTTTATTACGTAAATACAAGGAACTCTCCATTAGGAGAAGATCCAAATCCCTCCACAACCACATACGATTAATAGTTCTACAAACCCATCATATATGAAAAAAATACCCACATTAAGTTACACGCATATTAAAAAGCGCAACACACCAAAGCCCAAATAAAAACCAATCCAATCCAAAACATAAAGTATTCAAACGAATAAATATATAAACTTGATCACAAATCACATATTCAACGAAGATACATTGAAGAAGAGTACAGTGGACTTAGAAAGGCAAGATCATCTTTCTCTTTTGCCTTTGGTGACTTCTTCTTCCATGCAAAAATGTCAGTCACAAGAGGAACAATGGGTTTCTTCTTCACCAACTTCTTCGAGTTCGCCGAGTATCCCTCACAAACACCGAAACTTAGAACTTGCTCAAGCGTCCGTCGATCCTCCATGTTTTTTCTTGCATCCCTGGTCCCCCCTTCCTCGCCAAATCTAGATTCTTGACCACCATTTTCTCTTCCAAGAATAGGAGATTTTATCGCGTACTTATTGGTGTTCGAAGCCTCGGTTGCCTCTAACCTTGCAACTTTTGACATGTTTTTATGGAGTTCGGCATTTAGAGAAGCCAACGCAACCTATTACAGAAAATAACATAATTATAAGGATATGATACATATTTTATAACTATTATACAAATCTGAAACTTTAAAGCACACATGGAATTTTAGTTTGACCTAATCAATTATTGAACCATTAATTTGACTTTCGCGGAAACTAAATACATGCAAACAAGGGTTTAGGGCACCGGCCACGTCGATATGAACGCCCTAAACCCTTATTTGTCTTCGATTTTCAGTATCTACTTCCACTTCGATTCGGACGTGCACTAGTAATCCAGAATTGCAACCCTTTTGACTTTCTATTGACATAGTTAATGTAATTAAAACAATAATTAATGAAATAGATAGGTAGTTAATCTAGATTGATCACACAATTACCTCGGTTTGGGTCTCCTTTTTCTTAAGCAACTTGAGCTCAAACTTAGTCTCCTGAAGCTCGTTCTCAAGCTTCTTCAACATCTCACTAAACCCAATCAAATCAGAATTATAATCACCCGGATCACCATCATGATAAACCTCCGCGCCATCATCATCCCCATCAGCATCATAATCACCGCTGTCACCGCCACCACCATCGTCACGAACGACGTCAATGTGATGATCACCCTCCGCCTCAATCTCACCACCATCCGGTGGTGGCATCACCAAACCTCCTCTATCGTGGACGGCATCGGCCTTCTGAAGATCGGAGGCGGGGGCGAACTTGCGGGCAAGAAACTGCTCGCCATAGGTGGCTATGGCTTCCTTGACCGACCGGAAAGGGCTAGTGGTGTCGACAGCCATTGCGGGCTCAGTAGTAGCTAATAGCTAGCTAGCTAGGCCGGTAGTGTATATATAATATATGGTGATGTGGTTGGTGTATACGTAACATATGGTAATTGTATTAATTTGGGTAATATTATATGATATATGGTTGGGATATATAAGGTATGGAGATGGGGGATCGGAGGGTGTAACGTTATTTGCAGGTCTTACTAGTGTTGGAATTATATTAATGGTGATCATGACTGAGAAATATATATATGGAGTTGCATTGATGCATTGATTAGGGTAAAGGGATTGGTTGAGCACCGGTTTTTCACACATAGCTTTGCTTTTACTGCAATGAATGTTTGCTGCAGAAGAGCATGACCCCCTACCTACATAATTAATAAATATATACCTTCAATTTAAACTTGTGTAATTCCAGTCTCTTGCATATATGATATATGTACGAAAATTAAGTACCTTCAATTTAAACTTGGAGTTGCATTGATTAGGCTAAAGAGTTTTAACATACGTAAGATATATGTATATATATAGCTAGTAAGGTTAGCTATGTCTATCTAATTTTTTTTTATTAGGAAATAATTCGAGAGTCGGGCAAACCCGACATCTCGAGAGGATGACAAAGTCGGCAGATGGCAAACCGTCTAGACTTATAACAAAAAACACAGAAAAAATGTGCAGTACAAAGGAGGGAGGAAACGAAACACAGATGCAGTCGAACAAGCGAACAAATCCAAGAAAAGCTGGGGACAATATAGACAAAGAGCCGATGTCAAGCACCACCAAAGTACCAAACAGCTATGTCTATCTATTGAGAGAGATGATAGGAATATTAAGAATTTTTATTATTATTATTTTCTTTTTGCCCCATCATATCCCATTCTTAATTTTTTTTTCCACATTATCAATTTTTTTATTTTTTTTTTTGATAAGGAAATAATTCGAGGCCGGACAGGCCCGGACCTCGAGAGGCCGACAGAGTCGGCAGACGGCAAGCCGTCTAAACATACAACATAGCAAAGGAAATACAACAGAGAACAATAACCTAATACAACAAAAGAAACTACACTAAGCAAAACCGGAAAACCCCAAACCCTAAGCGAACAAGCGGACACAGCAACGAACAGATAGAGACCCGACGTGGTGAAGTGAATAGCGAGCGCATGGGACAGCACAGCTGACACGATGTCTCGCCGCCGGAAAGACGGAAAGGAGAAATCCACATAGGGCAAAGGCGACACCTGGGGAAGTGTGGATCACACGACGTTCCCTCCACCTAGATGAAGGATCTTCGGAGACCACGAACACCACCAACACGATCACTTCGATCAACCAGGGCCGCAGAACTGCTCCTCAACCGAAACTAATCACGAACCAACAAACAGAACTCCAACCAAACTCGAGAAAATGAAGCGCGATCGCGAGAGAGCAAAGAGCGCAAGAGGATTCCGGATTTAATAAAACCATCCATAAATGTAAATATATAAAAGAAATTATATATATTTTAAATGTGTATTTTCCCTACATATCGGGCCAACCCCGGGCCCAAGGCATAACCCTGGGCCCAAAGCAAAAGCAAAGGTCTGCCAACCCGGGCCACAAAGCTCAAGAGAGCCTCCGATTAAGGAAAGCAGTGGCCAAGGTAAAGAATAGAGCGCCGCCGGTGAACAAGGCTGGGACTCGGGATGGGGAAAACGGTGGAGCACGAGGCAACCCATCCCGGCAGAGGAGGAATCCGACACCGACGCCACCACCGAACACAGGTCAGGCATGAGCGCGGCGAACGCCACCAGCAAAAGCAACCGGCGGAAGCAGAGAGGGAAGATTGCCCTATCCACAACCCCGAATTTGGTCTCAGAGGTCGAGGACCAACGGACCCACGACGCTGATGATTGAAGAAATTGGATCTCGGCTGAAGCGAAGCAGCCATGGATGAAGATGAAATTGGAGGTAAGGATCGAAAACTAACAAAAGCCCCAACTTGATTTTGGCATAAACCGACATGGAGAACCCTTTCCACCCCAAAACCAAGGGGACCTTCAACACCCAACCAGAAGGAGGGAGGGAGGCGGCAAAGGGAGACAAGACAACCGGCATCGGACCCGCGAGGGCAAAACCGAACTCCGAAGAGGAGGTTGCTGTCCCCGATGAATTTGAAAGAGACAAGAACGATTTTTGACCTCCGAAGAGGATTTTTGGCCTCCGAAGAGGAGTTTATTTGCCTCCGAAGAGGATTTTTGGCCTCCAAAGAGGGGTTATTGGCCTCCGAAGAGGATTTTTGACCTCCGAAGAGGGGGTAATCGGCCTCCGAAGAGGTGGTCGGAGATTGTGTTATTCAAGAGGTTTTCCGGTGAGGGAGCAAAAACAGAGCGTTTTTGCGTTTTTGAGATCTTTTTCCACATTATCAATAACTACATCACATCCTAGTATCCCCTTTTTTTTTTTCATTTTATCAAAAAAATTCATATCTTTCTCCACTTCAATTTACAAATATACCTTTTTTCAACAATTATTTGTATTCAAAGATTACATTATTATATAGAAAAATATTATTATATTATTTATAAAATAAATTAATAGGGGCAAATATCGTTTCAATTTTATCAGATTTCTCCCTCCTCCCCTCCGGCCGCCGTTCCTCTTGCCCCTCAATTGCTGGGCTCGGTTTTGGTGTTGTGGCAGGGTTTAAGGTGAGTCCCTTTCCTTGGGCCCAAAGCCTATGCCTTGGGTCCGGGATGACCCGAAATCCTGTGCTTTGGGCCCAAGGTTAATCCTTTGGCCTAAAGGTGGCTCGTACACTTAAAAACATTAAACAAATAAATAAAGATAACATAATCTCACTATATATAATTATTTTAAATCCCGTAAGGACTCGAAATACCGCTCGAAAGAGCTTGGATTAAATCCCGTTTGGGCTTGACCGGTCCGTTGTGATCGGTCATTTGCGGTTTGCTTTGTTCGGGTGGCATGCGTCTCTGCTTTGGTGCGGCTTGAGGTTCTTCTTCTATGTTGGGGTTCTGGCAGTCGAAGTCGGGTCTGGCTAGGATCGAGGTAGTGTGTACGGGGCGACTCCGTGTTCGGGAAGGAGCTTCCTGGAGGTTCGTCTTCACTATCCACAGGGATTCCTAATGTATCGCCGGCCAGCGGTGCTGTTTTAGGACGGTGCTTGGCTTTCGTCCTTAGTCTACGTCCCCTTCGTGTTAGATTTAGTTTTCCCTTTGCTCGTTTCTTGTAGGGTGCTTTTCCACTTATATTGCACCGCTTTTTGTTTTAGCTTTCGATTGTATGTTTTGACGGGTTTTCGTCTGTCGACTTATCGACCACCGAGATTCAAGTATATCTGATCTCGAATTATTTCCTAATACAAATAAAAAAAAGGGGGGCAAATATATATAGAGGTTGAATTGATGGTTTCCGACCTCCAATTCCCTCAATTCCCGGTCTCCAATCTTTCAAGGAAGTTAGGAAGGCCATCTCTTAACTCCATGTTTACATAGAGGCCTAATCACATGGCAAACAATATAAAACTGAAGAGTATCTATAAAGAATGCATCTGGTTGCATTGCTGTACTAGTAGAGTTTGCTAACCACATATTTCCTAATTTAAAAAATCCACACTTATTTTTACTGCATTGCTATTCAGATGACACATTTGTTAAATTTTCAAATATAAGGTATTTAAGGCGTGGATTTCAAATCCCACTCTTCTATATATATATATATATATATATATATATATATATATATATATATATATATATATATATATATATATATATATATATATATATATATATACATATACTAAAACCGATGCATTGGTGCCTGTGTGGCGGCACGTGAGTGAATCTGCCTACGTGGCGGCGCGAGAGTACGTCTCGCAAAGCTTTCTCCCGTCAAAAAGGAAATCTAATAAAAATAATTATTTTATTTTACCATTAACACATATAATTGGATAGATGAAATCTCTTATAAAAGAGTAAATATTATATAAGGAAAAAACTATATCAATATAATTAAACGTAGTAGTAGTAATAATAAAAATAATTAATAAAACTAATTTTCATAGTCATACTTACCAAAAATATTAATAGATAAATATATGTAATATTTGATAGGTGCTATTTTATTTATATTTAGATTATTTTTTGGTGGAAATAATTATTTATATCAAAATCAATCGTTTAATAATTGTTATTTTATATCTATCTATATTATTTTTTGAGGCCAAAATAAATAATTCAAATATTATATAGCCATATATGCAGCCACAATCCATCCGTACATAGATATTTTAGTAAACTAATATAATAAATATATACTACATATTTAATAAAAAGGAATATTAAAATATTTTTAAAAATCAACTATCTAATTAAATTACACGAGATTTAATTAACCATAGATTAGGAAAAAAAAACTTTTACATAGTACCTTATAAATGTGAATTTTATTTATATTTTGAGAGAATCTAATTAAAAGATATTTGGATTATATATAACCCGTCGAACTAATTTTATTTTTATTTTTATTTTTTTTGGAGGAAAAAATAATTTATATTTAGATTAACGCATTCTCCGTACACGGGACGGGATCTACACTAGTTTATATATAAAAAAGTAACAAGTGAAGCGAAGTTAAGTATTTCATAAACTCTAGCTTAAAACCATTAGACTATCACGTATCTTGTATTAGGATATGTGATGTATATTACAAATCCAGAAAGATAAGTTCCATTTTGTAATAAAGGAAAGATGGCAACCTAGTCCATAAATAGTCATCCTTCTTACAAGTTACAACACACACAAAAACAGAATCCCTCTTAATAACAAAATTCTGGTTTGCTTCTTCTAGTTAATTTGTTGGGCTTTACATAAACTAGTGTCATGACGCGATTTTTTATAAATAAAATCTTACTAATATATTAAATTAATATTATAACATAATTGTAAAAGTTCAGATAATTAAATATTTTGAATTAAACTAATGGGTTGAGAAAACAATTAAAGTAGTATATATAGATATATATAGATATAGATATAGATTACTAATATTAATTTTATATTTTCTTATTATTAATTTTATGTTTTGAATTAATCACATTGTTTTTTTAGAGAAAAAAAACTACTAAAATTATAATTTAGGCTAAGATCAATGTTTTGAATTAAGCCCAATAGTTAGTAAAATTAAAGAAAAAAGAGAATCAAAGGAAAAATAAAAAAAATAGAATTAAAGAAAATCAAAGAAAAATGGCAAAAAAAAAATGATTGGTCGAGACTCTTAAAAGTCCTCTAAGCTTGACACATCATCCTAAACTCTTCTAAATTAAGAGTTTATATAGATATATAGATAGATGAAATTCATCTAGTTCACATTTTATCACCTTGGCAATAAGAATTTGGCGAAACTAATTAAAATAACCCGACCTTTAAGGGTATGTTAAAAATATATCCCAACCTTTCAAGTGTAAGATAAATATCCCGATCTTTAAAGGGGTGTTAAAAATATATCTCAACCTTTCAAATATAATATAAATATCTCGACCTTTATAGGTGATGTTAAAATAATATCTCAAAAAAAAATTGTACAAAAAAAAGCTAACAGGACATGCATATATGACAAAAAAAATTAATAAAAAAACATTAAAAAATCTATATAAAAAAAATTATAGATTTACATATCTTTTGTCTTTTATATTTTATACACACTATTTTCTTATAACTCTATATTAAAAACCTTGTTTTATTAAACCACTTTTCTTTTCTTTTTTTTTATCAAGGGAAAGAAATAAATTAATAAAATATATATATATATATATATAAATGATATATTTACAAGTGTTTAATATTTTATTTAGATCATTTTTATATTTGAGGGATAACACCCATATTCGTATAATGGACCATTTAACTAATTTTGCATTTTTGATGAAAATTTAAAATAGAAAGAAGAATAGTTAGAATTTTAGTAAATAAATTATGTAAAAAAAATGGGACAATTGAACAAAAAAGAATAATATGAAAAATTGAAATATTAATAAAGTGTCTTGAAATTTTTTTTAAAAATAATAAATGAAAAAACTTGTTTTCTTAAACCCTTCTATTAATTTTTTATATATTTTTTTTAAAATTTTATTTTTTTATTAATTTAGTTTACCACATATGTATGCCATGTTAGTTTTTTTTGGTAGAGAATTATTTTATATATTATTTGAACATCACTTATAAAGGTTGGTATATTTATCTTACATTTGAAAGGTAGGGATATATTTTTAACATATCCTTAAAGGTCGGGATATTTATCTTACATTTGAAAGGTTGAGATATATTTTTAACACACTCTTAAAGGTCGGGTTATTTTAATTAGTTTCGCCTAAGAATTTAAATCGAAAAAGACTCACTATTAGAAATAATAATAAGCCCGAAAAATCTAATTAAAAAACTAAACTTTTTAAAATTTAAAAAATAGTTTTAAGTTAGGATTTTATCCTATAAATAAAGACAAGACGAAAGTAATGAGAGTCCCACAAATCCGAAATAGATATGCAATTAGTGGATAATTCACCGTGGGCAAGTATTTTATTGAAATAAATGGACATATTAATGATTTGCAACGACATTGAAAATCTGTCGAGATGCGGCGTAGCTTTGTGAAGTTGCCCATACCATTTGTCAAAGGTTGATAATTGCCGGAAGCTGAGTGGGAAATCGTGTGAATAGACATCTCCAAATACAGTACTACAAATTATTTTTTTATTTAAAAAAAAGTTAATTGATAAATATACGCATATGCTTTTATTCCATCTCTCTCACTGCGGAGGCGTTTGGCACTCGAGTTTCCATCTGCAACTGGCCAAACTGCAACTGCAGCTTCGCTCTCGACTCTCTACAATGGCGGCCCTGCAAGCGACTCTCAAGCAATGCTCCTCTCTCTCCTCCTTCTCCGCTGTTTCGTCCTCTTCATCTCCTTCTCACACTCCTATCTTTATCTTATCCTCCTCCTCCTCCTCCTCTTCTTCTCCGCGTCTTCGTTTCTCTGCGAAGTTCGGAGTCCGAGCCTGTGTTCAAGCTCCTGCTCCGATCACCTTCCTGAGTGAAAGCAACGACACTCGTGTTCCCGATCGCTCCCAAATCCGGCTCGGTTTGCCTAGTAAAGGTCGCATGGCAGCAGACACTCTCGACCTTCTCAAGGTTCACTCCTCCTCCTCCTGTCTCTATCTGTTTCGCTTGTGGCTTGAATTTGTGTGGTTCTGATTTGGTCAACAGGACTGTCAATTGTCGGTCAGGCAAGTCAATCCCCGGCAATACGTTGCTGAAATTTCTCAGGTATGCTTCCGTCTCGTATATTTCATCAGGATCTTGTCAATTATATGAATCTAATTATTCCTTTCATTTCAATTTATATAGCTTTCCTTCTTTTTTCGAAGCGAGGAGTGGTTTTGATTTTTCGATTGAAATCTGGTGAACTCACTGTGATGATTAGCCTTAATACTGTTTGCAGCTTCCGAACTTGGAAGTTTGGTTTCAGCGGCCTAAAGATATTGTGCGGAAGTTGGTATCTGGAGACTTGGACCTTGGCATTGTTGGTCTGGATACACTCAGTGAATATGGACAGGTAAAGATCAATTTACCAGCTGCTCTTTGATCTAATGTATATCCGCCACATTGGCAGCTAATATAGTCTCTTCTTGATACCTTCTGATGGAGGTAGTTTGTGCACAAGATTGGAATTGCCATGTGATTTGACTTAGTTCTTGCCAGCATGTGATGGAATAGATTTGAGAATCATATGGGAAAGAAGTGTAACTCTGAGTTGACCTTGGAATGTGCTTGGCAGGGGAATGAAGATCTTATCATTGTTCACGATGCTCTAGACTATGGTGATTGCCGGTTATCTATAGCTGTAAGTTCCTACTGCATTTTGAACTAACTCGAGGAACAATTACATTATTGGTCTCGATTGCATATCTTTCTTGATTGGTGTTTCAGATACCCAAGTATGGCATCTTTGAGAACGTAAACTCTATCAAGGAACTTGCTGAAATGCCTCGCTGGACTGCTGAGAGACCTCTTAGAGTTGCCACTGGTTTCACTTATGTATGATAATTGATTTAGCTGTTTAACTGTCGTTGTTTTAGAATATGAATATATGTGGACTGCAGGGATAGTGATTCTGTTCAATTTGTCCATGCAGCTGGGACCCAAGTTCATGAAAGAGAATGGATTGAAGCATGTTGTCTTTTCAACAGCAGATGGAGCACTGGAGGCTGCCCCTGCTGTAAGTCTTGAACTTAATTTGGATCTAAGTAGTTGGTTTCCAAGTTTTTTTTTAAAATGGTCATCCGACACCAAGGTCATTAATTCTAAAATTGCAATATTGTGCGATTTTGCATTTCTCAAAATGTATTAATCTCTGAAAAGTGTAATTTCAGCAGATACTGAATTGCTAATGTCTGCTTAAACGTATTAATTAAAATAGTTGACTGAGAAATTGATGAGGTTATAACAAGAAACCAACTAGTTCACTTTTCAGCAGATACTGAATTGCTAATGTCAGCTTAAACATATTAATTAAAATAGTTGACTGAGAAATTGATGAGGTTATAACAAGAAACCAACTAGTTTCTTCGATCGTACGTTCTATTATTCCTTGAATTTGTAAATAAAGAGCGGTCATATCCGGGGTTCGAATTGGGGACCTTTGGGTACTACCCGCAAGTCCTTTCCAGTAAGCCATTCCGGAATGGTTGGTACGTTCTATTATTTCACTTCTGTTCCAAGCACACAAAGTGATCAAGCTATCCGATTAACGAGGATATCCTGATCTTGCTTCCATTGACTTGAATATGGATAATTTGTATCTTTCCAATACCTGTTCTATTCTACAGTGATCTAAATTTGGCCTTCTATTTGCAGATGGGGATAGCTGATGCCATTTTGGATCTTGTAAGTAGTGGGACAACACTACGAGAGAATAACTTGAAAGAAATTGAAGGCGGTACTGTGTTGGAAAGCCAGGTAGACTCTCTTTCTGCATGGTCATTGCTATGCTAACTGCCCTCTACTGGGAATCAGAAGGTTTATACAATTCATAGCTGCCTTCCTTGGATGGATGGTTAACCATTGCCTTATCTTCAGGCTATTCTTGTTGCAAGTAAGAAAGCATTGACACAAAGGGAAGGTGTTTTAGATGCGACTCATGAGATCCTAGAAAGATTGGAGGCACATTTGAGGGCAGTTGATCAGTTCACGGTGTGCATATTGTCTCATATTCTCCCTTTGCATTTTTGTTTTGCTCTGCATTATTTAGGCTTATTCTTATGTTGCTTTTGGCACTGGCCAACTTCTTTTGCCCACATCTGTCATGATAGGTAGTAGCAAACATGAGGGGAAGTAGTGAAGAGGAAGTTGCTGATCGAATATTAAGCCAGTCGTCATTAGCTGGATTACAGGTATTCTTTCCTGGGCCTTACCCTTTCACCCTCGCTTTAATTACTGTTTGCTACTTTGTTATCCCAGCTGACATGCACAACATCACCTGATAAATATTTCTGTGGACTTTTATGCAGGGTCCCACCGTTAGTCCTGTCTTCTGCAGACACAACGGAACTATTGACTACTATGCAATAGTTATATGTGTTCCTAAAAAGGCCCTCTATAAGTCTGTTCAGCAGCTGAGAGCGGTAAGAATTCCAACTATCAAGTTCATATTCATATTGTGGGAATAGTGACCCATTACTGAACCAGATTTTAAACACATATCATGATACAAAACTGAACAATGAATCTGATTTTTTTTGGAATGAGAACCTTGAAACTCTTACTATTTGTTCCACATAAAATCCGAGATATTTTGGTAGTGAAAAGTCGGCTCTCTTACATAATTTTGCTGACTTGTTACTGGTGCAGTTGGAGATTTTTCCATCCGTATCTTTGCATCTTTTCAACTCTGTTTTCACCAGTCACCTTGATGAAATGATTTAATCAAGTCACTCTCATGATAGTTACTTGCTGTTCATTTCTTAGCGTTCAACTTCACACTTTGTACAACATTACTTAACTTTATGCACATGAAAAGCCTCATAACTTGCTCTCCATCATTTCATCATTCAATTTCTGGTGCAGATTGGAGGCAGTGGAGTGTTAGTTTCCCCTCTGACCTACATATTCGACGAGGAACCCCCAAGGTGGCGTCTGTTGCTCTCTAAACTTGGTCTGTAGTTGCGCTAAGAGAGTGTGTTGTCTCTCCTGCATGGTTGTTGAAGAGACGGCGTTTCAGGTACACTTTTTGCATTGTTTTACATTACAGGACAGTTGAGCAGTCGGAAATCACAAATGTAGAAACAAATTTGTATTTTTGTTTTTATGGAAGTGTTTTGTGGCAGATAGAGAAGCGCGAACCACAAAGGGTGTTCGAAACGATCAAATATGATTTGTATGTTGTAATTGTAATATTTCCAGAACCTGACTTGTTTAGTTTGAATAAATGACTGTCAAGTGTTTTCTTTTGGATATATTCAATAGTATAATTTCTTCACCATAACGGACAGTATCAAGCAAGAACTTCTGCCACTCAAAAATGTAATTTCTGCACTGAACACCTCTGTGGCCTGTGCCGAAGTAAATATGGAAAGCTAATGGCTACAACTCCTTTTCCCACTGTATCTGTCGAACGCACGCCTTAATATCTCTTGATTTTGGTAAATAAAGAGCTATCATCTGGGGTCCGAATCTTCAGTGCGGATCTGCTGTCCCGATTTTTCTCCTGTCTCCATGTGTCTTTTCACAAATCTCCTACCTTTTACTATTTTTCTTTTTTATTTTAAATTTTAATTATTTCTCTTTTATTTTTATTTTGGGGGATGGGAGGGAAAATCAGAGGGCCCGGCACAGGTGATCCCACCCGCCGAATCTTTTGTTCCTGATTAGAATTTAGATCCCTTTACTGTCCCCCTAAAAAAAATTATTCTTTTAATTTATTTTTTTAATTTTAATTTATTTTTTCTTTTTATTGGAAGTTTGTGATGGGAGGGGGATTGGAGGATAGAAGGGGGACAAACTAGGGTCTCGTTTGGTTAAACGTAGTAATTTCAATTTCTAGGAAGTTACTTCCCATGAAATAAACTTCCCATGAATTTTACTTTCCGGGAAGGTGGGAAGTATAAAAATATGTTTGGTTGAAAATAAATTCACATAAACTCAATTCCTATAATTTGTTTGGTTGAACAGAGAAATCTCATAGCAATTTATTTAAAATTACTCGTATAGCCTTTATTTATTAACACGCCATTCTTATGATAGGGATAAATTGGAAATTTTCTTAATCAAAATAAAAATAAAAATGAGATTTGGGGAAAAAAAAAGGGAAGTAATATGGAAAAAAAATGGGGGAAGTAGATCTTACCCACCCTCCTCATGGTAAGATAAATTCCACCATTTTGGAGGAATTCTAATTCCTATGTTTTATAGTTTTAATTTTTTGTACCAAACACATGTATTGTCAATTACTTCCTGGGTTTTGTACTTCCCGGGAAGTAAATAGCTAACCAAACGAGCTCTAGATCTCTTTACACTGCCCCTCAATTTTATTTTTTTTATTTTAATCTATTTTTTTAATTTTAATTTATTTTTGTTTTTCTTTTTATTGAAAGTTTGTGAGGAGGGGGGGGGGATTGGGGGATAGAAGGGGGACAGAGGATTTGGAGTCAGTCGTCATCTGGGAAGTCGAATCAGGGACGTTTGGACCCTATAAAATAGGAGTTATGTCGAGTTTATTTTGGCCGTGATTACAAGTAGAGTTTCACCTCTCCTAATATTTTAGGTGTATTTTAAAGCCCTCCATTGATGTAGAATGGTTATTTTGTTTTTTTTATTACTATATAAGATGTGGCATTCACCTTCTAACCTAACAACATAAGTCATTGTATAGGGTTTCACACTTTCATCCCTTCTTATATCTATACGGGATGACTATATGCACCCATGACAGGTGTTATATGCACTCCATACGACGGATCTATGATCCGTCCGTTATAAATTTTTTTAAAAATACATGGACGGATCTTAGATCTGTTCGTCATAGAAAAAAATTTAAAAATTACATAGGACGGATCTTAGATCCGTCGTATGTATTATTGAAAAAAAAGGGAGTAAAAGATGCTTGTGTGCAGCTTTTACTTTTTGGGGGTGGAACTAAGAGCATCCACAACGTTGATGATGTGAGTGTCTTATAAATTTTTAAAAAATAAAAATGTCAGAATATGGTACATATGTGACAGCACACTTGTCTTGGGAGTTGGTCGGGTTAATGGAAAAAGACACTTTCAATTTCTCGGTTCAAACGCCCTGACACACACTTATATATATATATATATATATATGATGTGAGTGTCTTATAAATTTTTAAAAAATAAAAATGTCAGAATATGGTACATATGTGACAGCACACTTGTCTTGGGAGTTGGTCGGGTTAATGGAAAAAGACACTTTCAATTTCTCGGTTCAAACGCGCTGACACACACTTTTATATATATATATATATACCAACCACTAAAAACAAAATTACATAAAACCACCCATTAAATGGGTTTTGTTTTCAAATCACCACCCACCACATAATTCCATTAAATATTGTATATTTTAATATTTTATACATAAAATTTAAAGTTTAAACTTGAATATATTTAAATTATATTTATTGTAGGGGTAAAAATTTATATTAATATATTAGGGGAAAAGCGTGTACACATTTTAAATTTATTTGAAGGGCGGATGTTCTAAATGTGGAAAATATTATTTAATTTTATTTAAAAAAGTCAAACAAATTATAATATAGATACATTTAATAAAAATAATTTTGAGCATGGAAAAATATTATTTAAACAATATTTAGATAATTTTTTCATTTTTAGTATATAGTGTAGGTGTTTACAAATATGTAAGAAAATGATAAATTAATTATTAGTATCAAAATAATGATTAAATTTAAACAATGCTAATGAATTATAAACTTATTTTAATTTTGATTAAAAAGAAGTCTATAAAATTTATAACCATTTTTAGGAATAAAATAGAACAAATTTGTTCATACATACATCAAGTTAAAAAAAAAATTAATTTTAATCAAATATATTTTTAAATGTATTTGAGATTTTAAGTTAAATTTAAAACTTAAAATATTTTAATATCATATATATTTGACAAAAACCTAATAGAAATAGACAATGGGTGTTGATTTGAAAACAAAACCCATTTAATGGGTGGTTTTATGTAAATTTTTATTTAACGGGTGGTTAAGTGTAAACAACTACATTTAACGGGTGGTTTTCTGTAAATTTTCCAATTTTTTTTGCCACTTTAAAGCTCCAACAATACTCCTTTTGTCGTTTTCAACGTAGGCCATGATTTGCTTTTGCCATTTTTAAACAAAAACAAAAGTTTTTTTTTAGTTTAAATTGTGCACTATATTTTTTACCATTTCTTTGTTTTTTTTTTCTGGTTTTTAATTTGTTTTAAATATGTCTATGGACTGATCAATTATTACCTTTCATCATTCTCCTCCTCTTTGGGTTTCATCCTCCTCAACTATTTTCCAATATGAATCCAAACAACTCCCCTCCCCAACAAAATCATCTCCAATCGGTAATACATTTTGGTCTGATTTCATAGCCGGGAAAGAAAACACCACTCGTCCTCCTCTTCCGGGAAATCTTCTCTTTCAAGGTTATCAACCTCACTATGAAGGTATTCACCCTCAATTTCAAGGTTATCAATCTTTATTTCAAGGTATGCATAGTATGAGCTATACTTATGGACAATCAGTACGATCGGTTATTCAAAATTCAACTTCTTCTCAAGTTTCCCCTACATCAACCCCTTCTAGATCAACATTTGTAATAATTAGGGAGCCTACTGCATTTTCGGGATATAGCACTCAAATTGATTTGGAAACACTTGAAACCGAGCAAGAAACACCTACATCAAATGAAAGTGCGAGAACACGATGGAATGTTGAGGAAGATGAGTGTCTTATTAGTGGGTGGTTAAACACTAGTAAAGATTCTCTTAATGGAGCAAATAAAAAAGGTGCTACATTTTGGGATTCTATTACTGAGTACTACAATGAGCATGTTCCACTTCATCAAGGGTGGACAAAAAGGGGCTTACATTCGGTGAAACAAAGGGGGCAAAAAATTCAAAAATGTGTGGGGAAGTTTGTAGGTTGTTATGCAAATGCTGAGCAGAGGAAAAGGAGTGGGCAAAATGAGGCTAATGTCATGCAGGAAGCGCATGCAATTTATCGCTCCGATGACAAAGATGGCAAGCCCTTTATGTTCGAGCATGCATGGCGCTTGATGCATGACGAGCCAAAATTTCATAATTGGGTGGCAACCACTACCGGAAACCCTTCCGGTGCTTTCAATATTGATGATACAAGTGCTTTCGTTAAAAGAACAAGGTTGAATGAAGACGACCAATACTCTTCTGGTTATGGATCTAACTCAACAACACCGCTAAGCACAGGGTCTACAAGTGTGCCCTTCACACGCCCAGAAGGTCAAAAGGCCTCAAAGAATCGTGGTAAGGATAAAGGTAAAGGTAAGGCAGGAAATGTCATAGGCGATGAGATACTTCAAAAGATTGTAGAGATAGAACAATCTCGAGATGAAACAAGGAAGACCTACCAAAACTTTGCAACCCATGACAAGGAAATGATGAAGCTTCAAATACATCTTGAAGTCGTGGCATCCTACGATCTTTGGTTCTGGCATGCATTCTTTGAAACTCCAGGTACGTGTAATGATATTAATGTTCTTGATCGATCCCCGGTATTCAATGATATATTTGAAGGTAGGGCTCCACCAGTTCATTTTAAGGTCAACAATCGTGAGTATTCGATGGGGTACTACCACACAAATGAAATTTATCCACCATGGACAACATTTATTCAATCGATCTCCGTCCCGCAGGGTCCAAAAGCAAAATTATTTGCTCAACATCAAGAGTCGGTAAGAAAAGATGTTGAGCGCGCTTTTGGTGTTTTACAAGTTCGATTTGCAATAGTACGTGGTCCAGGCAACCTATGGAATCCTCATATGGTTGGAAAAGGGATGAAAGCGTGTATCATTTTGAACAACATGATAGTTGAAGATGAGCATGACTCTTATGCTAATTATTATTGTAACGGCCCGGGATTATGATTCCCGTGTTACGTTTCGAGGGATGAAACCCCTCGTTAGGATCTTGCGCCCCGAGTACAGGTTGAAGGTTTGAAATTCTATCCTAACTTTTTTAAGTGGGATTTCATACCCAAAATTCGAAGGGATCGTTGGAATCCCCGGGGAAGTCCCATGTACCTGTCATAAGTCTAAGCGTGGAAAACCAACAGTCATGCAAATAGTAGAATCAAGGTGTAATACAAGAATGTGGCACGGCAGAGCCGAGTCAAAACCAAATCAATAAGCATATTTATCGAAATTTAATATACAATGTTAGTGGAGTTAAACAATTTCTTTGAGATTGCCCAAGAGAGTTCCCACGTCACGGAAACAAGGAATAATCATGCTGCAAAACAAACCTAAAAAAAATGTATGCGGGGCGGTGTCAGATCGAAGCCCTACGCAATATAATCCCAAACAAGCAGACATATACACACGCTAGTCCTAATAAAGATGTTTCTAGATGCAAGGCGGAATATTAACACACTAGGATGGTCCTAAGATCAAGTGCATAAATATAATAAGGCCTTAGCACCGAATACCAAGTGGTATATCCCTCTCCTACCTCCACCCCCTTCCGATAGGGCGGAGACTGGCCAGCTCGTGAATGCATTCCATATAATCGGGTGGCACGCATGCCCAACCCGTATCCACAATAAAGCCCGCAGGCATCTCATAATATAAGGAAGTTCATGACTCGATTGACTCAGGACGGGACCCGATGAGACTAGGTCGTCCTATAACCCTAGCAATGACTCTAGTTACTTCACAGATAACGGCCGTTCTGTTTACAAAAGCAATGAGTAAACGAATGCTCAATCATGAGTGCAATCCTAGCAGGATACTACATGGCATGCTTTATTATGAATGCAAGCACCTAGTATGCACATGGCTACAAGCAGGGAGATCTCTTTTTCGAATCTGAGTGAGCTCATATAGGAACTCACCTGAAGTGCAGAACAGCAAAAGGCAACAACTAGGTATACAGAAAGCCAACATGTCACAGATGATCACTTAACACATATATATAAATAACATACATAAGTCTACTTCTAATTTTACTTGAGCATATAATATCACACATAAGTCATCAAATTTATTCACCAAGTTAGCCTTAAAAATCGTTTCAAAGTCCGATTCAAATAGTTAGAAATTCCGATCATTTGAAAATGCTCGTCAAATCCCTCTTTTCTAAAATCCAAGTCTCATAATATTATATTTTCTTTTAATTACCGTAATATTATACCTTTAATCCCAAAATAACATTTTATGTCTTAAATCCCAAATAATAGTATATAATATTTTAAATACCATTTATTAAACACTTTCATAAAAGATTTCTAAATCCTTTAAAAATCCCGACCATTTTTACTTAATAAAAACAATCCTTCTTTAAATTACCAAACCGACCCCTTTTATTTTGTAAAACCCAAAACCGATCCTCCTTTATCTTATTAAATGCCAAAATCGACCTTACTTTACTTTAATTACCAAAAACCACCCTCTTGTGTTGTTAAACCTCCCAACCGAATTTCATCATCAAATAGGCCCAACTTAATAACCTTTGATTTTAAAACAAAACACCAGCCCAAGAAAATAGGCCCAAATTCGGATTCCTATGCAACCAGGCCCAACAAATAAAAGGCCCAACTCTTAAAAACCCTAATTTCCCTCAAAATCGAACCGGACCCTTTTTTTTAAATAAAACCGAACCGAACCAGGTTAAAAAAAGAGAGAACCGAACCCGTCAAAGCTGCAGTCCATCGTCCTAAAAAGAACGCTCCCCTGCGTTCAGAAAAGAAAACCGAGAAAAGGAAGGAGAGGAGGAAGGGCCGCCGGCGATGGCGCGGGGCTCCGACCACCTATTCCCGACATCGACACACGCACACACAAGGCAAGAAGGAAGGGAAGGAGGAGGAAAGAGGAGCTCACCGAGAGAAGGTTCGAGGACGCCGGAGGTTCGTCGGGGCTTCGATGGGCTCGCCGGAGTTCGATTCAAGCTCGACGGCGCTGTGAGATGGCTCCTGGGACCTAGTTCGGAGGGGAATAGGTTAAAGGCGGAGATTTGCTCGGTTCGAAGGTGAAAGAAATGGGAACGAGCCTTACCGAAGCCGGAATCGAAAACAGGGAGATGAGGGACTTGGGCGGCTCGGCCTTGCTCCGGTGCTCCCCTGGTGGCTTCCTCGGCTCGTCAACGTCGAGTGAGGAGCGAGTGAGCGTCTGGTCTGTTGCCTGCTGCTGCTCGGAGCTCTTGGACACGAAACAGGGAGGAAGAAGAAGACGCCGCGGTGGTGGCGGCTGCTGGCGTCGTTGGCGAGGGCAGTGGGTGGAGGGAGACTGGTTGTGACGGAAAGGAGAGGGAGGGAGGAGGAGGCAGAGTTGCTCGGCTCCTCGGTGCTGCGAAACAGGGCGCTCGGGGTTCTCGGAACCGAGGTGCTCGACTGGTGGTTGCCGGGAGGCGGTGCAGTGGTGGTGTGGGTGATGAAACGGTGGGAGGTGCTCAGTGGTGGTGGCGTTTGCTTGGATTTCGGATTAAAGAGGAGGAGAGAGTGGGGTTGTGGACTTGTAAAGGGAGAAAGGTGGGGGATTGGAAATCAAATAGAGAGATGGGGAAACAGAGGAAGGTGTACAAAAATGGGTCTTTTTGCTGGTCAAAAATAATGCCAGGGAGTCTGTTGTAATTAAAAAAAGGGGCTTGCTGAATTTAGAGAGAGAAGGGAGGGAGGGATGAGAAAACGCAACACGTGATTCCAAAACAAGGATCAAAATACCCGATGAAAAAGACGTATTTAATCGTTAAAGTTAAAAAAAAAATTGGATCGGAATCCGCTTTAAGAAATTCAATTTCGATTTAGTAATTTAAAGACGAATTTTCATTGAAATATCCTAATTAAATCCGATTTAAATTCATTTTTAATTTCTTTTTCCGAAAATTAGTATTTTAAAAATCCGAGCCTTTACAATTATGACCCATCACAATGGGATGATAATCCAATCACATCTTCAGATGGGTCAAGATGGACGTACTCAAAGTCTCAAACTCAATGAGATCTGATATGCAGACTTACATTGAAAATCGAACTCATGTTCATAATAGGGCAACAAATCATCATCTACGCTCCAATATGATAAAGAATATTTGGCAAAAGTATGGACCTGATAACGAGTTTGTAACATCATCGTCGTGAACTTATGTTGTAGCTAGTATTGTGGTATGATGAATGATAGTTTGTATCTTCGTCTTTAATTTATGTTGTTCAACTATGTAATTTCATTACCATTAATTAATGTTAGTTTTTTTGTCTCTCATGAATATTAGTATTAAATAAAGTAAGAATTGTAATTAACTATTATTTAATAATAATTATTTCTTCACTTTATTATTATTATTCCGCTTATGTAATTATATTTTTTTAATATAAAAGTGGTATAAATAGATTGTGTTGGATGATGTAAGCATGAGAGTTAAAAAAACTTTGATTGAGTCCGTGTGATGTGTGAAAAAATTAAAATAAGTATTTAAAACTGATGTGGCAGAGAGAGAAAGATAAAAAGTGGTATAAGAGCATGCACATTGGTGGGCCTTGAGCCCTTAAAACTGCCACATCGGGGAAAAAAAAAAGAAAAAGAAAACTCACTATGGGGTAAGGGCCCGGAAAATAAACCCTTATATATGAACTCTAGCTGATGGAGCCCATAGCACTTGAATCGAGAAGGTGTGCCTCGCACATGCTGCGTTCGTTGCCCAGGAGAAAGCAAACGATGCCGTTTGTGCCGCACACATGTGAAGAGCTGCATTTCTAGCAGCCCATGCCAAAATTCAATATATAAAATGTGGCTTTTATGTTTTTTCTGTAATTAAAAAATAAAATAAAATTATATTCAAGTGTGAATTAACTTTATCTACCCATAGACACCCATTTTGCTTATGTTTTATTAAAAAAATATTTTTCCAACAATACCCATATACTATTATTTTTACCACATAAAAAAGCTAATCTTCACCCATTTCTTCAATAATAATAATAATAATAATAATAATAATTTCTTGTAAAAATGATTTGTTGATAATGAAATTATTATAATAATAAAAATAATAATAATAATAATAATAATAATAATAATAATAATAATAATAATAATAATAATAATAGAGTTAATGAAAAAAGAGAAATAGTAAAAAGTAACTTAAGGGTCCGAGACTCGGGCTCACGAATGAGAGTGCAAATAATAAAAAGTTAGAGTTAGGCCCTTAAGCTGATGTGGCAGGGAAAAAATAAGATAAGGGCCCGGGTCGGGGCTCACTAATGTGCATGCTCTAAGAAACTTTGGATGAGGATGAGGGTTGTGGATGCTCTAACAAATCCGGCCCTTGTTCTCTTCTTTTTTTTTTCTTTTTTTAATATAAAGTTGTTGGACAACTTTTTTTTTGTTTATTTTTTTTTATATATTTAACGGACGGATCTAGTGTATTTTAAAAAAAAAATTACAACGAACGGATCTATAATCCGTCTTATGTAGTGCATATAGTACAATCCTATCTATATTTATATATTTATCTATGGAAAATTTGCAAGGATATACCAAAAATAAAATGGATTGGCAAAAATGGCATTGCCATGTGAAAATTTGCAAGGGGGCTATTTTTGCAAAAAAAATTGTTACCCTATGCACCGGTTACAAGTTAGGAGGGAGAGGGAGAGATAAACACACACTTTAATTATCTTAAATTAATTTTAAGCCATTTGCATTTGTTAAAATTAAAAAATAAATTTATTTTTGAACTTAATTTAATTTTATCTATCTATACACATCCACTTTATATATATTTATGGAAAAAAATATTCTGAAGTGAGATTTAGCATGGTTCTTTCCGTTGTACGTTTCGGTGAATGAAATTGGAACACAAATTGGGCCCGGTCGATGGTGGTAGATTTGACTGCAACAAAAAAGTCACCCAGAGGAGACCAATCAGGGAGCCAAAGTTCCTGATGGTTTCTTACGTGCCAGTCAACTCGTTCTTCATGCCATTAACGTCTATTTATGTGCCAGTATAGGTAAACTTCATGCCAACTTTTTTTGACTCCGACAGATAAACTCAAGTCCGAATATAACAAAGACCAACTCTCTCCCTTGCGAATGAAAGAGAAGAAGATGGTCTTATCACTTTCGATTGGGAATATATGAAGAGGGTGGATAATAGTTAATGGCGCAAAACGAAAATCGTAAGCAAACTTACCCATATTCGTTATTAATATATGATGATGACACGGTCAAACGTTTGGTTGTCACGGAAGATTGATTTGTTGTCACGTATTTCGCATTGTCTGGCATGTAACCGATCACGAGTCGTTTGTAATTCGAAAAGTTGGTTCCCCGTCTCTCTTTCCCCTCTCTCCTTAGTCTTTTCCCCTTTCTCTCTCTCCTCCAATCCTCTGATAAGCTATCAGCACCCCCCTCCCTCTCTTCTCTAAAAAGCTGCTAATCCCCTCCCCCTCTCCTTTGAAAAGTTGTTCCCCCTCGCTTTCTTCATTTTGATTGCATTTAATGCTCTATCATTTTACTCCTAATCTTAGGTTAGTGTTACCGGTTGTTTTTGCAAAAATTGAACCAATATGCTACTTTTGCAAATTTGAGTAAAGGGGGGTTACTTTTGTCAACACTCAACCTTTTTGGTATATTGAGTAGTATTTACTCTTTATCTATATATCTATATATCTATATAACATACTAAAACAGAGACATGGAGACGTCTCCCGATACAATTCACATATATGTCGTTTTTTGGTGCAATATGACATGAATTTTTTGACACGTCAATTAATAATGATCATATATCGAAGTCATGTTAATGACTTCATCTATTTTGCCTAAGTGTCATCCTATGTGTCCATAAGAGCATCCACAATGGTGATACTCAAGTTGAGTGTCTTAACCATTTTTTTATTTAAAAAAAAGAAATGTCAGAAATTGCACTTGAACCAAGCAGTGTTCTAAAAAGCGCTAGGCGGGTGCCTAGGCGGAGCCTAGGCGGATGTCGAAAAAACATGGTTATTTCATTATATTTTATTCCCTCCGTTCATAAATATAAGATCACTTCACTTTTGCACGTATTTTAAGAAGCAAAAAACTATATGAAATATTAATTTTTTAATTAATTTTTTTCACAATATAGTATGTATTATTAATAAATATTATATTACGGAAAAAACTTTTGCAAAAAAATTAATATTTTATATATCTTTTCACTCATTAAAATACGTGCAAAAAGTCAACAATCTTATATTTGTGAACGGAGGGAGTACTATTTAACACATATCAATAATTCATATAATATAATAATAACCTATAATATTGCCCATAAACCCACATTTGGGGTTCCTAATTGACTCTAGTGTAAATAAATAAAAAAGTGCACATCCGATTGACAACGATAAAACACCTAAAATTATCCAAAATCAGAAGTTCAATTAAAAAAAATACAAATATCATCTAAAATACTTAAATACATCATCTAAAAGTCTAAAACCATAAATTCAAGATTTAAAGTCAAAAGAAAATACTTAAATACATCATCTAAAAGTCTAAAACCATAAGTTTAAAGTTTCAAGTCAAAAGAAAATACTTAAATAAATAGATCATCTAATCTATGTTTTCATACACCATAATACCACATCATCACATTCCTTAGCAATACTTTTTTTTTGGTGACCTATTCCTTAGCAATACTAAAACATAGATAATCTAATCTATTTAAACACTTAGCAACACTCCCCGGAATGCCGGCAATGTGAAGCTTGGCTCGGAAAATTCCTCCACTAAAACATTTCCCACACAAGAGACATTTCCATGTGTCTTGGTTCATCGGATTAATTACATAGCACACCGTAGTTCCATCCAACATCCCCTCTATTTCTCTGCAATTGCGAAGTACTAGATGTTGAAAAATTAGAGTTCTTTGAGGAAGGTTTATCACCACTAGCCATGACCTAAGTGAACAATAACAAGTAACAACACAATTTGTTAAATTCCATTCAAAACTCTACAATTCATTCATTTCCAAATTTCCAATTACAAAATGCAAATAAAAAAGCCCAATTACAGTCGCTATTCCATGTAAAGCAATTAATTACAAACTGGGCAAACCCACAAAAATTACAGCAGCAACATCATCTAAAATTCAATATAGCAGCAGCCAGTAGAGAACAAAATGATAGCACAGCAGCAGCACCAACAATAGGTCACGAATTCAACAAATTTTGGGCGAAAAATTAGTCAACAGTCCCGGTTAGCATTGGGCAAGAACCGCAAGATTACAAAGCAATTACAGTAGCTATATTATTCATAATGCATCCCTCAAACACTTCAACAAGACTGATTTCAAAGTTTAGAGGGACAAAGAGAGAGAGGAGGGTTCAAGAGAAGTGTACCTCGTCGGGGAGAACAAGTCGCGCAAGAGGAGATTTCAACTGAACAAGTCGTGCTGTGCAGGAGGTGAACAAGAGGAGAAGAAGACCGAGAAGGCTAAGCAGGAGGAGGGAGTCGCCGCCCGGGAAGCTATCGCCGACGGAGGCGTCCAGTCGTCCACGGAGAGAGACCAAGAGGATCGCCCGTGAGTGAGTCGGGGAGAGAGAGTGTGTGTTTTGTGTGTGAGCAACTGAAAGTGTATAGAAATATTGGCAAAAAAAAAACCCTAGACCGCCTAGGCGCCGCCGAGCCCGCCTAGCTTTCACCTTTGCCTAGATGTCCGCACAACTCAAAAAATTCCGAGTGTCCTGAACGCCGGCGCTAGGCACCAAGAAAGTAAGTTTTTTCTTCCATATACTCTCTTACATTGGTTCTAGTGTTCTACCAAAAATCTGACTTTTATTAAATATTCTGACATTTTCTTTCTTTTTTTGTTAATTTTAAAACACCCACAAAATGTGGGTTGTGGGTGCTCTAAGTTATTTTATATAATTATTATACATGTAATTATTTTATCTGTTGTCATTAAGATTGATTATTTTAGTTTATTATATCCAGTGATAAGATTTCATTATTACTCCATCCGTATCGCAAAACTTGTAGTTTTAGCTTTATGCACGCTTATTAATAATATCTATATTTCCTTTACTTTTATAAGATAAAATACCTAAAAGTACTAATTATTACCTATAAAAAGAGCAATCATTACCTATAAAGATAATAACTATAGCTAAAACAACAAGTTTTTTGATACAATAAAACTACAAGTTTTGCGATACGGAAGGAGTAATTAATTATCTACTCGTATTGAACAATAAAATCTTATCATCAAAATATTTATATTAATTTTCAACGTGCACAATTAAAATTATTTTACTTTAAATTAAGTAATGTTGGTAGAGAGGGACTCCTGATGTAGCGATGAGTCGATGACCAGCTGTGTCGCCGCTTTTTGGTGCTTGACATCGATTCTTAGTCTACGTTGCCCCCAATGTGTTTGGGTTAGGTTCACTTGTTCGCTCAGATTCATGTGTCTACATCGTTGTATTGCACCCTTTTATTTTTTCTTGCGTTGTATATCTTGACAGTTCATCGTCTACCGCTTTTATCAGCCACTCGATGTGCCAGGTATGTATGACCCTCGAATTACTCCCTTATAAATAATAAATAAATAAATAACTGCATCGTTGTGGGACTTGTGCCTTGAGCGGTTGAGCCCACTCTGCTAACCCTACAATCCCTACATCACTCGCCGCGCTGAGTCCACCACTTCTTCGTCTTCCTCCCTTTCCCCTCTCTATCCCTGTCGCCCCTATCTTTCTTCTCTGATCGGCAATCGACAATCGACAATCGACAATCGACAATCGATTTATGGCCGTCTAGGTTTGTCCTCATCCTCTATCTTCAATTTCTAGGGTTGCCTTTCTGTGTTTTAATAATGAACCCTAATTGACTATTTTCTGTGCATTGACATCTGTAAATAGATCACCAGATGGAACAAACTATCGTGGAAACAGCCCCATCAACTATATGTGAGAGAAGCGATGAGCACAAGGCAAAGAAGCGGAAGAAGAGAAAAAGTTCTGCTATTAATGCGGACAGCAGTAACCAACCTGATGATGTTTCCTTGCAGAAGAGATCTCGTTCCGAGGGAGATTTATCTTCAGAAGATGTAAAATCAAATGCAGTGGTTCCGTCTTTGAAGACAGAAGCAAACAGAGAAGAAAGAAGGAAGGTGAAGAAATCTCATTTTGGAGGAGACTTATCTCTGTCCCATACTGGTGATACATCCACTCAAACAATTGCCGAAGTTTCAAACCTGCAAACAAAGGAAAATGACAATGAGAGGAAATTGGGAAAGGAAGGGAAATCCAAAGCTTCACAAGGGGGAGAATCGGATATACTCAATGAGTCTTGTAAGATGGAAATAGCCCCATTAGCGTCATGCAATCAAAACCTGGAGCATGATGCTAAGAAAAGGATGAAATCAAAGAAAAGAAATAGTTCTATTTCAAATGCTGACCGCAATTGCAACCCTGATCAAGCCGATGCAGAAGTTTCACAGATGCCGAGGAAGGAAATCAATAAAGCTGGAAATTCTCATGTTGATAGAGAGGCAGGTGATGGTATTGTAAGTTATGATTCTAATACTGCAAGCCACAATGATTGTTGTGCTTTAGAAGATATAAAATCAAATGCAGCAGCTCCGTCTTTGAAGACAGAAGTAACCCTTTCAACGATAGGGCAAGGAAAAGGAGAAGACAGAAGAGAAAGAAAAAGGCAGAAGAGGAAGAATGCTACTTTGAATGCTAGCAGCGATTGTAACCCAGAAGACAATTGCTTACGGGATGAATCTTATTCTGGAGGAGACTTAACTCTGTCACATACTAATGATGCATCCACTCAAGCAAATGTAGAAGTTTCAAACCAGCAAACAAAGGAAAATCGGAAAGATGGCAAAGAAAGGGAAATGTCAAAGAAAGGAAACTCCCATGCTTCACAAGGGGGAGAATTGGATATACTCAATGAGGCTTGCAAGATACAAACAGTCCCATCAGTCCTAAGCAATCAAAGCATGGAGCGTAATGCTAAGAAAAGGAAGAAGTCAAAGAAGAGAAATAGTTCTATTTCAAATGCTGACAGAAATTGCAACCCTGATCAAGCCGATGCAGAGGTCTTACAGTTGCAAAGAAAGGAAAGCATTAAAACTGAAAGTTCTCATATTGATAGAGAAGCAGCTGTTGGTATTGTAACTTTTGATTCAAATGCTGGAAGCCACAATAGTTATCGTGCTTCAGAAGATGGAAACTCAAATATTGCTAGTCAGTCCTGTAATACAGAAACAGGCCCATCAACCATATGCGATCAGAGGAAGGATCACAAGACAAAGAAAAGGAAGCGGAAGCATTCAAGCAAGATTGATGATTCTGTTTCACATGCTCAGAGTAATTGCGATCCAGCCAGTTCCTTCAGGGAGAAACCTTCATTTGGTGGGGAAGCTGCTTTGGACCAATCTTGTGTGAGCTTGGGTGTGAGATTGCGATCAATTGTTGTTAAAGAACCTAGACCTTCCAACAGAAAGCTTCTCATTCTTGATTTGAATGGGCTTCTTGCTGATATTATTAAGAGACCAAGCAAGCATGTATACCCAGATAACAAGCCCCACACTAAGATAGGATCGAATAGAGGTTTGGACATACAGAAGATTTTAAGTGTCGTCTGCATAATTCTTCTTTGAATAGTTTTTTTTCCCCCTAAAATAATTGAGTCTTAACTTATTTCTGATTCTCTTGGATCACTTTCAGTTTTTACAAGGCCCTTCTGTGATGAATTTCTACAGTTCTGCTTTGAATCTTTTGATGTTGCGGTTTGGTCGTCAAGATTGAGGTACGTGTACGTGTGACTGCACAATGGTCTAATTAGCTTATGGCTATATTTGGTTGTCTCCTTTTCAGTTTGTTATGCTATGTTGTATGGTAGGTTTTGTGGCAACAGATTGACCTGTTTAGTTTTGCTTATGGATTGACTCGTTCATTTGTTATGTTTCTATGATTGCTTCTTCTATGATGTCTGACCTTATTGTTTGTTTCTGTAATAGTTAAGGTGTGGCCTGTGGCATTTGACGTGTTTGTACTTCCACATTGGATTTTTGATTTTGTAACAAGTGTCAACCTATCCCTATAGTTGTTTTAATTGTTTTTTTTTTTTTTTCTGCAGATGCAATGTGGAACTCATTGTTGACTGCCTGTTTGGGGATAGAAAAAATCAACTGCTCTTCTGTTGGGTGAGAATAGCGGTTTTAAAGTCTGTCAACATTCTTACTTTATCAGTTTCTAGGTTTGTTTTAAATAGTTGTGCAGTATCAGTTTTTTTGTTTGTTTGTTTGTTTGTTTTAAGACTCTGATAAAAATGAAAAAGGGTAAAACTTAGAATAGAGACGAGAAGGAAATATGAGATGCTGAACGGTCAAGAGATCCCCGTACAAACCCGAAAACTCAAACACTATTTCTTGGATGATTTACTCATACTGTTTGGCCCCAATAGAGAGAAGGAAATATGAGATGCTGAACGGTCAAGAGATCCCCGTACAAGAGAAGAAATCCTTTGCCCCACCAAAAAACCAAAAACTCAAAACTATTTCTTGGATGATTTCCTCACACTGTTTGGCCCCAGTAGATAGCACTGAATTAGTTAAGTAACTAGTAGTATCAAGTAGTCACTCCTTTTCCTCACTATAAAAGTAATAATCTCAACTAAATGGTTCAAGTGTTCAACCCCCACTTCTGATTCATCCCCTCCTTAGCAGTTGAAATTCCATACCTACCGCTTTCTCTGTGTATTTCAACTCAAAGACATATTAGGAGAAGGGAAAAAAGGATTGAAATTGGCACTCTGATATTTGCTAGACTTGCCTCATTTAGCCCTCCTATGTTAAGCAACATCATTTTCAACCAGTCAGCTTCAAGACTAGCGTAATACCTTCAAACAAACCTGAAGTAAGGGCATCTATGGCATGCCATCCTCATTATTACCTGAAACATGCCGACTTGGTAGCCTTTTGGTCATGCTAATCATATTCATAGTAATTCAGGACAATATAAAAATGATATCTATTCCTACAGAGTTACTTTACCTGAATCTCAATCCTGGATGAACTGATATGAGTCTGTTCAATCTGCAAAATTTGAAACTGTATTTGCCTTTAGTTTCATTGTTGACCAATTATGTGTATTGTCATTTAACCAAAATCTCAGAAGTATCTGTTTACATGCTTTAGACACTATGTTGCAGGATATGAGTCACTGTACGAGCACTGGACGCCGCACTCCTGGGAAAAAGCATAAGCCGCTCGTTTTCAAGGAACTTAAGAAGGTTTGGGAGAAAGGAGATCCGTGCCGTCCCTGGAAGGTGGGGGACTATGATGAGTCTAACACATTACTGATAGATGATTCACCGTGCAAGGCTGTTTGTAATCCAGTAAGTAGTAATCTCACATCCCTATTTCCGAATAAATTGTTATATTTTCTCTTGCTAATAGATCACTCTTCAGAAGATTCTTTTTCTTGATCCTGATCATATGTTTTTTTCTACTCTTGACATAGCCATATACAGGCATTTTTCCAGAATCCTATAAGCACCCTAACCTCCGAGACAAGTCATTAGGTGCGACTCTTAACTGAAATATATGTATATTGTTTTGCCCTATGTATTTACACACTTTTTTTTTGGTAAAAAATATGTATTTACACAGTATGTATTCAATGAGGTTTTCTTTTTCTTTTCCAAAAAGGGTATTCATTTCGTTTTACGCATTTTAGCAATTATTTTTTATATCCTATCTTAATTAATAATTGTCATTTTATTAATTCTTTTTATTTTTTATCTTAGTTAATAATTTTCGGAAGACGGAAGTCTTCGTAATAATTCACACTTATGATGACTTTATTTTTGTGTCACCTTTAGGTGGGTTTGTAGTTGAAATGTGTTCTCAGCTATAAAATAGATTATTCCATGATAGATATCTGTATACACTATTTGAGATGTTAGGACATTGCATCTTGAAATGAGCTCTGAACTCGGAATTCCGTTTCAGGTCCCAATGGTGATCTTCGTTTATATCTTGAAAGACTTGCCACAGCTGATAATGTTCAGCAATTTGTTGCTGAAAATCCCTTTGGTAAAAAAGCCATCACAAACAAACACCGATCTTGGGCCTTCTATTCTACGATCATTGATGAAATTCGGGCTCGAAGTGCCAAACGTTCTCAAAGTGCCAATCGGTTTCGAAATCCTAATCGGTCCCGATGGTCATCTTAGGACTTGCTAAAGCTGATAATGTTCAGCCATTTGTTGCTGAAAATCCCTTTGGTCAAAAAGCCCATCAGAAACAAACACTGATCTCGGATGATCTATTCTAAAGATCATTGATGCCAATCAGACTTGAAGTGTTTTGAGAGCTGTACCCATCAACCTGGATATGCACCCGTGACTAGATTACGGGTAAAACTGGGGAATGGATGCCTTGAACGCGTGGATTGTAGCATGACCAGATTACCGGCAAAGCTGAGGCAGGGATTAGACACGCCCACTGTGCAGCTAAGATGCATCTGTTTTGTTATCAGTTAATTCAGGTGAGGCTGGATTTTGGTTTTGATTGGAGGTTTTTATTATTATAGTTTTGATTGGATTATATGAACATTTCCCCCTGGAAACTCATAAAATTGATCTTCTTGTTTTGCCCTAACTTGCTCTGGTATATGATTTGCTGAACTCCTTGATATCACAGTTGCTTGGTACCAGGGTGTGGCTGTTTGAGTTTATGGATACCCTTACCAAGCTGATGGTTTCGTTGATGAAATCTGTGATTCATACACGACTATATTTTGGCCCTTTTTCACATCATTACGTCGGGTACGGTTAACTCCAAGCAGTAGGGATGGTAGTTTTGTCGATTTTCTTACAGTAATGTGCAACTTGAATCTTGTATGGCTCCGTGATGTTGATATCCTCTTATCTTAGTTGTGAAAGCCAACACGGTGTTGAAACTTGAAACTCATTTGAGAAGATACACTAGAAACATAATTGGTATTAAATGGTGGGAGGATTTATTGAAATACCAAATCTTGAATGTGTAAAACTTAATACAATATATTTCCTTTAAAAAAATAGAAGTAGAAAGACTATGTCAACCTAACACAACCTTGATCCTTGTAAAAAAAAAGGAAAAAAAAGGGAGGACTTTGACCATTATAAAATTTGAAAATTTCGGATACTATGGTTCGAATTCCTAAAATAAAAGTAGGGTCGAATTTATTTTATTTTATTTTTATAAAATTTGAAAATTTCGGATACTATGGATCGGCTTCCTAAAATAAAAGTAGGGTCGAGTTTATTTTATTTTTATAATACTATATATAGTTAGGATTTACCTTTAATATACATTTAAGATGTGTAAAGTTTTACCTTGTCTTTATTTTGTTATTTATAATACAGAAAAGGTGCAATACAAACAAACGAAAACAGACACTACAATCCTACCTAGAACAGACGTTAGAGCCCTATTAGAGCTATGGGCGGCCTACTATGTTCTCAAGATGGCTCGTGAAATCGAGATACCGAGGCTAGATTTGGAGATGGACTGCGAGGCTGCTTGCAAATTGTTACTCAATGAGGATAATGGAGCTCCTGCCCACCAAAATCTGATTCTTCATTGTCGACATTTCATCCTCGTTACAGGGGGGGAGGTGGAGATACACAAGATTCCTAGAAGTGCAAATAAAGCTGCAGACTCACTAGCCAAAGTAGGAGTTGGCTCAACTGTTTTGTTTTAAGATTTCAACTTGACTTCGGATAGCATTCGGTCTTTTATGTATCCCGCTGAACAATCCTTTTAATTTGAATAATACTACGGGGCTCTAGCCCCCCTAATTATCAAAAAAAAAAATAAAAAAAAAAATTCGATTGTCTAGATAAGTCTAGAGAAACCGAGAGCCCGAAAACAAATCATCGAACCCCCACCCTTGTCAAAATAAAACAAAAATAAAAAATAAAAAATAAAGAGTAGGAAGGACTCAAGGAAGATGCGTGGACCAGCCGATCTTCTCCCCCAAATCTCTCTCTCTCTCCTGTCTTCTCCTGATCTGCTCTCACCTCTCCTCTTTGATCTACTCAATTGCTGTTGCTACCTACTCTCTCTCTCCTCTCTCAGCGCCGACACTCTTTAATGGCGTAATCCCCATCGGCAATTGAAAGATCTACTTCCCATTTCCAGCAATTCACGGTCCTGATTGTGTTCGCTCGAGTAATCCGAGCTCTAGATGTTGCCATTGTAGGGAGTTTAAGCCTATTCTCCTTCTTCCTTGCTCGCCTGGATTTCTCGATCGAGTGTGTAGTGAAGAAACTCTGAGCTTTTTTTGCTTTCGGCTATGGCGGCAACTGCGGCTGCGATGGCGGCTTCGGAGGAATCGTTGTCTTACAAGGGCATGTCTTCCGACAACATCAAGGGCTTGGTTCTCGCTCTCTCTTCCAGCTTCTTTATCGGCGCCAGCTTCATCGTCAAGAAGAAGGGTTTGAAGAAGGCCGGTGCTTCTGGTGTTAGGGCAGGTAACCTAGCTTTCCCCCGTTTCCCCTAATTTTCAGTGGATCAGCTCCGTAATTGCTTTGTCACTTGCCGTGTATGGTTTTTATGGTGATGAACTTGCTTTTCGAATGAGTTAGGCTTTGTTTAACCTGATCCCTCTTTCCCTTTCATTGCTTTCGAAAGGGGATTTTTGTGATGGAATTATTTGAGGATGAAATCTGCTTTGAGTGTGTAGAAATTTCCATTTGGCGATGCTGTCCTTGAGGGATTTGAGCATGAATTTAATGTAGATGGTGATGTTTATGGGGATAGCTCTGCAGAAGGAATCATTAATATCATACCTTGTCATTGCTACTGTGGAGCTTAGATCTGAGAGAGTATTTCTGTATCTCCTTAACTATGATTGTCTTGGACCTTGTTGACTAGTGATTCATGGAAGTACAGTAGTACATCTTTTATAGACATGGGTGGTAAGTGGAAAATGGTGGCTGTTGAGTGGTAAGTTGGAACTGTTGACAGTTGATTTAATGCTGGAGTACAAGAGTTTCTTAAGGTAAGATAAGAGAGTGGCCGATGGTGTGTTCGTAGAAAGGAGAGATGGTTGGACAGGGAGAGTGGTCGATGGGATGAAATCTGTGACATTACAAGTAGGCTGGTCTAAAACTGGGTGGATTTTTTTTTTTTGGCTACACCAAGGACTATTTGTGATATTTTGGGGGTTAAGCAATTCAACTTCTTGTATATATGGGTATCAGGTACGAAAAACCCATACCTTGATGTTTGCAATGACACGGTATGGGTATTATGTTGATACTAGACAGCTTCCCCAACCTTGGTATGAGTCTTCCCTCACCCTTGCAACTTTACTCATAGTCTCCTACTCGTATCAAAGTTTTTAACAGATTCTCTAATCAAAATTTCATTGCCGTACCCAAACGGCCAAACTGATACCTCACACTGATACCAATTCTAGCCAAATGGGTCCAAAGATAATTCTACTAAAGGGATTCCTGTATTCAATTGCTACTGAGATGTGAGCTCCTTGTGCATTTTCTCATACAGTATGCTGCAAGATGAGAATGGCTTTGGAATATGTACAAACTGAATAGACTATGCTTGTATTTGTTACTCTGAATTGGATGGGGCAGAGTTTTGTTGCAGATTTATGGTTTTTGTCTTTGCATTTTTTTAAATTTTTTTTTACAATTTCAGCTGGATGGATTTATATTTTCCTCTGATCTATTTTTTTTTTTCAGGAAGTGGAGGCTATTCTTATCTGTATGAGCCTTTGTGGTGGATAGGAATGATAACAAGTGAGCAATTATATTTCATTGATTTTATTTTCAACCTTTAATCTGTTTACCTGAGCAATTGAGAAATAGCATTCCAAGCATTTGACTGTTTGGTGTACTTATTTGGGGACATCCTATGGTATTTCTAGTACATAGGCTCTGAATTGCTGTAAAAATCAAGCAGCAAAAGAATATGGGGTTATGGATACATGCGGTGTTGTTTTAACATATGTGTTTATTAAGTTGCTACTATAAGATTGAAGTTGTACCTTTTGTTACTGGCTTATGGAAAATGGTCAAGCAGAGACAATCATACGAAAATAGGAAAAAAATAGTCTTTGATGGGATTGTGTTTACAACAATGCAATTGACTCAACAAAGAAAAGAACCAAGCAGTTTTGGACTGGTTTATACCTGCTGTTTGTTCTAACTTGATTTTTCTTTAATGTGTATGTACAACACTAGTGCACATTACACTGAATCCCATGTTATCATGAACTTGGAAGCCAAAACGTCAAAGATGGATGTGTTCTCTGGGTTTTCTATATTGTTTTTCTTAATAAGAAATTGCTGTGATAAATGCCTAATATTATCATGTATAATGGAGGAGAATAGACTTAACTCTGCACAATGGCATTGCAATTTATATGGAGTGCATATCCCATTAGCCATTGCTTCTGCGTCTCGTCTTCCAATCTACACAAGAATTTTAGAATATTAACTACACCTGTTAGCTAGAGGCCTACACAGTTACATTGCAGTTTCCGTGATATCCTGTTTGGCTAGTTGAGTGTGTTTTCTAATATATTAGCTACACCTGATAAAATTGATCTAATGGTTGCTTTGCTCTTCTGATTTATGTGAATTAGGTTGTTTGCCTATTTCGATCCACTCTGTAATCTGTATTCTGTAATGCACTTGCTCTGTTACAGTGATTGTTGGAGAAATTGCTAACTTCGCTGCATATGCATTTTCACCTGCTATTTTGGTCACGCCTCTTGGTGCACTCAGCATTATCATCAGGTATTGCAGTATTTTGTTTCTTCTCTTTGCTTCGTGTTCTGCAAAATGCTCTGATTTCTCATGACTCATTTCTTGTAGTGCTGTGCTTGCACATATTATTCTAAAAGAGAAGCTACACACTTTTGGCATTGTCGGGTGCTTGCTCTGTGTTGTGGGCTCCACAACGATTGTTCTGCATGCTCCTCCAGAACGCGAGATTGAATCTGTGATTGAGGTGTGGAACCTTGCTACTGAACCAGGTAATTTGCTAATAATTGGATATTTCTTGTTATTACACTACATTTTTTTATGAATGATATTGGATTCATCTGTTTCTCCTATTTCATTTTGCAAATTTGATATGTAAATATACTTATTGAATTTACAAAAGATGCTTGCATTCTTCAGGTTTTCTCTTCTATGCTGCTTTAGTCATGACAACTGTGTTTGTTCTCATATTCCATTTCGTTCCACAATATGGGCAAACACATATAATGGTCTACATTGGTGTCTGTTCACTTGTCGGGTCTTTGTCGGTATGTATATCTTTTATACAAGTCCAATGTTATCAGCCAATCCTGTCAATCTGTTCCTTCATTATTTCAATTAATCATTTAGACAAGTGTCTTAACTAATGTGTTGGCAGGTCATGAGTGTTAAGGCGCTTGGGATTGCACTGAAACTGACACTTTCAGGGATGAATCAATTAATTTATCCCCAGACATGGGCCTTTACTATAATTGTAGGTTCCTGTGTTGTTACTCAAATGAATTATTTGAATAAGGTATTCTTCTCTTTTGCCCTTTGCGCTGTACACAGCTTAACAATCGAGTGATTAAACAAGTTTGGCAAAATTTTGGGTCATGTTAGATTTGGGTCGCTTCATATTCAAATAATGTTTTTATTTAAATGGCCTATTCAAGTTGAGTTTTTTTTTTATTTTTTCGGGTCACATGTTAGCAAGTCTACTTGTACGTACTGTAGTGCTGCAATGGACCCAAAGCTCAAGTTTTGCTGAATTTGTATCTTATTACTTGTCTTCATTTTCTGTCATGCAGGCCTTAGACACTTTCAATACTGCAGTTGTGTCTCCAATATACTTTGTGATGTTCACATCCTTGACAATTGTGGCTAGTGTAATTATGTTCAAGGTATTATATTATTTATTTTACCATGTTGTAGGAATATGTACAATTGCAGTGCTAGTTAAAATTTTGAGTGTATATGATCCATATTCATGACATGTCACAGTTCTTCGTCACTGTCTAGTTCTTAGATTATGGATAAAGCAATGATTTGTGTGCCACATTCATGCGCTGATGCTGAATAAAATGCTGAAGACACCTTTGTTAATTTGCAACTGTACCTCTTTTTATTCATCCAACTAGAACAATGATTAGGCTGAGTAAAATGCTGAAGACAAATGATCAGGCTTGGTTTGGGTGGATTAGAAGTGTTTTTCCATAAGAAAAAAGGAAAAGTGTCTTAGAAATTAGCAACTGGAAATTGAACAATCGGAAACAATGGAAATTAAACATTTATGTTAAAACAAAAAAAAACCATTTATGTTATGGTGCTGATGGCACAGTAATGATAAGTTTACTACCCTCAGATCAATGAACGACTCTTTCTTTGGTCTTTCTTTAGCATCTACTGTAACTAATAAAGCATAAAATGATTTATTTTCATGTTCACCTGTTAAGCAACAATAAATTATAAAATGGTTTCAAGCTCGAGAAATTTATTTATTTTCATGTGGTTATGGAAAACAAATTTCCCTTTGTGTATGCTTTCTAGTATCCAGAAGTATAGAATACATGGTATGGTTAATTCTGTTATCTGTTTGTGTTTTTCTTTAATATTTTTTTTAAAAAAATATTAACTCGCATTGCCCCTGCATTCATTTAACTTTTAGGATTGGGATAGGCAAAATCCGACACAAATTGTTACTGAAATGTGTGGGTTTGTCACTATCCTCTCGGGAACTTTTCTTCTTCATAGAACGAAGGACATGTCCGATGGTATATACACTTTCTTACCTTTCCTTACCTAGTTACTCCTTTTCCGATTTTCATGAAGACTTGGATTATTCAACCCACAGGATGAATCTAAATACTTATTGCAACAGTAATTCATCTACCTCATATTTTGATTACATGTGTGTTGTACAGGATTGTCAACATCTTTCTCCATGAAACACTCCAAGCATGTAGAAGAAAACGGCTACAACGATCCCGAGGGCATTCCTCTTACTCTGAGAAGGCAAGAATCAGTTTGAACACCGGCTATTCATCAAGCTTTTCTTATGCTTATACATTGATACCACGTCAGTGGGGAAAGTACCAAGCGAAAATATCACCTTGTATATTTTAACCTGCTCGGACACTTCCCCACCTCGTGTTTTAATGTTTTTCGAGGGGGGGTGACAGGGGCAATAGAATGTGATCTTCTTTTTCCCTTTTCGGGTCCATGAATGCTGTTGCTGATTCCCAGCAGCTGCGACCTCGTTTGCGTAGGCTATTTCTTGACAATCAGCGATGCCTCGAGATGCAGGTCCGAAAATGGAAATGTAATTTGTGAGTACAGAACAGCCGTTTTGTAATAGATTTATCTTTAGCTTTATCATCCAGTGAAAACCATTATTTTGTAATTATCGATTATCTGTTAACCTCGATGCCTTTCGATTGAGCACTTGGTGTGTACGATGGCCTGAAGGGCCACCCTAGTCGGTACAGGTTGGACTTCGGATCGGGCCTGATCTGAATCCAGCCCGAATAGGTGGGCTTTTATAGTGCCTTAGTTTGTGCCAACTGCCAAGAAACATAGGTGGGCTTATACGTATGATTCAGCTATATAATATTCCACTATATATTTTAATAAATTAATTTTTTTTAAAAATTCAACAACAAATCAATACAGTTTTACCTAAAAAATTTACTGCATCTATTTTGAAGCGGAATGAGTATTATAATTATTATAATTATATAACTATTCTAGAATGACTCAATCGGGGAGGACTTGTGTATAGTACCTTTAGGTCCCGTATGACTGCTCTTTATTTACCAAAATTCAAGAGTATTATAATTATAATTATATAAATAAAACAGATTTTTGAACCTATATACAGTATAATACAGTAGCTTGTGTAAACATGTAAAGCAAGCTATTCTTATTCAATGCTAAAATTAGGGTAAGGCCCACAAGCCACTGGCTGATAAAAATCTACATCTACTCATTACTTGTGGATTGGTTTGTTGCAGAAACGTCAACAACATTACAACAACAAGAATAGCAGTCGTTTTTCAAACATATACCCTAAACTCATTAAAAACTTAAATCTAGTACTCTAATAACAACCGTTTTTCAAACATATACCTTGATTTGGTAAATATAGAGCGGTAATATTTGAGAATCGAAACGGAACCATCGGGTACTACTATGAGATTCTTTCCGGCTCAACCACTCTGATATGGTTATTTCAAACATATACGCTAAACTTAAATCTGGTATTAATAAGTGTTTTTGTCTCAAAATAGTTTATTGTCGAATTTTTGTATCAATAGAGATTGGTAAATATTTTATCGACACGGGAAGTCAATGTCAACGAATTGTTTTAAGATAACAAACACTTGTCGGATTTTTTTAACAAGTTTGTACTTATTAATAATAAATACGAAATTGTTTAAAAAATTATTAAAAAAATTAGATATTTTATATAGTTTTTAGCTCATAAAAAAGCGTGCATTAATATTAAAACGTCAAGTTTTGCCGGACGAATGGAGTATGAGATATTTTTACCGCTGTGATTTACGGAGCGGAATAGTATATACTCCGTATACTGTAATAGTAAAAAAAAAACCGGAATGATATTTTGAAGTTCCCGAAAAAGTAAAAACCGGGCAGGAGAGTGTGTGAAACAGTGAAAGTGTGAACAGTGGAGAGGTGTCAGGGTTGCACGTTGAGGTTCAGCCTCGAGTCGTGCCTGTGGACTGTGGTTTGTGGATAGGTCAATCGGGGTAAAACTGGGATTTACCGTAAATGACCAACCTATTTAACCGTACCTTTACTTTCTTTCAAAGTTTACCTTTTATGGTAAATAAAAAGGACACTTTGAACAGTTATAGAGGCCAAACAAAAGTTGGTGGGTACAGAAACACATGCTCATCATCCACCATTAATTACTCTTTCACCATTAATTTCAATCCCTTCAATTTTTTGTCTTTCAAAACTTTGTCACTATAGTACTCCCTCCATTCACGAATAATGTCATTTTAACTCCTTTAAGGATCGGTTATATTGGTGGCCGGATAGAGCTGGTTGGTTCACTACTTTAAGTGTATACAAACTACTCACATCACAATCATCCGTAAACTTAGACGCCAACGTCTGAATCTGGAAAGTAGACATTCCACCTAAGATAAAAATTTTTTTATAGAAAATTTGTCAAAATTATCTTCCGATTGCAGCACGGCTTGCCACTCGAGGAGTTTCGGTTCCTTCCACATGTAGTCTATGCAATGGTGCTGCCGAGAATGATGTTCACTTTCTGTTTGAATGCCCTTTCGTGTGCTCTCTCTATCAACTTCCTCCACAATTAAGCGCAATTGTATCCAACATGTCTTATCACTCTCGGGATATAAAATCTATCATTTATGTCATAGGGAATAATCTTAGTCATACGGGAAAGGTGGAGCTTGCTTTTGTTTGGTGGTCAGCGTGGTACATTCGGAACCAACATGTGTTTAGTCAGGTTCCCATCCATACGAAAGATAATTCCTTACGTATAGTTAAAATGCACATCCAGAATTGGAAGAAAACTTCTCAATACGAGGAGAGCTTAGATGAGAACTCCCCCGTGCTCACACACAACTCCAAGTCTCCAACTATCCAAGTGCCAAAAAGAAATACGACAAGACTTAGTGACGTAAACCTCCAAGGGGAACCTTTAAGCTTAATTTTGATGGGTCTACAAAATTAAATAATGACATTTCAGCTGGAGCCATAATTTGGGACTAGGAAGGCCGACCAATACGCATTTGCTATCAAAAACTTGGGAAGCAAAGCCCTCTTAAAGTAGAAGCGCTAGCACTGAAGCTTGGAATCCAACACGCTATCCAACTTTCCATAGATAAAATCCACATCGAAGGCGACTCGAGCATAATCATAAACCACTTCAACAAACATACTAAATGTCCTTGGGAAACTGCTCATTCTATCATATATTAAACTCTTGCTGTCGAATTTGAAAGAAGTTTCCTTCTTTCATATTCCCCGTTTAGGCAATAGAGTGACTAATAAGGTTGCACACATTTGCCACTCTGCTTGGGGTGCCGATATTTACAACGATTCTGGTCTTTCAAACCTCATCCACAAGGATGATGCCGGGTAGAGTGCACTTGCCCGGATTCCTTCCTAATTAAAAAAAAATTCCATTTTAACTCTGTACACAATTTTTAAGAAAGTCAATAATATACGTTTTTTTTACTAATTTACCCTCATTTGTTACTCTACTTTTTCACTTTATCAAAAATTAAACTCACAACCCATCAATCATATCAAGGGCATTTTCGTAAAGTGTAAGCTAAAATACCTAGAATGACATATTTTTATGAACAAAATCGAACATCTAAAATGAAATGTTTTTGCGAACGGAGAAAGTACAGAGTAATATCACAAGACATATACACACAAGTCTTCTAAACAAATTTAAAATTGGTACACAATTGCAAGACATATACTCCCTTCGTATCCGAATAATTGGCCTTTTGATCACTTTTTCATGTAATAAAATATTTGTCCCTTTGAACAACATTAATGATAAAATTTTCTAATTTTCTAATTTTGTCAATTTGTATTTGATTTCCAAGATACTCTATTAACACTACAACTTCCCATACTATTCTTTTTTTATTAGTCTATTTTTTTCACATTATTTATTTGCTAAAATTTTAGCTATTCTTCTTTCTATTTTTAGCTTTCTTAAAAAGTGTTAAATTGGTCAAAAGACTTTAATAGGGAGGGAGTAGAAAGAAAGAGTTAATTTGTAACCGAAAATAGAATTTACACATGTATTTTTTTTAAAAAAAATAATCATGGGCATGGAGGCATCATATATTCATATGTCATCTTATCCAGGCCAATTAATCAGGTAATTAGTAAAACAAACCTAGGATTAATAATTTGAAAATAATTAGAGTTAATCGTGATATGGTTCAATCGTTTATTAATTACATTTCATGTTTTGTTGGAAATTAGGTGAAAAGTGTTATAATAAATCTTACGGAATACATAGTATTTATTAAATTTATAACCCTTAATATAATAACTGATTTTATATCCTATGTCTTTAGGCCATATGATGAGAGGTCCAATTGAGAAATATTTTACTTATATATACACATTTTATTCAATTTTAAATTAGATTTTAGGGTTCACCTATTTTTTTAGGGTTTTCTTTCGCAATAAAATATTTTTATCGTATGTTCTTTGGGACACACAAAAGACAAACCGATATAATAATCCATCCCAAATTCAATTATAATTAGAAGAGTCACCATCAAGAATCATTTTCAATACTGAAGCTTCCTTTTCTTGCAAACCCAATAAATATGTTTATGAAATAAGAAACCAACAATGTATTATTTTGTATACACATGATATATGAATAGTGCCTCCACTGCTAACTCTGCATGTTTTTAGCTGGAGATGACATTTCATGCTCAAAACTCCAAAATCATATTTTCAAATTAATGAATCATATCTCTCTTCCCTTTTCCCCCCTTCCAAAATAAATGGGGAAATTCATTTTATGTAGAATACATTAATAAGGGATAAATAATTTTTGTAGAAAGGTTCGCCTTCACTATCCACAAAAGATGCTACTTCATGGTGGGCTTCGTTCTTAGTTTAGCTAGGTCCCTAACTTGCTAGTTTTAGATTTGCTTAGATTCGTCCTGTTGTAGAGTGTGTGCTACCCATTTTATTGTGCCATTTATGGTTTTCTATTGTATGTTCAATGATTTTCCGTATGCCAACTTGTCAACCTAGCTATCGAGGTTCACGCCTGTTTGATCTCGAATCCTTAGTTTATCAAAAAAAAAATTCTTACAAAATTTAAAAATACTCCCATCACCATTTTTTTCTTTTATCAAATTAAGTCTAATGGAACTCATAATGAGGGGTAGCGTGTATAGGTGCACATGTATTTATATATAAGTTCATCGTCAAATCAATTGACAATAAAAGTAATAGTCAACTGACCTTATATATTAATTAAGCTTAGACTCTTCGTGTTAGAGTTGTAATCATTTTTAGTTAAAAAAATTTAAAGAATTTTTTTCCAAAATGGAGACAAATGGGTTTTCTTTTGAATTGGAAAGAATTTGGAAGATTGACAACGCAATCTATCCAAAAGCATCCGTGAGGATGATACTATGGAAAGCAACATCAGTAGGGGGAATAGAGCAGGAGAGAAGATGGAGCTCAAATGTGAAAGACGGTCAGCTACACGATTACCTTTCCTACAGATGTGGGAGATCTCAAATCCCGAGAAATGAAGGAGAGATAAAAGAGAGTCATATAAGAGCATCTCAATCTCGTCTGAGCATGAAATACCAGTCTTAAGACTATTAATTATACTAAGGTTGTCACCTTCTATGCAAATAAATTTGATATTAAGTTCAATTGTCTTTAATATTCCTTTCCACATGCTGAACCTTTTTGCGCCAATGATGGACGAGAGAGAGGCGAAATTCCAGCTTCCGAGAAAAGGACGTGGCCCTCGTCATCGCGAATGAGGAACCCATAAGTTCCAAAATTAGTGGGGGATAATGCATCGTTGAAATTTAGTTTGCACCACTCAGGTTTATGCTTAGACTATTTTCAGCAATGTCTCGCTTTAGTTGGGTTTGGTTTTGAAACCTCGGGGTCTAGATCCTTGTCTAGCTCTCTGGTCTTATTCCAGTTACAGATTTGATTTGTTATGAAGGCTACTATATCTTTAGGGTTAGGATTAATGTTGTCAAAAAACGTATTGTTTCGGAAGTACCAAATGATCCACCAAGCAAAGGCGAGAATGAAGAATATATATCTTGGATTCCTGATTTAGATATAAGGTTATGCAGTGTATCCGATATAGTAGTCGAGGCTGCATATATTGAGTTAATTAACTTTGTGGGCAATTTTTGCTGACAAAAGTTGGATAGATGCTTTTGAAATAGGACAATTGAACAATAGGTGGTCAATGTCTTCGTAATTCATGTCATAGAGAGGCAGTTAGTGGGGATGCCAAACCTCCACTGCTCTAGTTTGGATGATGTAGGAATACTGTCCTTAGTAATATACACCAAATGAAATTCTTGATCTTAGGTAGGGAGTCTAATTTCCAAATCTAGTGGAAATCAGGTCGCGTATGATGTTTAGCGTTATCGATCATTTCAATGGTTGAATCAGTAGAGAACCAGTCATTCTTACTCCAATTCCAATATAACCTATCCTGATTAATGAATTTTGAATTGGCAAGGGGGTTTGGATGATGGAGTTGATGATATTGGTGTCCAATTGGTTGTCCATCATGGAGTGGAGCTTATCAACGTCCCAAGTTCTATCGGCTTTGATGAAATGGCTAACCATAAGGAATGGATCATTGTGCATAATATCAACAACTTGGGTCCATAAAGGATCACAACCAAGCTAGTTATCATACCAGAAGTTAATGGAATTGCCATTTCCAATGCCCCGTCGAAGCCCCTTTTTTAAAAGGCTAAGAAGAGTTATAAGTTTTCCCCATTGCCGGGAGTGTATTGAAGAATATGTTTATCTTTGGGGTGTTTTTGAGAAATTAGGAGCACTCACGAATTATTTGGTTCTTCTAGTATTTTCCAAAGAAGCTTTAATTGTAAGCCTTTGTTCATGTCCTCTGAGGAACGAAGACCAAGACCTCCATTTCAGTGTGATTTACAGACCTTAAACCAGCTAATGAGAGACAAATGGGTTTGAATTCTTGACTTTATTATGTAAATATCCACTCAAATATATTTTAAAACTATTTTACTTTTAAAATTAGTAAAATTTATATATAAAAAAAGACATTTTTTTCTTTCTATTTATTCTTCTAGATCAAAAGGGCTCAAGTCAACCCATATGGCAATCCTCCCACCTCCTAGATTTGCCCCAACAACTAAGGATTTTTTATTTTTTTGATTAGGAAATAATTCGACGCCAAACAAATTTGGACCTCGATGGCCGACAAGTCGGAAGACGGAAACCATCAAAAAGAGACATAATACAACGAAGGTGCAAGAAACAAGCACAAGAACTCTACAAAGAGAAACAAGCCCCAGTAAATCGGACGAGATGCGGACGTAGACGAACGAACAAAGCCAAGCGCAACCAACGGCCACACTGCAGGCCAGCGGTACATCAAGAAACACCTGTGGACAGTGAAGACGAACATCTAAGGAAGCAGCATTCCGAAAAAAGGAGACGCTTCGATACACACTGGCCAACAACTAAGGAATTAAAACATGTCTGGTTAACACTTTGACGATAAATGGCTCTAGAATTTCATTCTCTTTATCTCTAGCTCTAGCTCAAGCTCAGGATTGAATTTGAAAGTCAAGTCATTAGGCTAAACTACTCTGATATAAATTCAAAGTCTAACTAGACTCATTATCGGGATTAGTATTCACAATTGCACATGCATGTGCTATAAGCTCGATCAACACATAATTAAGTTCAGTAAGATTTCATCATAAAACCAATAGAATTTTAAAGATATAGTACCAACCTTATATACTTTAAACTCAATCTTTTTATACACATCTAAACAATTTCAAATAGTGTGCGATCACAAACTAAAATGGTAAACGTTATTGATCCCTATTTAGAAGTCCGTATAATACTAAAAGTGACATTTCAAAACTATCACTCAACTCGAAGTTGATACAAATGACAAATTATAACCTAAGACCATTTCCATGTTATACACTTTATTATAATTAATTGACATTAAATTAACCTTGAAGACACCCCATGGCCTAGTTGAATTGATCGAGCACCGTAATTATTAATAAACTAATTTGGCCTATTAGATCGCCACATCGGTTATCATTACATTCGCATCTCATTACATTTAATTAGTACTATTCATTTCATGGCTTTCATGCCTATTACCCTATTTGAGTTGTAAAGAGATCCAAGATATTGTAGTTAATAGGGTACGCCACTAGCTAATATGATTGTCATTGTTGAAAGCATGTATACTAGATTAGACATATATAGTATTACCTAATTAAGCACATATTATATATAATTAGGGATAATGAGATCAATTGAGATGATTGTGTGATATCATAAATAATTTTATTCATGAATTATTGTTGGATGACATGGAGATTAGCGCGGTTCAAATCGAATTTTTAAACTGAACCGGACCAAAACGAACATAAGATATTAGGTTCGGTTTTCGGTTAATAATTTTTAAGTTTGGTTTTAGATTTGGTTTGATTCGGTTCAAACTTAACTTTTACTAAATTAAATAACAACATTATACGACACTTGTTTAGGTTGAATCAATTCTCATAAAAAAAATTCAAACCCATTATAAGAGTAGTTTGTATTTTGAAGAAATTTCCTATAACATATTTTTTTTAAAAATAATCATTTTATCTTTTATAATTAACTATAAATGAGGTTCATTTAAACTCAAAACCTTAACTGAACCTAAATAAAATGGTTCAATTTTCGCTTCGTAATTTTTGTAGCTTTGTATAATCATCATAGGAATAGAATCAATAGATAATCAAGGTTGATTTTTAGTTTTAAAGACTTTTCAAGGAGCTAGTGCTATCATAAATAATTTTTTATTTTGTTGTTGTTTATAACTTAATTGATTTGATTAGATTGTTAACGTTTTAGTGTTTATCTTTTATATATACAGTACTGTATAATCAAACATTAATTATTAAACCAATTTGAGGAGCTAGTGGGTCCATGTGGGAAATGCACTTGCTTGATTTGTCTCCTTTTTAAAAGAAATTAATTAAACAATTGGTTTGTTTTCTTTTGAAAATTCAAAATTTTGAAACATGCATGAAATAAGGGAAATATGGATTTTGAGTACACCTTATCACTTTGAGAGAAAGTGAAAATGATTATTAGGGCACCTATAGCTCATCCAACCTCATAAAGCATTTGAGACATTCCATGTTCCACCATCTTATGAAGATAGAGATAAGGTCTCACTTTTCCCACATTAATGAAATCTCTTCATTTCATTTCTTTCAAAAAAAAACTACAAAAAAACTACTCATAAATTTTTAATGTCAATTTAATATGTATGTATATATGTATGATTGTTTAGATATTGTTGGGATGAAAAGATTTTTATATACCATATAATTGTGAGTAGTATAACAACACAAAATATAAGGAAAGGGAAAGTTCCTACACAATTACTTAAATTTTTGTGTTAGAAAGTGGATCCCGATATTATAATCAAAAACAAAATATAAACCCGACATGACTCCAGTTTTCATATGAAATGAACATATCTCTTATACGTTCAAACAATCTCCAATATTTTTTTTTTGATTAGGTAATAATTCGAGGTCAGACAGGCCTGAACCTCAATGGCCGATGGAGAATCGTCAAAACAAAAAAAATACAAAGCGGTGCAAAACACAGGCAAGTGAGCTTTACAATAACGAAGCAAAACCATCAAAACCAAACAAGATGAGGACGAAAATGGCAGACGAAGCCAAGCACCACCAAAAGCAGCACCGCAGGCCAGCGACACATCAGGACCCGATCATCCTGTGGGGAGTGAGGACGAAACCAGGGAAGTAGTCAACTCGGAAAGAGGAGTCGCCACGATACACACTACCACGGCCCTTGCCTATCCCGACTCCAACAGCCAAAACCCGGCCCATCAGCGGAAGAGACAGCTCGACCCCACCAAAACCCAAAGCCACACAACACCTGTATATAAAGCACCCAAACCCTAACGGAATTTGGTCAACCCTTTTGGGATATTCAATAATTATATATAGATATATATAACCGTTTACACAAATAATATACATATACCTATAAGGAGTAAAAACCGAACAAGTATACATGTATTAATCTTATTGGTCATGATAAGAAACAAAACCAGTTGTGTTTTGTTCTTACCTTTTTTTTTAATAGATTTGCCAGTCTTGCCGTGCAAGGAGAGCACTGCAACAATTACAGATTTACAGGCTTGCACACCAAGAAGGTTCAATCGTGCACGACAAGGAATGATCAGTCGAAGCCAGCAAACCGCCAGAACTGGAAGGCGGAACTGAGGAGGCCGGAAGGGTGGATCGGGACGGCGAGGGTCGGAGACGAGGCCGAACGAGGAGGACCGCCAAAACCACCGACACAAAATCAAAGGTCTAGAATGTCAAAACAACCCTAAACCCCCCAAATTGGAAATCAAAACAGGGGAATCTAGACAGCAATTACTCAAAATCAGCAAGCTGAAAATGCCGAAATTGTCGGGAGGAGGAGATAACGGAAGAGATTTGGATAGGTCTCTTGGTATGGCTCATTGCATTAGAATGAGCTTAATTAATTTTCTATAGTTTTTAAAATCATAAACCTGTTTAAGGTAGTGAGCTTAATTAATTTTCTATAGTTTTTAAAATCATAAACCTGTTTAAGGTATACGGTTTTTGAGATCGTAATAGTGTCCATTTTAACGGTTTTAGAAACCGTACAATTTTAAAACTTCCAAACAACAACATATATTATCAATCTTTTTAATAAGTTGGTGTGAAAAGATATATCATATGACCATGGGATCAATAACATTAATATTCTACCAAAAATATAAATTTTAAGGCATGTGGTAATAATCATGTTAAGAATAGATATGGATGTAAATTGTGGAGTGACCCAAAAGAAACTTGAAAGAAAAAACGCGGTGTGAGTGAGACTTGTGATGGCCCTTAGTGGGGTTAGAGGTTGAATGAGCTGGCCGACAACATTCGTTACCTTTTATTTTTTTTCCCTTTATTTTAATTTTGTTGGTTTACACTACACGAAACCGGTTGATTAGCAACTTAATACTCATTTATTTATTTCATAATTATCATGTATTAAAAACTACTACCACACTGCATATTACTTTACAATATTGCTCCCTCTTATTAATAATATCTGTCATATGTGATCACTTATGATATTCCAGCGTTTCTTCTTCAACTTTCGAAGCTGCTTTGTGGCAATAGCTTGCTTTTTCTTTGTTGTTCAGTTGTTTATCATGACGGTCTTCTCATCTACTGAATTTTTCGGTCTCTTAGTACATCAGATACGGTTGTCTGATGTACAGATTCCTGATGTGATCTAGGTTCATAGATTTTTATTTCATTATTCTATCAAAAAAATGTTTCACATCGGTTCTAAACACTTAGTATGCAACAAATTTCTCCTATATATGTTGTAACGCTTGTCATTTTCTACTACAAGTTGAATTTTTGATCGAGTTAAAAGTTGAGCACGTACATTTGCTTTCATTGATTCTGGGTTAAGGATCATATTTTTGGTGAGATGCTAAAAACAAAACCCTTTGGTGAGATGCCAAGGGAGACATCCTAGTGAGAGGTGAAGGTGTCAAAGGGTCTAGATCCTCAAAGTGTGATTTTGAGAGGATTGAGATCGAGTGAGGGAGGTTCAAGGGTGAGAGACCTGCAAATTTTTCCACACATATCTGGTTACTAGTAGAAAGTTTATCCATTCAAATAATGGAGGAACCTTGTCGTCGATCCTGCTAGCTCGGAGAGTTCCCGAGCACATCAAGTCCTTACTTGTATAAAAAAAAAATGACTGTCATTTTTGTTCATAAAAAAAATATTAAGGAAACGTTGTAAGTGCGTTCCAACAGTTTTTCCATTTTGGAGATTTTAACGTTTTTGAAGAATTTTAAGTATTTTTACGATCAACTAGATTCTCCATCGCATATATTTTTCGATAATTGAAGAATATATATTTTATTTTTTTATTTTGGAGAAATTTTAGAGAAGCGGTTGGAAATGGTCATACAAGTGACAAGGTTGAAGATTAGAGCTGCGGGGGGCATGGCTTCAACCTTCAGCCCATTGGCCAAGCGTCAGCCAATGGGAAATATCCATGTGTCCTAAATAGTTTTCTTAATTTTTAAAACGTATTTTAAATTCTCTTAACTTATTTTAAAAAGTATATTTGAAAATTGTATAATTTTATATATCCAAAGACATCTTGTTGCATTGTTTGAGTCGAAGAAAAAGGATAAAATTATGTTTATGTAACTAATAAAGATTATGTGTAAGCTAAGTTTGATTATAGTTAATGATAATTTTAAAGAGAAAGTTTGCACCGAAGGCGTAAATTTTTGGTCAAATTAACAGAGTGTCCACCAAGTGTGACAAATTGAGGTTTTGTCCACGTAATATTTTATGGGCAAAGTTGCCCCCATGAGATCTAAACCTGATTCCACACACAACTTCGTTCTCTCGTTCGATCTCTCTCGCTCTTTTCCTCACCGTTTCAACAACACAGCACTGTCTCCCATGGCTTCATCTCCGGCGACCTTCCTCCGCCACCGCCGCCTCCCTCTGATCTCTTCGATCTCTCCGACCAGTATTGTACTAGCGCATCCAGCTTCAAGCGTTCTGGTACAGAGGTGGCATACAGAGGCGGCTTCAACCGACCATCTCATATCTCTCTGTTCTCCCTCCGTCAATGGCAAATTCAGAGGAATCCAATTACATGCTCACTCCGTTCTGGCACAGATCTACAAGCGTGGTGTGCCAATCAATGAGCTCGACCTCTCTGGCACAACACTTGCGGAAATGGAGGAAATCTAAACCGATATGAGCAACAGATCTTCTCCGAAGATGACGAGGAAGATCGACAATGGCCGGAGATTCGGCCGAACTGTTGCACCTTCTTCCGAATTTGCATCTTCATCCTCTGCCTCCAATGGCGTCTCCGGCTATTTCAGCAAGGAATTGATTGCTTCGCCACCGATCGAGCGAGGTACATTGTTGACATCAATTCACCTTTGATCAATTGCTTACGTAGATGGTTGAAATCAGAACTCCATTATCTCTCTTTCTCCTAGCAACCGGCCATCTCAGATTTGTTATGTACGTACATCTTCCTTTCAATCTAATTGGTAATTTGTCTCTGGTTTCTGATTTCCGCCATCTTCGATTTGAATTGATGAATACTTGTTTTTGTTTCGTGTAAGGATGATTAAGTTCTTTTGTTTTTTGAATTGGTTTAGGTTTTGGATGATCCTATAAATGAATTGAAGCTTTTAAGAAGAACATCTTCCTGATGGTATTCTTAGGATATTTGTGATGGTATTCTTATTGTTGAATGTCAATGGTATGAACTCGTTTCCATTGATTAATGAATATGATTCTTTCATTCTTTTGGCAAAGTATCTGGTATAGAAGATATATTGTGTTACATTCAAAATGACAGTAATGTGAATTTAAGCAATTTCAACAATTGTGGAAATGTGCCAAGTAATACTTATTTTCAGCAAGTATGGATGCCTTTGTATTTGTTTTTTGGGATGATATTTGCTTATTTTGATAGATTCGGTGTATTGTGTATGGATTGATTTTAATACAGATTTTCAGCAAGTAAAATGACGCACTTTTAGTAATATCTTGCAAAATCTGAGCTACCATTTTTTATGTCATCAGCGAATTCCCGTAAGCAATTACATTTTTTAACACTAGATATTCTCGTCCGCATTTCATAAATAACCATTTTCAGCATCAACAACGTTGCTGAAAGCTTGAAATCGGAGTTTCAGCATCAACAAAGTTGATGTAACCGGGGTTTCGGCATCAACAACGTTGCTGGAATCAGGGTTTCAACATCAACATGACAACAAAAGTGCTGAAATCGGGGTTTCAGCATCAACAAAATTGTTGAAATCGGGGTTTTAACAACTTCGGTTTCAGCATCGCGAAAAAAAACAAGCGAATCAAAAACTACTAAAACAGGTGAGGGTTCGGTTTCAGCAGTTTCAGCAACATAGGTGAACATTTAGCTAATATGAAGAGGGTGGTGGACAATTTCCTCAATTTCCTAATATAGGCAAAAAATATGGCCGGTAGGGAAACGTAACTGCCCCAATTTTAAATTGGATACTCTTTTTAAACGTAACAGGTGAGGGTTCGGTTTCAGCGGTTTCAGCAACATTGAATACTCTTGTATTGATTATGAGATATGAAAAGAGATTATTTGATATTACTTTTTATATAATTCTTGGATTGTTACATTGATGACGCCTTGTATTGATTTCATTGATTCCATATTAAATTACTTACATTGATGCATTTTTTAGTTGATGACATGTTATAATAGGTGTTTTACGTATACAACCAATTTTAATGTCATAGTTTCAAAGACCTTGTGTTTTTATATATGCAGTAAGTTGACAATATTTTGATTTCGCATTTTAAGCTCCTAAGTCATCAATTATATAAAAATATCACCATAAATAATTTCAATTAATAAAGTGTAATAACAAATGTCAGCAATGAATAAAAAGTCGTCAATAAAAGATGCAATCAATGAAATGTAATCACAATTTATGTTCTATGTCATCAATTGTATACAAATGTTAATAAAAATGTCATCAACAAAAAAGATGTCTTTAAAAATTAGTGAGATAAATGAAGTGTAATCACAATGTCGTCAATGAATAAAATTCATCATTAAAAGATGACATCAATGATGTTTAATCACATTTTATGCCCTTGTGTCATTAATTGTATGAAAATGTCACTACAAATAAATCGATATACAATTGATTAAATTAAAAAAGTGTCATCAAACAATTTGATTAAAAAAGTGGCATCAAATAATCACATTAGAAAAATGGCATCAAAACACTACTTTGAAAAAGTTGCATCACATTAAAGAAAAAAAATATAATGAAAACACTAATTTGAAAAAGTATGGCATCACGGAAAAAAAAATCATCAAAAAAATTGACATAAAAAAGCGTCATCAATAGTCAACAGTGAAAAAAATGGCATCAATGGTCAACGTGGCGTCACGGTGGAAAAAAAATGTCATCAAGGTTTTAAAAAGGTGACATCAATAAAACCATTTCATTAAAAAGTAGCATCAAATGAAAATAAAATATAATAAAAGAAATGGCATCAAAACGGTAAAAAAATAATTAAAAAAAAAATCCAAATGAGTTGGTCAACATTGATCATTCAACGGTCAACGTTGACCATCAGCGGTTAAACAGTTGACCATTCTACGATATTTGGATGTGGTCTACCAAAATTAATTAAATTAATTTGCGTACTAAGTACCTAATTAAACATTCAAAAGAGACCAACTACCAAAATCACCCTTAATTTTATACATAAATTAGTGAGGGAAATAATATATTAGAAAAATTGTGTGTATACGTTTTCAAAAGGAGATGAGTTTTCAATAGGGGTGGGCGCGGGACGGGACGGGACGGGATGGGGGTCGTCCCGCGTCCCGTCCCGCGCAATTTTTGCGGGACGGGACCGGGACGGGATTCGCTACTTTTTTTTCAATCCCACACGGGCCTTGTCCCTCGCGGGACGGGACGGGACCGGGACGGGACGGGCCCTGTCCCTCTAATAAAAAACATTATAAAAAAAATATAAAATTCTTATACATTTTGCGGTTTTAAAAGGCGTAACATATATAAATTTATAATATTTTTTTATATTTTACGATTCTCTTTATTTGTATATACATTATACACATAATTACACACAATATATATATATATATATATATATATATATATATATATATATATATATATATATATATATATATATATATATATATATATATATTACTAAGAAAAGTTGTAATTACAAATATATATACACTTTGCATACATATATACTGTAATATAGTCTGTGTGTAAATTGTAATAGTAACAGAGTGTGTATGTACGTAATCTAATATTATACGTAATACAGTATGTATATTATATAATATATACTGTATAACATAATATTAAATATATAGAATTAAAATATATTAATATATATATGCGGGACGGGACGGGATTTGCGGGATTGGGATGGGTCGTCCCGCATCCCGTCCCGCATAATTTTTGCGGGACGGAACCGGGACGGGATTTACTTTTTTTTTTTTAAAATCCCACCGGGTCCGGGACGGGACCGGGACGAGCCCGGGACGGAACCGGGATTTGCGGGATTTGTGCTCACCCCTAGTTTTCAATCAATTTGTTTGGCTATTTATCTACCACAAAGATAAATTGTAGGCCATTTTGCGAGCACGTTTAGTTAATAAAAGCAAAGGATTGACTTTGAAATATGAAATGGGTCTTCTTTTTCTTCGAGTTTTCTTAAAATAAATCAAAGAATTTATTAGTGCAAACACTATAGCAAGGCACTATATGATACAGATACGGAGTATTTAATTAGGGTAATTAATTTTGGGGTTGTTAGTGAATTGATTTGATTGAAGATTCATCCTCTTCCTCTATAGTACCCTACGTTATCTCCTGCGAGATACTACACACTAATTGGTGGTATATATGGGCCCACCAACTCTAGGGAGAACCGGGTTCAGATTAATTTCGAATAAATACTCCCTCCATTCAATAATACATGTATCTTTACTTTTCAGCACACTTTTTAATGAGCTAAAAACTACAATAATAAGTATCAAATCATAAAAAAAAATTATTAAAAAAAATATTTTATTAAAAAGCGTGCTGAAAAGTATGGAACGGAGGGAGTAAGGATTATAAATTATCCGGTCTTGATACCTTCGTTTTTCGAATGAACCGAGTTTTTTTCTTTTTTAAACAGATAAAGATTAGGTCGGACGATTCCACAAGACCGTTCTTCAAGGCGAGCGTCGGCAGGGAGATTGTAAGCCAGATGAGCGAGTCAATCTGCAACAGCGTTAGATTCCTTGAAAATATGGCGAATCGCAACATTAGAAAACGATGAAAGATCAATAAGAATATCAGATTGCAGGAGCTCAATGTTCCAGCCTTCCAGGGGCACTTTCAGTCCCCTAGCAGAGCTCTAACAACCATGAGGTTATCTCCCTCTATAAGTAAATTGGTAATACATCGTTGCTTAGCACTAAGAATACAATTCTTGAGACCTAGTGTTTCAGCAAACAGAACCGAGGTACCGTTACACAAACCAGCACCAGTAGCAACCAGCTTTGAAGAATGAACCGTGTTTTTAAGAGTACACTTGTTTGATTTGCAATTAAAATCCTAAACAAAATTGTATAAATCCTAGATTTAGCTTCACTAAATTAACATTAATATATTGTAAATTCAAAAGTTTGGATTAATATTAATATTAAATCTAATACATTGAAAAGTATTTATAGTTTTTTTCTTTAATATAATGTAATTTTTCTTAACAACAGGTTTTATCAAAACATTGAATTAATATAATCTATATATACATATATGTAAATCTTTATATACTATATTAAATTAAAAGTATGAGAATATCACATGTTATATTTTCCCTCCTTCATCTGATCAATTTTCATAAAACTATCCTTAATTAAGTCTTTTAAATATTGTTACAATGCATATATTATGATATTTTCTTTTCAACGAGATCATTTTAAATATTGTTACGTGTTATATTTTTTATTGATATGATTCATTTTACCACTAATTTTATTATTTAATATATATTTTCTTCTTCTTTTTCTTCTTCGATATATATTTCGATTACTGCAGGAGGCCCAGGGTTTGATCCGTGGCAGTGGCGTCAGGCGACTCTTCCTTTAAAACTTGGTGGGTTTGGGGTGCTTTCAGCGGAGGATGTTAGTCATTTTGCTTTCATCGCATCTCGTCTCCAAACGGCTGAACTCCAAACATCCATTTTGAGTAAGTCAGTGTCTTCACCTTCTGGACGCACGGACAGTTGCCTTGACAGCGTCCTCACCCAATCTATCTCGAGGTATGTTGCCTGTGTTGGTTCGGATATTGATGACTTGTTTGTATCCCCCGCCCCCAAAAAAATCATGTCTGTATTGGCGGGTCGATACTTCAAGTTCATTGATGACAACTTAGTGTCCACACTCAACCCGACTCCAAGGCAACTGCATGTTTTGCAAGCGGTGAGAGGAGTCAGAGCGCATGATTTTTTGTTGACTACTCCTATTGAGGGTCTAGCTCAGACCATGCCGTCTCGCCAATTTCGTTCTGTCCTCCAATACCATCTTTCGATCCCTATGTTTAGTGGCTATCCAACCTGTCCTAGTTGTGAGCTTGATAGGATGGACCCATTTGGAGATCACGCTCTGCATTGTAGTCGAGGCATTGGGACAAAGCACCGACACAACATGGTCCGAGATGTTTTGGCTGACATTTGTTACAAAGCAGGCATCGCAGTTCAGAAGGAAGCGCATACGGGTATGACCAATGAAGATGGTGTTGAGTTGAGGCCGGGAGATTTGTTGGTTTATGGATGGGACAAGGGTAGAGACACTTGTGTGGACGTGGTTGGGGCTTCACCGTCCACAACTAGAGCCAATGATTCCTTTGTACCTGGCAAGGCAGTCTCTCAGGCCACTGAAAGAAAGGAGAAGAAGTATGCGGATATTTGTGCTGCTAAGGGCTTTTGCTTCATGGCATTTGCGTTCTCTACTTTTGGAGAACTAGGAGATGATGTTGTTGGTTTTATGAAGCGGGTTCAATCGGTTACAAAAAGTCGTGGGGGAGGGTCTGATAATGGTGATTTCTTATTTCATAGAGTTGGTTTCACTATTCAAAAAGGGGTTGGAGCTCAATTTGTAACGAGGCTTCCAACTAACTTTATGTAAATCTTTTGCATAATAATAATAATAATAATAATAATAACTTATAAAAGTGGATTTTAAAATTTTAATTAGGTCTGGCTGCTTATGGCATACTGTGTAGGTAGACCTGTCAAACGGGTCATTCCGGTCGGGTTCGGGTCGGGTCACTCCGGGTCTCGGGTAAAACGAGTCCCGGGTAAAACGGGTTCCGGGTTTTTCGGGTTGACTAGAACCCGGGTTTGACCGGGTTTTGGGCGGGTTCGGGTCGATTTCGGGTTTGTCAATTTTTTCTTTTTTAAATTAAAAAAATCATAATTTGATAATTTTGCGATAAATTTTAATTAAATATAAAAAAATTTAATTATATTTAATTATAAATCAACCGGATCAACCGGGTCACCGGGTCAATCGGATAAATCGGGTCAAAATTACCGGGTCAATCAGGTCACCGGGTCGAAATCCAGATTACCCGGAAAATTTCCGGGTTTTCGGGTTTGGGTCAAAATTTTCGGGTCTTGACCCAAAAAATTTCGATCGGTCGGATCGGGTCACCGGGTCGGATTGTGTTTTGACAGGTCTATATGTAGGTGACTTCAAAACTGACACTCCTGCAATAACCAAACGTAACCCACCACCCATTTGAATTATTCAAAGCTTACCCTTTTTATAGAAGTTGCTGAAAAATTCGAATTTAAATATTCAAACTTTATGGTAAAAACATTACAGTAAAATCTTTTCTTTTTATTTTTTTAATTAAAGGGGGAAAAAAAAAAGTTAACCCAGGCAGGGGATATTTTTACCAGACCCCACGGGTGGGTCTCTCTCTCAATCAGCTTTGAAGGATAGGGTCCCCCACCTGCACCTGCTTCATCTTTAACCTACGCACCCCCCAAAACACAGACAACAGCCCTCTAAATTTTGCAATAAATAAATAATAACAGTAAACATTAGAAAAGGTAAAAAATAGTGATATGGTACCAATTATGTGAAGTAACACGAGACTGTGAAATTAATTAAATGCATTTAAGTATCCTAAATAAAATTCACCTTTGATATATATATATATATATATATATATATATATATATATATATATCTTAATTTGGTATCATTTTCAGTGATTGGGAATTTGCGGAGCAAACCATGTAGCTGAATTATTATTGACAACCGCTTTCATTTAAATAATTCTAAAATAAGTCATCCTGATAATAAATATAATATTCAATGTTATGATTCAATTAGTTTAAAACAACAACAAAAATCTCAGTATATCTTGCTCAAAGCAGGGCATGAAAGGTCGAGTTGTAAGCGTTTTTTTTTCGATTAGGTCGAGAGGATGTTATCTATTGATCCATTAGAAGTCATCAAAGACGGACATGATCCCACATCGACTAGCAACAGACAAATGAATAAAAGAAAAAAGGATATCACATAGTCTAGAATTTAAAAACAGGTCAGATACGCGTAAGCAAGTTGTGATAGTATAGGAAAGCACAATGTGGAAAACGCTGCACCCGACTAGTGTTCGTCAACTCATATAGCATTTCTCTACTGCACCCTATCACTTGTTATCTCCTCGGTGAGTATCAAAACGGCCAGGTCTCGTCTAATCACTTCCATCACAACTCTTCTTTGGACACCCTCTACCCCGACATACACTTTCAATAGCCTTGTCACATTTACGCACCGATGCACTTAGATCTCTCCTATGAACATGTCCATATCATCGAAGTCTTGATTCTGGCCTACAACTTAGCCTGAATACTAGCAACTCTTTCCCTTTCTCAGATAGTATCGTTTCTGATTTTATCCCGCAAGGTAAACCCACCCTATAGTAGAAAAAATTGTTTGCTTGTAATACTCCCTTCTCTCTATTTGTATCTTCAAATCATACCTTATTTCACATTATATATAGTAGACGTACAATTCAAATATTGATAGTATAATTCTTTATTTAACTAAGGCTATATATGTCTGGTAAAATGGTAATTCATGAGATAGCTGAAGTTGATTAGATAGCTAAATCTGATGAATTATTTGTATTAAATACATGTTAATAAGCGTGGTGGTTGGCAAATCTAGTTGTTGGGTAACTAATGGAAATTTGTGAGTAAAAACCCAAAAAATTCCGAAAAGCTTGGGTGAATAGCCTCACTTTCACAAGCTAATATATTAAACTAAAATATTATATTTGTTTTATTTAAAATTATATAGTATGAAAATCAAAAGCTATATAAAAACAAGCTAGTTAATATGCAAATAACCCATAAAACTTCAAATTGTAATGTTGCAATTTACAAATATCCCTAAAATATATAATAATAAGATAAGAAAAAGGGCAATTATTAGAGACAGCCCCACAGAATTCCCAAGTCATAGTTAGGTCTAAACCCTCTCCCTCACCCCTCTCTCTCAAAACCAAACCAGTGGAGAGAGAAATAGATAAGAGCTAAGCTCATACCCAGATTCCCAATTCACTCCCTCTCACATCCCACATCAAACAAACTCAATTTTTTTTCCTTTTTTTTTCCATACAAAGGGTCCAGTTCAGTATCAGTTCTATAGCTACTTTAGTTGGCCCCCCATCAACTTGGAGGAGGAAGAGATTGAAGATTTCAACCCAAGGAAAAAAAAAATAGTTTCTGGGGTCTCTCTGATCTGTGTGTGTGTGTGAGAGACTGAAAGAGAACCCCACACAGTCCCCCACAGAGATGGAGATATCAGATTTGCACTCCAATAAGCAGCAGCCTCTCCCTCCCAAAAACACCACCACCACCCTCCCACCCCACCCCCCTTCTTCCTTCTCCCAATTTGTGGGCCCCTTTGATGGCACCACCACCAGATCTCTCCCTCTATCCACTTCTTCTTCCTCCTCCCCCTCCCCTTCCTTCTTGGCCTCAATCTCCCTCCAAAATACAGCTTCTCCTCCTAATTCTGCATCGGCGGCCCCAGCGTCTGCTTCTGGGGCCGTCGATTCCTCTCTGGCTATTGCTACGAGGCCGGAGGGGGCTTTGGTTGCGGCGCCGGCGAAGAGGTCTACGAAGGACCGGCATACCAAGGTGGATGGCCGGGGCCGCCGGATCCGGATGCCGGCGGCATGTGCTGCTAGGGTTTTCCAACTGACGAGGGAGCTGGGGCATAAGTCTGATGGGGAGACGATTGAGTGGCTACTACAGCAGGCTGAGTCGGCGATTATTGCCGCCACCGGAACTGGGACGATTCCGGCGAATTTCTCGACGCTTAATGTCTCGCTGAGGAGCGGCGGGTCGACGATTTCGGCTCCGAATTCGAAGTCCGGTGGGCATCAGGCTTTCCATGGAGCGGCGGCCGCGGCGGCTCTCGCGCTCGCCGCCGGCGGACATCACCACTACGACGCCGTCGAGGCTGCTGGGGGATTCCCCGGCGGACACCACCCTGCCGTGTATGGTTTTCACCAGCAGCACGAGTCGCAGTTCCTCGCTAATTTGACTTCTGCCGCCGGCGGCGGCGGCGATCACGATGCGCAGGAGAATTACGCGAGGAAACGCTACAGGGAGGATCTGTTCAAGGATGAGAACCCCTATCAACAACAGCAGCACCACGCGCCGGAGCATCAGAGCGTGGAGTCTCCGAGCAACAACAAGCAAATGAAATCGGCGATGAAACCTCCTCCGCAGGAGACGGACGCGCCAGCGGCAGGTCTCCACCGAGCTCCAGGTGTTGTCCCGGCGACCGCGATGTGGGCTGCGGCGGCGGGGAACACGCTCTGGATGCTGCCGGTATCCGCCGGAGGAGCCGGCCAGCCACCCATGGCGGTCCCCACCACCGCGGAGATGTGGCAGGCCGGGGGCGGGAGCGCGGCGCTGCAGTTCATGCCGAGGTTCAGCATCCCGGCGGGGACGGGGACAATCGACTTCCAAGGCGGGGGCAGCGGTGGCGATCGGCGCGGTCATCAGCAATTAGGGTTAGGGATGTCGGAGACAAATTTGGGGATGTTGGCCGCATTGAATGCCTACAGATCGTCAACAGGATCCGGTCACCACCAGCAAAGCCACCAGCAAACGAGCTTGGATCAGCGCCAGCGAGTGAGCGACGGGGGCGGCGACAGCGGAGGTGATCAGGAGAACAGCTCGCAGTAAATTAAAGATGGAATCTTGAATCTTGAAATGGGATTTGCAGTTACTGGGTTTGTTTGATTAAGTGCTGCAATTGGAGTGACAATCCATGGTTTGATCGATGAATTAATTAAATTTCTGAATTTAAAATTTGAATTTTGGGTGAGGTTTTCTAGATGGATTGTGTTTGTTATTTGTGTTTTTTTTAGGGATTTGAGGGAGATTTGGGGGTGCTTGGTAATTAGGGTCCAAAGGGGCTTTTTATTTTGCAGGAGTTTGTAATTTGTATAGCTACGGAGGATATTTGTTTGTGGTTTGCTTATGTACTTAATTACTAGTAGTATATTGAATTTAATGAGTGCAGTTTGTAATTTAATGAATAATTTCTACGGAGTATTCAATTTCTTTTACTATTATTAGTCCCTCCGATTGAAAATACATGTCGTTTGACTTTTCAACACGTATTTTAAAAATCTAAAAATTATACTCTATCCGATTCAAAAGATATGACGTTTGACTATTCAGCACGTATTTTAAGGAGCTAAAAACTATATAATATATTAATTTTTATGTTATGATATAGTTGATATTTTATATAGTTTTTAACTTCTTTAAAAAATTAATAAAAAGTTGATATTTTATATAGTTTTTAACTTTTTAAAATACATGTTGAAAAGTCAAACGATATATATTGTGGATCAGAGGGAGCATAAAATATCAACTTTTTTTTATTAGTTTTTTAATAATTTAATATTTGTTAGCAATAAGTATTAAATTATAAAAAAAAATAGAGAAGTTAATACTCCCTCTGATCGAAAATGTTTGATGTTTTAGGCTCGAGCACAAAAATTAAGAAACATTTTATTTACATTTAAACACATTATAAAATAATTTTCTCTCTCCAATCAGATTTATTATGCACAAATTTGATTGGTTAAAATAAAAACAGAAGTACAATTTAAGTTGAAAGTTGTGAAAAAAGTAGATAAATTATAATTATTACTTTTAAAATAGGCCGATTTGCAGAAATACACCAAATCGGTGTTCGGTTTGCAAAAGTATACCCGTTTTCTGATAATAGCAAAATAATTCCCCTTTAAAATATGAAACATTATTGATAAAAAAAAAATATTAACCCAAAACATCAAAGATTTTAGATCGGAGAGGGTATACTGTGTAGTTTTTAGCTCCTTAAAATACGCGGTGAAAGTCAAACGATATGTATTTTGGATTGGAGGGAGTACTATTTTTCATTTTGTAGACACAATATCGTACTCTATCCGTTAAGTAAAATATGTCATTCTAATATTTTTCACATTTTTTAAGAAAGACAAACAAAAATGCACTTAGTCTTATTTATTACTACCTTCGTATCCAAATAATTGATCTTTTGATTAATTTCACACTTTTTAAGAAAGTTAAAAATGGAAAGAAGAAGAGATAATATGCCCATATGAGAGCAAAATTTATAATCTATTTGGTATATTTATCCAAATTGGTATATGGATATCAATTCTATAACTTCATATACCGATTCTAAGCTATTTTTCACTTTTGGATATCAGTGGAAATTGGGGACTATAGGATCAACATACCAGCGACTTTCTTCTTCTCCTCCTTCCTCTTCATCTCCTTGCATCTATTCGAACCCTAATCGATCCTTGCATCTGTTCGATTTCTTCTTCTTCTTCACCGTTAGTCCTTGCATCGGTTCGATTTCTTCTTCTTTTTCACCCATCGCTTGCTTAAGTCCTTGCACCTCTTCTATTTCTGATCGGGATTTTCACACCCACTTGCATCTGTTCGACTTGGTTTGCCTATTTCTTTTCGATTTTTTTTTTGCTTTGGATTTGTTCGAAATTGAGGAATTCTTTTTTGCAGGTTTTTGGTTTTTTTTTTTAAATTCTGATATATATATATATATATATATATATACCCTTTCCAAACGAAAGATATAAGATATAGATATCAATCTCATACCCATACCCAATACCGATAGCTTGATATATATATCTCATACCCATAGCCTATATCCTATATCTATATACCCTTTCCAAACGGACCCTTAATCTATGTTTAAGTTAACCAATCCTTTTTGTCTTGAAAATGTAATAAAACGGTTAAAAGTTAAGACGGTGAATTTAGTCTATGTTTAAGTTAAGATTTATTCATTAAAGATTCTAACTATTTTCCTTCTCTCATTTAAACAAAACTAGTATGATCCCCGCGCCATGGCGCGATTTTGTATAAATAAAATCTTACTAACATATTAAATTAATATTATAACATAATTGTAAAAGTTTAGATAATTAAATATTTTGAATTAAACTCATGGGTTGAGAAAACGATTAAAGTAGTATATATAGATATATATAGATATATATAGATATAGATGTAGATTACTAATATTAATTTTATGTTTTCTTATTATTAATTTTATTATTTGAATTAATCCCATTATTTTTTTAGAGAGAAAAAACTACTAAAATTATAATTTAGGCTAAGATCAATATTTTGAATTAAGCCCAATAGTTAGTAAAATTAAAGAAAAAAGAGAATTAAAGGAAAAAGAAAAAAAAAATTAGAATTAAAGAAAATCAAATAAAAATGGCAAAAATAATGATTGGTCGAGACTCCTAAAATTTCTCTAAGCTTGACACATCATCTTAAACTCTTCTAAATTAAAAGTTTATATAGATATAGATTTGTTCCCATTTCCAATTGAATTCCTTGATTTTAGCATAGGTAATCGCCTTAGTGACAAATGAATCAAAGTATGCCCATATGAGAGCAAAACAAGAATCTTCCTACTAACCAACAAATTTATCCTTTAAAAATATCTATTAACATTATTAATTGTATGGAAATGGAAGCCAATCTCAAGTGATTCATATATAAAAACACACACAAAAAAAATGTTATAGGCAAGTCCTATCGTAATCTTCAATCCGACGTCGTTAATGGGCTAAAGCTCAGAACCACATAGTGGGCCGTTGTGGTGTACAATTTGGTAAGATTTGGGCCATTATTTTCAGAGCTAAATGGTCCATATTGTGGCTCATCTTGACAAAGGTATGTTCTTAACATCGCGTGTTAAAGTGCTCATTTAGTTAAATGTATGAAGAGTACTCAACCCACTTCAGATGAAGTGCACTCAACCGAGCAAGTGTCAGAATGAGATGGATGAGGACAAAGACAACGCCGCAAAAAGCTCAAAAAGAGCAAAGGACAACAAGAAGCCAAACTTGAAACCACCTACCAAGAAATTAATGAGCAAAGGTACAAATCCAGGCAACTTTAACCTTGTGAAGAAGTTACCATGTGTGACAACAATGACTCGAAACCAAAACAATTGGACATAATGCAAGTATGCGCCCCGATTGCCACCTCAAGTGTAATCGGGGGGTGCAGGGCAAGAGTCAGTCGATTTTGCCCAAACTGACAAGTAGGGCTGTTCCCAATCGGGGATTGCAGATTTGATTGGCCTTCTGGTCCGTCCTCAATGAAACAAAGAAAGAGAATCACCAAGGCAGGTTTTACTACTATATTACAATGTCAAAGTAGCTACGGTTCATGACAGATTCCTTCATAGCACGGAAAAGTTTCAAATCTTTAGTTTAATGACAAAATCACTGCAAAAAGCCCAACATGGTTTTTCATGGGGAGCAGAGGCATCTTTGTTGACAGTTTTGAACGAGTAAAGTGATACTGTATCCATAATATGAAGATGGACAGACAACACTAACCATGCTTGAAATTTTGCAAGATCTCTCTACTTATCTCTTTAGCGTAGTTCTAGTACCTGCAAGGCATAGATCATCTGGTCAAAATATTATCGCTGCAACAAAATGGAAACAAGTGTAAAGTTCCATTAAAAGGGTCCATGAGGTAAGACAGCAAGCATAAAAGGACCATTTGATGTCCAAGAGAAACAAATACAAGCATTATCTTCAAAATTTACACCCAACACATACAGACTCAAAGATAAATTTGTTAGGAGGAAGTAGAGATTCTGCCCTTTTAAGCTATATTGAAAGTCACAATTACAAGTTAGTTTTCAAGTAATTTACACCAACACATACACAGACTCAAAGATAAATTTGTTAGGAGGAAGAAGTAGATATTCTGCCCTTTTACGCTATAATGAAAGCTACAATTACAAGTTAGTTTTCAAGTACACACTACATAATAAAGGTTGATGCATAGTTATCTAAATTCTTGTAAACGCACAGTTGCGTTTTCAGAACCTTTCAGAATCATTATGCAAGGGAAAAAGAGAAAACAAGTCAAGGAAAGGTATCTTACTTAATCTCTTCCTCTCTGTCCCATTGGAGGATAGTTACTTTGCTGATTTTGACCAGGGATATTTTGCTGACCATGGGGGTGATCTGCAAAGCCTTGCCCATATGCCGAGTCAGGTCCCTTGCCATGAGGCCCACTAGTTCCATATTCATTCCCTGCCTGATTTTGTCCATAAGATCCACGCCCGCCTTGCCCAAATTGTCTGGAAGGTGGCGGAGGATTAAAGCTCTGGTTATGTCCATAATCCCTTTGGTTCTCGGATGGATAGCCACCACCTTGGTTGTAGTTTCCCTGATTATATGTGGGTATAGGGTCCATTCTCGCTCCTTGTCTGGGAGGAACAAAGTTCTGTTGTGGTGGATAATTCTGTGGAGGAGCATAGTTCTGTTGTGGTGGATTCTGTGGCGGAGCATAGTTCTTTTGTGGTGGATTCTGTGGCGGAGCATAGTTCTGTTGTGGTGGATAATTCTGCCTTGGACCAAGGTTGTCCCGTGGTGGATAGTTCTGCCTTGGAGCAAAGTTGTCCCGTGGTGGATAGTTCTGCGTTGGACCATGGTTGTCCCGTGGTGGACCATAGTTCTGTTGTGGTTGGAAATTTCGCCGCTCACCAAAATTCTGTTGTTGAAAGTTTTGCTGCTGGCCCTGGTTTTGTTGCTGTGAATTTGAATCTGGATAACCTCTTGGCCGCCTTGCTCTGCCATACTGAACAGGAGGAGGTCTAGGAATGATTGTGCCATTGATGTACTTGTCTCCTACCATAGGAATGCAAAAAAACTCAAACCACAACTCATATACATCTCTAGAAAACAAAGAGTTCATTACAAAATGATCATAAGTAAATAAAATTTGGTGGATAAAAATTGATACAATAACAGACCAAAAGCTAGCAGGTTCTTACCTCCATACTCTTTGTTCACTGGATCAATGTAGGAGTCCGGTAGTATAAATACAACACCCGGCATACCTACCAGACATAAAATGTTGCAAATTAGCTTCAAATAAAAGGCTTCAAATAAAAGGCTACATCTTAAACACCAAAAAAAAAAGGCATCATAGTATCATACCTTCAAATTTCTGAGATGTTTCCTCATCCATCTCTGCCTGGAAACCAGTATATGTCGTTGTGCTGCATGCATACATTCGCTTCTTTGCCTCCTCGACACTAAAAATGAAAAGCCGAGAATCACAATGCTAGCTATTTGTCAGGAAAATTAACTCAAGATGTAACAACTTCATATATAGTATGACTAACAAAGTAGCTTTCAGCAAAAGGAAAAGAAAAACATCAAAACTGAAACATGAATCCTAAGAGCATCAGCACAAACTTTCGCAGCATAGTTTTGTTTTAACAAAACCCTATTTTCATAAAAATTTCATTCAAGTAGTTTGGGAGAAAGAGTGGAAAATGAAATGATAAATGGAATCCAAGTATACAAATGGGCAAAAAAATTCAACATTTACTCCACATTTCACAAAGAAACAATGCAAAATTGCAAGCTAAATCCTAATTAAGAACACACAATATCAACTGATTCCAACATCCAGTACCAACTCTCCAAGCAGCTGCAATGAAAGACCTCACATTGAATTCCTATATTTCATCAATTCATGCGATTTCCCCAAAATCCCCACCCATTCCATAGCCCTATCACCAAAATCAAGGTCAAGCAAATACGGGAAGAATCGAAAAATAATCAAACCTGCCAACGACTTTAGCCAGCGTCTGAACGTAGGTTTCGACCATCTCTTCGGGAGAAGGGGCGGGGTCTTTGGGGAAATCCATGGTGATAAGCCAGTGCTTATAGTCACAACCTTCAAACAGAATAGTGTCCTCGTTAATCTCATCGTTCCCTTGGTTGTAGGGTCTCGAAGCCGAGAGGGAGAGCGAGGTGGAGTGCACGCAGCGGGAGCCGATTTTAGATATCGAACTGGTGGTGGTCGGTGGTGGCGATGGGATGAGGAAACGGGAAATAGGAGAGCGATGGACGGTGGTGGTGGCGGCGGCGGTGGAACATACGGCAAGAGTGGAGGAGAAAGAGAGGGCTCGCCGGAGGCGGAGAGCGCTCGACGCCATTGCTGTTGCTTGCTAGGGCTTGAGAGAGGACAGGGGAAATGGGGGTTTAGGGCTTAAGGGTGGGTAGTCGGCTGTCGATTAAGTTTATTTGTATGTGTGATTTTTTCATTTAAAAATATAAAAATAACCAAAAAAATGCAACAATAAACTAATTTTGATATAAAATCCCGATCAAATTTTTAGCATGGCACCATTAGGGATGGCAACGGGGCGGGTTCGGGGCGGGGAGTACCCTCCCCGTCCCCGTCCCCGTTTGCAAAATGTCTCCCCGTTCCCATCCCCGTCCCCGTTCGGGGATCAAAAATACTCCCCGTCCCCATCGGGGAATCCCCGTCCCCGCTTAATTTTCCCCGTTTGTATTCCCCGCGGGTTTCCCCGTCGGGTTCCCCGTTTAAAACACATGGTTTCCCCCATTTAATAGAAAACTATAAGGTATTTTTAAAGTTATGTAAAAAATATAACATAAATATTACATATTTTTTTTAGTAGGAACATAAATATTACATGTAATTGGGGATTTCATACTCCCTATCGGGGATCCCCGCGGGGGTCCCCAACGGGGACGGGGCGGGGCGGGGATCGGGGTGGGGACTACTATCCCCGTCCCCATCCCCGTCCCCGCGCGGGGAATCACTTTGCCCCCCATCCCCGTCCCCATCCCCATTTAAAATCCCCATCCCCGTCCCCGTCGCGGGGAATCCCCATTTGGCTATGGTTCCGTTTGATAAAATACTAGCCGATGGACTGAATGAAGTTGATGGAATAGTTAAAGCTGATAGATTATTTGTGTTAAATAAATATTAATAAATTAATATAGTTTTAAATAACTGATAAAAACTTGTGAATAGAAAATCATAAGATTCGAAAAGCTAATTAAAATAAAATCTTATATTTATTTCATTTACAACTATATAATATCAAAATCAAAAGGAATGCAATGAAATCAAAGAAAGAACGATAAAGAGGATGCAATTAAAGAGGGACAACATCTCAATTGAGAGTTTGTTATTCAATAAGTTTGAGAGCAACGATTGCAGAGAAGCTTATTTATATAGACAAACTGAAATACAAAAATGATAAAAACTACCTTTATACAATGGTCCCAATACATCTTATCATTTTTTTGTCAAACAGAGCCTATGTAAAAACGCTATAGTTTGAGCGTTTGCCGCCGCCTCACCAATCTCACCCCGACAACTCCACCCTATACCCCTGGCTTCGGCTTCGTATCAACGGTTCCACCTTGTCAACCTTTATCACCTCAACTTGCTTCCAGTCACCCTCGGTTACATCCCTACTCCACCACCCCTGTCTTGGTTGCTTTGACGGCACCCGTCTACCTCCCTCGGTTCCTTTTGTTAGCCCTTGTGGCTGCTCCACCATTGGCACGACCCACACCCTGGATTGGGCCCTCCCCTTGTACTATCTCTTGGCTGTTCCCACCCCACTTTACCGGCCTACCGATCCCACTCTAACGGTCTTAATCCTAGACCCGATCTCCTCGAGTGCTCCCGGAACCTCATATCGGGGTCTTCATTTTTAGTTCATCGGACGGAGCCTTGCCCTGACTCCAATCTCGCCACGTGTCATGTGTGTTTTCAACCGGTGCCTTGCACGCCTTGCCTCAGACGACTGAGGTATTTTTTCAATCGTTTTTCTGTATCTGTGCATTTTTCATTATTATCTGTTTTTTCTTCTAAGTCCAGGCTCATACGTCTCTATTTTGGTTTACCCTTTTGATAGCATACTTACGATCTTGTTATCGTTCTCGAGGGTTTTGAGCTAGGTTTTGGCGTTTGAATGGGCTATAGTGTGGCTTGTGTGTGTATTTGCGATTGGTGTGCTTTGTTATTCTTGTTATGGTGCAACTTTCATGTGAACGATGGTTTGATTTGCCATACTGGGAGAGATCGTGGAAATGTGATCAACAACCGATGTCTCTCGGAGTCTATAAGTGTTCATTAGTCATCCACATAATTCTTCGTGTACGTCTTCTTTTTGTTGGTCGATTCATCAAATCACAAGACACTATTCGAATCGTCAAAATCAAAATGATATACACTATTCGAATTGTCAAAATCAAAATCAAAATCGCTCTCTGATGCAAATTTATCTCTCTCGGCCGTCTCGTTCATGCTTCCTGGCAGTTTGGCCCTGGCGTGCCCATTCGTGCCGCTGGCGGCTCGGCCCTTGCCTATGTTTGCTTGGCGGCTTCGGATGCTGAGAACCATAGCCCCTTGCCTCTATTGGCTTGGGCCCGAAAATTGTCCTAAGGGGCCCGAAAAAAGATCTTTAATGAAAAGTTAATGAATAATAATAAATAAACTATCTAGGATTAAATATGGAATAAGGAAAAGATAAAGGCCCCCGTGAACACTCTCCCTTCTCTCTAGATTTTCTAGAGAGAGAGAGCGCTCAACAACTTTCCCAAATCCGGTGGCTGCCACCACCGTCTACAAGCAGTCGTGCATTCAAACGCCCTATTGGGTGTACCAAATCTCTCCTCCGGGAGCCGTTAAATCTCCTCCGGGAGCCCTAAATCTCCTTCGGGAGCCCCCAACACGCCGCCTAGGCTTGGCCTCGGCCGCTCATCAACATTCGTCCTTCTCCGTCGAACCGTTCGGTGCTTCGCCCCCTCTCTCTTACCTTCGGTGGTGGTGCTCTCCGCCGTTGGTGGTGGTGGTTTTCCCCTTTCCGACGGGTTCGGTTTCGATTTCCCCATTCCGCCGTTGTTGGTGGTGGCTCTCCCTTTGTTCAACTTCAATCGTCTGGCCTGCCTCCGGCTAAATTCCCATCCTCCTCCGGTCAGTTCTTGCCTCGATCCTACGATCGCTGGTGGCGTCCGGCATCCCCCCCCCACCCTCCTCTATGGCCTTGTCTCGCCGGTTTACTGGCCGTTAGGTGCCTTGTGTATCTTCGTCCGTCGGACTTCGGTTGCCCTTGGATCTTGGTTGCGCCGAGGGTCTTTCTTCCTCCGGGGGTCTCTCCTCCGTCGTTGGCGCTCCGACCGGATTCGAGCTATATTACCAACCCCCATCTGCTTTCCTCCCCTTCTCCTTGCTTGGTCAGCGGCGGCAGGTGGAACGCTCACCCTTGCTTGTGGTGGGTGACGCTCCGTAGTTATCTCTTGGGCCCGATCATCCTAGTGGATAGGGCTTCTCTATTGCTTTGGCCCCAAGGTTATTCCTTGGGCCCAAAGCTAGCCCGATAAAATATATAAATAAATAAAACATAAATATCTATTTATATATTTTTACAGATATAACGATAAAATTGTCCAAAATGACTTTTGTTAAAATCTCAATTGGGTTGTTTAGTGCATTTTTTGCGAGAGCGGTTTTCGGCGGCGTTTCCGATTTTTCCTTGATTGTCCTGGTCTGAGTTGAGGCTCTGGCGTCCGGTGTCGGGTTTGGCTGGGGTCGTGGCGGTGTGCATCGAGGCAACTCCGTATTCCGGAAATTTCCTTGGAGGTTCGTCTTCATCGCCCACAGGGACTCCTGATGTACCGCTGGCCAATGGTGTCATCTCATGGTGGCGCTTGGCTTCGGGATTAGTCTACGTTGTCCTCAGCATGTCGGGATTAGGATCGTCTGGTCGGCTCGGGCTGTTTGTTTTCCGTTTCTTGTATTGCACCGTTTTCTTTTTATTTCGTTGTATGCTTGACGGTTCGCCGTCTGCCGACTCTGTCGGCCTCTCGAGAGTCCAGGCCTGTCTGGTCCTCGAATTATTTCCTTATCAAAAAAAAAATGGAATAAGGAAAAGAGTAACGTCCGGATTGATTCTGTAGCTTTTGGCGTGTTGCTGGATTACTTGGTGGTGTGATGGTGTGGCTCCGCGGTCTAGCAGCTTTATGTTGCGGCGTTTCTTCTTATTTGCCGACGTGCGAGAGGTCGTGGACGTGATCAAAACCTAAAGGCTCGCTGACATAGTCCAAATCTGAGGTTTCCACTTTGTTCCCCAGGGATTCCCTGCGTCGCCCCTACCAACTGGCGGATGAGTTGCCTCGTTGCGCCTGTTCTTTCATCTCTGTTGAGATGTGAATGAGACCAAAGTGTCCCACATCGGAAAGTTGAACATATCAAGTCTAGTATATGAGTCGGTGAGCTACTCCTTCTATTGCCAATTGGTTTTAGAATGGAACCTCACTCGACTTGTGTGCTAGGCTACTAGCGCATGTGCGTCTGTGCACACGACCCCCAGTCATCGGTCCGAGTCGGACTTTGATATGGTATCAGAGCGGAAAAGCCAAACGGCCCGACTCTCGATCCTAGGCTAGCTAAAAAAGAGAATGAGATGCTAGACCCGATGTCCAAGTGTCAACTAGAGGCAAAAGATGACCCTAGTTGCACTTGCGGGGGCGTGTTGAGAATGTGAAGAGACAAAGAGTCCCACATTGATTATACAAACAAAGAAGCCATAGTATATAAGCTAGTGGGTTACTCCTCCTATCACCAATTGATTTTAGGATGGAACCCCACTCGGTTTATGTGCTGGGCTATTAGCGCAAGGGCGCACGTGTGCACACGACCCCCGATCCCGAGTCCCAACGGACTTTAGTATGGTATCATAGCGGTTAGCCTAACGGCCCGTGTCGATCCTGGTCTGGGTTACCCAGTTGTCCAAGTCTCAACTAGATGGTCATTCCTAGTTTGACTTATGGGGGTGTGTTGAGATGTGAATGAGACCAAAGTGTCCCACATCGAAAAGTTGAACATATCAAGTCTAGTATATGAGTCGGTGAGCTACTCCTTCTATTGCCAATTGGTTTTAGAATGGAACCTCACTCGGCTTGTGTGCCAGGCTACTAGCGCATGTGCGTTTGTGCACACGACCCCCAGTCATCGGTCCGAGTCGGACTTTGATAATCTCGTAATTTGGTGGTTTGCCTTGTTGTTTATGTCTTTTACATATTTGACGGTTTGTCCGTCGTCGATTTATTCGGCCTCTCGATCTACCGGGCCTGTCCGGTGCGTCGAATTCTTATCTAATAAAAAAAAATTAAAAAAAATATACACGAGTTTTTAAGGAATGTTTTTATCAATAATAGATAGATGGTCTTTTGTGTTTTTATAAGTAGAACATTATAAGAACTATATTGATATTGATTCATGTGTTATTTGTATTTTTTTTAGGCAAAAATGCATAAAACCACCCACTATTCAATGTTGTTTGCAAATAACCACCCCTTATTAAAAAATTGTCAAATAACTACCCACTATTCATTGTTGTTTGCAAATAACCACCCCTTATTAACAAATTGTCAAATAACCACCCATTAAATATAGGTTGTTTGCAACTAACCACCCATACCCCTTTTCTTGTTAAACCTCACTTAATTTAATATGAAAAGACAATTATTCCCCTATTCTTTAATGTTTCATTTTTAGTAAAAAGACAATTATACTTCTATTTGTTGCTTGATTTTTCAGGTATTACAGTTAGACCTGTCAAATGGGTCATTCGGGTCGGGTCACTTCGGGTCCCGAGTAAAACGAGTTCCGGGTACATCCAGGTTGTCTCGAACCTGGGTTTGATCGAGTTTCGGGTCATTTTGGGTCGATTTTGGGTTTGTCAAATTTTAAATAAATTTTTATTCTGGGTTTCGGGACATTTGATTTACTCGATTACTCGGAAAACATTTTTAATAAATTAAAAAATGAAAGATCAAATTTTTTTAAATAAAAAAAAAAATTCGACCCAAAATTTGATATTTTATATATTATTACATTTTATTAAAAATTACGTGAAATAATAAAAATCAAATGTTTTAAATTAGATGTAATAATCTATAAAATATCAATTTTTTAAAAAAATTGTTTAAAATTTTGATATTTATATATTATTACATTTTATTAAAAATTATGAGAAATAATAAAAATAAAATATTTTAGATCAGACATAGTATATAATTACAAGCACTATGATTTATGAACAACGTCTTTAATTGTAGAATTTTAAAATAATCCAAAATTATCAAATCATGATTTTTTTTATTTAAAAAAGAAAAAATTGGCAAACTCAAAATCGACCCAAAATGACCCGAAACTCGATCAAACCCGGGTTCGAGACAACCTGGATGTACCCGGAACCCGAAGTGACCCGACCCGAACGACCCATTTGAAAGGTCTAATTGTAATACCTGAAAAATCAAGCAACAAAGAGAAGTATAATTGTTTTTTTTACTAAAAATGAAATATTAAAGAATAGGGGTATAATTGTCTTTTCATATTAACAAGAAAAGGGGTATGTGTGGTTAGTTTGAAACAACATATATTTAGTGGTTGTATTTTTTTTTAAAAGGTTTTGTTTGGTTAAAATGTATTATGAGTATTAAAAAATAATAAAATAAAATTAATGAAAAAAATCATTTTAATCTTTTTAGAAAATGCTACAGTATGTTTTACTAGAACTTATACACGGGTAAATTACAATTTGTTTTGTCCGATATAATAAAATTATTTCAATTTATTATCCAAAACTATCTTTAATGTATTATGAAGATTTGGTTAGTTTAAAAGATTTGACTGGATATATTACATACACATATAAGCAAGCTGACAAAAAATAAATAAAAAAAGTTAATTCAGTGGGGGATCGGATTTCAGTCACCTTCTGCTCCACGGGAGACCTTGCTCTCAACTCTCTCTCTCTCTTCAAGAGGCGATTGGGTGAATCGATTCGATCCGATCCGACCGTCGCCGGCGATACCAATGCCGTCCACCGTCCGATCCCTCCCTCTGATCGCCGCCTTGCTTGCCCTCTCCCTCCTTTCGCCTGCTCACTCATCCGAATCGGATCACACTGTGAGCGCTCTTTCTCTCTAATCTTAGAAACCCTAGATAGTCGCCCAATTGAATAGTTATTCGAATCAAGATAGCTGATGAAAGATTGGGAAATTGCTGTCGTATTGGTCTTTGATTGTTTGAGAAATGGTGTAAAACAAGATCAAAGAACAGGGCTGACAGAAGATGTGCATCGACAAACCGTGTCACTGTTTTTTCTTTACTTGATCTGCAGTTCTCCACTTTCAAAACCTTCGTTTTGCGCGGTGGAGAGTTTTCAATACTAGTGTCTTTCCCATTGAAGGAAATTTTGATAATGATTGCGCTTCTAGGTTTATTTTTTGGCTCCTTATCAACATCACAGCAATGTCGGAAAATCAATGTTGAATGTCACAACGTGTAGAAAGCCCAAAACTTTCATTTTTTTGCTACATTGATTCTTAAATCTTGCATTCATCTTGCCTTCAGTAGTCCATTTACAGTCTCATACTCTCATGGTGTCATCTCTTTTGTTCTATGTACTTCATACTTCGTTTTGGGCATTTCCATCTTGCATGGTATTCTTTCTTTTTGGTACCCCTTAACTTCTTTCTATTCAGCTCCCTGCCAAAGTAATAAATCCTTGTGGCACCTCGAACTTTTACCTAACTTGTTTTTGTGCATTTCCACCTCGCTTGTTATTCTTTGTCTTAGGAAAATGTTGTTTGGTACTGCACGTCTCAACTCTTTTCTTTTGATCCGCTTAACTCCAAGTGGACCCTAAACTTTTACTTAGGTCTGCAAGATATCCTATTTCAGTACTTCTCGGTAGATATATTCCTTGGATAAAAATGTACTCTCATATCTAACATCAGTTTCTCTGGTCCTAGAGACAAAACCGAAAAATTAATTAAATGTGTTTTTTTTGGGGGTGCAAAATCTGCTAATGTCAACATGAAAGATAAGATCATATTAAAGACGAAAAAAATAGTTTTATATACATTTACGTGTTTCTGGTTTCTGGGCTCGCAATGATGAATACGAGAACATATCATTGCTTAATAATATAGATATTTCTAAAAAACTTATGTAGTCATGAAGCAGGATAGGGAATGAAGTTGAGCAAAAGTTGACGGGAGATCACGTGAATAAAAAATACATTGGAAGCTGAAAAATTAGAAAAATTGGAGTGCAGCAAATGGAATCTGAAGCTCCCTTTATTGCATTACGTTTTGGGTATTTCTAACATGACTACTCATATGTATGTTTTCTTTTCGTTTATAACTATAGGATTGACTTTCTACATTTTTTGTTTTTAGTATCAGCCAGGGGAACCAGTTACTCTTTGGGTTAACAAGGTTGGCCCTTACAATAACCCACAAGAAACCTACAACTACTACAGCCTTCCTTTCTGTCATTCCACTGGTCATGTTGCCCACAGGTGGGGTGGTCTTGGGGAGGTTCTTGGTGGAAATGAACTTATTGATAGTCAGATTGAGATAAAGTTCCAGAGTAAGACTATAAATTTGTTAAGTCTTTCATCCTGTATGGATTTTCCTAAGGAATTGATTTATGGCATCTGTTGCATTTTTCTAAGGAAATGTGGACAAAGCTATCATGTGCGAGCTTAAACTTGATGATGCCAAAGTTAAACAATTTGAGGATGCAATCGAAAAGGGCTATTGGTTTGAATTCTTCATCGGTATGTTATTCTGGTTTATCATAACTCCTGTTTGAGCAAGCTGTCGAGGCATTTTTTGTCTATGCATCTCTCCCTTATACACTTTTTTTTTTCTGTGTGAAAGTGGATACAATGACTTGATCCTCCTCATTATCGCACTATGCTCTCTGCTTTCATAAATAATGTTGTATGAACAAAAAGAGTGCATGCAAAACACTTCCAGAATTATGTCAAATCAATCAGTGGATTTGTGTTTTTTACAAATTCTAGAAATTGAGCATCAAAAGTGTTGTCAAGTACTCAAGGGCATGCTCTCTCATTTTTTTCATTTTTGACATCTCATTTTAGGATCCTTGAATCATACAATTTATACGCTATATACGGTTATGAAAGGATGCTTACCAATCTCATATTTTTTGTCCAGAAGACTTCCTCTTGTTGCTAACACTTGTTTATTCGGCTAAACAGAGGTCTGCGCCCATAAAAAGAAAGACATTCTTTTCTAAGATATAAGAGTTCTATTAAAAGTTAATCTAAAATTGTATCTCTACTCTTTCCGTATGTGATTAATATTATCTATGCAGTCATCAGTCAGTAGCTTGATGTGGCCCTTTCTCCTTTTCTGCATGCCTTCCATTAGTTCATGCTATTTAGATAGTTTGTTGAATTCTTACATAACAATATCATCATATTGTATTTTTTTTTTCCAATAAAGGATTACCTTAAACGACAAACTCTTTGTTGGTTTAAATGCTTGTTAACTATCTCATGATTTTTTCGTAAGACTTTTCTCTAATAGTCTAATACTAACTTTTATTTTGTGATAATTGACATGTGGATGGGAACTCCAGATGATTTGCCTCTATGGGGTATGTATATTATAACCTTATCTCCTTCTCTTCTTCATCTTAATGGTTACTTTGATAGTTTCTCTTACACAACTTGTTTGTTCATGAACAGGACTTGTTGGGCAGCGACATTCAGATAAAAATGGCGAGAATGCCAAGCATTTACTTTTAACACATAAGAATGTCATTATTAGGTATAATAATGACAAGGTGAGTTGTTTTGAGATCTTGTAATGAATACACTGAAAAAAATTTCCGATTCAAACAATGTAGAAAGCTTATTCCTGGTTTTGTGGTGTTGATACTAAATGTTGGGTTATCAGATTATTCATGTCAATATCACCCAAGACAATGCAAAACCACTTGTAGCTGGCCGAACGATAGATATGACATATTCTGTTAAATGGATATCAACTGATGTCACGTTTTCCAGTCGATTTGATGTTTACCTGGATCATCCTTTTTTTGAGCATCAGGTGATTTCATCTTTTTAATGGCTTATTTTTGGAAGAGATGATTCATCATTATATTCTTGCTATTATAGCTTTACTCTGGGGGTTTAATGTAGTGTATTCAACTATGCAGATTCACTGGTTCTCTATTTTTAACTCATTCATGATGGTGATATTCCTTACTGGTCTGGTGTCAATGATATTGATGCGCACTTTAAGAAATGACTATGCAAAGTATGCACGGGAAGATGATGATTTGGAAACTTTGGTAATGTACTTCTCCTTCTCGCATGTTTGGCTCTGATAGGATTTTGTAGTTTTGTTGGTATACTCTCAAGCTTTACCTCAAGCTGTCAATCTTTTCTCAACCATCAGATAACTGTTCATTGGTGTGCCATGATCCTGGTAAAAATAAACAAGATTGCTTATGCTAGGAAGGTCCTCTTTTGGCTACGTAAGCAGCTACAGTTGATTGGGTTATACGATTAGTTGAACTAGGGTCATTGTGAAAGCAATTAACAGGTCAGAAAACCAATAGATCTCTGTTACCCTTTAGAATAAGTGGCACAAGAATGTCATTAACAGTTACTACTAGAAACCAGTTAACCACTCAAGGAAGTCCCTGATAATGCCAAATGGGGAACACTATTTTTTTAGTCCTAGCTTAACGAGTAGAAGTGTCATAATAATCCCTTAGTGCCTGTATCTTGTCTGCAATAAAACTACATGGCTTTTCTCATATTCACTTTCTTGAGCAGACTTTCAAGTTGCAAGTATTATACTTATTTAATCATTTTAGAGCACATTTGAACACAACATTCGTTGTCCTTTTCTCTCTGTTTTTCAAAACATAATCTCTCTTCTTCAAAATATTATGGGTTAAGGCTTGGTCATATGATTTCTTAAATGTTCAGAAACAAAATTTAACAACCTACTATCTCTACAAGTGGCATCTCAGGCTCCGTCTCTCTGAATTTCATGCATTCTATTGCCATAACTGGTTTCTTCATCATTGTTGTTCTCATCATTATCACAGCAGTCCCTCTCCCTTGCACACTATTAGTGTTGCTACCTTGAGCTTGATGGTGCCTACAACCTGAAGGTCCTGAACGGCTGAACCCACACAATTTATCTTTCTAATTTTTCTTTTTAGTATGAGTGAAGCTAAAAGCAATAATTCATTGATCAAATCAGTTTAACTTATAAGTGACTTAAAATTCAATTTTCTGTTCCAAAGGGAGCAATATTGGAAAAGATGTGAATTAACAACTTAATATTTGATCATTCATTATAAATATATTTTATAGTTGCAAGTTGCAACTCTCCCTTTGATGGAATATATGAATATATCTATCATATACCCCCTCTGTTCAAAAGTATGTCTTTTTAGGCCTAGATTTTTGTTTCAAAATATAAGTCCTTTAAAGTTTTCTAGGTATCGGGATACAAAAATTATTATTTTTGACCTTTTTCTCAAATTTTATTGGTTGATAAGGGTTGTGAATAATTAATGGAGGGTATAAAGATAATAATGTTATGATTTTCTTAATTTGTGTGCAAATGTCTAAAAAAACATATTTTTGAACGGAGGTAGTAGTTGTAAAATAATTCATCTTTATTTGGTTGTTCTATCTTTTATCATTCAGGAAAGGGATGTGAGTGAAGAGTCCGGATGGAAACTGATTCATGGAGATGTGTTTAGACCTCCTTACAGCCTTGTGCTGCTTTCAGCTGTTATTGGCACTGGAGCACAGTTGGCGTTGCTTGTTCTCCTTGTCATCGTGTTGGCAATATTTGGGATGCTCTATGTTGGGTAGGTGTGGAATATCAGTTAAACGTCTTTCTTATATTGAAGTTAGCTTTACCCCTCTCCCTCTTCTTCTTCTTTCTTTTTTTTTTTTTTTTTTTTCCTAATTCAACGATTGATGAGCTATAGTTGTATCTGAAAGTATATGATGTGACTCTTAATTACAAAATTCACTCATTACCTTAAAAGTATTTAGTAGGATCGTCACATGTTTTTAAGTATTTCAACATTGATTTTATCTTCCTTTTTTTTTTTTAAAAAAAACTTCTGTTAGGTAGTTCAGTACTAGAGTCTTAATTCCTTGTTGATCAATCACCAATTCATACTTCTACTGCATATTCTTATTTGACACAGGAGAGGAGCCATTATAACAACCTTTATAGTTTGTTATGCTCTTACGTCTTTCATTGCTGGTTATGTGAGTGGTGGGATGTACTCTCGTAATGGCGGTATGCACTAAAACCATTCGTCTATCTTCCAGTAGTCATTTCCCCTCCTATATTCGTGGACTTACAACTTCTTTTCAAATTTTCTCAGGCAAGAGCTGGATAAAATCCATGATCCTAACGGCCTCTCTTTTTCCATTCATGTGCTTCGGAATTGGCTTCTTCTTGAACACCATTGCCATATTCTATGGATCCCTAGCTGCTATTCCTTTTGGCACTATGGTGGTAGTTTTTGTTATTTGGGCTTTTATCTCTTTCCCTCTAGCACTTCTTGGTACAGTTCTTGGCAGAAACTGGAGTGGCGCTCCCAATAATCCATGTCGAGTGAAGACCATTCCTCGTCCAATTCCTGAGAAGAATTGGTACCTCACGCCAACAGTAGTCTCATTAATAGGAGGGTTGTTACCATTTGGTAGCATTTTCATCGAGATGTACTTCATCTTCACTTCCTTTTGGAATTACAAGGTATGCAGTAGAATCATCTCGATAATGGCCATATATCATCATATAGACTTGCAATGCATTTTCACTGCCTGCTATTAGTTTGATGCACCATTCCTATAAATGCATGAAATCTGGGGGTGGCTTTACTTGTAGTAAAATATGGAGCATAGTTGGGATGCTTCATCACTTGCTTATGCCTTGTTGCCTTTTGACAGGTGTACTATGTCTACGGATTTATGCTTCTTGTTTTCCTAATCCTTGTAATTGTCACAATCTGTGTGACAATTGTCGGAATATACTTCTTGCTCAATGCGGAAAATTATCACTGGCAGTGGACATCGTTCTTTTCTGCAGCATCAACAGCTGTTTATGTTTACCTTTATTCTGTATACTATTACCATGCCAAGACCAAGATGTCTGGATTCTTCCAGACAAGCTTCTATTTTGGATATACCCTGATGTTCAGCCTGGGTCTAGGTATCCTGTGTGGTAAGTTCAACCTTTTCTTCATGTTTCTGAAACTGCAATGCAGCAAGCGTTTTCATGGTTGCATAAGCTTCACTAGAATAGTGCCACTGCCACCATCATTCACTGAGCTTTGGCTGTTGGTCTTGATGTTCGCCTTCAATGTTGCAGGTGCCGTTGGTTACCTGGGTACGTCCCTGTTTGTTAGGAGGATCTACAGAAACATCAAGTGTGACTAGGAAACCCGCAGGATGACAAATAACGGAGGCAGCCAAGTTTTTACTTTGTTAGAAGGGCATCGGGAATCCGCTGTAACCATTGATTGCTGGGATTTGGGCAACTACCATGCTGTTTTTATGAAATTGGGCAAGCGTTAAGCAGGTAAGCAGGTTTCTTAGTATCTTATGCTGGTGGATCAAGTGAAGTTTCGCCTCTTCTGCTTCATCTGTGAGTAAGCCTTTTCGGTACCTGTTAGGATTTGCTAGAATGGGATACATCACCATCATTTGTTTTCATATTCTTATACTCTAGTTGTAAGGATCTGCCATCTTTTCTGTCCTCTTTTTTAAAAATCTTTTAGTTGGTCAGAATTTTTCGGAGGAAAACTATATTTGTTTGGTGCTCTTGAATTATGCACTTTGAACAATGAGGAAGGACTTATATACATGCCAAGTTTTCTTCCTTTCAGCATCTTTTTATCCATGTTCTGATTCATGGTTTCTTAAAATATTCCAAGTTCTTAAATTGGATTAAATTTAAGGGTTTATTTGGCGCGACATACTGACATATATAGTTGCAAATAGAAACTCCCTCTTGAGAAAACCCCCAATTTGGGTTCTCAACCCCTCACGGGCCTCACGTGGATCTTTCTTCAACAATCTATCCCAATGCTGCACCAATTGGCCTTGTTTTAGGCCGATGTTGAGGATCCATCCTCCGTTATATCTAATTCAGATGTCAATTCGGGGTTTCGACGTTCTTTGGCCATCAAAGCATCTTCTTGCTTTCGTTTGGCCGGCGTCAGTTCGTCTGTGTTGTTCGGCCTGAAGCTCGTCGGAGTTGGGCCCTCTTCTCCTCGACTTCAGTTTCGTCCCCGATTTGGGTGCCTTGGAGCTTCACCGGCCTCCTTCCCCGTATCCTTCTCCCTGGCTATCGAATCTCAGTCGGACCTCCAAGATATCCCCTCATTTGGTGTCCATGGGTGGCTGTCAGTGATGGTCGGGCCTTCGTCGGCCTCACCCGGTCGATCCTAGGCTCCTAGCCTTTGCGGCTTTGCCCTCCTTCGTTGGGTCAAAGTCGGTGCTCCGTTGGTGGGCTGTCGTGGCCTGGCGGTGGTGGTTACCGGCCGCTGCTCCTGACATCCTCTGGCTACAACTCTCTCATTCATCATTGGTCCTTCGGGTTCGGGTCCTTAGTGCCCAAGCTTCGGGTCCTTCAGGCCCAAGTTTTATTTGGCTTGGGTCCAAAGCAAAGGGGTAAAAAAATATTTATGAGTAACAACAACAACCCAGTTAATCCCGCTATATAGCGGGGTCTGGGGGTCATGATGTACGCATTCATACCCCGAACAGGTCGAGAGAGTGTTTCCGATAGACCCAGAACGATAGTGCAATAGGACCACATAGTAATAGGCACAGAGAAAGGGCAAAGACACCATGGAATAAGAAATGGAATGCGCAAGGAAGAAGCATTAAAGTAAACAAGGCACGAGGACACAACTCAAATCAAAACCATAACAAAAGACACTAGACATCAGCAGCTCGAATGCTCCTTCTCCAGTGGTCTCTGTCCGAAGTTATATCCTCTGATAGGTTCAACAGAGAGAGATCATGTCTGATAACCTCCAACCAGCTCTTCTTAGGTCTACCTCTCCCTCTATGGATTTCACCCAAATTCAGGATTTCGCACCTATGGACCGGAGCCGAAGCAGGTCTCCTACTCACGTGTCCAAACCAACGTAATCTGGACTCCCGCAATTTGTCCACAATACTCGCAACTCTAACCTCTCTCCTGATGTCAGCATTTCGGATTCTGTCGAGTCTCGTGTGCCCGGTCATCCATCTCAGCATTCTCATCTCTGCAAATGACAACTTTTGTTCTTGCGCTTTAGTGATAAGCCAACACTCAGAGCCGTACAACAAAGTCGGTCTAACAACCACCTTATAAAAAAAATATAAAACAAATTGTTAAGAACCAAAAATACTTAATGATATCCACATAATAATTCAAAAATCATCCAAGGAATTGAACCTTACCACAGGATGGAATGGAGACCATCATCCCCATCTCTGTATCATCCCCTTGACTAACAACTCATAGGTATTTTTTTTCTCAAAATCCAATAAGACTCGAATATTCTATAGGGTTATTTGCATGGATAGACCACTTTTTTAAATTGTTTGCATAGATAGACCACTTTTTGGAAAAGTGTAAAAGTGGTCTATGGGTCTACTTTTGCAAAAAAAAATAGTGACCTCTTGGGCAGGTTGGAGGGAAGAGGGAACATGTGAGGAGGGAAGGGCTTATGGTTTTGGCGCTAAAAATTGTGAGGGAATGGGTGATGTGATGTTGGGTTTACTTTTACCATTTTATATTGTATAAAAATGGAGGATGGAAAAATACTTTCATTTTTTTCTTTCTTCTCTCACATCTTCTACTACATAAACTTACCTAGAGAAAGAGATGGAGAACGTTCTACCATTGAAGACAAGCTGTCGGCTTGCAGTTCCAATTGCAGAGCCCTTGTCGCCTTCAGTCGGTGCTCATGTCAGTGATCAGAATCCCCGTGTTACCTTGGTTTCCCACTAACCTTTCTTCTCATATGCAAGGGGTAAGTGTATTTGGCGAATTACTCCTCAGATATGGCGTTAGATACCGATTGATAACATTTCTTCTCATCTCTGATATCATTTTTCAGGTGGAAACGCCTTGGTATGCGTCACACTCATCTTCGATGGTTCTTTGGTGTTCGAGGGAGGCGGATGGGTGTTTGCTGGTGAGAACGCGCACAAGAATGTCATGATACAAGAGGGCATCGACTTTAACTCTTTCAAAAAGCTGATCGGTCTCAAGGTCGGCTGGTGCTTTATATGAAGAGTGGATGTTGTCTTACGTATCAAAATCGAAAGAAGGGGGTAATCCGATCATAATAGTTGATGACGACGACTTTGAGGCGTTTAAATTTCTGAACTCGAAGTGTGGAGAAGATCCGTGACCCCTTGCAATATATGTTGGTCCATTGCAAAAGGAGGGCTTTGAAGTAAAGCAACCTATCTGGGAAGAACGATTGAGTGGGCCACTTTCCTCCCCAAAAATGGACGATTTGGCTAAGATTGTAATAGATGAGGCAGACGGTAAGGCACAACAAAACCCCGTGTCTCTAGATGCTGTGTTATATGCTGGGGAAAAGGTGACCGCTGCCTTAGGGAAGAGCACAGAGCTGGCTGCGATGGACCTGACACGGTTGAACAATCAGGTGACATGGGTACATGTTTAGGTGACAGGGTACAAGGCCTGGATGTAATTGAATTGAGTGACATGGATACCTCTTCAGGTGACAAGGGTGACATAGGTCAGGGTTCGGAGGTGATATCCATTAGCAGCGAGGAGGAGGATGATGATGGACCAACCTCCATAATCGAATTTGGGGTCTCGGACGAGGACGGAGGTTTTGAAGTGAATCTCGAAGAAGACTGGGATGATTTGGAGTTGTTCAGTGTCAAGGAGGACACGGGTGAGTTTCCCCATGTGAAGCGTCATCGTTCATACTTGTGTTCTTCTATTGGTGGTCCAACGACTTACCTTATAAGTTGGGTTTTATTTTGCATTTTCAGTTTATAGCCAGAGGTTGGACCATTTTGATAGGTAAGTGGTTCAGAACTTCATAATACTTTTGGGAACGGGGTAAGTACTTGGGAGTAATTTTGGGTCAATGTACATATGACAAACTTTATGTATGGTGGGTTGTATTTTGCCCTGACAACTTTTTGTGGATGCACGATTTCTTATTCTGTTATATTACATGTGTCACTTGTTTGAATCTGATGACTTTGAGTTCTGAGTGTCTGCCATTTCCGTAAGGAATTCACCCTTGTCACGTGTTTGTATGCTCGTGTCACATGTTAGATCTCACTTGTCATTTGTTTAATTATGATGATTTACAGTTTTGAGGGTCTGCCATTTTCGTAAGGAATTCGCCCCTGTCCCCTGTTTGTATACCCGTGTCACCTTTTATATTTCACGTGTCACGGTTTTGGGGTTTCACTTTAAATTGGTTTACGAAATAAACCACGTCACCTGTTTGTATGGTTGTGTCACTTGAATGATTTAACGTGTCTGTTTTTCCACCCAAACATTTCAAATCCAAGTATATGTTCGTAAAGAAAACCCCAAAGTGCATAAGATGTTCATAAAAGACTAACATGTAATGACCAACCAATGTCATAAAATACTACACCTACTGACTAACGGAGATCATAACATCCTACGAGTTTTGTGCAACAAAGTTTAGAAAATACAACCCCAATAAAGTTTATAACAACCTAGGGGTATGAAAAGTACGCCCTGATAAAAAATACAACCCCAACAAAGTTCATAACAGTCTACCATCCTTGACAAGCACCTCCACATCCTCTTCCTTGGTAACATCTTCGACACCATCCTTTCGACGGACCACAAGAGCTTACCTTATCACTTTTTCCTTGTAGGGGCTTCTCCCCGGTTTCAGGTGCAATCGTTGTAACCACATCGACATGAACGACCTGAAAAACAAATTCAAACTTTAAAGTGGATCCCCGATTTCCCGTGTCACTCAACATAAAACACCGTGTCACCTAAAAACAAACTTACCTCCTCATCCTTTCGTGCCCCTCATCCCCTTCCTTTTCATCGAAAAGTTTGTCTTCAACTTCATCTTTCCCAACATCACCCTCCTTCTCTGCATCAATGTCAAAAGAAGCGATGGCATCCCTTTCTCTTTCCATCCCTTTAACAACACATAGTCCATTGACGACCTCCTCCAACACTTTCATCTGCATTGATTAGGTTTTTAGCATCACTCATACGGACTAAGGTGAACAAAAGCGTTCAGAAAACAACATCAACTGAGCTGGGTATGTCAAAACTCATTTATAATTCAGAAACAAGTCCAATTAAAATGACATCAAAGGGAATATGTGGTATTCGTAAGACTATTCAAATTCATACCAGATTCTAATCGTTGCTTAATTTCATATCGAAATGATTAGAACAGTATCCTTTAAATATCAATATTTACGTGTCACCCTGAAAATGTCACGTGTCAAGAGTCCATTTACCCTTGTCACCTAAGCTATGCAGATTCTGCAGAAACGAAGATATGCGAATGAATAACATACTTTCTCATCCAATTTGAAACCCATGTCACCAAATTTCTCTTCCAAACAAAAAAAATTCCAAATGAAACACGACTCAAACCTCAATCGTTCTTCTTCAATCACCTACCAAAACATCCCCGTATCCCAATTTCAACTCCCACCATTGTCAATCTCTTCGGCCTTCCTAAACCCTAACCGCATATTTTCCCTAACCATACCCGAAAACCACCCTCCTCATCCTTCAATCGCACCCACCATTGTCACCCCTCCACAACACATCACCCAACCCACCATTGCCCTTCAATCCCTAAACCTCATTGCAACTCCTTCACCCACACACCCGACACCCCACGTTCGCACAACACGGAGAAGAGAAAGAATGCTTTAGGGTTGACAGAAAGGGGGGTACCTTTATAATCCGGCGGCGACGTTCTTCGCTTTTCCTCCACACTCCGATAGCGGTGGATCCTCTCCGGCCTCATTCCTTTCGAAATCGTCGGTTGAAATGGAGAGAGAATTGAAAAGGAGAGAGAGAATTGAAATGGAGAGAGAGGGTATCATAGCATTTATTGCTTCAGATTTTTTGTTTCCTTTTCCTTTTTTTTTTGCCACTTTTTTCTCCTTTCCTTTTCTTTTCCTTTTTATTTGGAGCCTAAAAAACCCCCTACAACAGGTTGTGCCACCGACACTTTTTTGCAAAATTTTGGATTTTGTGTTATTTGTGCAAATTTGCAAGAGTGTGTGCTATTTTTGCAAAGTTTTACAAAAAGTGGTCTATCTATGACCATTTTGCCTATTCTATAATATAACTAAGACCCAAAATAATCTTTTTTTTTTGAAGCAAGATAAGAAATTCAGTTCTCCAGACAAGCCTAGAGAAACTGAGAGACCGAACAAGCCGGTGGATGGACTAACCATCATGTACAACAGAAGCAAAAACTGAAGCAAATGGTAGAAATAAATAACAGAAGCAAATGACAGAAAATAAAAACTAGGAACGTACAATCCATCCTACACTGCGCAACACAAGCTAAAGAAGAACGAAACGACCGGCCAAAGGGACAACGCACACAACGAACTCTGGGGACCAGCGGACACCTCAGATTATGGACTCGAAGAGCCTTCAGATGTCAATCGCGCGTCCACGACGTCATCGAACATGACACATCAATCAACGCTCACATGAAGCCTGCAACACAACAAGAATAGCACAATACACTAATCCGCACAACAACCACAAACCACACCCAAGCACAATCAAACCCCAAGACCTCGTCTCAACCCTCAAGGACGATAATAAAATCGTGGGCGGCTATCACAAGGATAAGCCTAAAAGAGGCGATACAAAACAAGACAAGGAAGAGAAATCGGGTAGAGATGAACTAGAAAGCGACTGAAAGAGTGGACTACAACGAACAAAAAGGCTGGTGGCTCCGCTGAGAAGGGCCGACCGAGGCCGAAGCCGAGGACAGAGGCGAGGGAGAAGTCGGAGTTGCCGATGGCCATGGAGAAGAGGCGGTGGGAGGGCGCGCAGGTGGAGCAAGGGCGAAGCCGAGGGTAAAATCGAGAGGGGGTTAGCCGAGGGAGGGGTCGAGGACGAAGTCAAGGACGACACAGTGGTGGAGGACAAATCGACGGCGGCGAATCCCGAGGACCAAGGGGACAACGGCGGCCATGGATGGTGGGTAAGGAGGGTGAACTGATGGCGGAGAGCCAAGCGGCACAAGCCAAGGCCGGGAACCAAGCAACCGGCGACGGCAAGCGAAGACGCGTTGAATGGCGGTGGTGAGCCGGGAGGATGGCAGGAAGAGGCGGTGTATTTGGTAGGGTGGCTGTAGGAGCAACCGAACCCAACAAGCCGCAACGGGCGACGGCGCCAGACAAGGATCTGGAACAAGGGTGGCGGCGGGCCAAAACTCCCTTCTTGGGAGGGAGTGTTTTAGGGTTTTTTCATATTATTTGATTTCTTTCCAATCGGTCACTAAATTTACGTACGTACATTACATTCTAAAAAAGTTTTAATTGTAGATATTAAAATAATCAAAATCTAAAATAACCGAAACCCTAAAATAAACCTAAATCTAATTCAACCGAACTTGAGCCCGACTCAATCCATCCGTAGGGGGAGTAGAGCTACAAGCCGGCCTACAACCATTATTATATTATTCTATATTATTAATATATAATTAATCATATGATAAAAAAATATAATTAATAAATTCAATATTAGAGCTACTTAATACACAAGTAATGCAGGTGGTGAAGTGTGACTGTGTGATCGATTTGGGTGAGGACTGAGGTGTATACGTATTGCATTACGAATCTACAAATTAATATATAATATAATTTTTTTTTTGACATTACACGTTTGTAGTTATTCTGTATATCCGTTTCTTAATACGTGTCTACTTTTGCCATTCTCTTTTTTTTTGATTTTAAGGTAAATATATTGCAGAAAATAAAATATGTACAAGAGATTGATCGGTCCTTAGGCTATGTTCGAGGCTAACTCATCCATGCCTTGTGTGTGAGTAAGGCTCACATCCTATAAAATCCATCTAAGGGTGTTGGAACTAGTCCATGTGCGGTTCCTATCTCATCAAGCCAAAGCTATCCGAAGACGGACACACACCTCAAAAAGTGTTAAGTTGTGACCCCCCCCCCCCCTTCGGCTCGACCATCAAGGGGGTAACACCTTAACACTTTGAGCACCCTTACATCAAAACCTTACATATTAGACCTTACACAAATTGACAACAATGAAAGTCTAGACCTTTTTCCAATGGAGGGGCAACTGGAGCTAAACCAAAAGGTTGCCCACACACTAGCTTCGTAACCCTGGCCTTAGCATGGAGGATATGAGCCCATCCCTCGTGTGACGCAGCATTAGTACAAAAAGGTGTTGGCCTGCTGGTCATTCTGTTCACTGCAGTGTCCCATCCCCCTGATCATCTTCTATCAGATCTTCATGCAACATTGGAGCAGCATTGAAATTCAATGAGAATCTTTGATGTAGGATTTTGTATATGTGAACCTTGATGAGGTGAATGACTTCAGCCGTGCTTTTGGAGCTCTCTTCGAAGATTTTTTCATTTCTGGCCTTCCAAATGTAGTATACCGTTGTAGCCAAGCCTACCCTCTTAACCTTGGATTGCCAACTTTTACCTCTTGCCTCCTTTTTAAGCCATTTGAGGGAGCCCTTTAGCGTGCTCATCCCCCTCCAGATCCCTAGCCAATTTTTAATCTGCACCCATATTTGAGAAGAGAAGTCACAAGCAAAAAAGATATGATCATGGAATTCAGAAGCTTGTTGACAAAGGGTACAGGTGAGGTCAACTTCCCTTGTTTTGATTTTGTCTTTGGTTGCTAATCTTCCTTTGGCTGCCAGCCATAAAATAAAGGCATGCTTGGGAATGATCTCATTATCCCATACCACTGAAACCCATGGTGGTTTGGGAGCCTTCCTTCTGAAAAAATCATATACTGAGCTAATTCTGAATTTCTCTCCCTGGTGCCATGAACTCAGTAAGACTGTTGCTTGCTCTACAGACCCTGCATTGGTTAGAATCTCATTCTTGATAGATAGAACCTTTTTGATTAGGGGGGAGTCATTAACCTTGTGAGCTTCCCATGTCCAGACACTTTCTTGTTGTAAATATTGGTGGTGAAGCCACCTAATCCAAAGGCTGTCTTTCTTTCTAACTATATCCCAGAGAATCCTAGACATGAAAGCATTGTTCCAGGTTTTTAAATCTTTTAAACCCAAACCCCCTTCCGACTTTGGTAAACAAACATCTTTCCATTTAACTCTGTGAGATTTCCATAAGAATTTAGCACATAGAGAGTTAACTTTATCAATGAGTGTAGAAGGGGAGGGCAACACTGAAAACCAGAAAGCTTGGATACCTTGAAGGACAGACCTTATAAGTTCTACCTTCCCTGCATAAGATAATGTCTTTGAATTCCAATAACTTATATTAGCAAGCAATTTATCCAGAAAAGGTGAGAATTGGGAAACAGTTAGCTTGCCAGAAGAAATCGGAATCCCTAGATATTTAAAGGGAAAAGTACCTTGTATAAAGCCTGTCCTATTAATCAAGTAATGTTTGTCCTCTTCTTTAGCCCCTGCTAGATAAAAGGATGACTTGGAAGCACTTGCCTCTAATCCAGAAACTTTAGAGCAGTGTTCCAGGCTATCTAGCAATACTTTCATGAAATCCTTATCACCTCTAGAAAAAAGGACAATGTCATCAGCGTAAGCCAAATGCGTAATCTGAAGCTGGCCACATTTTGGATGGAATTTGAAACTAGGTAACCTGGTTCTGCACTTCAACACTCGAGAGAGGTAATCAACACACAAGACAAAAATAAGGGGGGAGATAGGATCCCCTTGCCTTAGGCCCCTTTGTCCTTGAAAGAACCCATTTACACTACCATTAACATTTATAGAAAAGGAGGTCGTGCAAACACATTCAAGGATCCAATTGATGAACACAGTAGGGAAATTTAAAGCTATAAACATCTGTTTAACAAATTTCCAGGAGATAGTGTCATACGCTTTCCTCAAATCCAAATTCAAAATGCAACGAGGACTTATTCTCTTCCTAGCATATTTCCTAATTAATTCCTGAAGAAGGAAAATATTTTCATTCATGACCCTACCTTCAATAAATCCTATCTGAGCAGGGGAGATTAATTTCATCAGTTCAGGCTTGAGCCTACTAGATAGGATTTTAGTTATGATTTTATAAGTGACATTGCAACAGGAAATTGGTCGAAAGTCCCCTACTTTGCTAGCATTGTTAGTTTTGGCAATCAAAGCGATGCATGAGTGATTGATCTGCTTGAGGAGCTGGCCAGACTCAAAGAATTCCATCACTGCCTTACAAACCTGTTCCCCAGTGATGTCCCAAGTGTCCTTAAAAAACTTAGAAGTGAAGCCATCAAGACTCGGGGATTTATCATCTCCAATTCCCCATAATGCAGATTTGATTTCTTCCAAGGTGACTTCCTTTGTGAGCTCTTCATGCCTATCTGACTGTAACACTGCACCTCCTTCATAGATAAAACTCATCTCTATATCCTCAGTATGCTTTGCACTCCCCAAGAGACTCTTGTAGAAATCTTCAAACTGGAGAGCTACCTCATCCAGGGACATAGTTTCCTGCCCGTCATCCTTTATCAAAAAGCTTATATGATTCCTTCTCATATTCTTTTTCATTAAGCCATGGAAGTAAGCATTACATTTATCACCCTGAAAAACATGCTTGGCCTTTGCTAGTTGAGAATTAAATCTAAACTCAGCATCTCTGAGCCTCCTGGCTTTCTTTCTTGTATTCTCCATGTGTTGTAAGAGGTCCTCTGAATGTGAATCTCCTCTGAGATCCTGGAAGGCCTGCTCATATTCCTCTTCTGCTTTCTTTTCTCTGCTAGCTATGTCTGAGTAGTGCTTCCTGTTCAATTCTTTTAGGGGGATTTTCAAATTCTTCAGCTTTTTACATAAAAGAAATTGCTCAGATCCACTTCCCATATACATCCATTTATCTAGGATGATTTGCTGAAAATCTTCATGTTTTCCCCACATATTAAAATATTTGAAACACCCTTTCTTTCTTTCCTGCTGATCCAGTACTTCCACTACAACCTGACTATGATCACAAAATGCCTTAGGGATGAGATATGTTGCCTTACAATAAAAGTCTGAACTATCCCAAAAATCATTCACCATTACCCTATCAATTTTTGTAGATTTCTTCCCTTGAAACCAAGTATGCTCCTGCCCTGTCATGTTTGCATCCTTAAGCCCCAATTCTGCACAACAGTCCCAAAGATCTGAAATCTCATAAGCTGAAACAGTGGTGCCATTCTTCCTCTCACAGGATCTCATGACAGCATTAAAATCCCCTTGAATAAGCCATTCCCCTCTCCTGCTGTTGCATTCCAGTTTGAGGTCTTCCCATAGAGCCCTTCTCCTAACAACTGTATGCAATCCATATACCTGAGCAAAATCAAATTTCCTGCCTGTCACTCTACACTTGATCTGACCACTGATCATCTGATCTGTCGATCTGACATGTGAAAACTCAATTCTTGTTGGATCCCAGATTAAGACTATTCTACCAGCTGTACTATGGTCAAAGTTATGTATATAATGCCACTGTTGGAAACCTTTACCCATGATTTCTTCTAACTTTCTTATATTTAACTTCGTCTCCATAATTCCTAAAAGAGAAAGAGATTTCTCTCTAAGGAATTGTTTAACAGCTTTTTGTTTGGGGGAGCTATTCAAACCCCTCACATTCCAAGATCCAATTATCATTTTCCTCTTTTTGGAAGGGTGCTAGGCCCTTTATCCTGTTCCTTACCTCCTTCCAAATCTCTATGCTCACCTTGGATCTGATTACTATTGCCCTTATTCAGTCTACCACTCCTCCTTACTTCACAAATCTCTTTCTCTTGGCTTGCTTGAATCATCACTGTTTTTCCTTTGTCCTTAGCTTTCTCCATTTCAGATTGGTTACTATCCTCATTCCCTGCCAAAGTCTTTCCTTCTTGCGCTGTTGGATGCACTAGCTCTATGGGAACTATCTCCGGCCCCTCTTGTAAGCTCTGCTCTTGTAAAGTACTTTCCCTCAGTTCCTCATTCCTTTGTTGGCGGCTAGAGGAAGAATCAGGTTGCGTAATGGGAGGGTTTGAAGAGGAAGAGGAGGGGATATGAGTTTTGTCAGGAGGTGGGGGTGGGTTACTTGAGGAGAGATTGGGGGCATTCTCCTTTCCTGAATAGGGGAGGTTTGAAGGGTCTGTGACCGGAGTGGAGGACCCTTTCTGTTGTTGGTTGGGAGGCTCCTTTGAACTGCCTGTTGTTGAGGCATGGTGTTGTTGGCCCGGCCTCCCTTTATCTTGAACCACTCTCTTTCCTTTGTCTCTAGCTGCAGGACATCTTGAGGTCTCATGACCATAAGTGTTACATCTGTTGCACCGAGGAGGTAAGTTCTCATATTCCAAGAAACATATATGATCTGGTGCATCAGAAAACTCTATGTTAATCATTCTCTTTAGCTCCTTAGAGAAATCCATGTCTATGAGCACCCTTGCATACAATTGTTTTGTTCTCTGTTCAGTATATGCATCCGTCATGATTGGCTCTCCAATTTTCGAAGCTATCCTTTGCAACATAGTAGTAGTCCAAAACTCAGTGGGAAGCCTATGGATTCTAACCCATATTGGCAGACTAGAGAACAAGGCCTTATCAAAAGTAAACCTCTCTGGCACATATTTCAGAAGTAGAGTAAACCCAGGCCCAGTGAAGGGACCCTTAAGCATAACAGCTTCCCTATCTTCCTCGGAGAAGAATTTGAACATGAACCAGCCTCCCTGAGCATTAAACTGATGTTTAGGCCATAACTCCTTGATCTTTCCAATTGCCTGAAATCCTGGGAATCTCCCCACCACATATCCTACTAAGGAGAAACCCCAAGCTTCCTCTAGGCTGTAGCAATCTTTCGTACTGGCTTTGACTGATTCTCCTTCTCCTGACTTCTCATATGACAATTTTAGGCCTCTTGATCTTGGTGACTTGCTTGTAAGTGTTGGTCCTGATGCCCATACACCCTGAGGTTGAGAAGAGTTGTCGGTGGTTTGACTACCAGCTGCTGCTTGCATTGTGTCAGTACTCTGATCTCGATTAGCTTGCCCTTCAGTGTGCATCCCATCTGCATTGGAGTCTACTGATGTTGGAGGAGGTCGTGGAATATTATCACCCAGTTGTGCAGTCTCAATATTTCCCACTTGACAATCTTTCTCCTGCTCTGATCTTGCCCTCTCACCAGCTGGAATATTCTCATCTCTTGACTGTGTCTCATTAGTTGAAGTTTGTCCAGCAACTGACTCCACCATACTTTCAGACGCAAAAACATTACCAGCTCCATAGGCGGATTCACTAGTACAATCTTTAGACAGATCATTTGCAAGTTTTGAGCCAAAACTATCAATATTACTAACATTTTGCAAATCAACATTTAGAATCTTATCAAAGCATGCTAAGGTTTGTCCCTCCCTAGGGATCTTTTCAACAGGTAAAGACATATCATGTCCCTCCATTGGGATCTTCTGCACGCCATGTTCTATACTACAGGACCCGGCCTGATCCGGGGGAAGGGAGGAAGAGTCGCATACCTGTGTAATACGGAATGGCTTAAAAGCGGTAGAAGGAGAAGAACCTGGAGGAGCTCTTGTAGTGTCTGATTTCCTTTGTTCCAACTGTTGGAGGATGGACATAGTGCCTTTAGGAATCATCCCCAGTACCCTCATCTTAGAAGCTGAGCGAGTATTAGAAGCAGTGGTTATGGGGCTTGGAGTGAGGTTTGTTGCCCGTCTGCCCATACCAGGAGACATCTCTTTGCTCATCCTCGCAGAAGAACAAAACCTGTGCTTTTGTTCGCTTTTCCACCGAAACGTCAACCTCTTGCTCTGTCAAGCCAGGCCGAGGCTTGAATTGGCTCCAATTAAAGGCTTAGGGTCCAGCGACACCCTTTTCCAAAAATGTCCGACACTTCAGAACCCTAGAATTTAGGGTTTTGTTGAAATCATCTCCAAATCTAGAATTTGTAAGGATAAGGGGACAGAAGGTGGTAGGAAAGGAGGGGGAAGGTTGAATTTGAGTAGAGCTGTCGAGAGAGTAACACCACTAAACAACCTCCATCCTGAGATACTGTTCACCTTCGTCGTCACTAAGCCCTGATGTGCGACAGTTAGCGCCTTTGTGAAATAGGGAGATTTTAAGGTCGGGGGTGCGGTGTGAGGTCAGGAGATAGGACCAGAGAGTTTAGGATTTTCCGGCCACCGGAGATCAGCCCCCTAGGCGTGAACCAGTCACTGAAGAAAATCCAATATTGGCCAAACTTGGTCAAAACGAGTCCAACGGTCAAAAAATTAGAATAATCAAACCCTTTTGACCGTTAGGAACTCTAACGGCTAGTTTCAGAGAGTACGGACAGGAGGTCTGCTTGCCGTTGGACCAGGAATTAAAGAGATTCCGGCGCCGAGCACCACCTCCTGGGGCGGAGGGGCTCCTTTCGAGCCTTCTACTTCCCAGAAAATCAATAAATTTGAAGAAATCTGGATTGAAGGGAATTTTGAGGTAAGTGGACAATAAAGGTGTGTTTGGTGGGCAGAATTTAAAGTGGTGGTCGGTGGTGTTAATGAGCCAGGTGCACCATTAACTCAGCTTAGTCCTTCCTTACCCGGCATCATTTATTTGGAACCTCACAAGACTTAATTAGACACTCAGGTGCGTATTAGGGGCACTTGGTGGATCCAATAGGCTTACTCGGAGGCACGGAGGCCACTGGGAAGCAATTCCGATGGGGAACGAGCTTGCCAAGGCAAGGGGGAAGACAAGAAGGGGTTTCCTTCTTTTTACTTTTGCCATTCTCAATTGCACCCGCTGTGTTTTTATCGATAAAAGTCGGTCCTCAAAAGGTTATTAGCAATTAAGAATCATGATCATATGCATGTTACATAAAGTTTCAAAAGATTTAATAGCCCGAGTTTCAAAATAGATATGAATCATATATATATGATCATATGCAGCTTCGATTCATGAGTTATATACTACTCAAAAAGTTGATTCTTCTGGAATGTAGTAATTTAAAAAAAAAACTTTTAACTTTTTTTTTTTTAATCAATAACTTCATTTTGATACCTATGTTATAAGTAGATTCAATACCCGAGTGAAAAACTATGATCGTTTGAAAATTGAACACAGATTTAACAATTTAAATGTACGTATTTAATAAACCGCAATATTTTTATATTTTATCCTTGGTTTTTTTATTAGGAAATAATTCGAGGCCGGAAAAATCCGGAACCTCGAGAGGCCGACAAAGTCGGCAGTTGGCTAGCTGTCTAAACATACAACATAGAACCAAAAAAAAAATACATCATAGAAACAGAAAAAAAAGGTGCATGCAGTACAAACGGAGGGAGGCACGCAAGTGTAGTCGAACCAGGAGAACCAAGCCTGACCATGCTGGAGACAACGTAGATTAAGAGCCGATGTCAAGCACCACCAAACAGTGATACCGCTGGTTAGCGGTACAAATAGGAGTCCATGTGGACAGTGAAGACGATCCTCCAAGGAAATTTCCGTAATGTGAAGTCGCCACGATACACACTGCCTCGACCCCAGCCAGACCCGACACCGGACGTCAGAGCTCCAACGCAAACGAAGAACGCCACGAACAACCAGACTCGATGCCGAAAACCACCCTTATACGACGCAACAAAAAACCCTTTCGGGATTTGTGTATAATGTATACCTTTTTTTTTTCCTTCTTATAATATGCATTTTTTAGGGCTGCTAATCCTTGGGCCCAAAGAAACAACACAAAAGCCCAACTACGGGCCACCCAAGCCCGATGGCTAATGGAAGCGGTAGCACCGTAGAACCCAGGTACTGACCATGGAGAATGGAAGCAAGGACGACAGTAAGACAACCGCCGCCGCCGGACAGAGTGCTCGACCGAGGAGAAGTATGTCCCGTCAAGGACAACCTTAGAGGACCGACACCGGGCAACACCGGCAGTGTCGGACACCCAAGTCGACCGAGCACGGAAATGAGAAGCGAAGGGAGGCAGTGATCCGGGCACCAAGCCGGAGCACCGGAGGTCAGAGGTGCCACCACCGTCGTTATAGACTGGAGAAAGAGGAAGCTCTCCTTCAACCCCAGGTTTGGTTGCAAAGAGGGCGAGTGTGCAGCGGCCCGAGAGCCACGAGCACAAGCGAACATGGGGATTGGGATACAGATCGATCTCGATGAACGAATTGGGCAAGGAGGACAATGAAATTGGGGAACAAAGCACCAACCTGATTTTGGTTCGTTCAAACCCAACGATGGGTATTCGGATTAGGGTTGTCAACTTCACGTCCAACATCAGTGAAACACTTTGAACCAGAAGCTTGGTAGCCCCACATAGGGTCCGAGGCGGCCGAAGCTGGATTGAAGCGACTGGAGCCAGGATTGTTAGGGCTCCCGAAGGAGGGTTAGGGGCTCCCGAAGGAGAGTTAGGATCTCATGAAGGAGTTTTAGTGCCACCATATTGGTGGTAGTTTGGTCACCAGCGAAAAACGCCGATGAATTATTTTACCTCTCAAAAAGAGAGTTTTTAAGAGAAAGTTGCGTTGAAAATATATTTTACCCTTGATAATATGATGCTATAATTTAGTCTAAAAGCTTGATATTATATTATTCAAATCGACAATTAGGTAAAAAAAATTATGCATGTTTAAAGCTTTTATATCTAGTTACACATTGTTACAAACTAATAATAGAACAACAAGTTAATTACATATTGACTCATTACGTTTTCAAAAGTGTCTTTTTAGCCAAAGCAATGTAAGTACATACTAAACCACATCGTTCTGTTAATTTAAAAAATTTACAACAAAACTTTGAACTAAAACACTGTCATTTTAAACAAAGGCGATAGGACCTCACTGGATTTATATGTTAATCTAATAGCACATGTGTGTATGTGACTCCAAATCATCAATCCGAGCTGGACTTTGATATCCTTCATCCTCATCCTAAGGATTTATTTTATATCCAGCTCGACTTATGTTCGACCTTTGATCTCAATGGCTCTACTATTTAAGATCTTTGCTCCTTTTCTTGGTTCTCTGTTTCAAGTTTTAGGCTAGTCTTGGGTCATATTGAATCGAGTTGGGTCGATTTTTTAGGTTTTACATTTCAATATATATATTTTCGGATTTGATTTCAGGTTAGGCTAGGTTTGAATCATATTGTATTGGTTTAAGAACTGAAAAGTGTTATGTTGAAGTGTACATGTTAATGTTGTTACATAAAGTTTCAAAGAAGAGAGATCCTTTCATCCCATTTAAAAATGGGAAAACGATCATAGATGCACTTATAAAAAAAAACAAAAAAAAAAACTGATTACAATCAACAAACCCATCACTTAGTGTGTGTTTGGTTAATAGAAGGTTTTAGATAGGTGTATATACATGGGTGTGTATATTTTGTAGGTGGAGGTTTAAAAATAGGTGTAGTTGGGTATTTATATTTGTAGAAAATATCTATATGAAACCAGCCATTGTTGAGTATTTGATATTTATGAGGTTGTAGATGATGGTATAAGTGAAAACGACAATATATAAAAATTATCCTTGTTTATCATTTGACCAGCGGTACGTGCTATTTCATGATGGTGCTTGACTTCGTTCGTAGCTTACGTATATGTACTCAACTTGCTAGATTTAGGTTTGCTTAGATTCATCTTTTCTTGGGTGCGCTCTGCCTATTTTACCGCCTCTTTTCCTGTATTATATTGTATGTTTCGAAGTCTACAATCTGAGATTAATTTAGGTATATCTGATCTCGAATTCTCACTTTATAGTAAAAAAAACTTATTGTTAAATTCTCCTTTTTAAACTTACCAAACACACTCACATAACTACATATCCATCAAAATTTACACATGGCCTTCATTAACACATCCAAAATCCGATCCTCTACAAACTCGATCGGATACATTAATTGGTAAGAACTTATAACTACATAACTAATTAACTACATTATATAAGTTTATGTAACACTTATAATTACTATCTAGGAAGAGATTACATTCAAGAGCGAGGCTCGAGTCTTAACCAACTGCCTAAACAATCCATTCAACCCTTCCTCCATCCCTTCCAACCCTCTCTCCAGCCTCTCCATCGTCTCCTGCACCACACCATACCGATCCAGCCCGATCTTACCGCACCCGCACACGAGCCCGTGCAGCGCCCCATCGGAGTCAGTGAGCTCGTTTTCCTCCCCACGCGCCGCCATCAGCCTCGACACCACGCGCCACCCACTAAGCTTGCACTTGTGCGCGGGCGGCGTCGATATGAACCCCAGCAGGGACTCGATCACGGAGACGCTCATCACGCCCACGCAGCTCAAAACGTCGTCGTTTAGCTCGTTGCGATCGGAGGCCATCTTTTTTAGCCCTAAGAGTGCGGATTTCGCGCTCCGCATCGCCGCCTTCCTCGAGCGAGTGTACTTGGCGACGAGCTCCTCGACGGACTCGGACTCCCTCCGCCGCCGGAGCGCCGACTGGAGGTCGATTGCGGCCTCCTTGAGGCGCGCGACGGCGTCTCTGGCGACGCCGGCGGCGTCGAGGAGCTTGAGGGAGGCGTCGAGGAGGCCGTCGAGGTTCCCGCGGTGTTGGGGGCGGGGTAGGCTTAGGGCTTCCTCGGCGCAGCTGTAGAGATCGGCGACGCCGGAGAGGGCGGCGGAGATGTTGGCGGCGGCGGCGGCGGAGGAGGAATCGAGGCGGTGTTGGAGGGAGTGGAGGTGGTGCTGGAGGCGTTGGAGGAAGGGATCGGGATTGGAGGGGAAGCTCGAAGATCTGACGCGGTAGCGAGTGGTGATGAGATTGTTGGAGGAGGAGATTACCATTGTTGAATTGATGGATCGAGTACTGTGTAGATGGATGATTAATTAGGGATTTGTTGGTTAATGTGGAGAAGATATTGCTCAGAATTCCATGGGAGGTTAAATATATATGGAAGAAATCATGGAGGAGACATGACAGGTGGGAGGAGTATCGGTGAAATCAACACGCCATTTATCCATTAATTTAGCTTCCTATATAGGTTTAAAAATGAGTTTATATATATAATCTACTTTTTCTAATTTACATTCTAATGGTTTATTATTATTATTTTTATAGTAAGGTCATTTATGGATCTTAATAATCCTATCTAAAATACAAGTATTTTAGGATTGGTGGTTGGTACTTTTTTTCTAGTTCTTTTTTTCAATATAACTTTTTATTTAATTATAAAAAAGTGTATAAATATCTAAACTTTACAGTATATTTTTGTTTGACAAAAATGAAACGGTCAAACACAATGAGTGAAATCTTTAAAAATTGATATTATTAGGCTCTTAACTTACACTTTAAAAGTATATATAAGTACAAAAATGGATAATATCTAATCAAGAACACATGTTATGAATTATTTTTCTAAATTGTTCAAGTGATTAAATGGATAATATCAAACATAATCAAAACCAAATTAAATTTTTTTATGATTAATGATCTTCAATTGATTAAATATTTTATTCAATGAAAATTGTTCAAGGAGCTAATTATACGGATACAAACTATATATATACATATCATGCAATTAAGTTTGTTTAATTTTAAGAAATTAGTCATATACTAAAGACATTAATAAAATATTTATTCTAATTTATGTTATATATATATATGAATTAAAAGTCAAGACATATACATTTTTTTCCCGAGTAGGTCTAGAAAGTGTACATTTTCGAGTAAACTTTTAAATATTAATTCAATATACTTGATTGGTCTGACATCTGTTTCACGGGTTTAAGGTTGTTTTTTCTATGTTTCTTGTGTATTTGCCTGTTTTTATTACTCATAACGGTCCGTCCCTTCGGCGTTTGTTTGCCCTCTCAATTTATTAGATATTATTTTGTCTGTTATTTTAAATTTTTACTTGATTGAAAACATTCAATATACTTGATTGGCCAGAGATTTGTATGTGTGGGTATATAATTAGTGAACATGTTTAACTTTATGTTATCATATATATATTTGTTAGGACTTAGGATATTCCAAAATATTGGGTATTTTGATACAGAAATTGGTAGAGGGGATGACCGGCCAGCTAAATAAATGCACCCTAACTAAATGCATTACAGTGCCACATGTCTCTAGACGAAGCTCCATAACCACCTCTCTCTCTATATATTATTCCTTTTGATTGGTTAGGCTCCCTTTCTCGATGAGAAACTTGTGCTATTCCTTTTTATTTTTATTTTTTAATATCATGTATCAACATTATTAATTTATTATATGAGATTTATTGAAATAAATATTGTAATATAAGGTGAGGAAAGGAGGGATGCAGAACATGAATATGTGCACGAATGGGTTAATGGTTGCATTGTTACATTCTTGTATAAATTATTGCAGACAAAGGAGTGATTTTAAATTCAAGAGGGGGTTCAAAATTTCAAATGTTGTTGCATTATATAATGGAATTGGTATGTACGTGTCAACTGATTTTTTGTTTCTTTAATTATATTAAATCCGGATGTGAATGTTTTTATTTACCGAATGTTATCTTTGACAATTTATGAAATTCCAATAATAATTTAGAAATGTGAATCGATGAAATTCCATTATTTGGATGTCATATTGGATAAAGAGAAAAAAAACTAGACGACGTTATGAGTACTTTTTTTTTAATTAGGTAATAATTCGGAAAGGAACGAAGTACTGTCCGAGAGTATCTTTATGGATGAGATCTCGCAAAGCAAGATCTTGTAAGTTCTCAATCCCTTGGGCATCGTGATAAAGGTGTGCGACCTTATCAGCCACGATATTGTCCTTACAGGGAATATGAGAGAACAAGACAATGTCTACTCCCCGAAGAAGTAATTTTATCTCAGACAAAATGAGCTCAATCTCCCAAGGGCAACGAGAAGAGTCCTGGAAGTGTTTAATAATAACTAGGAAATCACCTTCGATATAGAGTTTAGAGGTTCCAGGCTCTACGGCCCATTGAACTCTCTCCATTCTTTCTTAATTTACTTTTTTTTATTCACACGCGATTTTTTTATGTTAAAAAAAATTATATAAAATATTTTTATTAAAATTTTTTGGTGCTCCAGCAGCTTCCTTTTCCGGCGTTTGTTCTCCTTAGATTCATTGCAACCATGTGTCCAACAGATTTGCCCTTGTGATTGGGCTTAGATGATCTAGGGAGCGATCCGGATGGTTTGGGGATTGATGCAGCCAATTGACCCACTTGGGTCTCTATGTTCTTCCGCCAAACGTCGATCTCTCCCAATCGCGAGCTGATGTCGTGTTGTTGAGTAGGAATGGAGTTGTTGGCTTGTTTGAATTTAGTGTGGTTCCGTCTCATCTCGTCGAGTATGATGTGCAGGTCATCTTTCTTTGCATCCCTTTCAGGATGTCCAGGAGCTTTGTAAGGCGGGGCATCTCTTTGATATTGGGGTTAATGATATCCCCAATTTTGTTGTTGACGCTGTCCTGAGTAGTTAGGACCCCCCGTATATCGTGCCTCATCGTGTGTCTACGCAAGCTGGACTTGCTCGGAATGTGGGCAGGCGGTGGTGTTGTTTCTGACAGACCCACACTCCAAACAAGGCTGATTGTTGGTGAGAAACTTAACTTGCTTTTGTAGCCGCCGCACTTGATCCTTATTGAATTGTTGCCTCACGTCATGATCAATCTCCGTCGATGGTTCGTAGAGTGGCATAGATGGGGCAGGCCTCGCGTCGGAAGCCTCAAGAGTCCTATAAGTGTTGTCGAAGTGAAAATAAAACAACCTATGAAACAGTTATAAGAAATAACATATTAAAATTAAGAGAATATTTCCTAAACTATTTGCTTAACATATGTCCTAAGATTAATTTAAAATTTTATAATTTTATTACGATCTTTCTAATTAACGCACATATGTCCTAATAACATATATGTTAAAAACATTTGTTTATTTCAATTCTCTAAACAAAAATGTCTAAAACATATTAAAAATGACTTACTTGAATTGAAATGGTTTTGAATTCAATAGGAATTTTTTCACAATAATTCCCCATGAATTTCATGTGTTGCCTCTCCTAAGAAGCAGAAAAGAAGTCACATTACTATTGCTCTATCATTGCTCATTTATGTCAGTGTCATCTTATCACATCATTGTATTGTTTGTTAATTTCTAATTTTCTCTTCTTCTTTTTTGTCAATCTTTTCAGTTTCTCCCCCCACCGGACCTATATGGTGGGGTCAAATCCTTTTTAAAAAAAATAAAAGGGTTCGAATTCGATGATATACATGGGTTTGAAATCCAAAATTCAAATTTCTTAACACTCCAAAACTAATTGTGTCTTTCTTAACAAAAAGAAAACATACATTGAATATAAAAATGGATTTTTTTCTTCTAACCTATGTCTAATTGTCATGGCCTCATAGATTAAGAGCTTACATTTGGAAATATTATTCAAATTTCAATTATTTTAGCCTATTTAATAACGTTTTCATAAGATTTAAATATTCAATTTTAGAAAATATTTCCAATATGATTTGTTTAACCTATATCATTAGAGATAGATTAGAAAGAAATAGGAGTACTACAAAATTGTTTCTTTTTTTTAACCTAATATAGAAAAAATATATATAGACCTATGCCGGTATTACCTATATATAGGAATTAACATAACTTAATTAAATCAAATGTACCTATATCAAATTGGGCAAAAAACAATTAGGAGGAAAATGAAGATGGCGTTGTAGGTGGGAATCTAGGGTGATCAATCATATAGGCTTAAGCCAGCTGTGATAATGTTGGATACCAAAACTACATAGCGTTGTGGGTTCTTATTTAATCATTTATAATTTGTATGGATGTTAAGATATGTCCTTCTAATCCACCCCTAAAACGACATGTTTCCAAGCAAATCATAAGAAATTGTACCACTAAATCATATGCTAATCAATAGGAATTTGATTATGTATTTTTTTTCTAGCTAGTAGTACTAAACTCCAAAAAAAACGTCTACTCCATACGTTTCAAAATATAGGCCGTTTGACTGTCTGACACGTTTTTTAAGGAGCTAAAAAATCTAAAATATTAAGTTTTTTTCGGTTGAATTTTTTAAAATAATATTATACTTATTATTAATTTTTGTAAAATAATACTAATTTTTAATAGGTATAATATTATTTTAAAAAATTAATAAAAAAAAGTTAATATTTTATATATTTTAACTCCTTAAAAAACGTGCATAAAAGTCAAACGACTTACATTTTGAGACCGAGGTGATATGTCTTTGGTTAATTGATTAGAAAACTTAGGGGATTAATTAGGAAATATTAAATAAAAAATCTTTAAAAAAAATTTCTTCTAATTTCTAATTGGGACGTGCAGGTTTTAAGTCAGTATTCAAAATTTGGTCTTTCTATCTTATGTCATAAGGGCATATGATAAGATTATAAATTGGGAAATATATCTTACGAAAAATAAATGATCACATGAATCTAATTTAAAATTTGACTAAAATATTTTAATTAAGGATTTTTTTAAAAAAATAGGAATCTTATGCCCCAATGCATAGAATAGAAAAATTGTTAGCAATGTACACCTTTTTTTTTTTTGAAGCAAGATAAGAAATTCAGTGCTTTAGACAAGCCTAGAGAAACCGAGAGACCGGACAAGCCGGTGGATAGACTAACCATCATATACAACTAGAAGCAAATAACTGAAGTAAATGACAAAAATGAAATTACATAAGCAAATGACATAAATAAAAAACTAGGAACGTACAAGCCATCCTACACTGCGAAACACAAGCTAAAAGAAGAACGAAACGATCGGTCAAAGGGACAACGCACACAACGAATTGTTTGGGCATAGTTTTTATTTTTATTTTATTGTTTGTTTGTTTTTCCCCTTAATTTTTTTGGGTGTTTTTCAAGCTTGTTACACATCCGAATAAAAATGTATATTTTGGGTTGGGCTTATTGTCTCTGATGGTCCTTGGATCTTTCAGATGGATTGAATTGAATGAGACTCCGAGGAGGTTAGGACAATAGGCTAATCATACCGTTATGTTTGCTCTTGTTTTAATCCCTATTTTTCGGATGTTATATATCGAATATTTACCAATTAATACAAATAGATAGATAAAAGATCAAGTGAAATGGAAAATACAATACAATGATGAAACGAATCACTATTATATTACATTAGTATGAATTTTATATATGTGGATATGAATATATGAATACAACATTAGTGTGAATATGAATATGATGTTATTTATTGAACCTTAACTTCTTCAACATGTATAAAAATTTATCGGACCTCGTAAAAGATAATTTGGCTTTCAATGTAGTTGCTTATCCATATGTAAAAGAAAATGCAATAAATTTGTATTGTAGACTCAAGAAACTGATTTCCTCCAAATGATCCATGAAAACATCATATAATAAAGAAGAGCACGAGATAAGGTGGGGTTGCTTCCATGGTTTCTATGTGCGTAGCGTTTCTATGTGCTTGGTGTCGATTCAATTTCGGGATGAAGAACACTTGTTTTCTGGCCTTCCATAGGCAATGAGAGATGTCAAGAACGAGGGAGGAAGAATGTTAAATTTTGTTCTCACTAAATTTTATTTTAAATCCAAAGTTCATCTCCATTCGATAAATCGGCATTTTGAATGGAATTTTGGTGGCTATATCAAATTCATTTATTAGCATATCATAGTTTATATACGAATTAGTTATTTTCATATTATTTTTTATACACTGATAATTTGTGTTATTTTTAGTCATTTTTTAAAAAATAATACCATAAAAGTTTTTCAAAATATTCAAGTTCGTAGTGTAAGACAACATATTCAAAATTGGCAAAAGACAAAAGATCTTGACCAAACAAAGTATACAACCCAAAATATTGGTAAAAAATCGCAACGACGAAGACTAAGGGAAAGCAAATGGTTAAAACCCTTACCAAATTTCTTTAAATTTAATTTTCATGGATTTGTGAGCTGAGGCAGGATGGCTCCTCCTCTTCGGCCTTCCTTTGTCGAGATCTTCTAGGGCATTTTATTTTTCGGGATGCTGTCTTCGGTGTTTCAGGGTTGCCCTTACTTGTCGAAGCAATGGCTCTTAGAGTGGTTGTGGAAGCAGCTAGGAATTGAAGCTCGACTTGAAGAGAGTCCAGTTTGAAGGTGACTGCCTTAGCGTGATAAATGATGTTCGTGGAACATGGGAGTGCCATTGAGAGATCGAGCTGGTGGTTTCGAATATTCGTACTCACTGTATTCACTTTGAGGAGGCCCATTTTAGTCACGTCACATAGGAGGCTAACGCTGATGCAAACAAAATTGTTGCTATGTGTCATCTTCATCCACTGGACATCATTGCGACTCCCCCTGAGCTCTCAATCATCAGTTGTCAGGATGCTCTTGGACGGTGATTGACACCAACCTTGCAAAATCCAAACATACCCTAGACTACTTTTTTATTTGCAATCAACCTAGAACAGCTCCCGATCAAAGACTTCCTACTTCTTGCTTACTATTAAAAAAAATCTCGATAATTTATTTGACAAAATAAGATTAATTGTACTCTCTCCATTAACAAAAATAAATTTTATACTGTTTATAAATGTTTTTTTAGCATAATAAAAAAATATTTAAAATATTAACTTTATTATTAATTTCATACTTATTAGTTATTACTATTAAGTATGAAATTATTTTTAAAAAAAGTTATGTATTTTGTAGTTTTTAAAAAGTAATCCTCCATATAGCAGCAAAATGTATTTTAGAAGCAGGATTGGTTGAAACTTTTTGAATTTTAATAATAGCTTTGTATCAAAATTTAATTGGCTGATATAATTTTTAAAAATTTAAAAGCTCTATAAAATATTAATTTATATATACTACGTAACATAATTTTAAACTTGTTACTTTTTTGTCTACATTTTAAGCTTATTACTAATAAAATAAAATAAAATGATATTTTACATATATTTTTTTTTATCATTCTTAAAACATGTACTGTTGAAAGCTGATTTTGAATCCCTTCCAACCGCTATCCTCCGAACCCTCCAATCTCTTTTTACTGTTATACACTTACTGATCCTCGATCTTGAATTGACTGTTTGAAGCTGTCCACTGTAGTACATGAATGGTGGTGCATACTATAGTTGGTGAGTGAATTAACATCAATAGGTACAGTTGTTGGGTCAGTTGGCTTAGTCAGGGTTGTCACATTTCCAGCTATCATAACTTAATAATTCGCGACGAAATCGCAAACATTATGACATGGGGCCATACAACATATGGTCCTAGTGAACGCCAACTCCAGGCTTATTGCATACCATATAATTGTAGAAGCCATATATGATCATGGCATGTGCCTTGTGTAGCTCGCCTTGCCTTTGCTTATGGCCGATGTCTTGAGAGGAACAAGAACAGTGGTTCGATCTTCGAACAAACTTGAGACCCGAATCTTAGCTTGTTATGGTAATGCTTTATGAGTGGTGAGTTATAAGTTAACTTGTTTGGATGATATGGATGTCTTATAAGGAACAATGAACCAATATTTACTCGCAAGCCGAGTATGATCATATATCTAAGCTCGAAACAAAAATGAGGTTTGACAACTTTGATTTGAATTCGGCTTGGTAAAAAAAACGAGCAGCAGCTCATTCAACTCGAATAAACACCCCTATTACTAGGTCATTCGAAAACCGTACCCCCTCTCAATGTAGTCGAGGAAATAGTGTACACCTGATCCCTAAACACTACTCGGCTCGATAAAAATTGGCTTAATCCAATGGGTGTGATCTGATGAATCCATCTCTAAAAGTCCCGTTTTTGTGGGACCTAGGTGAGTGGAAGAGTGCAACCATCTACATAGTCTCGGCTCAGGTTGTGACGCATGGCAACCCATGTTGACATGTGTCTCGGGTAAGCCCGACCAATCACGGTGGCTGCAGGATTGGTCGGGCTTACCTGGGGCTGGGTCCGCTAAAACGGGATTTTTAGAGAGGGATTCGTGATGATCAATAATGAGTTAGGCCACATTTTCGATTCTTTAGACCAATCAATACCGAAAATGATGAAGATATGGCTTCGTGATTCGAGAACAAGAACAAAATGAAGGCTAAACTGATAGCCGATATATACACAATCCATAACCTAAAGAGTGCAAAATTGCATCATGTTGGCCGGAGAATGACAATTTACATGAGCCTAAGAGGAGAATATCTTTAGCAAGGTTACTCTCGTTTGCGTTAACTGTCGAAACAAGCTCTCCGAGCCATTCCGAATGCCTTCCAAGCCAACCTCTAACGCCGACAATCTCTTACAAGCTACTTGAACACTCTCCTCCTTGAACGCGTTGCTTGAACACAACTCGTGGAGGGCAAAGTTTACGTTCTCCAACTCGTTCCTGCTTTGATCCACTCCTAGACCGTCACATGACACTCTAGACTTGCTCATCGCCTTTGAGATGAAGGAAAATCGGCCAGGCTTGCCCTTAGACATCGGCATTGCCAAGAAGTGCAAGAGGGCTTCGAGTATTGAAATGCTTATGATGCTAACACAAGTTAGCACTTTGATCACCACTGAGATCCCGCGATCATCGTTCAACATCGCCCCAGAAGAGCCGAAGCTGTCACGCTCCGCTCTTTTGAGGGACAAAAGCGTCTCCTTAGCACTCTTGATGATTCGCTTCCTCAAGCAACAGAAGGCTGAGACGCCTGGATCTTCGCGGTTGGCACTAAGAGAGGCTCGGAGATCCCCACAAGCTTCTTTCATCTGCAGCGCGATGTCCTCAGTCGCGCTGCAGATGTCTAGAACCTTCTTGGACCCTTCCAACAGCTCGAGACCACACTTATCCCGGTGGTGGAGGGAGAGAGCTTGCTGGATGAATGGCAGGCTCAGGAATTCGCCAACACATTTGTACAAGTCACCGATGCCAAATAAGCCTATGCTTATCGTTTCAGCGGCTGATGTGGATGATTCCTCCCATGACTTGAGCTTGTTAAGCTCTCTTGTGATCCTCAAAATGATCGGATTCGACTCCAATGGCAATGTAACTGATCTTGCAGGATACATACTGTACTCTTTCTAAGAAAAACACAATTCGATACGAATGCTGAAACTTAGATGATCATTCTCTATTTATATACCATCCTGTCAGCTGACAGATAAATGCAACGACGAGTACATGAGGCGCATCTGGCTCTACGAGCCAATCAAAGCAACGCGCGTTGCTCCAACGTCTGTGTCCTCTTCGCATAGACTTAGGTGGCATGTCACATTAAATCTTTCCAGCTAGCAAACCTTAAGCAGTCATTGTGGAGATTGCAGACGCCAGATCCTTGAATATCACACGCGGATGCCAGCCTGTCGAGAGATGTCGCTTTCCAAGGCGTCAGGTCAGTCAAAAACTCCATCATAAGCAACAGGCTGTATAGAGGAAAAACATCCTGCAAAATTCCAAAGATCTCATTTATGATCAATGAAAGGCATTGGTAGGTGGGTGGACCTTGTTTGTGCACGAGTGGGTTGTCAACTTCATTAAACAACACCACTGTATGAGCAACCTCTGCCAGCTAACTGCAGGTGGATCAGGAGTGGCAAAATCAAGAATTGGTTCAATCCAAGTATTAAAAAACTCTTTTTTTTTAACTGCAAAATCCTTAAAAAGGATTGAACTTCAGATTCTCATCCGTGAGGGTACCTCTAGGAGGAGCTTATCTGCACACTTTTCGTGTCGGTTAAGGACCCCAAGTTACTATGTGTAGAATTTAGCCAGTACCCCAACAAATGATGCAAAAACCAGTAACTCTCCATTTAAATTAACCAAATCTTGACAATTCTTCAAACATATATAATAATATGATTGCTTCTACGGTCTTTACCAACAACAAATGATGCAAAAATCAATCCGGTCTTCTCTTCTATCGAGTTGCCCCGGATTTACTGGAGACTGGAATGCGGATTCTCCTGTTCATCAAAGACATTGAGGCACTAGAAATCGGAACATATGATGATCACACTCTTCAATAATGTAACGAGAAAGCACGCAGTAGATATACATCACATAGAATTGGCCCACTCAAGATGTCTGGCTGAAAGATGATTGCTACATAGGGCGAGTACTAGTTCCTTGTGTAGTGTAATGCAAAATACCCTAGATTGGCATGGCCTAGAATAAAGCAACTTACAGCGATTCGAGAGGTTTTGGAAACGAGGCCTAAATGGATTAAAACTATAGCTGACCAGCATATCAACAGCAAACCCGTACATATCCCAGCAGATGAAGAGGATCGCTTCTGATATTTTACAATGTTCAGTGGAGTTGCTGGAATTGCGTAGAGCAACCACTTAGGAAGCTGATTCCACATCCCTCTTCAGCAGCTCCTGCCGAAGACAACAATTTTACATGTGAAAAACAAGGAATATTGGAAAGTTCCTTTATATGTCAAGGGGCAAACTTTTCTCATTTCCCTTTTTCCAATATGAACTAGTCGAACTTTGGAACTAGTATGTGTAGTAACGAAACATACTAGTACAATGTCACATTAGGTTCTTTAGAGCATTGCTCCTTCAGTAACCAAGTTAAGGCTAATACAGGGAGTCGATAAGGTCCATCATTCCCCACTTTCCACTTGTGTTGGAAGTCTATTAAGCATATTTAATAAATAAAGCCTGTTATTTATTCTAAACGCATAGCCACTAACCCAAATGAAGCAATAAATAATAATACGGAGTACAGATGAAAAGATAATGTTTGTACACACCATCCTCAAGGCTGAAATTGACAACTGCTGCCTGTCCCTCTTTTCTCGTTGGCATTCCCCGCACCAACTAGAGAAATCTTTCTGATATTTCTTCAGCTCACGGAAAACGGAGCTTTTCCAATCCAAAAATAAACAAATAAGAGTTATGTTCACGCCACAGCCAAAACAAAACAACAACAACCCAGTATATCCCGCAAAAGCAGGGTATATGGGGTTAGGATGTACGCACTCTTTCCCCGAACAAGTCGAGAGAGTGTTTCCGATAGACCCAGAACAAAAAAAAAAAAGAGAGAGAAAAAAAAAAGAGTAGGAACTCCTAATAAACAGTACATATTTGTATACGCAATAGCAAACTGGATTCCTCTAATCCTCTCATAATGTGCGAAAATAAAAATAATACTCCCTCCGTCCGTCAAATCCGTCAATACATGTCTTTTTAGCCCATATGATTTTTTCAATAATACATGTCTTTTTAGAGCTAATCATTACCAACTAGCTAGTCATTCCACTTAATTTTCACTCATGACCAATTGAATTCACTAATTTTTTGACCAACTAACTAGCTTATAGGTTTTCTTAATTTCTGTGCATATGGCTAAAAAGACATGTATTGGTGGATGGAGGGAGTAGTAATCAGCAAAAGGCAGACGGACTCGCTATAAAAACACAACAAATGTTAGTGGTGAATCAATACATAAAGGGTGGCATTTGGTATGCAGGCTTTTGGAATGGGGAATTAGTTTGGATTACCAATTGACCCATGCCACGACGAGTCAAGAAGGAAAATTAAAAAAACGCCTAATCAAACTTCATTTACAAAGCTAAAGTGCCACAAGTGGGGAAAAAACAGATACAAAGAGTAGGTTACCTTCTACACCACAAGATTAAGTTTGCCCTATGTCCAGCTGTTGTTGCTCTAGCTCCATGGCGATGACGGCCCCGGTGAAGAACAGCATGTCCAGGAACATGGACATAATCGAAAATTTCCTGTGAGAATTGCAGGATGGAAGAGTATGAAAGGAAATTATCTCAAGCACAGAAAGCTGAATGTCCCATCTGTAATATTTAAATTAGTTCAATGGAAAAGGTTGGGCCTCAACATTATGGTCAAGCATGAAGGAGTGAGCATCACAACTCTAAAACTGAAAATCAATAATAAAATAAAATGGACACACATCAGCATGCTCAAAATAGAAAAGGGCAGGCAGAATTATCCCCTTCAATTCATGGACACATACCAGAGAGACAGATATGCTGGAAAGTATACATCGCAGATGGATGCAATTATGCGGTATGGTATTTAAGAATTGAAAATTATGGGAAGATTTGGTGTATACAGTAAACTCATCAAAAATTTAAATATATACCATACAGGTGGACAGTTTCAGCAAGCATGCAGATGAGAAACGTGATATTTTCATTCACCACAAACGTAACAAAAAGAAAAAAAGGGTCAGAGCAATCATTACTGTTTAACAAAATCAATAAATAAATAAAAAGCAACAACATAAAAACAAAATTACCTCTGATTGTGTCTCTGTATTAACATGTTTATCGCATCGAACGCCACGAAAAAACAATTCCCCACCAGAAAACTCTTTCCCTAAGCAAACATTTAAAGTTACCTCCGCATCATCCACATGAAAACCTGCCGATTGAACATAAATCAAAGTTACTAAACCATCTGATAGAAGAAAACAATAGAAAAAACTGTCAGCGAAAAACAGCAGCCAAAGGCAAGCATTATGGATACAAACAAGGCAAAATTCCTTTCGACAGAAATTGAAACTAAAGTAAGAATTGTAACTTTAAGTTGAATTTTCTGCAGAAAGACAGTCCTCGCACATATCTGTCAAAAATTGACAATACTATGACCAACAGATACTTTCGAATTAATGTAAACAACAAAAACCTTAATATTGATATTTGGATTCCAAAATCAAAGCAGGAATATTTTTAACGAAGAAAAGCGAGGTACTACAACATATTACAGATCCACAAGTTACCTTGTGACGAGAAACGGGAGAAAGAAGAAAAGAAAGAATTGTGGGAGCAAAAAAAAAAAAAGAATATGAGAAAGCATGAGAACGATGATAGAAACCACTAGGATCACTCCTAGGAAAACCACTGATTGCAAGTATCTTGCACCAGGAAATTGGAATTTGTGTTCAATTCATCATAATCCAATCTGCCCTTACAAGATGCAGTTCTCCTCTTATAATAAAATAAATAAATAACTCCTAAAACTAATTAATTAAAATGCAGGAAAAGGAAAACAGCATAGGAGAAGTAAGAGATGTGCCTAAAAACTAGGAAAGTGGGATGGAAAACAAAGTTAACTAACTAATTTCTGCAGGAAAGTGAATATACTAATTAAAACATAATAAAATTATAACGGGGGTTCGTATCAGATTGTAAACAATCATGTCAAAAACTGGTCAATAATTGAGCATTCTAGTACCAACAAAATAAGAATCCTATCAAAATAAAACTGTTGATAAAATAACGCAATGTAACAAATGAAAATAATAATATCAAATGTTTACATATTCCTATGTTTGAAACGTATGCTACATTTTTATCCAAGTCCACAACCACCTTTAGCTTTCATAAATATCTAAAAGTCACCCTATCTTTCAAAATAGAAGTTTGATATTTTAGTAACCAAAATATGAAACTACCATATTTTCAATGAAAAATATGTGTTGTTTACCCTTTATGAAAGGTTCCTGTTTCTATAGTGAAACTTGTGGATCTTCCTGTATAAATGTAAATATGCAAACTCACTGGAAATGCAGCCAACCCATGGTTTCATACTTTCATTGAATCTTTGTTGGATCAGTGAGTTCCAAAATCTAGTAAGCTCCATAAAAATATTGGTGAGACCCAACTAAAGGAACTTCCATAAAAATAGAGTTTTAGTTTCAGGACCAAATGTTCAGGGAAGCTCCACCCTAAAAGACTGAGAATCTCTGTCCGTCAACCCAACACCAATAATTGAACAAAATGTCAAAGAACTAGGAAATGAAATCAGGATGAGACATATTTTGCACTCAGGGACAAACATCACCAACTAATCATTAACTCTGACATTACTGAAGTTCAAAGTAATCTCAAACATGCTAGCAGAGGAAAGCAACAATATCAACAACAGAAGAAATCAAAGATGAAAGAAGAAACAAAGCCTACCAAGATCAACATCTCTATCGATTCCATATTCAACTACAAAGCCATGATGAGAATCCAGTGTGGATCCGCCGACTTCAGGGAAGAAAACTGCAGAGAGGTCAAACACGTGAATCAGAAACTACAACATATCCTGCTAACATGCGCTGAACTTCATATCACAAGATTAAAGGTACCTTTAGCTAAAGGGCGTAAATAATCATCCATAAGTTTATTAAGCATAGTTTCTAGGCCGAAGTCATCAAGAACAACACCGTATTTGTTCATAGTGTTTGGCCGCATGATTCTGAATTTTGTTTCCAAAACCCAATTCTCAAAATTTTCCACCTACGTGGACAGAATCTGAGAAGTAAGACGTAAAACAACTAAATAGAAAATGGAAAATTTGCAAATAGTGATAATGAACATAATAGAGAGTGTACCTCTGCTAAAAGCATGTCACAGAAACGAGGTTGAAATATCTCAAACGTGTATATTCCTGGTGCAGGCTCGGACAGAATATTTTTAAAACTCTCCACCTTATTCTCAGTGATAGCTTTGAGAAATGAGGGGACAAAGAAGTTTGCCGGGTGAAAGCTATATATTTCCCTGTTACGTGGCTGAAAATAATTTAACTGGAAATGAGAATCTCATATGCAGAACATATATAATTATGGAAATCCCATAAGGTGCCATGTACTTGGGCCAAAGGCCCCTTTAATATAGTGAGTGAAAGAAAAAAAAATTTAAACCTATAGGATACCCTTCAACTTTGTAGAATATTTACTTGATTTCATAAATTAAAGGATACCACTGCCACGTAAAAAGGCCAGTACACAGATGCCATGGATTTCCCAACAAATTAAATTGGAAAATGTTGTAACTCTTGAACAGCAATTGCTAATATAAAAAGCAAATGATATTTGATTAATGCACATGCCTTACAGGAAGGCAGAGGAGAAAAAGTGATAGGATCTCACTGCCAGTTTGTTTGGAGAACATTGTAGAAAAGTTACACATTTTTATAAATGGAAAAACATCTAAATTATTCATTTTTGAAAAGTCAATTTTAGGATTCAAATCCCCGAAAGGTTATTCAGTCTTCCAGTAGAAAATAAGTTCAGATGAAAAAGAATAACAAACAGGTTACGGTCATATTATACAGATCTGAGGTTATTCAGTCTGAATGGAGTCAATATTACTTGAAAGGACAAAAAGTCCAAGAAAAAGATCTAAAGAACTACACATTGTTGTTCAACCCAAAATGATATCATGGTAACGGAACACTTTAAGTATGAGAAATCAGATGCACCCAAACGAAGTTTGAGATAATAGAACACTGTAGGTATTTGTCAACATATGCATCCAAAAACAATACCATAAATACCTATCCCTAAATGGATATGTTAAAGAAACTTCAGCCTCCTGGAAAAAAAAGGGAGAACACAATAATCAACATAAATGGCTTTTCCCTGCCAATCAGTTGCACAGCAACTGACATCAGCAAATAAACCCCTGCTGTTCCTACTTCCTAACACAAGTGAATATCTACAAAGGTGTAAACCGAGAAACATTGCTACACTGGCAAGTACACTGCTGACTGCTCTACAAAATTTCCGTTTTAATAGCAATATCCTATAAAATTTATAAAAAGGTGCAAATATTTTCTTCAAGGATAAAATACAATGATGATTGAAAAAGGGGGAGGGCAACAGATTACCTGATAATTCAATATAATCTTTTGCCTGTAATCTCTATGTCTCTGAGCCTGTAAGGAAAAAAATGAAGATAGTTATGCTTAGGGCAACTCTGAAGTGTACTCACTTGACTGCATGAACTAGATTTGAGTATCAAATCCTATCATATCCCTTGTAACCATAGAATTTTCAACTTCTCGGTCCCAAAACTAGGAAACCCAAGCTAAGGCAGGCATCTTTTTAGAGCACCAGTAATCCAGCAATTGTTCCTCAAACAAGCTCTTAACAAAGAGCAATCTTAGCAAAAGGCATGGTAGTCAAGTTAAGTAACTCCATTTCTTGCTAAACAATCCATCGATGTACATGTCCAGCATCAAAATTAGACAACAAATTTCACAAAATCTTAAAATCATCAACAAGGCTACACAACTCCTAAGCTGAACAATGTGAAGGCAACGGTAACTCACTCTGTTTCTCTCTCCATCAGGCCAATATTTGTGCAGAATCTCCCTCATGTACTGAATCTTATTCTCACGAGTCATATTCAACACAATAGGAGGCAAGTACTGTTCGAGGTAACTGAAGAGCAAGGGGCTGAACTCCAACTGCAGGTCATCATAGCTGTCTCGCTTGTGCTCGGTGTTAGCCTTCACAGACAGGCGAAGAGTAGAGACCATTGCCGGTGCCACAACGCCGTTCCCATTCCCGTTGCTGGATCCCGGCGGCACCTCCCTCCTCCGATCAACGGCGGAGGCGTCGACCGACATAGTTTCTCGGAAACGGTATTTAGAGAGCGATCGGAACTCAGACAAGGATGTAAATGGACCAGTACAAGATTAAGAGGAGTGGTTAACCATTGGTGGATGAAAATCAGGAATTAGGGTTTCGGAGAAATCATCAAGTTCAGAGATTTATCCATGGCGCGATGGAGAGGGAGATGAGAAGTTCGATTTAGAGATAATGATAGTTGTTGATCGAGAAATCGGAGAGGTTGAGCGTTGGATTGAAGAAGGAAGAGGGTTGGGAATTAGGGTTTTGAGATAGCAAGCTGCTGGTTCGTAGATCAGTATTGGAGGGATTGATCGGTGAAATCCAACTTATGCTTTTTCCTTTGTGTAATTACGGTACCTATATTATAGTATTATACGGAGTATTTATCTTTTTTTTTTTTTTGGTGGGGAAAGATCGAGAGCAGGCTCTCGGTTAATAACAAAACGAAGTAAGATGGGCTACGCTAGTAAAGTGAAGAGTAGCCCTTCCCCTAATGTTATCTTCAAGTAAAGAAATAGAAACTAGTGGTGGATCCGGGGCCAGATGAACTCCTAAGGGCCATGAATGAGTTGCACGAGCGAGGGAGTCTGCGATGGAATTCGCTTCCCTAAAGACATGTCGGAAATGGATCTCCCATTCCCGGATTATATAGTCGTGGCACTTGTGCACCAGGCTTGATAAGGGGTGATTGTTTTCAATTCTTCCTTGAATCAGATTCAGCGCCGAGTTGGAGTCTGTCTCTATGATCACCTTCCGAAATCCGCTGTCCCAAGCTAATTTCAATGTCTCCAGAATTCCCCACAGTTCCGCCATTACCACCGAGCCAATACCAATCGATAGCATCACCCCCGTGATCCAAGCACCTTGGTCGTCCCTGATCACTCCACCAACCGAGGCCAAGCCCAGGCTGTCCACCGAGCCATCCGAATTCGCCTTGACCCAACCGCTAGGGGGCTTCTCCCATCGGACCATGGTCTCTCCTCTTTGTCGATGATCTTCCTGTGTCCTCCTTTTGTTCCAAGCCTCTGAGTAGTCCTTAGTTTGCTTGATGATGAATTGCGGCTTGTTCTCCACCCGCATCTCCTCGTTGAATGCGCGACCGTTTCTCCATTTCCAAAGCCACCAAAGTGTATTGGCGAAAACACAGCTCCACTCCAGCTTCTCATCAACTTCAACGTTCGACATCAAATTACTCCTTAGCCATCCTGCAAATGGTTCATTAAAGAAATTGTTATTATTTGAAGGTATGGGCATAACACTCCAAATTTCAATTGCATAAGAACACTCCCTGAATAAATGGCTAAGAGATTCTGTCTCCCCATTGCAAGGGGTGCACCCGGGGTCCTGTGTTAAGTGCCGGCGATGTCTCTCCTCATTTGTGAGAATAACCCCCCGCAAAACCAGCCAGGTGAAGTTCTTGACCCTCTCCGAGACCTTCAGCTTCCAGATTCTGCCAAACACAATGGCGTCAACACCCCTGAACCCATTAGCGTTAGTGATAATCTCATAGGCAGATTTAACAGTGTAGTTCCCAGCCGGAGTATCCTTCCATGATAGCATGTTCGGGCCCTCCTCGCCATCCACTCCGCAGGCAGCAAGTCTTAGAAGAATCCCCGCCGGTAAGAATTCCCTTAGCTCTTCCCAATTCCATCCTCTGCCAACCTCCCAGTACTCTTGGACTCTTTTATTTAAAGCTTCCTCCTCCACCTCCTTAGTAGCATTCCGCAACAAGCACTCTTCCCCTATCCAACAATCCTTCCAGAACCGGACTCCTGCCCCATTCCCAATGATCCATCGAACCCCATCGACAATCACCCCTTCCATCCCCTTCCTAATAGCTGCCCAAATAGCCGAACCCCCCTGGGCACCCGCAACATTATTCCGAGCATATTTGGCATAAAGGACAGCGCCCCAAGGACTCTCCCCTTTGTCTATCAGTAACCGCTAGGCGAGCTTCCCCACAATCGCTAGATTCAGATCATTCATGGCTTTTATGCCCAACCCACCAACTCTTTTTGGTCTGAACATCTCATTCCAAGCAACGAGGTGGATAGTCCGATGATTCTCAGTATCGCCCCATACAAACTTGCGACAAATGCTGTCAATTTTGTCACAAATAGTTCTGGGCATGACCACCGACGCCATCGAGTAAACCGGAATGGCGGAGAGTACCGATTTAGTTAAAGTAATGCGGTCGGCGAAACTCAGGTGTCTTCCCTTCCAACCGGTCAGCTTGCTAGTTATCTTATCCACCATTGGAGCAAAGGTGTCGGCATTCACCCTTTTATGGAGAACTGGGATGCCAAGATAGCTACCCAGATTGGTAGTGACCTCAAACCCGCATTCCGCTTGTAGCTCAGCAATGACAGCATCATTCACATTAGCTGAAACAAACAATTTGGATTTAGAATTGTTGATGCATTGCCCAGAACTTCTACAGAAGATTTCCAAAATCTGCTTCACAATGCGGAGTTGTTCAACAGTGGCTTCGGCGGTCAGAATAAGGTCATCAGCAAATAAAACGTGAGAGATCATAGGTCCCGATCTCGTGAGGTTAATCGGGTTCCAATCGCCTCTATCGACCGCCCCATTGATAAATTGGCTCAGGCGCTCCATACAAAGCACGAAAAGGTAGGGGCTAAGCGGGTTGCCTTGACGGATACCCCGCGTGGGTTTGAAGTCTTGTGTCATCTCCCCATTAATCAACACCCTAGAGTTCATAGTGCTCATACACTCCATGATCCAACTAACCCATCTCTCGGGGAATCCGGCATCCACAAGGGTATCTTCTATAAAATCCCATCTGAGCCTGTCGTAGGCTTTTTCCAAATCGATTTTCAAAATCATCCACCCTTTCCTCCCTTTTTTCTTCCTCATAGAATGAACAACCTCTTGCAAAATAACAATGTTGTCCGTAATCAGTCTTCCGGGAACGAAGCTGCCCTACATTGGCCCAATAAGACTCGGCAAAAGGTCCCAAATCCGGTTCGCCATAACCTTCGTAATTGTCTTGTACAGGACATTGCACAGACTGATAGGCCGAAATTGAGATACAAGCTCCGGCCGAGCCACCTTAGCAATAAGCACGATAAGCGTTTCATTGATCCCGGGGGGGGGGGGAGACTAGACGTAGCAAAGAAATTCCTCATGAAGTTAATAACCGTAGGCCCGACAGTATCCCAACATTTCTGGAAGAAGATGGCTTGAAATCCGTCAATCCCAGGAGCCTTATACGCTCCCATATCTTTAATAGCCCGGTGAATTTCAACAACCGTAAAAGGCTCTTGCAGATTCTCCCAAAGGCCAACAATAAGTTGGGGGAACCCGCCCCTGCTAATATCAATGGGGACCTTCTCCCCAGCAGGTAGGGAGTACAACTCCTGGAAAAAGTTGGTCACATTAGCTTCAATATCTTTGTTGTCCACAATTTCCACACCATTACTATCTTTTAACATTTGGATGCGGTTCCTTTTCCGGCGGATGATAGTAGACATATGGAAGAAGGAGGTGTTCCTATCGCCTGCCCTAAGCCACTCCTCCCTGGATTTTTGGTGCCACAAGGTTTCCTCCTGTTTCAGGGTGTCATCCAGCTCATTCTGCAAACTGATTTCATCTTTAATAAGCTGGTCAGTTGGCGCTTGCTCAAGAGCTCTTTTGATCCTCTTGATCTCAGTTTCCAGCTTCTCCTTCCTCTAAAAAATGTTGCCAAAGACTTCCTTATTCCATTTGATCAAACAACCCCGTAAGTAATTGATCATGCACATTTAGGTAGTGTTAATATAGGCATTTAGATGAGTTTAGGTAGGGTAAAATGCATGAGTTTAGAGTAGTTTTCGTGTTTTCATTATGTTTAAATTAGAGTCGGAATCTACAAGTTTTGTGCGTGATTTCAGGTGATTGTGGAAAGGTGGAGCTAAGCTCGTATAAATGATAGAAGATGAGACGGAAATCGGAGCCTGGAGCAAGAGAGCTGAAGAGTCGAAGAGAGGAGCTGAACATATGTGCAAAAGAGTGGAACTGTCAAGAACTCGGGCCGAAATGCTAGGGAACTCGGCCGAGTTTTGTGAAGGAAACCGAGCTTGTGGATTCAGAGAAACTCGGGTGGGAAAAGAAGAAACTCGGCCGAGTTTTGTTGGCACCCGAGTTTTATTCCATTTTCCAGAAACAGCTGTTTATTTTTATTCTGAATTTTTAATTAGTGGGGACATGAAACGTTAGGAGGACTGGTGTTTTGGTTTTCTTGGAATCGAACAGAAGAACAAAACAGGTCCGGTGGTAGGTTGTTGTCCGGCTAGTCGACTCGTGTTAAATAATATAAATGAATTTTTAATTGTGGCCGTTGTTGTCCGGCTAGTCGACTCGTGTTAATTAGCTTCAACTCTCCAAAGTCGAGTTATGATGTGTCGTTGTGGAACTCGTATCATTCTCAATGTAAGTTCTCTTCTTATTGCTTGTCTCGCAATTGACATTCAGAGCCTTCTATCGAGCCTTGCAACAAGGAACCTAGATAGAAGAACGGGATGTTACGTTGTTTTTGCACACTAAGCAGATGTTAATTTCCAAATATCCCCATTCGACTCCCAAATAACCACTCTCGATATATTTACCCAAAATCACTCATTCAATCTCTGAATGACCTCTCTCTGTTTATGTAAAACCAATACTCTGGGTAGTTCAATAAAAAAAAATTAGTAGAAATATATCTTTTATTGGTATCTAATCTTTTTTTTTTTTTTAAATTATCAATAGATATAATTCTAAAAAGTAAATTATCACACTTGAAAAAATAGTCAATCTTTCCCAATATTTTAGTATTAGTATTTTTGTGAACAAAAAAAATAATCTTCCAATCATTTCAAATTTCAAATATTATCTTATGAAAACACAATTTCCGATCCCATTTTTTTAAAAAAAATAACTTTTACAAATTAATTACCATATAATTAAAGAATGATCGAAGATGAGGAACGCAACTAAAACACCCTCCTAACCCCTAATCGATCTTGGCAGCCATGGACGGCGTCGGCATCCCCTCTGCTTCTCCAATTCCTGTTACCGCTCCTCCTACCGCCGGCGACTATCTCTACACGGCTTTATTGATCAGCTTTTTCCTAGTACCGGTATTGATGTTCTTATATGTCACCTGTGTCGCTCTATATGACGCGCGCCGACGTCACAGGGAACTCAGCAGCGCGGCCGACGACATCGAAGCCGCCACAAACCTTCCGCCGGCCGATGAGCGGAGGATAAAGGAGATCGCGGCGGGGTGCACCGAGTGCGCAATTTGCCTTGGGGACTACGCCAGCGACGCCGACGGAGTGAGGCGCCGGACGATGAGGCCGTGCGGCCACCGATTCCACCAGCTCTGCATCGACGCTTGGCTCCGGAATGAGCCGCGCCGCCACGGCTGCCCCATCTGCCGCGGCGTGTTCGGGGACTCCTCCGAATCCGTTAATGTGAAGAAAGAGAGTCTTTAATTGGATTGATATCCTCCATGATCTTATGATCTTCGGTTAGTTTGTTCGTGGATTGAAAGATTTGCAAATCTATTGAGTTGTTAAAAATGCAAAGATGCAAGTTTTTGTGTACGAGTTTTAATTAAGCATTAAACATTCTTATTGTATTATTTGAAGTAGTGTTACGCTCCAACCTGCCCCATTTTTTTAAAATAAAATAATAGGTAAAAAATTAAGAAAAATTTATTTATTTATTTGTTAAATTAAGGATTTTGTTATTAAATTATGCGAATGAGGAAAATTTTACCTACCTAAGAATTTTAATTTCTGATTTCGTGTTTTCCCAAGGCTAATATGCATTCATCATGGTGTTTTTGTGTGGACTAGTGGCTTGGGTCCCTTTTTCTATCAAGTAATTAAGAAGTTGTCAATTTTGAAGAAGATATGTTCTGCTGAGTTAGAAAAGAGCAATGGCTTTTCCTTTACATGTTGTGGATGTGATTAACCAAACATAAGCCTAATCCCATTCGTGAACACTAAATGAGTGTTAGGCTTTTAGTTCAATCATATGCCTAAAAGTATCATTGATTGTGACTTTGTAATGAAACAAAGCCAAATAGTTTGGTCCCTATTAATACTTAAAATGATGAGTCTATGAAGGGCATTTAAGGCTTTTTGAAAAAACAAAAAAAATTAGGAACTGGTCCTAAGCTCTTCACTATTTCAATCAAAGTGTCGAAAATCCGACTATTCGTTATATACATTCCATAATGGCTTCACTATTTGTTTCCGCTTGTTGTATTGCACCTTTTCTATTTTATAATGTATGTTTTGATGGTTTTCCGTCTGCTGACTTGTCGATCGGCCATCGAGATTCGGGTATATCTAATCTCGAATTCTTTTGCTCGGTAAAAAAAAAGTGTCGAAAATCCGACAATTCGGTATATACATTCCATAAAGCCAAGAGTGTACAAAACATGAATCCTAAGAGGAGAATATCTTCAACAAAGTTGTTCTTGCTTGTGTCAACTCTCCGAACATACTCTCTGCGCCATTCCGAATGCCTTCCAAGCCAACTTCCAACGCGCGCAGCCTCTTACGAGCCACACGAAGACCCTCCTCCTTGACCATCGACGACTCGTTTGAGCACAAAGCATAGAGGGCGGAGTTGAGGCATTCTAACTCATTGTTGTTGTCACACATCGCCTTAGTCCTCACAAGCCTCGACACGAACGAGAATCGGCTAGGCTTGCCCTTAGACACCGGCATTGCCAAGAAGTGCAAGAGGGCTTCGAGGATCGAAATGCTTATAATGCTAACACAAGTTAGCACCTTGATCACCACCGAGATCCCACGGTCATCGTTAAGCACCGCCTCAGAAGAGCCAAAGCTATCACGCTCGGCTCTCCTGAGGCACAACATCGTCTCTTTAGCTCTCTTGATGACCTGCTTCCTCGCGCTGCAGAAGGCTGAGACGGCTTGGTCTTCGCCAAGAGAGGCTCGAAGATCCACACAAGCTTCTAGCATCTGCAGCGCGATGGCCTCAGTCGCGCTGCAGATGTCTAGAACCTTCTTGGAGCCTTCCAAGAGCTCGACACCACACTTGTCACGGTGGTGGAGGGAGAGGGCTTGCTGGATGAACGGCAGCGCGAGGAACTCGCCGACGCATTTGTACAAGTCGGCAATGCCGGATAAGCCTATGCTTATCGTCTCCGCGGCGGATGTGGATGATTCCTCCCATGACTTGAGCTTGTTTAGCTCTCTTGTGATCCTCAACGTGATCGGATTCGACTCCAATGGCAACGTGACTGATCTTGCAAGAGTCATAGTGTTTCTTGGATGCTTCAACGAGTAATGATCATTGTGTGATATATATAGATAGATGAATGATCATATGAAATCGGGGCCTACGAGTCGATCAAACGTACGTGGCCTCTTCTAATCTATATATGTTTAGCATTGAATTCATCCAGCTAGCAATCCATGACAAGTCGCTGTCGAAATCGCTACCTCGCAACAACCGGATATCATAGCTAACATATGGATATATATGGTCATGAAGACAATAACAACAACCCAGTGAGTCCCGCAGAAAAGCAGGATCTAGTTAAAAATCATTTGCTATGGTTACCACAATCCAGCTATCCTGATGAGTCGTTTTCAAGAAACGAAGGTGGCTCGTCGACACCATAAGAGGAGTCGCTATCGATGGGGTCGGATCAGTCAAAACTTGATCATAAGCAACAGGCTGTATAGAGGAAAGACATGCTGCAAAATTCCAAAGATCTGAATTATAATGAAAGAAAGGGATTGGTAGGTAAAGTGGACCTTGTTTGTGCACGAATGGGTTGTTAAGTGTTATCTTCATGAAGAAAAATAAGTGTGTATGAGCACCCCCCTGCCAACTGCACAGGTAGATCAGGAGTGGTAATCTAAGTAAAATTCCTTCTTTGGTAGGGCAGGCGAATTTATAATCTAGTTAAAGTTGAAAAAATATTTATGGTTAGTATGAGATGAATTTATAATTTAGTTTAAATTAAAAAAGTAAATTAAAATAGTTTTTATCCGTGTCTCGAAAATATAAATAAATCCTAAAGTGACTCATATGTCGCTTGATGAATTTTTTTTCGAATTAGCCAAAAAACAGAAAAATATTTGGACAATAGCCAAAATCCCAAAGTATTTAGCGATTTAGCCAAAACAGGGTAAAGTCGCTGTTTGTAACAGCGACTTTACCGAAGATTTATAAAAAAATTAATAAAATAGGTAAGTCGCTGTTTGTAACAGCGACTTACCTATATTTTTTTTTTTTAATTTTAGGTTAAAAAAAAATTTATCTAAAAATTAATAAAAAAAAAAATTGGGAGAGTCGCTGTTTCAAACAGCGACTCTCCATTTTTAATTAATTTTCCAAACGTTGAAGCAGGGAGGAAGCAGCGGGGAGAGGTCGGAGAGACCGGAGCGCCGGAGGCCATAGAATCCGGTTGATATACAGCAATCCGAAGGCGAGGAAGGCAAGTCCACCGTCGAATTGGAGATGGAGCAGGAGACGAGTCCACCGTCGAATCCACCGGCCAGATCTGGAAGAGTAGTCGAGGAGGCGAGGAAGCTCCACCGGCCGGATCTGGAAGAGCAGGCGAGGAAGGCGAGCCTGATTGACGGAGGGGAGTGCCGCATCGAGTCCACATGGGCCGGATCGACGGAGGGGAGAGCCGGATTGACGGAGGGGAGAGTCCACATGAAGAAGCGGGATCCCAAATTCGGCTTCCTCAGGGCTGTTCCCGGCGGCGGTTGTTTCTCGCGAAAAAGGAGAGGTCGGAGAGGCCTTCCCGGTGGCGGTGGAGGAACTCGAGGCTGGGGCCGGTGAGCCGGTTGCGGTCGAGGCGGAGGAAGGCTGTGCTCGAACGGGAGGGACGGGGGAGCTCGGAACGCTCGCTCCTATCTCAAACCCTAGGTTGAATCGTCTCCAGATGCGGCTCTCCGGCCTCTCCGGCCCGATCCCGGTTTCTATGGCCTCTCCAGATGCGGCATCTCCGGCCTCCAGATGCGGATTCTATGGCCTCCGGCGCTCCGGTCTCTCCGACCTCTCCCCGCTGCTTCCTCTCTCCGGATCCCTGCTTCAACGTCTCGAAAATTAATTAAAAACGGAGAGTCGCTGTTTCAAACAGCGACTCTCCCAATTTGTTTTTTTTTTTAAATTTCTAGATAAAATTATTTTTTTTTAACCTAAAATTAAAAAAAAAACAAAATATAGGTAAGTTGCTGTTGCAAACAGCGACTTACCTATTTTATTAATTTTTTTTTAAATCTTGGGTAAAGTCGCTGTTACAAACAGCGACTTTACCCTGTTTTGGCTAAATCGCTAAATACTTTGGGATTTTGGCTATTGTCCGAATATTTTTCCATTTTTTGGCTAATTCGAAAAAAAATTCTCGCTTGATGGTATTTTTATACTCATGGTTTTGTATTTCGACTATTTACTTCGTCTGTCTCTCTGATGGTCTTGTTTGCTGAGATATTTTGTATTTGGGTTTTTTTTCTTGTATTTGCTTTTTTTCGGGTTGTTTCATGACGGTTTGCCCGTCAGCTGTTTCCCTCGGCCTCTCGATTATTTTCCAGATTACTATTGTCGTCTGCGATATCGAATTATTTAAAAAAAAAAAAAAAAACACTCCGGCGCTTTGAGTTATTTTTGCCCCTAAAAATAAAAATAAAGAAAAGGAACCAAATTGGGATAAGTAACTGGGTAGGCCGTAGGGCAAAATCTTAATCATTGCATGCTCTATTAATATTTATTTAAAAAAAAACACTATTAGAAGTCGATTTGAATAGAGGGGTGGGCTCGACTTTAGTCAGATTTTGAGACAACAAGCAAGAGTGATTTTGAGACTTAGGTGGCAAACAAGGGAAGATTTGATCTACCAACTGGATATTTTTGTAATTTCATTACACTTTAACATAGCCCTAGGTTTGGGTGACATCTTGTAAAAAAAACCAAAGATGTTATAATAGGTAAGTGGTTTAGGGTTCGTATGGTACGAGGTTAATAAACTGACTAAAATTATAAACAGGGTAAAATTTTATAAACTGTTGGTAAAAGTAGTTAAAAATTTATGAAAAAATATAAACTCCGTATGAGACGAAAAACAGTTTATTTGTAAAAAGTGGAGTTTATTTGGTTGTTATTAGGGGTATTGTGGTACTTTCAAACCAAATAAACAAAATAAACCCCAAATAATCTCCCTCAAGTAGCTTATTTTTTAACTCATAATTTTAACCATTTTTATGATTTTTTAGGTGTCCATACACCTTTTTAACGGGTTAAAAAAATAAACAGCTGAATCTACTTATTTTTTTAACTGTTTTTTTGTGAGCCATACATACCCTTAATGTAATTTTAATTTTAGTGGGTGGTTAAGTGAAAAGTATGATTTTTAACTGGTAATTTTACGTAGTGTTTGACTTCCCACACCTTCGTTATTGTCAGGAGAGTCGTTCTCAATTTGGAGTTGCATCGGTGTCGCCGTCTTTCTTGTCTCCCTTGATTTTTGTTGCTTTGATTTTTATTTTTATTTTGCACGGTCTTTTGTCTGTCAAATTTTCTTCAACCTCTCGATTTATCAGACAACGATTTGTTTGATATTTCGAGATCTTACTTTAACCCAAAAAAAAAAAAAAAATGGTTGATTTGATTCAATATACATGTGGAGCACTTTAGATCACACGGAATTGGCAAAATAACTCTATATAGAGTTGATTAAATCTTAACCACTCAAATCTAAATAAGTGATTTAGATTTAAATTAGTTTAGCCATTTTTAAATTTATTTTTTTAGGACCGATAAATTCCTATAAGATAATCATTTTAAGTCTATGAAGTTGAACTCCACGGATCCTTACCTGTGTGGAGATATGACCTCAAGTTTATCGCTTACCTGACTTCAATACGGGCTTAAATTCGGCCTATTTTGGGCCAGCTAACAATTAATGAGTTCGTCCGATTTTGGGCCATCTCGCATCTTTACTAATTTCACTTATTTTTGTCACATATTTGAAATCGGTTCTATCTTATTGACCATGCTTTACGCTTGATTTCACCAGGCTAATATTCCCTCCGTCGTTGATAAGTGTCGTTTGACTTTTCACCACGTTTTTAATGAGCTAAAAACTGTATAAAAGATTAACTTTTTTTATTATTTTTTTAAATAATTTTAAACTTATAACCAATATGTATAAAATTATTTTAAAAAATCAATTAAAAACTTTATATTTGATATAGTTTTTACTTTTTAGCTCTTTATAAGATGTGTCAAAAAATCAGACGTCACTTATTTATGAACGGAGGTAGTATCTTTTATGATCTTATTTAGGTAGCAGTATTATGACATATGTAACTCAGTTAGAAAGCATTAATTCCCATATTTTAGATAGTTTTATTATTTTCATTTTTTTGCACGAAGTCGAAATTTACATACTTTTATTTTGTGCATATTTTTAGCTAGGTCAGAGAGGACTTGAGTTGATAACGCATTGATTGAAGTTGATTGTAGATTCTCTGTGAGATTGACTACTCACTTGCTTACTATACTTGTTAGTCAATCCACGGAACTTCTACACTATCTTGAATAGTTCAAACTTTCAAACTCTTTCAACCTTCTTTATATAACGGTACGTTCTATCGATTCTAACCGTGATGGCATTTAACTTTAACTGGTGTATTTCTGATGTCTGAGATTTGTAAAATATATAATCTTATTTTACCTACCATTACAATAAGAACGCGAGCGATGTGTAATGAATGGGGTTTATCCGACCTTCGGGTTATGACACGGTGATACTAAAGGAAACATGACAATAAGGCATATATGCACTTCAGCTAAGTCATGTGCACTCGTGTGTGGTTCTTCCGAAAAATATGGTCAGTGTCAGAGTTGATGCTAACAAATTTTGTTGCATAGGGGAGTTAATCAAGGTGCTTTGTGCTAAAATAAGCCCTAATTTGTTTAATGTAGAAGCATAAAAATATGGGTTTTCTACCAGCCAAGACATGGCTTTTGGATGGTTGGATGAATAATTAAAGAATCATAATCATATATATAGACAGCTATAAACAGATTGGAATTTGGAAATGTATGGAGTTCACTGAGATTTGGATTTATGGAGATGATAGATTATTTGTCAAGTTTATTAGTGCTGGCCGGGAATTGTGCACGAGCCTAGTGCCTAGTGTGATGCTTCTCATTAAAGGTTCATGGATCATCAATTCATCATCCATTAATCACCAAAAAGTGAAAAAGAATGGAACAATTGAATACAATAGTTTTGTGCAAAATGTACACATTTGCACAAGATATGTAAAAATACACGTCACTTTTTACAAATTTGCTCCATTGGTGAAATGTGCATTTTTTTTACACACCATTGAAATACCATTCATTTAAAACAAAAAGGAAAATAAAATCATAAATAAATAAACCAATGAAATTGTCTTGCTTTTTGTAAAAGTTTTGGTGTGCTCAAATTTGCACATCACATGCTCAAATGTGCACAATTGCACACACCCAAAACAACCAATGGAACTAAAAAAATGTCTAAAAAATACACATTTGCACACCATCATTGTGGATGGTCTAATGTGTGGAGTTGTATACATAGTGTGCAAGTCCATATACACAGTGGCGGAGCTAGGGGTGTTTGGGGGTGCTCGAGCATCTCCTTGGCGGATTTTTTTTTCTTCATATATTTAGTATTTTTAAATAATATTTAAAACAAGAGTGTTATTTAGCTCAATTGACAAAAGAAGAAAAACCAAGAAACAAACTCAGCCAAAAAAACCCCGTTGAAAAATCAACGCGCCCCACGCGCGATGCGAAAACCACCTCCTCCGAAAATCTGCCCCCAAAAGAAATCAATGTGGAAGAACCCTAGATCCAAATTAGCCTCCCCCAAAAATCGTTCTTTGTGTCGAATCAATCCAGAAAAGGCTTCAGAAAATGCCTCCTGTATGGAAGATTGTCTCAATCGAAAGGCTTTTGCCACTTTTGCTTCTGATTATCCCCTCCTTGCATCAAAAAACGCCCTCTCGTATGCCTTCTTTTCGTTTGTACACAGAGGGTCGATGGTGATGGGATCCATGGCTCCTCTCTCTCAAAGCGGCTGTCAGGTTCGGCTCTCTCTGTGGAGTTCTACTTGTGGGGGTCAATGCTTTGGAGGAATTGCTCGGCCTCCTCCCTGGCCTTCTTTATTCTGCTGGGTGGTGTTCTTTTTCACTGCTTGCTGATGTCTCCACTCCTGGTCAAATCAACGGTGGTCGGTTCTGCCTGATTGCCGGTTGCGCCCTCATTCCGGTCGGCTGTATAAGGGTATGATGCTCTTTCCTTGTCTCATCTACCCGCTTTTCTACATCTATAAGAACAAAGGGTTTGTCCAAGGCAAAACCCACACAACTCTCCTCTCTTCTTATCTATTCTCTTGCTCCTCTCCAATACTGACTCTCTCCTTCTCTATTTGCAATCCGAACATGGCTTCTTCTTCCAAGAACAATGGAAAAAACCCCATGGGGGACGATTCATTCGTCCCTCACCCAAACACATCCCGAAAGGGCAAAAATCAGGTACCTGAGGGAGATCTCCCCTCAATGATGGAAAACACTGTCAAGGAGAACGCCGACGGGAAGAAACAACAGAAGGAAAAGAAACAAAAGGTGCCGAAGGTGAATCTGGAGAAACTCAAGGCTATCCAACTCAACATCAAGGAAAATATCTCCACCCTCAACACCTCGTCCCTATTTGCTACCATCATCGGGGAACCACTGGAGGCGAAAGAAGTTCGAAGGAGAATCCGATTAGAGTGGAAGTTTCTCTCCGGAGGTTTCCAGTTAATCCCCGTGGCTAACAAGTGGTTTGAGCTTCGCTTTGACCACTCAACAGATCGTGTGGCGGTGTGGGAAGGGCGCCCATTCCATGTGGCTAGCCGGCTTCTCCTACTCCGCCCCTGGAGCATTTCATTCGACCCCTGGACTGAGTCTGTCACTAGACTCGATCTGTGGGTGAGAATCCCGGCGCTTCCAATCAAGTATGTAAGTGACTCAATACTCAAGTCTCTTATTGAAGATAACCACATTGGGGATGTGCTTCGTGTATCTGCTTTCAGCCCCAAGGGCGCCAGGCTTCGATATCCAAGAATTTGTATCTCGACTGATCTTACCCTTATTCGGGTTAGAAAAGTCTCACTGCTGAATGAAAATGGAGTCCTTGAACACTATCCGGTGTGGTTCGAGGACTTCCCGGAAGGCTGTGGGAGCTGTGGCCTAATGGATCATCTCTTTGAGGACTGTTCTCTCAGGAAACTCTGCAATGCTTTTGCTGATGGGCTTCTTGGCAAGAAGCCGGGTGCACCAAGTGGTATGGGGAACGAGCCTATCCCTCCCGAGGGGGGGTGAGTGGGCTCATGTGGCTGCTAGAAAGGCTTCTGCACCTCCCTCCTTCGGCCACTCTAAAGAAGAAATCTGGAGCTATTTTGGGAAGAATGTTGTAGTCTCATCCGACTCCTCTTCATCCAACTCTTCATCCATGTCAGCTGATGTCTCTTCCACCCATCTGATCCCAGTTATGGGAGATGATGATGTGGTTTCAAATCCCACTGATATACCAGTCCCGGTGGCTGAGGGCTCGCTGTTCCCCTCTCCCATTGATGCATCAGCTCCTGCTGTTGCAGCTACTGCAGTGCAACCACTTGATGCTGACTCCCTACCTGCTGAGGCCGACTTCTTCGACCCTGAGATCTATGAAACTGATGATGATGCACTGATGGAGTATGAGGAGGACTCCAGGTTCGTGGATGGCTTGGGTGGGATTCCTGCCGACTTGACACAGGCTGACTTCGACACCATGCTTGCAAACATCCCTGCGTCGGAGGAATTTGAGCTCCCACCTCTCAGCAACCCAACTCGGAGGACCAATGCCTCTGCACTCACCACTGCTGCTCCCTCTGATTCCCCTTGGGTTGATCGGAGGTCTGAGCCGGCACTGGCCGAAGGATCATCAAAGACTGAATCAGGGAAAAGAAAATTCGGGGAAGAAGAAGGAGAGTCTGCCTGCTCAGAGCTTATGAGTGGAGGCAGCAAACGAGGTAAGAATGTTATGTGAAATCTCATGGGTTATGTCGACTTTTCCTCTTGGTAGTTGGAGGATCTGTCTCGACAAGTTGATGATAAAACTACCTCTGTTCATGGAGCTTGGGCATATTACCCCTTTTTGCTATGCCTCTTTTGGCTACAACCTCAATCGAGGTAGTTCAATCATGAATTTGCTTAGCTTTGTTGTAGTAATGCTCTATCTGGTTCAGTTTAATTTCAATTTCTGTCATGGCTGTAAGGGTACTGTTATTGCTGAACTCATGGGCTTTTGTGTCTTAATTTCTCCCATGGTTCATAAGGAGCCAAATATGGATGTATCTCATCTTATCAAGTATTCTAGTAGGGAAAATTTGATCTGTGGTGTTAAATTTTACTCTACTTATGCATACTGTAAAGGCCTATCTCCATTTACTAAACCAATTATGATCAAATGGATTAGGAAACAGCCCTCCTATGCACTCGGGTTTTCAAACAGTGAACCACCTCTTATTTCCCAGGACCAACTCCTCTCTCATCCCATATCTACATGGAGAGGACAGCTTGCACTTTTTCCCTCTAGTGATTTAATTTCGAGTTATCTCGGACATGTCTCCTATCAAGATATACATTCAAATAGAAATTACAATGAGAAGCCCTGCCAATATAAGTGGAAAGATTGTTTAGGGGACAAGAAACTAAAATGCCGCAAGAATACTAGTCCTGTGATAGTATTATGGATAACTTCTATTTGGGAACTACAAAAGCATTTCTTGTTCCACATGCTTCCAAAGCACTTTGCTCATAAACTTTTTCACAGATCCATGGACATTAATGCCGACAACAAATTCTGGCTAAGGTCACGCGGCCTTTGGCTCGATATTGGCTCGATATAGTGAATGATCCTTTTACCGATGATAAAGACATACTACAAAGGGCTATTTTAGGAATTAAATTTTTGATCCACGAGCTGCCTAATTATTATGACTTTATAATCCTTTGTGGCAAGTTTGAGAAACAATTCCGGGAGGATTCAAATCAATTCATTAGAATAAGTGGTTGGTTAATCATTTATAATTGGAATGGGTATAGAATTGGAAAATTTTCCAAGGGCTTACGTCTACCTCCTCATTATTTAGAATATATGGTCTTCAAGAGGAAGTTTATTTCTTCTTGTAGCAATGAGCAATATCCGGTTATTTGCTCAGCCTTGCGCTTTAGAGGCTTGGAAAATAGCACCTTTGTGAAGAAATTTTTTATCAACCTCCAGACCCGTATAGACATCATTCTTAGATACGGAAAAATATTGATTAACATAAAGAAAATGGGGAATATCTCAAAAAGAGTAAGATATGGGTATGGGAGGGCTCACCTGTTGCTCGCCTATACAAAAACAGGGTGGTCATGATTATACGATATTGGAACTGTAGGGGAATTGGAAAAACAACTTTCTAGATCATATACAAATGCTAATATTAGCAGAGACAAAGACAGAAACAAAACCAAAGGAATCTCTATGGAAAAATGCGGGATTCACAAACATGTGCTGGTCACCGACTTCTGGACGTGCCGGGGGTATTGCTTTATTCTGGAATGAAAACTCCTTCATAGACGAAACCATATCGGTAATTATTCACCGCCCAAGAATTATTGGCGTCAGATATGAGAATACAAAAGAGAACTTTGAGTGTCTAATGCTGTTTGTATACGCCCCACCCAACCCCTCAGAAAAAGAGGACTTTTGGAGAAACCTATACGATCTAATTACCCAAAGCGACATTCCATGCTTAATTATGGGAGACCTAAACGAAATAAGTCAACCATCGGATAAGAGCGGAGGGGCAGAAACTCTACCGAATAGATTCTTGAGAATAATGGAATTCAAAGATGCGTGTTCCTTGCTGGAGATCCCCTAGTACGGTAACCCATTTACTTGGAGGAAAAAACAATTCGGTCCAGATAATATATTGGAAAAACTGGACAGGGTGTTAGTTCATCATGAAATAATCGACATGTTCCCTGATTTAGCAACTAAAAATGGAGCATTCTCTAATTCGGACCATTGTCCTATATCAATTAACATCTCCAAAAGCACTATCTTTAAACCACCCCCGTTTAAATTCGAAAACATCTGGTTGCAAAGGAGAGACTTCCGGAATATTGTCAAACAAGCATGGAGAACATCCTGTGCAGGCTCTGCGATGTTTCGACTTACACACAAATCAAAGATTCTCAAACAAAAGGCAAAAATATGGAATAAGAAAACATTTGGAAACATCTTCCGGCAACTACAGGACGTTGAAGAGACCCTAATCGAAATACAATCAATTCAACTAACTAATCAAAATTCCGAATCATATAAAAAAGAACAAACTCTCTTAGCTAAAAGAGAAAAACTACTTCTTTTCCATAAAACGTACTGGAACCAAAGAGCTAAATCTAAACACTTAAAATTAGCAGATACCAACTCCTCCTATTTCCATAGAGTAGCCACAGGGAGAAGAAATCGAAAGATAATCAGAACAATTACCTCAGCAGAAGGAACTAACATAATAGGCGACGAAAATATTAAAAAGGAAATTCAAAGAGACTTTGAAAAAAGATTTAGTCGTGAACAAAGGTATAATACCCCCCAATTGGAAGAATACCTCTCAGAAATCAACCATGTCATTACAGAAGAGGAAAACAAATCACTTACTCAACAACCAACAAATAGTGAAATAAAAAAGGCAGTCTTCTCACTAGGAAACAACAAATCACCCGGACCTGACGGAATGACGGCTGAGTTCTACAAAAAATATTGGGACATTGTTGGCACTGATATCATCCGGGCTACAAAAGCTTTCTTCCACTCTGGCAAACTGTTAAAACAAGTAAATCACACTTTTATCTCTCTCATACCAAAACAAGATAACCCCTCCATGACTACACACTACCGACCGATTAGTTTATGCTCTACCTTATATAAAATTATCTCAAAAATAATAACAGAACGACTAAAAATGGTAATAGGAAAACTTATACACCCACTACAAGGTGCCTTTGTCTCCGACAGAGCAATCCAAGACAATATCCTAATAGCACATGAGATATTCCACTCCTTTCGCACTAGAAAAGGTTCCAAGGGATGGACTGCAATAAAACTTGATATGGAAAAAGCATACGACAGAGTAGATTGGCAATTCACAAAAGCAATGCTCCAGAAGTTTGGATTTAACCAAAGAATTGTGGATATAATCATGGAATGTGTGACTACTGTCTCCTTCTCTGTTCTAGTAAACAACGGTCATACAAACCTTTTCAAACCTTCTAGGGGTCTGAGGTAGGGGGACCCCCTCTCCCCGTTTCTCTTCCTTCTTGGGGCAAAAGTCCTTGCTCGTAAACTCGCAAGGGAGGCAGATTCTAATCATAACAACATCGGATTTAAATTTGGCCATTCTGGCCCCTGCATTCCGTTCCTAGCCTTCGCAGACGACATAATAATATTCTCAAAAGGAAGTAATTCTGCATGCATAAAAGTTAAAGAGATAATTGAGGACTATTGTAAATTCTCAGGGCAAAAAGTAAACTACCACAAGTCGTCCTTTCAAACTACCCCAGGAATTCCCAGACCAAGAGCCCGAGACTTAGAAGGAATACTGAACATACCCCTAGAACGAAATCTGGAGAGATACCTAGGTTGTCCCATCATAAATGGGCGGGTTACCAAGGAAACTTTTGGCGAACTAGTATGTAAATCAAAAGATCAATTGAGCAAATGGCGTGCAAATGCACTATCACAACAAGGCAGAGCAACACTAATAGTATCTAACCTATCATCAAAACCCCTATACTCGATGCAAAGCTTTATGCTCCCGGTAGCGGTCCATAAACAATTAGATCAAATCAACAGAACCTTTTTCTGGAACAAAGACGCCCAACATAGCCCATTAATCAGCTGGGACAAAATATGTAAATCCAAAGCGGATGGAGGATTAGGAATTAGAAAAAGCAAAGACATGAATGAAGCACTCCAACTAAAGCTCATTTGGAAAATTCTGGCTGAACCGGAGAATAACTGGGTCAAAATCATACAATACAAGTATCTAAAAGACAACCACATCCTTACCTATTCTAGAAAAGGCAATGCCTCCTGGCAATGTTCGAAACTGAGTGCTCTAATTCCGAAATTTAAAACGGGACTCATTTGGCAGGTGGGGGATGGGAAATCGATTAAGTTTTGGGAAGACAATTGGGCTACTATAACACCTCTAAAAAATAAAATAACTTCCCAACACAACATTAACACAAATGATTTCGTGAGTGACTTCATTATAGGAGGACAATGGTGGAAGGAGAAACTTGAGTCGGTGCTTTCTGAGCCCATAGTAGAGGATATTATGAAAATACCCTTGCCAAATACCCCCTTTAGAGACAGACTGTATTGGTGGCCAGCCAAAAAGGGCTGGTTCACAACGACAAGTGCTTACAACTTAATCTCATCCACGCCACAAAGACCACCAGATGAATTCTCATGGATCTGGAAACTTGACGTCCCTCCAAAAGTTAAGAACTTCTTATGGAAAGTAAAGCAAAAAGGCCTGGCCACGGCTACCCGCCTAGCACAAAAAGGGGTATCGGTACCAAGCACATGTACCCTTTGCAATCAGTCCGCAGAAGATGATATCCACCTATTCATAGAGTGTTCTATCAACAATTTCCAACAACAATTCTCTGGACAAATATCTCAAAGTATCAACACCATTATTTCAGAAAATAGAAATATGGACCAAATCCTACAAATTTTAGGTTCCACCCTCCCTATGGAGAAAAAACAACAGATGGCAATCAGATGGTGGGCCATTTGGTTTATAAGAAATCAAACAATATTTAGAAATGAAAGCATCCCCTCTGCTGAGGGTATTAAGAAAATGATCAAGGACAATATTGAAAACTGGAGAAAAGCAAGTAGATGGAATGAGATGGAGAATGACGGGCTACAGAAACAAAGTCAGGGGAAAAGTCTCACTAAGAACAATAGGAAAACCTACTGCTGGAAGAAACCTCCGGCTGGCAAATACAAATTAAACTTTGACGGATCATTTAAATCAACCTCAAACAGTTCCATTGGTTACATCATCCGAAATTGGTATGGCGACCTTATCAACATTGATGGTAAAACTATCGGAGCACGATCACCTCTCATGGCGGAAGCTCTTGCCCTACGCCTTGGGATAGAAAAAGCTAGAGAATTAAAGATAACCGATCTCATAATAGAAGGAGACTCAAAGATTATTACGGACTACCTACAAACTCAAGTTGGTGTCCTTGGGAAATAGAAATTGTTATGTCAGATATCCAAGCCATTCTCCAAGAAATAAATAATGTAACGGTATCTCATATTCCCCGCATTGGTAACCGGGTAGCGGATAAGGTTGCACACCTTTGCTACTCTACCAGAGGGCCTGAGCTATACCTAGATACAGGTCTTCTCGACCTCATCCGTCAGGATGCTTTCGGATAGGGTTTGTCCCATCCGAATTTTTACCTAATCAAAAAAAAAAAAAAAAAAAAAAAAATTGACAAAAGAAGAAAACAATGATATTTCTCTCTATATTTTTTTGTTTCTAATTTTGGTAAACGTGATAAATCTGAAATGATATGCAAAAAGTCGACTAATATAACAATCAATAGATCTAAGTAAACTAGTCATTATCTTGTATTCTTGTTACAAATGTCCAATTGAGTTGATTCAAGATTTGTTGGAATGCTAACATGAAGATATACAAACAATTGCTCCAGTTCCCAGGCCTATGGCACAAACAGATCCGACATTGGGCATCTTGGAGACACCTCATCCTGAATTTCCAAAGATTCTGGGAGCCCTATTAATCCTAACCTAGATTATTATTTTTGCTTTTAATTAGTTGTTTTATTTAATTAACCACTTATCCTATTAGCTTTACTTTCATATTTTATTATTTTTTCTATTGATAAAAATGATGTATTCTCTTAGGGTTCGTATGAGACAGAGTTAATAAATTGACTAAAATTATAAACAGGGTAAAATTTATAAACCGTTGGTAAAAGTAGTTAAAAATTTAAACAACAAGATAATCTCCGTATGGGACGAAAAACAGTTTATTTGTAAAAAGTGGAGTTTATTTGGTTTTTATTAGGGGTATTGTAGTACTTTCAAACCAAATAAGATAAAAGAGAAGGGGTAAAATAGTAATTATGGAATATAAACCCCAAAATAAGCTTCAATCTGCCGCTTATTTTTAAACCCCTTTTTTTAACTGATTATAGCTTATTTGTTGTTTCCATACATCCTTTAAACCCATTTATTTTTTTAACAGCTAATAATTTCTATTTTTTAACCGGTTTTTACCGGTGCCATACACACCCTTAGTTTTTGAAAGAAAACATTGCTTCTAGACTAGTGCTCCATGTGCTCCCAACCATATTGCTATTGACTCTTGAGTTTTAGTATTAATAACAACAATCCCATTGTACTCTGCTACAAGTCAGATCTGAGATCTAGTTGTACGCACTCTTTCTCCAATTACAGAGGGTGTTTTCGATAACTCTTGATGTAAGAATATAAACTGTTATATACAAATCTCAAAACATGGTCAAGAACCAAACTTGGTATGCTTTAGTATTACTCTAGTTTGAGTTATCTCCCTGAACACACTTTCAAGACCACTCTCAATGCCTTGAATGCCTGCTTCCAACACCTCTAGCCGCTTGCACGCGATCCTCGTCTTCTCGTGGCGCTTAGGGGATAATCCGCCAATGGCGACATCTACATTTTCCAGCTCATTCCTGCTCAATTTTTCGCCTTCGCATCCCACTTTCCCTCTACAGACGAGCTTGGACAAGACCGACCTTTTACCGCGATACTTTGGTTTCGCTCCCAAGAACAACAGGAGGTTCTCGTGGACCGAAATGCTTATGATGCTGATGCATCTCAGCGCCTGGATCACAGCTGAGACGCGCTCATCAGCATCACCGGATGCTCCCAAACACGCAAAACTATCTCCGATGATCCTCCCCAATGACGACAGAGTTTGCTTGGTGCTCTTCATGATCTTGTTTCTTGAGCTGATGTAGCTCAAGATGCTTGATTTCTGGCACTGATCCGGTGATTCTACATCACCTAGAGCTGATCGGAGATCTCTAGAAGCTTCTTTGAGATGCAGTGCTGAGTCCCTCGTGGCGCTGCAGACTTCTAGAAGCTTCGATGACACCTCAATGAGTTCACCGACGCAGCTCTCGTGCTGTTGGAGGGATAGTGCTTGATTGGTCAGGGGCAAGGTGAGCATGTCACAGACACAGTTGTACAAGTCAGCAATGCCGGATAGGCCTATGCTTATCGTTTCAGTAGCCGATGTGGATGATTCCTCCCGCGCTTTCAGCTTCTTCAGCTCCTTACCGACTCTCACCATGATCGCATCTGACTCTAGTGGAAGGCTAACTAGCCTTGCAGAGCTGGAACAAACCATGGTTGAATTGCTTGCTTTCGTGTTTTGGTTTAGGAATTAGGAGATGTGTGGTTATGTTATGCATCATATCTGTTTGTGTTTAAGGCTTTATATATACCAGAAAGATTGCGAAGATTCGCGAGAGGAAACATGACAGATAAGACACATCTTACATTCATGTGTCCTCGTGTGGGTTCTACCTAAAAATGTGGCAACTGTCACACTTAGAGCAAACAAAAATCTTGCACATGGAAGCTCATCAAGGTGTCTTATACTAAAATAGACATGGGATTCAGATTCTCTATAAGATAGACAAAATTTATTCAATTGAATTGTTTTATAAGTTCATTTTATAAGTTTTTTATAACTAATGATGACACTTACCTACATCTACTTCAATTACCTAATGTAACAAAGCCAAATAGTTAGGCTTAGCACCATAACTTGGCAAGCCATTAGTATCTGAATTGCTTTTTTTTTTTGGGTCTTAGTTCAATTCAATCAGATTCAGTTACTCTACATTTGAATCGGGTATTGTATGACCATCTCACTCACAAGCGACTCCATATCCATGTTAACTTGTTTCTTTTTAGGTACTTTGCTCTTCTGTCAAAATCTGATGGGTCAATAACTGACTTATGTAGTGAAAAGTCAGAAATATCCCATAAGCTTACGTTTCCCGGTTTATGGGTTCTTCTAATCATGGACAACTTACCCATAAACCAGGAAACGTAAGCTAATGGGATATTTCTGACTTTTCACTTCGAGGCACTTTTGTGTCGGTGGAGGAGGGAGAGAGCTTGGTGGATGAATCGCAACCTCATAAACTCGCCAAAATTTTCGTACAAAGTCATTGAAGCAAGATAGGCATATGCTTTGATCAAGCTCTCTTGTGATCCATGGGATTCGAATCGAATTGAAACATAACTGATCTTGCAGGATACAATCTTTTCTTACCAAGAAATATAAATGCTGGGTCTACACCTGAATCCAAGCCCCACCTACGTCACATCATAGAGCTCACTACCTCACAAAAAATACTTATAGCCAATGCTAACATATGGTCACGGAGATTACAAGCCCCAGCTCGATATGTATCACACACGGTTGCCTTGCCACCCTGTCCACTTGTTTACCATGTAACGAAACTCACCTGTCGAAAGGCATCGCTTTCCTCGGGTCCTATCAGTCAAAGTAGCATCAAAAGCAACAGCCTGTGTGGCTGTACACCAGCTATGTTCTCTACTGAGATACACACATCCTGCAAAAATCCAAATCTTTCTTATCTATGATCAATCAAAGGGATCGGTAGGTATGTGGTCCAGCTGAGTTATTGATCTAAACAGACAAAATAAATTTATTGTTTTGGTCAACAAATTAAAAGGTTCAATCAAACTTCAATTTACTGTACTGCAAAAATGCCTTAACATTACTTAATTTGTGTACAGGAACATAAAGAAATGTCTATTTTAACAGCAAAGAGTAGGCTTTTTGGTGGTTGGATATCTCAGAAAATCATATATACAACCATAAACAGGTTGGATTCATACAGAAAATACAGATTGTGTGTGAAGTTCCTGTAATGCTGGGTGTGTGCACGAGTGATCGAGATCCAAATTGATAGGGAAGTTCACGTTTCGTTCATATTGATTTTCAAATTATTAAATTAGCTGCTTGAGTTGATGATTGATGAGGGTTTATGGGGCATTGACATATACTTTTGGGGCAATTATGAAAAAAGAATAGTTGATTAGGCTATGTTCATCTGTCAATTTAACTAATCCAACTTGAACTTGAAAAATCATCAGCTATCTGTAATCTTACTTGGAAGAAAACATCTTAGGGTCTGTTTGGCAGAGCGACGTGAGAAAGCTTTTCGTGACTTTTAAAAAAATAGCTTCGCAAAATGATATGAAGTTTGTCATGCAAAGCAGAATTTTGCTCATTTCATCTATCCACAAAGTATACAAACTTAGTCTTTTTTTTTTTTTTGGTAAACCTACAAACTTAGTCTATCCATATTGTTAGGGAAGACAAGTGCACAAAGAAAACGATCAAGGGATGGAATCACACGAATGAGAGATAGGTAACAAGAACAAACACATAGATTTAATATGGAAACCCGAGTAGCAGAAGGAAAATCTATGAGTGACAAAAACCAACAAATCCACTATACATTAAGAAAAAGTACAACGAACCTGGTAAGATTAGATCCATCAAGAGATTAAGCATAAATCTCTATTTATAGACTTTATGACAAGATGAAGATATGGATGGATAATCTAAAGAATGAGAGGTCTCGTTGGCCCAAAAGGAAATAAGCCCAAATGAGGATTTGAAGGCAATCCAGCACATATATTATCATCTAGACTATAAGCTAGATTAATATTGAAATGCCAAACATACCCTAAAGGTTTAGGTGTTCCCAACTTTTAGGCTTCCAATATGTGAGTAATGCCCAAAATTTTGATATCCACAACAATCGGATTGATTATAGGAATCAGATGACGAATCTGCATTAACATCCAAGAAGGAACACTGATACAGAAAGATGCTGATCGAGATCATACCTAACACAAACACCAGTACACCACTGATGTTATTCTTTTCTAACATCAGTGAAAACTGGATTGGAAAAGAGTCTCATATCTAAAGTTGAGCATAACAAGTTTTAGTACACACGACTCTTCAATCATGAGTCCCAACGGACCCACTTCAACCGAGCAACTTCTTCTAAGAGTTCAAAACTTCACTCATTAAGTACATTGATCATCTTGAATTGCAACAAAAAAGACAAGAGAAGAAGCTATGAGATTTACAAAACAAGAGAAATTTTTATTTATTTGATTTCTCTAAATTGGGAAATTGCAATTCAGGAATTTGCAACAGATACAAGTAGAGAGCAAAAATGTTCAACAAACTTGAATCTTTCAACAATACAACACTCAATATCTCTATATTTTAACCATGCCAACTTCTGTACACATCTCAAAAATCAAAATTCAGGCAAAATATCTGATATTCTGATTTATCTAAGAGGAAAATATTTTCAAGAGTAAGCCTCTAGTTTGAGTTAGCTGCCTAAACACACTTTCAAGGCCACTCTCAATGCCTTCAATGCCTTCTTCCAACGCCTCTAACCTCTTGCGCGCCAATCTTATCTTCTCGTCGCTATCAGTGTATGATAGTCCACAAATGGCAACGTCTACATTTTCCAGTTCATTCCTGCTGACATCTTCACATCCCTCTTTTCCTCTACGGATCAGCTTGGCGAACAGCGACCTTTTACCACCAGACTTTGGTTTCGATCCTAAGAACGATAAGAGGTTCTCGTGGATCGAAATGCTTATGATGCTGATGCACCTCAGCGCCTGGATCACAGCTGAGACGCGCTCATCAGCATCACCAGAGACACTCAAAGACGCAAAACTATCACCTTCAATCCTCTTCAGTGATGAGAGAGTTTGCTTAGTGCTCTTCATGATCTTCTTCCTCGAGCTAATGTAGCTCAAGATGCTTGATTCATGGCACTCCTGTGCCCCTCCAAGAGCTGATCGGAGATCTCCTGAAGCTTCTTTCATCTGCAGCGCTGTTTCCCTAACAGCGCTGCAGATCTCTAGAAGCTTTGAGGACACCTCTAGCAGCTCACCGACACACTTCTCGTGTTGGTGGAGGGAGAGAGCTCGCTGTGTCAGTGGCGAGCTGAGCATGTCACTGATGCACTTGTACAAGTCAGCAATGCCAGATAAGCCTATGCTTATCGTTTCAGCAGCTGATGTAGAGGACTCCTCTCGCGCTTTGAGCTGTTTCAGCTCTCTACCGATCCTTATCATGATGGCATCCGTCTCCAGCGGATGGCTGATCAGTCTTGCAGAGCTCGAACAAACCATTGTTGCTTGCTTTTGTGCTTTGGTTTGCTATTGAAATGATGAGTTATGTTGATTTCAGTTCTGAGTTCTCGGCTTTATATACAGCAAAGGAAACATGACAGTAAGGCACTTCTGCCAGCCATGTGAACTCGTGTGGGTTCAACCGAAAAATAAGGGAACTGTCACACTTGAAGCTAACAAAAGGAGAGCTAATCAAGCTGTCTTATGCTTAAACTACGCGTTAATCGCATTATTATATGCTGCTTTACATTAAAATACACATTAATTGGTATAAAATATAGTCTAGTTGATACAAAGCTAACACTGTCTTGTGCTTAGGAGCATAAAATATGTCTGAAATATGTCTGTTGCAACAGCCAAGATATGGTGGTTTGGGCCTTTGGGGGGTTCGATGAATCGAAAGATCACAGACAGCTATGAACAGCTTGTAAGTGTTTCAATTATGCAGGAAATGTAGGCAGAGAGAAACACCTAGGCAATGACATAAGAGAGTAGATTTTCGTGTGCACGAACGGGGTGTTTCCTTTTGTTGTCTGTCAGCTGAGAGATCAGATTGATAGGAAAGTTCTCGTTTCATTCGTCGCGAATTTAGATACATTAGAGTAATAGAGGGATGATCATGAGAGGTTCATGGAACATTGTAATGTACTTTTTAAGTAATTATCAAATGGATGGCCTAATTTAGTATTAACCAAGTTGATTAGTTCATAGTTGTATACAACTATTAGATGTGGTCCTCTTGTTATTATGTCAACTTATCCAACTTGTTCTTTGATAATAAAGATTAGAAGGATTTTTTTCATTGAAATTTGTTCTTAAGTTTGTTACAAGTTCATAAAAGCAATCAACATATGAATTGCTACTTTTAGTTGTTCAAATCCCAATCTCGGAAACTTGTAGCTTATTGGGACTTAATCCGTTTGGCAATAGTAAGTAGCTTTTTGAAACTTATGGTTTTGATATTATATAGTTTTAAATGAAATAAACATAAGATTTTAGTTGAATATGCTTTTAGAATCATAGCTTTTCAGTAGCGCGCTATTCACCCAAGCTTTTCAGAGCTTTTGGTTTTTTATTCACAAATTTTCATTTGCTACCCTAATATCTAGGTTTCCCAAACACCATACTACCTCATTAACCTATATTTAACACAAATAATCCATTAGCTTTAGTTGTACCCTATCAGCTTCAGCTACCACATCTTTATTATCACTATGGAACTATAAACAAAGAAGGTATTATTATGATTTGTACAAGAAAATACAAGTTTTGAAATGACTCACAAAAACTTATGTATATAAGAAAATACAAGTTTTCATCAGCTACCTAGCATATAGGTTTCCCAAACACCGTACTATCTTATTAACATATATTTAACACAAATAATCCATCAACTTCAACTACCATACCAGATACCTTTTTGCCAAAGAAGGTATTATTATGCTTTGTACAAGAAAATACAAGTTTTGCAATGACACAAAAACTTAAATGTATATACATTTCCAAAGCTGTATGAAACACGTACATCTTAAAGTTAACCTATGACAATATAATCAGAAGCCTAAAATGACAAAGTTTCCACCAAAGAAGCTCTTGTTTCGGTTAGTTGCTTAACCAAGCTGTCTAACCCTTTCTGTATACCTTCGATTCCGACCTCCAACGCCTCCAATCTTCTCTTCAATGCTTGAATGTCGTCCTCCTCGCTGGATGCAACGTTACAAGATAAAGCATGTAGAGCCAAATCGACACTTTCAAGCTCGTTCCAGCTCTCTTCACACGTCGATTTGCCTTTGTGGTTCATCAGCTTTGATACCAGCAAGAACTTGACCGATGACTTTGGCTTGGAAACCGGCATTCCAAGGAAGGAAATGAGGGACTCGAGTATCGATACGCTTATGATGGTGACACATCTAAGCACATTGATCACCACCGATAGACGATGGCCACTGCCGATGTCTCCCAATGGCTTCGACGACCCAAAAGTGTCGCTCTCCATCCTTTTCAACGACGATAGGAGCTCCTTTGCGCTCTTCCTTATCCCCTTCCTCGAGCTGAAGTAGCTCGAGATGCTCAGCTGCTGCTGCTCTAGGAGATCTCTAGAAGCTTCCTTGAGCTGCAGCACTACGCCTCTTGTAGCGCTGCAGATTTCTAGAAGCCGCGATGAGCCCTCAATGAGCTCAGCGACGAACTCCCCGTGCTGGTGCATGGAAAGAGCTTGCTGAGTCAAAGGCAAGCTAAGGAACTGGCCAACACATTTGTACAAGTCACTGATGCCGGATAGGCCAATGCTTAAGGTCTCGGCTTTGGAGGCGGAGGCTTCCTCCCATGCCTTGAGCTTCTTGAGCTCTTTCGTTATTCGTAACATGATGGGATTCGACTCCAATGGCAAGCTAACTGACCGAGCTGGTTGGCGAGCCATGCTTAGGTTAGTTGCTTCGATCTTCGTTGGGTTTCGATCGTGTTTTCGAAATTAAGGCTTGGAAAGAAGAGATGGGTAATGAATTTGTTAGTATGGTTTTGGTTATTTATACAGCAAAAAGAGCAGACATGACAGATAAGAGAGCATCCAAGTCAAGGCTTTTGCCACCCTGTTGGGTTTTTTCACTATACCAATTTGATTTTGTTTTCCTTTTTGTTTGTTTGTACCAAAAACTGAAGATTTAGAACTATAGGAGCCGAGGTGAGCTGCCAATGAATTTTTATTAGACCTTTTTATTGGGGTGTTATTCTAGTCGAATGAGCCGAGTTTAACATGTTCAAGCTTAATTCGTTTATTAATTGAGCTCGAGCCGAACCCAATTCTTAAACGAGCTTTTTTTTATCAAGCTCGACTTGTTAAGGAAATGAACGAGTTCGAGTGGAGCTTTTCGAACTTTAAGCACTTCTACTTGGACATATAACTTAAAAGAAAATTTTAAAATTTCTATAAAATTCAAGCTATTTGAGCTTAAATCGAATGAACTGAGCTTTTAAGTGAACATCAGGCATGAGTCGAGCTTTTTTTTTTGAGCCGACCCCGAGCTGTTCAGTTCATATATCAACCCTAACCAAATGTTTCGGGAAGAAGAAAAACAGCAAGATTTAGGAGTTGTCTTTTTGCATAGAATGAATTGAACACACAGAATTTCCACCCCCAAAAAAATGAATACATAGAAAAATAATTGAAGGGCGGTGAGATTTGTGATTGAATTGCACGAGTGGGTTGTTTCCTGTTTGTCTTCCTGGCAAGAGAGCAAGATCAGAGGAAGGTTCTTATTGGCCTTAATTGATAATCAAGGAAGATTACCACTATCTTTCATGTACGATATATATAAATATATACTACAGAAATTAACAATTTGAATTGACATACCGTACCTTGATTTGTACTAGCTAAAACTTAAAAAGTACAAGCTGTGTGTAATCTCAACGGAAAAATAAGTGGAAGTCAATGAATGACTTCTTTGAACTGTGAAAGGGCACAACCTAATGATGTTTTATAAGATAATTTGAACAAAGAATTGGGTATGTTTGAATCACAACTAATCCTAACTTATAATGCATCATTTATCACAAAAGCTTAAACTATCGTATCGAAAAGTAAGGTTTGAATGTTATTGAGCAACCCTAGTCCCTAGAGTATCTTTGGATTGTGGGTCATATCCTCTGGATCAATTTCAAATGTGGGCCATCATATCCTCCAAGGGATCAAGATTCAAGAGTGAAAGATCATGACAAATACAATTTGGAAAGCCAAAAACTGAGGAACTTATCATTGAAGTGGTTGGAGTGGTAGCAGACCAAAATCATATGCTTCCATACCAAAGCATAATATTTTTGAACTAGGAATCATTCAATAACAATTTTACATAACACAATCTCCAAAAAGATTTGAAGCACAGACCTAACACATCCATGTTCTCTATCCTCAGTTCCAAGTTCCAACTCGGTTCGATGAACTGGTCGTAAGATATGGTCATCTGATCTAAAGATAAAATTGGACCCTACCATGGCAGAAAATGTTCAAGGTATGGCTCTCCTTTGTTTATTACTTTCAAACATTTCCTGCTGGTGGTATAAGAAACACAATTTCTTTCTTCACACATCATCACATGCTCACTGTATCTCAAAAATATTAAATTTTACCTCTTCATAAGCCTTGTTCAGTGCCTGAATTGTCACCGATTTTCGCCCCTTCAAAATCAACAAGCTGTAATTGTCACAGTTTTTCAATGGACACTCCCCGCGCTGCAGGCTAGCCAGCTCTCCAAGAACAGTATCGACAATCAATATTGTCGGATTCACAGCAGCAGCATAGTAGACCACAAATTTGCTGCAACACATGAAGGGTGTACTAATTAGCCAAACTTTAACGCAAAAAGAAAAAGGTGTTTGACATAATGACATACTACAGGTGATCTATTTTAACTCCTAAACAATACGCCGCAACCAGCAGTGTGAATTTTCTTCTAAGCAACCTACCACTGAGCCATCTAATTCTAGGAAAACAACCATGCGCACTACACAGCAAGACCGCCAGAAAAAAAGAAGCCTTTTTTGCTCCATTTTGGAGGGGCGACAGAGTAAGATCTCATACAAACTAATGTACTAATTTTATTCGCAACAATCAGATTGTATTGAATTCAGAATTATATTCCAAAATACAACAATGAAAAATTCCAAAATGAAAAGATCGGGCAAAGAGAAGAATGCATACCATTCAAACAGCAAGCCCTTGCTCCCGAGCTTTCTTCAGCCACTTCAGCGTACTCTCCAGCACAGAGTACGCGGCTACATCCGTCAAGCTTTTGCTCTCCACGGCATAATCAAACACGTCATAAGCATCAGCCACCTTACCCTCCCTACACAAGGTTCTAAGAAAAGTACCATAACAACCACTCTCAAGCGTCACTCCCCCGCTTTTCATTGCCTTATACAACTCCATTCCTTTAGCTAACAACTTCGCCTTGCACAACCCATGGAGCAGCGTATTATACGTACACGAATTAGGAACACAACCTTTCGCCTCCATCTCTCCTAGCAATCTGACAGCCCCAAGCGCATCCCCATCCCTGCACATCCCATTCATCAATGAAGTGTATGTAACCTCATCAGGGGACGAACCAGACTCCTCCATAACCTTCAAAAACTGCCTAGCCTCCTTCACTCTCCCCGACTTCGACAGCCCATAAATCAAAGTATTATAAGTCACGACATCCGGCTTCACTCCTTCCTCCTGCATCCTCTTATAAACCCTAAGCACCTCATTCCCCTGACTCAAATTACAATGCCCTTTCATAATCGTATTGTAAACGTAACAATCGGGCTTAAACCCGCTCCTACCGAGCTCACTCAGCAACCGCATTGCCTCCCTGAGATTCTTACTATTGCAGACATTATCAATCAATATAGTATAAGTAACCAAATCAGGGCTCAAACCGAACAAGCCGCGGAATTCCTCAATAACCTCGTAAACCATCCCCATTGACCTATTCTTACACAAATACTTAACAAGGAAGTTGAAGGAATGATTATCTGGAGTGACGGAGTGCTTACAGTGCAGCTCCTTAAGCAATTCGATGGCGAGCTCGGGGGATCCGGAGGAGCAGAGGCCGCGAAGTGCGATGTCGGCGGTGACGCGATCTGGTGGGAGGTCATGGGAGACCATGAGATTGAGAATGTGGTGGACGGAGGAGAGATTAGGGGAGGGGGAAGATGGATCAGGGGGCTGGCACGATTGGAGGAGGAGGATATGGAAGGTGGATCGTTCAGGGGAGAAAGAGGGGAGGGTTTTGAGCATGTGAGTGAACAGCGAGACGGAGTCGGCAAAGGAAGGGGAGATCGAGGAGTACGATTGGAGGAGGGCGTTGTGGAATTGGAGATCGACAGGGGATCTAGGGTTGGAAACGACGGAATTGATGGTGGATTTCGCGTCGGAGAGGCTCGGCGAGGCGAAGAAATTTCTAGGGTTTAAGGAGGGTTTTGCCGGCGGTGTTGATTTGTTGGTTCTGGGGGATTTTCGCCGGGTTGACGGTGGTGGCGGTAGCGGCGAAGGTTGCTGGGAGGGGAGAAATGAAGGTTTTCTCAAGAGTGTGGCCATGGCGGCCGGAGATGATCTCAGATATTGTGGGATTTTCCCCATTTTCTTCTTCTGGTCTGGTTTTTGGGAGTCGCCGTTGCTCTGTTTTGGGGTTTACGGTTTTACGTTCTTCGTATTCAAGAGGAAATGGAAGACCCGAAGTGGGCGGAATACGGGTCGGAATTCAGGTTTTGGGCTGAATATAAAAGCGTTTCCTGTCAGGCCCAATACGGGATATGGGCCTATGGCCTAAGTAATAACTCATGTGGTAAGAGTTACAAATGTGTTCATTTTTTGATAAACTACAAATGTGTTCATGAAAAAACACTAATAATATAAAAAAAAAACAAAAACAAAACCCTTATTATTATTATTATTATTATTATTATTATTATTATTATTATTATTACTAGTCTTATTACCCGCGTGATACGCGGTATTTTAATAAATATTATTTTATTAAATTATGAAGATTTAAAATAACTTGATTGAAAACTTGGTTAAAAACGGGTTCTGGTGCGATTTGTCTACGTGTAATATTCTGGATTAAAATTGTGTTAATATCCCATGTGTCATATTCGGGAGTAATATGGTATTATCTTTTTGATCTATATCAACTAATAAGTCAGTATAATTTTGCCATCTCATTTTTAACGGTCCCACTTATTTTAATAAATATCCAACCTTATATCTTAATTAGGTAGAAAACTTATTGTTTTATATAAAATAATATATCTAATATAATAAAATTAACACCATCGTATTCCTTCTATATCCAATTTTTTGTCGTTAGAATCTAATGAATTTCGATAAACTAAAAATTCTTATAAATATATCATAAAAAAGCACTAAAATTTTAGACACATAATTCATAACGAACTTCAGTTCCCTCTATCCAAAATAAACAAAATATCCCACTTTAAAATCTTAAAACTTCCGTAGTAATTACCATCTATTAAAAAATATAATCTAATCTACTAAAATAATCCATCTATAATGATATGTACAATAATCAAATCGTTCCTCAAAAGAAAATCAAATCGTTCAATATATTATAATAAAAATTTTGCACAAATTAATAAAAACAGTTAATTGATTTTACCATGTTAATTTATTTTATTAATTATTAAAATATCACCTTTTCGAAGTGTATAGAGTTTGATTAGATTTCTACTAAATCATATTTAGTGAAGATTATGAAGATATATTAAGAGGCCAAAATATTTTAATTTAATTAAATTGATAAGAGATGTTGTACGTTAGGATAGAGTTAGTAGAAGTAACTAACCCAATTTTATATTTATATAAAATATATTAATTAAATAAATAACATCATTAATAAATTTTTGAATATTTATATTAAAAATGATAGATTCTGTAATTAACTAAGATATGAAATTGAATATTTATATTTAAAAATAATAGAGATCAACAATTAAGATAGACACGTAGGATGACATGCGGATAATGTGGCTTAATCACTGTATAATATGGCTTAAATTTATTGGACAATCATTAATTGACGTGTCAAAAAACTCGGCCAGAATGCACCAAATAATGACACGTTAGCGAATCGCACCAGAACCTGCCACATAGGATTCTCATGTCTCTGTTTTAGTATTATATATTTATATTGATTGATTGATTATAAAATATTATTATTATAAAGATGGCTTACATAAAGTTGGTTGGAAGCCTCGTAACAAATTGGGCTCCAACGCCTTTTTGAATAGTGAAACCAACTCTATAAAAAACAAAATCGCCGTTAACAAACCCCGTACCATGACTTTTCGTAACTAACTGAACCCGCTTCAAAAAACCAATAGCCTTATCTCCCAATTCCCCCATAGTAGAAAACGCAAATCGCCATTATTATTATTATTATTATTATTATTATTATTATTATTATTATTATTATTATTATTATTATTATTATTATTATTATTATTATTATTATTATTATTATTATTATTATTATTATTATTATTATTATTATTATTATTATTATAATATTATTATTATTAATAATAAAATGAATTACACAAAGTTAGTTGGAAGTCTCGTAACAAATTGAGCTCCAACCCCTTTCTGAATAGTTAATCCAACTCTATGAAATAAGAAATCACCATTATTAGACCCCGCCCCGTGACTCTTCGTAACCAATTGAACCCGCTTCATAAAGCCAATAGCATCATCTCCCAGTTCCCCCAAAGTAGAGAACGCAAATGCCATGAAGCAATACCCTTTATTTTTTTTTTTTTTTTATTATTATTATAATAATAATAATTATTATTATTATTATAGAAATGACTTATTATTATTATTATTATTATTATTATTATTATTATTATTATTATTATTATTATTATTATTATTATTATTATTATTATTATTATAAAGATGGATTACATAAAGTTAGTTGGAAGCCTCGTAACAAATTGAGCTCTAATCCCTTTCTGAATAGTAAAACCAACTCTATGAAATATAAAATCGCTATTATCAGACCCCGCACCATGACTTTTCGTTACCAATTGAACCCGTTTCAAGAACCCAATAGCATCACCTCCCAGTTCTGAACCGGTAAATATATAGATGTGGCGAAACGCAAGAGAGACTAGTAACAAAAAATAAAACCAAACTAGGGGTCTTACGTAAAAATATAAATCTCCATTCTCCATGAATCCTCCCACTTTACCCCCACCCACTACCCCTGTTGAACATATATAAAAATATATATATAACATATATATGATATGTAAATATATATATATAGATGTATATATATATATCAATATATATAATACTAAAACAGAGGCATGGAAATCCTATGTGGCGGGCTCTGATGCGATTCGCTTACATGTCGTTTTTTGGTGCATTCTGACCGAGTTTTTTTAACACGTCAATTAATGAATGACCAATAAATTTAAGACATGTCATACGACTACTTAATCTATTTATCTACATGTCATACTAGGTGTCTATCTTAACTAATAGTTATAATTAATTTTTATCATTTGAACAATAAAATCTTATCATCAAATATATATTCATTTTTATTAGAAATATTAACTCATATATTATTAATTAGAGGAAAAAAAGTATTATGTATTAGGAAGATTTCCGGTTTGATTTTAAAAAAATTTTATATCATGATTTTAGAGAGATTTTCTTTTACAATATCATTAATATATACTCCTTATCATGATAGATTATGTATTTTGAATGTTGACCGTGTTTAAAAAATGAAATAGTAGCTTTTTACTTTCAGAAGATTATGACCCCTTTTTTACAAAGAGGTTAGTTTATCTCGATTAAACTATTATACTAAATTTATACTCATTTTTAATATAGATATTAACCTCATAGTTTAATCATAGTAAAAAAATATCATTATGAAGATCTTTTAATTTTAATATATTTGAAAAAATGAGTTTATATAACTTATATTCAAATGATCTAATACACCATTAATCAATATCAATCAATCAATATCAATCAATATAATACTAAAACTGAGATGTGAAAATCCTATGTGGCGAGCTCTGGTCGAATTCGCTTACGTGTTGTACTCTGGTGCAATCTGGCCCGGTTTTTTTGACAGTTCAATTAATGATGATCCAATATATTTAAATCACGTCATACAACAACCTCATCTATTTTATTGAGGTGGCATCTATTCGTCCTACTTAACTAATTATTTAAATCAGTTAAATAATCAGTAACTATTATGTGAAATTTAAATCAGTAACTATTAATTTAATCTTTTACTTCTTTTGGGGTAAAATTTTATCTAATCACATTTGACTTCGACCAAAAAATAAATATATGATATTTTATTATGATATATATATTTTTTTTATATATAGAGAGAGAGAACCAGTTTATATATATTCTATTAAATTATTAAAAAATCACATTAATCAATAGAAATAATTCATATCAATAAGTGTTTATCTTTAACAAAAAATTATTTTATAAATCAAATTTATGCAAATTTTGCTCACATATGAAATAATTTTTTTTTATCTTTAAACAATCACATGAAACAAAAAAAAAAAATTCAAATCAATAAGTGTTTATCTCTAACGAACAATTAATTTATAAACCAAATTTATGCAAATATTACTTACATACCAATTAATGTATAAACCAAATTTATGCAAATATTACTTACATACCAATTAATGTATAAACCAAATTTATAAAAATATTAGATCCATTATACATATTGCTTTGTTTAGCGATAAAATAATTTTGTTTTAAGGAAAAAATTAGGAAAAGAATAATGAAATTGCATCATACAAATTTAAAATTAAATGTCCTTAATCCGACTTATAGATTAAATTTTACCATTAAGTATTCATATATATGTGTGTGTGTCTAAAATGTCAAAAAATAATATTTTTATAATTTTTATGATCTTACACAATTTGTACATAAATAACAAAAGTCATATAAAAAAACCGCGAAGATCGCGGGTAATAAAACTAGTCGTATATATATAGGCCAACTAAATAAAGCATATATTCAAATAATACTATTCGAATATATGTTATTTAAGAAGGCCAATATATACACCGGATACATATGTTCAACAGGGGAAGAGAAACTTGCCAGAACCTAACGGCCAATAACTACAATGGCTCAATCTTCTACCAGCCCACACAAATCAATGAACCCAACATGCCTGGTTTTAAAAACAAAGACCATCTTTTAATTTTACCATATACCTCCCACCAAAAGTATGACAGTAACCTTGTACGAGCAGGACCACCAATCTCGCCTAACCCATGACAACAGCTCACACAATCTTCAGCATCCCATACGAGCAGGTACAGAGATCAACCAGGCTGATATAGCCCATCATCGGCCAAGCTCTCATCGTCCTCCTCGATTTCCGAGAGGTGCGCGAAGTACTTCGCAACCTTATCCCCCGTCGACGGATCTTTGATAGCGGATAGGGCGTTGTAGAGCTCATCCATGGTCAAGGAAACACGGATGTCCCCGGGGATACGATTCGTCGTATCTCTTAATAAGTAACTGCCTTTCTTGATGCCTCCCACGGCCTGCCATCGCTTCGGAGCTGGTGTTTGGTAACCACTCAACCTCATTCTCCCATCCCTCGTGGTAGATAGTCCCGAGTCTTCCGCCCAGGCCGTAGCTACAAGTGCAGCACAAACCTTCGAAGAAACAGGGTCCGCCTTGAGTTCAGCGTCACTCGTGTCCCCCAAATAGCAAGGTTGCACCCTTTGGGTATTAGGAGACTTAGATACATCATTCACAAACTCAGCTTCCTCCTGTGTGCTATCCGTTTGTGTTCCTGCACATTTCACCTCAATCGTGCACTTATCCTCTGTCATGATATCACCATTCAAAGCCTCTCCATGCTTCCCTTCCTTAACACCCTCGGCACCATAACAGTCCAGATCGTCAGTCTGTATTCCAATGGAATTAGTGACAACAGAACCCGGAGCTGGAAGAGTAAGGGTAGCAGCAGCCGGCGGAAGTGAGCCAGCCCCTGAGCAACTCAAGCACACAGTAGCTGCAGACTCGCCAACACCACAATGATTCACTGTGCAGCAGTCCTTCAAGCAGCCCTTCTGTTCAACATTAGAGTCGTAAGCCTCCTCACCCCTATCAGTCGATTTTTCCCCACCAGCAGCAAGCGACTCCACCACCTGGGATGTACTCGGACACGAGGATTCCATGTGTCCAAAACAATTACACCGACCACAGTGCCATGGGAGCCACTCGAATATCACCTTGAGCTTACATTCTACCCCTTGTTCATTCCTGAGAACTATATATTTCCTCCGAGCTTGTTCCACATTAATATCAACGAGTAACCAAGCAAACGACACCATCTCCTGGCTCGATGTGTACTCATCAATACAAATCGGTTGTCCTATCCCGCTTCCAATAATGCTGAGCATAGCATTCGAGCAAAAAATTGGAGGCAAATCCGGGATTCTCGCCCAAACAGGTACTGTCGTGAAGAGAGACCAATCCATACTAGCCCCCAAAGTCCAAGGTTTTAGCAACAATGGAGAATTACCGATTGTCCAGGGTCCATGCTCCATCACCCAATTCAGATCCATTTCACTCTCAAACTTAAAAATGAGAATCCCAGAATTCTTAACAAACAAATTGGGAGATTTCACCTTCCAATTGTTCCTGATGAAATTGAAAATCACCCCTGTTGGGATTTTTGGTCCCATGACAGCACCAACAATAATCGCCACCCAGGCCTCTCCAGTCTCAGCTACATCCTGGCTTGTGTAATTGATGCATCACCTCCCAGTTCCCCAAAGGTAGAGAACGCAAATGCCATGAAGCCATACCCCTTAGCAGTAAAGATATCTGCGTACTTCTTCTCCTTCCTTTCCGTTGCTTGGGAAACCACCTTGCCGGGTATAAATGAATCATTGGCTCTAGTTGTGAACGGCGAAGCTCCAACCACATTAACACAAGTATATCTACCCTTGTCCCACCCATAAACCAACAAATCACCTGGTCTCAGCTCAACCCCATCATCATTGCTCATATCGGTATGCGCTTTCTTTTGAACTGTGATCCCTGCTTTATAACATATGTCTGCCAAAACATCTCGGACCATGTTGTGTCGGTGTTTAGTCCCAATGCCATGGTTGCAATGCAAAGCGTGATCCCCAAATTGGTCCATCCTATCAAGCTCACGACTGGGACAAGTCGGATAACCACTAAACATAGGGATCGAGAGATGGTATTGGAGGACAGAACGAAACTGGCGAGACAACATGATCTGAGCAAGGCCCTCAATGGGAGTAGTCAACAAAAAATCATGTGCTCTTTCTCCCCTCACCGCTTGAAGAATGTGCAGCTGCCTTGGAGTCGGATTGAGTGTGGACACTAAGTTGTCATCAATGTACTTGAAGTATCGATCCACCAATACTGACATGAATTTTTTGGGGGCGGGGGATACAACTAAGTCATCGATATCTGAACCAACACAAGCGACATACCTCGAGATAGCTTGGGTGAGAACACTGTCTGGGCTAATGTCAAGACATCTAGAAGGTGATTACACTGACTTACTCAAAATGGATGTTTGGAGTTCATCTGTCTGAAGACGAGAAGCGATGAAAGCAAAATGACCAACATCCTCCGCCGTGAGCACACCAAACCCATCAAGTTTTAAAGGAAGTGTAGCCTGACGCCACTGCCATGGGCCAAACCCCGGGCCCCATGCAGTAATAGCATGCTCAAGGGAGGCTCGAAGCTCATCATCAAAACACCTTATAGCGCCGGGGAGGGCATGAGGGGGACATGTTCGAAGAGCAAACATCAATCTGGAGACCCTGATACAATTCCTTAAAAGGAGCAGTTCACATTGGGGGGTCCTCTAGCTTCCTCACAACCTTTAAAACCTCTAGCGATTTGTCAACCCTTTTCATAACCAAGCTGTTACAGAAAGCAGCACTGTTGCTGGCTAGTCCGCCTAACAATTTCACTCCCAATTTGGGTCTAGAAATGTCAGATGGGAACATACCACCTTCAAAGCTTGTTGGATCTTCAGTCGGCCAGAATAATTCAGTTTTCTGAATGTTAATAAATAGCCCCAACTTTGGACCCTCTGTAACCACAATCTCAAGAGCCTTAGCAACCTCCCTAGTGTCACCTGATAGGGTACCATCATCTAAGTACCAAGCATTGATGTTAAGAGCACATGAGGTATTAATTTTGGTGACAAGCGGATGCAACACTAGGGCAAATAAAAGCGGACCCAACGGGTCACCTTGCTGCACACCTTGGCAAGAGCGAAGAGGAACATCCTGCCAATAAAGACGAGCGGGTTGAGCATAACAGAATTCCACCCACAGAGCAATGGAGGGGCAACGGGTGCGCACTTCTCGGATCAAAGCGCTTCTATCGACTAGATTAAAAGCGTTAGAAAAATCCACAAGAAGCAATGACATGCCTCTATCCATACCCTTATCCAACAAAAGCCTGTTAACTGAGTGGAGAATAGCTTCACCGCCCCCCGACACACCCACGCCAAACTGATGCGTGCCCAAATAACTGCTAAGCTCCTTAGTTGATAGAAGGAGCCGATCTGGAAACCAATCTCCTCCAAATAGAACCTACTGCAATAGGGCGAACACCCCCTCCTTGTTTCAACAATGGCGTCAGGGGAGCACTCGCAACAAATTCGGCAAGTACATGAGGGCAAGCACCCGACAGAAAAAGATTAACAACACCCGTGATAGCTCCAAGTAGCTCACTAGCAATGCCGTCACATACCCCACTCAGAATTTCGATGCGATGTTGCGCTCGAAGCCCATCTTTCCTGCATGAAGTACCCTTGGGAAAGCTCCTAATCCGATTTAAGACTAACTCTTTACTAACTGTCAATGCAGGCACCAAGAGAGGATCACTTGGAACAACCGGTGGGGGAGAGATAGGATGCTTGGCAAGAAGCTCAGCAACCGTATCATCGTTAAAGGGGGCAACCCCAGAGGATGTGAGGACCCTAATAGCAGCAGCATAATGACCATCCCCCATTTTACGTTTGCACTGAACCACATTCAACTCAAATTGAGACAAGTCTTTTTTCCTTTTTACCAAATCAGAGCCGTAAGAGGCAGAGAGGGAGTGAGCATATCCTGAACTAGAGCTTGCATCCCTTCTGGCTCTCTCCACAAGGCCAATGCAGCAGCCATAGACGCAACCTGATCCCTCTTTCTTCCATCAGACATGCCTTTAGGACGACCCCGCAAAGCAGTCGTGTTAAGAAAACATGTCGGGAGAACAAACAACTGAACCCAACAAGAGACATCGGATGGTTTAGCAATGACTCTAGAGAGAGCTTCAAGAAACACCCTCCCAAAGTCAAGTCGGAGCTTGTAGGGGATACTTTTAGAGGTCACAGACCTTCGCTCAAGGAAACGCTCAAACAAGTACTCATCAAAAACCACTTCCCTCGGCCTAGGTACATCAGAATTATGACCATCAGAAGAGTCTCGACAACTGGGAGCCAACAAACATGGAGAAGCAGCTGGTCTAGGAATACCGTGGATGACAAACGACTCACCGTTCCCACCACACCCCGACCCGGCAATAGGGATACCTATAAACCCATGCTTGCACGCCATCCTAACCGTGTGATTAAGCAAACATATGCCACACAACCAACAACCAGCTTGCTCAAGATTGGCCGCTAGCAGATCATACACAAACATGTCAGAAGAAATGACCCTTTTGTACTTCTCGACGGCCTTTGGAGTACTGAAATGCCTAGAGAGGTGATCAATAAAATACTTCGGCGTGAGGCCGGTATTCGCCGGACGACCATCCCTACACCCTTCATGCCCTCGAAAAGGGCAATGGAACCTGTCATCTGATTAAGAGAGAGAGACATACCCGTGCACAACTTGGAAAACTAGGAGAATTACGGGTGAACAACGTGGAAATAGTAGCCGGGATACTATCTGGGCACCCGCTCCCTTAGCGATAATAAAACTGAGTCTAGTAAAAATATAAGCGGCAGCACGAGCCCCGGCATCCTGAGATACGTAGAATTTCTGAATCCGCTTCAGCAAGGCAACCATATCCGTATCTAACTCCCCCAACGAAGAGAAGGAGAAGGGTATGAAACCATAACCAGTCGCCGTGCACAAATCTCGATACTTGGCACACTTATGCCGAGCAGCATCAACAACACCACGACCAGGCACAAAGTCAGACATCCGAGACGGAGTCAAAGGGGAGGATCCCGTCAGATCGACACAAACATCCCGCCTTCTATCCCAGGAATAAAGTAGCAAATCCGCCGGACGAAGAGAATTATCATGCCCATCAATCAAACCGATATCAACCTCCTTACCGGCAGAAATCCAGACCTGTAGCACATATCCAATAAGGTGTCGCGAACGAGGTTATGTCGATGTTTAATGCCCAAGGAACCAGCACAAGACACAGCATGGTCACCGTAGACATCACCATCAAAGACCGAGAACAAGCGGAACATGGTCTGGACACCGCGAACAATGGAACTCCCAATCGATAGCTAAGCACACTACGATAGGTCCTTCCATTCATAGTCTTCCCCAACCCAGAAATAAGAACTGCACGCAACCAATCAGATGAGTGAGCACTCTACCGAGACTTCTATAATGCCACCTGTCGCGGAGTTAATGAGAAAAAAGAGTTTCATGTAGCAGCAACCTTCGCGAAATATATATCTGCCAGTTTCTTCATAAGTTTGGGGGCATCGATTTCACTAGGATCGCGTAGAAGATTAGAACCCGTGACCTCATTAAAAGAGCGACAAACATCATCAAAAGTAGGCCTAGTAGCAATGATACCAGAATAACGTAAGAGGCCAAAAATCCTTATTAATTGATTGGGTGATATATATACACATCCTTACAAAATGTAACATAAAATTACTCCTTGGGGAATTTTTCTCAAAACCATTGATTAAAAATTCAATATCAATGAAAAGAATAGTTAAATAATAGGCTAGTAATTATGTACATCAAATTAAATATTGAAAATTAAGCCTAGGAAATGTTCAAAGTATATTAGAAAATAATATCCTAATGAACTTATCTTGTGCTAGGTTGTTGCGAACGTATCATATTGAGTGGTGGTACGACTGCGGTTGAACCACTCAATATTTGTTAATTTGATTAATAGAAATGCTTAAAATACTTCTTAGATTAATTTTAAAAATGGAATTTTGGCCAATAAGTATATATAATACTGATGTTTAGGAAGGAATTTCTAAGCCTTTGGTGACTAGTTGCTAGCAAGTTAGGTTAGCAAATGTTTGTTGGATATACTGCTAAACTTTATAATGCATGTAGAAATGCGAGAGAACGGTTAGTTTATGTTGAAAATTAACTAATACTGTAGATAGGAAGAAAAGATTAATGGTACATTGCACTGAAGAATTGAAGATCGATCAGCAGCCAACATATATAATGAAAACATTGGTTTGCCAAAGCTTCAAAATCTTATTGATTCAAACTCTCCTTCATTAACGGTGTCCAGCTGCTTGAAATAGATTGATAAAGATCTAACAGCAGAGATATTTTTTGTTATATATAATATATTATGCTAGTTGTATAATATCTATTATTTCCCTTTACATATTGTCTAGTTCTTAGAGATATTTTCCCCTAAAAGTTACTCTAATGTGATTGTATATATATGGTCATCAGTTTTACCTCCAATAAAACATCATCAATCAATCGCCGGTGTTAGAGTTAGGAATTTTTTCAAAGGAGATGGATTAAAGTGATATCGCTTTTGTCATTTAAATGAAAAAAATATGTGTACATAATACGATAATATGTGGGTAGTATCCATAGGTCCCCGGTTCGAACCCCGCAATGGCCGCTCTTTATTTACCAATTCAAGAAAAAAATATCTGTACGTAATACGATAAGATGAAGTAATCGACGTCATCTTAAAATAAAACACTATCGTCTTTTCTATTACAAGAAAGAAAATAAATCTTTCTATATATAGTAAAAAAGAAGTTTTTTTTTTGTCATAAATGAGGTTGAATAAATGAGAAATATTGAAGATTAAAAAAAAACATTAATCATCAGTTGAGTAGAAATCAACACTTAAGTAAAAATCATCTTTATAAGAAGTTAAAAAGTCTAACTTTACATTATCTAATCAATTATTTAATTAAACAAAATCAACAGTTGAGTAAACATATTATACAAGGAAAACATCAAATTAAATTATATTCATAAGTTTCATCAAATATTTTTAAATTGTAAATTACCAAAAATAGACCTTATATATAAAAATAGTTTATTATATACAATAATGTATTTTAAAACATCTAATACTATAAAATTTTCATTTATGGATAAATAAGTACTCCGTATAGTAAGATGTATAGGAAAAAAAATAGTGTATAGAAAAATAAAACTAAATTAGTTTTAGCATAATCTATATATGGAAAATTAAAACCTTGCATACTTAATTTAAGAAATAACTAAAATGTGAATGAAAAAAGTCTAAAGAAAGACAAAATAGATTAGACCGAGTTTCTATTTAATTAATTTTTATTCGTTTTATTCATTTTATTCGAATTAATCTATGAATGTATAAACTCATCGATACAAACGTCGATAATCCTGTGCGTAGCATGGGGTAGTTCACTAGTAAATAAATAAAATAATCAAAGAAAAAATAACAAAATAAAGATAGCAAAAGTGCATAATAAATATAGAGTAGTGAACTTTGAACTCCAAAACAATTGTGGTGTTCATGTAGCATGAAGGGTAATGAGTCCATATTTAATTTGTTGTACTCCCAACATAATGGGTAATTGTAAAAACTTTAAACTTGCATAATTAACTTCTATTCTAATTATCAAAATGGGTAATATATATCTATCATTTTAAAGTTCTCAAATTGTATACTATTGAAACCACTCAAACGATCATCGACTCGTGCCACCTGACTGCCGCACTGTATCAATCCTCTCTCAAAAATGTAATTTCCACCATATAATCCATACGGTGGCAGTATGTGCATTACCTGTGCAAACCGTCGTTACCAAATATCCGTATTCAAACACGAACTTTGCTACATCTCCTTCTCGATGGTGGCTCATCTTAGCTCCATTGAGACACCAAAATGTTTTTAATGAAGATTAGTTATTGGAACTGTAGGGGAATGGGAAAACCGACTTTCTGGACCGATGTCTCTTCATGGTGCAAAAGCAATCATATTCACCTCTTGGCGCTGGCGGAGACCAAATCTGAGCAAATTCCGAATGAGTCGGTGTGGAAAAATGCAGGATTTGATAACGCTATATGGTCCCCGTCACGGGGTAAATCCGGAGGGTTAGGCCTCCTATGGAAAAACAACTTACTTCTAAATGAATCAGTATCAATCGAACATCACTCCCAGAGAATAATTGGAGTAAGGTACAACTGCCAACACAACAACGTCTCTGCTATGCTCTTCTTCGTATATGCTCCGGCTGGGAGTAAGGAGAAAGATGAATTTTGGTCCAACCTCTCTCAATTAGTCAAAAACTCGACTCTACCTTGCTTAGTTATGGGAGATCTCAATGAAATTTTCTGTAGCGCAGACAAGGTTGGGGGTGCCGTTATCAACCCCAATAGATTCTTAAGATTGACAAATTTCATGAATGAATGCGCCCTGGTTAATATCCCCACCTCAGGAAACCAATTCACATGGAGAAAAACGGCCGATGGAGAGGACAATATCATAGAAAAGCTAGATAGGGTCCTGGTTCAACACCCAATCCTCCAACACTTTCCGGATCTAATCACTTCCAATGGAACGTTCACCTCCTCGGACCACTGCCCCATAACAATTAATTTGGCTAATGGAATTATACACAAAGCTTCGCCGTTCAGATTCGAAAATGTCTGGACCCAAAGAAAAGATTTCCGGGTTCTGGTGAGACAGGCATGGCGGAAATCTTTCCAGGGATCGCCAATGTTTCAAATTACGCAGAAAACTAAATTTTTCAAACAAAAAGCTAAGGAATGGAATAAAAAAACTTTTGGGAATATTTTTAGGCAACTTCAGGAGGTCGACAACAAACTTCTCGAAATTCAACCCCTTATGACCCAACAGAATTGGTCTTTGCTAAGGACCAAGGAAAGGAACCTTATCCTAAAGAAAGAACAATTGCTCCTTTTTCAGAAAAAGTTTTGGAATCAACGAGCTAAAACCAAACATCTAAAGTTAGTAGATTCAAACACGACGTATTTCCATCGGATTGCGTCTGGGCGAAGGAATAGGAAGATCATAAACCAAATCACATCTGCTGACGGCACTCTCGTTCAAGGTGAAGAAAATATCAGGAAGGAAATACAAACAGACTTTGAGAAACGGTTCATGCAGGAAAGAATTAACAACAACCTCCTAACGGAATACCTAAACGTCATCAACCCTGAAATCTCAGCAGAGGAAAATATCTATCTAACTCAAATCCCATGTAATGGGGAAATTAAAAAGGCCGTCTTTGAGCTAGGGCTTAATAAATCTCCTGGTCCTGACGGGATGACCGCTGAATTTTACCAAGTTTACTGGGACATTATAAAGGGAACTATCATTAAAGCAGTTAAAAGCTTCTTCCTATCTGGGAAAATTCTGCGACAAATAAATCACACATTTATCTCCTTACTCCCGAAACGGGACAACCCGTCCACAACCGCGCACTACAGGCCAATCAGCCTATGCAATACCATCTACAAAATCATATCTAAAATCCTCACAAATAGATTAAAACAGGTCATGGGCCGACTTATTCACCCTCTTCAAGGAGCCTTTGTTTCCGACCGAGCAATTCAAGACAACGTCCTAATTGCCCATGAAATCTTCCACTCCTTTCGCTCCCGGCGTGGCCGCGAGGGTTGGATGGCAATAAAACTTGACATGGAAAAGGCCTATGATAGAGTGGACTGGACATTCACGAGAGCAGTGTTGGAAAAATTTGGGTTTCATCGAACTTTTGTCAATTGGATAATGGAATGCGTTACTACCGTGTCCTTCTCAGTGTTGGTTAACTACGGTCCCACTGATATGTTCCAACCAACGAGAGGTCTCCGACAAGGGGATCCCCTGTCTCCCTTTCTATTCATCCTTGGTGCTGAAGTCCTGGCTAGAAACCTCGCTCAAGAAGCCCAACACAGAAACAGCCTCATTGGGTTCACATTTGGCAGGGGAGGGTTGAAAGTTCCCTTCCTTGCTTTCGCAGATGACATTATTATATTTTCTAAGGCTACCTCTTCTTCTTGTGTGAAAGTGAGGTCAATCATAGATAACTATTGTTGTGTCTCAGGTCAGAAAGTAAACTATCACAAATCTGCCTTCCAAACCACAAAGGGTATGCCTCGCCAGCGGAGTAGAGAACTAGAAGCCTGCCTTGGAATCACTAATGAGGTCATGTTAGAAAAGTACCTCGGCTGCCCCATCATCAACGGAAGGGTCACCAAACAAACTTTCGAGGAAATTATTTGTAAATCTAGAGACCAGCTTAGCAAATGGCGGGCCAACTGCCTATCACAACAGGGCAGAGCGACTCTCATTGGTGCTAACCTTTCCGCAAAACCTCTATACGCCATGCAAAGTTTCCTTCTCCCCTCCTCGGTACACAAAGAACTAGATCAAATCAATAGAACCTTTTTTTGGAACAAAGATCTTCAGCATCGCCCCCTTATTAGTTGGGATAAGATTTGCAGACCTAAGTATAACGGAGGGCTTGGCCTCCGGAAATCTCGTGATATGAATGAAGCCCTCCAACTTAAACTATTGTGGAAAATTCTCGCGGAACCTTACAATATTTGGGTCCAAATTATACAACATAAATATCTAAAGGATGCTCATATCCTAAATTACAAGAGAAGTGGTAGTGCATCATGGCAATGGTCAAAATTGTCCACTCTTATAAGTAAATTCAAAACTGGCCTCATCTGGTCGATAGGAAACGGACGCTCGGTTAAATTCTGGACAGATAACTGGATCTCAACTAATTCTCTTAGAGAGAGGATTAATTGTCCAAATAACTGGAACGAAAATGAAGCTGTGAGTGACTATTTGAATGGGGGAAAATGGTGGGAGGAGAAATTGCGTAACACTATTCCAAACGACATTGTTCAGGAAATCCTAGATATACCGCTCCCAGTAAATGATATTGAAGACAGGTTGTACTGGTGGCCTGACCGCGAGGGCTGGTTTACCACTGCTAGTGCTTATAAGCTGATAACAAACAATACCTCAAAAATAGCGGATAACAATGCATGGATATGGAAAGTCAACACACCGCCAAAAATTAAAAACTTCCTATGGAAGATAAGTCAGCAGGGTCTCCCGACGGCCTCCCGTCTTGCTCAGAAAGGCGTTGCGGTACCAACTACGTGTTCTCTATGCAACGGTGCTACAGAGGATGACACCCATCTACTTATTGAATGCCCGTACACATCAGTCCACCTCCATTGGGCTAGCTTCACCTGGAGTAATATCTCAAATCTGATAATAGAGTCCAGGGACCTCAGGCCCATCTTATCCCACCTTGGCGAATCCCTATCATCATCAGAGAAGGAAAGAACGGCCTTCACATGGTGGACAATTTGGTTTTTAAGAAATCAGAGTATATTTAACAACAAACCATGTCCAGATTCAATGGCTGTCAAAAAATTAATCGAGTACCACAACGACAACTGGAGAAAGACTTCTGTCCTTGATCCCATGATATGTCAAACATCTCCTCATAGGAATTGTATAGGAAAATCCGACAAAGGAAATAAGAAAACCCGGGTCACTACTTGGAGAAAGCCCCCGCCGGGGAAATACAAGCTGAACTTCGACGGGTCAACTCTTAACAACATGGACAGTTCGGCCGGATTTATCATCCGCAACTGAAAGGGAGAAGTAATACACATTGGAGGGAAACAAATAGGGAAGCAATCTGCTCTCAAAGCTGAGACAGAGGCGCTCCGATTGGGGCTCGCTTGGGCAAGCTCATCGTAGAAGGCGACTCTCTCATTGTAATAAATCACCTCAGAACTTTGAAGAATTGTCCGTGGGAAATCGAACTAATGATGGCCGATATCAAAACCATGTTGTCGCGTATGGGTGAAGTTTCCTTCTCCCATATACCCCGCACTGGCAACGCCGTGGCTGATAAGGTTGCACACCTTAGCCGCGTTGTCAGGGGTTCCGACTTCCTCACCAACTCAGGTCTCATTGACCTCATCCGGAAGGATGCCCTCGGGTAGGTTTGATCCACCCGAATTCTTACCTTATCAAAAAAAAATAAAAAAATTTAAAGTTCTCGAAAATTGTATCCAAACGAAGTTATTAACTACTACCTCCGATCCAAAAAGGACGTCGTTTGACTTTTTAACACGTATTTTAAGAAGCTAAAAACTATATAATATATTGACTTTTTTATTATTATTTTTTTATAATCTAATACTTATTACCAACTAATATTAAGTTGTAAAAAAATAATTTTAAAAAAATTGATATTTTATATAGTTTTTAGCTCCTTAAAATACGTGTTAAAAATTCAAACGACAATCTTTTTGGATCGGAGGGAGTAATAAAGTATATATAGATGGTTCGAATGGAGAAAAGGAGGTGTGAACTCCTAGCTCCGCCCTTAATCTTCTTCTACTTAAGTTATTATACCTTTAACATTATGTGAAAAAACAAGACATATGGAAGATTGATGAGTAAGTGGGTACGTATAAAATGGAAGGTGAAATGTCAACATCAAAATCATAATGAAAATGGTGAAATTGGTGGAACCACATCTAGGGTTTCGATCAAATTAATTAGTAGGGGGTGTCCCTCACTTTTAATTGGATCACCAATTCACCACCTATCTAATGATCTAACACATACCAATATATAGTTTATATAATACTAGAGTATATATAACCTTGGCATTAAGATCCAACTTAAGACCCCGCCTGATTCTGTTTTTGTATCCATTCATTTATATAAGCCCGACTTGCCCATATCACCCCTACAGTTTCACAAATATGTCACATGTCTTGTCTCTTCTATTTGTTTTAACTATTAATATACTCCGTTTAGTGTAGTATAGACCTAATAAAGAGATAAAGTTTTCTCTAGATAGGTAATTAAAGTTTTTTTTTTTCAATGAGTAGATAGTCTTTGATGAATCTCTATAAAAAGGGAGAGATAAATGTTTGTTTGTCTTCACTTGGTGTTAATCGATCGTGTTTCTACTGATCTTGTTTGCTGAAATCTTTGTATTTGAGTTTTTTTCTTCTTGTATAGCCCATTAGTCGATTTCCTTCGGCCTCTGAATTTTTCAGATTTCTGTTTTAGTATGAGATTTCAAATTATTTTCTTTCAAAAAAAAATATAGCACGTTGAATTTTGTTGTGAGATTACCGATCTCCTCAATGATCATGAGATTATCTTCTAGATAGGTATAGTTCTTTATTCTCAAAATCGATTTGAATTCCAATATTTAAGTATGGAAGATTGAAGAGTCATTGACCTACTCACCTTGCAAGCTCTCTTATGACTTCTTCCTATGATAGTAATTATTATTTTTTGCCTAAAGTATAGAAAATCACCCTACAAATATTCATGCATAATAGTTTTTTTGAATTTATATCATTAATTAAGATATAGTATAAAAACCCCTATTAACATAATAAAAATGGATAAACCTCATTAAATGGGTTTCAAAAAAATGGTTAAATAGATAAATCTAGGTTAGGAGATCTTTCTCCAATTGAAAATCATAAAGGCAAAGGTTCAAGAAATTATTTTCATAAAACCATCTATAAATTTGAAACTTACACAAAACCGCCCTTAAATTAGCCCTTCCTTTCAAATTAATGACCATCCGAAGACTTTTTACGAGTAAAATACACCCAAAAAAAATCACTACATGCAAGTTGTAGTGTATTCTTACCTCGATCCATTAGTTGGTTTTTCTATAACAAGGTTAACTTTGATGAATAAAGAAATACTTTGAATAAATATTACAAATAAAACAAGGGTTGCATAGTACATTTGATTCTTCCAAAGAAAAATAACTTATGGGCGGTTTTGTATAATTTCTTAAAATTGTGGGAAATTTTATGAAAATTCATCTATTTTTAGGGTGGTATGGTTTCAAACCATTCATAAATCATAATCATGCCAAGTACTAACTAGTGTACTACACTACAACTCCCTTGGCTGGTCAATTCGAGCTTGATGGACAGTGTGAAACCAATAGTGTTAGCTCGTACTTATGGGCTTAGCTCAACTGATCACTGCAGGGTTGCCATTTGGAATAAGAGACTAAGGATCGAGTCTCAACTGTGACGTACAGTATTGGAGCAACCTCTCAAATGATCGAGCTAGGAGGCTACTTGTGGGCAAATACATCACGTAGGATCAAATAATTAATTTTGATATAATTAAATATACATATAAATAAAACAACATCTATATATATATATCAAATAATTAATTTTGATATAAATATTTTCTATCAAAAAATAATATAGATATAAATAAATTAAATAACACATATCAAATATTTATCTGTTAATATTTTTGGTAAGTATGGCTATGAAATAGTTTTAATTTACATTCTTATCAATTAATTAACTAAATAGATAGATTGTGGCTTATGGTAACTTTCTATAAATAATTATGACAATATATTATTTTAATAAATTTTTTAGCATGAAATTCTTTCCCCTAGAATCAACTACGTACAATACATCATGTAAGATCGATGTTATGCATCGATTTTAATATATTTATATATAGATTAATTAAATCAAAATGATGAGATGTGATGAGACCAAGAAAGTATCACATTAGAAAGTATAGTAAAACACTCAAGCATAGCATATAATAAGATAGGATCGGTGGACTACTCATTCGATTGTCAATTGACTTTAGGATGAAAACTTACCGAATTTATGTATTAATAGACCTCTGACACATATGCACCTGTACACACAACCGCCGATCATGAGTTCCAATGGACTATATATATACAATACAAAACCAAATTAATGGTGTTCACATATATAATTATTAGTAGGGACAATGCATGAAATTGAAAGATCATGCATGCATATAGATCATACACTTGTAAGTTGTAACCAACACTAACAAACAACCAATTTATATGATATAAAGAAAGATCAAGATGTACACATATATCCAATTTAGAGAATTAATTCTTTAGCTGCATTAGAGTACTTTGATTGAAAGCTATAAATCATTGGCTTTATACAAGATCAATCTCTCTGGCTTCACATGCCCTTCACACCCACCTTGACCCCATATGCCCTCCAACCCTCTCCTCCATGAAAAATCTCATATTTATACCTCTTTTTATCTCATCCAATTTCTCTCTTGATATATCCTTTACATATATCCATACCCATTCATATCAAGCTAAGCTATTTTCGAGCTTCCGATGCCGGTCGGTTTCTCCCTTAGCCGCGGCTACCATGCTCGATCCATCAGCCTACCCGCGAGATCCTCCTTCCGACAGCTCCATTACGACAACCTCATCGACAAGAACGTCGTGAACGTCGAAGGGATGCGAGCCGGATTCGCGGTACTCGTCAACCTCTACAAGTACATAGTTGAGCTCCTAAACATGCCACTCACCCAACGCGCCTTCACGCGCCACAGGAATGAGCAATGGGTCGAGGATTGGCTCGAGGAGTCGATCCTCTTCATTGATGCGTGCAGCGCCACAAGGGAGGCCGTCTTGCTCCTCGAGACGAGCCTCCGACAGATCCAATCCGTGCTCAAGAGATCAAGATCGACGACCCTCGAGCAAGGCGGTGGTCATGAGGATCTTGTTGTTGGCTGCATCTTCTCACTCAAGAAGCTCAAGAAAGAGACCAACAAGTCGACGCTCGCGGCACTCAAGATGATGAGTAGCAACGCGCCAATGTGGGCGTCGCTCGTGAGCAGCGTTGAGGGGCGACACCTCGTGGAGGTGGTGAGGATGCTCAAGGAGGCGAGCGTGGCGAGCAACTCGATCTTCCGATCGACGCTGATGTACTTGTTCGGAGGGGGCTCGAGCTCGCACTCGAAGGGGAGCAAGTGGGCGCTCGTGAGCAGGATGCTGGCTGTGCCCAAGAGATCATCGTCCGAGGTGGTGGGGAAGGATGGTGGTGGTGCAAGTCATGAGGTGGAGGAGGTGAATGTTGTGATCAATACTTGCTTGGTGGTTCTTCAAGGATTGGTGAAGAGGAAAGATGGTAGAGATGTCGATGACGAGGATGATGACGGGGATGATGAGGTGGCGATTCGAGGCGTGTGTGAGAGGCTGGAGGGGTTGGAGAGGAGCTTGGAGGGTGTGGAGAAGGAGATGGAGTCCTTGTTTAGGTGCTTGATCCGTACAAGAGTGGCTTTCTTGAATGTGCTTTCTCATTGAATAATATAAAAGTTGCAACTAGTTAATATTAGGGTTTTGGTTTGTTGTAAATTGTTGCCAAAAACTTTAATTTGGCAATGGTAATGTGTATCAATAAAGAGTGCTTGTGTGACATCTTGTATTGATTCCACTATTTTTAAACTTGTAGTATACTCCCTCCCTCCGATCTAAAATATATGACGTTTGACTTTTCAACACATATTTAAAGAGTTAAAAATTATATATACGGAATATTACCTTTTCTATTATTATTATTTTTTATAATTTAATACTTATTAGTTATTACTAACAAATATTAAGTTATCAAGTCTTTCCTTGATAAAAAAATTAATAAAAAATTGATATTTTATATATAATTTTTAACTTTTTAAAATACGTGCTGAAAAGATAAGCGGATGGAGCATATGCTAAATATACTGATTTCCCTTCGTGAAATTTGAGTTCATGCTTTTTTTGCTTTTTTTTTTTGGTAGTGAATATTCATGCTATTTATGATTTCAAGATAATAGCTTGGAGGATCGAATGCGGTGGCCGATAGGATCACACGTCTGGTTTACAGCATCCCTACTGATGATAGCTTGGAGGATCAAGAACTTGTTGTTCTCGTCCAGTTGGACGCGCTAGAAAAGAGGCCCGTTCGTCGACGGATTTCCTAATCTTTAGTTTGCTTAAAAAAAAAATGGTTTCAAGATAATGAAATACTGTATCAGATTTCAGGAAGAGTACTGGCAAGTACTGCTATTAAATCAAGTGGTAGGAAAACATACCACGTACATTGAAAAAGAAAAAAGAAAAAAGAAAAAAGACACGGTTAATTTTTAACAAAATGTTTCTTCAATTCACAGATTTGGTGTTGACAAGTGTTTTTGTCTAAAAATAGCTTGTCGACACCAGTCTCCTATATCGATTGACATTTTACTGGTGTAGGAAGTTGGTGTTCCGTGTTCGCAAAGTTGTTTCAAAGCAAAAACACTCGTTGATATCAGAATTAAAGTCGGCGAATTGATGGTATGTTTGATTAAAAATTAGTCCTACATGTAACAAGTCGAAACAAAAAGGGTGATAATGTTTACACCACCAAATTTTACTATATGCACCAAAAATTAAATTTGTTGTTTTATTTTTAAATTCGTGCGCCTTTAGAGGCATAGAGCTATGACTCATTATTAGCTCACCTGTGACTTATGAGGAGCAGCTCTTTGACTTATAAGGAGTAAGTCTATGACTCATGAGAAGCAGATTCTTTACAATAGATAAGTCACTTTTACCCTTTACTAATGAAATCGAAATAATATTTTCCCCCTTTTAAATTAATAATAACAATTTTTTTTTATATTATATAATTTTTTTATATTTTTTCAATAATTATTTAGAATGGGGATTTGGATAAAATTATATAAAAATATCTAATAACATTTCATAATATCCTATCTTAAACATTTCATAATAACATTAGATGGTATCTTATCTTAAACATTTCATAATATATTAATTAGCTAAGTTAAATCATGACTCATAATTTATTACTCTAGCACGGGTGTTAATACGCCAAATTTATTCAAAGCAAATATATGAAAGAATATATATATTTGATAAGATTAGTTATTTTCATTAGTTTTTCATATTTATATTTGCCCACTTGCTTCACGGTTTCTTAATTAATTATATATTATTTTATTATATTTATTACGGAGTATTAATAAGTACAAAATTATCAAAAAATCAAACAAATTAATTTTTTATATAGTATTAGTTTTTAACTTCTTAAAAATGTGTTAAAAATCAAAGTGACATATGTTTATTAAAGGAGGGAAAATTAGACCATTCGAAACTTTTTTCCCTTAATATTATATTTTAAGTTATGCTTATTGTTGTTGTAGATTTGAGTTTGTGAAATTGATATGATGAGATTTTATTGTTCAATAGATAGTTAGTTCATAATAAAATATTATCATTACATATAATAAACTAACATGTCTAATCTTAATAACTAAAGATAAAATAATTTCTTGTAAAATATTTATAAAAATAATTAGCATAGATTCATATATGTTTGAATAAATTAATTTATAAATTGAAATTATCCATTTTATATCGAATTTTACATAAATTCATATATTTTTTAATAAATTAATTTATAATTTAGGTGTTAGTGCCAAAATTATTTCAATTATTAAAAATTAAAAGATTTTGTATATACATTAATGTACTAGTTTTATTACTCGTGCTTTTTCATACTATATCTTAAATATTTCATACTATATATATCTTAATTTTGTATATACATAAATTTGTTTTAAAAAATGGTCAAATTATATGAAAAATCCATTTACAACTTCTTAAAATGTGTGTTATATAATTAGAAAATGATATTCTATATACAATAAAAGATTATACATACACATGCACATTCTAAAAACATTAATTATAACTCTAAAATAATACATGTGGTATAATAAAAGATTATACACACACACACTCTAAAAACATTAATTATAGCTTTAAAATAATAAATGTAATAATTTATATGTAGTGTTTTTTTTATAGTAAAACTATAAAGAGTAGTGTTTTTTTATATTAAATGCATAACAAATTAAGAAACTCACTAACATGCAATAAATAAAATTAATAAACAAAAATTAAATATTGGATTTTTGTACATAAAAAAGTCTTTTACTTAGGAAGACCTAATTATGTAAAATTAATTTAAAAATTTACCTAATGCAAAAGATATACAAAAATACATTTTTCATCATAAAATTATTTCAAGTAATGATATTACCTTAGCAAACCATTATAATTCTAGCTATTTTATAATAACCCATTGGAATTTTTCTAAGGAAAAAATATTATATATTTTTGTAACTGATAAATTGTGAGGATGAAAGTAATTTCTTATTAAATAAACCATAAATATGTATTGATAAATTTCTTAATCACTAAAATTTCTTCTTTAAAATATTAATATTGATACACATAAAAACATGGTTTAGGCTCGCGTTTTTACTTAAGGTTACAGAGATTCCCCTATCGAGGGAGGGGAGAATTTCTGGGTAACGTAATATTGTCATAAAACGCGACTTGAAGCCGCGTTTTATGTGTATCATCAATCTGTCACCCTTCGCCGGAGAATAAGAATCTTTTTACTTTGTTTTTCTTCTGAAAATTAACCAGCGAAACGTGGTCTCAGACCGCGTTTCTCTTGCCAGATCAGCTCCCCCAATCCCATGGCATGCTAGGTGAAAAGTTGGGTATAGGAACACGGTTTGAAACCACATTTCTAGTGTAATCCAAATTTCCCCTCTCGTGCAACAAATTCATTTTCGATTTTACACATAAAACGCGGTCTTAAACCGCGTTTTTCTGATTTCCCTGCAAAAAATGAATATTCTTGTAATATGTTTCAAAGCTTGAATATTGTTGTAATTTTTTTATTTTCTATGAATATTTTGAAAAAAAAATTCGGATAAATATGTTATATGTGGCAATATATTAATTCACATGACTAATTCTAATTTGTTAAAGTTTTGCGACTACATTATTAAAAAATAAATATTTTAATAGTTTCTCAACTAAATCAATATATTAATAATCTACATTAATCTAATTAAATATATTCACGTATTTAAATAAAATTAAAATGTAGTATCATTTATGATTCTTTTTAAATATATTGGACAAAACTTTAAATGTTTACATATATGATTCTTTATAATTTACACATTGCAATTATTTTTATCTTAATTTATTGAGTATACGATAAAATAAAAAATTATAATAATTATACATTATAATAAAATTATATATTTTTAAAAAATACTTACAAATCACAATTTTAAAAAATACTTGCAATCCTGCCTTTCCTGAGTTACAGAGCTATGACTCAAGAGGAGCAGGGTTGAAAAAAATAAAAAAAAAACTTTGCGCCTCTTAATCCATAGATCTATGACTCAAGAGGGGCAGGGTTTAAAAAAAACCTACGCCATAATAGGCGCAGACGTACGAACTTAAGACGCGCACGAATTATAATTAAAATCATGCCAGTGGAATTTGTGGTGTGGATAGTAAATTTTTGCGGTGTAAACAACAAACGCCAACAAAAATAATGAAGCTAAGAAGTTTTTCATTTGGTGGATTGTACAATTAGCACCGAATTCAATATTCACTTTATTAATTTGCAATTAAGAGTATCTCGGGGTGTCACTATGTACACCGCAAATCCGGATTAAGGATTTGCACGTCACTAAGGACGTGCTTGCACGTTCTTAAGGACGTGCAAGTCTGGGACTGTGCACGTCCACTATTTAAGTCTTGCACGTCCTTAACAACGTGCAAGCACGTCCTTAAGGACGTGCAATACTTGCACGTTGTTAAGGACGTGCAAACCCTAGTTAGGGTTTTGCGTTTAGGGTTTAGGGTTTAGGGTTAGGGTTTAGGTTTTCCGACGGTTTTGTAATGTTAATTGATAAAATTGAAGTGTTTAGCTAGTGGATTTGAAGGATTTAGGGTCAAATTAAACAGAACACAAGAATTGTTAAGGTTTTCATTCGGATAATATGCGAATAACGTTACAAGGAACGGAAAAAAGGTTTACATTCATAAGTTTAATAAAGTTGTGGAATACAATCTAGGAAAATAGTAAAGGACGGCCGGCATCGGCACGCAAGGCTCTAAATCTCTCAATCTGAGCTTGAAACGGAGCATCCCATCCTTCGACGCTCGGATGATGATGTTCGACCCATTCTAGTGGAGGCGGCGGAAGAGGAGCGTTAGGACGCAACCAGATCTATGAGAACAACAATTTAGAGTTAGAGTATTGACATATGTATGAAAAGCATGAATAGGTAATAAAAAAGACGTTTGAAGTCGTACCGCGGCAAAATGGTCTTGGTTTCCGATGCAGGCTACACCAAGAGTTGCTGATTGGGGAGGGTTGTTAGCAGATGTCGGCGAGATCATGGGGAGACATGTGAACGGATGATGCCAAGCTAGGACGACGAGAGGAATCTGATATACCGTCGCAAATACTAAACCCATGATGGGAAGCTCTATCCACCGTCTCCTATCACCATGTGTGGCTCCGGCACATCTCTGGTAGTCGACGAACTGCTGGAATGGGTACTCTCCCGTATAACAACCGGCGTACAGATCGGCGTGATCCTCCAAGTGATTGCATAGTAACGTCTTGAGTTCCGGGAAAGCAGTCTCGCCGATCGGTGATGTCAAAGCCGCCAAAGCACGGTAGCCACAATGACCATCTCCAACAGTGTCCCTCACCGTGTCAATATGACCGAACATGAAGGGATCAACGTTGTTTCGACCCCAGTTGAACCCTCCGAACACATCATCACGTCCACGTCGAGCTGAGGTCGCTTGTGGACGAGGCCGAGCAGCATTTCGAGCAGCACGCGCTTCTTCTCTCTCAAACCTTTCCCTTACCTCCTCGTATGGCAACGGGTTGGTTCTGCAGGCATTCCTCGACCCCCGAGGCCTCCCCTTCCTTCGGACGCTTGCTGATGAGGGTGGGTGCAGCTCATCCTCGCATACATCGTTGGAAGCCGTGTATGAAGATGACAGCTCATACGGCAGTGGGGTGTCGTCGAGGTCAGTCCATGTCAAATCCATCCAGAACGGGTGGATGTCCTCGACGGGTATCGGAGTGCCGGAGTTGACGTATGCCTGAATCTCATGGACACAAGGGATCCCGTAACAAACCCTCCAATGTCGCTCCGTGCATACCGGAGGAACCTTTTGGTTCACGACGTCCTGCCACATCTTGTACAGATAATCGAAGCACTTTTTGGAGATTAAAGTCTTTACCTCATCGAAAAGGTTGACTTTATACGCCGCTGTTGGCCATTTGAAGCGGTCGATCTCCAAAGCAGTTTGCAGCTCATGCAGTTGACAATCATTGACTCTATGGATTGCATCGATCACGATGCGGAAGTCACCAGTCGATGAGTGAAGTGCCTCCTTTAGAACCTTGTGTTGACCCTCAACTCTGTACACATTGAAGTGCATACCACTAAGTATTTGATATCATATCATATTGTTATGGGAGATATGAAGTAAGGTTGTACCTGTTTGTCGTACGGGTGCCGAGATGGAAGACATTATCTACGTAGCACCGAACTATGCTCCTGCTGTATGGAAGCCAAACCGACTCCAAATACGCCACCACACCTGGGAATGGGTGCCATGCAGCTCGTAGCGCCCGACGACGTCGGTTGAATGATTCCTCCGACCTCGATTCGAACAGCCCCCAACAGTTGCCCTTAAAGATGCCAGCGTGGTTTAAATTCTTCGTGATCTTCAGAGCTGCTTCCTCGCATCTTCTCGTCACGTGTAACCAACAAAGGAGATGTTGGACGTCGGGGAAGACAACATTCAGCGCCGCCAATAGACCTAGCTCTCGATCAGTCATGATAGCTTGAGGCTGAACGCCCCCAAGCAAGATCTGAAGCTGTCGCAACACCCAGGCGTATGTGTCTTCGTTCTCTTGCGATATGAAGGCATAGGCGATGCAGTTAGTATTGCCTGAGGGTGTGAACCCGACCACCTCGCACAAAGGTATCCCATATCTGCAGGTGTAAATATGTTACATATAAAATACTTTATAATTGGCTATATGTGCAATAATGTAATCATAATTAAGTAACTTACGCATTTGTTTTGTATGTGCTGTCCATTATGATGACGTAATGGAACCTTCGGAGAAGGCGTATCCCGTCGGGATGCGCGAGGAAGAGGTCGCTCAAGACGTTGTCATCATCCGGATGTCGTCTGAAGCCGTAGTAGTACCTTCTTTCCCGCAGATGGTGCAAGGTATCCTGGGTCATCGTCCGACTACCTCTTTCTTCGGCGACCATCGTGGCGAGCGTGTTGGTAAGGCTCTTCCTTGACGTGATGCTCGTATCATCCAACTGCCTCAATCCATACCTAATGGATTTTGGAGGAGTGCCAACTTCCTTCATCCACCTCGCCATCTTCTTTTCCCCCTCTGTCATCTGTCCGGCGATGGCGTGACCCTTCAAGCTCGTGGAAAGCCCGTGGTTATGAACACCATGGGTTACCGTCATGCGCCACTGACCCGGCGGAGCTTCGTGTCCGTGTAGAGAGAATGGACAACCACTTATCTTCGACTGTGTGCTCCGGAGCTTCCTCCCGCGTGGTCGGTACTCCCCAAACTGCTCGCAAGCAAGGAGAACCCCGCCTGGACGATTCGACGCCCCCGTCCAAGACCATTTGATTACTAAAATCATGCAGTGTCTCCGACCCAAGTCCTTGAAATGCGTAACCATTTCGTCACGGTCATTCCAAACCCTTGGGTCCGAGAACTCAGACGTAAAGTCTCTAAACTGTATTCATATAATTGAAAATATGAACAAAACGGAACGAATACGAAATATGTTGACTCTAAACTGTATCCAAACCCTGTGCGTACCTGAGAGACTTGGAGAGGAGGATTGCTTTGCGGCTCGGCCATAACGATTCTAGATGTTCTCCTTCGTGTAAGAAGTCGGACTTTGTTTTGGAGTGCGGAATCAAGCTCCATCGCTTCAAATAGGCACTGTTGCGTAAATTGTAAGCAGAACCCTAGCACGTCCTTAAGGACGTGCTGCACGTTCTTAAAGACGTGCTAGGGTTTAGGGTTTGGCTAGGGTTTTAGGGTTTGAGTAGGGTTAGGGTTTAGGGTTAGGAAACTGCACGTCCTTAGGGACGTGCAGTTTCCTTACCCTGAAACCCTACCCAAAACCCTTAAAACCTAGCCAAAACCCTTAAACCCTAGCCAATCTTGAAGGTATCGGGCAACCTTAACATATTAACGTTTTCGTTTTCGTTATCGGGCAAACTTATCATATTTACGTTTTCGTTTTTTGAGGTTTACGTTCAATATGACTCTGAAGAAATGGGAAGAGTCTAATAGAAATATATAGATAGATACAAAATCTGAAATATAAATGTATAATATCAACATACAAACTACAAAAGTACATCACTGGCCAGCTGGATGGCGTACAGCATGATCCAAAATCTCCGTCAGCTCGTCCACTAGCTGCTCAATGCGAGGGTCGTCCGCCAGGGCCCTCAAATAGCCCTCGACCTCACGAAAGCGGGCTAACAGCGCCGGACGGATGACGGGAGGCTGAGGGAGGTCCACCCATGGGTCCATGCCGATCGGGTGGACGGGCGCCGGCGGGTCGGGATGCGGTGGCGTGGTCGGCAGCACGTACGGCCGGCTCTGCGACGCGTACCAAGGCAAGTAATCTGCAGTGACACCGGCCTGGCAATCCTCGCTGATGCGCCGGTGATCGGCCAGCCTATAGAAGCGACCCTCGTCCTGCAGGTCCTGCCACCTGTTGTGGCCCGGGGCGAACACGGCCACGTACTTCGAGTTCTTCAGGGTCGTGTCGCGGCAGACCTGAACCCGTCCGAAATGCCGGAGGCACCTATCGGGCATATACGGCTCCTCCTCCCCGCAGAAGGTGATGGTGCCCCGATAGGTGGACTGACGGTACTGGCCGTCGAAGTCCAGATCACGCCCAAAAGGCATCCACCGAACCTACAATTAAACAAATCAGATTTAATTCACAGCTAAGAATTATAAGTGATATAGATAGAGTCTCGAATACATACATCATCGACGGTCAGACGGTCCACCTCGTCCCGCAGCTCCCGCATCTTCGTCAGCTTCGCGTCGTCCTTCATCCGTGGGAGCAGATCCTGCACCCATGTCCCCGTTCCCTCAAATATGTAGGGCTCGAAAGGCACCAAGTGAGTCGCCCGGTGGTGGAACTTCAGCAGCGGCAGCTCCACCGTAGGATCTCTCCACACATGGTACGCCCGGTGATGCCTGTAAGACAGTAGCAGATCTCCCGGCGGCAACAAAGGGTCGACCTGCGCAGCCGGTGCGGCAGCCTGCGCAGGGATGGGCTCGGGCTCTACCTTGTAACGGCCCGGGATTATGATTCCCGAGTTACGTTTCGAGGGATTAAACCCCTCGTTAGGACCTTACGCCCCGAGTACAGGTTGAAGGTTTCAAAACTTACTTTAATGTTTTCAAAGGGGGATTTCATACCCAAAATCGAAGGGATCGTTGGAATCCCCGGGGAAGTCCCATGTACCTGTCGTAAGTCTAAGCGTGGAAATCAGAAATCATGCGACTAGCAAAAACAAGTGTAATACAAGAGTGTGCCACGGCAGAGCCGGGTCAAAACGGAGTCTAAAGTGTAAATCCAAAAATATAATCAGAGTCTGGTGAAGTCTATACCCCAGCGCTCACTCTCCGCCGACAAAATGACCCGCGCAATAAGCAAACAACACCGATAGGATGAACATAAATAATACCTAAAAAAATTGATATGGGGCGGGATCAGATCGATGCCCACTTAACTCTGCATCCCAACCATAAGCACACATATACGCTATACCTAATAAAGATGCTTCTAGATGCATGGCGGAATATTAACACACTAACATGCTCCTAAGATCAAGTACATAATAATAATAAGGCCTTAGCACAGAATACCAAGTGGTATATCCCTCTCCTACCTCCACCCCTTCCGATAGGTGGAGACTGGCCAGCTCGTGAATGCATTCATTCATAATAGGGCGGCACGCATGCCTAACCCGCTCCACAATAAAGCCCGCAGGCATATCATAATATAAGGAAGTTCATGACTCGATTGACTCAGGGTACCCGATGAGGCTGGGCTACCCTATGACCCTAGCAATGACTCTAGTTACTTCACAGATAACGGCCGTTCTGTTTACATACACATAGAGAAATAGAATGCTCAACGATCAATGCAACCTAGCATGGTACTACATGGCATGCTGATCATGAATGCAACACCTAGTATATCATGCACCTAACGCAGGGAATAGCTCTATTCAATCTGAGTAAGCTCCGAAGAGACTTACCTGGTATCGCAGAACAGCAAAAGGCAATCAACCAGGCAATATGAAATCCGACACGTCACAGATGGTCACCTAACAAGTATAAGCACATCAATGAGTCTATCTCTAAGGCACACAAAGCATAGAATTATCGCACATACAACTTCACAACTCAACATAATAACCGTCACATCATCATTTCCATAATGTCCACCTTATCTCATAATTTATCATCTCAATATCTCACAACCATACTCAATATAATTCTCTAATTCACCAACTTAGGATAATTCCCATTTCATACTTAACCAATTTGCATGCCATCATCTCAAAATCTTACTTAGCATATAATTGCACATCTTCAACATAATCATATAACATTTATCCAAAAATAATAAATCACCACAATATCATATATTAAATCTCAAAACAACATTTTATATTTTAAATCCCAATAATTTACATACTACTTCTAACATCTTTTATTTTAACAACTTTATAAAATATTTATAAAATCCCAACAATATTCATTAAATCAAAACATTCATTTTTAATTTACCAACCAAACCCTTATTTTATAAAAATAACCAAAACACCCTTTTATTTTATAAAAGAAAACAAACCGGCCTTATTTGTCTAATAGGCCAAACCGGCCTCCATTTTAGTTAACCAAACCGAGCCCTATTTTACCCAAACCGGACCCATTTTAATAAACCCCAAACCGAGCCCTAAAATAAAAATAGGCCCAACATCCTTGTCTTTAAAACAGGCCCTAAAACCGGCCCAGAAATTAGGCCCACAAGCCTCCTTTTCTTTCTTTAAAACAAAACCCGGCTTGGAAACAAAAAGGAAGGGAGAGGGCCGGGTCCGGGTGTGACATGTCAAAAAAAGACGTGGGCCCATGGGTGGGGCATGGCTGACGTGGCGTGGGAGCCCACAACCTTCTTCTTCCTCCCTTCTTTTGGCCGAAAGAAGAACGAAACACACAGGGCTGTGTGCCCAGGGGACGGCGGAGGGAAAAAGGGAGAGGGAGGAGGGACCTCCGGCGGCGGCGGAGCCGAGCTCCGGCCACCCGGTCTCGCCGGCCGCCCCGACACACACACGCAAGAACGGAAACGGAAAGAAGGAGGAGGAAAGAGGCTCACCGAGGGGGGGTTTCGAGGTCTCGTCGGAGTTTGTCGGAGCTCGCCGGAGACTCGATTTGGCTTCGCCGAGGTCGGAATCAACCAAGCGTGGCCTAGGAAGGAAGGAGGAGGTTAAAAGGGGAACCTTTACAAGGTTTTGGAGTCGGAACGAAGGATCGAAGGCTTACCGGACTTTGACGGGAAACAGGGGACGCGGAGGAGGTGCTCGGCGGCGGTGGCTCCGGCTTCTGCTGGCGGCGACGGAGGCGGCGCTCCGGAGAGGAGGTGCGGTGGCAGCGTGGTGGCGGGGAGAGGAGGAGAGGTGGTGGCGTGGTGGAGGCGTGGAAATGGCGGTGGAGGTGTGGCGGTGGACAATGGTGTTGGCTTGTGAATGCCGAGAGAGAGAGAGAGGATGTGAGGTTGAACAACACAAATCTGATTTTTCCAAAGGTCAAATTGCAACACAAAAGGTCTTATTTTTGGGTAGAGTGAGGTGTTGTTTGTTTGCTAGAATAAGAGAAACCAAATAGAGAGGGAGGGGAGGTGAGGATAAGATTTTACTTCAATTAGGAGGTGATGAGTCGGATAGATAAGGATTCGGAATATGACGGAATTGAGAGCTCGGGTCGGGAATTTAAATTTCCGCTGATTGATCGTTCAAAACCCGAAATGAAAGACGAAATTGATTTTTAAGTCGGAAAATTTGGGTCGGGATTTATTTTAAATTCATTTTGATTTTCTTTTTCCGAAATTAATATTTTTTTAAAAATCTGAGCCTTTACATCATCCACCTCTAAAAACAAGTCTCGTCCCCGAGACTAAAATCATTCTAAAGTAGGGGATGAAGTTGAAATTGGTGAGTCCAAGGATCACGTCATCGATCCCGTAAGTACCTCATAAGTGCCCCCATGAGATCTCACAGTACCGTCGTCATGATCATAATACTCCCAATCGGTCGTAGTAAGGATGTGGTAGGGGCCCCTACCACACCCCACTCCGACTCCTCGGGCATACCATAACTCGAAAACCATCATGACATCTCCGCTAGGTCTTAGCAAGCGATCTACAGGTGCCCCCATACATGCTGGTATCCACTTCGTGGAGCGTCAAAATGCAAGCTCGGTTGGAAAGTTTCAAGGGGAATCTTAGTTCGAAAAGGTTTGATTAAAACTCTCAATCGCGTTAAATTCCCAAAATCCAAGTTAGTTATTTTTAAACATCATTCAAAATCCCTTAACCCGATGTTAGTCAAGCAAACTTCAATTTCAAGAGGTGGAATCATCCACCTCTAGGGCTAATCCCAATTTTCATCCTAGGTTCCAAGTTATAATAAAAATTCATCAATTCAACCTTATCATTCTACAATTTCGATTCAAGGCATCATGTAACATAACAACTGTTCAACATAGCAACCACATCACGCATTCATAACCAGATCATATTCACGTCAAGGATAGCCATATACCTTAACGGATCTAGCATAGTATCGCACGTAGTAGGATTCATCATATGATATCACAGGAGTTGCACATCACATCAATAAGATAAGCACGTCATATCATGCTAACTACCAAGCGTCATCATATTAGAGACAAACAAATAATTCCGTATACTAGCATTTCATCGAGTTCAGGGGGGCAACTATGTTAGTACTAACAACTCACTATTGTCTATGGCAATACATCAAGGAATCAACATCGTCTAAGCAGAGAATTCGCACCACATCCAGCCCCAAGTAAAGCATACACTAAGTCACATCCTCAAGAAAATCTGCCTATAATTACCAACCATAACAAGACTCGACCACCATTCCCTACCTCTCGCAAAAAGATCATCATTACCTCGGTCTACCAACTCAATCCAACACTAGTTCTAGACATCATTGCATCCCGCTTATCATATGTCCCACTCATAGACAATCTCTATAGTCTCATAATCATCCGCACTTCAAGGCCTACATCCCAAGCCGAATTACTAGGTATGCCAACTCTTGTGCCATCAAGTCATCTAAGAGCCAGCCTACTTCGACATCCCGACCTCAAATCCTACTCGACTACCTAAAACCATATCTCGGAGTTCTCAATCGCACAATTTCCTTATTCTGGCAAGCTTAACAACTCGACCGATTACCAATACTCTTTATAAAGCATACCCTCATCCTAGAGGTCCTCTACCAGCCTCATATTCACCTTCTAGGAGAAATCTCAAGTCCTCGACTAAACCGCTCTCACGATCAATCTAGACACCTCTTAACAATCTTGCTGATTCTTCCTAAGCTCTCAAGACTCCGCCTGACCATCACCTCCCAAAGGGACGTATCAAATCATCTCGCTAACCTGATCATACTTCCCACACCACTAACCACTCTTACTAACCATCCACCTCTAAGAACCCAACTCATACTAACCATCTCACACCTGTCACTCTCGACCAACTCCAACGCCGAAACTCAACTAGTGCTAACTCATAACAACGAATCCCCGAGTTCCTCATCACCCGCGTCTATCCTCAATGACCAAACACAGATTCTACCTACTCGTCCCATTCCGAATCTCACAAAACCTAAACATCCATGACTCCTCAGCCGATCTATTCTAGATTCTCGTCTCAGTATATTTCCAGATTTCCTCATTCCAACCCTTACTAACCTTAACCATTCGAAAACCTCAAGTCGTCCTACTCCAGTTCCTCATCTCTTCATATTCCGGAATTTCCTCAAGCTCCTACTTCTTAACCATGACACCTTACCGTCCAAAGCTCTCTTTTACCGATCATCATTTTCGTAGAGTCCCTAGATCATCCTCGTCCGAGTTTCCCAATTATCGCAAATTAGCCAACTCTCTAAAACATTCTTCCCCTAGTGTTCTCAATACTTTTATGATTTGCCAATTTCCAAACTTCATGCTCAAAATCTCCCTATCTTGACCTCAAACCCACAATCTTACGAGAAATCTCAACGACATTCTTGCCTAACTACCAGCCTTTCTTCGAGATTCATCTCACGCCCTCAAATACCTCACTAGCCACAATAACATCCACTCACAACTCTCGATTCATTCCCTATCCTAAAATCCTCCAACAACGCATCTAGAAATTCCTTCACTAACGAATTCTCCAAGCACTACCAATCGTACATCCTAGTCCCAATTACTTATCACGCGCACATTCTTGATATGAACAACCTAATACCCAAGATCGATAACTTCCCAAACAACCTTATACTACTTTTCCTTAGCGATTCCTCAACCTCAGCTTTTACCAAGTTCGCTCCCAATCGCCACACATACAACCTAGTCCCAATTCTACGATTCCTTAGACATTCGTTAACCGACCATCCTCAATGCCACCCACAATTCGCTCCAAGACTACTTAGACACTCTCTCCCAGTATACTAACCCGTATATCAACACATCCCCTCAAGAATCCCTCCAAACCACCCTTAAGTCACTTATCCACCTCTAGAACTACACTACCCGCACACGCTATTGTCCCACACTACCTCTAACGAAGACCTTTCCCTTGAAATCTTGCCATACTACTCTATTCCTCACCGAAGACCTACTTGGAAGCTCAATTACACTCAATATCTGACAAGTCCTAACTCACTCGGCTCTTCTCAAGCTGATGCACCCTTCCTATACCTCATCTCCCACAACCAATGACCCACTCGAAGACCTCAATCTACCTGCCATTTTCCGACCCATTTCACCAAGGAATCACTCGACTCATGCCCAAGACGAAACACCACTACATATATAACTCATAATCGATTTACTAGCAGGTCAGTACACTCAAGCATCAAGATACATCATCGCAAGCACAAGTTAGCCGGTCACTATTCACTACTGGTTCGGCATATTCGTCACTACCAATCTCATCATGTCAGTTCTAGGCCTATCACACACCATCAATTCCGACTAATAAGAGAATCCACGGTTCGAATTAAGAATGCTCTTCCTCGAGTCAGTTGGGAGGATCCTGCTCACGTCTGCCATCCTTGAAGCATATCCGTTCTTTTTGCCATCGGTGACGTCGTCCTTGGAGTCTATGGGCCATGGACCCACCATGCTTCCGCTTCGCCGTCCCGGTTTCACTTGGTCGTCGCTTCCTCCTTTCATGTCGGCGCTCATCGAGGGATTGCAAGGATTAGGAGTTACGGAGATAGGGGAGAGACAAGGGCGGACAACACGACTTCTTCAATGATTCAGACATGGACCAGGACTAGACGGTGAGACTAGAGATAAGATCTCAACCCGAGAGTTACAACGATGCCCTTAGGTCATTCTATGAGGTTATATTTGCCGCAAGGAACACATAGCAATCACGAAGTATCTCAACAACATTATTCCACGCTAGCATGTACCTATCTCAAGAATAACGATTTATGAGTTCACAACACGTTCATCTAATCAATTCCTTCATGCACGCGGACAAGCAAGTACCCTATCACTTCATTTACCAGTCATGCCTGACATATTAAGATAATTTATACATGGACCGACAATGGACATATGCAACACAAGTTATGCAAGATCTAGCGAGCATCACATAATATAACATGTATGATTAATCACTCACCTTAGGTACACACATAAGCATATCAAGATGATATGGGGCCAATGCAGCATGTTAAAATGCATTCCAATAATCCTACTACAAGTATAGTCAAGTCCTACAAGGGGCGGTACAACAACGATCATATCACATACATTCATATTCACATAGTAAGACGAGTACGACAATTAATCATACGAGGGTCCAAATTTGGGAGGTATATGTCCTACATGATACTAGCAATACTCGTTAAACATATACATAGTCAACGAGGTCCAATTAAGTCAATTTAGCATGCTAAGACATTCATTCCTCATATTAAACGTACAACAAGGGTTGATCACACTATCATGAACCTAATTCATGGAAAGATAATAATTTTGGAAGTTTCATACATATGGTACAAATATCTCCTCATAGAAGCAACCATGCAAGTTATCAACCAAGTCATGCTAAAATACCCCGACATTCCATGTCATGAAGTCATAAAGGAGGCTATCATTATAATCAGACAGAATTCCCTAAGGGCAATCACTTACTCATCACCCCGTTTCCCGCGGGACACTAGTATGACTCGCTCGGTAGGACACAATGACGTTCACGTTGTTCCCGAGAGATGAGGATAAACTCGTGTTTAGACTCCTATGGAAAGAAGACATGGTTGACCATTACGAGGATCAAAGGGGTGACTCCATGAGACAACTCACTCCTAACTCGAAACTACTTCAGTCATCACTCACACTAACATACTCAAGTAATCCTCACATCCGACATGATTTTTGAAGGTAATTAGATGACCAACCCAAATTTCCCGTGGGAGACACCAACCTCTAGTACAAGACTCGGTAGAAGCATAGATGGTGGGATACCAGACAGGACTCCAAACGGGGTGAGCGGGTGCTCTTTGACCCTTGCTAACATGCCTAACTATTTTGGTGTGACGGATGACGAAGTCAGAATCATCAAAGGGTTTGAATTAAGGAAGTTCCATTCCGACAAGACAGGAATTCCAATGACATAAGAACGAGGTACTCTCCCGCTATCCCGTTTGCACAGTTATTCAATACATGATTCAAGTCAAGACATACTGATTAGTTCTCTATCTTAAGCAAAACAGCACTCAACATTTAAGCAATCAACGGGGTTAATATGATCCTCTTCGAGGAGGATCGCCCTCAGGCCCAGTTGGATATAATGCATATAATAATAGAGACGATCTATGCCGTCCTTCGAGGGACGGCTGACCGGAGGGGCAAATACCTCACGGCCTCCTAACCCAAGCTACTCCAACCCTCGGGCTCCTTGGAGTCTTCAAACCCTATCTGTAAAAGAAATCTAGTATTTTGCCTACCCATTCCCAACTACATCCAATAGGGATGGTCTAGCGCCTTTATTACCCCGTCATTTCCCTTTGTTTGATTACCGAATTTATTGAGTCAAGTTCATATTTAGTCCATTTGAGTTAGCCATATTAAATTCATTTTGCCCTTTCTAAAACATTTTGAAAAACCATTTGAAAACCTTGGGCCATTTCAAAACCACTTCAACCTATCATACTCGGTTTGCATAACCTCAGCTCTGATACCCCTTTGTAACGGCCCGGGATTATGATTCCCGAGTTACGTTTCGAGGGATTAAACCCCTCGTTAGGACCTTACGCCCCGAGTACAGGTTGAAGGTTTCAAAACTTACTTTAATGTTTTCAAAGGGGGATTTCATACCCAAAATCGAAGGGATCGTTGGAATCCCCGGGGAAGTCCCATGTACCTGTCGTAAGTCTAAGCGTGGAAATCAGAAATCATGCGACTAGCAAAAACAAGTGTAATACAAGAGTGTGCCACGGCAGAGCCGGGTCAAAACGGAGTCTAAAGTGTAAATCCAAAAATATAATCAGAGTCTGGTGAAGTCTATACCCCAGCGCTCACTCTCCGCCGACAAAATGACCCGCGCAATAAGCAAACAACACCGATAGGATGAACATAAATAATACCTAAAAAAATTGATATGGGGCGGGATCAGATCGATGCCCACTTAACTCTGCATCCCAACCATAAGCACACATATACGCTATACCTAATAAAGATGCTTCTAGATGCATGGCGGAATATTAACACACTAACATGCTCCTAAGATCAAGTACATAATAATAATAAGGCCTTAGCACAGAATACCAAGTGGTATATCCCTCTCCTACCTCCACCCCTTCCGATAGGTGGAGACTGGCCAGCTCGTGAATGCATTCATTCATAATAGGGCGGCACGCATGCCTAACCCGCTCCACAATAAAGCCCGCAGGCATATCATAATATAAGGAAGTTCATGACTCGATTGACTCAGGGTACCCGATGAGGCTGGGCTACCCTATGACCCTAGCAATGACTCTAGTTACTTCACAGATAACGGCCGTTCTGTTTACATACACATAGAGAAATAGAATGCTCAACGATCAATGCAACCTAGCATGGTACTACATGGCATGCTGATCATGAATGCAACACCTAGTATATCATGCACCTAACGCAGGGAATAGCTCTATTCAATCTGAGTAAGCTCCGAAGAGACTTACCTGGTATCGCAGAACAGCAAAAGGCAATCAACCAGGCAATATGAAATCCGACACGTCACAGATGGTCACCTAACAAGTATAAGCACATCAATGAGTCTATCTCTAAGGCACACAAAGCATAGAATTATCGCACATACAACTTCACAACTCAACATAATAACCGTCACATCATCATTTCCATAATGTCCACCTTATCTCATAATTTATCATCTCAATATCTCACAACCATACTCAATATAATTCTCTAATTCACCAACTTAGGATAATTCCCATTTCATACTTAACCAATTTGCATGCCATCATCTCAAAATCTTACTTAGCATATAATTGCACATCTTCAACATAATCATATAACATTTATCCAAAAATAATAAATCACCACAATATCATATATTAAATCTCAAAACAACATTTTATATTTTAAATCCCAATAATTTACATACTACTTCTAACATCTTTTATTTTAACAACTTTATAAAATATTTATAAAATCCCAACAATATTCATTAAATCAAAACATTCATTTTTAATTTACCAACCAAACCCTTATTTTATAAAAATAACCAAAACACCCTTTTATTTTATAAAAGAAAACAAACCGGCCTTATTTGTCTAATAGGCCAAACCGGCCTCCATTTTAGTTAACCAAACCGAGCCCTATTTTACCCAAACCGGACCCATTTTAATAAACCCCAAACCGAGCCCTAAAATAAAAATAGGCCCAACATCCTTGTCTTTAAAACAGGCCCTAAAACCGGCCCAGAAATTAGGCCCACAAGCCTCCTTTTCTTTCTTTAAAACAAAACCCGGCTTGGAAACAAAAAGGAAGGGAGAGGGCCGGGTCCGGGTGTGACATGTCAAAAAAAGACGTGGGCCCATGGGTGGGGCATGGCTGACGTGGCGTGGGAGCCCACAGCCTTCTTCTTCCTCCCTTCTTTTGGCCGAAAGAAGAACGAAACACACAGGGCTGTGTGCCCAGGGGACGGCGGAGGGAAAAAGGGAGAGGGAGGAGGGACCTCCGGCGGCGGCGGAGCCGAGCTCCGGCCACCCGGTCTCGCCGGCCGCCCCGACACACACACGCAAGAACGGAAACGGAAAGAAGGAGGAGGAAAGAGGCTCACCGAGGGGGGGTTTCGAGGTCTCGTCGGAGTTTGTCGGAGCTCGCCGGAGACTCGATTTGGCTTCGCCGAGGTCGGAATCAACCAAGCGTGGCCTAGGAAGGAAGGAGGAGGTTAAAAGGGGAACCTTTACAAGGTTTTGGAGTCGGAACGAAGGATCGAAGGCTTACCGGACTTTGACGGGAAACAGGGGACGCGGAGGAGGTGCTCGGCGGCGGTGGCTCCGGCTTCTGCTGGCGGCGACGGAGGCGGCGCTCCGGAGAGGAGGTGCGGTGGCAGCGTGGTGGCGGGGAGAGGAGGAGAGGTGGTGGCGTGGTGGAGGCGTGGAAATGGCGGTGGAGGTGTGGCGGTGGACAATGGTGTTGGCTTGTGAATGCCGAGAGAGAGAGAGAGGATGTGAGGTTGAACAACACAAATCTGATTTTTCCAAAGGTCAAATTGCAACACAAAAGGTCTTATTTTTGGGTAGAGTGAGGTGTTGTTTGTTTGCTAGAATAAGAGAAACCAAATAGAGAGGGAGGGGAGGTGAGGATAAGATTTTACTTCAATTAGGAGGTGATGAGTCGGATAGATAAGGATTTGGAATATGACGGAATTGAGAGCTCGGGTCGGGAATTTAAATTTCCGCTGATTGATCGTTCAAAACCCGAAATGAAAGACGAAATTGATTTTTAAGTCGGAAAATTTGGGTCGGGATTTATTTTAAATTCATTTTGATTTTCTTTTTCCGAAATTAATATTTTTTTAAAAATCCGAGCCTTTACATACCTGTGGGCCCCCCTAGCCCTTAGCCTGCCCCTCCTGACCGTCGTCAGCCTCCTCAACGACGTCAGGGATCACATCATCTGCAGACCCCAAGGAGATCACCGCTGGTGTGGCGGAGGTCGAAGGCTCGGCTGTAGAAGCCTCTGGCACGGCTAAAGTAGAAGCCTCTAGCACGGCTGAAGTAGAAGCCTCCGGCGGCACGGCTGAAGCAGAAGTCTCCGGAACGGCTGAAGAAGATGCATCCGGGATGGTGGGTGGAACACGAATAGGAGGTCTACCCATGTCGGCCCGTCGCCCAGCGACTACGTCGGTGATACAGCTACTCAGAACCTCTGGGGGCTCTAAAGAGGGCTGCAACCCCATCATCGCATCGCCAGAAGGATCCCAACCTGGCATACCCGTCCAGAAGGTGTCGTTCTCGTCGGCCGGGGGGTCCCCATCGACTGCTGTAACCGATCTGCAGACGCGAGCAGATCGTCGACTGTGGCTGGAATCTGGCTGACCGCTGCCCGGTTGGCGAATGTAACAGGCCGGAGGGTACCGTCCCCCCTCAGAAGCCTCCCTGCCTGTTATTATGAAATGTATTTTATTATAATTTATTATATTATAATTTAATGTAATTTATTATATTTTAATGTATTTATTTTCTTTCAATTTAAATTTATTTCAATGTATTTTATTATAATTTATTATATTTTAATGTTTTTATTTTCTTTAAATTTAAATTTATTTCTATGTATTTTATTATAATTTATTATATTTTAATGTTTTTATTTTCTTTAAATTTAAATTTATTTCTGTGTATTTTATTATATTTTTATGTATTTTGAATTATTTTAATATTTTTTATAATGTTTTTTATTATCTTTCAATATAAATTTATTTTTATGTATTTGAATATATTTTAATATATTCAAATATATTTTAATGTTAATTAAATACTTTTGAAGTATTATAATATATTTTAATGTTTTTTATTGTCTTTCAATTGTAATTTTTTTCTATGTATTATATTCTATCAAATTACAATTATAATCTCTTCTATCAAACTATATACTATAAAAAAACATTATAATATATAAATAAATCAAAAAATCTATTTTCAATTATATTCTATTCTACCAAACTATATACTATAAAAAAACATTATAATATATAAATAAATCAAAAAATCTATTTTCAATTATATTCTATTAAACAATATATATTATCAATCATATATTCTATAAATTTCTATTATAAAACTCTAAAAATAAATGAAACAAATAGTAATTCAAATAACGTACCGGTGGAGTCGGGATCGGGGACACCTCAATGGACCGACGCTTCCGCGGCGGTTCCGCCTCCTCCTCGGCCACTGCTCGGCCTCCGTCACCGGCGCCAGACGCCGCCCCACCACCACCACCCTCCTCCTCGCCGGCGCCAGATGCCGCCCCACCACCACCACCCTTCTCCGCCGCCACACCCGCCAGCACCACCAGCCCATCAGCCACCGGCGCCACCGCCACCGCCTCCCCCGATGCTCCACCCCACCACCACCCTCCACCTCCATCCCTGTCGCCTCCGCCTCCAAGGCCGCCACCGCCGCCTCGAGGTCTCTCTCTCTTTCTGTCTCCATCTCTCTCGGTCTCTCTCTCTCTCTCTGGGTCTCTCTCTCTCTCTCTGGGTCGCTCGGCTCTCTCGCTCCGGCTCCGGCTCTCTCTCGCTCAATTTTGACGAAGAAGAAGACGATGAAGACGAAGAGGCACGTCCTCTTCGTCTTTAAAGGACGGGCTTGCACGTCCTTAAGGACGTGCATTATTGCACGTCCTTAAGGACGTGCAAGCCCGTCCCCAAGGACGTGCAAGTACGTCCCCAAGGACGTGCAAGCACGTCCGGGTTTGAAAAAAAAAAAAGTACACCCCACCTGCACGTCCTTAAGGACGTGGAGATTTGCGGTGTATATAGCCGAAACGTATCTCGGGCTTCGATTATAAAAGAATAACAATTATAAGTTTTTGTGTTGGATGATGAATCTTAGCTTTATCGTAAAAATAATAATAATGATAATAAATTGATGTATGTTAGAATTTCACATAAGCTTTTGTGTCAGATTGTGAATCTCGACCTGCAGACATGCTTCTTTATGCATGGGATGAAGGGTTGGATATTTGTGTTGACTTGATAGAGTAATCTCCTTCGACGCAATCTGGGATGATTAATTTTTTTCCAAGGCATGTGATGGCTGAGGCGGCTCATCGCAAGCGAGTCAAGTATCAAGATAAGTGTAAAGTCATTGGTTATGATTTCTTATCCTTCTCTTTTTCTGTGTTGGGGGAACTTGAGTCAGACGCCATAGACATTCTAAAAAGGATACAGAAGTTTTCTCAAGCTCAAGATATTGGTGCTCATAATGTGACGCATATTTTCACTAGGGTGGAGTTTTCTATTGCTAAAGGAGTGGGGGCCCGGATTGTCTCTCGGCTCCCCACTAATTCTTTGAATTGCAGGCTAAGCTCCTACATCCTTTTGGTATCACTGATGTTGGCCCTACTTTTGATGACGCTTGGCATGCTTTTAATGAGATCACGGGCTCTGATCTTCTACACGATCCTAGTGACATCGCTGCACCTAAACTTATGAAGAAATTGGCAGATATATATTTTGCAAAGGTTGCTGCTACATCGGAATCTGTTTTCTCTTTAACTCCGCGACAGGTGGCATTTTGGATGTCTCAGCAGGGTGCCCAATCCTCTGATTGGTTGCGTGCAATATCTATTTCTGGGTTGGAGCAGGTTATGAATGGAAGGACCTATCGTAGTGTGCTTAGTTATCGACTGGGTGTTCCGTTGTTCATGGGGCTTAGGCCCTGCCCAGCTTGTTCTCGGGTCTTTGAGGGTGATGTTTATGGCGATTGTGTTGTGTCATGTGCTGGTATTGTGGGCATTAAACATTGACATAACCTCGTTCGCGACACTTTATTGGATATCTGCTATAGAGTTGGGATTTATGTCGGTAAGGAGGTTGCTATTGGTTTGATTGATGGGCATGATAAGCCTCTTAGTCCGGCGGATTTGCTCAGTAGGGTGCCCAATCCTCTGATTGGCTGCGTGCAATATCTATTTCTGGGTTGGAGCAGGTTATGAATGGAAGGACTTATTGTAGTGTGCTTAGTTATCGACTGGGTGTTCCGTTGTTCATGGGGCTTAGGCCCAGCCTGCCCAGCTTGTTCTCGGGTCTTTGAGGGTGATGTTTATGGCGATTGTGTTGTGTCATGTGCTGGTATTGTGGGCATTAAACATTGACATAACCTCGTTCGCGACACTTTATTGGATATCTGCTATAAAGTTGGGATTTCTGTCGGTAAGGAGGTTGCTATTGGCCGGTTTGATTGATGGGCATGATAAGCCTCTTAGTCCGGCGGATTTGCTCCTTTATTCCTGGGATAGGGGGCGAGATGTGTGTGTGTTGATCTGACGGGATCCTCCCTCTTGACTCAGTGTGCAGTGTCTGACTTTGTGCCACACCGTGTTGTTGTTGATGCTGCCCAACGTAAGTGTGCCAAGTATCGTGAGTTGTGCACGACGGCTGGGTATGGTTTCCTCCCCTTCTCATTCTCTTTATTGGGGGAGTTAGATACAGATGTCGTAGCTTTGCTGAAGCGGATTCAGAAATTCTCGGTATCTTAGGATGTTGGGGCTCGTGCTGCCACTTATATTTTTACTAGACTTAGCTTTGTTATCGCGAAGGGAGTGGATACTCAAATAGTATCTCGGCTACCCACTAATTTCTCAGGGGGTTGGAGCTTAATTTGCTACGAGACTTCCAACTAACTTTGTGTAAATCATTTTATTAATAATAATAATATTGTTATAATAATAATAATAATAATAAAAATAATAGTAAATCAACATAACCTAACAAATATTTCCTCCTCTTTAACGGCTCATTGGATATTTATCAAGTGCAAGTGCAGAAGTATCTCTCTCACATGGATAAATGTAAACTTACCCAATATCCCTATTTAAAAAGTTTTAGAGTTTAGAAGAAATTTAAGATTCTTTTAGTTTATTATATTAGATGAGAAAATAGACAAATAGTATAAAAATAAAGATTTTTTTTTTCAAATATAGGCTATGTTTGGTAAAAGGATATAGCTGATGATGGAGTAGTCGAAGTTGATTAGGTAGCTGAAACTGATGGATTATTTGTGTTCAATACGTAGTATATGTTAATAATTACTCCAACTAGTATGATGTTTGACAAATCTAGCTGATATGATAGATAAAGGAAATTTATGAATAAAAAATCAAAAGCTCTGAAAAGCTTGGGCGAGTAGTTGTTGAAAAGCTTCTATTCCAAAAACCAATTAAATTAAAATCATATGTTTATTTCATTTAAAACTATATAATATTAAAATGGAAAAATGACCAAAAATAATACTACCTCCGTCAAAAAATACATTGCCTTTACTATTCACACACGCTTTTTTAAGAAGGTAAAAACTATATAAAATATTAACTTTTTTATTAATTTTTTTAATAATTACAAACTTATTGATAATAAGTTTGTAATTATTAAAAAAATTTAATAAAAAAAGTTAATATTTTATATAGTTTTTAGCTCCTAAAAAAGCATGCATGAATAGTAAAAGTCCATGTATTTTTGGACGGAGGGAGTACGAACTATCGGCCATGAACCAATATTAATACGAACTTTAAAAACTACCAAAAATAATACGAACTATCTCAGATTTTACCAATTTTGATACGAAAAAAATTCTGATCAATTTTTCGGTTAATTTTTCAACGTGTCGACTAAATGTTCGAAAATTTAATGACATGATATCATATTATTAAATGCATAATTATAATGTTTGAAAATAAAAGGTAATTATCTATACAAACTGGATTATAAAGTTAATTTATTCATCTAATTTGCACTCAAATTTGACGTTTTTCACAAAAAAAATACATTGAATGCTTAACGATGTGATGCAACGTCGTTAAATTGTCGAACGTTTGATTACCACGACAAAAATTGGCAAAAAAATTGACCGGAATTTTGTTCGTATCAAAATTGGTTCAATGTGAAATAGTTCGTATTATTTTTGGTAGTTTTTAAAGTTTGTATTAATATTGGTTCATGACTATATAGTTCGTATTATTTTTGATAGTTTTTAAAGTTCGTATTATTATCGGTTCATGGCTAATAGTTCGTATTATTTTTTTGTCATTTTTCTTATTAAAATCGTTTCAAAAACTAGCTGATTGTGTAATATTGTGCGAAATATAGCCTATATGTTTTCTAAAATATAAATGCTTTTTTAAATCTTTAAAATGGAAAACCAATTAGAACTCGATTAACCTATTTTTAGAGAATATGACATTTTTTCCCCATTTTGGAAAATAGAAAAAATGGGAATGTTTTTTAAGATGACTTGGAATATGACTTGAAAGAGTTGCCCTGTTTGCACATGGAATTATTATGAAGGAAATGGTCGGTAACGGCTCTTTTGAACGTTTTATGAGTATTTCCCATTTCCAGTCTCTTCATTTATTTTCTTTCCTTATTTATTTAAAAAGAAAAAAAGAAAAGTGACCGTTGGAGAGCGTGCCTGGGAATCCAAGGCCACCATCGTCAAACACACCAAAACCCTCACTTCTCCCAATCCCCAACCCTGTCTCTCTCCCTCTCTCCCCCGGAGAGCATTTGCAAGAAGCTGCAGCCATGTCGGTGGTGCATTTGGCTCGGAGCCAAAGCATGAAGCTGTGGAGGATCGGCCTCTCCGTCTTCCGACCTCGCTTCAACTCCTCCAGATGGTCAGTTGTTTCATATCTCTCTTTCTCGCTCTCTGTGTTTGTTTTGCGTTTTTTCTTTCTCATCCGCCATGGCCGATTCGATGAAGCTTTGACCTAATTTTGAATTTCGGCTTACTGGTGAAATCGGAGCAGCAAGACGTGGGCGAAGATGACTACGGCGAGGATTAAGCTGCTCAGGAACAAGCGCGAGGCCTCTCTCAGGCAGATGCGCCGCGACGTCGCTTTGCTCCTTGAATCCCGTCAAGACGCCACCGCTCGCATTCGTGTAAGCATTCCTTGTCATTGATTTCCAGCTGATGCCGATTTCTCATTCTGAATCTCCTAACCCTAAATCTTAAAAAAAGTAAAGTTGATATGAGGAGTTGAAGCTGAAAATTGAACTGAATCTATCAAATCAAAGGGCAATTCAGTAGATGGAATGTACATAAAGAATTAGAACTTGAAGTAACCGATATCATCGTTTCTGTATTTTGATCTTTCCTGATATAGACAGCCATGTGAGAGCTTTGGGCTTTGCAGGTTGAACATGTGATTAGAGAACAGAATCTGATGGCTGCAAACGATATCATTGAACTCTTCTGTGAGCATCTCGTTGCAAGGCTTTCAATGATCTCTAAACAGAGGTGCAGGAAGTTTGCAAGTTCATCTCATTTCATAAGTTTTAACTCGTACTTCTATTGATCAGCCATTTTTTGTCCCAGGGATTGCCCTCTGGACATGAAAGAAGGTATCTGTAGCTTGATTTTTGCAGCACCTCGATGCTCGGACATTCCCGAACTGCTATCTATAAGAGACATCTTTCAGAAGAAATACGGGAAAGATTTTGTGGCAGCAGCTACTGATCTTCGCCCAGAGAGTGGTGTAAATCGCTTGGTATGTGGTGCTGTGTAAACTTGTGATTCGAGATAGAACTGATAGGTCTGATTATTCACTACAAACATCTGACCTTTTTCCCCTTTTTCACACTTGCAGCTAATTGAAAAGCTCTCTGCTAGAAACCCTCCAGGAGAGTTGAAGCTAAAGGTCATGAAGGAGATAGCTAAGGAGTATCAGGTAGAATGGGACACGACAGAGACCGAACAGGAGCTTCTCAAGCCTCCAGAAGAGCGCATAGTATGCAACTCTCCTCATTTACTCATGTTCATCGGAAACTGGAAAGCCTTTGCAAGATGACGAATGGGAATGTCTTTGTGCAGGAAGGACCACGTATCTTTGTTAGTGCGTCAAGCCTACCCATAAAACCAATGATACATCAAACTGCTGAACCTAAGAATACTTCAACCAGGTGTTGTGAATTTTCCCATCTTATTCAGGCGGTTTAATCAATCAGAAAAATGTTTTACAGTTGCTGTTCTTTTCTGGGTCTTAAACTAGGTTATCAGGTGGAGGTGATATGCATTTTAAAGACGCGGCATCAGCAGCAAAGGCAGCTGCACAGTCTGCAAAAGATGCAATTGCTGCTGCACAAGCCGCCGCTCAGCTAGCCAACAAGGATTCTCCAACTTTTGCACCAAACAACTACACGACAAACACTAGGATTGGAGATGACGGCATGGAACACATCCAAAGGCAGCATGAATCACAGAGCTTTGGAAGGTTAGGCCATTCGAACTCTACTGGTTTTGATGGAAGAAATGAGGACGATGAAAAGGCCTACAATCGGAGGCATACCTACAATGTACCTCCTAGAAGAAATTCGGACATAAAGTTTGATGAATCAGATTGTGACGAAGAAATTGAGATGGAACAGCCACCTGTTGGGATTGCAAAAGATTTTAATAACACTTCAAATGGAAAAGAACAGAATCAGCATCCGAGGATACATCCCAAATTACCAGACTACGACATTCTTGCTGCTCGCTTTGAAGCCCTCAAGTATCGGAAGCCAAAGACCTAGTTCGGTGAAGTAGGTTATGTTTTTGGTGCTCGACATGCTTGGTGGTATAGTATACTAAATATGTTTGTAAGTATATTGTATTCGATAGTAACCGGTATAATTTCCATTTTGGTGCATCATTCAACAGACCCTATATATGTAGAATAACAGTTGGGATGGGAGAGTATATGAAAAGAACTAAAACAAAATTTTCTCAGCATTACGATCATCTCATGGAAGCTTGATGCGATTTTGCTAAATCCTCAAAATTTTAACGCAGCTTCTGACAAGAATGAATAGAAACATCTTTTCTTATATGCAAGCATTTCATTTACTGTCAATGCTAGAGACAAACCAATCAGTGGGTTAACGATTCAGCGCCCCTCAAAACTGGAGAGGTGGATCGTCGCACAGAATAAATAAACTAATGCAATCGGAAATGTTCCCCTACCCCCGCTATCAACTAAAAACCACAAGGGGTATATGATGAAATCGGACAAAGGAAGGCAACTAATTGAACCATAAAGCACAATCTCAACAGCAACGACAGCAAAGAATATCATGACAAGTGTATGGTCTGGCCTTTGCTTCAAGTTCCTCAGGAGTCGGCAATCTTTCTAACCTGTAAGTATTGCTCTGAACGCAGCAGAAATTGTATAGATTCCTGCAAATGCCTTCACTGAAGGGGTAAACTCTTTCTGGTATCGCCCTGCAAGTAAAGAACAAAATAGTGTTAGCAGCTGATAATACTCAGGAAATGCGAGATGATGGTCATCACATGAAAAAGGACATGTTATTTCGTCCGGATATAATATGAAGATAACTGAGGTTTCAGTTTGATAGTAGTTTCTCACAAACATTCATCTTCTTTACTAGTTTTGAAACAGGAACACAAAGGAACCAGTGAGCATGGATGGAAATCTCAGGTGATCTTTTAGGATGAAAAAAGTTTCTCCATTTTGCTTCAAATCAGCTTCCGCACTGAATCATTTTCTTAAAACTAAATTTCTCTGAAATCCATTTTTATTTGATTGATAGAAAGCAGTCAACCACACCCAACCGGTATCACCGAAATCATTAGTTATCACTTGTTACCCACAATGCATAACAATTGTACATAGAATAGAAGTAATTTATACACCTCAGCCCAACCAGAAAGGACATACGAACAGATTGGATTTTCAGCTTCATAAACAACCAGATTGGATTTATTTCTTGACATCCAAAATAAAACAATACTGGATCAGTAAAACTAACAAGAATCAGTAAAACTAGGAAGGACATACGACCAGATATCCAACATGCATTTTATCCAAAGCCAGAGTTGGTTGACTTTGTACTGACCTCATGTATGCAATGCGTCTTCGTCTAACTAGCTCATATGTAGTTTGATTTGTCAAAACAAGGTAACTGTAGATGAATAACCACCAGTGTTAATTTTGAAGTGCTTTCAGAGCTAGCAATCTTGAGCAACAAAGGATGCAGATTAACTTCAAAAGATAAATAACAGAGAAATTTTCAAAGGCATTTCTGAAGGATTACGTCATTGGATATGAAACATACAAGCACTTTGCAAGGACAATAGTGAGGCAGGAATGCAGGATCAGTTCAAAAACGAAATATCCTAGAATCAGCAATATAAGGATCATCCATACACCCTAAAAGCTTACATCAGATTTTCAGAAACCCACATAAAAAAGCTCATACGGCAGAACTTTAACCCTCTACAAAAATACAAACAAAAACCACCTTCATTACACTTCTAGAAAATCAGAAATTAGTTGATTTCTTTAACCAGTCTAAGAAAGATAATTTTTTTAGCAATCTAGGCTGACACTTCAATTACTAGGCCAGTAGAAGGGACATAACTCATTTTCTAGCTTCGACCTTAACATGTTAAGAAGAACAAGCAAAATCATAATCAACAATAGGAGAATAGTGGGAAAAAAAAAAGAGATCGAAATATTAAATGTAAAGCAATCATGGGGAAAAATCCTAATCACATCATGCAACCAAATCTCAGAGAAAAGCAGTAAGTTCTAACCTGTGAAAAAGAAGTAAAAGAACAAGAAATGTCAGGGATATTGCCAAAAAGATGAGCAGCAATATCATGATTGTGTCCATCCACCTGAAAGAACATTAGGACCATAATCAGCAACTACTATCTCATACAACAACAACAACAACCCAGTATATCCCGCAAAAGTAGGGTCTGGGGTCAGGGTGTACGCACTCTTTCTCCGAACAAGTCGAGAGAGTGTTTCCGATAGACCCAGAGCAGTAAGATACAAGAATTATATGAAAGCATGATACAAGGAAGGGGAACAGACTCAAAAAAAAAAAAAAAAAAAAAAAAAAAAAAAAAAAAAACGGGGTAGGAAGAAGAAAGAGATGAAGCTAGGGCCAAAGGCCAAAACATCAACGCCCTAAACTCTAAACATCCGCAGCCCGAGTGCAACTCCTCCAATGGTCCCTATCCGAAGTCAGCTCTTCCGAAAAGTTTAACAAATTGAGATCCTGACGAATCACCTCCATCCAACTCTTCTTTGGTCTACCTCTCCCTCTGCGGATGTCTCCCAGCTCCAAACTCTCACACCTACGAACCGGAGCCAAAGGAGGCCTCCTACTCACGTGCCCAAACCAACGCAATCTACACTCCCGTAGTTTGTCCACTATACTCGTAACTCCCACCTTGCTCCTAATGTCTTCGTTGCATGTCTTGTTTCTACAATCTCATAATTTATTAGAAATGAAAGATGAGATACAGTTAAAAACTGACACACATCCTCTATTTTGTTGCATGTCTTGTTTCTACAATATTAACTTGTAAATTCGTAATCATACAAATACTTCTGATGACACTATCAGGCACATACTTTACACGTCTAAATGATCAAAATATGAACTATTTCATTAACCAAAACAGGAAGAAGGAAAAACACAGTTCAAGACCTAAAAAAAATGTACCATGATCTTGATATATTAGCCTTCAGGTATGCAACATACAAAAAACCAGTCCAAAGGCATAGTGCTGTCTCTTCACAGATGTACCACCTGAAACACATTTTTATATTAATGCAACTGCAATGTCAGACAAAAATGATTAATTCCATAATCATCATATAAGTAGCAGATAGGAATAGGTAAAAAAACTTAATGGATAGATATTATATAATTTGAATTTATCCATTTTAGGGAAAATCTTATGAGTACTGACAGAGATTAAACTGAAGGATTCAATCAAGAAATAACAGGAAAAATTATGGTATTATTATTATATTATGCAACTGTGAACTCACCAAAATCGACAATGATTACCCTGTCCTATGCACGTACCAAGCCATACACAATGATGGTCAAATTGAAGCACACACTTATCACAATCATGACAATGTTTTGCTCGTGGAGGCTGCAATATATCACACAAAGGTTATTGAGTTTGGGAATCTCAGAAGACTATAAACTCCGTATATATTTATTAATGGGAAAAAAAAAAAGACTTGTTGTACAAGATGTACTCTTTAAAGTTTCTTAGAAATAGTACATGTCAATTATAAACATGCAAAAGCAATGAAACTCGCAAGACACCACAAGTTTTCTATGCAGGTTTCAGCTTCATGCCAGGAAAAACTTTAAAGATTAAATTTTGAATAAGGATTAAATTATGTTTAAGATTTAGGTTTGAGAAGTTTAAAAGATATATCATGCCACCTCTTGTTTTACTATAGGTCAAAAGCCAAGAATGAAGCAGTACAAACCTACAAGTATTACATCATCTACCATGTTGAGTTATGTCTTTGATATTTCTATGATGCTTGAACGAGAAGCTTCTCTATGGAGATTTGATAGTTAAAGTTGTTGACAACAACATTGTAGTCACCAAATACGAAAACCATGAACGGAATCACATGCAAAAATATGTTCTTTTTTCTTTTACTTAATCAAGATACAAATACCAGAACTAAGAGACCCGCCATCTTTAGGGAATCAGTTTAGCAACATATAAGTAGAACTATGTTACCTGCAGAACACTGCAGTAAGTGCAAGTCCACTGCCTGATACAACAAGCATACAAACAAAGCAGATATTGTCAGCCTAAACCATGAAGTTCAATAAATATTATACATATGAAACTCTAATGACATAGGTAGAACAAGAAGTGCAAATTGGATCGTTGTTTCTTTTTCAACAAGCGAGGGAAAAATACTTCTATTCTAAAAGAATTGGCCACAGAGGGAAACATATTAATGTAATCAATAGAATTGCAATTACAGTTTATAGAATGGAGTTTATAGAAGAATTCAACAATTTGCAGTTTTATAGAAAATACCACCTATTTTTCATCCTCGCACCAATATCTACCAGTAATTAAAACGAATTCTGTATTCAAGCAACACATATTCTTTCTTCGGTAAACTATATATTCAATTTCCATATTGCTCCACACAATCCGTAAATAATCATGAAATACAGAGTGGTTTCACGTGCCAAAGATGGGAATGCATACTAAGCAGAATACTCTTCCAACAGTAACAAAAATATTCTGATATCAAGGGAGTTGAATATGTTTTTATTCCCTGGTTGACACAATACCAAATGAAGTATGTGTTCTAGATAAAGCTTTCTAACATAAAAGTTACAATAGGCATGACTCTATCAGCATTAATATTTATGTTCCACTAAACAATATCTATGATTTTATAGCAATGATATTTTCAATCAGTATCTCAACCCCCAGGATCCCACTCAGGCAGGATATACTGGGCTGATGTTGAATGATATTTGCATTCAGTTAAAGAAGCATAGTTTTTATGTTTTCGACTTTTGACAAAAGTGAGATCATCACTGATATGAGAAGTTAAAAAGGAAATCATGGCTTTTGTATTCTAGCTTACCTGAAAGATGATCCTCGGGGGTACATCTCCATGACCAACCTCGTCCAAGATGTATTGCTTCCTAACGGGCTTCTTCCCAACTGGCTTTCATCCACATTAATAAGAGAACCACTGTCCTTGCTTGTGGAAGGTTGTCTTTGCTTGATCAACAAAGTTATAAGCATAATTTAGACATCGCAAGTAGTAGATGAATATTTTAATATATAAATTCGTAGATCAAGTAAAATATCCAGAAATAATCAGCAGTGAGGTGTCTGGCGGATTTTATGCATTTTGCAGGATAAGGAAGCATATGCCATATATTATTACTTTGATGCAAGCAGACTTACTTTGAGGCTGCAGATGCTGCCCTAAGCAAGGACTCCCTTTCATTCAAAGCCCTCATTGCATCAACAACATATCTAAGATACAGCAACAATGGGCAACAAACAATAATATTAACATGTATCCTGCAAAATGTGATAAAACTAGACAAAATTTATTTGGAATGCTTTAAGGTTTACCCTGGAGAAGAACCAGCAGTTAAGAAATATTGCACCAATGTAGCCACAAATAGCATCAAATACAGGGCTGTGTACCTAAGAAAAGGATGCAAAAACAAATATAAAGCAGTCCAACATGAAGGCCGTCGTAAATGCATCTTCCGAGTAGTTAAGCACATATGAGTTCTATGTATGGAATCACCTGATATCCCAGCCTAGTTTAAAACCATACAATACAATGTAGAAAGACATGAATCTCTCTTGCACAGCAGCAAATATGAAGTAGAAAATAGAAAGAAAAAAGTTGGGATTGTCAAATGGGATTAACTATGAAATATTAGACGAATTCATCTACTGGAAAATTTGTCTGACATGAAGCTGAGCCACCAACTAAATATATTCTCCCACAACCAGGCTCAAATTGTACTAGTTGCCAAATGAAAATTGATAACAGCAAAGAAAATGCGAAATTTTTCTGGTGTTAGTGATTTCCTAAACTAGGCCAGAATCACAGATTGTTAATTGAAGTAGAAACCACGCCCAAAGTGAAAATTAAAAAGGGGGAAAGAACGATACCAGGGGTGCCTTTTGGTGGAATCGACGAAATCCTCGTCGATGAGAAAGAGGAAACCGACGTAGGTCAGATGGAGGGCCACTAAGACGGCCTTAACACACAACGACGATCTCCTAGCTACAAAATCGAGCACGAACATCCATCCAAAACAGGGACGAAAAGTCAATTGAAGCTCCAAACACAAAATCGAGATCAATATGACTAACGGAAGAGGCAGACTCACCGGGATTTGACAGACAGGGGAAGAAACGAAAGAATCGGTCGCAAAACCGATCCCGGAGGCCGCGGCAGACTCCGACCGCCATAGTCATGGAAGGAGATTCGGCGGGGACCTTGGCATAACAACGCGCCAATGCGCTCTCGGAATAGCGAGGTTTGTGCAGAAGGAGACGGAGGATGAACGCTCCGAAAGCAGCTACGAAGAGGGAGAGGGAGAGGGGTGGGGGGTTTCGCCGGGAAAACTGCGGAGTTCAGCTGCCAGTAGTTGCTCTCCCTTTTTGTGTCAGATTTATTTTGTGGGGATGGTTTGGTGAGCGCGTGACGGTAAAACTGCAAGTCCGTTTTCAAGTAGCGGCCTAGCGGGGTTTTCCAAAACGGAACGGAATTAGATGGGGTTATGTTACTTATGTAGAGTTTATCGATTTCATATTCGTACCATAATTTTTTTTTTTTAAAATGATAAAAAAAAAATACGTGAACCAAAAATAATACTCCTCCGTCCTAAAATAATGACATTTTAGCATTTTACACAAATTTTAATAAAACGCTCTACTTTTAAAAAAACATAATCATTGCACTAACTTTTTCATAAATTTGATTACTCCCTCCGTCTCGAAAAACAAGTCGTTTTAGAGTAGTGTAGTTGTATCAAAATACATGTCGTTTTAGATTTTTTAGGTAGGGGATATTAATGATTTGTATTGGTTTTTGTGTTGTTGACTTTTTAAAAGATTTTGATTGGTTAAAAAATATAGTGGGTATTTAAAAATTATAAAATTAGTGAAAAAAATTAGTGGAATTATGATGTTGACTGATGGGTGAGTGTTTTATTAAAACTAGTGCATAATGCTAAAACGAGGAAAATGCTTCACTTACACAAGGGTAAACATACCCACCCACCTTTTTGATATATTTAATGAGAAAAAGCAATCACACAAAACTAAGTCAATCATTGTGGGCGTGTTTGTTAGGGGGTGGGAGGGGATGCCGCGGGTGGGGATGGGTTCTCGGGGTGTGCGCCGGCGTGTTTGGCAAGGGGTGCGCGGGGATGGAGGAGGATGGGAAGCAGGGGATGCGGGGGATGAGAGGGGGTGCGGAATGCACCTGGTCGAAGGAGGATTGAGGGGATGGGAAGGTGGGGGTGCCCAGATTTGCCCCTCCTCTCTCATAACTATTTTCAAATTTTCAACGAATTCTCACTTCACCGTCTCTCGCCGCCTCCGTCTCCCTCGCCTCTACATCCTCTCGCTGACCGTGTTCCGACCATCCTCCGGCCTGCATCACATCGTCGGCCTGCTCGTCTCCTCAGATCCAGTCACCAAGTCAACACCGGCCTGCTCGTCTCCTCAGATCCGGCCACCAAGTTAACACCAGCCGCCCCTCCCTTCTCCGCACCCCGCAGCCTCGTCCCCATCGACTTTCCTCTTCGCAGGTCCTATGCAAGAAACGACACCGTCGCCGGACCTCAACCGGATTCCGGCCTTGGCAAACTCCGGAAGTACAATTCCTTAAACTCCCGGCCTAGCTCCGGCAAGGGTATGCAAAGGCCCTCCATAACCATCTGCAGTTGAATTGGCACAAACACAACTTGTATTGAAAATTGAAATCCCTAATTTGATCACTGAAATGATTTCGCCGAATTGATAGATTTTAATTTATTTCCCTCCGTTTGATAACTGTGCGTTTTTGGACGATCGTCATTGACTGACTTCTGAAGAACATGACGAATTGAAGATGGGGTTTAATTGAGGGGTGTTTTGGAGGGGCATTTTTGTTCTTTCATGTTAATAAGTGGGGGCAAATGTGTCTTTTTCAGTGACTTCCATCCCATAAACTTTAACACACAACCAAACACGAACGGGATTAAACTGGCTTCAAAATTCCACCCGGTCCCACCCGAGTTTCCATCCCCATCCCGTCCACCCCACAAAATCTATCCCATTCCACCTACTCTCATCCCGTTGCCAAACACGCCCTGTAACTTTTTTCTAACAATTAGCATTAATGTCTTATTCTCTTCTTTTGATGTAAATAATACACCATATTTTAACATTTTACAAACTCTAACTACTTTTCCATGCAATATGCGTGCAAATTACATATATGGATTTAACTTATGTACTTAATTTCATGCGGTAATGTTTTACTCTCTATATGTGTATTTGTATTATTATCCGTCATTAATTTATACGTCATTTTACATATATGGATTTTAACATTTTACAAATCTGTCATTAATTTATACGTGCATAAATTTAACCCTTTTTTTACTCTCTATATGCGGTAATTTTTTACTCTCTATATTGCACTCACATAAATTGATTTTATGGTTGTAAAATTTATTTTAAAACGTTATAAAATTTTATCAAATAATAAATTGATACAAAACCCTTAATAAATTGATACAAAACCCTGAATACTTAATCCGTTATTTTTTTGAATAAAGGGTTAAATTTTATACTTTCATCCGTTGTATAATGTTAAATTGAAGAAAAGGGTTAATCCGTTATTTTTTGTAGGGTTAATCCGTTATTTTTTTAAAAAAAGGGTTAGTAAGTGTTGTATAGGGTTAATCCGTTATACATATAATATTTTTGGTAAGAATATCACATAGCAAGATTCTTACCGAAAATAAATTGAAGAAATAGATAATTGAAGAAATAGATTAATTATATGAAGTAAGGGAGATTAAAACCACGGCAGTTACGATTGAAAATCTTTTGCTCTTCCTCTTCCACTTCCACTTCCACATCCATTGCGTTTGAAGTACATTGCAGTTGCACACGTCTCTTCCTCTGAAGTACATTGCACACGTCTCTTCCTCTGAAGTACATTGCACACGTCTCGTCTCTTCCTCTTTCGGTGGCAGTTACGTTCTCCATTGCATTGTTATAGCCAACCCATTCTCCCTTGAATTGCATCATCCCGTTCTCCATTGCATCGTTTTTCAGTGTTGAATGAGGATTGATTTGGCAGAGGTTGAAGAAGAAGATAGCCGTTGGGCGTTGGAGAAGTAGCCGTTGGGTGTTGGGTGCGCCAGTGGGAGTTGGCCTTCTTCATCTTCAAGGTAGGCATGGGGATTAAGGAGGAGAGAGCCATTAATTAGAGGAGAGATAGAAGGGGGGTTTAATTAGGCTTGATTTTTTGCTTTTGTTTTTTCACTGCCTTTTGATTTGTTTTTACTAATTTGCCCTTCGGGTATATTTACCCTTATGTAAGTGTAGCAGCCTCCCTAAAACGACTTGTTTTTCGAGACGGAGGGAGTATTTTTTAACATCGACTGCACATTTTAACCAATTAAATTATTTTAAAAAGTCAACAACACATAAACCAATACAAATCATTACAACTTCCTATATAGAAAATATAAAAACCCATCTATTGTTGGACAAAAATTAACCTCTAAAAACCCATGTATTATTGGACGGAGGGAGTACCAACTTTAGAAACTACTAAAAATAATATAAACTATACTCCAAACAACCAGTTTTGATATGACTAAGATTTCCGGCTAAAATCCGGCCAAAATGATGATGTGGCAATTATAATAAATAGTTTGGGATCAAAAGTGTAAATAAAATAATTTGAAGGTATAAATTTTGAAATAACACCATGGACTAGAGTCTAGACATGTCCACGGGTCACGGAGCGGGCGGGTCGATGTGGGTATTATTTCCAATACAGACTAATACATTAACTAATGTGGGTATTATTTCCAATATTTGCCTTCAATTCATTTTATTTAAACTTTTGATCTCAAAATATTTGTTTTGATTGCCATGTCATCATTTTGGCCGGATTTTAACCAGAAATCTTAGTCATATCAAAATTGGTTGTTCGGAGTATAGTTTGTATTATTCTTAGTAGTTTCCAAAGTTCGTATTATTTTTTGTTCATGAGTGATAGATCATTCATCACGATCTCAGTCTTCTAAACCTGTCGGAAGAAATGACTGCGGATAGGGATCACTGACGGAGGTGCATTTGGGTTGCGGATGTATAGAGTTTTGGGCCTTGATGTTTTGTGCTTAATTTGGTCATTGCTTCATCTATGTCTTCTCTCTATTTTGTTCTTTGAGTCATGCTTGCTTGCTGTTCATGTATCCTATCGTTCTGGGTCTATCGGAAACACTCTCTCGACTTGTTCGGAAAAAGAGTGCGTACATCCTGACCCCCCAGACCCCGCTTTAGCGGGATACACTGGGTTGTTTGTTGTTGTTGTTGTTGTTGTTGAGTGATAGATCATATTATTTTTGGTCATTTTTTTTGGTCCAGCGTAAGGTTAGCACATCGGTTTCACAGTTGATAAGTATTCATCTCTTAAGAAAAACATGTCGTTTTATGAGTAAAATCTTGTTAAGAAAAATACGGAGTATGTCATTTTAGGTATTTTGGTATTCAGTTTTCAAAATTTTCTTTATAATGATTAGGGATTTGTTAATTGTAGTTTTCAATAAAGTGAAAAAGTAAAGTAATAATTAAGGGTACTCCCTCCGATCCACAAAGGATGCCATTTGACTTTTTAACACGTATTTTAAGGAGTTAAAAACTATATAATATATTAACTTTTTTATTATTATTTTTTATAGTCTAATACTCCCTCCGTCTCAAAATTTAGACCGTTTGACTTTTTGGCACGCTTTTTAATGTGTTAAAAACTCCATTAATTTTTTTTTTCAAAATTTTTAAAATAATTTCAAACTTATTAGTAATAATTTTCAATTTTTTTTAAAAAATATTTCATAGAGTTTTTAACACATTAAAAAGCGTGCCAAAAAGTCAAACGGCCTAAATTTTGATACGTAGAGAGTACTTATTACCAACAAATATTAAGTTGTAAAAAAATAACTTAAAAAAAGTTGATATTTTATATAGTTTTTACCTCCTTAAAATACGTGTTAAAAAGTCAAACGACATCCTTTGTGGATCAGAGGTAGTATGATTTTATTTTTGTTTGTTTTTGTTTGTTTTCTTTAAAAAAATGTGCAATGTCTAAAACGACATGTCTTAATTAACGGAGGGAGTATTACCCAGAAATAATCTATTCATATCGGCTTTCAGATGAAGTATATATTTTGTTGGCTAAAAAGTTATCGTTAACAGACTGGTTTCCAGTAAAAATGAATACTAATTTTTAAAGTTGGTGATGTGACCATGCGCTTGGTGATATTTTGATTGTATATAAGTAGCCCCCAAATTTTATACAGTAGTTCGTAGCCTATCAAAAGACTTCTTCACATGTCTAATGTTTCTATTCGAGTTTATTGATAGTCATTTAAGAAATGACATTCTAGATAGGTTCATAGGTAACCTTTCCATGCCATCGGATGGAAACGCTCCCAAGAAAACCCTCTCTAGGAAAAAAGCTCAAACATACAGATTGCCCACGCTCAAGAAAAAAAAGCTTACCCATGGAGAAAAGCTTACCCATGGAATTTTCACATCTATGCAAAGGCCCTTTTGCCTATCTGATCAATCAACCCAGAACGGAGCCTTCTCCTTCTGGTACAAGCCTCTGTCTAAGGCCATCTGTAAGCCACTTTCTTTCCAAAAGTCAATGTATCTTGCTATAAGATCGATGTCTTGCGCCCCAAACAATATGAGGGGAGAAAAGTTTGTTGTAAAGCTCTGGGCTCTACAGGTCTGGTCGAATCATCTTGGGATGATCTGTAGGGGTACAATCATTACTTGATGTGTGACTGCTTATGTGCTCTTCGGCTGGTGGTGGGAGGTTTTCTGGGAGCTGCTCCTCTCCTTTTTCAATATGATTTCACTCAATCATCACTTGATGTGCGATTGCTTCTAGTATGGCCAGAACTTTAATTATCTCCGGTCTGATCATTTCAGCGATGATGGTTCCGTATGTCCCGGATCGGACACTTCCTCTATGCGATCTGGGCCTCCGATGCTTAGCCGACCCTTCCTCTTTTTAAAGGGGTGGTTGGTTTTGGAAGATCCACACAAATCTCCTAAATCTATCTCTTTCAAAAAAATTCGTTCTTATCTCATCGAAATGGCTTATGTCGCTGAAAAGGGAAAACAACCGATGACGGCGTCTCTGCCCCCTTCGGAAACAACCACCCCTCGGGGGGAAATCACCTCTATGGAGGCAGACAAGGGTCTTTCCGGCAAGTCCGGGAAGGGGAAGAAGAGGCTTGCCCCTATTGTGGATAAGTTGAAGACCAACCTCCATGGAGTGCAAGACAACATCAATTTGCTACAATATCGTTAGATTATTCGATAGTATCGCTATATTATTCGATGGTATCGATGAATTATTCGATGGTGCTACAATATTATTCGATTACTTGTGTCATTTTACCAAATAACTAAAATTTATTCGATTCTATCGGCGGATTATTTGATTGTATCGTTTGATTATTCGATAGTATCACTTGATCATTGAAATCTTTAAATTCACCCATAAACAAAACCCACCAAATTATCATGTATACGTACGAATAAAATTATACATACAAACGAATAAACCTAAGTTACACTATCCTTGAAATCTTTAAATTCAGCACCACCACAATCAAAATAATCGATGCAAAAAGGACACAATTTCGATTAAATCATGCCAAGCAAAACTCCAATTGAATAATCCAAAATCAATTCAAGACCAATCAATTGAAAATAAATCGAAATAGGGGTGTTCCAAGAAAAATCAAATTGAAGCAAAGCCCCGCAGCCACACCTCATGAAAAAGGGGTGTTCTAAGACAAATCGAATGAAACATTGTTTGTTGCTGCCGAGCCGCACCTCACGGATCCACCTTCATCAACCATCATCGCATCCGCCGCCGCCTTCGCCAGCCACCATCGCCATCGCCTTCGACTTCGACTTCCGCCTCCATCTGAACATCTCGATCCTACCAATTCCACCAACAACACCCCCCCCAAAAAAAATTCACCAAAATCAACAAACTTACCGTGGATCAATTCGAATGCTATAACGATATAAAACTTCTAATATTTTAAAATGAATGAGAGAGATTTTACCGGTGAGATAATGCCGGATCGTCCCAAAAATACGACGACTGAATAATAATCAACATCACCCATGATCGATGTGGTATAGTGGAATTTACGGTATATAGATTTCCTAGATATGTTCAACGCCGAATTGTAAAACGCGTTCCCTATATACACCGCAAATGGTTCGTCGGATTGGACGTTGCAGCAATGTTGGATTAGACGTTGTAGCAACGTTCAATTTGATGTTGCATTTGGTGGTAAAATTTGCCCAAGGGAAGGGGATCCGATGTTGCAACCTGGATCCCAAACGGGCTCCGTCGGGCTTAACAACGTTCATTTGGACGTTGCAAGAATATCATATCTGACGTTGTTGCTACGTCCAAATCCCCAAAGGCAAAATATGGGCGGGCTTAGCAACGTCCATTTTGACGTTGTAACAACATCATATTTGACAATGAGAAGTGTTGTTGTTAACAACGTCCGATTTAACGTTGATATGAGAGTTTTTCCATTTTACAACGTTGGATTTAACGTTGCTATGTGGCCCGACGAGGCCCACTTTACAACGTCGGATTTGACGTTGTCAAGTGCAAGACTCGCCCAACTGTCCTCAATTCACAACGTCGTGTATAAGACATTACAACGTCGAATTGAACGTTTCTACAGCGTTTAATCCAACGTTGCTACAACGTTACATACGACGTTGCATTAGCAGCGCTAAACCCGGATTTACGGTGTATATAGGGAGACCCATTGTAAAATGGCAGTCACCCCCTTTTATAGCAAGGGCTAACCAATTCCGTAAGTGCTTGCATTCCAAGCAAATTCAACCTAATCAACAAGCAACGTGGCAATCTATTTCATTTTGACCCACTTTATGCAATAATTACGAGAAATAGTCCAAAGTTTTTAGATTTACATATTTTGTCATCCTTAAATATATATTCTAACAATCTTTCGTTACCACTTTGGAAATATTTTACCAACTTATTCTTAAGCGTGTCGTAAATATCCAATAAATTTTATAAACTCTTTACTTAACCTTTAACATGCTAGCGGATCTTTCCTAAATCTCATTAAATTCTAAACTTGATAAGACTTTGTAAAATTTTACAATAAAACTTCACCCCTGACATTTTATTAATATACGCAGTCCCTTACAAAGCGACATCATAAAAGGGAAAAATATTATCGGGGTATTTCAGACACTTTTTCCAAATAAGTGTCCTTAATTAAAAATGGAAAATTCCTCATCTTCTTCCTCTGTACACACTTGAAAAGTTTGGATGCGTCCGAGTAAAATCACCAACTCGGTCTTATTGTAATTGGAATTTCAGTTCACATCGATCTCCCGCTTTGACTCCCATTTGATCTCACCTTCTACCCACTTTCGTTGAATTTTTTTAAAGTATACTACCTCCGTTCCAGAATACACGGTCTTTTACTTTTTAATACGTTTTTTAAGAAGATAAAAAATCTATAAAATATTATTTTTTTATTAATATTTTTATATAATTTAATACTTATTACTACTCCCTCCGTTCGCGAAAACTTGTCATTTGAGCTCTTAGCACAATTTTTAAGAAATCCAATAATCTACTTCATTTTTTACTAATTTACCCTCATTTATTATTCTACTTTTCACTTTATCGACAACTACAAATCACAACCCATCAATCATGTCAAGGGCATTTTCGTAAAGTGGAAGCTAAAATACCTACAATGACATGTTTTTATGAACAAAATCGAACCTTTAAAATGCCAAGTTTTCGCGAACGGAGGGAGTAATAAATAATAAATCATGTAAAAAAATTAATTAAAAAATCATCAATCTATATAAACCTTAAAAGTTGTGTTCATGGGCAATTTATTGCCATTATTAACTCCACAAAAATTTTGCTATTTTTTCTTATATTCTCAATTTGGATCAAAATAACTTCTTTGGCCCAATGGTAGTAGTTGTTGATGAGAATCCCATCATCCAAGGTTCAAACCTCAATAACTACATCTTTTATTTTATTTTCCTACTTTGTCATTTTTCTACTTAATCACAATCTAATCTAATTAATTTATATATAATAATAACAATAAATTTACTTCTCTGTTGTTTTGGATATATTTATTTTATGTTTAGAATTTTGTTATATTTTATAAGCCTTTTTAAAAAAAACACATTATTTGTTTTACTTTATCAAAACATCACAACTAACAATTTACTAATTAACTTATCAAATTTGAGGTCTTGAATAGTAATTTTCACCCGGTTACAAATTTGAGGCATTGGGCAATAATTAAAAAAAAAGATTATCGAATATTAAGAGATCTACCGTTATAAAAAAATAATTAATTGACCTAACTCTCTACCTTCATACTAAACGTTAAAACTAAGAGTTATAAAATAGTCACTACTCATATGCATGACTTTCTATCAGTTTATACCAACAAAGAGTTATGAAATAATTAATTGACCTAACTCTCTACCTTCATACTAAACGTTATAAGACTTAAATTACAATAGTAAAAGTGCATTGATAGAGTTCTATAAGTATATATGTTTGCCGTTGTCAAGTATGTAGATTGAGAAAGGGATATGATCGATCAACAGATCAAGTATAGAGAAAACTCCAGATTTGTCAAAGTAAATCGAGAAAGCCTTGGATTTGTTCCTAACCATGGCTTCACAAGTTCAAATGTACGTCAAGTACAATCTCTATACTCATTACTTTTAGGTATGTTATTTTGAACTAAATACTTTTTTATAATGCTTTTATATGATTAACTATGATTTTTTTTACCGCGAATTATAAATGTGTTAACCACTTGAACATGAAAGCGGATAAATTTTATAAACATAAGGGGAACCATACCTAATTAAGAGATAGGTTAGTACGTACCATTCTCATGATATCATTTTTCTTCCTTCAATTTTGTTTAGTAATGAATTGATGAATTGATCCAATCCGGGCACATCAATGTTGATTAATTCATGATGTTTAAGTTGTAAGTATCATTTTAAATTTATGATTCCTCAAAATAAGCTAAAATGTGCATTTGTATATATTTATAATAATGTGTAGGTTTAATTGTATATATATATATATATATCTCTATATATTCTGTTGAAATGAAAAATAGATACCAAATAGCAATTTCTTTTGATTTGTAATCCCCTATTATTACAATTTCAAAGAAACAAATTTATAACATTGTTAATTGCAATTCGAAAACAAAGTAAGCCTTCGTTGGGATTATAATGATGTAGTGTTAAAAAATGCTTCTATACTATTTTTTTTATCTATCTATCTATCTATCTATATAATAATATAATAATAATACATAAAAAAAGTTGTGTTCAAGGGCAATTTATTGATACTATAAGTTCATGAAAATTTACACTATTTTTGTATTCTTATTCAATTTGGATCAACTTGCATTCTTTAGCTCAATGACAATAGTTGTTGGGGACTACCTCTTTGTCCAAGGGAGGTGATCGAATGATTTATTTTAGCGGAACGGACAAATTAAAAACACACAAAAGCTTAGGAGAATGGTGAACAGAAAAAACCGAGCATCAGGTACCCATTTTGATTTAATTAATCATATTTTTAGCAATTTTGTAACTAAATTGTATGTATATGATGGATTAATGGTTTTGAAACAGTGATTTTATTTATTTATTCGTAAATTATAGACCGGTTCTATTTGATTGCCAAAACCATATCAACCTATACCAAGGTAAGAATGCTCGAAGAAAGATCAAAGGCCCACACTCTAATATTTTATACAATGATTTGTGATCATATACCGAATTGGTGAGATTCTCTATTTTTTTAAAGTTTATTCATCTAAATATTATTTAAGTAGTTTCTCAAATTTGTTCGCATATATACAATATATATTTGGTCATAGTACCCTCAATCACATGTTTCTTCCTTTTCTGTTTTTATAATTGTTATTGTACAATCTAAAACATATGTTGAGATCTATTTTAATTTAGTTAACATTGCAACAGAGGAAGATGATGGAGGCCGCGCGGAGAGAGCTCGGGAGGAGAGAGCATGATGAGAAAGTGGTGCAAATTGACTACTTGATTCAATAATTAGATTATAATAGATGTCGAACATGATAGATTTTTGCTATAAACAAAGTAGTATATATGTGTGGCATCTCATGAACACAAATAAGTTTGAAGTTGATTCATGGACTTATAAATTAAAATACACAGTGTGGTAGTATATATGTGTGGACTTATAGTGTATTATCTACACCTTTCGTACCCCGGCCAATTCAATACACATTGTGGTATATATATTGAAATTACACTATAATAATAATAATAATAATAATAATAATAATAATAATAATAATAATAATAATAATAATAATAATAATAATAATACAATGATATCAGAGAGATTAACTCATGTGTTCTATGTTACTGGTGACAATTCAGTAAGGTCTACTATAAGACATTGCGCAATTTCGTATTTCCTTGGTGATTACTTCAAGTCGTTTTTTCTGCAATTTATGAATATCTCAACATTTTAAATCTCACGTGTTATTTCTTCAGTTATTTATAGACTAAATCCGATTAAACTGACATATTTGACACAAAAATTGTCCCGTGCGTAGCACGGGCATGCCACCCTAGTATTTTATAGAGTTTTCGCTCTTTAAAAATGTGCTAAAGAGTATAAACCCATTTATTATGGACGGAGGCAGTATAAACACTTTGTTACTGATGTAATGTGAGGGTGTATGTTAGTATGTGTAAGTTTCAGGGGATATTTCCCCGTATAACAAACTCTCCCTTTCTGTATAAATGGGAGAGCTCCTCTGTATTGTCAAAGACATTCATTCAATGCATTCTTCATAGAGCCAGACCTCCATCTTTGTTCTCTCATGGCTCGTTGATTGCATTCATCTGCTGTTCATCCTCAGTTACTCGTCGATCGATCAGTTTCTCAACTTCCTCACAATCGATTATTTCAATCATGTCCACAAGCAGCTCCGAATCCAGGATCCAAACGGTGAAAGCGGTTCTCTCCGCCGCCGGATCTCTGGCCGCGGCCGTGGTGGTTTTCCGGTCAATCGCCTCCGACCTCCTCCCCGACGAGCTCCGCAGCCACCTCTCCTCCTCCGCGCGCGCCGCCTTCAGCTGGTTCTCGTCCGAGCTCACTTTTGTCATAGACGAGTTCGACGGCATTGAATCCAACCACATCTTCGAATCTGCAACTCTTTACCTCGGCACCAAAACGAAAACGAACTCGAAGCCGCGCCGCCTGAAAATCAGCCGGCCGGAAGCCGATCCAGCCATCAAGGTCGCCGTGGACCGCGACGAGCCGATCTCCGATTGTTATGAGGGCGTCTGGTACACTTGGACCCTCGTCTGCCGCCAGATCCAGACTCAGAGGTACTTCTACAACCCTAGGGATATGAACTCGACCCTAAAATCGGAGGTGAAGACGTTGGAGCTCAGCTTCCACAGAAAACACAAGGAAAAGGCGCTGAATCGCTACATTTCGCACGTAATCGAGGAGGCGAAGAAGATGAAGGACGAGCAGAAGTCGATCAAGCTGTATACGGTAAGCGAGGAAAGTGAATGGAGCGGGTTGAATCTAAACCATCCGGCAACGTTCGAGAAGATAGCGATGGATCCGAAGGAGAAGGAGAGGATAATTGAGGATCTGGAGAGGTTCGTGAGGAGGAAGGAGTACTACCAGAGGGTCGGAAAGGCGTGGAAGAGGGGATACCTGCTGTACGGACCCCCGGGGACCGGGAAATCGAGCCTGATTGCAGCAATGGCGAACCATCTCAAGTTTGATGTGTATGATTTGGAATTGGGAGCGCTGAACAGTAACTCCGATCTGAGGACGCTGCTGCTGGCAACGCAGAATCGATCGATCTTGGTGGTGGAAGACATCGATTGCTCCGTTCAGCTGAAGAATCGGGAGGACGCATTGCCGCCGCCGCCACCGCCTGCTTCTGATGACCACTCCCCGGAGAAAAAGGTCGGTCAATTTCTACCGCCTACTTAATTAATTTTCCTTTTTGTCCCTTTATTAGGATAAATTGCACCAAGTAGCCCAACTTTAAGAGTAATTGCAAACAATTGCCCCAAAATGTGTATAGGTGACATTATCCGGATTTCTAAACTTCATAGACGGGTTATGGTCAAGTTGTGGAGACGAACGCATAATCATATTCACGACCAACTACAGGGACAAGCTCGACCCGGCATTGCTACGCCCAGGGCGGATGGACGTCCACATCCACATGTCCTATTGCACGCCAGGTGCTTTTAGGATCTTGGCTAGAAACTATCTAGGGATCGAGTCTGACGAGTTGTTCCAAAAAATCATAGAGCTGATCGAACGAGTGCAAGTCACCCCGGCTGAGGTTGCAGAGCAGCTGATGAAGGAGGATGAACCTCAAATTGCGCTCCAAGGCTTGATCGACTTTCTTCGTGAAAAGAAGGCGGGATGTGACGATAAGAGTTCAGTATGTGAAGATCAATAGATTAGAAGTTGGGGGAAGATAACGAGATCATCAAAGATTAAACATTTGTTACATTACTTGTCTGTCGCTATTGGACATGTAACTGATGGGAGAGGCTGCAGATTTCCCTTAAGGCAGTTCTTTACTTCTTTATCCAAGATATATTTTGTTGTTTTCGACCATCACCATGTAATATGTATCCGAGGAATTCCTAAAAAAAATTGGGTGTTGTTATATACACCGCAAATCCAAAGTTAAAAAATGCATGTCCTTAAAGACGTGCAACCCTACTGACTAATTAGTGTTTTAAAAAAATTAATTAACCCATTTTTTGCTCCTCAATATGCCCAAACACGTCCTTATTCCGTTTAATGAGACACTAAAGAGACATAGATGATCTAGATGAGTAATTCAACGGGTTCATCTCAAAATTAATTGACAATAATCCATCAAATTTATATATTTAATTTATTGTACACGACATTTATATTTTTCAATATGGAACAACTACATTTACCAATTAGTGAAAACATGATCAAATTTCTTGGACACTCATCTTTAAACTCGACCGCGACTCCAAGTGAAGCGAGGACCTGAGCCCCATGTCAATAAGTTGTGTATCACAAAGATGACCCGTGTCCGTAGAAAGAGAATTTAACATTCGATCCATCCGGTTCACCAACATGCAATTGGAATTGCCACCCAAAAAGTTGGGATTTTTTTTTACAGGAAAATATTCGAGGGATCGGACAGCACACTGTCTGATCCTTGAGAGGTCGATAGATCGACAGACGAACTAAATGTCACGATACAATATAAGTAAAAAATACAAAACATAAAATAATGGCGGAGCAACAAGTTGAACATAAACCATATAAAGTTGGGATTCTCATTATGTCTAATGCTTCATTGTAAGGGAACATAAACCATATAAAGATTAAATTAGTACAATTCTCACGCAATGATGCCATCTTTTCATAAATAAAACTATAATAATATAATAAATTACTATTAAATAAAATAAAATATTAACCAAAGTTCTCCCATGGTTATAATTTTCATGCTAGGTTAGCGATAAAGTCAACAACTAAAATTGCTTTCCATTGTCGTATGCACAGGCGCACACTCGGTTCCATTTTAAATTCAATTGCAATAGAAGGAGTAGTCTACTGACTCATATACTAGGGCTTGATATGTTCAACTTTCCGATGTGGGACACTTTTGATCACATTCACATCTCAACACGCCCCCGCAAGTCCAAGACCAGGATCAACACGGGCCGTTAGGTTAACCGCTCTGATACCATATCAAAGTTCGGCTCGGACCGATAACTAGGGGTCGTATGCACAGGCGCACATGTGCTAGTAGCCTAGCACACATTAGGTCGAGTGAGGTTCCATTTTAAAATCAATTGGCAATAGAAGAAGTAGTCCACCAACTCATATACTAGGGTTTGATATATTCAACTTTCCAATGTGACAACTTTTTGTCACATTCACATCTCAACAGTGAGTACTAATAAACCAGAAGTGGAGGTTGGTTTGTCAATCTCTTCTGTAGTCATTAAGGTCTCCCATGATGTGTTACTCTTCTTATTAATATAATTGACCACGATTCTACCAAAAAAGAATCGACCACGATTTAACTATCACCTTCGAAATAAAAGATCTCCCGTGATTTAGTAGATTTACTACTCTTTTGTAGTCATAGCCGGGTGGAGTTTCCTAGCGAAATAAATTAATCACTTTTACTGTCTCATTTTGGATAATACCTCCAATATGTTATTATCGGAAGATTGACCCATCAACATTAAGTTTATGGAAACACTTAAGTTAATTTGTTGCTTTGACCAAGCTTAAATTCTGTTCGAAATAGTTGTTTGAGTGCATAAAAGTTCTAACTCTAAGAAGCCAAAGTGCATATAATTTGTTTCTAATGTTTGTCTATAAAGCACACATCTAATAACTCAAAGAAGGAAATATTCTCCTTAAAAAAATCATTTTTTTTTAGTTTCAACTTTCAATATATTGAAATTAGAGTATCTTTTATCGTTTAGATGTCTAAAAGATATGGAGTATGTGTTTATTGACAGGTTTTTCGAATTGATTTTTAGGGTTTACTTATGAAATCTTTCTCAATTAATTTTTTTACCTATGTATTCTTTTTTTTTAATTAGGTAAGAATTCGGTTGGAAAATCTAACCGATAGTATCCCGACGGATGAGATTTAAAAGATCTGGATGAGACTCCAGTGCCAACCCGTTAACAGGACGACCAAGGTGGACAACCTTGTCGCCACCCTGTTAACCTCACGGGACACATGGGAGAAGGAGATATTTCGAAAGGCCTGCAACAGACCTTTGATATCTCCCAGAATCAATTCAATTTCCCAGGAGCAAGAGCCTTTTGATTTAAGATGATTTATGACAATCTGAGAATCCCCTTCGATAATGAGTTTTTGATAATTATTTTCCTTTGCAACAATAAGTCCTTCTCCGAGAGCGATCGTCTCTGCCATAAGCGGGGAAATAGCACCTAATTCCTTATAGCCTAGTGTAATAGCATCACCCACCCAGTTCCTTATTATAAATCCTGCACTAGCTCCTCCAGTTCCACTTATAGCTCCATCAAAATTTAATTTCAGATAACCATTCTCCGGCTTCCTCCATTTGACATTCTTTCTGCTTAGTTTACGACCCGTGGAAACTTTATAGCCAGATGTCGTTACTCCATCATCTATTTCATCCATTTCTGCTCTTCTCCAATTTTCAATTTTCCATGACCGAATTCAGGAAAGATTGTACCTCTATTTGGGAAGGTTCCTTTAAGTTTCTAAAAGCTAATTGGTTTCTGTAATACCAAATAGACCACCATTTTATTGCCATTTCCTCTTTTTCTTTTTTATTCAAGCACTAACCAAGACTTTCCATTATAGTTTTCCCGTTTCTATTTTGATAAGATAGGTTATTGATCACTTCTGCACATTTTCCTGTTTTTAAGGGTGGGCTTTGTCCAAAAGGATAGTTTGTGAATAAGTGGACCTCATCTTCCCCATACGAATTACAGAAACCGCAAATATTCGGAATCGATGCTCCTCTTCTGCTTAATCTATCCCTAGTAGGTAATCCATTATGAGAAATTTTCCAGAGAAAATTCTTGATTTTAGGCAACGTGTTCACATGCGGATTTGAGATGAAGCTTTGAGACAGCTGATTGCAAATGGTGTCATCTATTTGGAGAATGTGAGGTCCGAGAGGAGCTTGATGGTCTGTTGACAAAAGGACGGAACATGAGACTAGTCCTTGATTTGTCGAAGGGAATGAGACTCAAACCCATATGAGGAGAGATACACCACTTCTCATTCCTATGACAGGTGTATTGTGAAAGTTTGAGTCATGTACTCTTAATGAGTCCATAGCCCAGATTTGGGTGGTCCTATTGAGAAGGACTTGATGGATTCACCGAATATAGAAGAGGATGAGCGCAAGGCTCTTAATGGTTCCATAACCCTACTAAGGGTGGTCTATGTGAGATAGACTTGATGGAGCTACCTACGAGAGTGTGAAGGGGTTGGTCACCTTCTATGGAAGACTAGGGTGGTCTTTCTAGAGCACTCCTGAGCACCCAAGGTATGAGATGACCACATACATATTTGAGTATCTTATCGCAGAATCACCAGGATCATGGTTGGGGTATGTGTTGTTGAGATCACCTCTCGTGTCTAGTAGTTCAAGACTTGTTCACTTCTATGACAAGGGAGGCACTCAACTTCACTATGTGTTGTTCAAGATTTGTTCACCAACATTTAAGTATCTATTCCATAAAACCAGCTCAGAATGTCGTTTTTGAAGTTGTTTTAAAAACCCTTTTTCTCGCATTTGTGGGGGATTGTTGGATATAATGCTTGAATAAGGTTTTATAAGATGCGTTATTTTCCGCAATATTATCCATATTTAAAATGAAAAGGGAAATAAGGGATTTTAACTGGTTTTGAGGGTTTTCCTCAACTAACTAGGTTTTGGTTGGAGAGTGGGGGTGTTTTTCAACATACGTTCCCATCATCATAAAAAAGAGGTTTTAGGTTTTAGAAGGATAGACGCATGTTTTCTTCCTTCTCCTCTCCTCAGTGAGAAAAGTTCTGAGTTCTTGGTTGATTCCATCTCTTCGATTGCGAGTGCACGCTTTTGAAGGGCATTATGTAACCTTGGGGGGCGATGCCAAGAAGCCGATTTGCAACGTGGTCGGTGCGAAATCGCTTCTAAGGCAGTGGATTCGGATATATACCACGCCACATCAATTTATGTTTTCAGATGAGTTTTCTACTTTGATTTTCAATAAATTTGATCAATTTTAAAAATCAATTGATGGTTTTTACTAACAAGGGGTGTATGGCACCCAAAATAAACAGCACTCATAAACCCCTCTTCGGAGGCAATCAAACCCTCTTCGGAGGCTCAAAATCCCTCTTCGGAGGCAATCAACCCCTCTTCGGAGGCCCAAAGGCCCTCTTCGGCAGCCGATTACCCTTTCGTTCGAGGTGCTCCTCGTCGGAGGTTCGAATCACCTCTTCGGAGGACGGTTCCTTGCTCCGACTGTCTCTGGACGGCCGGTCAGATATCTCGTCTTTTTTCCCTTTCCTCCCTCCCTCGGGTTTAGTCGTATTCTCCCCTGGGTTGCCCTCATCGGATATGTATATTTGGAGTTCAATCTGGGGGTTTAGAGTTGGTGGATTCGTCCTCTCAGCTATCTCTTCTTCCCCTCTCTCTGTCAAATCGATTCGATTCCGTCAATTTTTGTTGCCTCCGTCGTTGTCCCGGTCACCTTTCCTCGCCGGTATTTGCTTCCGGCGGTGTGCAACAGTGTCGCCCTTAGCGTCTGGTTTCGGTGGGTGGTCGACGCCGGCTTGGGTTGGCCTCCTCGTTGTCGCTCTCCATTCCCCCTGCCAATACCTTCACACCTCCTTATTTCCCTTCGCCGGCGGTGTGTGACCTTCTCCTCCAGCGGCATCCTTTCCGGCTCGGTCTTTGGACTGTCGATTGGGCTCTCAGCCTTGGCTGGTCGGCAACCTCAGCGTGCGCTGTGGGCTTCTCTGGCGGCGACGAATTACAGCGTTGCCTTCCCCTGTAGCTGCTCTTGCTTCTCTTTGGGGTAGGGTTTCAATCGGCTTCAGGCTATTTCTTTAGCCCGAGGCGACCCGTATTCATGGGAAATTAAAATAAAAAATTAAAATTAAAATAATCTAGAAATATTTTTTTATATATAAATAATTCCCGGTTTGGGTTAGTTTATCTCCCGTTTGGATTTATGGTGCGTTTTCGATTCAGGTAGTGTTGCTCTGCGGTTTGGGGGGATTGACTTCTCTTCTTCGGTTGATGGGGTTCTGGTTGTTCGGAGTCGTGTCAGACTGGGGTCGTGGCAGTGTGTATCGAGGCGTCTCCTTTTCCCGGAATACTGCTTCCTTGGAGGTTCGTCTTTAGTGCCCACAGGTGCTTCCTGATGTACCGCTGGCCTGCGGTGTTACTGTCGGTAGCGCTTGGCTTCGTTCGTTTGTCTACGTTCGCATCTCGTCCAGTTTAGTGGGGCTTGTTTCTCTTTGTAGAGCCCTTTGCTTGTTTCTTGCACCCTCGTTGTATTTTGTCTCTTTTTTACGATTTCCGTCTCCCGACTTGTCGGCCTTCGAGGTTCAGATCTGTCTGCCTTGAATTATTTCCTACTCAGAAAAAAACAGCTAAAATTAAAACCTTTTTTTCCTTGACCATACATACTTTGACATAAATTTTTTTAGTTTTGTCTTGCGATGGTGGTTCAAGGATGAAACTTTGGAAGAAATTGGGAGTTGCGGATGAATTAATTTTTTACATATAAATTTTTTTAGTTTTGTCAAATACAATAAAAAAAATTATATCAAAGTATGTATGGTCCAATCACCCAATTAACCAATCCATCTCGATAACACATCATCATTTAACATCAATTTTGACATATTAATTAGCAGAGGTATTAAATTTGTACAAAATCTCAAAGTTTAAGTAATTTAATGAACAAAATAAAAGTTCAGGACCCGTTTAATTTTTAATTTATCAAAGTTCAGGAACCATAAGTTGATTTTACCAAAAAAAAAAATCATTTGTATAAGTCCAATATTCAATTTGCTACACACAAGTCACAAACGAGTAACAGTTAATTACCTGTATTTTGCACCAACTTTGTAGTTTTTATGTTTGTTTAGACGGTTACCGTCTGCCAACTTGTCGGCCCTCGAGGTTCAGATATGTCTGACATCGAATTTTTTTCCTAATCAAAAAAAAAAAAGTAACAGTTAATTAAACATGATAGGAGGGAGTAACAATTAGGGGAAATTGTAGAAAACCACCCTTAAAATGTGTCCTTTTGCCCAGAACCACCCTTTAAATCTATATTTGCGACAAACCACCCACTAAAACCCTTCTATTAGCAATGTCACACCCCTGCAACATTTCCGTCAATTTTTCCGTTAACTCCTTTTTAATCAATTTTTCCGTCAAGTGAAGCCTTTGAGCAGAAAATCATGAGAGAGAGGAAAGCTAAAAATCCCTCGCCTACCCAGTACCCCCATCAAACCCTAAAAAACTTCAATCTCAGCAAATCGCAAACAAAATCGAAATCCAAGTTGGTTTCGATCTTTCTTTTCAATTTTAATTGCAACCTTACTCCAAATTGGAGCCTGCGATGGCAATCTCAAAGTTTCGATTGAATTTCGGCGCTGTGTTGCTGTTACCAACTGTAGAAGTCCCAAATCTGATCGCCGAAAGCGCTTCGAGTCAAATCAGGATGGGATCCTTTGTATTTTCGCTTGTGTCTGTTGGAGGGGGTTGAGAGATGGCAATCTCAAAGTTTCGATTGCAACTCTGGTTGAGAGATGGCAATCTAAAAGTTTCGATTGCAACTCTTTTTTTTTAGTTTTGGGTGGATCTCATATTTATTTTGATTTTATGAAGGGTTCTTATATATTTGCCTTGTAAATGATTGCTGGAGATAGTGCGATTGTTGGACAGTGGTCACGGACTCACGGCGGAAATGGGCGATGGTTGTACAGTAGCGATGCGTCGCTTGCACCGGGGGATTTGTGAGAAAAGAAAAGGAAAATAAAATCCCTTCAAATATCATTCTTACACTTCTAGTTGAGATTTGAGAATGATGAAATTGTTTAGATGAGGTATTGTGTTTCAGAATTTTTTTTGTTTATAGTTTTTATGAGAGGGGTGGAATACTGGAATTTCTGAAATCTGATTGAGAAGATTTTCAGAGGGAGTTGGACTGTTGGAGTGAAGAAGGGTGGAGGTTGAAGGAGATGTGTGTATTTTTATTTTTAATTTTATTTTCATTTTCATTTTCTTCTTAAATTGATTAAAAAATAAAGGGTATAATAGTAATTATAACTATTTAACAGAGAATTGATGGAAACTGTGTTGGGGTGTGACTTTGCAAACATAATTGGTTTAATAGGTGGTTTACTGCAAATATGAATTTAAAGAGTGATTTTACGCAAAAGAGCATATTTTAAGGGTGATTTTCTGCAATTTGCCCTAACAATTATTCAATTTGCTGCAGCCCACACCATTTTTATACCGAATATAATATGAGGCACAAAGTAAGTATTTCCCCATTTGTATATGTCACGCACTTTAAGGTTAACTCCAATGGCATGGTACAAATGCTCAAATATGCACATTTTGATGCGGAAACGATATCTACACCGCTAATTTTTACTATTTCCACCGCAAATCACCGCATATCCATGCGGTGAGTTAATGACGGTCAAGGCACCTACCGCATATACATGCGGTGAATCACCGCATGTATATGCGGTGCTACCCACCGCATGGAGACTCACCGCATTAAGATGCGGTGAGTACCCGCGTTCCGTTTCAACCCCACCGCAGACCCATGCGGTGGTTATCGGATAACCAGATTTGCGGGTAACTATTTGGATGAGCGGAACGGACCTGTAGGGACCGATACACACCGCATGGGTATGCGGTATACGCCGACACTACGAATTTCTCGTATAATACAGGGACATCTGCGGTGGTATATGCTACTACAATGGAATTAACTTGTAATAAAGGCCGTGATCTGAAAAAACTTATATGTTGAATTGAAAAGAAAGATGATATTGCATCAGCATTGATTAAAACGAAAGTGCGATAAATATCCTCGATGACAAGAATATGGAGTTCGAAAAATAGTTGGTCAAATGGAATAGACAAAGATACAACCCAATTGAACATATGAAGTTCGAAAAATGACACCAGAAAGCGGAAAGTGCTAATACGGTAGGGGACGGCCACCATCACGACGGCGGTAAGCTCTAAATCGTGCAATCCTCGCAAACTGCTCTTCCCAACCGTCGACAGTGCGATCGTGATGTCGTGTCCACGTGACGTAGACTGGAGGAAGAGGTGAACCAGGCAACAACCAAATCTGTGAATACAAGGTGAATATTGACATCAGAAAGGAGAAACAAAACAGTAACAAATTAATGAATATGAAATACGAAACGTACCGAAACGAAATGGTTGCTGTTGCCGACTAAAGCTATTCCATCTAGCTCCTCATAGGCCGGTACTGACGGGCCACCGGTGGCGTACAGAGGTAGGCACAACATAGGCATCATCTGTGACAAAATCACCAAAGGACACTAGTGAAGCGTCGCAAACACCTCGCTCATGATCGGAATCTCCATCCAATACGTAGCATCATGACACGTGTCGAAATAGTTGACCCTCATGATGAGCTCATCTAAGGCGGGATAGTAATGGTACCGATCTGAATGCAGCTGCAACTCAACGGCCAGCTCTCGTCGAACTCGAGGCCATGCGTCTTGTCCCAAGTTCAGAAGACAAGCAAAAGACCTATACCCATAGTGACCATCACCTGCAATATTTGTGACGGCTCGTATGAAAGTAATCATGAATTCGTCGATGTTGCCAGTGCCCCAATTGAATTCTACTCGAGGTAGATTCTGTGGTGGAAGCGCCGTAGGTGCTGGTGTTGGAATGTCACCTAAAATCTCCGGAGCTGGCTCCGACGCTGATCGACCTCGTCCACGTCCCCTTCCACGACCCCGTCCTCGTCCTCTGCCTACTCCTCGGCCCCTAGGAGGGTCGTCGATGGCAATGTCGTTGGACCTAGTGGCCTCCTCAGTACCTTCCACGTCATTTGTTTCGTTTGATGCCGGTTGACCCCGACCTCGGCCTCGTCCTCGTGCGGATCCAGTGGTCGCTTGTCTATCTGCCCGACGTTGAGCCCGAGCACGCTCACGTTCCCAAGGTAGAGGGTTCGTCTGACAGGGGTGGCGAGTCCTCGGTCTCCCGGGCGGTCTACGGTCCTCCGGGTCAGGGGTGGTCAACGGTGTATGGGAGGGACGATCCCCGTCGTTGAATGCCGACGCGATTCTCCAACGAGTATCCTCGTCCATAGCTTCGCTCTGGAACAAACTGATCATGCGCGACATGTCCACATCAGCTCTGCTGAGGGGAGTGTTATCCTGGACGTTGTCAACATGAGGTCTCTTGAAATCCAATTGCTTCCAAAAAATGTGTATCTGGGATGGTCTGAAGGGTATCTGCGTGTCTCGACAAGCTTGCATGTCATGTGTGCATGGAAGACCGTAGACGTCCCTCCAGTATGCATCTCTGCATGGTTGCGAAGGTGGCTCGGCTTCCATCTTTGTGTAGATTTTGAACAACAGGTTAAAACATTCCTTCGACACAATATTCCGAATTCGATCGAAAATCCATAGGTCGTGGGAGTCTGTAGGTCAGGTGTTGTTCGCTCTCCCCAATGTATTCTTCACCTCCCATATTTGATCCGCCATCATTAGATCGATTGTGTTTATCATGTGAGTGAAATCACCGACTGCAGAGTTTAAGGTCTTTTTCAACACAGAATGAGCAGCCTCAACCCTAAAAGATAAGTGAGACTCGCAGGTGAAGATCGTTATATGTAAACAAATTACGTGTATAATGAATTTTATAATGAAAACGTAGGTGCACCTGTTCGTCGTGGTCGTACCAAAATGCTGGATTGCGTCTGTCCATGCACGAACTATCTGCTCCGAGTAATCTCGTAACCACGTCGCCTCCAAATACGACATAAGCCCTTCGATATGCCCCCACTCTGCATGCATACCCCTCCTTCTAGCGGCGAAAGTTTCAACCGATCTGGATTGGAACAGGCCAACACATGCGTTCTTAAAACGCCTAGCAACATCAAGATTCTTTGACTTCTGGAAAGCAGCTTCTTCGCATCGTCGGAGGACGTGCACTGTGCACAACATATGCCTGACATTGGGAAGAACTTCTCGTAGCGCCGCAATCAACCCCAACTCTCGATCAGTGACAACAACGTTAGGAAGATTACCTCGCATGAGGTAAACGAGCTGCCCCAACGCCCAAATGTACGTATCTGTGTTCTCGTGCGACATGAAGCAGAACCCGATGACGAAGTTCTTCTTTGTGCAAGTAAATCCAACGAACTCACACAAAGGGATCCCGTACCTGCACAATGAAATATTTGAGTTCGCATATCCTGGTGGGAAGGGGTAAAAGAATAAGTGTATTTAGAAACGTATGCATTCGTCCGGTATGTACTATCGACGAGGACGACGTATGAAAACATGGCTAAAAGATGGCGAGCGTCTGTATGGGCGATGAATAGATCTTGAAGCCTGTTGGGATCGTCAGGGGATATCCTCGTACAGTAGTAGTAACCCTTATCCCGCAAAATGCGGAGTGCTTCCTGGGAGACTGTTCGATCTCCTCTCGTTTCAGCTTTAAACTTTGCTCTCGCATTGTACACTTGGCGCCGCGATGTGAAGTTCAACTTCTGTCGTGCGTCAGCTGTCATCTTCAATGTAGCTAAAATCGGTTTTGGTGGGGTACCAGCGACGGTAAGGGCCAACGTAGTGTCTCTTTCATCTGTATCCATTCGTCCGACGTACGGGTGACCGTCCAATGCACCGGGGAGTAGATGATTGTGCTTGCCATGAATAACGTCTAGGCCCCATTCGCCCCGTTTGAACTCCATGCCAGACAATGCAAACGGACACCCCTTTATCTTCGAAACAGCTCTGCGCGTGTTCCCGCTTGCATCATCTACGGCTACTCGAGGTCTCTTACGGGGAGTGTACTGGCCGTACTTCTCACATGCGAGCAATAGACTCCCACGCCTTGTAGGAGTGCTCCCCCAAGAACGCATGATTGTCAAAACCATATTAAGCTTTAATGCTGTGCCACGACAGTGTTGTAGGAGATCGTCGCGATTGGTCCACGTCTGGGATGTAGCAAATTCGAGAGTGTATTACCGCATGGATATGCGGTATATACAACCGCATGACCAAACGGTAGTGTTAAAAGGAAACTATAAAAGAGGTTGGTTGAGACTTTCAATAAACCATAACCACTATGGCGACTACCAAAGTGTATGAAGCGGAGACAAGATCGGGCAGTAGGTTTAGACTTACAGTCGAAACTTTTCGTACGCCACTTGACGATATACTGTGCAACTGTCAGCACAGAAGCTCGATAGGATGGCCGTGCTGCCTTTGCCAAGTTTTATGCGAAGAACGCGATACAGCCAGAGTATCCGATTCGGTTGACCTAGAGTACGTTCAAGGAGTGACTTACGAGGATGTCCGCATAACAAGGCTGTACTCGTATAGGGATAACCCTGCAGCATATTATATTCACGTGACGGAGGCAATTACAGAGCTTGTTAGCGACTTCTTCTCCAATTTGGGATTGGCCAGTGCAGCGCAGGTGGCAAGATACACAGTGGAAAAAGTCGTGCGGCGTGCAAACACCAAGCTTACAAAGTACGCGTTTCACCGAATACATATTCACATTTTGCCGAGCAATGTAGAGGAGTCAGTTGGTAGTTGTAATGTACCATAGGTAAAATGTTGTCGGTTGGTAATTGTTGTGTATCATTTATGGTGAATTTATCCGGTCCTGAGTTAAACCATTAATTATATTTCGCTGAAAAATCATTTGCATTACACATGCGGTGATACATTGACTAATAAACGGATTCTACATAATGATTTTGACACCAACTTGGTTCCTACTCTACTGATGGATATGGTATACCTTGCAAAGGGTCCCACCACAGTAGAGGATCTATGGAACAACTACCTACTGACTCCTCGAGAAGACGCGGGCTAATGTGGATCTCAATGCGGTTGAATGCGTACTTCTTCACTTTGTCGTTCGCTGGACGGACTGCGTTGTCGACAGTGAACCTTGCAATTTGAAGCGCGCAATGTAGCCTGACATCGCTGAATAGGTCGCTGATTGCGCATTTGATTGCCTCAACCGCCTCGCGGTAGTATGAATCAGGGTCGTCAATGTGTAATTGGTGACCTTTCAGACACGCCAATTCAACCGGCTCCGAGAATGCGTACCTATCGCCTTCAACGCCTTTGTAGCATACAACGTGAAAAAGACAGCACGGAAACGATTGGCACCACCGCTTGTGCTGACAATTGCACAAATAATCCTCGTATGGCCTCGAGAACTTTTCGCGTATAATTTTGTATGACACACCCATATCTGTCTCACCTTCAAACTCAGCTACTCTAACCATGATTTGATTGTTGTGATTCGTATGAGGTGGTTTTCGCATTTTATAGCCAAAGTGGGACAACCATATGGGTTGTCTCTATACCGCATGGACATGCGGTATCACTATACCGCATGGATATGCGGTATCGAGGTACCGCATGTACAAGCGGTATAAACAACCGCATAGGCATGCGGTGACCCTACGCCATGGGCCAAAATGGGACCGGACCGGACCGGTCCGGTTCGGTCCTCATAGGGAGACACCGCATGCCCATGCGGTAGAAATACACCGCATGAACATGCGGTGTAAGTCCTATAAATCATGACGGCCACCCAAGTGCGACAGGAACCACTACGGCTGTCCAGCGAATCACAAAATGGTAAACACTCTAGACACATACCGGCAAACGGCAGGTTATCTTGAGTACAATGTTACATTAATTCGTTGCACGGAGCCACGGTGGCCGGAGGAATGCACCTGCAGGCATCCAGCATACCTTCCGGGAAATTCGTGCGTTATACTTCAGTGTCAAATCGAGACGGACACTGACATAGCATATCCGATCGATTTTTCTTGTGCGCATTGTTATGACGACAGAGGATTTCCCGAATCGTATTACTTAGATGCAGAGGCGCGGATCGCGAATCACATTAGGAGATATTGTCGTTACGATGTTTACATTATCAGGGCTGAGGGCCTATGTGATCATGTTATCCGAAAGCTGCGCGCATTCAACGCGGGTACGCGTTCAACCAAATGAATATTGTCATTTCCATTAATGAGAGGTCATCGGACGAAGGTAGTGACTAGACATGTATGTAGTGTGATGTGCATGTGTTGTATTTTCATTTCTAAGCAGTTCAACCGTTTAATGAAATTCTCTATCGAATCCCGATCGGTGATTTCCATGACATATTATTTCATTGCAAGGAAAATAGAAAATATGTTAAATTAGGAAACACATGACACAAACAGCATACGAACCGACTTATTATTCAAACAACATTGTTACAACTAGACGACAAACAAACTACTACACCACCAACAACAACTTCATCACACTGCCACAAACGAACGACTACACAACCAACAATAACAACAACTTCATCACACTTACACATACGAACGACTACACATAAGTCGGATAAACACATAAATCCTAGATCTCGTCGGCATGCTTGTTGTTGATGTGCCTCTTAAGATGACCGTGCTGCAGGTTGTTGGTCACGGTGTAGCGATGGCCGCAGTGACGGCACGTTGCAGTAAAAGCGATGCCTCCAAGCGCCTCTCTTTTGTAGTGTTTGGTGAACATGTCTTCACGTAGAATTGGTCTTGGTTCGGACAACATTGTCGGCGGTGAAGTGTGTTTCCGGCGGTGGTGTACTTCCGGCGGCGGTTTAGGTCCGCTTATATAGACTTGTAGATCCTACCGGGGTCCAGCGACACATGTCTCGAAAGTGCAGCTGACTCAATAGGTGGGGCCGAAGAACTTCTCTGTCCACGTACATGCCTCTCATGCCCCTCGGCAATCGGCACACCCTCCAAGTTCCTAGGTGTCGCTGATGGCGCCGCCTGCTGACTCCCAATGATCGGCTCAGGCTCGGCGATCCTCGGCGTCGACGATGGCGCCGCATGCTGACTCCCAAGCGTCCTCCCTACAACCGTAGATCCTACCGGGGTGAACGACGCAAAGTCTATCTGCCCAACGGCCCATGGCTCCTGGTCGCCACCTCGAGCATGACTCATCCCAACACCCACATCTCCGAGCAGAGGTGTCGTGTCGTCATACGAGTTCAATTGTTCGCTCGCAAATGCAGTCCCAAAGTACTCCTGATAACTATCATGATGAGTCTGCAACTGCTCTACCACTCTCTCAGCTCTAGTCTGCTCATCCACTCTCTCAGCTCCAGTCTGCAACTGCTCATCCGTCTGCCATGCTCGGTCCTCTCGTAGGTACTCCTCCATCATCTCAATACCCTGGTCGCCTTGACTAGACTCTCCGGTCGACTGCACCACTGGGTCATCCGTGTGGTTAGACATTAAGGCCAGCTCAATCTGCACCAGACTCTGATATGTCTCTATAGACGACTCCGAGAATGCGTGCCCCAAACCGTCACTCTGGTCAACACGTGACTGAGAAGATGGCCCAGTATCAGCTCCTACCGTCTCAGTATCCCTCTTCGGAGGATCCACTACATCCTCCAACGTCTGGCTCTCCCTAACGGCAGCCTCGGTATCATCATCTACCGCGTCACTATCCGTCTCCATAGGAACTGATACATCCACCAACGTCTGTCTCTCCCTAAGGGCAGCTCTCCTAGCAGATTGCAAAACCACCCTCTCTCCTAAATTTCTCGATAACGCAAACTGTGTAAATTAAAATATATTTGTCATAATCCTATCGCTCAATTACAATACTATATCGTATGACTGTCTAAATGTGGCAAGATTTTCGTAAGGTTTATTAATGATTTCATTTTAAGAAAACATAAATATATACTTATTCGATTTCAATTTCCCTACACCTAGTATTTGACAGAATCCTATGGCTCGTATACGATACTATATCGTGTCACTGACTAAATGTTGCAAGATTTTCCAAAGGTTTATTAATGATTTGAACCTAATAATATCAACTTCTAAGAAAACAGAAATATATACTTATTCGATTTCAATTTCCCTACACCTAGTAACGATTTTAACATACCTTAGGCTGAGGCTATGTCTGAGTCTGTGGTTGTTGCTCAGTCTGTGTCTCAAGCTGTGGCGGTACATCTGTCGTCCTCCTCCTCTGTATAGTGGGTTCCGGCTACATTATATATAACAATTAAATGTTAACACTATTTCCTTCAGGTTAAAAAATAAAGCAAATTGATTTTTATAAACATTAAATGTTACCTGTAACGGATGTCTCCGAAAAGGACCGACATCATCAGCCGCGGCTTTTCCACGGTTGTCTTTCACCATCTCAAAACTCGGGTACAAAGTGGTGGTAGATATGGGGACGGGGAATCGACGGAACCAAAAGTCGGGCTCGAAAAGAAAGGAATCGGAGAAGATTCGGTGTGTCGGAGAACTGGGCCCCCCACGCCTATTTATAATGGGGCCCCAACGGTAAAAAACATACCGCATCTCCATGCGGTATTTTGTTACCGTTGTGGCAACGGTAAAAAAACAACGCATGGAGATGCGGTAAAATCTTACCCAAATTTTATATATTTTAAAAAACCACCGCATACCCATGCGGTGGTTTCGGATAACTTCGACCCAACCGGTTTCTCGCATTACGGACTCCGTTTTAGCCTAACCCACCGCATGTACATGCGGTGTTTTTATACGGTCAACGGACATACCGCATATACATGCGGTATGTCCGGCCAAATTTTGATTAAGTCACCGCATAGGGATGCGGTGGATTTGCGGTGTAAATAGTAAAAATTAGTAGTGTAGATATAACGCCCCATTTTGATGCAAATTGTGCTCCAATGGTTACTTTTGATGCAAAAACTTTTATCACTTTTTAATAAAGTAAAGTCATTTCTATTGATTGTTTTTTATTGTTTTCTTTTCCTTTTTAATTTAATCATATTTATTTAGAAATGCACATTTAACCAATGGAGTAAAATATCAAAAAATGATTTGCATTTTTAAGCACATTGTGCAAATATATATATACATTTGCACACTTAACCATTGGAGTTAGTCTAATCACCCATACCAAGGTTCGAATCCCTCCGTAAACAGCCACTTTTTATTGCTTTTTTTTTTTCTTTTATTAATAATATCTACGTTTAATTCTATCTATTTTATGACTATATATCTCTATTTTCGTTTAAAAAATTTCACAATATTTTTTTTATTGTGTACCTTATAAATTATATATATATATATATATATATATATATATGAGATAGATAATAAATCTAATTCTATCAATAACTTTTCATAATAACTTTTTTCCATTACTATATATATATATATATATATATATATATATATATATATATATATATATATATATATATATATATATATATATATATATATATACACACACACACGAGATAGTAAATCTAATCCTGGTTCCGTCCCCGATATCGTTCCACCTCCTTTTCACGAAGAATGTCGATCAAGCCTTGGAGCGCGACTCGAGGTTCATCCTCCTTCATTAGTTGCTCTGCAACCTCAGCCGGGGTGACCTGCACTCGTTCAATCAGCTCCGTGATTTCTTGGAACAATTCGTGAGACTCGATTCCTAAATAGTTTCTAGCCAAGATCCTAAAAGCACCCGGCGTACAATAGGACATGTGGATGTGGACGTCCATTCGCCCTGGGCGAAGCAATGCCGGGTCGAGCTTGTCCTTGTAGTTGGTCGTGAATATGATTATGCGTTCGTCTCCACAACTCGACCATAGCCCGTCTATGAAGTTTAGAAATCCGGACAATGTCACCTTATTCTCCGCCGGGAGATGGTTATCAGAAGGCGGCGGCGGCGGCGACGAATCGTCCTCCCTATTCTTCAACTGAACGGAGCAATCGATGTCTTCCACAACCAAGATCGACCTGTTCTCCGTCGCCAGCAACAACGTCCTCAGATTGGAATTATCTTGCAGCGCTCCCAACTCCAAATCGTACACATCAAACTTCAAATGATTCGCCATTGCCGCAATCAAGCTCGATTTCCCGGTCCCCGGCGGTCCGTACAACAGATATCCCCTCTTCCACGCCTTCCCGACCCTCTGGTAGTACTCCTTCCTCCTCACGAACCTCTCCAGATCCTCAATTATCCTCTCCTTCTCCTTCGGATCCATCGCGATCGTCTCAAACGTCGCCGGATGGTTCAGATTCAGACCGCTCCAGCCCAAGGGCCATCCGCCTACCGTATGCAGCTTGATCAACTTCTGATCCGCCTTCATCATCTTCGCCTCCTCGATTAAGTGCGAGATGTAGCGATTCAGCGCCGTTTCCTTGTGCTTCCTGTGGAAGCTAAGCTCCAAATACTTCACCTCCGATTTAAGCGTCGAGCTCATATCCCGCGGGTTGTAGTGGTGGTTCGGCGACTCGCTCTTGTGGCAGATGAGCGTCCAAGTGTACCGAACTCCGTCGTAATAGTCGGAGATCGGCTCGTCGCGGTCGACGGTGACGGTGACGGACGGCTGTGCCTCCGATCGGCTGATTTTGAGGCGGCGCGGGTCCGAATTCGTCTTCGTTTTGTTGCCGAGGTAGAGAGTTGCAGCGTCGAAGATGTGATTGGATTCGATGCCGTCGAACTCTTCTATGACGAGCGTGAGCTCGGACGAGAACCAGCCGAGGACGGAGCGAGCGTAATAGGAGAGGTGGCCGCGGAGCTCGTCGGGAAGAAGCTCGGCGGTTATTGACCGGAAAACCACTATGGCCGCCGCCAGTGATCCCGCGGCTGAGAGAGCCGCTTTGGCGGTTTGGATCGACACGATCGATCTGCGGCCATTGTCTGCGGACATGGTTGGATCGATCCGACTATGAATGAATTGAAATTGAAACTGGCCGGAGATCAAGTAGTTGATTTGATCTTCGGGAAAGAAATTGTTATATGAAAATCGGTGAGTATCGAGATCTCGTTTATATAATCCAAACAACGTAGGCAGGTGAAATTGATTGTTGGATTCAAATGCCGAATCAACGCGGGAGTTCCCGGACTTTTAATTTTCTTTTTTTTTTGGTTCAATAAAGGTCAGCTATTTGCCTATTTCCCTATCTTGCTACAGTAATATATTGTCTTCTATTAAAAGGCAAAATTATAGAAAACCACCCATTAAATATGGGTGTTTTCACTTAACCACCCCTTAAATTCAAAATTACAGAAAACCACCCTTTAAATGGTATTTGTTTACAACTCACCACCCATTCAACTATTTTCTTTAATTTATCATTAAATATATTATATTTTAATATTTTTAAACTCAAATTTGATTGTAAATATATTCATATTTTGAATTTAAGGGCTCGACCATATTTTAGGGATTATTTTATTTATTTTTAAAGAATAATAATAAATATAGCCTAGAATTATTATCTTAATTTATGGTTGAAAATGTTTATAAAATTTTAAAATATTATGGAAATTACTCTCATTTATTTATATTTTGAATAAGAGTAATTTACATAATGTTTTAAAAATTTATAAACATTTTCAAACATAAATTAAGATAATAATTCTAGGCTTTATTGATTATTATTTTTAAAAATAAATACAAAATTCCCTAAAATATAATTGGATCCTTAAATTCAAAATTTGAATATATTTACAATCAAATTTGAGTTTAAAAATATTAAAATATAATATATTTAATGATAAAGTAACGAAAATAGTTGAATGGGTGGTGAGTTTTAAACAAATAACATTTAAAGGGTGGTTTTCTGTAATTTTGAATTTAAGGGGTGGTTAAGTGAAAACACCCATATTTAATGGGTGGTTTTCTGTAATTTTCCCCTATTAAAAATAAACGATGCTTGACTTTTATAAACGTTGTTTTATGAGCTAAAAATTATATAAAATCTTATTTATTTTAATTATTTTTTAGCTTCAAAAACTATGTGTATAAAAGTCAAATATCGTTTATTTCCGAACAGATGGAATACTGATTAATGGAAATTCCTCACAATTGTATTTGGACCATCAACAATTCTTTTGAGTAAAATGTACATATTTACATTAGACGTGTAAAAATACATATCACTTTTTGACAATTTGCTTCATTGGTAAAATGTGCATTTTTTACACATAATTCAAATATAATTCATTTAAAACAAAAGGAAAAATAAAATCATTAAAAAAATCACTCAATGAAATTGTCTTACTTTTTGTAAAAGTTTTTGCATATAAAAGGATGTGGTGTGCTCAAATTTGCACATTATATGCTCAAATGTGTACATTTGCACACACTAAAAACAACCAATAGAGTTAAAAATGTCTAAAAATACATATTTGCACACAACCATTGTGGATGGTCTTAGATGCATAACAGAATTGGATAGACTATAATAAATCAGTATTCAAATGCATTCTTAGTTTCTTACATATGGTCGTAAAGATGATATGAAGAGGCCACAGAATGGAGAAGTCCTACAATCTTGTCCAAGATCATTACAAACTTGTGAAATACATTAAGAAATTGCATAACCATGAATTGCTAAAAAGGAAAAAGGGCGTCTGATATCATCACCTCTATTTCTTTTATAGACAACTCTAACCGCTCCGAGTATAGTTAAAAACAATCAAGCTATTACCCACATGTTCTCAAATTTAAATGGGGCAACCGAAGGAATGTTTCCTACACTAAGATTTATAGTAATTGGACAATGATCAAAGGACGAGAACGCATGATGGGTAATGTGAATACTCGGAAATTGTACAAGGATCTCATTTTGGACTAGAACTCTATCAAGTCGTTCATGAATGTTATCAGGTCCATCTTTCTTTTTTCTCCATGTAAATTGATTCCCAGTAAATGGGAGATCAATGAGTTCACATTTGTCTTTAACTTTCGCTAATCTTTGAAGTCTCCCTAAGGAAACTTGTGCACCACCAACCTTATCCTCACTTGAGACTATATTGTTCAAATCCCCCACCACAAAGCTCGGGAGACTGGAACAAGTTATTTTATCTATGATTTCTCCCCAGAAAAGAGGTTTATCTCGATCTTGTGCAGGAGCATAAACAAACAAAATTTGGCACCGAAAGTTTAGATCCGAGTTAGAATATATAGCGCCAATGTGGCGTTGACTATGGTGGTCTGTTGTAATAGTTTCATGCGTGAGTAATTGAGATTTCCACATTACCCCTATACCTCCAGATTTGCCTATCGCAGGCACCCAAAATGCTTCATCAAAACCTGCTGATTGCCACATTTTATCTTCCGGAACTTTCTCCGATTTAGTTTCCATTATCGTCATCACTTGTATTCTCTGAATATTACGGAAGGTACCCAATTCTGCCCAAAAATTTGGTCTCAATCCCTATCCCTCTGACATTCCAAGAGCCAACTTTCATTTCACCTTTTGATGATCTCTTTCACTGATAGTTTTTAGTTTCTGACTAAAAATCAGGTTTAGTTGCCAAGTTATGATACACTTACTCATACAGAAGCCTACCTTTCGGCCATAGAAAACGTTTTTGTAGATAAGATCCACACGCCTAACACTCCTTAATCTATTAATGATAATGAGATTAATGTCGTTTAGCCGCTTCTCATATTCTCTGCAATCCTTTATACTTGATATGAGAGTTATGAACATATTCTTCCTTAAACTATTGTCGGAAGGGTAAGCCCCAATCAAATGGTTAGGCGAACTAAAAATTTCTTTACTCAACATATTAATCACTTCTAGTAACTCATCGCTTGTATTAGGAGCATTTTCACACTCTATTGCATAGACAAATATCAAACTCTTATCCAGTAACAAATTCAATGTAGAATGAGAAAGAGTTTTTATCCTATCCTTATACAGGATCGATTTTATATTACTCTGGCTAACTATATACTTAAGCCTTTTTATTATATAGGAATCCACCACCGAAGGCTCCTTAGGTTTGTTGTTATCATATCGGATTGAAAATGCAATTTCACACAATAATAGATCTCCATTGACACATGAGAACGTAATAGCAATGATTATAGGAGCAACGTGACTACACCAAGTCCAAACACAAACTAGATGAGGGGTGTAGACCATGAAAAGTAAATAACACATGGTTTTTAATGTGAAGCAGAGATTACACAAGTAAATCGGTTGAAAGAAGACATAAATAATATTACAGTCCAGCCAACCGGCAACCTGGGAACTCAAGGTCCAGTAGTACACATTACAGACATCAATTAGTAATACCTCATAGTTAACTCTGGAGCACTTCCGAGCCACAAGAGACTTAGACCAGGAACAAATTACACATGCCGACCAAAGATACTAGTACGCCACATAGATCCTAAAATGTTTAGAGCAAAGCAGAACAACTTTTGTGACCAAAGCAATGCTCAAAAACAATACAGACACACCACATATGGGTAAAGGGAGTTCATAGATTGAGAAAGCATAAGCATTTATACTCGAAAGGTTCCCCCAACGAATAAAATTCAGAATTAGGGATTTCTTATGAGGACTAAGACCACAAAGAAATAGATTTAAGCCGATCTTGATTTTTGTTAAAGCTACGTACTTCGAGCTGTTCGGGATTTGTTTTTGCTTCAGTACAATTTTGTTGGGATTAATATTTGATATTTCAAATTTGATTCTATGGGATTTTTGGATTACTAGAGATTTTTGGATTACCGGATCGTCGATGATGGTGGTGTGGAGAGAGCACGAGTTCATGCTCTGGATGTTTTTCTGGATTAAGCACTGGATCTCCTTCAGCTTCTGCATGTCCACCTTAGGCTCTTTCCCCTTCTTCTTTTTCGAAGGCTTGCTGTCGCTAGCACCATCAGCAGGGGGTTCATCTCGGATGGGATTTCTCCCGCGTTTCCCTGAGCGGGGCCCTTTAAGGGGGCATTGGGTTAGGGAATGGAAGGACCATCCCCCAGAGGTTCTTTACCTTTGAGTGTGGAAGAGGACGACATGTTCAGATCAGACAGAAACAAACAGTAAGAAATTAGCAAGCAATGGTAAGAGAGGGAGAGAATAGAGGAAGGGGTGGTGTGAGAGGGATAGCCATCAGACCAGTTGTTTATATAGAAGTGAAGAGAAGTAAAAGGGGGGCAGAAAAACCACCTTTGCAGATGGAAGGCCCGACCAGAAAGGAGATCCCAACTGCAGACGGACATCGATCTCCACTATCGAATGCACACGAGAAGGGGGGGCTCTTGGACTAGCGGCCGGGGAGCATCTCGTACTGACGAGCAGTGGCCATGGGGGGGTCGGATTTTCCAGCCCACACGTTGACAACAAAAGAGGATGTCTGGTTTTAGATTTTTGATAAGACTACAGGCCTCCCAACCGGCAGAGAGGGGTTTCAACCCTAAATCCAACTCCAGAGTCGGCAGCAGGACCGTTTGTAAAAGAGGATTTTCAGAGGATTTGAGAAGGAATTCAGATAAAGCATTCTTGGGAGCAGGCTGCTCACCATTTTTCCCTCTGATTGAAGCGTTTTTTCCTTGATGATTTGACAAAAAGAAGGGTTTTTGGGACCAAAGTTCTCGTTTCTAGGGTTTTTTCATGAGGGAGGCGGTGGGGAATTGAGTTTTCTTTGGAGAGGAGAAGAGATACAGCGCGTGAAGCGCGTACTTTCACATCGAGAGGTTTTTTACATGATTTACCTATGTAATCTATGCTGCTGAAGTGTAAATTAAAAAGATCAAAAAAAAGGGCGTTACTATTTACACGGTAGAAGTTTCATCGTTCACACGGTTGGACCGCGCACTCGCATTGCACGGACGCGGTATTTTTTTTTCAGATCTGCCATTGTTAAGTTCGATTAGAAGGGTTGCAATTTCAGATCTGGGTTTAGGATTGTTTGTGCTATAATGGTAGGAGGAGGGAGTGCAGGTAAGAGGGAGTGCAGGCGGAGGGAGAGGTATGTTAGGGTTGCAATTTCAGATCTGGAGAAGCGACCAGATTTGCGGCAATGGAGGAGGGAGTACTAGTGCAGGCGGAGGGAGAGGCGGGCGGCTGAGGTCGGCGGTGACGCACTTGTGTTTTTTCCCTTTCAGATCCGCCATTGTTGAGCTTGGAAGGGTTGAAATTTCAAATCTGGGTTTAGGATTCTCCGATTCTTAGTGCTGCAATTCACTAACAGATCAGGCGTTGTTCTTGGAGGAGGAGGGAGAAGCGGCCAGATTTGCGCCAATGGAGGAAGAGTGCTGGCCAAGGGAGAGGCGGCTGAGGTCGGCGGCGACGAGGAAGGCAACGAGGAAGGCGAGCACAACGGCAAAGAGCATCGCTCTCTTGGCTGCCGTCGTTGAGTCGAAGAGAGAGACAGGCGCCAATGAGGGGGCTTAGAGCAGGAGAGAGGAAGGAGGAGCGCACTCGGCAAACGCAACTGCAGGCCAAGTGCGTATTCGTGATGCGCTATTACGGATGTTTTCGGTGTAAAAAGGGATAAATTGATCGTGTGAATAGCGATCCTGAAAAATATATTAATAAAATTCAACATGAAAGTCAAGTACGGATCGGAGTATCTATTTTAGGAAGTTTTCCTGTTCAATTACAATTTACAACTTACAACTTACAACCTTGCACGTAAAGGACTTGTGCTTATGGAAGTTTCCAGCCTTGAGCCGCAAGGAATTAAGCTTTTGGATTTTTTATAATATATATTTATATATTAATAAAATTCAAAATGAAAATGACATATCTATTTTAATAAATAAATAAATAATAGGGAAAGTTCGTTTAGTGCCCCTGAGTTTATGTCAATTTCGGTTGGTGTCCCACACTTTTTATTTGTCCGAATGATACCCCTGAGTTTTGTCAAAAGTTTGGTTCATTCCCAAAACTCATATTTTCTCCATTTTAATGAATAAAACCACCCTTTATTTTTTTATTTTTTCATAAAAAAGCCATTTGCTTTTAACATTGAACAATTATTTAACTAAATTCAACACAAAAGTTACAAAACCACCTTTGGCAAAATATCCGCTTATATATTTTTCATATTTTTTTTAAAAGAAAATCAACCATTGTTTTTAACATTACACAAAAGATCCGCTTATATATTTTTCATAATTTGTAAAAAACAAATCTCATTATTTGTCAAACATTGCATGTACACAACATAGACACCCATTATTTACAAAACTCTGCACAAATTCACCCTCTTATTATGTGAGCAAAAATAATTAACTTATAAATTATAAAAAAAATATTTCATAAAATCATATTTTGCCTAAAACCACCCTTTATGCTTTAAAAAATGCACAAAACCACTTCTTAATAAAAAGAAGATGTTATTCCTTTCTATTTATAAGAGAAGAAAATGAAACAAATAGACTTTACTTTTCTTTTTCAATAAAATTCTAATCGAGTATTTGGTTAAATTGATTAATTACATTTACAAATGTTTAAAGTTAGTGAGCTATAGGTTAAATATTGTTTTCGCAAATAAGGATGAGTTTGTACAATTTTAAAACCGTAGTGATTTTGTTCTTTTTTTGTTTTTTGGAAACAAGGGTGATTTTACGATATAATTCTTGGAAATATTATGTGATTTTGTACAATTTTAAAAATAAAGGTGGGTTTGTCACTTTTATACTGAATTTAGTCAAATAATAGGTAGTTTTGTTCAATGTTTAAAGTTAAGGTTTTTTTTAGAAGAAAGAAATAGTAAATGGTGATTTTTTTTTCCAGTAAAAGGAAGAAAATATGTGTTTAGCCGAACTTTTGACAAAACTCGGGGTACCATCCAGACAAAAAAAAAGGTGTGGGGCACCAATCGGAATTGTCAAAAACTCAGGGGCACCAAACGAAATTTCCCTAAAAATATTCAACTTCAACTATATTTATGCATCAACATCAATGGATAAGCACTTTCTTGGATTGAGAAACCCGGGAGGGGACTTACCAAACTTAGAAACTACCTACAGAAACAATATACATTTTCAGCACTTGTGCTTTATTTGGGAAACAATATGGGAAACCAGGAATAATTATATATTTAAAAATAAGAATTTAGAAAACATAGAAGCTACAGTAGCTAAAGCAATTAACAAAATCAAAGAATGGGATAAATCCCAACTACAAATAAAACCGGCAACTAAGAACAAGCGAAGTAAGAATGGGAAATGGATCAAACCCCCGATAAATAGCTACAAAATCAATGTAGATGGATCCGTCAAACAATCTGGGGAATGCCATATTGGGGTGATTATTAGGGACTGGAATGGCCAGGTTATTGATATTTGTCGTGATACAGTTTCAAGGGGATCTGCCATCCTAACAGAATCTCTTGCTGTTTGTAAAGGGTTAGATTTAGCTCGGTCTAGAGGCTTAAGGAATATTATTATTGAAGGTGATAATTTGGGAGTTATTAATGCAGTTCAAGGTCGACATACTCCTCAGTGGGAAATCGCCACAGTCATTGAGAAGAGCAAGAGGCTGGAGAAGGAATTCACAACAGCTCGATTTCAACATTGCTATCGCGAAGCTAACTGTGCAGCTGATTATATTGCTAGATGTAATGATGGTTGTAACATTTCGACCCTCCCTTTGAAGATGGATCTTTGTAACATCATCCGAAAGGATGATCAAGGATGATCTCTTTGAGATATTCTATTGTTTGCCTACTGTAAAAAAAACATCAATGGATTTTTATCAACCCTTACCAATCTCTCTCTTCCTATAGGGTAGATGATGAGTGTAGAGTTAACCTCACCTAATGGAAGGGGAAGGGGTAAAGCCAGCAGGAAGGAATGATCACACTCCTTCCCAATCTCTTTTTTATTTTTTTAAAAAAATATAAAAGTGGATTATATTATTTTTAATTAAGTGGAATAAGTTTTGATTGGTTAAAAATATGTGATGGGGTATAAATAAGGTTTAAAAAATAGTAATGGAGTAAGCTTATGGATGTGAGTTAAAAGTTAGAATTCTTAAAGGATGGGGTATAATTAGTGAAAAATGAATATTAAGAAGAGAGAGAGGGATAGGGTTACCCTATGAGTGTTGATGCTCTAAATTCCTACCCGACTAAGAAAATATGACAATCACAAACATAATATTTTTTTTAATCAACAATCACACATAATAGGTAAAAGGAAAAGTAAAAAAAATGTGAGATGAAATTGGCTAGGATTTGTAAAAATCATTATGGTTCGATCATCAATACTGTGACCGAGGGAAATAGCTTGAATTTTTTTTCTTAAAGTAGGCAATCAGTAGGATGTCTTTAAACAAAGATCATTCTTGATCATCCTGACAGGTGAAGTTACAGAGATCCCTATAAAAAGGGAAACTAGCATTACAGTTGGCACTATTCTTAGCTATGAAATCAGCAGCTTTGGTGGCTTCTGTTGTATGAGGAAATCGAGTTCAAAATATAATGAAATAAATCAAACCGGATTATGCCCACGCAAATGATTACAAGACTTCCTCCCGATTTAGCAAAAGGAAGTCAGGATCGATCCTCGAGGAAGCGTGTCAGCGGATCTCAGGTAGCAGACAAATCTCATGTGCAGAAATCGACCACAGAGTACTCGACCTCGACCAAGGGTGGTCGACAGGGGCCGGGCAAGTCGAATTCGAGCAAGCAGTAGTCACTGAAGTTGGTCGATCTCGAGGAGTCAACTCGATGTCGAGGAAGTTTTGGTCGATTTCGAGGAACCTGGTCGATTTTGAGTAAACTGCAGAGACAAAAGCAACAACGATCTTGCTCGATCGAGAATGAGTAGTCGACGTCGACCAGATTTGGTCAAAATCGAGGAGAAGGACAGAAACTAAACGAATGCAGATTTTGAAATAAACTATGTATGAAAAAGAACTTCCAAGATCGGGGTTTGCAACAACGATAACAAAACATGCATAAGGCAAGATAAAGAGGAATAATCATGCAATCTCATCAAAGGAAAAAGCTTTCGCCTTTTCCAACAATTAGACAACTCTTGCAAGAAACCCTAATTGTATCTACTGATTTTATTTTTATAATTCAAGTGGTTAACATGAATCTCTATTCTTTCAAATAGGTAATAAACATATAAAAGGCAGTGGATGATCAAAGCATAATAAAAGTCGAATCTTTACCTCAAACACGCTTGGCTATCGCTGGGCTCACCCCAACCCTAGAAGTAGGTGGACTACTCGGTCTTCATCGCAGGGAAAGACATCAATAATAAAAGAAAATAACTTTGCATTAATAAACTAAATAAAAGCTTACAACCAATCGAAGCCAAATTTCTCTCGCTTCTTAACTCCCAATCGGCCTCTACTCTCTCTCTCTCTCTCTCCTACTCTTCTTCTCTAGAATTGAATGAATAAAAACTAGCCCCATGGGCTTTATTTATAGGCTTTAAATCTTTGCTAATCAAGGAAAGCAAACTATATCTATTTCTAAAGATAAAACTTAAATAAAAGGAACATTTATCTAAAAGGGAAATATCTAAAATATCTAAATATCTTCATGTGGTAGATAAATCCTTCTCTCCATAGATAGATCTTGATAGAATAGGATGGATCCGGCCTTGCTTCGTGCCCAAGTAATCCACATATGCTCGGATTGGCCCAACGGACTCGCGGCCCAAGAAAGTTTTGGTCGCCGTCGAGGAAAGTCCTCGATCTCGGCTTCTCTTCTTGGCTCCTGGATCTGGTTCTCTTCCTCGAGCTTGGGTGCGCTTCTTGGTCTTGGTCGACGTCGAGCAGTTTGTCGACATCGAGTAAAGTCGAGCTCGAGTTCTCTTCTCCTCGTCGAGCTCGGGCAGAATTCTTGGTTTGGTCGACTTCGACCAGTTTGGTCGACGTTGAGTAAATGTGTCGGCTCTCGGCATTCTGCTCTATTCTTGAAACGCACTTTCCTGAGTCCTCGTTCATCCGATTGACGCATATGAGCATGCGTTGGAAAGCTCTTTCCGAGGGCTACAACTCTCATGAAGATATCAAAGCTTGATTCAGAATGATAGATGTCGAAATATGGCCTTTTCTCCAGCTGCACCATTCTTAGCTTCTTCATGAGTTTCCTTTAAGCTCTAAAGTGTGTCCGATTCCTGTGAAATTAAATAGAAACTAGTGTAGACTCCATAATTTGGCAAATAAGCATAAACTACATAGATTCTGTACTATTCTAACCCAAATGCATGGAATGCATACAGAAATCGATATAAAAGTCAATATAAAACATGGCACAAAACATGGACATCAAATCACCTCATACTTAAGCTTGCTTGTCCCCAAGCAATAACTTGGATGGTCATTAAGGGGAAGAATACAAAACTCTCAACATCTTAGATTCATTCTCATATGTGCCTGTAATCAATTACCATCCTCGAAAAGATACTAATGTCACAAATCCATACATGTGCAATTAAAAAGCAACATCTACTCACAAAAGGAGGGTTATGCAAAAACAATTCATGTGACAAAGCAACAATAATCAAGAGGACTTTATTTAAGCTCAATAAGGAGTAGATTGGTAAAAGGCTAAATGTGGGATATATTTGGCCATGTGGTGCTAATGATCCGGGGAAATGGAGTATTTCCAAACTTTCATACCACATTCCATCTTCTTTTGATTTCCCACCTTTCTAACCTCAGCACTGCCTTCTCGCGAGTCGCAAACATGGGTGTCATGAATGGCACCGGATACTTAGTGCTTTGGACTCCTCACCTATGTGTCCCATCTCGCGAACTATTATCTCAGCGAGCAGGGTCGATCTTTGATCGGATTTTCTTTCACTCATTAAATTTTCCATATATATCAAACATTCTCGCCAAACTCAAATAATGATATAACAACACAACATCCATATAACATCTCCATAATGTGACATCATTCTCAACATAATCTCCGGATAGGAAATAAGGTAAAAAATGGGCAATATTTAGATCATGTGGAGCATAATATGAAATAAGGCATAATATGGCTTCTGTGACGCATAAGCATAGGTAAGGCTAGGGAATATAAACAATGAGCATTCTATGAAAATATAAAGTCCTCCATTATCTTAGCATGCAACATGTCAAAAGTAACACCAAATTTTACATACTTTCATGGTTTTCAAGAAAATAATGCACTTCATTGTGACTTCCCTTTACTAGGCAATTTCATGCTATATCTCTAATGAATCTAATTTTGCATCGTCGAGTTCAATATAAGCTTCCATGACACTATTTCTTTAGACAATTTTCAAGCTTTGGGAGATGTCTCATAAAACTTTGAGTTTAGCAATTAAGCACAAAAATTTAAAATTTACGCAAAATTCACCATGTAAAAACAAAAACATTATAAAATAATAATGATAATGAACTTTTCTACCACCCCATACTTAGAATATGCAGTGTCCCCATTGTATAAAATAATATAAAACAAAGGTAAAGGAACGAGCTCACCGAATAACGTGTCAAGTAGGCAAAACAGGGGCCATCGAGTAACTGAGTTGGTCGACGTCGAGGAAATAGGTCGACGTCGAGTAAAGTGGTCACGTCGAGTGGAAGTCTTAAGTCGAGGAAGCTCCTGGTTGGTCGACGTCGAGTAGCTAGGTTGACGTCGAGTAGATTTGTTCCGCTCGATCTTCTTCATGGTCGATCTCGACTTGGCCTTCGTCGATTTCGCGCGACTGCTCTGTCAGGGACTTCTTCTTCCTCTCTTGCGATCCTTTATGCTTCTCGACCTAAAATGTTAGTTTTCGCACGAAGACAATACTTTCCACATGAAGCATTCAAAACCAAAAACAAAACAAAACAAAAACAAAACCATAAGTTTCAAAGTCCTAAAACTTTAAAAGTGCTATGTACATGCTCTAGATTTTAGAGTCGCTAGGCCGACTTCTCCGCTTGTGCTCAGGGACCGTCAATGTGGGGCCCTCTTGTACTTGTCCCTTCTCCTGGATCATCTAGGTCCTGATTGTAGTATGTCAGCTCTGCTGATAGGTGGTTGTCCGCATAAAGTCCTATGCCCTCCTTCTTCTTCTTTCCCGTCCTAGTCCTGCGCAGGTTAGGTCTCCACCGGGCCTTATCTCCTCTAAAATTCTTATTGAATTTATTAATGGACGGATGAGAGGGTGAAATCATACCTGGACTTACCTTTTCGGGCCCAAAACAGAAATCTTCGGGCTGAGGGTTGGTTGACGTCGAGTAGATCTGGTCGACGTCGAGTACAGGGACCCCATACTTAGGCTTTTGGCAAGTCGGGTGTTCAACAGAGGAAGTCGACTTCGAGATGTCTTGGTCGAAGTCGAGTTGTTTGGTCGAAATCGAGCAACCCTGGTCGATGTCGAGCAGTTGTTTGGCGCCTTCCTCCGTTGTTGTTTGCTTGCCCCTAGGGTTGCTTATGCTCTTCACCTCCAGCCATGGAATTTTCTCCTTTGTAGGGCCAAAAGAGAAATCTAAGACCTCATCGCCTATTGTGAAGGTGAGCAATCGCTTCCTGACACTGATCTTGGCATCTGCAGTAGCTAGAAAAGGTCTACCAAGAATAATAGGGCATGTAGGATCTTCCGCACAATCTATAACAAGAAAATCAGCGTGGATATAGAACTTACCAACCTGGACAGGGACATTATCGACCATACCTGTAGGGATGACGACCGTATTGTTTGCCATGTATAGTTTGGCATCCACATGCTCTATGGACCCTATCTTCACCTTTTGCCAGATCGATAAGGGCATTATGCTTGACAGAGGATTTTCAGTCGCCTTAAATCCTATCAAATAAATCCGACTAACCTAACTAATGTAGTTTGGCAAGTACGGGTCGATCCCACAGAGAGTCAATGATTTGTATGCAAGTCAAGTGTGCTAAATAAGAACTAGAGAAACAAAGAGGGGGGATTATGATGATTCAGACTAACTAAGTAAAAAGCAAAAGGAAGCAAACTAAACAAATTGATTGAACAAATATGAGATAAATAACTTAGGTCAATCAATCTCAGCAATCAGGTTTGTTCATTGATCATCGAAATCGAATAGATAACTTCCTCTTAAACACTTTGTTGTGGAAAGACTATGTCTTTTGAATCCAATTCCTTATCGAATCTAGTTAACAGGACAACCAGACCCTGAAAACCCTAATTATCAAACAATCTTGAAACTATCAAGATTCAATTCAATAATCGATGAAGTCTAAAGGAAATCAACAAAGACAATCGACGCACACAACCAGTTATTGCATCAATTGCAAATCAATTCTCTATACAAATCCCTAAATCAACCAGTTTCAGAGATTTATACTTTGCTACTCAAGAACATAGATAACTCAACCAGTAATTACCTATATCTAGCAATAGATTATCATGAAAAGACATCAGTTGATCAGACTAACGGAAATTCATGAAAACCCTAAATATTCAACGCAGAGAATCAATAACATTCAAAGAGGAGTATTAAAAAATAGAAAACTCACAATAAAATTGCAAACCTGAAGCTTCGATTGATCTCCCTAAGCCAAGGAGTTTAGCGGTTCATGCTTCAAAGGAAAACCTAAAACTACTTTCAACGTGAAAAACCATGTCCGATGAAATTCCGTCTAAAACCTACTTAACCAACCCTAATTATCTCCTCCTAATAATAATAATAGGTCAAAGAAATAACAAATCCAAAATAACCACAAAAGGCCCAAAATGACACATGGAAAATAGGCCCACGTCCAAACCAACAAAAACTTGGTCTCGGCACACAAAAACTCGGGTGAGTTCTTTTGCCCAAACCGAGTTACATCCAGCAGCCACATTTGAAGTCCCGATTTCGCTGTTTTTGAGGCTGAATTTGGAAAAGTTGTAAACACGAAAGTTGTAGGTCTTCGAATCCTCTTTCCAACAAGTATAAGTATGCCCCGATCCGATAAATACAGCCTTCAAACGACTCGTTTTAGTGCAGCGTCGTCAGCTTGGACAGCTCCAATCCTTTACATGTTTAGCTCCTCTCTTCGGCTCTCGTTCTCTTCTATTTTCATCCAATCTTCGAGCATTGGCTCGAGCTTAGCTTCACCTCTTTATAATCACCTGAAATCATGCACAAAACTTGTAGATTCCGACTCTAATTGAAAAATAATGAAAACATGAAAACTACTCTAATTCATGCACTTTATTATATCTAAACCTATCTAAATGCACATGTTAACACTACCTAAATGTGTCTTATCAATGCTCACACTTGCTCCTAAATCACATAAGGCCTCATATCTATATTGTCCAAATCCTACAGTAATAGAAAACTTACCAGGGTCAGGTCTCTTCTCCGGGAAATCCATCCTTTTGCATTCGTCTGCGATTTCTGTGATTGATCGCTTGTTGCTGAAAATCTCCTTGAGGAACTTGGCATATGCAGGCATCTCTTGATGAGCTTATGTAAAAGGAATTGAAACACTTAGTTCCTGAAGCATCTTAACAAACCGTTTAAACCTACCTGTCGTGGGATCTTTCAGCGTCTTGGAAGGGAAAGGTAGCGCCTTTTTCTGTTTCGGAGCCAGAACAGATGTCGGAGGTGTTGCAGAGTCCTCGACTTCGAGTGGATTTTCCTCGACTTCGACTAGATTTTCCTCGACGTCGACTAAAGGAGTCGACTTCGAGTTCTGTTGATGCGTAGAAGCTTCCTCGTCGGCGTGGAGTTGGTCGACTTCGGGTACCTCTGCTCGATGTCGAGTAGTCTGGTCGAGGTCGACTTGGCTGTACTCGACGTCGAGTAACTCCTCAACTTCGTCTTGCTGCTTTCCAACCTCTGGCTCGCGTAGTTGGTGCCCGCTCCTTAGTTTTACAGCAGCGACATGTCCGTGCTGTCCCTTTGGATTTGGTTCTGTATGCCCAGGGAGTTGTCCGGTCAGTCGTGGAATTTGTGCTGCGAATTGACCCATCTGCGTCTCAATGTTCCTCTTCCAGATGTCCAGTTCTCCAAATCTTGTATTGATGTTTTGGAGCTGATTATTGATGGTGCTATTGGCTTGCTTGCTTTCTGCTTGATTCCGGCGCATCTCATCGAGGATCATCTGTAGATCATCCTTCCGCTGATCCCTTTCTGGATGTCCAGGAGCTCTGTATGGCGTGGGGTTCCTAGGGGCACCTTGGTTCCATTGTGGTTGTTGGAACCTTTGGTCCCCCATGTAGCGATTGGGACCCCCTGCGTAGGCTACTTCCTCGTGAGTTTCTGCCATCCCAACTTGCTCTGTATGTGGGCACTATATAGTGGTGTGCCGCTGTGAGCCACATTCGATGCAAGGTTGGTTGACAGAGAGGTACTTGACTTGCTTGAGTAGCTTGTAATTTTGATCTCTGTAGTACTGCTCCTTGACATCTGGATCAATCTCCTTGGGAGGCTCATAGAGGGGCATGGATGCGGTTGGCCTTGCATAGTTGTTCTCATCATAGTTTCTCGGAGCCCCATACTTATAGTCGAAGTTGGTGAGCTTTTCGAGGGTAGCCCATGCGTCAGCTGGTGACATCGTCAGATACTCATATTGAGTATATTGGTTGATCCTATCCTTAGCGGCCAGATCAAGAGAATTGTAGAAGATCTCCTGAATGGCATATGGTGGATGCCCATGTGTAGGGCAGGATCGTAGTAGATCCTTGTATCGGTCCCATGCTTTTGCTAGCGGCTCCCCATGCCTTTGCTTGAAAGTTGTAATCTTCTGGTGGAGGAGCGCTGTCTTGGCAGGAGGAAAGAATTTATTAAGAAATGCCCGCCTTACCTCATCCCATTTTGTGAGGGATCGTGGAGTCAGTCCTTCAAGCCACTTCAATGCTGGTCCGGCAAGAGACCAACGAAAAGCTTTCATCTTGACATATTCCAGAGTATTACCTTCAGTAAGAGTATGGCACATATCAGAAAAATTGGTAATATGTTCAAGAGGGCATTCATTAAACCTTCCGTAAAAAGCATTATTTTTAATTTCAATAAGGAAGGCAGTGCGAATCTCAAAGTTGTTTTCAGGGATTAGAATAGCCGATTCAGGCATGACTAGAGTCGGGTGCATGTAATCCTCAGCAGTGGCAGGGTATTGGGCAAGCTCCGCTTCTGCCTGCCTCCTACGTTCAGCTTCCTGCTCCGTGCGTGCTCTCTCAGCGGCGAGAGCAGCATTATTGGCTTCTAATTCCCTTTGAAGCCTCTCGATCGTCTGGGCTTGTGTTTCAGCAGTCGCCATGATCCTTTTTAGTCTAGAGTGGATATGTATAAGATGTTCCGGGTCGTCTAAGGCGTCAAACTCAGGTGGTTGACCAAAACAACGCATACACCTACAAAATCAAAACTTAAAGAAAAACGTGAGATCTAACTACCTAAGGCGCGAATGATTGCTTCCCCGGCAACGGCGCCAATTTGTTTTAGGAGGAAATCGAGTTCAAAATATAATGAAATAAATCAAACCGGATTATGCCCACGCAAATGATTACAAGACTTCCTCCCGATGTAGCAAAAGGAAGTCAGGATCGATCCTCGAGGAAGCGTGTCAGCGGATCTCAGGTAGCAGACAAATCTCATGTGCAGAAATCGACCACAGAGTACTCGACCTCGACCAAGGGTGGTCGACAGGGGCCGGGCAAGTCGAATTCGAGCAAGCAGTAGTCACTGAAGTTGGTCGATCTCGAGGAGTCAACTCGATGTCGAGGAAGTTTTGGTCGATTTCGAGGAACCTGGTCGATTTTGAGTAAACTGCAGAGACAAAAGCAACAACGATCTTGCTCGATCGAGCATGAGTAGTCGACGTCGACCAGATTTGGTCAAAATCGAGGAGAAGGACAGAAACTAAACGAATGCAGATTTTGAAATAAACTATGTATGAAAAAGAACTTCCAAGATCGGGGTTTGCAACAACGATAACAAAACATGCATAAGGCAAGATAAAGAGGAATAATCATGCAATCTCATCAAAGGAAAAAGCTTTCGCCTTTTCCAACAATTAGACAACTCTTGCAAGAAACCCTAATTGTATCTACTGATTTTATGTTTATAATTCAAGTGGTTAACATGAATCTCTATTCTTTCAAATAGGTAATAAACATATAAAAGGCAGTGGATGATCAAAGCATAATAAAAGTCGAATCTTTACCTCAAACACGCTTGGCTATCGCTGGGCTCACCCCAACCCTAGAAGTAGGTGGACTACTCGCTCTTCATCGTAGGGAAAGACATCAATAATAAAAGGAAATAACTTTGCATTAATAAACTAAATAAAAGCTTACAACCGGTCGAAGCCAAATTGCTCTCGCTCCTTAACTCCCAATCGGCCTCCACTCTCTCTCTCTCTCTCCTACTCTTCTCCTCTAGAATTGAATGAATAAAAACTAGCCCCATGGGCTTTATTTATAGGTTTTAAATCCTTGCTAATCAAGGAAAGCAAACTATATCTATTTATAAAGATAAAACCTAAATAAAAGGAACATTTATCTAAAAGGGAAATATCTAAAATATCTAAATATCTTCATGTGGTAGATAAATCCTTCTCTCCATAGATAGATCTTGATAGAATAGGATGGATCCAGCCTTACTTCGTGCCCAAGTAATCCACATATGCTCGGATTGGCCCAACGGACTCGCGGCTCAAGAAAATTTTGGTCGACATCGACCAGTTTGGTCGACGTCGAGGAAAGTCCTCGATCTCGGCTTCTCTTCTTGGTTCCTTGATCTAGTTCTCTTCCTCGAGCTCGGGTGCGCTTCTTGATCTTGGTCGACGTCGAACAGTTTTTCGACATCGAGTAAAGTCGAGCTCGAGTTCTCTTCTCCTCGTCGAGCTCGAGCTGAATTCTTGGTTTGGTCGACTTCGACCAGTTTGGTCGACGTCGAGTAAATGTGTTGGCTCTCAACATTCTGCTCTGTTCTTGAAACGCACTTTCCTGAGTCCTCGTTCGTCCGATTGACGCATATGAGCATGCGTTGGAAAGCTCTTTCTGAGGGATACAACTCTCATGAATACATCAAAGCTTGATTCAGAATGATGGATGTCGAAATATAGCCTTTTCTCCAGCTGCACCATTCTTAGCTTCTTCATGAGTTTTCTTTGAGCTCTAAAGTACGTCCGATTCCTGTGAAATTAAACAGAAACTAGTGTAGACTCCATAATTTGGCAAATAAGCATATACTACATAGATTCTGTACTATTCTAACCCAAATGCATGGAATGCATACAAAAATCGATATAAAAGTCAATATAAAACATGGCACAAAACATGGACATCAGCTTCCCTGTAGCAGTGTTGAGCTTTTGCTGAAGTAAATCCTTTATGAAGCATTCGTATCATCTCTAGTGGCGGAACGTTTTGGGGGCCAGAGGTGGCCTTGGCCCCTACAAAAAAAATTTACGATAGGATATTTGGGAATTGGAATGAGATGGCCCCCACACGCTTATCTCTCCGCTCTACCTATCCATCTCCCCCAATAAATTGCGAATCGAGTCAATCGACACAGCCACACAAGGACCGTCCTCCGCGCTCCGCCAGTCCGCCTGCGTCTGCGCTCCGCCAGTCCGCCTATGCTCCGCCAGTCCGCCGCCTCATTTACCCATGCCTACGCAGCTGCGCTCCGCCGCCTCCGCGCTCGGACCTTTCCGTTGTTCCGCAGCTCCGCTCATACTCCTTATAGTCATCGATTGTTCAATTGCAAGCAAACAAGTTCAATAGCTTGATGTTTTTTATCAATACTTGATTTCGTGGTATATATTCCTTCGTTGTTATACTTCCAGATTAGCTTATCAATAGCTTGATGTTTTTTAACTATACTCGAAGCGGTTAGAGTTGTCTATAAAAGAAATAGAGGTGATGATATCAGATGCCTTTTTTCTTCTTTAGCAATTCATGGTTATGCAATTTCTTAATGTATTTCACAAGTTTATAATGATCTTGGACAAGATTGCAGGACGTCTTCATTCTGTGGCCTCTTCAGATCTTCTTTACGACCATATGTAAGAAACTAAGAATGCATTTGAATAGTGATTTAGTATAGTCTGTCCAATTCCGTTATGCATCTAAGACCATCCACAATGGTTGTGTGCAAATGTGTATTTTTTAGACATTTTTTTAACTCTATTGATTGTTGTATTTTTTTGTGCAAATGTACACATTTGAGCACACCACCTCTCTTTATATGCAAAAACTTTTACAAAAAGTAAAACAATTTCATTGGTTGATTTTTTTTTTTTATGATTTTATTTTCCCTTTTGTTTTAAATGAATTGTATTTAAATGATGTGTAAAAAATACACATTTTTATCAATAGAGCAAATTGTTTTTTTTTTACAGTAGGCAAACAGTAGGGGAAACTACACAAAATGTAATTCACTCCCTGGATTATCCTGACGGATGATGGTGCAAAGGTCCCTATTAAAAGGGATAATATTCCTATCAGTAATGATACCGGTTCTAGCTATGTAATCAGCAATCTTGTTAGCTTCTCTGTAGCAATGGTTGAACTCAATATGATCGAAGTGGGCTTTGAGATGATTGATATGCTGAACTTGACGTAGGACTTCCCATCTTATGTTCTTCCCTTCCTTGATGGCTTTTATGATCTCTTGGTTGTCTCCTTCAATGACAATTCTTCTCATTCCTAGTCTTGCGGCGTGCTCCATACCTATTTGAATAGCATAAGCTTCGGTTTGGAGGATACTTCCTCTTCCCGTTACCTGATAAAAAATATCCTTAATATGACCATGAGAGTCTCGAATGACTCCCCCTACCTGACAGGCGCCCGTGGGTTTCACGGAGCCATCTACATTAATTTTATAGATAGTTCAAGGTTTAGTCCATTTTGCTCTTAGTCTTTTGTTCATTTTCCCTGGTTTACTATTTTCCTGGTTTGCGTAGTTCCAATCTTTAATGGCAGAGATAGCCATATGACTTAGTATTTTGGGAGGGGTTAGGTTTTTAGTTTTGAAAATGTGATTGTTTCTAGCCTCCCAGATGGTTAGCCATATGAAGACAAGTTCGTTAAAATTGTGGTTGTTTTCTTTAATTTGTTCTAAATTAACTAGGTTACCATCCCTGTTTGGGAGTTGAAAGTAAACTTTTACACTTTGTTCATATTGGGCAATTACTTCTCTAGAATATTGGCATTCAAAGAGAAGATGGTGTAGGTCTTCATTTTTCTGGTTGCATAAGCAGCATTGGCTTGGGACTCTATTAAAGAACCTGTTTAGTCTTTCTTTTGTTGGAAGGCCATCTAACATGATCTTCCAAAGAAAATTCTTTTGTCTTGGAGGTAGATTCAGCTTCCATATCCATTTTTGGTCCCTCACTATTTGTTCTTCATTTCCTATGATCGTCTTAGCCGATTTTGTGGAGAATTTTCCAGAGGGATCAGGTTTCCAAATTAGCTTGTCTTGAACTTGCCAGTCTGGTATATAGATTTTGAAAATTTCATTCTGAATATTAGTCGGAAACATATTGTGGATTAACTGAGTATTTCAATAGAGCAAATTGTTAAAAAGTGGTTTTTTACACATCTTGTGTGAATATATACATTTTACTCAAAAGAATTGTTGATGGTCTAAATACAATTGTGAGGAATTTGCATTAATCAGTACTGTAAAGTAATTCCTTCGGTTGGAAATAAACGATGTTTGACTTATATATATATATATATATATATATATATATATATATATATATATATATATATATATATATAGAGAGAGAGAGAGAGAGAGAGAGAGAGAGGATGGTTCAAGGGTAATCAAGGCTTATTGTGTAACATGAGAACACATCTGGGCCATTGATTAGATGAAATGGATGGATGAGATTAAAAGGCAATTTTAGCTTTTTTTTATTAAAAATCAGTGGGGCCCACGTTTTTTTCTAGTCCACTTGCTGAATTGGGAGCGTGTGTGATGCACTCTCTTGAAATTATTCGATATTATATCTGGATTATTCAATCGTATCGACGGATTATGTGATCGTATCGACGGATTATGCGATCGTATCCACTTGCCACATGATGGATGGTTATTTTTTTCTTCGAATTAATGGATTATGTAATAGTATCGATGGATTATGTAATAGTATCGATGGATTATTCGATCGTATTAATGGATTATGTAATAGTATCGATGGATTATTCTGATCGGCTAGCAACATGAAAACGCCATAAACTATTTACCAAAAATTATTCGATGGTATCGTTTGATTATTCGATGGTATCGCTTGATTATTCGATTATATCGCATGATTATTCAATGGTTCCGTTACTTTATGTCATTGTAACAAATAACTAAAAATTATTCAATGATATCACTAGATTATTCGATTATATCCCATGATTATACGATCGTATCGATACATTCGATATGTCCTAAACAAACTGGAATGCAAAAACAAGATATCAACAAAATTTATACATCCCTAGTGCAACAATCCAATTGTAAAATCAAGAACAGAGCAAGCAGAACTTGACCGAGAAATCACAACTAAAAATCCTAAATCCAACAAACAAAATCTGTAAAATCAAGAACAAAACCTAATTCGAGATCTTCCACAAACCCTAACCACCGGATACCAATTAAAGATCCGTCATAGCCAGAGATACTTGGGTTTTTTGAAATCAATTTCAATTGATTTCGCAATTTCAACGAACCTGGTCAGCGACTCGGGGTGCTGCGTCATGGGCTCGGTTAGGCTGCTAGAGGGTCGCTGATTGAACTCAGGGAGAGAAATCAGGGAGCCATTGCCGCTGCACCGCAACAGGGAGAGAAATCAAGGAGCCGTCGACCGCCATATCGCACATCGCCGTCTTCTTCGACAAGCCCTTCCAATCGCCACCACCGGGTTGTCCGATCGCCATCACCGCAACTGGCGCCTCTGTTTTTCCGTCGCCTTCTGTGGGACGTCGCCATCACCGCAACTGGCGCCTCTTCCACCACCGCAATTGGTATCCGGTGGTTAGGGTTGTCCGAACACCGCCTCTGTGGGATGTCGCCTTCTCCGATCGCCATCACCGCAACTGGCGACGCTGCCTTCAACGCCTTCGCCGACCATCATCGCCTCGGCAATCTCCTTCGAGTTAGTCGCCGTTTATCCTCCTCCAATTTGACCTATTCTCTCTCCGTAGTCTCTCCTTTTTAATTTGAAATTAGGGGACGGTGGTGAATGGTGATGAGATACACGCGTTGTAGTTGGTAGTGGGTTGATTTTTTTTGGGATAAAATTATAATTAATTAATTATCTTCGAATAATCTCAGCCCTCCATTTCACATTAATCAAGGGCCCTGATTTGTTCTCATGATACATTTTAAGGGTTGTTCTCATATGATCTATCCTCTCTCTCTCTCTCTCTGTCTCTCTCTCTCTCTCTCTCTCTCTCTCTCTCTTTATATATATATATATATATATATATATATATATATATATATATATATATATATATATATATATATATATATAACTTGTGCACAAGGCTTAGGATGTGCATTGTGCACAAAATATTATTCGGTGAAATGTGAGTATTGTTTAGGGGAATGTGAAACATTATTTGGTGAAATTTGAGGCATTTCATATAAATTGTAACTATTGTTTAGGGAAATGAGGTTTCTTTTATTTGAAATGGATAAATAAAAAAACTAAACATTATTCGGTAGAATGTTATAAATTATTCAGTGGAATTGGGACGTTTTCATCTGAACTGAACGGAACAAAAAAACATAACAGTATTCGGTAGAATGTTTCACATTTCCCCGAATAATGCTTAAAATTTCACCGAATAATGTTTCACATTTCACCGAATAATATTTGTGCACAATGCACACCCTAAGGGGTGTGCACACCTGAACCACACCATATATATATATATATATATATATAGTTTTAGGAGCTAAAAAACTATATAAAATCTTATTTATTTTAATTATTTCTTTCACAATTTAATACAATATTTATTACGATTTTATATAATTTTGAACCCCTAGAACAACGTATATAAAAGTCAAACATCGTTTATTTCTGATCGATGAGAATATATTAGCAAGATAGGGAAATAGGCAAATAGCTGACCTTTATTGAACAAAAAAAAAGGAAAATTAAAAGTCCGGGAACTCCCGCGTTGATTCGGCATTTGAATCCAACAATCAAAATTTCACCTGCCTACTTTGTTTGGATTATATAAACGATCTCGATACTCACCGATTTTCATATAACAATTTCTTTCCCGAAGATAAAATCAACTACTTGATCTCCGGCCAGTTTCAATTTCAATTCATTCATAATCGGATCGATCCAACCAATCAACCATGTCCACAGACAAAGGCCACAGATCAATCGTGTCGATCCAAACCGCCAAAGCGGCTCTCTCAGCCGCGGGATCACTGGCGGCGGCCATAGTGGTTTTCCGGTCAATAACCGCCGAGCTTCTTCCCGACGAGCTCCGCGGCCACCTCTCCTATTACGCTCGCTCCGTCCTCGGCTGGTTCTCGTCCGAGCTCACGCTCGTCATAGAAGAGTTCGACGGCATCGAATCCAATCACATCTTCGACGCTGCAACTCTCTACCTCGGCAACAAAACTAAGACGAATTCGGACCCGCGCCGCCTCAAAATCAGCCGATCGGAGGCACAGCCGGCCGTCACGGTCACCGTCGACCGCAACGAGCCGATCTCCGACTATTACGACGGAGTTCGGTACACTTGGACGCTCATCTGCCGCCGGAGCGAGTCGCCGAACCCGCGGGATATGAACTCGACGCTTAAATCGGAGGTGAAGTATTTGGAGGTTAGCTTCCACAGGAAGCACAAGGAAACGGCGCTGAATCGCTACATCTCGCACATAATCGAGGAGGCGAAGATGATGAAGGCAGATCAGAAGTTGATCAAGCTGCATACGGTGAGAGGCGGATGGCCCTTGGGCTGGAGCGGTCTGAATCTGAACCATCCGGCGACGTTTGAGACGATCACGATGGATCCGAAGGAGAAGGAGAGGATAATTGAGGATCTGGAGAGGTTCGTGAGGAGGAAGGAGTACTACCAGAGGGTCGGGAAGGCGTGGAAGAGGGGATATCTGTTGTACGGACCGCCGGGGACCGGGAAATCGAGCTTGATTGCGGCAATGGCGAATCATTTGAAGTTTGATGTGTACGATTTGGAGTTGGGAGCGCTGCAAGATAATTCCAATCTGAGGACGTTGTTGCTGGCGACGGAGAACAGATCGATCTTGGTTGTGGAAGACATCGATTGCTCCGTTCAGTTGAAGAATCGGGAGGACGATTTGTCGTCGCCGCCGCCGGCTTCTAATAACCATCTCCCGGAGAATAAGGTGACATTGTCCGGATTTCTAAACTTCATAGACGGGCTATGGTCGAGTTGTGGAGACGAACGCATAATCATATTCACGACCAACTACAAGGACAAGCTCGACCCGGCATTGCTTCGCCCAGGGCGAATGGACGTCCACATCCACATGTCCTATTGTACGCCGGGTGCTTTTAGGATCTTGGCTAGAAACTATTTAGGAATCGAGTCTCACGAGTTGTTCCAAGAAATCACGGAGCTGATTGAACAAGTGCAGGTCACTCCGGCTGAGGTTGCAGAGCAACTAATGAAGGAGGATGAACCTCGAGTCGCGCTCCAAGGCTTGATCGGCTTTCTTCGTGAAAAGGAGGTGGGACGAGATCGGGGACGGAACGATAAAAGTTTGGGGGTGCTAGATTCCCTTATGACATAAAGAAAAATAATTGTGGAAAAAAATGAATATATAGTAGGTTAAATTTGGTGAATATCCATTTTTCATGTCAAAATTAAGTAAATGTCCACTTTTTTACATAATTAAGTAAATGTCCATTTTTTCCAAAAATACCCCTCCTTCCCCATTCCTAACCCTTCCCCCTTCCCCCTTGACCATTTTTAATTTTAACATTGACTAGTCAACATTGACCATTCCGGTCAACGCCTGCATTTGGTGACAATTTTTTTGTGACAGCTGAGTATATTTTTCTGGTGACAGTTAATTGTGACAATTATTTGGTGACAATTGATTTTTTGTGACATTTTATTTTTTCCGGTGACAGTTAGGGGAAAATCTTTTCTAGTGACAATTGATTTTCTTTTTTTTTCTTGTGATAATTGTTGGTGACAAAAAAATTTGGGTGACAATTGATTTTCTTCCAGTGACAGTTGCCAGTAACACTTTTCCTCGGTGACAAATGAGGTTTTTCTGCTAATAGATGATTTTCCTGATGACAATTGTTGGTGACAACTATTAATGACGAGGTTGATAACAATATATTGTCACCATGATATTATAACCTTAAAAAAATTGTCACCATAACATTATACATCACCAAGACATTGTCACCAACTACAGAACACTGTTTTCATATTGTTTAATTAATCAATCGTATTGTCACCAACTTATAAAAAACATTGTCACCAACCTCTTTTCAGTAATCTATTGACACCAACAATAAAACAGTGTAACCAACCTATTTTCATCAAGCTTTCGTCAATAATCTACTGTCACCAATTACAAAACTCTGTCACCAATCTAGTGTCAACCACCTATTTTTAGAAATTAATTGTCACCAACGAAAAAACAGTGTCACCAACCAATTGTCACCAACTACAAAGCACTTTCATCAAACTAAAATGTTTACAATGCTAATGTTATCACATTTGTCATCTAATATTAACACATTTTTGTTACAAAATTGAAACCCTAGAACAAGAGGATCATAGACCCAAGAGGGGCTAAACCTGAGTAGACGAAAATTTGATGTACAGTATAGTTTAGGGTTTAGGGTTTAGTCTTTAGGGTTTAGGGCCAAGGCCCTAAACCCTAAACCCTAAAAAGGGTGTACAGTACCAATGTTATCAGATTTGTCATCTAATATTAACGCATTTTTGTTACGAAACTGAAACCCTAGAACTAGGGGAGCATAGACCTTAGAGGGGCTAAACTTGAGCAAACGAATAATTCGATGTACAATACTATAATGGCATCACATTTGTGATCTAATATTAACACATTTTTGTTACAATAATAACCCTAAGTAGATAAAATTTGATGTAAAGTTTAACTTTGTAATACTTAATTGTCAGACTACATCAACTTGCAAAAATATCAAAACAAAGGGGAACAGTTGAGATATTCATACTTAACATCCAAAATAGCAAGACCCTCTATATTCATCCTCTCTCTATACGCATTCATATACTTGTCTGAAATAGCTTCAATACCACCATGAAATGCAAGACCCTCAATATATTTGATGGTATACATACCACAACTTGCACTTCAACTGAACAGGAGGATAATGAAAATTACATTATAGCTAAATGAGATATAAATTCCATTTGTCACCAAAACAGAATATATAACTCTAATAATTGTCACCAATCTAAAAAAAACAACAAAATAACAACATAAATTTCATTTGTCACCAAAACAAAATATATAACTCTACCAATTGTCACCAATCTAAAAATAACAACATAAATTCCATTTGTCATCAAAACAGAATATATAACTCTACCAATTGTCACCGATCTAAAAATAACAACATAAATTCCATTTGTCACCAAAACAGAATATATAACTCTGCCAATTGTCACCAATCTAAAAATAACAACATAAATTTCATTTGTCACCAAAACAGAATATATAACTCTACCAATTGTCACAAATCTAAAGATAACAACATAAATTCCATTTGTCACCAAAACAGAATATATAACTCTAACAAGTGTCACCAATCTAAAAATAACAACATAAATTCCATTTGTCACCAAACAATGAAGCAAACCCTTGATAGTCTCATTTAAATTGATGATATAAAATCAAGCTAAATACTAATTGTCACCAAACAAGCAATTGTCACCAAAACAAACAAGCAATGATAAACACTTGAAATAGAACAACATATAAAGTAAGAACGAATTAGATTCATCAATAAGAACACTAACCTGGATTATCCATTTGAAGTAGATAGAAACACACAAACCCTACAAAAACATAAACAAATTGTCATCAGAGCAATGTATTCACACAAAAATCCGCACCTGTTGTCCCAAATCATAAAATTAACATCTCAAAATGATCAGATTTAACAAATTGTCACCAATACTAAACAAATTGACATATTTTGCAAGTTTAACAAATTGTCACCAAACATGCTAGGGTTTGTTTTCCCAAATTCGAATCCAATCGAGTAGGTGAAGTTTATTAAATCGTAATTTAGGCTAAGGTAATTGTAAACACAAAATGAAAGTGTCTACTACACAGCAGCTATAAACTTGAGCTGATCAACAACCAAAAAAGCTAGGAGATACTACAAAGAGCGCATAAATATCATCAAATTGAAGCAATAAGAGAGAAATAGGCAGTGAAACTCGACAATTGGAATGGAATTGGAATCGGAGATACAATGGCAAAACAAAAAAAGGGGTAATTATAACAACCTGTGGAAGTGAAGGTCTCAGAGGATCAGATCGAAGAAGAACATCAAATTGAACACACTAAAAAAGCTAGGAGATGCTACGAAGAGCACATAAATATCATCAAATTGAACGGATTTGCAAAATGGAAAATTGCAGAAAATCAGAATCAGTAAAAGGGAAAGCAAACAGACAATTGAGGGAAGAAGAACATCGAAAGAGGATCGGATCGAAGGAAAAAGAGCAAACCCTAAGATCAAATTGATTATGGATACACAACCACCACCTCTCTCTCCGTAGAACCTTCCTTGATATAGCTCTCCTCCTCGATCCATCGGCGAATATGGCTCTCCTCCTCGCCCGCCGGAGGAGCCCTTCTTGGCCTGATCCAACAAGCTAGTACTGGCCATGGCTACTCTGAGTGGCCTTGGATTTGTCATCACTAACTAGAACACTAGCTGAATTAGTCCCAATTAACGGCGACAATGGAGGATGAGGAGAAGGAGGATGTTGGTGCTGCAACAACGAGCGATCGCGATTGCTCGAGACGACGGATGGAATCCTCCACATGGCGTTGCAAGCATCGACATACCGAGTAGTTCCTTGGAAGCGGTGGCGAAAGGATCCTGATGTTCGGCATCGTCCACCGCCATTGTTGAGATTGGATAAGAAAGAGAAAGAGACTCAGGGGTGCTGCTAGGGAATGAGATGTGATTTGGGATTAAATTATAACAAGGGTAGTTTGGGGTTTAATAAAAAATTATGGACACTTACTTAATTACCCTTTTAAAATGGACATTTACCTAATTAGACTTTCTAAATGGATATTTGACCAAAATTTTCCTATATAGTATTGAAATTGATAGAATAAGATTTACTATCTTGTATATAATTTATTGGATACACAATAAAAAAATTATTGTGAAAATTTTCAAACGAAAATAGAGATATATGGTCATAAAATAAATACAATTAGACGTAGATATTATTGATAAGAAAAAATAAACAATTGAAAGTGGCGGTTTAAGGGGGTCCAAATCCTCTGTTTCCACTTACGTCCCCTTCTCATGTTCTTTCTCACAAAAACTATTTTTATTCTTTCTTTTTAATCTATTTTTATTTATTTATTTTAATTTAATTTTTTTTAATTAGGAATTGTGAGGGGAGGGACTGGAGAGACGGGAGGGTGGAGACAATTTTGGGGAGAGAGGATTTCATTCCGGTTTAAGAAGGGATTTGAACCTTGGTATTGGGGGTTAAAGTGCGTGACATATACAAATGGGGAAATGCTTACCCTGTGCCTCATATTATATTCCGTATAAAAATGGGGTGGGCGGTAGCAAATTGAATATTTGTTACTCCATCCGTTCACATTTAATTAACTTTTACTATTTATATATATTTTTAAATATAATAAAAATTATATGAAATATCATTTTTGATATATATAATTTTTATTCTTTTAAAAACATATATAAATAATACTAGTAAAAAAAGAAGTATTTTTTTATTAACAATAATGTGGATCGAACTTTGAGGACATTGACCACCTTCTATTCCACTGCCAAATAATAACGCAAACAATACAACACCTATCTCAAAAAAAACCGTAACACAGTTCGTCGTGCTTACGATTCCACTTCCAACACAAATGAAACACTATGTGCCATTTACACATCACTAAGTAAAACAGAATTTTCATTGCTTGCTACAACTTGGTGGTGCTCTTGGTATTTCAGGAACAAAACCCTCTTTGACAAAGTTACTCCTAACCCTAAAACAATAGCATCATTCATAACAAACCAAATAACTAATTGGAAAAAGGCAAAAACTGATGAAATAAGTACAGAACAGAGCATTCGCAAAAAAACCCAAATATCGGGAACAACAGAAAACGCATAACTAAATGGACTACACCAAGACAAAACTGGTATAAAATTAACTTTGATGAAGGTTTATCCTCCAACAACATTGGCTCATATGGATTTCTCATTAGGGGTTGTATGGGTAGTACTCATTATGCAGAATCTGGCCCTTCCCCACTTCCCTCTATTATTGGATCAGAATGTTTTAGTCTGTGGAAAGGAATACTTAAAGCAGTAGAATGAAAATTCTGCATATTTGCATTGAAGGCGATAATCTCAGCATTATCAAAAGTCTCAAGTCAGGTATGTCTTGCTCTGACGAGATCGAGATGCTAGTATCCGACTCTTTGTGTGCTCTGAGCATGTTTTCAGAATATGAGATCTCTCATGTCGATAGGAGTGGTAATCAAGCTACTGACCGTCTATCTCACATTGGGATCGCTTTCTCCTGCTTGACTTACCCTTCAGATGCAGTATTACGAAGTATCATCCGCAATGTGCCAATTACCAAATTCTCCCTTGTTTAAAAAAAAAAGATGGGAGAGGCTGATTTTTCTTCTTCCTATGACTAGGAAATTCACTATTTGGGAGATGATGATTTGTACTCCTTATGTTTTTCTTTTTTCAAGTGTTTTAGGGAGTAGTAAAAAAAAATCCTTATTTTATTTATTTATGTGGAATAATAATTAAAAACATACTACGTATGTGATAAATTATTAAATTAGGCTCCTTACAAAAAAAAAAAAACCTATGGGGAATTGGTGATGAGTGATGACCACTCCTCTTCCTCTCTCAGACCAACCGCCTATTGCCTTGCCTTCCTCTTCCCCGTCGCCGCCTTCCACAACCTCACCGACTCCATCACCACCGCCGACGCCGACGTCTCCTCATCCTACTACGTCATCTGAGCCTGTCTTTGTTTATCACGTGAAGCCCCCAACTTATCGCTCTTCTCGCGCCGATTTCCAGGTTTGTTTGTTTACCCCCCACTTTCTTCTATTCCATTCAAATCTTCGCCAACGGCGTCATTTTAATTTGTTGGGGGTTGGCGTTGCTTCCATGGTGTACAGAGCAAGTGTGCCTGGGTTCTAATTGGCTCGGACTTGTTAGGGTTTTCGAGTAAATTAAAGAATAGATTTTGATTTTTGTTTCTTCCCGTGGATAGCTCTTACATCTGTTGTTGATTGCCGATTTTGCAACTCTCCAAACCTGAATCCTTGAAAACTTCGATCAAAACTCAATAAGATCCGAAACACACTCAAGCTACGGACCGAATTTGTCACCTAAGGTGTCAATCGAATATGATGGCACGACATTGGGCTTGACCGAGTGATGAGCTAGGTTGAATTGTTTTCTTCGTCACTTCACTTCCCTCCAACCAGTGACTAGTCCCAATTCCCAAATCCGAATTTTCTCAAGGTTGAATTGAAGAGGTTAGTGCTCTAAATTTTAATTTGAGATTCAATTTAGAGGAAGGAAATGAGAATTTAGGGTTTTGATTTTGAAAACCAATTTTTTGAAATTAGGATTTGTGATTTGAGAATCAATTTTGTGAAATTTTGATTAGGGTTTGTAATTTTGAGAATCAATTTTGTAAATTTTTGAATTGAATTTGTGATTTGGAAATTGATATTGAGAATCAATTTTGTGAATTTGAGAAGCAAATGAAAGGCTTTCATAAAATTCTCATAGAATGGAGTTCTGACATGTGAGCCCATGAATTAGTAACTGCGTCTAATCTCCAAATAATCCCAATTGTTTAGAATTTTCTATTGTGATTCGAATTTATATGCAGGATATGAGAATTTTGTGTGTTTGAGTTTATTTTGTAGTATTGAACTTGTTTGTGGCATTGAATTAGCAAGATGGATTATAGTTTTCAGCTCCCTAATAAAAATGCTGGATCTTGGATCCGTCACTGAATGAATATATGTTTTTAACAAATGTTCGATTTTTATGCTTCTAGCTAGACAAACCCAGAGAGCATACGAATAAGAACACAAACATGAACTACAATGGCACACGGTAATCTCTTATGTCCACCATTTGTACATTCGGAATTCATACAAATAAGAACTCATATTTGAATCATGAATCAGTTCGCAATCGAAGAACCCGATCCCCCCAGCGGTCATCAACTTCGTCCTATCGACTGCACTGGGGGTGGGCTCGATGGCTCTCACCACATTCGCCAACCACCACCTCTGCAAGGGGCTCTCCTCCTTGGAGCGCTTCGTTGCGGGCGTCTTTGACCGCAAGGTCAGGCTCGTCATCGACAGCGTCGAGTCAAGCCACCTCTACGAGTCTGCCATAGTCTACCTCGGCACCAAGGCGAGCCCCACCCCGCTCCGCCTCGAGATCAGCGCCTTATCGACTGTCAAGGGCGTCATGGAAATCCCCGACTTCCACGACGGAGTCCACTATATTTGGAGGCTCGAATCAACAGCCAAGTCGGAGGTGAAGTCGATGGAGCTGCGGTTCGACAAGGGGCGCCAGAGCCAGGCCCTGAACCGCTACATCCCGCACGTCATCGAGGAGGCCGAGAGGGCGAAGGAGGCGCGGAGATCATCGATCAAGCTGTACACAGTGGGCGAGAGGAGGGAGTGGAGCGGGCTGAGCTTGAAGCACCCGTCGACGTTCGAGACTATCGCGATGGAGCCGAAGGAGAAGGTGAGGATAATCGAGGATCTGGAGAGGTTCGTGAGGAGGAAGGAGTACTACCAGAGGGTCGGGAAGGCGTGGAAGAGAGGATATCTGTTGTACGGTCCGCCGGGGACCGGGAAATCGAGCTTGATCGCCGCCATGGCCAAGTATTTGAGGTTTAATGTCTATGATTTGGATCTCGGGGCGATCAATAGTAACTCCGATTTGAGGTCGATGTTGCAGGCGACAGAGAACAGATCGATCTTGGTCGTCGAGGACATCGATTGCTCCCTTCGGATGAGGAATAGGCTCGGCGATTCGTCGCTGCCGATGTCGGAGCTCAGCCGGCCGGAGAAAAAGGTTGGTCGGTATTTTATTGTTATTTCTGTTTACTCCTCCGGTTACAATTTGGATAAATTACACAAATTCACCCATAAATTTCGTCTCTTTGAAAAAAATCAACCTGCTTTCTATTTATGTTGCAAAAATTATTAAAATTTAATATGCTTACTTATAACTATACTCTTATTTTAAAATCTCCCATAAATTTTGTTCTTTGTTAAAAAATCACCCAACTTTAGCTATGTTTGGCCAAATGGCAATTGATGGGTAGCTGAAGTTGATGGATTATTTGTGTTAAATAGGTTAATAATCTAGTATGTTGTTTGGTAAACCTATGAGATAGGATAGTTGATGGAAACATGTGTATAAAAAAAACAAAAACTCTTGGAAAGCTTGGGTGAGTAGTCGTTGAAAATGTTAGATTTCAAAATCTAATTAAACTAAAATCTTATATTTATTTCATTTAAAACTAAATAATATTAAAACCATATGCTCCGAAAAGCTCTTATTGTTTCCAAACGGAGCCTTTGTTTATGTTAAAAATGTTTACTTATAACTTTACTCACAATATTTTGATTTGTTTGTGTTATTTATCCTACTTTAAGGATTGCTTCATAGAAGGGTGCTTTTATGTAATTTACCCATTTAATTTCTTACAGTAATTTGTTTATTACTATGCATAAAACTAATCAATTATACAGCTTGAAGATTAAGTTAGCAGATTGTAACTACTGTGTGTTATGTGCTACAAAACATTGTTTTGTAGGTGACATTATCGGCATTTATGAATTTGATAGACGGGTTATGGTCGAGTGGCGAAGACGAACGCATCATCATATTCACGACGAACTACAAGAACAAGCTCGATCCAGCCCTGCTAAGGCCAGGGCGGATGGATGTGCACATCCCCATGTCGTATTGCACACAGAGCACTTTCATGATGCTAGTGCGCAACTATCTAGGAGTCGAGTCTCATAAGTTGTTCAAGGAAACTGCGAAGCTCATCGAGCAAGTGCAGGTCACCCCTGCTGAGGTCGCGGAGCAGCTCATGAAGGAGGATGACCCTCAAGTCGCTCTTGAAGGTGTCGTCGGTTTTCTTCAAGAAAAGAAGGTCCAAAACGACGTGCAGGAGGAGGAGGATGCAGATGAGGTATAAGAGAGCTTGGAAGGTGAAGTTATGTTAGATATGATAAATAAAGCCATCTCTGGATTTTTATCAAATATATGCAACTTAGGGTTTGTTTTAATTAAATTATTTTGGATAAAGTAATTCAGTTACTAATATTCCTATTGTTATTCTAGTTTTATTAATTTAGAAATTTGGTGTGTTACTTTTTGTAAATTTCATGTGGCATAAAAATAAATTTTGACAAAAAAAAAATTGTGCATATGGTTTGAACTTTGAACTTTTTATATTTTGGAAAATTTTCAGTTTCACTTGTGACAATATGATAAAATAGCTATGTTAAAAAATATAAAGAATGTCATTATGATTTAGTTAAAAAAAACAATATAAACACCAAATACAGTATAGTAACATCATGTAGATTCTTTATGATGATTAGATCAAGATCAATTATTCTTGTTTAAAAATGAGTTGAGATTTAAAATGTGCTCATACTCGGTTCATTTAGTACTGAACAAATTTGCACTAAGCTTCGTTCAAGTATGAAACAACTATACTTGCTTGTAATCTATGATACCACGAAATTTCATTTCCTAACGGTTTCACGTTTCTGGATTTGAAGAAACTCCGAAACTCTAGGAAACGCCTCAGAAACTTTGACTGTTTCGTTGATCAGAAAAGTCAGAAACCTTGACCATTTCCGTTTGGTCAGAAACGTTTTTGCCTTGTCAGATGGCATTTCCACTAATTTTATAATTGAAAAAAAAAACTCTAAATCATATTTTTCCTTCCTCCTGTCTGAATTTCCCGTTTCTCCCTCTAGCTTTACCGCCTCCTTCTCCTCCATTTTTGGGCTTCCCTCCTCTCCTCCCTACCGGTGACCCTCTCTCTGTTCTCGGTATGCTCTCCTCGTAAACTCTCACTTACTCAGTGCTCTCTCCCTCTTGGCTCTCACTATGTCATCCTAAAATGTGATTAGCGGTCCTAGCGGAAGTCATAGTGTTGAACAAAGCCAACAAATCGACTCTACAACGGATGGAGTCGAAGAGGAGTAAGGACATTTAAAATGTTTGACATGTCTGTATTGATTTCTGTTAAGGAGTAAGGACATTGCTTATCACGGTATTGAACATTTTAATTTGTAGCCTAATGTTGCATTCTATATGTATGACTTGGTGATATGTTTATTGTTATTATTTAGACCTTGAAAGGAACATATAATTCATGTTGTCGGTTACTTGGTGTTTTCATTTCCTACAAAATTTAGATTTTCGTTTCCCCGTTTCCGTTTCCCTTCGGATTCCGTTTCTGTTTCCGTGTAACATAGCTTGTAATAGAGTAATTCAGGGTTTATAAATTTCACAATATTCTAGTTATTTAAGATTCAATCAAGTCGAGCTTCAATTTGAATCAAGCCAAGCTAGAGGCACACTTTTTTAATCAATCTCAAGCTATTTAGCTCATATAACAACCTTAAAGATGGTTAACTTAGAGACCAAATAATAGACGAAAATATAAGGGCTCCATTTGAAAATCTGGAAAACATAGGGCTATGTTTGAAATTTTGGAAAATATAAGCGCCTTTTTTGCAAAATTACAAGTTTAAAACTTGAAAGAAACTCAACCAACCAAATCAAATCATTTCGACTGGAGATCAGAACCGCCACGCCGTCAATAACAAGGAATCATGAAACCCCCGGCGTCGGCGACGGCGGCAGCGGCGACGGGGAGCCACAACACAACCTTCTTATGGCCCCACACCGTTCGATTCCACAACCGTGGAAGAATTAACATGAGACCCCGAAGCGCTTCAATAAAGGCTCCGCCTTTGGGATTCGATTACCAATCGCCGGAGATTCTCGGCATCTCCACCGCCTCGGTGGCCGAGCAGTACCCCGAGCTCTCCGATTTGGCCGAGGGAGGGAGCCTGGTCAGGATCCAGAAGAAGCAGTACGGGCCAGTCCCGGAATGGAGATCCGAATTCGTCGAGCCTGAAGAGATTTGGCTGATCGGTACAAACCATATTTCTAGGGATTCGAGTCTCGATGTAGATCGCGTTCTCAGGATTCTGAGGCCCGACAATGTCGTCGTGGAGCTCTGCCGAAGCAGGCATGTTTTCCTCATTCCAATCCATTTCATTTTGTCTTCGATTTTGAATTGGATCCATTGATTGATTGATTGAGAGGTTAGAAAATGTTGATGTTCTTTAATCAGCTAGTTTGAATTTTGAAATTAAACCTCAGTCCATGGCTTAACTCGAGTTCTTGCAGAGCTTCATCTACAGAGCTGGGATTATGTATACTTCTGATGAAGATGTGATCATAGGGCAACAGATGAAATCGAGTATGTTCTCATTGAGTGGCAGTGAGTTTTTCAGTGCAATTGGCAGGAGCATAAATTTGGGTAACGATTTTCTCAACCGAACTGAACTAAGAGAGCGCGTTCTTATCACAGATAGTGATTGAAATGTGTAGCAATTCTGTCATTACCATACATTAACAGGTGGCCAAGCCGCTCTTGCGTTGCGTCTGCTGTTGGCGGTCATGTCATCGAGGATCTCTTCGGGTGTTAATCGCCCATTTGGAGATGAGGTAGATTGAGTTGAGGGTTTGATGAATGCAAATTGCGCGATATTGAACTGGCTAAAAGAGATGTAGTTGTGTGTGTGGTTGCAGTTTCGAGCTGCTCGGAAAGCAGCAGAAGAAGTAGGTGCACAGATAGTTTTGGGTGATCGGCCAGTTGAGATTACTGTTAGTGCCATACCATTCAGTTTTGATCCGATCTCTCAATCTTTGATGAACAAAATTCATTCTTGTTTTCATTGTTGATGTAATGTTTCAGCTTGAGAGGGCTTGGAATTCACTGAGCTGGACTCAGAAACTCGACTTTGTGGTCTCAGCTTTTAGAGGGATAGTATCATCACCATCCGACAAATCTAAAGACGAAATGAAGGTTTTCAACAGACAACAATTACAATGTTTACTTGTCTGATTTTGATCTTGGGACTGATGATTTTAATACTCTGTCACAGGATTCAAGCATGGATGTTAGCCCTTTTAGGCTATACGAGCGACTTAGCTTTACATATCCTTCACTCTTACAGCCACTTTTACATGAACGAGACACGGTACGTAGCCCCTTCTTTCACCTGTTCTTAGTGAACATAGAGTTAGCTTCTTCGTGATTCATCATGCTATGCTTGAAAAGAGAGTTCATGGACGGGATTTCTAGTGCAATGAAATACCACAACGTAATTTTTAGGGTCTGTTTGGTAACACATAGCCGATGGAGTAGCTGAAGTTGATAGGGTAGCTTCAGCTCATGGATTAAGTGTGTTAAATATATGTAAATTAGAGTGTTGATAAGCTAGTAAGGTGTTTGGTAGTCTAGCTGATAGAGTAGTTGATACAAACTAGCTGATGAGATAGGACAAAATGAATAGAGTTCTGAAAAGCGGTGAGTAGCTGTTAAAAATCTAATTTCAAAAGTTAATTAAACTAAAATCTTATATTTAACTTATTTAAAACTATAGAATATTAAAACCAAAAGCTCTGAAAAGCTACCTACATTGCCAAACAGACACGTCTGCCTTTAAAAATTAGGAAACATGAAATTTTGTTCATTGTTAACCTCAGCAAGGAATGGATGTGAATGAATTCTGTCAAACCATGTTTGTGAACACGACAAAATGCGCATGCTACGTATGAAAACATGTCATGTAAACCTATATTTAAAAAATGGCTCCTAGTACAAGGACAAGAAGTAGAACTACCGATTTATTCATTTTTCTTGTCACATTCTTGGATGTGTTCTTAGGTGAACAATTTTGTTTATTGGCGAGTGTCATTCGATCTTGCAGTATCTGGCGTGGTCTCTGAAGAGGAGCAAAGCTGTGCGAAACAGCAAGAGAGTGGTCGGGGTCATTGGGAAAGGCCATTTGAATGGGGTGATTTACGCCCTTGTATCCGATCAAGGGAACTTGCGGTTTAGAGATCTTGCAGGAAAAACAGCTGATGCAAGTGGTTCTGAAACCTTCGTCGTTCGTCTTGTAAAGGGTTTGATTCGGGATTCTGTGATCGGGGTTTTGCTTTGGGCGTTATATGAACAGATCAAATCCAGTTTGCATCCATACATGTCCTTTTAACACTCTTCAAGTTCTTATTTGGGCGTGTGTACTGTCTACTGATTTCTGTGTTGATGTTTGATAAAGAATTGAAAAACAGCTGATCAAGAAATAATGTGTGCTGATAGGTTTAGAACTTTAGGTGCTAAACAAAGCCTAAACAATATACAACTTTTTGCATCCCATCATTAAAATTTGAAAAACATAAATACATATAAAAAAAAGAAATTTTGCAGTTTCTGTATATAAGGTTTTGAAACATTTATGCCATAATTACAAGGTTTTGATAAATTAGTATACTCATATCGTACTTTTATGTTATGCACAAGGTTTTGAACAACATGAAGATCAAAAATAGTTGGATTATTCGCAAGAAAATGAAAATAAAACAAGTTTTAAAAAGATTCTAACTAATACACAATATTTTAGAGTATTTTTTAAAGAATGTACAAACAATAGCATCACTTTTGCATATCTTTTTTTCAATCAAAACCTCAATTTTCCAACTTGTAAAACACTGATCATGAACTTTTGTGACCCCCCAAAATTTTTCAAGGTTAAAATTTGTCAAAACCTTTGGTGTCCTAAACGGAATTTCCCAAAATTTTATTATTACACATTTTGCTATTAATAAAGTGAAGAATTAACAGAGCAGCGTTAGCAACAGATTCTTCAAGCTGCACAACTGCATATAATTCAGCAAGTCTGATAGTTACATCATATTCATAGTTCTTTGAGGATCAAAATCCAGGAACTCTCGATTCGGCAGCAGAGGAGGAGGCATGTTGTAACCATACGCAGCAAATGCATTGTCATGAGGACCAAAAGCCCCGGCTTCTCGTCCTCTGAAGCTCTCCATTGAAGCCCACGGAGGCGGATGATCACCAACAGGGCCTTCTTGATTTACCACAAATGGGTTCGGAGTCTGTGGAGAATTTCCAGCGGCCTTTCTGTTGCCGGAGTTAGCTGTGAGTGAGATAGAGGACGTCTGCTGCTGAAGCTGTTGCTGGTTCTTCATTGGTGACTTGGGGCGAAGGGACTCGATTTCAGGGGTTGTCAGGACAAGATGAGGCGCTTCTGGCGGTGGATTTCTTCCTCCTCCACCCAGCCATACCTTCCCATCTTTATCCGCAAAATTCTTTAGGTATGCCTGTAAATAATTTAGATAGCTTCCGAGTTAGGAAAAAGATAACAAGAACGATAGGTGACATGCGATTTGCTAAGCGGGATAAATTGAATCATAAATTGGAGGGATCATAAGAAGTAGGCAATAAAATACCAGTTAAAGCCGATTCATTTAGCCTGTTCATGCTGAAAAGAAAACAATCGAGTGAAAGATTACCTCAGAGTTAAAATTTGATGAAGACAATCCATTTCCAACAGTCAACCAGCCAGATCGGATGTTGTGATCTTCACCAAATAGTTCAAGTCTTCGGCGGCCAAGGGAAAAATGCTCAATAATTCGGTAAATTTCATCTGGCTTAGCTGTTGAACCTGAAATGAAGAGATCAAACAGATTAAGTAAGATCAAGTAACAGTTGCTTGACTAAGGGACTATTTAAGAGGTACATGTAATAAATATACAAATTATAGAGAAGGGATTGGATAGACAATTGCCTGAAGCTTTTTAAAAAGGTTATGCTAATTTCATCTATTTGTCGTGTTGAATATTATGTCTTACTAAAGTGTCTGAAGGCCTCTCATAGATGAACCATCATAGCAAGAAGAGAATAATGCAGAGCAAGCAGTTACTGAAGTACAAAAAGTCATACGTAATAGCCCAGCCAAAACCAAATCAAAACTCACCATATGGAGGTTCATCAGCTATAATTACATCTGTGTCGATATTGGCATGAATTATATGCCCATCAGTGCTACGGCGAACAGTTCCTTTTATCCCCATTAAGCAATGTTCCTGGACCAAAATAGTAGAACTGAATGAATTAAACATATGAATAAAGAATTGATCAATAAAACTCGGGATATCAACCTTTGTGTGTTGAAATAAAGTATGAGAATCATGGCGCAATGCTGGAGTAGCATTCTGTTTATTTGTCTTCACCCAACAGATATCCTCGCATCTTCTGAATCCCCACTGCTCGGGTATCCAAAAATGTTAAAAGATAATTCGCAAAATGGTAAATATAACATTTTGTAAAGGTGGTTCTACTTTGCAGTTTGGCAAAAAGGTAAGATGCAGCAAATTAGCCAAGACAAATTAAGATGATTAGAGATCTAATCAAAGGACCGAACAAAGTACAAACTTGATGTTTATAGCACCTTCATTTACCTACCTTCTTAAGGCACTGACGACCTTGCTCAAGACCCACACCGTCCCCAACCCAAAGAAATATGAAAGAAGGTGTGTCTGCTATTGCCTGTAAACATACATCAGCTGAATGAATCAGGTACTAGGTTCCACACAAGCGGAAGAGTCATAAGACATTTCCCAACTGGACAGAAATATCACGCTCACTAAAAATGTCCACTTTGCATTAAGCAGGGTGAAGATTAGGCAAACAGTATGATGAGGAAACTAATGATAATTGAGTCTCATGCCTTTTCAGGCATCCAATGTGTATAGTCCAAGACATGGCAATAAAACTCCAGTAAACAACAAAACTTAAGATGAGCACATATGCTGCAATTTTTCTTTGCTGTAATGACGATCATTTGTTGAGCAACACAACTTTATGGAATGAAATGCCAATAAAATTGTGAATAAAAATCATCATTAAAAGTTTACCTCAATCTTAAGGTTCATTATTTCTTCGAATGCCCAGGAATCCATGCTGTCTGTAACACCAGGTGCTCGGTGAACATATTCTTCCCAAGGTGGGTCAACAAGGATTACGTCAAACTTGGTTCCAAAAAAGTCTGGAGAAAGCACAAACTCCTTCAGATCACATTTGTAGTACATTGGGGCCGAAGCTACTTTAGCCACAATCTCATCTTTCTTCTGGATAAGCTCACGAAGCTTTGGATAATCCTCCACATTGGTAAGCTCCAGTTCTCTTATGAAATTCTGTGGTCGGTTACCAGTATCCACAAAATTTTGTGAATAATCATTCTGTTCTCCTCTTGATGGTGCTTTACCAGGTGGTCCATTGCTCTTGGGAGGAACCCAGCCCCCAGAAGCTTTATCGTGTGATTGGCCACGCCCAACTGGAAGCATGGTATTAAATCCAGAGTCGGGTGCATTGGGGGGCATTCCTCTTCCAGGACCTGATTGATTAAAGAACATAATAGGGTTTAAAGGAGTTCCTATGTTAGGCCCAAATCTCAGTCCAGGGGCAATTGGAGATGCTCCAGATGAGATAGGTAACAGGCTCATATCAAGACCTCGAGCTCCAGGCCAAACAGGTGGAGAAAATGGCGGGATGAAAACACCAGGGGGCATTGGAGGAACAGGAGCAGGAGACATGGCTGGGTTCAGTTGTTGGATTTGTCCAGGTGGTGGTATACTGAGGGGACCAAAAGGAGGTCCCATCAAGTGCACTGGGATGTTGGCCTGCTGGTTGTCTCTACCAGAGGGCCTGATTCTGTTGGCCCTACCAAGTCTACCCCCTTTCATACCTTGCTGAAGTGGTCGTCCTTGAGATCCTGGCTCCTCATTACCAGCAGGTGGCAGGGAACCACTCCTGGAATTCTGCCACTTCTGGCCTCTCAATCTCCCTCCTTGACTATCCGAATCATCCTTCCACGTACTCTGTTCAGGAAAAGGTGCACCGTCATCCATGTATTTTTCTTTCGATGCATCACCAGCTGACGCAGATCCTTGTGCTCCAGTCCTGTAATGATCATTTCGTGCATCACTCGGCGCTGACTTGAACTCAGATTGAGCCACATCATTGTTCTTAGCAAAGGAAGATTGACGATTTTCCCTTGCATAGTCAAGTGGTTTCCGCTGTATTTCTATAACATCGTAATTTTCTGTTGAGATTCCAAAATTTGAAGATGCTTTAACAACTTCACCTCTTCCTTCTTTCTTATTTCCAGATCGACCCAAAGGCCTTTCTTTGTCCATCTTATCGCGGTCACGCCTTGGAAGCTCCCATTCTCTGTCGCGATCAGAAACCATATCCCTGTCTCTATCATTGCTACTAGGTTGCATTCGTTTCCAGTTCTCCCTCGATTCATCCTTATCTTTGTTTCTATCACCCCAGCTATCATCTCTGGCTTTTAATCTATCATCCCTGTAAACCTCCTTGTCTAACTCTTTCCTCTTTAAGCTACCGCTTCTATCATAATCCATATCAGAGATTTGTGATTCATTGCGATATCTCCCACTCCTCTCAGGTGTCCTGGACCTTCCAGAGTGGCCTATTTCTCTTCCGCTTTTATCCCTCCCATCCTCTTCTAGATTAAAGGGCCTCTCTCGAGATTCTGAAGCATCGTTATCAGTAGCTCTATTCTCTTTATACTTATCACTTCTCTCCCTGCCTGATGTATCATCGTGAATCACAGAACCATCCTTGCTACTTCTCTCCTTTCCTGATGTATCATCGCGAATCACTGAACCATCCTTATACTTATCATTTCTCTCCCTACCTGATATATCATCGCAAATCACAGGACTGTCCTTACACTTATCACTTCTCTCCCTGCCTGATGTATCATAAATCACAGAACCATCCTTATACTTATCACTTCTCTCTCTGCCTGATGTATCATCGTGAATCACAGAACCATCCTTATACTTATCCTTTCTATCCCTGCTTGATATATCATCGCGAATCACAGAACCATCCTTATGCTTATCACTTCTCTCCCTGCCTGATGTATCATCACGAATCTCAGAGCCATCCTTATACTTATCACTTCTCTCCCTGCCTGATGTATCAACGTGAATCACAGAACCATCCTTATACTTATCACTTCTCTCCCTGCCTGATGTATCATCGCGAATCACAGAACCCTCCTTAAAATCTTCATCCCCAGCATCATACCTGTTTCTCCTCTTTGTCTTGTCGGCATCAGTCCTTCTCTCCTCCCTGCTGTATGTTTTATCCTTCTCGACACAGGATTCCAAAGCCTTGTTTTTATCTTCACCAGTTTCAAGTCTTAGAGTACTTCTCTCTCTAATACTCTCATACTTCAGGTCTTGGCTTTTCCCACTTCTTGAATCAGTCCTATCTGCATAATTGCTCTCCTCATGATTTCGGGCAGTGTAAGAATCATCTAATCTTCTACTTGGTTCGGAAGATCCATGAAGCTTTGCTCTACTGTTTCCACTTTTATCTGTAAATCTGGGATCTTTGTCTATAGCCCTTTCATGCTCTTCGCGATGCAATCTTTCATCTTTACTTTTGCTTCTGACCTGGGAGCCCTCAGTATCTATGAATTTTGAAGCAGCCCTCCTGGCAATACTCTTCTCACTCTCATCAATGCGACTATGAACTCGGCCACCAGACTTGTCTCCTCCATCATGCTTGATCTCTAATTCCCTGTCTCCATACCAGTTGCTCAGCTTCTCAAGTGTGCTCTCCTCTTGTTTCGTCTTTAAGTCAGAATACGATTCCTTTCTCATGCCATAGTCATCTTCATCGCTATATACTTTGCTTGATCCACCTACCTGCTTCCGGCTCTCATTTCTCTCTCCAGAACTCTTACTCCTATCACCATGATCATTCCATCCATCAATTTCTTCTCCATAGCTGGACTTTCTTGATTTTCTTGACTTGTACTTCCTCTTCTCATGGCCTTCATATTCTTCATCATCTATACCCTTGCCATTCTTCCCATCTGATCCCTCCCTCGTGCCTCTTTTGACATAGCTTCGGCTTCTCCCAGGTGAATCCATTGCCAAACACTAATAACACATTAAGTTCCTCTTCATTCGTCTATCAAAAATTTCCTTTTTCTTTCCCACACTGAATTGACAAAAGAAAAAAGATCCTGGAAACAGATGACATATTAGTGATGACATCATAGGAAAAAAACCGAGAAGGAATCTATACTAAACAAAAGCCAGTATGGAAAGAAGTGGTTAAACTGTTCATCTCATTCTCTACTACTAATGACTATTCCATTTTAGGTAATAGGTAGTAAAAAAGAACCATGTCCCTAGACCTCACATAAATACCCAATAGTGTGGAAAGATGAAACACAAAGAGCATTGAGTTGATGTGATGCTTATTTAGACGATAAGAATTGAGCTTAGTGGATACAAACTCTGAAACTACGTTTTCCATTTAACAGGACATAGTGGCAGTTCAATTATGATGGGAGTATACTTGTATATGGACCCAGTGATTCTAAAAATAGGAAGGGTCAAAATAACTCTTAAAGCCTTAGAAGATGCATTACAGTGAAGTTCATAAAGATAGTAATATAGGTAGGAAGAAACAAAAAAAAAATCTAAAATTCATATACATAATTGATAGAAAAGCCATGACCAAATGTAATCATCAGTTAACACCTGTTCTATGAATAAAATCACAACCACGTTTCCCAAATAATCTGAAGAAAAAAGAGAACCACCACAATGTGAAAGTGCCCCCGTGCGGTTGTTCCAACAAATGCCAAGTTCCTGGCAGACTAGTGCTAATAGTGAAAGAACAAGAGTAAACTAAACCATAGCAATTATTGTATAAAAAAAACTTATCAATTTTCATTCAGGCACTAATGACAGGACAGAGGAAAACACAGACGTTTTTCTGAACCTCCAACAAATAAAACATGCTTTCAAAGTTGCTAAATATGAGGCAAGCTATACTGAAACCGGTGATTTACAAACACAATCACACTCCTATGACCTGAAGCAACAGCTCTTTGGCTCGGAGTGATAGAACTATCATGTTCATTGTGTAGAGACGGGGATCAGCACAGCGAATTCACAAAACGAACCAAATCTGAGTACCTGACCTAGGTTCAGGGGCATCCATATCCATCTAGTCGTACATCTATCAAACTGAAAACCTAAAAAGACCAAATCCAAGAATCTACAACATCTAATTTCCTGAGCTAGCAATGGCATTAAACATCAATCAACTGAAACACGACTGCCAACAGAAATAAATAAAAAAACTCAACCAGAGCGCAATTGGCGAAGAATGGAGAAGAGAAGGCGGAGTGCAATCAACGGTCTCTTCGACTCACCTAGGGCGAAGGGGCGGTGGAGGTCAGCCGGCGGCGGACGATGGTAGATAAGTTGTCGGTGGGAGGTGGCTAGGGTTCCGATTGGGGGAAAGAGAGAGAGGAGGAGGAGGACCGCCGTGAACTCGTGAAGGAGGCGGGGCCTGTAGACTGGAGAGAGAAGCAGCTTTGCTGGAATTTTGTGGGGTTGGCCTCGGCGCCTCGACCCTCTAACGGACTCTTATACGGAGTATTTCGTAGCAAAATAAATCAAGGATAGATAAATTATACTGTACTATTCAATATTCACGATCGTTTTTTGATGGGTGAAAAACTATACGTATAAAATAATAATTTTTTCAACAATATCATATTTATTGGCGATAAGTATAATATTATTAAAAAAAATTATTAAAATATTAATATTTAATATAGTTTTTACTATTTTAAAATTACGTGTTTGACTTGAAAAAGTTATTTAAAAGAAAACGGAGGGTGTAAGTAGTAGGTTGAAATTAATAGTTTGTAGTATACTTGAAATTTCTCGAATAAATACATCACAATTTTTTTATTTTTTTAGCGAAGATAAATAATGTTGTAGTAGCTTGCTTTGAAACAATGAAGATGAAAACAGGATTAAATTAGAAAAATCTTTCATAATCCGATTTTCATGATATAGGTTAGTTATCGTATTGCAACAAAATTATTCAAATAATAAAACAGAAATATATTAAGTTTTTAAAAAATTTAAATTCTATAAATAGATAAATAGATTAACATGAATGTTTTGGATTATTAAAAAAATAAAACCCACCGCAATAACTAGAGGAATAGATTTTTAAAAAAAAAGTCTATACATACATTTATATTTATTTATTTATATAAACTCTTAAAACAACATAAGACTTCAAAATTAATCTGCTAACAATTTATTAATACGATTAGAAAAAATTTGGCTAAATATCCATTTTGCCAACCTCTTTTTGCAAAATGTCCACTCAAAATCAGTTTTTGTTAAATGTCCTAAAATTTTTTGAAAACCCCATAATACCCCTGTTTTATATTTTATCACCAATCCTCATCTTCTTCCTTTCGGTCTCCCGTTCCTTCCATTCCCCTTTTCCCATCACTGTCACCTCCCGTTCAAACAGTAGGTAGGTCGATTGGCTGAGAGATCGAAGTGAGAGCGAGATCCATGGAGAAGGCCTCAGATTGCCGGCTCCGGCTCGGATAGGACGATCAAGAGCGGAGGCTTTCCTTTCCTCGTCTGATTACACAGCAGCAGCCCTCATTCGCCGTCCTCTTCATCATGTTGCTTTGTTCAATCGCCCTGGCAATTACGAATCGAGGTTTGATTCATCCTCGCGCTCGTCCTCTTCATCATCTACTTCTCGATATATGATCCCTCCGTGATTATAGATCTCTTGGACTCGTCTCCCATGGCACCTCCTTTATCGACGCCGATGCCGACCCGGCCTCAGATCCACCAACGGCGCCGATCTCTTAAAGGAGTCTGATTCCGGTTCAATTCATGATAATGGTGGTGTAACTGATTCATCGATCCTCATTATCATCACCGATTTCATTTATTCCAATTTGATTTTGATTTTCGCTTTGGGCGAGAGGTGTTATGCTTAATCGCTGCCGCGGTAACTCTGGTGACAGCGTTCAGCGCCGTCGTTCTTCCTCCGAGTTCGAACCTCTAGCTGCGAATGCAAAGGCCAGATCGGATCGGACCTGGATCTAGGTCACGTCCTAGCAGGTACTATCAATTAGAGGAATCTGTCATCGTTTGAATTACAAAGAAGATCAGATCTAATTGCTCCGAAGGCCAGATCGAAGGCTCGGCGCGACGATTATTCTGATGACTCTAGGACTGGATTTGGTGGTTTTGCTTTGGATTGGATTGACGTGCAATGCAGAGATCGCGTAGAGCTCTTCTTCAGTGAAGAGCTTTGGAGAAGTCAGTTGGCAGGAATCGTTTGTACAAAGTCTCTATCTCCTTCCTTATTGTTTTATGGGGTCTTATCTTTCTACCAAACTTGTGGATCAGCCATGGCGATGGTGACACAGATATAGATGGAGGTAAATGCAAACATTCTGATCATGATTACTTGGTTTTTGGACTTCCTTTCATCAGTTGAATCTGAGAAACTCTGAGAAACTCAATGTCTATATACATTTCAGCTCATTCCCTTCCTTACAAAATCATGTAGATATTAGCTTAGATGAATAACTTCTGTCTAAAGTGAATTTCTGAAGGGAAATTTCCATGGGTGGTGAAATTTCGTACTTGGTACTATGCAATTGAATTTACTGTTACTGTGCAATTGATAGGGATTTCGTGTGCAATTGAATTTGCTGAACTGAGCAATGTTAGCATTTTACTTTGTACTGTGCAATTGAATTAGGTGGGTAGGTGGTAGCTATTTGTATATATGTATGGGCTGGGTAGTCAACGTAGGTTGGTGGGTAAGAAAATTTGTTATATACATGCTACTATTATATATCCACGTATATTTATATGTCACCGCATGCATCCATCAAAATTGTCATATTTGATATTTTTGTATCAAGTTCTTCGATTGAATGCTTGATTACACTATTTTTTTCGTAGAGATTGTGTTTGATTACACTATATTTTTCATGAAATTATATGTTCTTTTTTATTTATTTTGGTCATATTGTATTTGATTACACTATATTTTTTTAATTTTTCATGAAATTACATGTGTCACCAAGAGTGTCACCTCTAATAAAGGTGGTGACATCAGTGGTGACAGTGATAATGGTGGTGACATTGATTCCGTAAAAAAACTCGAACAACAAATATGTCGCTAAAAAAAGTTGCTACTATATGTGTCACCACCGACAGTGTCACTACAATCATCTCATAAAAAAACAAAGGTGTCACCACAGTGATAAGGGTTGTAGTGATAAGGATGGTGATAGTGGTGACAGCGATAGGGGTGGTGACAGCGATATGGGTGGTGGTGACAGCGATATGGGTGGTGGTGACAGTGATAGGGGTGATGGTGACAACGATAGGGGTGGTGACAGCTATAAGGGTGGTGGTGACAGCGATAGGGCGGTGACAGCGATAGAAGTGGCATGGCGACAACAATAAGGGTGGTGACATCGATATGAGTGGTGGTGACAGCAATAGGAGTGGTGACAGCGATAGGGCGGTGACAGCGATAGAGGTGGTGACAACAATAATGGTGGTGACAACAATATGGGTGGTGGTGAAAGTGATAGGAGTGGTGGTGACAACGATAGGAGTGGTGACAGCAATAGGGCGGTGACATTAATAGAGGTGGTGACAGCAATAAGGGTGATGACAACGATATGGGTGGTGGTGACAGTGATAAGAGTGGTGGTGACAGCGATAGGAGTGGTGATGATAGCGATAGGGGTGGTGACAGTGATAAGGGTGGTGGTGACAGCGATAGAGGTGGTGACATCGATAAGGGTGGTGGTGAAAGTGATAGGGGTGATGGTGACAACGATAGGAGTGGTGGTGACAGAGATAGAGGTGCTGCCAGCAATAGAGGTGGTGGTGACAGTGATAGGGGTGGTAGTGACAACGATAGGAGTGGTGGTGACAGTGATAGAAGTGGTGACAACGATAGGGCGGTGACAGCGATAGAGGTGGTGACAACAATAAGGGTGGTGACAACAATATGGGTGGTGGTGACAGTGATAGAGGTGGTAGTGAGAGTGATAGAGGTGGTGGTGACAGCGATAGGAGTGGTGGTGACAGCGATATGAGTGGTGACAACGATAGGGAAGTGACAGCGATAGAGGTGGTGACAGCAATAAGGGTGGTGATAGTGATAGGGGTGGTGGCGACATCGATAAGGGGTGGTGACAGCGATAGGAGTGGTGGTGACAGCGATAGGAGTGGTGACAGCGATAGGGCGGTGACAACGATAGAGGTGGTGACCGCAATAAGGGTGGTGACAGCGATATGGGCGGTGGTGACAGCGATATGGGTTGTGGTGACAGCGATAGGGCGGTGACACTAATCTCGTAAAAAAAAAAAAATTGTCACCCAAAAATTTGTTTATCATCATACATGTGTCACCAAAGCCATTGACCAGTGTCACCACCTTTATAAGTGGTGACACTAATTTCGTTAAAAAAAAAATCGTGTCACCAAATTTTTTTTTTGTCACCAATTCATTGACTTTGACCGGTCAATGGTCAAAATAAAAATGGGAAGGAAGGAAGGGCATGGGAAGGAGGGGCAAAAATGTAATATTAGGATATTTTGCAAAAGGGGAAATAAAAGTGGACATTTTGCTAAAGGCCTTATGGAAAATGGACACTTAGCAAAAAAATCCATACGATTATGCACATCAATCACCGACCCACGATTATTTAATTATTTAATCTATAATATAACAATTTATTTGTTGTTCATCCTTGTTAATAGATTCCTAGACATGACATCATTTCTCGAAAATGAGTACCAAAAAAGCGTGAATGTTGAGAAACCTCATAATAAACGTTTTACTTTTTTAATATTGAAAAAATGGGAAGATTAAAGATGACATTTGTTAACAATTGAAAATTGAAAGTTGCTCATTTGGATGTTGTGCAGGAAGGTCTATCAATTCTCTGCTTGCAATCAAGTAACGTCGAACATACCTCTACTCAACATCCAATTCGACATTGTTCAACATCTCTGTTGTGATGTCTTGGGATTGTCCCACATCGAAAAACACGATAACCCGAGCCTTGCATATAAGTCAGTGGGCCACTCCTCCTATTGCCAATTGGTTTTAGGATGGAACCCCGCTGGTCTTGTGTGCTCGGCTTGGGTGCGCATGATTCGCTCTGCCGTGTGGACCCCCCACGGTTATATGGCCCACCGGGATTTATCATGGTATCAGAGCAGGTGCGGTCCGGGACCCTGGTCGATCTATTGGGCTAGCCGGCCTTAAGGCTCAAGACGTAAAGTGCAACTGGCTTAATTGCGAGGCCAGGCAGTTGCACTTGAGGGGGCGTGTTGTGATGTCTTGGGATTGTCCCACATCGAAAAACACGATAACCCGAGCCTTGCATATAAGTCAGTGGGCCACTCCTCCTATTGCCATTTGGTTTTAGGATGGAACCCCGCTGGTCTTGTGTGCTCGGCTTGGTTAGCGCATTTGCGCTTGGCGTGCGTTGCCCCCCCACGTCGGATGACCCACCGTTAGCCTTGCATATAAGTCAGTGGGCCACTCCTCCTATTGCCAATTGGTTTTAGGATGGAACCCCGCTGGTCTTGTGTGCTCGGCTTGGGTGCGCATGATGCGCTCTGCCGTGTGGACCCCCCACGGTTATATGGCCCACCGGGATTTATCAATCTCCTTCAACATGGAGCAATGTCTGATCAGACCGTACGGTGTATATAGTAACACCCAAAATTAATGGCTTGAAATCTCTTCTCCACAATTGTCAATAGAATGTCTGCAGCAATTGGGCTCTTTTGTATATTTTTTCTTTTCCTACCTGATTTAGTGATTTGAGAAACACATGATAAACTGGCTTCATCACTTGTTTATTAGGTATCCCAGCATTTCAGCTTAGATTTAGGATCATTTGATGATTCCGAAGCCCAAACCCTTGTAAGCCCATGCTTTGTAAGAGAGGATCTCCGAGAATCAAGCAAAATCGAAATCGAGGTAGAGAATACTACCCTGTTATTCAACTTGCTGTGATTTTTGTTGTTTTTTCTTACAAATGTGTTGATGCGTTTGTGTTTGTGTGTTTGCGAGTTTAAGCCCTTCTAGCAAGAAAAGTCGGGAGGGAGGAAGAAGATGAAAGCTTGTTTGTTGCTTTCTTTTTTTTGCAGATGGAAAAATCCGGAATTAAAAAAAGGAGGGGTCAACTTCTATAACATAGCTTACAAACAAAAACTTCTAGAAGATAGCTTTTTTTTTTGTGTAACCATAGCTTTTTATAAGGTGAGCAGGTGGAAGTTATTGAAAGGAAACCACCCTCCCACAATCCCACGTACTGTAGTTGCAACCTTTTTATTTATTTTTTTCAGTATATCTTTGCATATTTTTTTTCTCCCTGCTAACTGCACAAGAGACAGTTATGTGTTGATTTGGGCATGTTGGGCCTTTTTGTTTGGTATGTATTTGGACCTCACATTTTAACTAAAATAAAAGGTTCAATTTCTCTTAATATCAAGCTTTTATACTTAAATAGAGAAAATTTATCATATTCTTAATATATAAGAAAATGTGATGATATTGTTTATCAGATCATGAATTCAACTAATTCACGAAAATTTAACCTCCAACACCGCTCGCTAACTCGAATCCTGACGCTAGAAATTGCAAATCAAAATTCTCAAATTGTTTTCAAAACGATCGCAATCAAATTAAATTTCTCAAACACGGAGCTCGAAAGCGGAAATAAAATCCGTCAAAACCTAAATTTTAAAACTATGCCAGAATTATTTAATTATAAGGATTTTTAAATCGAAAATTATGCTCGAGGACGAGTTTTCTCCAACTTTATAAATCGAATAGAAAATAATATATATTTAATTAAAATAATATTAAAATATTCTCGGTCTTTACAAAATTACTCCTTATCACTCCGCGAAATCACTCCGTATCACTCCGCGAAATCACTCTACACTCGGATACAGAGTGATTATGTGGAGTGATGCGACATGATTCCCTGTCAAGGTGCGAAGTGATTATATTATTATACAGAGTAATTTCGCATTTGGGTGGGGGTGATTTCACGAAGTGGTTATCCTTGTTAGATGTGTTTTTTTATCCTTTTTCCCTCTTAAGGATTGATGTAGGTTCTCCGTTCTATCCCATTGCATCGAATACCACCTTCGTTTGAAATATAATCGTGCCTATCATTTTCCAATTCTATTACACAGTGGTCAGATGGTAAATCATATAGAGACACAAAATAACTTTCAAAATTATCAACATGGCATGAGCACCAGATTGTCTCACGCTTTAATCTTTGCAACCATGGAAGGAGTTCGCTTGTGGAAAAACCAAAGGTATAGGATTAGGGGATATGACAATGAAGAAATTGCCATGGAAAATTCTATTGATGGCCACTTTCAACATGTAAAAAGGTAGCTCCTCTCAAAGAATACTTGGAGGATGAAGTTATACTAGGCATGATGGGGTGTTTAAAGATTATTTGGTAAACCGTCCTCAAATCTGTTGGGGAATGAGTGTTCATATAGCTACCATTCTATCGTCACAGTGGGATTGAGGGAGATCAATGGAGATATATTTTTCGTGTATCAAGAGGCACACGAACTCAAAAATGTCAGTATGCTTGGATTGGGTATGCATCTGGACCACCCTAATGTTTTATTGAAGATTTTCATTGAACCAGCAAGTGAATTACGTGCCTAGTTTTACAACCTACAAGCTGTCAATAGCCAACAAACGAAGTCATATTTTTTTTTTCTTTTATAAAGTAATATGAGTTGTGTTGACTAAAAAGCTCAAAACCTTTACCATTTATTTTGATTGACTTTTAGTTCATTTTATGAAGTCTACCTTAGTGGAAATGTACAATTAAACTCAATCTTCAATTGAAATGTCGTATGTATATTTTATTTTGTGATAGCATGTCTTCATTTGTACCTAGGGTTGTGCTTTTGGTCTAGATCGGATCGGATCAGAAATTCTAAAAGCATGGATCGTGGATGGGACTGGGGCCGGAGTAATTCCGCACATGTGGACCGTTTTGTCCAACATTCTGTCATTCCCCTGTTTGCATGATTTAACTAATGTCAACCCTAAAAAGGTAAAAATACATTCATTTCGTCATTGTTGAAGAAGACAATAGTCTATGAGAAAGTGAGAGTTGGAGAAGATAAGGACCTACCCATATTGTTAAAAAAAAGAAGTGAAAAGAAAAGGGAACTCGGATCCTCTCCTAATATTAGGAGTCCTAATTAACTAATCTCCACCGTTGGTGTAATTCAATGCTTAAGATCCTCTCTACCTAATTAATCCCAATTATCTTCGATTTACTCATATTTCTCTCTCACGCTCTCCTCTTTGACATCCACGGGACCACGGCTGGCGTAGGGTTGTGCGAAATCGATATGGCTTGGGCGAAATCTAGGGTTAAGGGTTGTTCGCTCTCTCCTCTTTTATCCACGGCTTGTGCGAAATGTAGGGTTTGTGCATTGTTTGCTGCGATTTTTGGCTTGCATATGTCATTCGATTGCAGTTGTTGACCTATATTGTCTGATATCTTTCACAAAGCATATGGAAGCAAATTATTAGGGGTAACCCGATTGTCCTACATTTCTTCTTCTTCTTCTCCTAACATGAATTATGGCCGAGAATTGGCCTATATTGGCTGATATCTTTCACAAAGAACGACAGGGTAATAGCTTGATCGTTAAGGAGGCCTACCTTACTTACAGTTCTGTCTAGTGTCACTAGCATCCATATAATTCAATTGTGTGAAAAATGGTTAGAGATTTTAAACAGCTCTCATCCTAAGAAAAATCGCGTAAAACAGATATATAACTTGCCTGATAAACTATGTGCATAAGATAACCCCAGATTCCAGTTTGCTCCTCGATTTCAACCTGGTTAAAATGCTTCTGCAAATTGCCCTTCTCCTGTCCTTTGACAGTTCCATTTATTGTTGTTCTTGCCTCATTATATTTGTTGTTCAAAAGCTTATCCATCTCTCTAGCCTCATTATATCTGTTGAAATGGTTAGAGATTTTAGGAAGCAAATAGTCTATTAAATCAATTGAGATTGACTTTGTCACATTGAACTTGTTTTTCCATTTGTATGTTGAGAAATAGTCTATTAGCTCAATTGGTAGAGCGATGTGTTTGCGCACAAAGACATGGGTTCGACTCCCATATAGACTAATTTGTTATGGTGTTGTAACTTGGTCTAGAGTTTCATTAATGTTAGTTGTTAATGTTGGACCACTTGAAAAGAAAATCAGTGACTATACTCAGACTACTCAGGCTGAAAGGAAAATCAGTCATGCTTTGGCTTTTTAATTTCGATATGTTTCCTTAACTATTTTTGAAATAAATTTTAGTGGTTTTATGCTGATGTTACATAAACTTGAGCTTGCATAAACCTGAGCTTTTGCCTTGTAGTTCTCAGCAATGGCATGCCTGCAGCTTGTTACATAAACTCTGGGAAGGATGTGAGGGACACTCTTTCAACGGCTGGTGAGATCTTAGCGATGTAAACTGGGGCGATCATAACCCCGAAACCTATCCCTACGCCTGCTAAGAGCCTCCCAATCATCAAGACATGGAAGTTCGGAGCAAAGGCCATTATTGCAAAGGCTGATTAATTATACCATGGCCGGCGGCACCACTGACCAAAGATTGAGTACACATACAAAGGCAAAGGCTAATTAACTTATCTAAATTCTCGATAACCACGACTAATTTAACATTAATTGAATTCTAAACCTAAATTAACTCATCTTCTTTAATTAAACCTAGTGTTCAGTGAATCGATTTAACAAGCTAAACCCTGAATTTGTGTTGAATTCATGAAATTACAAAAGATGATCTCAACCGTGATTTTTCTAACAATTGTCAATGGAAAAAATCTGAAGATGCAAGAAGATTAAAGATTAAATACTTACGTTACGTTATTGACAAATTAGTAGAGCACAACTTGTGCAATTGTGCGTCAAAACAACGATCAACTATTGAATTGAAGGAGACTAGGATGTGAGATAAAAGGTAAATTAATTTAACTAATAATTAATTATAAAGATTGAATATGAGCCCTTCATTTAATCCAAGGGTTTGTATTGTTTTATTAGATAAATGTTATGAGCTTTTCCTTAGGAGAGAATCCAGATTCAAAAAAGGAGTCACAAAGTCAGATAGAGTAAGAGAAAAACAAAGTGTTTGAAAAAAATAATTTGCAATTAGTGTAGGCAATATGCACCCTACTTTTTTATATATAAAAAACAGTAAAGTTACTAAAGTGTAGGCACTAGGCATGTGAAGTGCAAACTTTTTTTTTATATAAAAAAAAATCTGGTCCACCGGATTTGACCGGAAATTCCGGTCCGATCTCGGGTTTGGACCGGAAGCCGGGATATAAATTAGCTTGTTGGTTCTATATAAACTCTTGTTTTTGTAACAGATTTTACTCACTGAGTTCAATACATAATTTGTTCCTCCTTTTTTTCTCTCTCATTCATGGTTCACAAATTCAACATGGTATCAGACAATTCATGAATCTGTGCTTTTTTTCTTATTTATCTTGTATTCCGTTGTACTCTGTTTCTGCAATTCATCTTCTTTCTTTGACTTTTGGCTTCGTTCTTGTTCATTTCTCGATCTTTCATGGCTTCTTTGAGTATTTAGATTGATGCTTCGAATCCTTGTTATATTCATCCATTGGACAATCCTGGAGTCGCTCTTGTTTCAAAAACATTTAATGGCTCTGGATTTAGCGGATGAAAGCGCTCCATGATGATTGCGCTTTTTGCGGAAACCAAATTGGGGTTATTGATGGTTCTTGCCCTACACCCTTACATGACGATCCTCAGTTTTGTCATTAGGAGAGGGTCAATGATATGGTTATCACTTGGTTACTTAATTCTTCGAGCAAAGACATTGCCAAGAGTGTTCTTTGCAATACTAGCTTGTAAAGTCTACAATCTCTCAAGGATATGATGGAATTGTTACATATTTCCCTCACAACAAGAAGTTATGGGATGAGTTGTTATGTCTTCAATCTCTTCCTCTTTGCATATGTGGCTCTGCACAATTTCTCCATAAAGGACCGAACATGTGATTTCTAAAAGTTGTAAGCTTCATTGTTTTCCGCCAAAGAATCCTTCTGAGAAGCCAAAGAAGTTTGCTACTTAAGCCGAGCCTGAGAATTCTTCAGTATGTTCAATTCCTGGCCTATGTGTATAGCAATGTACTCAGTGAATGGCTCTTCTTAGATCTTCCTCCACTGCTCCTGTTGTAGGTGTTATGATAATAAATGCCACTGATCATATGTGTTATGATAATAAATTATCATTTCTGAATCATCTTCCTCATCCTTTTCAGATAGCCCTTCCAACATCTTTTAGCTTGTCAACATTATGGGACCCCATCTCCAGCATCCCACACAAATCACAAGATTTACCTTGTAAGGTAGGATCTCACAACACGCTATCCACAAGAACGATTTCACCTTCAGAATCATTTTAATTTTCTAGAGTTTCTTCCATATTCTTTCCACCTGCCCACTTCCTAACTGCCCCACACCATGATCTTCCACCCGCCTCTTCATTTACATATGATATAAGCACTTTGAACGGTGAACTCCTCATGCCTTGTGTATTGCCAAATCTTCTCCACCCTAACCAAAGGACCGACAAGCCTCATGCGCACCACCATCTCTGCATCACAAGTCATCAAGACCATCCACACGCTCCCTATCCCACTGATAGCACGCATTTAGGTAGGCATACTATGTTGCATTTAGCTTAGTTAAGATGCATAGCATGCATGATTTAAGTAGAATTTGCATATTTACCTGCTATGTTGGTGAAATCGGAATCTACACACTTTTATTGATTATTTAAGACAAATATGAATTCAGGGAGGAAAGATGGGTTGATAACGCATCGATTGAGAAAGTCGAGTTGATCAAAGAAGTTTAAATGAAGATGTAAAGAGGTCCTGAGAAGAAGAAAAGAACTTGAACGAAGAATAAGTCTGCAGAAGTTGTCGCCCGGAAGCTAAACTTGTTTTGTACTTTCTGGAGGTCTCAGTTGTCCGATTGACTATTATAAGCATGCGTTGGAAAGATCTTTCCAATACCTACAACTTTTATGTTGATGACAAGACGAAATTCGAACAATGAAAAATATATGCAGCAATCGCTGCAAAAGTGCGGTGAGCCGGTGACTGCCACAAGCATCAACCAGGAAAGTTAGGTGGGGGACCACCGTAATCTGGCGGCGGCTCCGCTGCATCTGTCGTCAGCGCGACACGTTAGGTTTTCATTTTATTCTATCGTAAACCTATTTTATCTAGTTTATTAATATGATTATGAACACCAATCACCCTCTTAACACCCACGATTATTTAATCTTATAATATAACAATTTATTTGTTGTTCATCCTTGCTAAATGAGATTCCTAAACATAGCATCAATATTTCTCGAAAATGATTACGAAAAAAGCGTGGATGTTCAGAAACCTCATAATGGATGTTGCACTTTTTTAATATTGAAAAAATGGGAAGATTGAAGACGACATTTGTTAACAATAATCAACGTTGCTCACTTGGATGTTGTGCAAGAAGGTCTATCGATTCTCTGCTTGCAATCAAGTAACGTCGAAACTCGAAAATACCTCTACTCAACATTGTTCAACATCTCCTTCAACGTGGAGCAATGTCTGATCAGACCGCACGTTATATATAATAACACCCAAAATTAATGGTTTGAGATCACTTCTCCACAATCGCCAATAGATTTATCCTCTTTTACCACAGAACTGAGAGCAACGGAGAAAGTTTTCCAAGTAAAAAACCCATAGTGCATTTATGAAAACAAACTTACAAGGTAAATTAAGGTAAAGTTTCCCAAGTAAAAAACCCTTGAGACACTGTAAATTTACAAGTACAGTTGCAGAGCCAAAATTGACTTGAGCACTACCAACTATGAAAAGAGATGTACACTCAACAGTTTTTGTGCTCTATACCAACCAATTGCTCTAACTACTACTTGTATTACAAACTTACATGTACAGAATCCCTCATTGTACAGAATCCCTCATTCCTCTCATGTATATTGCCTTCAAGTATGCAAAACTTAAGTTGTCAGGACATCGGGGAGTGCCGGTGATGGAGCTCCGATTATCTTACCCCCAACATCAGGGAAATTCTCCTCGTCGGGGAGGGGTTCGACTTTACCGTCAGCATCGACTTTTAGTGGATACTTGAGGAGGTGGCCTTGCAGCATTGTAACATTCTCGGCTGTGAAGCACTTCCAGTTATCCTCAGCAACCTTGTTCACTTTGCGCACGCAATCCAAAGCCTCTGGTTCGCTGAAGTCCGGATGCACTGTTCCGAGATGCTCAGCCCACAAGGACATCCTATATCCATAGACCTATAATGTATTGTAGCAAAATTAACAAGATCGCCTTAAGACACTCATCACAAAAACTTAAAAGGCCCAAAGTGAGGAATATAAATTCATAATCAACTTATAAAATACCTGGCCTCGAGGATGTTTTTTCTTCTCCCCCCATGTCTGATGGGGCTGATATGCCCCCATAGCAATTTCTGTATCTTTCGTGCCAGCCAATGATCGCTGGTTGATATTAGCTGATCCCAGTATAACATACTCGTCATCTACTATCATTCCCTTTGAATGAACGTAGATCATAAATCGGCGGTTTTTCATTGCGTCAGAAACCTGCATAAACTTCTTACTAAATATACCAGATTTCTTGGTGAAAGAATGTTCCATACAATCTAAAAGACGAATATGACAAGTTTAACCTTAGTTGTGACCACTAGTTTTTGAATTATAGTGGAATCTGAGTCCACTTTGTGGGCCTACTAATCCCACCAACGAAGTGAGGCAAGGCTCAAACAGAGTGAAAGTCCAAAACTAGCTAAACCACGAATCTCGAAAACAAGAGAAATGGGTAAACAAATAGAAATCAGAAGGTCACCTTGTTTGATCTGATTCCACTAGAAGAAGATTGGTCTCCATCACTAGTAGTCTCCTCAAGAATTTCTTCCCTATTACCAAGGCAATAGAAATTCAAGTAATCTTGTGGATGAGAGTCTTCAAGTTGCATATTTTTAAGTTCACGCGCAACAATTCCATACATCATTTCCATTGTCTGGCTCTGTGAGAGAGGTATACAAAATTACAAAGTTCATTATTTCTATCAATGCTTTCATGTAATCCATCATTACAAAGAAAACAGACATTAGAAGACATTTGAAAAAGTGAGCTCATGAGCCGGCATTAGATTGCAAATTTCCAACCCAACCAAACCAGTGAAGCAAACAAAAGATTACTCCATATTTCAAAGGAGGAGACGAAACTATTTAGCACATATAACCAATCTTTGCTATCATTCAACCCCGATAGATACAATTTAAAGTTCCAAATACCTGCCAATACAGAATTTCTTGCACAGAAGCGGATTTTGGATCCCCTTCAGGCCACATAGGAATGATTACATAGACAGCAAATCTCTCATTAGCTCTAATTTTACTAGCAATCTTTAGTGCTAGCTCCATAGGGATAAGATTGTCAGCACCTGATGACACAAAAAGAAAGTGCTACTCAAATACTCGGGACATTTTTTTTAAGCAGTATATATGAAGGAATCAATTCAACACTCATAAAATAAACACAAACAATTTCAGCAATGTACAAATGTCAAGCATGAAATCATAAAACACTGGCTCAATGCACGAGAATTTTAGTAGCATTGTAGGGTTGTGGCTAATCACACAAGTTGTGGAATTGTAGATGATGCATGCATATTTTGAATTTGAAGTTAGGTAGTTTCTCAGCTTCAGTGGAAGAAATTCACACTAACCAGCATTTTTGTATGAAGGCCATCCATAAGAAGATCCAAGGAAATATTGGTTTTCAATATATATAAAATGCTGAGCTGATCTGATAGCCTGGATGTAAGCTGTCTGTATGCTTTTATCTATCACCAGATTCTTCGAACAGCTAAGGTTCTGGAAAAAGAAAAAGAGATTACCATTAACAATCTTAAGACTACCAATACACCAAAAAATGTATGATTGTAAACTTATCGGGAAGATTTATATAAATAAATCCATCAGGAAGAAATTACATTAGACACTTTATAGTCGATTCAGTCACTTGTTTGCAGTTGCATATTTGGTTGGATGCTTCCCTAAAACAGAAAAGAAATTACAAACGTAGAATAATGCTCTTGATGGATTCCAATTTCCAACTTTAAAGTATTTTACACTAATATTACATACAACGTATTATCCAGGAAATTGAGATTTGCCACTTACATAGGATTCTGTCGTTTCTTTCCGATTCTCAGATAGTGAAATAAGTGAGAAATTAGAGCAGGTGCAATTCTTATTTATTCATTTACCTTCGCATGAGCATCACCTACTGCCTTAGAAAATCCCTTTACTGATCCGGAGTCAATTGACCTGAAAATCTGCAGCAAACCCAAATAAGATGACAATGCAACAGGATACAACCAAGCCAAAAATTGAAAGTATAAAAAACTTCCCAGAGGCAATATGGAATACTGACCTGAACATGCCATGTTTCAGGATCCTTTTCATCAGAAACCCACACTGAAGGATCGTCTTCAGGGACGGCCGTAATTTCAGAGTCTGTTCCTACACCAGTAGGACTAAGTATCCAAGAAATGCGATTTATCTTTATTAAGGCATCATCATGCCAATGAATTATTCTCTTCTTCAGGCTAAACTCTCTCCATCTTGTAGCTCTTTTCCATCGCTGCTCAAAATTTATGAGGACATCATACGCAGCAGGCCCCTCAACTTTGCAATGTAAGTCGTGCCATGGTTGCCTTGGAGCCTTAGTTCCAGCCTAAAAGGTGACAAAATAAATCAACGGTAAATAAGGAAAGTTTTATAATACAGACTTAAGTAGCATAAATCATAACAAGGAAACTGTTGTTAAAAGACTGGCAAGTGACAATAGGTAAGGGAACATGGACTAAACAGCGCAGATGAGATATAAGGTAATTGAATACCAAGATCAGCTTCAGCCAAGTTCCACCTAAATGTAAACTCAAATCCTTTTCATTTTAGCTAGTAATTCAGGCCAACAAGATCATTAACCAGGGAAATGAAAATAACTACTATAAGACGGAGATCTAGCCCTGAAAAGGATTCAAGAATGCTTAGCTTCATCAATAAGACATTTGATGAGAACAAGTATAGCCACTTATTCTCTAAGGAAATGGTGAAAAAAGGAAAGCTAGCGCTATTGCATGAGAAGGTAAAAAGTGGGGAAATGGGGATATCAGGTGTCTAAGATCTGTTAGTGAATCTTATGCAATACGGAGTACCCCTCATTCCATCTAAAATATAAAATAACAGGTCGGAATATATTTTCAGTTTCCATATGGAGAAATGTGTTCAAGGAAGAAACAAGAGAGAAAAAAGAGCTCAGCTTCTGATTTTGTGGTATTCATTTGGTTAATATGACCATGCTGCATGCTTCAAGGAGATGGCATAAAACAAAATTCTTCTTCACAACTTGGCAGTCAGGGAGAAAATTATGTAAATGGCATGAAATAAGGAAAGAAAGTATCTATCAAATGCAAAGAAATAAAGACACTCACTTACAGAGAAAGTGGGATTGTGAAAATCATCCTCAAACACTGTATCCAAGTCACGGAAGAGTCGATGCTCAGGTGTGTCATACCGGCCATCACAAAGATCTAAACCTCCCAAGAAAGCAGTTATCTTCCTAAAATTACCACGAGCCTGTGTATCCACAAGCACACATTTCTGATGATGTGTGAATAAAGTTCCAACAACCTGTATTTCAATAAAAATAACCTCAGCTAAACATTTAAGAACAGTCAAACTACACCAAAAGCAAAGCTGCATTCATGATTCAGGATAAAACTATGAAACCAAGCAAATCTAAAGTCTTGCCTGCTGCTTAATCAAACTAAGCCGGCTACTACCGTATCGAGGAGCCAAAACACACGTGACAGATGAGTGCTTGAAAAACTTTCTTGTTTCTTCATCATGAGTTTGCATAACCCCTTCCTGCATCCAGTTTAAGACATTTATCAGATACACAAAACTCAGATATTTGCACACCAATCACACTTTCTCACATCTACACAACATCAGAGCTGCTTCGATTTAGGACTTAATCACTCTGCAAAGTTCAACCACATTTCCTTGACAAGTGCAGCACAAGAGAACAGCAAATCAGGAGCTTTGCAAGCTATATATATACATTCCTAGATAAATTCTTTGACAAGTTCAACCACATTTCCTTGAAAAGAGCAAATCAGGAGCTTTCATTGATAAACTCTAGACTACAATCTTCAATAGCAAAATGAATAGAAGAAAACAAAAAATATTCTCCTTCATTTTAACATCAAACAATCTACAACTATTATGATATGATCCGAAACGATGTTTTAGGCTGGACTGACCTTTTCCTTAATACTTGTATACAAAAGAAAAATATGAAAATTTGAACAGTGAAGAAAAAACGAAGAACCCCACCACATTTTTTGATTTTTCATCCAAGATCCCAACAATCACATGTCACTTTCATACTGTATCATTTATTAGCCTTTTCATGAAAGGTAAAGGGAAGAGCCCCACCATTTCACACAAACAACTTTATAAAAAAAACGCATCTACAACAATCAATTCAAACAGAAGTATTTTTTTTACCGTGTTGATGAAGTACTTGTTGTGAGAAGTTTTATCATCCCAAACAAGCAACAACACCCTCACTCCTTCCTCAGATTTGTACTTGAGCAAGTCTCCGAGCGTCAAATGGCCGCCCCGCGGCAATGGCCTCGTCGGCTCCCTCACAAGCTTAATCTTGTGGAAAATTGACCACCCAACCAAGTAGATCAAATGGTGAGCCTCTGAAATTGCATAGCAAATGTCTTCCCAGCACTTTTCATGCCTGAAATCCATCTTCTCCAATTCGATTTTGGGAAGGATATTATCCGGTACATGCGCGTCCTGGTACAGTGTCAAGGACCCTCCCTTTCTCACCGGAAAGTAGGTGTTCCTCACACCGCCATGGTTGGGATCATCTCCAATCCCGCGATTGTACAGAGGATTTCTGTCGCAAGGAGTGAACTGTATCTCCAACCGAAGCGCGGCGCCTTCTTTAGGCGGATTTCCAGATCCGTTAAGGATGGAGAACCAACCGGAAATGGACTCGCCGGAGGCTAACTGCGCTGCCGGGATCCGTACGGTACCGATCAGCTGAGCGCCGAAGACATCGTTGTCCTTCACCTGGAACTCGAGTTCGGCGATCGGGTGAGCGAGCGGGATGACGAACCGCTCGTTCCACCTAGGGTTTTGCGAGTTCGCGATCACGCGCGTGCGGGCGATGGTGGCCTGCGGGACCACGACGGCCACGTAGGGGTCACTGGTGATGATCTTGCCGCGGCGCTTAGCTTGCCGGTCGGCGCTGGAGTCCTCTTCGGCGCCTCCGCCGTGGCTGCCGCGCGATTGCGAAGTGCAGACGCCGCAGGCAGCAAAGCAGCGGCGGAACCGCTCGGAGATCAAATCCATGTTCGGCAACTGCTTGGCAGCGATTATCCGCAAATCAAGGTCGCCATGCAAGCACAGAAGCTTCTCCGAGGAGTCGTCCGCCATTGATGCTGATTTCAATTTTCAAGGAAGAAAGAGAGTGAAATGTGGAATGGAATGTGAACAGTATCGAAGCGATTGCTTGTAGGATAGACCTAAATCGAAATCCCTCGTGGCCTCCGTTGCAGTTGTGGCGTCGGTGAAGGGGAAAACTTTTTGTTTTTTCAATGTAATCTTGTGCTTGGTGTTGCCGGAAACGGCCGCACATGAGGGGTGGACGGCGGCGACGGCAGGGTGTACGGAAGAAGTTGAGGGTGGAAAGTTGCAAGTGGGAGTGAAAAGGTGGAGTGCACAGAAAGCAAAGGGGCCCACTTTTGGGGCCCGCAACACATGTAATGCAATTGGAATAACCACCTCGCCTGGAAAACAAAATTTCAGAAAACCACCCTGAAAATACATTATTTTTATAAAACCACTCTTTAAATTAAAAGTTCTTGAGATATGTGTTTAAAGTCACTTATTTGGAAACTATGGACTATGGAATCATCATTTTGCCCTTATACTTTAATTTATTTGAAGAGAAACGTCATTCAACAACTTTTATTTTTCATTTCAAGAGAGAATTGAGAGGTCAGGTAAAGGATAAAAATTGAGAGAACTTCAAACTAACTAAATCAAAGATGACTAACTTCAAACCAATTAAATCAATGACGAAACACTTGGGAATTGTCAATAGATGAATAAGGATATTGGTGATGAAAGGGGAAAATAATAATCTTGCACTTTCAACATCAAACTGAACATAAAAAGTGGGATGTGTGGTCTTTTGCAAACATCTAGCTTTCAAATGGTGTTTTTTTAATTTTTAATTTAATGGGTAGTTTTGTGCAAAATGATATATTTAAGGGGTGATTTTTTGAAATTTAACCTTAATGAAAACCTAAGGCTATTAACAAGAAAGAATGACCATTGACAAAATAATTTATTAAATATTGCACATTAAGTTCTTAATCAAATATGAAAGGGTGTTTTTATATACACCACAAATCCAACATCAAATATGCACGTTCATTTCGACGTGCAACTGTTTCTGACTAATTAGCGCTTTTAAAAAATTAATTAGCCCTCTTTAACTCTGCACGTCGGAATTGACGTGCAGGATACCATGTTTGATGGAAAGTTAGAGTGAAAGGCCGATCTAGATTGAATACGTCAAAGTCAAGCCTAATATAATCCTTATGCACATTCATGGTGTTTATGATATTATTATGAATTTGACGTCGACAAAAGGATGAGGAGAGAACACCGTTTGTGCCCCCATATCCAAGTAGCACGAAAGAATCAGTGGGATAAAAGGAGTTGTACGTACTAGCCGTTGAAGTTGCAACTATAGGGGTGATCGTGATCGCGTAAGGTGGAGCAGAGTAGTCATGATTAGGCGTTGGCGGCGATGATGGTTCATACGATGGTTGTGGGATTTGATTGGAAGAGTTTCATAGGGGCGGTGGATCGGTGGTTATAGGGTTTGGTTGGATGAGTTTCTTAGGGGTGGTGGTCGATGCGATGGTTGTGCGATTGGTTGGAGGAGGTCAAAGGAATTATATACCCATAACTAGGTAGTCTAGGTGTGTGAGGGAGACGACCTAAGTTCGGAATGACCGCTCTTTATTTATCAATTCAAGGGAGACGACCTAAGTAATTAATTAAGAGAATGAAAAATCTAATTATTGTGTTCTTGAATCATTTTATTTTCTTGAAGTTTACGCGTCATTTTTTTTTTACATATGAGCTATTGTTAAGATGATAAAATGACTATTGGGAAGATAAATTTTTACCAAATTGTACACTAACTCTTCTCATCCTCCGGGTGACCCTCCATCGCCGCCTCTCCCTTCACCTCCCTCCCTACCTCCCGTCGGTCACCACATCCCAACCTCCACTACCGTATTTGAATTGAAACAAAAAAATAATTGCAAACAAACAATTAACTAGGGTCCGAGCATTTCAAATTAATTGCAAAGCAATCATTTGATATTTCAATTGCCAAAATTTTAATAACCTATTTGAATTAGAACCAACTATTAATTAGTACAAGTTAATCCTGGTCGACGCAACCCTTATCGTTGGCTTCCATCGCTCATTCCTCTCCGCCACTATCAGTCTACCTCTCTGTCCTCCTCTGATCGTCGGACTTCCGCCACCGATGGCAGAGCCAACCACTCTCATCTCTTCATCGTTGTCGCACCACCGCCATCTTGACAACCCTCCGCCTCTCAACCGGTCCTTTCATCGCACTCATTCGCCCACCACCGTTGGAAGACTTGGAGATGGGTATGCTCGGTGGAGTACTTGAAGATGTCGCTGGGGTTGAGGGCGGCTGACTGAAAGTGATTGGAGAGGTGATCTGACGGAGGTAAAGGAGGAGAGGGGGGGGGGGAGATTTGAGGGAGAAAACTCATATTGGATAAATACTAAAAAGACTTATTGTGAATAATTTAGCAGTAATTATCTTGTCAATAGTCATTCTCTTATTTTGTTAATAGCCTCACTCTTTTTTTTTTTTTTTTGTATCAATTAGCTATGTTGATGAAATTTTCTCTCGATTCAATTTGTAATTATTTTTTAAATTTGAAAAAGATTTCGGCATAATCTACCTAAATTTTTGTTGTCGACCTGTCAATAATTCACTTCAACGAAAGCCTATTAAGGAAGATGATAGTTGCTGAAGGAATCGGCCCAATACAGCAGAGGCCCAAATTAAAAGCGGCCCAATGTTAACGCCTCTTGGAGTTTGAAGGTGTTATGGTAAAGTCGCCCTCCTAGGGCAGCTCATTTTAGACCTGATCCGACCCAGAAAACTTGGGTTTATGATCGATCCGAAATCCCATCGATCGGGTCTCTGGTCATGTTTTGAAAAAATTTGGGTCTACGGGTAGGTCGGGTCAGACTCGACAGGTTCCGGGTTACGAATAGGGGTGGAAATGGGTCGGGTGATGGATGGGTGGACCCATTTTTTCACCCGACCCGTCACAAAAAAATTTCACCCGACCCATCACCCACCCATTTAATGTTTCACCCATCACCCGACCCGTCGGGTGAATCGGGTGGGTCGGGTGGTTAATCGGGTGAAGGAAGAAAAAAAAAATAGTCACAAGACATACCTATAAATCATTTATATTCAATAATTTTATAAACCATGTCAACGTATGAATCTTACTAAATTAATAAAATACTTATTCATACATTATATCCCTATCCTTAACTTACAAAATTAGTATTAGAAGTTTGATATCAAACTGAATGAGATGAATTTAACTCGGTTACTAGACTCAATATAAAAAAATGGTATAGAAAAACTATGTCTTTAGAAAACAGATTTGTGCGTCATTTCTTTAATATCTTGATTTGGTAATTTCTTTAATATCTTAATTTGCATTAAGAGGATTATTGTTACGAGTCTCATGACAAATTGGGAAAATATGATTCGGTTAATCATGTATTAATACAGTAAATGCTAACAAAGTCATTGGAAAGAGCCAAATTGTGTACACTCTATCGGTATATGCAAAACAAATAAAAGAAATTTTATTATTTTAAAAAGACATGGAGTTAAATAATGCAAGTTTTTTTAGACCTTTTTAACAAGAACACTTGGAAAATGGAGAAAGTAGAGGTTGAAAAGGAGAAATATGTTAGTCATGTTAAATTATACGTAGTATTATTTATATAGTATCCTTTTTTTTTTTATAATAATCGGGTGGGTTAACGGGTGGTTAAGCGGGTCGGGTAATGGGTCGGGTGATGGGTCGGGTAATGGGTGGAAAATATATCACCCATCACCCGACCCATCACCCATTTCACCCACCCATCACCCATCCGTCACCCAGAATTTTTCGGGTTTTCACCCTAATAATCGGGTCGGGTGGGTCAGGTGAGTCGGTCACCCACGGGTGATTTCCAGCCCTAGTTACGAAAACCCTTTTTATTAAAAAAAAAACAATTTCTTTCTTTTGAATTTGTTACTGGGTCAGTGGGTCATACAGACTGGGAGGGTGGGGCACAAACCAGCCAACAGTTAGATTTATATTAGTACCGAATAAATTGGTTATCAAGTATATTAATACGGTATTATTGAACTAATTCTTCACAGTTGGTTGATAATAGTTATAGGTTTAGTGAAGGTTTTTTTTTTTAGAAGTAAAAATTCGAGAGATTAAACAACAAATATAATTATTAAAAGACCGACGAATTAACAGACGGACTAACCGTCATATAAAACATTATAAAGGGAAAATAAAATAGAAATAAAGTTATTGAAGTTTTTTTTTATCACAAGTGTAATGAAGTTGGTATTACTTGGGGCATTACCAATCAATTATATATATTTTTTTTAAATAAAAATTTAATGTCATATATATTAAAAATTAAAGTAAATTTTTGAAAAAGAATTTAAAAGAAGGATAAAATATCAATTAAGGAAAGAATGCCACAAACTCAAGCTCAGATCGGGTTGGGTTGACCCGAATGAGCCACCCTCTCTAATCTAAAATAAACTAGTATGATCCCCGTGCGCATGCGCGGTTTTTTATAAATAAAATCTTAATAATATGTTAAATTAATATTATAAAATAATAGTAAAATTTCATATAATTAAATGATTTGAATTAAACCCATTGATTGAAAAAGCAATTAAATTAGTATATAAATATAAATATATATAGATATAGATTACTAATATTAATTTTATATTTCCTTATTATTAATTTTATGTTATGAATTAATCCCATTGTTTTTTTTAAAAAAAAAAACTACTAAAATTATAATTTAGGCTAAGATCATGGGTTAATTGAATTTTTTAAAAATTGATTGAATAAATAAAAGAAAGAATGTGATTAGTTTAAAGAAATAAGGGGGAGAATAAAAAAAATGAAAGGAAATAAATAATTAAAAAAAAGAGCAAAAAACTTGATTGGTGGGAAGGAGAGGATTAAGGAGGGGTTGACACATAAGCTTTAAGTCTTCTAAATTAAGAATATACTAGTATGATTCCCGCGTCATGGCGCGTTTTTTTAAACTAAAATATTATATATAAAAATATTAATAAATGTTAAGATAAAAATCATAAAAAAAACTTTACAACAAATGTATTTTACAATTATCTCAGAAAATTATTTTTTAAAAATCTTATGTAAAGTATAATACATAAATATAGATATTTTAAATTACTCATGAATAATAATATCAATATTATTATAACATTGTTTAAATGTGATATGTCATAATAAATAGTTATATTCAATGTTTTGAATTAAGCTCAACAGTTAGTAAATAAATTTGAATTAAGCTCAATGGTTATATTAGATTGAATTCAATGTTTTGAATTAAGCCCAATAGTTATTAAAATTAAAGAAAAAAGAGAATTAAAGGAATAAAGAAGAAAAAAAAAGAGAATTAAAGAAAATCAAAGAAAAATGGCAAAAAAATATGATTGGTTAAAACTCCTAAAATGCCTCTAAGATTGACACATCACCCTAAACTCTTCTAAATTAAGAGTTTATAAAGATACTAGCTTAGTACCCGTACGTAACGCACGGGATTTGTAAAATATATTATATTTTATTAAAGATATTACCATAATTTATTTACATTATATATTAGATATATTATACTATTATAATAATATAAAAATGATATAGCAAAATAATATAAATTTGGAAAAAAAAATAATGCATATATTATATCAATATATAATATATGTGGCAAAACGTCAATGTCTCACCTTCCTAGCAGGGTCGGAATTGAGATCTGAAATTCTCGGGGCCGGATATTAAATTAAAGTAATTAATTTATTTAAGAAATAAACTAATTAGATTGTTGTACACATATAACTTGGTAGTTAGCTTATAAATAAATTATTCTAAAAAATATTATAAATAAATTAATTAGATTTATTAATTTAAAAATACATAAGATACAATTACTTTAATTTAATAAATAATTAAGGTGAAATAATTATTTAAAGTATAGAATATATAAAAAAAATCAAAGCATCTTAATTTTAGTAGTAATTAATTGTGACTAAATCAACTATTTTTAATAAAAGATTAAATAGAAATTGATAAGATATAATAAGCTCAATAAAGATGACATGTTTTGGTTAACGAATGAAGTAACCTTGATGAAATTTTTAAAGAAAAAAATATGGTGCAAGTAAACCCTTTAAATAAAAATTCTTCATAAAGATTAAAATAGCTTTGGGAATTGATTCGGTTTTGGCATATATAATAATGAATAATCGGTATTTAAAATTTTAATTAGATAAAATAACTCAATTATATTTTTCATTCGAGGAAATATATGATAAAACCACAAAAAAAAAATTGAGGTAAAATGCGGTAACCAACACAAATATTAAGTTTTAATTAAAAAATGGAAAAAAATAAATTAAAGTTATAATAGAAAGTAATTTATTACGTTCCATCTAAAAGATTTATTTTGTTTAAATTTAATCTTTTCATTTACGTTCAAATTTCATCGTGACATGAATGACTTGATTTGATTTGATTTGATTTGTTTTTTAATTGGCTAATAAGATTTAATTGTAGTTTTTTTTTGTTTGGAGTATAATGATTTAGAAATTAGATAGATAAATGATTGATTTAATATCATTTATTAACTATTAATGAGAATTAGTTTCTGCTAGATAGATGAAATAAGTCATTTTAAATGGTTGGCCTTGATTTGTATATATGAAAAAATTATTTGTTTTATTTGGATTATTTGTACAGTAAGTTCAATCAATTAATTTTTTTTATTAAAGATGGACATAATCGTAATTAGAAAATTAAATTAGGAATTAATTAAATTAGATTAGATAGATTAAAATTAAGTAATGGATTAAAACTAAATTACGAATGGTTAGATGATCTATTTTTAAAGTGAGCTTGTTAAGTGGCACGTTCAATGTATGTTTTAGTATATAGATAGATATAAAATAGATTAGATATTAGAGACAATGTTTTCATATCTTCTCGTAAAAGATTTGCGTAAATCTAAACTATATACATTAAATATTAATTCAAATTAAAATTAGGAAGAAAATATTTTAATGTGAATGAAGATGAAATAGAATGCATAAAAGAATATCTAGAACAACATCTTTATTAAATTTATAATTTGAAAAATTTATTTATTTAATTACTAATTGTTAAAGAGGGACCTACACATAATTAAAATTAATTAATTTAAAATGGAGCCATTGTCTTCAAACAATTAAATTGAATAATTAATTAAAGTGGGGCCATGATTAATATTAAGTTGCCACCTAAGCCAAATTTTAAGGAAAAACTGCCATGTGGCATGCTCAACATGTGTTTTAGTATTATATTAGATATTGTTTTTTTTAAAAAATTACTAAAATTATAATTTAGGCTAAGATCATGGATTAATTGAATTTTTTAAAAATTGATTGAATAAATAAAAGAAAGAGTGTGATTAGTTTAAAGAAATAAGAGGGAGAATAAAAAAAATGAAAGGAAATAAATAATTAAAAAAAAAAGAAAAAAAAACTTGATTGGTGGGAGGGAGAGGATTAAGGAGGGGTTGACACATAAGCTTTAAATCTTCTAAATTAAGAGTATATATATATATATATATTGATTGATTGAAAAAGCAATTATATTAGTATATAAATATAAATATATATAGATATAGATTACTAATATTAATTTTATATTTCCTTATTATTAATTTTATGTTATGAATTAACCCATTGTTTTTTTTTTAAAAAAAATTACTAAAATTATAATTTAGGCTAAGATCATGGATTAATTGAATTTTTTAAAAATTGATTGAATAAATAAAAGAAAGAATGTGATTAGTTTAAAGAAATAAGGGGGAGAATAAAAAAAATGAAAGGAAATAAATAATTAAAAAAAGAGCAAAAAAACTTGATTGGTGGGAAGGAGAGGATTAAGGAGGGGTTGACACATAAGCTTTAAGTCTTCTAAATTAAGAATATATATATATATATAGTTTTTTTTAAAAAAATTACTAAAATTATAATTTAGGCTAAGATCATGGATTAATTGAATTTTTTAAAAATTGATTGAATAAATAAAAGAAAGAATGTGATTAGTTTAAAGAAATAAGGGGGAGAATAAAAAAAATGAAAGGAAATAAATAATTAAAAAAAAGAGCAAAAAAACTTGATTGGTGGGAAGGAGAGGATTAAGGAGGGGTTGACACATAAGCTTTAAGTCTTCTAAATTAAGAATATACTAGTACAATTCCCGCGCCATGACGCGGTTTTTTAAAACTAAAATATTAATAATATATTTAAATATATAATAAAATACTAATAAAAGTTAAGATAAAAAAAACTTTAGCATAAATGCATCTTATAATTCTGAAATAATTTTTTTATATCTCGTCTAAAGTATAATACATAAATGTAGATATTTTAAATCACCCAGTAATAATAATATCAATATCATTGTAACTTTTTTAGAAATTTTGAAATCTGAATCATGCATTTAAATGTGATGTGTCACAACTAATAATTATATTTGATGTTTTGAATTAAGCTCAATAGTTAGTACATAAATGTGAGTTAAGCCTAATGGTTATATTAGATTGAATTAAATGTTTTGAATTAAGCCCAATTGTTAGTAAATATGTTAAGAATAAAAGAGAATGGAGGATTAAAAAAATTTAATGGAAAAAAAGAGAAAAGGAGAAATAAAAAAATCAAGGAAAAAAACATATATAATTGGTCAATATTCCTATAACTCCTCTATGATTGATACGTAAGCAAAGTCTTCTAAATTAAGGTTATATATAGATAGATAAGTAAATAACACTAACTATTAAAAAAAAACAAATGCATCACTTCTCTAAAAATATCACCATTTTACTAACTTTTAAACTAAATTTTACTATTGTCCATTACATATTTTAACCAATCAATTTTTAAAAAAAATTAACAACACACAAATAAATTAAATTATTACAATCCACAATCTAGGTAATTTGAAATTCCATCTATTATTAATAAAATTTATTTTTAAAAGGATTAACACAATGCATATACATCATTTTAGCATAAAATATATGCACCACTTTGGTTTAAGACATATATCATTTTTATAGCCGACGGGAAAGACCATCCTCACTCGAAATGCCCCTATATGTAATAATAGATACATTAAAATTGAACAATTTACAAATGTTATGCCTAAGGCATGAGTACTATCTACTAAGTTATTGAAGAGTCTATAAGGCGATGAATAATACTCTAGAAGGGGGATGAACAGAGTATGACCGATTTTTGCAAAGTAAGAGTTCTAAACGTAGTATGCCAAGCAGGCTGTCAAGACCTTGATATTGCTATCAAATCTTGACTACGTAGAATCGAATAAGATAAAGTAAATGCGGAATGTAAAAGATGAACACACGAATTGTTAACGAGGTTCGGCACGAACTTGGCCTACGTCCCCGCCTAGGGTTCTCCAACCCGTAGGATTCAAATACTTCTTATTTCACTTTCCTTAAGCCTAGAACTTCCTAGAGAAACAACCCTTTATCTATACAAAGCATCACCGCTTCTATTCTAGCTCTCAACCTTACAAGTGAAATAAAAGATCACACCACACACCAAGTGTGTTTGATCGAGTATAAAATACTCTAAGTGTAAGATGAATGACTTGTACAATAAATGCTAGTGTTTCCCTCAACTCTCGGACAATAAGCAACACTTAAACTTTGTGAGAATAAACGAGAGAAACGGAGATGACGAAAGCTTTAGGGCGTTTTGATTGCACGAGTGCTTGCTTGAGTGATTTGAGTCCCTTTGCCCTTCGTCTTTATATAGTCGAATGTCTTCGAGGACTCTTGGAGGGATGGCCGTTTGAAATTCAAATTCTTTCCAAGACGTTTGAATTCCTTCCAAAAATGTAGATGCAATCCTCTACTGATTTAGTGTAATCGGATATGGACAAGATCTTTCCTTATTTCCTTATGAGAGTTCCCATTTCCTAAAATATCATTTGATATGCATCTAACATACAAAGTTGGTTAGGGGAGAAACATACACATAGGTTAAGTCCAATTCGATTTCTCATGGATTACAAAGAAGCCCATGACTATATTTTAGGCCCAACGAAATTGGCCTTGAATCGTATCCTGCAAATGAACAAGCCACAACATAGACAAACAAGTATGTATCCAAACATTTTTAGTCTGGTTTCAATTGAAACCCAACCTTCCATTTTTGTTTTTCATCACCCTTAAAGATAACCTGCACGTTAGCTCTCATGAAGGTCTTACATTCAGGGTGGAGTCTTCAGTTATAATAACTAAAAATCAAGAAAAAGAAGAAGCTGTTTTTTTTTACGATGGATAAAGATTAGGTCGGGTCGGCCGCAACAGAAGCCCTTCCTAGCGCATCCTTCCGGACGAGAACATAAAGATATGGATCATCCTCACATCATCAAAAAAAAGAAAAAGAAGAAGCTCTAATAGAGAGTAATTTGATTATTTGCATTTCCTTTTACAACATTTAACATCAAATAGATTAATAGATGGAGATGAGTGGAGTAGAACTGTAGAAGATGAGGGTAACTCGTAGTTGCTTGAAGAAGCGGTGTGACCTAGAGAGCTTTTGCTCTCGGCCCGTTGCCTCCACCTGCTTCCACCATCACACCACCGCCAACCTCCTTTGTTTACCCACCTTCAGCCTTCACCATCCACACACACAATCGTCTTCCTCCTCCAAGAGCTATCCTTCACCGACTAATCCTCCACCCTAGTATCTGCGGTGTCCATGGTGATTCCTTTCACCCTTGGCATCTCCCTCCCCCGGCTTGTCTTCACCTCCTTTGACCTGGTGGTGGCCTTATGTGTCCACCTCCGACCCTCGGTATTGACCCCGACAGCGTCGGCTTCGCCTCCTCCAACCTGATGGCCCTTCGATTCTAACTCCTCGTCCACCGGCGCTGCTTCCTAGTTGTCGTCCTGTGGCCTCCGGTTCCTCCTCGACAACCTGGGCCGCCGCTCTCGGCTCCGATGGTCGCACATCGATCTCAGTTATCTCACACCGGCCTCCACGGGCTCTACCGCCTTCATCTCCGGCCGGCCATCTTCTCCAAGATAGCCTGACACCTATCTGCGGCTCCTATGATTTCCGGTTAATTCTTTTCTTGGAAAAATAAAATTAAAGTACAAATTTCAATCCTTGCTTGCCTTTGTCCTTTTCCTTTTGATTATTGTTTATTTTTCTCCTCATGCTCATCTTGTCCGTCTCTATCTTGGCTTGCCTTGTGCAGCCTATTACAATCTTGTTATCGTCCTCGAGAGGTTAAGATGAGTTTTGGGGGTTTGAATGAATAATGGTTTGGATTACGATTTGGGCTTGCGGATTGGTGTGCAAGGTTGTTCTTGTTGTCCTGCAGGCTTCATGTGAACGGTGATCGATTTGCTATGTTCGTAGACGTCGTGGAAGTGCGATCAATATCTGAAGGCTATGTTGGAGTCCATAATCTGAGATGTCCGCTAGGTTCCCTAGAGTTTTCTGTGTGCGTCTTCCCTTTGGTTGATTGGTCTGGTTGTTCGACTAACTTGTGGTTTCAGTGTAGGATAACTTGTACGTTTATTTCTACTTTTTATTTTTTCTATTTGCTTTCGTCATTTGCTTCTGTAAGTTTGTTTTCTTTCGGTTGTACATGATGGTTAGTCCATCTACCGGCTTGTCCGGTCTCTCGGTTTCTCTAGGCTTGTCTGGAGAACCGAATTCTTATCTTGCTTCAAAACAAAAAAAAGAAAAAGATGAGGGTGATTTTGACAACAAAGAGTGGTTACTGAAAAAATAAGGTAACTAAAGTGTGGTTGTGTGAAGTGTACGTCAAGCCTCGTTTGATTTTTTAATACAATTTTTTTAAGCTAAAAACTCAATAAAAATATCAACTTTTAAAAATAATTTCAGTATGAATATATTAAAAAATTAATACTTTTATAAAGTTTTTAGTTTCTTAAAAAATATGTCAAAAACTCAAATAACCTTTATATTTTGAAACGAAGGGAGTACTATTTCATTATACATTGATTTGACTAATTGACTATATTAATTACTACTACCTCCGATCCAAAATATATGTCGTTTGACTTTTCAACACGTATTTTAAGAAGGTAAAAACTAAATAAAATATCAATTTTTTTTAAATTATTTTTTTACAACTTAATATTTCTTGGTAATAAGTATTAAATTGTGAAAAAAAATTTAATATATTATATAATTTTTAGCTTCTTAAAATACGTATTAAAAAGTCAAACGACATGTATTTTGGATCGGAGAGAGTAGCATTTTTGTAAAAATAAATTTGGTTCAGCTAGCTTACCTAGCTAGCGATTTGGTGATTTTTTAAAAATCATCATTTCAATAAAATAATCCTAAATCCCCAAAAATGGATATTGCAGCTTTTATATTTTCTTTTAATGAGACTTTTATTGTGTTAATTAAGCTATTCGAATTCCAAACCCTAGGCAGCTCTTAATTTCAACCACCTAACCACCCACCTTCAAATATGATTTGCAACTATCTCACGATGGCATGGTTCTAAGAGCTTATTTTTCTTCCTATTTAATAGCCGATCGAGTGCAAGTTCTGCATGCAATTGCGTGTGTTGTAACGAGAACGATAACAGAGAAGAAAGATACAGAGATTTACATAGTTTGACAACATGTTATGACCAAAGGTCAATTAGGCGGAAGCTTTGGCTTTCATGGGGAATTTGATAAGAAAGCAAAGAGGGAGATAGATCAGAGGAGAAGGTAAGGAAGAAGAAAGAGAGATAGACGAGAGACAGAGGTAGAAGGAGATTTCAATTGATTAATCGATGCCCAATCTTGATATGTTACAATGCTTATAAGCCTGAGAGTTTCCCAATTCATGGGCCTTCGGCCCTGTTGGAGGGTAAAATTTCATGAATTTTATTATTCATGGAATAAATAAATTTATCACATTCATTTTATACAAAAATGTGGTAAACTTTTCCCAAATTAAAACACATGCCTTTCATCAAAAAAATTAAAACACATGCCTACAAATCCAAATCGGGCCTAAAACAATTTCATTCAAGCCCAAACCCAATCAGTCCAATACACATGAAAGGCTGAATTCGGAACTGCCATAATTTGCAGTAGAAAACAAAGAGGAAAAAAAAAAATACACAAAAGGAAAAAAATGATGAATGAGCAGTTGTGCAGTACGTGGGAAAGTTGGTTTACACAAGTAACTTCCTCAACTTTATCCTATAAAACAATTGTTGCAACCTATAGATGAGGCTGGCTCCGGCAACCTTTTTCTTCCTCTGGTCTATTCAACTGCAAACAAACAAAAGAGAGCAGTTTCTTATTTCTCCACAAAAAGGGGCACACTTTCACCCAGTTTTTTTTCGTCCTCTTGGTTTTCATACTCCTGGAGAAACCTGCAAACACATACACACAAACACCATCAGTCAGCCTTGCCAAAAAAGTTCCTGCTGCAGAACAAAAAGAAAGCAGAACTCTTCAAGGGCTAAAACAGAGGGTAGAACCCTATCCTCACTTCTTTTCTTTGTTTGCAGGTACAAAGAAGCATGACAATGGAGAAGACCAATCCGGGCTTGGGTTTAGGTGCTCTCACCTAGTGTTTGGGATCGTAATAGGCTTTCGCCTAGAGACCATCACGTAATAGGTTGAGAGCATCCACTCTCATAGTCGGGGTCGGGTTCACATGCTCTCACCTAGTGTTTGGGCTCGTAATAGGCTTTCGCCTAGAGACCATCACGTAATAGGTTGGGGGCATTCGATCCCGGCGAGGATCGGTTTAGAGAGGCGAAGCCCTGCCCAATTTTCAGCTTGCATCAATGGTTAAAACGACACATGCTCTCACCTAGTGTTTGGGCTCGTAATAGGCTTTCGCCTAGAGACCATCACGTAATAGGTTGAGAGCATCGGTTTATAGGGACGAGGTGCTGCCGGATTTTGCCCAGAATTCACAAGCAATGAATTGCCGGATCCTACAAGCCATCAAAAATAAAATAAAGCCAGCAACTGGAAGGCAATAAATTTTAAACAAAAAATGTTGCTTTCTGCAGTCCCAAGTGAGCACAAAACCAAACAAGGAAAATTGGGTGTTCATAACAAAATCAGAGTCTGTGACACATTCAAGTCAGGACTCTACTGAGCACAAATCAAAACCCAGTGCAAACTGAGTTACTGCAGTTCAAATGAACATCAAAAAGAGGGGATGAATTTTCCAATTGTTCACCCACACACAAAGTGAAACGGTGCATGAGCATGTGTAATCAAATTTTACATGCCAAAATCAGTAGATTCAAACCTAAATCAAAATTGAATCTTAAAACCAACAGGTTCGACAAATCTGTCCAATTACCCTGAGCATGTTGGACCCTAATTGTTGTTTTTCGAATCCCAAATTGGATCAAATTAAAGGAAAATAGCAGAGAGAGGGAAACAAAAGGAAAACCTGATTGTTCCTCGGGTTGCAGAAGCTCCCGGAGCTCTTCTTTGCAGGAGCCCCTGTTGGTTCTTCCCTTGGCATCTTCTCAGCCTCCCCGAACCTTGGATTGATTCTTTTTTCGATTTCCTGAACCCAAGAATCCCAAATAACAAAGCAAAACCATCCTTAATTTTCTCAAAATCAAAATCAGTGGCAAGTCCTAACAAATTGAGGGGACTGAAAATTTGAGATTTGGGGCATGAATCAATTAAACCCTAATTGATCGGGCAAATTTGGGGAAAATGAAACAAGAGAAGGTCAAAACTCACGAGGCTTTCGGTGAGCATCGAGTGGTTGTGCGGGCTGCGTTCAGCCTCAATTTGAGCCTTCTCCAACCTTCAGCTTCCGAAACTCCCTAATCCCGTGGTGGCTTGAGGCGGCTTCTCTTCCCGAGCTGTGGGTGACCTTGCCTGTGACTCCAAGAGGAAGATGAACAGCAAAACACGCGCATGACCTGTTGCCCTAAACAAATACTCCATATATGAGTTTCACAAAAAAATATGAGAGGGGCTCATTTGACTTTGTTGGTCAATTGGGTCGGTTTGACTAAATCTGAAATTGGGCTGAGTAAGAAAAGAATAAGAAAAAAGAGGCTTAGGCTCGGTTGAATTGACCAGATCAAATTAATGGAGTATATATATGTTTTTGGGCAACAGTCAAAATGAAACAAAGAAGTATATATATGTTTAATTGCAAAATTAAACATAGAAGTACACATATAGAAGTATATATATGTTTAATTGCAAAAGATCCATACTCTCTCTCTCTCTCTCTCTCTCTCTCTCTCTCTCTCTCTCTATATATATATATATATATATATATTAAATTGCAAAACTAACCCGTTAAAATATAAGAATTATAATTAGTACACATTAAGAATTCGAGTCTATAAATTTTGACTTATAAAATTCTTCGCCAATTAATTCTAGTGGGTCAATCTCAAATCGGCTTCAATAAAAACGTAGTCAAAACCTCAAATCAAGTTTCACCAAATATAAACTTGGTTATGGATGGAACTACGTAAAGACTTGACACCGTAAAATCGGTTACGTAGGTAGCCCGATACTAAATCTCAAAAATATATCCGGCACAGTCGTCGGCCTCTAAATTCACTTCTAAATGAATATGAGGTCAAACCCAATTAAATTAAAATGGTTCTCAACAGAACTACGCCTGATTTGATTCCGAGTTATCGGATACGTAGGCCACCGGACATAAAGCTTAAGCTAGTCGGGTTCAGTCGTCAAATCAAAAACAATTAAAGTGGTTCTTTTAGAACTACGTATAGACTTGATACTCTTTTACGAGTTACGTAGGAAATTCGGTATAAAATTTTAAATACGCCGAATTCAGTCACCGGTTACAAATTAAATAAAATTTGTCATTTTTTACAGAACTACGCCTGATTTGATTCCGATTTATCGGATACGTAGGCCACCGGACATAAAGCTAAAGTTCGTCTGGTTCAATCATCAAACCAAAAAAAATCAAATTTGTTCTCAAAAGAACTACGTAAAGACTTGACGCCTCCTATCGGCTACGTAGGTAACCCGATATTATATTCTAAAAATATACCGGGTATAGTCGTCCACCTCAAAATTCCCCTTAAATGAATATGAGGTCAAAACCAAACAAATTAAATTGGTTCGTCTTAGAACTACGGGTGATTTGATTATCTTCTAAGAGATACGTAGGACACTCGATACAAAGCCAAAGCTCATCCAGTTCAATCGCCAAGAACAAATTCAAATTGTCCATTCTGACTCGATACAAAGCTTTTGCTCGTCGAATTCAATCCCCCACCCTCAAATGATCTTACGATCAAAATCCAATCAAATACAAAATTTCCTTTTGTCCCGAACTACGACGACTTGATTACACTAAATAAAAGGATACGTAGGAAACTCGGTGTAAATCAAATTCTCACCGAGTCCAGTCACACCCAAATCTTCAATCAAATTCTCCAAATTCATTTGTCGACTCAAGTCGTCTCAAAAATCAAATTCCCCATCAAATTCAAAGTGTCTCAACCGACTCGATACAAAGCTTCCGCTCGTCGAGTTCGGTCATGACCAAAATTTCAAAAACCCAAATTCAAGTTGGTCGTTTTTAAGAACTACGTGTGATTTGATCCCTTCCAAGAGGGTACGTAGGAAACTCACAAATGAGTTTAATCACAACCCCGAATTGACCTTTAAGTCAAATCTCAAATCAAATTAAATCAAAACTTCACATTAAAAGCCAAATCGTTTTCTATGCAAATGATAGGCATGTTACTTGAGTTACCCTTCCGAGAAGGTGGGCTCAGGTTACTCGGGTGGAGTGTTGTTTGAGCTACCCTTTATAGAAGGTGGGTTTGAACTTCATCCTCTGATGCATACAAGAAAACGAAATCAAATCCAAATCCAAAACAAACACAAAAAACCCAAAACACTCTGAACTACGTAAGGCTTGATTCTCTTCCAAGAGATACGCAGACAACCTGTTAAATTTTGGGTGCAGCCCAAATCACCAAAACCACCAAAATCTTGGTATCGATACGACTTCGAATCAAGAGGATAACAAAAAAGGGTCGAACTCAAATATTTAAAAATCAAATAAAATGTGTTGTACGATTATTCACGCATTTTTGTCCAACAGGCCCAACCACTACAATCCAAGCCCAATCATAACAATACTCCCCCCTTTACAAAGACTTGTCCTCAAGTCTTAAGTCTCAAACGATGGTGATAACTCCACTCCCTTGATGAAAATCGGAAAAGGTTTCAAAGGCTTTGACACATAGCTTGTGTCAAAGGTCTTGAAGCTACAGTTGTGTCGATGAAACACAAAACCTGTATTATTTGTATATTATGTCCGAATGTTACTATATGCTATTGTTATTATATATTTCCGGATATTATTATATACACTATGTACTAACAATGCAGCAAGTTTTTTGAAATAAAATCTCCCACCTTAAGCTTAAGACGTGAAGAATCATATCGGGGATCATGGCTTCGGAGTTTCCCAAAATAGAAGATTGTGAAGATTGCCATGATTTGTTCTAGCCGTTGAAGAGAAGATACTTCTTTGAAAGAGGCACCGATTTGATTTAACATAAAGGATATGAAGAGAAGAAGACAAGCACAGTTGTGGAACACAAGCATTCATTCGCACTCAAGCCTTCAAGTCAATCTGTCTTCTTCGTGTGCTCTCTGCTAGTTGTTAAGAGTCGTATCTTTTATTTCAAAGCATTTGAGAGTTACATAGTGAGCTTATAGGATATATTTCGAGAGAGTGTTATACTCGATAGTTTGTAACTCAGGAAGTGAACACTAGGCGATTGATTCACGAAGTGTAAGAGGATTGTACTAGATAGCTGAGAGAGGTGGGGCTCTTCTAGATTGGTCTAGGACTCCAAGGGAACGTGAGTTGACTAGATTGCAATTGTATAGGAGAGAGGCTTCTTGGTGAGATATTAGGATCCTAACTCTTGTGAATCAATAAAGCCGGTTGAATCCTAGGGTTGTGGAAGAACCCTAGGCGGGGACGTAGGCCAAGTTCGTGCCGAACCTCGTTAACAATTCGTTGCGTCCTTTACTTATTGCTTTACCATATTTCCGCACCTGTTTCGAATTGTATAACTCCGTTGTGATTCAGGTTTTCCAGAGGAAAGAATTAAGTCCTATCTCAAAGGGTTTTGCAAGCGTTTCAAAAGTCTTGATATTATCAGCGAAAAGTTGGCATACTCTATTCAACCCCCCTTCTAGAGTATCTTTATATTACTTTGTTATACATTATCGAACCTTCAATTGGTATCAGTGCCTTACTTAGTGCTTTTAATCTAACAATCTTGTGAGTTTTTGATCATGTCTGGTGAAGCAAGCGGAGGATTTGCACAAGGGAGGTCTACGAGTAGACCACCACTCTTTGTAGGAAACAACTATGTCCACTGGAGGTCCTTGATGAAAATGTTCATTATAGATCAAGATCTGGAACTTTGTAACATTATAGAGAATGGTCCGAAGGTTCCAGTGAAAGACGGACCAAATGGAACCAAAGTCGCAAAGACCGAGGCTGAATTCATCCAAGCGGATCTTGAACTCATCTCCAAGAACTACAAGGCTATTAACTTACTATATTGTGGTCTTAGCACTAATGAGTTTAAACGTATTTCATCTTGTAGGTCATCTAAAGAGATTTGGGACAAGTTGGTTGTCACCTACGAAGGAACCAGTCAAGTGAAGGACACCAAGATCAGCATTTTCCTTCGAAAGTATGAACTCTTCAAAATGAAGCCAGATTAGTCTATTAAGACCATGTTCACACGGTTCACGGAAATCACAAATAACCTTGACTCTCTCGGCAAGATCTTTGAGAATGTTGAGAAAGTGAGGAAGATATTGAGGTGCCTCCCAAAAGACAAATGGGGCCCGAAAGTGACAGCCATAGAAGAAGCCTAGGATCTCACCACTCTACCCCTTGATGACTTGCTTGGGAAGCTGATCACACATGAGATGATTCTCAATGAAGACGATGGAGAACTTCCAACAAGCACTAAGAACTTGGCACTCAAGTCTAAGAAGGATGAGCCCAAAGATGTGTCTGATTCTGAAGATGAGGATGATGATGAAGACGATCCCTTTGCTCTTATTACAAGGGGTCTTTCTCGAATCCTCAAAATGAAGAAGCAATTCAACAACAAAGATGGATCAGAGTCTTCTAAATTTCGAGATAAGTCTCAATACAACAAATATGACAAGAAGACTAAACCTTTGTCTTGTTTTGAATGCGGTGAAACAAACCATCTAGTGAAAGATTGCCCTCAAAAGAAGAAGAGTCAGTTCAAGAAAGGTGATAGATGGAAGAAGAAAGCCATGGTGGCAGCTTGGAGTGATTCTGACTCAGGCGACTCGGACTCCGACGATGAAAAAGCTAACCTTTGCCTCATGGCCTCAGGAGATGAGTCCCACGATGAGCAACTTGAGGTAACTGTAAGAGAGCTTATGGCAAGTCCAAAAGAGGTACTATCGGAATTCCTTTCTAATATGATTACCAATTAAGAGAAACTTATTGCCCAAACCAACACTCTTATTAAGAAAAGTGTGGACCAGGAAAGAACTATTGAGGAACTGTGTAGGAGGGTCAAAAGTCTTGAAACTTCTTATTCAGATCTTGACATTAAAGTCAAGACTCTTGACTCAGAGAAATCTGAACTCAAGCAAGATCTCTCGTCTCTAAGAAATGAACATCATGACTTAGAGAACAAGAAGATCTCTCTGAATAAGAAGATTCAAGGCCAACAGACAGCTCTCATAAGTTTTACCAAGTCCAAAGGCACTCTTGATAGGATGTTGGGTGAGCAACAAAGTTCTCTAAACAAAAGTGGTATTGGGTACAATCCAAGGTTTTTAAAGAAGCAGCACATTACCACTTTTGTAAAGGCAAAAGGAAGCAGAACCTCTCCTATATGTCATCACTGTGCGAGAAAGAGACATGTAAAAGAGACCTGCCCCTATAGAAGAAAGGATCCACATATCATTTTCAATACATTTTCTGTTCACTTGAGAAAAGAACGGATATCGCAAGTTTGGGTCCCAAAAGGCACTATTTTACCTAATATGGTTTATCCCAATAATGGATCTAAATTTGCTTATTGGTCTAGCCACAAAGGTTGATTTTTGTCTTGCAGGAGATCACCAAGGTGAAAGAGCAAAAATGGATTATTGATAGTGGATGCTCGAGACATATGAGTGGGAAGAGGTCTCTCTTCCATGATCTAAAGAAGCAATCTACTGGAATAATCACTCTTGGTGACAGAGGAAAGTGTGACATCGTTGATATCGGTAGTGTTGAGAGTGATCCTAACCATAGCATTAAAAATGTTTATCTTGTTAATGGTTTGAAATATAATTTGCTTAGTGTTTCTCAACTATGTGATAATGGTAATAATGTTGGATTTAACAAGAAAAGATGTGTAGTGCACAGAGAAGATACAGGTGAAGTAATTCTAACTGCCTATCGCTATAACAACATCTATGCTGTGAATGTTGAACAAGTGGCACAAGGAAGCTTATCCTGTCTAACGGCTTTGACGGATGATCCAAAGCTTTGTCACATGAGACTCGGTCATGTAAGCCCACATACACTACAGAAGCTTGTGTCCAAAGGGCTTGTAAGAGGACTACCTGAGATGGACTTCAAAGGTATTGATATGTGCAAAGCATGCACACGAGGTAAACAAACACGTAGCTCTTTCAAACCCAAAAAGGTTGTAAGTACTTCTAGACCCCTTGAACTTTTACATATGGATTTATGTGGTCCTATGCGAGTCAAATCTCCCAATGGTAAAAAGTACATGCTTGTTGTTGTTTTTGTTGATGATTTTTCGAGATATACTTGGGTTGCATTTTTAAAAGAAAAACCAGAGGCCTTGTTTGAGTTTTCAAAACTTTGTAAGGAGTTGCAAGCTTTAAGAAACGAGCCCATAATGTCAATTCGAAGTGATCATGGTAGGGAGTTTGATCAACTTCAGTTTGATTTGTTTTGTGCTAAATATGGCATCTCCCATAATTTTTCTGCTCCTAGGACACCTCAACAAAATGGGGTTGTGGAACGAAAGAACCGCACCATAGAGGACATGGCCAGGACTATGCTTTTCGAAAATGCATTACCTAAAACCTATTGGGCTGAAGCTGTCAACACAGCTAACTATATTTTGAATCGTTGTCTTATTCGTTCCATCTTAAAGAAAACTCCTTATGGACTTTTCAAAGGCCGCAAACCTCTTATATCGTATTTTAAACCCTTTGGTTGTACTTGTTTTGTTCATAACAATGGAAAAGATAACCTTGGGAAATTTGATGCGCGTAGTGATGAAGGTATATTTCTTGGCTACTCCAGAAGTAGCAAAGCATATAGAATCTTCAACAAGAGGACCAAGATGGTTGAGGAAAGTATACATGTTATATTTGATGAATGCAATGACGGTTCTTTAAGTGAAAGTGTTGCAGATCTAGATCTTAACAGCCTTACAGAGAATGAGGATGGTGATGATACCAAGAACACAAAGAAGAGGAACATGCAGGATCAAATTCTTAACACTGAAGAATTGTCCCAAGGTGTTGAAGCTCAGTCCAAAGCCCTTGGCGACCAATCCAAAAGTGTTGAGACTTCAGAAACTGCTGTAAATGAGCCTAACATATATATGGAGTCAGATGTACCACAAATCAATCCTGTTGATGTGATGAACCAGGGAGTTGAGACTAGCAAGAGAAAGTTCAAATACTCCTCATCACACTCATTAAAGGATATCATCTCTGACCCTACATCTAGTGTTCAAACTAGTTCTAAACTTAAAGATTTCCGTGCTTTTCACGCGTTTGTTTCTCTTATAGAACCAAAGAAGGTAAATGAGGCCCTTCAAGAGCCAGACTGGATCATTGCTATGCAAAGTGAGCTTAACGAATTTGAAAGGAACAAAGTCTGGACCTTGAAGCCTAGGCCAAAGCATCAATCAGTCATTGGCACACATTGGGTATTTCGGAACAAACTAGATGAGAATGGTAAGATCGTGAAGAACAAAGCAAGGCTTGTTGCTCAAGGCTACAATCAAGAGGAAGGTATTGACTACGAGGAGACTTTTGCTCCCGTAGCCAGGCTTGAAGCCATTCGCATATTATTAGCATTTGCATCATTTATGGGCATAAAGTTATATCAAATGGATGTCAAGTGTGCTTTTCTTAATGGTTTCTTAGAGGAAGAAGTCTATGTGGCCCAACCCCCAGGTTTTGAAAGTTCAGAATTTCCTAATCATGTTTACAAATTAGACAAAGCGCTATATGGTTTGAAACAAGCCCCAAGAGCTTGGTATGAGCGCTTGTCAAAATATCTTTTAGGAAACAATTTTAAAAGGGGGTTGATCAACAAGACTCTTTTTATCAAGACCAAATGAAAGGACATTTTGGTTATTCAAATATATGTTGATGATATATTGTTTGGGGATACTAACTCATCTTTGTGCAAGGAATTTTCTGAGATTATGTGCAGTGAATTTGAGATGAGCTTGATGGGTGAACTCAGCTTCTTTTTGGGATTACAAGTTCATCAATCTAAGAAAGGAATCTTTGTCAACCAAAGCAAGTAGACGAAGGATCTCTTGAAGAAGTTCAAGATGGATCAATCCAAAGCAGCCAAGACACCCATGAGCTCAACCTTATCTCTAGATCAAGACAAGACCGGGAAGAGTGTCAATCAAAAGGAGTATCGAGGGATGATTGGATCATTATTATATCTTACTGCTAGTAGACCTGACATCAGGTTTAGTGTTTGCATGTGTGCTAGGTTTCAAGTTGACCCTAAAGAATCTCACCTCGTAGCTGTGAAGAGGATCTTTCGATATCTCAATGGCACTAAGGAGCTTGGCTTGTGGTACCCGAAGCAAAGAGATTTTACACTCATTGGGTATTCTGATGCAGACTTTGCAGGCTATAAGGTGGATAGAAAGAGCACGTCGGGATGTTTCCAATTCTTAGGAGCATCCTTAATTAGTTGGCAATCAAAGAAAAAAAACTCAGTTGCTCTATCCACTGCCGAAGCCGAATACATAGCAGCTGGAGCATGTTGCTCCCAAATCCTTTGGATAGCTCAACAAATGAGAGATCTTGGCATTAACCTCAAAGGCATTCCCATTAAGTGTGACAATACAAGTGCCATCTCCATTACAAAGAATCCTATTCAGCATTCAAGGACCAAACATATTGATGTAAGGCATCATTTCATTAGAGACCATGTCGAAAAAGGTGATGTATTCATATCCTTTATTTCAACTGATTTTCAATGGGCTGACATTTTTAGTAAGCCTTTGGGCAGAGGACAGGTTCACCTTCGTTAGACATGAGATTGGAATGCTTAACAGGGATACACTTTCGTAGGGGGAGCTTTCCCTTTACGAAAGATAAATTCTACTCAGTGTCAAGACCTTTGAGATTCATGTCAAAGTTTGTGAACTGAATGGTAGAGCACATATAACGGATCATATGTTTGGTTGATATCTTATTAGATATTTGATCAAATATAGTTTTAATGGCTTTTAACCTTCTTTATGAATTACACATTTTATTTTCCAAAAATCTTATATCCGAGTATATTTTATTTATGGAAAATATTTTTCGGAAATATTCCCTCTTGCATTTAAAATGTGAAAAGATGTTTTGAATTTTGAATTTTTGGCAATCAGATCTTTTAATTTTGGCAGTAGTGTTATGATTATTACCATTGGAACCATAAACCCGTCCCATCAACTTACCCTACTCACCCCTTTTTAAACCACATGTTCTTACCCTAACTATTCCTCACCTCTCCAGAACTACCTAAACCCTCCGTCTCTTAAACTTCTCCTTCAACCTTTCTCTAAAAGCTTCACCGAATCCCATCCATGGCACCCAAATCCAAGAAGACCTCCACACCCAAATGCCTTGGCGCTACCCCAAAGGACGCCAGGCCCCTCTTTTTAAATCATATGTTCTTACCCTAACTATTCCTCACCTCTCAAGAACTACCTAAACCCTCCGTCTCTTAAACTTCTCCTTCAACCTTTCTCTGAAAGCTTCACCGAATCCCATCCATGGAACCCAAATCCAAGAAGACCTCCACACCCAAACGCCTTGGCACTACCCCCAAAGGACGCCAGGCTCCTCTTGTGATCTCCCCTCAACCCGAACCTACTCCTTAAGCTATTGTCCCAAGCATTGTCTCGAGAACCGTCCCTGAGAGCACCATTGTCGAAATCAAGCGGTCCCTGAAGCGCCCGACGAAGAAGCCTCTCAGTGCAAAGCTAAAAGGGAAGAGAAAGATCATTGCTGAGGAAGAGGAGGAAGAGGAGGATCTTGATGAGATTCTAGAGCGAGATGCTAAAAAGAAGGCCGAGGAAGAGGCCTAGAGAAAGAAAAAGGCCGAGGAAGATGTTGAGGAAGCAAGGAAAAAGGTCGAGGGAGAGGCTGAGATAACAAGAAAAGAGGTTGAGGAAGAGGCCCAAAGAGTTGCAAAGAAGGAGGTTCCCGCTGTAGAGGAACCAGAGGAAGAGGAAGAAGAGGACGACGAGACTGTAGATGATGACGAGGAGGCCGAGGGAGATGATGCTGAAGTGTCTGCTGAGGACTCGGGGTCTGAGGAAGAAGAGGAAGATGAGCCAGAACTTGTTCCCTCTCCTACTCCTCCTCCTCCCCCGTTGATAGACGGTTTTTAATCGCGTTAACCGTATCAAAATAAATTCGAACTTACTAACTAATGTAGTGTGGTAAGCACGAGTCGATCCCATAGAGAATCAAGTTATTCCTAAGTAGTGTCTATTTACCAATTAAGAGAACAAAAGGGGGTTTTGGTGATTGAGAATAAGAAAGAAAATAAAATAAACTATAAACAAATTAACGGAGATAACAATTAAAGGACTAGTTTCATCTATAAATATCCACTTCAGTTTGACCGGTTGATCCTCGATTCTTCCTCAAGTTCTCTTTTCGTCCTATTATAGTTCCTGTCCTGATCTTGTATAAATTACTAGTCCTATGAGTCCTAATAACCCTTACTAATTAGATAACCTTAACACGGTCAAGATTTAACCTAATAGTAGCATTAAGATTAAGGATTAACCAGGATACATGCAACACCAAGCTACGAGTCAGCATTCAACATGTAATTGATTCTCTACACACCAGTTTAGTCCTACGAGTCCTAAAAAGGCATGATTGCTACTATGGATTAAGGTTCGCTACGAGGAATCTACAAAATCCTAGCAATAATCTCAACTAGTTGTACGGACTAGAAGAAATCAACAATATTCGCAAAAAGAATCAATACGAATCAATAGGAATAGAATAAGAATAGAAATCTCACAACTTTATCAAACCAAAGCTTCAATCCATAGACGAAACGGGAGAGTTTAGATCTCCATAAAACTAAGACAAAACATAATAAGGGTACATAATAAGGGTTTAGGGTTAGAATTGAGTCACCCGGCCGCGGTTCTTCCCTAAGGCTGCCGTATGAATGTGAATATATAGTATACTAATATCCTAATCCATCTATGGTAACTATCCTAATTTAAATATATAATAATACTTTAATATATCTAATTCTATAAATCTACTCATCTATCTAATTTAATATAACAACCAAAATAACATGAAGCGGCACTTGTTAGCCGTGTGGGCTCCTTTTGCTTGCACCGTCCAGTCCACCACACCAACTCGAACTCCAATAGCAAATGTTGCGATCAGCCCATATAGCAATGCGAGGCAATCCATCTTAAAATCAATCTCCGAATTCATATTTCATACGTTCCAACCCGAAAATACCTGAAATATATAAAAACACTAGTGTAGACTCCGAAAATCAAACATCACCACCAAACAGCTTACCCACTCATCCCTCACACTCGAGGCTAAAATCATCTCCGACATCATTGTGAGATGTCTCTTACCCCGTATCAACTCTAGCTCCCTCCTCACTGACAACGCTATGGTCCTTCTATACCGAATTTTGAATGGCCATGATCTCGATCTGGCCAATACCATTCTAGGATCCATGGCTTACACCCGCAAAGCCAGAAAAGGAACTCCCCTCCCCTTCGCAAACCTTTTGACCCATGTCTTCAAAGCTTCTGAAATTGATTTCAAAAATGAAGAACAACAACATCATATGGGTAAATTTGACTCCAAGAGCTTTGAGAAGATTGGCATCACTCAGTCCCCCCAAGGGACTTGGAGTCTTGCCTCTCCCTCAAAAACTCTTCCCACTGCCTTTGCCATCGATGAGCGCATGGAAAACCTAGGGTTGGGTTTGGAGGAAGTTCGCCTGGACGTCAAGGAGCTGCACCGAGAGTTGATGATGGAGATGGGCGGGGTGGCTAAGTTGCTGACTGAGCTGAAGTTGCTGTTCACGGATGGTGCTCTTGATGATGAATCCTAAACCCCTACCCTACCCTAACCCATGATCTAAACACTGCTGGTTTTGGTTGCTTTTTTAAAACTTTTGGTTACTGTTTTATCCTCATCCCTTTGTTGAAAGACAAAAAGGGGGAGATGGTTTGATGGTTTAGACTTTGAAACTGCTGTGAACCAAGGGTCTTGCAAGACCTTGTTTTGTTTTGTTTTGTTTTATTGGATGTTTCTCTCTGGCTTTGAAAACTTATGATCCAACATTTTTCTAACCCATGCAGGTACTTAGTCCGATTTTGCTTATGATATATTTGCTTGACTAAGTTACAAGGATGCAAAGGTTTTGTCTTTCATCAAGGGGGAGATTGATAAATCCACTCCCTTGATGAAAATCGAAAAAGGTTTCAAAGGCTTTGACACATAGCTTGTGTCAAAGGTCTTGAAGCTACAACTGTGTTGATGAAACACAAAACCTGTATTATTTGTATATTATGTCCGAATGTTACTATATGCTATTGTTATTATATATTTCCGGATATTATTATATACACTATGTACTAACAATGCAACAAGTTTTTCGAAATAAAATCTCCTACCTTAAGCTTAAGACGTGAAGAATCATATCGGGGATCATGGCTTCGGAATTTCCCAAAATAGAAGATTGTGAAGATTGCCTTGATCTGTTCTAGCCATTGAAGAGAAGATCCTTCTTTGAAAGAGGCGCCGATTTGATTTAATATAAAGGAGATGAAGAGAAGAAGACAAGCACAGTTGTGGAACACAAGCATTCATTCGCACTCAAGCCTTCAAGTCAATCTGTCTTCTTCGTGTGCTCTCTGCTAGTTGTTAAGAGTCGTATCTTTTGTTTCAAAGCATTTGAGAGTTACAAAGTGAGCTTATAGGATATATTTCGAGAGAGTGTTATACTCGAGAGTTTGTAACTCAGGAAGTGAACACTAGGCGATTGATTCACGAAGTGTAAGAGGATTGTACTAGATAGCTGAGAGAGGTGGGGCTCTTCTAGATTGGTCTAGGACTCCAAGGGAACGTGAGTTGACTAGATTGCAATTGTATAGGAGTGAGGCTTCTCGGTGAGCTATTAGGATCCTAAGTCTTGTGAATCAATAAAGCCGGTTGAATCCTAGGGTTGTGAAAGAACCCTAGGCGGGGACGTAGGCCAAGTTCGTGCCGAACCTCGTTAACAATTCGTTGCGTCCTTTACTTATTGCTTTACCATATTTCCGCACTTGTTTTGAATTGTATAAATCCGTTGTGATTCAGGTTTTCCAGAGGAAAGAATTAAGTCCTATCTCAAAGGGTTTTGCAAGCGTTTCAAAAGTCTTGAGATTATCAGCGAAAAGTTGGCATACTCTATTCAACCCCGCTTCTAGAGTATCTTTATATTGCTTTGTTATACATTATCGAACCTTCATATGGGAATTTGTATACATGACACAACAAGTAAATGATGGAAACAAAAGTCTAAAGAAAAAAAATTTAAAGTCAATGCTATTACCATGAGGCTAGGGAATCAGTTCTGCAGTGGCTCTCAAGTGCCCCTTCCCTTCATGATGCAAGGTCTCCAGTAATCAGTTAATACCCTTGTAGCATTAGCTTGTCTTCTTGCAATAGATTTTGCAAGCTAGTAACCCATTTGATGGAGCACCTACTTGAGAAGCTGTACACAATTACACATGTGTCTCTCGCGCAACTTGTTTCCAGCTTCACATTGCAAGCTTATGACAGCAAGAGAGCAATCCATTATGACAGCAACAAGTTACCTCTTCAGCACATATTGTTGCTTCCCGTACGTGAGAGTTGTGCAATGTCATTGCCGCAACCCACCTGCAGCGGGTTTCACAAGAACTATCCTAGTATCCTTACACTGCGCAAGTGATCTTAAGGCCTATTCGCCCCATGGAGTAGCACTGCAGCAAAACATAGCTACATCAGCAAACCTTATATATCATTTTTTTTTCCACAATACATTTTGCTCGGGGAAACCACACTCTTCATGTCTTGAATTAGGCCATCGTTCACCTTGCACCATACTATCTTGCACACACAAATTCTGAGTCTTCTACCCCCACATGATCGAGCAACACAGGATGATCGAGCCAAAACATTGACCTCGACTCTCACTAGCAAGGGTCGATACCACCCGGATCGAAAACCAAAATCATATTCAACTCCATATGAACTCCAACCTGCAGCAGCATGTGACCAAAACATCCGCCTCCTATCACATGGCATTGCAATTCCACTTTCCTGTTGATGAACAATGATGCCACTGAATCGGTGATCAAACTGAAGCATCTTTCGATGAAAACATCCATCCCGATATTGTCTCTTCCTCTATCGAAAGGCCATATGATCCGCTTCTGAAGATTAGAATCTCTCGACCTCGGTCTATGACGATATGAGCAGCTATCCTCAACCATCACCCTTGTTACTAACCAGAATTCTCTTTTGGGCATTTTCACAAACACCTTGTATGCACTAGGGGATTTCAAACACTCACTTGAATCCTTTCTCCAATTTGCCATCCTGATTTCTATTAGCTCAATCAAGAGCACAACTAACTCACCCAATTCCTTGAATGGACTATAGAAAATCATGGCAGAACATGGATTAGATGCTACATGGTTGGGTTGGGTATGAGGCGCTGGTTTTGGATTCTCAGGGTCTTCGATCGGCAATGCCTTTGGAATTTTTGTTTCTCCCTTCGTATTGAAGTTGTACGAACTTAGGTGATTGCCCGATTCTTGGAGAAGACTGAGAGCAGTGCTGCTATCAATTTCTCGTTCTTTAGACACATCTCCAAGAACATCTATTGAGGGCGACGTTGAATTTGGATTCGTTGGCGGTGCCACTTCTTGAGTTGCGGATGTTGTTGTCTGATCTGCGCTCAAGGCTCCACAACCCATAACAGGCTCCGGTAGTACCATGAATTCTCGACCGACGCTTCTGGTTGAATCCGAAACAATTTGAGCTTCAATTTCTTCCAGGTCCTCTTTTAATTCATCGACAACTACCGAATCCTATGAATGCTTTCCTGGTGAATCTTGAACCATTGGAACTCCGATTGGCATAGGTTGCTCCTCTTGATCTGATAACGACGGTGGCTCTATCAAACTCAGCAAAAACAACTCCAATCGGCACCATAAATGTATCTATGATTCAAAGACTCCAAGGCTTCCACTGCTGACTCTTTTCTTTGAAAACGAATCGTGGAATGGTTCCTCGCCTCGACAGAACACTTTCAAATACTCTATCATCCCAAACTTAGAGAAAATTTTATCCAAAATTTCCCAAGAAATTGGATAAAGCTCCAGACGAACCTTGATGAGGAGTGTGTGTTCCTTTGGATCTTTTCGCAAATCGGCCACCTGTGAACTCGAATCGACTGAATATGTCGTCGCCGGTGTCTCCTTCAATCGCAACTTGCTCATGCTTTCTTCGATCTTCTGCCATCGCCGCATCCATCCATCGTCTGTTGAAACGTTCGGTTGCGATTCGATCCTCCTGAGGGTGTCGTCGATTGTAGAACCTTCGACTGTGCTACCCTCTGCCATGATTATTCAAGAAAAATCTTCAACTGCTTGAATCTTCGATCGTCTTAATTCCTTCAGCCATTGATGTTGATCGTATAAAAAAAATTCTGGAAATTTCGACTGAAATTGGTAATGCAGAAGTGAGTATCGATTGGCTCTGGATACCATTGTTATGACCGAAGGTCAATTAGGCGAAAGCTTTGGCTTCCATGGAGAATTTGATAAGAAAGCAGAGAGGGAGATAGATCAGAGGAGAAGGTAAGGGAGAAGAAAGAGGGATAGACGAGAGATAGAGGTAGAAGGAGATTTCAATGGATTAATCGATTCCCAATCTTGGTGTGTTACAATGCTTATAAGCCTGAGAGTTTCCCAATTCATGGGCCTTCGGCCCAATCACTACAATCCAAGCCCAATCATAACACAACAGTGTGTTACCTACGTCCACGGGTAGAAAAACCAATTTTGTATTAGAGGAAGCAAAAACAGATTATGGTTACAACTTACAAGGGGTCGACGTTCCATGAGTATATGAAGAGACTCATGAAACCCTAAACAGACAATGGACTGAAAGTCCAAAACGGACAGACGATAGACCTGTTTACAATAAACATTGCATATCGTAATAGTGAGACCACTATCGGGAGGCTCCGCCCCCAAACCTCCCGATACGTCACCGGAACAATGATTCAAGACACATTAACAATATGCAAAGTGGAGATCGAGTGTACTGCATTTCAATGTGCTCGTTTGATCATTTTGAGACCATATATGTTAAATATTTTATATAGTTTTTTATTTTAAAAAAACATATTAAAAAATGTAAAGACTTTTATTTTTGAACGAAAGAAATGCCATATATAATGCGCAATTGTAAGAATTTGTAACAGGTGATCTAAATGGTTGCCTGCACATGTCTATACGGAGTATTATTAGTTACTCCCTCCGTTTCAAAATAAAAGTCGTTTGTTTTTTTTTCTGCACGTTTTTTGAGAAAATAAAAATACTATAAAATATTATTTTTTGATTAATTTTTTCTAATAATTTCATACTTAATAATCATAAATATAAACTTATTAAAAAAATTCATAAAAAAATAATATTTTATTTAATTTTACCTCCTTAAAATACGTGTAGAAAAGTCAAATTACTTTTATTTTGAAATGAAAGTAGTACCCACCTCCCAAATATACTCATTCCATCAAATCAAATAGAATCTTCGGGTTTTGGTGGAAATTGAGAACCCTAATTAAGAAAGATGTAGAAGTTGGAGGGTTCATGCATATATTATTGTTACACACCCTAGATGCATCTATTGCACAGTGCAGTACTGTTTTGTTTGATTATGCATCATCTCTCTGTCATTTCAAAATTAATATGCATGTTGCTAATTACTCCTTCCGTTCACAAAAACGTACTTGTCGTTTTAGAGTTTCAATTTTGTTCAAAAAAACATGTCGTTTTAGACCTTATACCCAATTACTTCCCAAATTACCCTTACTTATTTTGAATTTGCAAAACAAACGATGTGTTCGATAGTACAAACTAGTGTCAAACGATATTACAAACTACTACAGAGATATAAAATGAAAATAAGGATATAAAACGCAATAAATAAACATTGTACTCTTAACATGTAATAATACGTACATATAACTAGATATAAAAAATTTAAACTTGCATAACTTCTTACCAAATTCTCAAAATAAGTAATATAATTAACTCTCGAGATGAATTATAATATGTGAATGTCAATTTAAGTAAAATATAAAAGTATTATAGTCTATTGAAATAAAATTAAAGTGATTAACAATTTTCAGAAATTCATAACTTTTTACACAGATATCGAATTAGGGTGTATTATATATATCAAAACGAAGCTATCGACGAGAAGAATACAACTAGGTAATTTTTCGGATTGGGGGAGGTCATGCCAGGATCCCTCTAGCTCCGCCTCTGGCGACATCCAACATAATATCATAGTTGATCCGTCGACGTTTATTGCTTAAGCTAATGCTCTCATCTTCAACCTTCAAGTGTGTGTTCATGGTCTAGCTAGACTGTTCATGTGGAATCAGACATTCTTGTTGTTCGTATTTTAGGAATTAGGAGCTAAGTATATATTCAACTATCAATTGTTTATTAATTTTGGTGTTTAATTTAAATTGTACGTTAGATGACTTTCGCAGCTGTTTGGAAGATCCTGACAACACGATTTGTGCACCTATCAGCTTTTCTAAAAATGTGGCAAAACTCCACCTCCTCAAACCGATGCAGTATAAAGAGAATAAATACAGTAACACTTAAATAATTATTGTACGATTATTGCTTTTATTTGTCAGATTTTTTTACTAATTTTTATTATTCATTTTTTTCACTTAATTCAAAAATCTATTTATCAAGCACAATAGAAAGTCATATATATACTCCGTATAATGCAATACATATAGACATGTCAAACGGGTCATTCGAGTCGGGTTCGGGTCGGCTCACTTCAGGTCTCGGGTAAAACGGGTTCCGGGTATTTCCGGGTTGAGTAGAACCCGGATTTGACCGGGTTTCGGGTCATTTCGGATCGATTTCGGGTTTGTCAATTTTTTCTTTTTTAAATTAAAAAAATCATGATTTGATAATTTTGCGATAAATTTTAATTATATATTAAAAAATTTAATTATATTTAATTATAAATCAACCGGGTCAATCGGGTAAATCGGGTCAAAATTGCCGGGTCAATCGGGTCACCGGGTCGAAACCCAGATTACCCAGAAAATTTCCGATTTTTCGGGTTCGGGTCGAAAAAAAATTCCGGGTCAAAATTTTCGGGTCTTGGCCCAAAAAAATCCGGACGGTCGGATCGGGTTATGTTTTGACATGTCTAAATACATATCATAGCCTCGATCAAGGTGTTACTTATATTCATTCTATCAAATCAGATGGAATCTTGGGGTTTGGTTGGAAATTGTAAGCCCTAATTAAGAAAGATGTAGAAGTTGGAAGGGAGGAAATTCAAAGCTATTATTGTTAATTTGGTAGACATATCCTGCTAGATGTATCTATTAATTACAGTGTTAATTTCTTTGATTATATGCTCCTCTGTCATTTTTATCAATATTTGTTGCTAAACTTAAATCAAGAACTCAACCAATCACACGCATTCTTACACATCATATACTTATTACATCAATCATATATATAATTGGTATTAGAAGCTACGTACTCGATCTATCAAAGATTTAGAAGAGGAAAAAAGCAGTAACCAGGCATCATTGTTGATGGGATCTGTTGGATTAAAATACGCCTTAAAATTCTTGCAAAATTTCAAAATCTCCAAAATGGAAAATTTATTGAAAATGCTCTATTACCACCTCACTCTTCCTTTGCTGACGATAACCTATACGCGCACTCTAATAAACATGAATATGGAAAATATTTGATGTATGTCTCTAGAGTTAGAAATCAAATCCGAAATCACATGCGCAATTTTCGTAGGGAGTGGTTGAAAATTATTACAAGGACATTCGAAAAATATATGGATATCATCCTCCTGGGAGTGATTACAAAGGCAATAGGTAGCTAGTCGGCACGTACCAAGACACATCTTTGCACCAGACGAAGAGCGGTGGGGAGACCAAATTGGCTTAACTTCCAAAAGAAATACTTAATTTTTCGGAGAAACATTCGTTTTCCATATCAAGACGTTAGACCTACTTATTATTATCGGTTATCTAAAGTTAGTTTGAAAATATTTCTAAAATTTAAATTATTTTATCTTTTCTTTAAATTAATTATTAGAGTTTATTTTTTTTAGAAATATATCTTTTTCAATTAAATATTTTTTTAACCTATATATCCCAAAAACTTGTTCCAAGTATTGTAGTTACAGCAGGATTGCCAATAATGAAAGCTAACTGCATGTAAATTGTCAACTAAATACTAATTATACTATTACTATACAAAATAAATACAATCTTCGGGTATTTTTAATTAATAATTGGTTGTTGGAATTCTCAGTCAAAAAATATCATGACTTAATTGCCAACCTCTTGTTTGTTTTTTCCCTGCAGTAAGTGTACTTTATATATCAATTTCTAGATGTGGGGTGTCACGTCGAAATCGATTTGGTGCAGGATTCGATCGCATAGCTTATATCAACTGAAATTTAATTATATCAATATAATACTCCACTAATCAACATGCATATATGATCGATCATGCAGTTTCTATTTCATGCATCTTGATTTCCATCTAGAATTGGTACACACTAATTAATTATCCAATTTTTATAACTGGAAAGAATTTGACGCACCGAACATACCCGATGAGTTGAGAGGCCGAAAAGATCGACAACGGACAAATCATTATGAAATGAACCAAAAATACAAGACAAATTAATAAAGACAAATACACCACGAACAAACTAGAGAACGAAGACCGATATTGTCCATTTTATAGAGAAAATTTGTGCCGAAGGCACAAATTTTCGCCCTAATTTGAGGAGTGTCTTAGTTTTTTTAAAAAATTGGTGTAATGTCCACTTTTCTAATTTCGGATCTTTATTCTACGATATTACCCTTTTCAACCCAGAATCCCTAATTTGTGAATCTCGTCTCTCGATTCATCCTCCTCCTCGTTCCTCCATCAATGGCGACGTCGCTTCCCTCCACCGGCGCCACCACCATCACCACCTCCACCGGCCGCCTCCCTCACCACCATCACTGGCCGCCTCCCTCACCACCTCCACCGGCGCCGGCGCCACCACTGCCACCTCCTCCCAGCCACAGCAGTGGCCCCAATCGCAGACGCTTGAAGCCTTCCGGCGCCGAATCGCGATCGAATCGCTACATGTACTTCGTCCGTTTGCAAGACATCGAGGAATACTCCATCGATGTTGGAACGAAGAAGAAGCCCCTTCCCAAGCCGCCATTAACGAGCAGATCAAATGAGTTCCTCTCTGATTAGTAAGTTCTGTCGATTTGATAAGTTTTGATGGTGTTCTGAGTTTGCTTTCGATTTGATAACCCTAAGTCCTAATTCTTTGAGATCCTAGCTAACTCATTCTTTCTGGTGATCGGACACATTTCATCTGCCTTTGAATTAATAAGCCTTGATTATATGTGAATCTAAGAGTATTTTGTAAGACTTTTTTTTTCTAACAAAAATTGAATCTGAGAGTATCTTGGTAACAAGTGATTTGCATAATTTGATTGCTATACTTCAATTTATTGGTAACGAGTAGTCGATACTAATGGCTAGGTTGGTTAAACAGTAAGCATTAGTGCTTGAAATAGTGCTGACACCAAACTTAGTTATAGTGCTGACACCATTCTTTACCTTTCAATATGTATTTTTATGAAGAATAGATGATGAAAATTGGAATATAAATTGTATTTTTATGACACCACACTCAATAATAGTCTTGGCATCATCGTTACAAAGCTTCATAAAAATACAATTTGAAATAGTGCTGACAAGTGACACCATTCCTTTTTTTCTCTTTCTTTGTCTTTGCATCATATGTGCTTGAATCTGTTGTCAATTGGAACATGATCTACCTGCGTTTGCTTTCAATTATACCATAGTTTAGGTTACTGTTTTTATGGTTACAATTTCTGGATGACAAGGAGTGCAACCATTTCTTGATGGTGTTCTGAGTTAAATGCAGGATTTATGAAGGGGTCATAAGGAAGGGGGATTTTATACACAATGTGAACACTGGCAAGAAATTGAAAGTGAGTTATTTTATTTGCTGGATTTAAAATAATTTTTTACCTATATGTCTTGGCAATGGCATTCATGTAGTTCTAATAATGCTGAATAATTTCTTGTATAATAATACTGAGAAAAAAGTATTCTAAACATAGTTTACTCTGTAAGTCTGCATGAAAAGAATGATTCCGATTTCTGTTTGATTGCAAATGATTCCGATTTATGTTTTAGACATTAAAGAGGGCGCCTATAATCAGATTTTGAAAAATGGATCCACCCAAACTCATCACGTATCTGAACTTTGCAATTGCAAGTCACCTACAGGCTACAACTATATTTTATTGTTAAATCTTCCATTACATTAGTGGAATAACTTTGAAGATTCAGAATTTCTTAAAAGTCCTCATTTTTTAGGTTGGTTTTGACTGAATTGAAATCCGGTGAGATCTTTGTGTTTTTCCTAGTTTTGCACATGAATGAATTGATCTGTTTTGTCATGCTTGTATGTATAGGTTCTCTGTTATTTGTCAATGAAAAATTGGTCGAGATGTTGTTCGAATTGCTTTGACATCAATTTTGCTGCTATTTGCATCTATTCGATTGTGCTGACATGTGCTCTTTTTATGCTGACATGTTCTCTTTTTGTGCTCCAATCTGCATATTTAGATCTGAATTAAATGAAAAATGTGTAATGAATGTCATAATATTTACAAAAGCATTTGTAGCCAGTGCTCTTGATCAGTTGATATAGTCATTTCTTCTAGCTGACATCTAGCTGTTGTTGCAAACATCTAGCTGACATCATTAAAAAAAATTATGTTACATTTGAGTCCTAGGGCTCTATGCAGGAAACTTCTGTTTGCCTTGTCTAATTCACAAGTTTAATACACTAGTAGGAACGGAAGCAAACGATTCTAGAACTTTCGATTTCCTTGGCAAAGAGAATTGGAGGGCATATAATCGCTCCAAGTGGTCTGCTGGATGAGGTACCTGGCATAGCTTTTCTATTTCCCGACATATGAAAGTAATCATTTTTTTATCCAATGAAAATAACCATATTTTTTTTTCATGTCGGCCATCAACCTAGGTTGTAAATTTGGTTGAAGCACCTACTCCTGTTCTTGGGAAGTTTGATGACTCTTTCTTGAAGCTGCCAAAAGATCTACTCACAATGGTAAGCTCGTAACTTTTGAAGGCTAATTCTTTGCATTGCTGACATTGCCTCAAGGGACATTTGAGATAGATTTGTACATTCAAACAAGGAAAAACATTTCATCTTTGCTATTAGTTTACCGGAGAAGTGTTACAACTTCAAAGGATGACTTCTAAGTTCTAACTATACCAATCCATCTTTGAAAATGGTGCCTGAAAGCTTAACCATCTTGTATCTTTGTCCTATCATGCAGGTTATGCAAAAACACCAGAAATATTTTGTTGTAGCTGATGATAGTGGAAAATTGTTGCCATACTTCATAGCAGTAATTAATCTATCCTCTCTATCTGTGTGTTTCCCTCTCTTCTTATACAAGTTGTTTTATGCCAGTTGGTTCTGATCTGTAGGTGGCAAATGGTGTAATCAATGACAGTGTAGTGAGAAAGGGAAATGAAGTTGTTCTCAGGTTTTCATCTTTACTTCTGCATAGTAGAATTTAATTCATTAGTATCTAGATATTTGAAGTTCATTTTGTATTGAAGCAATTACACCGACATTCTAAAATGAAATTGTCACATCCAAGATGGTTGTTTATCATCCATTTAGCTGCCACTCTCTTGTAGAATGATATGTCAAATGTGAACTTGCATTTTCTACTGGCTATTAGTTCACATATCTGATATCTCTGATGATTTTTTAGAAGTCATCTTTTCATGTGTATATTCCTTTATCTTTTTGTTGTTTCTATTCTTCTTTTAACTCAAACGTGTGTTTGCTCTACTATGCATTGTTACAGAGCCCGTTATGAAGATGCAAAGTTTTTCTATGAGACTGACACGCGGAAAAAGTTCTCTGAGTTCCGGAAGCAACTTAAAGGAATACTTTTTCATGTAAGCCTATGTGGATTTTTAGCAGTAGATTACTGCCTGCTTTAATTAGGGAATTTGGTTGCTGGATTGGTTGGCTTCTGGTCGATTTAAGTAATATTGCAGCCACTAAAGAAGATTTGAATGACTAGTTTTGAATACTTTCTGGGAATGAAAGCAACATTCTTAATTGATGATAATAATTACTTGTGCTTGTGGTACTAATAAATAATTGGAATATCAACCAGGAGAAACTTGGAACGATGCTGGACAAAATGACCCGTATTGAGTCTATGTTTACCGAGTTAAGCTCTTCTCTTGATATCAAGGGGGAGAGTCTCAAAAGTGTGCAGGAGGCTGCATCACTTGCTATGTCAGATCTTGCAACTGCCGTTGTTACAGAGTTCACTTCTTTGTCAGGAATAATGGCCCGGCATTATTCTCTCAGAGATGGCTATTCAGAGCAGGTTGTATAACGTGTTTTTTTTAAAAAAAATCCTATTTATTCCTTTGCACATATTAAAAAAAGGCGAGGATTAGCTGTTAAATGCTTCTCTTAATTTCAATTCGATGATTAATGCTTCTCTTAATTTCACTTCTATCACTTGATCATAATAAATTATGTAACACTCCATATTTGTTATAGTTGCTGAAATCTTGTGAAGTAAGCATCTTAACCTGCTTCATAGTAATTTTCACTCTTGCTGCACTACCATTGCGGTTTTTTGGTTTGATTTGGCATTGAATTTTGAATATCTTATTTTTTACTATTCAAAGGACCTGATTTATCGCTCTTGCTGTTTTTTTTATTTCCCTGAAAAATTGAATGTTTTTCATTCCAAATAGTTGCAATTTGAGTATTTAATTTGATTAATCTTCCATGGAAAAAATATGACTTTATACAGAACATGGTGCCTTGATGTTTCCAGTATGATCGTATATCTCAATTTGAGAAATTGACAGGTTGCAGAGGCCTTGTTTGAGATTGTACTTCCAAGGCATTCTGGAGATGTCGTTCCCAAAACTGATGCTGGGATTGCTCTAGCGATTGCTAATAGGTGAGTAAACAATTATTTATTCGATCCCGAACTTTGTTACATTTGATTCTTGGCCTAATGTGTTAAAACTTTTTTTGCAGATTAGACAACCTTGTTGGTTTATTTGGGGCCGGGTGTCAGCCAAGCTCCACAAATGATCCATTTGGGTTGCGGAGAGCTTCATATGGCCTTGTACAACAAAACATCGCTTTCAGTTTACATTTGTTACAGGCTTACAGCAAGAACTCACTCTTTTCCCCTTTTGGCTTAAGATATTCTTTCTTTTGATTTCAACAGGTACAAATCTTGGTAGAAAATAACAGAAATTTAGACTTGAAGCATGCACTAGAGCTTGCTGGTGGGGTGCAGCCTATAAAAATAGAAGAAAGTGTAATAGATGATGTAAGAATCACTTGCATATCATCTTAATTAATAATTTTTCATTCTTGTTTTCCCATTGCAAGTTTACGCTTGTCTTTGGCTCAAAGAGATTTGAAATTGTGGGTAACCTAGACATTGTCTCTTTTTGTGCAATTCAAGTGGATTTATAGGTTCTTTTTTTATTTGTAATTGTGTGCTGACATGATATCTTGTGAAAATACAACATGCTCAATTCCAATGTGTAATTAACTTGATTTGGCATTTGTATAAAATTCATTTAGTACTTTAAAGTGTGCTTTCTTTATTTTTCCTTGTCATTTTTCGTAATATTCTTGATTGATAAGTCATCTTTTTGAGATTTACACTTGCATAGCTCTTTACTAGACTTATTGCTGGGAGGAATATGATTTTTCACATTATTTGCTTAAAATTAAGAGGGAATAACAATCTTGCTGACATCCAGTGTCAGCAGTTTCAATTTGCATAACAGATTGTTATATGTGCATATCATAAAGTTATATTTGCATAACAGTAATTTATATTTGCACAACATAAACTTCTTATTTTTCACTTTTTTTTAATTAACTTCCTCTTTTTTCTTTTTTTGGTTATGTGAGAACATAGCAAGGTTTTGTGATCTGTTTTGCTAGTTATGCTATATTTATCCCATTCTCCCTATGAAGTATGAATTCTCTTGCTAGTTATGCTATGTTTTATATTGATTTGACATTTATTGTTCACATGTTATTGCTCTTGCTAAAAGCTACTCATATACTGTAGAATTTGTTAACTTTGCTGATTTGAAAATAGATAAACAGAAAGAAAGGATACATGTGCTGACATGATCTCTTTTTGTGCAATTCAAGTTGATGTGTATGTTTTTTTTTCTATATTTCTAATTGTGTGCTGACATGGTCTCTTTTTGTGCAATTCAAGTTGATGTATAAGTTCTTTTTTATTTCTAATTGTGTGCTAACATGACCTCTTTTTGTGCAAATGTGTACTGTTCATTAGGAGTTCCTACTCTTTTTTTTTATCCTTTTTTGGTTGTGGCGTGAACATAACTCTTATTTGTTTATTTGAATGTTATGTTATAATATAATTAAATGCCTTTTAGCTCAATGGTAGATTAATGTGCTTATGCGCAAATACGTGGGTTCGAATCCCGCATAGGCTAAAATTTATAATAATTCTAGTAATTTACAAAATTCTCTAATAATTTTTCAATAATAAGATATATTAGTGCAATTTTCTAGTAATTTATAATTGCATATTATACTTTTACATTTGCATATCATCAATTTATATTTTAATATTTTAATCTTATATTTGCATATCATCAATTTATAATTGCATATCATACTTTTAAATTTGCATACTTTTATATTTGCTTTTATATGATTAGTTCATTCTTTTATATGATTTGTCACATTATTTGCTTCAAATTAAGAGGTACAAACAATGTTGCTGACATCTGGTGTCAGCAGTAACAATTTACACAACAGATTGTTATTTGTGCATATCATAACGTTATGTTTGCATAACAGTAACTTATATGTTGACATTTAAGCTTAAATGTTGACATTTAGCTTAAATGTTGACATTTTAGCTTAAATGTTAACATTTATATTTTATTCTCACCTCATGTAATATGATATCAATTTTGGGAATGATCTTATTTATAAACTTTATCTTTTATTAAATGTTGACATTTAGTCGTTGATGTGCAAAAGTTTTATCTTTTACCATTTCTTTTATTAGATGATTATAGAAGTTTGATATTCTCATCTCATGTAATATGATATCAATTTTGGAAATGATCTTATTTGTAAACTTTATCTTTTATTAAATGTTGACATTTAGCTTAAATGTTGACATTTAGCCGTTGATGTGCAAAAGTTTTATCTTTTACCATTTCTTTTATTAGATGATTATAAAAGTTTGATATATTCTCATCTCATGTAATATGATATCAATTTTGGGAATGATCTTATTTGTAAACTTTATCTTTTATTAAATGTTGAAATTTAGCTTAAATGTTGACATTTAGCCGTTGATGTGCAAAAGCTTTATCTTTTACCATTTCTTTTATTAGATGATTATAGAAGTTTGATATTCTCATCTCATGTAATATGATATCAATTTTAGGAATGATCTTATTTGTAAACTTTATCTTTTATTAAATGTTGACATTTAGCTTAAATGTTGACATTTAGCCGTTGATGTGCAAAAGCTTTATCTTTTACCATTTCTTTTATTAGAGGATTGTAGAAGTTTGAGTTTATCATCTCATGTAATATGATATCAATTTTGAGAATGATCTTATTTGTAAACTTTATCTTTTATTAAATGTTGACATTTAGCTTAAATGTTGACATTTAACTTAAATGTTGACATTTAGCCGTTGATGTGCAAAAGCTTTATCTTTTACCATTTCTTTTATTAGAAGATTGTAGAAGTTTGAGCTTCTCATCTCATGTAATATGATATTAATTTTGAGAATGATCTTATTTGTAAACTTTATCTTTTCTTAAATGTTGACATTTAGCTTAAATGTTGACATTTAGCTTAAATGTTGACATTTAGCTTAAATGTTGACATTTAGCTTAAATGTTGACATTTAGCTTAAATGTTGACATTTAGCCGTTGATGTGCAAAAGCTTTATCTTTTACCATTTCTTTTATTAGAGGATTGTAGGAGTTTGAGCTTATCAGCATCTGCATCTCCGATGTCGGTGTCAGCCGACATCAGCGTCAGCGCTGACATGAAAAATGTTAGTGGTGTTCGCAATGTTATTGGTGATAGTGTCGGCAGTGTCAACAATATCAATGCTTACACGAAAAAAAGAAGCGTTGACACAAAAAAAAACATCTTCGACGTCGGCGTCAACAGCGTCCGCAACTGACGCCGACATCTCCGATGTCAGCGTCAACATCTCCGATGTTGACGTCAGCAACATCAACATCAGTATCAGCATCTCCGATGTCAACGTTAGCAGTGTCAGCATCTTCGATGCTGACGTCAGCAACGTTAGCATCAATGTCAGCATCTTCGATGTCGGCGTCAATAATGTCAACGCCAGTGCTGTTGACACGGAAAAAAGCATCTTCGATGTCGGTGTTAGCATCTCCAATGTCAGTGTCAACGGTGTTAGGAATGTTAGTGTCAACAACATCTCCGATGTCGGCGTTAGCCGACATCTCCGATGTCAGCGTCAGCAGCATCAGCATCTCGAATGTCGGCATCGACAATGTCAGCGTCAGTGCTAACACGAAAAAAAGAAGCGTTGACACGAAAAAAAGCATCCCTAACGCCAGCATCAGCAACTTCGGCAGGATCGATGTCGGCGCCAGCCGACATCTCCGATGTCAGCGTCAGCATCTCCAATGTTGACGTCAGCAACGTTAGCATCAATGTCAGCATCTTCGATATCGGCATCAGCAATGTCAACATCAATGTTGTTGACACGGAAAAAAACATCTTCGACGTCGGCGTCAGCATCTCCAATGTCAGTGTCAACGGTGTCAGGAATATCGGTGTCAACAACATCTCCGATGTCAGGGTCAGCAGCATCAGCATGGCGAATATCGGCGTTGACAATGTCAGCGTTAGTGATAACACGAAAAAAAAGAAGCGTATACACGAAAAAAAAAACAACCCTAATGTCGGCGTCAGCAGCTTCGGCATCATCGATAACGGCGCCAGCCGACATCTCTGATGTCAGCATCAGCATCTCCGATGTTGACGTCGGCAATGTAAGTGTCAGCATATCCGATGTCGGTATCAGCAATGTCAACGTCATTGCTTCTAACACGGAAAAAAGCATCTTCGACGTCGACGTCAGCTGACATCAGCGTCAACGCTGATACGAAAAATGTTAGTGGTATTCGCAATGTTAGTGGTGACAGTGTCAGCAGTGCCAGCAATGTCAACAATGTCAGTGTCAATGTTGTCAGCAACATCGACGTTGACATTAATGTAATTTTAAAAGCCTCTTAGGTCAATCAATGGTAGAGTGATGTGCTTATGTGCAAATAAGATATATTAATGCAATTTTAAAATACAAATGCATGTGCATATTCTTTTCATAAGGTTGTTTAAGCTTGCATAACATAATATTATATTTGCATATCATAATATTATATTTGCATAACATCGGGTTATAGTTGCATAACAGAAAATGCTGACATGTAATTTTTTTTTTTAAAAAAAAAAACTGGACACGCGAGGGGGGGGGGGGCTGGGGGCACTGAGGTGGGGGGCAGGGGGGCAAGGGGGATGGACACTCCACCAATTTTTTCAAATTTGTGGACACTCCTCTAATTAGAGAAATTTTTTTGGACATTTTTGTGAAACCTTCCATTTTATAAGGGATTAAAGTAATTATCTCAAAATGACAATTTTGTCCCTATTGTTATAATCTCCTCAATATCGTTGCAGTCTGATGAATTAGGTTCATAATCAAGTGTGAGCATTAGGTTACTTAAGCAAAGCACAAGTTCGTACAAATTGTCAGATGAATTAGGTTCGGTGGTGTCGCCGAGTCTCACCGAATCCGAACGAGATAGAAAGAAAGAGGAGGTTTCTCTATAAATCCATAGAGAGAGAAAGAGATGAGCTTTCTTTGTAAATGCAAGTATGATCCATCTTCGGCTGTTGAGGTCATGGGTATTATTGGTATTATGAAAAAAATTTAATTATGTTACTATCAATAATTATAAAGTGATAACTTTTATAATTATTTGAAAATTAATTAAGTTTAGTATATGATTAAGTTCCATTCTCAATTTTATTTAATAATATTAGATTAAATATATTATGGACAATTAAAAAAAATTTAAACAATTTGATGGTAAACAGTAAAACAAATTACAAATTTTGATGGAAAATACCCAAATTAAACAAGTTTTCATGGGTAGATGTAGATAGATATAGAGAGTTGATGTGTGAAAACCCTTAATTGCCATGTAAACATGCGAGCAAATATGAAGCATTGGATGTGGAAGATCTAATGGATAAGATTCTATACAATAAAATTATTCGTAGATAATAATATATATCATTACGTACTCATACCGTACGTATATTATTCGAGCGAGGCTGAAGCAGAAGCAGTGTTATGGGCTGTGCGGCTGGCAGTTAGGGAGGGTATTACACATGTAGTCATCGAGAGTGATTGCCTGGAGGTTGTTGGTTGGCTTCAGAGGCGACCGGAGACAAGATCGACGCTCGGGAATGTGCTCCGAAAGGCTGTGGAAGTGGCAAGCGCAGAACTAAGGTGCACCTGATGCTATGTCCGTCGAAATGGGAACACTGCTGCTCATTTTATGGCATCTCTACGGCCAGTTGTAGCTTTATTTTCTTATGATGACTCTTTTATAAACCATAGACTTACTGCTATTCTATTGGATGATTTAACTAATTAATTTCAATGAAGTGATTGCTTATCAAAAAAAATACCAATAATTACATTTTAAGGATTACATTAATTACTCACACAATTAATCTACCATCTCTCTATGTATGTGTGTTTTGACTATATATAAATTTAATTCTTCACAACTAGTTCTACAAATATTTTTTTTTTGGTGAACATAATTCTACAAATATATAGATCCATTCCATGTTTTCGTACTAAATCATAAGTTAAATTTTGGTTAGCAAGTCGTCGATTGGTAGCTTAACCGCCATCTCATACATATATATTCTTTAAAAACATGAGGGAAATGGGAAAAAAAATCCTAAACTTTGCTGGTTTTGATGACTGCCCATGGTATCCTAAAGTTGTTGGATTTGGGTTAAAAAATTTAACCAAATAATAATAAAAAATGTTTTAATTATTGAATTAAGGGCGACCCACGAGATATATTGGTATAACTTTGTTAATACTCCGTAGCAAATATGAGTACAAGCTTGTGACTGTAAAAACTATGTCCCAAAAGTTAAGAATGTGTCTGAAACATATGTTTAGTGAAGTTCTATAATATATTATAAACTAAGTTGTTACTATAAGAGTGAGAAACTTCTTATTTCTCCACATCTTAATAATGACAAAACACTTCTATTTTGAATAGGTGTGGATATGGGATGGGACGGGATTGGGGTATTCCTGCAAGTGAGAGGATTCAAATTCGGAGGATTTGAGCTTCGTCAGATATGGTCGTATGGAGGAGGACAGGGGCTTCATTGAGAGAATCTTTTTTTTTTCAAAATATTTACTAAAAATAAATAATTAACAAAATATTCAAACATTTAAAATATTTACAAAAATATTCATTTTTTGCAGGGATCTCAGAATAACGCGGTCTGAGACCGCGTTTTATTCAGAAGGTGAAAATTTTGAAATTGAAGGAAAATGGGACAAAAAATTAACAAAAGAAACGCTGTCTCAGACCGTGTTTCTATTGTTAATTTTATTTCTGGGTAAATTATGTAATTTTTTAATTTTTGTACAATAGAGACGCGGCTTCACACCGCATCTCTTGATTTTTTTTAATTTTTTTTTAAGGAAAAGGGAAGACATGTTTAATGGAGGTCGGGTGCCGCCGGAGGAAGGAACGATGCCGGAGGAGGGAGGGTGAGAGGTCGGAGGAAGGAGGGGACGCTGGATCCCGCTGGAAGGAGAGGCCGGAGGAAGGATGTGGTTGGGAAGGAAGAGAAAGGAGAGAGGGCGTCGGGGTCGGAGGTCGACGGAGGAAGAAGGAGGAGGCGCGGTAGGAGGAAGGAGGAGGCACGGGAGAAGGAAGGAGGAGGCTATTGTCGAGAACCCAGATCGGCGGCCGGTGGCGCTCGAGAGGGTGCTGCACCGCCTGCTTGCCTCCTCTCTCCTCTTCCGCGGGCGCTCGAGAGGTCGAAGGTCGCCTCCGGTGGCTGCTCGAAAATCACCTTCTCATGATCCCTCTCACCATGATCCCCTGCAAGTCTATGGCCATCTCCGTTGTAATCTCCCTCTGCCGCCCTCTGCCTCGCTGATAAGCTCATCCCGCTCCCGCCGATGAGCTCCCTTCGTCTGTGACCACCCGACCTCGCTCTCGATCGGAATTGCATCCGAGCTCGCTCTCGATTCTCGCAGCTTGCATCCGAAAACAACCCCTAATTTCTTCGATCGAAAATTCCATTCCAAATCGGCCTCCGACCTTTCTCTCGATCTCCACCTCCGACCTCGTTGATCAATTTGGTGTTTCCAGCCTGTGGGTGGGGGACAGGAGGTGGTGGCTGGGTAGGAGGGTCGAAGGCGGTGGTAGTGGACAGGGTGATGGTGGGCTGAAGGAGAGCGGCGATGGAGTGGTGGTCGTGGACAGGAGGTGGCCAGTGGGTTAAAGGTGAATTGTGATCCCAGTGGCCAGTCGATCTCTCTCCTTCAAGCGGTATCCGACATCTCCACCTTCCTCCTTCGGCGCCGTTCTGTCCTCCTTCGGCGACCCAGCAGTGCCGTCTTCCCTTTTCCTTAAAAAAAAAATCAAGAGACGCGGTGTGGAGCCGCGTCTCTATTGTACAAAAATTAAAAAATTACATAATTTACCCCGGAATAAAATTAACAATAGAAACACGGTCTCATACCACGTTTCTTTTGTTAATTTTTTGTCCCATTTTCCTTCAATTTCAAAATTTTTACCTTCTAAATAAAACGCGGTTTCAGACCGCGTTTTTCCGAGACCCCTGCAAAAAAATAAATATTTTTGTAAATCTTTTGAATGTTTAAATATTTTGTTAATTATTTATTTTTTAGTGTATATTTTGAAAAAAAATTAGCATTGAGGGACATGAAGAATTTAAGAGTTTACTCAACTTGTGTTTGTTGAACAACGGAGGACATGGATAAGATCGAGGCTAGCTTGGCGATCAATCACTATCGTGTTTGTCCATTATAATGTCGAGGAGGAGCCTTCACTAATGCATAACTCACTTTTTATATAAACACGATAAATATGATATTATTTCAAAAGGGATTTAACATTGTTAGTCCCAAATGTCTAATCGTGCAGATCTCATGACACAAAACAGTGAAAGAGTACGTTTAGGGCATAATTGTGAAATATTTTAGTGCTGTTTGCAGTGGCGGAGTCAGAAATTTTTCGGAGGGGGCACAATCATAATGTACGATATAGTTTTGGATTAAATTGACATAAAGAATTATATATATATATAATACGATAATACATGATGTTATTTTAAGATAAAATGTCATCGGTTTATGATAAAACGCTATCATTTTTTTCGCACCTAAAAAAAATAAATATAAATATACATAAATGAAATATCAGATAAAAAATTAACTAAATAAATATAGGAAACGCAATATAATAAACACTAAGTTCAAATTATAGTTGTTATATGAGCTAAGTATCTAGAGTTTGGCTCGAGTTTTGCTTAATAAAAGCTCGGTTCGAGTATCATTTACAAAATGAGTTGATTATTAATACATTTTTATGCTTGACTCAAAACTCGGCTTGGCTCGATTCAAAATTTAAAACTCAAATAGCACGAATTTTGTGAAATTTACAAATTTTCTTTCAAGTTTCCATGTCATGAGCAAGTAAAGTACGTTGCATAATACTTGGGGGAAAAAACTTAGCTCAAGCTCGTTCATTTATTAAATAAGTGTAGTATGAGCTCAAGTTCAAATATAGGTTCTACTCGAGCTTGACTTGCTTCTAAATGAGCTAAATATAATCAAATAACACTAGACTTATTTGGCTCAAATAACAACCCTAGTTAATATATAACTTGTTGCACTCATAACATATAATAATGTATAACTATAAAAATTTTAAACTTGCGTAACTTCTTATTTAATTATCGAAATGATTAGTATAACCTCTCACTTCGAAGTTCTCAAGATGATTTATAGTATGTGAATGTTAATTTAAGTAAAATATAAAAGTATTATAGTCTATTGCAACAAAATTAAAGTGATTAATACACTTGTACTTTTTACATTCATAATTTTTTACTCAGATGTCAAATTAAGACGTATTATATATCAAAACGAAGCTATCGACGAGTACAATACATCTAGGTACTTCGTGAAATGAGAGAGGAGGCACGTGACCCTCTAGGCCCCCCTCACACTACAAAAAAAAAAAGAATTTTGCCACGCACGGTAGCAACGGCAAGGGTCTGCCGTAGCTAGGAGGGTGATGTTGGCCACGGGGGAGCTACGGTTGAGGAGCACGGTAGCAACGGCAAGGCTCTGCCGTAGCTAGTAGGTAGAATTTGGTTGTCGTCTAGCAACGGAAGAGGGGCCGTAGCTGAAATTTGCCACGACAACAGCTATCCCGTGGCTAACTTCACTTCAGCTGGCGGGCATGGGTGTGACGGCAAGACTCAGCCATGGCAAAAAAAAAGGAATGGCGCCAAACTTATAGACTCGCTCCAAAACTAAAGTAATCCCAAATCTCAAATCCCACTTTCTATCTTCTTCTCTCTCCACTTTCTGTCTTTTTCTCTCTCCACGTTCAAACCCTAAATCCCAAATCCAAAATCCCAAATTTCCCACATTCAACCCCAAATCTGCCCACATTCAACCCTAAATCGCTCAAATCCGAGGCTAAATACACAAACTCCTCTCTCCAGATGTAGATCTGACGACGTCTTCTTCTTCTTCCGGTCCGAAGTTGGCCTACAGAGCTCGTGTTCTTCTTCCGGCTGCCTACTCTCCCTCCTCCTCCGCCTCTCGTACTGCACAAACTTGCCGTCTTCTTCTTCCGGTCTGAAGTCGGTAAGCCCTCTTCCTCCCCGAATCTCCTTCCACACAAATTTCTAGCTAGGGTTGTATATATGTTAAGACGTTGTTCTCATGTTAATTTGTAGAAATCGAAGTCTTGCCAGCGCCTAGGGCAAAAAATGACCGCTCGTGGAGCCTAGGGTTTCGATTGCAGCTTCTAGCAACTTCTTGTTCGCCTCTAGGTTCGTTCCAATCACCTCATTTTTTGTGCTTGCAAAACTTTTTAGTAGCTTGAATTGTTCTATGAGTGAACAGCTAATGTTTACAGTTAACAATTACCCTACTGTCTACCAGCAGTTAGCAGTAGCAGCAGCAACTAGCTATATGATTGAATTTCTTCTTGGATTGTTCATTATTTAGTAATTTAAAGAATACAGATACATGAAAGAAAGACTTCAGTTTTATCGGCAAGTAGTTGATTGAATCTAAAACTAATACTACCAGTTGACATTTTGCTAATTTTATTTAGTTACAAAGAAAATAAAAGGGATGGAATAACTTTATCACCTTTGCTATTTCAATATGAGTTGGTGGCCCTAGAAGCCAGAAAGAAGTCGGTTATTACACAATCTGTGAACCCAAATGGGCATAAAGAAAAATGGCAAAAGAAGAAAAGGTTCATTACTAATTAACAAAAAAAGATTTGGGATATGACAGCAGCTACCACTACATTACATATGAGTTTCAAAAATCCCATGCTTTGTAATCTGCAATTTTCCAACTTATTCAAAACTTGGGAAAATTTTACCTTTTTCATTTTTGGAGATACAGACACACTAGTGAGTAGTGACAATTCCCTTTGGTATTCCAATATCTTTATATCATGACTACGTTTCGAGTTCAAAGTACAATCACAAATTCAAAAGCTATGTAATGTAACATCCTCTTACCAGGATTTTTTGACAATTCCCTTTGATATGACAGCAGCTACCACTACATTACATATGAGTTTCAAAAAAGATTTTGTGGTTTTATCCTTCTTTAAGTCCTTTGCCTTTGCATTTTTTGTGGGGCATCTAGACTTTTTAGTGAACTTAAGCATTTTCTTCATATGCTTTCTATATTTATTTGGGCACTGCCAGGATTTTCTTTATTGCTTTATTAGCTGTTCAAATGACCCTCTCCCCCAATTAAATTATCTTTCTCTAGGGGTTTCTAGCTTGACTAAATAGATAATTATTTTGGTAGTGTTAACTTGTTTTCTTTTTAGGAAAAATAAATGGTTCATGAACTTTGTTTGAATTCAACTAGTCAAGGATTGATTTATGTTGCACGCATGCTGACCTTTATTGCTGACCTTGGACTGCTTTTGTGGTTTTATCCTTCTTTAAGTCCTTTGCCTTTGCATTTTTTGTGGGGCATCTAGACTTTTTAGTGAACTTAAGCATTTTCTTCATATGCTTTCTATATTTATTTGGGCACTGCCAGGATTTTCTTTATTGCTTTATTAGCTGTTCAAATGACCCTCTCCACCAATTAAATTATCTTTCTCCAGGGGTTTCTAGCTTGACTAAATAATATCCATATTTATCGATAAAGAAAGCCACAAACCCATGGTTATTTGTGTCACTTAAGTGCTAAGCAAAATTTTGTAAAGAGCGTACATGGAAAAAATTGGGTGACTATCGATTGTTAGTACGTAGTGCTGACTGTTAAGATCTCTTTTTGACGAAACCTGTTTTTAAGAATCTCGTGTTGGTGGATTCCGGGATCAAGTGGGGCGCGGGCGAGCTCAGACGATCGGGCTTACCTGAGACGCGCGACGAGGCTACTGTCGGCATACCCAAACCTGTGCCGATCCGAACTCAAGCCATCCGCGGACCACCGTCCTCCCAGGGCTTCATCAAACGTCGGCTCCCGCTGGGCGAGATCAATCCCGCTCGGGAGGGCTCTTCGAGCCATCCGAAAACCGACCCCGAGTCTCAAGGTCTTGACCCATATTTATAGAGCAAGCTCATGACCTCTTATTGACAAGTGTCCTAAGGTACATGACAAATGTCATGTTGTTCGGGACATGTGTCCTTAAGGTGGACACTTATATATAACAAACCTTAGGTGGAATAATCCATCATTTGGTTGATACATTATAATTATCCTAAAAGCGGGTTTATTTATATAGCGGAAACCCGATTATTTATTTATGATAAAATACATATTTATTTATTATTTGGTGTTTCGTCACTTTTATCTCATGTTTCTACTTCCTATATTACCCAAGAGGAAATTCGTGTAGTTGTTATCTGGGGCCTAGATTATTCTTAGTCCACACTTTTCCATAGGGCTTAAAGGATAGAAATGGTTCCATATATCTGACATGAGTAGGGGAGAAAATGATTGTATACCTGAATGATTAATTTGTCAAAGTATTGCAGTGTTAAAGAAAAAAAGAACCATTAGTATAACAAAATTTCTGAATATGCAGATTGTGATTTCTCATACCATACTGTGCTTATTACAGGTTCTACATCACACTATATCAGGAATTGCAATTGCTTATGCTATATTAGTTGCCAATCTAGGAGACTCAAAGGCTCTCATTTGCTCTGAAAATGACCTATTTCCTGCAGAAGCTAAAGGTACATTCTTGCCTAAAATGTAATTTGAAATCTTATTTTGTGTGAATACATTGTAGTTTGTTTAGAAGGTTGGAATCAACTTCTTTTATCTTGTGTATGATTCTTGTTTCAAGCTTGATTGTCATGTTGCACCATTTCAATGTTTGAAATGTATGCTGGTAGTTTTTTTTTGCTTGCAATTGTTTACGATTTTCTGCTTTTGAATCTTCTTATATTTTTTAACCTTGCCAGGTGTACTGAGAAACGTATCAACGGGCTTGGGCTGAAAACATTATCAGTTCGGGGTTTGTGTAAGGTATAAAAATTGAATTAAGCATCAAATGTACTTAAAAATATATGAGTTATGGTTGACTAGGGATTTTCGGTATACAAACATAGCCTTTATTTTTCCTATCTACAACCATAATGAAAGTTGTTACCATGACTGCTACCATGCTTGCATGTTATTATTATCCTATTTATATAGGTTATGCTCTAGTTGTTTATACTAAGGCATCTCCATTGAGTATTTTGTTCCATCAGAATCTTCTCTAGTTTTTTTGGCTAGTTTAAATGTATTTTTCTCTAGAATGTTTAAAGATGTCTTTGTAATTGTGCTTGTGTATGTGAATCTGTGAGTGAGCGAGCATGTATAGGTGCATGTGTATGCAAACTCCATTACAATGAGTAGGAATTTGACAGTACATTAGATATTAGATTAATGAAAAACATAAAGCAAAACACAACATAACAGATAACACTTTCTAGAATCACAAGTAACAAAGTACATAACAATGAGTACGAAAATACATAACCATCAGTAGCAACATCCTTGAAGGATTACACAACAATGATAGAAACATTTAAAACCCTCCACCACACAATAATGTCCTTAAACAACAGTAGGATTAGACAAGAAATAACATATTGAAATAGAAATTCATCGTAACATGAAGCGAAAATGCGGCTGCGTAGTGAATTTGTATCCATCCCAATCAACATGTGGGCGCAACCGATTGGCACGATAAACCTCCTTAACCTTGTTCCCCATCAGAGGGAATTCGACCTCGGAGGTTTTGATATTCCCAAAAGCACACACATCACTCACCTTACCTGACCAATACCCATCTCTTGTGCGACAATCCACCCAGTCCTCCCGCACGTAGGAGTCATATGCAACACGAGGTGGACGGGGACGAATTCGGAGAACCGGGAGGATTTCCCTAAGCTTCTCTCTTCTGTCCTCTGATAGGAGGGTTTCATACTCCACCTCCCAGTGTGTTGGATCCACTTTTCGTACAATGATCGCCTCGAAGAAGGACCCTAGCATCCCAGGCTCGCCCCCCACGACCTCGACCTTTTGATTAGGTCGATATGGGGGGCGGCGCTGGTCCTGCATAAATAAACATAAATCAGTTAATATAATCATACACATACCAAAAATGAAAACCCAATCCAACACAATCATTCTGGTTACCTGAACTCTCATACCCATCGTCCGAGCTATCGGACACTGTGTTGATTGGGACAGGGCGGGGTGGGAGGCCAGATGAGTGGGCGTGGTGGTGTGATGAGGATGCCATTTCTTTCAAGGGGAGATGGTTGTGGGAGAGAGGGTTGTGAGAGAGATGGTAGAATGCCTTATGGGAATTACTGAACTCTTACCCCTTACCAAGCCATATATGGATCGGTATTTATTGTATCAATTTGGGGTTGAACTATTGAACACGTGAACATGTGATTGGAGGGCTGGGGTGAATTTCTGATTTTTGCTTGTTGGTTTATCAAATTGGGGTTGAACTATTCAACATGTGATGGGGATGAACTACTCAACATGTGATGGGGATGAATTTCTGATTTCTGAAATTCTACAATTATGTTGCTTCTGCATTTCTGTTGCTTTTGAATTTCTATATAGCTGTATGTTTTACTTTCTGAAATTTCTGTATTTCTGATTGTTTGGACTTTTATGGGTTAATCCTTTATTTTCTATTATATTTATTGAAATTGGGGTTGTTCAACATGTGATATAACTTTTTCTGTATTTTCTGCATTTTTTATTTTTCTGTATATCTGTATGCATGCAGTTTTGATTATTCTGTGTTTCTGAATTTTCTGTATTTTTTGACTTTTTTGGCCTTTTATTATAATAAAGGTATTTTTTTTGGAAAAGTAATAAAAGAACCAATCTGAATGTTTTGTATTTTTGTACTTTTATGGCCTTTTATTATAAATATATGTTCTTCCTACTGACTTCAAATTGTATGTGCAATTGCGTACAAGTATACTTAACAGTTTGGGAAAGTACTTGAGTTTCACGAGCACCCGACTTTTGAAGAATCAATAGATCCACTACAGTTGAACTGTGAGCTTTGTTTCTAAAAGTTTTAGGTGTTTTTTGGCTTCTTTACTTTGTTTATAACACTCTAAAACACCCAATCCATGTTCTCAATTCTTGGTTGACAGTAACTTGTATTCACTCTTTAAGTGTTCATAATTCTTGCTTCTTTACTCATTTCATAAAATATATCCCTAAAGCTACTGTGTATACCAATTCAGATAAGTAAACTTACAAATTAGTACAATTGCTTCTTTACTTTGTTTATAATACTCGAAAACACCCAATCAATGTTCCCAATTCTTTATTCATTTGTTAAAATATATCCCTAAAGTTTGTATACCAATGAAGATAAGTAAACTTACAAAATTATATGTTGTAAGTACACATCTCTATACAAAACACAGATCACCTATTACACAAAGCATCTACTTTTACATAAAAAAAGGTAAAAGGTTATACTTGTTTAAATAACTCTAATATAGGATGCCTTAACGTGAGTAATACTTATAGTAGTATGAACATACTCACTCAGAAGTGTATTCATCCACTTCTTTCAAAAGTATATCACCTTTAACAGTTTCTGCATATGTGTCCATCTGTGCATGTATTCACCTTCATACTTATCTGTATTTCTTTCAAAGACATCATATGCGCTATGTACGTCTTTGATGTAGGTGTAAGTAATTCGTGTATATATAGGTCATTACAATGCCTATAGACAAGTCATGGATTGACTGGGGAACTAGAGTTTCCGTGTTGTATTTTGCTAAGTTAGATGAATTTTTAGACTTCGCATATGCCAACAAGGATGTTGGTTCTTGCATATACTATCCTTGTAGGAAATGTAGAAATAGGCAGTTGTATGTTAGGGAAGTTGTGCGTATGCACCTTCAGACTAATGGATTTTGGGTTGCCTATAAGTTGTGGACTAAACATGGTGAGAGCATTGATGATCTGATTGAGGAACCGCAACAGAGGAATGAAGGGCTACCTGCAGCGGATGGGTATATGGATGTGGATATGGCTAGATTAGTTGAAGATGCTTTACGAACCACCAATATACCTACAGTAGAACATCAGAATGATGATGGTGAGAGGGTAGGTGCTACTCCTGGGCCAACTGAGACCACTAAGCAGTTTATGAAGATGATGCAAGATGCGCACCTACCTCTATATCCTGGGTCTAAGAAACATACAACTTTGTCTTTTGTTGTTCGCCTATTACAAGCCAAAAGTTTGCACGAATGGACAGACAACTCTTTTAAAGAGTTGTTAGAAATATTTGATGCGACTTTGCCTGACGACGTTAACCTTCCTAAGTCTTATTATCAAGCCCAGAAGTTGGTTGATGATTTAGGTTTCACTTTCACAACCGTAGATGCGTGTCCTAATAGTTGTATGCTGTTTCGAAATGAAGATGCATACCTAGATGAATGTGCAATATGCAATGCATCTCGATGGAGGGAAACGACTGGAGGTTCAGAATCTGGGACACGACGAGCTGCACAACAAGCAAGATACTTTCCGTTGAAACCAAGATTGCAGAGGTTGTTTGCTACAGCGCAGTCAGCAACTCTTATGAAATGTCATTGCTTGAAGCGTGTGAATGATGGTGTGTTCAGGCACCCTACAGACTCTCCTGCTTGGAAGCATCTTGATGCTACACACCCGACGTTTGGAGCAGAGATGAGGAATGTACGTCTAGGAATTGCCTCCGACGGATTTAATCCGTTTGGGAATCAAAATGTTAGCTATAGCACATGGCCTGTTATCCTAGTTCCGTACAATTTGCCACCCATGTATATCTTGAAGCAACCATTTATATATCTTTTCTATGCTCATTGATGGACCGAAAGGGCCCGGTGATAAGATAGATGTGTATTTGGAGCCATTAATTGATGAATTGAAGGAACTATGAGAAGTGGGCATAGAAACTTTTGATGCTTCCACCAACCAAATGTTTCAATTGCGCGCAGCTTTACTGTGGACCATCAACGACTTTCCTGCTTATGCCAACTTATCCGGATGGAGTACTAAAGGTGAATATGGGTGCCCAAATTGCAACACAAAGTCAGGAGCAACATATTTGAAGGCTAGCCACAAGTGGTCTTACGGGAAGAGTAGGAGGTTCCTGCCATATGATCACAAGTACCGAAGAGATGCAAATTCCTTCTACAATGGATGAGAATTTGCCGAAGCTCCTTCAAGAATGACCGGGGTTGAACGTCTGTCACAACTTCATGAGAATGGGGTGCTTACCTGTTATAAAAAGCAAGACATGATCGCGAGACATAAGATGGGACCTGAGAAACCGGGAAGGGATCCATCCAAAAAAAAACAGCATAATTGGAAGAAAAAAAGCATCTTGTTTGAGCTACCTTATTGGAAAGACAATCTTCTACCGCATAGTATAGATGCGATGCATGCTGAGAAAAACTTTGCCGAAAATGTTCTGCATACAATCATGGGAGTTAAAGGAAAAACCAAGGACAATGTCTCTTCTCGTCGTGACCTTGAAAGCTTGGGAATTCGAAAGGAGTACCATGTGAAGCGCACGGAGACAGGTGCTGAGTATTATGAGAGAGCTGAATTTGAGATGGACAATGACGGGAAAGATAAGTTTCTGCTAGCCTTATCCCAGGCAAGAATGCCTGATGGTTCATGCTCCAATATTGCTCGGAGAGTTAATTTGAAGGATCGTTCCATTGGAGGGCTTAAAAGCCATGATTATCACATCCTTATCCAACAGCTCATTCCGCTATGTGTACGGAGTTCCTTGCCTAGGAATGTGGTTTCTGTTCTGATTGACGTAGGGAAGTTCTTCAAGGGGTTGTGCTCGAAGGTCAATTCTCGTGCTACATTGGAAGAAAGTCGTTCTGACATTACCATAACTCTTTGTGAGATTGAGAAAATATTTCTACCATCTTTTATGGATGTAATGGAGCATTTGCCGATACATCTTGCCGAGGAAGTTGTAGTTGGTGGGGCTTTCCAGTTTCGTTGGATGTACCCTATAGAGAGGTTTCTCCTTACTTTGAAGAATTATGTAAGACAACATGCATGCCCAGAAGCGTCATTAGCGAAAGGGTATGTTATGGAAGAATGCATGAACTTTTGTGCTCAATATCTAGAAGATGTGGAAAGCAAGTCCCAGAGACCTTCAAGAAGGAAAACAGACGATGACAACAAGGGAAAGGCATTCATTCTTCCAGAAATAACGCGAGCACAAATACATTGATGGGTCTTATTTCATACTGATGTTATGACGCCCTATCTGAAGTAAGCTGACTGCATTTTAAGTACAAATGATAGTCATTTAAGGTTATTAATGGATGGTTTTTAGTCGCATAAACCGTATCAAAATAAATTCGAACCTACCTAACTAATGTAGTGTGGTAAGCACGAGTCGATCCCACAGAGAATCAAGTTATTCCTAAGTTAAGTTTATTTACCAATTAGTATGAAACGGGGGTTTTTTGGGTCGTGACAATAAGAAAGAAAATAACATAAACTATAAACAAGTTAATGGAGATAACGATTAATAAAATAGTTTCACCTACAATTATCCACTTTAGTTGGTTGAATTGATATTGTAACTTCCTCTTGTCCTTTTAGGTTTCCTATGAATGCCCTTGTCCCGACCTAATATAGTTACTAGTCCAACCAGTCCTAGAAAACCTTATCAATCGAACAGTCCCTAAAGAAGGATTTAACCCAATTGATAGCTTTAAGTTCAGAGATTAGCCAAGGTATTTGCAGTCCCTAAAGAGGGATTTAACAACACATCCAACTTCCTACTCATTCAATTAGTTCAACCAGCCCTAAAGGAACAAGTTTGCCACTTAGGTTAAGGTTCACAACCAGGAATCTACAAAACCTTAGCAATTGAATTGATTCTAACTAGTTGCGCGGGCTAGAAAGAATAAAACAATAGACAATCAAGCACAAAGAAATCGAAGCATTCAAAATATAGGAAACAAAGAACAAGAATTAGAAACTCACAATCAATCCAAATAAAATTTCAAATCGTAGACAAAACGGAAGAGTTTAGATCTCCATCAAAATAAAACAATTAGGGTTCAAAGAATAAAAACCAGTCGGCCGCTGTATTATGTTCGGCCTCTTCCCTCTTTGCCGTATGAAGGAATGTATTATATATATAATATGACTAACTTCTATCTCCTAAATCTAATACGGAGTATATCTAATTTATATAATAATTATTACTATATATTACTTATATCTATCTAATCTAATTTGTAATGCAATAACGGCAAGGCAGCACTTGTAACTTGTAAGCCCAACCAATCACGTGGGTCCTCCTTCCGATGTCCATCCGCTCCAATTGCAAATGTTGCGATCAGTCCATTGTACGATCCGAACCAGCCCGTCTTGTCTTTTAATTGCAAAATAATCCCACAATTTATGATCAACCTCCAAATTCATACGATCCAGCTTAAAGATACCTGAAATATATAAAAATATATAAAAATACTAGTGTAGACTCCAAAAACCAAATAATATAAACTAAGCTATAAAATATATAAAAATGCTCTAAATTAATATGTAAATCTATACTAAAAACATGACTAAAATAGACCCTATCAGTTATCAATTTATGATTGATCCTTGGTAACCCTTTTCCTATTTTATCTTGTGAAGGGCACATTTGGTATTTATTAAAAATCAAAATCCTACGGCAAACGATTAGTCAGTGGCATTAACTCATTTCAATGAGTTTTCTGAATGGTTTAAATCACATGTAAGTGACAACTTTGCATATGCCCTTAATATCATGCTCCAAGATTCAATTGCTTCTGCAACCATCAACAACTAATCCTAACTAAATATTATAGGTGGAAGGATTGCTACGGGCAGGTGATGTGGTAAGTGATGAAATTGTGGCATTGTCTAACCCCCCTTCACCCGTAGCAGCAAGGATGACCTCATACACTTGCAATGGGTATTTATTTCGTGTGAAAAGTTTAGACAACAAAAGAACGAGACAAAATTGTGGGGTGTTTTTAGAAGGAGATTCTACACCATACTACGGGAGATTAACCGATATTATCAGGGTTACATATGCTGTAGATATCAACTATGTATTATTTCGGTGTGAGTGGGCACATCCTTCGGCCGGTGTGATGTTGGACCCTTTTAAATTCACCGTGGTGAACTTCCACAAATTATTGTACTTGCAAGATCGAGTTGGGGATGAGCCGTTTATATTCGCATCTCAAGCACGTCAAGTGTGGTATAACCCGGATCCTACTGGACATGGGTGGCTTATTGTTGGGGAAGTGGAATGAAAAGAGTATTCCCATGTGGATGCTTATGATGAGATTGATACAAGAACCGAGTTGGTGGATAATGATACTCTTATTGGATAGAGGGTATGGATTAGCCATTATTTACTTTAATGATCATATTGTGCTCTTTACTGGTTTTGATGGTCTGGTGTACTCTTATCTGTTATGATAACTTTTATGATACTTTCTTGGTTATGATACATTATTGTATTTTTTATCTAATAACTTTGGTTTGTAATCTTACACAAATGGTTTTATATTTTTATAGGCAAACATGAAGAAAAGAAAGGGCGGACCCGGTAGACCGCGAACCATGTCCGAGTTCCTAGTATCTAGGAAGTCCGCTTCCTCCCAGGGCGGGTCCTCAGAATCGGCATCAGTAGCTGCATCAGTCCCCGTTAGTGCTCCACCTTCGATATCAACAGCTACAACGCTTCCCAGCAGTAGCGCTCCACCTTCGATATCAGCAGCTACAACGCTTCCCATCAGTAGCGCTCCAGCTTCAATATCAGCAGCTACAACGCTTCCCAACAGTAGCGCTCCCTCTGCATCTGTCCCAGTACTTAGTGCTCCACTTAGTGCTCCGCTTTCAACTCCATCTCCAGCTCAAGCTCAACTCAGTGTGGTTCCTGCTCTAGTTGAAGATCCTCATGGTAATGCAGTTTGAAATAAATTATGGAAAGCTATTTAACAAAATTTTGAAGATATTATATTTCATGACTGTTTTTTTTTTTTGAAGTTCAAGGTCAACTTCAAGCTCATTCTGATGCTCCAGTGGAAGATCCTCCTGGTAATGCAGTTTTACCATAATCAACATATTTAGTGAAGTCGATTTTAAGCTCTTTGTACTTCATTCGGGTCTTCCATTTGGGAAATTGCACTACTGTAAGGGTGGATTTATATAGAACAAAAACAGCTAGGGTTTGTTCATTTTGAATCTTTAAGTGAATGTTAATTGGCCATATATCAACTACACTTAAGAACCATTCAGATTTTGTGAAACTTAACTTGATTTTCATGTGTGTTATGAGTGTTTCAATTAATTTTTGGCTCTTCTGCTCCAGTTGGAAGCTATTTACTGAAGTCAATTTCATTTGTATCTTCTTCTGTGTTTTTTTTTAAGTTCAAGCTCAACCCATTGCCCATCGAGGCCATAGTAAGGGTGTGTCGGTTGGAACAATGGTTCCAAATTCCCTGTTGAATTCAACAAAGTCTACCAACCTGTAGGGGAGAATGCCAAACGTCTGAAGGCTCAACTTGGGATAATAGTGCGTGATGGACACAGACTCCCATTGACACATCTGGAATGGACCAGTATAGATGACTCCGTAAAGGAAGGTATCTGGGCAGAAGTTGAGGTGAGCCTCACATTTGCACATCCTTACAACTTGTGTATAAATTATTCTGTTATCTTGTTTATATTCTTTAAAGTTGCTAAAATGTATAAATTCCTCTGTTCTCTCGTTTATATTTAACTTAATGGTGGTCTCACCTAATATGTAACAACTCTAAGATTATTCAAGGGCACATTATAATTAACTTAATGGTGTTTACAACTTGTAGAGAAATTAGTTGAATGTTCCGAACGGTTATAAAGAGGTTTGCCTAAGATCGTGCAATAGCATGGGGAAGGACTACAAGTCAAAAACCAAGAAGGCATTTTTTTTTAAGTTCATAGATGATCCAGATCTTGAGAAGAAGAATCCTCCGACTATTTTACCACCTGATTGGATTGCTCTTATTGCATATTGGAGAACCAAAGAGGCGGAGGTTTTGCTTAATTACATAATATTGTACGTGCTTATATTTTATTTATTGTATATTAAGTGACTTCTCGTGCAATGTCTTCTTATATATATAGGAACAAGCCCACCAGAACTCTATGAATCGAGATAAGCATGGACCATCACATGTCATCGGTCGAAAGTCTTTTGCCGAAATTAGACATGAGGTACATGTATAGTTGCACCTTCTTTGAGTATAAATAATTAAAAGCTTTAAGTGCTTTCTATAATATATAGCATCAAATGCCGAAATTTGACTTTTGAGTGATAGAATATGTTATCATATTCTGTCATTGAGATATGTCAAATTTGAGCTGTTTCTGATCAATTTTGAGCTGTTTTTGTTAGTATTATTATTTTCTCATGGATCTCTATGCAATGTGCTATCTTGGTTTTGATTTTGATCTGATGATTCGGATGGCATTTTTACTGTCAGTGTTTCTTTTACATGTCAGATTTTTATCTTATCAGTTTTTCCTTTACATTCTTACTGTTCGTTTCTGATGGATTTGATCTGATCAGTTTTTCCTTCACATTTTCAATTAGATGAATAAAAGTGGCCAGTCGGTTGATAAGATGAGTGTGTGGATCAAATCTCGCAACAAAGATGATCATGACGTTATTGAAGCTATTGTAAGTTTGTTCGACCTTGTATATATCAAAATTTATTTAAGTGTCTTACGTGTGCGGACACTCTTTAAATTGTTCTTTTTGCATTATCATAATGTAGAAGGACTATAACACACTATTAAGTTTGGAGCCAAAGGATCAAAGGGACCTAACTGACGTCAAAGACAAGATATTCCATCGGGTTGTTGGAGAGGATGGCCATGGATACCGTCGGACATATGGTGCAAGTGCCCCTCCTCGTATGGTGTATCCAGGATCATCAAACAAATCTATTTCCAATGAGGACGTGCTACGCCAATTCAAAGAGGTGGCTGACAACCTCACAAAGATTGTCGAACAGAAACTTGTAGACTTCAAAGCTGACTTGATGACGACTTTCGGGTGCAATGATAGGGGAAGCTCACAATCACAAGCGCATGTTAGTTTAACTTTTGCTATATTAATTATTTGGTATTACCATATGGTGTTTAGCGTTTAGGTGTTTCTTCTCATCCAATTTTCATATGCACATCCATATCCTAGTGATTATTATTATTCAATTCATCCACTCTTGTGTTTAATTTGGCTACTTTTACCCATTATATATTGAATTGTCTTAGTCACTTATCGATTCATCATATGCCATGGTTTTTTAATTAGGCTACTTTTTGTTATGTACTGTTATACTAAAAAATTGAAAGGAAAAAAAAAAGATAAAATACAAAGGATATATAACTATTTGTGTCATGTTATCACTTAGTTCTAGTGACCTATACAATCAAGTGAATGTTATACTAAATGTTTGGAATGTACTGTTTTTTCAAGATCCGAATAGGGGAACTTTATTTCTCTCGATAAATCAAGTGAACGCTCTACATTTTTTTGTTAGATAAAGTCGAGTCTATTTCTTTCGATAAATCTTTTTTTACGTGCTTTTTATTATAGACAAATAGTGTCCATCAGAGAGAGTCTATAGGAGAATGAGCTCTTCTCTTATCCCCCCCCCCCCCGATCAACCACTGAAGACCACGACCCCGATCACCGCTGAAGATGATGATGAATCTGAGGAAGAAGAAGATGATGCATGCAGTGACGACCCTCCTGCAAAGCTTGCTGAATGAAGTGGTGAAATGGGGATTCAAACTGGCACCAAGATCAGGACATTGCGCCCAATTTTTGGCTTTATGTAAGTACATTCTCATTTTGTCGGGAAGTTTGAACTTTAGACTAAAGACTTCGAATGCATAAGTCGTTTGTGTGACCTTTCTAACAATTAGGTGTAATTACAATGTTGAATGCACTTTTGCTTTATCTGAATATGTAATTTGGAAGAATTGTTATGGTTGTACAATTTTTGTGAAGTTGCTTTGATAGACACATTAGGACAGGTTTGGATTATGAGAATGAAAACAGGAGAAAATTGGGTTGCCATTACACTTGGCAACGGCTATATACCGTGGCGAGATGGAGAAATAGTCGAGGAAAATAGCATCGGGGTCTTGCCGTGGCAAGGTGTGAAAATGCGTCATAATTATGGCGGTATATTTTTTTACAAATTCATACCGTAGCCACGGCATTCTACCGTCGCAAACTGGTGAAAAATGACGCTAAATTAGGGAGGGAAATTTTTGGCTGGAAATTGGGTACTACTCTAGTAGCCACGGCAGAAGACCATCGCAAAATGGGAAAAAATGGCGCCAAATTTTGGTGGGAATTTGTTGGATGAAACTTACCTAGCTACGGCAACTCTCTGGGGTGGCGAAATGTGGTTCCTTTGGATAAGCGTCGCTATTCCGTCGTTATGCCGTGGCTAGGTTGGTCGCCACGGCTATCATCCGTAGCTATTATCATTTTGCCACCGCAGACTTGGCCACCCCTAGTTTCCCGTGGCTACGTCCGTGGCTAAATGGGTTTTGCCACCCCAGATCAGCTTTTCACCACGGTAAATTGCCGATGCTAAATTCTTTTTTTTTTGTAGTGCCAGCTCCGCCTCTGGCTGTTTGGATGAAGTTGGGATTAATTCATGAAAAATTAAATTTCTGAAAATTGAACTTCCTTTAAGAATTCATGTTTGGATAACTTGAATTTCCTGCAAATTAAAATCCTGCATTTTATTTGGTTGAATATGAACTTTCATGAGAATTTGTGTAAAATTACTTTTGTAACCTTTATTAATAAATAAAACTATTTATTTGAATTATGAGCAAATACGTAATTTGAGATGTTAAAAGAAATAGAAAAGATTTTTTGAAATAAATAAAAAGGTGGATTTCAACTCACCCACCCCCACATGGTAATTTCAATTCCTCGATCCATTTTGGTGGAATTAGAATTCTCAGGAATTCTACTTCTTGGGTTTTTTTAAAAACAAAATTTTAATCCAAACACATGTACTGAAATCTACTTCATGGGTTATTTCAATTGCTGAGTTTTTTTAATGTAATCCAAACGAGTACTTAGAGATACACCAAAAGGAATTTGCACAACTTAAGGCCTTGCATGAGAAAATTTTGGAGATGTTGTTGGAGTCTTGGAGATGGTCTCATAAGCCATAATTTCAAAGAAAAAGATTAAATTTTAAAAATATATTTAAGGATTTTTGTGAGAGGCGATAAGGGATAGGGAATAAAAAAGGACAAAAGATTTGAACCCTTTGAGGTGTGCAAAACTAAAAATCTTTTTTTTTAAAGAAAAAAAAAGAGAGAAAAGATTCGAGAGACATGTACTAACTATTTGTGAACTCGAGAGGCTTACGGATCAACATACGAACTAACCTGTCATAATATAATCCAAACCAAAACATAAACAAAATACAAAAGTGCAGCAACAAACCTATGCGTACCTTCTACAGGAAAATACTTTTTTTTTCCAGATTTCATCAAAATGCAAAACAATTATCGTCAACCAACATAGAAGTCATGGAAGACCATTAGAAGGGTAACCCAGATGAAGACGGCAAAAGCTCAAGAACAATCAAACCTCAGAACAACCCTCACAAAAGAAATGCCATTAGATGGAGAAAGCTCGAGGAAGGTTGTTTCAAGCTCAATTTTAATGGTGCTAAAATCTCTTTTGATTGCAATTCTGTAGGTTTCTTGATTAAAGACGACGAAGGAAGGGTGATTGCTGGCGCGGCGATGCCAGAAGATGCGGAAAGGTGTCGACTTTACAAGCCGAGGTGGTTAGTTTACATCTCGGACTGGTGGAAGCTCGGAATAGGGAGATTAGAAGACTTGTTGTGGAAGGCGAGGATCTCGCAATCGTAAATGCAATCAAGGGAGCTTGGTTTACATCCTAGGAGATTGAAATGCTTATTTTGCAATTCAGATGCTCTTTTTTTTTCTTGATGACGAGGAACCCACCTTTGGCGATAAACCCCGAGCACGTGACCCAGCCGGCAAGAGCCACGTACCAGGTAAACCGGCTTGCGTCGACCGGCTCGACCCACTGGTAAGGAGCAAGGCAAACCTTGGATGGAAATTCCAAGGAAAGGGGCGGAGGCAGGGATCGAACCCGGGACCTCCTTCCCACCCCCCTTGCTCCTTACCACTAGGCCACCCCGACTGGGGCTAGATGCTCTTCTTTTACTCGGTTCCTTTGAGACGGTTTCCATATCGAATATCTTTAGGGAGGCCAACAGGGCGGTCAATCGTCTTGCTTACCTGACATTGGATTTCATTTCTTCCCTTTGGAGTTCCAACCTTGAGTTAAAGACCCTCGTCCGAAAGGACACTCTTGGGTGGTAGTACAATTGTAGTTGACAGACTCTAAATTTTCGCCTTGTAACAAAAAAATGGAAAACTATTAGAATGAATTATGATATATGAATTTCAATCTAAGTAAAATATAAAACATATTTATAGTTTATCAGATTATGATGTATTATGTGTCAAAACAAAACTGTTAATCGTTGTGTAAGAGTTGTTTTGTACTAGTGACACATATGTAATTCATCAGATGAGGGAGAGGTTTGTTCTTGTCCCCTAAGCTCCCCTTAGACCCGTCCCTTTATATCCGATGTGAGGTGGAAATAGAGAGCATTCAACTCCCTTATTAGGTCTACCCAATGTGAGGTAGATCAAGTAAATCACAACTTTCAACCAAAAAGTATATATATATGAGATGCGCATAGATTTGGTATATAATATGACAATATAGCATGATAAAATGAAATGTAAAAGTTAATGGTTATTTGCATACAAAACTTATTAAATCATGTATCTCTTAAATGAGTTATATAAGGAACGATTGAACCCGATTGAGCTAAAATGAGGCCAATTTTTTTTTAAATATGATATACATATCTCATAAATTGATATTTTTAAAATAAAAATGGTAAAAGAAAATAGTGTCTTTTATATTTGCAAATTAAAGATAACCCAAAGACTTGAGCTAATTGGCTAAGTAACAATCATGTGCAAATTGAGGACAAAATAATTAGGATTTAATAGATAGGAATCTTGTGGAATTCGACCTCTACTAGTTTTGTCCTTTATTTTTCTAATCTTGTGGGACTCATTTGCTTAATTATGATACTAGATACCCCATTTATTCATTAAAATATATTGTATGATTTTATTTTTTTGATAGAGCTAAAAATTATATAAAATATTATATTTTATATAATTATTTTCATAATTTAATACTAATTAAAAAATATCATAAAAAGTCATACGACATGTTTTATTTAGCAGAGGGGTTATTATGTTTTTTACTAAAAAGGTTTTGAGAAAGAGCACTAAAATTGGGTATTTTTAAAGTACTGTCGTACTGGCTATGAAAATATGTAATTTATTATTTATTTATGCTTTTTTAAGATTAAAAAAATTATAGAAAAATAAAAAAAAAATATTTTTTAATTTTTTGCTATTCTTCCTGTTTTATATTTATTTTGAATAAGTATGAAATTATTTATAAAAACTTAATAAAAATGTTGATATTTTGACACTCTTCAACATTCTAAAAGATATTTTATTTCTCACATGAGTTTATGTGTACAAGCCAAAGGGCTGTGCAAATTGAGCGCGAGATTATCGTCTTTGTATTTTTTTTCGTTCTACCCATTTTCATATCTATTTTCCAAGTCCAGATTTTTTAGGATTTCTTTTTCGTTCTATCCATTTTCGTATTTATTGCTATGCTTCTTGATGAGAAGTGAGCTTTTTTTTTTTATTAGGTAAAAATTCGAAGGTCAGACAGACCTGACTCATCGAGAGGCCGACATAGTCGGCAGACGGCGAACCGTCAAACGTACAACCAAAATACAGAAATACAGAAAAACAAGTGAAATGAAACAAGCATAAATAAATTCTACAACAAAACATCCCTAGAAGACCAACACCAAAAAGCTGAGGATGCCGCCGAAGAACGAAGCCAAGCACCACCAAATGGTAGAACCGCGGGCCAGTGGTACAGCTGGATTCTAACTCTTGTGGGTAGTGCAGACGAACTCTAAGGAAACTCTATCCCGGATACGAAGTCGCCCTGAGCGCACCACCTCGACCCCAGCCAAACCCGACTCCAGACTCCACGCCCCCAACCAAGCAGAAGACCTCCTAGAAACATCAGAAGCAGAGCCGCAAGCTGCTCGAACAAAATGCCAACAATATTTTCACCTATAAGAAAATCGACAAGCCCTTACGAGATTTAGTCAAAACCCTTTCGGGTGGATTTATTCAAACCCTTTCGGGAGTTTATCAAGACCCTTTCGGGAGTTTTACCAACCCTTTCCGGATTCTTATCAAAGCCTAACAGTATTAAATAAAACCCAAACGGACATCTACTCAATTATTTTAATTTTTCAAAATAGCATCTCGTCGTCCTTGGGCCCGAAGGACCCAAAGCATGGGCCCAAAGGACCTGAAACTTTGACCCCTAAGGACTCCGAAGCTTGGACCCAAAGCTTTGAACCCAAGCCATTAGACTTGGACCCGAAGCACCTGAATTGGCCCATTACCCACAAAAGAGGGCCACCTTCGGGCCCAAGGAGCCCAAAGACACCCGACCACAGGAGACACCACACAGACACAGTACGCTATAAAGAACGAAGATGGAGACGGTGAGTCCCCCCGGAGGAAGAGCCCCCGGCCTACCCAGCTCCACCGGATTCCAACAGACGGGGAAAGCAGATGCCCCAGGCGCAAAAAACCCCACCCAAAACAGACTCGATTAAAAGCGACAACCCACAACCCAGACCGACCGGTGACAGGAAGCACGAACCCAACCGGAACCGACGGCGCGCCAAGCCACCCCCCGGGACACCGGACCGACTGGAAGGCAATCGGACAAGGGGAGGGGAACGGATACCAAACATAGAGGAAACCCCCAACAAAATTAGCAAGAGGAGGAAGTCCCGACAACAACGGAGCTCGACAAGAAGGACATCGACCGGAAAACCACCGAATCCAACCGTCAATCACAAGAGGAATCGATTATGCTAGAAAGGAACCCAAAAATTTAGAATCTGGAGGAAAATTTGCCAAAGAAAGATAAATTTGAGGAGGGAGACGGAGATGGATTCTCAATTTGGGGTTTCTCAATGAGAGTTTCTCTCTCATAAGAGAGAGAAACCCATTTTAGTCCTCAAATTTTGATGAGAAGTGAGCTTGGTTGAGTGCATGAATGAGAATCACAATAAGACCATCTTTTCCATAGTACTCCAAGTACCATAGCTAATTTTTTAAAAGAAAAATAAAAAAAAATGTCAGATTTTTTTGTTAAACCAAGAAAGTTATGTGAGGTGAGTATCATAGTAAGATACTCATTTTATTGGTTCTCCAACATTTTATAATATTTTATTATAAAAAATAACTATGATACTCAACTCAAATACCACAATTAAAGATGCTCTAAATGCTGCGTGTATTTGATAAATACAAGGTTTTAACTAGATATAAGTGGGTATATAATTTTTTTTATAAGGGGAAGGTTTAGTAACATTAGATGTAGGTTTAACAAGGTTATTTAGACTCTAAAAGCTTCATTGGCTTACGATGTTACTATTCGGTGGTGCGTGACCTTATTCTTTGTCAACATTCTCATTTTATTGCGAGTTGGTCTGCTTAGATAATCTTGTTGTAGAGTTTATTCCCGTTTGTTTCAATATGCTTATTTTCAATATTTACGTTATGTTTATGCGGTTTTCACCTGCCGACTCATCGACCTTTCAAGAATCAGACTCCGCTTATATGATCTCTAATCTTTACTTAATTAAAAAAGGGAAATTTCGCCAGGTACCCTCGAGGTATAGCGTTTTTCGCGGGGTGTAAAGAACTTTGACATATTTCGCCTGGTACCCCTGACATTTAGGGATATTTCACCTCGCGCCCTTGAAGGGTTAAATTTGACAGACTTGTAACTTCTCCGTTAGTTTTGATTTAAAAAAAAATGAATGAAAGAAAGAATGCTACAGTACTACGGTAGTAAAAGAGAGGGCTGCGTACTTGGTAGGAAGTGGCGATTGAGAGAACCCGATAGACGATCGAAAGAGAAATCCTTTGGCAACACAGAGATCTTGCAAGCCGGTCAACACCGTTGAAAGAGATGGCTTCGTAGGAAGTCTGGTGCCGACTATAGCCCGGAGGGAGAAGCTGGAGACAGGGTCGGCCAACACAAGGTATGTTGTCTTCGAAAAGTTTTGAAAATTAGGGATTTGGATTGGGGATTTTGAATATAACTTTGTCAATTTAAGAATTTGGATTGTGTGCTTTTGATGCCTCTTTCAATCTAGGGAGTCGATTGTTATAATGTTTCAATTTGGATTGTGTGCATTAAGTATATAATGTTTCAATTTGCTGTCACTTATATTCAGTTTAGCAATCTGAATTTCAGTTTCAAGAAATTAACAATATGAAATTCAGTTTCAAATTAGCAATCTGTGTTAAGTTTTAGCAATTTGAAATTCAATTTGGAATTAGCAATCTGAAATTTATCGAACAAACTTTAAATTCAGCAATTTGTAAGTTAAGTTTTAAAATCTGTAAATTCAATTTTAAAATATGTAAATTTACAGCTGTTCTGAATTTTTATTCATGAATTTACAATTGTTAACATTTTTGTTCGTGAAAATACATATTCTCGCTCAACCTAATTTGGTTGAGAATGAGTGGTCATTCATGGATTTGAAGCTTGTTAAAAAGTCTATTAGCTCAAACGGTAGAGCATGTGTCTATGCACAAGATGTGGGTTCGACTCCTACATAGGCTAATACAAATATTTTCTTGTACAATGATTTATTCCAAACCTGCACTACAAAGTGTGTTTGTGTGTTTGAGAGTCGGACTTTTCGAACTCCGGATGATATTGATACTTCCAATATAGCTGAAATAGGTCTTTGTTATGGCAATCTTTTGTCAAATGTTGGAGTAGGCATTGCCATATTTACTTGCCTGATTTTGATATGAAGTGCTTCATGCTAGGGGAACATTTTTAACTTTAATGAGAAGATATATTACAACCTGATCAAGTATTGGATTTGTGACAGTATGAAATTATTTCATCCTCTTTTATTTGCCATGCAGATCAAATGTTATATACAATCTATTCAAGTATTGCATGTCAAATTAAAAAAACTAGTTGAAGTTTAAGTCTATTAGCTCAGAAGCTTGCTGCAATTTCGTATGGAACTAATAAGCGTCTTCTTATGTATGCCGGTATGCTTATAATTAGCACACATATCAATATTGATGGCCTTGTTGCAATTTTGCATATATTTATGGCTTATGTGGGATTCGAACCCACATCTTGTGCATAAGCACAATGCTCTACCGATTGAGCTAATAAGCAACAAATTTCAAAACAAATTGCAAACATTTTCTGATTTAGAAGCTTGCTGATACCTGCATCTCTCTAGATTTGAGGTTTTGGTTGATTGGGTTGTGTGAAAAGGAGCATCATGAAACCCGCTAGCCTTGCCCAACATACCCAGTAAGCAACAACACCCTGAGGAAGACAATCAGAGTGAAGGAGAAATCAATGCTGCAGGCCAACAACTAAGAATAACAACCCAGTCACCATTTCGATCGATGAACAATTTGATAGCATCTAATCAGCCCCTCGATCAATCGAATAAAGCAAAATTAAAAAAACAATAAGAAAGCCCCATTTCCGAATAGAGAATAACCAATAGTTTTTGTAGGGCTTTTAGAGCTCAATTAACTTAAGACAAGTGGTGTGGTTAGTTTGTAAGGAATTGTTATTGTTGTTCAACTGAATATGTATAATTAATTGAAGGAGCTTTCTAGGTGTTTTATATGTTCTTACATACAAGTTGTGGCAACAAACTGGGAAGGTGCAAGCTATGACAGCAAGCACTTCCATCTTATATGTTCTTCCATCTATGTGTTGTAGGTTGTGACAACAAAATCTGTTTAACAAGAAGCCATGTGACAGCGAGCACTTCCATCTTCTATGTTCTCATATATGTTATATATGTAAAACCTTCCATTTTTTCAAATTTCCAATTTCCAATTAAAGTGGCAGAAATTCACAAACTACCCATAAACATCTATCAAAACCCTAAAATCGAAACCCCAAATTCATGTCCCCAAATTCACTTGAGAACACACTTTGAATAGAGAACAAATGTTCAATTTCAGAGAACCTGAGTATAGAACACAAGATCGAAACCCTATTATTTGAAAATTTTCACACAAGACATACCTTATCCGCCCACCTTTGCCGGAAATCGATCCACCTCCAAACTCTAGCCGGCGCCGGATTCTCTATGTCGCCGCCTCGCCTTCTCACTCCAGCTTCTCCCTCACCGGTCTCGCCGGTCCTCTTGTCTTCTTCTCTTCTCAATCGAGTTGCTTCCTCTTCTGTCTTTTCTTCTTCTCCCTGTCTTCTTCTTTGTTTTTATTTTCATTATTTTCCTTTTTTAAACAAACACACAAACGGAGCAGTTAACTTTAACCTTTAAAGGGCAAAACGCGAAATATATATAAAACCGAAGGGTACCAGGCGAAATATGTCAAAGTTCTGTACACCCCGCGAAAAACGCCATACCTCGAGGCTACCTCGCGAAATTTCCGATTAAAAAAAAAGTCCGTAGCAATACTCCTATTTACCATGTACAGTAATTTCCTAAATCACACGCATTGAATCTCCTTCGGTCAGCACACGACAACAAAATCACCTCTCTCCCTGAAGATATTTTCTTCCTCCATACCAAATTACCATGTATAGATACGAGAGAGAGGGGGAGGGAGATGTGCTATAAATGCGAGTTGGTGTACGTGGGGTTCTCTCTCCCTTCAGTTTGATTATCTCCTTCCTCCTAAATTTCCCTTAGCGACTAAGATTTGCCATTCTCCCCTCTCAATCAAATTTCCTCTCCTCCTCCTCCGCTCTATATATATCTGTAATCTTCGATTTGGGATTGTTGATCAAGCACGGATCTTTGCCCCCACTCTATAAGAAAATCCTAAAACCAGGACGATTAAATTGGAACGAGTTTTGGGGATCAGAGAAGGGGGAAAAATCTTATCCCAATTAAAGATGGAGTTCTATACGTACCCGCCATCTCAAACCCTTCCTTTTTCTTCCTCAATCTTTTCCAATTTGGTCGACAGGGTCAGGGAAAACCGCAATTTTACCATCTCTTCGATCCTCGGCCACCTCGTCTCCGTCGTTTTCACCTGCTGCTTCGCATTGGGTTCGTCCCCATTTTTTTAATAATCTCTAATTGCTCGGTTTTCGCACCTGATTGGGCAATTTTGTTTCGTTTTCTGTTCTGGAATACCGATTATTAGCCATGGGTTGGCTCAATTCGTTGCCTTGTTTGAAAATCAAGTTTCCCCCTTTTATCGAATCTTCCGTTTCACCTGTTCTTCGTTTGTTAAAATTTTAATTTTAATTTTTAATAATTCCCGACATCTGGAGTTTGGTAGGATTTAGGCTTGAATTTTTCCTAAAAGACAATTTATTTACTTTGGCTTTTGTACAAAAACTGTTGTTTTCCAGAGACATAACTTGCTAGTTTGATCTTCAATTCTTCACCCCTTTAATTGAAGTTGGGAAATTTGTGTTTCTTGCAGTTGGGACTCTGTTAGGTTTCATGACTGGGGCTTTGATTGGCCAAGAGACCGAAAGCGGGTTCATTAGAGGAGCTGCCATTGGAGCCATATCTGGTGCTGTATTTTCACTTGAGGTCTTTGAATCATCTGTCATTCTCTGGCGATCTGATGAATCTGGAATTGGGTGTCTCCTTTACCTGGTATTGAGATTTGCTGCTTTTGCTTGCTGTTAATACCAAGTTCTGTATGTTTCCATTGTTACCCATGTTCTTATTTTGTGTCAAATTGCTACAGATTGATGTCCTTGCTAGCCTCTTAAGTGGGAGGCTCGTCCGAGAGCGAATCGGACCGGCTATGTTGAGTGCTGTCCAGAGTCAGGTATAACACCATGAATTCTGTACATTTGGTTCAATGTGTTTGGATGCCGAAAGTTGATAACACAGAATGTGCTTAAGCTGATATTGGTTGTATGGTTGATCAGATGGGCGCGGTTGAAACGAGCTATGAAGACATTACCAATATCTTCGATACCGGTGGATCCAAGGGTTTATCAGGAGATTCAGTAGCGAAGATCCCGATTACCAAAATTGGAAAGGAAGACACCATGGATTCCTCAGGGGAGAAAGTTTCCTGTTCTGTATGCCTGCAGGTTATTTGCCATTTCTCGGTTTTCTTCATGTTGATCCTCAAATTGTAAAGCAATGTGCAAAAAAATCTGAACTCTATTGTGCAATGTTATCTCAGGACTTCCAGATTGGAGAAACGGTTCGAAGCCTGCCTCAGTGTCACCACATGTTCCATCTCCCGTGCATCGACAAATGGCTGCTGAGGCACGGTTCGTGCCCGCTATGCAGAAGGGATATGTAATGCTGCTCCCTCCTTGTACATTTCCATCTCGCGACGAAGATTTTCTTGCTTGTCATATAGTCTTGAATCTGATCTGATCCCATGTTGTTCCCCTATTGCTCACTGAGTAACTTTGGCATCCCCACTTCTTTGAGGAGCTCCAATGTGGATTGTGGACTAGTTTTAGTTTTGCCTATTGCCCTGTTGTAATGCCTGCTGTATAATGAGTCCCACTGGTTGTGTATAAAAGGAAAGTTTTGAGCTTTGATTGTTCTCCTTGCTTAGCCTTACTCCAATGGTTGGAAGTTTCAGATGATGAAGAATTGAGTTTTCTAAGTCCTTTTTTGCCTGTTTATGGAAAGGCAATAAATCACTTGTGGGGAAACAAAACAACAATACTGCATTTACTGTCATGACCCCATTCTTAGTTATTGCAGGAGGAGGAGATGAGGAGACATTTAAATCCCCCTCCCCATTTTGTGTATTTACTCCTTTGGGTCCCAACCTCACCTCTATTCTTATACACATTCATTGTGGCCTTTGTGGGGGCAGGGTCTTGTGGGTCGAGTTGTAATAGATACCGTGGATATGATGTTTTCGAGAGACCATAATTGATTCTGAGAGGGAAATGTGATTTGTTTCGATTTGTTAAGAATACCCTTTTTTGGAGATTGGTGATCGAGTTGGACTCCTTGGTTGCCCATTCGTGGTGTGCAAAGGGGTTGAGTGTCACCCGGTGTACATCCTGGTTACTCTATGCCAAGGCTTTTTGAGGAGTTGGGAGGTCCAATTCCGACATGTCTGTAGGGAAGCGAATTATGTCACTGACTCTCTCACCGGGCTCGCCCATACAGTTCCTAGGGGTTTTCATGTGCTTGCGGAGCCCCCTGATGGGGTTCCGCAAATTATAGAAGAAGATTGTAGGGGAAGGGTTACTCCCGGCTTGTAGTTGTGTAGCCTAGTTGTTGATTACTGTTGAGGGCTTGCCCTCTTTGTTCACCAAAAAAGAATACCCTTTTTTGGTATCGATTGATTCTTCGGGACTAATTCATCCCAAAGGCGAGTTAGGGTTCAAATCTGACTCCTTATACAGCAGAGTCACAGGTAGTTTAACAGTGTATATAGGACCGGTGGGAGGATCAGACAGTAGGGTAATACTGATCTTTGGAGTAAATTGGAGGGGTCCTATTTCTGAACCTATAGATATTTTTTCTAGGTTTTAGGGCAATGTGGTCAATGAATTAAGGGTAGGTGACCCTCCGGCCTCCATTGTTTCTGCTTGCCATAAATGTTGGTGATTTTGAAAGTTAGAAAAATGGTAACCAAACAAATCTAAGAATGCCATCAGGTATGAACCTGGTTTGGCTAGTCATTGAAATCAAGTGAACCCAGATCAGCCAGATTATAGCATCAGGTTTGAGGTCGTAAAACACGTTCATGATGAAATAAAACCAAAGTTTAAAGCATCATATTCATATTGTAATAAAACCAAGTCTAAAGTAGGCACGTCTGAGCATAAACGCGTTCATGATGAAATAAAACCAAAATTCTTTTTTATCAAATCAATTGATCGAGAATTGATGACTGCGATTATAGACTAGATGATTTCCACCGATTGTCACGGGCAAAATGTAAAAAAGGTTCTAGGTGATTCTTGACATTTAGGGTTTGCATCAAGGTAAGAAATAGACAAGTGAATGAATTTAATGCCCTAATTTAATGAAATGCCGGGCACGTGAAAACCCACAGATTAAATATATATATTGGGTTTTTTTTTATGAAATTGAATATAAACCAGGAACATATTCATCGATCATCATGCACCTTCGATCAATCTGGTGTTGCTCATGTCTCTTCATGTGATCTTATCCTTCTTTCCAACTACTTCTATATATGTTGAAAATCATTAACAAATTAAAGGCCCTCATTCTTTAATTTCATCCACAAACAATATGCATTTGAAAAATGAAACCCAACTAATGAATTCACTTTTTTTTAAAGGACGGTTTATCCATATGTTGTCTTTCGTTTGGTCTCTCAATGCTATTAGGTTGTTATACCAAAAAAAAAAAAAAAAAGTGTAGCCTAATAGTTGTGTTTCTAGATGTCTAGTTAGAGATTCAAGTTTGAATCTTTTGGTGTAAGAGGATTAACTTCTTAAATGGATCATTATATAATATTTGATTCGAATGTAAAAGTGCTAGTAAATGGAATGCTTCCTCTGATTACAGAGCTCATTTCTTTTCGTCTATCCACTTCAATAGTATTAAACAAAAATTTTATATTTATCTCATTTAAAACCATATAATATTAAAATAAAAAATTCTGAAAAATTAGTGATTGTGTCAAACAATAACTAGTACTTATCTTCTCAAAAAAAAAACAGTACTATCAGAGATAAATATTTTATCAGCAATCAACACAATATGCCAAGAGTATCAGCTAATGAGATGACTTGCTTAGTAAAATCGGAAAGATAAAGAACAACTAGCTAAGCAGTAGGTCTGTCAACGGGTCATGAGTTACTGACCCGTGATCCGCCGGGTTCGACTTGTCGACCCAGCAGGTCCGACCTGTGGACAGGGCTACTAAGCAGTAGCTAGCAACATGGGCGAGCAGTCCAATTTTGAAAGGCAAATCATATTATGTGAGTGTTTGTGTGATGAAGGAATTGAAGGAGCTAGCACACCCAATTTGACGCCCAAATAGGAGAAGCCATTACATCTCTCCAACTGCCCATTTTTAAATAAACTTAAATGTATGGCCAAAAATCAGAATTCAGCATAAAGTACAAATCTCAATCTCCCTTTTATATTTAAGGAGATGAAGGAAGCAACTCATATCATATGTGTGATAACTGATAAGTGTGCTTCAAGACAAAGATGGTTTACAAATAAAGAGTCCGCAAATTAAGACACACACTTTGTCATCAACACGCACCTCCTTTCCCATCTGTGGCTGTGGAGAGTTTTGATCATCAATCGATTCCAGTTGATGAAGTGACAACGGACTAAAGTCTAAAACTACTTCACTTGTATCGTACGTTCTCATGATTCTTCGGGTACTCACTACTCAGGCACCGGCGAATCCAGAAATTTTTTCGGAGTGGGTACAATTTTTATAAATAATTTTTATATTATTTTTATGAAAAATAATTTTTTTAAAATATATGTGAAGAGAACAGCTCGGGGTGGGTGCGAGCTCGGAGTTCGCACCCGGCACGACCGAAGCGATCTTGGAGTTCGCACCCATCGCTCGACGTTGCAGGGACCCCTCGTCGGGTTCGATTCGTCGCCGAGGATCCCCGTTGAAGTCCAGCGCCGCCGACGCTCTCTGTAAAAAACGCTAGGAAGAAGACGACTTTGCACATTTAGAGTAATTACAAAATCGGCTCGGAGTTCTTGAAAATCGCAGATCAACTTCCATAAGGCCAGACGTCTCACTTGGAGGGGCAACGTGTCATATCTGGCCAGTCCATCATATGAGACCCAAAAGCTAAGTTCTCTATGTCCTATTTTGGTGAAAAGTTTGCTTTTTAGTTAATCGTATTACATGGTTAATTGCATCAGTGACATATAATTTCTTGAAATGCTTATATGCGCATATATATATATATATAGAACAACATTATCCGCTCAAGGCCAAATCAGCCGCTATCCGCCCACAATCGATGTCGATCCGAGAGAGGCGGCGGATGCTAAGGGCGTTCATGACCGGACAAGATTTCGAAGCATTAAAAACCAAACGGTTTGAAATCAGGAAGAGATCATTGATTTGCTTACAAGACTAGATCGATCAAGTTCAGTGCTCTGGAGCAATTTGAAGATATGCACCACACGATGTTGGGCACAGTTGCTAAAAGATAGTCAATAACGACCAGAGGATATTCGTTTGTGCGTTGATTGCATCTCGATTAGTTGGGCGGGTCAAACAAACGCCGACCATCGCCGCCATATGTTGGCTCTCCTTCATCGCACCTTGATCATCAGAGTCTCGGCGGAGGAAGAGAAGAAATCGGCGGAGCAGTTAGCCCGCACGCATATGTCCTGCGCTAGATTTCTTTTGAAATCTTTGCAGACTCCATCACATTTGGTTCGTCATCGTAGCCGCAGCCAATACCTTAATTACTGAGTTTGCCTCTCTCTCACTTTCTTTTCAATTGATTCATGAATTTTGGATCAAATTGCAATAAATTTACACTGAGGGTCTTGTCGATGATTCATCTCCTATTCTTTCGCCGGTTCAAGTATTGAAACAAACGATTGATTAGCATTGGTTTGATCATATATTTCGAAGTGGTAGCTTACAGATAATTTGGCACATGGAGCAAGACCTCGAGAGCAAAACGGGGTCGGATCGTGTTTGAGGTCACAAGAAAAGTACCCATCGACCATGTGGAATCCCCGTCGATTCCTCCCATTGATCGGCAACAATAAGACTGCCGATCTCGGCCTCCGCCGTTGGCTATTGCGGGTGAAGCAGCCTATGGCCGCCGCTCACTAGAACCCCACCAGGTCTACTTCGACGTCTCCCTCTTCGGATGACTCAACAGAGCCTCCTATACTGGATTCCTAAAAGGGTTTGTTTATAAATAAGCGGAGAGAACACCGGGATGAGCATCGGGCCAAGGTGCAATACAACAGAGTGAATTGAAGCTATCATAGATTAATTAGATAGCTGCATCCTAGTCCTATGAACTACAGCAAGCAAAGCCAAGGGCATACCCCTTGCACCTATCAACTCTGCAAGTGCAGGTCCACCTAAATAAGTAGTCGATCAAGGCCAATGGATAGCCAATCAAGGCCAACACTTCTCGTCATTCATAGGCCATTAAGGTGATCGTCAATCAAGACCCAAAGAAAAGCCAATTACGGCCGAAACAAGTCCATGACAGGACCAATCTCTAGCCAATTACGGCCGAAACAAGTCCATGACAGGACCAATCTCTAGCCAATTACGGCCGAAATAAGTCCATGACAGGACCAATCTCTAGCCAATTACGGCCGAAATAAGTCCATGACAGGATCAATCTCTAGCTAATTACGGCCAAAATAAGTCCATGACAGGACCAATCTCTAGCCAAGTACGGCCGAAATAAGTCCATGACAGGACCAATCTCTAGCCAAGTACGGTCGAAATAAGTCCATGACAGGACCAGTCTCTAACCAATTACGATCAAAATGAGTCTATGACAGGACCAATCTCTCGCCAAAAAGCAGCCAATCAAGGCCAACAGATCGTCATTCAAGGCCAAAAAGCAGCCAATCAAGGCCAACAGATCGTCTTTCAAGGCCAAAAAGTAGCCAATCACGGCCACTAGTCACCCTTTACAGGCCAAATAGTGAACGTCATGTAAGGCCAATAGTCGTCATTTACAAACCAACTAGTGGACACCAACTAAGGTCTATAAGTCGCCATTTGCAGGCCAGAATCTCAGCACCAATCATGGTCAATATTATTCAACCAGTGGCAATCAAGAGAGTTTACCCAACTTGTTATCCAAGTACCCATCTATGAGATCAAGGATCAACTAAGTGGTAAAGGGGAAAATCCAAGTACAAACATAAAGATTCCCAAGGATCAGAAATTATCGGCCTCCTTCACCACTGATAAGTGCTAAAGAAGCCCGAGGGGCAATTGAGAGAGCAAAACTAAGCGAGCCCATTAAGGCCCAAGGGCATTATTGTCTTTCCTATGGTAACCCTCAAACCCTAATTTTTATTATAAAACATAAAATATGCCTCCATCAAAGGAGATGAAGGAGAACAATACTGACTTGAGCGTCGGAGGGTCGTCTAGGGGAGACAAGCCCCGCCCCGACCTCGTTTGTTCTTGTTTCACAGGCTAGGGATCGTGTTGAGATCATCATCAAGATCGGTCTCCGTCATTGAGAGCAGATTTATGCACTCACACTTTCAACTTCCAATCTTATGTTTCTTCGATCTGATTGCAATCAATTTGTTCATCTTAACTATCTGGTTACAAAGTCGTTTACTTCATCCGAACATAACCTACCTACATTCAAACTGGACTCATGTATAAAGTAAGATTGTTCAGAATTCAAACCAGATACCCGGTTTCAGGCCGGGCTTCGGTCCGACCTCCCTGAAAAATCGGGCCATCGATTCCGGCCCGAACCGTTTGGCTCGGTTCTACCCGTTTGAGACACCCTATAGTATAAGGTCAAATCCCGGATACATAACAATCAAAATTAGAGCCAGAAAAATCTAACCCGACCCGACTCACCCGAAACCCAAAATCTAGTGTAATGCACAACCTGAGCCCGATCCATTTTGACCCGATACCCGAATGGACACGAACATAGACAAATCCGACCCGAAACATCCTTGACCCGACCCGAACAAGACCCGACTCTTCCTTATAACTACTTTAATTTTCTTATTTTTAAATACTCAAATAACGTGAATTACATATAATGAGACCTAATATTCTAAATAAATGAAGTTTAATAACCAATAATTAAGATTAACAAAAAATATCATCATTTTATAATAAAACTTAATGTGACCCGACTTGACTCAACTCGAACCCGACCCAACCCGAAATCCATTTGACCCGAAAACTAACCCAGCCCGATCCGAACCCGATCGAACATACAGTATACCCGAGATATGACCGAACCCGAATGGGTATAACCGAACCCGACCAGAACAACCGAATTGCCACCTCTAATCAAAATCTTACAGCGTTTTAAAGGTTCTTTGATCAAGTAACATAAACTACTACATTGACATCGATATCTCCTCAATTGGCGCCGTCCGAATGCTCATAGTATGACACAAGATCAGTATACAAGCTCACTGAAGCCCTTGAGAAATCGGCTAAAGACTCGAAAACGGATGAGAATCCGGTCCTAAGCCCATCCAGAGTAGCTGCTTGTGTTCTATCAATGCAGCTCTGGTGCTTCACCCTTTCAGATTCAAGTCTCATTCTCAGTAAGTCCACCATGTTCTTCCTGCCTGCGAAATCATCAGCTGAATTCCTCGCCTTCCTTCGGAATTTTCGTACAGTTGACTTCAATAGGATAGGCCCTCTACCGTCTTCTTCCCTTTCGAGCGCGAGAGTCTTCCTGTCCATCTCTTTCACTAGCCCCTCAATCCTCTTCTTCGCTTCGTGCTCCTCGCCTTGTTGGACCCAAAGATCATGAACATCCTTCGCTAGCGATTTCATGGAGAATTTCACTTCCCTTTCAGGCAGTTTCTCCAATGAAGCCAGCCAGTTTCGGCATGTAATGAGCAACGTAGGCCCTTTGAAGCGGTAGGCTTCGAGTCCTGGATCGATGAGCTTGGAGAGCCATCCACAGAGGCACATAACATATGCTTTTTGTGTGGAGAGGTAATCTAAGAAAGATGATTGCCAGTTTCGGACCTCTTTCTCTAGCTGAAGAGTAGCAAGGCGGTGAGAGTCGTTGCAAAGCTGTCCATTCGCGGGTGTTTTGAACATTTTAACTCCGGAGATGATCTTGTTTTGTGTTTCATGAGATTCAGACATTATCTTCCAAGTTCTAGTTAACCTGCATAAATCAAAAGGCTTTAAAGATTCATCACAAACTATGTACCATTCATGACCATTTGAATCTCTTTTTTGCTTACCCGTGCAACAGCTCGACGAGCTGAGGCTGCAACTCCTCATCTCTAAGCTTCTCAATTCGTTTAGAGATCGAATCTACACTGCGCCTTGCCACCAAGATCCGGTTATACAGATATGATATTTCGGCTGCCTCTTTCGAAGGGGAAAAGTTGTCTTTCATTACACTTGGCTGCTTAAACTGTGAGCATTTTTGCTGATAAGCTTTCCTGGTTTGCTCTGCAGCCTTTTTCACAAAGTCAGCATATGAACTATGAACTACATTAGAAACACTTCAACAAGTAACATAGATCAATTTCACAGGTTGGTGACTTCAATTCATGACTGAAAAACAAAGCGTTTTGTCTCCGCTATCAAATGAGCTGTCTAACGAAGTTGCGTTTTGTCTATTAAAAGAGTGGTCTAGAATGCAACTGATGCCGCTAACACTATCTCTACTGCAATCGCCGCTACTTGACACACCAAACATGCCTTAGCTAAAATAAACAAGATCATATATATTTAAAATGCCATATGATTAACTGCAAAAATATGCAATTGTGGAACTAACAATATTTGAAATAGTGGATACAATTTTATACCTTAATCTCGTCATAGAGCTTCTTTTCCCAAGCATAGAGCCTTCCTAGAGTGAATGAGTGGCTTCCAGACTCCATACCTCCAGCACCATCAAAGAGCTCAGCTCTAGAGTCTGTCCAAGTCGAAGAGCTTATGGAACTCGACGAGATCAAGCTTTTGGAGGATGAAGACTGGGAAGAAGGCGAATGGTTCCATACATTTGCCTGGAAAATTTTGCTTGAATTTTCTGCAGGATCATAGAAGATACATAAGTTTAGTTACACCCTCATTCCACATCAATAGCAATTCCCAAATTCCCTGCCACTATAAGAATTCATTAAGGCCTCATTTGGTTGGTTTAATTGTTTTCATCAAAACAATGGTATTTAAATGTGTCTGAAAAACATTTGTTGAAGTTCAATTCCTATGTTCAACCAAACAAAGCCTTAGAATGTATATAATCTTAGTAGCACCATTGCCTTAGATAAATGAACAATAAACAAAGCATAGCTCAAATACCAGGCTAAACACCAAAGCAAATGCAAGTGATTGATGAAACCCACCTTTGATTTCCTCCATTAGAGGCTGCAAGTGAGGCTTATTCACCTCCAACATCTTTGAAACAACCAATCCAGACTCATAAGCTCTGGCAAATTGCAGCTCCAAATCCTTCAATGCCACTACCAATTCCTGGCCATTAACTTTGACCTCCCCACCTTCACTCTCAACTCCCCCCAATTTACCACTTTCCCTCTTCTTCATACCCAATTTTATGTGCCCTTTCTTTCTAATTACAGCCATTGGAGGTGGTGGTGGCGGCGGCGGTGGCGGGTTGTCAAGCAAATTGAAGAAATCCCACCCAATTTCACTCCCACTGCACCCGATTTCACTCCCGTTGGAGGGCGTCAATGGGTGATGATCACCATAGAAATGCTCACACACCACCCCAATTTCTTCTTCTTCTTCAGATGACGACGATGATCCGGATTCAACCGACGATGAATCAGAACCAGCTTGAACTGAATTTTGGGTTTGGATTGAGGTTGTCCCAATTTCAGTGAGAGGGGAGTCACCGGAAGAAGAGGACAAGTGACCCACAAACACTCCAATGGCGGAAGAGACGGAGGAGAGAGAGGTGATGTACTTACAATGCGCCTCAGCAAACGCCTTCCTCCGCACCACCGCGGCCTTTGCGAGGCGCCTCCGGCTGCCGCAGATCGATACGACGTCGCTTTGAGCCTCGTCCTTCTTTGAAAGCTTGCAACCCATTTGCCCAAATTGCTCTGTTTCTAACTGGGATTGTCTACGAGGGTTTTCGCTCAATTCGAGAAATGGGCATCTCACATTTGCTCGATTGCTGCAGGTTTTGGGGGAAATTTTGGAATCGGAGTAACAGAAAGGAGAATCAGGGAGTGGATTTTGGTGATCCCTATGGGAAAATGAGAGGTGGGTGCTGCACACACAGTGGGTAGTTAGCAGTGTGTGCAGTTGAGTGATGAGTGAGCAAAAATAAGTGGAACATTACCGGTTTAAGGAGGGTAAATTGTACTGAATATTCTACTGCAACATTTAATTTCACCATTTTTTTTTTGGATTTATATGGGTATCACACTATCACCTAAATGATTTCATGGGCGCTGAAGTTAACGACTAGGTAAACCAGACCACCTTAGTCAGGATTCGAAGTGGGGATTGGATGTAGATAGTTTTTTTACTTTTTTGAAGGGGCGTTTAAAGCGGTGTCGGTATGATACTACCTTCGTAGTCTGGTCGGCGATAGAATGATATAGTTAGGGGTGTTATATGAGTCGAATAGCTTGAGCTCAAGTTGATTTTTCATTTATTTTCTAAACAAATCAAGTATAGGCACATTTTGAAGCACGGTTCAAAGCTCGGTTCGCTCGATTTAAGCTCGAATAACTCAAATTTTGTGAATTTCTAAAATTTCCTTTAAATTACCATATTCTGAACAAATGGGGATGCTTAATGTTCGGAAAAAAAAACTCATCTCGAGCTTGTTCATTTCCTGAACAAGCCGAGTATGAACACATTTTTAAGCCCGAGTTTAAATTTAGGCTCGGCTCGGCTCATTTCTAAACGAGTTGAATATAAATAAGCAATACTCACCTTATTTGACTCGAATAAAAGCGGAGCAGTTATCACTATAACAAGCAACAACTACCACTACTTAAAAATAAGTATAATAGTGTTAAAAGGTTAGATAAATGGTAAAGGATGATTCAGTAAAAAAGCTTGAGGAAGATAGTGGAGGGAGAATCACATGGGGAGTGGTGATATCTTGCACAGGATGAAAAGCATAGGGGTAACAAATAGAGAATATGAGACAAATAAAGCATTGTGTTGTTTGTGGGGTTCGGCTTCCAGCCTTACATTTCTGTGCACGGGACGGAACAACTTCATCGGATTCGAACCTATTTTCAATGGTTAAATGTACTCGATAGAAAAACAAGAAGCATTCAAGATTTTTTAGCGAACTTTGTGACATCTGTGGCTGTAAACTTGTTAGGATATAAACAGTTAAAAAAACACAATGCATACCTTAAACTCATAACTTATATTCGAACTTAGAAAGACAGGTTGGGCGGATAGACCTGACTACTAGCTAGAATTTTCAACTCGAACTTGATATACTTTGTATTGTTGTTGTAGGAACTCAACCCCCTCCAAATTAGGGTTATGCATAGGATTAGATACGAGGATAAATTTTCCTTCTTATTATCAGTTGATTTTTGTCAGGACCGAAGGTCATGAATCCCTAACAATTTTAGAATAAAATCTCGTTGAAATTATACTATGACTTCTAATACATGTACCATATATATAGACTAATTATGCTCAAATTATGAGTGTATTTTGAGTCTTTGACAAATACTTATATATATAAGCAATAAATTTTAGTGGTGGTTGGAAAAGTGGTGAAAAGAAAGTGTCTTCAAGTGTGCCAATAGCCTTTTAAAAGTGCAAAATGCTACTTTATGCTGATTTCAAGGCACACAAAAAGAAACAAAAGAAAAGTTGAGAGTGTCACAAGTCATAACTTGTGACTCACAAGGGCATAGAGGAAGTTGCATCCCAACATGATACAAAAGTTGAGAGTGTCACAAATCATGTTAATTGTAGCCATTTATGCTCAAATCATGTATATAATTTAACCAATTTCGAGTAAAATTATACATCGCCCCTTCAATTGCACCAACAAACCTCAAAGTGCACCATAACATACACATTTGGGATGTGTACATATATACACTTTCATGATACTAACTTTTTAAAAAGATGGTTGTATGTAGTAGCTATCATAGGTTTTTTTTTAAATGGTGGGTAGGGGAGTCGATGATGGTTAGAGACTGGCACGATAACCTATGCAGTAATTCAGGTGTCGTCGATTACCAATGTGTTAATTTATACTGTTAAAAAAAATGATGAACGCATAATATGATAGAAAAAATATTCAAAAAATAGATGAGTGGAAAAAAAAACTGATAGATTGATTTCTTACTAGTAAAGATGTAACTATTAACAAATTTTAAACATGCATAACTCTTACCTAATACTCGAAATAATGCAGCAATACATCTATAAGATGACATACTTGAAATCTGAAAATGAAGAGCTCTTATGATATGGGTAGGACTTGAATCAATTATATATCATTCTTACACGAACAAGAGCCTCTATACATTATAGACTCAATGGATTGAAAATTTGAAATGATGTCTAATAAAGCTTTATATGGTCCCTTGCAAAATCAATAATAGTTTTGATGAATCACACACGTATAGATAATAGCTAAGCTCTTCATTGTAAGGGCTTATAGAACCCCCACCTTACCATGTGCAATTTTTTCTCATAATAAGCAAACAAAGTTGACAAAACGCACCTTGGTGGCATTATCCAAACAAGCACCAAACCCCCAAAGGGCAACTACCACCTAGTGGTAACTATTTTTGCCCATTTGGGATCATGTGGGCGTGGGCCCTGCCATGGACCTTTGATAAGACTAGGGCTACCGTTAGGCCTTGTTTGGTACGGTTTGAGTTATTACTCCCGGGTGAAAAACAAAAAGATTTTTGATTGATAATGATATAAATGTGTCTCATCTTCCTCTTCTTTTTTGATGAAATAATGTCTCACTCTTTTCTATAGCTTCATTGTTTTCAAAAGATTCATAATGAATACTCAACATTTCATTAGCAATCATCTCACTTATGGAGAATCTTAACCTAATTGATGAATTAAGACAATTAAGAGGATTTATATGACAAAACTAATTAAAATAATCTAACGTTTGTAGAGTTGTAAAAAAAAATCTCCACATTTCAACTATAATTTTTTTTTTCAAAAGATCTCTTGAAAAGATGATAATAAAATATCTTAACTCTTTTTTTGCCAAAAACTCACATATATTATGTGAAAATAAGATTTTGCTGTGTTTAAGATGATATTAAGGTGTTTTAATAAGAATAATTCATTTTTTGAATTTTATGTTTATATTTTTTGCTGAAATTTATGCCAGAAAAAAAGAGACATAATCCTTTGTTACCACGTCCCAATCCCAAAATTGAGCTATTTTTCTCATCACTTTAGATTATCTTTGATAGTTTCGCCAACTTTAATGACGTCACTTTTGGCAATTTTATGTTAAAATTACCAAAACACTCTCATAGTCATAGTTGAGAATAATTGTACGCTAGTGCATTGGCGCCAAACTAACCCTAACTTCCCAAGTATCAAAAGACTTGCATTGCATTCACCCCAACCAAGCGATTTCCGATTTCGGGTTCGAATGTCCAAACATGGCAAAACAATACAAAAAGGCATCAAGATTGGTAAAACTACAAGAAGAAAAAACAACACCATGAAAAAGAAGAGGCAAAGGAACATGTTTTTTGGACAAACAGGATAAGACCCATTACTGATTGCTCTCTCAGGATGAAGATTCCTTCCTCAAAAAGGAGTGAGCTTGTAAAGCATAAAGCAAAAGCTCAACCAACACAAACACACAACCTGCCCAAAGTGACCCCTCGACCGGGTCGGAAGGGTAAGCTATCTAATGTGAACCCGACTGCATTACTTGGCTTAAGCCACATGAAATGCAGTCGGGTTCACATTAGATAGCCTCTTCGTCCCCCACAATTTTTTTTGCTAGACTAACTTGTGATTAGTGACTCGACTTTAACCTACTTGCCATACTTGGGTTTATAACGACGATGCAAGTACTTATAATGTACAAGAATGCCTGCACCAAACGACACATGTTTAGCGCCGTTAGGATTCTCATACCCTAGACCTCCCCGGAAAAGAATAAAGATAGATAAGTGAACAAAAAGGTCCAAAATTGCTTCCTGCCGAAAGCAACAGAGCCTGTAAGATGACTTAGTCCCTAAAACTCTTTCCTTCAGAACACTTTCGGTCCAGTTAGATGGGTTAGAAACATCAGATTCCGAAAGCATCAAAATCTGACAGAAAAAAAAAAAATCAGCTGTCGAAAATGAGTAACAAATATACTCAGCAATCTCATCATTCACCAGCTTCACTCCTGCAGAATCACACGTCATTATAGCGAAAGATTTAACATGGGTTGCGTGTTAGAGACCGAGCAATATCTGATGCTTACAGCGTCGAGTATATGTGGCTTTGAAGCAGAAGCACAGCCCCAAAACCCAAATACATAAGAAGAGAAGGGCAAAACTTTTGATCTACAGAAGAGGACGATCGTTTACAAAACTGCCTACCTTTCAAGAGTAAGGCAAGACAGGAGACGACGACGAGAGGTGGCAGTTCCACAGAATGAACCGGTTCAACTACCACCTCTCTAAAGCTGTTTTACTCGGATACTTCCTTACATGTTTGGTTTTTCCTTTTCACTTTACCTCCGGAGAAGCTAAATGAACACACTATGCAAGTTAAGAAGCTACAATTTAGAACAAAGAATTTAAATAAAAAAACTCGCAAACGGTCACTTAAAAGCCTATCTTAGTAAAAAAAAAAAAAAAAAGGGTATGATGTCTGATGGTAGAACAAAAGTCTGAACGAGGTTCTGATGATATTAAGTACAAGAAATAAACAAGACACGCACCTTTTTCACCAAATGTTAACGAACGACATGGTCACATGGAGGTTGTAGAAGGAGCTAGGGTTTTGGCCGAGAAATTGACCCCGCCCCCTCTGAGGGACAAAGTTGGGCCCCTTGCTGAGCTGGCCTTGCTGATTAGATTCGAGTCAAGAAATACAACGATGACTGTAATGTCATCATGGAAATGCCGGCGAACACCACGTTCGATCTTCTTCAGATCTGAGTACCTCATTTCTCTCTTCTTAGCTGCTTGCTGCAATGCGGTTTTGACAAGCCTCTTGGCGCTCCCCTGAGGAAACAGAATCAAATAACTTGTCTTAGTTTAAAGGTTCACAAGAGCTTAATACCACCATTGTTAAAGCATTTCAAATAACAAGTAGAGAAATGTATCCATCAAATGCAATATAAATCCATTAAGAATGAGGAGCAAGTTACAGATGCAACACAACATGACAAAATTGCTGATATCAAAGATTCAAAAGAGTAAGAAAGGAGGGTAAGTTCCCTTACATTACGAGAGTTATTTTGCACAATATCAACAGCCTCCTGATTGCTAAGATGCTCCCAGAGGCCATCAGAAGCAAAAATAAGAAACCGATCATGCGGCTGCAGCTCAAGCACAGAAATGGCCGGGTCAGAACTCAATATCGGTCTTCTGAAAGGTTCTCGTAGGCGGAATTTGGAATATAGTGGCTCCCTGTTGAATTCGGGTTTTTTCAGATATATATCACCAATGGATCTAGATATCTGCAAGACCACAACAAGGTTCCTTTTAACTTTCATGAACCTCATATTATTTACATCAAACAAACACCATAGCATAATGTATTTTCCCTGATCAAAGAGAATTCAGAAAGGCGCGACTTGGATCCAAGGTGCACATTATTACAAAATGTGTTTTAAACTGTATAAATTCATGTAATGTTGTATAAACTTATAATTATATTATGATATAAAGAGCAATAATATTAGCTATGTACTATATGAAACGTATAGGTGCAGACCCTGTAAAAACTGTAAGATTAATAAATTAAGAGTCATAAATACTCAAACAACAAAACATCCAATAACAATCCAAAGATTCTACACATCTAGAACGAATATTAAACATAACATTCCATTCCTCAATCACCATTTTAGGAAAATAAGCATGTTTGCTTTGTTGAAATGTGAAAATGTTATCTTTTCCTTTATATGAAAAAGTTGGAAAGAAGAATCGTGTGAAGATGAATGAAGGAAATTTGAGATTTGTCTTAATATATTTGGAGATTAAACATTATGAAGTCAATTCTTTACGAAAATCAGTTTCCATAAAAATAAATAAAAGAGCCTAGAGCCTTAATCCGAAAGGTGCGAGCCTTTGGGTCTGAGCCTCTGAGGGCTTGAGAGCCTAGGCGCAAAAAGTGCAAGCCTTTCGGATTGGACCACCCTTATGAAGGTGTTGCACACAACGACCCAGGGCCTTTTTCTTCGCTGCTTTAGCACTAAACGACTTGCAGGAAAAGCGTTTCTGAAAACAAAAACGAAAACCACAAGTATGGAGCGACATCCTTATAATCTGCACTGTAGCATTGATGAATATATTTTATCTATGAGACATCAAACCACTAAATAAAAGGGAAAATTTTGGTAGGGACTTTCATCAAGCAAAAAAGAAAGTCTGGAGTGACACCCTTTTATCGTTTTTCCTCTGTGTCTTTGTTTGTCGTGTCGGCTTATCTACCTCTTTTGGGCCACTCAAAATACCCTCTCAATGAGCCAGGGAAAGGGCACGTACACACACACATACACACACACCAAAGACCCTACTACGAGCGGGATGTTGTTGTCGTATTTCCAAATAGAAGGTCTGGATATCTGAATATGTAAAGAAACTTCTACCTCTATTTCACAACTTCACCATAGGAGGTTAAGAGAATATTTTTTTTAAATATAATGGTTCATACAGGATCGCAGTAAAACCAGCACAAAAAAATATGCCAAAAGAGCCAATTTCCACCAACCGCTTGTTCACTCAAACATCATTCAAGATAAAAAAAAAAAAAAGACCTTTTTAATGAACTCATAGACTGAATATAGAAAGGAGGAAGGCTTTGCCAACAACAAAACTAACAAGGCGGCTCTGTCAATAGATCGTCTTAGGGTCTATTTGTAAATATAATAGTTTTGTTAGAAAAAAAGGTTTCTGCATAAGAATGAATTCCTCAAGAAAGCCCCTCACTCGGTTTATAAATTTGAATGTTGGCAAAGCCTTCCTCCAGAGCCTTTATTAAGGTTTATCAAGTCAGTGGATTTTTTGAGAGGATTCATTCTATTCAAGAAACTTTACAGTGTAAAGCCTTAAGCTTTATTGAGAAAGCTCGCAAGTTCAACACCAGAACTGATTTATAATATTAATCTTAATATCATTCGACTAACTTGTGGAAATTAAATTAAGAACGTGGCATCTAACATCAGAGTTTCTTTGATAACAGGAAACACAACACAGCATCTATCTGAAAATACTCTTAAACTCATCTCATCAATTAGAAAGAAACATGGAAAAAGCTCATCACATTTTGCCGACGAAAAGAAATGGAAAATAACAAGTGAAAAGGAAAAGGCAAGACATCAATTTTCACCATCAAACTGACAAAATCAAAACATGAAATTTGATTGACCAATAAATTTGCTAAGGGTGTAGAAACAGAAAGATTTCATTATATTGAGAAAAAAACATGGGAAAGAAATGAATGAACAGACAAATGAATAATCGTTACACAACGCCTTACTTGTATTAGCCCCTTGACTCGCCAAACATTATGCTTGAGAACCACAATCTGAGAGTCATCTGGATGCAAAGAATGCAACTCTTGTCTCACAGATTCAATGGCTGCATTGTGTTCCGCAGACAGCTGGATGGCGAAAACTTCACCAGTTGCTTTGACAGCCCTACCTAAAATAGCGCGAGAATCGCCAAGGCTGGCTATATAAAGGGTCCCATTAGCTATCACCCCAACCAAGCAGCATGATCCAACGGCTGCAAGCTGGGGCTTCATCGGCCATTGTTTCGCAACAACAGAGAAGAAACCTTCTTCAGTTGCTTGAAATGCCTTACGTATTACATCAACAGACATGCACTGATTCTCTGCAGTGAACCCTGCAATGCACCAATTAAAATTTTTAATCTAATGATTGATATGTCAAAGTTTGTGATCACATAGAATAACTTACCAAACAATCATTTGATCCAATACTACTGAAAAATCCAAGTCTATTATGAACAGAAAATATATATAGACTTACTTATTGAGGTTCAAATTCCAAATACTCACTTTTAAGGTGCTGGAAGAGGTGATCATTGACGTAACGTGCTGCCTCAGGCCCACCATGACCATCATATACTCCTACAAATGTCCCATAAGGGCCAGAATCTACCAAACTCAAACAGCCTGACTCTATCTGGCATTGATCTTCAAGCAAATTGTTAGCCTGAACAACGGCCATCGAGAATTCACCATTAACATGCTGCCCAGTATCTTTGTACCAAAGGAGCCCATCTTGTCGACCCGCAGCATCCGAACCAGAGCGAGAAGAACGGTCCGAGGCCGGCCGCCAACAGACTTTAAAGAATGATGCCAACGTTGATAACATCCCTCATTTCAACCAAGAAGCCATTTGATCCTTGGCACATCCAAACGGGATGTGACAAACAAGCTCCTAAAAGCCTTAAAATCTTAACCAGGCTCCCTTAAACTGCAAAACCAAACAAAACAACCAAGGCAAAAGCACTCAAATCACAGAAAGGCCAAATCAGCCATTCAACTGAACCAAGTCAACACCCACCAATCAGCCAAAGTAGCACCTCTATATACACCAAGTGTCTATAATAAACATAGCACGTTACCTATATGTAGTTAATGCCTTAAAATCACCTAAAACTACCCATGACTCCATGAGAATATGGTTCATATTCTATCTTCATATTTGTATATGCAGCCATAATTGAACAAAAATACTATCAATTGCCCAAAACCCAGAAAGCAAAAGGCATCAAGAATTAAAAAAAAAATCCTCAAAAAATTAATTCCCCTGGTTACCTGGAGATGACCCAGCTCAAACCCGTCTGATTAGGCTTAAATTGGAGGTTAGGGCAGGCAATTGAGCAACAAAGATGAATCGAGGAATCAAACAGTAGTTGCAAATCCCTGGAGAAGACTAGATCTGTAGATCCATCAAGCTAATGCAAAGAGGGGAAAGGGGTACAAAGATTATCTAGCTCGTTCTCTTCCGAATTTATGTTCTTCTTCTCACTTTTTGCTCTCAAAATTTGTGCTTTCTTCAACTAGGGGATTGTACAAAAGGGGGAAGATGAAGAAGGGTCAGGCTAAAAGAGATCAAAGAATGATTCAGGATAGATTGGGGCAAAGGAGAAGCTGTGAATCGGTGGGATTGAATTGAACGAACCAAAGACACTCCCTTTCTCTCTCTTCTGTAAGCAGAAAACCCTATAAAAATTAAAAAATTGCAAAAACGGTACAACTCGGTGGCTGAAAGCCAGCAATGCAAGGTGGGCAACTATAGACCCCACACACGCAAACAACAAAGTGGGTATTTGGGGAGAAAAGAAAGGTCTTTGTTTTTCTTTGGGACAAATTACAAAAAATGCCCACTAATTTGGGGAATTTTTAAAACAATGCCATGATAATTTTGGTATTTTCATAAAATCGCTCATATAGTTGTACACAGTAACACACAAATATTTCTAAAATTGTTTTTTTTATGGGAGTTTGCGACAGTGTTGAAGCCAGGATTTTCAGTAAGAGAGACATAAAAATATTTCTAAAATTATAATGTACATATGCTATTTTAACCAATTAATTGGAAGTATATTACTTTATAAATGTGGAATATCCCTAACAAGGGCTGGCAAATGGTACGGAAATTATCATGCCAACAACAAACCGACTATGTTGGTAACCACACTTGTGGTAACCAACATGATGGTAACCATCTTAGAGGTATCCACATAAAGGTGGTACGGTAATTGTAATGAAATCTGAATATCATGGTTACCATGGTTACCAAGTATTATATATTATTATTTTAATTTAATGTTTTATTGTTATTATTATCTTTAAGTTTTAAGTTTTTAATTTATATTTTGTGTTTTAATTTTGACCTAAATTGGTCCTTTCTACTTTTTCTACTATAAATAGTATGAACATTTTGAATTTTTGAAGACTTTGACCTTGTTTTGTTTGAATTTACAAGAACATTTTGAATGTTTGAACAATATATTGAACTTGGTTTGTTTCAAAACTTTGAACTTGGTTGGTTTGAATTGGTTTGTACTTTAGGTTGTGAACTTGATTTATTTGAACTTTTTAATAGGTGGTAACCATATTATTTTTGGTAATCATATTTTTTCATTCGATAACTTTGATGATTACCGGAAGGTAGCCAAGGGGTTTCAAAAAATACAAACAGAATTACAGCTTGGTAACCATGGTAATGTACCGATGGTAACCACAAGTCGTGGTTACCGCATATGCGGTAACTGCGACTTGTGGTTGGTACGTGGTATGAAAATTTACGTACCACCAGTTTGTGGTTGGTACGTGGTAATCACTATTTTTTGGTGGTTAACGTACCATGCCAACCCTATTCCTAACTATCTAGCTCCTTGAATAGTTATCTAGCTAGCTATCAAAAAAAAAAAAAGAATACTTATCTAGCTCTTTGAAATTTTGGTAATAGTATGGGTGTGTATGGACAATCAAAAAAGGTATTAAAAATTAATCATTTGTGGATGTTTATTTTTTAAACAGTTTTTTTTTGTTTGGATGACCAAAATAAACAAAAACGTGTTAAAAATAAGTTATAAAATGGAGGTTATTTGGGTGTTTATTCTCTCATTTATCTTATTTAGTTGAAAGTACCACAATACCTCTAATAACAACCAAATAAACTCCACTTTTTACAAATAAACTGTTTTTTCTTCCCATACGGATATTATCTTGTTGTTTAAATTTTTAACTACTTTTACCAACGGTTTATAAATTTTACCCTGTTTATAATTTTAGTCAGTTTATTAATCCCATCTCATACAAACCCTATACCTTTTTCCCAATTGCTTTAGGATGTGTTTGGTAATAACTGGAACATTTTGGATAGCTGAAGTTGATTGGATTGTTAATAACTGGAACATTTTGGATAACTGGAACATCTCCCTCCCCAAATTCCTTCCTCTGCAACTTTCAATCTCAACCCTCCCCACAAACCCAACCCAAATTCACCTCCATTCGCACCTTTGCTTCGCCACCCTTGTCAACCTCGCCACCATGCACCCCCACCAACAACACTGGATCTGGACATCTGGTGGAGGCTGTAGCGAAGGGAGGGAAACCACCACCGCGCCACCCAACTACAAAGCCGCCGCGCCACCCAACAATGGAGGATTGAAAGCCGCCGCCATTCATCCCAGATCCCAGGAGGGGGAAGGGTTGAGCCACCAACGCCGCGCCACCCAACAATGGAGGATTGAAGCCACCGTCGTCGCCGACCTGGATGGGGATTATGAAGTTGAACTGGGGGATGGATTTGGGCACTGAGAGGGCATTTTGTGTATTTATGAAAGTTTAGAATATTTTAGAATTAAAATTATAGGAATAAATTGAGTTGGATTGTTTTTGTTATATAGGTTAATAGTTGAGTTATTAATTGGTTATTATTAAAGGTTGGATTCTTTTTGGTTGAAGGCGGATAGTTGGGATTATTTTTGATTATTTTTCCTTTAAAATATATGTTAAATTAAAATGTTGATAAACTAGTAATGTGTTTGATAACCTTAGCTGATAAAAGAGGAAAATGAATAGATTTGTGTGTATAAAAAAGAAAACCTCTGAAAGCGTAGGATATATCTATTGAAAATTCAGTTCTAAAACACTAATTAAAATATAATTTTAAATTTATTTCATTTAAAATATATAATACGGAGTATTAAAACAAAAGGCTATAAAAAAAACTTTTTGTGTTGCCAAACACGCCCTTAATTTAACATTTTTTTCATAATTAACTCATATAATCACGTTATTTTATTTTATTTTTTCAAACAAGGGGTAAGGTCACTTGTGAACTTTTTATATTAATATAATATATAAGGAGAGGTGATCTTATCTATTTAGTCATGTAAGAATGTTGGATTATAGAAACGAAATAAATATTTATTTAATTATAAGTATCCCTAAGTAGTTGGGTTTATTTTTTTAATACGGAGTATTGTATTAATGTTGAAAGTTTCCAATCATAATTAAAAATTAAAAAATAATACCACTAATTAATAACGGAAACATGGACCTATAATTAGTGGTCAAAGATTTTAATTTGTGAATTTATGCGGGCATGGCCGCCAATGTCATCATCATCGTAAATAGTAAAAGAGTAACATATTGACGGTAATTATTTGCAACTTGAATTACAAGAAACTAAGGAAATTGTTAATGTCCTACTAATGAGGGTATGTTTTCCCTTTTTTTTCCATAAAATACCCACTATATCCGTCTTATAATTTAAGTCATTTAATTGTTTAGTAGTATGGTTTCAGAAACGCGTCTTCAAATTCCGCCACAAAAGATTTAGGGTGGGCACTCAAAAGGGCTTTGTACTTCCGTGTCCTGAAAACGGAAGTGTAAATGGACAGTTAATTTATGCCTTATATTTTTAAAACACGGGAGTTCAAAATATAAGTTGTACTTTCGTTTTTTGAAAAACGATAGTACAACTTTTAGTTTTGCCTTCCATTTTTAAAAAACGGGAGTTATAAAACTGGGTTGTATTCTCGTATTTAAAAAACGGAAGTACAATTTTAATTACACCTCCCCTCTTTCAAACACGGGAGTACAATATTTTATAACTCCCGTTTTCAAATATGGGAGTACAATTTTTAAAGTATTTTGAAAAAACAAACGAGTTTGATTTTTTTAAAAAAAAATTAGAAACACACCTAACTTTAATAAATATATTGTAACGGTTACCCACGCCCTTGCGTGTTTTGTTAATAAATTATATTTTAGTATATCATATAAGATTAAGTACTCTTATTTACATACAGTTTAATATTTTTTCACTTATTTATCCAATAAAGAGTAAATAACCAAATTTATTGCATAAGTTACGTTTTGATATCCTTTAATATAATGTTTATAAATATTTGATATTTTTTATAAAAAATTGTTAATATAATTAATAAAAAAATCAAATAATAATATAAAATAAATAATAACTAAAATATAATAAAATCCTTAAAATTCAATTAGTTACATTTTGATAATGATTTGTGATACTTTACAATAACATATATATTGATCCGAACAAACTCAACCAAAATTATGTTAAACTTGTATAAAAGTATATGTGAGATAAATCGATATATTCTCAAACAATTAACTTAAACAGAACATAAAAACTAAATAATTTAGAGGTCGTATAAAATAATGGGGATTCAATTTTGCTCACTAACTTAAAAGTCATGGTATAGAGGAAGAAAAATAAATAAAAAAATAAAACCAATTAAAACTTTAATTTTAAGTGAAATTCAAAACTTATCGTTGAATGCAAAAGAAAGGTTTATTGGCTTTTTGCGAACCAGCATTCAAAACTTTTGATTTCTTGTAGATTTTATTACATCATGAGTTTAGAATAAATTAAACTCAACGATCAACAATACTAAACCATATTTAAATCATTTCATCGACATAACAAACTTACTCCCAAACTAAAGAGACAAAAATATTTTTTCCATAGAGATGCAAGTTTAAAATATTCTAATAAGGACGTTGAACAAAAGGAATTCCAAAACAGACAACGTCCAACTAATAGATCTACATACTAAACTACAAATTTAGAGTAATCAACATAATAAACTATTTTTGGGAGTACGTAGTAACGATGCTGGCTAGGTCCTACTTGCTGATGTTGGGATGGCATCCACTATGGGGCGACACGCGGCAGTGGATCATTACCCATCAACACACGATGCAATAAAGCTATCTCATCTACGGATGCACCGGTACCCTCACCACGCTCGTGTAGCTCAAGCACCATGATAACAACATGTTGACGACGCTGCATCAACATTAGGATGAATGATAACCAAAATTAATCTATGTGTTTATATAACATTACAGATATGATATTTATGGGCGAATGAACTTCCGTATTTAAAAAACGGAAGGCAAACAACTATTTTGTACTCCCGTATTTAAAAACCGGAAGGCAAAAAACAGTTTATCTCTCTCGTGTTTAAAAAACGGAAGGTATAAAGTTGATTTGACCTTTCGTTTTCCAAACACGGAAGTTATGTATAATATTTTCAGAAAAAAAAATTAATATAGTACAACTTCCGTTTCCAAAACACGGAAGTGCAATTTCTTTTTGGGTGCCCCACCAAATTTTTTGTGGTGCGGTTAACAATCGTGCTGGCTATATACACCCCAAATCATGCACGTCTTTAAGGACGTGCATGGTTAAAAGGGGTTAATTAATTTTTTTTAAATGTTAATTAGTCACAAGGCTTGCACTTCCTTAAGGACGTGCATTTTCAGCCTTTGGATTTGTGGTGTATATAACCACACCCTTAACAACGCCTTTAGAAAGCTGTAAACTTTATAAAATATTAAAAATTTCAATTAATTTTTTTTTTATAATTTTATATTTAATACAGTAGTAATAAGTATGAATTTTAAAAAAAAATTGTGTGATTTTGATATTTTTTAAAAGCATGCAAAACCACAAGCAACTTAAATTTTGAGAGGATAGGGGTATAAAACTATAAATAAAACAACCCAAAGAAGAAAAGATTTTTGAAAAGTGTTTTTCTTAATTTAAATAGCCCTTAAGTCAATTAATTGAAATTATGGTATTTTTTTCAGGATATCTAATTTCAAAATATAACTTGCCATAAAAAACTTCTCTAATTTCAAAGAAATAACAATCTTCTTATACAATAATAATATAAGATTGTACACACGAGCGCTATGCAATATTTACCAAATAAATAAACCGGGCACCCAATTGTAATATTATAAAAAGTATGGGATAAAAGGGTGGGGAAAATTATGAATGATGCAGTCATAATTGTGACCAAATAATGGCCAAATGGACAACCAAGCAAGTGGTGTGGGTCTGTAATATCAGTGCTTCCATTCCAAATTTCCAATACTCCATACACAAATGACATAAAAATAAATAAATAAATAAATAGATTAAAAAAAAAAGTGGTAAATTTGTTAAAGAAAAGGAAAATTCTGGATGTGGGAATTACTTGATCATGTTGGGTTAGGTATTTGTTTTGTTGTCGTGCTTATTAGCTGCGATGGAGACCGGAAGCGCCAGGTTATTGGAGGGGACATTATTTACCATTTGCTCCTACAAGTTTCTCATTTCCCCACAAAATACCCTTTATTTAGTTTGTGTTAACTCGGTTGGCCCGGTGGGGTCAAGACACTGGAGGGAGAAATCGTGTGTGCGGGCCCACATACGGAAGACTCGAACAACACATAAACCCGAATGGGGTTCCATCTCAAAACCAATTGGCAATGAGAGGAGTAACCCTTCAACCTTATATGTTGTTCAAGCATTCTCTAGATTACCGATGTGGGACAACCACATTCCAACAGTTTGGTTCGGTTAGAGAGAAATATTGTAACAACAATGGCTAAGGTATGGACCGGTCCGAACTGGAATATCCGGCCCAGTCTAAGATCGGTGGACCAGAATTTTAGAAACTTTAAATCGTGGATCGGATAGGGACGACAACATATAGTCACGGGTTTTTTCAGTTCACTGACCGATTGGATTGGTTTGGAAATTAAATAGATTAAAAAATATTTTATAATGTGGAGACTGAAATTATGGTTGTTATGGCCCAAGATCGAACCGTAATATTACTAGCCCGATCTAAAACTGTAAATTATGATTCGATCCCGGTTAGATCCAACTTTTGAGCAGCCCTAATAATAGCATAAAAATGGGTCCGATTAAAAAAACAACGGTGAACAGTTGATTAAGCTTGCGCCGAAATTCAAATGAATGTTTGAGGATTTGTTTATTTATTGCTAAGAAATGTTTGAGGATTTATTGAACATCAGAACATCCCAATCCCACCCGTTCATAAACCTTAATCGACGATGAATGAACCAACCCATCTCTAAACATACATCAGAAATCAAACAATATTCATAAATGAATCCATTCCAAATCAGGAATCTGTTAAACAAGTAATCGCCACTCACTTGGAATATTAGAAGAAAACCTCTTTCTATAACAAGGATGGTGATATCCAGAGTGCTCAGAATGTGAATGTTACAAATCATACACAGCCAAGAATTCGGCGAAACACTATTAAGTGGAAAAAACCACATGTTGGCACGTTTAAAATAAACTTCGACGGATCCACACTTAATAACAAAGATAACTCTATTGGCTACATCATCCGTGATTGGGAAGGGAGAACGATACACATTGGCTATGACAGAATTGGCAACCAGACTTCGCTTAAAGCAAAGGTATTGGCACTAATACATGGTTACTCCAATTCGTGCTCTGGGTATAAACAAATTACAAATTGAAAGAGACTCCTTTATAATCATAAATCATTTAAAATCAAACTCTTCCTGCCCATGGGAAATTGAATTGATTATGTCCGATATCAAAACATCGTTGTCGAGTGTGAGAGAACTCTGTTCCTCTCACCTGCCCCGCATTGGCAACAGAGTGGCTAATAAGATTGCACACATTTGCCGCTTTGCCAGGAGCCTCGACATTTACTATGATACAGGTCTTCAAAACCTCGTCTGCAAGGATACTCTCGGGTAGGATCTTTCCACCTGAACTATTACCTATTCAAAAAAAAAATGCCTACCAAACTAACTACAATTAATTGTGGAATCATATCTAAAAGGATTTACAATCATCCAATGTTAAATCATCTAATTTCTAAAAATATTTTTCGTATCAAATTTCTTTACTTATATCATATGGACATATAGACACCATACGAGTCGTCACACTAAGTCAATTGAAAGCTCATCATCTCTTGGCCCACTAAGTCTCAATTAGCATTTCATATCAATTTTTTTTACTTAAATCTCAATTAGCATTTCAGCCAAAAGACAATTAAACTTGGGTTTCAACTTCATCCACCAAAACCCATATCTTGGCCCACTAAGTCAATTGAAAGCCCATCATCACTCTCTCCTAGAGTTTCTTATGCTCCCCCTCCCTTTCTATGGCCCCCCTATGATTAGAGTGGGCTTGATGTGAGGTCCTGTTGGGTCTCACATCAGGTCTGGCCTTGGGCATATGAGAAGTGCATGTTTGTTGCTCCCGTTTTTCTGCTAAGTGGAAGTGCAACTCACTAGTGAAAAGGTTTGAGCGAAAGCTTAGTTGGGAAGTGTAGGGATTTTGATAGATGTGTTAGAGTAGGAGAGAAGTGGGGTATTGGATAATTGGGATAGTCTTTTAAGGTTTTTGTGGGCATAGAGGGATCCTTTTGATATTCCTTTACTTTTACATAAGACTCTTGATTTGGTCTTATAATTTTGTATCTTGGTTAATCACCATATCTAAATATTTACCCTTCCAAGCAAGTAGAATGTAGGTCAAAACTGATCTCGGTCAAAACTAGTGAAAGCCCACAACATTGTGGCGTGGTAGCGATTTCGCACCGATTCATGGTGCAAGTCAATAATCGGTGTCGTCCCCAAGGATACACAACCACATTCGATTGCGTGCACTCACAAACAAAGGCATGAAACCACCAGGAACTCGGAATAGTTTTTTGAAAAGAGGAGGAAGACGATAGAAAACGTTGATGTCTTTTTGTAAACCCATACTTCGATTTAAAAGGAGAAAACGTAGGAAGTTACACTTCACGGTCCCACACTTCCGCCAAATCCGCCAATAAAAAAAAGTGGTTGCAAATGAGAGAAAATCTACGACGTTAAAACTAGGAACCCCAATCAAGCATTAGTTCTAACAAGTAACAACCCTCCACAGTCTCCACTAATGCGATAAATTGAGATTTTAAAACCACTTTCAAAACAATGTTATCAGTTGGTTTTATAGAAAAGATTCTTAAATACCGGTGTCTTTCAATTGAACCAGCACTCGGGGAAATTGAGTGTCTATTTCATTATGGAAGTGAACGACTCTTGAACTTCTATACTCGATACCCAAGAGCCAATCTCAATAGTGCATAATTCATCTATATGATTCTGCGATAATATATACAAATGTATATGGTCATATTATACCTTGCATTGGCATGTCGTAAAGTGCTCTAAAAAGATCGTCCGTCTTCTTTAGAAAGCGACTTACCCTTCACTATGAAAGGCTCGATGGTATTTTGGCTTCCTTCTCGTGTGGACTTTGCCAAGTTATTGGTTTAGGATTTCGCTTCTAAAGACTGGGTTTGCTCTACGATCTAGATTGAATTGATGGGATATCTATATGACCTGCATCTTGTTCACTCTATTGATATATAATATGTCAAAATAAAACTTTTAATAAAAATAATCTATTATGATAGCTCACTAGGTAGATAAAGAGAATACCACCGTCATAGTTACAATATTATCTTTGAGAGTTTGATATTTCACCACCACGAAGATAAACATAGCTTATCAATTTTATATAAAATTGATAAGCTCCATATTTTGATAACAAAGCTTTGAAACAATCTAACATTCTAACCAATGGGTATTAGAATATAACCTCCATATGTATATAAAAAGTCCGACTGGGGGTCGTGTGCACGGTATTAGGAACTAAATTAGGTTCAGATATTATTTATGGTTTATTTCTTTTATTCATTTAATTATGTATTTGATTTAGTCAAGGTTAGTTGAGATTTTATCTCCACTAAACTAGCCACGTCATTTGTAAGATATATATCAGTGAATGTTAATGAGAGATCAACAAGTCTCTTTAATTAATTCAATACTCTTACACTAAATCAAATACATAATTAAATGAATAAAAGAAATAAACCATAAATAATATATGAACCTAATTTAGTTCCTAATACGCTCCCGCAAGATGGACTATGGTGAAACAAGGCCAATCTTGGACAATAGGACACAGTGGCGCGGCTTTAGGAGAGGCTTGGTCAAGCAATCAGCGAGCTGGTCGTCGGTATGAACATACGTGACCCGGAAGGCTCCTAGCTGCACTTGTTCCCGGATGAAGTGGAAGGCCAAGGCAACATGCTTCATACGGGAGTGAAAGACCGGATTGGAGCTAAGACTGATGGCGCCTTGGTTGTCACAATAAATCACCGGTGGAGGGATGTTGTTGATGCCAAGTTCACCTAAGAGAGACCGAATCCACAGAAGCTCAGAGGCGGCATCTGCAAGAGCTTTGTACTCGGCCTCCGTAGAAGAGCGGGACACTGTCTTTTGCTTCCTAGATGACCACGAAATTGGTGTTCTTCCAATAAAGAATATGTAACCTGTTGTAGAAGTGTAATCATCTTTGTTGTCGGCCCAATCGGCGTCTGAGAAGGCGTGGAGGACATGATTTCCGCTCTTTTGAATTGTAATGCCCTGCTCAAGTGTCCCACGAAGATACCGAAGGACCCTTTTAAGGGCAATCCAGTGATGGTTGGTAGGAGATTGCATAAATTGGGACAATTTGTTGACGGAAAAACTAACGTCAGGACGAGTGAGGGAGAGGTATTGTAGGGTACCAACTATCATCCGGTAGTCGGTTGGATTATCAATGGGTGGGGAGGAATGTTTTGTGAGGGATGTCGAAGCTTCCATAGGGGTGGAAACAGGGTTGGAAGCAAGCATGTTTGTTTTGGCAAGGAGATCTTGTATGTACTTCCGTTGGCTGAGAAAAAGGCCATGTGAGGTGGGTAGGACTTCAACTCCTAGGAAGTAAGAAAGGGGGCCGAGATCTTTGAGGGAGAAGCGGGCGGAGAGAGTGGCGATGAAAGAATCAAGATGAGATGGATTGTTACCTGTGACAATGATGTCATCGACATAGACAAGAAGGTAGATGATGGTAGATTGATGGCGGAAGATGAAGAGGTGGAGGAAGGCCATGTGTAGACATCGTCCTTGAGGGGGCCACTAAGAAGGGTATTGCCCGAGAATAGATCCTTCACAACAAAAAATGTAGGAAAGAATGTTATTGAAACTCTATTTTGGGCAGTAAGTTTGGAGACAGAAATAATATTTTTGGCAATGGATGGAACATGAAGTACATTACGTAAATTAAAAAGATTAGAAGCATGTTTTAAAACAGTTTGACCAACACTTGAAATAGGTAAACCAAGACCATTACCAACGTGTAAATTGTCTGGTCCATCGTACGGATAGTGCTGAGAGAGGTTGGAGATGTCGTTGGTGACATGATGCGTAGCACCACTGTCAACCAACCATGGCTGCGAAGAGGAGGTCGTCGCTGCGGTGTTGGCTTGAGGTTGAGGTGGAGAAGGGCGGTAGGAGGCTGGAGGTCGAAGGGTCGGGGCAACTTGTTGGAATGCCGCACATTGGGCTAGAACGTGGCCAGAGGTACGACACCATTGACATTTGCCTAAAAAAGGACGGGCTGGAGGGCGACCAGGGGCTGCGAGGAAAGGCGTCGGTGGTTGGGGATGCCAGGGAGAGGGGCGGTAAGGTGGAGGCGCTGTTGGAGGAGAGAAGGGAGGGGGAGGGGTGGCTTGTTTTTGTGATTTAGGTTTAGATGATCGATAGGACATGGTCATGGCGGAAGCAGGGAGAGGAGAGGTGGAGGACCCGGGTTCTTTGTAAAGGAGAAAAGTCTCTCGAGAGAGGAGTTTTTCATGAAGATCAGGGAAGAGGATAGGGGTGTCGCGAGCTCTAATTCCATCAATGATGGCCTGATAGGAGGAGTCGAGTCCTTTAAGAACTGCTTCGGTTATGTCCTCCGGATCTTGGGGTTTACCTAATTGGGCGAGGAGGTCACAGATGCCAGAGACTTCATGGAGGAAGTCAGTGATGGATTTTGTGCCTTTGGTGACGGAATTGAGTCTTTCTTTGAGAAGGGCTATGTGAGCACGAGAGGGTTTGGCATAGGTGGACTCAAGGATGGTCCAGACCTGACGGGATGTCTTTGCCCGAGTGACAAGAGAAGCCACCGGTTGGGAGAGGGTTCCGATGAGACCCCCTTTGAGAAGTTGGTCTTGTCGCCTCCAGGTTTGGTGAGCCGGGTTCTTGGTAGCGTTGTCACCGGTGCCGAGGAGAAGAGCCGGCTCGATGGTGGTTCCATCAACGTAGGAAAGCAAGTCATGACCTATGAGCAGAGCTTCCACTTGATTGACCCAAGTGATGTAGTTGGTGGGGGATAATTTTAGGCAATTAGTAAAATTTATGATTTGAAAAGGTTTGGTAGGCTCAGCGGGATTTGGGATTTGATTGGGTTGATTTGCCATTGAAAAGAGAGTTCAATGGAGAGGGAGAGATTAATGGTGAGGGAGGGTCGAAAACAATCGGCTCGATACCATGTAAGAGTATTGAATTAATTAAAGAGACTTGTTGATCTCTCATTAACATTCACTGATATATATCTTACAAATGACGTGGCTAGTTTAGTGGAGATAAAATCTCAACTAACCTTGACTAAATCAAATACATAATTAAATGAATAAAAGAAATAAACCATAAATAATATCTGAACCTAATTTAGTTCCTAATACACGGGCGCACATGCGCTAGTAGCCTAGCCTAGCACATAAGCCGAGTGATGTTCCATTCTAAAACCAATTGACAATAGAAAGAGTAGTCCATCGACTCATATACTAGGCTTTCAACTTTTTGACGTGGGACACTTTGGTCTCATTCACATCTCAACAAAAAAAAAAAAGATAAAGAATATAACCACCTTATCAATTTATATAGAGCTCTATATCATGAATTCATGAAATTTAAGTTAGCTATTCTTAATATATACTTACCAGTTAATTTGAGTTACAACTTTACCAACCAAAGGAATGATATAGCTCTACAAAGCATTTATGACCATATTGGTCCCAAGCTAATGTCGAACCTTGCTTTCTGCTGGTGGGCTCTTTGGACTCACAGGAACCACCTCGTTTTTAACCCTACAAAAACTCCAAATTTTAACCGTATTAAGGCTTTACTCCTAACGACACAACAAACTTGGATTCAAGCATCCTATTTCAATTTAAAATCGGATGATAACCCTACGAGGAGCCGGCCGCTTCAAAAACATTCTAGTCATTATAAATATAAACACTAGAGAAGACAGGTGATATGGGATAAACCCCCCCTTAATTATGTAAAAATAAATTTCGATGGTTCTAGTCTGCAGTGTGGAAAGGCATCCTTTGGTTTTGTTATCCGCAACCCGGACGCTTCTGTCATCTCCCTTGGTGGGGGTTTATGTGGTGGTATGCCTCCTATCTATGCAGAAGCTCTTGGCCTCCGTAATGGCTTGCTAAGGGCTGACTCTATGCGTTTGGATAATATCCTTATAGAGGGGATAACCTCACAATAGTTAAAGTTCTTTTGGGTGAATGGAGTTGCCCTTGGATTATCGAGATCCTGGTAGGGCTGATATACGAGCTAACGAGCTCGAGTAGTGGGTGTTCAAGCTCGGCTCGTTTACAAACGAGCCGAGCTCGAGCTCGAGCCTCATTTTCTCGAGCCGAGCCGAGTCGAGCTCGAGCTACTCACAAAATGTAGATCTGTGATTCAAAGTGAATGGAGTCCAAAAGGCAAAACGGCTGACAGACTCTTTAGAAGAAGAGGTTAAATAAAACCTAGGGACAGAACTGTAATTTCATCTACGAAACGAGATATACGCCCTATTTACAAGCGGTTAAATAGAACTTATTTACATGGGGTTAAATAAAACATAGGGGAGAACTGTAATTTCACCCATAAAATGAGCTATACGAGCTACTCGAGCCGAGCTCGAGCTCAGAATTCTGCTCAAACTTGGCTCATATTTAATTCGAGCGAGCCCGAGTCGAGTTTTTTTCGAGCCGAGCCCGAGCCGAGCTCGAGCTACTCGGCTCAAGTAATAGCCCTAGATCCTGGTAACGGAGATTAGGATACTATTGTGTAATTTTAATTCTATTTCAATTCGTCATATTTTCAGGGAAGCTAATACAGTTGCAGATTGGATTGCGCATCTGGCTTACTGTATCCCTGCCGACGAAGTTCTGGAGGCCAATGAAGAACTGCGTGTTCTCGTCCGTAAGGACGCTCTAGGATTGGGTTAGACCGCCGGTGGTCTCCCGTTCTAAATCTTTCCTTGTATTAAAAAAAATAAAAATTTAAGTTAGATTTTTCAAAGAATAAAATTATCAATAGAAAAAGAAATTCATCTTAAAAATTAAAATCCATAAAAACAAAGGGAAAGGAAATCACCGGCCAGGAGCAGACCACAGGTGAAGTCTATGGCAATCAGAACTCACCATCTCTGACGACTGGCCAGTTTCTTTCCCTCTTTCCAGCCCTAACCCTAATCTCCCAGATCCAACTGATGATCACTCTCATAACTCGATCTCTTTCTCTTCAATAGATCCCTAGATCTCCCCCAATTTGAATCCCGATTCCCCCAAATTTTTCCCCCAATTCCGATCCTGCTTCCGGCCGCGGCGATGAACAGTCCCCCCTCTCCTCCGCCGCTTCCTGCCGGCGGCGGAGACAACGCCCCGTACCCCGACGACTTCACGTGGTACGGTAACATACAGTACCTGCTCAACATCTCCTCCATCGGAGCACTGTTCTGCGTCCTCGTGTTCTTCCTCGTCAAGCTACGCAGCGACCATCGCCGCATCCCTGGCCCTACCGCCCTCGTCTCGAAGCTCCTCGCCGTCTGGCACGCCACCGGCCGTGAGATCGCCTCCCACTGCGGCGCCGATGCGGCTCAATTTCTCATCATCGAAGGCGGCACCTTTGCCGTCCTCTTCGGCACTACCTTCATCGCGGTCCTGCTGATCTTGCCTGTGAATCTATATGCTGGAGCCGCGAAGATGGACGATCAGTTCTCCAAGACGACGATAACTCACATCGTGAAAGGTTCGCCTGTTTTGTGGTTTCACTTTATCTTTGTTATTGTTGTGGTTGTTTTGGCACATTATGGAATTTGCGAGATTGAGAAGAGATTGAAAATAACTAGGCTCAGGGATGGATATGGTAATCCGAGTGAGAGTTTAGCGAATACGAGTGCTGTATTTACAGTTATGGTTCAAGGAATACCGAAAACCTTAGCTGCTAATAAGGTGCCATTTGAGGAGTACTTCCAGGAGAGGTATCCAGGGAAGGTTTATAAGGTCATTGTGCCTATGGATTTATGTGCATTGGATCGATTAGTTGAGGATCTGGTTGAGGTTCGGAATGAGATTTCGAAGCTTGTGGCAAAGATTGATGCTCGGCTTGTGTACTCTGAGAATGGTTTTGATGAATATCATAGAGAGGATTTGGCCGATGGATCATCGAGTTGGATTGGCGGAGTGTGGAAGAAAGCAAAGCAGTTGTGGATCGTGCTGTGTGAGACATTGGGTTACACAGATGACGACAGACTAAGGAGATTGCAAGAGTTTAGGGCTGAGTTGGAGACTGAGGTGGCTACTTATAAAGCAGGGCATGCTCCTGGGGCAGGGGTTGCCTTTGTGGTATTCAAGGACGTGTACACGGCAAACAGAGCTGTGAAGGATTTCACGATGGAGAAGAAGAGCAGAATTGGGAGGTTCTTTCCTCTGATGGAGTTGCAGCTTGAGAGAAACAGATGGAAGGTGGAACGAGCACCCTTAGCAACTGATATCTACTGGAATCACTTGGGTACAACTACGTTTTCTCTGAGACTGCGTAGGGTGTTTGTGAACACATGCCTGTTGTTGATGCTCCTGTTCTTCAGTTCTCCACTAGCTGTGATCAGTGCTTTAACCAGTGCAGGACGAATAATCAATGCAGAGGCCATGGATAATGCACAGTCATGGGTTGCTTGGTTACAAAGCTCCAGCTGGATTGCAGCCCTATTCTTCCAGTTCTTGCCCAACGTTCTCGTGTTTGTGAGCATGTATATACTTATCCCAGCAGCTCTTTCATATCTCTCCAAGTTTGAACAGCATTTCACTGTGTCCGGGGAGCAAAGAGCTGCACTTATTAAGATGGTTTGCTTCTATCTGGTGAACCTTATAGTCTTAAGAGGTCTGGTTGAATCTTCTTTGGAGAATGCAATACTCAGCATGGGTCGGTGTTACTTGGATGGAGAAGATTGCAAGAGGATAGAGCAGTATATGAGTGCCTCGTTCCTTTCCAAATCGTGCCTTTCAACTATCGCGTTTCTGATAACTTGCACATTCCTGGGGATATCCTATGATCTTTTGGCTCCAATTCCTTGGATAAAGAGTAAGCTTCAAAAATTCAGGAAGAATGATATGCTTCAGTTGGTACCAGAGCAAGCTGAAGATTATCCATTGGAGGATCAAGAGGTTGATGGCCTTCGAAGGCCTTTGATATCTGAGGAAACATTTGAGCCGGTACCTGGTAGTGGTGGACCACTTAATGTTATTGATCTTCAAGGTCATGATCTTTCGATATACCCGCTCAGTAGAACTTCACCAGTTCCGAAGCAGTCATTTGATTTTGCACAATACTATGCGTTCAACCTCACGATATTTGCCCTCACCATGATATATTCGTCATTTGCTCCCCTTGTGCTTCCAGTCGGTGCTGTTTACTTTGGATACAGGTATATAGTTGACAAGTACAACTTCTTGTTTGTCTATAGGGTAAGGGGATTTCCAGCCGGGAATGACGGGAAGTTGATGGATACTGTTTTATCCGTCATGCGTTTCTGTGTGGACTTGTTCTTGCTGTCCATGCTTTTGTTCTTCTCAGTTCGAGGAGACTCAACAAAACTGCAGGCTATATTCACTCTTGGAGTCTTGGTGATGTACAAGTTGTTGCCTCCTACCAGCGATACTCTGCAGCCAGCTCTCATGCAAAGTATGCAGACCATCGAAAATGTCATAGAAGGGCCCATTGATTATGAGGTTTTCTCTCAACCCAGATTTGAATGGGATACATATCAAACTTGATTTCAAGGAATTTTTCTTGTAGGTTGAACATTTTTCGTGTCCATAGTCTAGATTGTTTCTTTTGGGTTACTTGTATCTGTTGTACATACTATATGACTTTGTTGCTCGACGCCAAACTGCAAGTTCCTGTTCAGATCACAGTATATTCAAGTGTGCAAGAATTGATTTCTTTATATGTACCAAAATCAATAGAAAAAAGGTTGTTAGGTTTCTAAATCTTGGTAGAAAGCCAAAGATATGCTAATCTATACCATTATGATGATCTCAGCAGGGGTGCTCAGATTCAGAGTTGGATTTTTGGTTAACCGAAAAAACCCCATCTGGGATCTTGAGGCTTGTCATGATTTGTAAGTTGTAACATTCTCTGTCACAACACTAGTTCGCTCGGTTGATAAGGATGGATCACTTTCTGTCGAAGTGTTGTTTGTTCGCTTTCTGTTATAGTTGTGTTGGTAGAGACTTGTATAGAAAGTCTGTTTATTGTTATAGTAGATTTCATTTGCCCTGTTAGCTGAATGTTATGTTATGTTATGTAGGCATCCTTTGTTTCCTGATGCAAACAAGATTCTTACTAGAATTTTGATGAGTAGTTGAGGAATCAATTAAGTTACTAATTTGGTTTCTTTTTACAGCAGAGTGCAAATTGTATGTTAGAAATTGGTGTGTTTTCTGTTTACCTGATGCACAAATTTGTTGGGTTTTGGTAGAATAAAAGACAGCAAGGGTTTATGAAATTAAATGTGCATTGCCGTGTTTCCTTAGTGTTCTTTCTTGCTTATAACATGAGAGTACTACTGAGTACTGAGTTCGTGTTTGTTCGGTTCAGTTGGAATTGACAACATTAACAACAATCCTGGTTTATCCTTACTCAATGAACATAAACACTCAAGGATAGATTTAACGATAATTACTTGAATAAGTGATTGGGTTAGTATCATGGGTAGGAAATAAGACCACCGCCTATCAAAAGTTGGCGTAGTGATTATGGTTTTAGATCCTATGCTCAGAGATTCATTCAAGTTCAAATCTCCTTGGTTTTATGGAGTTGTTGCTTGTGAGTGAGAGGATATGTCTCCTTGGTTTTAGATCCTATGTTTCAAATCTCCTTGGTTTTAGCCGATACTAAAGCCAGTGAATTAATCGTGAGTTTGACGAGAATTTGACCGTACATATAACAAGCCGGCAGTAGGGCACTTGTGACGCATATAGACATTCTGCCAATATGGGTTATGAGTATGGGCATTAGTGCATTGCCATGTCATGTTTGTCGTTCACCGGCAGAATGTCTCTCCAAGTCTCCATGTCTAAATTCTTTTTACATTTAGGTTCACATCAAAGATTTAGTGACGACTAAATAAAATTGGTGTGATTGTAAAATGTTTTTAGGAAAACAGTTCAAGTCTTAAAAAAACAAAAAACTTTCGAGCAACAAAGTCATGTAGCAAATAGGATCGCTCGTCTTCGTCTATAGTATCCCTGCCAACGACTCCTTAGAAAATAATCTAAAACTTTGGGTTCTCATACACAATGATGCGCTTAGAAAATAATCCATAACTTTGGGTTCTCATACACAAGGATGCGCTAGGAAAGAAGGTCGTGTCAGCTCTTCCTTCAGGCTTCCAAAAAAAAAGTGCAAAGATGTTTTTATTAAAAAAAAAATCATAATTGAAATAGAGTTTATACTTTTTAAAGCATGATTTAGTCATTTTACTAACTTTTTTTATAACAACATTTTAATAACATATTTTCTTTCTATAAAAAGTAAATGTAATTCCCAACAGGAAGAATATAAGTGATTTGCTAAACTTAGACTCAAGGTAATTTGATGAATCTAAAGTCAATTAATTATTGACGAATTAGATAGTTGTTGAACAACTACAATCACTTCTATCATTCATGTCTTGCGTTTATTTGAAGTTCTTGCTGCTCAAATTTTACCATTACATTTCAAATTTAAAACTCTGCGGGCGATTTTTCACATAGATTATGAACAAACACGAGGGGAAGATTCCCGATCTTGCTTGGAGCATTCACAACAAAGACACTGTAGAAAGGCAAATTGCCGTCTGAATTTTTTATTGAACTTGAGGAAAGAGTTTACAATATATACACACCGAAAGGAAAACCCTAGTGCTTAAAGATAATTATGGGAACTAATTACAAAAATATATACACAATATCATAAACCTCCAATACTCCCCTCAAGTTGGAGTATGCGAATCACGAATGCCCTGTTGGGTAATGACCCTGCTGGAACCTGTGAATACAGCAACTAGCAAACACGTTAGGGATGTAGGCCGAACCTTGTTTCTGTGAAGGGGCTGGGCTGCGGTGAAGCGTGGTATGGGAGCCACTGAATGAGAAACGTATTTGCCCCCGACAGTGGTGCAGATCGTATGCGAGGCAACGTCCCCCAAGGATTTCATCGTCTTCTCTCACATGTGCACTCGAGGAAGAGAAGTTGGAACTGGAACATGCGCTCAGAACGGGAAAAGGGTAGGAGAAAACAGGAGAGGGGGAGAGGCGATTGTGTTCGCTGTGTGTTGAAAAGCGGAACCCTAACCCTCCTTATATAGGCTCCGAAATCCTCCTTAGCCCGCAAGCAAAGGAGAGATTCGAGTCTATCAACAGAAGATTTGAGCTCATCCAAAATGGTTTTAAAAGATTTCGAAAAAGATAATTTTCCAAGTGAAAAACAGATATTCGCGGATAAGCACGAACAAGCTAATCCAATCTCGGAGCACGAGAACGAGCCGGACGGCGGCGGCGGCGGCGGGCGCGCGTGTGGGTGCCCCATCTCCTCCTCAACCTCTCAATGTGGGAAGTCCAAAGGGCACCTTACTTAAAACCCACCTTCTATATGCATTAACTCCAACATGCCCGACTTGCGGAGGAGATAGGTGAACTGTTGGCAACCCAATGCTTTTGTCATGATGTCGGCGAGTTGATCATTGGTACGCACGTGAGATGTTGCAACAACGCCAGCAGTGATGAGATCTCGAACGAAGTGACAATCAATTTCAATGTGCTTAGTCCGTTCGTGGAAAACAGGATTCGCCGCAAGGTGGAGTGCGGATTGACTGTCACAAAACAGCCGCATAGGAGAAGAATGAACTACTCCTAGAGAGCGGAGAAGTGATCTGAGCCACAGTAGCTCACAACAAGCAGCGGCCATGGCCCTGTATTCAGCTTCCGCAGATGATCTAGAGACTGTGGGTTGCTTCTTAGTCTTCCAGGAGACAGGAGATTCACCAAGGAAGATGAAGAAACCGGTGATAGAGTAACGAGTAAGTGGACATGCCGCCCAATCAGAATCACAATAGACAGATAGGTGAAGAGAACTCCCTCTCGACAAGAACAATCCCCGACCTGGATGGCCCTTGATGTAACGAAGAACCCAAAGAGCTGCCTGCCAATGTTCTTCCTTCGGAGCTTGCATAAATTGAGATAAAGTGTGAACTGAATAGCTCAGTTCAGGTCTCGTAATTGTAAGATAAATCAGCCGACCAATGAGTCGACGATATTGATCAGGAGAGGAATAAAGAGCGCTTTAAGCAATAGCTAAATCATGGTTTTGTGACATGGGAAACTTAGCAGGCTTGGCGCCCAATAAGCTGACTTCAGCAAGGATCTCAAGTGCATACTTCCGTTGGCAAAGAAATAAACCATCTGGACCATGAGCAATCTCAATGCCAAGGAAATATTTGAGAACACCCAAATCTTTCATGTGAAAACATGTATGGAGATACAACTTAAGCCGAGTAATCTTCGTAGGATCGTTCTCTGCAATGACTAGATCATCAATATAAACAAGGACATGAAGAGCCTTTCCATGGCGAATGAGGGAAAACAACGAGTAATCTGCATAGGAACGAGTGAACCCAAAACCAATTAGCGCAGAAGCGAGTTTAGCAAACCAGTTTCTAGGAGCTTGGCGAAGTCCATACAGGGACTTGTGGAGCTTGCATACTCGGCTAGAAGGATAAGGAAATCCCGGCAAAGGACGCATATATACCTCTTCAGCTAGATCGCCGTGTAGAAACGCATTATGAACATCCATCTGATGCAATTGCCACCCTTTAATGACTGCCACAGAGAGTAACACACGAACGGATGACATTTTTGCAATAGGTGCAAAGGTCTCTGCATAATCAGTGCCTTCGACCTGGTTGTTGCCAAGAACCACTAAGCGAGCTTTGTATCGCTCAATCGACCCATCAGATTTGTACTTGATTCGGAAGACCCATTTGCTACCAATGGGCTTCTTGCGTGGTGGCAGAGACGTTAGTTCCCAAGTCCCATTCCGATTTAAAGCATCTAATTCTGATCGCATAGCAAGACGCCAATGCTCATGGCGAACCGCCTCAGAGAAGGAGGTGGGTTCATGATCAGCAGACACAGCATCAGCGAACCTAGCATGAGCCAAATTAAACTTGGAGTTACTAACATAGTTGGCAATGGGATAAGGGGTACGTGAAGACGGTGGTGAAGCAGGTGGTGAGGAAGAGCCGGGGGGTTGAAGTGACGAGGAGAATGACAAACATAGTCCCGAAGACGGACGTTGGGCTGACCAACTCTGCTCGTGCGGCGTAGGGGTGGAGGCTCAGCAGGTTCAGCAGTCGCAACAGGGGTTGCAGGCCCAACAGAATCAGTAGCTGCAACATGTTCAGCAGGCGTAGCAGGGGCTGTAGGCTCAACAGAATCAACATGTTCAGCCGCTGCAGCATGATCAGAAGTTGTTGTAGGCGAAGCAGAAGGGTCAGCAGTGTCGAAAAAAGAGGGATGAGGATCTTCAAGCAACGGTGGATCCGATCCCTGAGCAGGCGCAGAGCTGAAAGGGAAGCAATCTTCTTGGAACACCATATCTCGGGAAATAAAAATCTTGTTTGTGGCAAGATTCATGACACGCCATCCATTCTTTGCAAAAGAATAGCCTAAAAATAAGCACTTAGAGCCACGAGCCTGAAATTTATCCCCATTACAAGGGACGACGGAGGCAAAACATAAACAGCCAAAGACCCGAATGTGAGAGTAATCAGCCTGACTATTGAACAGAATAGCATAAGGAGATTGACCTTTTAGAAGCGTTGATGGTGTGCGATTGATCAAATATGCAGCCGTAGGAACGCATTCCCCCCAGAATCGTGTAGGTAAAGAGCTTTGAAACATCAATGCTCGAGCCACATGCAGAAGATGACGATGTTTCCGTTCAACTCGCCCATTCTGTTGAGGAATATAAACACATGATGTCTCAAATATGATTCCGGAGGAGGCAAAGAAGGTGCGTAAAGGCAAGAACTCGATGTCGTTGTCTGCCCTGACACGCTTAACATTTTTGTTAAACTGAGTACGAACTAAAGCACAGAAACTCTGCAGGAGCGGAACGACCTCTGTCTTAGAGATCATCAAGTAAACCCAAACTGACCGAGAGAGGTCATCAACAATCGTCAAAAAATAATGAGCACCAGAAGTAGATGGAACCTTGTACGGGCCCCAAACATCAATATGAATCAATTCAAATAGCTCAACGGCTTTATTAAAACTAATAGGAAAAGGTGCTCGAATTTGCTTTGCCTCTAAACAAATAGTGCAATGTTCTTTGACTGCAGATTTGACAAATGAAAAACCAGGAATAGCATAAATAGACTGAAAAGACGGATGACACATGCACTTGTGCCAGAGTGCAGAGTCAATTGAGGACCTTGATAGAGAACCAGCAAAACCAGTTGACCGGGCACATGAGTCGACCAGCCAGTAGACACCCCCCCCAAGCTTCACCTGCTCCAGTCACCTTCCTCGTAAACCGGTCTTGAATGACACACAACTTATCCGTTAAAGTCACAAGCAAACGTTACTCAGAGATCAATGTCTGAAAGGAAATAAGATTGCAATGAAATGCAGGAACAAGTAAAACATTGGGTATTATCAGATCAGTGCCGATTGCAACAGAACCAGCCTGCACAGCTTTGGAAATTGTTCTGTCCGGTAATAAAACATGAATCGGAGAGATCGGATGGAGATCATAAAGCAAATCGCTACGACCTGTCATGTGATACGAAGCACCCGTATCCAATATCCATCGATCGGAGGTCTTACCCATCAAATGATCCTGAGAAGGATTAGAGGCATGAAAGGTTTTGAACATATCCATCATGGTTGTCCACTGAGCATCGGTCAGGGATGGATGAAGAGCAGCCCTATCCTGAGTGTTGTAAGTAGGCGCCGAACCGGGCGACGTAATAGAGCCAGCAACGTTAGCGACCGCTGAGCGGGTCTGAGGCTGAGACAGACTCCCATGGCCCTGAGATGCTGCTGCAGGAGTGGAAGATGAGCCACCGCGGCTACGAGACTGAGAAGAGGTGGAGTTTTTGTTCTGCCGAAGCTCGCCCCACCACTCCGGGTAGCCAATTAATTGAAAACAACTACTCACCTCATGACCTTGTTTCTGACAGTGGGTGCAAAGAAGCTTGGAGCGATCAATCGATCGATCCATATCCGGTTTCGGCAGAGGTCGTCCACCCCCATGAGATGGCCGGGTTGCAGCAAACGCGACCGCATCTGCCTTGGTCTGTTTCTCCAGGTTGTTCGTCATGGCTTGTTCCTCTTGGACAACCAGGGAATAGACCCGATTGATGCCGGGTAGAGTATTCTTCGCAAAAATAGTAAATCGCATAGTGCCATAGGTGGTTGCATCCAAACCCATTAGAAACTGATGAACAAATTCTTCCTCCCTCCGCTTCTAGAGTTTGGAATTCAGTTGGCACGTGCAACCGCCACATTCACATGAAAGCGGAGGAACGTACGTGGTCAATTCATTCCACAGATGTTGAAGACGAGCAAAGTAGGCGTCAATACTCTGCCCATTCAACTCAGACCGCACGATTTCCGTGCGCAGTTGATGAATCCGAGGAGCATTCCCAACGGAGAATCGTTGACGAAGGGAATCCCACAGATCTTTGACAGTATCATTGTAAGAGATTGATGAGCGCAGAGACGGATCGATGGATTGCAGGATCCATCCGACGAGCATGGAATTGACGCTCCACCAATCTTCGATGTCGGGTGCGTCCTCGGCTGGTTTCATGATGGAACCATCAAGAAACTTGTGTTTGCGTTTGGCTCGAAACGAGTTACGCAAACCTTTCTACCGCTCCTAAAAGTTGGTACCTTTCAAGATTACTGGCACAATATTCATCCCTGGATTGTCCGAAGGATGAAGATAATAGTAAGACGTTGGATCCAACGTCAATGGTTTCCTCGGCGCAGTCGCCGTGGGGTTTTCATCGTCACTACTGCTGCTGGACATGGTGGGATGATCAATCGATCAGAAAAAAAAACAGTGTTTTGTGAAAAGAAACAAGGTTAAGGCTCCGATACCATGTAGAAAGGCAAATTGTCGTATGAATTTCTCATTGAACTTGAGGAAAGAGTTTACAATATATACACACCGAAAGGTAAACCCTAGTGCTTAAAGATAATTATGAGAACTAATTACAAAAATATATATAGAATATCATAAACCTCCAATAGACACTCACATTGAGTGTAGTAATGATTTTTTTAAAAAAAAATTGAAATTAAAAAATGTAATGTCTGACTTTAGTTTCTTGCAGGAGAAACTTTGGGCAAAAAGGAAGAACCCTCTGTTCATAAATATGTAAATAGAGTACTATCTCAGTGTTGCATCTACCTGCAACTTGGATGATGAGGATGTTATGCACTTGTTCATAAATTGTTCCTTTGCTAGACAATAATCGCGAGCTATGAACAAGTGATTGGAAAACATTTTATAAACCTAAGAGGAGATCATGCAAGTTTGGATGCCCTAACATCAATTAGAAATGATAAGGTATGTGCTTCATATGGCAAACCATATGGGAAATAAGAAACAACATTATTTTTAAAAATAAAAACCCAGATCGGATGCCAAGTATAGTGCAAAAAATTATTGCAAACATGAACACGTGGACACATTCGGAAGAAGACCAAAATAGTAAGCCGAATAAAAACAAAAGGAGCAGAGCTAAATGGATCAAACCATAAGGGGTCGTCTACAAAATTAATGTGGATGACCCAGTTAAGCTTACGGACTCTTGCCATGTGGGAGGGGTCATTAGAGACTTCAAGGGCCATGTAATAGAGACTTTTTATCATGAGACATGTAAATGTACTGTTTTCCAAATAGAGGTTGTTGCTGTTTGTATAGGGCTACAACAGACAACGTGGAAAGGATTACGGAAGATCATCATTGAAAGTGATAATCAAGAGTTGATAAGAGCAATCAATGGTGAAGACAAGACCAATTGGGAAATATTGCGTCAAGTAGAAAAAATCAATCTTATGAAGAACAACTTCGACCAGGTGGAATTCAAACATTATTTTAGAGAAGCTAATAATGTAGCTGACTATATAGCTAAGCATGGTATTATCTGTAATAGATCTACTCTCCCTTGTAATAGGGATCTTTGTACCATCATCCTTGAGGATGATCATGAGGGTGAGTTATAGTTTCTGTAAATCCCTTCTAATGTTTGCCTATTGTAAAAAAAAGAACCCTCTAATGTTTATATTTAATTCTGACATTTTTTAGTAGCTAAAGACACCGATAATATATGTATTGTGAGTGCTATTAGACGCTCAAATTTATATTTCATATAAATTTTTGTATTTACCATTATTAAGCATTTAATTAACTTTCTTCTTAAATTTATATATTATTATTATTATTATTAACTTTCTTCTCAATGTTTCTTAATCAACAAGTGTTATAATATATTAGCAAGATACGTATTTAAAAATGCTATTGGTAAGATGATTTTCAATAAATTGTACAACTTATCCGAGAGCACAAAACCTTTTTTAAGGGGAAAGGAGTATGTTTTTTTATAAAATATTTATCTTATCAACGTGCGATTCAATCTTGCTAGCTTGATCCAACCCAATCTTCTGACTTTTCATCTAGTAACGTTAACAATTTTTGCATTCAATAACGTCCAATCCAATGTTGTACATAACAACACCCAAATGTAATTTTTTTTCAGTGTATATAACATCCCTAAAATTTTATACTACTACCACGGCATAATTTACTCCTTTAGAAAAGGAAAATTAACTTCGGTTGGAGGTTATAAATTAGGTGCGCCCGGAAAGTGCCGCGCTTAACTTTCCAAACGTTCCAATAAAAACAAAAGCGGCGGGTCCCACCACGGTCTCCTCCCTTCCTTCCTCTGTAAAAACTCAGCTGAGCTCACACTGCAACTGCAACCAAACTCAACCAAAATCCCCTCTCTCTCTCCCTCCAGTTTCCAAAGAAATCCTCTCTCCATTCCAAGATCTAGGGTTCCGCAAATGCTCGACTCTTCAAGATTCCAATTCCAACTCTCCATTTCCTCCTAATCAGTAATCAGAGCTCGCGAAATTCACGATGCGTCGTTCTCTCTCTACCTATCGGATCTTCTTCTTCTTCTTGCTCGCGATCTGCGCTTCTGCCTGCCATGGCAGGGTCTTCACCTTCGAAATGCACCACCGCTACTCCGAGCGAGTAAAGACTTGGTCGCAGAGGGCCGCAAGATCGAACGACTCTTTCGCCGCCGCTCGTTGGCCGGCGATTGGCTCTTTCGAGTACTACTCCGAGCTCGCCGAGCGCGATCGCCTCTTTCGCGGCCGCCGGATCTCCGAAATCGAAGAGCCTGTCACCTTCTCCGGTGGCAATGCCACTGTCCGGATGAGCTCCTTGGGATTGTATGCTCTCTTTTTGTCTCCCTCCCCTTTCGCCACTTCTTTTGATGGCGGCATTGCCACCTCCTTCTGCTTTTCCTTTTAGTTTCCGCCATGGATGATGAGCTTGTGGAATTTTGACTTGTTCAGGGTTCTTGGGAGGGTTTTGAGCTCTTACTTTTTTTTTTTTTTTTGCTGTCTTACAGTTTGCATTACACGACGGTGACGCTGGGAACACCGGGTGCGAAGTTTTTGGTGGCCCTTGATACTGGAAGTGATTTGTTCTGGGTTCCCTGTGATTGCAGCCAATGTGCTCCAGTCAAGGGCACAAGTTATGCCTCTGTAAGCTTCCGTTTCTTCTTCCACTTTTCCTACAGCCATTTTATTTTAGGTGTTATAGTGATGTGTTTGTAGGTTTATGTATTGGACAAAATTGAACATGATTTGATGAGGTAAAACTAATTGTGGAATAAAGGTCATCTCTGTACTTGATGTTCTTAATGACTTCTAGCTGCTGGTCAAGGAGGAAGCAGTTTTAAGATCAGGTGGAAACCTTCTTGAATTTGTCTGTCCTTAAATGCTGCGTAAATTGGTGATTTATTTCAGAAAATACATGTAAGGCCTTGATTGATGATCCTTAGGAGAGAGGGTAGCTAAGTCATTCTGTGACCCACACTTCTATGGTGTGGTCCATATACTAGCCTCTGAATTTATTATATGTCATTTTCTTCACTTTAATGTCAATAGATTAGGCCTTCATTCATATGAGGTGTTAGCAAGTATAAATGAGCAGTTCCATGTGTTGTCTACATCAGAGAAAATAACAACATCCTAATCTTCTCAGTTATATATGCTTGTTCAGCAAGCCACGTCGCTCCTCGTTTTTAATTCTGTCGATGATATCTGCTTTGATTTATATATTATTTCTGCATTCTGTTTTAGTAAAGAATGGGCGCTATTTGGAGGGCATGTAGCAAAAGAGAAAGGATCTCAATAAATTGATTTATATTGATGGCTAGTTGGCTACTCTTTTGACTTTAGAGAAGTTATTCAGGGTTAATCCTCTACAAGACTCGTTCCATATATAAAAATAATGAGAAGAACTGAAACATGAGGGGCAATGATAGAAATGAGGAAATTAAGAACGAAATTATTACATACTTTCAAGAATTTACTTTTTACAGGCCTTGGGTTTGTGGATTCTTAGTAGAGAAAGTTGAGATGAAAGTCAGCTGAGTATTAGGTTCCAGCAATCCATACCTCAGACTGTATGTGCAGGATCTTAAGAAGCACTGTTCTGATTCATAAAATTAATCTAATTTCTGATTTATGAAGTGTATGTCATGCGAAAAGAATCGAGCAGGATGTTGATAGATCAGTCCCACAAAAGGTGCCTGAATTAATTTGGTTGCATTTTCTTTGAAATTGGCTTTTGAGGTGAATTACGATGATTCACCTCAAAAGGAGACATCGTAAATGTCTTGGTGCTATGGATAGGTGAATTACGATGATTAGAGCTGCTTAGTTATCATCATTTCTTTTCCTATTGGATAGGTGAATTCACTTCATAAATCTGTTGCAGCTTTAATCTTGTTGAATTTGTTGCTTCTGTGTCTCCTTTCCTTTGAAATAAATGAGATTGCTCATTGTTAGATCTGTTGCAGCTTCTAGGTTTATTCACACCAATTTGGCTGCCCAAAATAAGGAGGAAATGAATGACTGAAGTCACTAAGCCTTAGAATATGTTGCAGGATTCTGACCTCAGCATATACAATCCTAAAGATTCATCCACTAGTAAAAAGGTCAGATGCAACAGTAGCTTGTGCCTACTTCGCAGCAAGTGCACAGGGACTATGAATCAATGTCCTTATCTAATCTCATATGTGTCTGCTGAGACCTCAACATCTGGGACGCTGGTGGAGGATGTTCTTCACCTGATGACTGAAGATCGTCAAAAGGAGTCAGTTGTGGCATATATCACATTTGGGTGAGTTTCTGTACCTTCAGTAGTGTCTCTGCTTTCATTTGAGTCCATTTCAAAATTGAAGAGCTTTCTGGATTAAACTTCCAACTAACAAGCAACTTTAATATTTTTTACTTGCTTGAAAATGTTTGTTGGCTCTTAAGAAAATGACTTGCTCAATCATGTAGCAAGTCAAAGAATAAAAAAGCTGAATTGTGCATCCTGGCATTTGCGGCTTATCTACTGTAATGCTGAAATGAAAAAAAAATGCAGGTGCGGACAGGTTCAGACTGGTTCTTTCTTAGATGTTGCAGCACCCAATGGTTTATTTGGGCTCGGCATGGAGAAGATATCGGTACCAAGCGTCCTGTCCAGAGAAGGCTTCACAGCTGATTCCTTTTCTATGTGTTTTGGCCAAGATGGAGTTGGAAGGATTAGCTTTGGAGACAAGGGTAGTCCTCAGCAAAGAGAAACCCCGTTCAATGTGAATCCATTACAGTAAGTGGTAATTTCCTCATACTTGATGCTAAATTTGCTAATGTTTCATTGTTGAACCAGTATGGCTGTATCAGTAGCAGTTTTTCACCAGGAATGATGAATCACTTTCATAATTATTTTGCAGTCCAACCTATAACATAACTGTGACAGAAATGCGTGTGGGAGCCTCACTAATTGACTTGAATTTCACTGCTCTTTTTGACTCCGGAACTTCTTTTACCTACCTCGTTGACCCAGCATACTCGAAGCTTGTAGAAAGTGTAAGTTATTACAATGTCTTGTTGCTATGGATAGGCGATTTCCGATGATTAAAGCTGCTTATTTATCATCATTTCTTTTCCTATTGGCAGTTCCACTCTCAAGCAAAAGACAGGAAGCGCCCCCCTGATCCAAGGATCCCTTTTGAGTACTGCTATGATATGCGGTTCAACTCTGAACTTCCAGCTCATATTTTGTAGTGTGTTACAACTTACAATTTTCTGATTGTGCTTGTAACAATTTACAGACCTGAGGCAAATACAAGCTTAGTGCCAAGCATAACTCTAACTATGAATGGAGGGAGTCGATTTCCTGTATATGATCCTATAATTGTCATTTCAACCCAGGTAAAACCTGCATACCTTACATGAGCCTTTGTTGGCACCGATGAAGATATGATTGCCATTAACATTATATGTTTAATTGCAGAATGAACTTGTATATTGTTTTGCTGTTGTCAAGAGTACAGAGTTGAACATAATTGGCCGTAAGTACTTCGTTTGTAACTTTTATTACTTCTTGTGTTCATTGTAAAGCTTTGCTGAAATGGCATATTTACTAAATGACTAGCCACCACATTGTCTTTGGTATCTCCGTGCAGAGAACTTCATGACTGGCTACCGCGTTGTCTTCGACAGAGAGAAGCTCATTCTCGGCTGGGAGAAGTCCAACTGTAAGTCATACATTTTCCATACCAAATGAACCTGCTGTTTTGGAAAAGGAACATACTTATCTGGACACTGCCCCAATACAGGCTACAATCTTCAGATATTTGCCACTTCCGAAGAGGCAGGCAATGCCACCCATGAGCTTCCTGCGGCTGCTGTTGAACCAACAAGAACTGCTTCAAACTCAGACACGGGGACGGAAAGCTCATCTCATAGCACTTCCTCGTTGCCCCTCAATCATCCCTGCGATATCATTTTCCTAGTCTTGAGATTTTTTCTAGTCACATTACTCCCTCTATCATAGCTCATTGGTAAGGTCAGTTTCTTAGAAACCTTCTAGTTTATAAAAGGTAGGCTCTTTGAGTCTTTGCTTCCTGTTATCCTAAATTTTTGCGTCTTCCATACAGTGGGTAGGGTGTATATCTACGTATAGTAGCGCCCCACTGTATGCTTCTAGCACATTTATCATCGACTTCAACATTCTCTTCCTACACCCCCTTGCGCTACTCGTTGTACTGAGATGAATCTGAACACGGACAGATCAATTTCATCTTCGATGGTGAAGGATTGTAGCCCAATGTGTGTGTGTGTGATTGATTCCCAACCAATGCCTCTTATGCCGAGCCTTATTTGTCATCGGACAAGCTGACTATGGGCAGAATGTACGAGCTTGAGCGAGCCTAAACGAATGAACTCTCCCGTGCAAATCTCCTCTTGTGGTGAAAATCTCAATCAGCATAACTGTTTGTCCTTTTTATCTGCTCTCTTATCATGATGGCTTATGAACATTTTCCAAATATATACACGACTAATTTTTTGTCAAGTGGATGGTGCTGACACCGTCTTTCGAAATTTGTAGGTATTTTTTTTGTCTAAAAACAGGGGTATTTTTTTTGTCTAAAAACAGCATGTTGATATCGATTTCTTGAAGCAAAAATGTCTACCGACTCCGGAAATCAATATCAATATCGTGCACTTGTTAAAAAAAAATTGTCGTGGGAATATCAAGCCATGACTAAAATCAAGGGTTGTGAGTTGTGACTTTTATAGTTTTATGAACATTTTCTGAGGACTTAAATTTGATTACTTTGGAGATGATGCTGTTTAAATTGAACAGAAAACAGTCCTATCAATACTGGTCGCAATGTGTGCACAGAAACAATAAAACAAGAAGTGGTCACAGAATCACAGTAAAAGAAACTGCGAATTCCCTTGTTATTCAAGAAAAGTGCTGATCTGAAAACTTGCAAGTTCCATGTGTGGCATTTTCGACCGACCAGGTGAAATGCAATGTAAGACCAAGCACATTTAAGGGACCATTCCGAGCATCATGTTGAGCTGCCGCCCTTCTATTTTCTTCGGATTTTGACATCGAGAGTCCACATAATCTTCCCCTCTGGCAAAGGGATGGACTTTGGCAAACATAGGGGTATCTCGTACTCCCCATACGTTGACAATGGGTTGGGTAGGTACAGATTGTCAGGTAAGATACATACGCCTAGCTGCCTTGCCACCTGAAATAGATTCTCAAAGCTATCAAACGATTCGAAATGGTAACTATTGTGATGTTAATGCAAATTTTAAGCACCGAAATGTTTAAATGCTTCTACTATGCCCACCAAGATAATCTATATGATCTTTTTTACAGGCGAGGAATCTGTAAAATACATAGTAATACCAGTGAGCCATACTCTAATGATTGAATTCCTTTGGGTAGTAAGAACTAAGAAGTACGTGAACTCCAATAGAATAAGTTAATTACAAGGAGAAGAAAATCAATACCTCAGCAACAAGATCATCTTTAGTCACAGGTTCACGCAGTTCATTGTCTACCTTGTAGAATCTTCTCAAAACCTAGAAAGATAAAACTCGTTCATAAAAAAATTCAACAAAGGGAAAGTTTTGACTTGATGTATTTTATTTTACCATCCAGTGCTGACATGTTAACAAAAGATTCAACTTTGAGAGAAATAAAAAGGAATTTCAGGGTAAGATTTCTGAGGATTTCTTAATTACTTGTTCCATAAATGTTTGGATTTGGGGGGCACAGATGGTTTCATAAATAGTTATATGCGAACAATTAAAAAGCGTCCTCTAAGAATAGCGAGGAGTAACATTTTGCTTTGGCACGTGTACCAAAACCTCTGGAAAGTGTGGATTTTTTATTTGGTTAACTGAACTGGATTTTTTTTAAAAACATGGGACACTTTACCATGCCACAAATTTTTGGTTTTACAATATAGCTGCGGTTCATGTTGTTTGTTACGGTTAAACCAATGAAATGCAAATTAACCGCTTTTAATACTATATTTTCTAGCTCCTCAACCCCCTTTTTTCAAATGAAAGTTCCTGAACCTATGATACAAGTTTGGCTTTCAAAAGTATATAAACAAGAAATAATATCACGCAACAAGATCCTGTTGGAAACTAAAAACACAAACCAAAAGCTCTCCAAGAATTCAACTTGAATCCAGGAAGAAAATTGTATTTCTCAGATGAATCACAAAGGAGACACTCTCCGCTCTCCAGTGAAACCAAGGTAAATGCTCAATTTCCTAACTTTCCAAACTTCCCAAAAGGAGAAAAACTACTGATGGGCAGTGCCCCATTATTTATACTAGTTCCCAACTGTGATTGAAGCATAAATCACAACCTGTAACTATAACCTTCCTTATAACTAACCCCGCTGACAAAAAGAGCCTCTCAGCCCCCTAATAGATTTATATTCCCTTTTGTATCTTTCCTGAATTTTTTCCTAATAAGACCTGTAGTGGTGGCTTAGTAACAACAAGGAGGTGGAACATAAGTAAAGACAAGAATACAAACCATTACTTAGAGAATGAAAGAGCTACAAGGAGGAGAAAACAAATTAAAGTCATTAAACAGAGAACCAGATGATATTACAACAGATAAGGTGGCTAGGACACAGAATAACACACGCCTCCATGGTTGACATCTCATTGACAGGCCAGACTTAATGCAAAAGATGTCCATATAAAAGGAGAGCAGATGAAAAACTCACATGGAAAAAATGTACACATTGCAGTTTAATAATTTAATGTATAGCTGAGTTAGATTTATTGGATGACAAAACATACATCTTAGAAGATAATAATAATAATAAAAGATAAGGTAGTAAGGTAAATGCATACCAGCTTTGCATTGTCCAAACGTTTAGCAGCAGCTAAATATTCTTCCTTCCTATCCTCCTCAGTCACCTGAACAACTTTAACTTGTTCTTCCTCTTCATGTTGGTAAATCTGAACAGATTATAGAAGGCAAAATTAGAGAGCATTAACACCTTTTTGTGGCCTGTAGAGGAGATATCAGAACCAACACAACTGCTATAAACAAAACAAATACAAAGTATATCTTTAGTTGTATACCATGAGCCTCATTGGCCAAAAAAAAAGGGTTAGCTCAGTGTGATGTAGCATGTTAGATGAAACATAGCATTATGAATCATCCAAAGATGATAAAAACAATAATGGGGGAATGGAGGAGGAATATTGTTCTTATTTTTTTATTACCATAATACCGTGTAAACATCACACCAACCTAAGGATATTTATAGTCTCACAAGGTACATGGTATATAATTCATATTGTTTGAAACAAAGTCAAAAGTGTAGTGAATATGTTCTGTTGAGGTATTAGCCAGTTTCTAGCTTACATCTCACTAGACAAGAAAAGAAAGGTTCACTGGTGCTTAGTGTCACTGTCCATGTAATTTTATGTGTTGTGAAAAGGTTGGAGTTCCAAGATGTTGTACAACCACATTGACTTAGACAACAACTAATTCCTGCTGCCTGCATAACAGGGAGCTAAATATAAAAATTCAAACAAGCTAGAAGATATAGAAACACCTTCCGCTGCTCTCTGACAAGGTAGGCAAACTTTTCAATATTTGGTACAGCAAGTAACTTGGGCATCAGATAATTGCGGAAGTATCCAGGGGCAACTTTTACTGTCTCCCCAGCCTTACCAAGCTTGTCTATGCTCTGCACCAACCAACCACAATGACAAATTACCCAACTATTTCAATCAAAATGAGGTGAACTGCGCTTCGGGTCATGTAAACCAACCGTTGTAAGAATGACTTCCAACTTTCTATATCTTAGTCCCTGAGCAGCAAACAGTAATGGATGTGCAAACCCATCAGACTTTTTGAGGCTAGCATCATGAAGAACCTGTCGCAGAATGCTTCTCCCGCATCGGATATGGGCCATTAGATAGCTTTTCAAATCTGAGTTGAAAAATGTAGAACAAACAAATATACTTAGTAAGACATACCAAGACTTGTCAAACAATCTAAAATAGGCACATATCAAGTTACATCAATGAGAGAAAGGGAACAAATTCAAGTTAAGCTGGTGCAGTTACATCGGTCAAGGGGAAAACTTGTAAATTCCACACTTTCTGAATTTTTTTGGGATGAGGGACTGGAGTACTGAACAACCATAACTAAGATACCTGAAATCCAGAAATACACTTTTCTGATGTACACTAATACTCGATACACACAAGACCGAAGAAACGAAGGAAATTTATTTTGTAATAGAATCGAACTCCTCAATGTGTTTAGACTACTTTTCAGTCTTCATAAGAGTCTCTAAAACTAGATAGCCGAAACCCAGAACCCCATCTTCCTAAACGGCATTTTGTCAAACACCTGGAGTGCAAGTTTTCAATTGAACAAAGCTATACTACATCAACCTATACTAGGGTCGACGGGTATAAAAAATGCTTAGAATTCTAATAATAAAGCAATAACCCATGGATTCCTCTCTTTGAAGGCTCTTTCCCCTTCCCATCGGCTCAATCTTCCCGCCCATGACCAACGAATTAAGGCGATTGCGAATGTAATTCAAGCTTAATAAAGGCGGGGAACCAGTAGCATGAGAGACTTACCTGTGGAAGAATTCGAGTTGGGTTTGTGGATGACGGGAGGGAAGAAGATGCCAGGAGAGGTAGACGACGCCAACACGGAGGGCACAACAAGTTCACTACGGCGTCTGTAGAAAAACTTCCAAGAGAACTGAAAATTTCAAGTGAAAAGTATTTTATATTTTATACAAAAATGAAAATTCACCCCTTGTTTTTTTTGGTCGAAATAGAGACGGACTATAATTTTAAAAAATTATAATTAAAAACATTAGGGTTTATAATTAAAAAAATTTATTTAGGGTTTATAATCCACTGTACTATTTTCTTAAAAATTCACCATGCTATTTTCTTTTAAAAAATTAGGGTTTATAATTTTATATGAAGATAACAATTTAAATCTACATTGTTCAGCTCATTGAGTCCTCACAGATTAAGATTCTTAAGCTTTGTAATTAAGTTTACATATTTCACAAAAAAAAAACACATTATTTGTTAAAATAAATTGAACTATGGACCTCGCCTTTTATTCTAGAGAACGGTGAAGCCGTATAATAATATAACGAAGATTAGTAATTAATTATATATCGGTATTTCTATTCTATACTCTAAGGGCACAAAATAAGATCTTAAATTATGAAAGATTTTCCTACCAGAAAAATAATCGATCATAATAATCTAATTAAAAGAAAAACTAAACTAGGAGAATTGATTATATAGCCAATAGGGTGTATAACCATGAAGTTATAAACATCTTAAATTGTTATCCTCGATAACTTTATAAAGCTTAGATAATAATATTAAATAAAGGACATTATTAAAATTTAAATACTAAATGTGACCTTTAAAGTTTAACTCTCTCGAAAATTAAAATCCATCAAACAACATTTAGATGAAATTAACCAGGAAGGGGAAAAAAGCATATGCATTTCTCCTTCTAAAATTTGAATTGATTTTTTTTTTTGGTCAACCTAAAATTTGAATTGATAAATAGAACTTAAAAAATAGAAATAGATATATTTATTACAGTTTATACAATTTACATTCCTAAAAGTATATGTATAGAAATGAGATGTAGAAGGTAAGTTATACATGAAAATAAATTGGAAGAGGTGGCGTGACCTACGGAGTAAATTTGATGACATTGTTTGGTCATGTTTGTTTACCTAATTGCACGTTTCATGTCTTAATTAATCCTTATTCTATTACTCTATGATACAACAAAAAAAAATTTCATTGATGAATGTTGCAAGGGTGGTGTTAAAGGAGATCTCGAATTCGTTCTCTGTCTCTGTCTCTTTCTTTGATTGAAAATTCAAAATTTACCTTGCTTTCTACTACTGAGTCACCGTGCTCTGGGTTTACGACCAAAGGTGGTTCCTCATCATACAAAAAAAATACTTTGATTTTCTTTTAAAAAAAATTGAAATACTTTATGATACATTACTTTCGTTAAAACTACCTAACAATTTACTAATAATTATAATGATGATTGCGCAAATGGTTAATAAGTTTAAATTCACTTCTACATCATTAAAATATACTCTTTATGTTCCAAAATATAAGATGTTTAAAAAATTATAAATTTTGTAAAATATCAACTTTCTAATTAATTTATACTGTAAATATTTTTTTAAAATGTTCCAAAATATAAGTTGTTTAAAAAATTATAAACTTTGTAAAATATCAACTTTCTAATTATTTTTTAAAAAAAATATCAACTTCCAGCCGCCACTGCTGCTGGTTTCATCGGTCCGCCGACCTCCTACGAGCGTTTCCGATGCTGACCGGGGTAGCTCCCCCCGCCCCGGCCTTGACGGGTTCCTGCGGCTCCGACCTCCTGTCACCGCCGGTCTTCTACTCTACATCCTCCTCCTCCGCCACCGCATGATTCATCCTCTCCCTTCTATCCCTTCTCTCTCTCCCTTTGTCCAGATTACTCTCCCAATCCCTCCTCAAATCCCCTCTCCGGCGTGCTTCTAGCCGTCGCCCTCCCAATCTATAACATGCAGAAACATATCTCTCACCTCAAGCCCCCGCCCATCCTTTTCAACCTATGTCCCCTTGTCGATGCTCTTCATTTGAGCCTCTCTCTGGGGACTCCAAGCACCCCTTATTCTGACCGCCCTCCGGAGGATCTGAAATCTCAAAAAAAAAAAAAAATCATCACCTTGATCCAACCAAACATGCAAACCCAAATCTCTTCTAACAAATCTGTTTTTATCCATAGATCCACATAATTGAATACCCCAAATCTAATTTTATGCCCCTGGGTCTAAATCCGGCATCACCGTTACCTAACTTTGGTTGTGCAAATCGCAAATTTTCGATTCCGAGCCATCACATGCAACATTAGTGCTGAGCGAGTCCAAGACATCACATGCAACAATCATCTCCGCAACAATCTCCGCTCTTGAAGCCACAAGAACAGAAATCAAGAATCAATGGTTCCAAGTACTGATCCGGAGAAGCAAGTTGTTTTAATTTTCTAGTCAGTTTTAATTCTAAATTTCTGTAATTGTAATCTTAGATAATTTTTCTTTTTTGACTGACGACCCTCTGCGTAGGGTCATTCAAGCCATCTGTTGATGGCTTCAAGATCGCTTTGTCGATCTACTTCTTGCCTACTGTCAAAAAAAAAGAAAAAAAATAGAGGAAAAAGCACTAATTTGTGTTGTTGATTTGTCCACAAGCGATATTTATTCCACATTCAAATTGGGAAAAAAACCCGTCAAACAATATTGAATTTGGAATAAATATTGCTTCTGGATAAAAAAATTCCACGTCATAATTTGATGGGTAGATTTCTTCTAAAAAAATTGATGGGTGAATGGTGAATGAAGGATTTTTTTTTCCCGATGCATTGAATTAAGGCCCCATTGAAGTTTGTTTATTATTCCATCTATAACGAGACTATTTAGACTGTGTTTGGCGCAAGATTATGGGAGATTTGGAAAAAAAAAACTGAAGACATGGTGTTTGGCGGTGGATTATGGGGAAGCAAGATTGAGATTGTGAGAGATTATTTTCATGGATTTTGGAAATCTTAGGAGGCAAGATTGTGGAGAGTCTTCGGGAGATTATCCCCTGCAAATTTCAATATTGCCCTCCTCGCTCACCAGGGTCCTCGTTCACTAGTCTCATCCTCCTGCACCAAAAGAATGCCGTCCAGATTGGCTTGACAACATCCGAATTGCAAAATTCAGCCTTTTGTGCATAATCATCTGACCACAATTTCCACATCCGTGGCCGGGGAGTCTCTAATTTGATCTCATTTGAAGCAATTGAGGGCTCGATTCGCCCCTTGCCAACTTCAATTTCACTCGCAGCATCTGAATTTCCCTCCGTGATCTCGTGAACTCCATCTCTAGCAATATGCGCCAACACAAGTACACAACCGGATTGGCCAAAATGCCGCCGTAATAGAGGATAAGTAGCAATTTCGTGAGCTTAGGGACAGTGAAGAGCTGGATCGACGAGATCCGACCTGATGCAGCGGCGCCTTCCCTTACTTTCAGGCTCGGCGACGGCGGACGGGAAGTCGATGGAATGAGAGGGGAGGGTAGTGGGTTATGGGCAATTTTGTCTTTTCAATGGGAAACAGTCTACCAAAATCTTATACACACAAAACACCTTAAAGAGATTATTGTCAAAAACAAAAATCCCAGACTCCAAAATCTACAAAAAATAATCTTCATCTCTTAAAAATCTACATCTCCCAAAATAATCTCCACAAAAAATCTACCGCCAAACACAGTTTAAGGGTGTATTTGACGGAATTTTTGGAGGTTTTTGGAGGGAAAAAAAGAGTTGAAGGCATGGTGTTTGGTCCTGTGTTATCAGGCAGATTATGAAGCTTTCGGAGGGGCTTTCAGAGATTTTTTTTGGGACAAAATGGAAGTTTGGGGGTTGAAGATTTCAAAGCTTTTGTGGAGATTCTCCTTTTTGTTGGCCAATCGTCCTCAATTGTCCGCCGGAATCGCTCGCACCGCATCTCCAATTGCGTCTCTGTTGGCCATCGGCCCGCCGTCGTCCACTACTCTCCTTGTGCGACTGTCCCGAGCTACTGTCCGAGTGCATGCCGTCTTCACTAGATGAACCTCCAAGTGTCCGACATCGAAGAAACAGAGGGAGAGCACAAGGCCAAGGGACCAAGGATCTAGTCACATCACTAGAGCCGAAGGAGGAAGACGAGCGTCGAGCAGGTTATGGTGAGGATTGGGAGACTGTTTGGCTGAGTACAAAGGGGACGTGAGGGTAAAAAGTAAGGGTGATTTGGACTTTTTCATCTAAAGACACATTCAAAATCTTATAAACACCAAACACATTTTAGCTATTTCACAAGATTATTTTTTTTTTTAAAAAAAAACCCAAACTCCAAAATCTTCATAATCTAAAAAAAATAAAAAATTCTCAAACTCCAAAATCTCCATATATAATCTACAAAAAATCTCCCTTTTATAATCTACTGCCAAACACACCCTAAATGCCCATGAGAAATTAAACTTTTGATTTCAGCTAATAAAACAATTATATTACGAATAAGAAAAATCTCCGTATTGAGAACCGAGTGATTGATAAGGTCGCACACCTTTACCGCTCTACCAGATATGTGGACATATATACCGATTTAGATCTCCGTGACCTCATCCAATGTGATGCTATCGATTTATCGAGTAAGGACATTCTTTCCCAAATAATTACCTGATAAAAAAAAATATTCCATTCGTTATGAAAAAAATATTATATGCATTCGATAGCTTCTAATCTATGGAAACTAAGCCCATCTTCATCCTCTAATCTCCCTCTTTCTCTTCCACCAATTTCCCTTCCTTTCTCTCAAATTCTATGAATCATATCGATGACACAATAGGTCTCCTCCTTCTTACTTAGGGATGGCAATTTCACACGTATCTGACTTGAATCCGGATCACCAGACTCGAAAAGTGGGTAAAAACCCAGGAAAAGAATGGGTGGAATGTAGATGATGGGTGGTGGATGATGGGTCGGGTTAGATGTGGTCGTGGGTGATGACTTTTTCCACCCATACATGACACATCATCCACCACCCGCTTCCAACCATCACCCATTTCCAATATAATATATTGTTTGTTTATTTTATTATTGTGATTTATGAATAAAAACATATAAATTTATTTATTTTCCTTTTATACCCATAAATCTCTAATTTTATATACGATTCAACATCGAAACTCGAGTGAAATTATAATTGTATCTTCTAATATTGACTTTTTAGGTAAGTTATAAGGTATAATGTCATTTAAGAGTTGTATTTTTTTATAACAATTTTTTTTATTATATTCATATGTTGTATATATGGAAATTTATATTTCGAATTAGACAAAAATAGACAAAATCAAATAGACAAAAAAACACTCAAATTTCACTTATCTCACCCGATGGGTGGTGGATGAAGTGAATATGGGTGAAATGAATATGGATGGTGGTTCGGATGGAATGATGGTCTACCCATAATAGAGTGGATGAAATGAGGGTTCATCCACTCATCACTTGACTCATTGTGATTCCTACTCTTACTTCTCGATCTAACTCTTATTCCTTATCCTCCTACCTCTAACAATTCTTATCTTATTCCTTATCCTCCTACCTCTAATAATTCTTATCTCAATTGTTTTCAATTGATGTTTATTTTGATTAATCTTGTTATTTGTATTTTAAGTTGGATAAGGGTTGGATTCATGTATTCGTGAAATTTTATTAGACTATATAATTGTGATTCATGTGGCTAAGTCTCATTGCATTTTATTTATTATTTGAAGTGTACGTTAGACTGAAAGTGTTAAGTTTTTGAGAAGTCAACTCTATTGTGCGCAGATAGTATTAATGTTTCTCTACGTCATGATGACACGTTTGGCTCCCTATTTGTTCATCCAGAGCTCAAACTCTCATCTTTAGAGACACTATTGGTTGACATATCAATCGTGTAGGACTCTTACCAAATCCTTACTTGTTTAAAAAAACAAGATTGAAAGTGTTAGTAAGTGGATATTTTTACCTACTTGAGTTGGTCGAGTTGTTATTTAGAGTTTAGATTGGATTTTTGTGGGTTAGTTTAGTTATAATTTTTTAAAAACATAATTTCTTTTAAAAAATAAAATTTATAAACATATAGAAACAAGGATTTATAACATTAATATAATTTTAATTGTTGTTCAAATTTAATTTAACGGTCAATTTCTCGCCAAAACACGCTAGCAGCCACAGTTCTCAAAACTGCAAAGATTATGCCGCCCACAATTCTCAAAATTGTGAGAATTCCTATGGCCACAGTTTTGAAAACCGTCGCTATAGTCACTATCGGTAGGGATGCAGGTCGGGTGATTGGAAAGGCGCAAAGTTCTTGCGGTTTCCAAAACTGTGGCCGGGTGATTTTTCATTGGAATCTTGCAGACGGTAGGGAGGTAGGCCTAGGTCATTGGGAAGACGCGTCGCAGGCTACAGCTCTCCCACAATTTTCAAAATTGTGGCCACGGAAGAATTGGGTTGACTGAGCTTCAATTTGTTGGGCCTTTTTCCCCTTGATTTGTGAAGGTTAGACCGTAAACATTTTTACGATTTTCAATTCTATGATCATCTTGATTTCTACGGTTTTATAAACTAAAACTATTAAAAAAATTACGGTTTTCAAATTCATAGCCGCCACCGTTTGTTTAGCGATATTTTCACTGTGTGGTTTAAAAAAAACGAAAATTTCGCAAGGTACCCCTGAGGTATTGCAATTTTCGCGAGGTATACAACTTTTTTGCATATTTCGCGTGGTACCCCTGAGGTTTTGAATTTTTTCGCCTCGTGCCCTCGGGAGTTAATTTTAACAGATTCCGTTAGTTTTCAAAAAATAAAATAAAAAAAAAAGAAAAAGAAAGAAGCGAAGAGAAGAGAGAGACCGGCCCTATCCTTTGTTCTTCGAAGAACAAGAGCGAGAACCACCAGAAAAGCCCCAAATCTCAAATCCCATCTCAAAACTCAATCAAAACGACCAAATTGAGCATGAGTATTGTCGATTCTAGGCTAGAGTTCTCAATTTCGTCCATCTCCATGCCAAAACAGAGCCACAAAGTCTCAATTTTTAAGATCTAGGGTTTGCGTTCACGGAGAACAACCACCCTTAAAATCAGATCAGTCCGTCAAGATCAACCACGAAGATCAATCGAACCAAAACAGGTCTGCATGGGGGATGGTCATTGTAATTGCTGGCCTGCGAGGAGAAATTAGAACTTTCCAGAACTTCGGGTTGCCGGACTGATCTGACCGAGCCCTCGTCATAGCTTGGACTTCTCCAACGGAGTGATCCAAAACAGGTCAGCATGGGGATGGTCATTATAACTGCTGGCCTGCGAGGAGAAATTAGAACTTTCCAGAACTTCGGGTTGCCGGTTCGGACATAGGTATATACCAAGCTTTATCGATCACAACCGCCATCAATCACGGACGAAGAAGAGTTGCAGTCGCTCCGGCAACCCTCCGGCGCCACCAGTGGTGTCCTTGGCTGCGGTCTCCTAGGATCCTTCGTCGCCAGGACCATACCTGACGTCGTCGTCCTCGGACCGGTGTACGAGTGCAGCGTGCTGCTCATACCACTCGAAGTCGGTCTGTGAATGAATCTCTTATCTCGTGAAATTGGTCTTCGCTTGGGGGCGCGGAGGCTTCGAGCAGAGGCGTTGTAGGCCCTGGCGGCGTTCTCGATGGATTCAAAGATGTCGTGATCCAAACAACGTCTTCTTCAATGAATCTCCTATCTCGGCGGCGTACCTTCCCATGGCCTCTTCTGCACGCCTCTGAGCCATTGTCGGCGGTGGTGGTGGCGTTGGCCGCCGTAGCTGCCGCCACAGCAGCTGCGGTGGCTCAGATCTTCGACCTTCGACTTCCTTTCTCTTGAATCTCTTCGATTCTTTTTTTCTGTTCGCGCGCTTCTTTCTTTTTCTTTTTTTTTTTAAAAAAACTAACGGAATCTGTTAAAATTAACTCTCGAGGGCACGAAGCAAAAAAATTCAAAACCTCATGGGTACCATGCGAAATATACAAAAAAATTGTATACCTCGCAAAAAATACATTACCTCAGGGATACCAAGCGAAATTTCCGGAAAAAAACATCATAGAATGAATTTGGTTTTTGTCAAACAAAGCAATTAGACGGACGAAGGGACCAACATACGCCACTCTCGTGTCGTGCCGCGTAGTAGTAGTACTGGTTGACTTCAAACTTTCAATCAAGGTTCCAACCATCTTTATTTTTTAAATTAATTACTAGCATTAGTAATAGTACTCTCTACGTTTATATAAATTTCTATTATATATTTTAAAGGTATAGAATAAGAATCTAAAATAAGAAATATTTTTTATTAAAAAAATAAGCCCTAAAAATCTAATTTAAAATATGACTTCATATTTTAATTAGTAAAATATTTTTCAAAACAGAAGTCGTTATAGAGCATAGGTTAGAAAATCGAAATTTATATTGTTTGAATTTTTTAAAAGTTTTTTAAGAAGGTAAGTTTTTTTTATAAAATATTAATTTTAAAATAATTTTATTTTTATTAGTAATCAATATAAAATTAAATTTTTAAAAATTAAGAAAAACACGGTATATTAATTATTAAACGACTTATATTTAAAAAAATATTAAATATATGTTTCATGAAATCATCATTAATCAATTCAAATGAGTGTAGTAAATAGTAATTAGGGTTTAATTAATTTTTTACAATATAATACTTAATATTCAATTCATAAGCATTATATTATAAAAAAAATTAATTAAAAATTTTAATATTTTACATTCTTAAACTACGTAGACAAAAATATAAACTTTTATATTTATAATCGAAGAGAGTATTGTGTTAATGTAGAATATATTGGCATGTACGTATATAATCTGACTTTACGATGAAGCTACGACTTTTGTTTAAATATTTCTTCAAGTCAACGCTGATAACATGCATTTTCATTTTATTTTATCCAATCCCTTACTTTTGTGTTTTGCCATTTCAAGGCGTTTTGAATTCATTGCGTATTCCGTAGTGTACGAGAATTTTTTTTTAAATATTCACTAAAAAAATAAATAATTAATAAAATATTTAAACATTTAAAATATTTACAAAAATATTCAATTTTTTGCAGGGTTCTCAGAAAAACACGGTCTGAGACCGCGTTTTATTCAAAAGGTAAAAATTTTGAAATTGAAGAAAAATGGACAAAAAATTAATAAAAGAAACGCGGTCTGAGACCGCGTTTCTATTGTTAATTTTATTTCGGGGTAAATTGTGTAATTTTTTAATTTTTTGTACAATAGAGACGCGGCTCCACACCGCGTCTCTTGATTTTTTTTAATTTTTTTTAAAGGAAAAGGGAAGACAGGTAATGGAGGTCGGGTGCCGCCGGAGGAAGGAACGCCGCCGGAGGAGGGAGGAGGAGGCGCGGGAGGAGGAAGGAGGAGGCGCGGGAGGAGAATCCGGATCGACGGCCGCTGGCGCTCGAGAGGGTGATGCGCCGCCTGCTCGCCTCCTCTCTCCCTCTCACCATCTCCCCTGCAAGTCCGTGGCCATCTCCGTTGTAATCTCCCTCTGCCTCACCGACGAGCTCATCCCGCTCCCGCCGACGAGCTCCCTTCGTCTGTGACCACCCGAGCTCGCTCTCGATCGGAATCGCATCCGAGCTCGCTCTCGATTCTCGCCGCTTGCATCCGACAACAACCCCCAATTTCTTCGATCGAAAATCCCATTCCAAATCGGCCTCCGACCTTCCTCCGGCCTATCCTTTCCCGCAGCCTCGTTTCCTCCGCCTGCTCGAGAGGTCGACGATGGCTGCCCTCCCTTCTCCTCCTTCCCGGCCGGCGCTCCGGCCTCCCCTTCGTCTTCCCAATCGAGCCGGTCGGCGCTCAGGCGTCTAATCGAGCCCTCCCTCGTTTCCTCCAGGCCGGCGCTCCGGCCTCCCTTGGCCTGGCGCTCCGACCTCCTTCCCAATCGAGCCGGTCTCCCTTGACCTGGCGCTCCGGCCTCCTTCCCAATCGAGCCGGCCTCCCTTCGTCTTCCTTTTCTTTAAAACAAAAAAAAAAAAGAAACGCGGTCCCAGACCGCGTCTCTATAGCAAATTTGTTTACAAAATTACAAAATTCATCCCAAAATAAAATAAAAAAAAAAACGCGGTCTCAGTCCGCGTTTCTTTTGTAATTTTTTGCCAACTTTTTCTCTAGTTTCATGTTTTTACCTTTGTGAATAAAACGCGGTCTCAGACCGCGTTTTTCTGCCGGACCTGGAAAAAATGAATATTTTTGTAAATATTTTAAAAGTGTGAATATTTTGGTAATTAATTATTTTTTAGTGAATATTTTGAAAAACAATTCAGTGTACGAATGTCCTGTCAAAATTAATCATCCATAACACTCATTAAATTATTTTCACATTTATTTAATATTTGAAATATTATAAAAACTATATACTACATGCTTTAAACATCTATTTTATAGACTTATAAATTTTATTTTTAAAAAATCATGTTTTAAAATTTTGTATAATTATATTTTATAAAACAATAACTTTTTAATTTTAAAAAATTTTGAAAATATGATTTTTCAAAATAAAAACCGATAAACATATTAAAATGCATGTTTAGAATATTTATGTAATTTTAATAATTTTTTTAAGATTAAATAAATATGAAAATAATTTATTAATATAGAGAGTGTTATATGGAATTTCATGAATTTTTTTCAAAAAATTCACTAAAAAATAAATAATTACAAAAATATTCACACTTTAAAACTATTTACGAAAATATTCATTTTTGTCTGATCAGACAGAAAAACGCAGTTTCAAACCGCGTTTTATTCAGAAGGTAAAAATTTTAAAATTGGAAGAAAATGGGACAAAAACTTAACAAAAGAAGCGCGGTTTGAAACCGCGTTTCTATTGCTAATTTTATTTTCGGATTAAATGAGCAATTTTTTAATTCGTTTATACTAGACACGCGGTTTGAAACCGCGTGTCTTGTTTTTTTTTTTCTGGAAAATTGAAAAGTGGAACGAAGACGATGCAGGCCGCCGGAGGAGGAAGGAGGGACGCCAAAGGAGGAAGGAGGAGAGGCCGGACAGCGGAGATGATGCCGGATCCGGTGGAAGGGGAGACGCCGGAGAAGGAAGGAGGAGATGCCGGATCCGCGGGAGCCAACAGGCGCTGCAAGTCCCGAGCCGCCACCACCTTCGACTGCGACTCACCGCGCCCCATCGCCTGCGAATCTCGGACCACCGTCGAGCCTCTTCCCACTTGACGAAACACCAAAAAATAAATAAATATATAGTTTTTCATAAATAAATAATCGGGTTCCCGCTATATAAATAAACTCGCTTTTAGGATAATTATAATGTATCAAACCAAATGATGGATTATTCCACCTAAGGTTTATTATATATAAGTGTCCACATTAAGGACACATGTCCCGAACAACATGACATTTGTCATGTACCTTGGACACTTGTCAATAAGGGGTCATGAGCTTGCTCTATAAGTATGGGTTGAGACCTTGAGGTTAAGGGTTGGTTTTTGATGGCTCGAAGAGCCTTTCCGAGCGGGATTCATCTCGATCAGCGGGAGCCGACATTTGATGGAGCCCTTGGGAGGACGGTGGTTCGCGTATGGCTTGAGCTCGGATCGGCACAGGTTTGGGTACGCCGACGGTAATCTCGTCGCGCGTCTCAGGTAAGCCCGATCGTCTGAGCTCGCCCGCGTCCAACTTGATCCCGGAACCCACCGACACGGGATTCTGAAAATCGGGCTTCGTCATTGGCGCCGTCCGTGGGGACCATTCACTCCAAGAGGTGATCGATTAAGATAAGTTATCCGCCCAGTTTATCTTAGTAAGGTTCCAAAATTTCTTATTCTGTTATGAAATGTGTATATATAAATTGATCGCGAACTAGAGGCAAGAATATGTATGCATATATTCGTTGTGGGGATTTTTGCCCACGTAATCGGACACGAGGTAATTCAAGACGCGATTGAAAACCAAGAATAATTGTAATATATACATATAAGTTGTATAAAGGGTAGCTAGTCAGCTGTGCAACGGACTATCCATCTATATATATTCACAGTTCACCCTTATTCATCATGTGATCCTAAATTAGTTAAGAACATGTAGGCTGAATGTGGTGCATCTTAGTTGCTGTTATCATGAAAGAGCAAAAGAGATATATGTATAGCTACAATCTGAGCTACTGTCAGGGGTTTCACCAATATAAAATGATGGTGTTAAGGAGAGATGCTTGCTTGCTTAAAAAAGGGGTGATCGAGTATCTTTAGGAATTGTATGTGCTACCGCCGATGGGGGTGTATAAAGGATATAAGAATATGTTGCACATATAACTGTCATAAAAACTCATTTATACATGTGTCTACAGCAGTACTACTTGAATTTGGAATCATTTTCATGTTTGGCTTATATGGTTGAATCCATCCTAAAAAATTCCTGTTTAAATTGGCTGCTGTATGAACTATACGTACGTGTTCAAGTATACCGTGTACGAAGGCTACTATCATATGGAAAGGGGAGTGCTAGTTTATGTATGCTCGCGGAGATAAACTCTTAATGAGTATAAACTAAGTCCCTTAACGTTGAAGCTATGCTCAAAGAGGGCCTCCGATCGTAGCTGGTAAGCTCGCGGAGATAAAACTCTTAACGAGTATAAACTAAGTCCCTCAACGCTGGAGCTATCACTCGTGGAGGGCCTCCGATCGAAGCTGGTATGCTCGCGGAGATAAATTCTTAACGAGTATAAACTAAGTTCCTCAACGCTGGAGCTATGCTCACAGAGGGCCTCCGATCGTAGCTGGTAAGCTCGCAGAGATAAAACTCTTAACGAGTATAAATTAAGTCCCTCAATGCTGGAGCTATCACTCGCGGAGGGACTCCGATCGTAGCTGGTATGCTCGCGGAGATAAACTCTTAACGAGTATAAACTAAGTCCCTCAACACTGGAGCTATGCTCACAGAGGGCCTCCGATCATAGCTGGTATGCTTGCGGAGATAAACTCTTAACGAGTATAAACTAAGTCCCTCAACGCTGGAGCTATGCTCACAGAGGGCCTCCGATCGTAGCTGGTAAGCTCGCGGAGATAAAACTCTTAACGAGTATAAACTAAGTCCCTCAACGCTGGAGCTATCACTCGCGGAGGGCCTCCGATCGTAGCTGGTATGCTCGCGGAGATAAACTCTTAACGAGTATAAACTAAGTCCCTCAACGCTGGAGCTATGCTCACAGAGGGCCTCCGATCGTAACTGGTAAGCTCGCGGAGATAAAACTTATACCGAGTATAAACTAAGTCCCTCAACGCTGGAGCTATCACTCGCGGAAGGCCTCCGATCGTAGCTGGTATGCTCACGGAGATAAAACTCTTAACGAGTATAAATTAAGGCCTCTCAACGCCAGAGCTCTCATCTGCAAAGGGCTTCCTGATTGAACGACGAAAGGCTTGATTCTCTTCCCAAGAGATACGTAGGCAACCCACTAATGTGTTGGGTACAACCCAGACCAAACAAACTTAGCAAAAACATTACACCAAAAGTCTGATACATTGAGTACTCTCCCGAAGGAAGGCGAAGTACAAATGCATATGTTGTCTCGTTTGAAATCGAACCCTAGCTAAGACTCATCTTAACTAAGGTACGAGGATTTGTGACGAAACACCAAAAAATAAATAAATATATAGTTTTTCATAAATAAATAAATAATCGGTTCCCGCTATATAAATAAACTCGCTTTTAGGATAATTATAATGTATCAAACCAAATGATGGATTATTCCACCTAAGGTTTATTATATATAAGTGTCCACATTAAGGACACATGTCCCGAACAACATGACATTTGTCATGTACCTTGGACACTTGTCAATAAGGGTCATGAGCTTGCTCTATAAGTATGGGTTGAGACCTTGAGGTTAAGGGTTGGTTTTTGATGGCTCGAAGAGCCTTCCCGAGCGGGATTCATCTCGATCAGCGGGAGCCGACATTTGATGGAGCCCTTGGGAGGACGGTGGTTCGCGTATGGCTTGAGCTCGGATCGGCACAGGTTTGGGTACGCCGACGGTAATCTCGTCGCGCGTCTCAGGTAAGCCCGATCGTCTGAGCTCGCCCGCGTCCAACTTGATCCCGGAACCCACCGACACGGGATTCTGAAAATCGGGCTTCGTCACCACTGACCACCGTCTGCGACTCTCGGACCACCGCCTGCGTGGCGTATCCATTCCTCCTTCGCCCCTTCATCGTCACTGCTACGACCTTCACCGGCAGTTCCACGGCCTTTCCGGCGTCCACCACGCCTTCCACCGGCCATTGCAAATTGGAGAGATTGAGAGCGGGAGAGCGAAATTGAGAAATGGAGAGCGAAATTGAGAGCGAGAATGAGAAATTGGGAGCGAGAGAGCGAGAATCGGAGCGAGAGAGACAGAGATTGAGAGCGAGAGTGAGTAGAGAGCGAGAGAGCAAGCGTCGGGTGAGAGAGAACAGGGACGAAGAAGATGAAGCGGTGCCCCCGACGAAGTAGAGAGCGAGAGAGCAAGCGGCGCCCACGCCGGCGTCCTCCTTCCTCCTCCGGCGTCCCTCCTTCCTCCTCCGGCGACCTGCATCTTCTCTCCGTTCCACTTTTCAATTTTCCAGAAAAAAAAAAAATAAGACACGCGGTTTGAAACCGCGTGTCTAGTGTGAACAAATTAAAAAATTGCTCATTTAATCCGAAAATAAAATTACTAATAGAAACGTGGTTTCAAACCATGTTTCTTTTGTTAAGTTTTTGCCCCATTTTCTTCCAATTTAAAAATTTTCACCTACTTAATAAAACGCGGTTTCAAACCGCGTTTTTCTGCCTGATCTGACAAAAATGAATATTTTCGTAAATAGTTTTAAAGTGTGAATATTTTTATAATTATATATTTTTTAGTGAATATTTTGAAAAAAAATTCGAATTTTGTAGGTGATTTGGATTGACCAATGTCTGCACTCTACTAGCTAGCTAATTTTTTGAAAGAAAAAAAAACTCTTGATTACTTTTTTTTATTAGGTAAAAATCTGAAAGTCAGACAAGCTTGACTCATCGAGAGACCGACCGAAGTCGGCAGACGGCAAACCATCTAACAGAGCAACCTACAAGCATAAATACAAATAATAGGCGTAATGAACCAAACAGAAATAAACTCTACAACAAACGTTCCAAGAAGACCAAACACCCAAACAGTTGAGGAAGCCACCGAAGAACGCAGCCAAGCACCACCGAACAATAACACCGCGGGCCAGTAGTACAGCAGGACATTAACTCCTCTGGGTAGTGCAGACGAAACTCTAAGGAAACTCTATCCCGAATACGGAGTCGCCTTTGAGCGCACCACCACGACCCCAGCCAGACCCGACTACAGACTCCACGCCCCCCAATCAAGCAGAAGATCTACTAGAAACATCGGAAGCAGAGCCGCAAACTGCTCGAACAAAACACCAATAAACTTTCACCTGCAAAAGTGTCGACAAGCCCTTACGGGATTTTCTCAAACCCTTTCGGGTGGTTATACTCAAAAACCCTTTCGGGATTTAGACTACCCTTTCGGGTGGGGTTACACCATATATATATATATATATATATATATATATATATATATATATATATATATATGTATATATATATATATATATGTATATATATATATATATATATATATATGTATATATATATATATATATATATATATATGTATATATATATATGTATATATATATATATATGTATATATGTATATATATGTATATATGTATATATATGTATATATATGTATATATGTATATATGTATATATATGTATATATGTATATATATGTATATATATATATGTATATATATATATACATACATACATATATATATATACATATACATATATATATAGATATATATATATATCATTAATTTTGAATTTAAAAAATCTCAATCTTGGACCCGAAGGACCCAAAGCTTGGGCCCAAAGGACCAAGGGAGAGAGGGGTGCGCATCTAAGAGTGACCAATCGGGTGGTGATTTCTAGCCGGAGATGGCCGGAAACAAGGCAAGCCGCCAGGAAAGGAGGAGGAAGACCATAGAGGGGGAAGGGGGACGCAAGTAGCGGCAAGGAGGTGGCGACGAAGCTACGACGCCAACAACTTAGAACCGCAACAACGACGCCGAAAATTGAATCAAAGGGAGAGACAACATCGGAGAGCAACGATAACGCCACTACCAAGCCAACGAGCCCCGATCAGATAAATCGACATGGCAATCGACGGACGGGGAGCCCAATTACACCAAAAAATCAGGCTGATCAGACGGAAAAGGGCGGAGGCCTCAAAGTTAGGGTTACACCCACTCCAAATCGAGCCCGAAACTCACCGGGAGGAGGCCAATCGGCCACCACAAGGCCAGAAACGAAACCTAGGAGGGGCGAGGGGGTACAGGAAGAGGGCTATGGCGGAGGATTGACGAGGACGGAGGTTGGGGATGATGAAATTGGGGGCGCGTGGCCCCTAGGGGCCAGCGCGTTCTTTCTCTTTTGAAGGAGTCTCTTTCTCTTACCCATTTTTTTTATTACTTTTAAATTAATATATGATTTTTTTATGATGATAAAAGTTATACTACGTATAAAATATTAATTTTTTTATAAAAGATTTAAAATAGTTTGATAGTTATTACTATTTCCGTTCAGAAATGAGCGACGTTTGACTTTTTGACACGTTTTTTAAGGAGTTAAAAACTATATAAAATATAAAGTTTTTAATTGATTTTTTTATATAATTTTATACATATTAGTTATAAGTTTAAAATTATTTAAAAAAATTTAATAAAAAAGTTAAAATTTTATATAGTTTTTAACTTCTTAAAAAACGTGTCGAAAAGTCAAACAACACTTATTAATGAACAGATGGAATACTATATACTCCGTAATACTCCATTAAGGAAACAACACTTATTAATGAATGGAATGAGTATTTTATACTAGTTTTTATATCTTAAAACACCTGTATGAAAATAAATTCGGACTATCGATTGAACGATGTGGAACCCGTCGACCGAGATGCTTCTTACAGTGAAAAGTGAAAACCACCCCATTAAGGAAGTGCTCAGAGACTACCCAAAAAAAACAAAGGGAAGTGCTCGGAAAAGAAGATAAAGAAAAGCATTTTTCTATATAAAAAAATAAAGAATTCCAACTAACTTTCTCCCTTATTTTTGTTAATTTTCCCTCTCTACTTTATAAACTAGATGGACAATTTTACCTAATAAAACTTAACATGATGCTTGAGAAAATTTTGTCATGAAAATTTTCAAGTTATTTTTAATAGATTATCTATCTTGGTATTTAAAATAGAAAAGTAGTAGAAAAAATAGAGAGAATTCTGTAATATTTTCCAAAAAAAAAAATTTGAAATTGTGAAGTTCTTGAAGTTAAAAGGAAAAATAATTTAAAAAATATGAATTTTATTTTTCTATTTAAAAGAAAATTTAAAGTACCTAATAAGAATAATGCATATTATAATTAAAAAATTACTAAAAATGACACACTTTTCCCTTATTCCCTTTTCAAATTTATCTTTTGCTTTTTTTTTATTACCGCCATTATTATGAGAAAACATGTATGCTTTAATTTAGTATTTTTTATAACTTATTTAAGTAAATGTTCATTTTTATTTAAGTAAAAAGGATTATAATGATCATTTTATCATTCCTTCTTATTTTTATTTGAACATTTATCAGAGAGATGACGAAGTCAGATAGGGAGATCAAGTAAAGAGGACATTGGATGAAGAGTTTAGGAGTAGTCGAGAGAGGGAAGTAAGGCGATCGAGAAAGAGATGCAAACCTCCATGGTCGAGACTCGAGAGGGATGAGCAAGAGGTGAGGGAAGCAATGGGTGGATGGGAGCTAGGGATGCGAAAGCTCATGATAAAAGGAAAGCATGTTTAAATTAAAACTGGGGTAAATTTTGTATTTTGAATTATTTTTTTCTATATTTAGTTAAAGCAATTAAAATGTAAGATTTTTATTTTTTACTTAAAAAAATAAACATATGCTATTTTATACACCTTTTGTATCTCAATATTTTTCACTCTATATGCTTCTAATTAATTTAATTCTAAATACATAAAGATATAGAATTTTGAGTATCCACTTTACATATCGTCCTTATGGTTTTTAGAAAAGTAAAAAAAAAAAGAAGTTATATAATGATATATTTAATGATTTTATACTTCTATATATAAGGGCTGACCTTTTTAAATGAGCAAACAAGTGATCCCACAACGTGCTGAAAACCAATTATAGAATGAGGGACGACCTCCCTTTATATAATTTCTCAACCCCAACTCTAAAATTGTTTTAACCCTAAATCGTCAAAACTGTTTCTAGCTCCTAACCCATGCCAATTTCAATCGGTAATAAAAAAAAATCACAAATTAAACACGGGGACCAATTTCAAGTTTCTACGACCTTCGAGTTATGGTGTGGGCGTACCTAGGGTTCGAGCGTTTCTTGCCAAGGCTCTTTCCCTCACAAAAGAGTAGTTTAGAGATCCCCTCAATCTCTCGATAATGGCGCATGACTCCCTTTCGATCCTTCATAAGCCTTGGCTTCTCTTGTAGACTTGTATACGAGGTGTGCTTCAGATTTGTCGAAGATGTGGTGTCCTGAGTCGGGTCTGGTTGGGATCATAGTAGTGAGTATGGGATAACTCTATTGTCGAGAGGAGCTTCAAGGAGTTCGTCTTCACTTTCCAACAATGCTACCATGGTGATGCTTGAGTTTTTTTTTTTTTTTTTTTTTTTTTTTTTTTTTTTTTTTTTTTGCAGTAGGCAAACATTAGAAGCCGTTGCTAATACAGCAGCCTAACTCCCGGATCATCCTGAAAGATGATTTTACAGAGGTCCCTATGGTAGGGAATAGAAGCTAAATTACATATAACACATGATTTAGCTATGTAGTTCGCTGTTCGATTTGCTTCTCTAAAGACATGCTTGATTTCAACTGATTCAAAATGAGCTAAGAGGCTTTGTATTTCCTCAGTTTGTCGTAGAATTTCCCATCTTGGCAACTTCACCTTGTTCACTGCTTTGACCAGAATTTCGTTGTCACTCTCTAGGATAATCTTCCTTAAACCCAAACTTCTCGCTCTTTGAAGACCTAGAATCACTGCCGAGGCTTCTGTATGGATTGGATAGCTGTTCCAGCGTTGGATTCTTCAAAAAAAAAATATCAATAATATTACCTTCAGAATCACGGATGATTCCCCCAGACTGACAACTGCCAGCTTGGACAAAAGAACCATCTACATTAATTTTGTAGATAGTTCTGGTTGGTCTGCTCCACTTGGCTCTCATTCTTCTTTTTATATTTTGGTGTTGTCTTGTGCTTTGTCCAATTGTCCATCCTCCATAGTCCAATCCTTGATAGTTCGATCTATAACCTGGATGAGTCCATGGATTCCACTTGGATCTTTGGATCTGAAAATTTTATCATTCCTAACATTCCACAGTGATTGCCATATAAATGATAGCTTGGTAAAATTAGAGTTGGTGGTATAAATACTAAACAAGTTATGACTTAACTAGCCTGATAGGTGAAGATTGTGAAAGAACAAACCTGTAGTTTGTTATGGTGATGCTTGAGTTTTTTTTTTTTTGACAGTAGGCAAGAAGTAGATCGACTAAGCGATCTTGAAGCCATCAACAGATGGCTTGGATGACCCTACGCAGAGGGTCGCCAGTCAAAAAGAAAAAAAATTATCTAAGATTACAATTAAAGAAAATTATAATTAAAAATAACTAGAAAAATAAGCCATTGGAGTCGTTGCCGCCGTCTCCGCCTCCGCCGCTGCCAACACCTCCATCACCATCACCTCACCTTGTTTTATGCATCTATCTATGGTGATGCTTGAGTTGATACTCTTCATTTAGACTAGTCTCCACTCTTTATATGCACATTATCTTTAAGTTTTCCTTCTGTTGTATTATAACGGTTAGTCTGTCTATTAATATATTAATCTTTTAAAGGATCAGTTCATTAAAAAATAAGATTTTTTTTTCAAAATATTCAATAAAAAATAATTAATTACCAAAATATTCACACTTTTAAAATATTTACAAAAATATTCATTTTTTGCAGGTTCGGCAGAAAAACGCGGTCTCATACCGCGTTTTATTCACAAAGGTAAAAACGTGAAACTGGAGAAAAAGTTGGCAAAAAAATTACAAAAGAAACGCGGTCTCAGACCGTGTTTCTGTTTTTATTTTATTTTGGGATGAATTTTGTAATTTTGTAAAAAAATTTGCTATAGAGACGTGGTTTGGAACCGTGTCTCTATTTTATCTTTATTTTTTAAAAGAAAAGGAAGACGAAGGGGAGGCCGACTCGATTGGGAAGGAGGCCGGAGCGCCGGCCTGGAGATTGGGAAGACGAAGGGAAGACGAAGGGGAAGCCGACCTGGAGATTGGGAAGACGAAGGGAAGATGAAGGGGAGGCCGACTCGATTGGGAAGACGAAGGGGAGGCCGGTGGCTGCCCTGTTTCAATCCGACGCCTGTTCCTCCTGTTTCAATCCGCCGCCTGCAAAGCTCGAGATCGACGACGATGGCTACCCTCCCTCCTCCTCCTCCTCCTCCTCGTTTCCTCCGCCTGCAAAGATCGAGATCGACGACGATGGCTACTCGAAATTCAGCTCCTCTCCGGCCTCTCCTTTCCCGCAGCCTTGTTTCCTCCGTCTGCTCGAGAGGTCAACGATGGCTGCCTTCCCTTCTCCTCCTTCCCGGCCGGCGCTCCGGCCTCCTTCCCAATCGAGTCGGCCTCCCCTTCGTCTTCCTTTTCTTTTAAAAAAAATAGAGACGCGGTTTGGAACCGCGTCTCTATAGCAAATTTTTTTACAAAATTACAAAATTCATCCCAAAATAAAATAAAAACAGAAACGCAGTCTCAGGCCGCGTTTCTTTTGTAATTTTTTTGCCAACTTTTTCTCCAGTTTCACGTTTTTACCTTTGTGAATAAAACGCGGTCTGAGACCGCGTTTTTCTGCCGGACCTGCAAAAAATGAATATTTTTGTAAATATTTTAAAAGTGTGAATATTTTGGTAATTAATTATTTTTTAGTGAATATTTTGAAAAAAAATTCAAAAAATAAGGGGTGGATGGAAGGCTTTCAAATCACCACCAACAAATTACTTGCAAGTACATTATCCTTTTATTTGTCATGTTTCGCAAAACTAGTTTGAAATGTAATCGAGTCTTTCTTTATTTTTAAATCTTCTAAAAAATGAAGTTATTGGCCACTGTTTTTTTAGATTTAATTTGGTATTTTTTTTAGGTCCTTATAGAGGCGTGTGTTCATTTTTGTGTTAAAAGTTAGTGCTAAACTTATTATTGTGATTTTTTTTAACAATTATTTAAAGGGAATAAAATGAAGTATATTTACTTAAATAATTTATAAAGGTGGATATTTTTAAGTACATCTTTATTTTAACATAAAATTTATTAGTAACATTTCATCTACGGTCAAGATAATTGATATAAAAAAAAGTGTACTCAAGGTCTCTTTATTTTTATAAAATATTTACATTCCATCCAAAAGTCTTAAAAAACATCAAACCATGCATCCCTCCCCTTTCCACCTGTATTGAAATATCATTAATGCATATACTCTCATGTACCCATTCATCCCTTTTCTCATACCCATACCTTTTTTCGATCGAATTTAAGACCGTAAATATACGTTTCGGCTATATACACCGCAAATCCCCACATCCTTAAGGACGTGCAAATGGGGTGAGAGCCACCCGAGCCCGGACGTGCAAGCCCGTCTACTAGCCTCTTCGTCTTCGTCTTCAGAGAAATCGAGAGAGAGAGCGATCGCCGGAGAGAGAGACCGAGAGAGAGAGAGAGACCGAGAGAGATGGAGACAGAAAGAGAGAGAGAAAGCTCGAGGCGGCGGTGGCGACCATGGAGGCGGATCTGCTGGTGGCGACGGAGGGTGGTGGTGGTGCGACGGCGATGGAGGTGGAGGGTGGTGGTGGGGGTGGAGCATCGGGGGAGGCGGTGGCGGTGGAGCCGGTGGCTGAGGCGACGGTGCTGCTGGCGGCGTTGGCGGAGGACGTCGTGAAGACTTTAATCTCCAAAAAGTGCTTTGATTATCTGTACAAGATGTGGCAGGACGTCGTGAACCAAAAGGTTCATCCGGTATGCACGGACCGACATTGGAGGGTTTGTTACGGGATCCCTTGTGTCCATGAGATTCAGGCATACGTCAACTCCGGTACTCCGATACCCGCCGAGGACATCCACCCGTTCTGGATGGATTTGTCATGGACTGACCTCGACGACACCCCATTGTCGTATGAGCTGTCATCTTCATACACGGCTTCCAACGATGTATGCGAGGATGAGCTGCACCCACCCTCATCAGCAAGCGTCCGAAGGAAGGGGAGGCCTCGGGGGTCGAGGAATGCCTGCAGAACCAACCCGTTGCCATACGAGGAGGTAAGGGAAAGGTTTGAGAGAGAAGAAGCGCGTGCTGCTCGAAATGCTGCTCGGCATCGTCAACAAGCGACCTCAGCTCGACGTGGACGTGATGATGTGTTCGGAGGGTTCAACTGGGGTCGAAACAACGTTAATCCCTTCATGCTCGGTCATATTGAGACGGTGAGGGACACTGTTGGAGATGGTCATTGTGGCTACCGTGCTTTGGCGACTTTGACATCACCGATCGGCGAGACTGCTTTCCCGGAACTCAAAACGTTACTATGCAATCACTTGGAGGATCACGCCGATCTGTACGCCGGTTGTTATACGGGAGGTTACCCATTCCAGCAGTTCGTTGACTACCAGAGATGGGCGGGAGCTGTGCATGGTGATAGGAGACGGTGGATAGAGCTACCCATTATGGGTTTAGTATTTGCAACGGTATATCAGATTCCTCTCGTTGTCCTAGCTTGGCATCATCCGTTCACATGTCTCCCCATGACCTCGCCGACACCTGCTAACAACCCTCAATTAGCAACCCATGGTGTAGCCTGCATCGGAAACCAAGACCATTTTGCCGCGGTACGACTTCAAACGTCTTTTTTTATTACCTATTCATGCTTTTCATATATATGTCAATACTCTAACTCTAATTTTCCGTTCTCATAGATCTGGTTGCGTCCTAACGCTCCTCTTCCGCTGCCTCCGCCAGAATGGGTCGAACATCATCATCCGAGCGTGGAAGGATGGGATGCTCCGTTTCAAGCTCAGATTGAGAGATTTCGAGCCTTGCGTGTCGAGTCCGGCCGCCCTTTACTATTTTCCTAGATTGTATTCCACAACTTTATTAAAATTATGAATGTAACCCTTTTTTTCCGTTCCTTGTAACGTTATTCGCATATTATCCGAATGAAAACCTTAACAATTATTGTTTTCTATTTAATTTGACCCTAAATCCTTCAACTCCACTAGCTAAACACTTCCATTTTATCAATTAACATTATAAAACCGGCGGAAAACCTAAACCCTATACCCTAAACCCTAAACCCTAAACGCGAAACTCTAACTAGGGTTTGCACGTCCTTAACAACGTGCAAGTATTGCACGTCCTTAAGGACGTGCTTGCACGTTGTTAAGGACGTGCAAGTCATTGCTAGAGTGGACGTGCACAGTCCCAGACTTGTACGTCCTTAAGGACGTGCAAATCCTTAATCCAGATTTGCGGTGTATATAGTGACACCCTAAATATATATCATATAGTCTCAAAAATCTCAATAATTTTAAATTAATCTGATCCTCAAAACCAAGTCTTTTTTTAATCTTCATTATTTTATTATGAATTCATCTCCCTAACTTTAACCCTTAACTATCAATTTAATCATAAAAGAATATTTTCTATAATTTGAGGTCAATATCAAAAAATAATATAAACCTTTGAACATTAACGACAAAGTTAGCGACTTTATTATAGGTGGTAAATGGTGGGTAGAGAAACTCTCTGCCATCCTTCCTCACAACATTGTGTCGGAAATCCTTAACATTCCCCTACCCACTTCAAACTTTGAAGATAGATTATACTGGTGGCCTGATCGGGCTGGCTGGTTCACCACGTCAAGTGCATACAAATTAGTTTCTGCCGAATCCTCCACTGACTTGGATTGTAACGCAGGGATCTGGCGTCTGGATGTTCCCCCTAAAGTTAAAAACTTCCTATGGAAAGTATGCCAGAACGGACTCCCAACAACCTCTAGACTTGCCCAAAGAGGAGTTCATGTCCCTACTACCTGCAATTTTTGCAATAGTTATGTGGAAGATGATGTGCACTTGTTGTTAGAATGCCAATTTCCGAGATCTCTTTTCCAATTTCCGGCACACATCAGCTCTACCATATCCACCCAAGTTAACTGTTCAAGAGATATAAAACCGATCATGTCTCTAGTAGGTAAAAACCTTTCAAAGGAGGATTTAGCAAAACTTGCTTTTACCTGGTGGACGACCTGGTACATCAGAAACCAACACGCCTTTCAACAAGTACCTATTCCATCGGCTGACGCAACCTTACGCCTCATCAATACTCACGAGGCAAACTGGAGCAACACTCGCCAATATGACAACATTTTGGACGAAAACCCTCACCCTAGACCTCATACCTTAGGGAAGCCTAAAAAGAAAACCAAGAATCGTAAGATCACATGGAGAAAACCGTCGGTTGGAACATTCAAACTCAACTTTGACGGATCCACAATCGGAAATAATTTCAGTACCGCAGGTGTGGTTATCAGAGACTGGAATGGACAACCAATACACATTGGATACCAAAGGCTTGGTACAAAAAGCGCTTTAGCAGCGGAAGCACTAGCACTCAAACTTGGGGTACAACATGTCCTTGATCTTTATTTTGATAAAATTCAAATTGAAGGAGATTCCAGCATAATAATAAATCACCTCAACAACAAGTCCAGATTTCCTTGGGAAATCGAACTCATTTTATCGGATGTCCAACTTTTACTATCGACTGTGAAAAAAGTTTCCTTCTTTCATGTACCCCGTCTGGGCAATAGAGTGGCTGATAAGGTTGCACACATTTGCCACTCTGCCTGGGGAGTCGATATTTACAACAACCCCGGTCTTTCAGACATCATCCGTAAGGATGCTTTCGGGTAGAATCCGCTCACCCAAATCTTTTCCTAATAAAAAAAAAAAACCTTCGATAATTATGAAATTCAAAAAAATTATTGAGTCTTCCATAAAAAATAAAATAAAAAGTGTATTTTGAGGAAAAAGGTAAAATAAGGTGTTTCTCCCAATAATAATTCGAATGAATACAGAAAAAAGAAAGTGGGACCCACATTCGACCCATACCAACCACCAACCTTCGCTCCCCCTTCGTCTTCTTCCTTCCTCCTGTGATTCCGTTGATTGCTCGCACACCAAAACCACAACGCAATCCAATTCATACTCTGCGTTGACGCCAATTCCAAATTCAACTCCATCTCTCCCTCTCCAAACCTACCGACCTCCTCTCCCTCTCTCTATAAGCACAATCCATTTCGAACACCATCTCGGTGTCCGATCTGATGCACAATTAGCAGCTTAATTTCTAAGCTAACTCATAAACCCTCGCGATTCTATTCATTCAGCTTCTCTGTCGCTAATGGCTGCTGGTACGAGCAGTTATAGTGCTGGCCACACGCGCCGAGGGTTTCAGTTGCTCGCCAGATGGACACGCGTCGCCCTCCCGTTGGCTGTTCTGCTGATCGGATGCGCCGCCGGTTCTTCGTCGTCGCCGTTTGGATTCAGCATCCACCACCGGTTCTCGGATCACGTCCGCTCGATCTTCCCCTCCGGCGACGATGAGTACTTGCCGGAGGTTGGCACGGTCAACTACTTCGCCGCCATGGCCGAGCGCGACCGCATCCATGGCCGCCGCCTCGCCGGCACTGGCACCTACTCCACTCCTCTCACTTTCGTCGCCGGCAACACTACTTTCCGTTTAGCCACTTTCGGATAGTATGACCTTTTCTCCCTCTTTTTTTTTAAATTAAAATTTTCAAATTATATCTTCTAGTATTTTCTGAAATTTTCCCCATTTTCATGAATTTGATAATAATAACAACAAAAAATTCATAAACTAGAAGTAAAATTCATGCAATCAAAAGTGGCTTTTCTCGTTTGTATTTTTCCGGTCAGACGGTGGATTGAAGAATCTCTTAGTTGTCGCCGCTTTTAAGTTCAAAAAATTATGAGGGTGCGGTTTGGAAAATGTCACATAAATCAAATTGATAGGATGTAAATAATACGGAGTACTGAATTATGGAGAATGATTTTTCTTGCTTGTGTTAACTCAATTCATTTAATTGACATTTTTCTGTTTGGATTGAATTGAAATTTCAGGTTGTCTTAATCAATTGTCTCTGTGAGAACTTCTGGATAAATCAAATTTGTCTTAAATCAATTTTTTCTATCTGGGTTGAACTTTCAGTGTGTCTTATTCAAATATCTATGTGAGAAAATAGATGTTTGGATTTTTATTTAACACTTATCTGATTTAATTTCTTCTTGGTGATGTTAACTTCATTGATATTCATCTATGTTGGGTTGAATTTGCAGCTTGTATTATGCAAATGTCTCAGTGGGAACTCCAGGGCTGGATTTCTTGGTGGCCCTTGACACAGGAAGTGACCTCTTCTGGTTGCCTTGTGACTGCCTTAGCTGCATTGCTGGTATCACAACTAGCTCCGGCGAGGTACTGCGTTTTCTTTTGAGGGTTAAATTCGGTCGATGAATCGGAATCATAACAAACGAAATTGAATTCATGAAAACTGAGGCTTAAATGGAATAACAATCATAACGTTCAGTGTGTCACTAATCAGTACTCACTACAATGTTCAAGCCTTCAAGGATTTTGTTGATCACTAAAGCTGATGTCTGGTGGCTGCTCTTTCTTATTCAGATTAAATTCAACCTTTATGGGTTAAATACCTCTTCCACGGGCAAAGCAGTTTCCTGTGCGAGCTCTCTGTGTGATCATAAGTCATCATGTGTTTCGCTAAATCAATGTCCATATGAAGCCAACTATTTATCCTCTAATACATCCTCTTCTGGGTACCTAGTGGAGGATGTGTTGCGTCTTACTACTGATGTGGATCCTTCCACACCTGTAAATGCAGATATTACATTCGGGTATGTCTATGGTTATGTTTATAATATGTATGTGATATATGATTGTGAAACATCCTGTGCAGGAAGTATAATGCATTCTTAAGATTAGAATTCTTGGTTGAAACTCCAAGGCTCAAATGGCAAATGAAATTGAGTGAAATCTCACACTTTTTGCACATAAGTGTAGATCAAATTAGTAGACTGCAATTGCTTAAAGATTCATTGTGTTTGATGCGGCAACATGTAGACATTTAGCAAATTAGCACCATGTTTTGCTATCTTCCAGTTTTGAATTGCTTAAAGATTCATTCTGAGACTTGCCTACATGTTCTACTTTAATTGCAGCTGTGGCCGAAGGCAGACAGGTTCATTTTTGAACGGTGGTGCTCCTAACGGTTTGTTTGGTCTAGGAATGGAAAAGATATCAGTTCCCAGCATATTGGCGAGTAAAAATGTAACTGCAAATTCCTTTTCCATGTGTTTTGCACACGGTGGACTTGGTAGAATAAGCTTTGGAGATAAGGGCAGCTCTGACCAATCTGAAACACCATTTAACCTTCAATCAGCACAGTATGTTTTTTTTTTTTTTTTGCAACTGTTTTAGTTTGCAGCCTAGCTGCTTCCAAAATTTTTACTGAAATTCCCTTTATGGCAACTTGTTACCAGTCAGAGTTACAATATCAGTCTCACACAGATAACTGTTGGAAAGAATACCAGTACTGTTGATGCCTATGCAATTTTTGACTCTGGAACTTCATTCACAATTTTCACCGACCCAGCTTATACTGCTATTACTGCAACAGTAAGTGTTTCCACCCGAACACGAAAATATGCTGGTAGTTACTGAAATCTGTCTTCAGCATCTAATTATTTTAGGCTGTTTATTTTCGCTCCTTTGCAGTTCAACTCTCAGATGAAGGCAAAAAGAGTTACAGTTGATTCCAGTCTTCCTTTTGAGTTCTGTTATGAAATGAGGTACATCTGTTTTTAAGCATAACTAAAGCAACCAGTTAAGCAACTTCTTTACAGCGTGCCATTTACACTGGGCATCTTCTGTGCAGTTCATGCAGTGTCACCAGCTTCAGTGCTCCCTCGATTAATCTAACCATGAAGGGTAGCGCTAACTACAACGTTAATCGTCCATTTGTGATAGTGACCACATCTGATCAGGTAAGGAATATTTACAATAATGTCATAAGTTGGCTTTGCTACTGCAGCACTGGGGCTGATAATATTTGCTTGGTTTACAGAGCATATGTTTCTTTTGCTTGGGAATCATCAAAGATCAAACTGTCAACATCATCGGACGTAAGTATGCAAATATGTAGTAGTACCTTCCCTCAATTCCTTCCACTATGAACTAATAAGTGCTGATCCTAGTGAGCTAGAAAATGCCAAGTGCCAACCCAGTCCTAATCAGACTTGTCATTTTCTATAGTTTATGATTACTCAAAAATGACAGTGTTGCTTGTCAGTTCTCCTGATTTGGTTACATTAACTTTCAGAGAACTTCATGACTGGATACCGAGTTGTCTTTGATCGCGAGAAGATGGTGTTGGGCTGGAGGGAATCTGACTGTGAGTGTTGAGCCCTTCTCTGTCAATCTCTCTACTCTCTTGTAGCTTTCGCTGCTCTCTAACACACTCCAAAATCTGTCATTTTCTTAGGCAACTACACACTGGACACGACGACTTTACCCATCAGCCCACAGGGCTCACCAATTGCTCCCTCCACCCTTGATCCAGAAGCCACAGCTACAGCTACAAAATCTTCCAAGAACTTGGCTGCACCATCATCAACAATCAAACACTGGGCATTGGCACTTTCTTTGGTTGCCATTCATCTTTTATCCAGTTTCTGATCCACCATTTCTCCTACAGGCCAGCTCTAATCTTCAGCCCCTAATACAAACTTTTTAATTTATTCCGGCTTCATAGTTGCTGGGCACACGACATATTTGGTGCATCAACCATCTCTCTGAGCTTTCTCCTTCTTTATCATTTTTCCCCGGGTCTGATTCATATCATTTTTGCACCATACCTATGTACATATGGCTTATTCTTCACCTCCTCCAGCATATACGCTATCCTATAACACTAAATGCATATATAGAAAGAAGATTTCGATTCTATACAGCAGTTTGATTAGTCAATTCTATTATTGACTTGAACAACATCAGATCTGTGTAGTTCATTTGATGGGTGACCATTCACTGCTAGATAGATCCCGTTACATACCGAGTATCAGTGTATTGATTCAAGTTTTCGTATAGATTTGAACTAGATCTGGCTCGTTGTCAAACATTTGTATTGCCATTTTACTTTTATGACTTTCACTTTTGTTTGTGGTTGTATAGTTTGTATTATTGCTACATGTTAACTTAAACTGGCTAAGTTAGTTGGTTTCTTTGTGTTTAATCATATATATGGCTCTAACAAAGCAATAAAGATAGAGAAATTCACATGCTTTTGTCTGGACGGTTGTTTGTTGGTGGTGAATGACAGTTCTGGCGGAGTAGTCGTTGCAACAATCATACATAATGATAGTTAAATGACTAGGAGACTTTCCAAGCCAAAATAATTGAGCCTTTATAGCACAAATTCTTCAAAAAAAGGATGAGCTATATATCACGGACCGCGATTCACTGGAGTATGGAATATATATGGTTCATCACCGACACATCTTTATATCATTTCAACCACTGAGCTATACCCGAAGACCTTCCCAATTGGACTCATTTCAACCACTAAGCAATCAGCATATCGCGTCAGATAAACTCTAAATTTGATCACATAAAACCCTATCAATTCATGACTATTTTCATGTAGATTTTGCCTCAAATAGACTAGATCCAGAGGCCAAAATTACAATCTTGTTACTTGATTGCAGTCAATACCAAAATACAACCACCAAATTGATGCAAGTAAGCAATTTGGTGATCTACAGTCTCTCATTGCCACCTTCCTATCTTGTAAAACACTAACAAAAAGGTGCTGCAATAATAGAGAGCTAGCAAAAAGAGGTCTTCTTTACTGTACTGGCTGGCCCAAACCTATCTCCTCATGTCAATTAGTAGAACCACACCAATGCTTTATTTTCTTGTAAACCAAGATTCCTCCTAATTAAACACTCAACCACCTATGAATATGATAGATCACCCTTAACCACCCACCCATCTTTCCTTTGCAGTCCAAAATAGCCATTGCACACCAGATCAGTAAGATCTCGCAAGTTCGGTTTTTTACAGTTATCGGCTAGTTTAGGTTAAAAGCTCAGGCTTTAGCCTGTACCAGAAGACAATCATGGAAGTAATTAGAGATTTCTAGCTAAGATTAACAAGCATTACCAGCAACAGGATAGGCAGATTTCACACTCATAATTATGACCTTGAAATGATTGCAGATGAAGATCTTGCTAGAGAGGCAAATAATATCCTATTCTACATAATGGGTCGTTTGGTATAACTCCAGGTATCGAGTTGGAATGTCATTGACTCATTCCTATAGTTGATATCCATACCTGATATCTGATACCCATTCCTGTATACCAAACACTCCCTAAGAAAGTACTATAGCATTGAGAATCCGAGAATCGCGACAAGTTGATAATGTTACAAAACTAGTTGAGCTAGACCTTACTGTAGTAAATAACTTTTCATGCAAAATTGAGATGAACAAGGACCATGCAGATTGTCTGGTAGTTCTTAGGATGCTTCAACTTTACTCAATTGATCAGCAATTATGTTTTGACTAATTTAGTTATGTACCAAATTGAATTGATGTTGTTACATCTGCTACTAACAAACCCTTCCACTCTCTTAAATCCCTATAAATAAGGGACCTTAATCTGATGTTTTCATCCAGACATCCATAACTAAACAACTCATCAAAGAAGAAAACGAAAGCACCGGTTATGGCTCCTTCGGTCACACTCCTTTGCCTGCTTGTCGTATCCTTGGCATTTTCACTTGGAAGTGCTTTGAGCTTAAACTACTATGCCAAGACATGCCCCGGTGCAGAGGCAGCCATCGCTAATGCCATCAAGAAGGCCACGGCCAAAGACAAGACTGTCCCGGCTGCTCTTCTCAGGCTGCATTTCCATGATTGCTTCATAAGGGTAAACTGCAATCACTCATCAGATTCTATTTTTTAAAAAAAATCTTAGATTAACTTGAACTATCCAATAGCTGAAATTGACCTCTTTTTTCGAAGGGATGTGATGCATCAGTGCTGCTAGATTCGACAGGAAAGAACACTGCAGAGAAGGCAGGACCGCCAAACCTATCTCTGCACGCGTATTTCGCCATTGACAATGCAAAGAAGGCAGTAGAACGCATATGTCCCGGTGTGGTGTCTTGTGCTGATGTCTTGGCCTTGGCTGCAAGAGATGTAGTAGTCCTTGTATGTGAAATGCGACGCGTTTTTTCAAGCTGCCATTGGTAAACAAAGTTTTATCTTCACATCTGCACCATCTATCTTACCTATGATTTGTTCCTATTTGCAGTCTGGAGGTCCATCCTGGAATGTACCGAAAGGACGAAAAGACGGAAGAACTTCACTTGCTAGTGAAACTAGACAGTTACCAGCTCCTGTCTTCAACTTGTCTCAGCTTCAACAAAGCTTCTCACAAAGAGGCCTTAGCATGAGTGATCTAGTGGCTCTATCAGGTACTACAAAGATTTCATGATTTCTTGTAATTGTAAATGCCTCTTCAAAGAGGTTGGTTTTTTCGTCATTTTTAGAGGTTTCATTCTAAAATCAATTGGCAATAGCAGAAATAACTCACTGACTTATATACTAGAAATTGATCTAAATTGCCTCTAATGAACTAACAGGAGGCCACACGCTTGGCTTCGCGCACTGCTCATCGTTCCAAAACCGAATCCACAACTTTGACTCAACCCACGACATAGACCCCTCGCTGCACACATCCTTTGCTGCAAGCTTGAGGAACATCTGCCCGGTGCACAACAAGGTGAAGAGCGCGGGGGCTAACATGGACCCATCTCCTACAGCTTTCGACAACACTTACTACAAGCTGATCCTCCAAGGGAAGAGCCTGTTCTCGTCAGATCAAGCCTTGATGACATCTACAAAGACCAAGAATCTGGTGTCCAAGTTCGCTGGCTCCAAGCAAGCCTTCTATGACGCGTTTGTCAAGTCCATGATCAAGATGAGTAGCCTCACCGGAGGCCAAGAAGTTCGAAAGAACTGCAGGAGGGTGAACTAATTAAGATTGCCCATCTGATATCAACAAGCTATAGATGCAAGGAGTAAAGATAAACTATAGTATAAGAGTGGAGGATTTGTTTGCCCCTCTGCATAATGTTTCTTGAGTACAAGTTGCTTGGAATTTGAATATATATGCAACTATCTATTGTAACAAAAGGTTGAGCACAACCAGCTGTCATGGGGTGAAATATATTGTGGTGAATAATATCAAGTTGCACCAAAGCATTTGAATGCAAATGCCTAATGATCTTGTACTTATAAAGGAAAAAGATGTGGTCATGTTAGGTCGATTTACTACAAAATCTGAGTGCAACACACAAGTAAACGAGGTTTTAACCCAAAACTAATGTTAACATTGGATTCATCTACTTATATATTAGCTTGGAATCTCTTGTGCGATACATTCTTTTTTCATACGTGTACACCAAAAAATCTTTAATATGTATTTTAGCCCTCCCTCTTTGAGAATTAGAATGATCCTTTTGAAGTTTGAAATTGTTTCAGTTTGGAATTGGAATTCATATATCCACATCAAATTGTGCATCGTACAAGTGGTCATCTATATTATGCTTGATTTAATCATTTATATATATAATCTATAATCTATAAATCTATTTATGACTAGCTATTAAAAGAGAAATATTTTTGATTAGGTTTTTCAACCGATCAAATTAAAATAGTTTTTTTAATATATATTTTCTTAATTAACATATTCTACATTTTACAATCAATCAATATTAATCTATGATCTTCTATATATAACGAGCTATTAAAATAAAAACATTTTTATGAGGTGTCATCACCGCTATAATTACAACTTTTTCAACCAATCAAATTAAAGTAGATTTTTTTATATATTTTCTTAACATATTATACATTTTCTAATCAATTGATTCAATTTAAAACACTAAATTAGTATATAATAGGCGTGGATATTTTCACCGCTAATTTTTACTATTTCCACCGCTAATCACCGCATAGATTTACGGTGGCCTTAATCCCCTTTCCTAAGGCCCACCGCATATACATGCGGTGGGTGCGTTGACCGTATACGTACCCACACCACATATACGGTGGCCTTGAGCAGAACGGGGTCCGTTATGGGAAACCCCGCCGTCGCATGAGTAAACGGTGGAATCCACCGCATGTGTATACGATGGGTTGTAGACATTTCGAAACGATATTTAAGTCAATGGTTGGGACGAGCAGTTTGCGGCGAGGATTGCACGATACAGAGCCTACCGCCGTTGAGATGGTGGTCGTCCGCTGCGCTATTAGCACTTTTTATTTTCCCATGTCATTTTCCGAACTCCATATGTTTGCTTCTTCGGTTACTAGATATTTGTTTGTGCCATTTCCCGAACTGCGTTCTATGACGTATGACATTTTTCGACCCACATTTTTTATGGTGCTTGACATTTCTCATACTTCGGTTTTTTTTTCCTATGCAATATTCGTTTTTTTGACATGGATCAAGCCATATTCGGAATCGATTCGGGGACCGTCGGGTACTACCCCGATACGTACTAAGCGTTTCTTATTACATTATATACTCTTTCTTCTAACTAAAACATATCATTTACAATTTGTTAAACTTACGTGCGTTTTTTTATGATAATGACAATTACATAAAACATAAATTTTTTACATTTCAATTTATAATAATGTATGTTTCCACAATTAATATTATGGGGTGAGAATTCCAGCTTATCCAGTTCAAACACTACTATAGAGAAGCATTATGGCTACAGAATTCCAGCTTATCCAGTTCAAACACTGCTATAGAGAAGCAAACAAAGTAGCCGACTTCATAGCTAGAAAGGGTATCGTTTGTACTAGTCCTACATCTCCCCTTACGAAGGAGCTGTACTCCATCATCCTAAGGGATGATCCTGGTTGTTTGTTACATTTTACGTAACAAACTCCAACTGTTTGCATACTGTAAAAAAAAAATATTATGGGGTGAGAAATAACAACCCCCAGCCTCACCACATATATATGCGATGGGTGACGTGTCCGGTCCGGTCCAGTCCGGACACCCCCCAAATATGCGTCATCCAAGACCCACCGTCAACCTATGCGGTGGGGTTGAAACGAAACGGGATAAGCCACCGCAAAGTATGTCGGTGGACTATTATACTCCTCGACCCACCGCAAAGTATGGCGGTGGTCACCGCCAACCTATGCGGTGACCTCGTTGACTGTAATTAAATCTACTGTCAACCTATGCGGTGATTAGCGGTGAAAATATTATCACCAGTATATAATGGACTCCTTATACCATAAATGCATATAATGTATAATGTACAAGTTTTTTTTCAGCTTATGTTGAACCAACATATATCTAATGTTAATGCAACTCTTAAATTATACTATAATGTTTTTTTTTTTTGACAACTACGTACGTATAATGTATGAATGTGAAGTTAATGGTTACAACTAATTTGTTTCAAGAAATGTGTTAGAATTCAGTCTCCTCCTGAAGTTTCGTGGCAAATTGACAAGCCTTTCCGACGAAATACATAGTAGAAGTCGAGCTCATTTTACCTTCTTCGTCGCAAATTGACAGGTTTGTGCGTTTTCACGTGGTTTTCATTTTACAAAAGGCTTTATTTTTCCATTTTGATGGTCCAAATTAAAGTTTGTATTTATTCATCTCACTAACAACCCTCACATGTGTCATTTTGCTATTCAAACTCATTGTCTAATTTTCAAGGCACCAATAAATAAATATACTAATGTAACTCATTTACTATACTATTTTTTTTATAAAAAAAAACGAGTAACAATACACTAATAATTGTAAGAGTAGGTATCTTATTAACATTATTCTAGCTCAACTGCGTTGTCAGACATTCTATTATTTACCTATTTTAATTTTTTTTGTAAGAGTAGTGAGAGTCAGGGGCGGAGCCAGGAAAAATCCGAGGGGAGCTCAACTCAATTTTTGTTATAAAGAATATAGTATAAAACACACTAAATTTAAAAGGAGAAAAAAAATTCTATTATTTACCTATTGTAATTTTTTTTGTAAGAGTAGGGAGAGTCAGGGGCGGAGCCAGGAAAAATCCGAGGGAGGGCTCAACTCAATTTTTATTATAAAGAATATAGTAGAAAACACACTAAAAAATCCGAGGGGGGCTCAACTCAATTTTTGTTATAAAGAATATAGTAGAAAACACACTAAATTTAAAAGGAGAAAAAAATTCATAAAATGAAGCCATAAGGATTCAGACTTAAGATCTTATCATTCTATTCCCCAACCCATACCAACTAAACTAAACACACTCATTGATTCATTACTCTTTTTTAAACTATTTTTAACCCTTCAATTATCAAAAATTACAAAAAAATACAAATTTTTTATTTTACGTTTTCCCCCAACCCAGGGGGCTCGAGCCACCTCATGCCCCCATCCCTCCGCCCCTGGGAGAGTACTCATTCGGCTTAATCACAACAAATAACTCAACCTTTAGTAGTAGTTACTGAAATTAAATACATTGAACACTTTAATATCGTAAGCAACATATATCACCAATGAGTCACGATCTGATTTTCAGAACACATCTAGTAATTGAATCTATTATATATCTTGAGTTCTCGGGTTTATTTTTCACAACTAGAATAAAATTAGGCTATTTATCGCAATTAACCCTAACAATTTTGGTCCCTTGATGATGACCTAATTTTTGGAGGTTGGGTTAAATGCGGTAGGAAACTTCCCAATCCCTAATGTTAATGGGTGAGGAAACCTGGAGCCAGGGGCAATTTGGTAAAATCTTAAGATTCACCGCAATCTGATCGACAAAGCCCAAAAATTACCAAAAGAAAAAAAGGAAAAGAAATAATAAACCAGCGTCAAGAGTCAAGACCTCAGATTCTGTATGAGAGGGGCGGAGAGGGTGACTGTTACACAACACATTTCACACAGGTAGACGACGGAGGCGACGAACAATCTCACAGTTCGGATCCGATCCCTCTCCGTTCAATTTTTTTTCTTCCTAATTTCGATTTCTCACTTCCTCTGAAAACACCGCAATTCGTTGATCGGATTTCTGTGTTTTTGATTCCGGGAGCGAGGCTTTGGAAACCCTAGTTCCGTGTTTGTGGCACTGTTCGAAGCTGCTCTTACGGCTAGATTATGGCGGCTACGGTGAACACCAGCGCCAACGCGGCTCTTTCCCCTCGCGCCTCCGCCGGAGAGGCGGTCGGCGGACCCCATACGCCGCCTCGCCGGACGAATTCCGGCCCTGCGAGGAACTCGTCGCCGACGTGGAATCGGATTGTCCGTGGGGCGGAAACTGAAGGTTTTGGAGCGGCACCGCCGCCCGAATCGCTGGTGACGGCTGTGGTTCCGCCGCCGGCGGAGGCTGTTTATGAACAGAGCAGTGCGAAGGTTAAGGATGGATCTTCTCCGGAGGGCTCTGAGGTGGAGACACAGCCGGAGGGCGCTGATAACGGCAATGGTTCGAAGAAAGCCGCTTGGAATAAGCCTCACAATGCCGCTCGCGAGACCGGCCTGGTCATGGGAGCGGTCTCTTGGCCTACCCTGTCTGAATCTACCAAAGCTTCTCCCAAGCCGCTGTTAGCTGATTCCTCGAAGAACCCTAATGATCCTCCGATTTTAGCCCCACAGGTTTGCAATGACTGTTCTTTTCCAAATTAAACATTCAATTTACATGGTTATCACTCTTTATGTTGATGTTCAAAGATTTATGTATCAAATTGCTTTGTTTTGATGATGGTAAATGTGGGTATACTCTAGGTTGCTACTGCAAATGTGTCGACTTCACTTGCATCGCCATCGTCTGCTCCTCAGAAACAGATGACAAGTAACCCTAACCAGCCTAGCCCTAACCCTAATGCTACTCAGCATCATGCGCGGCCTGCTCGCCAGAGATCAATGAAGCGCGAGGGTGGGGGAAACTCGTCTTCCAATGGTGGCTTTTCTCATCAGTTTCCACAACCAAGTTTGGCAGGGGACACTTTACATGCTGGTAATAGTTCTTTGAAGACGAGTTCTGGTGGGGGTTCTGATAACGCTGGTAGAGACCACGGGCATGGTAATGTTACTAGGGATGGTAGCCATAGGAGTGGAGGTGATCATCCTCAGCAACGTAGTTATAGGAGGAACAATAGTGGGTCTAATATGCGTGGAGATGGTTCCTTTGGTAGTAGGCGCGATCAAGACCGTGGAAATAATGATTGGAATCACCCTAGGGGTTTTAATGGAAGAGACCCCGTTGGGCCACCACAAAGACCCGGTCCAAGAGGCTTTGTAAGAGCTCCACCGCCTGGTGCTGCTACATATATTCCTCCTCCTATACGCCCTTATGGCAGTCCATTGGGCATGCCTCCTGGTGAGTTGTTTGAAGTTTACACAAGGAGGGGTTTCTTGATAGGTAACATTGTTTAACATGGATTGCTCTTAATTTGTTTGTATATGCAGAGATGCAGCCACTATATTATTTTGCTCCACATCCAGGGATGCCTTTTGTTGCACAAATGCCTCCTGCAGTCTATTATCCTCCACCACTGGATCCACAATTGCATGCTCAGATTACTAATCAGATAGATTATTACTTCAGGTTTATGTTGACAAATTTGACCTAGTATTTGCCGTGTTTACATCCTGGAGTTTAAAACTAAATTCCTGTGCCATGTGTTGTCTGTTTGTTGCAGTAATGAAAACTTAGTTAAAGATATATATCTGCGCCAGAATATGGATGAATATGGTTGGGTTCCCATCCAACTAATTGCCAACTTCAAGAAGGTAGGTGTAATTGGTATTTGTACGCTTTTGCATTCAACTGATTTAGCATGTGTGCGACTTTGCTGCTCCGCATTTATTTCATGTGGAAGGGATTTTATATGCCTAAGGTTTCGTCAATACTTGATTCCTGTGAATGGAAAGGTCCGGGCCCTTAAATTTTCCCAAGGGTTGATCTGTGTTAGATTTGCATGGTCTTCTCTAATTGAAAGTCTTTTCTTTCCATCTACATGTCATTGGTTCTTTGTTCTGAATATGGTTCCTCCTGTTGTAGATGAAATTAGCTGTAGGATTCGTTTTAATTTATATCTCATTTGTTCTCTCCATTTAAATTTGCATGGTTTTTTCTTCTGTTAATGTTAGCCATGTGATTCCTCCTATTGTGGACGAAGTTTTTTTTTTTTTTTTAATCAGAAAGCTTTACAAAATATATTGTGCATGCCCTTGCGGAGATTTCTGTTTTATTTGGTAAAAGAACCAAGTAGCGATGAAGCAACTTTGATCCTGTGCTGAACTTGCTTCATCTATCAACTTGCTTATCTGCTTGATATTCTAACTACTTTATCTTCTCAACCTCTAAAATTTCTGATGTGGTTCATTCTATACTACTGATAGCATTAGCATCCTGTGCTGGCATTGCTTCATGTATCAACTTTTTTATCTGCTTGGTATTCTGCCTACTTTATCTTCTCAACCTCAAACTTTTGGACATGGTTCATACTAAACTAGCAATAGCATTAGCATCCTTATGTTTTTACATAAATAAGCAGATGATTCTAGATGACAAGCTTAATACAATTGTAAAACGATAGAGCTTCTCTCATCTCGTTGTCCCTCTTCCAGAGAATAAGCTGCTCATGCACCCATGATTTCTTGCCGCATCCTCTATTGTTTATCTGCTTGGTATTCTGCCTACTTTATCTTCTCAACCTCAAACTTTTGGACGTGGTTCATACTAAACTAGTAATAGCATTATCATCCTTGTGTTTTTACAGAAATAAGCAGATGATTCTAGATGACAAGCTTAATACAATTGTAAAACGATAGAGCTTCTCTCATCTCATTGTCCCTCTTCCAGAGAATATGCTGCTCATGCACCCGTGATTTCTTGCCTCATCCTCTATTGTTAAGTTACAAGGGAAGTAGCATTGCCTTATCCATAGTCATTTTAAGCAGGCCATTTGAGAATCATTTCTACATAAGTTCACTAGAAAGATGGTTTAATTGCCCTTTGTCCCTGCATTCCTGATGAAAGTGGGATCTCTCAGATTTCTTCTGGGATTATTGTCCATATTAGGCAGTGTTACACATTGAAGGAACATTCATGAGAGATCTACTCCATAGTCCTTACCAATTTCCAGGCCTAGAACCTTCCAATCTTTACACTGAATCTTATGCTGCCTCTCTCGTGGTTATATCTCTACGTTTTCTTAAGCAGACAGCAAGTTATTTGGCCCTCCACCTAGCCACCCATTGCCTTACCTATTATCCTTTTGAACAGTGTGACCTAAACTCAGGATGAACAGACAGGTCATTGATGGAGGGGTTGGGCAGCGAGTCAGGGTGTGAAATGGCTTTTGGAAAGATAGCTTGTTGGCTGGTCGGTTTTCGTAGGAGGGCAGTGCTAATTTTGTTGCTAGGTGCAAGGCATAAAGATAAATTGTGCACTAATTGAAGCAAGATGCAATTCTTTAAACTTACGTACTGCACTTCAGGTCACCTAGCCAAATACACTTTTCACAGTCCAAGCGCCAAGGGAAGTGTTTAGGCTTAGGAAAGAGAGAGAGAAGAGGTGATTGAAGCGCTTCTCTGACCTTCAACTTACTTAACTGCACTTCAGGTCACCTAGTCAAATACACTTTTCCCAGTCCAAGCACCAAGGGAAGTGTTTAGGTTTAGGAGCCTTGCATCTTAGTGCCTAGGGTGCTCTTTTTTACAATTTGGTAATAGTAATTCCTTGGTTTCATAGGTGCCTTTTAACTTTGAAGTAACGATACCCCAATTCTGATGATTAGTGAGGCCAGAGCAAGTTGGACTTGGGAAATGACGTGGCTGTGAGTTAGGGACGTCTATGCTTTCTGTGAGGTAAAAAGGGGGAGGTTTATTCTCACAGGTACAACAACAATTTCTTCTGACAGCTACAACATAAATCTAAAGTAATATAAAAAGAAGGGCCGATACTCGATAGCACAAAAAACATGACATATACCAGGTTAAAAACAAGTATCAGGTTTCTCCATGCCCCGAACAAGTCAAGAAGATACCTGACGTGTGCCCATCCTCATCTGACAAATTTAACCTGATACCTGAACCACACATAAGGCTTCTCCATACCCCGCTGAACAAGTCAAGAAGATGTAATACAAGAGACCCAATGCGAGTGGAACCACAGATACAAGATAAAAGCAATTATAAAAGAAATGCCAATAGCACCTGAAGGCTGAAACTCACACTGAAACTCACATAGAGATCACACATAAATACGCAAGATAGACAGAAGGCTCCACACACCTAAACTGCAGAAAAACATATGAAAACACAGACAAAAACTGTGCCCTGAGAAAAAAAAAACTTACACACCCACCAAAACCCTAACTATAGATTTCTACCTAGATGTCCTCCATCCAAATGCTCCTCCTCAGCGGCCCCCTTCTATGTGAGGGCAAAAGGGTAAACTAAGGTCTCTTGTCTGATTGCTGCCTTCCTGCTCTTCTTGGGGTGACCTCTACCACGTAGGGCATTACTGAGGACAAAACCCTCGCAAGTGTACTAGGTTGCCTCCTCTACACATGTCCATTCAAACGTAGCCTTGGCTCTCTCAACTTATTCCCAATGCTGGCATTGACAACCATGATGTGAATGGCTTCCTTGCTGGTCTTGTCCATCCTCACGACCTCACGTGCCTGCACATCTATCGTAGCATTCTCATCCCTTTCACTCCTGCACCAACTTTGTATGGGACGGAGTGCTGGCATGTCCTTGGCATTCTTCTAACAACTTTAGCTTATATGTAAAACGCGTAGTGGTTGACATGCTTTTTTGGCTCCTTAAGTTTTCCCCTTCAGTCCTGCTGTAACCAACCAAGTTTGTTTAGGGAAAAGAAAACACTTTGTGTAGCCATTACTCTTTACAAATCAGTATATCCACCATTAAATGGGGGGTTATCACATGTCATAATCAAGTCTTTTGGTACAAACAAGATAGCAAGGTCAAGGACTGAATGAGAAGAAAAATAACTTGTTTGAATTTATTAGGAGTTTGGTTATCTTTTTGCTTTTTCTTTATGGGGTTTTTGCTATCACTTGATACATCAAGGTATTTAGTGCCGAAATGGTACTTTCCTATCTTCTCAGTACTATAATTCTGATTCTTTCCTTCTTTGATTAGTGGAAGCTTACTTTTTTATTATTTGGTTCCAGCGAATGTAAATTGTGAACAGTATGATATGTTATAGCTCTCTATTTTGGTAAAACAGAAGCTACAGTTTGCATTGTGCATTTTTTTGCTTCATTCTCTGCATGGCCCCCAATGCCATTGTGGGGGTTAAATGGATGGTCCTTCATTAACATGATAACATGTTGATGTTATTATATTCATAATTTTTCTTCAAAGCATCTTATTTACTCTGCAAGTGGGAATTTGTTTACAGGTCATGCAGTTGACTACTGATATTCAGCTAATATTGAGCTCTGTACAAGCTTCTACTGTCGTGGAAGTGCAGGTCTTGCTCTGGCATTGAAACCTATATACTCTATTGCTTTTGGTTATAACTGGTTATTTGAAAGTATGATCCTTTATGTTAGTTTTCTTATAATTTCATTCTTCTATTGTCAGGGAGATAAAATCCGAAAGCGTGATGATTGGATGAAATGGGTAATGCCATCTTCTGCACAGTTCCACGCTGCAGCTGGCTCTCAGTCTCCTCGCTTGAGGCAGGATGCACTCTCAGCTCGTGTACAAGGTCTGGTGCTAGATGAAAAGACTGCTGATTATGGTAACTCAAGTCAGGTAGATGTTCATGCGGGAATTTCATTTAGATCGTCTTCCAGAGACATGGAAGGCCTCTCAGAGTCTTCCAAGGACGGAAGGAGTTCTAGTGGGTGGTGACTACCCAGTCTCGTAAAGTTTCAAGGGATACCCTAAGTTTCCCTACCTTTCGCCCCCCCAAAAAAAAAGAAAAACCAAAAAAAGAAAAACCAAAAAAAAAAGAAAAAAAGAAAAAGAAAAAGAAAAAGAAAGATGGATTGTCCATGGCGAGCATATGTCTATAGAAGAAGATGACTAGCCATGGATGATAAACCCAAACCAAAAATCGAAAAAAAAAAAAAAAAAAGAGGGAAAAACCAAAACAGAAAGGGATAATTTATGAGTTATGTTGAAGAACAATGGCATTGACACGAGAGCAAAATAAAAAAGAGATGGTATTTTCCAGATGAGTTGACCTAGTGGCATGAATTGCTTTGCCCTGTTGGTTTGGTTGGTCCAATTTTGGTCATTTAGTTTTGTGGTTGATAAAAATGATGGTTCTTTAATGCCTCCTTCTTAAGGGGAATTTTGTTTCATATCCCCGCCACTCTTCCAGCTGCTGTCATCATTAACTCCGGGGTCCTCTTTCCTCCACATCGAAGAAACTGATGGTGTGATGGAGAGCAAATGAAAGCATGCTTTTGGCTTTGTGAATTTGCCGCAGTTGAGAGAAAAAAAAGAGTTTGTTTTTGGTGCTGTTGGTGCTGGTTTATTGCTGCTGCTGCTGCGTTCATCACCTTGCTTTTGGAGTCTTCTATTGCCCTTTCTGATATACACTCAGTAGGTTCATATTTACCTGTATACTCTTTTATGTTCACTGTCTTTCCTTTTCCCACTTTTTGAAGTGCTTAGATTACTCTCTTTTTTCCTTTGTAATTTGTTGGAGTCATTTCGGATCCTTCATACTTTTTGATGGTGTTCTTCAACGATTTTATTTATTTATTTTTAGAATTTAGATTGTAGAGTACTTTGTGTGTGATGCAGTTGTTGCTCATTTCTGCGGATTTCGTTTTGCTGGCATGCTGTTGTAGGAGGATGGAGTTAATCTTTTTTTATGGATGGATGGTTTCTATCACTGATATGATATACATTAGTATGTGCACTCTATGTTCAAAGTTATGCATACCGGGAAGTCAAGTATGCATACAAATCTTGAAGAAGAGAGATTGTGAAGCTTTGTTGGAGGATGCTTCACTCAGAGACTTTACAAGACAAGTTCTGTTTATTTTGGTAATGTAACAGATTATAGAGGTAGCAGCCCCCTCCACAATTTAACTCCTTTTTTAGGTCTGGATTTTTAACATTAGAAATTCATAATGTAGATGTGGTGTCATTTGTTTTCTTGGATCCTCTTAGTTGCTTCATCTTTGGTGTCGCCCCTCATTCTTTTATCTATCAAGAGCTCTAACTCTAGCTAGGTGTGCTGACATCTGTTTGATTATTAGTGGAGGAGAACATTTGCCTTTACCCGTTGATGGTGTGGTAGTCATTTGGTAATTTACAAGCAGATAGATTCCATGGGAGGTCACTGGCTACCACCACTTATGAGCAGAAGGACCCTAGCTAGATGCCCTTTTGGCATGTCCCCAAGATTGCATTTATCTGATTTTTTTATATACATATATTTAGAACTAACAAGTAATAATCCTTGAAAATAAAAAATTGAGGTGCGGTGAGGGATGAGTTGGGTAAATCACAACCACAGAACAAAGATGGTGGGAGATATATCCAGACCCACTTTCCTTCTTTTTGCTTTGATCACCTTTTTCCAATCTTCTTCATTTGGGTGTCCTTGAAAGTGTACATGAATTTGAATGCAGAAGAAGTTGAAAACAAGGGTGGATTTCACTTAACCACTTATATATATATATATATCTAATTGCCTCCTAGTTTTTTTTTTATTATTAGGTAAGAATTCGAGTTCAGACATATTTGAAACTCAAAGGTCAATTAAGCCGACAGACGGGAGAAACGTCTAACAAACCATCTAATCGTCTCTTAGTGTTTCATTTACCCATCCTAAGTCAAAATAGCTCAAAAACCGTAATTTGTTTTTAACTCTCTCCGATCTAAAATAGTTGAATTTTTATAGGATAAGTTTTGATAAAATGCTTCACTTCTCTAAAAACATCATAGTTTATGCTCTCTCTAACTAAAATAGATAGTGTTTCATTTTCCCCTTTTGAGCATTTCCTTTGGAACGAAAACTTAGCTTATACCCCCTCTATTCTACCAAATATATCATTTTATATTTATTTTCATTTGAAAAAAGATGATATTGTAGGCATTTTAGTCTATATTTCATTAAAAAATTGTCCTTATAATTATTATTATTGCATTATTAGTAGTATTTTAGAGAGTAATAAATAATACTCGCTCCGTTAATTAAAACATGTCGCTTTAGGATGTAGATCTTGTTTAAAAAAACTTATAATTTTAGGTATTTTGTTATTCACTTTACAAATTTGCCCTTGTAATGATTAAATAAGTGTTCGTTATAGTTTTCAAGAAAGTAATAATTGGGGATATAAGTGTATTTTTTTTGTTTTATTAAAAAGTGTGTAGATTTCTAAAATAAGTTTTAATTAACGAAGGTAGTATAATAAATGAGGATATACATATATTATTATATTCGTTGATTTCTTAAAAATCATGCAACGAGTTAAAAAGACATATTCTGATAAAAGCAAACAAAAATCTAGCTGTCTGGGTGGTTCCTCGTCATCAAAAAAAATAAATTCTAGGCTTTCCAAGGATTGTTTTGTGGTAAGGTAAGTATTCATGTTGTGTTGTCGAATAGTTCTACCTCTTTAATTATTTAGCCTCTTTTTGAAGATGGCCACCAGCTAACTCCTCCAGTGAGTGAATAAGCCTATAGATTCATACTTACTACTATTTGGTACGATCAAATATCAATCATCATTCTATATAGGACAAGAATTACACCTAAGTCAAGAATGTTAATGTCATTTAATTAATTCTGCCTGTGATGTCAAATTAATACACTAACTAAGCTTTCATTTTTAAAATCTAGATGAGTTCAGCTCCAATAATACCCATCAAAATCTATTTTATCTTTTAAATCATTTTTTTTATATTATAGTGACCCCTTTTACCCATTGGCAAAATCTGACCCAAGCTGAATTAAGATTAAACTGAATCCGAAAATCTAGCATCATGATCAACCCGAACTCAAACATGAATATAGACAAACCTGTCCCTTACAATACCCGACTCATTCTTATAATGACTTTAATTTTCTCATTTTTAAATACACCAATAATGTAAAATACATATAATAAGACTCAATATAACTAAATCAATGAATTTAATAGTCAACCGTTAAGATAAATATTCATCATTTTATAATAAAACTAGCCGTGACCCGAGTCAAACACCCGACATATGAACTAACTCAACATTGACCAAATCCGAACCCGATTAACCCGATTGCCACCTATTCCCATGATATGGAATATAAATACTAGTGGAAAGTAAGTATGCAGTCAATGCAGTGGCTTGATAAAAACACATCAAAACCACATCTCTCTCACACACACCAAAACTTGAAAATGAAACAAGTGTGGAAAGAAATAAGCCTCCCCAACAATCACAACCCTTCCACCTCCAACTCCACCGCCGCTGCCGCCTCGTCGCCGACGCCCTCCCTCCGCTCCATCCTCCTGCAAGACTTCCTCAGCCGTCCTTCGAGCTCCCGCCCCTCTCCTCCTCCGGCCACTCTTCTCAGCCTCAACACCAGCGGGCCCTACTTCGACTTCCCGGACGATGATGATCACCAAGACGAAGAACAAAACTCCCCCACCGGCCACCGTGTCACCGGTGGCGAACACGGAAACCTCCATGATGGGCCTTTCGATGCTCTCGCATTCTCCTTCATGTCCTCGTTTGGCGAGAAAAGGCTTGCTGAACAAGGCAATGGCGTGTCCCCCTCCGATCGCCGACATAAGAGGATGATGATGAATCGGGAGTCCGCTGCCCGATCTCGAGCTCGGAAGCAGGTAAATAAAATAAATATAAGATTTTAGTTTAATTAACTTTTGAAATCACAGCTTTTCAACTGCTACTCAGCTTTTGTTTTTTTTTTCACAAGTTTTCATCAACTATACTAACAGATAAGTTTTTCGAACATCATACTAGCTTATTAACCTATATTTATCATAAAATGTGTTTTTAAAAATTTGCATTAAATGAAAATGGTAAGGTGGTTGTGTTGTGTTTGCAGGCTTATATACATGAACTGGAGTTGAAAAATGCCCGTTTGATGGCAGAGAACGCTGAGCTCAAATTGAAGAACTGCCAACAGGTAAAATTAAATTCCTGCAAATTTCAAAGTTTGTAGCAATATTTTGTGTTAAACGACAAGTGTACGATCCATAATGGAATTTAAACCTGGTAAAAAGGTTGATAGGTTCACTCGACTTATATACTGAGTTACTAATAATATCTCATCTATTTTTGAGATATTTTTTTTAGAAACAACAATAATGTCATAGGATTATCTTGAAAGAGATGTCTTATCAATTTTGATAATCATTATATTATATGATATGATTTTGATGGAGATGACTATATGATATTATAGGCCAAGAAAATAGGGTGGGAAAAAGCCAAAGCGGGGCATCTCGAACGTTGTTTGCCTCTTAGTTGGTTTTCAATGATAATATTTTTTATTTTTGGAATTTTTAGTGGATAGCAAAGGCCTGTCAATTTTATTTTCTTATATATTCTACTTGCAAACAACTTATGCATATTACATAGAATTTGTTGATAATCATCTCTCTTAGAATGTAAAATATTCAGTATCACTTAGAATTTGCAAAAACTTGAAGGGAAAACTTATTTTCTGTTTCTATCAACCAATAGCATTTGACTAACTCAACATTAGGAATTAGGAAGTATATAGATTCCTCTTTTTCAGCACTTGGGAGTGTTGTTCTTCGTCTTAGTTTCTCAAATGGAAAGCTTTTAAATGGTGTGTTTTGATATTCTGGACAGATGCTAATGCAAGCTGAACCAGTTGCGCATCAGATTCCTCGTAAAAAGCATCCTCTCCGACGGACGTCAACGGCCCCCTTTTGAGTCACCAATTTCATATCATAGAGAAAGAGATGATTAAATCATCTGAGTAATGTGCAAAGGGAGCCAAAGTTCCAACTAGTAGGAATGTTAGTTGTTAGTTTGATGTTAACTTTCCTTAGTTATGGGAATGTTAGTTTCTTGATTCACCAGTGCAACTGAAAAGCAGCATCCATGGGATGAGAAGGGCCAAGGTGGGGAAAAGAGAAAGATGGGCTTCAAATCTGCATTAACAGAACACTAACGAATTCAAGAAGCTTGACTCAATATAGAGGAAAGTTTTCTTTGCTTTAGTCTTAGTTGCATATTTGCTCGACTCTCCCATCTGCATTGGTAAAACGAGAAAACACGGAGTTGTCCAAAAACTAAAAACGAGGAATGTAGATGAGGTTCAGCCAAGACACCATTAATGATTCACTTACCAAAATATCAAAAGCAGGGGGAAACAAAACAATCAGTTACCACATAAACTAGCATAGCATTCACAGATATGAACTTGAAGAGCCACAATACAACCAAAAGGAGGTCATTAGGAGACACCCTTCCAAAATAACCCATAACCCCACATGGCCCCCAGCCTTTAAAGTGTATTTACATGTCTTAAATGTCAAATAGTGGATTAGAAAGCATATGGATAATAATAATAATGATAATAAGGGTCTACTGTTTTGGATAAACTGGCAACTGAAAGTAGAAGGGAAGGCAAAAGTAGAAGCTCAGCAACGTTTTTTTTACTTGCAACCATCGTTTACTCGAAGGCCCATTGGTTTTCCCTGCGGACTTCCTCCTCTTCCTCAGGGGTAAAGTCGTTCTTGATGTTGAAAGTCTTGCGGATTTCTTCTGGGGTCTTGCCCTTGATCATATCAGCCACAGTTTGGCAGGTGAGGTCCAACAAACTTTTGATGTTCAAGTAGTTGGCAGCCTGCCAATTAGTATTGATCAATATTAGTATTTAGTAAATATCAGCAATTTATGAGGGGAAAAATATGCTGAACTAACAATCGATCATTGTAGGCAAAACAATAGACACTCATTCCAGGACCCACATGGAGATATTTGAAAGACTAACCAACTTCAAACACAATTGACACCACATATTTTTCTCACCGCATTCTACAGGGTAGAGCCCAAAAGCAGATCATAAACAAGTTGCACATCAATAAAGCAAGTAAGCAAGAAGGTAATGTCATTCCAATAGAGAAACAACAAAACCTGCAAAAACTCTGAAAGGTAAGGGAGATATGGAATCTTCATAACTGGGTGAATGGGGTAACTAGCCAAAACATTCAACATCCGAATATAAAGATCCATAGACAATCAAGTTTTAAAAGCACCTAAATCAATCAAGCAAAATAAATTAGTCACCCATATCGCCAGCATTCAGCTGAAAACACTAGATAAGATACGGGATTAATACAAGACACAGAGGTAACGCCTAACAAAATCATCCACAAGTAGACACAACTCAATTAATTCAACAAAAATCTAGAATACTCATACTTATCACTTCTTGTTCGGATATAGATGTACAGAAGAAGCAAGGCCAAGCTGCAGTAGGTCAGTTGATAAACAGTCATAATACGTTTCTCCATTCTAGAAATAAAGAGTAATGTTGACTCTCTTAGAAAATCAACAAACACCACCAACAGGTGCCCTCCATAACTATCCAGAATAGGAATTTCATGTCGCGTTAGATCATACGAAGCACCCAGTGATTAGGTGTACCGTTCGAAAGCCAACGCACAACAAGCAAATATTCCAAAAATCCATCCATATTAATCAGAAATACACAAAACACATCCAATGGGAGTTCAACTTCACCAACCAAACAAACTGTCGCCAAAGAAGGAAAATCACAGGATCTGAAAATCCCGGACACGAATAAAACTTTTAACAGATATTTCACGAAATAATCAAATCGGCGCTGAGCACAACCAGGCTAAGAAACCCTAGATAAACCAAACACAAAATAAAATTAATAGAGGGGGCAGAGAGACTCACAAGGATCAGATCGAAGAGTGTTGCCTGGTCGACCTTGACGAATTCAGCATCCCAGTTCTTGAGATCGTCCTCGGCAGTGCGATCTTCGGTCTTGGGAGTATCGACGTGCTTCTTACAATACTCGATGACCTTCGCGAGGATCTTGCTGGTGACATTCGGGAGAGGGATGACGTTGTCGGCGCAATCGTCTTCGATCATATGCTTGATCGTCTGGGACTCGACAGCGACCGACTCCTCGACCTCAAAAGTCTCACCGTCGGAGCTCTTGAGAGTGATCTTCTTCTGAGACGCCATTGATTTGGGATTTTTGTTTTCCTCTTTCGGTGGTTGAGAAAGCAAACCCTAACCCTAGAATTGGGAAGACGGATGGGGTGTTGAAAGCGGATGATGCCTTTTATAATGGGAAGGGCTGAGGAGCCCTTCTGGGCCGAGGCTTGCGAGCGGATCAGGAGTCCAAATCGCGTGCTACGCGTTTCTTCTGGTTTGACACGTGGCGATTAGTTATTGGTTTAGATTGGGTTGAGTTTCGGGCTTTGCTAGGCTTGTTTGTAGAGTATTCCTGCCTTGACGACTTGACCCGACTAATACATACTCGTAGTGCGGAGTACAATATATATATATATATGGTTAGAATTTCTTTTGGGTGTTTTGCTAAAATAACTCTTTAGGGTGAAATCCTTGCACGCCTAACTCCATCTGGAAAAAAATTGCACAATTCTGGATATCCGGTTTTTTGATTCAATCGGTAGCCAGTTGCAAAGGAGAGAAAGGGAAGAGAGAAGGGGGAATCGGAGGCGGGCGAGGAAGGAAGGAGAAGGAAGGAGATCGAGGCGCGGCGCAGGAGGAGGTGGTCCAGGCGGAGGCATCTCCCTCGACGGTGGATTGCTCGAGGCGATGAGCAGGCAGAGGGATCTCCCTCGAGGCGAGGCGCAGACGACTAGAAGAGGATCGGCGTTCCGAAGTGTTGAGGATTTCAACTGGCAAAGTAAAGTGCTGAAGACGGAGGCTCCGGGCTCAGTGGGAGGGCTCGAGCTTAGTCAACAAGAAGGGAGAAGGAGGGGGGTCGGGGGCGGCGGCTAGGGTTCCGATTTGAAGAAGCCATGAGTTGTTCAGATACCGGCGAGATTTCTTCGTCTAGCATCCCGGAATTGTGCTTTTTCAGGTTCTCTTCAAGATTGAACCAATCGAGGTTGAAGATGATCTAGTGGCGATGTTATGTCAAACTCTGTCACTGCTATTCAAGATTGAACCAATCATGTACCCTAGTACCTTGAGTTCCTCCCACAAAATTGGATAAACACTTCCGATTGTTCATATCATAGCAGATTTGATTTGATAATGAATTGAGTGAAATCGATTATTGATTGATGATTGAATGAATGCAGGTAATGGCTGTTCCATTACATTGTACAACTGCCTATTGTTAGCATGTATAAGAATGCAGGATATAAAGCATGCCTATCAATGTTTGGATCTAATGGATTCCCAAATGGTGGGGAAAAATGAAGTGGCATACTTTGCACTTTTGAAGGTATGCTATTCTGACTAAAATCTGACATCTTCGAGCAATAAGGCTTTCAAATCAAAATCTATCGTTTATAGTTCTTCAGTTGAGCAATAATTCAGTATGCAGAATATTGCTCATCATAATAAAGTTTCTCTTCTCCATTGCATTGCTTAGACTTTTCTTCGACTTATATGCTTTAGTTCGCAGTTTGGAAGAAAAATCACACTGCTGTACACGAAATCTGGAAGGAGTATGGCAAATATTATGAATTGAACATTATTTCTCTAAGGAAGTTTATTGAGGCTTTTGCAAAGTTGAATGATTTGCAATTTGCCTACAAAACCATGCAATATCTGGCTGCCTTAGCTTTGACAGGAGAAGCTTCTTTGTTTACTACTGCCAGGGGAAAGTTTTCCTGTCTGCAGCAGGACGTTCCCATTCCTATAGAAAATGGCATTGGCATGTCCAATAATGATTATCCTGTACCTTCAGTCTCCATCAACAATGTAGAAATGACCAATGATACAATGGTTTCTTCACTTTGTACTCTGAATGATGCTGAAAGAATGGAAAGTGAAAGTGTTGGGATAAGTATGCTAAAAGAGAGTAAAGAGTCCCCATAATGAAAATTTTAAGATGGTCTTTTAATGATGCTATACAAGCATGTGCTCTATCTGGGAACTTTATGCTTGCTGAGCAACTACTATTGCAGGTATGTCTCTGCACCTTGTTGATTTCTCCTATCTTATACTTATCAACCAAGTGTAATCTCGCTTAGGTCTTGGGGATGGTACATAGCTTATGATGTATCAAAAGTATTATTCTTCTGGCTTTCCTAGTAATTCATTCTGGATGAATGCAGGTAATGGCTGCAACTATTGACGATGTTGGGCACAAGTTTTGTGAATTTGGGCGTATCAAGTAGAGTGGTATACAAGTTAAATCCAGCTATGTTTGTTGTAATCTATAACTAATACAGACTACTTCCTTAGTTTAGCTATTACTTTTTTCTGTTAATTGTTTGCTCATGTTATTGTTGTTTTGATGACAGGTTTCTGTTTCAGCTTTGTTGAATTTGATTCCTCTAGTTCTGCTACAGAAAGCACTTGAGGTAAATTTGAATCCTTTTAGATGATGGGGGTAGCTTTTTATACTTGCATTAATGAAGGAATACAAATAGTTTATCATGAGAGTTTTGGGCTGCAATTTGTGAACAAAGTTGCAATCCAGTTTGGGTTTAAACAGCTAAAATTGATATCACCATTTTTGCATTTAATGATGTTAAAAAACATCCCATTGATTTGCGTAGAACCTTGGGTGCAAGTTATCTTAAGAGGACTTTATTCTTTTCGTGTGTAGTATATAAAATCATGCCTTAATTATTATGGAAAGTATTTGTAAAGCTGTTTACATGAAAGTTTAGTTCTTTTTTAAAAATGACATGGAAACTTTAAATTGGAGCTACACTACATGCATCTTTTTGAGTAGAACGAAGAAATAATATGTTGCTGTTGAGTGAGCTCATCCAGCAGGAAAAAGATTTTAAAAATAAATAATTTGTAGTCACTGAGTTATACTATGTATCATGTTTTTGGTGAATGTTAGGTTGCGTATCATCCAAGAATAAATAAATAAACCGAGCTCCATTGATGTAATTGTTGAAACACTTATAATCGTACATATTCATTGTTGTCAGGTTGCACTTGTTCCTGGAGATGCGTTTGGCAACGATGATTGCATCAGAATCTCATATGTGGCATCTCTTCCTTCCCTCCAGGAAGCTTATGAAAGGATAAAGAGCGCAATCAACCTACTCAAGCGTCCTGTTGCAGTCTAATGCACCTAACCTCAAGCGTCCTTCCTCAAGGAAGCTTATGAAATGATAAAGAACGCTAGCATTACTGATTACTCTATACATCAATGTACTAGTGTGTAATAAATTTGCACAGGATCAAGGGTTGTTTCTCCTGTGAACCCATTATTTTTTGTTTTTATTTTAATGTATGCGTTGTCTCCTTTATTTTGTTCGTCATTAGTTAGGTTGAAGAAGAAGATTATAAATGTACTTGATATGGTAGACTTCAGTGTTAGTAGTGTTATTGTATCCAAAGGCATCTTAAGTCATCAAGCTTGCTAAACTTTCTTTGGCTTCATAGATTGAGAATGTCCACGTTCGATTTCTTGCTACTGCAAGCTTGACATTTATCTATTTGTCTTCTTTATCTTATAGCTTTATCTATTTGCCTTATATATATAATCTTCATTTAAAAAAGATATTGATGGTGAAAAGCTTGCCTTAATAAAAATAACATGACAGGTTATACCGTTATACTATTTAACATGACAGGTAATGCGAATAACATGACAGATGCGAATCGATCATCTTCTCCTTAATGAAAGAAAATAACATGACATGTAATGTTATTAACATGACAGTTTATACCCTTTAACATGATAGATAATGCGAATCGATCCTCTTCTCCTTAATGAAAGAAAATAACATGACATGTAATGCTATTAACATGACAGTTTATACCCTTTAACATGACAGGTTATAACCTTTAACATGACAGGTGATGCGAATCGATCCTCTTCTCCTTAATGAAAGAAAATAACATGACAGGTAATGCTATTAACAAGACATGTTATGCCTTTTAACATGACAGGTTGTTTGACCCAAAAGTTCTTGGTGTTCCTGAACCAAAACTTGTCTATCCAAGAAATGAAAGCATGTTGTGCAAGATGCATTGCAGCTGGAAAAGCAAGCAAATTTAAGATTCCAAATATTTTCTGTAATTTCCTTGTTATGATCGACTTACTCCGTGAATGCTCCTGATTTAAGTAATTGCCTCTGATTCCAAAAAAAAGGTTTGGTTTCTTTCTCTGCAGCTACTCAAAACTCTGTTTTTTAATCCAACCATCTCATGTAAAACAATTCACTCATACCGGATTTACATGACACGTATTGTATTTTACTTGACACATGAATTTTTATACATGACATGCCAAACGATAAACGAGCCGAGCTTGGCATGTTCAAGTTCGGCTATCTATGAAGGTAAATACTTCTCTAAATCTAATGGTAGCATTGCTTATGATATTGGATTTCATGGGATGGCAGCATCAGCGACATCATCATCTCGGCTATCTATGAAGGTAAATACTTCTCTAAATCTGATGGTAGCATTGCTTATGATATTGGATTTCATGACTGTTCAAACTAATGAAGTGTTGTATCTTTCGAACTTTGGTAGGTTGGTAGAAGATGTAACTTTTTATCATGGAAAAGCTTTAGTTTGTAGGCCTATTCTGAATTCGTCTCGTACATATGCTTAGCAAGGACGACATAATCAGTGTGAATTTGAACTAGTCTCATGTTAAAAGCATTACCTGTCACGTTATTTGTTAATGTGCCTTGAACGACTGTTGACCGGCGACGCATCGGGGGGTCCGAGGGGCGGAGCCCCCCGGCGGGCGGGGGGGCTAGGGGGGCAGCGCCACCCCGCCTTTACGGTATGCGATGTTTATTGTAAACGGGCCTATCGTCTGTCTATTTTGGGCTTTCAGCCCATTGTCTGTTTAGGGTTCCATGAGTCTCTTCATATACTCATGGAACGCCGACCCCTGTAACCTAATCTGTTTTCGCTTCCTCTAATAAGAAATCTGGTTCTCTGCCCGTGGACGTAGGCAACACACCGTTGCTGAACCACGTAAATCTCTGTGTCTTTCTTCGCTATTATCGTTCTCGTTATAACATTATTTTCTTTCATTAAGGAGAAGAGGATCGATTCACATTACATGTCATGTTAAAGGTTATAAAATGTCATGTTAAAGGGTATAACCATCATGTTAAAGCAATTCCTGTGTCACGTAAAGTAATTCTCGTACCATGGTTGCCGTAATGATTTTCATTTAGTGACTACAAAGAGTTCCGTTTACAAAAAATCAAACAAAGAAACATGCTAATCCAAGCATACTCCTATACCATGTTCAAGGAATGAATACTTAGATGTTCAGATAGATAACAATTGATAGTGCCATGGAAACAGAATATAACCTGTCATGTTAAAGGGTATAACCTGTCATGTTAATATCATTTCCTATTATGTTATTTTCTTTCAGTAAGGAGTAGAGGATCAATAGCATTACCTGTCATGTTAAAGAATATAACCTGTCATGTTAATAGCATTACGTGTCATGTTATTTTCTTTCAGAACTTTATTTTCTTTCAGAAAACAAAGTGCTATAAGACATGGTAGTGTTCTTGTTTTAGGCATTCATCTTATATTAAGAACATAAAACAAAATTTCAGACAATACAATCTCTTTCCGATGTCTTTTATGGGTTAAGAAATCTAACCGATAACCCATACTGAATTTACATGTCACTCATACTGGATTTACATGACACATAATGTATTTTACTTGACACCTGAATTTCAGACATATTATATTCCTTTTTACTTGACACCTAAAAATCAGCTTATAAAGAAAAATTTTATACATAATTTTAGATTAGCCTATGCGGGATTTGAACCCGCATCTTTGTGCATGAGCACATCGCTCTTCCATTTGAGCTAATAGGCTAACATTGTGATGCTATATATTGCTATTTACTAATACTTTACCTCTTCTTTCACACAACTACCAAACACATGCCGTCTAAACCCATTTAATCAAGTCTTGTACCCAACGAAGAATATTATCGGTCTTTATTTTGTTAAAAGATATCTTTGTACCGTTCTGTCAATTGAAAGTGTCACTGGCAAGCAGCGGCAAGGGGCATGGAGATTCACAAAAATATTTGTGGCTATTTAGTTGCACCTGAACCTGTCTTTTTAAGAACATCTTAGCTTGTTCCAATATGATCAAAATTGGTTTCTATCTTGTAGTACTGTACATGTGACATGTTAGAAGACGTAACTGTCATGTGCAATTTGACTCCTGTCATGAAGCTATTTAAAAAAAAGTCAAACATTTCTTGCCTAATTTCCATAAAGAAATAAATAGATATATTGTGTATATGTATAGAAATAAAGAAACTTGATATACATATTAAACACACATTTACACATTTATAAATAAGTCAACAAGAGGTAGATATGGTTGGCTATACCTCCATCTTTTTCTTTTTTTCCCTATGACAGTACAAGAGGTAGGCAAATCAGTTCGCTACTAAGGCATATTATATATATAATATGACAGCTCCTTCAGCCTACATGCATATACAGCAGCCGATCTTGCACCCTGCACAAATCAGTTCACTACCAAGCATCCATTCTTCACATCTTTGTACAAATGGCTCATTTTCTCCAACCTGTTAAACAAATCAGAAATCCATCAGTTGTTTGTCAAGAGAACATCACACATATGGATCAACCACTTTAGCTTACAAAAATAACTTCAACATTTTTCATAACTCAAAAAGAGTTCCAAATGAAGGCATCAAACACAAACACAAGTAAGCTTTGCAATTTGTTTAAGGCATTTATTCAGCTGGGGTTTTGACACCATTCGCCATGACATGGGCATACATTTTCAACCTTCTGCATTATCTCCTACGGCAGACAAGGCCAAACAGAGAAATGACGAAAAGAAGAACTAAATACAAGTTGTGACTGCAAGAAACTTAACAACAACATCTGGGTTTTTTTTTTGCAAGAATAAATCTGGAACATACCCTATATAATTCTTGTATATAAATCTGGTGCATGATCTTCTCTATGACATTGCATATTTAAATACCTCTAGTTTCTATTCATCCTAATGCATATTTTTCTCAACTGCCTATGTTTGAGTGAAGAGCAAGCACCCAACCAATCAAATATAAACATCACAGAAGCAAAATCTAGAGACTAGATGTCTCTAGACCACAACTAATCTATCAACATCTGTAGTAAAGGGAAAAGCTTCAAGTGTAGTTTCAAGCTCTTCAGTTCATTCCAATTGAGCCATATCAGCAATAATATTCAATAAATCAGGCTCAACTAAGAATCCAAATCACTTAATCAAATACTAATAACCTCACCGAAACAATTTATATCCAAATCACTTAATCAAATCCAAATCACTTATTGAATTTTATTGTCAACAATAAACGAGGGATGGATTTATATGACCTGAATACTCCAGCGGCGCAGTTTGATTCAAATCGAACAACAATGGCTTCTTCTAGCACCTGTTGCCGATGTTATCGTCCTCGCTCACCTTCTTCCCACAGGCTCGTCACCTTCTTCCCACATCGATCGAATGCTTCCACGCCAGCCCCGATCTCGGCGTTGCAAACACCCCGACGGAAATCAGCAAACTCCCCAAATTCAAGGTTGTAAGAGAAAGGAAAGAAAGTCATACCAACACAAGCATAAGTTCCCTCTGGAATGGCTATGCTGAGATCAGTCGGCACCAGCGTTTCCCCCTTGCCGGCACCTTCGTTTCAACCGCACTGCAACCACCGCCGTACTGTCAAAATCTTCAAGAGATGCGTTGATTTAAAAAAAAAATTGGGGGAACTTGGAGAGATCGTAGCAAGCAGAGAGAGGGGAAGCCCTAGAGGGGAACCTGGAGAGATCGGTGCTTCAGATTCTCAGGGATGCCGCGGTTAACTTGCTCGGCTCTCCACTTTCAATCTCTCTCCCTGATTTTCCGCTATCGATTTGGGGCAAGAGAGAGGCAAAGAAAAGGGCGGCACCACCGGTTTCTCCAGGTAAACATTACCGGATGGGGTGCAATTTTTGAAGGGGGGTTAGCCCTTGCAAATTGAATCGGATAGTGGGTTAGGCGTGCAAACCAAACCGGGGCAAAGGTCATTTACTTCAATTCCCTCATTTCTTTTCATGCAAATATTTGAAGAGATTAGACAATACAATACCTAATGGTTAATTCTAACCGATCGACATATAAACTAACCGTTGTTATATAATACAATGAGAAAAAAGAACGGAAAATAAAGACTCAGCCACCGGTTGAATTCTCATTCAAAAAGTGGAGCTCATGCAAAATGAATATCATCTAGTCAAAAAAATAGATAAAGATTAAACACAATCACGGTAGCATCACTGGTCAGTGATACAAGTCATACAACAGGACACATATACAAGGCTAGATAAAAGGAAAAAAAACTTAATTAATTTAAAAAAAAAATCATCTCATTCTTTTCAATAAATATGTTTTTATTTTTCAGCCTTTCTGACTTAAATAAACTATATTTGGATATATTTTATAAATTTGGATGCATAAGAAAATCAATAGAAAAAATATAGCTAAAATGAGTTAAATTAGAAAAACATTTCTAAATTTAGCCTATTAACCAACTTGGATATAAGTTTTAAAAAACAATATATTTTTAATAAAAAAAATTAATTTTAATTATATTCTATCACATTAATGAAGAATATTAGTTATGTTTCTTCAATTTTTTTGTTCTCTATTTTCTATTGATTTTTTAAAAAAGGGTTCAGATTGAAAAAAAAATTGACAATAATTTCCTACCCTAGCCCTCCGAGAAAATATTTCAAGATCCATCACGAGTGAGAGGACAAATCAAAATGGCTGTTATTCGAGTCAAATATTGTTTGTTCATATTCGACTTATTTCTATTCGAGTCGAGCCTAAATTTGGAGTTAGCTTAAAAGTGTGCTTAAGCTCGACTTGTTTAGTAAATAAACGAGTCTAAGCCAAGCTTCTTCTTTTTTAGTATTAAACAACTTTACTTGTTCATGAGATAATAATTTGAAGGAAATTTTATAAATTCCTCAAAATTTGAACTATTCAATCTTAAATCGAGCCAAACCGAGCTTTGAATCGAGATTAAAAATGTGTTCAACTTGTTCAATAAATGAATGAGTTCGAGTCGATTTTTTATCGAGGCGAGCTCAAGTTACTCCATTCATATAAGAGCCCTATGAACCAGTGCAAATTGGATGATACCATCTATTTCTTTGAGCCCTAATTCTAAAACCCAAGAAAAATGGCCAATTCTGAAACCCTAACATAATACTACTACGTAATATGATACTCCTATCTAACTCCAAACCGAATCCCCAAATCATAACCAAACATGCCCAACAACTGAAGGTGTCCATCAATTTTAATATTACATCCTGGATCAGTCATAAAAGTAAGCACATAGATACTAACAAGAAGCTTTACATGGAGAAGCAACAAACATGGCTAATTAGCACTTGACAGTATATATAGTGTAGTAAAATGCATCACAAGCAAAGTCCTTTTTTTTTTGGCGTCTCTTTCAACTTTTTTCCTGCATTCAACTTCACCAAAGAGCAAGTATTGTATCTTTGTCACATCGGTCTCGTCTCAGGATTCCATGAACTGAGATATGGGAGGACTTGTTTTTGTTTTTTCACCTGCAGGATTATGTTTGTTCCGTTGTAGTTATATTATTGGTTTCAGCTTGCAAAAGGTGAGATGACAGAAGCCGGATGATCAAACGATAACTTACTGTAAACTCCACGCATTTCGACTTCTCTGAGCTCTTGAACAAGGGCGCAACAACAACACATCAGATGTGAGAGGAAGTCGTCAAACAGGCCTCCCTGCCGAAATAATACAGTTTTTAGTGAGCTTTGGGATCAAAGGCATGTAATTGAAGTTGATTGAGAGTTCATTTTTCGGCTGAGCCTCTGATGTACAAAACTAAGCATAAGCCAGCGTAGAACACTTACAGTGATATTCAGCGTCTTCCGTAGCTTTCTTCTGATACAGCAAGTATAGCAGCAGCAAGACAATATCAATGAATATGCAAATAATTCATTGCAAACTTCCGCGGAAGCTACAGAGACATTGAAGTTTAATTCGTCAGCATTCATGTTATTCACATTTTTGTTCATAAAGTTTCCAGCACATAACTTGCTGTCAGATTGGCTGATAAGATATGTAGTGTAGGCTGTGTAGCAACAAAAGTACAATCCACTTCAGTGACTAAAGTTGAAATGAGGAAATGTAAGAAGGCAGTCTAATTTCCCCTGAGAAGAAAGGTTCCTAAAAATGCCGACTTTGGATGTCAGCAACTTATTCACGGTGATAAGAAGTGCCAAACATCTTTCGACAGCCCCAAAAGAGTATTTGTTTGCAAAAATGTTCGGTAGGCTGAAAAAGTTCTTGAACGTAAAATGTCCAAAAAATGTAGAGGAAGGAGATGATACTTACAGACATATCTGTTCTTTGCTACAGTCGCGATTTTAGCAAATGTGCCACAGGGAAAGAACAATGTCTTTATGCCTGCAAGGTGAAGAATATACAAACGTAGAGTGAATATAATGGAAGATAGTAAATCACATTTAAGAACTCTATTCGTTAAACTCATGAAATGGAAAGATCAACTTTGCAGTGTGTGTTCATATTTATGCAAATATGAAGGGAAGCTCCAGTGAATATGACATGCGGTACAAGGCAGGGTTAAGAAAGAAAGCAGAAGCGCATGAAAAGGGAAGGCATTGATCTAGCACAACAAAGCAAGAAGTAATAACACAAAGGATAAGCATGTAACGCAACATCTCTGTCAGGTCGAAGCTCCGCTCGCTCGGCCCAGGCCTTCTTTTCTGTCTACCATAAATTATAAGTCACATACAACAGACCATTTATACTACACCATTAAAAAAGATAACTTTATCAACTTTAATTTCTATCTCTCTCTCCTTCACTGGTTTATTTTCATAGTGATTTTTCCTGCGACTATTGAACCAACATTTCATACTTGCCAATGTGGGCAAGTAGTGATGAGTTGCACTGTAGCGACTTAATCTTAGTCATGACCCTGGTATTAGGTCCACCTCTCAAGACACCCTGAGAAGCTCTAAAACTTGTGTTCCACAGGTAGTCAATTTCAATCATAACCAAGTTTTTTCCCTCTCTCAGCACAAGGGCCGCAAGGTTCTTTGAGATTCTATACTATGTAGATAAAAAAACAATAGAATAAAGTCACCGAAAATGGCTATCAAGGATTCATAAATCACTATGAAAATAAAGGATTTTCCCTCATTAAGGTATGTCCAACCGCAAAGGTGAACCAAGGCCATTCAGTCCTAATCCTGTCCTACAGCTTACGAGAATTGAGACATTCAATAGGTAGCAATATAAGAAAGATGAAAACGAACAGACATGGTACGTTGCCCACTCACGAGATATTGACAAGAAAAACTTGCAAATTTGCTTGAACCTAGTATGATTAATACAGGTTGGAAACATAGGATCTTAAGTTTAGAATACTAACATTTGGTATGAACCATGCATCTATGCAAATCCCACATTTAAGATTTAAGAATGACTCCTGTCCATTTTCTCTAGCACAACATACACTGAATAATCTAGCATTGGTGCTCCCAAATTTTCTGTATTTTTCTTACCTGCTCATTCAGCATTTCTACCTGCTCTTGAAAAGTTGTGTTTTTTTTACCCTTCACTCATAAGCAGTTAGAATGATGTAATCTAGGATCGAGTGTTTCAAACATTATATGTGCAACTGTATTGTAAAATCCTACATATCTCATGCGAGAAACACATAAGACTCAATATGGCTTTCTACAGTTATCAAGAGCATGCAAATACTTACAGAGACAGGGTTCTGAGCAACAGCCAAGTAAATCATAATGCCAATCCTCCTGTTGATATGACCTCTGGGTCGAAAGCAGTTGACGTCCTGATGAAGCTGAAGAAACAGTTCTGCAAAAGCATAGATGTCAAGGAGTTACTACAAATAAACACATGAATTTCGCAAATCAACTCAAGATGGCCTTATTTTGGATAACCTTCGGTTGGGTACCTAAGAAATTCAATAAATTAGATATTTGTAGCTCAGAACAACTTAATCTAATCATCTTGAAACTAAGAATAACTTTGACAAATTTCACCTGGATGCTATATGATTTTCACTTTTCTTTGGAGATCTTTCTACGTATGAGTGTTCGTTATCTATATACATTGACTCAGCTTTCTTGGAGCTTTTCTCAGCTTTCTTGGTGCTTTTCACAGGCGAAGATTTCTCTTCTTTACAGATCACTGCTGCAGTTTCTGTGACATCAAGCAAGCGTTGGATAACTTCACATTGACCCACATCTAAATTAGCCTGTGATCTTTGCAGTTCCATCTGAAGTTTTTCATTCTCCTTTCTAAGTGCCTCATTAAAGGAGCATTGAGGGTAAGAGCAAGAAAGAGTCTTCTTCAGAACCGCAGAATCAGAATAATCTGGATTCAGAATGACAGTCTGTGCCTTCATGTCCTCTTCATCCAAAGTGTACTCTCTCTGATCCATTTCAATGTATTCCAACCGTTCCTGTAGAAAAAACGGCAGCAACAGGGTAACCCATAAATAGAACAATTATCAATGTATTAGAGATGATAATTTGAACTAGACTATGGGGAAATTAGAAGGAATGTGAAGAAGAAATTCAATAACAATTTACAGATCTCCAAGTATACTGATTTCAAGAGAATAACAGCATTCAAATGCTTTATTATGAAAATGCTAATGCTTCGAACTTGACATCTTCATTCTTATGCCATAAGGCCACTAGACTGTATGTGGCATTATTATAGATTCAAACCCATCAACAGACTTGTTCTTGGCTCGTTGGAGATACTGAAGTGACAATCATTACTCCTCTGCCCCTAGAGATAGAGTCTATAGTGGAAAGTTTCTTCATCAGTAAGTGAGAAAAGGAAAGATGTGTCAAAATCTCATCATGGTTGGATCTATTTGGCACCAAAACGCATGGCTGTGAAGCCAAACATCATTTTACCAATTAAATTCTTCCCAAGAACCCAGTTACAGTATGACTGCATCTGAGCTCTAAATAAACTGAAATCCTTTGATTTGGCTAGGAATAACAAGTAAAAAGTGTTCTGGGAAGATTCTTTTGACATTTTAAGATACCATATTACTTACTCAAATATGAAGCAGTGGGACCCATCCGGGCCATAGAAGACTCAAGTAGAAAGAAACAAGGTCCTACGAAAGTGCTTTGGAATATCTCCATAACCAAAACACAATTTTTAGTATGTCAATTATCTGTTTTAGAACACCAGAATAGCATTTGTCTTCCCTGTCTTCTAAGTTCGAACATGGTCCGACAATGACAAATTGCACCAAATAGGATGACATTTGATGGTGACTTAGTCTCCTACAGCCTAAAATTGAGATTTCAAGCATCCATGACAGCAAACCTAAACTTCCCTTTGAAGGCTAATCAGTCATTTGGAACTAAAGCAAAAGTATCATTGAAAAGCAATACAAACTACCATTCCCATGATTAGCGCTCAACAACTAACCACCTCAAACCCTCACTTCAGATTTATAACAATGTCCAGCCACAGGTAAACTGATGGTGAAACACCACCTAACCAATAGTGAAATCTCTGAAAATTCTCATTTTAAGAACCAACATTTAATAATCACCCAAAAAAAGAAACACATCATGTATGTAAAATTGTAAAATCATAGCAAGATGAGTAGTAGTTGTTCACACATATAGCACCGCAAATCAATTGTATCAATCAACGTAATGAACTTCCATGAAATATTATACCTGTAGCATGCAACATAACAAACCGACAAAGAATCAAGTGATCAAATGTGTCCTTACCCTGACCCTAGCATTGTCAACAAGAGAGATCAGCGGCACGAGCCTCAAATAACGATCAATCTCATTTTGTTCCCTCCTGAACTGGTACACAATGTTCCACCCCATTGCAAGCAGGTAGAGGTAGCTCCTATCCTGGCAGCTGTTGACAAGGAGGTAGGACCTCCTCAAGGCCTCCTCGAGCTGCTCCAACGGCTCCCTCGTCTCCGGATACCTCTTCAGCTCCGAGATCTTCAGCTGCTCCAACAGGTTCCCTATCAGCTTCAAGTGCTGCGCAAACTGCCTGCAATTCTTCTTGTGCATGCGCGCCGTATGTGCCGCCTTAACTATCAGTCCAATGAGCTTAACCGCGTCCAAACCGGTTAGCTGCGCTATGCTTGCAATGTTTCCAATCTCTGCCATGGTTCCACAGCCGGAGGTACTTCACCAGACACCAGTTAGTTGGTTGACTGATTCAACCGGATCCGAGCACAGTCGAGATGTGGAGATCACAATTCACGGAAACGAAACAATTGCATCCTCTTCGGATTCAGATTTGATATGCATTGGAGGGAATTTCGCTGGGATCTTCTTTCACAATTACGGAATCACCTTCAATTCTCAACTGAAAATTTTGAGAATTAGATCAAATCAATTCAACCAAAAGTGAATTGAAGATGCAAAAATTAAAAGAAATTCTGAAGTCAAGTCAAAGTGAGAGCATAGACTGGAAAAAGGAGGAATTAAAGAAAGATATTGTCTGATGAATAAATCTCGTGAACGAGAAGCTACTAACTAAAGCGAAAAACAAAGAATTCGAACGAACCGTTGAATCAACTGCATGATGCCATCGGACGACGAGCTCGAAGCTTAAGCTAGCAAAAAAAAATGTAAGTCTCATCAGTTACGGTTTCAGAGACTGCCATGGAAGAGAGAGAAACGAAGCTTCACCAATTTCAACACATGAAATTACTTTTCCTTTTTTTAGAAAAATATAAAACGACATTGCAAAAGACATTCGAAGCAGGAAACAGGAAAAATTAATTGATTAAACAAATAATTTACTTCAAATTGGAGACGAGGAAAACAAAATGAGAGAGACGATCCGTTGAATTCCGTGAAAAACAGGCATTGCATTGCGGGAAAGTGCTTCCATCCTATGAGTTCATCTTTCATAATTTCAAGCACGTGAAGGAGAGAGAGAAGAGGAGAGGGAGGGGCATACTCGTAATTTCAGAGCAATACGAGGCGCCGGATTCGGCGGCGCTGTTTGCTCTGCGGTGTCGTTTGTGGTGTTCCCGGCGCAGCGCACGAAGGAGAAGAAGACGAAGAAGAAGAAATTGGAGGAGGAGAGTTGAGGAGAGGAACCAGGTGCACAGAAACTGGAGAGTATGGACGCAGGGGACAAGGTGGAATTTGGGGGTGGGGACGACGGGTGTGAGAATTTACGAGTAGGTCCTTGGAAATGGGCAGAAATTACGAGGAAGCCATTGGGTTAAATATTGGACGTGTGTGGTTACCAATTTGCAGTTTTGTTTCGGGAGGATGAAGTTAAATTAATCGATGATAGTGATGACTGTTGGGAGTAATTAGTTGCTGGGTTGACGTACGGTTGGAAGATAAGAGTATTAATTACCCCATGCGACCTGACAGCTGTCCTTTCTTTTTCTTAATTTTCCTTTTCCTTTTTCTTTATACTAAAAAAATAGTACAGTAAAGTTTTTACCCGGAGTAGGGCTGATATACGAGCTAACGAGCTCGAGTAGTGGGTGTTCAAACTCGGCTCGTTTACAAACGAGCCGAGCTCGAGCTCGAACCTCATTTTCTCGAGCCGAGCCGAGTCGAGCTCGAGCTACTCAAAAAATGTAGATCTATGACTCAAAGTGAATGGAGTCCAAAAGGCAAAGCGGCTGACAGACTCTTTAGAAGAAGAAGTTAAATAAAACCTAGGGACAGAACTGTAATTTCACCTACGAAACGAGATATACGCCCTATTTACAAGGGGTTAAATAAAACCTATTTACATGGGGTTAAATAAAACATAGGGGGAGAACAGTAATTTCACCCATAAAATGAGCTATACGAGCTACTCGAGCCGAGCTCGAGCTCAGAATTCTGCTCAAGCTTGGCTCATATTTAATTCGAGCGAGCCCGAGTCGAGCTTTTTCCGAGCCGAGCTCGAGCTACTCGGCTCAAGTAACAGCCCTAACCCGGAGTACTGTGTTGCGGTGTAATTTTTATTATTTTTAAATGAAAGAGATTTGATTAATCTGAGTTGAAAATCAGCGAATAAAAATTACTCCATAAAATATAGGGTGATTTTGGTAGATGGCATTTTTTGAATATTCAATTGGGCATTAAGACCCTAAATCAATTTAATTAGTTTTGCCCTAGACCCTTTCCCAATAGAGTGGGTTGGTCAATGGTCAACCGTTTGACCATTGACCAGTCAACGGTTGACTATTGACCGGTCAACGTTGACCATCCCATTTTGATGCCAATTTTTTTTTTTAAAGTGATGCCATATTTTACCGTTTTGATGCCAAAATTTTACTATATTTTATTTTCACTTTTACGCCGCTTTTCTAATGAAATGATTGGATGACACTTTTTTAATGTCACTTTTTTTAAACCTTGATGACATTTTTTGTTTACAGTAATGTCACGTTGATAATTGATGCCATTTTTTTTTACTGTTAACGACTGATGCCACTTTTATTTATGTCAATTTTTTGATGATATTTTTTTTACCGTGATGCCATATTTTTGATGATATTTTTTCAAAGTAGTATTTTGATGACATTTTTTTCTTTAATGCGATACAAATTTTTCAAAATGGTATTTTGATGTCATTTTTATAATGTAATTATTTGATGCCATTTTTTTTTAATCATATCGATTGATGCCACATGTTTTTAATTTAATCAATTGTATATCGATTTATTTTCATCGATTATACTTTCATTCACTGATGAAACGTTTATGATTACACTTTATTGATGCAATCACTTGTGGTGACATATTCATTAAATTTTTATTCATTGATGGCACAAGAGCGTAAAATGTGATTAAACTTGATTGATGACATCTTTTATTGATGACTTTTATTAATTAATGAAATGGTTTATTAGTTTAATAAAATCGGTAAAATAGGATCATAAAATGTGATTACACTTCATTGATGATATCTTTTTATTGATGGTTATTATTCATTAATGAAATTAGTTATCACACTTCATTGATCTCAATCGTTTCTGATGACATCTTTATATAATTGATGACATAGGACTATAGGATCTTAAAACGTGGAATCAAAATAGAGTCATCTTATTATATATACATATACAAATACAAGGTCTTTGAAACTATGACATTAGTATTTTGTGTATACGTAAAAACACCTATTATAACATGTCATCAACTCAAAAAAAAAATACATATATAGCAAATTTTTTAAGGTTTTTATGATCCAAGACAAACTTGGAAGCTCATAAATACCTCCCATATTTCATGTCAAAGCTAGTAAAATTCATATATAAATCGAAACCACATATACATGCATCTTTAAACCTTGGTTCAATCCTTTGGCATTTGATCCCAGACATACTGAACACGTGCTTTGAGGGTATCTTCCTTTGATTTTTGCCTCTTATATTTTGCTCTCCAGAAGCTGCCAAGAAAATTCAATTTATCTATTATGCACTCTGAACTTCATATGAATGACTTAGGCAAGCAAAAAAAGAGATTTCAACTTACCCTTATATTGGAGACAATACTAGCAACGATGACGTTTTGTTGATCAAGCAGAGCCTTCAATGTGCTGGAATCAGAGACATTATCCGCAAAATCAACAGCAAGCAAGTCCAATTAACAGTAAAAGTCCCACTCAAGGGATGCTAAATTATAAGCATTCAAAGTGGGATGCTAAATTACTAAGAATTTAATGCTATCAACTTATTGAACATAGAAATTGCATATCGTTTCGAACATCAGGCAATAGTTTTCACCCTAGAGTTCAGTACTAGGTGAATACTACAACATAGAGAGAATAGTCATGTATGGCATTGCTCACCAGCTTACAGTCAAATCTTGTGAAGAATCAAAAGTTATAATACTCTCTCCTAGAATAAGCAATATCAATTATGGCCTCATTTCTCCAAACCGTAAAATGGTTCAGGTACAAGTTTATTTTTCACAAGGGTTGCCAACACTCTGTTCATCAAGATAGCCCAACAACATGATGCAAAGAGGGTTTTAACACTAGGGAATTCATGATGCAAAACAAAAATCTCAAAAGAACAAAAATCCAGCTGCTTGTTTTTATGCATATCCAACCCTAAAAAAAAGGCAATATTATTTCTATTTGTCATTCATTGCTTCTCTACTGAATGAGAACCACCACAACAGAAAAGAGATGGTTTAGCCTCATTGCACCACAATGCAAAAGGCAAAGCGAGAGGCAACAAACTATCACTAATATGCCTTGTCATCGCACCTACAATGAATAATCCAGAATGATTACTCAATCAAATTCAATTTTTCTTCATCTTTCCTCTCCTTATACAACCTCCCCCTATAAAAACACATCAACAAAGTAGCTAAAGCCAGCAAACACCTTATTTGTAAATATGTCATATTCTCTTGAAACCCGGTTGGCATCATAATCCAATCAAATGATGAAAAAATGCCTCTAACTAGTGAAGTTACATATCATTCTTAGGCAATGGAAGGACAAAAAGCTAAGTTTGGTCTAGACATTTGAGGACAGACTTAGGGACGTCAAAAAAGGTATATGAAAAGGGAAATACCGAAAGCAGTGCCTTCAAGTTTGAGGACGAAGACGCACATGGCACTGCCAAGCTCCTAGCTTAGTAAGGTGTCGCTCTTGTATCCTCCACTTCCCTGCTTTTCTTCCATTTTTTGGTTTGACTCTATTCCTATTCTCTCACATCAGACACTAAATCATAACATAACACATGAAACTTGCATTAACAAAGATTTAAACAAGTATCTCCAAGATATCAAGATGAACCAAAATTAACCTCAATCTTCTTTAAGTAGAAAAGTTGTAAGAGGCATTTTATCGAACACTTGGCGTGCAAAGACACTCACCCATATCTACAACCCCACAAAAGCAAAGACAGGCCTAGCAAAAGCATGAAATTTCAGCAGAAACCCCAATTGCTAAGTTAATCAACCAACATAATCAGCTAGACCTAGAAGTTAATTTACCTACACAATTCGGAGCACTATCAATTGAAAACCCTGAACTCTTCACCGAGCCTCTGCACAGACAATTGATAACCTAAATTGAACAAATCTAAATAAAAGGAATCAATTAATGAATCTATCCAACACCACTACAAAATCCCCAAATTTTTACAAAATAAGAAAAGAAGAAGCAGTCATTTACTCGAAAGTAAGAAACCTAAATTGTTCCGAAAATTATCAAAACCTGGAGATGTACTCGTTGAAGAAAATGGAGTCGGCGCATCAGCAACACCCTCAACAACATCTGCTTGGCCGAAGACGGTGCATCTTCTCCATCAGCGCCTTTGTAATCGGCGAATTTGGGTCGGAGGCGGGGACAAATGGCGCCGCCCTTGCCTACGACGGAGCCGGTCTTGGAGGTTGGAGGTTGGGGGCGGAGGCGGTGTCCGATTGATGCCGTAGTGGAGGCAGTGGAGGAGCTTGTGGTCCGTGGAGGTGGAGGGTGTGTGGACGGATTTGGTGGCTCTGGGGAGAGGAGCGTCATTGAAGAGTACAGAGAGAGCAGAGCGGATGAGATTGCAAGATTAGGGTAGAAGTGACTAATACATTTTCAACGGGGGCGAGGGCGGCTAATATATTTTTTAAGGGGTTGAGTTACCTAGTCAAATTTGCACAAGTCTATTTTACCAAATTGTCTCTAAAATATTCAATATTTATTATTTTCTTTTAGATATTTTGGTTATTTTATTGTACAAAGTTATCCGAATTTTAAAAATACCCATCTTTAAAAAAATCCGAAGTTTAGATTGTTTTACTATATTTAAGTTCATAGTCTATATATATTATTGTTTTTTAATCAATGTTTAAGCTATTATTTTAATTTTATCATTTGAAGTAGTTATGTATACCATTTTGAACTGTTTACTTTCATTTTTGTATCATTTCTATTTTGCCCAACCATTACTTAAATCTCTCAAATTTGGGACGTTTTATTGCAACCTAACTTCATTTACTTTTGTGTGAATTAGAATTCAGAATGCTATATATGGATGTTCCTTGTTTGTAGCTGATCTGACAATTGAGAGTTAGATCTTGTAGGAATTTGATCAATCTACAACATGCAGAATTTAATCATTAAATTTATGAGTGAATTTAAGTTTTGTACTAAAAAAAATAATTAATAAAAAAGAATGAGGCCGCGATGGGTGTGGTGGCGCGGGGCGAAAGAGGAAGGTCAAATCTAACATAGTTTTTTTTTTTTTTTTTTTTTTTTTTACGGTTTAGATTGTTTCACATTCACCCATAAATTTAATTAGTAAGAGTCCGGTTACCATTTAAAAAACCCATAAAGTTAAAAAACCCAGGAAGTGAGATAAATATATGTATTTAATTATTTTTTTTAATACGAAAAAACATGAGAATTTAACTTCCCATAAATTCTAATTCCTATAAAATGGAAGAATATCACTTACCTAAGGCGACTAGGTAAGTTGCAATTCCACCATTTTTAAAATGGAAAAAATTCAATTCTCTCTATTTAAATTCCCCACATCTTATAACTCAATCAACCAACTTTTTAAAATTTCTGGGAATTATAATTCATGGGAAGTGACTTCCTAGGAAGTGTACTTCCTATGTTAAACCAAACAAGCCCTAAATTTATAAAATCTCATTCCTTTATTTGCACGAACAGCTAATTTTTTTTTAAAAAAAAAATCTATTTTCATTGGTGCATGCTTAATTAAGGTGTTCTAAAATTCATGATTTTTTTTTGCTGGCTAGTCAAACTGAAACTATTAAAAATTAAAAGACTATGAATGATCTAACTTATGTAAAATTAAACTTTCAGTCATTTATTTTATTAATTATTTCAGAAATCAATTAGCAAGCAATATACAAAGATTATTACGTAGTATATGTTAATAGGTAGCTCTTTTTGGCATGTTATTGTTTTAATTATTTGTCATATAATGAAAATTATAGAAGATGGAGGACTGAGGAGATAGCTACTTGTCCAAAAGTGCAAAGCGTCCATCCATGTCTTAAAAGCCAATTTTTAAAATAATTGGACGAAAAACAAGGGGTTGTTGAAAATGAAATTAATCATACGTGGAACACTGATTATATAATACGAGTATATATTTATTAATTATTAATTAATTAATTTTATAACAAACAACTAACAAGAAAATGAAGAAATTATAGAGAACATGCAATGCAATTGCCAATTGTGAAGTTGTTTTCATCGTACGGTCAGCAGTCTGGCTGCGTTTTGTTGTTGGTGGGCTTATTATGAAATTAAGTTAATTGTTTGGAGATTATGATAAATAAGAATATTCCAATGGGCCCACCTCGTGTATTAACGGAAGTTACCTGTCACGCTTCACGGAATCAATCACGGGCCACATTGTAAATGTTACTTGGATTGAGAAAGAACAACAAATTGTAATCTTTCATGTCATATGTAATAGTTCTGATTGTACTATGGAAAGCTTTTACCAAGGAAAAAGCCAAACAGGCAATTTTAGCAAGCAAATTCATGATTAGTATCGGATACTGGAACATAAGAGGCTCGAGAAGGCCATTACTATGGCAAGAAATTAAGCAGGCAAGAATGAAAAGTAAACTTGATATATTGGCCTTAACAGAAACCAAATCTGTCCTCCCACCTCTTGAAAACCAGATAAAGAGTGCAGGGTTCCATTCTTGTTACTCCATTCCGACTTCTGGAACAAAGGGTGGCATTTGGATCCTCACTCGACATAATAGCATTATAAGTAAGGATAACATTCTTGAGCAAACTAATAGAATATTTATGTTTGAACTCATAATACAAGATTTAAGACTAGCCATAATGTTTGTCTATGCACCAAGCATTGAATCAGACAAAACAAAATTCTGGGAAGAACTATATGCCAAAGTCAATAGACATATGCTACCAATCCTTATCATTGGGGACCTAAATGACATAGAAAATGATACCGAGAAGGTTGGGGGCCTTCATCCATCCATCAACAGATTTAGAAGACTACATGAGGTAAAACAAGAACTTAATTTACAAACGATTCCATTCAAGGGCTCACCATTCACGTGGAGAAAGAATTCAGGAACCATAGATAATACATATGAGAGATTGGATAGGGTCTTGTTCATCAAGAAATCCTATCAAAGTTCAAAGATTTAACCATGCACCATCATCCATTCACGTCGTCTGACCACTGCCTCATTACAACAAAGATAGGTTCAACCTCAAAGGAAAATGGTTCTCCTTTTCGCTTTGAGATGGCATGGACTACATTCAAAGAATATGAACAAATGGTAGAACAAGTTTGGAAAAACAAAATTGCTGGATCTTTCGGATTTAAACTAATGCAAAAACAAAAGCTCTTAAAAAACAACACTAAAAAATGGTGCAAATTGCACAATAATAATCTACTTAGACAACTATCCAAGGTTGAGGATCAAATTAAAAATCTACAGCTCTCTCTTCCTTGGGGTTCTCTCTCTAGAGGGGATGTTCAAAGACTTAAGAGATTAGAAAATAAAAGAAACCACATACTTGAATTCAGTCATAAATTCTGGAAGCAAAGAGCAAAGATCAGACATGTACAAATGGCCGATAAAAACACTAAATATTACCAATCCTTTGTTAAAATAAGGAATTTTAGATCAATAACAACATCATTTAGGACAAAAGATGGTTTTCCCCCAGAATTTTACTCAAAATATTGGAGCATTGTTGGTAACTCAGTTTGCAAAACAGTTAAAGCTTTTTTTCACTCGAGTTCTATTCTCTCATAAATCAATCAAACCTTCATAGCCTTGATCCCTAAAGTAGAAAGCCCAGAAACAATCAACCATTATAGACCTATTAGCCTTTGTAATACGATATATAAAATCATTGCAAAAATTTTGGCAAATAGACTCAAACATATTTTACCTAAGATTATTAACCCTTTTCAAGGTGCATTTGTAGAAGGAAGATCAATTCAAGATATATAATACCTTAATAGCGCATGAAATATTCCATACCTTCCATAGACAAAAAGGCAAAAAGGGATGGATGGCTTTAAAATTAGATATGGAGAAAGCTTATGATAAAATTAACTGGAACTATATTCAGGCAGTTTTAACAAAATTTGGCTTTCATCCTCAGTGGATCTCTTGGGTCATGAAATGTATCACAACTACCACATTCTCAGTTCTTGTTAATAACTCACCCGATAGTAAATTTAAACCAGAAAGAGGTATCCGCCAGGGGGATCCCCTTGCTCCTTACATCTTTGTAATAGTTATGGAAGGATTAGCAAGAGAACTCATAGCAGAAGCCCAACTTGATGATGGTTTAGTGGGTATAAAACTAAAACAACAAGGTACACCGATACCCATGTTAACCTTTGCAGATGATACTCTAATCTTTGCGAAAGCCTCGCATATAAGTCTAGACACAATAAAAAATACTCTCAATAACTTCTCTAATCTTTCAGGACTAACAATCAATTATCAAAAAAGCTCTATCCAATTATCAAAAAATGTAAATCAAAATCTTGCCAAATCATTAGCACAACAAATGAATATCCCCATAGCCCAAGGATTGGAAAAATATCTAGGCATCCCTATAATCAATGGTAGGATTAAAAATTGTGTGTTTGAAGAAGCACTACAAAGCCTTAAAAAACAGCTATCCAAATGGAAATCCTCTACATTATCTCAAGCAGGTAGAACGACTCTTATTCAAGCAAATTTAAGCTCCAAAACTAATTACTTGATGCAAAACTTCCTCTTACCAAAAGGAATCCTGCAACAGATAGACCAAATTAATAAAGATTTCTTTTGGAATAAAATGAGATCAGAAAGATATAGCCCTCTAGTTAGCTGGGAAAAAATTTGCACACCAAAACACCAAGGTGGTCTTGGAATAAAACTAGCAGAAGAGCGTAATATCAGTCTACAACAAAAACTTCTTTGGAAAAATTCATACTCAACCGGATAATATTTGGGTTAAAGTTGTGACCGAAAAATATAACCTAAACTCGAATAAATTGAACTTGAACATCCACAACACATCCTGGCAATTTGGGAGATTAATTCAGTTGAATGAGCAATTCCAACAAGGCTTGCACTGGATTATCGGGAATGGAGAAAAGATAAACATCTGGTATGATAACTGGATAGAAAATTTCTCTCTAAAACCATTTCAAAATAATCTAGATCCTAATATGAATGTTGCTCGACTTTTACACCCCAATAAAAAATGGAATGAGCAACTTCTGAACCAAATCTTTCCTGCACAACTAGTTAGTCAGATCTTAAAAATAGATATCCCGGCTTGGGATACGGAGGATAAACTAATCTGGAAATATAACAAGGACGGGAGATTTACATCAAGCTCTGCTCGAAATCCACATCTTGTGAGCCCAACTAATGTTAATAATTGTGATTGGGTTTGGAAGCTTGACATCCCTCCTAGAATCCGTAACTTTATTTGGAAAATAGTCATTGATGCATTACCAACAAAGTTAAGGTTGAATAAATACTATAATAGGGTCCCATCCCAATGTTGTTTATGCAACCAAGAAGATGAAGACACTACACATCTATTCCTAAACTGCCAGTTTACTAAGTTCGTGATCAATGCTTATGAGATCAAGACGAGTAAATCTCTCCTTGGGAATAGGAATGCTAATTTAACTCTTTCAGATGTTAAACAAATAAAGAATAACAATCCAAACTTTAACGATTTATGTTTCATTTGGCAAAATATATGGGAAGCCAGGAATACTATAATTTTCAAAAACAACTGTAAAAACAACCTTGATAAAAATATCTCTGCTTGCCATATAATACAGAAAACCCTAACCAATATAAAAGACTGGAAAGAAGATAAAAATATGGAAGCACCAACACAAAGGAAGAGGGAAGGCCGACATATTAAATGGAAAAAACCACCAAAGGAGGTTTACAAAATAAATGTCGATGGATCAGTTAAAAGTAATGGAGATTGCAAAATTGGAGGTATAGTTAGGGATTGGAAGGGAAAAGTAATTGAAATTTTCCAACAACAGGTTCCAAAGGGATCAGTACTCTTAACTGAATCCCTTACGTTTTGTTTGGGGTTAGAGTTAGCCCGCACTAGAGGATGGAAGCGAGTGATAATTGAAGGAGATAGCCTTATGGTGGCCAATGCAATCAATGATCCTGCTAAAGTTCCATGGGAGATCCTTAGAGTTATTGAGAAGATCGGAAGACTCCGTGCAACATTCACATCAGCAACTTTCTGCCACTGCTTTAGAGAAGCAAATTTAGCAGCTGATCTTATCACTAGATGTGATTCTATATGTAACTTGTATACCTTCCCTTTGAATAGGGAGCTGACTACCATCATTCGAAAGGATGATCAAGGATGATCTTTCTGCGTAAAGACGTCCTAATTATTGCCTACTGTACAAAAAAAAAAAATCACGGGCCACATCTCTACCTAAACGGGTCATTCGGGTCGGGTTCGGATTGGCCCCTTCGGTTTTCGAGTAAAACGGGTCCCGAATATATCATCGAACCCGGGTTTCGGGTCATTTCGGGTCGATTTCGGATTTGTCAATTTTTTCTTTTTTTAAATTAAAAAAAAATCACAATTTCATAATTTTGCAATAACTTTAAAATTCTAAAATTAAAGACGTTGTTCATAGATTCTAGTGCTTGTAATTATACTATATCTGATCTAAAATATTTGATTTTTATTATTTCTCGTAATTTTTAATAAAATGTAATAAATCAACCTGGTCAATTAGGTTGTAATAAATATAAAAGTTGATTTGAAAATGAAAGATCAAGTGATTGTAATTGTAAAATACTACGGAGTAAATTGGAATCTCCATAAAAAAATTAATCATATACGGAGTATAATATAAATCAATCGGGTCAAAATTACCGGATCAATCGGGTCACCGGGTCGAAACCCAGATTACCCTGAAAATTTTCGAATTTTCGAGTTCGGGTCGAAAAAAAATTTCAGGTCAAAATTTTCGGGTTCGGATCGGAAAGTTACTAGACGTCGGATCAACCGGGTCGGGTTGTGTTTTGACAGGTCTATCTCTACCTATTAAAGGTGGTATTAGATACACCACAAATCATCTCTCGCAAATCCATGATTAATTAATGTGGTTCAAGACTTCGAGTTTATTAGACATGGTAGAATTTTTACTTGTTCGTGTTTTTAACCATTTTTAGGAAAGATCATTAGTCTACGACTTAAACAACGTGGTGATTTGCGTTGTATATATTTAGCGCAACGTTACAAGCCCTTCTTAATTTATTTCACTCCATATAAATATTGTTAAATAAGAAATGTTATTTTAGTACTGTATATTTTACTCCCTCCGTTTCAAAATAAAAGTCGTTTGGACTTTAATGCACGCATTTTAAGAAGATAAAAACTCTATACAATATTATTTTTTTAATTAAATTTTTTCCATAATTTCATAATTGGTAGTAACAAGTATGAAATTATTAAAAAAATTGATTAAAAAAATAATATTTTATAGAGTATTTACCTCATTAAAATGTGTGCGGAATAGTAAAGTGTTATTTATTTTGAAACAGAGGGAGTAATATTTATTAATAAAATTGTTTTTATAATTATTTATAGATTATTATTAGCTATAATGTTCGAAAAAAATAGAATAAAAATAAGAGTACAATGTTGTATTCATTAGTATCCTTAAAATGTACACTATATAAAATGTTTAAATGAAATTTTAATTAAAAAAGGTATAAAAATAATCTATCTATTTATGCTACGTGCAATATATAGGTCATTTTAGATTTTGTACATCTTTTATTTGATCCCAAAAAAATATAGTAAAATATTAAATTTTATTAAAAATTTTAAATAATTTAATGCTCCATTTGTTAATTAAAACTGTTCGTTTACTATTCATGCACGCTTTTTTATAATGACGAAAACTATATAAAATATTGAATTTTTAAAAAAAAATTGTTTTTATAAATTCATACATAATAGTAATAAGTATGGAATTATTTTAAAAAATTAATTAAAAAGTTAGTATTTACTCCGTATATAATTTTTAATACCTAAAAAAGCGTGTATGAATAGTAAAACGTTAAGTTTTAATTAACGGGGAGTATTGCATAGATTATATAAGTTGCTCATATGATGGTGAGTCAATGCCTAGTGTTCACGAAAATATCCTTCATTTTCCTCTTCGCCTTAATTAGCTTCTTTGATTTATTTGCGGCTTTGAAACTATGAAATTGAGTAATCAAATTGTATGAATCAAGGTTTGGATCTCACAAATTGAACAAACTCCATTAGAAAAATGTAGATCGGATTTCAGAAGAAGAAACCGAGTTTGTTACAGCTTTTCTAACTGCAATTCCCGCCTTATAAAGGCAGCCGTACAATGAGGGTGAAATGACGATTTTGCCCTTGCTCAGGTTGTGATCTCTTTAGCTCATACACTTGCTGTAGGCAACTGTAAGGGATTTGAGCTTGCACCAATAATCAAATAACCATCTATGCATACTAACTCACATACCCCCCTCAAGCTGAGCCTAGAGCAGGGAGAACTAGGCCAAGCTTGGCTCGAAAAAACTCATGCTGTTTAGCTCCAAGAGCTTTAGTGAAAATGTCAGCAACTTGGAGAGAAGTTGGAACATGGACTGTGTTGAGGAAGCCAGCAACTACCATTTCTCGAATAAAATGGGCATCAATCCTGACATGTTTGGTGCGCTCATGGAATATAGGATTGATGGCCAATTGTTGAGCTGATTTGTTATCACAATATAGAGAAATGGGAAGTGAAATGTGTATGCCAATATCAGCTAGAACTCCTTGCATCCACACCAGCTCACTGGCCACATAAGACATAGCCATGTACTCACTCTCTGTTGATGGTTTTGACGCCACTTTTTGTTTCTTGGTCTTCCAAGGCACCAATGAAGAACCAAGATAAACACAATACCCAGATAAAGAGCGTCCAGTGTCTAGGCAGTTGCCCCAATCAGCATCAGTAAAGGCTTGAACCATGAGGGATGACTGAGAAGAGTAAGAGAGAGCCAGATTGAATGTGTCTTTAAGATATCTAAGAAGATATATAAGGACATCCCAGTGAGGTTTCAATGGGTTTTGGATGAACTGACTAAGTTGTTGGACAGTATAGGATATGTCTGGTCTGGTGAGGGTAAGGTAGAGCAGCCTCCCAACTAATCTTCTGTAATCTTCTGGATTAGGAATGGCTTCACCTATGCTTGTAGACAGTTTAATCCCATGTTGCATAGGAAAGGGAGCTTCTTTGCATCCATCCATCTGTGCATCAGTAAGGATGTCTAAAACATACTTCCTTTGGTTCAACAAGATGCATGCAGAAGATCTTGAAATTTCCATGCCAAGGAAATATCTGGTTGCTCCAAGATCTTTGATGGTGAACTGTTTGTGTAAAGCAGATTTTGTGCTCTCAATTTCAGTGCTAGAGCTCCCCATGATTAGCATATCATCAACATATACAAGGGCTATAGTCAGGTGGTTCTCTGTCTTCTTTACAAACAGAGAGAAATCATGTGAGGACTGAGCATAACCCAAAGTGATCATGAATTTTGTGAGTTCATGATTCCACTGACGACTGGCTTGCTTTAGGCCATATAGGGATCTAGTCAATCTGCAAACACTCCTATTTGCCACTTTATATCCAGGAGGAGGATTCATGTAGACTTCTTCCTCTAAGTACCCATGCAAAAAAGCATTGTTGGCATCCAATTGATGTAACATCCAACCTCTACAGGCAGCAATAGCCAGCAAAATTCTCACTGTGGAGAGCTTGGCAACAGGTGAGAATGTCTCTTTGTAATCTCTGTCTTTCACCTGATTGTACCCCTTTGCTACCAACCTGGCTTTATACCTCTCAACTGTTCCATCAGCCCTGTACTTGACCTTGAATATCCATTTACAGCCTATTGGTTTCTTCCCTGGTGGAAGATCAGTGATCTCCCAAGTGTGGTTATCTGTGAGTGCCACTAATTCCGTCTCCATAGCAGTCTCCCATTCAGGAATTCCCTTTGCTTGGGAGTAGGATTTAGGTTCAAATATAGAACATGCATTGACCAGGGAATGAACATATTCTTGGGAAAGGTGGGATAGATCGATTTGAGGTGGAAAAAACAGCAAAGGATTCAGATTGAGATGAATCTGGGCTACCTCTAAATGGAAGATGAGAATAGGTAAAATCATTGAGTCTAGCAGGTCTAGTGATATGTCTTCTTAGATTCATATGAGGAATAGAAGATGGAGATGAAACAGGTTGGTGAACAGAAGGAGTTGACTGTGAGGATGATGGAGAATCTGAAATCTGTATGTCATCTAAGGAATGAGAGAAGGGAGGAGAAATGTTTGGAGGTGACTCAGTTATGTGTGGAGGTGATTGAGAAGGTGAGTTGGATTGAGATCTGTTATGGAAAGTTATCCAGTCATCCTCTACACATGAAGATTCCATGGGTTGGAAATGATGTTGTGTTCTAGCAGTTTCTTTGAAGGGGAAAACCTGCTCCTCGAATTTCACATGTCTACTGATAATAACAGCCCTTTTGTCAAGATCATACAGCTTGTATGCCTTCTGATTTGGTGGATAGCCAAGAAAAATACATCTTCTGGCCACAGTACCCAGCTTGTCTCTATGATCATTTGGTTGTACAGCATAGCAAAGACAACCAATTATTCTTAGCTGATCATAACTAGGTGCAGTGTGATAGAGAATCTCAAAAGGAGATTTCCATTTCAAGATGGGAGTAGGCATTTTGTTAATTAGATGAGTGGCACCAAGAACACAGTCACCCCAAAATCTCAATGGTAGGCCAGCCTGCATTCTGATAGCTCTAGCAGTTTCCAAGAGGTGCCTATGCTTTCTCTCTACCCTACCATTTTGTTCATGCACACCTGGAGCAGCTCTCTGGTGAATGATTCCTCTAGATTCAAACAATTCTCTACACCCTTTCTGAGTAAACTCAGTTCCATTATCAGTTCTGACTATCTTGACAGACACCTTGAACTGATTTTCTACCATGTTAATAAAGGTTGTAACCAACCTTAGCACTTGCATCTTATCTTGCATTAGATAAACCCAAGTGCATCTGGAGCAGTCATCTAAGACAGTGAGAAAATATTTTGCCCCACATAAAGCTGGGACTCTATAGGGCCCCCAAACATCAATATGAAAAAGATGAAACACACTATCAGCAATAGATGAACTTCTATCAAACTGTAACTTGTGTGCTTTGGTCATAGCACACACATCACAATGTAAATTATGAGAATCAATATCAGTATAACCAGGCACATGTTGAAGTTTAGAAATTGAGATATGTCCCAATCTGGCATGCATCAACAGCATGTTATTACAACTCACATTGTTCAAAGAAGCAAAATACTGAGACTGATGTTGTACCTCCACTCCAGTTCTCAGCACATACAGTCCCTTGTCCTCATGACCTTTAGCAATGATCCTTCTAGTTGTAAGGTCCTGTAACCAACATCCTATACTGTCAAAATTGAACCTCAAGTGCTTCTCAGCAAGGCACTTTGAAACAGAAAGCAAATTGTGCCTAAACTGGGGCACCAACAACACTTTATTCAATACCAAATCAGAGTTCAATCTGATTGTACCAAACTGAGTAACTGTAATACACTTTCCATCAGGCAATCCAAGTTTGATTGCATTTTGGAAGTCAAAAATTTCTGAGAAAATCTGGTAATCAAAGGCAATATGATCTGTGGCTCCAGAATCCACTATCCACAGATCATGTTGTGATTTGTTTACTCCAATAAGAAAAGAAGAGCTTAGGCTACCTGCAAAGTGCACCATGGCCTGATTGGCAGTGTTATCCACACTTTCCACCTGAGATTTCTCTTTCATCAATTTCAACACTTCCTGAAACACAGCATGCACCACTGCTTGGTCAGGTTTGCTGGTGTTATATCCATCCTCCTCAAATGGACTCTTCTGTTGGGTGGATTCAAACTGTGCAACAAACTTCCCACTAGGTCTAGGCTTCCCATTCCTCCTTAGGTCCCCTAAACCACTCAGGGTACCCTATAAGCTTGAAGCAATACTCTTTGATATGGTCTCTCTCACCACAATGATCACATTTTCTTTCTAGTTTGGCCTTCTTGTAATCTCTATAGCTCTGCTCATTGTTCTTGTCATAGTACCTGGTCTGCTCACCAGTTCTAAAATCTCTGTATCCCTTAGCTGCATTTGCTTCACTATCCAGTTGATAGTTTCTATCCATTTGGCCAAATCTGTCTTGTGAGAATCTGTCAAACTGCCTAGATACATTTAATGCATTTTGTTCACCTTGAATGACATTGGTAACTCCCTTGGATCTTTCAATTTGTGTAGCCATTTGAAAAGCTTTATTGATCCCTGGCATAGGATCCTTAGACAAGATATTGCTCCTTAGATTCTCATAAACATCATTCAGCCCCATCAAAAATTGCATGACCTTTGCTTTCTCCTCTCTATCAACAATCCTTTTCAGTAAACCACAGCTGCAACCATTTATTCCTCCACAGTTGCATATAGGAACTGCATCCAGTGACTTCAATTCATCCCAAATTTTGCTCAACTTCCCAAAGTAAGCCCCTATAGACATATTTTCTTGCCTGAGATTAGCTAAATCTCTACGCAGCTCGTATACTAAGGGATCATTGGACTCAAAGAACTTTTCCTTTACCTCGTTCCACAGTTCTCTTGCTGTTTCAACATACATAAGACTCTCTGCTACTTCTCTAGTCATTGAATTAAACAACCAACACATCACCATCTGATCTGCTCGCATCCAATTTTTGAAATCATCACTTCCTTCTGCTGGCTTCACACAGCTCCCAGTTATGAATCCGAGCTTGACTTTGGTCCTAGTGCCATCTTAACACCTCTACTCCAACTTGTAAAGTTGGCTCCATTGAACAGGTTTGATACTAAAACCATCCCTGGATGGTCCGAATTCGACAAGAATAAAGGATTCACATGAACATTTGACATACCTTGCATCATGTCTCCAAATTGAATCCCTGGATTCGGAATATTCCAGCCTCTGCCGACGCCTGATCCAGGTGCTAGAGGAGTAAGAAATGTTCCCCTTCCTTGTCCATTGTGGTCGCCTCCAGCACCAGATGTTTGTCCAGCTCCTCTTCCAACCATTCTCGTTCCAGCAACTTCAGATCTCACCGGATTCTCAGCAAAAACGAACACGATTTCCGAAAGCAACTTCAAGCCTTCGAAAAACACCAGAAAAGCAAATCGAACACCAGCAAAGTTACAGATCGTAACTCACAGCTCTGATACCATTTGAAACTATGAAATCGAGTAATCAAATTGTCTGAATCAAGGTTTGGATCTCACAAATTGAACAAACTCCATTAGAAAAATCTAGATCGGATTTTAGAAGAAGAAACCGAGTTTGTTACAGCTTTTCTAACTGCAATTCCTGCCTTATAAAGGCAGTTGTACAATGAGGGTGAAATGACGATTTTGCCCTTGCTCAGGTTGTGATCTCTTTAGCTCATACACTTGCTGTAGGCAACTGTAAGGGATTTGAGCTTGCACCAACAATCAAATAACCATCTATGCATACTAACTCACAACGTTTTTTTTTATTAGGTAATAATTCGAGGTCAGACAGGTCTGAACCTTGATAACCGATAAAATCGATAGACGCTGAACCATCAAAACAAGGAAAATACAAAGCGTTGCACAACAAAGGTAAGAGAGCTCTGCAAAAACGAAGCAAAACCAAACAAGATGAGGCCGAAGACGGCGGACGAAGCCAAGCACCACCAGAAGCAGCACCGCAGGTCAGCGACACATCAGGACCCGATCATCCTGTGGGCAGTGAGGACGAAATCAGGGAAGCAGTCAACCCAGAAAGAGGAGTCGACACGATACACACTACCACGACCCTCGCCTGTCCCGACTCCAACAGTCAAAACGACAAAACCCCATCCGCGGAAGAGAAAGCTCGACCCCGCCATAATACAAAGCCACACAACGCCTATGTATAAAGCACCCAAACCTTAATAAGATTTTGATCAACCCTTTCGGAATTTTTTCTTTCTTGTCTATTCATAAGTTTAGTGTCATTAAAATAGACTGTAATAATGTAATTACCTAAGTACTGATTTAAAAAATCCCTAATTGAAAATTGTCCGTCCTGCACTATTTTTGGTGGGTCCATAAAAAGGCCCTTTTTGAGCAAGTGGGCCATATTAAAAGCTACGGCCTACGGGCCATGGGTAAAAAATATACGTAGAACTAATAAAGTCTTAGCAGCTAAACAGGGCATTCATTGTTGGTGTTTTACTTGTTAATAACAAATTAAATCATCTCTAAAAGTTATCGGAAAAGTAAAGTAAAATAAAATATGGTCATATGTAGCAAAATGGTAGGATTAGGTTTGATGTGAGTTTAAAAAAACAAGTGCTGGCCTACCTGTAAATAAGATCAACAACAATTTATATAGTAAGTGGTTAACCATAATTGAGGCGACGTGCCCTATATTTATTCAATTGCTTTCATAATCAAACAGTTTATATAGTAACTTTATATAATTTTTGGCGTGAAATTCATGACAAGTTTCATCGGAACCAAGTGCTTTCTACCTTATCACTCGGTTGGTCCCAAAACGATGCTGATGTGAACCATTTCAAGTCCAAACGGTGCCGTTTCATTGAGGTTTTTTTTTTTTTTTGTTTTTTTTGTTTTGCCCGGTATTAAGCACAATAGGCCATATGTGGCCTTAGGCCACAATTTGTATTCATTTATTTTTCCATTCTAGTTTAATTTAGCCCGTAACAAAACATACAACATAAAAAAAATAGAAATACATACAACAAACGAAATGAAACAAGCAGAAAAACTCAACAAAAAGACGACCAACTCCCAATAAAGCTAAAGAAGTCGACGAAGAACGAAGTCAAGCACCACCGAATAATAGCACCGCGGGCCAGTGGTACAGCAGGACTCTAACTCTTGTGGGTAGTACAGACGAATTCCAAGGAAGCAGAATCCCGGATACGGTGTCGCCCTGAGCGCACTACCACGACCCCATCCAGTCCCGACTCTATACTCCAACCCCCCCCCCCCCCCAACCAAACAGATGGCCTCCTAGAAACGTCGAAAGTAGAGTCACATGTTGCTCGAACAAATCACCAACAAGATTTCGCCTCCAAGAAATTAGTCAAGCCCTTGCGGGATTAAGTTAAACCCTTTCGGGTAGGTTTACACAGACCCTTTCGGAAATTTTATTTTTATCCTTTTTTCCTTGGGTTTGTTTATATTTTTCATTCTACTCATTAACACTAATATTGTGGATGATCATACAAAAAATAAAAGAGTTTACGATGAATTATAAATTGTAGAAGTAACAAAATAAGTTGACGTTTTAAAAGACTAAAAGAGAGAGTACTAAAAGATGGATAAACACCCATAAGGAATATGCAATATATAATTGCAATTAAAATAAACAAAAGCTGATAAAGTTATTAATTTATTTTATTAAATATTAATAGGATGATATATAGGAGGGAGGAGGAGGCAACCCTAGATGATGGGTTGGAAGAAAAGAAGCTCCAAATGGAACTCCCGCTGGCCACTACCATCCTTTTTGCATAGCAACATGCTTCCTAGTTCCTCCCTTAATTAGCTCGAGTCAACCCAAACTTAATAAATAGTTTGGCTTCGTGGAAATTAAATACACTGTAAATTGGGATTCAGGACACCACATCGATATAAATCTGGTGCTCTAAAATCTGATTTGTCTTCGCTTTTCAGTGTTTATTTGCATGTCAATATAGACGTGGCATCACATCGATTCGAAACGTGAACTAGCATAATTCAAATTTATGATGTATCTAACACACTTTTTGCTTGTATATTTGTGTTAATTGATTTTATAATGTAACTTATCAAGCCGGTCTACATCCATTAGAGCTCCATTCAAAATAGTGATCGAGTTGTATACACCATTCTTTCAAAGATTTCAACTATATATAAATATACTCTTTAACCTTTTAACAAGGTCTCTTAAAGTAGCTAGCTCCATTTAAAAGCTAATGCATTACGATCTCGAAAGAGGATGCCATAATAAAGGAGAGTATCGAGGAGCTTATTCTTTGCGTTCTCTCTTGCATGACGTACGTCATGCAAGAGATGGTTGTTAGTCCATGCTTTCGCCTTTTGTCGCTTGGCTCTCTTGAACCTTGGATTGACTATTTTACTCCCTAGGGCACGCCAGACAACGTTCAACTTGAATGGGTTAAGCATATAGTTAGAGTACATATATAGCGTGATTGAACCTTCTTATTTGATTCTATTATGTTAATGTATTTCTTTCAGCAAAGCAGCAAATTCAAAGTCCCATTATGACTTCTTATTCTCGTATTGTATTAGAAAAACAAAGGACGTATTTCTGAGTGACTCAAAGCTAATACTGTAATAGTTAACAAAAACACAATCAAAACAATTGAAAGACATGAAAACACTATAGGGAAAAAAAATACAATAATGAGAGGATGAAAGAAGAAATATAAAAACCCAAAATAGAAAACAAAATGATATGATTTCCAACATTCTACGGTCACCGAACCTAACCCTCCTCAATTCTGATAGCATTCCTCCACTTCATTCGATCCTTCACACCATTGACCCAATTTAAACCTGCTAGTTAACTCTACTTGTCACCTCCCATCTGGCCATGCCACAATTACTTGATTTACTTCTGATCTAAATAATCGACATAGCCTAGCTATAGCTATATATAGAGCATATATAATATAATTGAGATATGGTATGTTTGGCCTTAACCTATTTTCCCATTACTTAGGTATTTCTATATATTAAATACCACATTGCCATCCCTATCAATCATCTTAGACCATCTTCAACAATTTTTCTCAAATTTTTTCAAAATGGAGAAACATCCGACAATTTCTCAATTTTTAAGACTTGGAGAATGATTTACTTTTAAAGAACGTTACAAATTTAGGGAAGCTTCTTCATTTTTTCTGCGAGTTTTCTGTTTTTGAGAATAAGATGGGGAATTCGTTAGATAAAAAATAAACGTTTTAAAATTCTCCAAAAACTCCAAAATTCTCAAAATAAACACATGCTCTTATCGTACCATTTGGTGGTAAGAGCAATAGAACCATGATATTTAAGAAATCAAAGAAGGAAAAGATGCAAGTGAAATGGGTAACCAATTAATCAATCGATTTGGTAGTTCTACGATCAAAATATCATCAAAGGGCATTATGAATTTATAATTAGTGGTGGATCCATAAATTTTTTTAGGATGGATTAAAAAAATTGAATTTTTTTTGGCATGTATGTATGAAAAATAATTTTATTTTATTTAAATATATTAGAAAAAATATTAAATTTATTATTTAAATATTCACTGTCTAATCCATGTTTCCTTCTTCCTTATTTATATAATATAATTATATAAGTAGTGGTGCATCCGTCTAGTAGGGAAAAAAAAAAGTAAAAGTAAAAATAATTATAAAATGAGAATTTTTTATATTTATATATAGAAAAGAATATATTTTTTAAAATATATTGAAGAAAAACTTAAATTTCTATTTACTTAGGTATTTTTATTAGAAAAAAACTAAAAGAAATAAAAAAATTATGAAAAAGTGTAACTAATAAGGTTTGAACGTAATAAAAAACTATCATTCCCAACTAATTAATTTAAGTTGTCTTTATAATTCATTACTTATTTTAAACTCTTTTATCCCTCAAATTAATAAAAATTAAAAAAAAACATATAAAAAATTATTTTTCCTATATTTTTTTTGAGCTAGGGAGGTTGCAGTCATCCCGAACCCCCTAGATCCGCCAATGATAATCATGATACCGACTTTCGAAACTGACAGAGAACTAATGTCAGATAAAGATGTCTACCAAGCCTTTAATGATATTTTGATCATCCAAATAGTATCTCCCTTAATAATCAATGGAGCACTTAAGGATCCTCTGGTTAAACAATCTCCCTCTCCAATGCTATCAAGGAAATCATGATCCTAATATGAAGGTGGTCTACCTATTCAATCCTCAAAGACAATGGAATATTCCAATATTAAGACAACTTTTTCCTCTCCATGTGGTGCTTGCCATTTTGGAGACTCCAATCCTGACATGGAACACACTAAATAAACTAATTTGGAAACTAAATTTGAATGGAGAGTTCACTACAAAATCTGCTCACAAAATAAGAAACAATAATGTGTAAAACACTACAGATCACAAATGGACCTTGAAGCTCTGTTTACCACCTAAAACACAAAATTTTATTTGGAAGGTTGTTGCTGATGGACTACCAATCAAATTACGGCTTAATAGACACTTTAACATAGTACTAGTACAGTGTGTGCATTGTCAAAACACCGATGAAGATGCACATCATCTACTCCTAGATTGTCCTTTCTCGAGAACAATCATAAGAAACTAATTAAGAATATGTAACAGGAAGATATTTTATTAACTTAAGAGCTGAACAATCCATTCAGGAAGATCTCAGCTCTATTAACCACAATAATTCCCATTTTGAGGAACTTTGCTTTATTTGGCATACCATCTGGGAATTGAGAAATAAAATTATTTTCAACAACTACAAGATAGAATCACATACATCTGTAATCCACCAAATATGTCAGACCATTAAAGATTGGAATTGTGTTGCTTCCAAAGGAACAACAATAAACAGGAAAGATATGAGAAAAACCTTTAGGTGGGTTAAGCCACCATATGTCATCTACAAAATTAACGTAAATGGCTCGGTTAGAGCCCCTAGTGATTGCCAATTTGGGGGCATTATTAGGGACAGTACAAGTAAGAAGATCGATGTCTTTCAACAGAAATGAAGATCAGGATCTATCCTTCAGACAGAAGTTGTCGCCTTCTGCTTAGGGATACAACAAGCTATAGAGAAAGGATTGACAAAGGTGATTATTGAAGGTGATAGCTTGAAAGTAGTGGAAGCAATTAATGACAGCACAAGCCCGATTGGGAGATCTGCATGATAATTGAGAAGATCAATCTGATGAAAGAGAATTTTGAAAAGATTGATTCCCGACATTGCTTCAGAGAGTCAAATGCAACAGCTGATTATATTGTTAGATTTAGAGGTATATGTAACATGTCGACTCTCCCCTTGCATGGGGATTTATATAACATCGTTCATAGACATGATCAAGAATGAACCTTGTCATGGCAAGACATTCTACTGTTTGCCTACTGGAAAAAATAAAATGGAGCACTTAGGATATCTTTAGAAAGGTAAACCAGACAACTGACAGGATGACACATCTTGGATCTTGGGTTAACTTCAACATTTTCGTGGAGCGCGTTTATGAGATCGACAACATCGTCCCACGGGATACATGGTCCAACCGCGATTGACCATTCTCAAATGTTTATCTTGTATTAAAAAATGAAAATAAAAATTGGAGTAGCCAAGGTGGTCCCTGGCTATTGGTGTCGATTGTGGGGATTCACTTCATGGTCATCTTTGAGAGTGCTTCAATACAGCCAAAAATGGTGACACATCGAAGCTATCCGAATGCATTAGCCAGTAGGCCGTGTTTCCCAAGAGAAGCTATTAAACTTGGAGAGTTCTCAATTCTCATAATGCAATTGAGACATACCCCCTAAGTTCGTAACCCATATATAACTAATTATATGTAACATTTTATTACTTTCCTGACTAATTAATTATGTGACCTTAATTCCCAAATTATACGGGCTTGCGGTGTGGCGAATTTTTTTGCGATTAAAAAAAAAGCTTTATAAAAGTATATATAATTTGTTAGGTAGAACAAGAATTTTCTCTATTAATCTATCATCAAAGGCTAAAATTTTGATATATCTCTATAATTTTATCAAAATTTTCATATATATTTTAATCTTAAACTAAATTATAATCTTAAGCCACATTAATCTTTGACACGTCAAACATGCTCTTAGTCTCCAAGTTCCACCTAAATCTTTGGTGGCCAAAAGCTTTCTGTTGTCTAACATGAAGTTTATATCCCAACGTACACCTAGTTTATCTCTTAGGTTTCGTAATGTTAATGAAAGTGTGGTTTTCCTTTTCCACCAACGCATTTCTCTATCAGACATTATGGCGATGGCGTGTCTCTATGCTTATTTATATATAATAAACCGAAGCGCTGATTTTCGTCGATGTATGATTTCTTTGGACCTCTACACACAATAACAACAGGATAAAAATAAACGAATTGTTCGCTAACATAACTTTAAATAGGTACATACAAAATGTGGTCCATCAAATGATTAACACAATTGGTCATAAAAAAAAATACATGCAGATTATTCATAAACATAACTCTTAGTGAAGCTACAAAAATAAAACACATAATCTTGTAATAAAAAAGCTATTCATCTTTACCAATTTTGCAAACTTGTACAATATTTACTTAGTTTAATTGTCTGTTTTGTTATTTTTAAGTTTGTAACGGAAAGAAGGATCGAAAACTGACAAGGACAATAGGAGAGGCTAACAAATGAAAAGGCAAATGATGTATTTAAATGGGCCATGCATATGGGCCAGCCCATCATTAAAACGACGTCGTCTCGGGAACAAAGATATTGACACACACCCAACACGGTACTATATTAGTATATTCCATTTCCATCCCTTTAAGGCTTTAATTATAGTCGTTAGTCGTTTATAACCTCCAAATCCTTTGCCCATCATTAGGATTTTTTTCAGGCATCATTTTAATCAATTGCATTACCAAATCACATGGAAAACATCTAAGTGGGAGTGAATGAGATTTTTTGATTTTTTTTAACAAAATACTAAATTTATTTTTGAGTTCATTTTTCTTTCAAAGAAAAGATAGAAAACACTTCGTAAACGCATTTAGGATTCGTTTGGCAATGCAGGTAGCTTTTCAGAGCTTTTAGTTTTAATATTTTATAGTTTGAAATAAGTTAAATATAAGATTTTAATTTAATTAGCTTTTGAAATCGAATTTTCAACAGTTACTCATTTAAAACTTTTCAGAATTCTACTCTTCTCCTATTTGATCAGCTAGTTTGTATCAACTACTCTATCAGCTGAATTATTAAACACCTTACTAAGTTATAAAAAAATATAATTTAATATATATTTAACACACTTAATCCATCAACTTGAGCTACTATATCAACTTCAGCTACCTCATCAGCTCCGTGTTACCAAATTGAGCCTTAACCGATTTAAAATTAAAATTTATTTACCATTTCAACTAGTTTATAAATTATAAATCCACTGTTAAACATCTCTATGTCAACACTCCCTCCATTCGTAATTCATAAATGAAATATAATATGTTTATTTTTTGGTACCTTTTTTTTTAAAGAATGATAAAACAAAAAATATATAAATATTTTGTTATTTTAGAAAAGCTTGTTAAAAGTCAAACATCTATATCTATATCTATATATAACTCTAATTTAGAAGACTTTGCTTACGTGTCAATCTCAGAGGAGTTTTATGAATATTGACCAATTATGTTTTTTTTCTTGATTTTTTTATTTCTCATTTTCTCTTTTTTTTTCCATTAATTTTTTTAATCCTCCATTCTCTTTTATTTTTAACATATTTACTAACAATCTATATATAGCCTTAATTTAGAAGACTTTGCTTACGTGTCAATCTTAGAGGAGTTTTAGGAATATTGACCAATTATGTTTTTTTCCTTGATTTTTTTATTTCTCCTTTTCTCTTTTTTTTTCCATTAATTTTTTTTAATCCTCCATTCTCTTTTATTCTTACCATATTTACTAACAATTGGGCTTAATTCAAAACATTGAATTCAATGTAATATAATCATTAGGCTTAACTCGCATTTATGTACTAACTATTGAGCTTTATTCAAAACATTGAATATAATTATTAGTTGTGACACATCACATCTAAATGCATGATTCATATTTCAAAATTTCTAAAAAAGTTACAATGATATTGATATTATTATTACTGGGTGATTTAAAATATCTACATTTATGTATTATGCTTTAGACGAGATATAAAAAAATTATTTCAGAATTATAAGATACATTTATGGTAAAGTTTTTTTTTATCTTAACTTTTATTAGTATTTTATTATATATTTATATATATTATTAATATTTTAGTTTTAAAAAACCGCGCCATGGCGCGGGAATTATACTAGTTCTATATTTAAAATTGAAGGAAGTATTATAATAATTATTTTTATCAACAAGTTATACTTTAGATTCACAACTTTAAAAAATATCAATTCACTTGTTTTTTTAATGATCACCTATTATCTTATCACGTTATTAAATACTCAAATCATCGTTTAAGCAATTCGATAAACAATTTGTGCAGAATTACTCAATAAAAATCTATTAGCCCAACGATAATTAGTTATAAGAAATCTAAAACCATACTTAAAAGTTAAATTTAATCGGAGGGATTGAGTAAGATTTGAACACAAGCTAATTTAAAATCGAAGGAGCATTATAATATTTTTTTTATCAACGAGTTTTGCATAAGATTTGAACACAAGTTTAAAAAAAAATATCAATTCACTTATTTTCGTAATGATCACCTTATTTCTTATTACATTATTAAATACTTAAATCAATTTTTAAGCCAGTCGATAAACAATTTGTGCAGAAATATTCAATAAAAATCTATTAGCCACATTTGCCCTGTCGTTTCTTTGTTTTGCTCTCTCATCCGTACGAATGTTCTTGACTCTTAGGGTTCTCCTAAAGTCAAATTATTTTCGGTTAAAAAAAAAAAAATCTATTAGCCCAAGGATACTTGACGTTACTTGGATCACCGTGCCTACTGCTGGCCCAAGGCCTCCCACAGGCCCAAATAGGGCCCAGCCCATTAGCACGTGCTGGGCGTACCCTCGGCGCATGTGCGGAGCATTGCCGCACGTGCCTGCCCCCACCCAAAAGGCTGAAACCCCGAGGAAAGCGGGTGAACCAATTAAACCGCGCCCGACCCACAGATTTCGGCCTCAATCCGCCTACCGTTTTCCCTTCGCCCAATTGATTCTTGTTCAATTCAATCCCTGTACGGGGATTTAAATACGCAGGTGTGTAAGATTGAGATCTGATATAGATTATCGATCCAACGATCATGTCGCCAACGGCAGCAATGCTGATTTTGAGCCGCCACCGGACAGCCAGGACCGCCTCTCAAACGCTGCCGCTACCGCCACCAGCGGCGGAGGCGTTCGACGGCGGAAGCAGGTGGCTTTCCATCTCAGCGCATTTCCCCGGCCTCGTCTGGCCGTCGCCGGTTGAGATGGCCAGTTCACAGTCGGTGAAGGAAGGAAATGAAGGAGGAAGGGGTGGAGAGAGATGAAATTGAAATCACGTTAATTAATTACTGTTGTTGATTTATGTTTTTTTGCGATATTTATATAATTATATGTATATTATTATTATGTAACTGATTTATAAGTGTTCTTATTGCAATCTAAGTTGGAAAATGAGTTTTTATCTCTATTGTGAAATTTGTTGTCCAACTCATGAATTTGAAGCAATTCGAGATTATTAGAGCATCTCCAACAACGCTGAAATATTAAAATTAATTTTAATCAACTGGATTTTCTACGGATTGTATTCGAGATTATTACAGTATATATCTCGAACAACAACCCTAGTTGACTGCATTTTATTGAATGAATCTATATATGCGACTCTTTCTCTCTCGATCTTTAACTAACTATGCTCAAATTAACTCAAACTTACTCTATCGCACCCGATGCATGGACACGAGTACAACAACTTTTTCGAGACAATGAGAACTCAAGAGTCGGATATCTCAAGCATCAATTCTCTAACCGAAAGTTAGCAACATTTGTTGATGTATTCGGCTCACGACAAGGTCCTTTCCAATCGCCTCATACTTCAACTTGTTATTCAATCTTCGTAATTATTCAACATTAAGTAGGTAGACTTATAGTACTTACAAAAGTTTTATCTCGTCAATTATTTATGAATGATTTATCTATGCATTTCAATATGCTGACATATTTATTAAGAGTTTATCTCTTTAATTAATTTTATATTTTCGGCCCATTCTTAATTAATAATCGAACGTATATCTTTAGTTTCGACTATAAGGTTTGATAGTGGTTAGATAGATATTACTCTATAGCGCAATTGTATAAAATGACATATTATTATTATAATAATAATAATAATAATAATAATAATAATAATAATTATTATTATTATTATTATTATTATTATTATTTATTAAAACAATATGTTTGTATTTTTTTTTATATTAACCAATTACTATTTACAAAAAATTAGTGGGTAGCCGAAATACTATCTGGGCACCCACTCCCTTAGCGATAATAAAACTGAGTCTAGTAAGAATATAAGCAGCAGCACGAGCCCCGACATCCTGAGATACGAAGAATTTCTGAATCCGCTTCAGCAAGGCAACCGCATCCGTATCTAACTCCCCCAACGAAGAGAATGAGAAGGGTAGGAAACCATAACCAGCTGCCATGCACAAATTGATTTACATACAATTAGTTGGAAGCCTCGTAACAAATTGAGCTCCAACCCCTTTTTTAAATAGTAAAACCAACTCTTGCTCCATGACTTTTCATAACCAATTGAACCCGCTTCATAAAATCAATAACATCATCCCTCAGTTCTCCAAAAGTAGAGAACGCAAATGTCATGAAACTATACCCCTTAGCAGTACAAATATCCGCGTACTTTCTCTCCTTTTTTTCAGTGCCTTGAGAGATTGCTTTGTCGGGTACAAATTAATTATTGACTCTAATTGTGAACGGTGAAACCCCCAAGTAGGTGAAAAGGTAAATTAAAGGAAAACTTTATTTAAATCTAGGATGTAAGAGTAAGATAGACCAAAGTAGGTGAAAGATTGAGTTTTAGATCCAAAATGACATGACTCGTTAGATTAACAGATATACATCATTTTAAAAAAATCAAATAACATTACGAGGTGCTCGATCAAGTTAGGTTGGTGGTTTGGGAGAGACTTTAGTTACAGTTTTTTAAACCGGCCTACAAGTTCAATTGAAAAATATTTTTTTAAATTAAATTATTTTAATTTTTCTTAATATTATCTTTTTACCCAGTTTTATATTTACTAGAAAAATATTTTTCGATTAAATATATAGGTTAGAAACACAATTTTTTGTCATTATATATTTCGGTTCATTTTATTTGTCAATAAGACTTGTAAGTGGATCTTCGTCGACTCCTTCGTTGACTGACAATTTTTATGGGTTATGATTTTTCTTTCTTATTTGTTGATTTGTATTCTATTTATTGTACGTTGACGGTTTATCCGTCTGCCGATTCGTCAGTTCTTCGAATTTCAGGCTGGAAAGTCTTGCAAGTGGATTCCAATAGCTTCACACGTGGCAGTTTTAGAATTATGCCACGTGTAAATTGTCGGGGCCTCTTTTCATCTCTCGAACAAACGAGAACTACCTAGATAGATTCGACCTAAAGTATATATACCCCACATAATATACTACAATATACTACATATTCATTTAACTTACAAAACACCACCGATAATACAATCCATCAAAACATAACCACTCCCTACCTTACCATCGATTCACAAGCTCTCTCTAATGGGTGCTCTTGATACCCTCTCTGATCTCTGCTATTTCCCTCGCCCTCATAAGAAACGTCGTAAAGATGTCAAGGTACGCTTTTCATTGGCCGGTCATATTCGAAAATTTTTATCTCATATCGAAATATTAAACTATATAAAACACTTTTTTAGTTACTATTAATAAGTATAAAACTATTAAAAAAAAAATTATATAATTTTTATCATCTTAAAAAACGTACGTAAATAATAAACAATGAAATTCGAACTTGTTAATCAATAATTTTAGGGTAATCTGCAGAAAACCACCCTTTAAATGAGACCTTTTGCACAAAACCACCCCTTAAAATCGAAATTGCAAAAAACCACCCTTTAAATAGCATCTGTTACCAAATCACCACCCCACACCAATTTTCCGTCAAAAGATCCGTTAGAACTCAGGGGTGAGTTTACTCAGTAAGTCCACTTGCCCAACTCGGCCGAGTCAACTCATTGTCTTCTTCCTCCAAATTGGGTGGTAGGGACTTCAATGGGGGTTGGTTAATTTCCATTGTTTCACCTTCAAAATACCTCTATTAAGTTCTAATCACTCCCTTCATCTAAAAAACGTGTTCAATTTGTAATTTAATCCAATGATTCAACCTCAATTCCGTTCAAGTTCGTTTTTGCCCCAAATTGAAATCGACGTCGTTTTGGATGATTTTGAAGCCGTTTCTTGTAATTGAATATACAAAATCAATCAACAAATAAAATGAAAGAGATTGGTGTATTCAATTGTGTGTTTTATGAACTCCATCCACTCTCCTTACAAAAGGGGATTTCGTCCTCTTTAGGACCCTATTCCACCATTGTTGGCTAAAATCCGAGCTCTTAATTTACTCTATCGCGTTTATTATACCTCAAGCGTCGTTTTAGTGTAAAACCCCCTCAAAAAACTCTGCAAAATAATCGGATTCCATTTCCGACATAAGCTACCAAAGGTTGCAGCCCGCCACCCTGTCGTTGTTTTCACCGCCTCCTTGCACCACCAGGAGATCCGCCGCACCACCAGAAGTCCGTAGCCTCCGACCTCTTGTCTTTTTGTGCCTCCAAACTCCACCGGGAACCTACCGAAGCCTCGCCAAAGTATATTGCCGCCGATGTCCTGGTGTACTCTAATGGTGTCGATTTGGGGAGGAAGATGAATTAATTGTATTCTTCCTCCCATACTTTTTATTTTTATAAAATATGCCTTTATTTCAATGATAAAAAAGTAGGGGTAAAATAGTCATTTCACATATTTAACGGAAGTTTGACAGAACAGTGGTGTCGGGTGGTGATTTGGTAACAGATGCTATTTAAAGGGTGGTTTTTTGCAATTTCGATTTTAAGGGATGGTTTTGTACAAAAGGTCTCATTTAAGGGGTGGTTTCCTGCGGACTACCCATAATTTTAATATAAAATCTCGTTAAACTTATATATTGGACTTTCAACCTAAATTCAGCCCTGTCGTTAATAGTTTATATGAAAAAAAAATCATCCTTTGATTATTTATTTATTTAACCACCCTTAATTTCGTTTTTTTTTTCCACAAAATCATATATTTTTCAAAACAAAAATAAAGAAATTGTCATTTTTATCAAGGATAAAGTAATCTTATGAATCATACTGTAATTCATAACGTCATAGCCGTTATGTTTAAAATGTTCAGACGGTTGAAATTAAGGTGAGGATGGATTGCGAGGGGTGCGAGCGCAAGGTGAAGAAGGCGGTGGAAGGGATGAAGGGCGTCACGACCGTCGCCGTCGACCTGAAGCAGAACAAGCTCACCGTGACCGGCTACGTCGACCCGGATAAGGTCCTGGACCGGGTTCGGCACCGAACCGGCAAGAAGGCCGAGTTCTGGCCCTACGTGCCATACGAGGCGGTCGAGGTCGCCGTGCACCCTTACGCGCCGGGCGTCTACGACAAGAAGGCCCCGCCCGGGCACGTGCGGAATCCGCTCCTCGACCCGGATGTCGCGGGCCTCGCACGTGCCGATTCAGTCGAGATCAAGTACTCTACTGCGTTTAGCGACGAGAACCCCAACGCCTGCGTTGTTATGTGATTAGTCGATATTTTTTTTTTGGTATATAGATTTTTTTTCATGCATTTAATTTTATGTTTCGGGTCGTGTAAGCATAGATATGTGTTGCTTAGATTTGGTAGGGGAGATGATATAAATTGTTTGAACCTGTATTTTGTTGGTATATGGTATCAGAGCGGTTAGCCTAACGGCCCGTCTTTCGATCCTGGTCTGGGTTATCCAGTTGTCCAAGTCTCAACTAGATGGTAATTCCTAGTTGGACTTGCGGGGGCGTGTTAGAGATGTGAATGAGACCAAAGTGTCCCACATCGGAAAGTTGAACATATCAAGCCTAGTATATGAGTCGGTGAGCTACTTCTTCTATTGCCAATTGGTTTTGAGATGGAACCCCGTTGGGTTTATGTGTTGTTCGAGTCTCCCGTATGTGGGCCCGCACACACGACCTCCCTCCAGCTTGTCTTTGACCCAACCGAGTTTAACATATTTATCAATCGTTTTGAATATTTTATTAAAGTTTGGATCGGATTTGTTAGGGAAGATGAACATGTCGTTTCTTTTATCAATTCGTCTAGGTATAAGTTTAAATTAAAAATCCGTTTTTTCTAAATAATATGAGCAGGATGAGGTGGATCAAATTAGGTTATATTTATAAGGGTAGGGGTGAAGAGGGGCACGAGGGATCGCAAAAAGTGGAGAGAGACTATCAGGGTGAATGAAGGATAGACTGGGCTAATCGAGACAGTTTCCTTTTATTATGAGCTCTACTTCTCTATTTCATCTACTTGTGTCTCTATACTTTGTCTAGGTTAGACATGTTTACAGGTACGGGTCATTCGGAATCTCTCGACCTAGTCGGGAAAAGAGAGCGTACAATGAGACCCCATCAACCCTATTCTAAGCGGAATATATTGTACTTGTTGTTGTTATACTCGAATCTAACTTAAAACAACCTTTAAACTGGATACTAGAAATGAGGAACCTTTAAACAGGATAATGAGATATAAACATATAGAGAGGTTGTCTTGCTCACATGTCTTTCCCCAGTTCAACTAGGTGTCAAACAAGATGACACATCTACATCATTTGATGGAGCACGAGAAAGTCATGTCACACTCGGAACTCCTCTCTCTTAAGTAGAGATACAATTGAATAATGTTTCAGGCTTCAGCAGGGTCTGACGCTTTCCAAATTCTTACTTTTTGGTGTTTAATTAAAAAAAATCAGAGAGATATCATCATTTATTTTATTTCCATTCAAAGCTCAAGAACATTAGGTGCACATTGGACGTGGGTCTCAGTTATTAGGTGATGCTTAATGGTATCCCACTATCTTTGGTTTATATTTACTCCTTATATTTACTTTCAAAAAAAAGGAGCCAACTCCTCAAAACCAACTCCCACAGTTGATGTTTGATCCACCAAATCATAAAAACCAACAACTGTGGATTATAGCTTGAAAAACTCAAATTCAACTAGCTAAACCCTTTTTCGAAACTTTTAATTTTAATATTATATAATTTTAAAATCAGAGCTTTACAACCATTACTAACTCAATAATTGGAGCTTCACAATAATTACTCACTCAATTTCTTTTGGAGTTTTTGATTTTTTATTCACCAATTTATATCAACTATCCTAACAATTTATTTGGTTACCAAAAATCATACTACCTTATTAACATATATCTAACACAAATAATTTTTCAACTTCGGCTACCTCATCTACTACTCTTTTACCAAACATACTATATGGATACGAAGGGGATGGCTCCTGTGAGAACACCCTTTAAGATGGGAACCTAGGAACAGATCTGGGCCGTCGAATAGCATGGGATGAATGGCTAAGATCATTCGGGAGTTATTATTAATTTTTGTTTTAAAAAAGGAAAAATAGAGTCGAACTGGCCTAATTAGCGCGTGTGCACACAGTAAAACAAAACCAAAAAGGAGAGGCAAAAAACCTAAATTTAACCAGATCCGAAGTCTCCCAAACGACTGTGCGAGACGGCGATTTCGGCAAGGAGGTTGACTCGTTCCGGCGTGACTAGACGCGGCGAAGGAGAGGATTAGTGGCTCGACACTCGGCGTGAGTCAACACTGGCGAAGGAGGGTATCGGTGTGCATGCGAAGTGCAGGTCAATCGATGTGCAGGCGAAGGAGATGGTTATTGTTAATTGATTTTTATTAGAAGCGCCTGCAAATGGTGTTGCAAAGTAGGAAAATTTCACGATTATAATTTGGGGGAATTATAGAGGCATTTAGAGTTGAGGGGTATGAGTTTTATAGACGAGGTTGACAGATTATTCGTAGAAAGCTAATACTTTATTCGGTTCAATCAGAAAGATTATTCGGTTAAATATGATATTTTATTCGGATAAATTTGAGAGATTATTCGGTTAAATTATAAATATTATTCTTATGTAAGATGTCGAATAATGTAATTTTATATTATTCGGTTAAATTCGAAATATTATTCGATTAAATGTGATATATTATTCGGTTAAATTTGAAAGATTATTCGGTTAAATTATAAATATTTAACATATGCATACAAATAAACATATTTAGAAATGAATGATGTAATTTTATATTAGTCGGTTAAATTAGAAAGATTATTCGGTTAAATGTTATATATTATTCGGTTAAATTTGAGAGATTGTTCGCTTAAATTATTCAAAATTTTTGGATTTTATTCGGTGAAAGTGCAAAAATTATTCGTATTTAATAGGAAAATTTGACGGATAAAATGTGTTAAATAAATAATTAATATAATTATCCTAAAATTTATTTATCGACATTAATCACCACAAAGAGTATTCGTACATTATTCGGTGAAATTACAAAGAGTATTCGTATATAATCAATAAAATTGTACATTATTCAAAATTTATTTATCGACATTATTCAAAAATTTTAGGGAGGTTAAAATAATAATCAATAAAATTGTACATTATTCGGTGAAATTACAAAGAGTATTCGTATATAATTAATAAAGAGATATTATAAACAATCAGGAGTTATAATAATTAAAATATGAAACTATCATTAAAATAATAATTTGAAAAAAAAAATTGACCCAATATCATTCATAATTTGGCTACCACTGTAAATTGGCTTGGGTGACAGACTAAGCGTGGATCACACGCACGGACAAAAGAAGGAGGTTGTTCAATTTGATCGTGGTTCCCATTTTTTTAATTTAAAAAACCATAAATCTCCAATTAATCTCCACCATCCCTTTTATCCAATCCAACGATCTCAATGGGTTCTTACGTTCTCACCCTAAGGGGTGTTCTCATCCGATCCATACTCTGGATACGAATTATCTTATTAACATATATCTAACACAAATAATTTATCAACTTCAGCTACCTCATCTACTACTCTTTTACCAAACATACTATATGGATATGAATTATCGTGGACAAGATCAGTGTTAGGTCTTGACCATCTGCCTCGAATCGGGCCAAAAGAACGTCGCTTGCAGGCAATGAAGCAAATAGATACATACATTCAAAGCAAAGCTGCAGACTCTAACGAGACAAGCTAGATATCTCCTTCAAAGCAAAGTTACAGAGAGTGAACATCAACTGCTCTACAGATTGACGACATTTTCCTTACTCGGTTCCTCAGTGTAGTACATTAATACATAGCAGAAAAATGAAACCAAGGAAGAACATAGTTCAGAAACGTGGTTAACAAATGTGAACCCAAGAAAGCCGAAAGAAACCACCTGATTTCTCAAACAGACCTAGTTCATTTGCTATGGGAATCCCGTGATGGGATTATATACTACACCCTCTCTACTTCCTCATGCACTAATATGAAGACGAAAGGAGGGATCAAAGGGCTTTTCACTTTCACGCCATTTCTGGATTATAGTATATAGCAGCTTTTATGTGCCTTCGACTTCTTTTTCTTCTGCTTGGGTGGTTGGAGCACGACTTTGATAGCAGCATCGAAAACTCCCTTGATATTCTGGATGAACTCAAAAACATATTGGATTAATAGCAGATTGTATGCATTGAAGGATTAGTACTATAGCATCATAAATGGGAAATCAAGCTACCTGCTGTGTTTTTGAACTGCATTCAATGTAAGCAGGTGCACCGATTTGCTTCCTCAACTCCTCTCCCTAAATGACACCATTCACAAACCAATAAAATACATCATGCTTGAATCATGATCTTAACTGAAGAAACTATGAGGTACTAGCAATTCATTACCTGAGCATTTGAAATAGGCATAGCACCGGGATGGTCAATGAAAAATTGCTTGTCATCTCGAAGATCTGATAAGACATACCAAGGGGAAAAATGAAACTCGGCAAATTCTCTAAAATATTTGCCCGTTAAAACAAAATGGTGACAAGTGACAACAACACAGTATCATTGGTGGCAGTATCTATCAATCAACTCAAAATCTTCACGGACCACAGTCAAAAAGTGTATTGTATAATCCAAATCTCCAACTCATGAGAAGTACCAGCTAGATACAGATATAATTAAATGAGGCAAACTCACAAGGAGCTTCATAGACTAATACTGTTGATTTCCAAATGAAGAGCAAGAATTACAATGTGCAGTTCTTTTATTAATACATCAGTGAATACAGCTTGATCTTTTTGGGGTTTCTGTGCTGCTTCTCTAGTATCAATGACATCCAAAAAATAATCTGATTTCTTTTTTTATGGAAATTTGATTCTGTGTGTCTTCCTCTTCCCATCTGCCCTCGATGAAATGCAATTTCTACTGATTTACTTCTGAAGAGGGTTAGTGAAGTCTTGTTTTATTACAAATATCCCTCGTTTATCAGCTATGCAAAGATTTGCATGTGAAACTTCATAAGGGTTCAGAGATATAAGATATTTTCAAATTTAGTGAAGAAAAAAAAATCAGGGGGGAAAACTTGCACAAGCATTTCCTTTTTTCTCCAATGCATATCATATGCTTTTCTCAAATGGAAAATAAAATATAGTCCACTTTAATTGCAATATGAGCTATAAAACAGGAAAACAAAAAGGGGGCCTAACCAAGCTTTGTCCCGACGAGAACTATTGGAACACCCGGCGCATAATGCTGCAACTCTGGAATCCACTGAAATTGAAGAGACATGACATTGCATAAAATCATATGTCAGCAGAAAAGAGGAGTGCAGTTAAAAAGATTGAACATTCAGCTGAATAACAAATAGACAGAACAGGAGCAGCAAACACCTTCTTGGAAACGTTTTCGTAGCTCGCTTTGCTAATCAGAGAGAAAGCCAGAATGAACACATCCGCACCACGATAACTCAATGGTCTTAATCTGTTGTAATCCTCTTGTCCTGTTCAACAAAGCATGCCAGAAGCCAAATCAGTTGACTTGGTCTTCCCACTTCAAAAACGACCTTAACTAAATGAAAATGGAAAACATATGAATCCACAACCTGCAGTGTCCCATAACCCAAGATTAACTGTGGCACCATTGACAACCACATTCGCACTGAAATTGTCAAAGACAGTAGGGACATAATCCTGTTTCAATGAGCAAACAAATAGCTTTAGGATTGAAAATCAGAGATTGTATCATCATTCTACCACATAGAAATAGTTGCAATTGCCTCAAAGTTCCAGAATAAGAAAATAGACCATCAAACATCTAGCGTTAGCAATAACAATTTTGCATGATTGCAACAAAATTAAGCCTCCAGACTAAAAGAGGCCTATTAATAGAAAATGAGTCAGGAATAGCAATTCCTAAAAGCCAATCAATTTCAGCTATAGAGGTCATAAATCAAGATAAAAACTTCCACAGTGAAAGTCAAACAAGATACTACTAATTGAATCTAATTCAGACGCCAAAGAAGAACATAGTCTACATAGCAAGACATTTAAAAAAAAAAAAAAACCTCAGAAGTTCTCAGTCAACCGAAAAAACCTCAGAAGTTCTCAGTCACACCAAGAAATCACGAAGCCTTAAAGATCAAATATCAGCACACAGTGGCCAAAATGTGGAAACGCCGGAGAAAAAGGAGAAAATGTCTAACCGTAGGGAACGTGTTGCTGGTGTACGATATCAGCAAGCAAGTTTTGCCAACGGCACCGTCACCAACGGTAACGCACTTAATGAATCTCGAAGCACTCATTGTCTTCTCCTCTTCCTGCCTCCGATCTTCACCAGAAGACCTGAAAATTTTCTTCTTCTTCTACTACTACTTCCGGCGGCGCTTTCGTGCTTCAATTAGACATCGAAATCCTGTGATTCCGTCTGGAAACCGATCAACGAAGAACACAGCAAAACACTAAAACTTAAAACCCTAGGAGAACAATCAGTCGCCCTAACTGAACCGAAAATACGGAATAACACTTGAAACTGGTAATGGCATTTGGAAAAGATGAAACCGCAGCTCTAGAGCTACTAGATCTGCTTGATAGTTGATATAGAATGGGAGTAATACCTGCGATGCCGGGAAGTAATTCCGGTGAATGGCTCGCTGAAAGCAGAAAATGGATTTCGCTGATTGAGGGGAGAGAGAGGGTTTGAAGAGTGAGTGATTGGCCTCTCTTTGACGTGCTATGCGCGTTGCTCTCAGATTCTTTGTTTTGTCGTTTTAAATTAAAAGAAAAAAGAAAAAGAGAGGGTGATAAATTACAGAAATCCACTTAAATTGGGATTTTTTTCACAAAATCAGCATAAGTTAAGAAATCTATACTACTATATAGATACTTGACGTTGTGTTAGCTTATACTATCTCATACGGTGTTTTTCGTTTAGATTCTTTTTTGTTGAATCATGACCGTCGATCCATCTGGGTTTTTTCGCCCTCTTTATTTACCAGACAATGGCTTGTTTGATATTTCAAATCCTTACTTATATCCAAAAAAAAAAAAAAAACTTGAGAGATCCAACTCTAATCAATTACAGTATTTGATCTATTCCGTTAATTTGATATTTACTTCGATATTTACTGTATCTACTTCAAAGCTTAAAATACTTCACATAATATGTAATTTATAAAAGTTCTAATATAGATTCGATTTAGAAGAATTAGTTGCATTATTGAACTCAATTGGGTTTTAAAATGTAACATTACAGTTGCTTCTAAATATGCAACACTAGTGTAGGTCCCGTCCCATATACGGAGAATAAATAAATACAATATTATAGTTAATTTAGATGGATTCCAATAAATAAATAAAATAATAATAATAATCTAAATATAAATAATTTTTCCACCAAGAAATAATATAGATATAAATAAAATTAGTTCAATAGATTATATATCATCTAAATATCTTTTATTTAGATTATCTCAAAATATAAACAAAATTCACATTTATAAGTTAAAAGGTTTTTTTTCTAATCTAATATTAATTGAATCTCATGTAATTTAATAGATAACTGATTTTTAAAAAGATTTTAATATTTTTTATTAAATATTTATATAATATATTTATTATGCTAGTTTACTGAAATAGCTATGCACGGTTGGATTGTGGCTACATAGTATTTTTTTTATAAATCATTTTAGGCTCAAAAAATAATATAGATATAAATAAAATATCACTTATCAAACATTACACATTTATCTATTAATATTTTTGGTAAGTATGACAATGAAATATTTTTTATTTATATTTTTTGTCAATCAACTAATATATATATATATATATATATATATATATATATATATATATATATAAATATAACTTTCTATAAATTAGGACAATATATTATTTTATTAATTTTTATCCCAGAATCAACCACAAGGCGCCACGTAAGATTTTTTTTCCTATAATCAACCACAACGCACCACATAGGATGCTATGCATCGGTTTTAGTATATGTATATAGATATATAATGCAATTATCAAATATTTCAATTAAGGAAAAAAAGAAATAAAAAAGACAACTAACAGATAATTACATTTCCATATATAAATATATAAGATATATCTACATTATTTAAATTATACTAAGATATTGATAAATGATAGTCGATATAGTCCATAAATATATAAGATACACATAAATCAATTATATTTAATTATTTTAATAGTATTATTTTTTTCGGGGGTGGAAAATTTTATATATAGTCTTGGCTTACATAATATTTCATATTTTTTTATAGGATTGCATCTATCCAATCAATTATATTTTATACGGAGTATGTGATAAGATAGAACTATTAGTTTAATTTAATGTAAGTTGAAACTACGTACCTAATTATTTAATTAGAAAAATTAGATTTTTTTCCTTATAAAATATTTACTCTTTTATAAGATATTCCATCTATCTAATTAGATAGAGTTAATGATAAAATAAAATAATTGTTTAATTTATTTAATCTTTTTAATTATATATATAGATCATTAGAACTATTTAATTATTTTTTTATTTTTATTAATATTAATATTACTTTTTGAAGGGAGATAATATTGGGTGATATATATGGAATAGTGAATATATATATTACGTTATACCTATTTTATAGTGGGTGAATATATTTGGATGGAAACGTCTATCTATCCAAAGCGGTTTATAAGATATTCCATCTATTCAATTATATGAGTTAACGCTCAAATGAAATAATTATTTAATCATTTTTAGTTATATAGATTAGAACTATCTAATTATTTTTATTAGATTTCCTTTTTGACGGGATAAGGTTTTGCGAGACGCACTCTCGCACCGCCACGTAGGCATATTCACTCACGTGCCGCCACGCATGCACCACTGCATCGGTTTTAGTATATGTATATAGATTAAGTCCAAATATTATAATTGTTAGTTCAGCTGATACAAGTAATAATAATGCAAATTTGGGAGGTTTTTAGGTAGCTTTTTTAGGTATAACTGAAAAACAAACATTGATAGAGGATTCGTTGGAGTAATATGTTAGAAATAATTATGATTTAATAATTAATCAAGTTGCCAAAAACCTACTCCTACCTCATTATATGTTGCTCATCTAGTTGTAGGACTTTTTTTTAAATTAATTATTATTTTATCCTCCAGTTAAGTCAATGAAAACTCTAAAATGTTTTTTTTTATATTTATTTTACTGGTAAATTAAAGTGGAATTTTACATGTAACATTGATCTATAACTGGACGCCAATGAATTTGAAAACCAAGTTTTCTAGGCAAAAATCTTGTGTTGTTGTCAAGTTTAGACTTATACTGAGGTTTGTGAGTCATTTTTATCATTGAACTGATTGCATCTCTTTTTTCCTCTTCAAACCTCTCAAACACAATCTAATTTAGAAGGGATTGACAAAATGAAGACGAAGGCAACTCAAGGTCATGGATTGAGGCAAAGGCACAATGAAGGAAGGAAACAAAGATGGTAGCATTCGCAAACAAGACGATGATCGGTTTGCGAACGAAGAATCCATAACTTCTTTTTTCGGTCGAAACAATAGTTGTTTATTTCGCACCAATTGCCCCTACAAAGGGGCAAACTTGCTGCAAGCAACAATGCCTTTTTTTTTATGATAGATTTTTCGGTCGAAACAATAGTTGTTTATTTCGCACCAATTGCCCCTACAAAGGGGCAAACTTGCTGCAAGCAACAATGCCTTTTTTTTTATGATAGAAGTAGTCTCGACGAGTATGCTAGAACTATTATCAAAGTATGTAAATTTCGTATCTCAGTCGAAATGCAACTGTCGAACTGCCATAGAGAAAATTTGTTGTATGTCCTTGTAGTTACATTAGTGTTGTGAGAGAGCTACTTGGATTTTTGTTAGTGTTTGGAGGGTATTTTGTTCCTTCTGGCATTTTTATACTGATCTAACATTATTAGAATGGAAAGTACTTCTTGGTGTTACAACAGTACAAACCAATTTCTACTGCCAAGCATGAAATGAATCAGTTTGAACACAACAAACTGATCGAAAACTCACTTATTGAGTGCTTGTGTTGGCTATATATATATATTTGGATAACGAGACAGATAGCACTCACAAAAGAAATTGAAACAAATGGCTGATCTTGATGATCAGGATTTGCAAAACGCACGCAGTGTGTCGTCCAGCGCTTTTCTATCGTAATCTCCTGTGAACACGCAGTTGCCAAGGGGGCCTTTCAGAAGGATGAGTCTCAATAGACCATCAGCTACCTTTTTATCAACCTGAAGCGAAAAAAGGTTCCAAGTGTCAAGAAAAACAATTCCCTTTGGTGTTAAGAGGCGAATGTATGGATCACAGGCTGTAGGAGAAGCAGAGTTGAATAAGGTCAGCTTACCGCCATCACAGACTTGAACATCTCTACTGTCATGGTTTCAGTAGGAGCGGTTGGTAGTTTGGCTTTGTTCAGGATGTTGTGAACTCTCTTCACTAAAGATTCATCTATCCAACCAAGGCGAAACGACATGTCCACTGCCATGACCTGAACGAGGTAAACTAGGCTTAGCATAGAAAGATTAGTAATATGAGGCTGTGTCGGGATAAAGGAGTTGATGAATTACCGTTCCAGCTGCCACTGCTTCCCCGTGAAGCCATTGGCCATAACCAAGTCCTGTTTCTATAGCCTGCACAAACACAGTATATATAAGTAATATACGAAACTGAGCACCTCAAAGAAATACTTTAATAATAAAGTGTAACTCATGGAATGTTAGATTAGAAAGAGAACAATGCCATATATATTAACAAATTAGTTAACATAAGTCGTGCCTTATATTCATAGTTTAACTTAATTAGATATCCAAAATCACACCCATATCAACGGAGAGCAAGAGTAAAACAATGCAAATGCCAATTACACGGTGCATCTTCGATAGGAAAAAACTCACATGTCCAAATGTATGGCCCAAATTCAAGGTTGCTCTTACTCCACCTTCCTTTTCATCCAAAGAGACAACTTCAGCCTTGTTTTCACAAGAGCGCTTGATAGCATATGTAAAGGCACTAGGATCTCTGCAATGAAGATTCATAACAAAGGTAAAAATCAAATGACTAAAAATTCAAATTCATACATGAAGCACTGAAGTTAATACATATAAAGCAGATTGAAATGAATAATTGGTGTCATCCACATTTGTATATTGTGTCATGAATACATCCAAGAACCAGAATTTTTTTAAAATATTATTGGCGTATCAAACAAAATCTTTAGCACGATCGAGATATCTTGTATTAAGGTCTATTAGATGCATTCATATACATTTTTTTTATGGCAAGGATCACATGCAGGATTGAATTATTAGAAGTTACTTTGTAGTTCAGAGAAACAATAAGAAAGAAATATTTTCTCATACCTTGCCATAAGTAAATGCATGTTTTTCTCCTGCCATTCAAAAAACTCAGCATCCCTGATAAGCCCATACTTTATCACCTCAGCTAGCCCAGAAGCAAGCTCTCTGTCAGGAAGTGTGTTTAGAGTATCAGTGTCGATAAGAACACACTGAGGCTGATAGAAAGCGCCAATTAGATTCTTCCCAAGGGGATGATTTATGCCCGTCTTGCCCCCTACAGAGGAATCAACCTGAACACAACTCACTTTATCAGCATTAAGATAATAAGACACAATAATATCAAATGTGCGAGTGCTGACTACAAGAAATCATGTATCAATTATTAGCAGTGGACCTGTGCCATAACGGTTGTAGGAATTTGGATGAAGTTTACACCACGCAAGAACGATGCTGCTGCATATCCACACATATCCCCTATCACTCCACCACCGAGAGCAACAAAAGTACACCGCCTATCCAAACGTGACTCGATGGCTTTGTCAAATACTTTCATGAGAGTATCCTACAAATGAGACCAAAGATATTTTATCAAACTCCAAAAAGTGATAGAAAAGAAGAAGAAATTGGATGCCAGATACTAACCATGTCCTTGTATTGCTCGCCATCTGGTAAAATCACACTCTCAACAGACACTTTAGGGTTGTTTCTTGTCAAAGCATCAACAACTTTATCCAGATATAGGGGTGCAACGGTTGCGTTTGTGACCACAAGAACCCTCTTCCCATGCACATGCCTATAGAACAATCAGGAAATAACACATAAAGAAATCAATTACAGAAATGAGAACTTCAACACCCCCACTTCATCTCAGAAATACAGAAGAGCATGCTAAACTCACTTATGACTACTTGAAAGGAGGAAAACTAATCATAGACAGACGGAAAAAAAAAAGCAGCAAAACTGTATTTGCAGCACAGAAAGTATTTGAATTCAGGGAACTTTGTGTTCATAGGTCTCTGAAATCTAAGGTTCAGTAGCATCTGCAAGTCAAATCTATCTCATCTCACTGAATAAACATGTTCCAATTTGAAAACCATAAGGAGAACAACAATAATGCGGCAGCAAATTCAAGTGACTGAATCGTAATCAAACAGAAAGGTGAGAAAGGTTCAACTTTGGAGTACATTTACTTGAAAAAATTATAATCAAATACCTCTGAAGAAGATCGGGCTCATCGAGAAGCCCGGATCCGATGTAAATCGGGTAGCTCCGGTCCCCTAAATCGACATTGACGACAGTGGGAACCCTAGAAGGCGGACCAGCAGTGGCACTCGGCGATCCGTCCATGACCTGAGCTGAGCTCGCAAACACCTTCAACGAACTGACTCGGCCCGCATTTACCGGCGCAATCGAAACACGATCGGAAACCGCGAACGACCGAGAAGCGGGATTACTGATGCCGCAGCCTAATCGGATGAATTGGCTGGTGGTAATTGACGTGCTGGATGTGGTGGAATTGAGAGAGAAGCAGAGGGAGGAGGGATTTACCGGAGACGCCATAGCAGAGAGGGAGAATCCGGTGGAATTGGGGGGTTTGCCGCCACGATTGAAGGGGGGTTGGTATATGGGGTTGGGGGAGGGAGTCGGGTGGGTGGGTGGGTGCCGGGTAGGTAGGTGAGGACGAGGTGGATGATAGAAGTTCAATTGCTGAACGGCTGATGCTAATGTGACAAAGATTAGATTTTGATGAGATTAATGTCCTAGACTATTAGGTTAAACTACAAATTTTGGATTAGGGATGTAAAACATCACATGTGGGTACTTATTAAACTGGCTTAATGTCTTGGTGTCTATGTACAAGTATATTAACAAGTAATGTTGATGAAATTTAAAGTTAAAAGATGATATAGATTGTTTTGAGTATAATAGTTATTACAAGGAGATTTCAAAGTTATCATCTATTCCTTCGTATAGTTTGATAGTAGTAGTTTGTAAAGCACTAATAGAGTTAAACAATGAAACTCATTACAAGGTAAGCCAAAACAGGAGTACCCATTATAGCACAATTTACGAGAAGAGCAAGAGCTCGGGTTATTAACTTCCGTGAAGAATACTCAATCACCTATGTTAGAAAATCTGAATCTTTCTTCAACATTCCATCAACACAAATACTACTCCCTCTGTTCGACAAAACTTGTCGTTTACTATTCACGCACGTTTTTTTAGAATGATAAAAACTATATAAAATATTCATTTTTTTATAAATTTTATTAACAAGTTTGTACTTATTAATAATAACTACGAATTTGTTAAAAAAATTATTAAAAAAACTAGATATTTTACATAGTTTTTATCTTCTAAAAAAGCATGCGTGAATAATAAAGTGACAAGTTTTTTCGAACGGAGGTAGTATAAAAGTATATCCGGATAAGCAATCCTATCTACAACATTATTAACTTCCGTGAGGATTACTCAATTTATTTATTTTTATATAAGGAAAGAAATTCGATTATCTAGGCAAGCCTAGAGAAACCGAGAGCCCGGACAAGCCGGGGGATGGACTATCCATCATGTACAATAAGAAACAAATGACAGAAGCAAATGACATAAAGGAAATGACAAGAAGTAAATGACAGAAAGAAAAGAGCAGAAAATAAATTACAGGCCAACCTACAATGAAACTACAGATTAGCAAAACCAAAACCAATTGGTCAAACGGCAAACGCACACAGAGAACTCCGAGGGTCACTAGCGGACACCTCAACATGGACTCTGTACAGAATCAACAAGCATCGTCGTATTTCCACGACGTCTACAAGCTCGACAAACCAGTCACCATTCACATGAAATCTGTACCACAACAAGAAAAGCAAAGTACACCAACTCGCTGACCAACAATCTAGCCAAATCTTGCCAAAACAAATCCCAAAAACCCAACTCCCAACCTCAAGGACGATAACAAGATCGTAAAAGCAACCTAGGGGCGGATCCTTTAAAGGACCAGGGGTGGCAGTCGCCCCCCCCCCCCAATCAAAAATGAAATTTAATATACATATTCCTCTCGTCGATAGCTTCGATTTGATATATTATAAGCTCAAATCCAATAACTGAGTAAAAAGTTATAAACGTTTCAAGACTGAAGCGATATAAATTAATTTTCACATCATTGATTAAATTAATACACTTCTATCATACTCATCATTTGTTAAACTTCATAATTAATACTATTAATTAAAACCGAAAACTTCATATATTGATATTTTTTCAAAAAAAAATTAGAAATCAATTTTTCGCCCCCTCAACTAAATGCTTCAGGATCCGCCACTGAAAGGGAAACCAAAATAGAGGAAACATACAAGACGTGTCAGGAATAAATAAACAATAACAGATACACAGACTAAGAAATCAGAGAGCGGTTAGAAAACGAACCGATAAGACTCACATAAAAGGTGGGCTTTAGGTTTATTGAGTGAGGACTGAGGATTACTCAATAAACCTAAGTCAGTATCATAATTTTATTCATTTTTGTCTAATAAAAATAAAAATTTAATTTTTTTTTTAAAAAAATAAGGTGGGCTTGAGCATGGGCTTTGTATAATATCCTGATTTACAAACTCAACTTGGCTCCGGCCCACTAGTCAGTAGTGACCATCTGTCCATCTCTCTCTCGAGGTTGCGAACTGCGGGAGAGAAAGCAGCAGTTCAACTGGGAAACCCCAAAATTGAAATTGATCAAGCATCACCTCCAGTCTCCGACTACATCAAATTTGCTTGAAGCCTTTCAAGGTACGTAATTTGTGCTTTTGCGTTACTCCTTTCGAATTGGAGCTTGGAACTTGGAAGATGATGACAAGAGAGTGAAAAAGGGGTAAAAATCCTTGAATGCGTTTTTGTTTCTTCTCCCCGCAGTGTCTATGAATTTCGGACCGCGTGTAGCGGCTTATTTATCTTCAATTTCTGATGAATTTTCCTGCTGATTGAACTAATCTTGGTTTGGTGGTAATTTTAGGGATTGTGTTTTTAGGATTGGTGTCCCTGGAAAAAATTAGGGTATTTGCAGTTGTTGTCATAGCACGTGAATTGTTATTTCTTTGATTGGAGAGCTGAATTTGTTGGTTTGGTAACTCAGAATAGTATTTACTTGAACATATTTCTTGTTGAAATTTTGCTGAAATTTGAAGAATGGAGTAAAGGAGATGAACAAGACTGAGTTATGAGAATGGAGCTGATGGGAAACAGGAATTGGAATGCATCGTTAAATTGATTTTCCTGGATATTGATTTCAGATTTAGAGATGGCTGGGCGGCCACTGAGGTCAAGGAGACCACCACCAGCTATACAACCAGAACAACAAGCAAGAGCGAAATGGGCAACTGCGCTAACCCAAGTATTTGCAGATTTGATGGTTGATCAGGTTCATAAAGGTAACAGGCGCAGATGTTCTTTCAACAAGGAGGCTTGGGAATCTATGAGCGGGGAGTTCTGTAAAAGAACAGGGATGAGATGGGACAAAGAGCAATTGAGGAGCCGCTACAGCTCTCTGAGGAAACTATATGTTACTGTCAAGTCTCTGCTTGATCGAAATGATTTTAGTTTGGATGAAACAACTGGTGCTATAACTGCCGTGGATAACGTGTGGGATAGCTACATAAAGGTAGGCAACTATACATTTCTTTGGTTTGGTTTGCTCTATCTATTACCCTTCAAAATTTACAGTTCGAGCGCATGGTGCCTGCTCTTACTCTGGTAACTTGTTCGCTGCTTGGGCTGCTCACTACTTATTCATTTACACGGATGTTGTAAGAATATAGCTGATTTAGTTCACGTCTGAAAAACATTACTGAAAAGGGAAAACATATGAGTACCTTGATGAGTCGACTGAATATGAAAGTCCATGCTTGGACGAATACTCAAAAAACATATATTTGTGACCTAAAATTTGATGAATTATGTTTAGTGTTGTTGGTATCTGAATAACATAACCGACCTGTATACTTTTTCTAGTATACATTTTATCATGATTGAGTTCTTATGTTCTAGTCTTCAGATATATGCTTATTCATTACTATTTGCCGATAACTTTTATAGGAACACCCTGATGCTGAGACTTTGAGATCCTCAGGCTGCCCAATCTTCAAACAGCTTGATTTTGTATTCGGAGGAACAAAAACATATGAGAATCTTGATGAATCAACTGAAAATGCCGGTGGGGATTCAAGCACACTCCCTTGCCAGGATCCCGTGAGTGCCCACCAAGACGTCTCTTCTGTAGATTCAGATGACGCTGCAGAGGAACAAGAGAAATCATTTAGGAAGAAAGGACGCAAGGGGCTCGAAGGCATGATGGCGGATGCCATCTCAAAGATGGCATATTCTTCAAGGCTGAGAACAAGAGCTCTTCAGCAATACAACGAGAGGTTCTCCATAACAAACTGTGTCAAAGCAATGGATCAGATACCCGATGTGGACGACGATATCTATTATACCGCTCTTGACTTGTTCAATGCAAAACCAATTGCCAGGGAATTGTTTTTGTCCCTAAAACCTGATAAGAGGCTAATGTGGCTGGAGGGTAAGTGTAAAGTTCAACTTCCCAGGCCTTTGTAAGAGCAAGACAACTGACATGCTGAAACCTGTGCATATATGTATGTGTTTTGGCTTAGTATTGAATGCAACTGCCAAAACATTTTTATTTCCTATTAGTGCTTTTTAGTTTTTTACCCTTATGAAAGTGTTCCTATTTAATATACTGCAAAATTTTACCATCCAATTGAGATTATTGTGATAAATATCCCTTGGGAAATTGAGATCATTGTGATCAACATCCAACATGCTCAAACACATTTTTCTTCATATCAATTGACCAACCTAATCTAAGTGAAGTCTTAAACTCTTATGTTAAAAGGTATTAAAAAATAAAAACCCGACATGACTCCCAAATGTGAATTGTGACACTAACAGGATCAAGAATCATGCCAACGTGCAGATGCACAAAACACAGTAACCATGACCAAAAGGCAAAAAAGTGAGACATACAAAGGCACTTGCAGGAGTATTTTCAGCCTTACAGAAACAAAATTCAGCCCCATAGTATTTTAACTATCAAGCTTCCTCACAAACCCAACTGATCATGTACTCACTACACCATTACTTACTTACAAAGGAAACATTCTATATCTATCACCAAAAAACTTACCACACTCTCTAACAAGGATCAATCCAACCTTCTTAGATCCAAGTCCATAGATGATCGGGCGAATCGAACAGTTTTAAGAAGGCATTAGTCTCTTCACTTCATTCTCTTGATCCAAGCACTTGGCCTGGTTGTAGACCGACTCGAAGGCGTGCATACATACGCTTGCGAAACCTGTGATCGCCTGAAAGGCGTGGGGCAGCCCCATCTGGAGGTTATTCAGTGTCATGGCCCTCGTTATGCTGACCGACTTCTCGCACTTGCCCTTCTCCTCCTCGGCCTTGACCTTCAGCGTCTCCACCTTGGCTCGTTTCTCGGTAACTGGGTCCTTTCCTCTTCGACTGCTGGACATTTCGGGCAGCGAGAACGACCCGTATTTGTTTTCCAGTGATCTCAACTCGCCTGCTTTCTTCTCAAGCTCCTTGTTCGCTGCCTCGGCTTTCTTCCTCTGCTTGTGCTCTTCTGCCTGTTGTACCACAACGGCATGGACCACCGTTAGCAGGCTCTTGATCCCTTCCGATGCCACCTTGTCGGGAGCATGGTCGATTGCGAGCTGCCATTCTTCACAGAGGGCGTAGATCGCAGAATCCTGCCTTGCTCTCAGCAACGGGTTTTTGTTCAACTGGAAGAGGCTGAGACGGAGCCAGCCCGTCAGAGATTGGATGTAGTCCCTTTGCGCCTTGACCAGGTTGCAGAACGACTGGTGCCATTGCTGGAGCTCTAGCTCGAGTTGGAGAGTGGACTGTCTGTGTATTTCTGATGTGGGTTCAGTGGTAGGAACCGCGTTCAGAAACTTAAGCTGATCAACTATGTGCATCTGGACTTGATGAGACTCGTACATGCTTCTCCACATCGACATTAATCTGCACAGCATCATGTATAATTTTAGTGTTTCAAGATCAATAGTATAAGTTTAGTGCTACTTATTAGCACTGTTCTAAAAAACCCGCCTAGACGCTAGGCTATCCCCTTCTCCCTAGAGCTAGGCAGGCGCCTAGGCACGTCTAGGCGCCCGCCTTGACTGCCTACGCACTAGGCGACCCCTCACCGCCTAAGATCTGCCTAGCACTTTTTAGAGGGCTAGAGACGGTCTCGGGTCCTACCCAACGCAAAGTGGGTCACCACTGGTTTCGACCATAGAAGATTAAAACAAAAGAAACATTAAAGTATGAACATTTTTTTTGGAACCACCCAACATAAGTTAAACATAGGCACCTTATCTTTTTTTATCTAGCCCATGTTACTACTCTTAGGAACCACTACCTCATTATTGTACTACTCCCTCTTAAAGGTATCGCTTTCGACACTAAAAATACCCTAACTTTGCGAAAAGGTCACTTTCTTTTCACGGTGCATTGTTGTTATTCGACTCCGAAGCTGAGATGTAAGAGAATTTCTTACCCACTACAGGGCAAAATTACAATACAAAGTTACAAAACACCACTCAATAGAAGGTTTCATGTGGTGTTTGATTCCACCTACTATTGGCAATAACAAGCAAGGTGACAAATCAACACTAAGGAAGAGGATGAAATGAATCCTGATCAGTCACGTGAATACCCATAAGTGCTTCTGCCTAGTTGCTCCAACCATGTGCTTCATAGTGTACTTTCAGGGGCAAAATGGGGATCATTTATCAACACAATCTCATAGTGTATCAAAGCATTTTTTTTCACTAGGACAGCACAAAAGGTGAGTTTCACAGCAAGGAATGTGCTTCACAGGAATAAGGCTCTGTTTGGCACAAGATGCAGCTTTTCGGAGTTTGTGATTTTGATATTAATTATATAGTTTCAAATGAAATTATATACGATTTTAGTTTAATTAGCTTTTAGAATTATAGTTTTTCATCCTAGTTGCTCTGTTTGGCACAAGCTTTTTGGAGCTTATGATTTTTTATTCACAAGTTTTAATCAGATATTCTCATAACTAGGTTTTCCAAACAACATACTAACTTATTATCATGTATTTAATACAAATAATCCATCTACTTTTTTTACCAAACATACCGTGAACGATGCTCACAGCTAGTAGTTGAAATAACATTTTGTTACGACTATCAAACAGAATCATAAATTAAAACTTGGGTGGGCTGAGTATGCTAAATTTTCATCCTTAATCTAATAAACAAATGGATAATTTTCATTACTTTTAGTCAGTTGCCCTTGCACTATTTACATTATTTATCTATTTTTTAACTTTTTATAAAAAATAGGACGAGCTAGAGCCGACCCCAACCCACCCTCTAGTTTCGTCCTTGAATGTAAACATGACCAAAGCTTAAACCACATAAAAAGAGCTCAATTTCGGAAAAAGTATCAATGCGAAAGTTGAGTCTTACCCTTTGACAAGGAGGAGGAGCTGAGGGTAAAGCTGAGTTTCACGGAGCTTGATGATCTCGGCCGAGGTGGAATCAATGGCTTGGGAAGCGACTTCAAGCTGCGACTCCATCTTCTCCACCTCCTTCTTCGTCTTCTCGGTTTTCATGTAATCTGCCCTCTTTACCTCCATTCTCCTAACCTGCTCCACCTTCTTCTCATGCTCCATCTTTATCCCCTCTGCATTCTGCAAATTACAATCTGAATTCATCAATCTCCAATCATCTCATCTCCTATAGGAAATACCCATCAAATCCCCGATCTCGATTCACAAAACTATCCCATTTAACATGCCAATCTGAATTTTGCAAATGGCCTTGTTGTGATTGCATTGCACTACTCATACTGTCATAGTGGCAATTTCGTAATTTAGGTGTATTTCAAGGGGCAATTTGGGTTTGACTGACCTTGACCTCCAAGAAGAGCTTCTTCTCCCATGCATACAGCCTCTCCACGGTGGAGCAGTGGCTGCCGTGGACGAACGCACCGCCACCGCCACTGACTCCCGCCGCCTCGTCGTCTCCCATTTTCCGAAAGCCGGAGAACTTGCCGTGATTTGATCCGCCCCAACCCCACAGAATTGGGTTCACATTCCTCCCGTAAACACCCGTTTTACCTGCCAAAGTTGCAATCAAAGATCAAAGATCAAAAAATCAAAATGAATTAACCCTAAAAAATACTCCATAAAGATTGAATTTTTATTTTACTTTGATCGGAGAAGCAATTAGTGGAAGTGGGAACTTCCAAAACCAGAGAAACGCGGCCGCCGGCCTCGGCGGCCTTAAGGAAGTACTCATCGATCTCCCTGACGATCTCCGCCAGCTCCTTCGCCGTGCGCGCCGACACAACCACCGCGAGCTCGCTTGACGCCGCCGTGGTGGTCACCACGGAGGGTGGGGCGGTCACGCTCGCCGCCGCTGTCACCACCGCCGGCTCTGACGCCGTCGTCGTAGTCGTGTCCTCCCACTCCTCCTCAGTCCCCGACCTCGACGAGGACGGCGGCGGCGGCACGAACGGGTCCCAGAAGTCCCACGTCGACCCCACCCCACCCGGAGGCGGAGGCGGCGGCGGCAGAGCGGTGGTTGCCGTGCCGGAGGTGGTGGTCGTCCACGTATCGGTGCTCGGACTCATCGGAGGCGGAGGCGGCGGGGTGCGCGGCACCGGCGGTGGCGGGGAAGGCGGAATCGGCGGGAGATGATGGTTGTGGTGGCTGTTGTGATGGTGGAGGGCGGTTTCCTCGGTGGCGAACTGGAGGAGGGCGGAGCCGGTAGATCGGAGGGAACGGAGGTAGAACGAGTGGGCGGAGGAGAAAGCGTGCCTCGATTTAACGAACTGTTTCATGTACTTCTTCCGGGCTTTACACCTCGCCACCATCTCCTGCCTCTCAACCTTCGAAAGGCAAATCCCCATTTCTCCCTCTCTCAGTTGCAGAAGGCTCTAAAGATCGAATCTTTTTGGCGTTTCCGGTCTACAGAGAAACAGGGCTGAACTAAAATTGAACTCCACAGTCAAATTTCAAAGTAAAAATGAAGTCAAAAGCTTTCAGACACACAAACCCCTAAAAAAGGGGGATTTTATATATTTTCCTCAGCTCTTAGAAAGGTGGGTGGGTTTTGGGGGGTTTCAATTGATGTCTTGTTCGCTTTAAAGCTGGTGCTTCAATGGCGGTTTACTTTACCAATCCCCGTTCTGAGTATATGAGTGGGAGTGGGAGGGAGGTGGAGGGAGATGAAGAGAGAGAGGGGAAGAAGAAGACAACAGTTTAGGGATGTTGCAGGGTAACGTTGGGCAGAGTGAAGTTGCCTTTTTAACCATTTCCAGGTTTGAATTAGAAAATGACCTTATTGCCCCTATGATAAGTGCGTTATTTACCATTTTACCACTCCCCGGAGTTGCACTTTAATGTGGGATAAAGAGTTGAGAATTGAGATGTTTGCCCGTGGGAGAGTTGTGTGTTTTGGGGGGCTTTGGGAAAGTAAAAAGAAGGGCTATGAGGGGTATTTTGGTAAGTTCGATGTTTCAACGGCCATGAAAAATGATTATTGCTACAGTAGTAAATGAAAAAATATTTATGGCATGGAGGATACACGAGTAAAGATGAGCCTATGGTATTTTAGGTGATTGGCAAAATCAAAGTTGACTACATTTGTGATTTTGACTATGCAGTATAATGGATTAATGGTGAATATATACCATTTGGGAAAAAATGTTTAAATCTACACTAGTACATTTCTACAATAATTTTGTAAAATGTACACATTTGTACAAGATATGTAACAATACACATAACTTTATAGTAATTCTCTATTAGTTTTTTTTTTTTGATTAGGAAAAAATTCGGGTGATGACGCTCTACCCGAAAGCATCCTTACGGATGAGGTTTGTAAGACCAAAATATGAATAAAATAAATTTCTTTCATAGTCGATAGAAAAAATTGTACTTAAGACAAGATGAGTTCGTTTTCCCATGGGCATTTGACCTTGTTGTTGAGATGGTTAATAATTATGTTGGAATCTCCTTTAATATGGATTTTGTCAATATGTAGTTGTAGGGCCAGTTGTACCCCGAGTTTGAGTGTTAGGGCTTCAGCTTGAAGCACACTTTTAGTACTTGTCGGTGGTTTGCGCCACTTGATATGACGGGCTTTGTTCCTCTTTACGGGTTGTCTCACGCTTCGTAAATGAGGGGTGTTGTTATCATCTAATGTACTATCATATTGGTGAGTGTTACTCCAGTTCATCTCGTGTAGTCGTGTGTAGTAAGTTTCAAAGCGGCGTCCCTATGAGGGATTGGTACCTCCCTAAACACATGTTGGTTTCGAATATACCACATCGTCCACCAAGCGAAAACAAGTTTACCAAGAGCAGTCTTTGGTAGGCTATTTCCAATGAATGACATGATTGGGTTTATATCCCTTGATAGAGTGATTTGGCCGTCTATTGTGGAGTTTATGTGCCCGTAGGGATGGAAACAGATCGGGTTATGGGTGGATGTACCCATTCCATCACCCGATCCATTAAGAAATTTCCTCCACCCGATCCACCCATCATCCACTAACCCTTGCATCCATATCCGATCCATCCATCATTCGCGGGTTATTGGGTGGATCGGGTGAAATATATGGGTGATAAATTTAATGTAAATGTCCACCATAATTTTCAAAATGGAAATAAAACTTAATAAAAATAAAATAAAATTTTGATATATTAAATTTAAAATACTCATCATTCATAACTTTCACAAAAAAATAAAAACTCAAACTATCAAATAAAGTTACATATAATATATAAGTTGCGTAAAAGATATGATAAAACTTCATATAATAAACAATTTTAGTGGATCTGGTGGGTGGATCGGGTGATGGATCGGGTGGTGGGTTGGACACCCCTTCATCCATATCCGATCTGATCCATCATCCATTAATCCATCATCAACTTATTTATCCATTTATTCGGGTTTTCATCCACATATTCGGGGTGGATTAATGGATGGATAGGGTCTCCGCGGGTTGATTTCCATCTCTACCCCGGGAATTGAACAAGAGATCTCGAATATTGACATTCGGACAGTAGATGAACATCATCTTCTATAGAGCAGTTACAAAAATTGCATGTAGGGGGGATAGGACTCCCCGTTGGGCGAGCCTATCAGCTGTGGGAAGGCCATTTTGACAGATTTTCCACAGGAAAATTTTGATCTTAGGTGGGATGTCGAGACGCCAGATCCAGGAGTTGTTGTCTAAGGGAATTGAGGATTCGAAAAAAACTAATTTATATGCGCTTGACGTAGTGAACCAGCCCTCTCGATCCGGCCACGAGTATAATCTATCCACAAAATTTGAAACTGGTAGCGGAATGTCAAGGATTTCCTCCACAATATTGTGTGGGAGAACAGCAGAGAGTTTCTCCTCCCACCATTTACCTCCCAGGATATAGTCACTGACTTTATCATCGATGTTATCAATTCTTGGGCAATCATCCCTAGATTGAATAGTAGATGTTGTAATCCAGTTATCACACCAGAATTTGATAGCGGTCCCGGCGCCAACCGACCAAATAAGCCCTTTTTTAACTTGTCAATTAGAGTTGTAAGTTTCGCCCATTGCCAGGAAGCGGCACCACTTTTCTTGTAATGGAGAATATCATCTGCTCGAAGATATTTATATTTGATTATTTGGACCCAAACATTATCTGGCTCAGCCAATGTTTTCCATATCAGTTTGTAGTGCTTCATTCATTTCCTTGGATTTTCTAATCCCCATGCCCCCATATTTCTTTGATCTACAAACCCTATCTCGGCTAATCAACGGGCGGTGTTGCAAATCTTTATTCCAGAAAAATGTTCTATTAATCTGATCAAGTTCTTTATGAATTGACGATGGTAGTAAGAAACTTTGCATCGTATATATATAGGGGTTTGGCTAATAGATTTGAGTTTATAAGAATAGCTCGATCTTGTTGAGATAGAGAGTTAGCACGCCATTTACTAAGTTGTTCTCTAGATTTATAGACAATATCTTCAAAGGTTTCTTTGGTGACTCTGCCGTTGATAATCGGACATCCAAGATATTTTTCCAGGGAGTTGACGTTGGAAATAGTTAGGCAGCTACTGAGTTCCAAAAGTCTATAATGTGTGATTCCTTAAGTAGCTTGGAAGCATGGTTTTCGGTAGTTTACTTTTTGACCCGATACTTTACAATAGGAGTCAATAATTGTTTTGACTCTACTACTGACATCCATGCTGCATTTCGAGTAGATGATAATATCATCAGCAAATGATAGAATTGGAATTCTCGGTCCATTCCTCCCAAATGTGAAACCAATTGGGCTTATATCACTATTTGCCTCATCCGACAGGTGACGTGCCAATATTTCTGCACCTAGTAATTCTCTATTAGTAAAATGTGCATTTTTTACACACCATTGAAATACAATTTATTTTTAAAAAAAATCATAAAAAATAAATCAATGAAATTGTCTTGATTTTTGTAAAAGTTTTTGCACATGGGGAGCTGAGACCATCCATAATGGTTTTGGGTAAAATGTATACATTTGTACAAGATGTGTAAAAATACACATCACTTTTGAACAATTTGCTCTGTTGGTTAAATGTGCATTTTTTACACACAATTCAAATACAATTTATTTAAAACAAAAAGGAAAATAAAATCATAAAAAAATCACCCAATGAAATTGTCTTGCTTTTTGTAAAAAAATTTGCACATAGGGGAGACGGTGTGCTCAAATGTGTACATTTGCACACACCAAAAACAATCAATGAATGTAAAAAAATGTCTAAAAATATATATTTGCACATTTGCACACAACAATTGTGGATGGTCTGATGTGCTCAAATCTCACATGTGTACATTTGCACACACCCAAAACCACCAATGGAACTATAACATGTCTAAAAAATAGACATTTACACATTGGGGATGGTTGAATTTGGGAGGAGGAGAAGTGGGGTTTAGGGACATAGGACCGGAGATTAGAGAGAGTAAAAAAATAGAAGGACTTTGAGTGCAATTATCTAAAACGTATCTTGTTAATAGACAAAATATGTCTTGCCTATGACTTTATGCTTGATCAATGTTCCTTAACAAAAGTGCATAGAAATAGTAGGAAAAAGGAAAGAAAATGTTGAATTTGTAGAAGGATTTTGTATTATTTTTATAAAATTAAAATTATGATTTATTATAGAAAGGAGAGAAAATGTTGAGATCTCTTATAACCATATTTTTCACAAAATCCATAAGGTGCCTGATAAAATACCATATCTTCTCTCGTTGCCTATCCAGAGTTTTGTACCCTCATCCAAATTAAAAAATACTCCTTAGCAAGCACTAAACTCAATGCTCTGAATGCAATAATCTACACTACTAGCAACCACAAGACCGAGATGACCTCGAATCATGAACTCTACAACAATACTCCTTCCGTTAATTAAAAAATGTCGTTTTAGCAGTGTTCTAAAAATCACGCCTAGGCACCGCCTAGGCGCTAGGCGGGAGGGCACCTAGGAATTTTTAAGCCTAGACGGCCTTCTAGGCGGAAATCCGCCTATGCAACGCTTAGTCCCACCTAGGCGCCGCCTAGCCCCGCCTAGTCTCGTCTAGGTGCCGCATAGGCCCGCCTAGCCCAACGATTATTCAATTTTATCTTCTAGGCATGTGATTAGTCGACTTAGGGTTTTTTTATCCCCCAAGTCGGGATGTATTTGCCATTGAGTCGAACCTATTGTTTTAGATTTTAGGAGGTTCAGATAGTCGGATGCGTACTTTTTGCGTTTATTTACTTTAGTGTTAGTTAAGCACCGCAAATTTGGGTTTATGAGTGCTATTATGAATTATTGTTACATTATATGAGTTATTGACATGTGGTATGCGTTAAAATATAAGGAAATAATCAAGTTTGTTCTAACCCACCGCCTAGCGCCTTTTAGAACATTGCATTTTATACATTTGCACATTTTTTTTAGAAAGCAAATAAAAGCAAACAAAAATATATTTATATCCCTAATTATTACTTTACTTTTCCACTTTATTGAAAACTACAACTAACTGTGAGATCATGAGATTGATTGTAATGTCCTCCTTGAGGGTTTCCATTCATTGATATAACATATATATAGGTTACAAAGGTATTGGGCCTTAACGGGCTTTTAGCCCACTATACAATATGAGAGACCTATGTAATCTATCAAACCCCCGCAGTCGAAACGGGAGGTGTCCGTACAGTGAGACTGGAACGAAAATCAATGAACAACTGTCTAGGTAAACCCTTGGTGAATATATCAGCGTACTGATAGGAGGACGGGACATGTAGAACGCGGACATGTCCAATGGCAACCTTGTCCCTGACGAAGTGAAGATCAAGCTCAATGTGCTTCGTGCGTTGATGCTGGACTGGGTTGCTAGCCAGGTAGACGGCGGAGACGTTATCAGTGTAGACCAGAGTGGCCTTCTGCAAGGGGCATCGTAGCTCAAGCAGGAGATTGCGGAGCCAAGAGCACTCGGAGAAAACGTTGGCAACACCCCTGTATTCGGCTTCAGCGCTGGAGCGAGACACGACGGACTGACGCTTAGTTGACCAGGACACAAGAGTGTCATTGAGGAAGACACAGTAACCAGACGTGGAGCGACGTGTGTCTGGACAACCACCCCAATCCGCATCAGTGTAAGCCACAAGATCAAGCTTAGAGGAAGGAGTGATGGTGGTGCCGAGCTCGAGGGTGCCGCTGATGTACCGAATGATCCGCTTCAAAGCCTGAAAGTGAGGTTCCCTAGGGGCATGCATGAACAAGCAGATCTGCTGAATGGCGTAACTGATATCAGGCCTGGTGAAAGTGAGATACTGAAGAGCACCAGCGAGGCTCCTATACAATGTCGGATCGTCAACCAAAGGACCAGAATGAGCACTGAGCTTGTTGGATGTATCGACTGGGGTGGCGACGGGATTACAGTTGACCATCTTAGCCCGAGCAACAATCTCAGCAGCATACTTACTCTGTGAGAGAAAGAGACCAGACGCATGCCGCTGAACAGCAACTCCCAAGAAGTAAGACAGCGGACCCAGATCAGACATGGCGAATTCCGCACTCAACCGCGAGATTATGGACGTTCGAAGAGCATCAGAAGAGGCGGTGAGAATGATGTCGTCGACATAGAGCAGCAGGAAAGCCAAGTCCGAGCCTCTGCGATAGATAAACAGAGACGTATCCGATCGGCTGCCAGTGAAACCCAAACGGAGCAGATGAGAGGCAAAACGCTGGAACCATGCCCGTGAAGCATGTTTCAGACCATACATAGAGCGCTTGAGGAGACAGACATGCTTTGGACGCTCAGCATCAGCAAACCCCAGCGGCTGAAACATGTAAACCGTCTCATTCAGATGACCATGCAGAAAGGCGTTCTTGACATCCAGCTGATGGATGGCCCAGTTGCGCGACAGAGCCAGACTCAGGACCACTCGGATAGTGGCAGGCTTGACCACAGGGCTGAAGGTCTCATCACAATCAATACCTGCCTGCTGAGATCTACCGTTCACCACCAAACGGGCCTTGTAGCGCTCCAATGTCCCATCAGAGCGGAACTTGTGACGGAAGAGCCACATACAACGAATGACGTTCGCCTCAGGAGGGCGAGGAACAAGAACCCAAGTACCATTCTTCGTAAGGGCCCTGTATTCGTCGAGCATAGCCGCCTGCCAATTCGGGTCGAGGAGGGCTGTTTTGTGGGAGGTGGGAACGGGGGAGAGGGAGGTCTGGGTGGAGGCAGAGAGTGAATGGGAGTCGGGAAGGACGGGGGCAGGAGAGGCTAAGCAAGGGGAGGAGGGGGCGGCGGGTGCAGATGCGGCGGGCGCAGCATGGGCTGCGGCGGGCGCCGCCAGGGGGGAGTGAGAGGCGGTGGGCGCTGCATGTTGAATGGCGGCGGGCGCAGCATGGGGTGCGGCGGGCGCAGCATAGCCTGCGGCGGCCGCCGCCAGGGACGGGTTTGTTGCTGCGGGCGCTGCAAATTGGGTTGCGGCGGGCGCAGCCTGCCATGCTGCGGCCGCCGCGCGTAGGGGAGGCGCTGGTGTTTGTTGAGGGGATGGGAGGTGGATAGCGGGGTGATGGTCGGTGGTTATGGAGATGATCTGTCGGGGTCTGAAGACACCGGAGACGCTGCGGGTGTGTGGTCTGGTGGTAGATGGTGGTGGGGGAGGTGGGGGAGGGGGAGACGCAGGAGCACCGGGAGAGCTCTGGGGAAGAATGAAGTGAGGAAATGGTGACTCAGACTCTGTTGACAACACGGGGTGTGGGAGACGCGAAGGGAAATCGCGACTCATCAAAGGTGACATGACGAGAGAGAATGATCCTGTGAGTCTTGATATCGAGGCAAATGTAACCGCGATGATCAGACGGGTAGCCAAGAAAGACACAAGGGGTGGAGCGTGGGTGAAGCTTGTGGGGGGCAGTGGATGACTGATTAGGGAAGCACAAGCAACCAAAGGTACGAAGGTGATCATATATAGGCATAGTGCAATACAGTGCCTGAAACGGTGAGCGATGGTTGAGGGTGGTGGAAGGGAGTATGTTGAGGAGGTAGCATGTGGTGGCCAAGGCATACGGCCAATAAAGGAGGGGAATGGATGCGTGGAAAAGAAGAGTGCGCATCATATTGGTAATGGTTCGGATGATTCGTTCGGCTTTGCCATTTTGTTGAGAGGTGTAGGGGCAGGACAAGCGATAGGAGATCCCATTGGTATTAAAGAAAGTGTGAAAATCTTTGTTGTCAAATTCGCGGCCATTGTCGCATTGGAAACACTTGACAAAGGTGTGAAATTGTGTTTTGATGTAAGCGTGGAATTTGGCAAAGATAGGGAACACTTGAGATTTAAAGTGCAAAGGGAAAACCCATAAGAAGTGTGTATAATCATCCAGAAACAAAAGGTAATACTTATGACCCTCCTTGCTAGGCACAGGAGATGTCCAAATATCACTATGAATAATATCAAAAGGTGCGAATGTAGTGTTTAAAGATCGCTGAAAAGGAAGTCTGGCATGCTTGCCTAACTAACAAGACGAACATAAACTAGAGCGATGCTCTTTATTACATTGGACAAGACTCTTAGAACGAAGTAAATCTAAAACCGCAGGACTGGGATGACCAAGACGAGCATGCCAAAGACTGGATGATGATGCCGAGAGGGCGACTGGACTTGACGGGCTGGATGGTGAGAGCGACGACACAGGATAGAGCTCACCAATGCTATTATATCACAGGCGAGTAACCCCCGTAGTAAGATCCTTCACAGAGAAACCAAACGGATCAAACACAAGAGAAACATTATTGTCAGTGGTGAACCGACGGACAGAGATAAGGTTTTTGACAAGTTTGGGGGTAACAAGGACATTGTTGAGGTGCAAAGGGTTGGTAGGGGTTGGTAGTGTGGTGTGGCCAATGCCCGAAGTAGCAAGGTGACCACCGTTGCCGACGATAATAGAATGAGCAGGACCCTTAAAAGAAAGAGATGAGAGAGTACCTGAGGAGTTCGTCATATGAGAGGTAGCGCCAGTGTCCATGTACCAAGCGCCGTCAGGGGGTGTCAGCTGCATGGAAGAGAAGGCGTTGTGCACATCAGTCGGGTATGCCTGATCAGACGACGGGCGGGGAGCAGGACCCAACAAGCCCTGCTGACGGTTGGGATATGGGGCAGGTCCACGAAACGACGCACCGGGGTAGCCATAGGGCATCCAAGGAGGGTAGCCAGGGTTGGGGTACCAAGAGGGGTGGCGGGGATCGTAGTGTTGCGGGCGGCCATTGCTGCGGCCGCGGCCGCCGCCTCTTGGTCCCTGCTGATCGTTGCTGCGGCCAGGCTGTAGGGCAAGTTGCTCGATGATGTCACTGGATGAGACCAACGCCGTCTTGTCTTTGGCGGCGTCGGTTGTCTGACGGTGAAGACGAGTCTCCTCCAGGATCAGTTGGGACCGGGTCTTTTCGAACGTAGGGAGAGGTTCCGTCTGCTGTATATGAGTAGCAGCAGCATTGTATTCAGAAGGGAGGCCCGAGAGTACCTGGAGGACGAGGCGTGTGGCGCTGGGTTTGGAGTCAACGGCGTCGAGCTGATCGGCCAAGGTCTTGATGTGCTGACAGTAGGCAGATATCGACGGGAAAGAAGAAAGTTTGCAACTTGAGAATTCGTGCTCAAGATAGACAGCACGGGTGGACTTGTTGTCTTGAAAGATATCCTGAAGTTTCTTCCAAGCATTCAAGGCGAAGTCTTTGGGGTAGAGGATGGTGGTCAATAGATCTTTTGAGATGGTGTTGAAGATCCATTGAAGGACAATGGTGTCAAGTTGAGCGAAGAGATCGTCGTCTTCGCTTTCAGGGCGTTTGGCGGAGGAGTCAATGTGGTGGAGGACTTTATGAGTCTTAACATGGGTCGTGAAGAGGTGCGACCACATGGTGTAGGTACTGGATTCATGATCAAGAATGATAGGGATGCAATTTTTGATGTTGGAGATGGTTAGGGCGGAATGAAAGGGTGATTTGGTGGCGGTGGTTTCGACAGACATGGTGGCGGGAAGGATAGAGAAAGAGGGGAGGGATGGTGCGGCGGCAAGGGGACGGGGAGGCCGACGGCGGGAGGGCGGCAGCGAGGAGCGTCGAGGAGAGAGAAGGAGGTGGCGGGTTGAGTGGGGGCGAGGAGAGAGAGAGGTGGCGGCGAGGAGAGAGAAAGAGGAGGCGGCTAAGGCTAGGGTTAGAGAAAAAGAAATTTAGGGTCTTTGGATCTTAGGCTGTGATACCATGTGAGATCATGAGATTGATTGTAATGTCCTCCTTGAGGGTTTCCATTCATTGATATAACATATATATAGGTTACAAAGGTATTGAGCCTTAACGGGCTTTTAGCCCACTATACAATATGAGAGACCTATGTAATCTATCACTAACAAATATCTAATCATTACAAGGGTAATTTTGAAAAGTGGACACCAAAATACCTAAAACGACATATTTTACTTAACAAGATTTTACTTCTAAAACGACATATTTAATTTTCTTAACGGAGGGAGTACCTTTTTATGGTGGTCTAGTCCATTTGATTTCTTCTTTCTCCTTTGTGAACGTCCTCTTGATTCTTTGTTTTGTTGTTTTCGTCATCATAGATTTTTTTTTATTGTCTAATAGTCAAATCGGATTATCAAAGATTTGTTGTTTCTTAGACCATTTCTTATTGAATATATTAAATTAATCAGTCCCAAAATTTTACATTCGAGCAAACAAATAACTTGTAGTGTAATGACAATTATATATAAAAGATATTATAATTTTGGTTCCTCCCTGAATGTTCATAAAAACCCACTTAGGATTCCAAGATCATTCTGGAAATAAAAGCATATCTTATTGCATAGAATCACTTAATTATATTTAAAAAACCAGATCAGGAAACATGTCAAGAGATTCTTAGGAAATAGAAGCTTAAATTATATAGATATAAGAATCAAAGATCACAAGAGGGACAAATACAACAATTAAAGAAGCATCTCCATGACTCCATCACACTGTGCAGTGACTAGGCGAACCACAGTAACAGCATTGACTTTTGGGCCCAGGCCCAGTCAAAAGTATGCGGTAACTTTTGGACCCTGGCCCAGTAGATGGCCCACGGTGAAAATCAACCACACTACATTGTAAGTTGTAACATTAGTTGTCTACTTGTCTATATACATTGCTTTATTATTATTTTTTTATTTTTTTTTTTATCTAAAGTTCCAATTTCAAGGCACACGACTTAACCCCACCAGTAATAGGTCATCTTAAAGCTTCATATATAAGGATTCTCCGGATATCCATTTCAATCGCCCACTCGATTCAAATATATGGATGAAAATTTTATCTTAAACTGATAAAAATGTAGGTAAATGAACGATTAATGGATTCGATCAGATACAGATGAAACTGTCTCACCTACTCATCCGAGCCATCACCCACCTCATTTCATTTGCTCATATATTTTAAGTAGACCAGGTAACGATATTGTTCTATTCATCCATCACCCAATCCATTTTTATCTCTATATATACAAGTGATCATAAGCAAACCATTTCACAAGACTTGTGCAGTTGGTGTGACTAGATATGGCGCTATCATCCACTTAGATATATCTCCCTATTCGACAAAAACATTATTCTATAAATATCTCAGTAATAGAGCGATCGACTGTTAACTTACTGTCCTTTTTCAATTCAAGTTATCACTCGTTAATCCTACCTAAGTTTACTTGTCAATCATAGATAAATTCCAATGTAAAATTCAACTAACTCGAAATTGATCAACTCTTTTTTCTTCTTTTTTTTAACAAGGTTATTTTTTTACCCTAGATCCTAAATGCATTAGCATAAGGACAAGGTGGTTCTTGAATGCAAGTTTGGTTGTTTTTGGCGTTCATCTTCTGTGTTGAGGATCTGGCGATCGGTGACAGGTCTAGCTGGGGTCGAGGCGACGTGTATCGAGGCGACTCCGCGTTACGGAAATTTTCTTGGAGGATCGTCTTCATTGCCCACAGGGAACTCCTGTTGTACCGCTCGCCAGCGGTGTCACTGCTTGATGGTGCTTAGCGTCGGCTCTTAGTCTATGTTGTCCCCAACTTGTTTGGGTTAAGTTTGCCTATTCGACTACACTTATGTATTCCCCACCTTTGTTATTGCACCATTTGTTTCTTATGTTGTTTGTATTGACGGTTCGCCGTCTGCGGGCTCTGACGGCTTATCGAGGTGTCGGGTATGTCCGGCTCTCGAATTATTTCCTAATAAAAAAAACGACAATGTGGTTGAAATACCTTACTCTCTTCTCCACTCCCTCTTTGAGAAGGCAAAGACATATACTTTGCTTTCCTTCACTCTCTCTCAAAGCCCACGCCATCTCTCTATTATATAGCTCCCCTAACAAAGAATGTATCTCATCACATAGACAACTAGAACCCTAAGCCTTGTTTTGGTTAGTAGATAAGATATGGCAAGAACAGCTTTAGTGGTTGATTCAGATTACCGAAAGGAGATTGAAGGAGCACGTCGAGATCTTCGTGCTCTCATCTCCTCCAAGCAATGCGCTCCCATCATGCTCCGACTAGCGTACATACTCTCCTTGATCTTGATTGATTTCTCTCATGTTCTTCGGAATAAAATGGTGTTCGTTGGTTGTCGTTTCTTTTGTGTAGGTGGCATGATGCTGGTACCTACGATGGAGCGTCTAAGACAGGGGGTCCAAATGGCTCGATTAGGAACGAGGAAGAGTTGAGCCACAGTGCTAACGCGGGTCTCAAAATCGCTGTTGATCTTTGTGGTTTGATCGAGCTCTTTAACTCGAATTCGGATTGGTTTAACATTTAGGTGATGATTTCTGACCTTGTGGATGGTTTTTCAGAGCCAGTGAAGATCAAGCATCCCAAGATTTCTTATGCTGACTTATATCAGGTAGTTGAAGTTGCACATCTTGAACGATTTTCCCCGTTTCTCCGAGTTCAAGCAGTTGTAACAACTAACAACATCATTGCTGGCTTCTTCTCGGATTTTCAGCTCGCGGGTGTGGTGGCTGTTGAGGTAACTGGCGGTCCAAGCATTGCTTTCGAACCAGGTCGAAAGTTAAAAAGTCGGGTGCAAACACTTTCTCACAGCTACCCACATTGCCACTGATGCCCCTTTTGCGGATTATATGCATTGCAGGACTCGAATAGCTCTCCGGATGAAGGACGCCTTCCAGATGCCAACCTAGGTACCTTTAGAAGCATTTGCTAAATTTTCCGATTTTGTATGATCTGAACAAGATTGTGTTGTCGTTTGATGCTGTTTAGGTGCACAACATCTAAGAGATGTGTTTTTTAGAATGGGTCTGTCGGATAGGGATATTGTCGCGCTCTCAGGAGGACACACACTGGTACACTTGCAGCTTCTAAACGAACTTACTGCTCTTTTATCAAAGGTAGATTGGTTGTATGAAGCAAGTTTTCTCTGTTTTCAAAGGGAAGGGCACACCGCGAGAGATCCGGGTTTGAAGGCCCTTGGACAAAGGACCCGTTGAAGTTCGACAACTCGTACTTTGTGTAAGATATCAATTGCAAGCAAAACTACTGAGTGTTTTACAATAAAAAGAACATAAACTTACCTCATATAGCTTGATTTTCAACCAGGGAGCTTTTGAAGGGCGAGTCATGGGGATTGCTGCAACTCCCCACAGACAAGGTTCTTGTACAGGATCCTGAATTCCGTCGTTATGTGGAGCTCTATGCCAAGGTAGAACACTTTACAATGGAATGTAACTCTTATCAAATTTCAATAAGCCATCCATTTCTCGGATTGAATGACGTTTTGAAGGGGCATATTTCATACCTTTGCTCTTGGAATTTACCCATCTAGGAGATTTCTTTCTCACAGAGCTATTGAAGATCTTTTTCCTTTGCTTAATCTCGATGGCAGGATGAGGAAGCATTCTTTAGAGATTATGCAGCATCACACAAGAAGCTTTCAGAGCTCGGGTTCACTCCGCCATCTTCATTTGTGACATCTTCAGCAGGCAGCGCCATCCAGGTGATGGCCGTCACTGGACTTGCCATGGCCGTGCTGTTGGCCATCATTGACCACTATTTCGATATCCATCAGATATTTTAACCAAAGAACTCCAATCAGCACCCCCTTCTTTACTGGAAAGTTCACAGATAAGCTTCACAGTACAGAACGATTTCATATTTGTAAATCATGTGCGAATAATGTTTTATGCAAACTCTGTAAGTACTGATCAATGCCATTGCATTCCATCATGATCCTCTGAAATTAGAAGGTCATACAAAAAGAACAAGAACAAGAACAAGCATAAGATATGATAAGAGAGTTTGAACATCCAATAATGTTAATTTAGCAGGAAAGATTATAGTCCATGACCATGAATATGAAGAAAGGGATCGGCTTTATCAAGCCTCGTGGTGCCTGAGCTTGACGATTCACCCATAGGGTCAGGAGAAGTGGTGACAGGTAACGGAGGCGCTCTCTTCAATGAAGTCGGTATCCCGGAAATCTCCTGAACAAGTACAAAAGCCATGGTTAAGTGATCAAATCAAGTGTTCAGGAATGTCAGTAGAATGAAACTCAACCACTTTAAGATATCTACACAAGGATCATAAGAACAAACACTTCAGCTAAGTATGCAAATCAGAGTTACTGACAATTTTACACAGTTCTGCAATCTCATGATGATATGAATGTCAAAAACATTTTTCCAGGGAAGTTCTCAAATAATGCAATTAATCATCCCCAAATCAGGTGAAAATGAAGCCCTAATTGAAAATCCAAATAAAAGACTAAATCAGGAGGAAATCCATGGGCAATTACCTTCATGAGATGCATCCTCAAGTCGCAAGGGCGAACTCGATTTCCGATACTCGCCAGCGCAAGCTTCGAGTACTGATGCATAACATCGGCTGCAGCCTGCTTCTTTTCTTCCGTCTGTAGAATCAAAATCGCGTGTTATAGAGGAGAAACTAACGAAAGTAAATTAGAAAACCCTAGAAATATGTTTCGGATTTCTGCAAGTTAAGGATGAAATCGGTGCTAAATTCGACAAATTCATGTGATAAGCTTACTGTTTACGGGAAAACTGAGAGCCTATAATGGAAAACAAATACAAATCATCCGAGAAAGCAAATCAACGCACCTCGATATCCTCTTTCATGTCTGAAACTCTCGCGCTCTTGCTGTAGGTTCTCAATCTTCGGGATCATATAAGCAGTGACTAATGTTTTTTTTTTTTATCATAATCACGTTTTGTAAACAAGGAACACAACGGCCCATTAGCTCAGTTGGTTAGAGCGTCGTGCTAATAACGCGAAGGTCGCAGGTTCGAGACCTGCATGGGCCAGATTTTTTTACATTCGCTATTTTTTTCCGCTTTTCATACATGTAAATTTTTTCTTACTTAACGCTGTAGGCATAGCAATTGAATGGTCCAATGTACCTAGGCTATAGTTTTTTTTGGTTTTTAATACATGTAACAAATTTGGAATAGGCATAGCAATTGAATGGCCCAATATACATGTAAAAAAATTGGAATAGGCATAGAAATTGAATGGTAGCAATTGAATGGTCCAATGTAACTAGGCTATAGTTTTTTTGGTTTTTAATACATGTAAAAAATTTGGAAGTGGCTAGGACCTACGCTAGACCACTAATCAATAGCATCCTAATGACTGTTTGAAGTGGCACTGGCGTGACAGTTCTCTGAAAAAATCAAGCCACGAGAGGAGAATATCAGCCACCTCAAGCTGCCAAAGAACGAGGAGAATATCAGCCAACTCAAACCACCAAATAATGAGGAGAATATCAATAATCAAAATCTCGATCTCCCAAGAACAAAAACAAAAACCATTCGACCAAGACGTTGATAATGGTGAGGTTATCACTTATCACCCTCGAGTAACAATACACGTGGGTAGACCTGTCAAACAGGTCGGGCGGGTCGGGTTTGGGTCGGGTCGTCTCGGGTTCGGGTCCATTTCGGGTCGGGTCATTTCGGGTTACGGGTCGTGAAATGCTCAACCCAGACCCATATTTAACGGGTTCGGGTCGACCCAACGGGTCAAGAGCGTTACTCATCCATAATTTTTTAAATGTCATTTACTATTTATACACGTTATTTTTAAATGATAAAATTATGTAAAATATCAATAAAAGTTTATTACTTGTTATAGTTTCATTCTTTTTAGTTTTTGAAGTATGAAATTATATATAATATATAAATTGATATTTTATATAATTATTATCATCCTTAAAACCATACATGAATAGTAAACGACATTTAAAAGTAAACGGATGGAGTATTTTTAATGACTATTTACATAGTTCCTAAATCTAAAATTGTTATATTATCCTAATAATAGTTATATTATTGAAAAAAATAATTAATGTTGCTACAATAGTAATATGTAATTTTATATACATAACAAATTGTAATGTTAAATTATAAAGTAAAGTTGATGATGAAAAATATAATATTCAATCCTAATTATTATTAGTAAAATATTTCAATATTAGGTTAAATTGTAATTTATTTATGTTTTATTTATCTTAAAGCTTGACCCAACGGGTGACCCACGGGTTGACCCAACCCGACCCAGAAATTTGCGGGTTGAGCGGGTTCGGGTTGCTTCGGGTTTCGGGTTGAAATATTTGTGCCAAAACCCACGTTTTACGGGTCGGGTCGGGTTGGGTCCTCGGGTCGGGTCACGTTTTGACAGGTCTACACGTGGGTAACTAGGCTTTTCGTGGAAGTGGATGATGTGGAGATAACGTTCTTTCCATATACTTCTAGAGCATCACTCAATCTCATACACTAGGATAGATCATGCTTTCCTTGAAAACAAGAATTTGTATTAAGTATACAAGCTATTTGAATTTGGTGGAATTTAAGGAAAACTTTATCAATAGTTATTGACATAAGTTTAGAGTATAAGGTTTGAGATTTCCTAACGGAAGATCCAAGCTATATATTAACTAAAGATTCAGGATTTGAAGAAGAATAAATACAAGAATACATACCTTGATTCAGGATCATTTATTCTCTTATTGAGATATATATTTTGTTAATTTTTAAATTTGCTATTATTTTATTTAACTGCTATGTTGTTAGTCATTGTGGTTGGTTTTTGTAATGTCATGTTTAAGCGCTACATTATTACTTTATTTGACAGTAGTGTCACGTCTGATTATATAATAACTTGCGTTAATATAATCAGAGATTTGTAGTGATATTCTCTGTCATAACATTTTAACAAAAAGGCCCATTAGCTCAGTTGGTTAGAGCGTCGTGCTAATAACGCGAAGGTCGCAGGTTCGAGACCTGCATGGGCCATTTCTTTTTGGGTAGCTGTTATCATCCACAGGTTAAGTTTCATGCAACAAGGCTCTTCTCACAATCAATTCCACTGGCAAACTGGGTATAGTACAAGGGTTTTAACAGTTGGACCTCTTCTCACAATCAATTCCACTGGCAAACTGGGTATAGTACAAGGGTTTTAACAGTTGGACCTCTACTTAGCAGTTTACAGAATGAATTTCAATTTATACAAGAGCCTACAATGAACAAGTGAACAGACGTAAGTTGTGGAATGATAGCACAGCCACACAATGTTTACAGGTCAATCTGGGGGAGAAAGAAAATGGGGGCACAATGATTTTTGCCTACATAAAACACGGGCATATACTCATATGGGCAGAAGATAAGGTTCCCTGGGCAAGTATTCGTCACTTTGATTTGGATTCCCTTTTCGTTTTGTAATCATCAGCAGCGGCTTTGGCAGCAGACTTGGCTAAGGTAGATGCTTTCAAGGCGCTCTTAGGATTCAATGCTTGTCGGATTTTGAAGACGGCCCAAGCAGTTCCAATAGCATGACCTGCTGCATGAAGCCCTTCCTGTGTCGCCTGGCCTGCTTCTTCTCCATACCTGCAAAATGATCCAACATTCAGCTGTGTCCGGAAAAAGCTTCAAAACTCTGTTCTATAGATACAATATTTTTCTCAGCTTTGGGACCATTTCTCGTATGTTCGCTTCACTAAAAAACTAGCAATTCAGATATCCATTCCATATAGTTTCTTTCTTTCACATTTTAGTGTCATTCGATTTCGATTCATTGCCCAAACCAAATAATTCGTTAGCAGGACAAACTTATTCTACTCATAGGCTGATTGAGTGATAAGATTATTATTCTACCTCAGATCCTTTGCATAAAAGGAAAAGAATCCGAAGAAAAAAACAAACAAACATCAAAAACTTTATTGCTTTTTTAAACCGTTTTTAGATGTGTCGATTCCTTCTGTTGTTGTGTGTTTGATGGAGATATATGCGTTGATAATATTCATCATTATGGTTTCTTTAAGATGTAAAATCTTATTTTTTTTCTGTTTGAAATAGACCATTTCTTAGAGATCGAAATGCAATTAGGATGATAAAGTAAACACAAATGCAGCATACCTGTGGGTAACTAGGTTTGTTGTCACAGTGGATGATGTGGACATGACATTCTTTCCAGAGACTTCAAGGGCATCACATATTTTATCTATTACAAACAAAAACATCCATTACTTATTTCAAACAGAACACTAAAACTTGCAAATGAGGCTCATAACCAGATATTAATGTATAAATTTGGAAAAACAGGATATTTAAATCGGAGTATCAACCAAATATCTGGAAGCCAGTTCATACAATTATCCACAATTCAGTGTAGCATCTATCATTACTAGACACAATCAATAACAAAGAAGTTGATCTATCAGTTATGTACGCAGTGCGCGAAATGAATGCTAGACATCAGTTGACTTTAACCAGCATGACTATATAGTATACTATGTGAGAGTAGAAATTTAATGGCCACAGTTACTACTCCGTACTATGCAGTAAGCATAACCATTACCCAAAGGTTGCAAAATCTCATAATATATTATCTTAGAAATGGAAGCTATTCGTAATGACTATAGTTACTACATTTCTTCTGTGCCAAGTTAAGATCACAGTTGCAAGATGAGTATATAAATGAGAAGTGTTAATCAATAACAACTACGACTCTACAAGACAAAACTTATTACAAATTTACAACACAGCATGAGAATTAAAAACATACCGAATCCATCCAAGGAGGCCAGGAGAATTTCCCCAGGTATCTTGCTGAAAAATTTTTGTCCCACTTTGGAGTTTACAACTGAGCTTGTAACATATCCAGAGACCTTAACAACTCCAGAAAGCACCCCAGTAGCAACTTTCTTCGTCACTTTCGTCATCCTCTTCGCCCTGTTGGAATACAAAGGTGTCATTTACATTTAAAAAAAAAACACAACAAAAATAGAAAATGACTTTCTCCAAAAACAAACAGAAGCCAAGATTGACCAAATGACAAAATCAGTTGCAGACAGGCAAATCCAAACTCAAGGATACCATGATGACAGAAGATCTAAAGTCACAGGCATTATCCTAGTTGACAACACCTAACTTAGTTCAGTCCCTTCACATCTCACTCAACTCTAGTAACACTCCCATATTTTTGGAGGCTGCAATTCATCTCACTTTTAGTTTAAAATTCTATAAACCAGCTATTTCTAGGCAGGGTATTAAAGCAATACTCGGCTTCCACATTCTTGGCCATAGTTCTCAATGAACACATTTACGTTTCAACACAAAATGAAATCTCAGGCTTCCACATACTTGAACATAGTTCTTGGGTTCGTCTTGTAATGTATAATGGGTTTTAACAACATATCCCTCGCAGCCAACACACAAGTCATCTATTCAGCACATCATCATTATACATTACAAGCTCCTTATCAACACAGATTTATAAGCTCTTAATCTACTCTCAGTAATAAACAAGACAAAACAGTGCAACTCTGCAAGTCAAAAGTAATTGCGTTTTAACCCCATTTGGTATTGATATCTTGATATCTAGATGATATCTACTATACCCATCAAAATCAGTATATCAAAATGCCCCAAAATTCCTCAAATCATTATATAAGATATTTGATATCGATACACTATCGGCATATCTGTATTCCAGTATATCGGTATCAAACTAGGGCTAAAACTTTAAACCCATGGCGATTTAAAGATTATTACTTTTGGAATTCAGTCAAACAATGGAATACCGCCAAAAAGCTCCAATTTGGCCACCTAACTCTCTACTAAAGAATTAAACAAGAAAGCAAACAAGAAGAGCAGAAGTGCAGAGGCAAACCTTTTGATCTTCTTCATAGTGCTGCGGCTAACCTCATGCTTCTCAGCGGGATTCATCTTCTTCTTCAAAACCTTATCCCCCCACTTCAAGCCATCCACAGTAAGATCGCCACACCATAGAATCCCCCTGATCAGCTGCCCTGATCCGGCTGCAATCAGCTTGGCCGCAGCCCCGCTGTAATCCTCCACATTGGGCGCCAGCGTCGTCCAATACGCCGCACACCTCTCCTCCATCTCCTCCTTCTTCTCCGCCGACTTCAGATCCTCCGGCGAGGCCTCGTTCACCATCATCCCGTCCAGACCGCGTTCTTTGCTCTTCACCGACATCTTCTGCACCGAGAAAGCGGTGTACATCTCCAAAACCCTATCCAGCTCCTTCAGCCTCTTCTCCTGGCCCTTGGATGCGAAGCTCAATCCGTAGTTGAGCAGATCGTACTCCTTTTCCTTTTTCTTCTTCTCTCCCTTCCCCTTGCGCTTGTCTTTCTCCTCATCAGAATCGGAGCCGGAAGCACAGTCCTCCGGCGACCGAAGCGAGAAGAAGTAGTGCGAGCCGTCGACCTTCACGGCGGCCTCATCCTTCATCAGAGGCCACTGGACATCATCCGCAACACGAGCAAGCACGGCCACAATACAATCATCCTGCCTGATCCTCACGATCGAGAAATCGCCGCAAGCGAGCTCGGCACTGTACTGGTTGTCAATCAGGTGGACGATTGCGCCGGGGACGGTGATTAGAGTTTCCTCGAGGGAAACCGTCTCGGCCGGGGCGGAGGGAGCGGCATGAGAGTGCATCGGATTGGTGAAATCGGGGAAGAGATTCTCGACCAGGTCTTCGGAGTGGAGAGAGGGGTAGAGAGAGGAGGCGGGAGGATTAGGGTTAGAGATGAAGGGGGAGGTGGAATCGGGATTGGAGAAGTCGACTTGAGGGTAGAGTGAAGGCCGATGGGTGGGAAGATCTTGAGACGCCATTGAAGGAGGTTGGGGGAGAGAAATTGGGGATAAAATTACACAGAGAGAGCCAGAGAGGGGCGTTGAAGGAAGGAAGGAATATAGAGGAGGTAAAGACGCGGGGAAGACGTGGCCTTTCTTGGTTTTCGTTAATTAATTGACTACCTTCCAAGCGCTCTTTTCCACCTAATTAAAGAATGGGTTAAACTTTAAAGGTCGGTGACTCCATTTGGGGAAAACAAATGGAGCAAGACTCAGTCGCCGGACACACCTCTCAAATTCTTAGGGTGTTATGTACACGGTGAATTTATCGTCTTTCGTACGGTGTCGATATCGCCTTTAGAAGTCATCATCCAGCAGCCTCGCTTCGTCTGCAAGATTCCCTGTTCGACCTGCACCATGTCACTCCAGTTCACTCTGACAATACCGACTTCTAGAGTCGGTACTTTCCATAATCTCTTTTTAAATCATGTAGTATGGAGTGTAAGTGTTTGGAGAACTGAGTTCTTGACGGATTTCAGAGGCCTACTCCTGTATATATATCAATGGGTGAAAACCCTGAGGGTACAATGGTAACTGTACATGTATAAATAATATAATGCTAACATCCTCCCTCAGTCGCAGCTAGAGGTGAGCGAATAGCAAGACTGGAACGAAAAGAAGTAAAAAGAGGAGTATGTAAGCCTTTTGTGAAAATGTCCGCATACTGATGTGCGGAAGGGACATGAAGAACTCGGACCTGGCCTAGGGCGACCTTCTCTCTGACGAAATGGATGTCAATTTCGATATGCTTTGTCCGCTGGTGCTGAACTGGGTTCGACGACAGGTAAACAGCGGAGACATTGTCGCAGTAGACCAGTGTAGCCGATCGAAGGGGAACCCGGAGTTCGCAGAGAAGGTTGCGGAGCCAGCAGGTCTCAGCGACGGCGTTGGCAACACCACGATACTCAGCCTCGGCACTCGAGCGGGAGATGGTGGCCTGACGCTTGGAGGACCACGATACCAGATTGTCGCCCAGGTACACTGTGAAACCAGATGTGGAGCGCCGAGTTTCAGGACAACCCGCCCAGTCAGCGTCAGAATAGGCGGTGAGGGAGTCAAACCTGCTGCGAGCGAGATGTAAACCCATGTCAGAGGTGCCCTTGATGTACCGGATTATCCTCTTGAGCGCCTGAAGATGGTGCTCGCGGGGATCATGCATGTATAAGCAGATCTGCTGCACGGCGAAGGCAATGTCCGGTCTGGTGAATGTCAAATACTGGAGAGCACCGGCCAGACTGCGGTAGGCTGTAGGATCCTCAACCTTAGGACTGGAGGCAGCGTCGAGCTTGGACTTGCAGTCGACATGGGTGGTGGCGGGTTTGCAAGACGTCATGCCGGCTTTGTCGACGATCTCAAGAGCGTACTTCTGCTGATGAAGGAATAGGGTAGTAGGAGTGCGTGACACAGAGACACCAAGGAAGTAGCTCAGGGAACCGAGATCAGTCATGGCGAACTCTGATCGCAGCAGGGCCATCAGCCTAGACAGGAGCGATGTAGAGGAAGCGGTGAGCACGATGTCATCAACGTACAGGAGAAGATAGGCGGTGTCAGACCCTGAGTGGAACACAAAAAGGGAGTGATCAGACTGACTGCCCTGAAATCCAATGCCAGTGAGGTACGTGGCGAACCACTAATACCAGGCGCCTCGCGCCTGTTTCAACCCATAGAGAGACTTCCGAAGAAGGCAGACGTGAGATGGGCGGGTGCGATCATAGAAGCCTGGCGGCTGATGCATATATACAGTCTCCTGAAGGTTGCCGTGAAGGAAGGCATTCTTGACGTCAAGCTGATGGATAGGCCAATCCTTAGTAAGGTCGATGCTCAGAACTGTGCGGATGGTAGCCGGTTTGACGACCGGGCTGAAAGTCTCATCACAGTCAACCCCAACCTCCTGCGACTTGCCGTTGACCACTTGCCGAGCCTTGTGTCGCTCTGATCGTCCGACTGATGTCCCTGAGCCCCTCTGGAACCGCCTTGACTCCATCGTTCTTGGATGGATCTATGCCACCATCTCTGAGGACGTCCTGATTACCGTCCTCCAACCAAACTCCACCGCCCGTGATGTCTGGCTCCGCATAAAGGGCCTCTTCCATGACAATCAATCCGCTAGGGCAGCGGATCTTGAGGGCAAGTTCATCAACACCCGTCGGGAAAGCTTCTCCACCGTCTTTGACTACTGCCTCGCCATCAAAGCCATCGCTGATCAACTAGGCGATGTTGGGCACAAGGTTAGCGAAGAACGCCTTGTTCTTCAACTTATCAACGGCCTTTCCACCAAATTTGATGTCGTCGGTGGCATGATCAGCAACACAGCGCCACTTCCGACCTTCATGGTGGCTCGCAGCATGCTCTCCAGGGAGGAGAGCCGTCAGGGACACCCCCAGGGCCCTTCCCATGTCCTTGTTTCCTTCAAGGATTTCATAGCCCCGGACCACATCCCCCAAACCCAACCCAGACAACCCCAATAGCGCGGAGGACGCGACAGAGGCGGCAACAGCGGCCGCGGCCGCAGCAACATGCAGCGGCCGCTGCCAGGGAACTGGTACCCGCAGCAGCAATGGTCCCCCGCTCCGCCGCCCTGCCCTTATCCGACGTGGGCCGGATACCCCCCGCCAGGCTTGGTCTTCCCGCAACGTCCGCCACAGCAGCAGGCCCCATCCCCGGCTATGTACGCTTCACAGCAGCCTCCAGCGCACCCCATGCACACCAACCTCTCCGCCGCTTTCTCCACCATGGGACTTCAGCAGCCGGACGACAACTGGTACATGGATACCGGGGCCTCCTCTCACATGACGAACGCACCAGGTAACCTACAAACTGTTTTTAATTCGAGCACTTTACCGTCTGTTTATGTCGGAAACGGTGATTCTCTTAAAATTGTCGGTTCGGGTCACACAACCCTTCCCAATGCCCCACCCCTTCGCCTCAACAAAGTCCTGCTTGCCCCTGACCTTGTTAAAAACCTCATTTCTGTTCGTCAATTTACCGTCGATAATCACGTGGCTGTCCAATTTGACCCGTTTGGTTTTCTTGTGAAGGATCTTCGTACGGGGACCCCAATCATGCGCTGCAATAGTTCTGGCGACCTCTATCCCATCACCAAAGCTCGCCAACAGTCTCCCACCGCCCCCACCGCCTTCGTCGCCCATCGTTATAATGCTAACATGGAGAAGTTAAAAGCTCACCAACACCGGATCTTTGGGTTGGTACTCTGCCTATGCCGATTCCGGAAGTCAACATTGGAACCGTGTGATTGACGATATATTGTCTTACCACCGAGAAGTCCAAATTCTTATCTTATATTTAAAAAAAAAGGTAAGCTTTTATGTTGTACCATAATGATTAGTCCGTCTATTATTTTCCTTCGACATCCCAAAATTTAAACAAAAGTGTTGTTTAAGATTTCGAATTGTTACTTTGATTTTAAAAAAAAATGGTAAGTTTTGAATGAGAGATTAACGAAGGATTGTTTGAAGAGAAGCGCAACTGAGTCACCCGATCAACCACCACGTTGATTTCTCTAAATATGTGAGTGTAGGAGACTGAAGCAAAGGTTTGAAGAAGCAAAAGAAGATTAGCAATCACCATCTCAATCTCTAAAAAGGTTTTTCTAACAAAGATTGATGAGTTGATGGCAGAAAGATTGTCTCTTTCCACCCCAATTATACAAAGCCCTAGTCAATTCAAGATGAAGTCTCCTAGCTTCTGTTATCAAATTGATTTCAAAATGCATATTTGTATTTAACATTTTACATACAACCTTTTTCAATCAAAAAGAAGAAATTAAAATTCAGAAAAATTAACCAATAGAGCTTTTTTGTAAAAGTTTATACTTAATACACATGCTTGAGAGAGTAGAGTTGGTGTATTTGATGCTTAAACATTTATATTATAAACACCAAAAGATCAACCATAGAACATATTTTGATCAAAATATACACATTTAACTATTTATAGCACACCATTAGAGATAATTATAGGGCTCAATTTGCAAAAAATACATTTTTGTAGTTGAACAAATGGAGTAAAAACTCACTATAAATATTATTTTAAATTATTCAAATACGGAGGGAGTATTCAAAAGGGTCAACGCTCTTATACTTTGAGACGGAGGGAGTATTGGTCTCCGTTCTATGTTGAAAATGTGTGTGTATGAATTTATGATCTGTTTTGTTTTGGATGAACAAATGGGATGTGATTTTATTTTAACCATGTCGGGGTGGTTGAGACGAAAAGAATCTCACGGTAGTACCCGATGGTCCCCAGTTTGACTCCCAGACATGGCCACTCCCTATTTACCAAAGCAAAGGGATGTGATTTTTTGAAGTCTTAGATAATTAGGTGTTCGATCTTAATGCGATTTTCCCCCCTAGTCCAATCTTAATGGGAAAATTCGAATCCTTATTGTTGAATGGACTTCAAGCTTGCTTTTATTGGTTCGATAACTTCAGATTGTTGATCGAACTGACTAACTCCCAACATTCAAGAGCTCTTAACCGAATGTATATTCATGTTGGAAATTCACAAAATGGCCCGTTGTTGTTTACCTGTATATCATCTTCTTCGGATTAACAGATTAGATTATTGGTTTTGGGTGTTGCTATATACACCGCAAATCACAAGGTTAATATTGCACGTCCTTAAGGACGTGCAAGCCTTGTGACTAATATTGCACGTCCTTAAGGACGTGCAAGCCTTTTAATCATGCACGTCCTTAAGGACGTGCATGATTTGGGGTGTATATAGCCGGAACGTTGGTTTTCTGGTAAAATTGGAAATGTTGAGAGTTGCAGTAAGCCAGTAAAGTAACCCATTCCAATAGAGCCATGTATACGGTACGCTGCTCGGACCTCTAAGATCAATCTCTATCTTAATCCAGCAACAAAACCGGTTGAGCAATCTAAGGAGAGTATTGTCAAGCAATAGTAATTTAAACTTGAAACATGCCTAATCTTGGGGTACATTTAATGAGTTTCAAAGACGCAGTAAAACAGAATACAGCTTGAAACCCAAACTTCAATCCAATACTTCAAACTTCCCAAGTCGATTAAAAGCAATAAGAACCTAGGATTCGAGTTGCGTGATTTGCTTCAGAAGATGCAGACACCAAGTTGTTCAACGCCCTCAACTACGAGTAGATGATAGGGGCATAAGGATAGGATCTACAAAAACATATCACAAAAGTCAAATTGAATGATTTGGTTGGGAGAAACAATTTGAATGCCATTAACCTGTCGTTTAGAATCACTCCATAGAGATAGAGAGTGCTCGAGAACTTACCAGCTGCAAACAAATATAGAAGCATATCATTTCTTCTCCTCCTCGCTAGGTGGCTTGTCTTCATCCTTCTTTTCCTGAGACTAGAAAGCCCGTAAAAAGATCAATCAAACAACTTCATCAAATGCATATATATTAAACAAACAAATGACGGTGCAGAAATTATTGTTCTCTGATCCTTTAAAAAGTAAACTGAAATCAAGCTGTCACTTTGTATTAACACAGAATTTTGAGCATTTCCATAACACTACCTCAAGTTTTTAAATTGTCTTTAATCACCAAAACTTCTAAACGTTGATGGAAACTGAATACAAAGAAATACACTTTGTAAAATGACAAAAGAAGACTTAAAGTTCATCAGATCATCCAATATTAATTCATCAGTACAAAATGCATACTAATCATTAATCTATCATTCTATCCCGTTTTGTATATAAATCCAAGTAATTGTGTTTGTGCTAGTTGTTTTGTTGTGATTCCTGATCTCATCTATATCATCATTTCAAAGGGGGTATTTAATATTTTGTCTGGTTTTTATCAATTTCAAAATTCAAAAATACAGGACGACTGTTACAAACTTCAAGGTCCAGGGATGAAAATGCTCAAGGTAACGGAAGCCTGGGAAAAATTTGTTCTTATTAATAAAAGCATATATCATACATGGTAAATTAGCTGATATTCAAATATATATTAGAAAAAAAAGGCCAATTTGAGAACATTCACATTCTTGCAAAAAAAGACAAGTTAGGCTATCATTATTCTAAAAACTTGAAAATGGATGTAGTATTTAGATGTTTTTATTTAGCATCTTTTGTTTTGATCATTAAACAAATGTTCAACAAAAGGAAAGAGTGTGGGCATAGTTCGTTAAGAAAATGGAATATTCACCTCATTTTGCATGGAAGCAAGTAAATCCTTCACAGAAGGATCACTTGGATCAACACCCGGAAGCTGCAAAAAAAAAAAGGCAAGTCCATCTTGTGAGAACCAATAGTGATATATCTTGACCTTTGGAGGTAATAAATTGGTAATAGCACTTCCTTCCTCTTTTTACCAAAAAAGATGAGAATATTCAAATTGGCTTTTAATTTTTTTTATAAATCCTTCGGGTACTCAACTCCTACTCCTAGTACTTTAGCAGCCATGATGTGCCTAGTACAAAGATTTGCTGGACACTTAATTTAGTAAAATTCTCAAGAGGTCAAAAGACTGGGCACTACCGAGGCAAGTATTGATGACATAAATGACTGGTCAGCCAACAATTTGCTCATGTCTGTCTGACTGGTTGAATCTTCTGCACCATCCTCCTCCACAGACAGCTGAAGAGCTGCATACAACAGGCAGAATACATAAAAAAAAATATGTCAATAGATATTCAACTAAAGACACACTATCACTGCAATGGCAGCAAGATGACCTGAAAATAACACAATGGCAGGCTGGCAGCAAGATAACTTAAATAAAACGCAGTGACACCCCATCTCTTTTGGCTATTTTAAAATATTTTATATTACAAGAACAATTATTGTTATCCAACATGTAACGGAAAGCAAAACAGACACCAAGAGAGTGCTTACCAAGTTGCAAATCCTGATCAGCAGCTGCATCTGACATATCTGTGTCTCGCACCGTAGTAGTAGCAACAGGGTCATCCATTGACATGGCAAGAGCTTGCTGTAATAGTGCATTCTCATCATCCTGCCAATATCAGATGAACACATACGTTTGAGGATGGAGATAATGAATTTGATGGTTTCAACTTTCAACAAAAGACCCCTACTAATCTCTCATGTGCTGTTTCTAACTATACTATGTTTGTCTCAATTACACAAGGAAATGTTTCTATGAATGTTTTCTAACTATACTAGTTAAAGCATCACCCATTTGCAGGGCCCATCCATGGCAATGAACTGCAAGGACCCTAATTCTGAGAGCCAATAATTTTTATAATTTCTATTATATGCATACAAGTATACATATAGAATCACAAGATTGTGATTTTTATGCATATGACCTTGTCTTGTTTGAAATCAAATTATTTTTATCTGTTCTTGGGATCACAATCACCGTAGTAGTTGAGCTAAGATTATTTTTATGCATATGACCTTGTCTTGTTTGAAATCAAATTATTTCATCTGCTCTTGGGATCACAATCACCGTAGTACTTGAACTAAGATTATCTAGTTTAAACTGGCATCATTTTCGAGGATTACAGACCAATCTTGCATCAATTCACAGTTCAGTTTTACAATAGAAACTAAATCCCTGAGCAAAACAAATAAACAGAAGAGAGCTAAAAGCAAAAACAATGAAAGATAAAGAAACAAGCACTCACAATCATATCATTTCCCTTGTCTGCAACAGCTACTGTAGCATTCTCTGACATAGTCACATCCTTTGAACTGGATCCTTCCCCACCATTTTCCTGTCTGGCAGTATCCTCAGCAGACTTTTTGGCAGCTGCTTCTTGCCTTGCACGCTCTTCTTCCATTGAAACTCTAAGTGCAAGAGCTAGTTCAGGATCTATACTAGGATCCACTCCAAAATCAAACCCAGAGACAGCCCCAGCTGCAGCTGCTGCTGCGAAACCGCTTCCACCTTCCCCGTCTCCGCTAAAAACAGGAGAACTGTCGAAAAAGGAAGTAGATAAGTACTCAAATCTGACAAAAAAATTACTTTCAGAGCTGCATAGCAATAAATGTTCTGACACTGACCTGATAAGGGCATCACATAGAGCACTAGGGCCAGGAGGCACATGAACCAAATGGCTGCTATCATTGTTATTCACGCCAGAGACTAACGCCTCAAGTTTCTCTTCCTTGCCCTCCTCATCTTCACCAAAACTCACAACATCAAGTGATACACTGTTCTTCTTCAACTTCCGCCCAATCATCTCCAAGGCCTTCTTCTCATATTTAACAGGACTGCAAGCAAGATCAAGTATCAACTAGGAGGCACATAAAAAACAGAAATAAAATATTTCTTCCGAAAGTCTGCAAGTTTATAAATCATCACTTAGCCACTATCAACCTTTTAAACTTGGTTCAAGTTGAACAGAACGACTGAAAAAATCTTATTCAAAATGAAAATCCCATTTCAATGATAAAAATAAATTCTAAAACTACACTTTAGTATTATAATTCATTTGATATTTCTTTTTATCATTTTTTTCAAAATCTAAAAGTTCAGAGTTGAGTATCTACCTCCCAGCAAACACTATAATCCTTTGTTGCTGCTTTTTATTTTGACGATGTTTAAGAGCCAATTGAGCCACTTGAATCCCAGCAGCCAAGTTCATTTCACCACCAATTTCCAAGCCTGAGGAAAAAAAGGCAATCATTGAACACAAAGAAAAACACAACAAACAAGAACTATAAGTGCAAAATCCCTATCCTAGCCTAAGATTTCCTCATCCTTAATTTATTAAGGAAATAAGAACCGACTTTTTATTGAAATGTCTTTTTGGATAAGGTAAATGATCTTAGCACCACTGAACTCGGATTTCATACTGAATTGTTCATGTAACAGTTTGTTGAATTTGTATTCAGTCAAATCATGTTTCTCCTAAACTTGAATATTCACAAAGAATCTGATCATTTTCCCAATGTCAACTATTGAGTTGCAGGAGCCTTGAACTGATGAAGGATATCATTCACCCTCGAAAAGGCAAATCTGAGATCTAACTTAGTAACTTTTCAGAATCTTTATTTGTTACTGTCAAAAAAAACTTAACAAGACCTTCTCTAAAGGCTTCATGTAGTTACCACCTACTTGTGAAGTACAGGCTCGTCAAACTAAAAGAAATGTGCCTGGATGTATTGAGAGAATCATATCTTCTACTATTTTTTTTTATCACAGACAGTATCATATCATATTATCATGATCAATGGTATTTTCATATGTCAAGGTAAAAGGAGACCACCAGCTTGTGCAAAAAAAGAAGTGAAACGGCCCAAAGAGAGTTTAAGAATAGAATTAGAGAAAACATTCAAACACCCGAACTCTAGCATCAATCTCTCTCGGGATCACACTCCTTGTGATTTTGAGTATTCGTGATTCAAAATATTTGCACCACTCGTCTTCAACAAAAATTACACCCGGATGTTAGGTCTGCTTTAGTGCTTCCTACAGGAATTACACTGACCACCTATTTCACCTTTAAGATCCCATTCCACTTCGTTGTCCAAACAAACCCAAAATTAACCATCTTTAAGCCCTTCCCCCACCCTAAGAGTGTCCTCATCCCCAACAGAACTCTCCACTAAGAAACTCACATAAAAATTTCAATATCAATATCATCCAATTACTTTATATTAACTAACTGCTCCAATATCAACCAATGTAGATAGCAGAAGCTACAAATAACAGGCATCAAAAACTGTCTAGCAAACATCGAGATAAGAAGAATCAGAGAAAAGGCAACAAAGTCTAACCATGCATACAAGCCAAAATCTTTCCAAGGTCACTGGTCGGAGTAACCAATACGCGCACTCCTTTCCCAGCCATGGTCAAGATCCCCACTGTATTCTCCGGATTTGACTGCCGCATAACCACCAGAAAATGTCAAAACTTGTAACTCATAAGAAAAAAGCACCGAAAATAAAACAAAGACAAAAACTGGCAAGACAGGATCAATCGCCCATTCCCCAAATCAACCAATCTAGGGTTTGGGGCAATTGAAACGAATAGCGAGAGACCTGCGTTTTGGCTCCGCAAATTATATTGATAGCATCCGCCTGAGCTTGAAACCTGTTGGGATTGTAATCACCGTTTCGCAACCATTCCGAATTGTCGACACAGATCATCGTTGCCTGTTTCCAAGCAAAAATAAAAGATTAGAACCTCTTACCCTGATCTCGAAGAAGAAGAACTATCCTGGGAATGGCGGAACAAAAGTTGAATACCTCGAGCACCATTTTCGTGAATCAACAAACTTAAATTCAAGGATCGCGAGCGAAGATGCAGAATAACAGGAAGCTGCGAGGGAGGAGAACTGAGGGCCTGAGGCTTGCTTGCGCTAGAGGGTAGAATTTAAATAGTATTTGGTTTTTCAATTACTTAAATTATTTATTTATTCTATTCCTCTTTTGAAAGGGATTTACATCTATCTAATTATCTATACTGTATTAAACTATAAAAAAATCTATTAAAAATATGACCAAAATAATAGTAAATCTGAATTACAATATCATAATTTAACTAATAACGATCAAAGTGCGCGTGCGGAAAATATAAAATAAATATTAATGTAGATGTAAAAAAATCATTCAAACAAAAATTAATATAGATAAAAATAAAATAACAATTATTAAATAATTAATTTTGATATAAGTAATTCTTTCTACCAAATAATAATTTAGATATAAATAAAATAACACCTACCATTCTACCAAATATTGATCTATTAATATTTTTTGTAAGTATTACTATGAAATAGTTTGGATTTATATTTTTATCAATTAACTAAAATATAGATAGATAGATAGATTGTGACTTAAAGAGTATTATAAATTTTTATAAATTATGAAAATATATTATTTTAATAATTTGTTTTACAAATTTTTTTTCCTATAATTAACCACAACTTGCATCGTTTTCCTATAAGCCGTTTCACTTTTGAACACATTTTTTAAAAGCCTAAAAATTCTATAAAATATTAACTTTTTATTATTCCTTTTTAAGATGATGTTATACTTTCATATATTTTTTCGCTTCTTGGAGACCAGTTATACTAAGGCTTGCTATGCTTGACTTTCAACGCAAAGACTTTTTTTTGTGTTCTCATTCACATGACCTCTGAACACAAACAAGTTAATTCCTTCTCCTATAGTAAGATTTTTGTGTCACATTGATTGGTAACATTTATATTGGTCATTACAATGCCTATCATTGTTGACGATGCACGCGATTCGAGCACAAGGTATAGAGCAAGTAGAGGAAGATCTGTTGAATAATTGGCCCAATATGAGAACACCTAGTTATTACATTCCCTTATCCAAGTTCAGCAACATCAAATAAAAAGCTCGAGATGAACAACATTGGAAAGAAAAAAAACTTCAGTTCATATGTTGAGGATACTAGATTGTGACATTATTTGGATATAACTCGAACGGATCTCACAGAATCCTCATATCACCGGAGTCAGCAGCGTGCCTTGCAGAGCCACTTCTGCGGCTGACTGAACCTATCGAGTCCATCCTATCCAAGGTATCTCGCCTTGCTAACAAGGGTGTGATGGATTTCTCAGAACTAACGGAGCTGTGTGTCGGGTAGTCGTCGCTTCCATGCCTGTCCCTCACCCTGCTCCTCCATTCTTGCAGTGATTTTCTTACTGGTTCCGAAACCACTGTCATTTTGAACCTTGAACCCATCTAAGGAACCTCAACAAAAAGCACATCAATCATTTAAAACCAACAATAAGAGTTGAGTTGTAAGGAGTTTTTCGGTTGAAAGCGTTTTTACCTGTGTGATGATAACATAGAGTGGGAATGTGATGAAGCTACACCAGATTTGGGAGACAACTCTGCAGGATTTAGTGCTTTGGTTATGACAGGCTATTTTACATTAATTTCTTGAAGATTTTGGATCATGAAGTTTGTAATGAGTTACCCGAATAACAAGCGAACATGGATTCTTCTATGATCTTTCATGAAGCAAGAAGCTTTATCAATTTCCCACTGGAGAAAAATGTAAATTAGGCACAAAAAAGAAGGCATCGGTATTAGGTTGTTTGCGCACTCCAATTATACACCGGTTTTACCTGATAAGCGCCACACATTGTGTATCATAGGTGCATAAGGTTGGATTGCACAAACAACCTATCAAAGCTATCATATGGCTCAAACGTCTTACCAGTGACCAAAGGAACATTGCCATCTCAAAAGCATTCTGCACATACCCAAAAATTTAGGTGACAAAAAACGAACGATGGTGCTGAGCAAAAAACGGGTTAAGTTTCTGCTCGCCTGGAATGATATGAATTGTATTAACCGCAAAAGGATCCTAGGCTTTCCAAACCAGAAGAGTTCATCCCTCAGGTTAAGCGTTGGATGTTCTGTCCAAGGCTTGATGTATTTCACTTCTGTAGCCAACTGTACTACTATGTAGTGCAGTTTAGTACCAATTAGCAGGATCAGCTTTGGACACATGCAAAAGAACCGATTGTTCGTATGGTGGGAAGTGGTTCAAGTAGAGAAGCTGAAGTAAATGAAGTTGTTGAACTTACAATTGCTGGAAGGAAAGAAATCCAGAAGTAAATGTTGGTACCTGGAAGAGCATGATCATTTTGAATCAGATGCGTCTACACTGATAAGCAATTAAACATTGATGTCTTTTCAGTTTTGTGAGAATGGTATATTACCATGGAAGTTGAGGAAAATGCAAAATATAACATAAATCCAAAGAGGAATACTGCAAAAGAAATAAAACAAAGTACATCAGATTAGAAAACGAAATCTGGTGTGAGAAAAAGTAACCAAACTGACAATGAGTTATGAAAATCTATGTTTGCACTTGATCTTTTAAATAAACGAAGTACAACATTACCTGATGCCAACAATATCACGAACCTCTTCGTCTAAGCTCCTAAGCATATACTTCAGGAAATCATAGTTCAAAGGGAGTTCATGAGTCTGCAGTAGTAGACAAACACAAAAATGTATGGGATCTTCAATAGTCCAAGGACTGAATCACTCAAAAAAAGTATTCATGTTTTGATCAAGACCATGATCACTTACAGTAACGAAGCCAAAGCGCAGGGCAATATAGTCAGCTTTCCCGATTGAACTCCAAAATTGGCGGCTGAAACACAGCTGCAAGACACATTAGTTCAAGTTTGTTTTGCTACATCTATGATGAGAACATATACAACTCCTATATCGGTTGCAAGAAAAAAAAATCATCAAAGTTGTTGACACTTTTTAACTCAATGTCATGCATATAAGTTGTATCTTCCCTTCAACGTCTACATATAAGAATAGCACTCATACAGTCTTTTTACTTATATCTTGTGGTGCCTTTTTTTAATATAAAAGCCTTGGTTTATATTCCTTCTTTCGCCCCTGTTGAGAGGTTTGGTATAAGAGTCCCCTCCCACTGTCCAACATAAAAAACAAATACTGTAAAATGATGCTTTATAAATTGGATGAATTTTGTTAGAAGGTGGATTCCGAACTTGTGTTCACAAAATTAATAATATGAAAATGGACCGACCTACCTCCCCATTCCACTCTATGTCCTAATAGTCATAGTTAACTATACAACTAAGACGATGGCAAACTATGAAACAAAGAAAGGAGAAGTGGAGAGGACCACATCAACATCAGCTAACTTACCAACCAAACAAGGAATTTATGTTGGCTCCATGGATGTGATAAGTGACTCTGGATTAGACTATATAGTTTCTTCACTTTCGAAGTATCAATGCTACCTTGAGGATATTCTACATGAAGAAACTATATGTTCACAAAGGCATATGTAAAGAAAGTGAGTTCAGGGGTCCATAAATAGTGATGCTACCTCGAAAAATTTCATTAGTCATGGATTGGGCTTCTTTTTCCCATGGACCCCAGCTGTAAATCTGAAGAAAAAACCATATAGACTCCTGATCAAACGCTACTAAACATGATAAAGTGATGACAGAAGTCTATAAGAGTAAGTAGCTCATGAGTCATGACCTTTGCTAAGGCCAGGGCGATTGCTATAAAGCTGTAGGTAACATGGGTCATGCCTAGAATAAACATCAGACGGTGAAGCTGTTCGAGACTTTCATATGATGCAAAAGATTCATAGCCCTGTAGAGAAATTCATCATCAATTAAAGATGTCGATATAGGATGTTTGTTTCAACTTTCAAGGATAATACCTTTCGACAATACTCTTCGCTTCTTATATGACTTACTCCACCTTCAGCTCTGGAACTGTTCGATTCTTGATGAACTGCATTCTCCCAGACTTCCTTTGAATGCTTGAAATCATTTTCTAAGAAGCACGGATAGAACCTTGCGCTAAACCGCAATGTCTTAACACAGATCTTTGCTATAACAATCGCCCAATGACCCATCAAGAGTGATAAAAGGCCAAACAACATCAGTTCTGTTATAGAAAAAAGACAAGTAAGCTTAGACATTATGAAGAAGCAATTGAAATGAAACTCATGAAGAAGCAATTCATCGAACACCTTATGGGCGGCCTTACCTTCCTTGATCTTATCCAAGGCAGAAAGTAAGGATTTCCTCTTTGTCCTACATAACCACTGCAAATCATATGAAATGCCACAAAGATCAAATTATAATAAGCAATTCATCAAGTAAGGGTTTGCTTTAAATCTAGCTAATTAATTTCTTTCTCCATACCTTTCCAAACAGCGTGAGGAAGCGATGGAAAAGGGCGCCAAAACCGATCATGAAAGCGATCACGGTGGCAACAGCCCAGGTTGGGGTTTCAGTTAGTGATTTTGATTCCATTGTCAAATATGGAGGAAAATCAAACTGTAAAAGACAATGATTTGTGGTTTTGGATACAAAGGAATTCCAATTGATCATGAGGTTTGATCAATTTGCTAACTCTCTAACGACTAAATGCGACAATGGAGGACATTTGGCCTAAATTTGGCATCGTAGCAAGATGTCTGAAAGGAAAAACTATTTCCATGGTATAACGAAGCCGAATTAATGAAATTTTAATGAGATGTTATGAAGTCTTAGGGGACTCAATCTAAATGCACTAGTAGGGGTGTTATGTGAACCCAACCTGTTCGGATTCGGCTCGAATTCGGCTCGAAAAACTCGGCTCGAGCTCATTCACATTTGAAAAACGAGCCGAGTTCGAACGGGATCCCGAGCTCGTTCAAGCTCATACGTAGTAATCAAATTTCATATGTAGTATATTTATTATCATTTATTAAAAATAAATAAAATTGTCCCTAAAATTAATTAAGACCTTAAATTCAATTTTTTAGATTTATAATCAAGATTGAGTTTAAAATATTAAAATATAGTATATTTATTGATAAATTAGTAAAAATAGATGAATGAGTGGTGAGTTGTAAACAAAAATCCTTTAAATGGTGGTTTTCTGTAATTTTACATTTAAAGGGTGGTTAAGTGAAAACTTACCTATATAAAGGGTGGTTTTATGTAAATTTCCCTTAATTAAATCATAGGGCTCTTTTTAATCGGATTTTTACATAAGAACGGACCGGTTTTAGGTTTTCGGGTATTCTTGACAGCGGTCGTTTTACGTTTCTGTGCCCAACGTTTTGTTGGGACGAATTCAGATTTTCAGTACCGCGAGAGCATTTCTGCACTCTGCAGCAACACGAAGCAAGCATTTCCATAGCTATGGCGGCGATAGGAGAGGAAGAAGCGAAGGATCAAGTGTCGAGTTTACAGAACAAGGTAGAAGAAGAAGAACAAGTAGTGGAAGTGGAAGCGCAAGTGGATTCGCAATTGCAGCCATGGGAGCAACATTCCGCGGTCATAATCATTCCTCGCTACGATTACAACGCCCCTTCCTCTCTTCTTCACCATTCCCACTCTGGTTTCCTCATCACCTGCCCTATCAGTACTCTCTCTGTCCCTATTTCTTTCGCTATTTGATTTTTATGCATTGCTCTTATTCGTGAATTCGGACTTAGATTTTGAATCTGTCTGTTCGCTAAAAGTCGCAAGCACAAATGATAAATCGATGTAATTGATCTAGGGTTTTAATTAGGTAGCTAACCTTCATCTCCACTGCTGAGATAGCGAGATAAATTGACCTTTAGATTTATTGACGAAACAGTCTGATGAAATTTTCCGAGCTATAACTTCCTTTGATGTTTTCTGGATGCCTTATACAACAACTTAGCAAGGTATAACTGAGAAGTTCTTTTACTGTGTGACAGCTACGTTCAGTTTTAAGCCTCCTTTATTAGTTTATTTCAAATAACTTGAAAATCTTTGTTTCCTTGCCAGAGAGGGAGAAGAGTGCAACAAAAGAAGCAATATCCATCTTTGAAAAGGTCTTACTTGTTGATATATGCTTGTTTATTGTGATTCTTACATTCCTTTTTCGTATCATATTCTTGAATGTTTTAACTGGAGATGATATAGATGTAAAAACAAAAACAAAAAAGGTGTGGTTTGCTAATTGCTAGATTGAACTTATGATCATAGACTAGGATGAAGAATTCTGCTAGGATTGGCAGTGCTTTACATATTGGAGTGTACAGAAAATGGTCTTATGGGATAGGATGACGGGAAATGAGAAGTACTAGGCGAAAACACAGGAAAATGGGGATGGGAAGGATCCAAGAAGAAAGAAATGTAATAGAGGAAGGTCTTTTTTCCCCTCTTCTTTCATTATCAGAGAAAGAGAAGAGGGGACATCTTATTATTTTGAGAGTTTGTTCTGCGTGTGGCAAATTTGGTAGTTGAAAACAGCATTGCAGTGAGAGATGTAGGCAACGTTGTTAGTCTTGTGGAAAGATTGTTTATTTATGGATGACATGTTCCTCTAGTGCTCAGCTGCCTATTCATGTAGATTTTTTTCTTTTTGCAATGACAAAGCATATTACTTCCAACTGCCTATTCACGTGTTTCTGTGAACTTTTATAGTCCTAATTTATCCGGTGAAAAACTATATTTCTTACAATTTAAAAGACCATTGTTCTTCCAAATCTGTTGCAGTTTATTGGGTGTAATAGTTTCTTGGAAGAGTCCGACGGGGATAATGATCCTAAGAGAAGGAAATTGTGTTATGTTGATGAAAACTCTGAAGAAATTGTGCAAAGTAAGGTGCCCTTTCGTGATCATTTTGTCACATTTTTTGGTTTTAATAGGGAACTCTCTAACTGTGCTAGAGGCTTCCCCTCATCTTCAAATGAGTGCTTACTTGTAATAGCTGCTAGCAGAGGAGCTTTCAAAAGACGAGGGTTTGTCTTCTGAAAAGAATGAAGAACTGGTTGGAAAAAAGCACACTCTTTCACTAGTAAAGCTGACAAGGAGTGGTTTGCTTCTCTTTACTTCCCCCAGAGACAGTTCTCTGGATCCAGTTCATATTGTTGCTGATATTCACCAATCTATTGATTCTGGAGCTTTGAAGCGTCCTCTGTAAGTAGCCTTACATCTTTGTCTCTTGAATATGCGGTTACTTGATCAAATTTTACAAATTAGTAGGTATATAAGCATGGATAGAATGGACATGGTTTACCTGTTACAACTTGCAAGCAGTGTGGAGGGTTCTTGCTGTGAACTTCTTTCCCATTTGCTTTTTGATTCTCATGTTTCTACTCACTAGTTTGAATCCAGGAAAGAAACATGTTTTTTTTGGTTGCACCTTTGGACCGATTTTAAGAATTTTGGCTTTCATCAGTATTATGAAAATACCAAAATTTCTGAAACTTTGTAGTTTTTATTTGCCTTCATGCTAAAACAACTTTATCTGCTGCAGAGGAAGAAGCCAGTGAAAGATGGCCTATGCCGAAAGTTATTATGACCTTCATTAGAAGAAATCTGAAACCCTTTCAAGCTAGCTGAATGTAGTTTTGTTCTTTAAAAGTTCTTTATGACGCACTATATATCTTCCTATAAAAACTACTGTATTTTTCAACCCAGCTGAAATCGAATTTGGCCAACTATGTCACCAAGTAAATGCATTTCAACTTTAAGTAAAAAAATTTATCTCATCTGAAATCTGAAAACAATTCATAAAACTGGTAACTACACTACCTCTTAGGAGTCTTAGCTTCATTTGATTTTCTCAGATAACATAATAACGAAAAGAATTCGTAATGTTTCTGCTCTTGACTGTGATTTCCTATCAGTCATCAAGGTCGTCTTCTCTCTATAATAGCTTCCAAATAACCCGACTTCCTTTAATCCTTCTGAAGTTGGTGTCATCGCATTTTGCCTATTCAAGCCACTTGTATACTTGGTGAGAAGGAACTAGGCTCTGTTGTATCAAGTCTTCTTCGTGCATATGTCAACAACGAAGCAACCAAGTTCTCATCACCTCTTAAGGTGAGGATTATTTTAATTTATTTTTTAAAGCAACCAAGAAAATGGAGATGTCTTTGCCGTTGACAATTTTTTTCTTGTAAAATCCGTCTTCTCCAGTTTCTGATGGAAATGTGAACGTTCTGTTAGACACTAAAATGTTCATTATTCATCTGCTATTCTCACAGATATATGCGTACCTTCATCTATCTGCTGATACATCCCTGTTTATCAGTTGTAGTAACTTTTGGTTCTTCAGGATTTCGATTCATTTTTTTAGTGACGTTCTTGTTCTTTAAAAGGACAATTGTTTCTGTATCTTGTACTGGTAGTGTTATAACTTTTGACCATTCGTCACTAGTCCCATAATCACATGGTCGATCCGGATTTAGTTTGCAGTTGGCTACAACAGAAGAGGGATTGACCAGACAGAGATGAAATCAGTCAAAACCAGTTCAAGTGGATCCGATGCCCCAGCCATACTAGACCGTGATAAGTGCTTTGCGACAGTGGCTGCCGCAGTTAAGGCTGTCATATCTGATGCAGTTGTTGACCTAAAATGTCCAGAGGTGCAATGCTTTTGACTCTACTCTGATTACTCATGTTACCTCCCCTCCCCTTATTTCAAGTACTTGTACACTAATGTTGATTAAATCACATTCGCAGATCTGCATTCTTATAGAATGCATACCCCTTTCTCGAGGGCCAAAGAACTCATTAGTGGCTGCTGTTTCCGTCCTCCCTCAATCCCTCGTCTCCACGAAGCCCAAACTTAATATCAAGGCCTTGATTTTAGACTCCAAAGCAACCAATGGAAAGCAATCAAAGTAATAGCAAGTTAGCAACTGCTTCAACTTGTGAGTTTTGCTTTACTCCAATCTGTTATTAACCTTTGTTATCATCATAAATCATTACAGATATTATGTCACCAAAGCATCCCTTGTCATTTGATGCTCAGTTTGTGTTTCCATTCCTCTGTTTTGACATATTTCAATGCAATCATTTAGATTTTTTTTTCTTTTCACATTTGATCATCAACAGATTGAATCCAATGCAGTAAAAAAAAATAAACAGAAACTCCTGCATCAAACAATCCAGAACTAAGAACTACATGAACAATGTTATCAGAATTGCGAATCATTTCAATCCCTAAATCGGAAAAAAATCTTATTACTCTTTATCCTTATCATCCTTTCCTTGTCCAGCCCTCTTATTCTTGTAGTTCTTCCTATGGAAATCAACAAACAAATAGAAAAGCGAAACATTGAACAAGGCATTGAAGCACCAACCATAGAACCCAGCACACCCGTGGCCTGTGAAGTGCAGGTACAGCATTCCAAAAGAAACCAAGAAGCTGAACATGAACTGGCCGATCTGGAGATCAGTGACGGCGCGCTTCCAGGGCGGGCGCAATCCGGCAGCGCAGGCCAGGTAGTAGCTGTACATGACCGTGTGCACGGCGGCATTGGTGATGAGGGCGATGGGGAACAGCGACTGGCCCGTCTCGAGCCACACGTAGCACATTGCCACCACCGTGGCGTGGTGGTAGACGTGGAGGAATGACAGCCGCCGGAGGCTACCGCTGAGGAGGATCAGGAGAGTGTCGCCGAATTCGACGAGCTTCGAGAGGTAGAAGACGTAGGCCCAGAAGAAGAGAGGACCCCGGTGGGGTGGTGGTGGCTGGGCATTGGGGAAGCAGAGGAGATGGGAGGGGATGGGGAGGGTGGAGAGGGCGGAGAGGGAGCAGCCGGTGGCCATGGCGACGGAGAGGAGGAGGATGAGGAGGTTGTGGAGGACGGTGATTGATCGGAGGAGGGGCTTCGGCGGTGGCGGAAGGCGGAGTTTGAGGAGGAGGAAGGTGATGGAGAGGTAGGAGAGGATCGTCAAGAGGAGGAAATGTGGGGTTGATCCGAAGGTTTTGCCTGTTTCCCACTCGAAATCGGAGATCACGGGGTGGTCTACTAGGAGGAGGTTTAATCCGCCATGGATGGACTCCATTGTTGCAGGCAATGCAGGGGGAGGAAGACGATAGAGAACTCAGAAGGGTGTGTGATCAAAGACTCAAAGTAGATAAGAGAAGAACATTGTTGCAGTTGCAGAGCTATAAATTGGGAAAGGAAAACGATGTCGTTTTGACTTGAAAGTTCAAACGTGTTTTTCATGGTGTAAAATAGATACACGTCTACCTATATCCCTGACTTTTCCAATAGATCCGTAACCTCACAATATCAAGCGTTCGGCCATTTTTTGTCCCTTAATTTATGTTTTAAACAAAAAAAAAACAATTTGGGTTTCGAATCTTTCGAATCATAAAATGACCGTACACATTTGATGCATAAAAAGGTATATATAGCTAATTAGCCAGCTAACCACCGCTGCTTTTACCATGTGAATTCATTGTGAAATTGAAGTAATAAGGTTTTCATTGATTAAAGTATTAAATAAAATCCATGGATCAAATATATAATAATAATAATAATAATAATAATAATAATAATAATTAGTCAAAATATTTTATTTTAGATGATAAAAGTTAAGAAAATAGTCTTCAATATAAATTATTATTATTTTATTTGCATTTAACTAATAAATAAATAATGCTAACATTAATTTTGAGAATTAAATTAAATGAAATTATACAAAGGGAGCTAAATGTCATAATCATAAAAATTTCAAGGAGTATTAGGGTTTTTTGTTGTATGTTTTGACGGTTTTTCGTTTGTCAACTTGTTGGCAATCAAGATTCAAATATCTCAAATTCGTACTTAATAAAAAAAAACTATAGATAAGATAATTTTTATAAAGTTCATCCTTCCTAGCTTAGTTGATAAGGATAAGTGTAGTGGTCAGTAGGTCACGAGTTCGAATCCCCTCCCCATATTGTAATGGGCCTAGACTAGACCTGTCAAAAGGATCATTCGGGTCGGGTCACTTCGGGTTTCGGGTAAAACGGGTTTCAGGTATTTTTGGGTTGACTCGAACCCGGGTTTGACCGGGTTTCGGGTCGATTTCGGGTTTGTCAATTTTTTCTTTTTTAAATTAAAAAAATCAAGATTTGATAATTTTGTTATAAATTTTAATTATATATAAAAAAAATTAATTATAAATCACCCGGATCAATCGGATCACCGGGTCAATCGGGTCACAGGGTCGAAACCCAGATTACTCGGAAAATTTCGAGTTTTTCGGGTTCGGGTCGGAAAAAAAAAATTCGGATCAAAATTTCCGGGGTTGGGTCGAAAATTTTTCGGGTCGTTCGGAGTGGGCCACCGGATCGGGTTGTGTTTTGACCGGTCTAGTCTAGACCTCTGAACCAAAAAAAAGAAGATAATTTTTATAAAATTGCACAAATTCTTTTCATTAAAAAAAAACCCAAATTGATATGGTGTGTGCCTAGATTGGTTGTTCGTGGCAGTGATGAATCGAAGGAATGAAGAAGATGAGGATGCAGAGTAAATTTCAGAAGAAATGTGAATGCGAAGAATGAATGAATTCTGGCATTCTGTAATCGAATCGATGGAGGGGAGTTTCTTTTAACCGACTCCAAATGACGATTCCCTCTCCCCCAAATCCTTCCCTAAGTAGTTGAAATTTCAGTTTTGTAGTCACCGTCGAGCCAATTGAGGGTAATCGATGGAGGATTGAAGGAGGGTAAATCTGAGCATGGGTCGGACCGGGCAGGCTTGAGCCGGGTCTATGTGAAAATCTTGACCCATTGTTGCGAGTCGGGTTTGGACCAGACCCGGTTTTTGAGCCAACTACCTTGACCAAGTCTACCCATATGGACAGATCGAATAACCCACCGGATCACCTATTAAAAGTTAATGAAATATTTTTTTATTTTATTTATTTATTTTTGCTTTCGATCAATGCTTGATTTGATCATCTTTCTTCTCTCAGCCACCCTTCCTTCTTCGCCTCTACCATCAACTTGATCTCACTCTCTATCTTTGTACCTATTAACCGAGTTTCGCGGCATGGTATTTGATTCAATCTTCCTTCATATCAAATGTGCTAAGTTAGGGCATAGGTCTTAGTCTTAGAAAAGAGTTGAATTCATTGAAGAGGTAGTCCATATGTACACAAAGTAGGGTTTATGAGATCAATCGGAGTGAATTCCAAAATTCAATCTTCCTAGATTGATCTCAAAGTTCGTATGAGCAAATAGTTTCGACATTACAACACCTTAAGGACTATGATCTTGGTGTTTGAAAGTGTCAGGATCAAGACTACTCACACTGCTTTTGTAAATAGAGATTTTTTTTTATAAGGTAAAAAATCGAGGCCAGACATATCTGGACCTCGAGGGCCAACAAGTCGGTAGATTTTTGTAAATAGAGATGATTGAGGGAGTAAAATTTTAATTCCATTTACCTTTTTTGTTCTTTTTTTATCATATCTTTTTTTATTCGTTATTCTACCCTCGTGTACATTTATAGGTATCTTAAGTACCAATCTAGTTTGAATTATTTACACAAGAATTTTTTACCAAACCTTTCCACATTTACAAAACAAAATCTTTACAAAAGTGTCCATACTTTTTAAGGAAAAATAACCATAAATAATACAAAATATTATACCTGAACAAAAAATAATACAAACTTTAGAAATTATTAATGTCGATACAAACTACTATGTATTATCTAATAAACCAATTTTGATATGATATCTCCTACCAAAATTCCGGTCATGTAGCTAATGTGTCAACTCGAGAAAAAAGTTATGGAAAGAACATTTTACAATTTCTCCCAAATTTGTTGTTAATCACATTTTAAGGTTGAAATTTTTTCCTAGTTGCCACATTAGCACAGTTGCTAGAATTTTGCGCAGAAAAATGGTCCCTATTTAAATTGTTTTTTTTTTAAATTACAGTTTTTGGTCGTTGCGACATGTTCGTATGCGCTAACGGAAATTTTACCTTGTGCTACCATGTTCGTATACTCTACATGGAAATTCCCACGTATTAGGTAACTGGTAGGGAGTAAGGTAAACATTGGATGAAAATCCCAAGGACAGGGGTGGAGGCAGGGATCGAACCAGAACCTCCTTCCCACCCCCTTGCTCCTCACCACCGGACCACCCCGACAGGGTTTATTTAAAAGAAGAGCGTAAGAGCATAAGCATCCATGGGTTTTCTCCTCCCCATTCCTCCTATGGGGTAAACCCATAGATGTGAGATAAAACACATTCCACCAAGGAGAAGGGACAACCCTAGTGGAATGGGTTAAACCCATCCCCTCCCCATCCCATTTTATTTTATAAAATTAATAAAGGTGAGTTTTATTTATTTATTAAGTGAGTTAAATTTTGATTGATTAAAATAGAGGGAATGTGGTAGAATAGACCTTTTTGAGAATGTTATTAGGTATTTAGCCCCTTTAAAATATTAATGAGTCGTGCCACCCCCCCCCCCCACCAAAAACAATTAGCTTGTTAGCCCCTTACCCTACTTCCTGCCTCCTCGCTCTCCCTTTCTTCATTTCGGATCTCTCTCCGTCAGCCCTTCGACCTCCGACCTTCGTTCCCTTCTCCTCTCTCGCCTTCATCGCCCTCGCCAACCCGTCCCCTCTCTCTCCATCTCTGTCTCGCCTTTGTCACTGCTCACCTCCTTCCACATCTCGGCTCGCCTGTCTCGCAGCCAAACCTGTCTCGCCTCTTGTCACTTGAGTCCTCAAATCGATTCCAAGCTTGAATCCTCTCATTGACTCGCTTCCAAACTTGAATCCTCAAATCGCTTCCAAACTCAATCGAATCTGCTTGAATCCGCCGGCTGATTGGGATTATCGATTGAACAAGGTCAATCCAATGTTCAATTGATGATTTAGATGCGGTCTGACAACATCAGTTTTATATTTCATCTTTCAATTTCATTTCTCATTACAAAAGAGAGGCAGATCCAATGTTCAATTGGGTGAGGGAAGAGTTGCATCCAAGGTGTTCGATGAAATGCCTATAGATGAATTGAGTCCGTTTTTTTTTATAACTAGAAAAGATTTTTGTAATATAGAGTCTCATTACAAAAGAGAGGCAGAATTTGGATCCTCCAGCTTTGCTAGAAACCCTGCTGAGAATGATGGACTCAAGGAGGCGCTACTCTTATTGAAGTGGTAAACATTTGCTTCTTTTCTTATTGGTAAGTATGGTGCGCGCCTAATTATTTATACGATGAAGTTGTAGGACAGATTCAAATGGGGCTTTATATGTGTGATTGTGTGCGTGTTTTTTTTTCCTTTAAAATTGTGATTTTGATACTGCTTATATATTTTTGACTGGGAAAAGGTGTTGTTTCATTGTTTGGAATCAAATACGTGATGCAATCTAATTGTTCAAAACCTTACTGCTTGTTTAAGATTAAAAGTACTGTTTAAGATTCGTCAACGAATTGAAAATGTATGGAAATGGACTACTGATTACTGGGAATAGAGTTGGGTTGATGGTCTGTCTTATGTTAACGAATTGAAAATGTATGGAAATGTGGAGTGTTTAATTAGCTTATTTTGGGAAGTATTCCTCGTAGGGATTAATAAGTAAACAATCTCTAGTTTTGTCCCTGTTTCGGCCGAAGTGGGGTTAGTGGTACGTTGTTGCGGAGCTGCTTCCCCCTCCATTCCATTCAGAGTTACATTCTTGATGTGTCATTTTGTATTTATGATCGCCCGTTTTTTCCCCAATCTATGAATCATAGAATTCAGTTACATTCGATTTCTCGATTGCAGTTGACTTCCCTGTCCTATTGGGTTGTGGGTTGTCACCTATTGTTATTTGTTGGTGATAGGCCCATAGTCATTTTACTTTGTTTCCAGCTCTTTGTTCAGTTTTGCCATCCCAAGCACTTGCATCGTCTTACAATTATTCCATGTGAATCATTGTGATATATACTTGTTCTACAAATTTTGTGCTTTGGTCAGCTAGTTACCGGTTACCTTGCTTATCGAACATCTTTTTTTGGTTGATTCTTGCAATTAAGCAGTAATTGATGAAGCTCATGGTTCCATGTTCTTTCAGGTGGACTGCACGCATCAATGGTGGGATCTTTGTACTCGACTTCTATAGTCACTCCACCATTCCTTTCCCCTCATTCTGTCGTTGTAGCTTTCTGTGATGGAGTTTTGAAGTATGCGACTGCGTAGGAGGCACTAAGAGACGACCTTGTAGCACACCAAGAGTTATTCACTGGTTGTTGTTTGCTTGGGGGCGTATTCACTGTCTGCTGTTCTTCACTTGGTCTTTTCCTGGCTGCTGAACTTCAATTAATGTCCGATGGGTTTTGAATGTTGTTTGCGCTGGGTTATTGTATTGTCTGAGCCAATTAGCGGACTCATTTAGTGGGTTGGTTATGAGATGTTATTTTGATTGGGTGGGCTTACAAATATGTTTCGGATGGTTAATTTATTTGCTTTTGGCTTCTTAGTATATTGCATATATTTATATAATGCATATTTGTAAAAATATGTTATCAATGAATAAAAGTAACCAATAAATTGTCATCAATAAAAAAGATGTCATCAATGACGTGTAAACAAAAAAATGTTATAAAAAAATGTTATCACAAATGAAAGTAATCACAAATGTCATGAATAAAAATGTAAAAAACATGTCATCACAAGTGATTGTATCAATAAAATGTAATAAATATGTCACCACAAGTGATTGCATCAATAAAGTGTAATAAACATGTCACCACAAAGAATTGCATCAATAAAGTGTAATCACAAACGTATCATTAGTGAATAAAAGTAGACTTTGTATTTTTATATGTGCAATAAGGTGACAATATTTTAATTCCACGTTTTAAGCTCTTATGTCATCAATTATATAAAATTGTCACCATAAACAATTGTGATTAATGAAGCATAATAACAAATGTCATCCATGAATAAAAATGTAATAAATATGTCACCACAAGTGATTGCATCAATGAAGTATAACCACAAACGTGTCATCAGTGAATGAAAGTATAATCGATGAAAATAAATCGATTAAATTAAAAAAAATGGCATCAATCGATTTGATTAAAAAAACGGCATCAAATAATTACATTAGAAAAATGACATCAAAACACTACTTTGAAAAAGTTGCATCACGGTAAAAAAATATCATCAACAAAATTGACATAAAAAAGTGTCATCAGTAGTCTACAGTAAAAAAAATGGCATCAAAGGGAAAAATGTCATCAAAATACTACTTTGAAAAAATATCATCAAAATACTACTTTGAAAAAATATCATCAAAAATATGGCATCACGGTAAAAAAATATCATCAAAAAATTGACATTAAAAAAAGTGGCATCAGTCGATACCAGTAAAAAAAATTGCATCAATGGTCAACGTGACATTACAGTAAACAAAAAATGTCATCAAGGTTTAAAAAAAGTGGCATTAAAAAAGTGTCATCCAATTATTTCATTAGAAAAGTGGCATCAAAGTAAAAATAAAATATAATACAATTTTGACATCAAAACGGTAAAATATGACATCACAAAAAAAAAAATGGGTTGGTCAACGTTGACCGGTCAACCAGTTGACCATTTACCACTATTTGGGTGAGCTCTACCCAAACTAATTAAGGGCGTGTTTGGCTGGGGATGGGAGTGGGTGGAAGGGGATGGGGGTGGGCTTTGGAAACCGTGCCCGCGTGTTTGGCAACGGGATGGAGGTAGATGGAAGGGGATGGAGATGGAAATTCCACCCCGAAAAATGGGATGGGAAAGGCACCCTCTAATATGAGGATTTAGGGGATGGGGATAGAAATCTCCCAAATTTACTCTCATCTTCAACCTTCTTCCTCCCTCTCATCCATAAATAGACCACCATCATCAACTAGCTCCGCTTAAACTCTTCAATGGCTTCCTCGAGTTCTTTACAATTTTCGATCGACGGGGCAACAGTGGGCTCTGCAAATGCTAGATTTCTGGGTAATTTCCGCCGGAAATTGCCACCAGGACACCTCAATTTCAGATACCAAAGGGGTTCCGAATCTGCTGCCGATTATCTTGGAAGATGAAATTTGGGGGTGGCAAGAGCGGGTGGTGGTTGCTCTTGGAGGCGGCTGCCGCCGATTATTCGATAAGCTTCAAACGTCGGAAACCAAACCCCAATCTCCCCCCTCCCTAACCCTCAATCACCAGGTCCGGCCCCACTGTCGCCGCCACCAATTCCACCACCGCCTCCGCCGCTACCGACACAGAGATGACGAAGATCCCCCTCCTAACCTTATCCCTCCTCCTCCTCGACCACCGCCTCCACCGCTGCCGAGATCAAGACCCTGAAGATCGCCGCCGACTCCCGGCCAATGATCCTCTTCTATTCCAAGATCTCTCGCCTCCTCCTACCTCCTCTCACCCCGTTACCTACCTGATTCCAAATTGATGGCTGGTTTTGCTTTTGATGAAGGCGTTGAATTTGCTCTGTGCGGCAGAGGACAATTGCGAAGGTTAATGGGGCGAGAGAAATTGAGATGGGCATACTCGTCTTTTTGTGTGGTTAGTGGGGATAATTGGGTCTTTTTGAGTGTCTCCATTCACCAAAACTTTAAAACCCAACCAAACACGAACGGGATTAAACTAACTTCAAAATTACACCCGATCCCACCCGGGTTTCCATCTCCATCCCGTCCACCCCACAAAATCCATCCCATTCCACCTACCCCCATCCCGTTGCCAAACACGCCCTAAATTACCTTGGAGGCTAGCTACCTAATTGAACATTCAAAATGGGCAATCTATCAAAATCACCCATTAAAAAGTTAAAATTATTAAAGGATGAGGTAAGTTAATAAAAAATAATGTTTCAAAGAGAGGGGATGAGACATCAGTGATGATGCTCTGAATGGAACGAGAAAGCGAAAAAAGAGGAAACTGGTGTAGTTTGACTTTCTCAAATCACACTTCCATGGCGTCGGAGGAGGAGAAGCGAACCCCAGGACGCCCCCCGCCGGCGACTTCCACTCTCAGATGGAAACTACTTCGCCGGTCCCTCCTTCGTCGTCACAAACCAGGTTTCTGTCTCCTCTTTCTCTCCCTTCATCACCACCGTAGATCCGTTTTGTGTATTCGAATTAGAAAAATTCTGGACGTTTTGGCGCAGAAAGCGATCAATCCGAGTCGGAAATTATCAGCCGGATTTCGAGAAAGACCAAGTGCGGCTTCAATTTGATACCGTTCCGAGCCGTGGAGAGCAATTCCACCGAGTTGGATTCTTCATCGGTTCCAGACAATTCGAGAGATGTATGTATCTGCTACACATTGCCAACGCAATCAGCTGATAGTTTGTTTCTCTAGTGAGTTCCTTCTTTCTCAGAGTTCGTGCGGCTGGACATTTTGATTACATTTTCTACTTGGAAAAAAAACTGGGACCTCTGCACTGGTTGCACATGGAAATCACTTTGAACCATCGCACATTTGCACTCCAACTTGTCAACTTGGTAGCTGATTTTTCAAGCTCTATAGAATCCCTGAGTTCCAAGAGTAATTAACACATGATAAATTGATAATTAATACGGAGTACTGATTTCACCAGATACCGTAAATTGTCTCCCAATACATGGATATGAGTGTTAATGCCCAACAGGATGAGGGGGGGGGGGGGGGGGGGAAAGATGGCGTTTTATTACAAATTGGTATTGAAAATTCCACCTATTGTGATTTTTCATGTTAACCCCATCCTTCCTTTGGATCACCATGAGTCCAAGAGGTTTGTAATGAATAGACTATAGAATTTAGGAAGACTTGTGATTAATTAAATTAATACAGTAACTTTCTTAATAAATGTGTCATATGCTAAAATGATTTTTTTTAATGAACGGAGGTAGTATTAACTTGTAAATAAATTCCTGTCTCAGCGACCACTTTTGGCCAATGCAATCACATATTAATTCGATGTCTTTCTGTTAACATTTGGTGTTATGCAGCCAAAGATCTCAGCATGCTGATATCAATGATTTTGAAATCTGCAACAAATATGATATTGACAATACAGGGCTTGTCTGTGAGTAGTAACTTTACTCTTCGATTCATCCCGTTTGTGGAATTCATTATCTATTCAGCTTTTTGATCTGATTTACGTAGCTTTGAGCTTTGATCAACTTTATTTGCTAGCTTAGAATAAAATTTGAATAATCTATGTCTATTTTTCTTTCCACTTTGTACCCTATGTTCTCCGCAAGCATTGCACATGCAGCAAACTTTTTCATGTCTACTGGATATAATTCTAGTGTCTTTGCTTGCATAAATATAATTTGCACTGACGAGTGCTTCAGAATCCAGATCTAAGATTGGTGCAAACATTTTGCAAAGTCTACTTCTGGGCCATGCACCATGCTGCAGAACGTGTGTACTTGGAGTTGTACTGATTTGAAAAACAATGTGCTCATTTTACAGCCAAACTATTTTATATGTGCCTTTGAAACTACAGAAGAATGTGAATTGGAACTATATACAGCTTGAAAATAAGATATGATATTTGCATCTAATTTTTTCCCTCTTCTGACGTGCTTCCTACATTCTTATTTTGTGATTACATTGCTCTTTGGAAGTCTGTTGTTAACACAAGTTTACTTTCTGTTCAACTATCAACTCGCTCAGGAAATGCTAACTTGATTTTCAATTATTATTGTACAGGTTCTTGGCCATCAGAAGATGTCCTTGCTTTTTACTGCTTGTCACATTCGGATTTGTTCAGGTCCATTGGTTCAATTTTCATGCTATTTTAAAGATTCCATCCTTATCTAAAGAATTCATGCAGTCATTTTTGAATCGTGGCATCATTTGCCTATCTGATCCTTTTTCCTTCTATTGTTGCTTGTTAGCAACTGAAAATTCACATGTTTCAGCTAGTGGCTTGCTGTTCTAACATTTTTTTTTCCTGATTTTTCTTCTTTTTCTCGATCAGAACTAAAAAGGTTATTGAGCTTGGGTCTGGCTATGGTCTAGCTGGATTAGTTATTGCAGCTGCAAGCGAGGCGTCTGAAGTGGTGGTGTCAGATGGAAATCCACAAGTAGTTGATTGTATCCTCTTTTGTATAACACTGCAACCTAATAATGCCATTGCTTGTCTAATACCGAGGTTAATGTTAGCCACATCACTGCTAGAGAATTTTAGATGAGTTTATACTTTGCCCCCTTATAAATATGCCACTTCATGCCAAGTACTTAAAGAGGTATAAAAGAAATGAGGTTTAGATTGTTTTTGACCTCTTATGGTAGTAACAATGCCCTAGATTGTTTTCTCATTGGAAATCCTCATAATTGGTGTTATCAACCTGGGTTCAGCTGATGAAATTACTTGTTATCGCTTGCTGATCAAATTATACTACGTTTTTTTGTGTTGAGTTGCATTTTTAAAGCCAGTTTGCTTTCTGATAAAGCTAAGAGTTTCTCTTCTCTTTGAATTTCTTAACAACCAGACATTCAGCGCAGCATAGCCGCAAATTCTAGAGCGTTTGGCAGCACAATAGTGAGTGCGATGTTATTGCACTGGAATAAAGAAGACGTTGAGCTTTTATCCGGCAGTTTTGACCTTATTGTTGCGAGTGATTGGTATCTCTATTCTTTTCCTAAATATCTGCATATTTCATGTCTCCTCTCTAATTGATGAACATGAATGGTTGTGTTACTTGTATTTGTGTGTGCATGAAATCTGTTGAGTTTATGAGTCGTTGATTAATTCTGCCCTCTTTTATTTTTTTTACATTAGGTAATTTAAGATAGCTTTAGGTGATAGTCTGCACTCAGCATATGCATCTCTGTGGATTTATTTTCCTTTCCTAGTAAATTGTGTGGATTTTGGTCACTGATATTGCTTTAGGTGATAGTCTGCACTAAGCATATGCATCTCTGTGCATTTATTTTCCTTTCCTAGTAAATTGTGTGGATTTTGGTCACTGATATTGCTTTTTAGTTAATGCATTGAAATGTGTGACTTTCTAAACTTGCTTTAAGAAATCCATTTTCAAAAGATAGAGAAATACTCACATGGGCTAAAAGTCCACTGGAAGTAGTTTAAAATGTTTTGATCCACACGAGTGCATTCGATCTTCTATATATTTGTAGCATTTTCAGTACTTTGTTGGTATATTTTGGGATGCTATTCGAGAACGATATTACCTCTGGCTTCTGCACCTTGTGCTTACTCCTAATTGAAAAGTAGAATCTCATGTATCATTATAAGAGTTTATTGACTAATCTTGCACATTCTATTTGAAGGGTCATTTGTTAATCTTTCGTTTCCAATTTTGTTACATCTACAGCACATTCTTCAAGGAATTTCATCATAGCCTTGTGCGAACTGTAAAGCTATTACTAAGAGATTCATCTTCTGAAGCAATATTTGTCAGTCCAAGAAGAGGTGATTCATTAGACAGATTTCTGGAGGAAGTAAAATCTTGTGGTCTGCATTACAGCATCTCAGAGGAATATGATCCCAGTGTTTGGAAGCGTCATGAGGCTCTTGTCGATGGAGATGAATCCTGGCCTAATTATGAAAAGGACCACTGCTATCCTTTACTGATCAGAATCACGCACTGACTCACAAGGTTTCCATCTACCTTTTTCTTTTTAGTCTTTCTATTGTCTCTTCGCTATTGGTAGAAAAAATATTATGCAGCAAAGTTATATCAAAGGGTTCTTTGCTCTCTCTATGCCATCTCTTGAGTGCGGGAGTAAATCATTTCTATAAAAGTAATCTGAATGCATTCCTAGAAATGCTCCTTTATCTACTCTAATCGTCTGTTATGGCTGTTAAGAGATATATGTTGCACGCTGTTGTCCCAATTGCTTGCGTGTTAGTCCACGCTGATTCGCAAGCTTTCCAACATGATAGCTGAGTAATCATTGAATTATATCTTATGTTGATTCTTTTCGGCTATTGAAATTTTTAATATTCAGTGAGTGCAGATGAACTTTTGACCTGCAAATATTCCTTATCTTGAACTTGATATGTGCTTAATATAAGCCTCTAGGTATGGCCGTCCATGAAGAAAAAGGATCTTTCCAATCCCACTAGTGATCTTAAAATATAGAACTCTATTTGGATGTTTGCACATCTAGTTCCATTTTGGATGGTTGCTTACTGCGCTCTCTTGTTATTTATATGTCTTTGGCACTTGCAACTTACAATTGACCACCTTGTTAAATGTTATATGTGTGCTTATCATAAAATTCCTCATCACTTGTGCACTTCTAATCGTCTTCTTTTCTCGTTTTGTTGTTGTTTCTTTATGCAGCCATCCTAAAGTTATAGGATAATGTAGAAAGTGAAAGCAAGGAGATCAAAGGTATGAAAAGGATTATTTGTACCTCTCACACAAACGACCTGCGAACAACCTTCATTTTCATGAACCCAGAGGGCCCAAATATGCTCCGAAGAAAGCTTAGGACATGACATTTTTGCGCGAAAGCTAAACCCCAAGTGGAAAAGGAACTCAACCCACACCTTATCATCCATGTTGATGCTTAAAGCTTGCATCTTTTTAATCTCTATCTTCAACTTGCAAAGCTCATTGATCTTCTAGGATCATTGGTTTGATCATATTAGCTTTTGTTGTTTTTCCTGGCATTTTTAGTTGCTGAGCGCTGTAACTTTACATTGTCTTCCTCATCTTTGTTTGTTTATTTGTGAAACACAAACCACCCATGCCTAAAAGTAAATTCATAGTAGCACAAGTTGAGGGATGGGCTTGGTTGGAATGATCTGTAAATAGGAAGATCCCTGCTAGTTGTCCACCTTAAAAGCCAGGTTGACAACCCATCTTGGACAATGCTCATTACAGCTTTTAAACATACTCCCTGCTTGGACAATGATCTGTAAATAGGAAGATCCCTGCTAGTAGTATAAAGTTTTAAGAATAAAATAAAGCTGAACATTTAATCATTTATGGTTTAATAAATATAAACACTTAATTAGTCAACTGAGTGGAGTGCTTTGTTATTATGGTTATAATTAGACATGTCAAACAGGTCATTCGGGTCGGGTTCGGGTCGGGTCACTTCGGGTTTCGGGTAAAATGGGTATCGGGTAAAACGGATTCCGGGTTTTCGGGTTGACTCGAACTCGGGTTTGACCGGGTTTCGGGTCATTTCGGGTTTGTCAATTTTTTCTTTTTTAAATTAAAAAAATCATTATTTGATAATTTTGTGATAAATTTTAATTATATATAAAAAAATTAATTATATGTAATTATAAATCAACCGGGTCAATCGGGTAAATCGGGTTAAAATTACCGGGTCACCGGGTCGAAACCCAGATTACCCGGAAAATTTCGGGTTCGGGTCGAAAAAAAATTTCGGGCTCGGGTCGGAAATTTTTCGGGCCGGTCGAATCGGGTCGCCGGGTCGGGTTGTGTTTTGACAGGTCTAGTTATAATGCAATTATAATTACAAATATTTAAAAATTGTTTGTTAATTCGTTTTATAATTTGTATAAAATATCGTAAATCTGAAATAAAATACATTATAAATTATATCAATCAATTACATTAAGTTTATATTGTGATTTTAAACTTTATACAGTAGTGGGTGTGAGTGTTTGATTGATAATTTGATACCATTTAAAAGATATTTTTATTTAAAATTTGCTTTATTTTAAATATATTGTAAAATGAGTAAACCGAACATTAATAAAGCATTTATAATTATAATTGTATTATAATGATAATGCATTGGAATCCAAAACACACCCGACGTCCTTAATGAGTTTTACCATTAACTTACCTCGGCTAAGTCAAGAACAGTACATTTTTTTAATGTTATGTTAAACTTCCTAATATTTCTTATGACACTTAACAAAGTGGAAGCTTAGCACATTTTGCAAATTGAACTTTTATTATCTTGCTGATGATTCTTGTTTGAAATCACATGGATAATTAGGACTCAGTAAAATATATCTCTTCTCACCACCCAATCAGGATGTGAAAAAAAAAGAGGTAACCGTACCATCTTTGCTCAAGGGATACAAAACACCCATGCTTAATCGCGGTTCTGTTGGTACTTGAAACAATTTTATCTTTTAACTTTTTGAATGACGGTTTGTTAATTTTACCGCTTCAACTCCTTTATTATATTTCAACTTGGACGATGTATTAGGGTTGGCACAATATATGTTGAATCCTTGATTCCCTACAAGGAGCTTATTCGGCTAATAAGGAGCTTAAAAACGACTAATAGGAAGCTTAAAATTATACGCCTTTCTCATCAAACGGATCAGAAGTGTTTTTTTTTTTTCCGGCTGCACAAGGAAAGGGAGTTTTCTTTGTAGATATTTCCGCAATATTAGTATATATTGTTGTTCAGTTGAAATCCCCAGTAACACTTTACGTGTTACACCCGGTGTAACACTGTTGTTTGGAACATCTAAGTTGCAAGTAGAAGTTTAGAGCTTTGCTTATTGATCATACTTATAACTTTTATCAGTTTTGTAATTTTCATTTCTTAGTTGTCAGCAATTATTCATGTACTTGATCAATTGTAGTGATATATGACCTTCACCATTTATTTGAGGATGTTAAGTGGGGGTTTAATCCTGCCTAGATACTTACAAATTATACAATCTGTATATGGCAACTTGGAAATGCTTTATTGCTGATTTGGTTTGCAACCAAAAGACCCATTTAAAGTATAGAATATGATTTTTGTATTTGGTGGATTTTTTCCCTGGTTAAAAAAGGCCAAGAAAATATTTTCATGTGAATTTAATGGTTCATAATTCATGAAGTTGAATCTATTACGTACCCTAACAACAATTAATAAACTTTACAAAATGTTAAATAAAAAACTAAATATATTTTCAATCTCAACCATAAAATTTGGATTAAGTGACTCAAATCTTTTTAATTATCTCTACCAATTGAGTTTTTCCCAACTCCATGAGATCTCATTTTGAATTTAATCGCCCACAAAACACTAGAAGTATAGTCACTTGATGAGACTCGTTGCTATTTTTTTTTTGTCATTTTTTGTCATTTTTAAATCTCATATTTATCTTACATGTTTTTTTTTTCCAGTTGTATCATGACAGTTTGACCGCCTGTGCTCTTTGCATCCTCTCAACTTACTAGATTTTTGTCTAGTATTTCAAAATTTTAATTGTTCAAAAAAACTCTTTTTTTTTATTGACCTTGCTTTTCAAAGTACTAGAATGAAGATAAAAAGTGGCCACTAAATATATTGCTGGTTCAAATGGAGGATGAGGCTTGTGAATAGCGCCTTTATTTCATTGCTCTATGCTCCCTCTTTAGAAATCTTGTAGTTGAAGCATCAAGCATAACAAATTTAGGTCATTTTGATGGTGAAATGAGATTTTTTTTCCTGCTTTTCTCTAATTAATGCCCTTTTAGTTGAATGACTCGACTTGAACAAGTGAAGCTTATGCTCATTTCAACATCAAATTTTGTCATCATTAAGAGAACCTAGTTCTAATCGATCACATCACATCCAATTTCTTGTCTATCATTCTCAACTCTCACTATCGACCTTATTGTCATGTAGAGTTATTGCTTGAGAATGTTTAGATCAACTCGCACTGATGAGTTTGTTAAAGACAACATTGTCGAAACCGCTGAACTTTGAATTATTTCAAGTTCCATCGTTGTCTATACAATTAGGGCCGTCTGGTTTTAGTTTTGAAAAGGTAAAAGAAAACGAAATAAATATAGTCTATTTAATTATAGTCCAAGATATATTGAATTTGTTGTGTTCCCCCTCCCCCCCCCCCCCCCACCCCTCCCCCCCCACTTTTTTTTTGATTAAGTAAGAATTCGGGTGAGAATACTCTACCCGAAAGCATCCTGCCGGATGAGGTCAAGTAGACCTAAGTGATTGTATAAATTAGGTCCCAAAGGTGTCCAACCTTATCCGCTACTCGGTTACCAATACGGGAAATGTGGGAAATTCCTATATTCCTTACACCTCGGAGAATGGTCTGAATATCTGACATTACTAATTTTATTTCCCAAGGACAGTTCGTGTGTGTTTCTAAGAAATCCGTAATTACTTTAGGTTATCGATGTTTAGTTCATTTGCCTTTTTTACCCCAAGTCGTAATGCCAATGCTTCTGCCATAATAGGAGAGTGCCCCCCGATCACCCCACCATCCATGCTGATTGGATTACCATTCCAGTCCCGTATAATGTATCCAATAGAGCTTTAGAATCTGATATATATGATCCATCAAAGTTTAGTTTGTATTTGCCCATGGGTGGCCTTTTCCATCGGGTGGACTTTTTGGCATTTTTAGGGTGGACTTTTACCCTATTTTGGATTGTGGTATCCTCGTCGTCTTCAAGGTTCAGTTCGATGGTTCTTCTCCAATTACTGATATTTTCCAAAATAATTTTTCTAATGCCCTCTATAGAAGGGATCTTGGCATTCCTGAAGATTATTTGATTCCTCACACACCACAGTGTCCACCCTCTAAATGCTATATTCTGTTTGCTGTCCTTCGAAAGGGTGGTGCTCAGGAGCTGAAGAATTTGATCCATATCTCTGTTTTCTGATATAATTGTGTTGATTTTCTGGGATACTTCTCTGGGAAATTGTTGTTGAAAGTTGTTGAAGGGGCATTCTATGAAGATATGAATATCATCTTCCGATGATTGGTTACATAAGATGCATCTAGTGGGAACTGCAACCCCCTTCTGAGCTAATCGCGTAGCAGTGGGTAATCCTTTTTGTTTGATTCCCCACATAAAATTTTGGACTTTTGGGGGAGCGTCAATTTTCCAAATCCAGGTGAATTCATCAAATATTATGCGTGTGTTGGATGAAATCAGGTTATAGGCGGATGACGTTGTGAACCAACCCTTTTTGTCCGGCCACCAGTATAGCCTATCAGCAAGGGGACTTATGGGTAGCGGGATTTTGATGATTTCTTTTGTTATAGCCTCAGGGAGAATGGAATCAAGTTTTTCTCTCCATCATTTTCCCCCCATTATATAATCGCTTACAATTTCTTTTTGGTCTATATTGGGTTGGGGTTCAATTTTATCCAAAAGAGGCTCTGTTGTTACCCAGTTGTCTTTCCAGAAATTGATAGATTTTCCGTCTCCCCTTTCAATCACACATTTGATCAAGCGGTAACTATATCCCTATACTTCTCTAATTATTATCTCTCATATCTTATTTTTCATATAAAAATAGCATTCTTCTAATCTTATCTAGACTCAGAAAACTTATATATAATGTATTTTTCCATATAATATTTGTTTTCATTTCTTATCTTACACGTTCTCATACCAAACAAGTCCTTAATTTGTGATTGTATTTATAATGCAAACCAAACTACAAGTGCTACAAATTTGACCCTAACATGCATCCATATGAAGATTCATAGGACTAATATATAATAATCATAATGAAATTAGCACAATCAAGTATCATCAACCAACTAGGACTAATAATTAGAACGTTCTCTTCGAACCATTCATATTACATGTAATTGAGATTTCATATACAAGATTGACATTTCTAGAAAGGGTATAAAAGATGAAATTTAATTACAATGGCTGATTAATTTGCAAACTTTCAAAAACAAGGAGTATAGATCTTTGCTTTTTTTTCCATTCTTGATGGATGCACACTAAAAGAAAATTTTCTGCTTTTTTTTCCCCACTTTTATCAAGATCCTGTACGTTTATATTTTCAAATCTGAAAGCTACACATCCAGATTGATCCACCTTTTGACAAAGACCAAATTAAAAAGAGGGTCTTTCTCATGTGTAAAGGTATACTGTTGAAGATTGAATAAGAAAAGAGATGAAGAGATCTCAGTTTTTGCAACTTGATCACATATATTCACTATTGCATATTTGCATGTTTGGATCTTGATTGGATATATGGTAGATTTTTTTTTAAGATACAAAGTAAGAAATTTTTGCACAATTAATCTTAGGCTAAAGATAGTACAAAATCAGGGTAATTGGGGGGAGTTGGAAAATTTAATCTAACTGAAGTTGAAAAACGATATGAAATAAAGGTTGAAGGGTTATCAAATAATATAAACTTCGTATAGAGCGGTAAAAAATTTATCTGTAAGAAAACTGGAGGGCACCGTGTATATTTAGAATTATCATAATTCATAAACCATGTGAATTGTGGAGTTGGAAAATTTAATCTTCGAAATGAACCAATTGAAATTCTCATGAATTTCAATAGATTTCTCTCGCTCCCATACAAAGCCAGGCGTCGTGTACATTTATTTAGAATATATTATCATGAGCCCGATTGAATAACTTTCATGGTCATTTGACATGATATGTTGATTTTTTTAATGTAAGGTATTCGTTTAACTTATTAAGATTAAATGAGTAAGATCATGTTTAGCATGACAAATTTTTAGCGTTTTGTAAACCTGTTTTTCTTAAAAATTGTAAAAAAGTTTTTTCACATGGATTAACCTTTTTTATATATATATCAAACAGGCTACTCATTCGGATTAAATCAGTAGCTTTTCTGTATTTGTTTTATATTTGACGGTCCGTTGTCTACCGCTTGTCTGAGCTCGAATTTTTCCTTAATAAAAAAAAAATTCTTTGTACATGCAAATGAAACATCACTAACAAATAGTTTATGTGAACACCTATATTTTACAATGAAAGCAACACATGGATCACAATAATGATTTTCTATCAAACCTAAAAATGAAGAAGAAGAAAGCTGCCTTGATAGTTCTCTTTCTCTCTCTCTTCAAGCCAATTTGGCAAGAGAGGAAAGTTTAATTGAATATCAATCAATCTGATTTCACTTCTCTTACGTTTGATTCTATCTCCCTCCTAAAAAAAATGGTAACAAATTTCTAAGGAGATATCATCTGAGCTAAAGATCTCACTACAACCGAAACCGAAAGAGGATGAGGTGGCTGATACTGATAAATAATGCTGGTTGTAGCAATGAAGATTGGTGTGTTCCGGCTGAATCTCCGGTGGCTAAGTTAGCCAACCATGACCCATGCGCCACAACCGCCCCGGCTGCCATGTCTGACCCGGACCCTGAATCTGCACCCGGCCCGGTTGATGTGCCCATTGATGCCTTCTGACTGAAGAAAGCAAATAAAAATATTTACTTGATTTAGCACCATTGTAAAATAAATAAATAAATATATAAATTGCTTAAAAAGTTATGAAGGAAAGTTGTGCTAATTTGGAAACATCATAAAATACATCTTTTTTCACAAAACCGTCCGTTTTATTTTCTCTTTATAAAAAATAATTATTCGATGGTGTTTATGATTGGGAATGAATCAAAAGAGGAATGTGGTTTTACAAATGGTTAGTAATTTTTGTTGTTGTTGAAGAGGTGATTTTGTATGATTTATTAGTTTAAAAAAGGGTAAAATACACAAAGCTACTTTGGAAATAGGAGATTTAACATAAAACCACCTTAAATTATGAAATTATATAAGGCCATCTATAAATTTAATAAATTTTGAGAGTCTTTCATAATTATTTTCATTCTTTTACAACGTTTAAAAATAGTAATTTATAAATTTATTGATCAAAATCAACTTATTATATAATAAATTAATCATAAGATTAAAGATTAAATTGTAATTTAATATAATGTGTTGTTAATTATATATTTAAAAACGTTTTATTTAATCATGTCAAAGAAAATCAAATTTATGAATGATTTTTTATAATTTCATACTTTAAGGATAATTTTTATTAAAAAAATTTTATTTTATAATTTCATACATTAAGGATAATTTTTATTAAAAACTAGTACTCCGTATTTTTTTTAAGGTGGTTAGTTTTGGTATTTATTTACCAAAATACGTTACCTTGTGGAAGAGGAGGGGCAAAACGTAATGGTATAGTCAGCGCCGGAGCAAGTGAACGTGCTGCTGGCGTCATCATACGCGTAGCTATACGACCTCGGGCACGCGCTCTTGAACACCTGCGAGTACGCCGTTGGCTTACACGCGCCCGGCGAGTTGTACGCGCCGCTGCAGCAGTACTCCGGGCTCCTGAACGCCTCGCACGCGCTCTTGCACGCGCCGCCCCCTTCCGCCCTCAGCTCGTCCGGACACCTGGCATTGAGGTCCACCAGACACCCCGTGGTCGCGCACGCGCCGGATCCCCCGCTCGCCTCGACGATCATCGGCACGTTGTAGCCGTCGACGAGGCTCACGTCGTAGAAGTCCTGGCCGTTGGCGCCGGTCAGCGTGAACTCGGCTAGCGTCGCCGGCGGCTTGGCGCCGGCCCCGTTGCATTCCACCTGGCCCGACCCGCAGTCGCCCGTGGAGCACGAGCCCTGGCCCGACCCGTCGAAATTGCAGCCCGTTCGGGCCCAGAATCGGCCCGACCAGCCCGGTGGGGCGTCGAAGGCCCGGGAGGCGCCCTGGTCGAGCTCGAAGCCGGTCGAATCGAGATTGGGGCTTCCGGAGCCGGCGAGGATCCCCGGCCACACCGTGTAGCTGCACATGTTTACGAAGCTGAATGTGGCGCCTGAAACTGTGAATTCAAACCAAAGAAAAATCGATGTTAGAAATTCGAAATCCCCAAATTGACTCTTCGGATGGGATTAAATGGAAAAAAGGATCTACCTTTAAGGCCGAGAAGAAGGGCGATTGAGAGAAAAACAGAGGAGCGAATGTGAAAACAGAGCATCGCCATTTTTGAACTGAATTGGTCGGATTCGAGAAATAAGGAATCAATGGAGATGAATCAGGTATCAATTGAGAATGGTGATGGAATTAGGTATCAATTTGGGGCGGGTATAAGAAATCAGCGATGGAGTTGAAACAGGGGAAGTGCGGATTGCAGAGTAAGAGAGGGAGGAGGGAAGGGGAAGGGGGAATCAATGGGTTATGGGATCAAGCTATTTATAGGGCTGGGGACTGAGTTGGGAGTGATGGAGGTGATCAGGTGAGTAGGGAATATGTATTTTTTTATATTTAAAATAAAGATATCATACGTACAATAAAGTGTTGGATGTTCCCTACAAAAAAAAATAAAGTGGTGGATGAAAATATATTAACTTTAATGGTGATAAAAAAAATTAATAAGTGAAATTCTAAAAAAAAAAATAGTTTCTTAAAATATTGTTATTTTATATCATTTTTTAAAAAAGGTGTTGAATATTGTACTAATAAATATCAAATATATTTGGATGGAAAGTTATATTATGTTGTTGATAATATATATCCAGGGGTGTTATGCAAACAATATGAATTATATAACCCGCCGAAAATATTAAGTAACATGCAATTTTTTCAGTAATGTTATTGACAAAGAAAAGGAAAACCCTCACCCATGGAAACCGATTTAAATTTGTTCAATTGGATCACATTGAACTTAAATTGACATGTAGGAGTAGGAGTAGTATTTTTGCAAGATCATGACATGCATTATTGCTCCAATGTTCTATGTGTATTTTCATCGAAGAAAGTTGAAGAGAAGAGAAGAGAAGGACATTGCTTTCGCCCCCCTCGTCCTCTTCTCAACAGATAGGGGGGCGGGGTAGATAATCCCCACCTTGAACCTTCCTCCCTGTTAAGATGGATAATAAGGAGCCTCGTTGGGTTGTGACATTTTCAACTATCTGGATTTACCACGTTGACAAAACTTTGATTCACGGTTAGTTGAATCAGTCCATGCTATTTTATGTTTGTATTAAAGTTCGATGAGTCAATAATTGAGGTTGTGTACAAAACACGCACTCAGCCATGGAAATAGTGTTGTAAAATTTATTTATTTTTAACTCACGAAAATCTTTGCCACGCCGTTTGGTTTGGTGTCGAAAAAACTTAACCAAACAGGCCCTTACCTGACCTGCCGAATCTTACTGCATCTGGGTTGTCGATTTGTTTGGGAGGTGACATGAAAAGGAAGGATGGCATTATAAATTGTTCATATTTTGTTCAACAGTTAAGATGTCAAATTAAATGCATTATAAAGAGTGTTGTCTTTTGACATATGCATGGCCTACCCACTTGTATATCCATATGAATCTCTCATTAGATACACTTAACATGTTTTGAAGCTAATATATGGTTCAAATGAATTTAATTTCATGAAAAAAAAGGGGAGACAAATTTTATTTTATTTTTTGTCATGTCCCACATTAATGACGGCAAGTGCAAATCCATTGTAACACATATCCGTTTTATATGTGTGACTCTAGATATGTCCGTGGGAGGTAAAGGTGATCTTCTCTGACTTGCTCGTTCTATGCCACTCTTTCGATTCAATCTTCTTTACCCATACGTTTAGAGAAGGCAACCAAGTCGTGGATCACATTGCTCATATTCGGTTGTCTTCTGATAATCAAATTGGGCATCTTCCTAGATTGATGAACTCGTTCGAAAGGACGTTCTTAGATGGTGGTACAACCGAGGTTGACCCTTTTCAAAGTATTGCCTTGTATAAAAAAAATCCATTTTATATTCTATTAAACCATTTTAATCTGTTTTATTTAATTTTTTTTTACTAAAAATACCTAAAAACAATACAAATTATTAAAAATAAACCAATATTTAATATGAATTTTGATCATTATTAAATGGTATATATACAAATTTTCCAACAATATTAAATCAATTTCGATATGAATATTCTAACTAATTTTTTGGTTAATTTTTTTGAGGTAGTAATATTTGAAAATTGATAACATAGAACTAAATTATTAATTCAAATGTAATTTTTGTAAAAGGAAAACTAATTTTGGTACTAAAAAAATTATTTTCTTTTATAAAAAAAAATATTTTTAGATATTTAATAAGTTGGCGTCGTATTACTAAATGTTCGACACTTCGATTTTGATGCCAAAAAATTGGATGGAAAAATTTCTGGCTAAAACAATATATTCTTCTCAATTAAGATGGAAAAAATATCTAAAATTACATTTTTTTTAATAAGATTTTCTACCTAAAATAACATATTTTTCTTAACTGGTGATATAATGATATATATATATATCCATGATAATTCATTTAAGGTACTCTTAATTGGTAAGTAATTAATTTCTCTTGATTGTTGGTTTTATCTACATTATACTATATGTATCAGCTTTCTTAGACAACTTTAATTGGAACAAAAACGTGATAAGATCTCAACTAATGATCAGTACTTTTCAAAACATGATAAATCTATACATATCTCGTGTGTGTAATTTAGATGATCAATCGCCATCAAAATTGTTTCTTGAAAGCGCCATTCGATGCTTCCCACAAGAAAATGTTAAAGCAGTTAGGATTGCTTATTCAAAAAAAAAAAAAGTTGACAATTTATATTTATTCTGATGTGAAGTTTTGAGTGTGTTTTTCATGCCCGTTTAAGATAGCGTTTGAGATATGTCTTAGCCATTTTAGCTTGTTTTGGTGTAACAAGTGGTTCAAATTCGACTGATCAATAATGAGAGGATATGGATACATGTCTCGGATCGGGCATTTTTTCTTGTCGGATATCCGACGCGATACGGGTAGTTTTTTTTTTTTTTTTAAAAGAATATAGGTAATATTATTGTTATAATTTCCTAGAAAAACAACGTCCTAAATTAGCCAAGATGGTAAGTTGGGGTTTTTTCATAGGTGTGGGCGCAAGTCGCGTGTTCGACTCCCAGGGCCGGCCCTGGAATTTTATGGACTTTCAGTAGCATATAAGTATGACTAATGTGATAATATCTCGGTATAATAAAATAAAAGACTAAGATGTTTCGAATTACCAATATACTTATTTACTAAATTTTTTTTATATTTCCTTACAAGTCCTATTAAAAAAATTTCTAGTGAAAAATAAAGGTGAATTTTTTTTTAATGTTCTATTTTTTCCCATAAATCTAAAACACTATGGTTAAACACTTAAAAATATATCATTATTTTGCAAATTTATCCAAATAAAATGTTATAATCACTTCAATAAATTTATTAAAGTAGTATAGGTTGTTACATAAAAACCACTCGTTTTTGCATTTATAACAAAAATTGAAAGACGGAGACTTTTTTACACTCTTTGTCGTTGATTCGAAATATTTAATAAATTAATAAGTCATATCACAAATGAGTTTTTTTACGTATAAATTTTAGTAAATATTTTATTACATTTAAAAATAATAATGCAAAATACCTTAATTATATATATAACATAAAATTTTCCGAGGCCCTACTCGGTAGGGGGGCCCTAGGCGACCGCCCTTTGGGCCTACCCCAAGGGCCGGCCCTGTTTGGAGCTTTTGGGGTGAAGAAACTCAAACGGATCGTATCGGATAACCTGATATCTGACACGAATCCGATAATTAATGTATCCATACCTGATATCCGATTATAGTTGTGATGTACTGATGTGTCTGGTTCAAAAATTTCACCATAAACGATTTCGAGTATCCGATATGGTTAATTGGTTCGTGTTGGATACCCGGTCCTGAACACCTCTAGTATATAGTATATACACGCCAGAAATCCGATAATTAGTGTATCCATACCGAATATCCGATTTTAATTGTGATGTGTCTGGTTCAAGAATTTCAGCATAAACGGTTTCGAGTATGAAGTATCCAATACGGTTAATTAGTTCGTATCGGGTACCCGGTTCTGAACACCTCTAGTATATAGTATATACATGCCAGAAAGTAAAAAGACATGTATTTACCCAGTGAGCACTGGTCCCAGACTCGGTTCTGATGTAGTAATAGAGATAATAGATAACAACTCTTAAATGATGGACTTCTTGTGCACAGTGAGCACTGGTCCCAGACTCTTGTTACTGGTTGAGTCATCATGATTTTACTTCATTTCACAATCTCCGTCGGACCGAAGGGCGAAAGATGAGAGGCGACCGGGGGAGCGATTTCACCTTTGGAGCAAGATAATATAGAAAATACCAGAAAGAAGAAAGCTAAAGACCCACATGGATGATGTCATGGGAGGAGTGGATGCAGGGATGGATGGGCATGGAAGAAGGCACATGCACATGGGGGTGGGCTGATTGAAGCCTAAGGCCTAACCATGCATATGAATCTGTTTCAAAACTGTGTTTGGGCAATTGGGTTAACTGCCTTTTCTTTATGCAGGAAGGCAGGGGAAAAAGGTGTGATATCTAACTAATTAGCTTATCTATTATGTAGGATATTAGATATGGGTTTCAGGAATGGTGATATGTACACACGTAGAGGCTGATTCATTTAGTTGCTCTTCTGATACAGTTTCTCCACTTATCCTTTGCTTTCTTGACCCCACTTCTCCCTCACTGTCTATTTGTCTATTCTGTATCGGCTTTCTATCCTATACCCTTAACAACCAGAAAGATTTTTCAAATTTAAATTATTTTAACTTTTTTTAATATTGTTTTCTTAATACTCCGTAACACTTATTTATTGGCAGAAAATCTTTTCGGATTAAGGTTCTTAATCCGGTGTACTCATGTCTCTTATTGTGTATAAATAAATTATTCATTTGTTTTTTCATAATTATTGATCTGTTTTTTACAAGATTATTCATCAATCTGTAACATTATAATTATTCGTTTGTATAAAAAAGTAAAAAAAAAATATAAAATTCAGTCTAACGAATACCATTTAGTACCATCGAATAATTTTATTTCAGCGAATAATCACTTAATACTACTGAATAGGGTGATTCATCTTGATCGATCCGACTAGGTATTTTCTGAACAAGTAGACTTAGGGTGTGTTTGAGTGTAGGATGTATGGGGCTTGGGGGATGGCAAAAGTGCCTCGGGTTTCCCGCCAGCATGTTTGGCAACCTGTGTTTATTGGGTGTGAGGGTTGGGTTTTGGGGGGTTTGAGGGATGGCGCGGGATGGGTTTTCAATCCTCCTTGGAGGAGGTTTGGTGGATGGAAAAGGGTAGATGTCCTTTTTTGCCCTCTCACCTCCACCGCACCGCCACCGGCTGCCATCGCAATTACTGTCCCAGGCCGCCGGCGAACGCCAACGCCAAGCCCACGACGCCCATCACTGCCCGAGCTACTCCGTTCTCCTCCTCCTCTCCCACTGCAGTTGCAGCCTTGCCGGAGATCGCCCAAGGCCGAGCCGTGCTGCCTTCGTCTTCGATTGCCGCCGCATCGCTGTCCAAGCATCCACCTCCGTTTGTCGCCTAATTTACCGCCTCCAATCACCACCCGAGCCGCCGGAGGAAGTGCCTTGCCGCTGCCCATCTCCACCGAGATCGTCGTCTTCGCTGCTAACCATCGTCGCCGAGGAATTGCTGTCTGTACGTGAAGCTCCATTGAAGCAATTGGAGTTTTCAATTTCTTTTCACAAAATTACAGAAACTCCCCCATTATTTTAGGACACGTGGCGAAATATTATGGAGGTCATTTTGTCATCTTAGGTGAGTTAGTAGGGGCAATTCAGACTTTTTTCGTTTCTTCATCCACCAAAAAATCAAAATACAACCAAACACAAAATCCAAAATTTTGGGTGTTGAGTTTCCATCTCTTCCATCCCAAAAATTCATCCACATCCCCCACATCCACTAAAATTCTACAAATCCACTAAAATCCATCCCGTTCCCAAACACACCCTTAGGTGATCCCAAATTTACTGAAGGTCGATCCAATGATCCATAGTCCGAGTTGATTCGATATTTACTGGTTTATGTATCAATTATTCGAATGTTCCGTAAATATGTAACCACGAAAAAATACGCATAAACCCTTCAACCTCGAAAACAATTAAGGCTATGTTTGGTAAAATAGTAGTTGATGGAGTAGATAAACCTGATTGAATATATAGCTAAAACTAATTGATTTGTGTAAAATTAATATATGCTAATAATCTTATATTATGTTTAGTAAATATAGCTATTAGGGTAGCTGATAAAATCATTTGAGTGGAAAATTAAAAGCTTCAAAAATGCTGTGTTTTTTGTTTCTGAGTGATAATTTTTTTATTATCGATATTTAGGAATTAGTATCTCATTTGATATTCATAAATATAAGTGATTTTATGAAATTACAAACACTTTCACAAAAACGAGAAAAATAATAACTTTAGTTAGTAAAAAATATACTTGTCTTTGGGACAATTCAAGTGATCTTCATCAATTTCTTAGGAGATAATGGAATGTACAATCACTAGTTATGACTACTTTATATTTTATCTTCCCGACGTACTACTACTATTAGCCGAGCACCTCTTATCTTACTTACTAATTAATTTCTACTAATGACTATAGAGGAAAATGTGGATGTAATTAAAGATTTAAAGTTGCAGAAAATAGAAGTGAATATGCATCCCCACGGCAAACCCACTAGAGACGGATCCTCTGTAGGGTCAGAGGTGACAGACGTCCCCCAATCGAAAATAAAATTTAATATACATATTTCTCTCGTCGATTACTTCGATTTGATATATTATAAGCTCAAATCAGATATCTCAGTAAAAAGCTATAAACGTTTCAAGACTGGAGTGATATAAATTATTTTTCACATCATTTACCAAATTAATATACTTCTATGATCTATCATACTTATTATTTGTTAAACTTCATAACTTAATAGGATAATTAAACCTAAAAAATTCAAATATTGATGGTTTATAGGGTTTAATTTTTGTCCCCTCAACTAACCGCTTCAGAATCTATCTCTGCCGAATTTTATTGAGCTAAATCTAAACCGAAATCAAACTACTCGACTAATATAACACCAATATATATCACTTATAATAGCATATAAATAGGAATATATATATAATAACATATAAATAGGAATATATCACTTATAATAACATATAAATAGGAATATATATATATATATATATATATATATATATATATATATAGGGTCGGGTTCGGGTACACACACCTCCAATAATGAGAAGGAAAGAAGGCTCCTGATTGGTCCACGTGTACAAAATTGAATTAAAAATATGAGACACGCGCAATTTCCCAATTAATTAGTGACACCCACCCAAATTAATTAGTAACACCCCCACTCTCACTGTACACGCGCCAAAATCAAACACACTAATTAATTGCACGCGCCAATTAGAAAAGCTACGGAGACATTTAAAAGTGTTTACATGAACTTTTAAAAATCATTTTTTGGCATTTTCACTTGTTAAAAAAGTATAAAAAATATATATTTGGGTGTAATTTAAATTTATCTACACATAGACACCCACTTTGTATATGTTTTGTTGAAAAAAAAAATTGACAAGAAGTAGTTCAGCAATTTTATTCACAATGGTTCAGCAATTTTATTCACAGTGGTTCAACAATTTTATTCACAGTGGTTCAGCAATTTCATTTACATTGGTTCAACAATTTTATTCACAGTGGTTCATCAATTTCATTCACAGTGGTTCAACAATTTTATTCACATTGGTTCAACAATTTTATTCACAGTGGTTCAACAATTTTATTCACAGCGGTTCAGCAATTTTATTCACACTGAATCAATCTCTATTTAGTCACTGAACCAACATCTATTTATTCACTGAACCAACCTATTTATTTACTGAACCAACCTTTATTTAGTTACTGAACCAACCTCTATTTAATCACTGAATAAACCTCTATTTATTCACTGAACCAACCTCTATTTAATCACTGAACCAACTTATTTAGTCACTGAACCAACATCAATTTAGTCACTGAATCAACCTTTATTTAGTCACTGAATCAATCTCTATTTAGTCACTGAACAAACATATATTTATTCACCGAACCAACTTATTTATTCACTGAACCAACCTCTATTTTGTCATTGAACCAACCTCTATTTAGTCACTAAACCAATCTCTATTTATTAACTGAACCAACCTCTAAAATCCTACACTTGGTATAAAAACCCTTGAACCACTTGGTATAAAACTCTGAACCATTTGATATAAAACCTCTGAATCATTTGATATTAAAAACTCTAAACCACTTGTTTAAAATCCTATACTCGGTATAAAAAAATCAATTTTTTTTCCAACGTTATTGAAATGAAAAAATGAATGAAAAACATATCCCAAAATCAATTCCTAAAGATTCCACAACTTCGACAATGATGGGAAATAGAAAAAAAATACAAATCCCATACTCCATAGTTAGGGCTGGGCAAAATTTGGATCGGACCGTAATCGGATCGGGATCGGACCGGAAATTACGGTCTTTGGATCGGACCGGAATCTTACAGTCCGGTCCTCGGTCCAAGAGTTTTCCATTTCCGGTTTACGGTCCAGGACCGGGACCAGACCGGAATTTCCGGTCCGGACCGGAATTGGACCGTAAACTTTATCATTTTAAAAAAAAAAAACAGATCTGTCAAAAAAAAAAATAAATTGTGCCCTCTTATCTTAATTTTCCAGTACCCTCACGCCTCACCCTCCAATCCGCCTCTCGCTCAGCGCTCCATCTCTCTTCTTCACTTCTGGCGATAGCATCTCACTATTCAAAGTATGTGCTCTCCGCCTCTCCTTCATTGGGCGCTTGCCGGCGGCAGTAGTATCTCACCGTTCAGAGCCTTCAGACCGACCGCCGACACTAGTGAGTTTAGATCTCTCTCTTTTCAATTTTTTAGATCTAGGTCTTTTCAACTTTACATCTCTCTCTTTTCGATTTTAGTACAGATCCGGTCCAACCGGTCTTTACGGTCCGCGGACCGGAAAGACCGAGACCAAAAGTTCCGGCCCCGGTCCGATCCGCGGTCCAAGTTCTTGGAGATTACGGTCCACCGATCTTGGACCGAACCGGAATTCCGGTCCGGTCTGGTCCGGTCCGGTCCAGACCGGATGCCCAGCCCTAACTGTAGTTGCCATTTGTCTTTCAAATCATGAAACTTCACAGATAGGAGGTGTAGAGATCAACAATAGGTATCAAACACCAGGAACAATAGAACACTCTACCGATAGCAATAAAGCCCTCATAAAAGACAAAATCTTTTTCAAACTCGTTAATTTCAGTTTTGCTCAAAAGCATCTTGCAAGAGTTGTAATTGGAGATGAAGAAATCAACAACACCGGTTTAAGGAGGAAATCGAGTTTTTTGGGCGAATTAATTAACAGGGAAACTCCCAAGTATTACTATGGCGTGCGATAGGAGGGAGGAAGGACAGGGCGCGATGGCGGAGGGTGGTGGCGGAGACAGGGGCGGCGACGATAGGAGGAAGGAGAAGGAGAATCGAACGGATCGAGATGAAATCGGAGGGAGGGAGGACTGAAGAGGAAGGACAGGGGCGATCCAGCTCCTCGGCGTCCTCCTCCTTCGACTCCATGTCCGGGGTGCAAGGGATACTCCATGGAAGATCCTAGGGCAGAGGAAGAAGAAAGAGAGACGGGGTGGGCGTGGGTAACCAAGCGTGTGAGGATGTTTTTTTTTAAGTAAAAATCAGATCCGTTTCTACCAATCAAATCACTTCTTTCCTTCTCACCGAACCGAATTATTCTCACCTGAACCCTCCCATATATATATATATATATATAGCAAGACCTTTTGGAGGGGAGAACTAATACAGAATACACGACTCAATTTCTCTCGTTTCTGGTTCTTTGATTCAATCGTTTCTCTGAATTGTAACAAGAACATGGGAGAGCGACGTCGAGGAAAAGAAAAGTGGCACCATATACGGAATATGCAATTTAATTAATCAATCAATTTATTTTTTAGAGTTATGTGGATCGATCAATCAATCGATTGTAGAATTTTAAGATGGAATTTGGTAAGGTGGGCGCGCACTGCATCCAATTCCATAAATTTAATTTCATTTAACTTCTTTTTGTGACATTTTTTTCCCGCGATTTGTGGGCCCCACTAGCTTTTCATCGGTTGACTACCCAACCGTCTGTGACTGTGAGGGTCCAAATTAGCCGAAACAAATATTTTGTTAAAGATTTTTGGTTTGAATTTTGTCAATTAAAGCAACCCAAACAAAGAAATAAATACTAATATATAATTAAAATAAAAATAAAAATGAAGAGGGTAGGTTAAATGTAAGATGAGGTGTTACCTGTTAGTAATTGGGAGGGTTGGGCGGTGAATGGTGATGGAAGGAGGAGTTGAAGCTTTCATCATTTCAATGAATCATCAATGGCGGTGCGGTAGTTACTTCCTTCTAACTGCAGAATCCACCGACAAATGTATGATCTATTCCACCATACATCATTTTTTTTTTTAAAAAAAATGGAAAATTAGGAAAAAAATTATTTATTTGTTTATTAAAATAAGAGTCTGTGAGGTGGTGGTAAGTCGGAGTGTGGCGGTTATACAATAGTAAAGTGACAGTTACAACAATGAGGTGGTTAGTGAGATAGTAGGGATTGTGGAGAAAATGATAAGTGGGTGATGTGGTGTGATGATATGAATTAACTTACAATGAAAATGTTTCTTTAATGACGAGGAAGTGAGTGGTTGATGTGACATGTTTCAAACTCCGTCATCTAAAACAAAGAGGTATGATGAGTAGTAATTTTGTAATAGATTAGATATTCAAACCGGAATCTTAAAAGCCTTTAAAAATCTTGAGCAATTTTTCTCACCACTTGTTAGATCTGTTTAGTGTGAAATAGATGACTCTGTTTAGCAACAAATTGCAACATCGGTTAGCTCTTCGAAACTTTTGCTTTTAATATTATATAGTTTTAAATAAAAAAATTTAGTTTAATCACTGTTCTAAAAAACCCTTCAATGCTAGACCCGCCTAAACCCCCACCTAAACCCTTGACCTAGCCCCTCCACCATGGCCGTCAAGGTAGCCAAGACCCGTATAGACCACAAAGACCCACCACGAAATCCATCTAGACCTCGCCTAGACCCTTGACTAGTGGCGGCCACAGGGGGGGCGCCCCACCCTCCGGTGACAGAACTTCGTAGTATTTTAAAAAATAAAAAAAATTAGGTAAAAGGATAAAAAATGTGAAAGAAAACACAAAACTTGTTTAGCTTAGTTGGTAAAAGGAGGGAAGGAAATTTAAGTTAACCAAGAGGTCATGGGTGCAAATCTCATTCCTTCCCCATTTTGCACTATTTTTATCCCTACCAAATTTTCTTACTATAAATGTCATATTTAAATCAAATTTTATATTTTTCTTTTAATATTTTCATAAGATAACTCATTATGTTACATATATATTTTTAAAAAATCTTCAAATTTTTATTCATATGAAATTTTTTTCCCTATTAATGTCATATTTAAACCACAATTTATGAGGTTTTTTGTCATACTTTTCAAATCCTATCATTTTTTTTATTTACCAATGACAAATTATTTAAAAAATTTATAATTTTCTTTCAATATTAAAAAAAATCTTAATCAAGTACACACATATATATAAATTATTAAATTATTGTATAAATTTTTTTAATAAAATATCATATTTATATACCATAATTTATGATTTTCTTTCAATATACCATAATTTATGTTTTTTATTCAATATATTTTTAGAAAATTTCTTTATTATATATACCGAGAAAAAAAAATCCCACCGAAAAATTCCGCCCCCCCCCCCCCTCCGGCTATTCCTGCGGCCGCCACTGCCCTTGATCCTACCCTACCGTCAAGCATCCGTCAATGGCGGTGCGGTAGTTGCTTCCTTCTAACTGCAGAATCCACCGACAAATGTATGATCTATTCCACCATACATCATTTTTTAAAAAAAAAAATGGAAAAATTAGGGAAAAAATTATTTATTTGTTTATTAAAATAAGAGTTTGTGGGGTGGTGGTAAGTCGGAGTGTGGCAGTTATACAATATTAAAGTGACAGTTACAACAATGAGGTGGTTAGTGAGATAGTAGGGATTGTGGAGAACATGAGTGGGTGATGTGGTGTGATGATATGAATTAACTTACAATGAAAATGTTTCTTTAATGAGAATGAAGTAAGTGGTTGATGTGACATGTTTCAAACTCTATCATCTAAAACAAAGAGGTCTGATGAGTAGTAATTCTGTAATAGATTAGATATTCAAACCGGAATCTTAAAAGCCTTTAAAAATCTTGAGCAATTTTTCTCACCACTTGTTAGATCTGTTTAGTGTGAAATAGATGACTCTGTTTAGAAACAAATTGCAACATCAGTTAGCTCTTCGAAACTTTTGCTTTTAATATTATATAGTTTTAAATAAAAAGTTTTAGTTTAATCACTGTTTTAAAAAACCCTTCAAGACCCGCCTAAACCCCCACCTAAACCCTTGATCTAGCCCCTCCACCAAGGCCGTCAAGGTAGCCAAGACCTGTATAGACCACAAAGACCCGCCACGAAATCCATCTAGACCTCGCCTAGACCCTTGACTAGTGGCGGCCACAGGGGGCACCGGGGGGGGGGGGGGGGGGCACCCTCCGGTGACGGAACTTCGTAGTATTTAAAAAAAATAAAAAAAATTAGGTAAAAGGATAAAAAATGTGAAAGAAAACACAAAACTTGTTTAGCTTAGTTGGTAAAAGGAGTAAAGGAAATTTAAGTTAACCAAGAGGTCATGGGTTCAAATCTCATTCCTTCCCCATTTTGCACTATTTTTATTCCTACCAAATTTTCTTACTATAAATGTCATATTTAAATCCAATTTTATATTTTTCTTTTAATATTTTCATAAGATAACTCATTATGTTACATATATATTTTAAAAAAATCTTCAAATTTTTATTCAGATGAAAATTTTTCCCTATTAATGTCATATTTAAACCACAATTTATGAGGTTTTTTGTCATACTTTTCAAATCCTATCATTTTTTTTATTTACCAATGACAAATTCTTTAAAAAATTTATAATTTTCTTTCAATATTAAAAAAAAATCTTAATCAAGTACACACTAATATATAAATTATTAAATTATTGTATAAATTTTTTAATAAAATATCATATTTATATACCATAATTTATGATTTTCTTTCAATATACCATAATTTATGTTTTTTATTCAATATATTTTTAGAAAATTTCTTTATTATATATACCGAGAAAAAAAAATCCCACCGAAAAATTCCGCCCCCCCTCCCCCCCCCTCCGGCAATTCCTGCGGCCGCCATTGCCCTTGACCCTACCCTACCGTCAAGCATCCGTCAAGCGTTTTTTAGAACATTGGTTTAATTAACTTTCATAATCGGAGTTTTTCAACATATACTCTTTTTCGAGCTTTTGGTTTTCTATTCACAAGTTTCCATTAACTTCCTTAACAACTAGATTTATAAAACACCATGCATGCTCTCTTATTTAACACAAATAATCCATCAACTTCAGCTACTCCGAGTCGAATGAGCCGAGTGTTGCTTGTTCAAATTCATCTCATTTTAGAAACGAGTCGAGCTCTAGTCGAGCCTAAATTTAGACCCAAGCTTAAAAATGTGCTCATACTCAGCTCGTTTAGGAAATGAATGAGCTTGAGTCGAGCTTTTTTTGAGTATTGAACAACCTCATTTGCTCACAACATAATAAATTAGTAATTTAAAAGAAATTTTAGAAATTTCACAAAATTCGAGATATTCAAACTTTAATCGAATGAGTCGAGCTTTGAACCGAGTTTAAAATATATTTATACTTAACTTGTTTAGAAAATGAACAAACTTGAACCGAATTTTCATCGAATCAAGCCCGCACTGAGCTCGAACTACTCGGCTCGTATAATCCTTTTATTATAGGAAAAATGGGCAAAAATAATACCAAGTATCAACTTTTGGCCAAAAATAATACGAACTTTGAAATTGACCGTTTCATATATGAACTATCGCCCTATTGACCGAAAATAATACATATGTGTATTCCGGTGAACTTTCCGACCAAATACGCCACGTGGACGCTGGAAAACACACATGGTATAAATTTTTGCCATGCCACCAAACTTGTAAGGAATGTCATGTCATAAATTTTTTTTTCTTTTTTTTAAAAAGAAAAATTAAACAAATAGGCAAATAGCTACAGTACATTTCGAAACAATGGAGGAGAGAACGAGCAGATAACATTGAGAAGAAAGTGAAGACGCCCACCCTCGATTCTATTGTTTCGAAAGGTACTATAGCTATTTACCTATTTGTTTAATTTTTTTTTTTTAAAAAAAATAAAAAATAAATTTATGGCATGGCATAACTTACAAATTTGGCGACGTGACAAAAATTTATGTCATGTGTTTTCCGGCGTCCACGTGGCGTATTTGGTTGGAAAGTTCACCGGAATACACACGTGTATTATTTTCGGTTAATAGGACGATAGTTCGTATATGAAACGGTCAATTTCAAAGTTCGTATTATTTTTGGCCAAAAATTAATACATGGTATTATTTTAGTCCATTTTTCCTTTATTATACATATAATTTGCCATATATGCCTTCATAAACTATGGAAGTGAACTACACTAAGCACATGGGGGACCCAAATGACATGGAATGTGATGTGTAAAAGTGAAAAAACGGATAAGGATTTTGGAACTTTTTACTTCTTTATTCCGAGCATCATTCCCTTTTCTTTATTTCATCCCTTTTTATCTCTGCATTGCCACGTCCTTTAACTAAAGTTTTACGTCACAGCCACTATATATACACTCCGGTCTACTGTGGTAAAAAACTAACAGTAAAAATTGGCGGCAATTAAGAATCTATCAAAGTCCGACTCGGGTCGTGTGCACAGGCGCACATGCGCTAGAAGCCTAACACACAAGCCGAGTGAGGTTCCATTCTAAAACCAATTGGCAATAGAAGGAGTAGCTCACCGACTCATATACTAGGGTTTAATATATTCAACTTTCCGATATGGGACACTTTTAGTCTCATTCAGATCTCTAACAGAATCTAATCAAAGCTCGTTTTCTCAAACAAAATAAAAATCAAAGCTCTAAATTTCTTTTCAACAAAAAAAAGAGAAAAAGAAAGATTTGACGATTTTGATTTGAATTCCTTTTGTTTTTTTTTGCCATCACAAAACCTTTTGCTCAACCTACCATCTTGTTTTGACAGCTCGGATTCGAATAAAGCATCTTTTTATCTATTATCATTGGTTGATTATTAAAGACATACTCCATCCGTAACGAAATAATTGGTCTTTTAGTCACTTTGTCTTGTAACAAAATATTTGTCCATTCGAACCTAATTAATGATAAAAAAAATCTAATTTTATCAATTAATCTCATTAATTATACTCCCTCCGATCCAAAATACATGTCGTTTGACTTTTCAACACGTATTTTAATGACCTAAAAACTATATACTATATTAACTTTTTTTTTATTATTTTTTTACAATGTAATACTATTGCCAACAAATATTAAGTTGTAAAAAAATTATTTAAAAAAAGTTGATATTTTATATAGTTTTTAGCTTCTTATAATACGTGCTAAAAAGTAAAACGACATGTATTTTGGATCAGAGGGAGTATTTGATTTCCAAGAAATTTTATTAATACTCCAGCTTCCCCTACTATTCCTTTTTTTTTTCATTGGTTCATTTTTTTTCACATTACTTATTTGATAAATTTTTAACTATTCTACTTTCTAATTGTAGCTTTCTTAAGAAGTGTGAAAACCCCCAAATGACCAATTATTTTGTTACAGAGAGTGTAGTTGAAAACTATTAGATCCGATGTAATGTGGTAAAAAAATGAACTCAAATCAATCCATACAAAAAAAAAGAAATTATAAAAATTAATGAATGTCTTACTAGCAAAGTTTATTCTCTATGATTTGATCTAATCTTAATAAACGTAACTGTATTTTTGTAAAAATTGAAAATGATTGAATAGAAGCTAAATATTAAAATATTTTAGTATCCATATCCATATTCATAAATCCAAAATTTGGAAGGATTCGGATAACCGGTTACAAATAGAAGAATGATCCAAATTCTCTTATATGTCTGGGATGAAATTACCCATGGATTTTATTGATGTCTTTGAAATCTATCTATCTATCTATCTATATATATATATATATATATATATATATATATATATATATATATATATATATATATATATAATAATTTTAACTGATATAAAGACAAATTCAATTTCTTATATATTTCAATGAATGTATAAATAATTAAATATGTTTTCAAACATTAAAAAAATATACGATCGTCCAACCAATTTGGTTGTTATGGTTCAATTCAAGCCAGACTAATAGTTAGAGCCGTTTACAAAAGGATTGACACATACTCCCTCCGTTCCATAATACATGTCCCTTTGCATTTTGGCACGCTTTTTAATAAGCGAAAAACTCTATAAAAATATTATTTTTTAATTAAATTTTTTATATAATTTGATACTTATTACTAATAAGTATCATATTATATAAAAAAATTAATTAAAAAAATAATATTTCATAAAAAAATTCGCCCATTAAAAAGCGTGTCGAAAAACAAGGGGGCATGTATTATGAAACGGAGGGAGTAGCAAACAACAAATTCCGATCCAACTCATAAACTAAACGGAAATGAGAATAATAACCTTGGATCGTGGACCAACCTGTAACTATGGTTCGATCCAAATCCGTAATTTCCGATCTGGTCTCATTTTAGCAGCCCTAATGAAAAGTGCATAAGAAGAGGTCAAGGGGGTGAAAATGTGACGTGGTAAAGGACACAAAGAGGGGACAAAGATGACGAGAAAATGGCCTTTAAGCCATCCATCCCATCTTTTTTGGCCCTTATCAAGATGTGATCAACTAAAGTTTGTTTAATTTAAGCACCTTTTACTTAATACATTAAGCCCTCAATTAAACTATATATACTGTGGTCTATCTCATGTATTTTTTTTCTTAGCTAATCATCATATATATAGAGATGAGGCTTAATTATGCTTCTTGATCGAATTTGGTGTTATGATGCAAGCCACTAGCTTAGTTAATTAATCACTTAAATGACAATTACTTGCTTAATTAAGTGCCCTTACCCTTTTTGCTTTGCGTTGCATATATCTACAACTAAATCGATCTCTTGTAACTATGTGTGTAAACCGCTGACGTTAGTAATCAAGGAGTAATAGCATGATTAAATAACTATTAGGATATTCGGATATGCTATCCACACGACTGAGTTTCGTCAAATGCACGTTCCCAAGGTGCTGACATCGGGAGTTAGAGATGACGTTTGGACTGCCAACACTGGTTGTAGGAGTCGGTGGAACTCATCGTGGTGATGTGCAAGATTTGTGGTGTTTGTGGTGTAGAAGGGGAGTGTTGTGTGGGGCTGATGTTTGCCGACATCGAAAGACGATGATGGTGGGGAAGGCCGTGCATTTGAGCACTCGTTGGAAAGCAAACTTTAAGAGCTGCGACTTTACTACGGACTTCTCATAAGAAATCCTCCTCGAAGATAGCCAAAAAAATCATTTTCCATCACTTGGGATTCTAGACAAATTTTAGAATTTTTCCAAAGGGGTTAGTCCACGAAAAAGTCTCAAAATCTCAAAAAGAAAAAGAAAAATTGAAATCCTTTTCTCTAGGAAAGGTGTAATGCTGTTCAGGCGATACGTCCACTAAACACCCACCTTGGATGTCGAAATAGCCATGGCATGAGGGTAATGTGCCTTATAATAGGATTTATAGACACTTGCTCGGTAATTTTGGCGACACGGGAGATGTGTTGGTCTGATCGGGGCATTTGAGCACTCATTGGAAAACTAATTTTAATTGTTGCGACTTTACCCAGGGCCTCTCATGAAAAATCCTTCTCGAAGATGGCCAAAAAATCATTTTTTTTATCACTTTGGAATTTGGACAAAATTTAGAGTTTTGTTTCCAAGGGGTTCTTCCACGAAAAAATCTCAAAATCTCAAAAAATTAAAATTAAAATCTTTTGCTCTAGGCAAGGTGTGATGCAAGTGTGGCAATTCGTCCAAAAAACACCCACACGAGATGTCAAAATAGCCCCGAAATGAGGGTAATGTGCCTTTCATTAGGACTTACCGACACATGCTCGATATTTTTTGCGAAACGAGAGATGCGTTGGTTCGATCAATGCATTTGAGCACTCGTTGAAAACCTAACTTCAAGAGCTACGACTTTACTATGGACGTCTCATGAGAACCCTTCCTCGAAAAAGTTTGGCTTCTAGCCAAATTTTAGAGTTTTTCCAAAGGGTTTAGTCCACGAAAAAGTCTCAAAATCTCAAAAAAATGAAAATGTGAAACCATTTGTTCTAAGCAAGGTGTGATGCTATCAGGCAAGATGCCCACAAAACACCCACCCGAGATATCAAAATAGCCCCGGAACGAGGGTAATGTGTCTTACAATAGGACTTATGGACACTTGCTCGTTATTTTTGGCGAAACGAGAGATTCGTTCGACCGATCATGGCATTTGAGCACTCTTGGAAATATAACTTCAAGAGTTATGACTTTATTGAGGACGTCTCTTGAGTACTCTTCCTAGAAGATGGCAAAAAATCATTATTTGATCACTTTGGAATATGGACAAATTTTATAGTTTTTCCAGAAGGGTTAGTCCACGATTTTTTTTTAATTTACTAAAAAAAAATGAAAATCTGAAATATTTTGCTCTAAACAAGGTATGCTGCAATTGAGCCAATACATCCACAAAACCCCACCCGGCATGTTAAAATAGCCCATAATAAAGGTAATGTGCCTTACAATAGGACTTACAGACACATGCTCGGTATTTTTGGTGAAACGAGAGATATGTTGATTCAATCGAGGCATTTGAACCAACGTTGGAAAGCTAACTTCAAGAGCCACTATTTTACTACGGAACTCTCTTGAGAAATCCTCCTCGAAGATGGTCAAAAAAATATTTTTACATTACTTTGGAATTTGGACAAATTTTAGAGTTTTTTCAAGGGGTTAATCCACCAAAAAAAATCTCAAAAAAAAATCAAAATTCGAAATTCTTTCTCTAGACAAGTTGGCAAGGTGTCATGCTATTCAGACAATACATCTACAAATACCCACTTGGTATGTTAAAATAGCTCCAGAATGAGGGTAATATGTCATACAATGGGATTTACGGACACATGTTTGATATTTTTTGTGAAACGAAAGATGCATTGGTTCGATGAAGGCATTTGAACACTAGTTGGAAAGGTAATTTCGAGAGGTACGACTTTACTAAGGACATCTCTTGAGAAATCTTCCTTGAAGATGACTAAAAAGTTCATTTTTTCATCACTTTGAAATCTGGACAAATTTTAGAGTTTTCCAAGAGGTTGGTCCAAGAAAAAAGTCTCAAAATCTAAAATAAAAATAAAAATCTTAAATCCTTTTCTCAACAAAAGATCCCCTGCTATTCAGACAAATACGCCCACAAAACACCTATCGGGATGTCAAAATAACCATCGTCTTGGAGTGAAGGCCGATGGAGATAAATATTTCCCCACCCCCTAACTGGCTAACTCCATCTTGAGGATGAAGATGCAAAAATCAACCATAATTCATTTCATCCCCTTCATTCCCTCCTCCCATTCCACCCCCAGCCAAACGCATCAATGCACAATTTCTTAAGGAGGAAGATGTAAATTTTCCCACCCCGATCCTCCATCTTGAAGAGAATAGAATTTCACCTTCTCCGCCCTCTGCCGAAACACCCTTAGATTGTGTTTGGCTCGCGGGGTGAACAAGTTGGATGAGATGGGGTTATTTTTTTGGGAACACACCGGTGTATTTGGCACAGGATAGGGGAGGTGAGCCGGTGAGGTAAGGAGGATGTCGAGTAGGGTGAAAATTGGGCAAAAACTCCATTTGTTGATCATGGGGTGGGATTTTTGGGGTGTAGTGTTATGTACGAAATTGCCCTTGAGACAACAAACACCACTCGACTACACACAAATCATAACCTCGTGAAAATTGTCCTTCCTCTAGAGCTTCCCTTCCAATGGATACTCAAATTTGATCTCTTGGCGCCTACAAGCCAACCCGTCCACCAACAATATCTATCGTCCTACCGGCTACCGGCAACGTCAACCTCGCTTACCTCTTAACTCCGATTGTAACCTTGTCGAAATTGACACTCGCTTGTCGACTTGTGGACGATGGAGCTATCACTGGAGTTGTTGAATTTGAGGCAGATGAGGAAGGTTGTAAGGAGGGCAAACCGGTGACGTCAAACTAGGTTCTCCTGTCTGGCAGCCAGGCTGCCTAGGCCGCCGAGGGAGGGAGGGAGCTTTTCAATCTATGTCGAACTGTTGGGGGAGGCTTTGCTAGTTTCATCCAAATGGAGAGGGTGGGATGGTGGGTGCCTTTAATTAAAATGAGGGCAAACTAACCACATTGCTTTATCCCACTTAAAAATAATCTGCATCCTTCATACCCACAAAAAATAATAATTAATTGCACATAGAAGCCTAAATAAGCAACAAGAGGTCTTAGGGGAGAGGGAGATATGGGCTCCAAACAAAAACTAAGTTAGTTGCCAAACAGGCCCTAATCGACCACTCAAACGTCTTTACTTATGACTTGTGAGGGCTTATTTGTATGGGGAAGCATAATACTACTTTTAATTCATATTATAATATGCAATATTTGCATTATAAGTTATAATTCAATGCTATAGAAATTCACCCACACTAAAAAAGAACAGACATCAACTCGTTAAGCCACCAATGCTAGACAAATATTTGATAGTCTTTGCACTTGAGATTTACGGTATAGAACTAGTGATGGACGCACGGGAATCACATAATATGGTAATCTGCTGCAGCTTTCTGAAACAATCCTTTTCAATTGACAATGATATGGATAGTTGTTCCTAGAGAGAGGTTCACTTGGACAGCACAAGTTACATGGAACCCGGTGCCCGGATACATAGCGGTCAGTGGAAAAAATGCGAGAAGCGGGAACAAGCAACAAGATGCCTATCACAGTCACTTAGGCGTGAAGCGAGCAACACATAGCCCCCACTTCATCCAGCAATTCTATAAAAATGTGTTTCATAAATATAAGCTCATACTATAACTTATTTAAAACACAAACTTGATACATATCAGCATATACACACACACATCAATATATGTTTTCAAAATACACATTATGCTGCTCTTTTTTATAAATAGATGAAGATAAAGACAGTTATAAATTCAATCTACATCTCAAAAGTACCCTTCAGATTCTTTAAAATCCATATCTAAATAACTTGAAAAGAATAGTAAACGATAATTGCAAAATAGGTGGGCATATCAAGTTGCACACTGTTTCTTAGCAAAAGATATACCATCATAGCAAAATGATATGTAGTTATACCAAAATATTAAATGAAGTGAAGAACTTGTTACGTTGATGTCCTCCCCTCGTCGTGCAAAGCACCAATCACCAATATAAGCTTGCAACTATATATCAATTCCCTCAGCAACCTCTTCTTTATTTAATGAAAATACAAATCACAACAAGCAGCACAAAGCCTTATTTGAAAAATTACTCTAAAATAACAATAAAAATATGCTTTTGTCTGCAGATAAGCATGCTGAAGCGTTTTGAATAGCACTTCAACACTTAAGCATGAAGCAATAGCTTGAGCAACGCTTTTTTATTCAATCATAGAGGTTCTATTGAAGCGAAGAAGAGCGGCATCGAACATAGAATTAATTCAACAAATGCAGATAGGCAAAAACACAAAGGTAAGTGGCAAGGGAGAAACATTGTCCAAGAGAACTAAGACCATAACATAAAGATAAACTCTAATGATCATCTATCATCATTTAAGGCCTTAATGGATCTTTAGAGGAGTGGCATAAGAAGGGCCAAAAACTAATGACATACAGACAAGGCAGCCAATCCTGAATAAACACTAGATTTCTTGCACAAACAAGCAAATAGCAAAGCACGTACTTGTTATTCTGTGTCTATACCTACCAAACCATACCAGGTTACAGACATTTACATTTATGATTTATAATGCACTATCTTCCATAACAATTTGGTCCTAATAGATCCTTAATCTGTTCTTGGTGTGGCTATCCATAAACCCATTCCCATACCATGTGACAAAAGATAAGGATCCAGAATCAGAGAATGTAATGTGTTTCCTGGATCCCCCAGAGTGTGCACAAAACACAATCATCCATACATTTAACCAAGATGAACAATCTATCAGCGAACTGAGTTATGTTTGGATCGAAACTTAATCCGTTCTTGAACTACACATTGTCATATGACTTATACCTGTTATAAATGGAGCTCAGAGCGCACTTAGAACTTAAGCTCCACAGCAATAAAACAGTCTATTAACACAGCAGTCTAATTGAAGTTGTTGAGAAACCAACCGCAAATGATCACAAAATGTCAATAAACTGATATATAAGTGCAAATTAAAGCTCTGGCCTATGGCCATCGGCCAATTGAACAATGCACACAGAAAGGAAAACTGATTTTCTTCAGTAAAACAGCTGCAGTGATACATTAAAGGGCAAAAAAGAGTGAATATGAGAACACACTGAGCTAATCATAGTTTATTAACCAGACGCACATTTCAACAAGCCAAAAGTAGAGGCAAATCCATGTCCAGTAACATGAGGGAACATGTGTGTATACTCCGAAAGCATTCAAAATCAAGGCTAGGGTTAGCACGCTATGAACAATATCAACAGATTGCACCCAACGTATAACCAACCCGGAATAGCAGAAACTACTTGAAAAGGACCAAAATCAAAATAGGGATTATAAAGTCTCAGAGAGGATAAGAAAACATGTGAGCAAGAAAGGTTTTACTCCTTATTGCGCAGATCAGTTTCCGTTGGTAGGGCATTCCCTTGCAATATGGCCTTGCTCTCCACAGTTGTAGCACCCACGGCCACCTCCGCCACCACCACGGCCACCGTAGCTACCACCGCCGCCACCAGCAGCGCCTTCTTGGCATTCCCGAGCGAAGTGTCCAGCGCCTCCGCATTTATAGCAAGCACCTCCGCCTCCGCCACCGGAAGCTCGACCACCATCACCACCAGATGTGCATTCCCTTGAGAAGTGCCCCGGCTGACCACAGTTGTAGCAACTTCCACCGCCACCACCACCACCTCCACCGCCTCCACCGGCAGAGTTGGGGCAGTCCCTGGAGAAGTGTCCAGATTCGCCACAGTTGTAGCAATTTCCACCGCCATAGCCGCCATCGCCTCCGCTATTCCGCTTCCATCCTCCTCCATATCCTCCTCCGCCGCTTCGATCGTTGTATCCGAAGCCACCACCGCCACGACGGCCGCCGCCGGAGAAGTTACTGTCTCTCCTGTTATCAGCAGCCAGGGGAGCGCCGTTAGGTCCGGTGACCTCGACCGCCTTCGTCTTACCGTCATCGCCGACGGTGACGCTGAATTCCACCGTGTCGCCCTCCTTTAGGGATCTAAACCCCTCCGATTTGATCTGGGACTGATGCACGAACAGATCCTCGGTTCCATCGTCAGGCTGGATGAATCCGTATCCCTTCTGATCGTTGAACCACCGAACAACACCCGTGGATCTAGGATCCTGCGACATCTTAGATGTGGAGAAGAGGGGATAAAGCGGGGAGGATCGAGAAACCCTAGTTTTCAGAGGCGTCGTTGAGAGGAAGAGGGAGGCGGGGGCGTGAAATGGATATATATAGGGCTAAACCCTAAAGCCAATTTCAACCTTTTCAACATTTCTATGGATTGTGGAGGGGATTGATTCTGTGCGCTGGGGTGCACCGGGAATACGTGTGGACCCGGGATTTAAAGGTGGTGATTTATTTGCTTTGATTCCACAGCCACTTGGCCCACAACTTCATCGTCCATGATATTCTTTGGTGTGCGACCCATCGACTTCCTCCGGGTTTGAACTTAAAATTCTATTTTAATTATTTTTAGTGGACTAATATTTTCCTTTATTTTTTTTTTTTTTTTTTTGGAAGCAAGATAAGGTTTAGGTCGGGTCGGCCGCAGCAGAGGCCCTTCCTAGCGCATCCTTCCGGACGAGAACTCGCAGTTCTGGATCATTCTCACAGCAGACGTCGGCAGGGGAGACATGGGCACTACGCGCAAGGTAGTCAGCCACAGCATTCGATTCCCTGAAAATATGACGAATAGCAACATGAGAAAAGGACGAAATATCAGACAGTATATCCGCTTGTAGCATCTCAATCGACCAGGGACATTTCCAGTCCCCTAGTAGTACTTTTATCACCAACAGATTGTCTCCTTCGATCAGAAGTGTGGACAGGTTCAGCGCCTTAGCCCTTGCCAGTCCCATCCTGAGGCCGAGATTTTCGGCATAAATAACCGATATACTTGTGCAAACAGATCTGCCCGCCGAGACAACTGAACCATCAGAGTCGCGGATGACAAAGCCATAAGACGAGTTACCATTCTGGATCACCGAACCATCAAAATTTAGTTTGTAGCAATTTAATGGTGGTTTGTCCCACTTCCCGGACCGATCCTGAGGTCTGGCCTTCGACGCTTTAGCACGATAAGGTTGCTTGAAAATGCCCCCCCGACAGCTGTGTAAGGGTGTCAAAGGACTCGACGGGTCATCATCTAAAAGCTTGGATTGTTCCCAACAGTGAGTGGTAGTGCTGTGAAGCAGTAGAATTTCATTAGCTGTAACCTTTTTCGTGTGATCAAAAACAAGTTGATTCCTAAAGAACCACATGGCCCACCAAGCCGAGGCTAGGTTGGCAAAGGAGCGAGACCCAATCGCACATTTTATTGCAGTAAGAGGGAATATGTTACCCATGCCCCTAGCAGAGATATGCCTAGGGATATGGATATTTAAAGCATTAAGTACAACAGTAGCCATAGGACAACGAAGGAGAATGTGATCTCTCGATTCATTTGTATTGTCACAAAAAGCGCAACCAGAAGGTACAGCGATATGCGACCTCTGTAGTCTTGTCTTAGTTGGTAGACCGTCCCTGGAGATTTTCCATAGAAAGTGTCGCACCTTAGGGGGAACATCGAGACCCCAGATCCACGCACAATCGAAATCTGGCAAGCCAGTGTGTGCAGATATGAAGGAGCTGGCGGAGGCGGTTGAGAACCATCCATTTTTACTAGGCCCCCAATATAGACGGTCTGTGATCGGGTTACTCGGTAAGGTTATCCCCAGAATGTGGTTGATATCATCTTGTTTTAGCAAGTTTTGTAAAGCGTCATTTATGAAAGATTTGTTCCATTGTCTGTTTGTGATGAAATGAGCCACCGGAATGTCCGCCAGTTCAACCGGTATGGGTATCAGTGTTTTGGAACTCAATGGCTTTTCAAAAGCCCAATTATGGGCCCAGAAATCAATAGTTTCCCCATTTCCAACCCGCCATTGAAGACCCGGGAGGAACTGATGCCTGATGGACATCAAGCGGGACCATTGCCAAGAGGTGTTACCTTTTTTGTTATAGCTATAGAGATCGTTCCCTTTAAAGTATTTATGTGAGATGACTCGAACCCAGATGTTGTCCGGTTCCGCAATGATTTTCCAGAGGAGCTTCATTTGAAGCGCTATGTTCATAGATTCTGCCTTATGAATCCCCAAACCACCTTTCATCGTGTCTGAACAGATTTTGTCCCAACTGATGAGCGGCGTAGCTTTAGCTGGTTTGTTCCAAAAGAATTGTCTATACACTTTGTCAAGTTCGTGAAGAATGTGAGAGGGTAGCAAGAAAGCTTGCATGAGAAAAATCGGTTTGGCACTCAGATTTGCTTTGATAAGCACCCGCCGCCCTTCAGCAGAAAGATTGGAGGCTTTCCATTTTGTGAGCTGGTTTTTGGTCTTGAGGACCACATCAGCCAAGGTATCCCTATTGGTCCTACCGTTAACTATAGGGCAGCCCAAATATTTGTCAAAATTGTTAGCTTGGGGAATACCAAGTACGGCAATAGTCGAAGCTATTGCGGCAGCTGTTGTGTTTGGAGAGGCTTGGAAGCTTGATTTATGCAGATTAACCTTTTGTCCTGAAATAAGACAGTATCTGTCTAAGATAGTCATTACAGAAGTACATGCCGATTGGGATGCTTTACAGAAAATGAGAATATCATCAGCGAATGCTAGAAAGGGGATCTTGATACCCGGACTACCAAAAGAAATACCTAGATCCTTGCTAGCAAGCCCTTGGTTGTGTAGTGTACGTGCTAGTACCTCAGAGGCTAGGATAAAGAGAAAGGGGGAGAGTGGGTCTCCTTGTCTTAAGCCTCTAGTGGGGTGAAAAACCGTGGTTGGTTCATCATTTACGAGGACCGAGTAGGATACTGTTGAAACACATTCTTTTATTTTGTTAATAAAAGGATCACTGAACCCGTATTTGGCTAGAACTTTGAATAGAAACGGCCATTCGATGCGATCGTATGCCTTTTCCATGTCAAGCTTAAGGGCCACCATGCCCGTTTTGCCTTTCTTCATTCTGAACGAATGCAAAGCTTCATGCGCAATCAGGATATTGTCCTGAATAGCTCTCCCTTTTGTGAAGGCCCCTTGTAGGGGGTGTATCAGCTTGTCAAAAATTTTCGTTAAACGTGCGGATATGACTTTCGCAATGATTTTATAGATAGTAGAGCATAAGCTGATTGGTCTGTAGTGGTTTACTGCAGTCGGCACATCACATTTGGGTAACAGCGTGATAAAGGTATGGTTCGTTTGACGTAGTAACCTACCACTGGTAAAGAAGGCCTTAATTGCCTTCGTTACAGACGGGCCCACAGTGGGCCAGAACTTTTGGTAGAAACCGGCTGGGAAACCATCAGGACCCGGAGCCTTGTCTGGGCTCATTGCAAAAACGGCCGCTTTTATCTCATTGTTTGTGACAGGTGCAGATAGGATGTCATTGTCAGCCTGAGTTACTATTGTTGGGATCACCGATAGGTCTGTAGATAAATCCGGATCAGAAATCGAGGAAGCTCTGAACCGAGCCTTGAAATCGCGAACAAATTCTTGTTGGATCGTGTGGAAATCAGTTGTGGGCTGACCACCCGGCAGAAGGATGGATTTGATTATTTTCCGGCCTCTCTTTGCCGTAGCGATTTTGTGAAAATAGCCTGTGTTTGAGTCATTTAGTTTTGTATGTTTAACTTTAGCCCGCTGGCTCCAGTAGCGACGGTGAAAGTCGAGCATACGTTCCCTTTTGTTGAGTAGTTGTTTAAGGGTTTGGACATCCCGACAGTTGTAATTTGAGATAAGAGTCGTCTGTAAACTGAGGAGCTTTCGATCCGTTACAAGGATTTGGTTGTGAATGTTGCGAACCGTATTCTTATGCCAAGTTTTGGAAAGTCTTTTAAGAACTTTTGCTTTTTGAAGCAATTTAAACATCAGGGAACCTTGTGGGTTTGCCCTCCAAGCCTGTGAGACTAAGTTCCTGTAATCAGCCCTAGAAGCCCAAGCCAAATCGAATTTAAAAGGTCTATTTTTAGGCTGAATGTTGTCTCGAAAATCTGTGGAGATCGGAGCATGATCAGATCTAGTAAACGGATGTATCTGAGTACGCAGTGAATCGAAAATAGTAAGCATGTCCGTGTGGATTAGTAGACGGTCAAGTTTTTCCAGGCAAACAACCACATCATTCGATTTCCGTTGCCAAGTAAACTGACCCCCACTTGTAGGTACCTCTAGTAATGAATGGTTGTTCTTGAAGTCTAGTAATCGTGTGAAGCGGGCGTTTGAAGGGTAGGCTCCTCCAAGTTTTTCTGCTGGGGTGGCTATTTCATTAAGGTCTCCCATAATACAGAATGGAATTACAAGTGACTGGATGTAAAGAGAGATTGTATCCCAAAAGGCTGATTTACGCCTCTCATCAGGAGGGGCATAGACCACCAGAAATGCAAAGGAGCGCTTTGTAGCATAGTCCGAGTAGTTGAAATGAATGAACCGATGCTGAACCGAAATAAGCTCGATGGAACCTTGAGCAGCAGAGAAATCTTTCCAAAGGAGACAGATTCCCCCTGAAAAGCCAATGGCTGGATCAAAAGCTATATTCGTGAAGCCATACTTACGCAGTATGCTTACAGAAGGAACCTTGTCAGTCTTAGTTTCTAGAAGAGCTATCACGTTTATATTATTAATTTGACAGAAAATATCCACATTTGTCCAGAAGTTACGGCTCCGGATGCCGCAGGAATTCCATGTACAGATATTCATAAAAACCTTATTGGGCGAACAGTTTGTACTAATCTAGGAGTGACTGGCTCAGTCTTAAAACAAGAAACCATAAGTGAGATGGTTCGAATGCAGGAAACGCGTGGTTTCAGTCCATTTGTGGTTCTATAAGCTGAGAATGAGGAATCTGTGTAAGGGACTTCTCGAGTAGTGAAACTATGTTTTACGGTAACAAATTTAATTTTAAGCATCCCGTTGGGTAATGGTTTGTCGATCCGGGAGGGCTCATAGGTCATGATTGTAGCCAGAAGGTCCCAAGCGACCCAAATCGATGGGTTGTGTAAAGCGAGATAGGGTTTCCCCGTAGGTGTTGTACTAACTGAGTTTGTATTGAGTCCAGAGACGTCGACTAGGAGGTTAAATATCTTTAGGATTGTTCTCCGAATTTCTTTAAGATAAGCTTGTTTTGTTAAGAACAAATTCCGGTATTTGTATAGCAGGGGGTTATGAAAATCCAGGCAACATGAGCTAACCAATCTGATAACAAAATAAACGCCAATTTGCAGTGTGTATGTTGTTACAAAACCGGGTGTATAAAGGAACCCATTAGTTTGACTGTTAAGTAATCTCTTGTTGAGAGATGTTTGGTCTTGTATGACCCTCATATCTAAATTAGTTAAAACAAGGGGGGGGGGGGGGGGGACCCTACAAATTTTGAGTAACAAAACCCGGCCAAAGTTCAGTTTGTGTAAGAATTCAATTTCAATTTTATGTTGAAGCTTTGATATTAAAAATCCCATTTTGATTGTAGTCAAGCACTTTTGAAGAGTGAAATGGTCCGGTACGGACAAGGTATGTTGATTGGTGAAAGAATAGGGAGGTGTCCCATAACAATTACAATGAAGATTCATAACATAACAAAGCTCATGTAGGCAGACCCAAAGGGGCAAGTACATACAACAGCACCCCCTGCCAAGATTGAGACTAAAGCAGTAGGTGAAAACAACGTACATAAAAGGTTGAAACCAATCCAAAAAACAAGCCAAAACCAAAAGGGAAGGAGAACGCTTGACACCAACGACCAGCAGCGGCAAGGGTTCCCTCCTCATCAGTGTGGGCACTAAAACCATGGCTGAAGGATCCAACATAAGCAGCCGAACAAAAAAGCAACTGACAACACACCAACAAGCATGAATCAGGCTATCCAAGGGCACCACAGAAGCCGAGCCAGCAGCCCCCGACCAACGGAAGAAGCACAAAGCCCGCCCCCAAACGATCCTGCGACAAACAAAAAGAAGACAGCAGGAAAACGAGCAAATGAAAAGCCAGAACTGCCCCAATCCGGGGATCAAACAAACCACACGCAAGCAAGGGATAATCCTGCAATTACATGAATTTATAAAAGGCAAGCGGTAAATAGGCAATTGGTTATGACAGTAGCTGAACACACAAAACAGACATGTGATCTCTGACTTCCCAAGTTGTAACTCAAATGCGCTAGAAGAGGCAGTAATCACCTCGGCTAGTAGTGCAGCAACAGCTTGTGAGCATGAGGGAGACTCGCACCCAAAATTCGGGGTTACCGATATATAACTCATGTACACACGCGTGCTGATTAAGCACAATGATCGGACCTTTGATGTTTGTGAAGAAATTGGAAGTGCAGTACATAGAAGGGAAGATAATTCGAGGTTGACAGTAAAACTTGTATAGATACGTAGCTGGTAGGCCAAAACAAAGCGATCGTATCCAAAAATCGTGACTGTAGAGTCAGATTGGGTAGATAATACCTGATTTGAGTAGTTCTTGGTGTTGAGGTAGATGAGACGGCAAACGCCTAACCTAACAGAACCGCCCGCAAGCAACTTCCCAACACTGAGCCGCCGCCTGAACCGCCAACGCCAAGCCCAAAAACAACACCAGACCGAGGGCCAAACGCCGCCAAAGCCACCGACCAAGAACAGATCTTTACTCTGATTATTTTGATTGGTAGAAGGTTTTTGCTTTCTTTCATGCTTTTCAGATTCACGGGAGCGACTCGCTCGATTGTTTCTTGTGCTCTTGGTTGGAGAAGGTGGCTTCTGCTGAGAGAAGGTGGTGGGCGGAGGTCCGACGGCTGGCTTTTTGGCCGAAATGCTGGTGGCGGCGGGATGGGAGTTAGGGTTTTGGAAGAGAGTGTTTTTCATTCTTTATCGATATTTACATCACAGGTTATGATTTTATATTTTCCTTTATTTCAATTTTTTTTATCTAACTACGTTATTATTTATTTTTGTTATAAATTAAAGAATTTTAATGGGAAATATAAATTTTGAGTTTTCTTTTTGAAAACAGTAGATCTAATTAGGTGGGGAATTGAAGGTTGGCAATAAAATTTATATTAAAGAATATTATAAAGAAGCTCTTCAATATATTGATAAACTATTATATTTGAAAACTATTTTTGCAAGTAAAAGATAAATTATGATGCAACGGTGAAACGAACGAATATTGTGTCATATTCATTCACATGAATATGATATAATATATGGGTATATAAATATGATATTATTTATATTCACATAACATAAAATGAATAACATCATATTCATATTGATACACACAATATCCACATAACTCAATATTTATATTAATATTACACAATATTCATTCAAATAAATAGTTAGCCTGTGTTTGCAGCAATCTACTTTAAATTGTTGCAAACACCTTATTAGGAAGTTTGTCACGCGAATGTTGTGCAAAAATGAGCTTTTAAAAGGGTATTAAAAGAGTGTTGTGTTAAAAGTATGAGTTAAACAAGCTCAATGTATAAGATGAACCACTCTTATATATATAGCCAATTAGCTTCACAACGGAATCGAATCGAATCTCTCTTGACTCAACGTATGTGTTGGCTATTAGCACATATGCGTCGATGCACACAACCCTTGATAATGAGTTCCATCGAACTTCAATATACACCGTTCTCATAGAGGGAGACAATTGGATGTTAGAATTATTTTATAATTCGGACATAATTAAATGTACGCCCAAAAGATAAAAGCCTAATTTACGTAATTAAGTAAGTAATTCTTATTCGTTAAGAATTAAGTAATATTAGGATAAATAATATATATTCGTTATATATTTATTTATCTAATAAATAAAGAGATATATAGGAGAGCCTCCTCTCTCCTTATCTCTAACCCTAGAGAGTCTGTTCGTCAGACGTTCTCACCCACAGAGAACTCTCATTCGTGGAGAGATTCTCCTTCCTCTCCAATGCTCTCCCATGGTGTGTAGGCTGTGAATCGTAGGTTCTCCACTGCTCCCGAATCTCTAACGAGATTTGGTGCTATGGAGATCTACCCGGTGATCAAATTCGAAGGCAAGACGATCTTGATTCTGCTTCCGCTATTCGAGGTAATCCGTATATCTCTCAAATTCTATCATTGGTATTAGAGCATTAGGCTCAAATTGCCTTTGAATTTGTTCAATCGGATTGAATAACAGCTTGAATTAGGTTTCTAGAACTAAATTCAATTGAAAGTCCATTTTTTTGTTTTTGTCGTGTTCTTGTTGATGAACTAGGCCAATGGTTTTTTTTTTGGAAATTATATGCTCCGTACTTGTTTGTTTGTTTGTTGAAGTCGTACCCTGTTTACCCAATTTTGAGGAAGTCTTCTTCTTCCTCTCGCCCTCTTTTCTTCTCCATGCTTCCCTTGATGTTTTCTCTGGTTGCATGCGATTATGGGGGATTCGATTTCGTTTCGATCTCGTGTGTGCTTACTGGATATGAATCAATTGCTTGGAAATTTTATTTTTTCCTTCAACTTCGCAGCATGGGTTCACCAGATCTGAGAAATAAGGGGTCTCTGAGGCTCAAACTAGAGATTCGTGCTCATGTCCTCGCCAAATCAAAGGGCTAGATTCGTTCTTTCCTTCATAAATTCGATATCTGTGATGGGTCGATTGCATTCGCTGCGATTGATTTTGATGGATCTGATTTTCGGATTTTTGATTTGGGGATTTGGAATCATCATTCTTGTTCGATTCGAATGGAGCAGGTATCTCGATCTCCTTCGCCGGAATCGGGGCTGGGAGGTGTCGCTCGCCACCGTGCTCCACTGCTCCTTGCTGGAGAACTTGGAGGTGACGGCGCCACCGCCGGTGACGGGACAGAAGAGAAGAGATGCTCGCGCCGCGGGCGAGGCGCGGGTGGAGGCATCCTTCGATCTTCGGAGTCCGATCGCAATCGATGTGGTTCGTGCCTCCTGCTCTGGACTGTTCTCGCCGGAGATCCATGGCTTGGAGGCGCCGTTCGCAACCGTGCTCCTTGTCGGAACAATTGGAGGCGACGATGCTACCGAGAGTCATCGACGGTGTGGCCTGCTCGCAGTGGGAGGTGCAAATGAACGGAGGGTTGGGCTGATGTGTCTTTCGCTAGTGACCAGGGCTGGGCGGCGTCGTTCACGCCACCGTGTTCCTCCGAAGGAGCACCAGGAGGCGCCAGCGCCGCAGCCTGTGTTGTCGACGGCGGGAGGTGTTGTGAGCTGAATCTGCCATGTTTTACAGTAACTTTTATATCGATTTCTGCATATATTGCATGCATTTGGGCTAAGATAGTACAGAACCTATGTAGTTTATGTTTATCTGCCAAATTATGGAATCTACACCAGTTTCTGTTTAATTCGCAGAATTCGAGGCATTTTACAGCAATTCTACAGAAGTTCAGAAAAGCTCGGAAATCAGCTACAGAAGTCCAAAGTCAAAGAAGCAGCGGAACCAGTCGAATCAATCTGAGAGTCAAGGTTACTCGATCTCGAGTAGACCTTACTCGATCTCGACGAGCATGTCCGAGCACAGCCTTGGTCGACAGAGCCTGATCGAGAAAGCCAGACCAACCCAGCTCCGGAACCCAACTCGATCTCGACAAGACCTTGGTCGAGATCGACGAAGCCCAGTGCCACACCCGGAGTCGACGAGGAGAGAAGCTGGCCGAGAAGCCTAGGACGAGGATGCCGAGCAACCCTACTCGATCTCGACAAGCTCTAGTCGAGATCGACAAGCCCCACAACGCCAGTCCGAGTCCGTGCCGAGGAGAAGCTGCTCGACCAGAGAAGGCCTCACCCTAGTCGATCTCGAGGAGCCCTAGTCGAGATCGACGACGCCCAGAGCCCAGATCCGAGCTTGTCGAGCACACCTACCCGAGAAGACCTAGTCGGTGAACATCCCTACTCGATCTCGACAAGGAGTAGTCGAGATCGACGAGCGCCAGGAGCCAAGTCTGAACCACATCGAGCACCAGTTAGCCGAGACGACGAAAGCTACTCGAGGTCGACCAGCCCTTGTCGATATCGAGTAGACCCAGTTTCCAAAAACGCGTCGACGTGACGAGTCCTACTCGACTTGAGATTCCTTGGGCGTGAAGGAAGTCGATTTGGCCGGGATCTATCCAAAGTTGATCAATTCTATCCAAGGAAGCAAGATCTATCAAGACATGAAGACTTACCCACTTTAGAATTATTTTTTCCTTTTAGATTTATTTCCCTTAAACAATTTATTTATCTTTAAAGCTTTTAGATATAATTTTAGATATAGATAGGAGATTCTATCCTTGATTAGCAAAGAATAGAAGGCTATAAATAAAGCCCTAGGGGCTGGTTTTTCATTGATTCCAATTCAGACACAATTCCATTCAAGTAAGTAGGATAGAGAAAGAGAGTTTGTAGCAAGCAAGGTGGAAAGGCGAAAGCGGATTTGTCTTGTCGGTTGTAAGCTTTCTTTATTTAATTTAATGCAAGTTATTTTCTTTTGTTATTTAATGTCTTTCTTGATAATGAAGAGCGAGTAGTCTACCCACTTCTGGGGTTGGGGTGAGCCCGACGGTGGCCATGTGAGGTGACGCGGTAAAGGTCAGACCTTTTTATGCAATTTGTCTTCTATCCCTATAAGCATGATTCTTTTGCGAGAGTTGAAGGTGATCCTTGTTTGTGTTATTGAGGCGAAAGTGATCTTAATGCAACTTGGATTAATTATGTGAAAAGGGTTAGTAACAATTAGGGTTTATGCGAAAGCCTCTATATGCCTATTTGTTAATAACGAAAGTTATTTGATGGAAAGCATGATCTTTTATGCCTTTATGTGTTACTTTGCATGGTTATCGTTGTGGTGTTGAAACCCTGGCCTTGGGAGTCTTTTATATATTGATTTATTTCATTGAATTTCTGAGTTCTGTGTTCGAAAATTTGCCTTTAAAGTTTCTGTCTTTTACTCGATCTAGAGTTACTGTTGTCGATCTAGAGGAAGCCTTTGTCGATCTCGAGTGGGCTTTGTCGAGATCGAGTACACTGTTGTCTTCATCGAGTTTCTGTCGTCGATTCTGAACTTGTCTTGACTTGCCCTTGTCGATCTCGAGTAGGTGTGGTCGGGATCGAGTTGATTTGTCTGCCTCGAGTTGATTGCTTTCGTTTCTGTTTTCTGTTTTCATCACTGTTCTTTGTCGATATAGAGGACAGCTACTCGAGATCGAGTAGCTTCTGTGTCCTCGATTTAGTTTCTGCTTTGCTTTGTCTTTTCTGTCTTCGTTTAGTTCATTGCTTTTGTTTGTTATTTTCTGTTTTATTTCTGTTTCTTTCCTTGTTTCTGTGTTTCTGTCTTTCTGCTGCTTTGTCTGTGAGATTTACAGCTACCTGAGAACTGCTGACGTGCTTCCTCGTGGATTCGATCCTGACTTTCTCTTACTGCATTAGAGGAGTCTTGTATTTATTTGCTGAGACAGGGAAGTCAGTCTGATCTATACTTTATATTTATTTCATACTTGACCATCCTCCCAACAACAGGAGGCAGTGGATGAAGCTTCGAATGAGGTCGAGCTCGCTGCCATGGCGACCTGGCTCAGTCGGATCTCTTCGGGCTTGGTTTCGGGTCGAGCCGGGCTGCAGTGACTTAGAGTCACGGGCTAGGGCGGGCTTTGGGTCGCGCCTGGACTTGGCTCCTTATGTCAAGATTGGGCCTAATTTTGTTTGGGCCTAATTTTTAGTAAAACTGGCTGAGCATATTTTTGTTGGACTTTTGCTGTTATATGTTGAACATGACTAGTTTGTCCAGATTCGTTTTGGACTGAGACTTGTCGTGTTTGACCAAGTATTAGAGTTGTCTTAGTCGGGTTCGGACCCGGACTGAGACATGGTGGGTTGTGTTTGATGAGTTGGGCTTAGCCCGATTCGATTCGAACGCAAATCATCGCTTTTATATGACCAAGCTGTGACTAAGTTTTGTGAACTAGGTCAGTTGAAAGTTGAAACAGCTTTTCGCTTATATTTTCTCTCAAAATTTTGATCGGACTATGTGTCTAATTGAATATTTGATTGAAGCGCACGAACTTGAAAGTTATGTGATATATCGACCTACGTGGCCTTTTATCTAATAACGAGCGATGATGAGTCCTACATTATGTTGATTTGTTCACATACGGACTGAGCTCTCTAAAATTCTTTTTTCAAGAATTTGTTTTCAAGGATGTTTAACCTTGGTTGAATATCGTTTTACTTGAAAATTGAGCGGATTTAAATAATTCAATTGTGAGTTGTTTAAAATTATTTTGAGTTAACGGATAGTTATTGCGTATAACTTATTAACTTAAAATGGGAAATTGACTTTATGTAAGTTAATTAAAATCTGAGAAATAAATATTTTATGTAAAGAGATAGGCATTTGGGATGCATCTCTGAACCTTGCGAATAATTTCTTGTTTTACTACTAACGTGGTGATGTACTTGAAATTATGGAAAAAGCACTTAATTTGTTTGAGTGTGATTGCAAGGTAATCGAGCAAGTAATTCATTTGTTAAATGGATGAAAGTATGCAGTAATTTTGAATAGCGTTTTTTAAACGCAGTTCTGAAAAACTGAATAAACTCTTATGGGGTAAGGACCTATATGTCTAGGATCCTGAAAGTCGATAGTCCTAATGAAGACATGTTATCAGACTTTGCTCGATTATACTGGATTTGTTTTAGTGTATATCCATACGTTGGACATACAAATAAAGTGAGCTGAGGTTGAGTACTTTGGGTACGTCAACAGTAAAACAGTTCCCTTGAAAATTAGAAAATGAGCAGTTGGACTTGATGAGAGTTTGACTCTTGAGTCCTAGGCTTTAAAAATTATTTTCGAATTATAAAGCTCACTTTGAATTTTCTCAGATCAAGAGAGTTGTAAAACTGAATTCCATGGTTCTAAGGCATTTTCATGCTAAGGAAGATTGTCATTTAGTATACTCTGTTTCACTTAGGGACATGGTCCTAGTGGGAGCAAATCTTTAGACTGACTCGCACAGTTCAAAAGATAACCTTAAACATACGTTGTTTAAAAATCGTCAGACGGACGATTATGTCGTCAAGAATCTGTGTTTTAACGGAGTTGATTGCATGCTACAAGTATGTTTTTGCTTCGAAGGTCATGGTAAATGATGATATGTGTTGGTTTGTGCTTCGTGCATAAACGGTAACATGTTTCTGGTCAATGGTGATAGACGGATAATATACTCATTTCACTGATCTGAATCATAAGTTAGCAAAACTGAGATTACATCGATTTATATCGTAGTAATAAAAGTTTAGCTTTCCTGAAGTGTCAGGGGCTTCTGAAGTTTCCTTACAAAGACCATGTGATGTCATGATGCTAGTAATGGAACATACCTTGAGATCTTATTGGATTTCGGTTCCAATGTTATGTTCATAAGTTTGCTGATTTTGTTTTAGTAACATGAGGTTAAATTTGTCACTTTTGTGATAATGGTTGCAAATATGATTTGTAACTTATGCATACTCTGATCATTGGGAATAAGCAAGTCGTTGCTAGGTCCATATGAAGAAGTTGCGATCTACTTAGTTCAAGTTGATCACTAGGCAACTAGATCAGATGATATACCCAAAGATTGGTGCTGAACTTCGAAGTTTAGCTGAAGCCAATCGTATAAGATGATATCAAGTTCAGATCTTGGTATTTTCTAATCCTCACTGAATTTTTTATAATTCATGAGAAGTGTCACTATGGAAGCATAGTTTAACCACTTTGAAAAGTGCTAAAGGGTAGATGAAATGCATACTCTAAAAGGTATTCTACTAGTTAGTGGGAGAAAATGTTCAACAGAACCTGAGAAAAGACAGAATTCTCAGAAGAGGATGTTTTCTTATCTGAAAATGATGTGACACACCTTGTGGTATGTCCAGGATGATCATTGTGGGATTGTCCAAAAGATTAGATGCTTATTGCGTTAAGCACTTCTCTTGAGGCGTCGAGGGTAATCTGTTACTTGTAACAAATTACTACATTTTTTGTAGATTGCGTTCTACAAAATTTAGAAGCTTAAAGCACAAATTCTATTGTGTGTTGTTTGAATTTCATGATCTCCTAAGATCAATATGGATCTAAGGGCGTATAAATGGATGTTGATATACAAGGTGAGCTTGTTGGTTAACATATATCCATGCTTTCTCTCACATTGGGTGATGGAGAAATTAGATGAAATTCAAAAAGTTTTTTGTCTTAAATTCTTCTGTTGACTGAAGTTACACGAAATGGTCAAATCCGAAAACCAAGCATTGGTTTCTGCTGAGTGCGTATTGTGCTGATTTGTGGAGTGGTTCATTTGTTGGACACTCCTTGGTCAGTTACTTCCTGGAGATGGCACAAGTGTCATGTTAAAGGCTAAAGGCATAAGATGATCTATAAGAGATGTACTTATGATTGAGGGTCACTTGGTGAACCTTAAGATATAGAATAAGCTTAAGAAGCTGGTTCTTATATATTTTAGCCTTATCTGTTTAATGGCATCAAATCCATTTGGATTAAAGGTACCATGAAGAATGTGTGTACTAGGCATGGTGCTAGGTACATGAGCACATTCTTAAATCATCTTGGAAATGCGAACTTCTAAGATTGATGAGAGCAATCTGATAAGGGAAATGAGTTTTCGTAGCTCAGAGATCCTTAATCATGATTGTGCGACAATTGCTAAGACAACTTAGGATGAGTTTTGATTGATGAAACCACAACATAGCCTTTGGTAGTTCAATCATTACATCGTCCTATGATAGTTGTAATACAAGTCTTGCCACATTAACATTCAGGATATTCTAGATCAATCGTGATCTAGTGTTCCTGATAATGTTCAGAGCTAAAGAAGTTTCGTTTTTGGCTCACAACTTGATGAACAAATGTGTTTCGAGTTCAGGATTTTCACCTAGAACGATTGTGAGCATATCGAAACTACTTTAGAGTGGGAGTTGTTTTGAACATGAGGTGTGTCAGAAACACATTAGATGTGGTTGCTCCAAAAGTATCCAAATGAGATAGCACTAAACACCACTAAGAGTCTGTGATCTATTGGTAGATGTAGATCTAAGACACAACTAGCGGATGGTGATGACAGATAACGAGTCTATAGAAGAAGCCATGTCTTGAACTGGTTTCTATCCCGCATAGACATAAAGCAATGAGATAACTTGGTTCTTAAAGCTTTATATGCGGAATGATTCATTGAGAGTTATACCCTAAATCAAGAGAGTTAGGTTGGAACCTTCTCTCTGCATAGTTAGATTGTGTTCAATCAGACCGATGAATGGCTACAAAATCTTGTATCCGTTTACAAGTTGACCTAGATAGCAAAGTTTTTCCCAGTGGGAGGACTTCTGGAAATTAGTTTTCTAGAAAAGTTTCTGCTAAGGTTTTGAGAAAGACACTAGTCTTGTACTCATACCTATGTAAGCATTGAAACATGCTTCTAGATGACAATGATAAGATGTTTTGTACTTTTTGTTCAAAATATGAATCATTGTAAGTATGTCATATTGGAAAGTTTAACTTTCTGATGTTACAAATGACACAATGATAGCCAACTATGTTGTGATTTTAGCATGACAACTTTGATACAATTGTCAGGTAAATCTGTTACATAGAAATTTGATGGTTGTCTATGAGGTTATTTCGTATAATCTTAGGCATGTCATTCTCATATATGAAAATGTGTAAATGGACTTATATAGGAAATGGATTGAGTGAGAAACACTTGAGAAACTGAGTGCAATCTCGCATTCTGTTGTATGCTAAGATGAGACAAGCGAACATGTGTTTGTTTACAAACTGATTCGAGTCTTATGCACTGAACACGGTAAATGATTGCAAAAGCACTCTTGTAGACTGTGTATTGTGTTATGATGGATGATGTCTATGTCCATGTTGGAACATAGATATGGATCTTAGTGATCTAAGGGAGGAGACACTGATGTATGTATCAACATCAGTCCGTAGGTCTTATCTCCAAGGGGAAGAGACATTGATGTCTAGCAAGAAACTGTCTTGCTTATCCTTCCACCACGGAAGCTGAGGTTTTTACATCATCAGTAGCTTCTGAGGAGATTATGAAAAAGGATTCTCCTGAAAACGCAAAATTTGGTTGTGGCGAAATATGGTGAGAAGATGTCATGACTATGGGTTGTGACTGACCATTTTTGTCTATACCGGGATTTTCAAAGGATGTTGGAGATCAAATGATATTTAGATCAAACCCTGTCTAGTCGGAGAGACGTTGTTCAAGAACAACGTTGTCATAATATGTTTGACTCTTGATGGTTATGCGAGCCACCTCTCTAATTTGAGTTTTTAGCAAGTGGGAGACTTTGATCTTAACTCATATGATGTGCCATTGACATGGTGAAAACCGGTGATGTAAATATGAAATATGTTACATGTCACTGAACCATAGTTTGTTCTCTCACACGAACAAACGTTCCTATAAGTGTTCGTCACTATAGGTTTAAGGTATCTCAATTCTTATGTGAACGGAATGAGATGATAACCGCCTTGACTATCTTTGGATGTCAGGATGGGTAATTTACAGTAAGTCATTTATATGACTTGTAGCTATGCTCCTAAGCCCATTGGTTCAGAAAAGCAAGGTGTTGTAGGGTAAAATGGTTCTCAAGTTTGCGTGACTTTGAGATGAACACCTTTATAGGTTGAGTGGACAATGCTTTAGAGAAGCGCTCCATGTAGCACACCGTCATACTAGTGTGTGCTAGTCGACCCTATGAGGTGATAGATTGATCCCGTCTCTATCACTGTGTGAGCTAAGATATATGTAAACAAGGCAGCCCTTAGTGACTAACGGCTTGAGTTACTGATTGTGGTGGTGATGCGCTACTTTGGTTGTGTTCCGATGGCCATGAGTGATGCGGTCTAAGTGGGGCATTTCTTGGAAAGTGGTCATCATTTACATGAAAGTAATGCCAATGCGAAAGGAAGGTATTATGAGTAGTCGTTGACGAAAATGGGATTTTCTGGATCCGACAGTTACGTACTGTTGTGAATCGCCATTATAGTTGAACTAAATTGAGAGGGATCCGGTTTTGTGTGTCAACTAGTCCGATGAAAGATAATCCTAGGGATGCAGGTAGTATTGCCGGGTCGCACGGCCTATACAAGACGAGTATGAGATTGAGTTTTGGAGGAACATGATCTTTTGTGCGAGGGAGAGATGTTAGAATTATTTTATAATTCGGACATAATTAAATGTACGTCCAAAAGATAAAAGTCTAATTTACGTAATTAGGTAAGTAATTCTTATTCGTTAAGAATTAAGTAATATTAGGATAAATAATATATATTCGTTATATATTTATTTATCTAATAAATAAAGAGATATATAGGAGAGACTCCTCTCTCCTTATCTTTAACCCTAGAGAGCTTGTTCGTTAGACGTTCTCTCAGGAAAAGAAAACCCACAGAGAACTCTCCTTCATGGAGAGAGTCTCCTTCCTCTCCAATGCTCTCCCATGGTGTGTAGGTTATGAATCGTAGGCCTGTGCAGATTTCGGTTTAGACCGGAAAACCAACCGGAACAGAACCGGTAGAACCGGTCTTATAACCGAACCGGATATTCCGGACCGGTTTTCGGTTGATAGCTTTTGTGAATTACGGTTTTGGTTCGGTTCCGGTAATAACCGGCGGTTTACCGGTTTAAACCGGATAAAACCGAAAATTTAATTTTTGTACGTACAAGCTACAACATCGATCAAGATTTATTTGTTTAATCATTAATTATTCTCATATATATAATTACACTAAAATTACAGTAGCAAGTAATATCCCTATTACAGTAGCATATACTTAGCAATTAACTAATACGTAGTACAACAGTAGCAAGTAACATATACTTAAATGTTTTATTAATTACAGTAGCATATACTATGTGCAGTAGGAAGTAATACAACATGCTAGCATATACTTAATGTTTTTTGAATTTTATTTTCTTTATATAAATAAAAATATTATATATATGCGGGACGGGACGGGATTTGCGAGACGGGATCGGCACGGGATTAAAAAAAAAATCCTCAAATCCAACCGGGATCGGGACGGGACGAGATTTGCAGGATTTGTGCCCACCCCTATTAATTATTGACTTATTGCTAGTTTGTGACCTTAATGTTTTTTTTCCCTTCACCATTTTTTATTTTATTTTTAGGTACATACTACATCCAATAGCTTCTCTTTTAATAATTTTTTATACATATAAATTGTTACGGTGTAAGTGAAAAAAAATATAATATTATCAAAGAAATTTTATGGAAAAAAAAATCATCGTGTATATACTTTCGGTTGTTCCAGTTCCGGATCCGGATTGATTTCTATATTTCGGGCCGGTTTTAAACCGAACCGGAATGTTACTAGTTCGGTTATCGGTTTGAATATTTAGAATATTCCGGTTCCGGTTTTTCCGGTTTTGTGCCGGTTCCGGTTCGGTTTCAACCGGTGCACACCCTACTGAATTGTAGGTTCTCCACTGCTCCCGAATCTCTAACGAGATTTAGTGCTATGGAGATCTACCCAGTGATCAATTTTGAAGGCAAGACGATCTTGATTCCGCTTCCGCTATTCGAGGTTGTAGAACGATAGAATTGATGTAAAGTCCTCACCGAGGTTTTCATTCATTGATCAATCATATATATAGGTTACAATGGATTGGGCCTTTTGGCCCACTATACAATATGAAGACTACGTAATCTATCAAACCCTCGCAGTCGAAAGTGGAGGGTTCCGTACAGTGAGACTGGACCGAAAATCAAAGAACAATTGACGAGGTAAACCCTTGGTGAATAAGCGTACTAATCGGAGGACGGGACATGTAGAACACGAACATGGCCAAGAGCAACCTTGTCCCGTACGAAGTGGAGATCAAGCTCAATGTGCTTCGTGCGCTGATGCTGGACTGGGTTGCTAGCCAGATAGACGGCGGAGACGTTGTCAGTGTAGACCAAGGTGGCCTTCTAAAGAGGGCAGCGGAGCTCAAGTAGGAGATTGCCCAGCCATGAGCACTTGGAGACAACGTTGGCGACGCCCCTATACTCAGCCTCGGCGCTAGAGCGAGACACCACAGACCGTCGCTTCGCTGACCACGACACAAGAGTGTCGTTGAGGAAGACACAGTAGCCAGACGTGGAGCGACGTGTGTCAGGACAACCACCCCAATCCGCATCAGTGTAAGCGACGAGGTCATGCCGAGATGAAGGGGTGATCGTGGTGCCCAGCTCGAGGGTACCGCTGATGTACTGGATGATCCGCTTCAAGGCCTGAAAGTGTGGTTCCCTGGGCGCATGCATGAACATGCAGATCTGCTGAACGATGTAACTGATGTCTGGCCTAGTAAACGTAAGATACTGCAATGCACCGACGAGGCTCCGGTACAACGTCGGATCATCAAACAAAGGACCAGAGTGAGCACTGAGCTTGTTAGAAGTATCCACAGGGGTTACAACTGGCTTGCAATTACTCATCTTAGCCCGAGCAACAATCTCGGCAGCATACTTACTCTGAGAGAAAAATAACCCAGACGCATGACGCTGCACAACGACTCCCAAGAAGTAAGACAACGGACCCAGATCTGACATGGCGAACTCGGCGCTTAACTGGGCAACAATAGACGTCCTAAGAGCATCGGACGAGGCGGTGAGGATGATGTCGTCGACATATAGTAACAGAAAGGCCATGTATGTGCCTCTGCGATAGATAAACAGAGACGTATCCGAGCGGCTGCCAACGAAGCCCAAGCGGAGTAGATGAGACACAAAGCGCTGGAACCATGCCCGCGGAGCCTGTTTCAGACCATACAAAGAGCGCTTCAGGAGACACACGTGCTTAGGACGATCAGCATCAACGAACCCCGACGGTTGAAACATGTAAACTGTCTCATTTAGCTGGCCATGCAGAAAGGCGTTCTTGACATCCAGCTGATGAATAGCCCAATGTCACGATAACGCTAAGCTCAGCACCACTCGGATAGTGACTGGCTTGACCACGGGGCTGAATGTCTCATCACAATCAATGCCTGCCTGCTGAGATCGACCATTGACCACAAGACGAGCTTTGTAGCGTTCCAACGACTCATCAGAGCGGAACTTGTGGCGAAAGAGCCACATGCAGCGAATGACGTTCGCCTCAGGAGGGCGAGGGACAAGAACCCAGGTACCATTCCTTGTAAGGGCCCTGTATTCATCGAGCATAGCCGCTTGCCACTTCGGGTCGAGGAGGGTTGTTTTGTGGAAGGTGGGGATGGGGGAAAAGGAAGCCGGAGGGGAGGTAGGAGGAGCCATGGGGACAGTGGGGGCGGGTGTTGTCTGTGCGGCGGGCGCGGCAGGGAGCAGCGGCCGCGGCAAAGTAGAGGAGGCAGGGGCTGCGGCGGGTTGATGTGCCGCGGGCGCAGTACCATGCTGCGGCCGCGGCAACTGGCAATATGTGGGTTGCGGTATATGGGGGGGTGAGGCTGAGGGTGAGTGGTGTTGGGGTGATCGGAGGCGGACATAGAGACAATGTGTCTCGGTTTGAACACACCGGAGATGCTACGGGTGTGCGGTTTGGCGGTAGGGGGAGGGGGCGGTGGTGGGGGCGGTGTAGGGGGAGAAGCAAGAGCACCGGTAGAGCTCTGGGGAAGGAGGAAGTGTGGGAAAGGAGACTCTGACTCAGACTGGGAGACAGTGGGTGTGGGAGAGGAGGGAGAAGGGGAAGAGAAGGGAAAGCGAGACTCATCAAAAGTGACATGACGTGACACAATAAGCTTATGGCTCCGAACATCGAGGCAAAGGTAACCGCGACGATCAGACGGATAGCCTAGGAAGACACATGGAGTGGAGCGCGGGTGAAGCTTGTGTGGGGCAGTGGAGGACTGGTTTGGGAAGCACAAGCACCCGAAGGTACGAAGGTGATCATACCTAGGCAAGGTGCAATAGAGTGCCTGGGTTGGCGAGCGATGGTGTAGGGTAGTAGATTGGAGAATGTTGAGGAGATAACATGTGGTTGATAAGGCGTGAGGCCAATAGGTAAGAGGAATAGATGCGTGAAAGAGGAGAGAGCGCATCATGTTCATTATGGTTCTAATGATTCGTTCGGCCTTGCCATTCTGCTGGGAAGTATAGGGGCAAGAAAACCAATAGGAGATCCCATTTGTGGCAAAGAAAGAGTGAAAGTCTTTGTTGTCAAATTCACGGTCATTGTCACATTAGAAGCATTTGATGGATGTTTGAAATTGTGTTTTGATGTCGGCATGAAATTTGACAAAGATAGGACACACTTAGGACTTGAAATGCAACGGGAAAACCCTTAAGAAATGACTGTAATCATCAAGAAACAAGAGGTAGTACTTGTGACCCTCCTTGCTGGGCACATGAGAGGTCCAAATGTCACTATGAATGATATCAAAAGGAGCAAAGGTGGAGTTCAAAGACCGTTGGAACGAGTGTCTTGCATGTTTGCCTAACTGACAGGAAGAGCATAAACTAGAGCGTAGCTCTTTATTACAGGTGACAAGACTCTGAGAACGGAGGACATCTAGGACGGCAGCACTGGGATGGCCCAGGCACGCATGCCAGAGGCTGCACGACCATAAATTAGAGGGAGACCGGGCACGACTGACTGGACGCATGAGGTGTGGTGACAGGGTAGAGCTCCCTGGTGATGTTACATCTCATGCGAGTAACCCCCGTAGTAAGATCTTTGATAGCATGCATTTCGAGGGTCATAATAGGTTGCATTTAGCTTAGTTGGTGCAGTCGGAATCTACACACTTTTATTGATTATTTCAGGTAATTGTGGATCCGAGGAGGAGACATGGGTTGATAACGCATTAGATGAGAATTTCTAGTTGATCGAAGAATCTTACATGAAGATCTCAAGAGGTCCTGAGAAGAAGAAGCGAACCTAAACGAAGAACAAGTCTGCAGAAGTTGTCGCCAGACATGCTGAACTTGTTTTGCACTTTTTGAAGGCCTCGATTTTCCGATTGGCTATTATAACCATGCGTTGGAAAGCTCTTTCAGAGAGCTACAACTTTCCTGTTGACAAGAAGAGAAAATTGTGGATAAATTTTCCGTGAAAGGCCCCTTGCTGCAGCCGCAGCAACCATGACGCGGCCGCTGCCAATCAATTTGCAGCGGGTTTGAAAGAAGCCGCAGCATATGCCGCGGCCGCAGCATTTGACATCTGCGCGTCGTTTTGTTTACGAAAACCCTAGTTTTCTTTGTTTGGTTTTTATGGCCGACTTGGATCTTTTATAAGGCCGGAATTATGTTATTTTAAGACAACTTCTATTCTATTCCACGTTCTATCAGACAATTAGAGAGAGATCGATGTTCGCCATGGGCGACTAAACTCTCCTCATTCTACTTGCAATTTGAAGCTTTATTTGGATTGATTGTGAGTTTCTAATTCTTGTTCCTTGTTTCCTATATTTGAATGTTTTAACTTCTTTGTGCTTGATTGTTTATTGTTTTGTTCTATCTTGTCTGGCCAACTTTTTAGATCAATTCAATTGCTAAGGTTTTGTAGATTCCTGATTGTGAACCTTAACCTAAGTAGCAAACTTTTTTCCTTTAGGGCCGATTGAACTAATTGGATAAGTAGGAAGTTGGATGTGTTGTTAAATCCCTCTCTAGGGACTGCAAATACCTTGGTTAATCTCTGAACTTAAAGCTATGAATTGGGTTAAATCCTTCTTTAGGGACTGTTCGATTGATAAGGGTTTCTAGGACTGATTGGACTAGTAACTATATTAGGTCGGGACAAGGGCATTCATAGGAAGACTAAAAGGACAAGAGGAAGTTACAATATCAATTCAACCGAATAAAGTGGATAGATGTAGGTAGATCGATCTTCTCTAAATTGTTTTGCATCAATCTGTTTATAGTTTATTTTGCTTTCTTTCTTGTTTCAATCACCAAACCCCCCTTTCTACTAATTGGTAAATACACATTGCGGAGAAATACTTGATTCTCTGTGGCATCGACCTCTTACTTACTTGCCTCCCTTTCTAGCACTTGGGTTTTCGTTCTAAGTGTAATGACTTGGTTCATGGAGGATCCTTTCCATAGCATTACACAAGTGTTGCAAGAACAAGCTGAGAGCAGTAAGAACTTGGAGAATCAGATGAACAAACTCATTCAAATTTTAAGTGCAAAAGGTGAGAAGGAAAGGGGCTTAGAAGAAGGAGTTGAAGTCGTAATGGAGGATGAAAATTATGAGGAGCGGCAGCCGCCGGAGGAGGGCGGCGACCACCGCACTGCTACTAATGAGCCCCCATCAACGTCTTCTTCTCTTGATTTTGAGAAACCCACCCCACCATCCCTTGAGGCTTTAAAGGATGCAAGAGTGGAAGATCCTATTGAAGTCATTACACTTAGTTCATTCCCTCCTATGTGGTTTCAACATGACAGTGACATGCCGAATGAGGAGGAATTTGTTGCAGACAACGATAGTTTCTTCGACGATGGAGAAAAGGATCTAGTGCTTGTTGACTTGGAATCTCATGAGTCGACGCATGATGTTACATGTGTTATGTTTCCTACTCCATCTTCAACATCCATTCTGAGCTTGCCCATTGATGAACCAGGTCTAGAGTCATCAGCTGAGGCTCAAGAGGTAATAAAGGTAAACTTTTGCAATTTTAAAGGTAATGGTGATTATGTTGATCCTTTTGATTGCTATTTTGAAAAGCCATCAACAAAACTGTGCCGGTGGTATCATATTCCTTCTGCAGAGAGTCATACTAGACTCTTTGATAGATTGAAAGGGTTCTTGAGTTCCACATTTTATGCTTTCAATTTATTGTGCTATGATGTGCCTTGTAAGATGTGTGTACAGGAATATGATAGGCTACTGAGGGCCTTGACGATGTCTGAGAGATAAGGTCTTGAGATTGAGAATAAGTCAAGCCAGTGACATTAAAGAAAGACGTTTCTCGAGAGGCAACCCGAGGTAAGTTTTAGTTATTTCAATTCCTAGTTAGCTAGTTTTCTTTTAAATAAATTAGGTTTTCCATTATGCATTAGATAGTTGTTTTTAGTTTTTGGATAGACTAACCTTTCAGGAAAGGTCGCCGCCTTTAACCCGTCGCAATGCTCAGATCCGACCTATAGAGACCCATCCACCACATTGTGAATATTTCATTCATCTCTTTCTCTATGTTTTTATTTTTTGTTGTCTTTTATGTTTCATTGCGGACAATGAAAGGTTTAAGTGTGGGGGAGGGATTGCATTGCATATAGATAGAGTTTGCATATCATGTTTATTTATGTTTTCATATTTATTTTTACTCATGTATCACATTTGAAAAAAAAATCACAAAAATATCATGCATTGCATTTAGGTGTTATTAAATATACCCATCTTGGTTTAGTTTGTCCTCTAATTTAGTTTTATGATCTCATTGCATAAATCCCATGATTTGATTGAATTGCTTAAAAATGATTTTTGGAGCATGATATGAGAATATAATTGAGCAAGTATGGTTCATAGTTGAGGTTAAATTGAAATCTAAAAAAAAAAATATAACCCTTGTGAGTTTGATTTTGGCCTTATAGAGACTTTACATATTATTCCCTTTTGCTTTTATTGTGTGATTATACTCTTCATATGCTTGTTTTTCATGACTGTATTGCACATGTTTGTTGCTTGTGAATTTCAAATGATCGAGGCATGTTTTCTTTAGTCATATTATACCTTATCTACCCTTTGCATTATCCTTTGCTTGAAGCCCATCTGAGCCTTAAAGCCTATTTTTTTTATAGCTCCACAAAAATATATCATAGCCAATGATTAGCCTGACCCAATCCGGGAATTAGGAGGAGAATTAGTGAAAAATCTATATGTTGGAGTTGCTTTGAGTGGAGATGATATATGTATGGTTGTGCATTGCGAGAGGCATAGCCAAAATAAGGTAACCTGATGGACGGTTTTTAGTCGCGTTAACCGTTTCAAAATAATTTCGAACCTACCTAACTAATGTAGTGTGGTAAGCACGAGTCGATCCCACAGAGAATCAAGTTATTTCTAAGTTAAGTTTATTTACCAATTAATAGGAAACGGGGGGTTTTTGGGTGGTGAAAATAAGAAAGAAAATATAATAAACTATAAACAAATTAATGCAAAGCAATTTAGAAAAGATCGCTCTACCTACAACTATCCACTTTATTTGGTTGAATTGATATTGTAACTTCCTCTTGTCCTTTTATAATTCCTTTGAATGCCCTTGTCCCGACCTAATATAGTTACTAGTCCAATCAGTCCTAGAAACCCTTATCAATCGAACAGTCCCTAAAGAAAGATTTAACCCAATTGATAGCTTTAAGACCAGAGATTAACCAAGGTATTTGTAGTCCCTAAAGAGGGATTTAACAACACATCCAACTTCCTACTCATTCAATTAGTCCAATCAGCCCTAAAGGGATAAGTTTGCCACTTGGGTTAAGGTTCGCAATTAGGAATCTACAAAACCCTAGCATTTGAATTAATTCTACCAAGTTGATCAGTCGAGATAGAATCAAACAATCAAACATTCAAGTACAAAGAAGTCGAAACATTCAATATAGGAAATAAGGAACAAGAATTAGAAACTCACAACCAATCCAAATAAAGCTTCAAATTGTAGGCAAAACGGGAGAGTTTAGATCTTCATAAAAATAAAACAAAGTAATTAGGGTTAAGAGTGGTCACCGCCGTATGAATGTATGTTCGGCCTCCTACGCTATGAAATATGAATGTTGAATGTATATAATATATATATTGCAAAGCGTAATCTATACCTATATAATATTAATATATCTTTCTATCTAACTAATCTATGTAAGCTTAACTAAACTAATTATATCAAATAAAATAAAGTAGTACTCCGTATGAAGCAGCAAATCCAGCAATCACGTATTCACGTGGGCTCTAAATCTCTACTTGGATCAACCGGCCCAAAGGAGAATATGCATCCCGCCATTGATGATCAGCTCCACGAGTAACATCCGGCCATTCTAAAGTTTAGCACAGTCATCCATCCATCTTCTCATTTGCAAAATAATCCCTTAAATTATTATCAACCTCCCACTTTATACGATCCAGTCAAAAATACCTGAAATATATAAAAACACTAGTGTAGACTCCGAAAACCAAATAATATAAATTAAGCTATAAAATATATAAAAATACTCTAAATTAATATGCAATTCTACACTAAAAACATGAATAAAATATAATCTATCATAACCCTTCTTGCATAATAGAGATGACTTGTTACTAGGGGCCTAAGGAGGATAAAATTCACTTAGGAGTAAAAGTCTAGTAAGTTTGGACCTAGGGAGGATATTGGAGTTTATGTTATTGGAATGGTTTGCGAAGTATGAAAGTTTTGGTGTTGTTCTGGTTGATTGTTGTTCCTTTTTCCCGGATTTTTAGCACCACAAGCCTTAAATATTTCTCATGCCTTATGTTCCTACCAAAGCCCCATTACAACCTTATAAAAGTCCTCACGGTGTATAGAGCATTTTGGATTGAGTTGAGAGTTGGACTTTAAAGCCTAAAGACATGAGAGCTTGAGTGAAACACATTATCCCGGTGAGGTTGGATTAAATTTGCCTTTACTATTGGATCGCTCATATATTCGCTAGGATATTTGTTCTCTCATTCATGTCTCCTATTGTTTGATGTTGCTTTTCTAAAACTATAGCATGAAGATCTTATTTGTGGGATGATCAATTCTATATTTGTTTTTCATTGCTTGAGGACAGGCAAAAGCTTAAGTGTGGGGGAGTTTGATAGCATGCATTTAGAGGGTCATAATAGGATGCATTTAGCTTAGTTAAGATGCATATCATGCATGGTTTAAGTACAATTTGCATATTTGCTCTCTACGTTGGTGGAGTCGGAATCTACACACTTTTATTGATTGTTATAGATAATTGTGGATCCGAGGAGGAGACATGGGTTGATAACGCATTAGATGAGAATGTCTAGTTGATCGAAGAAGCTTACATGAAGATCTCAAGAGGTCCTGAGAAGAAGAAGCGAACCTAAACGAAGAACAAGTCTGCAGAAGTTGTCGCCAGACATACTGAACTTGTTTTGCACTTTCTGGAAGTCTCGGTTGTCTGATTGACTATTATGACCATGCTTTGGAAAGCTCTTTCAGAGAGCTACAACTTTCTTGTTGACAAGAAGAGAAAATTCGGGATAGATTTTCCGTGAAAGGCCCCTGGCTGCGGCCGCAGCAACCATGCCGAGGCCGCGGCCAATCAATTTGCAGCGGGTTTGGAAGAAGTCGCATCATATGCCGCGGCCGCAGCATTTGACATCTGCGCGTCGTTTTGTTTACGAAAACCCTAGTTTTCTTTGTTTGGTTTTTATGGCCGACTTGGATCTTTTATAAGGCCGAAATTATGTTATTTTAAGACAACTTCTATTCTATTCCACGTTCTATCAGACAATTAGAGAGAGAGCGATGTTCGCCATGGGCGACTAAACTCTCTTCATTCTACTTGCAATTTGAAGCTTTATTTGGATTGATTGTGAGTTTTTAATTCTTGTTCCTTGTTTCCTATATTTGAATGCTTCAACTTCTTTTTGCTTGATTGTTTATTGTTTTGTTCTATCTTGTCTGACCAACTTGTTAGATCAATTCAATTGCTAAGTTTTGTAGATTCCTGATTGTGAACCTTAACCTAAGTAGCAAACTTTTTTCCTTTAGGGCTGATTGAACTAATTGGATAAGTAGGAAGTTGGATGATAGCATGCATTTAGAGGGTCATAATAGGTTGCATTTAGCTTAGTTAAGATGCATTTCATGGATGGATTAAGTACGATTTGCATATTTGCTCTCTATGTTAGTGGAGTCGGAATCTACACACTTTTATTGATTATTTCAGGTAATCGTGGATCCGTTGATGAGACAGGAGTTGATAACGCATTATATGAGAATGTCTAGTTTATCGAAGAAGCTTACATGAAGATCTCAAGAGGTTCTGAAAAGAAGAAGCGAACCTAAACGAAGAACAAGTATGCAGAAGTTGTCGTCAGGCATGCTGAACTTGTTTTGCATTTTCTGGAGGCCTCGGTTGTCCGATTGACTATTATAACCATGTGTTGGAAAGTTCTTTCAAAGAGATACAACTCTCCTGTTGACAAGAAGAGCAAATTCGAGACAGATTTTCCGTGAAAGACCGATGCAGCGGCCGCAGCATGTGTGTCGCGGCCGCAGCCAGTATGGATGCCGCGGGCTGGGAAAAAACTGCTCATGCTGCGGCCGCAGCATATGCCGCGGGCGCAGCATGGGTCGCCAGTGCGACGTCGTTTATTTTAATGAAACCCTAGTTTTTAATCTTAGATGTTTTATGGCCGACTTAGATTGTTATAAGGCCGATTTTAAGTTATTTTTCTATAACTTCTATTCTATTCCACGTTCTATTAGACAATTAGAGAGAGAGAGAGAGAGAGAGAGAGAGAGAGAGAGAGAGAGCGATGTTCGCCATGGGCAACTAAACTCTCTTCGTTCTACTTGCAATTTGAAGCTTTATTTGGATCGATTGTGAGTTTCTAATTCTTATTCCTTATTTTCTATATTGAATGTTTCGACTTCTTTGTGCTTGAATGTTTGATTGTTTTATTCTATCTTACCTGATCAACTTGGTAGAATCAATTCAATTGCTAGGGTTTTGTAGATTCCTGATTGCGAACCTTAACCCAAGTAGCAAACTTGTCCCTTTAGGGCAGATTGAACTAATTGGATAGGTAGGAAGTTGGATGTGTTGTTAAATCCCTCTTTAGGGACTGCAAATACCTTGGTTAATCTCTGAACTTAAAGCTATGAATTGGGTTAAATCCTTCTTTAGGGACTGTTCGATTGATAAGGGTTTCTAGGACTGATTGGACTAGTAACTATATTAGGTCGGGACAAGGGCATTCATAGGAAGACTAAAAGGACAAGAGGAAGTTACAATATCAATTCAACCGAATAAAGTGGATAGTTGTAGGTAGATCGATCTTCTCTAAATTGTTTTGCATCAATCTGTTTATAGTTTATTTTGCTTTCTTTCTTGTTTCAATCACCAAAATCCCCTTTTCTACTAATTGGTAAATACACATTGCGGAGAAATACTTGATTCTCTGTGGGATCGAACTCTTACTTACTTGCCATACTAGTTTGTAGGTTTGAGTTTTATTTTGATACTGTTTACGCGACTAAAAACCGTCCATCAATCGTTCACAGAGAAACCAAAGGGATCAAACGTAAGAGAAACGTTATTGTCAGTGGTGAACCGACGGACAGAGATAAGGTTTTTGACAATCTTTGGGGCAATTAGGACATTGTTAAGGTGTAGTGGGTGGGTTGGGATCTGTAATTTGGCGTGGCCAATCCCTAAAGTAGCAAGACGACCACCATTGCCGACGATAATAGAGTGTTTGCAGGACCTTTAAAGGAAATAGAAGAGAGGTTACCTGAGGAGTTCGTCATGTGGGAGGTGACACTAATGTCCATGTACCAGGAAGAGTCGGGAGATGTCGGCTGCATAGAGGAGAAGGCGTGATGCCCATCAGGCGGAAGGGTATAGGCCGGGTAGCCTTGGGGAAGGGCCCCAATAGGGGAATACCCCCTCTGTAGATGACTTGAATGGGCGATAACCTTGACGGGAGGCTGTTGGGGATTGTAGAAAGCCGTAATCGTCGTCGATCGGAAAGTGCTATTTTTTTTTAGGATTTTTTTTTGGAAAAAAAAAGGTGGGGGCTTCTCGGACTTACGATCTGTCAGAGGCGAGGTCCGCAGGGAGAAGGAGAATCGGTGGTTCAGGGCTCGGAGAGGGTGAATCTGGGATGTAGGTGCCGGATCTGGGCTAGTGGTGCCGGCGAGTTCGGATCTGGGCAGAGGGTGACGCCGGTGGTGGTTGGATCCGGGGCGGTGGGCTCGTTTGGTGGCCGGCAGGGTGATTCAGCGAGAGGGAAGAGCGAGGACTGACGAGGGAGGGAGGGGCTCGGATCTGGGCTGAGGGCGACGCCGGTGGTGGGTGGATCCGGGGCGGTGGGCTCGTCTGGTGGCTGGCAGGGTGATTCAGCGAGAGGGAAGAGCGAGGAAGAGGAAGAGGGCGGCGGGGGTGTCTGCTAGGTTAGTCGGTGAAGCGAATCGGGGCAGACGATGAGGACTGAGGAAGGCGATGACTATCAATTTGCCCACACTATCGGCACGGATGTCAGCAAATAGGATGGCAGCGAGGAGGAAGGTCGGAGGAAGAGGATGACCGGTAAGAGGAGAGGTGAGACGGGAGGATCAAATTAGGGTTCCGTGAGGAAGAAAATGCTGTGATACCATGTAGAACGATAGAATTGATGTAAAGTCCTCACCGAGGGTTTCATTCATTGATCAATCATATATATAGGTTACAATGGATTGGGCTTTTGGCCCACTATACAATATGAAGACTACGTAATCTATCAGAGGTAATCCGTATATCTCTCAAATTCTATCAGTTTACATATCTCAATCAAGCCTATGACTGGTTTGAAGAATGTCTCGAGATTCAGGCAATTGAAGATGATATAGCTAGTAAATATGTTCATCGTCATGGTAGTTACTAGGAGAAAGATTCACCAAATGTACACAAGAAACCATCACTACCATGCTTAGATTGGACTGCAACAAGAACAAGAACCTCTTTATAAAAAGGTATGTTGTATTGATTTACACTATATTTTTCATAACATAACCCTCAAGACAGTCTTTCTATCAAGGCAAAATCAACTCCAAAAGAGGAGGAAAAATAGAGCTTACATATCTACAAAGGACACCACCACATGAAGTGAGATTACATAGCTGCTTTGCTTCCAAAAAGGGAAGCGAAAACGCAACTAGTAGACCTCCACATTCCATTGCTCTTGCTTCTTCAACTGCTTCTTGTAGTCGAACCATTCAATACCTAAAGAGAGGTTCAACCAAATCGGTATTAAGTACTATCTAAGAAAGGCTTGTTACGTACATTGAGGGCGATGAAAATCATAAACTTACCGTCTGCAGCAGCTAGCGACACCATAATGTCATCGATACCCTTCTCCATTCCCTTCAAACCGCACATGTAGACGAAGGTGTTGTCCTTCTTGAGTAGCTCCCATAGCTCGTTTGCGTACTGAGCCATACGCGTTTGGATGTACATCTTTTCGCCCTTGTCGTTAGTCTGCTCTCTGCTGACAGCAAAGTCCAGCCTGAAGTTATCCGGAGCCTTTTCTTTCATCTTCTCGAACTCCTGTTGTCGTTGTAACACATGTTGGACACCCAAGTTACACGCTTGCTCTACCATATATAGTTTGGAGTAACTTGTCTAGGAATCGGATTTACCTCTTTGTAGAGTAACGAGCTACTCGTCGGGACACCCAAGAAGAGCCATGCCAAACCATTGAACTGTAACAGATGCACACCAAAGGTAACTAACCAATCTAGAACATTACATATTTTGTGTCATTCAATGGATCAGATTTACCAACCTTGTAGTCCTCGTGCTTTTCGAAGAACATTTTCCACAGGAAGGACCGAAATGGAGCAATTCCAGTACCAGTTCCAAGCTGCATAGAAGATAATAGAAATCAGATTTGCATTAAGATCACATACACACCCGGCTATTACTTCGGATCATGGAGGTTGAATGAACCAACCATTATGATTGTCGCATTCGGATCTTTAGGCATCAACATTTCCTTACCAACAGGTCCAGTTAGTGTCACTTCAGCACCGGGCTTCAGGTCGCCTATGAGACCATAAAATTTTTCGAAAGGCAATGAATTGAACCATCAATAAAGACCGAGAAAAAGAGTTCCAAAAGACAAAATTGATACCGAAATGGTCATTGTATTCTTACAGAGGAAGTTTGAGCAGACTCCCTTAACCTCTTCCCCTTGGTCATTGGTGTATACTAGCCTTTTCACACACAAAGAGACCTAAGAGATAAAAACACACAAGACAATCAAGAACTCTATCGAATAACGCATTGAAGAACACGATTCAAAACAAACAACGCATCTTGATCTTACAGTCTTGGAGTCACCAAAGTCCCCAAGGGCACTGCTAGCTATTGAATACAACCTCAACTTGTGTGGCTTCCCATTCTTATCGATACCATCCGGGATCACCCCAACTGATTGCCCTTCTCTGTAAGGGATTTCCCCTAAAATTCCAACATAACCATTCTTTTCAATGTTAATCAATCAACAACTTTAATGAATATAACATTAAGAACCAAAATCTTGCTCTTCTTTTTAATAGAGCTAGCTTCCTTGGACCCTTAATGTTCCAATATACTCCGTACTAGTTACTACCGTTACATAAAGTTAGTGAGATTCCATTCTAAAACCATTTGGCAACAGAAGTATCCTACCTGACCTTATATACTAGACTTTGACTTCTTTGTATAATCGACGTGAGATGGACATCATATCAACATTAATGGAGTTTCTCTAAACTAATCCCTTTCATTGAAAAGCTAACCCTTTGTATATGTGGCACACTGACATGCCATTTTTTCAATGTTAATCAATCAAGAACTTAAGAACCAAATTCTTGCTCTTCTTTTAAAAAGAACTAGCTCCCATAATGTTCCAATTTAGTTACTACCATCACATGACAGTGAGATTCCATCCTAAAACCAGTTGACTTCTTTGTATAATCGATGTGAGATGGACATCATATCAACATTAATGGAGTTTCTCTAAACTAACCCCTTTCACTGAAAACTAACCCTTTGTATATGTGACATGCCAAATTTTCATCATGAATCAAATATGAAAAAAAGAGGCAAAAATACCCTCAGTGCTGAAGACCATGTGCCAGGTTTCACCAGGGGCATCATCACCAGTGATCTTGGTGTTGAGGAGGCACCTTCCAATGTAAGGGTTCTTGGGCTTGAACTTGTTGGTGACAACACCTTCTTCATTCTTTTTGGACACCTTTTCAATCTTGGCAGGAGGGGCATCTGTGGCAGCAGGAGCATCTGTGATGATCTGTGCTCTTATGAATCCAACTGAGGCATTCCTCCTGTTGTACTGTAGAGGGATCTGCAACCATCAAAACAGCAAGAACCCATCAGCCCAGAAAAAGAAATAGATATAAAAATTGCAATTAGCTGGAATTTGAATTGGATTTGCACCTTCTTGTGGGAGATCTTCTGAGGGGAGATGATTGAGGGCCTGGCTGAGAGATTGGTGGATTTGGTGGTTGAAGGGAAACACACTGCAGTTGTCACTGCAGCAGCCATGGTTGGTTTCTTGGGGAGGGATGAATGAATGAAATTTGGGGTACAGAAAATAAGAGAGGGGGAAAATGGTTGGAATCTCCAATAAATGGATTATGGATATTGGGTGGAGGAGATTTCAGGTCCACCAAGCAATGGCAGATGAGAGGATAACCCTTTTGAGAGACCCCTAGACTTATGTGTGTGTGGGTATCAATTTTCTATGGTCATTAATCATTATGAGTTTTTTTTTTTTTTTTTGTTGAGTCTCTTTGGAAAATAGGGTGGTCATTAATCATAATTTATAACCAATGTTATTAAAATCACTATTAAAAAGTTATAACATTGTATTGTTCCACTATCCAAATTTGACTAACCTATATTATTTTAACCAATGTAACCATTCATATCTTGCTTCAAAAGGTGAAATGGTTCCCCTGACGCCTTTCACTCTCGATTTGAAAGAGATTATGAGATGAGGTAAATCATGGTGACTCAACTGGTAACCTAGGTTTGAACCAGTGATTAGTACGTTCTAAGACTAAGAGCTCCCTTATTTGAGAGGTTCATACATAATATCATATTAGGTGGCATATTTAATTGGTGTTAGCTTGACGATTTCTGAATAACAATGAAGATTTATTTGAACTTTGATGGAGACAATGTGTTTTACTCCCTCAAATTTTTAATATAAGGCATTTGACTTGTTTGTACGTGGTTTAAAGAGCTAAAAATTATATAAAATATTGATTTTTTTAATTAATTTTTTTACATTATAGCACTTATTATTAATAAGTGTTATAATGTAAAAAAATCAATATTTTATATAGTTTTTAGCTCCTTAATCCACGTGCGAAAAAGTCAAATGACTTATATTAAAAATCGGAGGGAGTAGTTACTTACCAATGCTAAGGATTTTCTTCTCCAACTTGAACTTATGATATATTATAGTGTTGAGAGAATGAAAGGGGTGAAGAGACCAAAAGAGTCCCACATCGACAATATAAACAAAGAAGCCTTAGTGTTTAACCTAGTGGGTTAAACCACCTAATGTCAATTGGTTTTAGGATGAAACTTCGCTCGGCTTATGCGCTAGGCCCGATCTTGGACTAGCTAAAAAAAGAATGAGATGCTAGACCCGTTGTCCCAAGTGTCAACTAGAGGTGAAAGACGACCCTAGTTGCACTTGCGGGGGCGTGTTGAGATGAGATGTTAGACCCGTTGTCCCAAGTGTCAACTAGAGGCGAAAGACGACCCTAGTTGCACTTGCGGGGGCGTGTTGAGAGAATGAAACCCGTTGTCCCAAGTGTCAACTAGGGTCGAAAAACGACCTTAGTTGCACGCTTTAAGTATATAACCGAGTGGGTTACATTGTTACAACCCCTTTCTTGGAATTAGTGGTTTGGGCTGTAGGAGGACTGGGCTTTTGAAGTAAGCCCATTAAGCAGCCCTAATACCCGAAATGATCGACATTCTTGTTCTGACAACTCACCAGCAACTGTTCCCAAACACTGAAACCCTAGATGAATCGATCTGAGATCGAGCTAATCGATTGAAGCTCGATTGAGATGCAGTCGTGAATTGTGATCGATTGAAGCCTGATATTACTGGTGTAGGGTCGATTGTTGAGTATTCTATACTCTGTTGTCGATTGAAACGGCAACCTGCAAGCTGATCCGTGCTGGTGCGGAACCGCTGAAATTGTTCAGAGCGAACATCCGATTGTGCAATTCAGGTGAAGTACCGTGTCTCTGGTTGCTCGTAAGTAGATTTTTTCCTGAAAAATATGTTTAATTTCCTCCCTCAATTGTTGTTTCTTCTGTAATCTTGCTAATTCCAGGAAAATGTGCTTTTGATTGGATTGCAATCGTCTGATATATGTGCTTGCTCAAATACGAGTCCATCATTTTACTGAATCCGAGTCTGATGACTGTTATAAGACATGATTTCAGATAGAAATCCAAGTCAAAACTGATAATCAGTTAATGATCGAGTAGCTCTGCTAGCTGCTTACAGTTCAGAGTTCAGATTCATCTTAGGGTATATCTTCATAGCGCTCACTTGAATTTTTTCCTAGTTGCAATGTCTGCAATTGAATATATCTATTCTAAAAGCACCTAATCAGTTATTGGAAATTCGGTATATCTCGCTCCAACATAGCCATTTGCTTCATTTGCTGAATCTTCTTACAATCTTACCGTATCTCCAATACATTAACAGACATTGTTGGATCTCGTGGCAATCATATACCCAGCCGAAGATTAGGAGTTGTAAAATAATGGTTTTCACACAGTATGTCTTCTCCATTCATTTATTACTACAAGGGGATTTCATATTAGTTTGTTTTCATTACTTCAGATCTTCACCAATGAGGGAAGAACATCCAGATAACAGGAGTGAAAGCCGAGGCGTTAACCTTGAGAAAGACCAGAGCTTACAAGTCAAGATAAAGGTTCTCTTTTTCGCAAGAGCCCGGGATCTAACTGGAATGACTGAGATGCCATTGGAAGTGTCGTCAGGCAGCACGACGCATGATTGTTTAAATAAGATTGTGACAGAGTTTCCTGGTCTTGAAGAAATCAGAGGGTGCATGGTTCTGGCTCTTAATGAGGAATATGCATCTGATTCGACTGTCGTTAAGGACAAGGATGAACTAGCCATCATCCCTCCAATCAGTGGAGGGTAAGATCCTCATTTCTTCGGAATTACTACTTTTTCCGTTTGATAAATGGTAGCTGAGTTCATGTCAGCTACTCTCAATAAGAATAAGCGCAAAATGTGAACCTTGTTGATATTCCAGGCTACAATGTAACCCAAGTGTGACTTCTTTTCGTCGTGTATCCCCACCCGAATACATGTATATGTTGTAATTTTACATTCAAGTTTCATTAGTCTTCAAGCTGTTTTTTAATGTACTGTTGTTTCTTGTTTTCTCATGAATGTTTTCATCAAGTCTTCAAGTTGTTGTTGTATTTTCTAATGTATTGGCCATTGGGTTGGTCCCTTGAAAAAAAGGGTTCTATTTGAATAAAGTAATGGTATCCAACTTATTAATTTTTTATTCTTATACAGACAATTGCCAAAACACTAATTTCAAAATAAAAATTAATTCTAGGTTATGAATCTATTTGTAAAATATTGCAAAAAGTAAACTTCTAAGGTTAATTGCATATTTAATCACAAACCTAGCAAATTGAATTAAATAAAACCTTATAATGTGTAGAAAATAGTTTTACTATTTTTTTTTTGACTCGGTCGACACCGGTTCCCAAGTGTGCGCGCTGTTGTGGAGCAAGAGCTAGCGGGAGCTGCTGAGCTCGCACGGGTTCACGCAGAACCAGCTGACCCTATGGGAAGTACCCTTCAATGGCGAGGACAGCGGAGCTGACAGGGCACACGTCGAGGGTGCTATACATGGCGCAGAGTCCCGATGGATGCACCATCGTATCTGCTGTAGCCGACGAGACGCTGAGGTTCTGGAATGTGTTTGGGGCGCCCCAAGCAGCTAAGGAGGGTGCTGCTAAACCCACTCCGGAGCCTTTCGCTAATGTCAACCGCATAAGCATTCATTGAGTTTTAACCTTTTCATGTATATTTTGATGATGATGTTCATTACTACATCCGTCCAAACATACAGGTTCCTTTACTATTTATGCACGTTTTTTTAGGAGTTAAAAACTATAATAATAACTTTTTTTATTAATTTTTTTTAATAATTATAAACTTTAATATTTTATATAGTTTTTAACTCATAACAATACGTGTTAAAAAGTGAAAGGACATGTATTTTTGGACGGAAGAGAATATCTCAATGGAAAAATAAAACGTTTTTTCCCTTAATTTTCTGGTGTTCGATCTCTATCCTTCGATGTTAATTTTTAAAAACCCAACAAAATGTTATTACCATTTCTTGGAATTAATTTCATTAGCTTAAAAATGTGCAAAAATTTCATTCGTTGGTAAATTTATGTTAGTTGTTTAAGTTGATTTGGTGAAAAGTAGGGTTGGCATGGTACGGTTACCACAAAAAAATGGTGATTACCACGTACCAACCACAAACTAGTGGTACGCAAATTTTCATACCACCTACCAACCACAAGTCGTGGTTACCGCATATGTGGTAACCATGATTTGTGGTTACCATCGGTACATTACCATGGTTACCAAGCTTTAATTTTGTTTGTATTTTTTTGAAACCCCTTGGCTACCTTTCGGCGATTATCAAAGTTATCGAACAAAAAAAATATGGTTATAAAAAATAATATGGTTACCATCTTTTAAAAGTTCAAATAAATCAAGTTCACAACCTAAATTACAAATCAATTTAAACCAACGAAGTTCAAAGTCTTGAAGAAACAAACAAAGTTCAATTGTTCAAACATTCAAAATGTTCCCGTAAGTTGAAGCAAAACAAGTTCAAAACCTTCAAGGCTTCAAACATTCAAGATGTTCCTATTGTTTCTAGTAGAAAAAATAAAAATGACCAATTTAGGTCAAAATCAAAATAGAAAATATAAGTTAAAAACTTAAAACTCAAAGGTCATAACAATAAAACATTAAATTAAAAAATTTATATATATATACTCGGTAACCATGGTATTCAGATTTCATTACCATTACCGTACCATCTTCATGTGGTTACCACCACAATGGTTACCACCATGTTGGTTACCACAAGTGTGGTTACCAACATAGTCGGTTTGTGGTTGGTACATGGTTGGTATGGTAATTTTCGTACCATTTGCCAGCCCTAGTGAAAAGTAGTTATTACATATATTATTAAGAAAAAAACGTTTCTCAATTTTTAAAAAAGAAAAAAAGAAAAATAATTAAGACTAAACAAGTCACCCTAAATTATTTTGTTTTAAGAATTAGAGAGATATAGATAGGTAGAAATTAGGCCTGATACATGAGCTGAGTAGCTCGAGATCGACTCGGGCTCGGCTCGGTAAAAACTCGACTCGGGATCGCTCGAATTAATGTATATATGAGTTGAGTTCAAGCCTATTCCTGAGCTCGATTCGAGCTCGAGCTCGGCTCGAGCTCGAATCAAGTAGCTCGCGAGCTCGAATACCCCTAAATCCCTAGGTATAAAACCTAATTACCCTAAACCCAACCCATCCGCTCCCATCCTTCTTTTTATTTTAGGAACGCTCCCACCCCTAATCTCTCTTACTCTCTCATCGTCTCTTGCTCGTTGCGGCTGCCCACCGTCGCCCCTCGTCGCGCCTCGTCATCATCAGATCTGGATTGTGATATTGTAACCGAACAAATGTTCTTAAATCGAGCTAAAATCGGGTATTATTGGCTTTGTTGGACTGTATTGTGTATATATTGTGTGTCATTGATTGTGAAATTGGGTATTATTGGCTAAGATTGAATCAAAACCGAGCTTAAATCGAGCTAAAATAACTCAAAAATTGTAACCGAACAAACGAGCTCACGAGCATAAACGAGCTCACGAGTTCGAGCTTGAGTACTCTTCCCAGCTCGCGAGCCGAGTACGAGCACCTGTTTAGGCTGGTTTTCATATGGAGCTCGAGCTCGGCTCGTTTATAAACGAGCCGAGCTTGAACACAAAGCTCGAGTATCACCCCTAGTAGAAATAGATAGATATATATCTAAATAAAAAAAAAACAAAATGGAAAAGAAATAAAGAAAATGAATAGTTAATTCTACTTTAAAAATTAAATACAGATAGATATAAATAGTAGATACGTAATAAATTTGCTGAAAAATATATCAGATTATAATAACTTCCTTCCTTGTAGAGATAGTATATATAAATTTTATCTTCTTGTTGGTATTCTCTAACCCTACCCTTATTTAAGAAACTTCGTACTCTTATTTGAACTACAACACTCCTTACTGACCGTAAACCGAATTAAACCTTACCTTTTCCAATTAACTCCTCACACCAGGTACCTGAATTTATTGAATTTTTAAAAATTATAAATTTCTAACTAATTAATTATGTTGGTGTATGTTAAGGAATGTCATAAAGTGAGGTTTTGGTTGTTCGTTTGCTTCTTTTCTTATCTTTGATTCTGTGCTGACTGCTGATCATAAAACTTGTTTGCGAACTGATTTATTGATTTGTAAAGAAACAAGTTGCCCAGATTTTTCTAGGGTTTACAATTGATCAATCGAACATTCAATGATGGTTGTTATTCAAGTTTGGATAATTGCTCCTCTTGTTTATATTGCTGCCTTTGACATAGTGTTGTATTTTTAGGCGAAGGCATCGCGGCAAAGACGAACCACCAGTACTTATAGTGAAACGAAGATGGGTTTGGTAAGTGATTTTTTTTTTGTCTACTCTTTATCATAGTAGTTGATTTCTTTAGTGGCTTCTACTTCACATTGTTACCTGAAGAAGGTTGTTAACATTCCTTTTTCTCATTCATGCGGTTTGTCATGGTAACATACACACAAAAAATCATTCATCTTACAGTGTTGTTATATGCACTGTCAAATTATCGTCAAATATACTACTCACCACTTTTTTGGCATGGAAAAAGCTTGCTGACACGAAAGTCAATATTGGCAAAATTGACAGCAATTTTACCGACACCGGCTTCTCGTGTCAGCAAATTTCTTCTAGGCCAAAAAAACTTGCCGGTGACCACACCGTGTGTTTGGTGATATGAAACCTTGGTGTGAACTACTGCATACCTCATATGCTTGTCAAATTTTACATCAATATTTTAATCGATGACCAATTGAATCAATCAAAATGGCTTCAAGTGCTATGATTTTGACCTGTGTTGGGTACTTCCTTAATATAGTGAATTTGGAATTAGGGTTTCAACACTAGAGTCGTTAAGAATTAGATACATACATTGATCTATTTCATTGCTAAATGAATGTCTAATTTCGAGTTCTTCTAACTGCAAACTAATGTAATTCAATGTAATTGTCATTCGCTGTTGAATGGATATATAACTTGATCCTTTATGTGTGCAGAGCTGGGCAGACTATCTGAAAAAGGCTTTCTTCTTTATACAGAAGAAAGGATACGAAGAACACCGAGCCAAGAACAGAGTCAGAGCCCAGATCAGGGCTGGAATCGAGTGTAGGGTCCTGCCCAAGCGCTGCTTCCGAGTCAGGTTCCGTGTCCAGCAAAGAGTCGGTCACAAGCAATGGCCAAGGTTTGTATGCTGACACCGAGTCAAGCTCAGAGTCACAGCCTGCACCAGGGTTGGAGTCGTATACAGAATTTGACTCTTATATAGCAGCCTCTCATCAGAGTCAGGGCCGCGATATCTCAGCTCAAGTATTGATGCTCAAGAAGCAAGATAAGGCAAAACGAAAGAAGATAAAGAAACAAGAGGGTATGCTTTTCGAGCAAAACGTAAGGATTATAGATCTAGAACGTCAGCATATGGTGAAAGACCTGACAATTCAAGGTCAGAAGTGGAAGATTGAAGATCTAGAAGGACAAATTGATCTACTGAAGAAACACTTGTCCAAGATCTCAGCCATCAAGGACGCTCTTGTCGATGAATTCTCATCGCTGCAAGTAGGAGTTACGAAATAACATATTCCTGTAATCATACTAAACGAAGTAAATGTTTGGTGCACCTAAAACTCGAATGAGATCAATAACATCATTATTTGTTTCACAATATATTTCATTCTTGCACATGTCTGGAGCAATCGAAGAATTCAAGGTACAAATTAACATGGAAAGCCAGGCGATTTTTACACCAGAAAGGCTTAAACCCTTAACCTCTAGCTAAGAAGGACGGTTTGAAATTCATGTACATGATATAATAAACAATATCATCGGCATTATTTTGCGTTTAAACAAATGGACTCTTCAAAAGTATTCAACTTGATTAATTCAAACATACTAGAGTTCACATTTGCCAACCATTTCATGACGGTGATTAGAAAAATTAAGCAATGATCAACAATGAGGGGATGAATGATCACCTTTGACATTTTCTATCAAGATTCATGGAGATGACCGTTTCAGCTCACAAATAGAGTTCGTGCGAAGCACCACTGCAAGAAGTTTGAAGAAGTACCTATATTATAAAATTTCAAGGAGTTAATGAGCAAATAGTATAAATACATGTTAAGTTTGGCAACAAAGAACACATCAAATTGAAGCATCTTCTCCTATCTCTCATCATTTTCTTGGACATTAATCCCTTCAGCAGCAAAGATGATGAGAGGCCAACTCATTTTGGGTTTGGTTCTCTTGAATGTATTCATAGCAGTTAATGCTGACTATGAAACATACAAGCCACATGAGAAAAAGGCTCCCAAGTATGCATCTCCTCCACCTCCGGTCTATAGCTCTCCACCACCTCCGGTCTACGCATCACCACCACCACCGGTATACAGCTCTCCCCCACCACCAAAATATGCATCTCCACCACCACCTGTCTACGCCTCTCCACCACCACCGGTCTATGCCTCTCCCCCACCACCAGTCTACTCCTCACCACCACCACCAGTCTACGCATCTCCCCCACCTCCGGTCTACGCCTCACCACCACCTCCGGTCTACGCCTCACCACCACCTCCGGTCTACGCCTCACCACCACCACCAGTCTACTCCTCACCACCACCACCGGTCTACGCCTCTCCCCCACCTCCCATCTACGCCTCACCACCACCACCACCCGTCTACGCCTCTCCCCCACCACCAGTCTACGCCTCACCACCACCACCTGTCTACGCCTCTCCCCCACCTCCAGTCTACTCCTCACCACCACCACCGGTCTATGCATCTCCCCCACCACCAGTCTACGCCTCACCACCACCACCTGTCTACGCCTCTCCCCCACCTCCAGTCTACTCCTCACCTCCACCACCGGTCTATGCATCTCCCCCACCACCAGTCTACGCCTCACCACCACCACCTGTCTACGCCTCTCCCCCACCTCCAGTCTACTCCTCACCACCACCACCTGTGTACGCCTCTCCCCCACCTCCAGTCTACGCCTCACCACCACCACCCAAGTATGCATCTCCACCACCTCCAATCTACGCCTCACCACCACCACCGGTCTACGCCTCTCCCCCACCTCCCGTCTATGCCTCTCCCCCACCTCCCGTCTACGCATCACCACCACCACCAGTCTACGCATCTCCCCCACCACCACTGTATGCATCTCCACCCCCACCGAAGTACAAAGCTCCACACCCGAAGCCAAACTACCACAAGTACTCTCACCCGGAGAAGAAATACAAATCGCCACCACCTCCTGCCAAATACTATTGAGATCGTTCAAGATGTTCACTATATAACCCTTCTATAATAAGGTTTCGATCAAGTATTGCTATTACTCTCTCCAACAAAGGCAATGAGAATGTTTATGGGATAAGCAAATATCTTGATGTATGAAGAGTGGGAAATTGAAGCATTTATAGTGTTTGTATTATTTTTAATTAATTGTTATTATTTTGATGTATTTGTTTGAGTTTTACTTGGAATAAAACCAAATATACAATATTATTATATACTGCATATATTTAACGGCTGATTCATGCCATATCTCTCGTTGTGGAAGTGTCTCCAAATCTATGTCAGGTCTTAATTAACAATTACCCTGTAATCTATGAACTGGTTCTGATTCGAAGAATTGAATAATAAGTTCTCCTAAATTCACTCCCACCACCAAACGAGCTAGTGTCCTGCATCATCCCAAAACAAGCATGTGTACTGCGCGCATTGTTCTTAGAAGTTATGAGTTTCATAACAATAGCTACGACTGGAAATAAAATATGCCCTCTAGCTTCTACCGGTTATTACAAATTCATATTACTCGGAATGGATATTACTTTGCAATAGTATAGAGTGAACCGGTCGTTAGTTTGTTACCTCTACTGTAATCTTCTCTAGCGGAGAAGGAAAATCCAACAAACAGAAATGAAAGATATGTCGGCATAGAGAAAGATGAGAGCATACTTAGCTTGTCAAGTTAAAGGTTCTCATTGTTGTGGACTTGTGGGAGTTCTGAGATCCAACCAGAACGAACGAGATATCACACTGCAAATGTCATCAAGAAACATCACACATGAATATTAAATACAGGGTATTAACAATGATGCAGCAAGATAATCAGTGATTTTATAAAATAAAATTCATTGGTCATCACTTTTTGACAGATCACAAAATAATTAAGGAGAATTATTTACCATCAATTTATAAAAATGAGATTCATATATCATTCTTTATTTAATATCCATACAATAGGAAGAGTATTTGAACGATGAGCTGACAAATCTTACTTTCAGCCTTCAATGTTACGAGGACTTCTTACCGACGATGTGAAATTATTCATAGACGGGGGTTGTTAATGGGAGACAATTATGTGGCAGGGCTGCGATATCACTCAGCTCAAGTATTGACGATCAAGAAGCAAGTTAAGGCAAAACAAAAGAAGATTGAGAAACACGAGGCTATGCTTTTCGAGCAAAACATAAAGATTAAAGATCTAGAACGGTTGAGTATGGTGAAAGACTTGACGATTCAAGGTCAGAAGCTGAAGATTGAAGATCTAGAAGGACGAGCTGATTTACTAAAGACACACTTGTCTAAGATCTCAGCCATCAAGGACCCTGTTGACGCTCTCGTCAATGAATTCTCATCGCTGCAAGTAGGAGTTACAAAATAATGTACTCCTGGAATCATACTAAACGATAAGAAGTTACAGTACAAAAAATAAAATTCGGGGATTGCTTAAATGTTTCGTGCACCTAAAACTCAAATGAGATCAACAACATCATTGATTGTTTCACAATATATTTCGTTCTTGCACAACTCTTGAGCAATCAAAGAATTCAAGGCACAAATTAATATGGAAAGCCAGGCGATTTTTACACCAGAAAGGCTTAAACCCTTAACCTCTAGCTAAGAAGGATGGTTTGAAATACATGTACATGATATACTAAATAATAACATCGGCAATATTTTGCATTTAAACAAATGGACTCTTCGAAAGTTTTCAACTTGAGGAATTCAAATATAGTAGACTCCATATTTGCCAACCATTTCATGACGGTGATTAAAAAAAATAAGCAATGATCACCTTTGACATTTTCCATCAAGATTCATGGAGATGACCATTTCAGCTCACAAATAGCGGTTCGTGCGAAGCACCATAGCAGGCAGTTTCAAGAAGAACCTGTATTATAAAATTGCAAAGCGTTAAGGAACAAATAGTATATATACATGTTAAGTTTGGCAACAAAGAACACATCAAATTGAAACATCTTCACCTATCTCTCATCATTTTCTTGGACATTAATCCCTTCAGCAGCAAAGATGATGAGAGGCCAACTCATTTTGGGTTTGGTTCTCTTGAATGTATTCATAGCAGTTAATGCTGACTATGAAACATACAAGCCACATGAGAAAAAGGCTCCCACGTATGCATCTCCTCCGCCTCCGGTCTATAGCTCTCCACCACCTCCAGTCTACGCAACACCACCACCACCGGTATACAGCTCTCCCCCACCACCTGTCTACGCCTCTCCACCACCTCCAGTCTACGCATCACCACCACCACCGGTATACAGCTCTCCCCCACCACCTAAATATGCATCTCCACCACCACCTGTCTACGCCTCTCCACCACCACCGGTCTATGCCTCTCCCCCACCTCCAGTCTACTCCTCACCACCACCACCAGTCTACGCATCACCACCACCTCCGGTCTACGCATCACCACCACCTCCGGTCTACGCATCACCACCACCACCACCAGTGTACGCCTCACCACCACCACCCGTCTACGCCTCTCCCCCACCACCAGTCTACGCCTCACCACCACCACCTGTCTACGCCTCTCCCCCACCTCCAGTCTACTCCTCACCACCACCACCGGTCTATGCATCTCCCCCACCTCCAGTCTACGCATCACCACCACCACCTGTGTACGCCTCTCCCCCACCACCCAAGTATGCATCTCCACCACCTCCAATCTACGCCTCACCACCACCACCGGTCTACGCCTCACCTCCACCTCCCGTCTATGCCTCCCCCCCACCTCCCGTCTACGCATCACCACCGCCACCCAAGTATGCATCTCCACCACCTCCAGTCTACGCCTCACCACCACCACCAGTCTACGCATCTCCCCCGCCACCAGAGTATGCATCTCCACCACCTCCAGTCTACGCCTCACCACCACCACCAGTCTACGCATCTCCCCCGCCACCAGAGTATGCATCTCCACCCCCACCGAAGTACAAAGCTCCACACCCTAAGCCAAACTACCACAAGTACTCTCACCCGGAGAAGAAATACAAATCGCCACCACCACCTGCCAAATACTGACATCATTCAAAACGTTCACTTATATGACCTTTCTATAATAAGTTCAACCAAGTATTACTATTACTCTCTCCAACAAAGGCAATGAGAATGTTTATATGGGATAAGCAAACTTCTTGATGTATGAAGAGTGGGAAATTGAAGCATTTATAGTGTTTGTATTATTTTTAATTATTTTTAATTATTTTAATGTATTTGTATTGAGTGTTACTTGGAATATAATCAAATATACAATATTATCATATACTGCATATATTTAACGGCTGATCCATGCCATGATGCCATATCTCTCCTTGTGGAAATGTCTCCAAATCAATGTCAAGTCTTAATTAACAATTACCTTGAAATCTATGAACTGATTCTGATTCAAAAAATTGAATAATAAGTTCTCCTAAATTCACTCCCACCACCAAACGAGCTAGTGTCCAGCATCATCCTAAAACAAGCAAGTGTACTGCGCGCATTGTTCTTGGGAGTTATGAGTTTCCTAACTATAGCTACGACTTGAAATAAAATATGCCCTCTTCTACCGGTTATTACAAATTCATATTACTCGGAATGGATATTACTTTGTCATGGACCAGTCTGAACTCTGAACTGGTAGTAATAGTATAGAGTGAACCGGTCGTTAATTTGTTACCTCTACTGCAATTTTCTCTGGTGGAGAAGGAAAATCCAACAAACAGAAATGAAAGATATGTCGGCATGGAGAAGATGAGAGCATACTTAGCTTGTCAAGTTAAAGGTTCTCATTGTTGTGGGAGTTCTGAGATCCAACCAGAACGAACGAGATATCACAACTGCAAATGTCATCAAGAAACATCACACATGAATATTAAATACGGGGTATTAGCAATGATGCAGCAAGATAATCAGAGATATGATGTGATTTTATAAAATAAGATTCATTGGTCATCACTCTTTGACAGATGACAAAATCATTAAGGAAATAATTGTTTACCATAAATTTATAAAAATGATATTGATATATCATTCTTTATATAATATCCATACAAAAGGAACAGTATTTGAATGACGAGCTGACAAATCTTAGTTTCAGCCTTCAATGTTACAAGGATTTCTTCCCAACGATTTGTCGGGGTTCGCCCTACCTTCATAAACTATTCCATTTCTATTTATGATATGTGATTCATCACTACACGACATTATTTCCTAAAACTCGAATGGGATCAACATCATTATTTGTTTCACAATATATGTCGTTCTTGCTCATGTCCTGAGCAATCGAAGAATTAAAGTACAAATTAACAAGGACAACCAGGCGATTTTTACGCAAGACAGGCTTAAATCCTTAACCTCTTGCTAAGAAGGATGGTTTGAAATCCATGTACATGATATACTAAATAATAACATCGGCATTAATTTGCATTTAAACAAATGGACTCCACATTTGCCAACCATTTCATGAAGGTGATTAAAAAAATTAAGCAATGATCAGCAATAAGGAGGGCATGTATGTTCACCTTTGACATTTTCCACCAAGATTCATGGAGATGACCATTTCAACTCACAAATAGAGGTTCGTGCGAAGCACCATTGCAAGAACTTTCAAGAAGTACCTGTATTATAAAATTTCAAAGAGTTAATGAACAAATAGTATAAATACATGTTAAGTTTGGAAACAGAGAACACATCAAATTAAAACATCTTCTCCTGTCTCTCATCATTTTCTTGCACATTAATCCCTTCAGCAGCAAGATGAGAGGCCAACTCATTTTGGGTTTGGTTCTCCTGAATGTATTCATAGCAGTTAATGCTGACTATGAAACATACAAACCACATAAAAAAGCTCCCAAGTATGCATCTCCTCCGCCTCCAGTCTACAGCTCTCCACCACCACCAGTCTACGCCTCTCCCCCACCACCCAAGTATGCTTCACCACCTCCACCAGTCTACGCATCACCCCCACCACCCAAGTATGCATCTCCACCGCCTCCCGTCTACGCATCACCACCACCACCGGTCTACAACTCTCCCCCACCACCTAAATATGCATCTCCACCACCTCCAGTCTATGCCTCACCACCACCACCAGTGTATACCTCTCCCCCACCTCCAGTCTACGCCTCACCACCACCACCTGTCTACGCCTCTCCCCCGCCGCCTAAGTATGCATCTCCCCCACCACCCGTCTATGCATCACCACCACCACCAGTCTACGCCTCTCCCCCGCCGCCTAAGTATGCATCACCACCACCACCCGTCTACAACTCTCCCCCACCACCTAAATATGCATCTCCACCACCACCTGTCTACGCCTCTCCCCCACCGCCTAAGTATGCATCTCCACCACCTCCAGTCTATGCCTCACCACCACCACCGGTGTATGCCTCTCCCCCGCCGCCTAAGTATGCATCTCCACCACCACCCGTCTACGCATCACCACCACCACCAGTCTATGGCCCACCACCTAAGTATGCATCTCCACCACCACCCGTCTACGCATCACCACCACCTCCAGTCTACGCATCTCCGCCACCACCGGTGTACGCCTCACCCCCTCCACCCAAGTATGCATCTCCACCACCTCCAGTTTACGCCTCACCACCACCACCACCGGTCTATGCCTCTCCCCCACCACCAAAGTATGCATCTCCACACCCTCCGAAGTACAAAGCTCCACACCCGAAGCCAAACTACCACAAGTACTCTCACCCGGAGAAGAAATACAAATCGCCACCACCACCTGCCAAATACTGAGATCGTTCAAACCGTTCACTTATATGACCTTTCTATAATAAGTTCAATCAAGTACTGCTATAACTCTCTCCATCAAAAGGCAATGAGAATGTTTATGGGATAAGCAAACATCTTGATGTTTGAAGAGTGGGAAATTGAGGAATTTATTGTGTTTGCGTTATTTTTATTATTTTGATGTATTTATATTGATTTTATCCTTACTTGGAAAAAATCAAATATATAATATTATTATAAACTGCATTTATTTAACGGCTGATCCATGCCAAGTCTCTCCTTGTGGAAGTGTCTCCAAATATATGTCAGGTCTTACTTATTCGACAGGTGGTGGTGGCGATTTGTATTTCTTCTCCGCCACCACCCTGTAATCTATGAACTGATTCGGATTCGAAAAATCGAATCAAAAGTTCTCCTAAATTGACTCCCACCACCAAACGAGCTATAGTGTCCTGCATCACCCCAAAACGAGCAAGTGTACTGCATTGTTCTAAGGAGTTATGAGTTTCATAACTATAACTATGACTTGAAATAAAATATGCCCTCTCTTACCGGATATTACAAATTCATTTTACTCGGAATGGATATTACTTTGTCATGGACCAGTCTGAACTGGTAGCAATAATACAGAGTGAACCGGTCGTTAATTTGTTAACTCTACTGAAATCTTCTCTCGAGGAGGAGGAAAATCCAAAAAAAGGAATGAAAAATATGTCGGCATGGAGAAAAGATGAGAGCGTACTTAGCTTGTCAAGTAAAGGTTCCCTTTGTTGTGGGAGTTCTGAAATCCAACCAACTGGAACGAACGAGATATCACACTGCAAATGTCATCAAGAAACATTACACACTGCAAATTTCATTAGTCATCACTTTTTGACAGATGACAAAAACATTAAGGAGATAATTAATTGTTTACCATAAATTTATAATAATGGTATTCATATCACAACAACAACCCAGTAAATCACGCGATGAAGTGAGGTCTGGGGTCAGGATGTACGCACTCATACCCCGAACATGTCGAGAGAGTGTTTCCGAAAGACCCATAACAACACTGAACAAGGATAACAAGGGAACAGAAGGTAAAAGAAAAGTAAAGAAGCTGAAAAGAAGGCACAGACTAAAGGACATTAGGACATAACAACATAGCCTAAAATACTCCACATTAGCAACCTGTATACACCCCCTCCACTGGTTCCTATCTAAAGCCACTTCTTCCGTTAGATTTAGAAGATTTACGTCTTGCCGAATGATCTCCATCCAGCTCTTCTTAGGTCTACCTCTCCCCCTACGGATCACTCCCAGATCCAAGTTCTCACATCTACGAACTGGGGGCCGAATTTGGCCTCCTACGAACGTGTCCAAACCAACGCAGTCTAGACTCCCTCATTTTGTCCACAATGCACGCAACACCAACCTTGCTCCTTATGTCAACATTTCTGATTCTCTGAAGTCTCGTATACCCACTCATCCATCGCAACATTCTCATCTCAGCCACTGCCAGCTTCTGTTCTTGAGCTTTCGTAATAGACCAACACTAATAAGCATTCAGTAGGGTCGGTCTAACTACCACCTTATAGAACTTCCCTTTCAGTTTAATTGGGATTTTCTTATCACATAACACCGCCGACGCTCTTCTCTAACTTAGCCACCCCGCCTGGATTCGATGCTCAGTATCCCTATCAATACACCCATCGCTTTGAACGTATGAGCCTAGGTAGTTGAAATACTCTTTCCTTGGGACTATACTATCCCCCAGATAAACTTCCGACCCCGGGTCACTTCCCTCTCCAAAGCGGAACTGAACATATTCAGTCTTACTTCTACTCAATCTGAGACCCTGAGTATTTGAACGATGAGCTGACAATAGGAAGAGTATTTGAACGATGAGCTGACAAATCTTAGTAATGTTACGAGGCATTCTTCCCGACAATGTGAAATTATTCATAGACGGGTTGTTAATGGGAGGCAATTACGTGGCAGGGTAACATCAATTTTGATATTGTTTTTTGCTACTGTAGTTTACAAGGAGCCAAGATCCATCTTCTACCACAAAAGCTCAAGTCAATGTGTCAGGGTTCGCCCTACCTTTATAAACTATTCTATTTCTATTTATGATATGGGAGGGCGTTCCCATTCCAAACTCATACATTCAACAAGGCTAGATACGTGATTCATCACTACATGGCAGGAAGGATACACATATTATGGGGGTAAATCAATCCATTAACAAGGCACTAATACTTCACATAAACGAGTTACTAGAATTCAAATGAGATATCATGTCAAATAACTAGTTGGAGCAACTAAATCTCAATTGAGATAAACTGCACCATTATATTTTTCACTATATATATTATCAAATTGCCGCACTGATCGAGCAATCGGAGACTACAAGGACATAAATTATACGTAGAATCAATCAATAAATATATATAATACTAAAACAGAGGCGTGGAAATCCTATGTGGAGGGCTCTGGTGCGATTTGCTTACGTGTCGTTCTCTGGTGTAATCTGGTCCGAATTTTTTGACATGTCAATTAATGATTATATCCAATATATTTAAGCCACATCAATTAATGATTTCAGCCCTGTGTTTTCCCAAATCCCAATTCACTCAAATCAGATCAGGGCAAATTTGAGGGAAAAAGGGGGCAAACCTGACTGTTTTTCAAGTTGTTGAAGCTCTTGATTCCCCATCTTCAATTCTTTTTCGGCTCTTCTCAGTCTCCTCTCAAACTGTCAAAAACACATGAATTATCACCCAAAGTTTAAAATTAACGAACACAGCAGCACAGATTGCATAAAGTTGAAATCCCAAATTAAAAATCAGCAGCCTCTGTTAAATTTTCGAATCCCGATTCATCAAACTCAACCCAAAATTAAGGGAAAAGAAAGAGGGCAAACCTGGTGGTTGTTTAGGTCGCAACAACTTCCGTCTCTCTTTCATTTTTCAGATCGAACTCCAGGAAGGATCTTTTTCAACTCGAAATTGAAAAAGGCTAATTGTAAGAATAATGTCGAATCTCTGGATTTTATGAAAGCTTTGGGGGACAGATCATGCAATTTGATTTTAGGGTTTCGAAAGGAAGAGGATGACTCAATTGGGGTTGGGGAGAAAGGAGACATCTATCTTTGATTCTTCAGATTGACATACTAGCGAGATTGATTTCAAATCGCAATTGAGGAAGGATCTCTTTGGGGTTTTCAGATCGAAATTGAAACGAAGAGGATGAATGGAGAAAGGATGTGGGTATCTGGAGGTAGGTCGTTGTTCACCCTCGCCTTATGAGTTATGGCTTATGTTTCTCCTTTTCTTTTTTTTTTTTTTTATTTTGCAAAACCGAGTTTTGCAGACTTTCTGATTTGTCTTCAATCTGTTACTATAAAAATTAAAAATAAAATAAAATATTAAATGACTTTATAAACTTTTTATTTTGTAATCATAGTATAATTATAAGACCTATTTGCATACGAACCAAAAAAAATCACTTATGCCTCAAAAAAAAAATTCACTTATTTGTATAAATATGTTAAAATTTTAATAATATATATAAAGTAATCATAATATTGTTATTATTATTATTTCATTTAATTCAACATATTGATAATATCATTTAATTTTAATAATATTTTAATATTGTTAAAACGTCAACCGAAATAATATAATCATAAAATAAATAAGTGTACTTAAAATATTTTGACATATTAATACTATAATTTGATTTTCATAATATTTTAAGATTGTAATAATATCTATTTTGATAGTATAATTTAAATTAATATTGATATTATAATTTAATATTTTTATAAAGTTTATCTTTCTTTTCAGTGTGTTACAATCATATCGATATATGAATACACTTGAATCAATCTAATAGATATATAATTATTTACGGATATATTTTACCAAATATGATAGATTTTAATAAGTATTTATCAAACATTATATTTTAATGGCATGTCTATACAAATGACGTATATCGTTTCAATCAAGTAAAACCTACTGGATTAAGATCAACTTCTAATTTAAGATTAGTCAATATTATAAGAAATCAATTTCTTTTCCCGATCAATCTCGATTATATATCAATCCCTACTAATTATCTCAACCACTATCAATTATCTCAATAGCTGATTTATTGTTATTTTTTATTAACTAAATCAAATTTATCTTCCTTTTTCCTAATTTACCATAATATCTATCATAATCAACCGTTTCTTTTTTTTTTAATGATTGAATCAAATGTCAATGGTTAATTATATTAAATTTAAGGATCTTCATTTTCCTATTTTACTAATGAATCTTAATTAATCATAAAATATTAATAATAATCCACCTTAATGAATTCTAATTTTAAAAACACTAAAATATTTGAAATTCTCTTTTTAAAAAAATTTCACTGGCTTATAATTATTTATGGGCCCCAATTTAACCATTAGCAAATAAATAAATAAATTTCACAAATTATAAATTTTATAAAGATTTTCGTTCATATATTTTAATCCATTTTCACTGAAATATTCGAAATTCTCTTTTTTTTAAAAAAATTAATAGAACTGATTGATAAATCAAAATATCGATCTCATAACAAAAAAATTTAACTAAATTGAATGTTTATCACCTAAAATTTAATGATTTTATTAGATATTTGCTAACTCTATTTTTATTTTTAATAATACTAAAACAGAAGCGAAGGATACACATGACGACCTCACATTAAAAATGTCATATGACACCATATGCTAATGCCACAACCCCTTTGACTTCAAAAATTCCATTGGTTTATAATTATTTGTGGGCCCCATTTTAACAATTATCAAATAAATAATTAAATTTCTCAAGTTACAAATTTGATAAAGATTTTCTTCCAGATATTTTAATTCATTTTCACTAAAATTAATCCATTTTCACTAAAATATTTGAAATTCACTTTAAAAAAAATTTAATATAACTTATTGAAAAATCAAAATATCAGTTTGATAACAAAAAAATCTAAACTAAATCGAATGCTTATCACATATCTATGTGTTTTATCATGAATATGAATCAGTATTCAAATCTATTTTATTACTACAAAAATTGGTGATTAACTGAATATAATGCTATGCTTAGAATTCAAATGAAAGATGTATAATATTGCTCAATAAAATACAATTTCAAATTTGATTAAATAAGATGCTACAAAATATTAATCAGTAATCAAATCTATTTTATTACTAAAAAATGTGGTGATCGGATGAATATAAAGCTATGCTTAGAATTCAAATGAAAAATGTATAATGTTGCTAAATAAAATCTCATTTCAAATTTGATTAAATAAGATTCTAAAAATGATGACTTTATCCAATCAACTAATACTTAACATGAATCATTTACATACTCCTAATATATAAATTTAAAAAAAAAACAAAAATTATTCATTATTCAGTAAATAGATATAGATTATTGTTTAGCCTTTATTTTGGACAGTTGAAATGAACTTAAATTAATTTAATTGAAGATGGAGTTTAAAGAAATAATTAGCCACTTATAAAACCTAGATTGTTTTCATAGAGTTAATGAATGTAGAAAAAAAATTATTACTCTAAATATGAAAATTTGATTTATTCGTAGGATGATTGGTATTTCTTTAGTTGGATGGATGTTAGATGGTCCAATCAAAATAATTAAAATTTAAGTTGTTTAGTCGTTAATGTGATTCTATATTATTACATCAATATATCTTCTCCGACATTTTTATGTGCTTTCATCCCAGAGTGCTTAAAATTTCATACACCTAGCATTTGTCAAATGTGTAGTCCACCTAACAAAATATTTGGTTCTACCTTTCAGCTTATTACGACAACAAATATTTATTTAATGTTCAAAGTAACCAATCAAGTTGCTAAAAAACAATCAGAAGGCGGAAAAAAAAAATTAAACACTCTCCATATTAGTGCATGCAACTATTTCTATCTAAAAAGATGAGACATTGACATTTTGCCACATATATTATATATTGTTATAATATAATTATTTTTTTCCATATTAATATTATTTGGCTATATCATTTTCATATTATTATATTATTATAATATATCTAATATCTAATATAAATATAAAATGAGAATAGATTTTAAACAATATAATATATTTTGCAAATCCCGTGCGTAACGCACGGGTACTATGCTAGTATAATACTAAAACAGAGGCGTGGAAATCCTATGTGGCGGGCTCTGGTGCGATTTGCTTACGTGTCGTTCTCTGGTGTAATCTGGTCCGAATTTTTTGACATGTCAATTAATGATTATATCCAATATATTTAAGCCACATCAATTAATGATTTCACATCTTTAGCCACATCATTTAACTTATCGTTATTTAACAATCACAATTGATTTAAATAACAAAATCCTATCATATTTTGATTAGTTACATTTTGATAATTTTTTTGACTTATTTAAATAAATCTAATGAATTTTGATAAATTACACATCTTATAAATATATCATGATAAACTAAACATCTTATAAATATATCATGATAAACTAAACATCTTATAAATATATCATAGAAAAGAGCTAATTTTTTTAAAAACTTCCGCACTAACTATTGATAAACACTTCTAAATATATATCTATCATAAAAAAGCACTAATTTTTTTAAAAAAAACTTCCGCACTAACTATTAAAAAATTGGAATTGGGTAAAGTAGAATTTTTGTATAGGTTTTAATATGGACCCTTTAAAAAAAGGATTTTTTATTGATTTCAAAATATCACTTAATTAAAGTTATAAATATATCATGATAAATTTATAAATAAATATATCATAATTATTTTGACTTATTTAAATAAATCTAATGAATTTTGATAAATTAAACATCTTATAAATATATCATAATAAACTAAACATCTTATAAATATATCCTAGAAAAACACTAACTTTTTTAAAACTTCCGCACTAACTATTGATAAATATCTTCTAAATATAGTTTACCAAAAAAAACATCTTCTAAATATATATCTATCATAGAAAAGCATTAAATTTTTTTAAAACTTCCGCACTAACTATTAAAAAATTAGAATTGGGTAAAGTAGAATTTTTGTATAGGTTTAATATGTACCCTTTAAAAAAGGATTTTTTTTATTTCAAAAAATCACTTAATTAAATTTATAGATTATTATTTTTATTATTCTTAATAGTTAGTAACAATCACAATTAATTTAAATAATAAAATTTTATCATATCTCAATTAGTTACATTTTGATAATTTTTTTGAATAAATCTAATAAATTTCGACAAACTAAATAATCTTAAAAATTGAGATAATAATGTTACACTAGCACAAAACTCAAATTAATGTTGTCATTTATTTATTTAAGAATTATAGGATATATAGTAATTCATTCGATCTAAAATATTAGAGTTCTATTATATTTTAAACAAATTTAATATTTATTAATAATTATTATTGAATTTTTTAAAAATATTAATATTTTATATAATTTTTAACTCCTTCAAATACATGTAAAAAAGGCAAACGTCTTACCTTCTTGATCGGAGGGAGTAATAAGATTTTAGGGAAGAGAATCAAAATTCTAATAATCTTGCGCACCTCAACATTTTAATCCAACATGTATGTTTAATATATATAGTATGTATTTTTTTGTAGAGTTTATGAATTTTTTATAAACTTTTGTACGCATTTAACAAAATGAATAAATAAAAATAAATTCTTTATTTAAATTCCCCCTACATAATTAAATATTTTAGGGTCGAATATCAAAAAACCGCGAAACCGCGGGTAATATAACTAGTATAGTAGACAAATTCTTCAACTAAGTTGATTATTTACACATTAAACTCCCCGTTTTCTTAAATTAATAAACTCCAACATAAATACATGTTAATCAATTACTATATTCTATTTCATGATGGGGAATAAAAAAATCTAAGCAACGATCAAGAATATGGAAAGGATGCATGTTCACCTTGACATTTGCTATATTGTTTCATGAATATGAGTATATGACCATATCAGCTCACCAGTAGAGGTTCGTGCGAAGCACCATTGCAGGAAGTTTCAAGAAAGTACCTATAATATAAAATTCAGAAGAGTTAATGAACTAATAGTGTAAATACATGTTAACTTTACATCAAATTAAAACATCTTCTCCTATCTCTCATTTTCTTGCACAATAATCCCATCAGAAGAAGCAAGATGATGAGAGGTCAATTCATTTTGGGTTTGGTTGTCCTGAATGTTTTCATAGCAGTTAATGCTGACTATTATGAAACATACAAACCACATGATAAAAAAGCTCCCAAGTATGCATCTTCTCCACCTCCGGTCTACAGCTCTCCACCACCACCAGTCTATGCCTCTCCCCCACCACCCAAGTATGCATCTCCACCTCCGGTCTACTTATCATTGTTTCTATTTCTTTTGATGATATGGGAGGACAGTCCCATTCAAAACCCATACATTGAACAAGTCTAGATATGTGATTCAAGTTTAGATACGTGATTCACCTCTACAAGGCAGAAAAGACACACTACTATGGGGGTAAATCAATCCCAATTTTAAAGGCAATCCATTACCAAGGCTCTAATACTTCACATGAATGAGTTGATAGATTTCAACTGAGTTATTATGTCGAGTAACTACTTGGTGCAACATTATTTGTTGCACTATATATTATCATTCCCACATTGAGCAGTCGAAGAATACAAAGATATAAATATAATAGACAAATTCTTCAACTAGGTTGATTGCTTACAAACTAGATTCCCAATTTCCTTAAATCAGTAAACTCCCACATAAAAAATAATATTGGACTTGATAGTGTTGGATTGACCAATAATTTCATTAAAAAAAATTAAGAAATGCTCAAGAATGTGGAGGGGATGTATGTGCACCTGGACATTGTACATCATGTTTCATGGATCTGTCCATTTCAGCTCACAAGTAGAAGTTCGTGCGAAGCACCTGCAAGAAACTGAAATTTCAACCAAGTACCGATCTATTAAAAAAATCCAAAGAGTTGTTGTACTAGCAGTATAAATACATGCTCAGTTTGGAAAAAGAGAACACATCAAATTAACCTACCTTCTCCCATCTCTACTTTTCTGGCATATTAATCCCTTCAGCGTCAAGATGATGAGAGGTCAACTCATTTTGGGTTTGGTTCTCCTGAATGTATTCATAGCAGTCAAAGCTGACTATTATGAAACATACAAACCACATGATAAAAAAGCTCCCCAGTATGCATCTCCTCCACCTCCGGTCTACAGCTCTCCACCACCACCATTCTACGCCTCTCCCCCGCCACCCAAGTATGCATCTCCACCACCACCAGTCTACAGCTCTCCCCCACCACCTAAATATGCATCACCACCACCACCACCTGTCTACGCCTCTCCCCCACCGCCTAAGTATGCATCTCCACCACCTCCAGTCTATGCCTCACCACCACCACCAGTCTACGCCTCTCCTCCACCTCCAGTCTACGCCTCTCCCCCACCACCCAAGTATTCATCTCCACCACCTCCAGTGTACGCTTCTCCACCATCACTAGTGTACGCCTCGCCCCCACCACCCAAGTATGCATCTCCACCACCTCCGATCTACGCCTCTCCCCCACCACCGGTCTACGCATCTCCACCGCCTCCGGTCTACGCCTCCCCACCACCACCGGCCTACCCCTCTCCCCCGCCACCCGTCTACCCATCACCACCACCACCCAAGTATGCATCTCCACCACCTCCAGTCTACGCCTCACCACCACCACCGGTCTATGCCTCTCCCCCACCTCCCGTCTACGCCTCACCACCACCACCCGTCTACGCATCACCACCACCACCCAAGTATGCATCTCCACCACCTCCCGTCTACGCCTCTCCCCCGCCACCAAAGTATGCATCTCCACCCCCACCAAAGTACAAAGCTCCACACCCGAAGCCAAACTACCACAAGTACTCTCACCCTGAGAAGAAATACAAATCCCCACCACCTCCTGCCAAATACTATTGAGAATTTGAGATCGTTCGAGACGTTCACGTACATGAACTTTCTACATTAAGTTCAATCAATTACTGCTATTACTCTCTCCAACAACGGCAATGAGAATGTTTATGGGATAAAAGCAAACATCTTGATGTACGAAAAGAGTGGGAAAATGAAGCATTTATTGTGCTTGTATCATTTTTAATTATTTTTATTATTTTGATGTATTTGTATTGGGTTCATCTTTAGTTGAAAACATCAATCAAATATACAATAATATTATATACAGTATTAAATATAATGGCTGATCCAAGCCACATCTGTCCTTGTATAAGTTTCTCCAAATCTATGTCAGGTCTTAATTAACAATTACCCTGTAAACTATGAACTGATTCTTATTCGAAAAATTGAAGCAAAAGTTTTCCTAAATTCACGCCCACCCCCAATCGGTCGAGCTAGGGTCCTGCATTGTTTCTCGGGAGTTACAAGTTTTTGAACTATAGATGCGACTAGAAATACAGTATGCCTTCTACGAGTAATTATACTCGGAATGACTATTACTTTGTCATGGACCAATCTGAATTGGTAGCAATAGTACTGAGGGCGACGGTCATTAATTTGTTACTTCTACTCTAAACTTCACCGGTGATGGAGTAAAATCCAAAAGGCAGGAACGAAAGCAGATACCTCAGAATGGAGAAGGATGAGAGCTTACTTAGGTTGTCAAGTTAAAGGTATCCTTTGTAGCGGGAGTTCTGAGATCTAACCATAAAGAACGAGATACCACACTCGAAATGTCATCAAGAAACATTAGTACATTACACATGAATATTAATACGGAGTATTCACAATGATGTACCAACCAAGATTTTTTTTGAATAAAATGTACCAACCAAGATAATCCTAGATGTGTTGTGTTTTTGTAAAATAAGATTCATTAGTTATCGATTTTTGACAGATGACAAAAATATTAAGGAGATAATTGTTTACTATAAATTTATAAAAAAAAAATGAGATTCGTATATCGTTCTTTGTTTAATATCCTTACAGCAGGAAGAGAAATTGAAAGATGAGCTGACAAATCTTAGTAATAAACTTCAATGTTACGAGGACTTTTTCTTGCCAGTGTGAAATTATTCAGATGGGTCGTTAATGAGGGACAATTACGTGTCAGCATAACAACCTTTTTGACATTGTTTTTTGCTAGATAGGAGTTAAGATCAATCTTCTAACACAAGCGTAAGCCAATGTGTAGGGCTTCACCCTACCTTCATAAACTAGTAATTATCATTGTTTCTATTTCTTTTGATGATATGGGAGGACAGTCCCATTCAAAACCCATACATTGAACAAGTCTAGATATGTGATTCAAGTTTAGATACGTGATTCACCTCTACAAGGCAGAAAAGACACACTACTATGGGGGTAAATCAATCCCAATTTTAAAGGCAATCCATTACCAAGGCTCTAATACTTCACATGAATGAGTTGATAGATTTCAACTGAGTTATTATGTCGAGTAACTACTTGGTGCAACATTATTTGTTGCACTATATATTATCATTCCCACATTGAGCAGTCGAAGAATACAAAGATATAAATATAATAGACAAATTCTTCAACTAGGTTGATTGCTTACAAACTAGATTCCCAATTTCCTTAAATCAGTAAACTCCCACATAAAAAATAATATTGGACTTGATAGTGTTGGATTGACCAATAATTTCATTAAAAAAAATTAAGAAATGCTCAAGAATGTGGAGGGGATGTATGTGCACCTGGACATTGTACATCATGTTTCATGGATCTGTCCATTTCAGCTCACAAGTAGAAGTTCGTGCGAAGCACCTGCAAGAAACTGAAATTTCAACCAAGTACCGATCTATTAAAAAAATCCAAAGAGTTGTTGTACTAGCAGTATAAATACATGCTCAGTTTGGAAAAAGAGAACACATCAAATTAACCTACCTTCTCCCATCTCTACTTTTCTGGCATATTAATCCCTTCAGCGTCAAGATGATGAGAGGTCAACTCGTTTTGGGTTTGATTCTCCTTTTTTTTTTTTTTTTTTTTGATTTTGAAGGTAAATATATTTAAAACTGGAAATGAAATATTTACAATAACGTCAAAAGGCCATAGACTTTGCTAGGGAATCTAGCTAGCCTTCTAAGTGAGTAAGGCTCACATCCTTTGCTACCAATTGGGGCGTTTAGGACTAAGTCCTCGTGTGGTTCCTATCTCTTCAAGCCATGGCTATCGGAAGTCGGACACACACCTCAAAGTGTAGCATAATATACCCTCCCCTTCGGCTATGCCATCAAGGAGGCTATATCATACTACACCGAGCACCCCATATCCATGAGACTACATGCCTTTGGTATCCCCCATAATCCAGAATAGGATACAAACAATGACAGAAGGCAACGGTTACAAAATGTTGCCTTAACTTAACTAATGCAAAGTCATGCAGTAGATGAATCAATGTAGGAATTCAAAAAGGTGCGCCTACATTGTCTTTTCAGCTCTGTTGTGGGATGTCAATGCTTTCTTCCCTAAGCAATCCTTCCTGGAGTGTGTTAGCTGAGTTGAAAAATAGAGAGTGGGAGTGGCTCAGCTGCTTGTAGACATGGGTCTTTATGAGATACACAATTTGATCCGGGCTCTTGGTAATATCTTCTCATTTCTTGTCTTCCATATATAGTAGACCGTTGCTCCCAGGGCTGCTCTTTTTGCTTTTGAAATCCATCCCTTCCCTCTTGCTTCCTTCTTCATCCATTTAAGTGCTCCTGGCATGGTACTCATGTCTCTCCATATGCCCAACCATGTTTTAACCTGCATCCAAATTTGGGAAGAAAAATCACAAGCAAAGAAGATATGTTCATGTGATTCTGGAGCTTGGTTACATAGTATGCAATTTAAGTCCACTTCCCTTGATTTTATTTTGTCTTTAGTCGACAGCCTCTTCTTTGCAGCTAGCCATAGTATGGGTTTGGTTCTCCTGAATGTATTCATAGCAGTCAAAGCTGACTATTATGAAACATACAAACCACATGATAAAAAAGCTCCCCAGTATGCATCTCCTCCACCTCCGGTCTACAGCTCTCCACCACCACCATTCTACGCCTCTCCCCCGCCACCCAAGTATGCATCTCCACCACCACCAGTCTACAGCTCTCCCCCACCACCTAAATATGCATCACCACCACCACCACCTGTCTACCCCTCTCCCCCACCGCCTAAGTATGCATCTCCACCACCTCCAGTCTATGCCTCACCACCACCACCAGTCTACGCCTCTCCTCCACCTCCAGTCTACGCCTCTCCCCCACCACCCAAGTATTCATCTCCACCACCTCCAGTGTACGCTTCTCCACCATCACTAGTGTACGCCTCGCCCCCACCACCCAAGTATGCATCTCCACCACCTCCGATCTACGCCTCTCCCCCACCACCGGTCTACGCATCTCCACCGCCTCCGGTCTACGCCTCCCCACCACCACCGGCCTACCCCTCTCCCCCGCCACCCGTCTACGCATCACCACCACCACCCAAGTATGCATCTCCACCACCTCCAGTCTACGCCTCACCACCACCACCGGTCTATGCCTCTCCCCCACCTCCCGTCTACGCCTCACCACCACCACCCGTCTTCGCATCACCACCACCACCCAAGTATGCATCTCCACCTCCTCCCGTCTACGCCTCTCCCCCGCCACAAAAGTATGCATCTCCACCCTCACCAAAGTACAAAGCTCCACACCCGAAGCCAAACTACCACAAGTACTCTCACCCTGAGAAGAAATACAAATCCCCACCACCTCCTGCCAAATACTATTGAGAATTTGAGATCGTTCGAGACGTTCACTTACATGAACTCTCTACATTAAGTTCAATCAATTACTGCTATTACTCTCTCCAACAACGGCAATGAGAATGTTTATGGGATAAAAGCAAACATCTTGATGTACGAAAAGAGTGGGAAAATGAAGCATTTATTGTGCTTGTATTATTTTTAATTATTTTTATTATTTTGATGTATTTGTATTGGGTTCATCTTTAGTTGAAAACATCAATCAAATATACAATAATATTATATACAGTATTAAATATAATGGCTGATCCAAGCCATATCTGTCCTTGTATAAGTTTCTCCAAATCTATGTCAGGTCTAAATTAACAATTACCCTGTAAACTATGAACTGATTCTTATTCGAAAAATTGAAGCAAAAGTTTTCCTAAATTCACGCCCACCCCCAATCGGTCGAGCTAGGGTCCTGCATTGTTTCTCGGGAGTTACAAGTTTTTGAACTATAGATGCGACTAGAAATACAGTATGCCTTCTACGAGTAATTATACTCGGAATGACTATTACTTTGTCATGGACCAATCTGAATTGGTAGCAATAGTACTGAGGGCGACGGTCATTAATTTGTTACTTCTACTCCAAACTTCACCGGTGATGGAGTAAAATCCAAAAGGCAGGAACGAAAGCAGATACCTCGGAATGGAGAAGGATGAGAGCTTACTTAGGTTGTCAAGTTAAAGGTATCCTTTGTAGCGGGAGTTCTGAGATCTAACCATAAAGAACGAGATACCACACTCGAAATGTCATCAAGAAACATTAGTACATTACACATGAATATTAATACGGAGTATTCACAATGATGTACCAACCAAGATTTTTTTTGAATAAAATGTACCAACCAAGATAATCCTAGATGTGTTGTGTTTTTGTAAAATAAGATTCATTAGTTATCGATTTTTGACAGATGACAAAAATATTAAGGAGATAATTGTTTACTATAAATTTATAAAAAAAAAATGAGATTCGTATATCGTTCTTTGTTTAATATCCTTACAGCAGGAAGAGAAATTGAAAGATGAGCTGACAAATCTTAGTAATAAACTTCAATGTTACGAGGACTTTTTCTTGCCAGTGTGAAATTATTCAGATGGGTCGTTAATGAGGGACAATTACGTGTCAGCATAACAACCTTTTTGACATTGTTTTTTGCTAGATAGGAGTTAAGATCAATCTTCTAACACAAGCGTAAGCCAATGTGTAGGGCTTCACCCTACCTTCATAAACTAGTAATTATCATTGTTTCTATTTCTTTTGATGATATGGGAGGACAGTCCCATTCAAAACCCATACATTGAACAAGTCTAGATATGTGATTCAAGTTTAGATACGTGATTCACCTCTACAAGGCAGAAAAGACACACTACTATGGGGGTAAATCAATCCCAATTTTAAAGGCAATCCATTACCAAGGCTCTAATACTTCACATGAATGAGTTGATAGATTTCAACTGAGTTATTATGTCGAGTAACTACTTGGTGCAACATTATTTGTTGCACTATATATTATCATTCCCACATTGAGCAGTCGAAGAATACAAAGATATAAATATAATAGACAAATTCTTCAACTAGGTTGATTGCTTACAAACTAGATTCCCAATTTCCTTAAATCAGTAAACTCCCACATAAAAAATAATATTGGACTTGATAGTGTTGGATTGACCAATAATTTCATTAAAAAAAATTAAGAAATGCTCAAGAATGTGGAGGGGATGTATGTGCACCTGGACATTGTACATCATGTTTCATGGATCTGTCCATTTCAGCTCACAAGTAGAAGTTCGTGCGAAGCACCTGCAAGAAACTGAAATTTCAACCAAGTACCGATCTATTAAAAAAATCCAAAGAGTTGTTGTACTAGCAGTATAAATACATGCTCAGTTTGGAAAAAGAGAACACATCAAATTAACCTACCTTCTCCCATCTCTACTTTTCTGGCATATTAATCCCTTCAGCGTCAAGATGATGAGAGGTCAACTCATTTTGGGTTTGGTTCTCCTGAATGTATTCATAGCAGTCAAAGCTGACTATTATGAAACATACAAACCACATGATAAAAAAGCTCCCAAGTATGCATCTCCTCCACCTCCGGTCTACAGCTCTCCACCACCACCAGTCTACGCCTCTCCCCCGCCACCCAAGTATGCATCTCCACCACCACCAGTCTACAGCTCTCCCCCACCACCTAAATATGCATCACCACCACCACCACCTGTCTACGCCTCTCCCCCACCGCCTAAGTATGCATCTCCACCACCTGCAGTCTATGCCTCACCACCACCACCAGTCTACGCCTCTCCTCCACCTCCATTCTACGCCTCTCCCCCACCACCCAAGTATGCATCTCCACCACCTCCAGTGTACGCTTCTCCACCACCACCAGTGTACGCCTCGCCCCCACCACCCAAGTATGCATCTCCACCACCTCCGATCTACGCCTCTCCCCCACCACCGGTCTACGCATCTCCACCGCCTCCGGTCTACGCCTCCCCACCACCATCGGCCTACCCCTCTCCCCCGCCACCCGTCTACGCATCACCACCACCACCCAAGTATGCATCTCCACCACCTCCAGTCTACGCCTCACCACCACCACCGGTCTATGCCTCTCCCCCACCTCCCGTCTACGCCTCACCACCACCACCCGTCTACGCATCACCACCACCACCCAAGTATGCATCTCCACCACCTCCCGTCTACGCCTCTCCCCCGCCACCAAAGTATGCATCTCCACCCCCACCAAAGTACAAAGCTCCACACCCGAAGCCAAACTACCACAAGTACTCTCACCCTGAGAAGAAATACAAATCCCCACCACCTCCTGCCAAATACTATTGAGAATTTGAGATCGTTCAAGACGTTCACTTACATGAACTTTCTACATTAAGTTCAATCAATTACTGCTATTACTCTCTCCAACAACGGCAATGAGAATGTTTATGGGATAAAAGCAAACATCTTGATGTACGAAAAGAGTGGGAAAATGAAGCATTTATTGTGCTTGTATCATTTTTAATTATTTTTATTATTTTGATGTATTTGTATTGGGTTCATCTTTAGTTGAAAACATCAATCAAGTATACAATAATATTATATACAGTATTAAATATAATGGCTGATCCAAGCCATATCTGTCCTTGTATAAGTTTCTCCAAATCTATGTCAGGTCTTAATTAACAATTACCCTGTAAACTATGAACTGATTCTTATTCGAAAAATTGAAGCAAAAGTTTTCCTAAATTCACGCCCACCCCCAATCGGTCGAGCTAGGGTCCTGCATTGTTTCTCGGGAGTTACAAGTTTTTGAACTATAGATGCGACTAGAAATACAGTATGCCTTCTACGAGTAATTATACTCGGAATGACTATTACTTTGTCATGGACCAATCTGAATTGGTAGCAATAGTACTGAGGGCGACGGTCATTAATTTGTTACTTCTACTCCAAACTTCACCGGTGATGGAGTAAAATCCAAAAGGCAGGAACGAAAGCAGATACCTCGGAATGGAGAAGGATGAGAGCTTACTTAGGTTGTCAAGTTAAAGGTATCCTTTGTAGCGGGAGTTCTGAGATCTAACCATAAAGAACGAGATACCACACTCGAAATGTCATCAAGAAACATTAGTACATTACACATGAATATTAATACGGAGTATTCACAATGATGTACCAACCAAGATTTTTTTTTGAATAAAATGTACCAACCAAGATAATCCTAGATGTGTTGTGTTTTTGTAAAATAAGATTCATTAGTTATCGATTTTTGACAGATGACAAAAATATTAAGGAGATAATTGTTTACTATAAATTTATAAAAAAAAATGAGATTTGTATATCGTTCTTTGTTTAATATCCTTACAGCAGGAAGAGAAATTGAAAGATGAGCTGACAAATCTTAGTAATAAACTTCAATGTTACGAGGACTTTTTCTTGCCAGTGTGAAATTATTCAGATGGGTCGTTAATGAGGGACAATTACGTGTCAGCATAACAACCTTTTTGACATTGTTTTTTGCTAGATAGGAGTTAAGATCAATCTTCTAACACAAGTGTAAGCCAATGTGTAGGGCTTCACCCTACCTTCATAAACTAGTAATTATCATTGTTTCTATTTCTTTTGATGATATGGGAGGACAGTCCCATTCAAAACCCATACATTGAACAAGTCTAGATATGTGATTCAAGTTTAGATACGTGATTCACCTCTACAAGGCAGAAAAGACACACTACTATGGGGGTAAATCAATCCCAATTTTAAAGGCAATCCATTACCAAGGCTCTAATACTTCACATGAATGAGTTGATAGATTTCAACTGAGTTATTATGTCGAGTAACTACTTGCTGCAACATTATTTGTTGCACTATATATTATCATTCCCACATTGAGCAGTCGAAGAATACAAAGATATAAATATAATAGACAAATTCTTCAACTAGGTTGATTGCTTACAAACTAGATTCCCAATTTCCTTAAATCAGTAAACTCCAACATAAAAAATAATATTGGACTTGATAGTGTTGGATTGACCAATAATTTCATTAAAAAAAATTAAGAAATGCTCAAGAATGTGGAGGGGATGTATGTGCACCTGGACATTGTACATCATGTTTCATGGATCTGTCCATTTCAGCTCACAAGTAGAAGTTCGTGCGAAGCACCTGCAAGAAACTGAAATTTCAACCAAGTACCGATCTATTAAAAAAATCCAAAGAGTTGTTGTACTAGCAGTATAAATACATGCTCAGTTTGGAAAAAGAGAACACGTCAAATTAACCTACCTTCTCCCATCTCTACTTTTCTGGCATATTAATCCCTTCAGCGTCAAGATGATGAGAGGTCAACTCATTTTGGGTTTGGTTCTCCTGAATGTATTCATAGCAGTCAAAGCTGACTATTATGAAACATACAAACCACATGATAAAAAAGCTCCCAAGTATGCATCTCCTCCACCTCCGGTCTACAGCTCTCCACCACCACCAGTCTTCGCCTCTCCCCCGCCACCCAAGTATGCATCTCCACCACCACCAGTCTACAGCTCTCCCCCACCACCTAAATATGCATCACCACCACCACCACCACCACCTGTCTACGCCTCTCCCCCACCGCCTAAGTATGCATCTCCACCACCTCCAGTCTATGCCTCACCACCACCACCAGTCTACGCCTCTCCCCCGCCACCTAATTATGCATCTCCACCACCCCCAGCATATGCCTCACCACCATCACCTGTCTATACCTCTCCCCCACCACCCGTCAACAACTCTCCCCTGCCTCCAGTCTATGCGTCACCACCACCATCCAAGTACGCATCGCCACCACCTCCTGTCTACGCGTCTCCACCACCACCAGTGTATTCTTCGCCCCCGCCTCCCAAGTATTCATCTCCACCACCTCCGGTCTACGTCTCTCCTCCACCACCAGTCTACACATCTTCCCAGCCACCAAAGTATGCATCTCCACCACTTCCAAAGTACGACGCTCCACACCCGAAGCCAAACTACCACAAGTACTCTCACCCTGAAAAGAAATACAAATCACCACCGGTCCACCACCTTCTGTCAAGCACTACTGAGATTGTTTGAGACGTTTACTTACATGACCTTCTGCATTGAGTTTAATCAATTATTGCTGTCACTCGCTCCTTTAAAGGCAATAGGAATGTTTGTGGCAAAAAAGCAAACATCTTGGTGTACGAAAGAGGGGGAAAACAAAGCATTTACTGTGTGTTATTTGTAATTATTATTATTATTTTTTATTTTGATAATTTTGTATTGAATTTATCTTTACCGGAAAAAAGCAAATATACAATGAGATTAAATCTAATGGCTGACCTATGCCACCTCTCTCGCTCCTTGTGGAAGTTTCTCCAAATCTGTCTGGTCCTTGATAATGATAGGTCCTAGATTCTAGGGCTTGTATCTCGGCCAGTTAGAGCTTGAGCTGCTGGGAATTTCAAAATTGACAAATCACGATCAGGATTACTGAGTTCGACAATGAAAGAATTTAATAGAGCCACAAATCATCTTTGTTACCATTAGGAATTTATAAAAGCGGCCTTTGGCCTTTGCATCAACAAGTCCTGGCAGAAATAACAGAACATTAAGATTTATAACCGTAAGATTAAACAAATAGCTTGCAATAAGAAGTGTGCTATGAAAGAGAAGAGAGCTGATCTTCATAATTTCATATACTAAACAGAAATAATAACAATAGCTAAAACATTCATGATACCAGTGGGTAAGAAGCATAGACCATAGTCCAAAGGTGTTGCTTTGAAGGTTCTAAACATGTCCCACCAGATGCTATCCCTGTGAAGTGCGTTGTCTAATAAATAGGCCACGATACCAGCCACAAAAGCCTTTGAGGATAATGGCACGTTGATCATGTCAATAGGAGTGTAGTCATGGAAAAATTGTGTTTTGGATATGCCCAGGAAGATGGAGAAGCCTAACATAAACTTTTTTTCTGAAACTGTTGAGATTGCAGAACTGAAGAAAGCTTAAACTAACTGAACCTGCGCAACATTTCAGGATACCAGAGCTAAAAATAGGACACTCACAACTATATAAAAAGAGCTATTGTCCTCTCCACCACCACCACCAGTGTACGCATCTCTCCCACCACCAATCAAAGCCTCTCCACCACCTCCAAAGTATGAAGTTCCACACCTGAAACCAAACTACCACAAGTACTCTCACCCTGAAAAGAAATATAAATCATCAACACCTCCTGCCAAGCACTACTGAGGTGGAATTGAGTTTAATCAGCTATGTTGGTAGGGAAGGGGATTTGAAAGATGAGCTGACAAATCCTAGTACCAACCTTCAATATTAACAGGACCTATTGTGGACTTAGGAAAAAAAAAACCTTTTTGGAGATGCCAAACCACAATCAGAATCAACATTGTAATATAATGGGAGTAAAATCACGACTTGTTATATACTGTATTTTGGAGATGCCACTGTTTTGTTCAAGTGTAATGTCATTACTTGTTCAAATAAAACATCAAATTTACTTGTTTACACAGTACACTCCCCATTTGCTTAATCAATCAACTCAAATATAAATAATAATCATGGGATTGATGGTGCTGGTCCTGTTGAATTGGCCAAGAATCCAGTGATGGGGATTAAAAGAATAGAAAATGGCAAAGATGTGGAGGGGAGGTATGTGCGAAGAATTTAATGTCGGGGACTAAATGTTCAACAGATCTGACCATTTCAGCTCACAAGTAGAAGTTTGTGCAAGGTACCATTGAAAGAAAATAAAACTTTCAACGAAGTAGCAATATATTATAAATACAAAGATTTGATGAACTATCAGTATAAATACAAGTTCAGTTTGGCAACAGAAAACACACCAACTTAAACCGTCTTTTCCCTCCTCATCCTCTTGCACATTAATCCCTTCATCAGCAAGATGATGAGAGGTCACCTCATTTTGGGATTGGTTCTCCTGAATGTATTCCTAGCAGTTAATGCTGATTATGAAACCTACAAACCGCATGATAAAAAACATCCCAAGTATGCATCTCCTCCACCACCGGTTTACAAATCTCCACCGCCTCCCGCATACAGCTCCACACCACCACCAAAGTATGCATCCCCACCCCCACCAATCTATGCCTCTCCCCTGCCACCAAAGTATGCATCTCCACCGCCACCCATTTATGCCTCGCTCCCACCACCTAAGTATGCATCTCCACCCCCTCCAAAGTATGCATCTCCACCACCACCAGTATACACCTCTCCACCCCCTCCAGTGTATGAAGCTCCACACCCGAAGCCAAACTACCACAAGTACTCTCACCCTGAAAAGAGATACAAATCGCCACCACCTCCTACCAAGCACTACTGAGATCATTCGAGACGCTCATTTACAACAACAACCCCAGTATATCCCGCGATAAAAGCAAATATCCTGATGTAACAAATAGTGGGAAAACAAAGCATTTGTGGTTTTTGTGTTGTTTTTAACTATTAGTGCTATTATTTATTTTGATATTTTTGTACTGAGTTTATCTTTGAAAAAATCAAATATCAAATACACAATAGTAATCCGGTTATTATATAATTAGTGGTCGATCCATGTCAGCTCTCTTCTCTCTCCTTGTGGAAGTTTCACCAAATCTATTTGTTAGCTCTTAATTAACAATTACCCTGTAATCTAGTATAACTACGAATGACTTTGAAGTTGACCAAAATTTTACAATCCTGATAGCGTGGTGACTACAGAGATGGCAAAACTTATTCTGTTGAGAAAATTAAATTACAAAATGAAGTAAAAATTGAGTTTGCAGTTTTGAAAATAAAGCTAATTATAATATTTTTAAAATAATACAAAGCATCTCAAAATTAAAAAGAGGAAACTCAAAACAATATCTAACAAGCCAGCGTCCTAGGAAGGTGGAAAATCCTATATATCTGAATCTCCTACAGTTAAAGTCAAGAATGAATCAGCCATCATTTCTCTAAACAGTGGAGGCTACAATCCTTATTTGTGCAGAACCAATTTTGAAGATTGATGATGATGTACAATACAAAAAAATACTCCCTCCGTATCGCAATACTTGTTGTTTTAGCTCTATGCATACTTATTAATAAAACCTATCTTTACTTTACTTTTATAGTTTAAAATACCTAAAATGAGTAATTATTACCTATGAAAAGAGCAATCATTACCTATAAAGACAATAATTATAGCTAAAACAACAAGTTTTTTGATACAACTTTATCACTCTAAAACAACAAGTATTGCGATACGGAGGGAGTACTATGTAGCCTATTAAAAACCAGACTAAATACTAACAACCTGAGACATTAGAATTAGTACTAAAAAAATTCGTAACTTTTTATCATTTATATATTTACCAGTGGATAAAAAAGAAGAAGACAAAGAAGAAGAATATTTCAGTTGACTAATTAAGCATACGTTCAAAAACAACTTGCAACATATATTCACTTGAATATATGGTTATCAATTAAGAACTTAAGGTGAAATGTAGAGCATTACCTTAATGATTGGAGGTATTCCAAATCTCCATGGCTAAGAGCAGATCACAGAAGAAGTGGATATGGGGGTGTTTATCCCTGGAGACATGAGAATTTAAATATACTAAATTACAAACCACTATCAGAACCAACATTGGAATAAAATGGGATTTATCACAAATTCATGACTAGTTATTTTGAAGATACCTCCGTTTTGTTAAGTGTAATATCATTACTTGTTCAAACTAAATCATCAAATTTACTTGTGCTACTTAAATCTAAGGTAAATAAAAGACACCGTTTCGGTGCAACTTTTAAATCTAAGGTAAATAAAAGGCACCGTTTCGGTGCAACTTAATAACATCATTCACATTATATTCTATTTAAACAAGGATTCTCAAAAGTCTTCAACTTGGTTAATTGTTTACACGGTACGTAGACTCCCCATCTGCTTAATTAATCAACTCAAATATTAATAATATTCATGGGATTAACGGTGTTGGACTGGCCAAGAATTTAATGATGGAGACTAAAACAATAGAAAATGATCAAAGATATGGAGGGGATGTAAGTTCACAAGGCCACGTTCCACAATGTTCAACAGATCTGACCAGTTAAGCTCACAAGTAGAAGTTCGTGCGAAGCACCACTCCAAGAAAATCACACTTCCAACAAATTAGTAGCAATGTATTATAAAATTCCAAAGAGTTGATGAACTACTAGTATAAATACATATGCAGTTTGGCAACAGAGAACACAACTTAAACCATTTTCTCCTATCTCTCATTTTTTTGCAGATTAATCCCTTCAGCGGCAACATGATGAGAGGTCAACTTGTTTTGGGTTTGGTTCTCCTGAATGTATTGCTAGCAGTTAATGCTGAGTATGGACCCTACAAGCCACATGATAAAAAAACGCCCAAGTATGCATCTCCTCCGCCTCCGGTCTACAAATCACCTCCACCTCCAGTATACAGCTCCCCACCACCACCAAAGTATGCCTCTCCACCGCCACCTAAGTACGCCTCTCCACCGCCACCTAAGTATGCCTCTCCCCCACCACCGGTCTACGCCTCTCCCCCACCACCAAAGTATGCCTCTCCACCACCACCGGTCTATACCTCTCCCCCACCACCAAAGTATGCCTCTCCACCACCACCTGTTTACGCCTCTCCACCACCACCAAAGTATGCCTCTCCACCACCACCAGTCTACGCCTCTCCCCCACCCCCTAAATATGCCTCTCCACCACCACCGGTCTACGCATCTCCCCCACCACCTAAGTACGCATCTCCACCACCTCCAGTATACACCTCCCCACCCCCTCCAAAGTATGAAGCTCCACACTCGAAGCCAAACTACCACATGTACTCTCACCCTGAAAAGAAATACAAATCGCCACCACCTCCTGCCAAGCACTACTGAGATCGTTCGAGACGTTCACGTTACTTCACTTACATGAGCTTCTATATTAAGTTCAATAAATTATGTCTATTTCACGCTCCAGAAAAGGCAATGGGAATGTTTGTGGCATAAAAGCAAGCATCGTGATGTCTGGAAATAGTAGGAAAGCATAGCATTTGTTGTGTTTGTTGTTTTTAATTAATATTATTATCACTACTACGTATTATTTATTTTGAAGTCATTGTATTGTGTTTATCTTTACTCTGAAAAAATCAAGTATTCAAAACTTATATTAAATGGCTGATCTATGCCATCTCTCTCTGTGTGAAAATTTCTCCAGATATATCGTCTTAATTAATACTTCCTCCGTTAATTAAAACTTGTCGTTTTAGGAAGTAAATCTTGTTAAGAAAAACTTGTCGTTTTAGGTATTTTGCCATCTACTTTACGAAATTGCCCTTGTAACGATTAGATAGTTGTTAGTTGTAGTTTTTGATAAAGTAAAAAAGTAGAGTAATAATTAGGGGTATAAGTGTATTTTTGTTTGTTTTCTTAATAAGTGCGTAGATTTCTAAAATGACAAGTTTTAGTTAACGGAGGGAGTAATTACCATGTAATCTAGGAGTACTACGATGACTGTGAAGATGACCAAAAAATTTACAATGTTGTTGATACTGTGGTGAATACAGAGAAGGCAAAAACTTATTCCGATGAAAAAAATTGGAGTAAAAATCCTGCGAAATCCACCCCCCAATACCCAACAAATAGAATGCACTCAAATTCAAAAGTTAGGAATGAAAACAAGGAAGTTACTTGTAAAGATAAAGACTCTTTTTGATGCAGGAGTTCTGAGATCTAACAGAAACAGACGGCATACCACTAGAAATGTCACCGTAGTACATGACTGTTTAATTAAGATTATGGGACTGTTTCCTGGTTTCAAAGAGATCAAAGTATGCATGCATGGATCGGGCCCTTAATGAGGTATATGCATCTGAATCTGCCATAGTTAAAGACAAGGATGAATCAGCCATCATTTCTCTGATCAGTGGAGGCTAAAATCCTTAGTTGTGCAGAACCAATTCTGAAGATTGTTGGTGTTGTACAATAGAAGAAATACTCAGAATCAGACTCAATCAGTACTGTAATTTACAGATCATAATCAGAGCAGACATTGGAATATAATGGGTAAATGGGATCAATCATAACTATTTACTTTGAACGCTCACACTAACATGGATACCATTAATCACAAGATCAAGTGACATGTATACAAGGTGATGTTTCCCTTGTTCCCATATGGCCTAACCTATATGGTTAGTCTTAGGATTTTTAAGTTTGTTACAATATTAGCTGCGCGCCCTTTAGGTTGGGTAAACCAAAGCGCTTTTGTAAATGCAACCAGGAATGATCAACTTACTCGGCAACTCAATAACCATATTGTATCTTGATTTCATCCCTTTTAGGAAATCCATAACAACTATGAACCAGACAAAGAAAAGAAAAGAAATAGTGACAGCACACATGTGAGGCAGTAACCCCTAAAATAGTTGGAAACTGACAAGGCAATTCTGAGTTTAATAGGTGTTGATGATTTGTGTCAAGCAATTAGAGAATCTAAGTATGATTAAAGAGAGAATAAAAACATTGACATTTCATTCCATTTGAACAAATGGACTGTCAAACGTATTAAAATTTGTCAAATAGTTACGCATTAATCTCCCATATGCTTAATCGGTCAAATTGAGATACTCAGCATCAAGTGTATTCAAGTATTTCATAATAGGGCTTACAAGAGTAAGAGATCATCAAGAATATGGAGGAGATATTTCTCTCTCTTTTCATGCGCAACTAATGTTTAAATTTTATATGATTTTCTTAAAATGCACCGAGGGCTGTTTTAAGTTTTAACTATTATTTGAATGTGAAATAAAGATTACCATGTAAGTACAAAAGCTTACATGAATTAGTTATAGGCGATGGTTATTCGTTTCAATCTTACCTAACCACGATTAGAGGCGATGAAAACAAACAGCTGAACGTACAGGAAATCAATACAAACACGTGTGCCAAGAGACATTAGAATTAGTACTAAAATTTAACAATCAAAATTAATTAGAGCAGTGGAATATAATGGGATCAATCATAATGAGTTACTTACTTTGAAGATATTATCATTTTGTTAAACAAAGTATCATGTCATTTCCTGTGCAGAATACAGATTAATTTACCCGGCAAAGCAAAAACCATAATTTAAGCTGCTTTCATCCTTTTAAGGTGCTCCAAAATGACTATGAAGAAACTACTTCGATCCTGCTAAGACTAGGGGTTAGCATCAATGTTACCAGACAAAGAACGAAAGAAAATGATAACAACACACATGGGAGGCAGTAACTCCAAAATGTATAGGAATCTGATAGGCCAAATCCAGGTTATAGGCGTTGATGATTCGTGTCAAGCAATAAGAGAATTTAAGAATGATAGAGCAAATAACAACATTGACATGACATTAGTTTACATGATTTTAAAGTCAGATATGCATAATCAGTCAACTGAAATATCAGAAATATTCATCTATTTGGAGGCACTGGATTGGTCAAGCATTTCTTAATAGGACTTACAAGCACATCAAAGCCTCAAGAATATAGAGGGGATGTCCACCTGGACATTTTCCATAATGTTCCAGGGATCGATCTGTGTATTTCAGCACATATAAGTTCGTGCAAAGCACAACTGCAAGAAAGTGAAATTTTCCAATAAGTAATTTAATATAAAATTCAAGAGAGCTGACAAGTTAATAGTATAAATACATGTTCAGTTTCACAACAGAGAACCCATCAAATTATACCGGTCATCTCCTCCTAACTCTCATATTCTTGCACATTAACCCCTTCAGCGGCAAGAAGATGAGAAGTCAACTCATTTTGGGTTTGGTTCTCCTGAATGTATTCCTAGCAGTTAATGCTGACTATGAACCCTACAAACTACATCATAAAAAACCTCACAAGTACGCATCTCCTCCGCCTCCAGTCTACAAATCTCCACCGCCTCCTGTATACAGCTCCCCGCCACCACCAAAGTATGCATCTCCTCCTCCACCTAAGTATGCATCACCACCACCACCGGTCTACACCTCTCCCCCGCCGCCTAAGTACGCCTCTCCACCACCACCGGTCTACGCCTCTCCCCCACCACCCAAGTATGCATCTCCACCACCTCCCGTCTATGCCTCTCCACCCCCTCCCAAGTATGCATCTCCACCCCCACCGGTATACACCTCGCCACCGCCTCCAAAGTATGAAGCTCCACACCCGAAGCCAAACTACCACAAGTACACTCACCCTGAAAAGAAATACAAATCGCCACCACCTCCTGCCAAGCACTACTGAGATAATTCGAGATGTTCACTTACATGACCTTCTATATTAAGTTAATATATCAATTATTGTTGTTACTCAAGCAAATGCCATGGGATTGTTTTGTGGCATAAAAGCAAATACTTTATGTTGAACAACAGTGGGAAAACAAAGCATTTAATTTGTTGTGTTTGTGTTGTTTTCCATCATTATTATCTATTTTGAAATTCAGTTTTTGTATTGAGTTTATCTTTAAATTGAAAAAAACAAATATACAATACTTTTATATTCACTAGTTGATCTATGCCATCTCTCTCCCTGCCATCTCTCTACTTTTATATTTTGAAGTTTTTGTATATGTTTTCCAAATCTGTCAATCTACAGCATTCCACCACTAATCTACTACTCTTCACCACCACCAAAGTATGTACCTCCACCACCTCCAGTCCACCACTTTCCACCCTCTCCAAAGCACAAAGCTCCACATCCTAAGCCAAAGTATCACAAGCACTCTCATCCTAAGTACAATTACAAATCAATACCCCCTCCAGCCAAGCACTACTGAGATTGTTGAAGACAAACACTTACAAGTTTCCCTCTGTATTAATCAATTGTTCTTGCTACTCATTTCTAAAAACGCAACAGAAGTGTTTGTGGAATTATGAGCCAAAATCTTGAAGAAAGTGAAAAGATGGAAAATGGAACAATTAGAGGTTTTTTTAAGTTTTTGTGTTGAGTTTATTTTTTATTTATAAGAATCAACTGAAGTGCAATTCGTGGCAGTTCACTACAGAAGCTCTATTTTAATAATCAAATACGGAGTATATTATATACATAACACTTTTATATTATTTAATGTCTGACCAATGCCATCAACTTGTTAAAGCTTCTCCAGATCGATTAGTGTCGAGTCTTAACTATTAATCACCCTGTAATCTAGGAAGAACTACAACGACTATGAAGACTACCGTAATTTCACAATCCTGAGATTGCAGTGTCCACGGAGAAGGGAGAACTAATTCCGATGAGATAAATTGGAGAAAAACTTGTGAAATGGGATCAATAAAGCAATCAAAGTGTCCAATTCCTCTAACAATAAAACGCATAGGGATCAATGCACAAATAGATTAAACTCAGACAAATGAAGAAAAGAAGCCCTAGCAATTAAAATTTTAAGCAACAATCAATCAAGGAACCAGATAACCAGAGCATGTAATGCGCAGAAATCCAACAGATAGAAAAGGGGAATAGTTGGGGATGGGATAGTAGGAGAAGAGCGTACACAGTTCGTCGGAGCCTCGGAGGAGATCGCATGCGAACGTCGGCGATCGATTCCCACTCCAGCTGAGGTTTTTTTGCAAGACAATAAAACTGAGTTTTTTTTGCAACAAAAACGAAATGTTTTTAATGGACCCTCCAGATCTCCTTTTTTTTGGTGTAATGGAGTATATTGGACCCTCCAGATCTCTTATTATTTGTCATTTTAATCTTTTTATACATGTTTTAAAAATTAAAATTTATATAAATATTAATTTTGTTTTTATAATTTTAATTTATACCTATTATTAATAATTAAGTATGAAATTTGAAATTATAACGGCTAAGTCCCTAACCAAAAGGGAAGATTCTTCAATACAATATAACAAAGAAGAAAAAATAAGCGAGTACATTATCGGAGGTAAATGGTGGGTTTAAAAATTACAATTGCGAATGGCTCAAACAATAGTCAATGACATCCTCACAACCCCTTTACCTAATAATCAATTGGAAGACATGTTGAAGATATTTTTTTGTGTGTGGGATAGTACTCCATGTAATATAGAGAGTAAATATATTTCTATCTTTTTTAAGTGAAAAGACATATTTCTACCTTGCGAGATTAAAAAAAGAGAAAGAGAAATTTATTGAATCAATTAAGTATTATTTTAAGTGCACTTGTTTGAAAGCTCTCTCCTCTCTCTTTCTTGCTAGAGATGGAGTCGGAAACCCTCATTCTCGGCGGTTGGAATAATGGTCGGAAGTCCTCTTTGGATGTGGAGAATCCCCTCTTCGAATGTCGAAAACCCTCCTTTGGGAGTATTAAACAATCTTTCAAATCGAAAACTCAAGCCTCTGTTTTTTGGGCCTTAATTTTTGCATTTCTCTAACTCCGATTTGGGGCTTTTGGGCGTCGGTTGGTGAATCGGGTGAGGAGTGGAGCGGTGTGGTTGACCGGTGGCTGATGTGCCGCGTCCCTCTCCCTCGTTGTATCCCTTGGTATTGCATCGGCAGTCTCTGCCCGAATTTGCACTTCCTTGGGGTTTTTGCAAATCTTTGAACAAGGATCCTTTCGTCCTTCGTTTTCATCCGGTCCAATCTCTCTCCGCCCTCGATCTGATGGTCTAGGGTTTGGTAGATCTTGAAATTCCGGCCCAAATTCATCTTTATGGCTTCTATCGCTTGTCGTCGTCCTCCTTTTTGGGGCCTCGGTGTGGTGGTTGCTCACCCTATCTCCGTGCCCGCCCCGGCGTCGTCGGCGGCCTGCGTCCCTTCTTGCATCACCCCTCGTTGTTTCCGGCTTCCTCCTGTGGGAGCACACTATCCACCACCCCACCCCTCTCCCCCTCCTCCATCTGGGTGGGTTTGGTTTGAGATTACCCTCCTCGTCTACCTGGTTGATCAGTGCTGGGGCCTTCGGGTCTTGACTTCGATCCGAGTGGCTCCTTCGGAGCCTGGGAGTAATTTTGCTCGTCGGCTTTGCCTCCATCAACCCTTTCCTTCGGCCTTTGTTCTTGTCTTGGGTCCAGGAAGGTCCGTAACATGGTGCAAAACCTTGAGCCCAAAGTCGGCCCGCCACTAAAAAAAATATATGTATATTTATAAATATACTCTAAAAAATGTACATGTATAGTGGAAAATTATATTACATAATTATTATTATTTCTAATTTCTAATAATGATTTTATCAATCTCGCTCGTTAGGGCGTGTACTAAATTCCGTTAAGGTTTGGACTATTCTATATATTTAGGAATAATTTTGCTCCCTACTTGTCCTATTTGGCCCGGGAGCCCCTTTCACATTTCCGACGGTTGATTGATCCTCCTTTTTGGCTCATATTCGCTCCGTCTTCCGGCGTCGGGTCGGTGTTTTGGTGTGTTTGCGTTTGCTCGGTGTCGGGTTGCAGTATCGGACGTCCTGTGTTTGCGTTTGCTCCGTCTTCCGGCGTCGGGTCGGCGTTTTGGTTTGATTGACGACGGATCGTGGATGTGTTCGTAGTCTTTGAAGGTTTACAACGAACAGATCTATGATCCAATCTGTTATAATGAGTGCATATAACACCAGCAGCTGACGTATATAACACAATCCTTACAATATATCAATATTGCAACTCACCCAACTCTATTCACGCCTCTACACCCTAGTTGTTGTGGAGGACCTACAATCCTACATGCTACATCGGTAGCCCTCCGCACCTCCCTCGTGTACCCTTACTAGCCACCTCCACTATTGTCAATGCCACCAATATCCCAAAAACATTAAAAATTATGTGCAGACTAAATACACTCAAATTCTGCAAGTCGTAATTGACGTGCATGCCCATGATTGAAATGGGTTAATTAATTTTTTTTAGTGTGTTAATTAATTAGAAAGACTTGCACGTTAATTCCAACGTGCACTTTTGATGAGAGATTTGGAGTGTATCTAACAACACCCAAATGCCAAAAAGGCAATCTCATCATCTTCAAAGATTTCTATCACCTTATCAACAAAATGAATAACATGTTGCTAGTTTCTTTTAAATACTAAAATATTCCCCGGTAGACCCAAAATTTTCTTTACAGTGGGATAAAAAAAATTGAGAATAACTTCATGTATGTATGGAAAAAAATTGTTTAAATATATTAGAACAAAACTTTAAATTTGCTATTTAAATAGCTATTTTCAATATAAAAAAATGTTTAAAATAAAAATTGTCAAAAAATGAGATTTTTTTATATGTATATATATAAAAGAATGTTTTTGTTTAAATATATTGGAGAAAAAACATAAATTTATAGTATTTAATTAGGTATTTTTAGTAGTAAAAAATTATGAAAAAATAAAGTTAATGGGGTGTGAACTCATGATCTCTAGGTAATAAAAAGAGGGAAATGCACAATCTAACCCAAATATCCGGATTTATTGCGAGGTTAACCCGATCCGGAAAAAAATTGCATATCCGGTAACCCTTGTACCCGGTAGCCCGTTGCAAAGGAGAGAAAGGGAAGAGAGAAGGAAGGGGATCGGAGACGGGGGCAGGCGGAGGCATCTCCCTCGAGGCGAGGCGCAGGCGACTAGAAGGGGATCGGAGGCGAGCGAGAAAGGAGGGAGAAGGAGGGGGATCGAGGGAAGGCGCATGCGGAAGCATCTCCCTCGACGGTGGATTGCTCGAGGCGAAGCGCAGGCGGAGGCATCTCCTTCGATCTCTGTAGTTGATTGAAAGCAACGGGGTTAGTTCCTTCTGTTGTTGGCTATTATCGTCGGAGATCCGTGGCTTGGAGGCGCAGGCGGCGAGTACTTTAAAGCTGCTCTCTTGGGAGCATCTGGATCCCCATCGCTCGCCCTCGTAGCCCTCAAGCTTGCCCTAACTTCTGCTAGTAATTGGATTTATCTTTGTGATTTGAGTGGTTTGAATTGCAATTGGGTTTGATGATTGATCTGAATAGGGGAATGCTCAATGATTAGATCATGGTGGAAGGGTAGGAATGTAGAATGTAAAGCTTAGTTGAATTTCATTAAGAGAAGCCAATGAAATAGATAAATGATACTTGACAGGTGAAATATTGTCAAAGATTGCAATTGGGTAGATAAAAGCCAATGTAAAATCAGTGTTCCTTCATAGCTACAGAAACTAATTTGAATTGATAAAAGCCAATGTAAACTAGATAAACTACTTTGAAAAAGAAATTATTATGCCACCAGGTTCTGATGATGAGCATTTGTCTAATAATGACATCAAGACCCTAAGTAATGGTTTGTGATTTGCAATTTCTTGTTTGTTTGTTTTTTTAGTCATTCTTGTTAGTGTATTTTAAATTTCTAGGCCTTGATTTGTGGGAAGTTAGTTTTGGTAGGTTTGGAAACAGTGGAGAAGGCAGCGGAGATGGCAGAGGTTGTTAGCTGCAGGAGTTTCAGTGGGGTTGGCAGTGGATCGAATCAGTCGACTAGATCAAAGGAGGATGTGTTTTCTAATGCTGTGACAGATTTTGGGGATGCTTTGGATGGTTTGGCATCAGCTTATGTGAAGCTTGTCCAGCACCTTCCTGGCTGGAAGGTGGCAATTCAGCTGGTGCTCAGACAAGCAAACAAGGAAGCAGATGCAATGGCAAATTTAGGGGTTGCGCACTAGAAGTAAATTTTGAAGTTTTTACTACTACTCTAAGTTGTACATCTTTCAAATTTTTGTAAATCTTTTATTTTAAATTTTTATTTACATATGTAAGCTGTAAATTATGCTACATAACGAGTAATTGAGTATGTGGTTCACGCACTTTGTAATTATGGGAAATTCAAACTTGTCGTTCAAAGACGATGTACATGACATGAACTGCTATTAACATGTCATTCAAAGAAGATGTACATGACACGAGAAAAGCACATACTTAAAGCGCTTGGCAGAGGAGCGCTCGAACTTCATCATATCCCTTCTTTGAAGAAGTTTTTGAAACTAATCCCCTCTTTGTGATGTTCTTCTAGAACTTGGCTACTTTCCTCTAGCGATTCGAGGAATTCTATGGGGAATACCAAGACTACAACTATGACTCTAAGATCAATTAGGTATGTTCTTTCCGAGTAATTCGGTCAACAAGTTGTTCAGTTGAGCTTAAGAAAAAGAATTAAGAAGATCTTCATCCAATGCTTAAGCAGCAAATCATTCTACAGAATTCAAAAATTCCTCATCATGCAAGCAGGAAAAAAAAAGAACAAACCAAACAAATCCTATATATAAGCAATTTGCTCCATCTGACAACAATAGAATCAATCAATTGATTCTGAGTTCTGAACTTTTGATTACATAATATCAAGTCTCTTAAAGATGATTCAAGAAATAACTAAAGATCTTCACCCAATTTCAAGTGGAAAATCCCCAACCTTAATTCCATGGTGTTTAAGGGTGCTGAGTCAGATGCACCAACCCAGAAAACTGGTGGGGTAAGTCCGCTCACTCCTACTGTCATGTCAAGTGACGTAGGTGACATGTCCAAACTATTACCTGTCATGTATAATTGATGACACAATTTTCATCCATTATACATGACAGGTAATAGTTTTGACATGTCACCTACGTCACTTGACATGACAGTCGGAGTGAGCGGACTTACCCCATCAGTTTTCTGGGTCGGTGCATCTGGCTCAGCACCCTTAAACGCCATGGAATTAAGGTTGGGGATTTTTCACTTGAAATCAGATGAAGATCTTTATTTATTTCTTGAATCATCTTTGAGAAACTTGATATTATGTAATCAGAAGTTCAGAACTCATAATCAATTGATTGATTCTATAGTTGTCGGATGGAGCAAATTGCTTATATATAGGATTTGTTTAGTTTGTTCTTTTTTTTTCCTGCTTGCATGATGAGGAATTTTTGAATTATGTAGAGTGATTTGCTGCTTAAGCATTGGATGAAGATCTTCTTAATTCTTTTTCTTAAGCTCAACTGAACAACTTGTTGACCGAATTACTCGGAAAGAACATATCTAATTGATCTTAGAGTCATAGTTGTAGTCTTGGTATTCCTCATAGAATTCCTCGAATCGCTAGAGGAAAGTAGCCAAGTTCCAGAAGAACATCACAAAGAGGGGATTAGTTTCAAAAACTTCTTCAAAGAAGGGATATGATGAAGTTCGAGCGCTCCTCTGCCAAGCGCTTTAAGTATGTGCTTTTCTCGTGTCATGTACATCTTCTTTGAATGACATGTTAATAGCAGTTCATGTCATGTACATCGTCTTTGAACAACAAGTTTGAATTTCCCATAATTACAAAGTGCATGAACCACATACTCAATTACTCGTTATGTAGTATAATTTACACCTTACATATGTAAATAAAAATTTTAAAGTAAAAGATTTACAGAAATTTGAAAGATGTACAACTTAGAGCAGTAGTAAAAACTTGACAATTTTCATTTCGCAACAAGAGGTCTATAGTGTAAAGGCTTGGATTTTTTAAAATATTAAACGTCGAAAAAGGAAAGTAAAAATGAAATTAAAACAAATTCCGACCCAATTTTTTTTTTTAAATTTAAAGATCGAATCCGCCGTTCATTTCGGGATTTGAAGGACCAATCGACGGAAATTTAAATTCCCGACTCGAGACCCCAATTTCGTCATCTTTCTCACATCCTTATCCAAATTCAACCTTGGTTCCCACAATTTGAGATTTAATTTTAAATTTCCCATCTCTTTCAATCTTTCCCTAATTAACCCAACACACACATACACCTTTTTTCTTCCCTTGCTTTGTCTTACCAAGAATGGAAGTGAGGTTCCCATGCCTTGTCTGATGGGTGCAGTCAAGGACTCAAGGAAACCCAAAATTTGTCCATAAAATCTGAACTTGAACACATCTTTCCACACAAACACAGGGAACCAAAGACAACTCTTTCTTTCTCCCTTGGAGGAATCGCCGAGAGCAAGCCTCTTCATCCTCCATTGTCGCCGCCCACCCCCTTCCGCCAACACATTCCCTCCTCATCTGCACACCTCCGTCACCACCTCGCGACCACCAGGAGCAGCCGGAGCACCGCCCTCGTCGTCCTCCTTTGCGCCATGTTTTTCTGTCCTCACCTCGGTAAGCCTCGATTCCTCTCGTCCTCTCCTCTTCCACCCTTTAACAGCCAAAGGCTCCACCTTTAACCTCCCACACCTCTTCCAGGCCTCCTCGCTCGAAGAATCGCCCTCGACGCAGCCAAACGCACCTCCCCGGAGTCCCAAGCTTTCCGGCGTCTAGGGCCCTCGGTGAGCCTTCTCCCTTCCTTCTTTTCCCCTTCCTTCTTGTCTCGTATGTGTGTATCGGAGTGGATGGAGAGACCGGGTGGCCGGAGTTCGGGAGCACCACCGCCGGCCTCCTCTCTCCTCTCCCTTCCCTTCGGTTTTCCGGGCAAAAATGGCGCCCTTGTCTTCCGATTCATTCGGTAGAAGAGGAAGAAGAAAGAGGAATGCGGGGCCCTCTTTTGCCACATTACTTGCCATGTCACCCTGTCCCACTTTATTTTTTTTACGGAAATTTCGCCTGGTAACCCTGAGGTTTTGCATATTTCGCGTGGTAAACAAAAGTTTCAGATATTTCGTCGGGTAACCCTGGGGTTTCGAAATGTTTTGTCTCGCGCCCAAAACTTTTGTTTTGGTTGAGAAATAAGAGTTTCAACTTTGATAGGGTGGTATTTTGTAATATTGAAAAATTATTGGGTTTCTTTTAGAATAAATCCTATTATCTTCGGAGAGAACCACGAAGAGTCAAAGAAGATGAAAAAGTGACGACGAGAAGAAAGAGAAGTAGAAGAAGGTGGACTGTCGGCGGTAAAGGGGTGGTGGTGGCCGGTCCGAACGGCCCCGATCTGCGACCTCCAGTAGCCCCCGCCCTAGCCGCCGCTGCTACCGTCGTTGTCATCATGTATGCCCCGAATTCCGCCTCTGCGGTGGCTCCTGTTGGGGAGAGGAAGCCGATCGATGATTCGAGGAATTCGACCACCCATCGCCTCACGATCAGGCCACCTTCGAGATCTCCCGCAAGATATGGAGCAATTCGACCTCCCATCGCCCTGAATTTGATGAAGATGATCAAAACCCTAACTCTATGAGTGCTACTGTTACCCCTGTTGTGCCCACTTTTCAGCAACGTTTAGCTGATCAGAGGGCTCCCATAGGGTTTGGCATCGATATCAACAGCTCAGACAAGGCGGTGACGATGGTGAACATGGAATCCTTTGATAGGAATAGGAAGCGATTAAGGGTGACCATGGAGGAGAAGAGCTCCAAAAATAGGAATTCGGTGTATCAAATTAAAAAGAATTGAGACTCTCATTTTGAATACCATCCCTATGAAATTTCCAGGGGTGAATCTGGCAAGTTGTGGGGATGTCAAGGATGACAGGTGGAGGAAACAACAGATACTTGAGTTGGAAGTGTATTCGAAGCAATTGGAGCTTGTTCAAGATCAAATCGCCGACAGTCTCACCGTCTTCTTCTTCTTCTCGTCTGTGAAGTTTTCATTTTCTTTATGGTTCTCTCCTTTCGCAATCACCTCTCTCTCTCTCTGAACATAGATTCAAGAAGTTAGAAGATAATAGGATTTTATTCTTAAAGAAACCAATAATTTTTCAATATTACAAAATACCACCCTATCAACTTGAAACTCTTATTTCTCAACCAAAACAAAAGTTTTGGGCACGAGATAAAACATTTCGAAACCTCAGGGTTACCCGGTGAAATATCTGAAACGTTTGTTTACCACGCGAAATACGCAAAACCTCAGGGTTACCAGGCGAAATTTCCGTTTTTTTTTTAAAATATCCAATCCGGTTTTGATTGAAAGAAGGAAATGGATGGGTTTAGTGGGCCTAATTTTTTTCAACAAGATCAAAGCATTTGGGCCTAATTCAATCAAATTGCTTTTTGGCCTTTTTCCCTCAAATGAGTTCGGTTTGGACTTCACAAACAAAAGGGCTTATTTTGGAGTTTTGGAAAAGGGGCTCGGTTTGGGATGTTGTAAAATAAGGGCCGGTTTTGGGGATTTTTACAAAATGAGGGTGGGTTTTGGTAAATTAAAATAAAGAAATGTTGGTTTTGTAATTTAAAAGGGATGTTTTGATTAAATAAAAATGATTGACATTTTAAGGAATTAGAAAATGGTGTTAGAAATATTATGTAATATTATTGAGATTAAAACATAAGATAATAATTTGAGATTAAGATATGATATTGGGGTGGTGATTTATTATGTGAGATGATAGCATGCAAAATGGCTAAGTATGAATTGGAATTGTCTTAAGTTGATGAATTGGAGAATTATAATGAATATGGTATGAGATGTTGAGGTGATGGACTACGAGATAAAGTTAAGATGATGGAAATGGTGATGTGACGGTTATTGTGTTAAGTTGTGAAGTTGTTGTGTGTGTGATAATTCTATGCTTTGTGTGCCTTAGAGATAGACTCATTCATGTACTTATACTTGTTAGGTGACCATCTGTGACGTGTCGGATTTCATATTGCCTGGTTGATTGCCTTTTGCTGTTCTGCGGTACCAGGTAAGTCTCTTCGGAGCTTACTCAGATTGATAGAGAGATATTCCCTGCTTTATGTGCATGATATACTAGGTGCTTGCATTCATGATCAGCATGCCATGTAGTATCATGCTAGGTTGCATTGACCGTTGAGCATTCTATTTCTTTATGCGTATGTAAACAGAACGGCCGTTATCTGTGAAGTAACTAGAGTCTTTGCTAGGGTTATAGGATGGCCCAGTCCCATCGGGTCCCGTCCTGAGTCAATCGAGTCATGCAACTTCCTTATATTATGAGCTACCTGCGGGCTTTATTGTGGATACGGGTTGGGCATGCGTGCCGCCCGATTATTATGGAATGCATTCACGAGCTGGCCAGTCTCCGCCCTATCGGAAGGGGGTGGAGGTAGGAGAGGGACATATCATTTGATATTCTTTGCTGGGGCCCTATCTATTAATATGCACTTGATCTTACGAGCATGATAGTGTGTTAATATTCCGCCTTGCATCTAGAAGCATCTTTATTAGGTATAGCGTATATGTGTGCTTAGGGCCGGGACGCAGCAGGTGGGCATCATTCTGATCCCGCTCACCATTAAATTTTTTAGGTATTATTTATGTTCATCCCATTGGTGTTGTTTGCTTATTGCGCGGGTCATTTTGTTCGGTGGAGAGTGAGCACTGGAGTTATCGACTTCACCAGACTCTGATTATGTTTTTGGATCTACACTTTAGACTCCGTTTTGACCCGGATCTGCCGTGGCACCCTCTTTTATTACACTTGATTTCGCTATTTGCATGACTACTGGTTTTCCACGCTTAGACTTACGACAGGTACAGGGGACTTCCCCGGGGATTCCAACGGTCTCTTCGAATTTGGGTATGAAATCCCACTTTGAAAACATTAAATTAGGCTTTTAAACCTTCAACCTGTACTCGAGGCGCAAGATCCTAACGAGGGGTTTCATCCCTCGAAACGTAACTCGGGAATCATAATCCCGAGTCGTTACATATAGTTCATTAATGGCTAATAATTATACAGATATTGATCGGTGCTGCATTAGCTGGTGCAGTTGGATTTATGAGTTCTTGTCCGTTGCCTATGCTGGCCCTAGATGACTCTCTCTTGTTTTGCTTCCTCGTCTCTTTTATCTTTGAGAAATCGACCGAGTAGTTCGGAAATGCTCCTTTCTGGTCCCAGTCACCAAACTGGGACACAGACAACCTGGGTCCATTTCTCTGCATCAGAAATTGAAGTAATTTCAATTGTTAACATCAAAAGTATAAAGCATTTATTCAAATCTCCATACACAAAAATACTACAAGGCATGTTTCTTATTAATGCAGCAACCAAGAAACTTCATTAATGCATGCCAAGTTGCCACAATTTCTTGGGGGAGAATGCATTATTTGGGAAGAATTGGAGTACTCCATATGAGGTATTGTTTCAGAATCTCCTACTCCTGACATTAACCTTTCTCCAACCAATCCCAACTCTCCATCATCATCTTCCTCTTTACTGACTCCTACCCTTGACATTACCCCCTGCCCCACTAGAAAATCCCACGGACAACCTCAACCCCCTATTTGGCAACATCACTTACTACATGACACCTACACAAATCAACATGTCACCTGTTTATTCAGACATTACAGACTGCAAACCCCAACCCTATCCGAATGGGAAATTTCAAACCAAACCATTTCAATTCCGAAATTCGAAATTTCAGTCTCTAGCCCTAAACTAAAAATTCTAATTTAATGTCAGGAGTATTCGAAATTCCAATTGTACCTGGAATCGCAGAATCGAAGCCAATTGTGCAGATTATCCTCGACAAGGCTGGAAATCGCCTGAAGAAAGAGAGAGTGGAAGGACCTGCGTGAGGGAGGAAGGGCATGAGGCTTGGCACCCGAGCCCCCGGCCCCCTTCCTTCTCCCTTCTTGTGGTTGCCTCAACCATGGCACCCGAGCTCGCCGAATGAGGCGTCTTCTTCCTCGTCCAGCCCCATCGAGCCCGGAGGAGACGAATGGGAGGAAGAAGGACCAAGATGACTGCGCTCAAGCCCTCCCGTCGAGCCCGGAGGCCTGTCGCCTAGAGCCGCGAACCTCGCCTCCGACGACGGCGTCTTCCCTGCTTCATCGAACCCCTCGTCCTTCCCTTCCTCTTTCACTGTTGCGCGCTTTTCTCTCTCCAACCGGCTGCAGCCCGTGAGAAACCGGGTAAAGGAGGGTTACTTTGCAAATTTATTTTTTTTTGGGATAATCCCCGCAATCCAACCGGGTTTTTAGGTTAGTTTTGCAAATGGCCCTAATAAAAAATCATATTTCCCGGTTCTACCGTGTCAGAACGTCATCATATTTGATGATCATGGATCTCGGTAGTACATCCTAATTTTTGCCTACTGTAAAAAAAAAAAATCTTTCCAACTAAGCTAAGTTATCTTTATAAATTATTACCCATTTTACACCCTTTTATCCATAAAATTAGTAAAAGTTATAATTAAAAAAAATCTACATTTTTCTTCCGGATTAAGGGAGTTGCAGCCACCCTGACTCCTAAGCCCCTAGCTCCGTCAATGGCTAATAACATCTCTTTTTTTAAGAAAAAATATATATATTCATTCTTATAATTAATTTTTTTTACAGTAGGCAAAATGGTGGATGTACTAACGACATCCATGATCATCTCGCAAGATGATGTTCTGGAACTCACAACAACAAGCACTCAAAATAAAATTACAATTGAACTGAGATTTAACAATAAAATCAGCTGCACCATTGACCTCTCTATAGCAATGTTGAAAATTGATGCTCTCAAAATCTCTTCAAAAAGAAAGGATCTCTTGGACAATTTGAGTGACCTCCCATGGACTATTGTTCGCATGATTGATGGCGTCGATGATGATCGCACAATCACTCTCAACTATCAATCTTCGGATCCCCATATCCGCTACCAATCTTATACCTATATATACAGCAAAAGCTTCTGCCAAAATGACAGAACCCATCGTAACATTACATTTATGTATCCGAATAACCTGACCATCATTATTCCTCACAACACAACCAACATGTGGTTGAATATTACTTTTTACCGAAGCATCAACATTGATCTTAACTACATCTATTGGAGAACATTTCCACATCATTTTATCAGGAGGCCTAGCACGTTTAGGTAATTTCGTTTTAATCTGACCTTTATTCCAACAAGAGATATTATCAATAGCTCGAGTTAACGCATAGATCATACCTGCATCAGAAGTATTGCGAAAAATAATTCTATTTATGTCAGGATTGGGTCATGTTTTTACTCTGTATAGGGCCTATTCTGGATTTGGGCCGAGCCCAGCCCATGTTGTCTATTGTGTTCGAGTCTGGTTTGTTTAAATACTCGGGCACTGTATCTTTCCCTCATTCAATAGAACACAATCCAGAATTTTCCCTCCATCTTGCTCTCCTTCTCTGTGTTCCGTCTTGCTCCAGATTTCCTCACGAAATCTGAGCTCAAACTCCAAATCCTTCACGGTATCAGAGCATATTTCCGCAATTTTGTTTTGATCTAGTTCCGATCTAATCTCGTTCTTCAATTCCTTTGCGTTTTCTGAAGTTTTCTTCTAAGAAGCTATGGCGACGAATGAAATTTGAGTCACAGATGAAAGTCGAGTGGAAGCAAATGATCCGTTTTACCTGCATCCGAGTGACAATCCAGGCACGGTGTTTGTCACTCATCTCTTTGGTGGCAAGAATTTCGGCGAATGAAGGAGATCCATCCTTATCGTGCTTTCTGCTAAAAACAAGCTCGGATTTCTCAATGGAGACATTCCGAAGCTGGATCCGCCATCTCCGAGGCTTATGCTTTGGAGAAGATGCAACGATATGGTCACTGCTTGGATTCTGAACAGCCTCAGCCCCGAGATCAAGCGAAGTGTGATATACATGGATACGGCTCAAGCGATTTGGCAATCTATTGAATCGCGATATGGAAAGATCGGTGGAACTCAATTATTTGCCATCAAAAGGGAAATCAGTCGTCTTGAGCAAGGTACGACGTCTTTCGCTACCTATTTCAATAAGATGAAGGCATTTTGGGATGAATTAGATAATGTTTGAACCGTACCTGCTTGCACCTGTGGTGCTGCTCCTGAGATGCTGAAATTTGAGGAGAATGAGCGTCTTGTTGATCTGCTGATGGGGCTTAATGAGTCCTATCTCACAGCTAGGGGTTCAGTCCTCATGATGGATCCCTTGCCCAATCTGGATCGTGTTTATTCTTTGATGACACAGGAAGAGAATCAAAGAGAGGCTAAGCTTGGATCTGATGTTGTTGAAGGCATCTCTTCACACGTCAATACACAGACACCTCCCAAATCTGGATCTGCAGGTGATGCAATCTCTATGTTTCTGAAGGCTCAAAACAATCCGAAGGGAGGAAACTCTGGCAATTCGTAAGGCAGTATTAGTTCCAGTAGGAGCAACACTGAGCGGAAGCCATTATTTTGCACCAATTGCTAGAAAACCAACCACACTGTGGATAGATACTTCTTCTTGATTAGATTTCCCACAGATTATGGGACAGACAAGGATAAGAAACCGATTGGCGATGGCAAGTTTGCAGGCAATGCCACTCAAGGCGGTGGTTCTTATTTCACCTCTTCACAGCTTGCACAAATCATGAGTCTCCTTCAATCTGCTGGTGTTGGATCGCAGGGAAAGCAGCCTCTTGCAAACGATTTTGCCGGCTTCTCAGGTACATCTCTTAGTTCACAGGTGTTGAACGGGGTTACATGGATTGTGGACAATGGGGCGAGTGGCCACATGTGTGGTGATGCTTCCATGTTCACAAGCACCTACCCGCTCTCCAAGCCTTTTGTTATTACTTTGCCAACTAAAGAAACCACAACTGTTACTACTGCTGGCACAATTGAGGTTTTGATGGATCTGAAATTGGAGAATGTTCTATTTGTTCCCAATTTCAGTTGCAATCTGCTATCAGTGGGGCGTATGATTCGGGATTTGCATTGCTTTGTTTTGTTTACCAATAAAGGATGCTATATGCAGGGTCCTACAATGAAGGTTCCTATGAAGATTGGTGAAAGGGTGAGAGATCTGTTTCTGTTGCAACCTTCTTGACCATCTTCATGTCACAATCTTCCTTGCTTTGCTTTCAATAATGTTGCTGCTCCAGTGGATGCTGATGTGTGGCACAAGAGGCTGGGTCATCTCCCAACTTCTAAACTCCGTTCTTTCCCTTTCATTTCTGTTGATGTTGATTGTAATAACAGACTCCGAGCTTGTGATGTCTGTTCCAAGGCTCGTCAAACTCGTCTTCCCTTTTCTGATAGTGTTATTAGTACACAAGGGTGTTTTGATTTGATACATGTCGATGTATGGGGACCGTATCGTCTTCCTACATATGATAAGAACAGGTTTTTCATCATTATAGTTGATGATTTTACTCGACACACCTAAATTAAATTGCTTCCTAGAAAGAGCTATGCGTTTGTTACCATCAAACAATTTCTTGTTATGACAGAAAGACAATTCGGAAAACAGGTTAAGGTGATTCGTTCTGACAATGCCTTTGAGCTTGGTTGTGGTCTTGATCATGCTCAGTTTTTGTTGGATAAAGGCATAATTCATCAAACTTCGTGCGTCGCTACTCCACAGCAAAACGGAGTCGTCGAGAGGAAACATCGACATCTCTTAGAGGTTGCTAGGAGTTTGATGTTTGAGTCGGGCTTGCCGAAGGAATTCTAGGGAGATAGCGTATTGACTGCTACACACATCATCAATCGAATTCCCAGCCGTGTGTTGAAGTCTAAATCGTCGTATGAACTATTGTTCTCTAAGCCCCCTGATTACGCATCCCTCCGTTGTTTTGGAAGCTTATGCTTTGCTGCAACCCTTAAGCAGAGACAAGTTCTCTCCTTGAGCCATCCCTTGTGTTGTTCTGGGCTATCCCATGGGAAAGAAGGGTTATAAGCTGCTTCGAATTGATAATAAAACCATCCTTCATTCAAGGGATGTTATTTTTCAAGAGAGAGTTTTCCCTTACCATACTCTTGCTACCAGTCCAACTCCTGCTTTTTCTCCCTCCTTTTCCATATCAAAGGTACCTTTTGTTGATGATTCTGAGATCCCAGTTCCAGATTCAGCTACTCCACCTACTCCTTGTGTTGATTCAAGGGTACAGGTTGGTCTTCGACGATCTTCTCGTGTCTCTCGTCCACCGTCTCATTTGTCCGATTACGTCTGTGGACATGCTTGTGATAACAAGTTCAGCTGTTTTCACACAATCACTTCCACTGTCCAATTTCCTGCAGTTACTCTCCCTACCGATATCCGTCCCGAATCTGAACCTCTTTCATACACAGGGGCCTGTCAGTATCAAGCTTGGCAAGATGCTATGCAAGATGAGTTTACTGCCCTTGATCTCAACAAGACGTGGTCTGTGGTACCCTTGCCAAAGGGTAAGAAAGTAATCGGTTGTCGCTGGGTTTACAAGGTGAAAAGGAGAGCTGATGGGAGTCTTGAAAGGTATAAGGCGAGGTTGGGGGTTAAGGGTTACACGCAGAAGGAGGGAGTCGATTTCACAGAGACCTTCTCTCCGGTTGTAAAAATGACAACCGTCCGTGCTTTGATTTCTGTTGCACTTAAGAGAGGATGGAAATTGTTTCAATTAGACGTTAATAATGCCTTTTGGCACGGTTCTCTTGATGAGGAAGTATATATGAAACTTCCCCTTGGTTTGTCCGTTGATGGGGACAATTTAGTTTGTCGATTACAGAAGTCCTTGTACGGGCTTAAGCAGGCATCATGTCAATGGTATGCTCGGCTCTCTTCTGCCTTGAAAGATCGTGGCTATACTCAGTCCTTGAATGATTACTCCATGTTCTATAAGAAGCAAGCTTCTGGGGATGTTTTTGTTGGCGTTTATGTCGACGATTTGATCCTCGCCGGTAGTGACCTTGATGAGATTGGGAGCTTAAAGTCATTCCTGGACACTGAATTTCGTATCAAGGATCTCGGAGAGTTGCATTTTTTCCTTGGTATTGAGTTCTTAAGAACTTCATATGGCATGGTTCTCACTCGGCGAAGGTTTATTGCTGAGCTCTTACGGGAATTTAAGTGTCCTGCCCGATCAGTGGTCAGTCCTCTTGATCCTCAACTTCGTCTATCACCAACTGATGGTGTTCTGCTTGAGAATCCTACTGAGTACCGACGGCTGGTTGGGAAACTCAACTTCCTTGTCCATACAAGGCCGGATTTGGCTTTTACAGTCCAGCTTTTAAGCCAATTTATGCAGCATCCTAGAAGTGCTCACCTTGATGCTGCTCTTCATGTCTTGAAGTATCTTCGTGGTACCATATCAAATGGCCTTTTATTCACCAGTACTTCAGATTTTAGTCTTCAGGCATTCTGTGATGCCGATTGGGCGAGTTGCCCCTTCTCACGCAGATCTATCAGTGGCTATTTGGTCTTCCTCGGTTCCAGTTTGCTCTCTTGGAAGTCGAAGAAGCAGGTTTCTGTCTCCCTTTCGTCTGTTGAGGCTGAGTATCGGTCGATACGCCGAGTATGCTCCGAGCTTGCTTGGTTAACTCGCTTGCTGACCGAAATTAGTGTTCATGGTGTGACTCCCATTCCAATTAGGTGTGAGAACCAGACAACTATTTACATCACTCGCAACCTTGTATATCACGAGCGAACTAAGCATATCGATCTCGATTGCCATTTCGCTCGCGAAAAGTTGCTTGAGGGCTTAACCACACTATCCCATATCTCTACTAAATCCCAGCTTGCTGATTTTCTAACCAAGAATATTGTTGGCATTCGTCTTCAGCCTTTACTTCGCAAGATCGGCCTCGTCTCCGTCCCGGCTCGCTCTTGAAGGGGGTGTTAGGATTGAGTCATGTTTTTACTTTGTATAGGGCCTATTCTGTATTTGGGCCGAGCCCAGCCCATGTTGTCTATTGTGTTTGGGTCTGGTTTGTTTAAATACTCTGGCCCATCCAGAATTTTCCCTCATTCTTTGTGTTCCCTCTTGCTCCAGATTTGCCTGCTTGAGGGCACTGTATCTTTCCCTCATTCAATAGAACACCATCCAGAATTTTCCCTCCATCTTGCTCTCCTTCTTTGTGTTCCGTCTTGCTCCAGATTTCCTCACGAAATCTGAGCTCAAACTCCAAATCCTTCAATTTCAATTTCTGAAGCTCTCAAATTGAATACCATTTAAATAATTCTTATAATTAATTGCATTTGTGCGACAACAGTTAACAGTAGAAACTTTCCAACACAAAAAGATGCTTGCAAAATACAGCTGTAATCTTATTTTTTTCCTCCTCTGGTCAAAATCTACAAACTACATTTCATATCATCGATTAACATAATAGTTAAATAAAACTGGGAGTCAATATATTGCTTGATGATATTATTAAAAAAATAATAAAATAGTAATAAACAGGATTGTTTGCTTATATCGATCTCACCGTCATTACGATCTTGATTTTGTAAGCACTTGTCCATAATCCACATGGTTAGCCATGCAATGCGTTAATTAAAAATATTTATTATTAAAAAAATAACTTTAAAATATCATGCATTATGTTTTTAATTAAGCATAGTGGGAATTTAGAATCTTGAGTTTTGGCTTAAACACGTCAAATAATTCTATAAAGGTTCTAGAAATTTAGGGATTGGGTTGGGTTGTCGACACTAAAAGGATGAGAATTCCATTTTTTTTTTATAAGAGATCGAGATGGTGTTTATATCTATAAATTAACCTCATCATAAATAATTTATAGATCGGATGTAAACACCTTTTACAGATATTAAATTAATTATTAGCTTGACTTAATATAATTATTTAACAATATATGTGTGAATAATTTTTTAATATAAAAATTATTCGTATGTACATGTGTATATAGATTTTTGGAAGTTGCGAACTCTTCAACACCTATTTCAGAAAGTTTATAATTTCCAGTCAATTTATAAATTTTAGTTGGTTTATAAACTCCGTCTCATACAGAGTTGACTTTGATTGAAGATTATTTCTGATTTTTTTTCTTTTTACAAATCTCCACCTCTATATCACCGGCCTATATACACATCTATCAATACTAGACCTGTCAAAACACAACTCGACCCAGCGACCCGACCCGAACAACCTGAAAAATTTCCGATCCAAACCCGGAAATTTTGACCCGAATTTTTTTTTTCGACCCGAACCCGAAAAACTCGAAATTTTCTGGGTAATCTGGTTTTCGACCCGGTGACCCGATTGACCCGGTTGATTTATAATTATATATGATTAAATTTTTTGATATATAATTAAACTTTATCACAAAATTATCAAATCATGATTTTTTTAATTTAAAAAAGAAAAAATTGACAAACCCGAAATCGACCCGAAATGACCCAAAACCCGGTCAAACCCGGGTTCGAGTCAACCCGAAAAAACCGGAACCCGTTTTACCCGAGACCCGTTTTACCCGAGGCCCGTTTTACCCGAAACCCGAAGTGATCCGATACGAACCCGACCCGAATGACCCGTTTCACAAAATCTATATATCTATATAAACTCTTAATTTAGAAGAGTTTATGTTGAGGTGTCAACATTAGAGAGATTTTAGGGGTTTTGACCAATTATAATTTTCTTTTTTTCTCTTTAATCCTTTTTTTTATTCTCCTTTTTTCTTCTTTTTCTTTTAATTCTCTTATTTTTCTTTAATTTTACTAACTATCTATATAAACTCTTAATTTAGAAGAGTTTATGTTGAGGTGTCAGCATTAGAGAGATTTTAGGGGTTTTGACCAATTATAATTTTCTTTTTTCTCTTTAATCCTTTTTTTTATTCTCCTTTTTTCTTCTTTTTCTTTTAATTCTCTTATTTTTCTTTAATCTTACTAACTATTGGGATTAATTCAAAACATTGAATTCAATCTAATATAACTATTGGGCTTAACTCAAATTCGTTTACTAACTATCTATATCTAGACACGTCCACGGGTCCGAGGGTCGGGAAGGGTTAAGGGTTAGGGTTAGGGTCGCCTAAATGGGAACCCGTGACCCGCCGGGTCGACCCGTCTAACCCGGCGGGTTGGGAAATTTGAAAAAAGTGGTTGTTGTGTGTGGGTCCCACTTTTTGACCGTTTTTTTTTAAAAAATTAGTCGTTGCTCGGCTAGTTGTAGACTTGTAGTAGGCTCGAGCCTATAAATAGGGTGGATGTTCTTCCCAATTCATTTTTATTACACATCAATCAATCAAATCACTCATATTTTATCCAATCCCGTCGTAATGTCCAGCAAAGGAGGCAAAAGTGAATCCTCGACGCCGAGCTCGTCCGACTTGTTCGAGCATCATTTCAAGAAACTAGTCAAAGCCCCGGGCGAGACAGGAGCGCCTGAAGCGGAGTGTTGCTACTGTGGTAAGAAGTACAAGATCAATAACAACCTTTGTATTGGCAACTTGAGGAATCATCTTGCCACGAAGCATCCCGACAAGTAAGTCCAACTCCAAGCATCGGGAGTAAGTTCTTCAAATATGAACGTATGAAGAACTTAAGAAGTAAATAAAGTAGGAAGTAAGTTCGTGTTGTGGGTTGTAAACTTGTAATCTCACGCATGACGTGATGAATCGCCGAGCCCGATATCGACCGGACAATGAATCCGGGCCGAGCCCCATTTCCACCCGACCCTGCCACGTGGCCGACCGGGCAGTCCGACCCGCCGGGTCATTCAACCCGCCGACCCGCCCCAACCCCGTGTTAGGGTTAGGGTCACCCCCCGGGTTGTCAACCCGGCGGGTCCGACCCGTGGCCGTGTCTATCTATATCTATATACTATACAATATTAATTTATGTCACATCTCCTCTCCATGTTCAAAGTTATTTGTGAAAATATTATTTACATAATATCATTTTATTATGGTAACTAAATTTTCTAATATTATTTTTTTGAAAAATATTCTAATATTAATTACCTAATATTATTTGATGTTACATTTTTTAACCAATGAGATTAATTCAAAACTTTTATCTTTCACTATTTATTATTTATTTTTCTCTTTATCTCTTTAATCCAAGTGTATTTTTTTCTATTATTTTTAACACATTTACTAATCAATGGGTTTAATTAAAAATATTGAATTAAATCTAATGTCTATGATTTATCTATACCTAAATATTATGTATAAAAAAATCGCGCCATGGCGCGGGTATCGTACTAGTTTCTTCTTAATAAACACATCTAAGATGGGCTTTTTTTTTTGCGTATTTCTAAAATATAAGACTTTGTACTTCTTATCCAAAGTGAGATGGGATGTACCATGTAATTATTTTCATTATAAATTAATATTCAATATTTTTAAAATATATTTATCTTTTATATACCTGTAATTATATGTTTATAAAAAAAACATTCGTAAAAATCACGTTTAAAAAATATGAATAAATAAAAAAATTGATTATTTTAGGAAAATGATTTTATTTATTTTTTTATAATATGTTTTTTCATTGTAAAATTTTATAAATATATCAATATAAGTGTATATAAGACAAATATATTTTTTTAAAAAATATAGTAGCAATTATTACATGGTAAATCGAGTGATACACCATGGATAATATATACAAGATCCCATTTGATCCAAAGTATGACATTGTACAACAAGCCATGTTATCTTGCTGACATTTAAAACATCAAACCATGGAGTATTAAGAATTAATAAGTTGTCTATATTAATAGGTTATACATGAATTTTATCATAGTTATGGTAGATCGGTAGAGCAAGAAAAATGTATATGGTAGATTTAGACCTGTTTATAGTGCAAGATACATAGTTAAAAATTTAAACTTTTTTGTAATATATTTTCCCATGCAAATTTTATTTCATTTTGTTTATTTTACAAAATCCTATAACAAACATAACCTTAATCTTAAATCATTTTTTTTGTTAGACCTCTTAATCTTAATAATTGAATCACGATAACTATGATCACAATAGCTCACTTGTTTTGGAGAGGATTTCCCTAATCTATGTGAGCTTTTGTCATGGTCACTACTCACTAGAACAAGATCAAAGAACTAAAGTATAGTTCAACGTACATGGTTAATTGGTTATATATTATATATATTCTACACGACGATTACGATTACGCTACTCTTTGATCCAACAAGAACTTTTAGCACAAGAAGTGAGAACTTTTAGCGATTCTTTAATGTATCATGGCAATGTTGTCTTCTTGTCGTAGTGGTAGTTTTAGCAATACTGTGCTTGCATGAGCTTAGCTGAACTGGTCGTAGGGGTGGCATTTGAAACAAGTTTTAGCAATACTGTTATACAACACTTTTGAGAGATGTAACCGTGCACATAAAAACACACTCCAAATCATATGGCAAGTGGAAAACTCTACTCTCTCTGTTTTTTTTTTTAACAAGTAGTTTATTATTAATACACACATTTTTAGGATAACGAAATTAAAAAAAAACCATACTATTGTGAAATGAAGTGGAACCTACCAATACATCCAATGATGCAAAAAATACCAACTTTTGAAGCTGAAAAAGGCAAATCAAGAAGTTGCAGATTAAGCACCAACATAAAATGTTTACTTTCTTTGTTTTCATCTTACTTCTAGCAAGTCAGGGAAATGCAGATTTACCAATGTGACATCTCATCTGCAGAAACTGAAATTCAAGCAAGAATCAACTGAACTTGTAGAACACAGAATGTCATCTACAAATCTACATAAAGTAACCACTGAGATTCCAACTCATTGAGTATAAACTATAAACCCATGCTCAAAACTTTGAGCAAAGATTTTTCAATTTTATTGGGTAATCTCATTACCCCCTCTCTTTTCACTTGAAAAAGTTACACATAAATAACAATTACTACTGCTAAACAATGTAGCTACTTGGGATTTGGAGGGTTATTATATACACCCATACCAGAATCTGAAACCCCCAAATTCATAATCAAATTAATACTTCTGTGATTCATCAACCAACAGATAAAGAAATGGCACACACACAGGAAAAATTATAGATTCTGTATTCAAATTCTTGATTGGTTTCACTTTACCTGGAGCCTCTGGACTGGTAGAGCTCAACTCTACTCTTGGCCTCTAGCAGCAGCTTCTCCCTGTTCTCATCCTGAATCAAATGTGACTGCTTTGACGCCCAATCGAGCACATTCAGCACCTGATTCGCTGCCAGCTCCTCGCTCTCAGGGACGTGCCTGGCGATGTAGGAGATGAGGACCAGCGCTGGAACCTGCACCAGCTGCTCACCGAAGTACACAAGCTGAACCAAGTGCCTGATTCCTCCAGCGGCGATTACCGCCTTGGAGTGATCGACATGGAGGTAGTTTTCTGATCCAGCGAACTTAGCTAGTGCGATTGCGGCTTCTCGGGACACCTCTACCTCCCTCTCGTCGAGGAGCTTCACCAGTGGTCCGATCATCCGAGTTTCAGTTGCTTTGAAGGTCCTGGCAAGGTTTCCGATTGATTTGATGCAGGGGATGAGGAGATCGGAATCGGCCTTCTCGATTACTTTCAGGAGCTGATCGATTACAGCTTTGCAGGCTGGCGAGTTCGGCTTGAACGCCGATCGCCTGAGATCAGAATCCTTGGCTGCGACTGCGGTGATCTCCATCAGCGCCATGGCGGAGTTGGATCGGATCTCCTCGGCGCCCTTCTCGAGGAGGACGGCGAAGCAGAGGAGCGCGCGCGACTCAGTGATGCTCCTGCAGATGGCGGAGTTGTCCTTGGCGAGGTGCCAAAGTGCTCGCGCCGCCATGGCTTTCATGTTCGCCTTTGTCTCCGGATCTTCATTCTCCCTCGCCTTAGCCCCAGACAACCCAATCCGGCTAGGGCTACGAGTGTGATTGCTCGCCTTGATTAATTTAGCCTCGGCGCTCTTTGCCTCGGCCGCCGTCACAACGCCGCCGTTTGCGGCAGCCCTAATTGCCATGGTGCTGGTGACCACCTTGTGAAGCCTATTCCCGGTGATGCTTTTAGGAACACTCTGATGAAGAATCTGGTTCACCTGCTCGTTCTCTTCGTTGTTTCCGTTCGAAGCGGAGTTGGTGCTGGCGATGACAACCTGGTGCATCGACGAAGCTTTATGAGTAGCGATGGCGTACTTGCTGTGCTCCTGGATGGTCTCGAAAGCGAGATGGCTAACGAGGAGTCTCACTACATTGTGTTGAGCGAACAGATCTCGGCATTTGGGGGAATGCGCGGCGAGCTCCGAAACCGCCCAAGCGACCATCGCCTGAACTCTCATCGGCGCGTCTTTGAGTATTTTCGCGAAGACGGAGCAGACGCCGGCGTGGATCATGTGTTCAACGCTCTCCAGATCCCGGCCGAGGAGGCCGATCGCGCGAGCGGCGTTCTCCTGTCCTTCGATCTTGCCTTCCTTGACGAGCTTGAGGAGGGGGCCGATGCCGCCTTCCTCGATGATGAGGCTGCCGTAGCGGTCGTTGTCGCGAGCGAGGGAGACGAGGGAGGCGGCGGCATCGGAGCGGTCATCTAGGGTTCCGGTATGGAGGAGCGCGATCTGCTCCCAAATGAGACAGAGGATCGGCTCGTTGGCGGCGATCGGAGGGAGTCCAAGGTAGTCGACGCCGTCGACGGAGTCAGCGGCCGGTGCGGAGACGCGGAGGAGCCAGGAGACGTCGCTGAGGGAGTTGTCGAGGAGGAAGACGAGCTTGCGGAAGGCGGCGGCGGGGATGAGAGTGAAAGCGCGCTTGATGAAGCCGTTGGCGGAGCGGCACTTGGTGGCGAGAGCGAGCGCCCTGTCGAGGACCCGCTCGGTGTCAGAGATGATGCGGGCGGTGGGGCGCTCGTACAGGTCGGAGGAGGAGCGAGCGGCCTGGCGGAGGAGGTCGGCGAGCTTGGAGGTGCGGGATTTGAGCTCCGAGCACTCCTGCTTGAAGGAGGAGGCCTCGTCGGTGGCCTTGATGACCTGGTCGGCAAGCTGGATCGGCTTCGCCAAGATCTGCTTCACTTTGTCCGCCATGGAAGGAGCTTGTAAGGAGGAGGAGATGGAGCCAGATCTGAGTTCAGTGTTTGACTGAGATTGGGGATTTCCGGCGATGGAGGCTTCAATTAAGGAGCTTTGGTAGGTTTGATTGAGATTTGGGGATGGAGAGATTAGAAACGATGAAACCTAGCTGGCGATGTGGAAGATCTCACTCTCAGTGTGTTTTGAGATGAGGAAAATAAAAAGGAAAAAAAAGGGGACGGGGATAGGCCCGGTGGGCCAAGTGAGTGGGCCCATCTTTATGAAATTTTCAGTGTCTACATCGGCCATCGAGTGGAGGATTGATTGATTAGTGATAAAATTGTTATGAAGGGTTTAATAAAATTAAGAAGGATCGTCCGTTGTAATTTTTTTTTAAAATATACGGACGGATCCTAGATCCGTCCGTTATATATATAAAAAAAAAACAGAAACAAAAAAAAAAAAACAAAGCTGTCAGAGCTTTACCCAAAAAAAAAAAAAAGAGAACAAGGGCTGGATCATAGAAAAAGGCCTTTTTTTTTTAAATAATAATACATAGGACAGATCCTAGATCCGTCCTATGTAATTTTTAAAAATTTTCATATAACGAACGAATCCTAGATCCGTACGTGTATTTTTTTAAAAATTTATATTGGACGGATCTATGATCCGTCCTATATAGTGCATATAGCACCTGTCATGGGTGCATATAGCCTTCCCGATTAAGAACCATCATCTGTTCCACAAAAAACATGTCATTTACTATACTCCCTCCGATCCAAAGTAAATACTCCCTCCTTTAAATAAAACATGACGTTTTATTATTTACGTACGTTTTTTGAAGTGTTAAAAATTATATAAAATATTAACCTTTTTTATATATTTTTTAAGTATACTTATTGATAATAATTATTACAATGTAAAAAAATTAATTAAAAAGATCAATATTTTATATAGTTTTTAGCTCATTAAACTACGTGCATAAACATCAAACGCCATATATTTTCAATCGGAGGAAGTATTAAATAGTGAGCATTGCCTGACTGGCCCTAAGTGTGTAAAATATATGCTAAACAAAATTGTTATTTTTTCCATAAGCTAGTAAGATGTTTAATAATCTTGATTAATAGAATAGTTGAAATATATAAATTAGTCAACGAGAGAGGAGATAACAAATATATTTATGAATAAAAGTTAAAAATCCAATTTCAAAAGTTAATTAAACATTAATCTTAGTTTTAACTCATCTAATATTATACGGTATTAAAAATAAAACTCCACGAAGCTAATTATTATATCAAATGGAGCCTAACTCTGTATTTAAAAAATAAAAGAATAAGGATAATGGTTATAATAATTGATTAAAAAAGGCCGATTTGCTAAACTAGACCAAAAAATGGGCCTAATTGCACAATTAGACCACTAGCTCAAAAATTGGCGTAAAATAACCTCTCTACCCCCATGCAAATTTAACAACAGGTTATTTTGCACTATTCATTACCGGGATTAGCAGGTGAGGGAGGGGAAAGGAAAACGAGTGGGAGGGCCGGCCCGGAGACTGAGAAGGAAGGTGGAGCGCCACCGGAGGAGAAAGGAGGCCGCCGGGAAGGAGGAGAAGGCGCCGGAGGCCTCCGACGTTTGGCTGGCAGCCCGCTCTTGCTCGTCTCTCGTCCTCGCTGTCTCGCTTTCGCTGCTCAAACTCCCTCCCTCCATGGTCCTCCTCTCTTCCTCGCGCGAGCAGCAAGCCTCTCGAGCACCGTGCGCCTCGCCCGAGTAGCTAGCAGCACCGCAACAACCGATGCCAACCCAGCGGCAGGTCCGAGCAGTGCCTCCGACCACCTTTCTCTCCTCACCCCTCCATTGAAGCCCGTGAGTTTCTCAAAAATCCCCAATTTCTAGGGTTTTTCTAATTTGTTAAATTTGAGAATTTTGAGAACGTTTGCATGAATTTGGGGTTTAATTGAAGGAATTTTGGGTTTAATTGAGAGTTGTCTCTGTTGATTCGGAGGGGGAAGATGAAGAGAGAGGTTCCGATTTCGACGACGATGAAGATTCAGGTGAGTTTGGGGGTAAGGTTAACTCCAAATCTGATCCATTTGGTTCTGATTTCAGTCTCGATTTCGACGCATTCGGTAAACCTAAAGTTAGAATTGGTGATTTATTGAACCTGATTTGGTTTTTGCTTAATTTTGATCGGTTTTGTGGAATTGATGTGAGGATATTTATTGCTGAATCAGGGTAGATGATTGATTTTGTATGTCTTGATTTCGCACTCGCCAACATGTGCTTCTTTGTTTCGTGATTGCAACTTGGTTGTTCTTTGGTTGATTTCGTGATTGCAACCTGTGCTTCTTTGTTTCGTGATTGCATGGCTAATCTTTAGAGAATACATGTAGAAAACTAGGAATTCATTCAAGGTGATGTGCTTCAATTAGTTTAAGTATCTGAATTCCGGGGTGCATTGGGTATATATATCAGATATATAGTTTTCCGGGATGCACTGGAGGAAGCTCTTGATGTATTGTGTTGCTCCACTCTCTCTGTTGTTATGTCATTGTACTTTCTCCTTCATTTATGCCTTGTATAAATTTGCAAAATTCACAGGAGAAAGACAAGAACGATGCTTTGAGGGCTGAAGAGGAACTGAAAGAAGCTGCTAAAAATGTTTCTAAGAAACCAGTAGCGAAAAAACCACCATGTAAGGCTGCCCCCAAAAATATCAGTTCCGAATCACCTGGTGAGAGCTCTATAGCTACAGCTGATTCTGTGATGGATATAGGTAAATTATAACGTGGTCATAATTCATAAAAGTGATCTCCTATTAGCTCAATTGGTAGAGCGTTGTGTTTGCACACAAAGATGTGAGTTCGACTCTCACATAGGCTAATACGGAGTATGCGTTCATATCTCTATGGACTTATACGATTTAACATGGTAGGAAATATATACACTAATGGCAGGACAAATTTATAAATCTGGTACGACAAATTTATGAATTATGAATATCTCTGAACTTATAAAATTATGAACTTGGTAGGAAATATATAGACTAGTGGTAGGAAAAATTTGTGAACCTAGTAGGATAAATATACGATATTGGTATGATAAAATGTAATCACCGAAATTCCTAAGTGTATAACTTGACACTAATGGTAGGATAGATGTACACGAATGACAAGATATATTTGTACTATTGGCAAAGAAGTAGAATTAATATTGACCAATACACAAATCCCAGACTAGTAATCATTGAGGCGTGAATCGACCCTAATCTCAATCTCAATTACAAATCCATAAATCCCAATCTCAATCCAATTTCTATCAATCAAAATTCATGAATCCAATCTAATTCAATGCTAGAACGACTGAATTAGAGCATCTACCCTTGGATATAATGTTACTTGGGTTTCCTTCATCTTCTATTGTACACTGGAAACCCTCTACCCTTGCTTGTTTTTCTGAAAAATGTGGAACATAATTTGCTACGGTTTCTAGCTTTATTTTCCTTGAAAGCTATTTAAATTGGTAGGATAGATGCACAATAATGGTAGGATAGATGAAAACTAATGGTAGGAGAAAACAACGTTATTGGTAGGATCAGAATGGTAGGATTGATGGAAACTAATGGTAGGAGAAAACGACGATATTGGTAGAATCGGAATGGAAACTCAGTAATTCATGTATAACTTGACACTAATGGTAGGATAGATGCACACTAATGGTAAGATATATTTATACTATTGGAAATATGTAAATGCATAATTGACTTTACCACAACACAATATATCGGAGACTTATGAACACACACTCCGTATTAGCCCATGTGAGAGTCGAACTCACATCTCTGTGTGCAAACACAACGCTCTACCAATTGAGTTAATAGACTATTTATCATCGTAATAGTAAAGACCAAGTATTTGATGAGTTACGAGGTAGTCCACCACCACCATAGCTGCAGTACGTGCCTCTCCCTTGAACACCAAGCTCCCACTCCCGGGAGCCCACCAACCGCCGCACACCAACCATCGCTGCCACTGCCACCAACAAGCTTGTTGCACTTTTCCTGGAATGGATAGACAGTTAAACACTATTGGCAGGCCAGAACTGTACTATTGGTAGGATGACAACTGTATCGTTTCCTCGGATGCACGTGTGGCTTTTCCCCCGTCCTTTCCACCTATCTCCTGCTCTGCCTCACTTTTTGCAGGGCATGTTGGGGTGTTTGAGATCCTCCTCTCAAGCTTATATATGTGCTTGGGGAACACCCATCAATGCAATGATTGCATTTCCCCCCCATAAATGCTCCCCCCTTCCCCCCAATGAAGAACCCCGTTTTGGCGCCAAAATTACACTAACAACCCGCCAAAACAGCTACGGTCAATCCGTTCCAAATTTCTCCAAATTTTCAGGTATGGTATGGCATTTAAAGCCTATTAGTAAGATAACTATATGCTATTGGTTAGATAACTGTACCATATTGGTCAGACAGATGCTCTCCCTCTTCCCCCAATGAAGAACCCTGTTTTGGCGCCAAAATTTCACGGACATCCCGCCAAAATCGCTACGGACAATCCCCTCCATATTATCTCCAAAATTTCCATGTATGGTATGACAAGTTTGGCCTATTGGTAAGACAGATATCTTCTATTGGTAAGACAGATGTATTCTCTTGGTAAGCCAAACGTGTCCAGTTCCCAGAAATGCAGGTGATGCTTTGCCCTCACCTTTCCACGCGTCTCCTATGTTGGCTCCCTTTTTTGCAGAGCATTTAATAAAGAATGACACCCATCAATCAAGATTTTCTAAGAGTTGATTGACATCCTTAATTCAATTATTGAAATTTTCCCTCATAAATGCCCCCTTTTTTCCTACTTTATTGGAGCCACACCCCATGTCCAGCACCCCCCTCCTGATTTCTCTTTTTTCAAAAGATGGAGCTACAGTGTTGCTCAACTCCCCTTCACCTGCTACCTCCACTGCCGGTGATATTTTTGCATTTGCAAAAATACACCACTTTCTACCCCCTAGTCAATTTTTTAGGTACATGTATAGTTTAGCCAATAGGCCCATTTTCTAGTCTAATCACTACCATTTCCTCATTAAAAAATAATAAATTAAATATGAAACATATTCAAGTTTTTAATGAAAAATGAGGAATAACCTTTGTGTTGAAATAAAAGTTGGAACTTTTGCTTTATTAATACATTTTAAGGGTATTTGAAAATCTATTGGAAAAGTAAAATGAACATCTTTGACACCCTTATGGATTAATAATACAATGGATAATTAACTTTTTAGATTATACACCTATTATCCTTAACAACATCACAGGTTTAGAATTACAAACTTATGTGGTTTTATTGTAATAGAACGGGGAATAAGTAATATATACTCATGAATTGGGTGGTCCATGAGTTTGATAATTCGCATGTTTTCCATAAAAATACACTAAAAAAATCGCATGTTTTTATTAGCTTTAATTTACATCTTATTTTGATTGTGACATGAAATGAGATGATAAGTTGTTATATATAGAGAGAGAGCTGAAAAGGAAATTCAAAGATGATGGCGTAAAGTACTCAACTGTGTTACAAAAGAATTCCAATCCATATAAGAAGGGAATGAAGTAAAATGCAGTAAACATTCATCTCTTTCTGCGAAAATGACCCATTACTTGTAATAAATGTCGACTTTTGGTGACTCATACGGTCGTACCAGCTCCCACTAGTTTGGTCCCGAGTATTTTATTTTATTTTATTTTATTTTATTTTATTTTTTTGACGCTGGATAAAGATTAGGTCGGGTCGGCTGTAGCAGAGGTCTTTACTAGCGCATCCTTCCGGACGAGAACATGCAGTTCTGGATCATCCTCATAGCTGACGTCGGCAGGGAATGCATTGGCACTACGAGCAAGATAGTCGACCACATCATTAGATTCCCTGAAAATATGACGAATAACAACATAAGTAAAGGACGAAATATCTGACAAAATATCCGCTTGTAGCATCTCGATTGTCCAGGGGCATTTTTCAATCCCCCAGTAGAGCCTTTATAACTAGTAAGTTGTCCCCTTCGATCAATAGGTTTGAAATCTTTAACGACTTAGCACGCAGAATACCCATTTTGAGACCAAAGTTTTCTACATAAACCACTGAGATGTCTGTACAAATGGACCGGCCAAGAGCGACAAATGGTCCCGAGTAAGTTGGGTTAGGGCCCCTAACCCAACTTACTCGGGTTAGGGGAAGGGGCAGGTTCAGGAAAAAAAAATTGTTTAAATAAATTAGGAAAAACCTAAAATTTGGAATTCAAATAGTCGTTTTAAGTAGAATTTTTTTTAAAAAAAAAATTCAAAAAATTGAGAATTTTGTACATGTATATATATATAAAAGAATGTTTTTGTTTAAATATATTAGACAAAAACTTTAATTTATAGTAAAAAAACTAAGAGAAATAAAAACCCCTCCTTTCGAATTAAGCCAAGACATATTTGTGATTTATTACTCATTTGACCCTCTTTTATCCCTAAAATTAGTAAAAATTATAAAAACGTCCGTAAAAATATCTACGTCTTTCTTTCGAACTAGGGAGGCTGCAGCCACTCCGAGCCCCCTAGATCCGCTAATGGTTATGTGTCAATGAGACGTCTCAAGTTCAGTTCAAAGTTTTTATAAATATTTTAGATTATTAAAATAAATGAATACTCAATTTCATTAATAATAATATTTTATATTAGTAAAATAATAATATTTAATATTATTAAAATAATAATAATGATATAATTAAGTTTATAACTCTATTATTTAACTTTTTAATATGAATGACGTTTTGTATTTGCGTGGGCCTGTGGGCCTAGTGCGGGGCTGATGCATAATCCGTATATAGAAGCGAATATCATTAAACGGGCCGGGTTGACCCTGACCATTTCTAAGTTGATGGGTTCGGGTTGTTTATTTTCGAATCCCTAATCTAAAACTTTGGATTTGAATCCCAACCTTAAATTAAGATCACAGGTCGTTTTATTACAATTAATAAATGATCAAGTTTACAAGGAACTGCTCCCAAACATCCGTAATTTTTTTTCAACAAGTAAACATTCAAAATACCAGAAGCAGATCAGGTTAATCAAGAGGGCGCAAAGAGCGTCAAACGGATAAACCGTCAAAATATACATAACAAATACAACAACCCACACAATCTATGAACTAAGGGTGTGTTGGGTAACCGTAGCTGAATGGGTAGCTTAAGCTAAATGAGTAGCTGAAGCTAAATGAGTAGCTGAAGCTAAATGAGTAGCTGAAGTCTGAAGCTGGATGATTTATTGTGTAAAATATGTTAAATTAAGCTATTACTGTACGTGTTTGGTAACCTTAGCTGAATGGGTAGCTGATAAAACTAGCTGATAAAAGAGGAGATTTGTGTATATAAAAGGAAAAGCTCTGAAAAACTGGGGTGGATAGCTGGTGGAAATTCAATTCCAAAACGCTAATTAACTAATAATGTTAGCTTTATTTAATTTGAAACTATATAATATTAAAACAAAAAGCTTCAAAACGCTACTTGTGTTGTCAAACACACCCTAAAATGACTAAGGTAAAACGAAGAAAACAACTCTATAAAGTTTATGAACCAAGTAGAAGCCCAACTGAGCGATAATGATAATCAAAGAACTAAATTACCTCTTTTTTTTCTTTTTTCTTTTTTTGACAGTGGACAAGAAGTAGTAAATTACTTCTTTTTTTTAGCACAAGCCAACCAAGTTTTTAATCTTTGTTTTTATTTCACATTTTATACGAGTGCGTACATATATTAATGTGTCAGTACTCGACTATTATATCCTGCTTTAATTCTAAGATGTGGTTACACAAATACTAATAACTTTGTTACTTTGTTTTTTCTTTTATAAAGGCGAGGTAAAACTCTCCATTTATCTAGCTACATTTTATTGAATAATAAAAGGCTACGGACTACGGAGTAATCAATTGAGGGATAGCCAAATCTCTAACATAAGTTCTGTTGGAATGTGGTTGTTCCATATCGGTAATATAGAGAATGCTTGAACAACATATAAGGTTGAAGGGATTTTAGAATGGAACCTCCTTGAGACCAAAGTGTCCCACATCGGAAAGTTGAACATATCAAGCCCTAGTATATGAGTCGGTGGACTACTCCTTCTATTGCCAATTGGCCCTAGTATATGAGTCGGTGTGCTACTCCTTCTATTGCCAATTGGTTTTGAGATAGAACCCGTTTATAATGAAATCGATTAGAACACCCATCTCTATGAATAAAGCCTTAACACCTCAAGTTCAACCCTTAAGAACTTGTTACTATGTAACCGGTCAAATTTAATCGTCATTCAAAGTAAGTTGACAAGAAACTAACTGCCTTAACTAATGATTTCGACTTCGACCCTTGAGAACTAGAAAACCCGTAAGTGACTAAGCATATTTCTCACTTATATAGTTATATTTGATTTACCTGATACGAAATAGGAGAATTAATAGTAAATATCTCACTTTCATAATCGTCTAACAAATAACTGGATCACCACTGATATTGACCCAAAAAACAAAATAAAAATTGTGTGGTTGTCATCTCAACACATAAACATTGTGTGGCCCATTCCGGTAGAAAATGAGGCCCTTCTTATGAACTAGCTTATTTTGGGTGTTGGGATACACCGCAAATCTTTCATAAAAAATGCACGTCATTTTCACCGTGCAAGCCTTTCTCACTAATTAACACTTTAAAAAAAATTAATTAACCCACTTTAACCCTGCACGTCGGAATGGACGTGCAGGGTTTGGGGTGTATATAGCGGAGGCGCTTATTTATCTATGTTTCATAATTCAATTAACTAATTGATTAAACTCCAAAACATCATTTTGTTACATATAAACTCCATTTGACAAAAGCATGTACCTTTTCGGAGCTTATGGTTTTGATATTATATAATTTTAAATGAAATAAATATGAGATTTTAGTTTAATTAGCTTTTGAAATCTAAGCTTTTCATCAACAACTACTCACCCGAGCTTTTTGGAGCTTTTGGTTTTTTATTCACAAGTTTGAAGTTTGCAACAACCACCCTAACCAGTAGGTTTACCAAACACTACACTAGCTTATTAATTTATATTTAACACAAACAATCCAACAACTTCGGCTACTCAAACAAGTACAACTACCATTTTGCCAAACGCATTGCAGAAAAAAAAAAGAAATCACATAAACTCTTTAATTATCTCTCACACACACACATCTTGCCATGTGCCTCAACTGCATATATATCAAGCAATGACACAACCATGTCCTCTCTTTGGAATGCTTACATATATCCTGCAGTAATCCCTAATCCATGCTTTGCTCCCAAAGTTACTCATCTTATAGTACATCATAGCTAGTAGCTAGTGACTCAATGATCGACGAACGTTGCTGAAACTCGCACGCATCAACTCGATCTCTCTTTATGCATACTCACAAAATTCTCCCAAATGACTACATTTTGGGGCTTGGAAGTATAGTAGTTCTTGTCCGCGAAATCCCTTACTGCGCAATGTTGCGTATGCAGGAATCTATGTATAACATATACATATCACATGATTCTGTTAGTAAACCCTCAATGGATGACTGCATCTAGCTGCCCTACATGCCTTATATGAAAGCTACTACAACCTTTCAAGGTGCTCAAGTGCCATATTTGGTTTCATATACATAAATGATCATCTTCTGTTTGTTCTTATTTTTTTGGGTTTGTGGTTGATATTGGTTTGTATCGGTTGATCATGATGTATAAGATAACAAGCTGTTGCTTTCGATCGATTCTACCCAATATTTTCTTCCTATTCAGCAATCAAATCATGCCATTCATACCAAATTTTCACTTGTTTATTTTCTCACCAATTTAAGTAAAAGTGACATGTATGTTGTTATAACGAGAACGATAAAGACGAAGAAAGACACAGAGATTTACGTGGTTCAGCAACGGTGTGTTGCCTACGTCCACGGGCAGAGAACCAGATTTCTTATTAGAGGAAGCAAAACAGATTAGGTTACAGGGGTTGGCGTTCCATGAGTATATGAAGAGACTCATGGAACCCTAAACAGACAATGGGCTGAAAGCCCAAAATAGACAGGCGATAGGCCCGTTTACAATAAACATTGCATACCGTAAAGGCGGGGCGGAGCCCCCCGGACCCCCCGATGCGTCGCCGGTTAACAGTCATTCAAGGCACATTAACATATGTATGTATGTATATTTGTACGTTAGTGTCGTCGGATTTGTATCTTCTAAGGCCGAAGTGTGATGGACAAGATAAAGAATTATATGGTATGTGGCTTATATATGCGTCGTTTTGTCAAACATAGCGATGCTAGGCTCGTCGTTTTTATTAGGTGCATTGCTTGACAAAGGTCAGCAACTCCATTTTAGATCACAAAATTGGACCATTTTAGGTGATTTTCAGCATCGATTTCAGTATCATCTTCTAGCGAGAGCAGCGTGGGGACTTGTTTGATCTATGAATAGCCCTCTCAGATACGCTCTCTCTACAACCTTATGTGATGATGGACCCGAAAAATGATACACAAAGTCGTCACGAACAAGCCTTAGGTATGAACCAAAACCTTACTTGCAAGAATTAGCTAATGGCAAATACTTCATCAACTTGTTTCTTTTTCGGTCCAATTTCTACAAAACTCTAGCAGCCTTCGACAGCCACGAATCTTAAACCGATAAGTGCTACATACTCTTCTAAGTATGCTTCATCTTCAAGGTTGATTACATTTATATGAAGATTGGTCCCTTATTTTTTTCGTGTTCGAGTAACCAAAAACAACAATAAAAACGTTTTAAGCAAACTGTAACACAAGGGAAACATTCGTAGACAAGATTCACAAGCAATCTTGGAGGCATTGAGAGATTTAATTTCACCATTTTTATTTTATTTTTGATGAGTTGAAATGATTGATGACATTTTTACACACAGGTTTGGCCAAATTATGAATAAAATCCAAGCAAAAAAACAGTGTAAAGAGTTTACTATAACAAGGCCTTTAGCTGCGTAGGGATCTCACCCTCAGCTTCCAAGAAGCTCACCCATATCTGTCAATTATTGAATTGGTGTATTAATTTGTCTGCTAACAAAAATCATTCCTATTTGATAACACACATACAACATAACAAAATACAGTACAACATATATTCATACATACATACATACATGTATATTTTGTTGTCGCGATGATCTTATCGCTTTCAATGATTTCTTCGCGCGACATTTGATGTTGAGATTTATACAGGTTGTCGACGCAAGTGTTGAGTCGACGACGTGTTCAGCTATCCATCAGGTTCATCTTTGGATACTTATTGGCACATCAGTTTATCGGATCAGTATAAGTTTGAAATACTGATAGAAACCAGTTTTGATTAGATAATTTAGATGATCTCCAATCCAAACCCAAGTTTGGCCGAAGCACCTAAACTGGAACCGGAACGCTATTGGGCCGGGCTTATTTTTGGGCCGAATGACTACTGGGCTGGAACGGCCCATAACGGCCATACGAATGAATGGATCGTCAAGAATTTGGACTCGGGTGTGGTTGGGGGATAGGCTTATAAAAAAACACTAGAGAAAGCTATACGTCTACTATGGAATATGGACGAAGATAGAGTTTTTTTAGATTCAAATTCGACCAAAATTCAAATATATTCGGTTACTTTGCCCGATCTAAGGTTAGTATATGTTATATTTTGAGATTGAGAGAATGAGAAATCAGAGAAAATGTTTGAGAATGAATATACTGAATTGATTGAAATGTAAATTGTCTGTTACAAAGGTATTTATAGAGGAGAGTAGACATCCTAATTTGTTATATCACACACGCACACTTCACACGCTTGCTCTAACAACTTGCACTCTAATTCATCCACTTGGGATCTGTTTTCCCTTAGCTTGTGTGGCAGCTGTGTCATCTGTAGTGTCCAACATCCCCCCGCAAGCTGGAGGGTGGTACACACCAAGCTTGGACAGAAGATGGTTTTGCTGAGCAGATGGAAGAACTTTGGTGAATACATCAGCAAGTTGTGCAGTTGTGGGAATGTAGGATAGTTGCAGAAGTCCTTCCATCACTTTATCTCTGGTGAAGTGGCAATCTACCTCTATATGCTTCGTCCGTTCATGGAAAACGGGATTCTTTGCAATTTGCAATGCCGAGCTATTGTCACAATGTAATGTCACTGGTTGAAGGGACTTAATGCCCATGTCAGAAAGAAGACGAACAAGCCAAGTTGTCTCAGCTGCAGCTTGAGCCATGGCCCTATACTCGGCCTCTGCAGAGCTTCGAGAGACGACAGACTGTTTCTTAGACTTCCAGCTAATCGGAGAATTTCCAAGCATCAACACATAACCAGTGACTGATCGTCGAGAGAATGGATAAGAGGCCCAATCTGAATCCGAATAAGCACTCAGCACTGGGTGATCAGAACCATTTAAAAGAATGCCATTGCCAACAGTCCCTTGAACATAACGTAATGTGTGGAGAATGGCATCAAAGTGGGCATTGCAAGGAGCAGACATGAATTGACTTAAAGTCTGCACAGTAAAGCTTAAATCAGGCCTTGTGTGGGTAAGAAAATTAAGCTTACCCACTAGCTGGCGATATCGAGAGGGATCTGTCATTGGAGTATCCATATTAGGAGCAAGTTTGCAATGAAGAGGAAGTGGAGTGCAAACTGGTTTGAGAGATGACAGATCAACATCCTGTAGCAGTTCCTGAGTGAACTTTTGCTGTGTCAAAGCAATTCCATTAGGAAGATATGAAGCTTCAAGCCCCAAAAAATAGCTTAGGAGACCCAGATCTTTGATGCTGAATTCACTGTCTAGGAACTTCTTGAGCTTAGAAATCATTGAGCAATCTGAACCAGTTATCAACAAATCATCAACATAGATTGCAACCAAAGTGAGCTGATCATTAGCAGAGAGAATGAACAAAGAATAATCGTTCTTAGACTGCACAAACCCAAGAGACTCTAATGCATTTGTCAACCTCTGGAACCATTGACGAGAGGCATGTTTAAGTCCATAAAGAGACTTAGTGAGCTTGCATACAAGCTTGTCAGGGTTGGGAATTCCCTCTGGCATTCGCATGTAGACGTCCTCATGAAGATGGCCATGGAGAAAGGCATTATTCACATCCAATTGGTGAATTTTCCAATGCCTGGAAGCAGCAACAGAAATGAGGCTCCTGATGGTTGGCATTTTAACAACTGGGGAGAATGTTTCATGGTAATCTATACCATGTTTTTGAGTGAACCCCTTTGCTACCAACCGAGCTTTGTAACGTTCTAGAGAACCATCAGCTCGAAGCTTGACCTTGAATACCCACTTGCATCCAATTGCCTTTTTACCTTTGGGCAAAGGGACTAGCTGCCAGGTGCCATTAGAATGCAGAGCATCAATCTCCTTTTTCATTGCTAAAATCCAGTTTGGGTCATTGGAGGCTTGAAGAAAATTTGTTGGCTCAATATAAGAGGATGCAGTGGTCAAGAAAGAGAAATGTGACAGAGGTAAAAGAGTAGAAGTTATCATATTGATTGATGCAGTTGAAGAAGGCTTGTATGCACTTGTGTAGTCACTCAGGTAAGATGGTGGTTTATGTGTCCTAGTGGATCTCCTCAAGGCAACTGGTGGGGTAGGGGCTGGAACAATAGGTGGGGTAGGCGCATGTATAGGAGGGTTGCTGTCATGACTGGCATTGGGAGCAGGTGGTATAGGCTCAGTGACCGTGGGGTAAAAGATGTGGTCCGGGTAATAAGATATTAAATGGGTAAAGTGTTGTCTGTTATGTGTTTCATATACTGAAAAGGGAAATGCCTTTCATGGAAAACAAGGTCTCTGGTGTGAAACACTTTAGAGGTGGTCAGGTCTAGAGCAACATAAGACTTTTTGCCAAAAGAGTAGCCAAGAAAAACACATGGCTTAGCTCTAGCTTGCAGCTTGTCCCTGGACCTTTTGAGAGTACTGGCAAACACCAAGCAACCAAAGGCTTTAAGAAAATTATAATCAAGAGATTTGTGGAACAACATTTCAAATGGAGATTTGTGTTTGAGAGAAGGGAGTGGAGTTCTGTTAATGAGATATGTGGCTGTGAGAACACAGTGACCCCAGAAATGAGCAGGAAGGTTGGACTGAAAGAGTAAGGCACGAGCAACCTCAAGGAGGTGTTTGTGCTTTCTTTCAACTCGGCCGTTTTGTTGTGGAGAATCAACACAAGAAGTCTGATGACATATGCCCTTTTCTTCATAGAATTTTCTAGCAGGAGCATCAGAAAACTCATAAGCATTGTCTGATCTGATATTTTTGATGACAGTATTGAACTGAGTATTAACAAGATTAGAAAAGGATTGGATAACAGACAATGCATTGCTTTTATTAGACATGAGGAAAAGCCAAGTACAACGAGAAAAGTCATCTACTATGGTAAGAAAAAATCGAAATCCATTGTATGTGGGTGTCTTGTAAGGACCCCAAGTATCTATGTGTATGAGCTCAAAAGGTGCAGTAGCAAGACTATGAGATGAAAAAAATGGTTTTCTGTGTTGCTTTGCCTGGGGGCAGACTTTGCAAATGAAGGGAGTCTTGACACAAGGAACACCAGGGATGTGCTTAAGCTGCTCATAAGCTGGGTGGCCAAGCCGGCAATGCCATAGGTCAGGGCTGTTGGAGAATGAAGCAAGGGCAGTAGGAGATCCCATATCTAAGAATGCAGGAGTGGTCATGACAGTCTTATCAAGAACATACAAGCCCTTTTCTTCCTTACCAATCAACAGTGGCATCCTCTTCAAAGGGTCCTGAAGATAACAAGCATGAGGTGTGAAAATCACATTAGAATTCAATGATTTGGTGAGTTTGCTGATTGATAGAAGGTTAAAACAAAAATCAGGCACGTGTAAGACATCAGAAATTGAGAAGTGGCTATCAAAGTTTGTGGAGCCAATATTAACCACTGGAGATTTGTTACCATTAGGCATGGTGATGTTTGTGGGCTTGGATGCTGGTGAATAAGATGACAAGAGAGGGAGATGAGGGGTGATATGGTCAGTAGCCCCGCTATCAATAATCCAAGTAGGAGAAGCACATGAAGAAAGGAGACATGATGATGCAATACCTGCTAAGAAGGCACAAGATTCATCTTTCACAGTTGAAGCATTACCAAGCAGAGAAATGAGTTGACTGTACTGATCAGCAGTCAACGAGAAAGGTGCAGGAGCTGTAGGAGCATTGGTCTGAGGCTCAGAGGATGACGACGATGAAGAAGCATTAGCCGAATGATTTGCTCGAGGTGGTTGAGAAGATGGATACCCATGGAGTTTCCAACAACGCTCGATAGTGTGATTCGTCTGTTTGCAGTGATCACAGAAGAACTGATTCTTCTTCCCATTTCCTTTGCCAGAAGCAGGTTTGGAAGAAGCACCCTTCGAATCAGTCGAACCCTTCGAAAGATTCTTGGATTGAGCAGCTAAAGCAGTAGAATCTTGGTCAATTTGTGCATCAGGAGCACGAATTGCTCGTTGCTCTTCATCTTGCAACAGCATTTGATACACCTCGTCCAATGAAGGAGGAGGATGGATGAGCAAGATATTGCTCCGAGTAGCAGAAAAGGTGTCGTTCAAGCCCATGAGGAACTGTGTGACTTGTTGATCACCCAAAACATCAAGAATTATAGTAGAAGATCCACACGCACAAACTTTATCTTCAAGAAGCATTAGGTATTCATCCCATACCTTTTTCCTTTTAGTAAAATAGGCAGTAATTGACAGAGATCCTTGAGCAATGCAACAAAGATCACACTGTACCTGATAAACGCGAGTGCGATTTGGCTTTCCAAATCGTGCAGCAAGTTCCTTCCAAACTTGAGAAGCTGATCGGCAATAGAGGATTGATTCAGCGATCTCTGGAACGACGGAATGAAAAAGCCAGGCGAGCACCATGTTGTTACAGCGTTCCCATTGCATCAGAAGCAATGGATCCTCCGCTGGAGGTCTGCAAGAACCTGCAACGAACCCCATTTTGTTCTTTGCGAGAAGAGAAACCTCGACAGCGCGTCGCCAATGGTGATAATTCCTTCCATCCAGCAACCTCGTGGAGAGAACGAAGCTTGGATTGTCGGAATTATGAAGATAGAACTCGCTGAGAGGATCTGTGGCAGAAGGAGGCGGAAACCTTGGATCAGGAACTGGTTGAAACGCCATGGGAGAACCAAGGATCTAGAGAAACAAGAACCTGTCTGATACCATGTTATATTTTGAGATTGAGAGAATGAGAAATCAGAGAAAATGTTTGAGAATGAATATACTGAATTGATTGAAATGTAAATTGTCTGTTACAAAGGTATTTATAGAGGAGAGTAGACATCCTAATCTGTTATATCACACACGCACACTTCACACGCTTGCTCTAACAACTTGCACTCTAATTCATCCACTTGGGATCTGTTTTCCCTTAGCTTGTGTGGCAGCTGTGTCATCTGTAGTGTCCAACAGTATAAATCTTTTTTTTGATCATCAGGTTAGTATAAATCTAATCCCGGGAGACGAAGATGCAACTTGGGTTGACGTATAGTGCGACTTGTCAGATATAGTGGGTCATATGAGCTTTCCCGTTCCCTTCCGCAATCAAGATAATTGATAGTTTGGGACGAATTTGGATGATTTTTTAATGTTGGTTGAAGTGTTGATTGGTGAAAAATGGATTGATATTGTTGGATTTGCATTTAATTGGATCTCATGTGTGTAATTTTGAGTGATATGAGGCATTTCCAAGGCCTGCTTAAATTTTTTTGTGAGGCTCACCAAAACTCCAATAATAGTGACAATAATAATCACAATCTATGCTGCTCCGTGCAGGATCTGAGAAGTCGAGATGTGTGCACCCGAGATGGTGTTTCTTAGAGCAAGTCCAACAACTTTTGTAAAAAATCTCTAAAATAGAGATCAAAATATCGAAATCTCTAAAAAATTTACCCTCACATTCCAACAGATTCTCTATTATACAGATTTCTACATTAATTATATAATATAATAAATACAAAATTTTTCCCTGTCTCCTAAAGAAATTAATGTTTTCCCATCTCTCTCATAACAATTACTCCAAAAAATGGTGGATCCTACCATAAAAGAGATGGTGTATCATTAAAATTTCCCCCCCTCTCTCCCAAAGCAATTAATATTTAGAGTGAGTTTATTTTGCTGCAAATATAGAGAAAAATGTAGTCTATCTCCAAATTTCTCTATTTTGCAGATGGATATACAAAAACTGTTGAAGCAAAAATCACTCATTTTTCTCCAAATTCTCCACTTTTCTCTATTTTAGAGATGCTGTTGGGGTTGCTCTTAGTGACCCAAATATTGTTTTATTAATGGGCAAAACCAATTATGAACCCCCAAAACGAGATAAACACACAGGGAATGATATGAAATAAGACAAAGGAGGAAGAGTAAGAAAATGTATGGTAAATGGAAACCCAAGAACATATTGATGTTTATGATGGGTAAGTTATAACTATTGATCTTTGGCACTTTGCTTTCAAACATATGAGAAAATGGCCAAACAAAGCCTCCTAAACCATTCATCCATCAGGGGTCCTGTCGATTTTTATAAATTACATCGTCTTCATATGGTTCACTATCATGTATTCCTTCAATATGGATTACGACTCTGGACATATTTTTTTCCCTTCCATTTTTCCTACTGATTAAACATAGTTGAACATCAATAAACAAATTTGACAGGGGGAAAATTCAAATTGAGGGTGCTAGATTCTGGACAACGGGCAGATATTTAAGAAATGGAGAGGACTGAAATTTATGAGCTGAAAATGAAATAAGCAACCACTAAGAATTCGACACAAGTAGTGGGTCATTTAATTATCTAAAACATAATGCAGGATAAAGCAAAGCACAATCAAAACAGCATCATCTCGAGTTCTTTACTCTTTCAGGAAATGGAGAGTCCATCTCACAAGTCAATTTTGCATGCGTAATTTAAGCTTATTATTATTATTATTATTATTATTATTATTATTACTCCGATTAAAAAAAAGATGCCTACTTTTTGTCAAGAACAAGAAACCTTCCAGTCCAAATCGCCTGCCCAATCACTCGATCGATTTCATGTAACATTTCATATAGAAATAATTCCATTGGTCCATCCGTCACTATTTGATTAATACATTGGCACTCATTCATAACTAATCCCCAAAACACGTTTGTTGAAACTTGAAAATAGGCGGAAAATCAGCTTCAGTCTAACCAATCAAAATCAGATCAGGAAAGGGGGAAAAGCTAACTGATTCAAGAGGAAAACAAAACAGATCAAATTCAAGAGGATGATCAAGCATGAAGCAGAACACAAGAGCAATTGAACAACCATGGAATTCAGTTAACCTACTAACAAAATCAATAGCTAGCAACATTTTCCTGATAATACAGTGGAATTAGAGTATATACAAGTCAGGATCACAAAAACTGGATCAAAACGGAGAAAAGCTGATCCAAAAGCTCAATTACAAGGCTATTTTCTCTCTGATTTTTCATTTTTCATTTTATGTGTAGTCATCTTAAAATCCAGACTATCGAGTCGATGTACATAACTAACCCTTCCCCCAAATTCATCATCAATCATATCATCCATATCCATGTTTTTCAAAATTTCGAACCTGATCGGCGAGTCAAGAAGACAGATCTTCACTACCAGCACTGATCGGTCTCCCAATTACGGCGCGGATATTTACAAAACGACGACATCTGAGAGTTCGAATCACCGCTAAAAGATCCGAGAGGTTGAATCCGGCGGCGGAAGAGTTTTCGATCGTAGTCCGCGCGCATCGCCGGATCCGAGAGAGTGGAGTACGCCGCGTGGATCTTGATAAACTCGTCGTCTCCGCCGCCGCCGGAATCCACTAATCCTCTTCGCTCGTTGGAGGCTACCACGTCCGGATGGCAGATCCTCGCGAGACGCCGGTACGCCGACTTGATCTCGTCGGAGCTCGCTCCGATTGGGACTCCGAGCACCTCGTAGAGCGAATTGGCGACAAGCGGCAGTCGAGTCCTCTCGGGGGAGATGCAGGCGGCGTGGGAAGCGGCGGCGAAGCGGTGGAGGGAGCGGCCGCATCCGATTCTTGCCGGAGGCGAAGAGAGATAACTGGTGAGAGATTTGGCGGGATTGGGGCTGGGAGGGGAATGGAGAACTGGAGTGGAAGAAGGGGAGGAGACCATTTTAGTACGCCGAGAAATTTGGGATTCGTTGAATTTTATGGCCGATGAGAGAGGGGGCGATTAGGCCGTGTTTGGGTGTGTATTTATATCCGAAAATTTTCATAAAGGCACCAATTTATTATTTATTTTTAAATCCTTTTCTCTTTCCTTCTTTATTTTTTTGTGTGGAAAATTGGAGTAAGACCGTAAGGGGTTGTTTGGATTCCAATATATTTTTAATTATAATCACTTATAAATATAAATATTTTGAATAGTATTTGGTTGAAGTAGTTTATAATGTTTCTCAAAAAAAAGTATTTTATAATGTATTTAAGATAATGTAAATTTTACCCCACCAAAAAAAGATAATGTAAATTTTAAATAAAAATACTTTATAAATAAAATTATCCCTAAAATATAATCGAGCCCTTAAATTAAAATTTTGAATATATTTATAATCAAATTTAAGTTTAAAAATATTAAAATATAATATATTTAATGATAAATTAATGAAAATAGATGAAGGGGTGGTGAGTTACAAGTAAAAGCGGTGGTTTTCTGTAATTTTGAATTTAAGGGGTGGTCAAGTGAAAACACCCATATTTAAGGGGTGGTTTTCTGTAAATTTCCCTAATTTTAAATTGTGAATATCAAGTATATGAATTACATTGTATATATAAGAGTAATGAAAATCAAGCATATGAATATCAACTTATGATTTACAAATATGTTAGAAAATAAATGTATATGAATCATCAAATAATTAATACAAATATTTTATATAATATTTCCATTCGGTAAACCATGTCATGTATTTCAAAGCATTATATTTTTTTCTAAAAAAACATGTCATCCAAGTATTTTTTACTTTATGAAAATACTCTTGTAATGATTTGTAGAATTGTTAGCTGTAGTATTCGATAAAATAAAGTAGTGTAATAAATAAGGGCATATAATAGTATATTTGTTAATTTTCTTAAAAATCGTGAAAGAAGCTAAAGTGACATGTTTTGTTAAACTAAGGGGGTATGAATTATAAGTCGGCAGATGGCAGACGACAAAGTCCCTATTCATTATGTAAAAATATTGATATATAGATGTTATTGTGAATATTGATATTAATTATAAAAATGATGAGATTATAATTTATAATTGATGATATTTCTAATGATGATATTCCTAATCTAATAAGGTGATATTCATAAAAAAAAAATCACCAAACTTACATAATTTATAATTGGTCTACTTCTATCCATTCAGTGAGTATGAGTACGGGGATGCGTCCCTAGCAGGGGGCAACGTCTCCCCCTGTTAAAACGGTTTTTCTTGTTTCATATTTCTACCGTTATATATTTTGAGCTTGTAGTCCATAGTCTGATTATGATTTCAGAAAATTATATGAAATGCTAGTTATTTGTATCATTTAAAAACCCTATTTATCTCATAATAAAATCAGTTATTCTTTATCATGGACTAACCAACACATTATTAATGGACCATTCTAAATCTATAGGTTTATATTCTTCTTAATCTCGAATATTTCTTATTTCTTCTCTATTATTTTATCCTAACAAAGTTAGGATATTTGAGATTTGGAAGAACAATGATGGGGTAGGGAAGTTCAATTCAAATGCAATGGGGCAAGTAAAAAGCCAAACGTACCTTTAAGACTAAGTCAAAAGTGGGAAGGTATGTTTTTTTCCCTTGTGAGATGTTCGATTAAGGATGATTAGATTTCTTGATTTTTTTTAAAGTTTGTTTTAGAGTATCCAATCACTTTTCTGCTACAGATATACAACAACAATAAGTTCAAACAACTAAACGATGTTAGGGGAAAAAAAGAGAGAGGCTCTTGTCTCTCTCTAAAAAACCGAACTCCTTAACCCTTCTAACCACCACCACCCCGGACAATCACCACCATCTCATCTTATTTCCGACCACCACCGTCACTCGCTCCGTTTGCCGTCAATCGACTCCCCTCATCACCACCATCAACGATCCTGGGTGGATGTAGTTTATGCGTCCGCCGAACCGCTTCCCCCTCCTAACCCTAAATTTGAGTCCCTTCCACAAATCATCCTCTCCTCCCTCCAATTGGCTTGATTGTTGGCTGATTTCAGGCTCCATGTCCTCCATCATCATTGTCCAACCCTCAATTTGTTGTTCGTCGACGTCTTTTGGTTCGTCCCACTACCTCTCTCCTCGCCTTGGTTTCGGTGATCTCCCCTTCATGGCCTGGGGCGACGCTTGTCCGCCCGTCGGTGGGCGCTTCCGCCGCTCTCCGGTGGCCATCGCCGCCGCCGTTCAGGTGGGCATCCATAACTGAAACCCTCTCGCTCCTCCTTGGTCCTTGGGGTCCAAGTTTCGATCAGGTCCTTGGGGCCCAAGCTTCGGGTCGTTGGGGCCCAAGGTTTGGAGGGGAAAAAAAAACCGAAAGGGTTGAAACCGCTCTTTGAGCTTACCCCGAAAAGGCCTAAATCTTGTAAGGGCTTGAATATCCCGTTAGGGTTTAAATAAAGTCTCTTTCGTCTAAAAGGGATTCAAGGTGCGCGACTCCTAGGGTGGTTCTTGGTGTGATCTCTGTTGCTTTTAGCGTTCCTCTTCCGTGTTGGAGCTCTGGCAACCGGTGTCGGGATTAGCTGGGGTCGTGGCGGTGTGTATCGAGGCGACTCCGTGTGTAGGAAATTCCTTGGAGGATCGTCTTCACCGCCCACAGGACTGTCCCTGATTTACCACCGGCCAACGGTGTCGCCGTCTGGGGATGCTTGGCATCAGATCCTAGTCTACGTTGTCTCCATCATTTACGGGTTTGGCTCGCTTGCTTGTCCGGGTTTCTGCGCCTCCCACTTTGTTGTTGGTGCACCTTTTTATATGTAGAGACGGTTACACCGTCTGCTGATCGTAGTCGGCCTCTCGAGTTGCCAGGTAAGCCTGGCTCTCGAATTATTCCTGATAAAAAAAAAAATTCAATAACAACAAATTGTTTTGATCAGTAAATTTCATCCCTTAAATTTGTACACAATTGAATTTATTCGCCTAAAATGTTTTATGTTTTGACGGTTCGTCGTCTGCCGACTTAATCGACATCTCAAGATATCAAGTTTGTCCAGTTCTCGAATTATTTCCTAATAAAATAATACTAATAATTTAGAGTAGCTTGTTCAAGCATATGTACTACTCCACAATGGCCGGTTTAAGATCTCTATCATATATCATATGACAAATGACTAGAAAGCATATCACATGTATAAAGTTCAACCGACACCTAATTCTAAGTGGTACATTTTTTTTCTGGGTAAGAATTAATTGTTAACTTTCAGTAGGCTACGTGAGGGTCACACATCTGACTATCTAAGCGCACCATAAAGTACACACGACACGACTAGTTGATTTCATCATAAAACAATTGATATTATGAGGAGTATCTCACCGACTTATATACAAGATTTTGATTCTTTATATTATCAATGTGAGATGTTTTCATTTCACATTTTTCACACATCCTCTCAAGTGCAGCCGTCTGACCACGCAATATCGGTTAATTGCACTTGACAACTTGATGCCTTAAAGTCGGCCAACACATTAGACCAGGAACCCGGACCGCACTATTCTGAAACCATGAAAAGTAATGTAGGTCACCTTGATTTTGAATAGATCTACATGATCGAGTAAGAAAATCAGAGAAACGAAGGAGAGGAAGAAGGTAGTTTCAAGAATTAATCCGATTTTGGGCTTTTTCTGTTATGTTTCATTTGGTTACATGGCTCTCCCTTTGTATCCTCACTTCTCCTATCTTGAATTATAATATTGCCCCTAATTTTTGTGTTCACTACTTAGAGCATCTTCCCCCGTAGGCTAGAATAGCCAAGGGAAATAGCCTATCAAAAGAGAATATTCTATAGAATATTCTCTTTTGGCCTATTAAATGTTTTTGTTGTTCCCACCGTAGGCCAAATTTGGTAGGCAAATTTTCTATAAAAACTCATGTAATGACAAATATATGCATGAAGATGATCAATATGATGGCTTCGGAACAGGAAATGGTTATGAAGAGAGTAATGCGGATCTACCAGAATATTAAATGTGACCATGATTCAATAGTTGGTTGTTTCATTTTATATTTGATTTTTCTTCTTTAGTACTTTAAGCAACTTAATATTTATTTTTATTATAATTTTGATGAATCTATAATAAAAGAATATTAATGTCATTTTCTAAAAATATTATGTATGCAATAATAATTTAAATATGTCAAATATTATTGTCATATCAAAGAACTCTTGAATATCTTAACAATACTACAAATTTTATTTTAAATTGGAAATCATAACTATATAATATATAGATTTATAATTGTATTATTTATAAATTTACTTCATATTATGGTTTTGATGTGTTTTGAGATTTTTTATTATTATTTTCAAATATAGTAATTTATGCAACTCGATATTTATTTATGAGATATGATTTCGATGAAGATGTAATAATATAAAATGAATATGTTTTTCTAAAGATATTAATTATTTATGCAAATATAATCCAAACATATTAAATATTATAGTCATATCAAAGAACTCATCAATATCTTTACAAACTATTACTTTTAGTTTTGATAAAAATTATAATTATATAGTTTATATACAATTAATTGTGTGATTTATAAATTTATATTAATAATGAACAATTAAAAATAAATAAATAAATGGTGGAATTTACATTTGGCCTTCTAAAATCCCAAGCCAAATTTGGCCTTCATTTTAGAAGTAGGCCAAATTTTTTTTGGCCAAAATAGGTTTTGGCCTATGATGGGAGAGAAAAAAGGCTAAAACTCATTTTTTAGCCTATGGTGGAAGATGCTCTGATGGGAGAGAAAAAAGGCTAAAACTCATTTTTTAGCCTATGGTGGAAGATGCTCTTAGGGCATCTCGATCCCATGATAAGCCAAAAAATGGGTTTTGGTCTAAATTTTCTCCCACCCTAGGCCAAAACTCATTTTAGCCTTTTTGTTTTTGGCCTATTTTTAAAAGAAAGGCCAAATTTGGCTTCATCTTTTGAAAGGCCAAATGTTATTTATTTATTTTTTAATCGTTTTGTATTTATGTAAATCTATAAATAGAACAATTATAAATCTATATATTATATAGTTGTGATTTTTAATTAAAAATAAAAGTTATAGTATTGTAAAGATATTCAAGAGTTTTTCGATATGACTATAATATTTGATATGTTTGAATTATTATTGCATAAATAATATTTTTAGAAAATGACATTAATCATTTTTTTAATTATAGATTCATCAAAATTATAATAAAAAATAAATATTATGTTGCTTAAAGTACTATAGAATAAAAAAACAAGTACAAAATGAAACTACCAACTATTGAATCATGGTCACATATAATATTTTAATAGATCCGCATTACTTTTTTCATAACCATTTCATGTTATTGACATACATACGAAATAACACATTTTGATCCTATTCAAATGAATCAAAGATGGAATTAGAAATCTCAATAGTTTCGTTTGAAGAGTGAGTTGATGATGATGATATTTAAGATGAATTCATTGTTGATTTAAATCGAAAGAATAAAGATAAGATCAAGTGACAGAAATGAGATGTGAAAATTCAGGATTATATTAGACTTTATAAGAAGTTTTAGCCTGTCAGAATTGGCCTATGAAGGGAAAAGCAAAACTGTATAATAGGCCAAAAGAAAATATTATGTAAAATATTCTCTTTTAATAGGCTATTTTTCCTAGCCATTATGACCTACGGGAAGATGCTCTTCCATTAGATATCTTTCTATATTATTACACACGGTTTTATATCGTCAAACGTAATGTAAGTACTACTCCAGTAATTCCACGAGGAAAACAAATTTCATGAATTATTAGCCATTGTCCATAAGTGGATGAAGCATAAATCAATTAATTATAAGTGATTCTTGTCAAAGAAGTATCGTGTACGTGCATCCAACTTAAAGTTATGGATGATATTTCCTTTCCAGATATTCTCAAAATCTAAAACAAATTAGGATCCTATTTATCAATCACAATATTTCTAGAATCTTAAATCATATTTAAGATTTGAATAGTTGAATATTTTGTTGGTCTTTCTTATGATTTTAAAATTTTATAATAAATAATTAAATATATTTGACCACAAAATTCCACAAACATATTATTAGGATGATACGTACTATACATATAGGAAAGTAGATCACCTGTTTGACTATAAACAAAACATTGTAATCTGTTATTCACCTTTTGTAATACACAAGAATTTGTTCCTGAATTGTTCCTTCTTATTCATTCATGAATCTCTATGAGATTTGTCATAATATCAGAGTCGTGAGGCTAGATCGATCAGTTTCGAGATCGTGTTTATTTGTAATTCGCATCCTCTTTTTTTTTTTTTGAGCTTTCGTTAGATCTGTGTGATTTTCGCTCATTTAAAGTGAACTCTCAAGGAAATTCGAGTGTGATCTGCTTACTCTGTCAAATTCCGACAATCTAAGGGTTCAATTGGTGACATTTTAGTTCGCAGGGGTCGATTTTATGCAGTACGTGGCGGATCCACGGGTGGTTCGGGGTGGCTGAAGCCTCTAATCCGAAAATTTAAAGTTATAATTTCCTTATATATGCCGGGTTGTTTGGTAATAAAATTAAGTAAAATGAGTTAGATAAAAAGAATACACATTGGCACTAGGGATGGCCATGGGCGGGGACTCCCCATTCCCCGCGAGGAATCCCTACGGCGGGGACGGGGATGGGGGGCAAAGTGATTCCCCGCGCGGGGACGAGGATGGGGACGGGGATAGTAGTCCCCACCCGATCCCCGCCCCGCCCCGTCCCCGTTGGGGATCCCCGATAGGGAGTATGAAATCCCTAATGTTGTTTATATCTTACCTAAGTTTAAATAATTTTTGTTTATTTTTAAACTTATACCTTATAATTTACATTTATGAGATATTATATGTAATATTTATATTATATTTTTTTACATAACTTTAATAATATCTTATAATTTTCTATTAAATGGGGGGAAACCATGGGTTTTAAACGGGGAAACCCACAGGGAATGCAAACGAGGAAATTTAAGCGGGGACGGGGATTCCCCGACGGGGATGGGGACGGGGGGTATTTTTGATCCCCGAATGGGGACGGGGACGGGGAGACATTTTGCAAACGGGGACAGGGACGGGGAGGGCACTCCCCGCCCCGTTGCCATCCCTAATTGGCACAATGGTAAGGAACAAACGGGAGTGACACTGGGTACTGGGGTAGTGAATAGACGCATGTTCGACTCCCTCTCTCTTCTCCCTACAAATTTTGTATAGGAAAATATATATAGATAAGAGAAGAATGCTACTTTTTGAGTAAAAAAATAAGATGGGGGTAATGATTAGAGGAGTATAGGGGATATGGTTACCCCTTGCTCAAATTAGTAATTGAAACAAGGAGGAACAAAACCAATTTTGTATGAAAAGTTGGAAGGAGAGGGTAATGCCGTAATGGTTAAGTTTTTTTTTTAACAATGTATCTTAAACTATAATTGAACTACATTCGTTTCTTTTCCCATTACCTTTCCAAAATTTCAACAAAACAAGCCCTAATTTGGCAATTTGGTTAAATTTCAATAATTAGGGTTTGTGATTTTGATAATAAATTTTGATTAAAATTTATGGTTTTGAGAAATAAATTTGGGAATTTGTGGTTTGTGAATTTGTTTTTATAGGAGTATATAATATGGATAAATTTATTATTTGATCTAAGTCATCTATTTAAAGGGTTGGATCTTCAACTCTTTTAACCAACCAGATTCCTAATCCATCTCAGAATGTAATGCGATTGCGGTCGAATAATATGTTTCTAGAGGTGATAGAAGGAGCGATAAAAGATCTTGATTGGAGAAACAATAGGTTATTATTAGTGATTTGGCATTGTGAAAACCCGTTAATGAATATGATCCGGCATTGCGGAGACCTGTTAAAGTGAACTTACGTTTAGCCCCTCCTTGATCAAAATCCTGGATCCACCACTGATTTTATGGGTTGGAGTCATGGGGTTTGTCTGGCTTGGGGGGGGGGGCAAGAATAAGCTTGGCTTCGTTGATGGTTTTGGCACAAAATCATTGGTCAGAGTTGCCAAAGTCCAACATTAATGCACAAGGGCAGACTACATGGATAGTTGTTGGCTCATGAATTCTATGGTTAGCTCGATTTCAGAATGCCTTCTGTATGTGAATTCCGCAAATAATTTGTAGTTGTAGGATATGCACTGAGTGATCAACAAGTAGGTAAGGGTTGTCCACGCGGGTTAACCCGTGACCCGACGGGTTTGATGTGTCCGGATCAGACGGGTCAAGGGTCGTGGTAGGTCACGGGTTTGGGTTAGGGTCGAGGGTTTTGTGAAAATGATCCGTCGGGTCAACAATTTTTCTTTTTAAAAAAAACGCTGTTTTTGGGTAAAATTTAAAAAATTCAAATAAAAAAACAGGTCGACCTGTTTTTTTAAAAAAATTTGACCCGTGACCCGTTGGTCACGGGTCCCCACGAATCCGGGTGCGAGTTATGAATTCTTGACCCGTGACCTAACGGATCCGACCCGTGAACAGGCCTACAAGTTGGTCAAAAGCGATGAACAAGCTTTTCGTAATGAAGCTAGCAAAACCGTCACGATTATATATTGGGAAGTGTGATAATAGATAGAACAAATAGGAGAAGAAGAGAATAAACTGATGTATTATTGGGGGTCTTCAGGACCCTTTATATAAGAGTTTACATAGGGAACTAGGGTTTACTAGTGTTTATCCATCCCTAATATAATAATATTATAACACTCCCCCTTGGATAAACATCCTTAAATACTACCTCATTACAAATATCGCCTAGAAAACCCAATGGGACAAAACTAGGATCCAGAGAACAAATACATATGACATTTGATACGCTTTGGTGATCTGTCTCGTTAAAAACCTTGTCAGGAAAACCCAGCGGGACAAAACCTGATCGAAGGAAAAAAGAGTGCATTGCGTGTATACTCCCCCTGAAGTCAACATCCTTCTCGAAGTCTTCTCATTCTTCTTGATGGCGCTGTCTTCATGAGCTTATTGTCGAATCTCAGCATTGTCATTGACCTGGAATTTCTTCATGATTGACTTGATGCGCTTGACTTCCATGTATTGGTGTTGAGCTGCTTTGAATGCACAAGCATAATGTACTTCAGGACCTAGTGTGCTTTTCATTGTTGATCAGGGGGAACTGTTGTATTAAATGGTGCATAAGTTGTCTCGTTAAAAACCTTAACTTGGAAAAACCCAATGGGATAAAAACCAAGATCAAGGAAAAGAGTACAACATTGTATGGTACTTCCGGACCTAATGCAATGTCACCATTTTCACAATCATAGGTACTTCTGGTACTCTTATAAGGATCTTCAACCAATTGCATATGACAGGACTTTGACAATAATGCTTCGGGCATTTTCAATCGATCATTTCCATTTATATGGGTATGCACCTACCACGTCCGTCATTTTCATTTAGATCCAAAATTATATTCACTTCTGGTGAATCCATTCTCCATATAACCTTTGATAGGTTGGCTTTTGTGCAGTCAAGTTGGCTTTATATTTTATTTTGTATGAACACCCACTTAAAACCAATTGATGTTGCACTTTGCAGTGTTGGAACTACTGGTCCAATCTCATCATGTTTAATGAATCCATCTTTTCATGTATTGCTTCCTTCTAGCTCTTTTACTATGATTTCGATGTCGACATCCATTTGTTTGATGATCATCATATTCTCATAGGCTATTTCCACTTCTGGGGAATCGTATACCAAGAGTCTAGTGATCTCCAACACTTCTGGTGTACTTGAGAACCACTTGATATTCATTGAGTTGGAGTTACTTCTGGAACTTCCAAATGAGCTAGTATATGTGACTTTGTCACTTTCTTGGCCTTTAGTAAATGCTTTCAATTGCATATTTGCTAAACCTTATAATCATTTCATTTATTGAACTTCTGGTTCCCTTGTATTTATCCGCGGATATGAAATGATAGAGAAGTTGCTTCCGTGCAATCTCTTTCTTAATATTTAGTCTCATTTCCTCTCCCCCTAAATACCGAGCATTTGATCACCATTATAAAGCTCTAGGTATTTGATATCAATAGGGACTCAAACCCCATGTATCATCCAACTTCTTTGCGGTCTCATTGTAGTTCATTTGGAGGAGGTATATCTCGGAACATATGCTGCTTATTCAAAACCTTTGAATGGCATGCTCTCTTCTGGAGTTAATTAGGGAGATGTTATTATGTCAAATTCGAAATGCAAACTTGCATGGGCCCATTTGACCAACGACTCTTCTGAGTCACCGTGAGCTACCTTATGCTCAACAATGTTTTTGATAACATTCTCTACCTTATGTTTCATATGACCAAAGTATTGAGACATTTGTAATCTTGGAATTATACTGGTCTATATGATAGTGTTCCGTAGATGTCTCATTGAATCCATTCAAGAGACATTAGAGACTTTGCATTTACTTTGAATTTAGATGGTCTTGTTATTGATTTGCCAAGATGACAGACCATATATGTTCGGTCACCCTTATAGAGGATCTTCGAGTCCTAGGATCTTCTGATCCCTTTTAGTGAGTGTGTATGTGAATGTCAATGATCCCGCCCATCATTGTTTCACATGAATGACCGAATGCCACAAAGAAAAATATTTTATCATTAACTAACTTCTGGTTAGTGATAAGTTTCAATGGGATAAATGAGTGTCAAATAAACCATATATATACATTCTCAATTCTATAAGACTTGCTTCTGGATAGTCATATGAGATATTGGTGTTCAATACCATGTCAATTCATACATATGTGTCATTGTTACTTCAGGTAACAAGATCAATGCTCTTCTGGATCTATATGGTATTTATCATGATTTTCCATTCATGATTGTTTGAGAAAACTTTGAGTTTTCAAATTTGTTTGACACTTATAAACCATAGTATTCAACCATTGAACTTTGTATATGGTGATCCATTTATTTAATTTAGATGCCACTGAATGTGTATTGTCAGAACTTTTGTTGATCTCATACTTCAGGTATGATTCATTTATAATGTTCTTCAATACATTTAGAACTAACCGTATAACAGACCTAGCTATAAGCCACAACAATAACTTTGGTCAAGCGCTTAACTATAACCTCTTTCACACCAGAGGGTGCATGCTTCAGGCAATGCTTAGAGGATAGTCAGGAAGTGGCCTTCTTAATCGGATCGTGTTATGTGGTTACTTCTATTGGTTGTACCAACCAGACAAAAATAGTTCTGAATATGATGAAACCCACATTCCATGTACTTCTTCAGGAGTACAAATGATAAAATTAGGATCATATACTCTTATGGAGTTTGTGAAATCCTTTACTCATCTAGAGTTCATAAAATATTCTTTACTCTTCAGGAGTTAATAAAAATCCACCAGTAGAGTCTTCAGGCTCTTAGGTTGGTGTTGAAAAACTTTACAATCTACGGGATTGTGGTAAACCTTTCTCCCAAATGTTCATTTGTCAAACAAAACTTTGTATTAGACACCCATGATAAGTTGTTTCTTCGGGAAACACTTTGAGTTTTGAATTACAATAATTAAAATCATAATAATTTTATTTAATATAAAGCAATGAAAAAAAAACAAATAAATAAATAAAGTAAAATTGTATTTGTCCACTTCAGGTGGAGCCATGAGAAAAAAAACTTGTCAATTTATCATTTTCTTCAAGAAATGATTTAATTCATAAAATGATTCATTTGTCAACTTCGAGTGACAATTAGTCTCTATTATGTATATTTCGATCATATCCTCCAAAAGATGATAAGTTGCAATTCAAAAAGTATAGTAAGTTGTCATATAAACATTGTCCAAATTCTTCAAGAAATGGTATGATCGATTATTACTCACTTCAGGGAGAAGACAACTTGTATACATTCACTTTAATTTCTACACTTCTAGGTATTCGTGCAACTTTAAAATAAAACGCATACACTTATGGGTATGATTTTAAATAATCTTTATGAGGATATACAATATATCTCTTATCATTCATATACTTCAGGAAATGAATATTGTCACTTCAGGGACAAATTTGTATTGATGAGAGAGACATTTTATGAATTTCCTTTTCATATACAACTCTTCAGGAGATGATTGTCGTTACTACAAGAACGATTTATGATTATGTGTCCATCCACTTCAGGGGATGCCTTTATATATTTCAAATGATAAATAAATAAATAAATAGTTGATATAATTGATAAAACTATAAAAACATAAATAAATAAAATCAAATTGGCATATTGTCAACTTCTGGTGACAAGAAAATGAACATCTGCAAATACATGTTCGTCTACTTCTGGAGACTGGTGGAGAAATCATACTTTGCTTGTTTAGCTATAAAAATCATCGGTTCAGGGATGATTATGAATTTTAAAATTTTATCTACTACGGGAGATAAATTTTTATCATGATATATAAGCTAAAATATTTTATCTTCTTCAGGAGATAAATAAGAATTTCATCTTCTTCAAGAGATGTGATACATAAATTGTGTTTACTTTATCTACTTCAGGAGATAAACTATCACTTTTGGGATGATATGCAAATTTATCAATTTATATCTACTTCGGGAGATAATGTTTGTCTACTTCTGGAGACAAAAAAATACAAATTGAAGAATAATAAAACTGAAAATTAAAAAAAAATTCATCACTACGGGGATGATTTTCAATCGTTCACATCTACTTCAGGAGATGGTCCGTTCATCTACTTCGGGAGATGAAAGATTAAACAAATATAATTTAAATAAATTAAATTAAATAACATACATATAAAATAAATAAACATAAATAATAAATATAATTTCATCATCTCTGTGGGGATGAGATTTATCGGCTTGATCATCTATGCGGGGATGAGATTTATCGTTTCATCGCTTCGGGGACGAGATCAATTTATCATTCATCTACTTCGGGAGATGCGCTCGTTCATCTACTTCTGGAGATGATTTCGCTCATCCACTTCGGGAGATGATATATAAATTTAACAATTTTATCTACCTCAGGAGATAATTCATCTACTTCAGGAGATGAAAAATAATAAAAAAAATAACATAAAATAAGATAAAATAAATAAATAAATAAATAATTCATCACTATAGGGATGATATTCGATCGTTTATCACTTCAGGGATATAATAAAATAAATCCACTTCAGGGGATACGATCGATTGATCCAATCGCTTCAGGGATTGAGATTAAATTACTTTATCCGCTTCAAGGGATATTACAACTTCGATTGATTCAATCATTTCAGGGATTTAAATTTATTCAAGTAATTCAACCACTTCAGGGATTGATATAATACACATCATCTTCGGGGACGTGTTTGTACTTCACAGTGCAGCCCTGACAATTTTAAGTCGCTTTCTGTAATTATATAAAAAATGCGGGCCAATATGCGATTTTAAAAATAAACCAGCCCGATTTCGTAATTAATGAAAAACCTGCAAATCAACCTTCCTTCTTCATCGGCGTTGCTCAGCGCCGCCAACCAACGTTTCGATCGATCGGTAAAAACTCACGACCCCGATCCGAATCCGATTTCGTAGGTGGTGGATGCGGCGTTGGTGTGTCCTCCAATCCCAGTTATCAGGCTACGATCGATTGTGCCTAGGAGCGAAGAACGCAGTGGAGATCTTTGGCAAAGTAATTGGTTTAGGTGTGGCAAAGCAATTGGAATTAATTTAGGTATAATGAGTAGAGACTTCGTGCTGATAACGTGTGATAATAGATAGAACAGATAGGAGAAGAAGAGAATAAACTGATGTATTATTGGGGGTCTTCAGAACCCTTTATAGAGGAGTTTACATAGGGAATTAGGATTTACTAGTGTTTATCCATCTCTGATATAATAATATTATAATTGAAGTCTATTATAGATATATATTATAAATATTTTGGTGGTTTCAAGTTTACACCGACTCTTTCAATTACCAACATTTATAGTTGAGTTGAGTAGCATATATGATGCTACGTCGACTATATTGTTTAATTTTTGATCGACATGGTGTCGTATTGATGCGTGAAGCATTCCTTATAAATAAAGCAATATGTAACGCATGTATGATGATGTGATATTGTTGGAAGCTTCTATTTTATGACCATATTACTCCTTTTGTTCAGTAAAATATCTCATTTATTATTTATGCATATTTTAAAATGATTAAAAATATTGTATAAAATATAAAAAAAATTGTGTTAGTTTTTAAAAATAATTAGTGTAGCCGTAGGTTCGGGTATTTCGTCAAAATTAGTAATATTTGGTTTCGAGTTGACCGGATCCGATTTTCGAGTCAGTTCGGATTTTGTCATCACTTAACATTCTCTTCAATAAAAACTGGAGAGATTTTGTGTTTGTGAGATCGATCGATTGGGATTATGAGATGACAAAATTCCAAGAAATCTCTACCAAATCATTTTAATTAATTAATTGCTCCAAGTACGTACGTAACCCCGAAATTCATCAAACGTCCTTATTTCTTAGAGCTCGTTTGGTTGGCAATCTAAAAACCCAAAAAGTAGAACTTTTCAGGAAGTAGAAGAAATTTATGTGTTTGGTTGGTATTTTTTAAAATTAAAAAATGCAGAAATAGATGAAGTTCACTTACCTAGTCCCTCGTACGTAGGTAAGTTCAACTTCCACCATTTTGTATTTGAAAATTTCCGATTCACCTTCAATCCTCCAAAATAAAAAAATCAACGAAACACATTTTCACAATTCTCATTAATTGGACTTCCCGGGAATTCAATTCCCATGAAGTAACTTTCCGAAAATTTCAATTTCCACATTGAACCAAACGAACCCTAATCTTCTTAATCAAACTCAAACTTATCGCAGTAGGCAGTAGCAACTAGCAAGTATAGGCGATTTTATGAAAACTTGAGATGGTTTCTTCAAAACAAAAAGGGGTGTTTGGTATGAGAGAAAAAAAAAGGTAATTAATTAACGTTTGTGATAACTGGAAAATGGAAAATGGTGTAAATGTATGTTTTTTTTTTTAAAAAAAAATTATGATAGATTGCCCGTATTAAATTTATAACAATGATACTAGTAATATGGAAAATGGATCGAATTCATAAAACAACAGATTATGAGCTGGAAAAAAGCCCAAACTCACAACCTCGATTATGATTTGGAAACCAACCAAACAAAAGCTCACCAAAAAAGGATCAAAAGACAAAAAGTAATTAAATGGGCGAAACCTAAAGAAGCATTTTTGAAACTAAACTTAGAGCTAAAGTTGCTTCCGGTCTTGTTGCTTTAGGGTTTGTCATTCCAAATTGTCTGGGTGATGTACTCTCTTGCGGGACTCAGATACTCGGGTCGATTTCCGCCTTGCAAGCGAATTGTCTAGGGCTTCAAGCTGGGTTTCGGGATGCTGCATTGAGGGGATTCTCGCATTTGAAGATGGAGGAGAATTGTCTGACGACGATCAATGTCGTTGAGGCCATTTGGAAGGTGTCGTGGGAGGTCGAGATAGTGGTTTCGGACATCCTTGGGCTATGCAGATCCTTTATCAGTGTTTCCTTTTCCCACATCTTGAGGCAGGGGAACCAATTGTTGCTGACGAGCAGGCGCACCTCGGTCTCTCCACATCGATGCTTGTTGATTGCCCACCTGCCGAGATTGAGGTCTTTGTTCGTCAGGACACTCTTGGATCTTGGTTCAACTACGGTTGATCAACCCGGAAATAATGCCTTGTATAAAAAAATATGAAACCAAATGTATATACAGACTCCAAATCATCTATTCCCAATCTTGTACCCTCCCTATCCGCCAAACCCTCACCCCCTCACAAGCCTTAGCTAAAAAGAAAACGAAAATATAAACAAAAAATAGATTAAAAGAAAAAATAGAGGAGTTTTGGGAGATGGGACAAGAAAGTGTGGTTTTGCAATAATTGGATAGAACCGGGATCAGAACGAAAATTACGATTTTGGATCATGTCGGAAATATTACGGTCTGGTCCACGGTCCAAGAAAAATCAGATTTTGGGGTTAAGGAAATGCAAACAAAGGGACTCCTAGAAAATCGGTCCAAACTGTATGTGAACCGAAAAACCTAAGAACATATATATGTATCCCGGTCCATATCTGATATGTGGTCTATCCCTTCCAAATTTCCAATCTATCAGTTTTGGACTGCACCGGAATTTTCGGCCTGATCAGACCAAAAACAACCCTACAAGAGACGAGGCAAAGATCAACCCTACAAGAGACGAGGCAAAGATCGGAGACAAAAGATTCAAACCCTTATACACAATAATCGATCATTAGCTGTCAACACTAACAAAGTTCTGACTTCTGAAGTGATTTTGTTGTTACCAAATCTTTGGTAATTAAATTTCCCTGATCCACACATAAACGGGGCGACTAGAAACCTCACAAAATCTACCTTTCTGCCAATATTTCCTGCACAGCTTTTAATTTCCAAAACCAAAATATATATATAAAAAAAAAATCACAGACTTGGTAAACTTCCTACTCAAGAAAATGCAGGATATTCTTCTGGAATTCAGTTCAATTCACCAAATTTAAATTTTAAAAACCAAAAATATAATCATATCAATGAATTTAAGAACCTTCCAAGAACCTGCCCAAATCAAACCTCCCCAAAACCCTCCATATATACACACCGATCCCCTAACCACACCACATCTCGATCCATATCCCCAATCTCACACCCTCCCATGAGAACACTCCGATACCTCCAAGAGACGACGGAATCGGACTCCAAAACCCTAACCGAGCTCCAATGCAAGGCACTGATCGCCTCCTTCCTCGTCCTCGTCATCGTCGTCGCCTACTGCCTGATTTGGCTCCTCTGCCGCCAGTACGGCCGCTCCGCCGGTGACTGCCCCAGCACCGGCGGCATCTGCCGCAAACGCTCCAGCGCGTACAGGCGCGTGCTTGACACGCTCCCCGTGGTAGTCTACTCTCATCACCCGCCCTCGTCCTCTCCCGAGGAGGCCGAGAGCTGCGCCATCTGTCTGGCGGAGTACGGGGAAGGCGATGCCGTTCGGGTTCTGCCGATTTGTAAGCACTTCTTGCACGTGGATTGCCTCGATCAGTGGCTCCTAAGGTCGCTCAAGTGCCCGATTTGTCGGGCTCCGGTGATTGATGATGCGACGATTGATGATCGAGATCGGGAGGTAAACGAGGAGGAAGATCATCATCATCGAATTCATGTCACCAATTTTTATAATTGTCCTCCTCCGATGGCGAGTGCTGTGATTAGATCGATGATTTAAATTGGGGGTTCTTTTTGATCGTTTTTGTTATAATCTGTGTCGGTTCTTGGCTGCACATTTGAGTGTAATTTTATGTTAATTTTGCGTGATAGAAATAATTAGGGCTTATTGCACCAATTTTGGAGGAAGGTAAATTTTGGATGAACTTGTTTTTGAGAGTGGGAAAAAAATATGCGGCTCCGTTTAGGGTTATAAAGGATAAGAAGTTTTTTTTTTATTAGAAAAGAATTCGGGCGAGCTAGCTCTACCCGGCAGTATCCTTGCGAATGAGGTCTAAAAGACCTAAATCGGTGTGAATATCGACTCCACGTAACTTCTTTCAAAGTCGATAGAAGAGTTTTTACATCAAACAGTATTAATTCAATTTCCCACGGACATGAAGTATTTATGTTAAAGTAATTTATGATAATCAAGGAATCCCCCTCAATGTAGATTTTTCAATGCGGAGTTGAATGACTTGTAGAATACCTAATTTTAAGGTCAATGCTTCAGCTTTGAGCGGGCTTTGTGAACCAAGATGATGGTAATTTATGTTTATCGGTCGGCCCACCCAATCACGAATGACGGAGCCAATCGTGCTGCTTTTGTTTGGTAGAGAGAAGCCGTCAAAATTTAGTTCGAGATCAGGCAAGCCTGATTCTCGAGAGGCCGACGAATCGGTAGGCGAAACCGCCTAAACATACAATAAAAATAGAAAATGACGCTAAGAAACAAGCAAAAATAACGCTACAATACAAACGATCTAAAAAGAACCCCTCCCAGCGGTTGCGGACGTTGGCGAAGAACGAAGCCAAGCACCACTGAAACAGTAGCACCGCGGGCCAGCGATACAGCAGGAATCTATCTCCTGTGGGAAGTGCAGACGAAACTCCAAGGAAGCTCCTTCCCTGAAACGGAGTCGCCCTAAACGCACCACCTCGACCCCAGCCAGTCCCGACTCCAGACTTCACGTCCTCAACCAAGCAGAAGACCTTCAAGAAACGCCGAAAGTAGAGCCACACACTGCTCGTGCAAAAACGTCAAAAGAATTAATCAACTGGAGTTTAGTCGAGCCCTAACGGGGTTTAGTCAACGCCATTTCAGGATTTAGATGAGCCCTTTCGGGATTTAGACAAGCCCTTTCGGACACTTTTTTTCCATTATTATTATTTTTTATTACACAGGCTTCCTCGGGCCAAAGAAAAAAAATTCTTGGGCCCAAAGCATAATCAAACGGGCTAACACAAACACCTTCGGGCCACCTTCGGGCCCAATGAAAAAACCCATGGGCCCAAAAAGGCAAGGAGAAAGCTGTACACCAACAGGGGCACACCAGCAGCCTCGCCGGCCAGGAGAAGCCTCCAAAGCCAGCGACCAGCACAGGGGCACTGCCGGAAGATGCCCAAGGATACAACCCAGTCGCCAACTAACACCATGGAAGAGTGAGGGCAGGCAAGGAGGAGACAAAGGACTGCAAAAAAAAACCCGAGCAGCCGGAGAAAACAGATTCGATGAACCGCAGGCAGAGATCGGAGAGCGGGGACACGGAACAGCCAAAATCAAGGCCAATCGGAACCCCAGAGCAGATGATTTGGGAAAACAAGGATTTGGGAACAAAAACCCCAAATAGATTGATAAACAAGGGAAGACAGAGCGAGGCGGAGACGGAGAAGATGGTGACGCCACCACCGCCGCATGCCACACAAAGGGCTGAGAAGACATCGGCCGACCGACGACCAAGCCTAACCTAGTGAGGACCAAAGCCGCCGGAAACAAAAGCCCGCGGATGCAAGTAGATGTCGAACCAGAGGAAGGATGTGAGGTCGACGCCGGCGTCGAGTGCACCATTACGAGACAAGGAAGATGCTCAGTGAGGTTTTGTAGCTTGAATCAGAAGGAGACAAGCCGGATTTCACATTTGATTTAGGAATTACATGTTCGACTACTGGGATTGGGGGTGCGTGACCGGAGTCATAGGCGCGTTCATTTGCTCAAGAAAGGGGTTTTCTCCGAAATAGTGTTTGTATATTTTCCGAATTTCATTTTGCTTTGCTGCACATGATTATATTTTCTTGAATGAACAACATATGTAATTTACATATGTTGTTCATTCTTTTCCTTTTTTCTTTCCAATTAAAATACTTCTATTTTGTTTTATTTTTCAAACAAGGAAAAATAACAATATATTATTAATGCTTCGTTTACACTTTTTTATTTTTGGGTGTAAATGGAGGTAAGAATCGAAAGATAAATTAGTGAAGTTATCTACTTATCTTTCTCAATTAGAAATATTTCAGAAATTGGAAATTATATATTGGAATGAAATATTTCAGATATTTTGTTGTTTGATTATGGGTATGTTTGGCTGGAGCTTTTTTTAGCGTTAGATAGAGCGGTAGATAGGGCGTTTTCAAAAAGCTCTAAGTATCGGCGTTTGGCAGGACAGTAGCGTTTTCAAAACGCTCCCATTTCATCTCCTCTGACAGCTTTGAAAGCGTTTCTTCGACATCTCCTTGGAGCAAGCGTTCGATGAAAGGGGAAAGCGTTTTGTAAGGTCTCTAATTGCCATCGCCTATTTCTCCTTCCATCTTAGTCAGCGCTTTCTCCTTCCATGAGAGTCCTAGGATGACAAACTCGGTGAGGTCTCTAATCGGTTCAATAGATTTCTCAATAAGGTTTTGACATCACTGATTTTTCTTGTTTGCAGGGGCTCTTCGCAGGTTCCAATTCGCCTTCTCCACCAAACCCTTTCACTTTCACGCTCTTCAGGTAATAGCCCCAATTTCATTTGCAACAACCCTTTATCATCAATTTCGCATTTAATTGTTTGGGTTTTTTTTTTATTTGGCAGATTTTAGGGTTATATGAAAACGCCCCAATTTCTCCTTTGTGTAATTGTTGTTCTTGTGTAAGTCATCTGTGAATGGCTTCGTGTAATTGCTTGTTTGAGTCTATGAAAATGTGTTTGCCTGTTTAGTGACTCAAAGTGGTGTGATGATTTGTGAATCTCTTTATTAGCTCAGTGTAATGCAAATGACCTGTATTTTGCTCTTTTGCTAGTATACCTGTGGTAGTATTTGTCGGAGATGAAATTCATGAAACATTAGGGGTCCATTTGTTCAAAATCTTATTGAATATGTTGAAATAACTTGTTGGTAATTTGGTATCCATTCTCTCTAGTTATTGTAATCTTGTGCAGTTGATCATTTTGATGCATGATGAATTGTCCTAAGGTTTATTACAGTTGATCGGTTTGTTTCGTTACCGTTCCATCGCCGAACCAAACAACCTCTTCTTAGAATAATAAAAAGTTGGCTTTGCTTATTATGAAGACATTGATGTTTGTTCAGATAACTGTCATTGCTTGGATGGTAAGAGTAGTGGTCGCTGTTCATAAAAGGATGTACTAATAGACTAATATAGTATCATATAAAAGATTATTACAATTACACATCTTATTAAATGGTAAATTTCTAAAGTTGGAAGCAACAAACATGTGGGAGGGGGTGCACTTACTGATGTGGTAAACTTCTAATATAGTATCATATAAAAGATCATTACAGTAGTGAGTTGTGACTTGTGAGTGATCTATTTTGAGTATTTACTTGGATATGAATGTGGACTGAACAATTTCAGTTTATAAAAGATCATTACATAGAGAATATGAATGGTGAGTGCTTCACTGTCAAAGAATAGCCATAGAAGTGTTTGGTGCTTATTATGATTAGCTAGATCATTATGTTTGAAGTGTTTGATGCTTATTATAATTAGCTTATGCTACTTTCAGATTTGGTGCTCCATCCACCAAATATTTTTATACCTTAGAAAGAGATAGGAAAAAATATCTTGAAGTGCAGACATATCACAATCAATTTCTTGTTCAATGTGATATTTCTAGTTGGCTAATTATCAAATTTTCACATCATAGAATTTCCTAGACTGCAAGCTTGGCTATTCTTTCACTTTGAGAAAATGCTGATATTTTTCCAGCCATAAAGCCTTATTCATTTATGACTTGGAGATAGAAAGGGAGTAATTTGAACTGATTGATCAATATGATTCAAGCTGGCCATTTCATTGCACTGAATCCATGAAATTGAGCTTCTCGATCATTCTAGACCAGTACCTTTTGCTTAACATTGATTTGCACATTATGAATTTCAATTAAGAATGGTGTTTCTAGATTGCTGATGTAAGTGCTTCTTCACTTTTGAATTCCAGGAGAAGCTGCGAGTTGCTGTTTTGGTTTCGAAAGCTGCATTTTAGTTTATCTAGGGTGAGCTCTTTCACTAACTCAGACATCTCTTTTCAGTTTGGCTTATATATCATGTAGTGTGCTTAACTCGGTTATCTAATGAATTTGTTAGGTGTATCGAATGAATACAATTTCCCTTAAGAAGTTAATGCAGCAGGCTTTGACATTCGTGATGACGAATTGGGCTCCATTGTTCAGGTTCATGACTTGAAAAAGCTCAAGGGTCATGGTGGAGTTAACGGCATTTCAGATAAACTCCGCGCATCACTTACAGAGGGACTCAAGTCTGACAGTAATTCTAGCTCTCTGCCGGAGACAAGAGATCTATGGGATCAACAAGTTTGCTGAAAGTGAATCTCGTAGCTTCTGGGTTTTCGTATGGGAAGCCCTTCAAGATATGACACTCATGATTCTTACCATTACAAGTTGATGGCAACTCTTAGTGAAGGCGGATTAGATGATGAAACACCGTTAAAGTTAAGCTGAATGGAGTGGCAACAATCATTGGGAAGATTGGTCTTTTCTTTGCAGCATTCACTTTTGCAGTGCTAGCAAACAGCCTTTTGGCAAGCAAATGGCGAGATAGTAGTTTGCTGTCCCTTGGAGATGAGTCTAATTACTCGTGAGCCGAATATGATCATAAAATCAAGCTCGATAAAAAAAAATATATATAACCTCTATTTACCATGTATGATTTTGGCTTCATAGCCCGACTTGTTGCTAGGCTATAAAGTCATGTATTTTTTCTCTTTTATAAAAGAACTTTATAGCCCGGGATAAATATGATTGGATTCTAAAGTCATGCATCAAATAAAATAGATCCATTTTGGTGATTTGACAATTTAATCTCTAAAAAGCTTGGATAATCAATAGTCATGCCAAACAAGATGTTCAATTTTCATCTAGATTATAATCTTAAGCTAGATTCAAATTTTCATCTGGATTATAATCTTAAGCTAGATTATAATCTTAAGCTAGATTAAAAAATGTGATGCCAAACATGCCCTATATCTTTTAGAATAGACAGAGCAGGAAAAAAGGTTGAAGGAAATCGGTATCACTATTCACTAATAGGATGTAGGACAAAAGTTTGGATGATGATGTCGAAATTAGAATAAAAAACAATGTGGATTACACAAAAATTGAATAGTAAGCAGTCCTTCTCCTAGAGTCATTAAACAAAAAGAAAACATCATGAGGCTTCTAAGACCAAGGAGGTCGAGAGGAAAGGAAAACACACCAAAAAACAAAAAGGTGAGGGTGTCGACGAAACAATTTGCTTTATGATTGAATTGGATCTCCCAATCCCTATTGAAAAAGTCTTGACACGTCCGAACTAGACAGTGAATGTTGCAGAACCGTCGTATCTTTGATGAGATTAACCGCCAACCAATGGCGGAGGCAGAGGGCATGCGGTGGCTCGAGCCCCTCTTGAAAATTTTTTTTAAAAAATATTATGTGTTATACATATAGTAAAAGAGGGTAATTAAGATACAAAACGTACAACATTATAGCACAAGTGGTTAGAGGGTGGAGTGGGGTAAATGGAAGGTCTTGAGTTCGAATCACCTTACACCCTCGAGAATTTTCTGCCTCCGCCCCTGCCGCCAACAATGAGTCAGTCTCCATCAAAACCTTCCAAAACCCTTTGTCCCAAGCAATCTTCAATTCGTCGGCAATCCCCCAAAGCTCCGAGGCTAGCACGTACTGAGCATGCCCGCGGCTTGTGGACATACCCCGCAATCCACTGACCGTCATTATCACGTAAAACACCGTCACATCAGCCAGCCCATCTGATGCAACCGCGCGCTCTATCAGAGTTGATCTTGACCCATCCTTCCTCCGGCTTCCTCCACACTGCACCTCAATTGATTTGATGACCCGGCTCACCTCAGGCTCCCTCTATTGGGCCTAAATAAAGCCCAACAAATTCCAAATATCAAGTTGGCCCATTTTGTTTGCTACAATCAGAGCGGCCCATTTTTCTTGGGCCACTCAGTCTGAACAAAATAGGCTCCCAAATCTCCCAATGTTACCCCCCGTAGTTTAACTTGTATGAGCTGACTCAGTAGTCCGAACTCGATTGGAAAAAAGCTCGACTCTGGTTCGTTTTCATTACTAAATAAGATGAGTTCTCTCCAAGCTTAATTTAAATTAAGATTTGAATCTACTCTAACTTGAATGATTCAAATTTTTTAAAATTTTTAAAATTTGTGTTAAGTTATTATGTCATCTGCAAATAGAACTTTGGGGTTAGCTAAAAAAAGGTTCAGCCCTGGCACGTTCACTTTATTAAATGAACTAAGTATGTGCACATTTTAAAGTTTGGTTTCAAATTCAGGTTTGGGTCAAGCACAACTCAATTATAGTTGAATATGAGAAACTAATACTTAACTCATTCTGCTCAACTCATATTTTACAACAAGCTTCGTAGGTGTTTCGGTTAGGAAGTTAAACACTTGCATTTCACAACAAGTTTAATGTTTGTTATGTTATTTCCCAAAATATGCTCCTATGTTACTTGATTCAAGTCACTCTTGCTAGTTACTACACTCCTAAATCCGAGTACAACAAGACCTGAAATCGCAAATAGCGAAAGATAACAAAATTCCGAATTCCCTCTTTTACAAGTAGAACTTTGAGGTTAGCTAAAAAAAGGCTCAGTCCTGACACGTTCACTTTATTAAATAAACTAAGTATGTGCACATTTTAAAGTTTGATTTCAAATTCAGGTTTGGGTCAAGCACAACTCAATTATAACCGAGTTGAATATGAGCAACTTAACTCATTCTGCTCAACTCGTATTTTACAACAAGCTTCGTAGGTGTTTCGGTTAGGAAGTTAAACACTTGTATTTCACAACAAGTTTAATGTTTGTTATGTTATTTCCCAAAATATGCTCCTATGTTACTTGATTCAAGTCACTCTTGCTAGTTACTACACTCCTAAATACGAGTACAACATGACCTGAAATCGCAGATAGCGAAAGATAACAGAAATTCGAATTTCCTCTTTTACGAGCTTGATCGATCTAAAGACGATGGATATACCGCGGTAAAACTCTTGGTAGAGTAGGTAACTTATAAATGTATAACTATAAGTCTATAAATGAAGGTTGGTGTCCATGTAATAGATGCACATGGTGTATTGAAATCGTCCTATATATGCCAAATTCGTTAGCTTCGTTTTCGACGATATATCTCTATCTATTATGATTAGGAAATATGCACCAAACAGTCAAGGATTTGGCAAGCCAAGTGCAATTTGTTAGCCTCAGCTGGTAGCTCATATGATATAGTGGTATACCCTCAATCATAGCCAAGTACAATTTCAACTAGTCTATCTTTTCATATATCGTCCGAGTACTAGATTAAGATTAGGATCAGGATGTGATTGCTATCAAGAAATACAGTATCAATTTTTGAGATGTGATTGCTATCAAAAAATTTACTTGGTCCAAGTACAAATTTTGAGATTAAGATTATGACTTTTATTCGAGTCGAACGAGCTGAGTATATATTACTTGTTCATATTTGACTCGTTTAGAAACGAGTCGAGCTTGAATCGGACATTTTTATTTATAACGTAGTAATTTAAAGAAGATTTTAACAATTTTACAAAATTGGAGCTTAAATCGAGTACGACGAGCTTAAAAATGTGCTCGTAATCAACTTGTTCAGAGACAAATGAACGAGTTCGAGCCGATCGAGCTCTAACTGCTCGGCTCATATATTACCCCTTAATTCAAATTAAATCTCTTTTTAGTTTTGTTCTTGAAAATGTTTCCACCTCCGTCGGAGATAAAACACCAGACCCAACCATTCCGGCATTAATTATCACCCAAAAATAAAAACCCAATTCCAAAACCAACTGATAACTGATATGAACGAGATCGATCATCACAACAACCAACCCAATTCATCTCCTCGAGGCAGATTCATGCCTCAATCCGAACCCGACCCGAATGGCGACGCCGAGACCCGGCCGCTCCTGGGGCTCCGGCCACACTCTCCCGACGATGAAGCCCAAACCGCCTACACCTTAAGCCAGAAGATCCACGTCATCGCCGTGGACGATGACGCGGACAACGACAACGACCACCTCAAAACGCCGCCGTTTTCGTGGAAGAAGATGTGGCTCTTCACGGGGCCGGGGTTCCTGATGAGCATCGCCTTCCTGGACCCGGGAAACCTGGAGGGCGATCTCCAGGCCGGGGCCATCGCCGGCTACTCGTTGCTCTGGCTCCTCCTGTGGGCCACCGCCATGGGCTTGCTCATCCAGCTCATGTCGGCTCGGCTCGGCGTCGCCACTGGCCGCCACTTAGCCGAGCTCTGCAGGGAGGAGTACCCCTCCTGGGCCCGGCTCCTCCTCTGGCTCATGGCTGAGCTCGCCCTCATCGGAGCCGATATTCAGGAGGTGATTGGCAGCGCCATTGCCATCAAGATTTTGAGCCTTGGGTTTTTGCCTCTTTGGTCTGGCGTCTTGATTACTGCTGCTGATTGGTAAATTCAACTTCTTATTGATTCAATCTTTGATTGCTCGTCGTTGAGTAAGAATTTAGGCATACGAGCAATGAGTTCCATCTTAAAACCAATTGACATTAGGAATTTGAAGCACATTGAGAGCTTTAGAGTATCATTTCCGATGAGAACAAGTCTAAGTAGATGTAAGAATTAGGAGTACTTGGTTTTTTGTTTTTATGGTTGTGGTTGATTGAAATTTGGTAATTAGTTTCTATTGATTGGTTCCTTTGTGTGTTAGAGATGCTTAAAGGTTGGAATGATTGGTGATGGTTTTTTTATCAGCAATCAGCACATTGTGTCAAACAGAACTAGCTCTTAACTTTGTGTTGAATTTCGTCTGGTGACAGTTTCATATTCCTGATTTTGGAGAACTATGGTGTGAGGAAACTAGAGGCAGTTTTTGCAGTCCTCATTGCAACCATGGCCCTCACTTTTGCATGGATGTTCGGCGAAACGAAACCGAATGGCGTCGAGCTTCTCATAGGTATATATTCACCTTGTTTTTTCCCCTTTTTTGGTCAATTGTTGTGATCATTGAGATTGGATTCGCCTTCTCACTCGAAACCATAGAGTTCTTTGTCTCAGACACGGCATAATCGAATGGCCATTGCAGGCCTTGTGGTTCCTAAACTGAGCTCCGGAACAATCCAGCAAGCAGTTGCCCTTGTAGGAGGCATCATCATGCCACACAATGTCTTCCTACACTCTGCATTGGTCCAATCAAGAGAAATCGACCGCACGAATCCAGGGAGGATTCAAGAAGCCCTCAACTACAACTCCATCGAGTCCACCGTAGCCCTCATCATCTCATTCGTGATCAACCTCTTCGTCACAGCAGTCTTCGCAAAGGCCTTCTATGGCACCACAATAGCCGACACCATAGGCCTCTCCAACGCAGGCTACTACCTCCAAGAGAAGTATGGGGACGGCTACTTTCCGATCCTATACATATGGGCCATTGGCCTTCTAGCCGCTGGCCAGAGCAGCACCATCACTGGGACTTACGCGGGTCAGTTCATCATGGGCGGCTTTCTTAACATCCGATTGAAGAAATGGATACGATCATTGATAACCCGAAGCTGTGCCATCATCCCTACCATTGTCATCGCCCTCTTTTTTGACTCGTCAGACGACACTCTTGATGCTCTTAATGAGTGGCTTAATGTGCTTCAGTCTGTGCAGGTCCCTTTTGCTATCATCCCTCTCCTTTACTTGGTCTCCAAGGAGGAACTCATGGGCTCTTTCAGGATTGGACTTGCTCTCAAGGTAGTGTTATGAACCACTTTTGATGCCATTGAAACTCCTATATTTACAACTCTACCACTGCATCTATCAACTCAATCTTATAGTTTACATACTTGGTAGTCCATCTACATGTTCATTAAGGCTAGTGAACCGCATTCATCGACTGATTCCTCTGCCAATAACTGGTAGATGCTACACTTTGGTGAATTTAGGTAGTGTTATGAACACTTTTGATGCCATTGAAACTCCTATAATTACAACTCTAACACTGAATCTATCAACTTAGTCTTATAGTTTACCTACTTGGTAGTCCATCTACATGTTCATTAAGGCTAGTGAGCCGCGTTCATCGACTGATTTCTTGTGGATTTAGGTGGCTGTGTGGTTCGTGGCTGCGCTTATAACAGCGATCAATGGCTACCTATTGGTGGAGTTCATAGTGAGTGACGTTACCGGAGTGTTGGTGATGGCAGTTGTTTGCGCAATCACAGCTGGCTACGTCGCCTTCATGGTTTATCTCATTGCAAGGGGCTTACCGTGCTTTTCTTGGTTGAGGGCGAGGAGATCAAGCTCACTTAGTTGATGCTAGCTACCACATTGCGCCTTGCTAGGGTTTCTTAGGGTTGCGAGGCGAGTTTAGTTCAAAGGCGTTATAGCTATGTACATTGATTCAGAGGTGCTGATCAATAGCCTCAATGTAAGCATTTGCTTATAAGAAAGAAATGAAATGGGTATGGTTGATTGTTGTTGTATGTAGGCAGTAGCCACAGTGTACTTGTGTCATCAACCGGAGATTGCGAGTTTGATCTATGACATGAAGTGATCTATGATGGTAAAATGGTGAACTACACACTAAAGAGTCTTTCATATAAGCAAGGGTCATTGAAGCTTGCTTATAGAACAAAATGTAATGACTAATGAGGAGTTCCGATCTATAGAGAGTTTTGTTTTTAGATAGTGATGTGATTCGAGATTAAGGTTCAACTCTTATCTAGAGCTTTATAAAGAAGAGTCAAGAGTTTGTTGAAGACTAATCAAGTGTTTCGAAATCATGCCATCTTGAAATCGATCATCTTTTTATCCTTTGGTTTATGTATGTTTATTTACAACTTGTTCCTAACTAATGATAATAGAATAAAAAAGAATAGATTCTGCGTTTTTTTTAAGGCGAAACTAATTAAAATAACACAATTTTTAGATCCATGTCAAAAAGTATCTTCAATTTTCATCGGTAAGTAAAAATAACTCATTGTGGTAATAAAATATTCCGACTATTTTTTCTAGCCGTAATTAAGGCCGAAAATGTTGACATGAAATTTGTCAAATAGTATCATTCTCACTAAAATAATTTAATATCATCCAAAATATAATAAGATCTTAATTTCAATAATTATATATTAGTATTTTTTATCGGATTTAGGGTCAGAACAAAAAAATTGAAATCTTAAAAGTTGAGTTACTTTTCTTAGTATATTTTTACCACTCAATTATTTAAATTAATTTATCTTTTCTCAAAGATAACTTTGCCATTAATTCAATTGATTTTGGTGGATTTCATCTGTTCTTTAAAGTTTGGTGGGTATATCGAAATATTGTTAAGCTTAACAGTGTGTGGATTCGCATCAGATAAAGCATCCAATGTTTCTCAAACGCATCCTTGGTGTAAATACGTGTCAACTACAATTGTACGGACATGAGTTGCCCATTCAATTGGTGGCCACCGATTTTTCATAGCTTCATGTACTACTATTGTACTCCCTCCGTCCCACACTAGTTGTCTTTAGACTATTTGTGCATATTTTTTAATGAGCTAAAAACTATATATAATATCCATTTTTTAATTAATTTTTTTAAAATAATTCTATATCTATATTATAATACTAAAGGAGAAGTCGGCTAAGACATGTGGCGGCTTCTCCTTTAAAGTAGGGATTTTTAATTAGTAATTAATTAAGTTTGGATTTTTAGTTAGTAATTAATTTGCATATCTACGTGTCATTTTCTTGAATTTTCGGATTTTCTTTTAATTCCCCATAATTTCGAAATCAGTTGAGATATTATAGATTTGGTTGTTGGTTGGTTTAGATATTCAACTAGTGTAGATCCCGTCCCGTGTACGGGGAGTGCGTTAAATCTAAATATAAATTATTTTTTCCTTCAAAAAATAATATAAATATAAATAAAATTAGTTCGACGGGTTATATATAATCTAAATATCTTTTAATTAGATTCTCTCAAAATATAAATGAAATTCACATTTATAAGGTACTACGTAAATTATTTTTTTCTAATCTATGGTTAATTAAATCTCATGCAATTTAATTAGATAGTTGATTTTTAAAAATATTTTAATATTCTTTTTTATTAAATATGCAGTATACATTTATTACATTAGTTACTAAAATATCTATGTACGGATGGATTGTGGCTACATATATGGCTATATAATATTTTAATTATTTATTTTGGCCTCAAAAAATAATATAGATAGATATAAAATAAAAATTATTAAATGATTGATTTTGGTATAAATAATTCTTTCCACCAAAAAGTAATCTAAATGTAAATAAATTAGCACATATCAAATATTACATATTTATCTATTAATATTTTTGGTAAGTATGACTATGAAAAATAATTTAATTAATTATTTTTATTATTACTACTACTACGTTTAATTATATTGATATAGTTTTTTCCTTATATAATATTTACTCTTTTATAAGATATTCCATCTATCCAATTATATGTGTTAATGATAAAATAAAATAATTATTTTTTATTAGATTTCCTTTGTGACGGGAGAAAGTCTTGCCAGACGCACTCACGCGCCGCCACGTAGGCAGATTCACTCACACGCCGCCACGCAGGCACCAATGCATCGGTTTTAGTATATGTATATAGATGGATAAAATCAAAATAAAATCATATTTACTTTTACAATATTAATAAATAATTTATAATTTATATATTTGAACTTTTGGGGTTTTAGCTTCCTCTACACACCATCATATCTTATATAATAATTGTTCTTCTTTTCTTCCTCTCACTTTTTTCGATCTTTTTATGATATGTCTCATACGTTTGTTGTTTTTGTTTTATAATTGCAAGATAAAGGCTTATCACGATACAAACGATACCTTTGCTCAATTGGCATGGGTACGTTCCTACCACTCCCATTTGCTCAATTGGGTACTTACTTTATATGCAATTCATCTCATACTATTTTTTTTTATGAAATTCAATTTTCTCAACGTTCATTCAATTTCCACCACCCCTATTTTCAAAATACCCTTTTCCCCCTTCCTACCACAACAACAAAATCCAATGGCACATCACAACCCCCTCAGCCCCTAATTCATCTCCAATGAGCCCCCCTCCTCCAATCTCTTGATCATTCGATGAATTTATAAAGTAAATTAACCGTTTCTTCTTTTAATATATCTAATTTGGCCCAAAATTATTCAGAAAGTGGTGCTCAAGATGCTGATCGACGATGACATACGAGAAAACACAGCAGAATGCAATAGAAGCCACAGGTACAGTGCCTGTAATTAAACTCAAAAGATAAATGTTATGCATACATCATACAAATAGTTGTTTTCACGTATATTCATATGAATTTTAGACATATAAGTAATGTAATTAATCGTACCTTCGACTTTCTAATGTTTAGCCCATCTACTCAAACTTTTGCGCTCATTATGTGTAGAACTTTTGATTCATTTAATTTGAGACATTCAATATTCAAGGTAGGTTCATTCATTCTTTAGCTTAATTATTATATAGCTCAAACTAATAATTCATACTTTTTTCCCTCTCATTCAAGAAAGTTTCATTCATTCTTTCGATCGAAGGAGTTCCGTCACCAGTAGCAGTGAAGACAGAAGCATTTCTCTTGGCGATCAAATTGAATTGGCACATTGGGAAGAGCTTACGTGTACCATCGTTGAGAGTGATTGTGTGTAGGTCTTGGCACATCGATCTTAAGCGAAAATAGAAGGCCAGATCGAACTTGGGCAACGTGATTAAGCGCAAGGAGGAGCTGACTTAAGAGCTCATGAGTTGTGCATGGAGCTATGTGAAGAGGGGAAAGAAATGGTGCATGTGGTTCATTGGTTGTTTGCACAAGACATGTAGATGAGTGTTTCTTTTGCCCAAATGCTAGATCTTTTTTGTTTTTAAACTCCTATTTTTTTAAGTTGATGTAGAATGATTTGATTTTGATAATAATAATAATAAAAAGAAAAAAAATAGTAGCCATATATGTTTTTTTTATGGGCATTACTTGATTTGGTTGTTGGTTGATTTAGATATTGGTTTCCAATCAGTGGATTATAGAATTTATTAATGAAGATAGGCTCATTGTTAGATATTGAGATTCAGTGTTAGATATTGTTTTTTTTTTAATTTTGAGATATTATAGATTTGGTTGTTGGTTGGTTTAGATATTTATGGAATTTCATCCTTACTAATTATCTTTACCAATTAATTTAATTATCTTATCTTTTCATCTTTAAACATTTACAAATTAAAAGTGAAATCATAATTTAAGAATCAGTTGAGGTACTATGGATTTGGTTGTTGGTTGGTTTCGATATTTATGGAATCATATTCTCAATAATTATCTTTACCAATTAATTTAATTATCTTATCTTATATCTTTAAATATTGAAGTATTTAATTAAATATTCAAAATCTAAACTAATTACACACTACTCCATCTTATCTTATTCATCTTTAGTTCTTTACTAATTAATTTAGCATAAATATTCAAATATTTAATTAAATATTCAAATTCTAAACTAATTCTACACTACTCCATCTATATATATGTACGATAAAAATAAATCTCAACTATTTATACTAAGGGATAAAAACAAATCTCAAGTATGCCTAACAAATCATAATAAATAAATAAATAAATAAATATAACATTTTTTAAATATAAATAATACATTCAAAGATAGCAAATGCATTCGAAGAGAAGAAGAATAAATTAAAGAAAAACAATTACAAATCTAAATAACGGTACATCAATAGTATAATACTAAAGAAGAAGTCGCTTACGTCATTTGAGTATTTGACGACTTCTCCTTAGTTTAAAGTAGTTTTTTTTAATTTTTTATTTAGGATTTGTTACTTATTAGATTAATTACATTAATAATAAAAAAGAATTAGATTTAAAATTTAAAATATTAATTGATTGTTATCCCACTTATTAGATGGTTATGATTGTTATCTCACTTATTTTAAGATATGTTGATTAATTGATTGTTAAAGCATATTTTTTTAATTTGTTAATTAATTACTCTAATTAATATATGGCGATAACAAATTCACGAGAGCCTAAGGCGATAATTAATATATGCCGATTAGGTGGTTATGATTTCATATATATGCCGATAAAATTTTTTAATTAATTAATTTCAAATCAAATTAATGTCCTTATAAACGATAGAGTAAATAATAATTAATAAATAGAAATAATCATATATACCGATAGGATAAATACAACTAATCATATATACCGATAGGATTTGTCGATCGGGTGGTTATGATTTGATTTTCATATAGTTCGATAGTAGTTAATTGCAAATTGAAAGATGAGGTAAGACTCGGTTCCCATATATAGATTTCATTTTTACCGTTAACTATATAATAATTAACAATGTTTAGATGTGAGGGGTATTTAGAGTTTAAAGTTTACTTACAGAAATTTTTTATACATTTTTTTAATATTAAATGTATTAATTTAAAAAAATAGACCGCACAATAGTGCGGGTACTAAACTAGTTTATAGTAATATGTATGATATTATTTAAAAATATTTAATAAAATATTGATATTTTATATAGTTTTTAGTTTCTTAAGAAAACGTGCGTGAATAGTAAAAGACATTTATTGTGGGAAGGAGAGAGTTTTTTTTTTTTTAATGCGGAGCAGACAACATCCTACCCAATGTTGCGCATCCTGGTCTTAGTAACCCCATGCACATCATCGAGGAGGAGACCGGCTGCACCCATAGGAACCGAATCCAAAAAATAAAAGCCAATAGAAAAGTTAAAGGCGAAATTAGCAAGAAAATCCGCGAGGCAGTTGTCTTCCCGAAACGAGTGTCAGAGCTTCAGGTCCCAGCTCCTACTAATGAAGCCATGACAAATTTTCACCAGGCTAGCGCAGGGGTGAGCGGACTTCACCGGCCCCTTTAGCAATCTCAACGCATCCTCTGAGTCTGTCTCACACTCCACTTTGCGAAGCCCGATGTCCCATGCCACTTCAAAACCTTTCGCTATGGCCCACAGCTCCGCCATGACCACCGAGCACACTCCGATATTTATGGTGAAGCCCATGATCCAGTTGCCTTGGTCATCTCTGATGCATCCCCCAGCCACAGCATTCCAGATCTTCTAACATCCCCGTCCGTGTTGATTTTTGCCCAGCCCGAGAGTGGGGGAACCCAAGCCACCTCAGTGACGATGTTCCTCCTTTTAGTTGTTGTGCCGCCATCTCCAGAACTCCTCCTGTACTCTGAAATCATGCTCCAAGACATCTCCGGCGACAAGGGGGGTCCTCTCGGTCTGCCATCAAAGATGACTTCATTTCTTCGTTGCCAAAAGCGCCAGAGCGCCACCGCGAAGAACGCATTCCAATCGACCCCCTCCCTCCCCACAAAATTTCATTTTTAGTAGCTTTATTTATTTAAAAAAAATTAAGAGAATGATTCGAAATATCAAACAACAGGTCAAACAAATGAAACCAAAAAGGTTGAACTCTAGTTATGCGTAACCATGGAAAACCTAACACATAAACTAGACGAGAGTAGAAATTCACTAATGGAAAAATTAGAACAAGTAAGTTCTGCCTAACTATTTTTCCTTTTTTTTTTTAATTTGGTATAAGAGGTTAACTATTGGTCTATTCCTATTTCTTGATCCTACCTATTATACCACTTTAGTGATTCGTATCATTTTTTTATTAGGTAATAATTCGAGATCAGGCATACCTAAATCTCGATAGTCGACAAGTCGACAAACGGAAACTCGCTAAAAACGGTGCAATACAAGAAATGGAAACGCACCCTAAAAAACGAGCCAAGGCAGAACTAAATCTAACTCGATGGGAACGTAGACTATGAACGAAAGTCAAGCACCGTTCTAAAACAGCACCGTTGACCGACAATATAACAAAAATCTCTGTAAGTAGTGAAAACGAACCTTCAAAAGTGATTCATATCATATACTTCAAAAACAATAATATTATCCATTTATACCACCTAAAAATGGTGTTTAGAAGTCAAGTTGTGAATTGTATTATGAGCTTCGCTAGAAATCCGTAATTTGACCATTAAAACATAACTAATACTCCAGTCGGTAACGTTGATATTTTCATTAACAAAACTTTGAATAATAATCTATTTCACAAAATGTGAAGAGTCATGCACTCATGCTAATGTGATTATGTGAGTAATGTCTACAATCACTCCCCAAGTTTAAAATAAATAAATAAATAAACTCGTTATTTCTAATTCTTCTTCCTTCTTTAAGTCTTAACGATAAAAATAGCTTAAACTAAGACCTAAAAAAAGATCCGAATATCCTACACAACAAATCTCTTATCTTGGGTTAATTTACAAAATATGAAAAGTTTGGGCTACTTGTTGCAATTTGTTGCAATACGTCGTTATCCGAAAACGGATGGGAAATGTGGAACTTCCCTACCGTGATGATCTGTGAGTTACTTACAGGCTTTGTAAAGCTATAGGAAATGAATTTTATGATTGATTGCAACGTATTGTGGAACTGGAATTGGAGTGGAGGACCCTTTCTAGACTGTAAGGAATTTTCTTCAAGATGGAAGACCAATTCAACCCTAAAGATCTGACCTTTCTGATACGCCGATCCGTGGAGACAATCCACGCTACCGGCCATTGGGATCCATTTATTATCCGGAAGACCCAAAAACATCCTCACTGAGACCAACCCGCATCCGCTTTCTCTCTCTCTCTCAGGTTCCCTTTCTCTCTCAGTCTCTCCCTGCAAGTGATTTTACATTTAGGGTAAACTATCAAATTGGGGGTTTAGGGCTGACAGGGTTTTAGAGGTTGAATGCAACAGTGGCAAGTTACAGAACCCCCTGCCGATTCCATTTCTACCCCTAATTGGAAATTTGGGGTGTAGGGTTGAATTTGATTTCAGTGGTTTCTTGTTTACTTAGGGTTTCGATTTGTTCTTAATTTGTTTGTTTGGGTAGCTGATCTGACTTCTGAGCACAACTGAAATCCAATTGATACTCTTTGTGTCTCACTTTCATGGCTTCAAGCTCCTATCTTGGACTATGTCTGGTTTGATGGGATGATATTCATGTTGGTTGGACTTGAAGGAAATCTCCACTTCATTGGTGACTGGTAATTGCTATCAGATCTATCAGTCATCGATTTCTTTGTTGAGAGGAATCAGTTGTAAATCAGCTAATCATTTGCTATGGAGATGGATATAGTGATGAAACTGATTGAGGAGCTGAACAGCACTTCTGTTGATGCTCAGAGAGAAGCTGCTGAGCAGCTCCGGTTGCTCGCCAAGGCCAGCAAGGACAGTTGCATGGTGATTGGCACCTCTGGGGCCATAAATCCGCTTGTTAACTTGCTTCATTCCACTGACCCACGAGTCCAGGAACACGCGGTAACAGCTCTTCTTAACCTATCAATCAATGACAGGAACAAGACCATCATCACAGATGCTGGTGCCTTGGAACCTCTTATCCATGTTCTTGAGGCCGGTAGCAGCGAAGCTAGGGCGAACTCAGCTGCTACCCTCTATAGCCTCTCAATGATCGAAGAGAACAAGATGAAGTTAGGGAGGTGCGGAGCCATTGACCCTTTGGTTGAGCTGTTGAAGAACGGGACCTCATGGGGAAAGAAAGATGCACTGTCGGCTCTAGTAAATCTGTCGACTTACAGCAAAAACAAGGCGCTGATTGTGAAGGCCGGGGCTGTGAAGCCTCTCCTCCAGCTGATGGACCCGGCTGTTGGTGTGGCCGATAGGACTACTGCAGCCTTTTTGGCAAATCTTGCTACCATTCAAGAGGGGAGGGCTGCGATTGGCGAGGCTGGGGGGATCACCGTCTTGGTTGAGACAGTTGAGTTGGGATCGGACAAAGGGAAGGAGTTTGCAGCAGCGGCTCTCTGCCACCTCTGCTGTTCAAGCAGCCGGTTCTGTCACATGATTCTCAAGGAAGATGCAATACCGCCATTGATGGCGTTGCTGCATTCGGGCACCCCAAGAGCCAAAGAGAAGGTATAGACTTCTGGAAATTTCGCGAGTATTTTATAGCCTTATCGGTAGAGATGATATGGCAAATGCGGATTCGTATTCATTTTCTTCCTTTGAATGTCTTCCAGGTTTACAAGATTCTTAGACATCTGGAAATTTACCAACACAAAAATGCTTGAGGGGAATGACTTATGCTGCATTTCTCGTATGGCGTCCAGTATGTATATTTGATGGACATTGTTTACAAGATATATTGATGGTGAAGGTGATGCTCTCCAAGAGAAATAAACCAGGAAAAGGTATGGTGACATTGTTTGAAGGAGTGAATGTTGTTTATTAGTTTGTTTTTTATTTTATTTTATTGCTAGTTAGTTCCATATATATGTACATAGATTGCTATATTTCCATTTTGCTACCCAAGGTTGTAGCTTGCAACATAATATAAGATGAATGATATCTATGGGATTCTCTTTTACCTACCTATGATTGCTAGTGTTTAGTACCTCCTCCGTCCGGAAATACATGTCCATGTGCTTCTAGGTCTATGTACGGGAATTAAGAAATCTTATAGTACTACGTAAGTACTAGTGGAATAGTGATAAATTAAAATTAAAAAAGTTTCTTTTTTTTTCAATTTGTAAGGAGGAGAGTGTTGGAAACCATGAATTGAAGGACTAAATCACAGAAAACATGAAGAAAGGGAGAGCAAAAGGAAGAAGATGAATCTGTCATTCTTGATTGACGAAGCAAAATGGCGCCAGAGTTTGTTACATATAGGAAGAAGATCACTTGCTAAGCACACAGAACAAAACGGCGTCGTTCTCTAACTACTTGCTTGAAACACAAACACACAAGGCAAAGGACTAAAATGGCGTCGCTTTGTCTATAAACCACAACACTCCAGCAGAGAGCAAGGGTGATCTAAAAATTAGGGTAATAATTATATATAAAAAATAGGTTAAGTATAATGATTAAATCTAAAAGGATATGTATTTTTGACAAAATTACGTGAGCTAAAAAGACATTTACTAGTACTACTACTTATTAGACCTGATAACTTCAGTTAATACTCATTGAGTTAAACTATAATTGTGGAGTAGAGAAACCCATTTTTTAAATTTTTATCCAAATCTATTTGTACTTTGTAAAAAAGCCTGAAGGACATTTACAATGACAGTCCTGTAACCTCATTTGAGGAAAAACTCTTCACATACAATGATACAAATGATATTTATCAGTCAATTCCTTGTATCCAAAAAATCTCCCTGGAGGCACTGATAGCACACAACAAAGAAGGCAATATGGTTGCGGATCAGGTGGTGCATCTTCGGCTTGATTCAGAACTTCTTGTGTGGACTTCTCACACTCTTATCCGCAATGACTCTCTTGGATGATAATTTAGCAGATGCTGACACCATCCAAATGATTCCCTTTTAGCAAACAAAAAAAAGGCCAAAACACAAGAGCCACCCACAAACACACACACACACACTCATCATTTACAGCAAGAAAAACAGCATCAATTCAGTATTAACCTCCCAGGCTGCTGGGAGGACGGAGCTGCCGAGAGTTCGAATCCTCGTCGATAGTATCACCGGAGCTAAGTAGATTGACCTGCACAAGAAAAACCCACATTCCCATCATTTTCCCCGTTCGAAACGTCTAAAGGATAGAGAACTACTCTCTTTTTGCATCAAACTTTACCTTGACAATTTCACACTTTGAGCTTGATGGCGAATAGGCTGCCAAGATACTCATGCTGAATTGCTGCAACCAACAAAAAAAATCTGTTAACAACCAACAAATGAACAAACACGACATAGAGGAGGCAACAAAACTGCGAGATACCCTGAAAGGATCGCTTCTCAAGGATTGCACATATGTTACTTGCCCGGTGCCTCTACCCTGCGAATGAGAATACGAGTTCAGAGTTCGTCGAGGGAACTTAAGGTACATATACAGAATAGCTATAGCTAGCGAGGACGTCCTCTATCTACCTCGAGAGAAACATCTCTAAGACGCCTCCCAGTCTGAGCGCAACAAACGCGCACACATTTTTCATCGGAGCTTCCACTGACTATGTAATCTCTTCCATTCATGTAGTATGAGCGCGTATAGTTATGTGAACTTCCAGTCGAAGTGATCCCGAAATCTGTATGCAGCCTCCCATCAACTGCTAATAGTTGTTTAACCTGATAACTTGTGAGAGTTAGCCTTATATCCGAAAGCAAATGACGCTTTACTGCAATAGCAAGAAGACTACCTCGTTGTCAACGGCTGAGACAAGCAGGTAGTGGTCATCAGGGGAAAAGCAGACCATGACGTTGCCTCTCAAGCTCGTCGTTGTATAGCAAGGCTTGTACATCTTCAGTCGGATGTCCCACATCTTGACATCGCGATCAAATGATGATGTGGCAAACATGAAGGGGGAATGATGCGCGAACTTTGCGACATTGATTGGCTCGCGATGCACGTCAGTGAAGACTTGCAAGCGCTTTCCGCTGTCAATGTCGTACAGAGCCAGATTGTTTGAGTATCCGCTCACGAGGAATTGTTCGTCTGTGGAGTTGACATGAACCGAGGTGAGCTGCTTAAAGCTTTCAAACTGAACATAGTCAGAGCTGGACCATGGGTCTTCTGTTCTTGCCCGCGAGTGGCTAATATCGAACAGTTTCAACGAACCACTGTCTGAGCCAGCAAGCACCTACAAATTTGAAATCGGTTAGGCATGCTTAAAGGTAGTACACGGTATCATGATTCGGCTAAGTTATGCATACCTTGGAAGGATACTTCTTAAGCCAACAAAGTCCCAAGATTCTATCTCTTGTTCCCAAGGTTGGCATGTAATCGACGACTTTCCCACTCTCATGGTTGATCACCACTACTTCACCATCCAAGGTTCCAAAGGCCATGAGACGGGAGTCGGAAGGATGATACTCAAACTGACGAGGACGAAGCTTCTTCACATCATCTTTCCATATGCAGTTGATGTTAGAGATGGAGTGAAAAAGCGGCCATGGAGACGAACCGAGTTTGGCTGCTGAAATAGACCTTGTGAAGTAATGTTGGTTAGGAGTTTTCCTATGAGAAGACGGTTTATGGACGCTGCTGCAGTTGGTCTCACGGCTTCGTAGAACAGAAAGAATGCTCTCTTTTTGCTTTCTTCGGTATGGCAGGTACTCGTAGTGCTTTGTGAACTCGGTTGCTGATCTCTTCCTCTCGGATTCCTCGATAGGAAGATTGTCTAAGACTTTCAGCTGAGGCGAGGAAACAATCATGAACTCCCTGTAATACTTATGGAAGCATATGGGTGAAGGATGACTCGACGTGTACTTTGTGGGACGAATCACTGTCACTTCCTGTAAACAAGCATACCATAAGATGACTGTCAAACTAAGTGGACACATTTCAAAGCTGAAAACAATTACCTTCTCATTCGGATTCAGTGCGGGGCAGGGTCCCGTGTCAGTGCAACACAAGCAGTTCTGAAACCGAAGTTCTACCAACGAAGGAAGTTTAGACAACGCGGTTGTCGTTGTCCAAAGGTCAGCGACTCCTGTATCGCACATCGACAGATGCATCAAATGTGGCATGAAAGAGAAACAATCCTTGTGCAGTGTACTCAATGATGTGCAGAAATCCAGATTAAGCGTGTGCAGCTTCATGAATCGTCCAAGGTTCTCGAGCTTCTGAAGGTGCGGGAAGCTTAGCCTCAAGGCTCGGCAATCTGCACCTTCTTGAAAGAGGCTCCTGAGCAGATTTTGACATCAATATAGAAATTAATGAAATGGAACAAACAAGCATATAGCTCAGATGGAGAACACTCAATGGCAAGTACCATAAGACTAACCTTGACAAATCGCCAACTGATGGCAAATCCACAAGATGAACAGCGTTGAGCTTTTCGCCAGCAGAATGAATCAAACACATGATTTGCTCCTCATCTAAAGTGCAGTGTGTTTTGAGATGGATGTCCACATCATCAATTTCCGAACATTTGGCTTCGAGGAGTTCCAATAAAGGAGCGAAATCGACCTCCCTCAGCTCGTCCAATACAATGGCAATGGTACATTGCTTGGATTCAGATTTTTGAACATCAGCCTGAGACAAATAACTTCTTTAGAAACTTGAAAACTCAGTAAAATCTCGGTTCAGGATTCATCTACTAACACAAAAGTTTAAGATATTACGCAAAGTTTAAATTCGATGTGGAATGCACATCTCACTCTCAACATATGTGCAATTTTCACTCTCATATATCTATGTTGCACCTTGAATTGAGCAACGTTTAACGCCTTCCTCTATCGAACGTTTCACAAAACAAACTAATTTCCTAAAAAGAAAACAACTCCTCTTCCGAATTCAAGAATGGATAAGAGAGGCTCAGTAAGTACCTTTGAGAGCCACAATGAAACTTCTGTACTGGGCAACACATTGTGCCTCCTACAACACTTGAGATACCTGGTAACACAACAATCAAATTCAATGAAATCTAACATTTTAAATGTATAAGATCACAAATTGTTGAGATATGTGAAGAGACCAAAGAGAGTCCCACATGAAAAAAAATATGAATGAACTAGTCTTAGTATATAAGCTAGTGGACTACTCCTCCTATTGTCAATTGGTTTTAGGATGGAACCTCACTTGACTTATGTGCTAGGTTACTAACGCACAAGCGCCCATGCACACGATCCTCCGATCACGAGTTTTTCAGTACAAATATAAGTAAATACAGCAATCAATTCAACAATTGAAGAAAGGGTTCAGTCCCAAGTCATATGATGAATTGCAAATCTTGGTTTCATTACAAAGGAAAATGGAGGATGTATTACAAGAACTACAATTTGATTAATTCAAGAAAATGGCTTCACCAATCAAAGATAACGTTTATCATTAATAACCCCCAATTTAAAATACAGCATACACCAATTAAATGAGACCCAGTTTTGTTAGAGATGTCTCTGTTGAAAGATTCCATTAGATCTGGTCACATGAACTCAACCCCACCAAACATTCCACCATGAATGGTAATCAAAACTCAAAAAGAATATCCAAATAGTCTCTTGAGATAATGTTAAAAATACCTCGCATCCGATGGATCACTCCTTTTATTGTCAATTGATTTTGGGATCAAATCTGATTCATTATTTAACTACTGTTTGCTGCATAAAGCAACCTATCTTTTGCTAACCCAGCTCCTCTTTCTGATTTGGATCTTCACTAATCTCATTAATTGCAGTCAAACCAACCAGATTTAAACATCACAGTGATTCAATTTCAACTAAAGATCCAAACTTTTTAACTCATCCCAACATGCAACCACAAAAACCCAACTCCGGCATTAGCAAAAACAAGCAATTCCCCCTCAGAATTCAGAATTTCTACAAAAATGACAGGAAAAAAAAAACACCCAGAAAGAAAAAGAGAGAAATTATTTATACCTGGCCTGTAAATTGGTGGTGGAAGCTGCCATTAAATGGTGGCTACAGAACTACAGAAGTACTGGATTGCTAGCTGTTTTGGGCCATCAATCCCCCTTTATAAACTTGCAAGATTGGAAATTTAATCAAATAGTCAACAAGGGAAGATGGGAAATGAAAGATTTTGACCTGAATTGTAGCGAGGGCTGAGCTGAGAGGTGTTATATATAACCAAAGGTGCGTTTCAGTGAGACACTATGAGGAAGAAGAACGATCAATCACATGTGCAAAAAGGATAAGTATAGTGGGAATGGGAAATTGGGGGAAGGTACAATAATTGACCCAAAATTATTGTCAAAAATAAATAGTAATAAATGTATCAGATTGTGACGTAAATTTTAAGTATTATTTGTGGGGATGGTTTTAGTTAACATTTCATTTGTTTAGCTCAGATTTTTGTGTGGTGTCCCCATCCTTTATGATGATCATGGTCATACAGTATAATTTTTCACATTGATATTGATACTTCTACTCTCTAATCTCTATTATATGATGCAAGATATTTGCAGATTGAAACTCATTTGATTGGCTATATGAGGACAAAAATTGGGGAAAAAAATCTCATGAATATGAAATAAATTAAAATTTGTATTTATAAAATTCTTTATGTAAATTAATATATTAAAGCAATTATAAAATTCTCAATAATATAGTATAAATTTGGCTCAAATGATGTATTTAAATATACAAAATGTGCAACTTTTTTTTAAAAAAAATATACTTGCCACAATTTTATAAATTTTGCTCCCTACTAGTGGGTTGAGCTGGTCGGCGCAAGCTGATTTACCGACTCTTATCGGATGGATCACGTGCTCAGAATTTACCACCAAAGTTGGTTCCTCGATATAAAAAAAATTTAAAATATAACATATGCGTCATTTATAGCTAAATGCGTATTATTTTCCCTAAAATATACATCGTCATTATGACATTACCACGGTGGTCATTATCGCTCGATAAAAACCCATTATATACGCGCTTTTTGTTTTAATTTTCAACATAATTCAATTTTTATTTTCAAGCTTTCACTTTTGATTTTGTTTTTCCAAAGCATCGATCTCCAACTTAGGATGAAAATAGTACAAAAGAAAAAAAAATGTCTAAATTCTATATATATATATATATATATATATATATATATATATATATATATATATATATATATATATATATATATATATATATATATATATATATATATATATATATAAAGTAAGAATTCAAGATTCCTTATATGATAGGACGACTCAAGATGTGCCTGAGTTAATATATTTAACGTTTGTATATATGGCGGGCCATTATTTAATGTCGTGATTTAGGGGTGGGGCTAACCCTGCCTTGTACATGAATCATTCAAAGATTAGTTAACACCGGCCTTTAGCCCCTTATCACCATTTTATCACAAAATCCAAATTTGTGTATTGTTTTGGTTTGGGTTTGTGATATTTGCCAACTTGAACGGAAAATATATATTTGTATTTATATTCTCTTTTTAATTAGGTAGTTTCGATGAAATTTCATGGTTTGTTTGTATTAAGAATATTGCAGTGTGAAGTTTTCAAAAAAAAAAAAAAAAAACCGTATAAGTCAATGGGATGTGAAAGCTACCTCCAACTATATAAGTTGACAAGTGGTCGTCGTGTTTTCGTGTTCTACTTTTTATTTGGGTCTTTTTTTTTTAAGTGTGTGTTTGGTAAAGTAAGGTTTTTAGCTGGAACTTGAGATAGTGTAAGGAATTATGGATTAGTTTTTATTTTTTTCGAAAACCTTACGTAATTTTGGAGAGCGTTTGATGTTTACAAGGTTATAAATAGTTATTTTCAGATAAAATGGCAATAAAGGGCTCCCAAGATGAATATATGGGAAAATGGGTATAACAGGGAAATTGATTCCAAAGCTTCGAAAGCTTGTTTATCATATCCAAAATTTTATAAAATAAAAGTTCATCCAAAGTCCAAACACCTTGTTAAACTACATCTCTTTCAAATATCTTGTTGCCAAACACTACACACTTATCTTTTTTTGTTTTCAAAGCTTCAAAAGCCTCTTCTTACCTCCTACCAAACAGACCCTAAAACTAATTAATTTTTAATATAAGAACTAGATCATCAACTTATATACTAGATTTGTGTTGTTCTATTTTTTGATGTGGGACAATTTTGTCTTCTCGTCTCTCAACATACCCCCGACACAGCTTGAGATGGTTTATTTATCTATTGATTTTTATGATTTCTCAATAAATTCTCTAGGTTTGTGTCGAGATCCGAAACTCTAATTTTGTATATGAAGAGTGAATCTCATCTAAACACACCACTTGGATGCAGCATTACGAGCTATTCGTAGAAGTAGCATATTGTTAATTTTCGTACAGGATGTAACCCCCATGCCGCACAATGACTGTCGACCTCCTAAAAAAAGAAGTGTGTAAAAATAAACTAATGAAGGGATGTCGAGAAATAAATGACCCAACGATCTGATCTATTAACTAAAATATGACTATGGTTCCATGAGGGCTTGTTGTATGGAATGGTTAGCCCGAGCAAGGCTATTTATAGCCAAGATGCACCCTACCCACTGTCTAATCCAAAAGTTGACATCGGCTAAAAAAATGGGATGTGGAGGCAACCAGACCGAGGGTGCCGACTTCGAATGTCAGTATCGGTCGGCTTTCACTTTGCAGTCTCTAGTGTCCAGTGTCAATGAAGACCTTGCCGACTATATATGTCGGTATCGACATTGTGCATTTGGCAAGATAAAAACCGTGCCGATAACAACTCCCTTATATCACCAAAGATAAGTAGGATTGCGTATAATCATCTCTTTCTTATTTTTATTATTATTATAGTGGTTGGAAGGGAATACAATTGAGGTAAGAGCAGCCATGGTCACTATTTGTTCAATCTTATCAAGAACTTTAATTAATAGAACTAAGTTCAGTTTGAAACGTACGTATTTATTCTGTTGAACTTCTCATCAACAATCATATTAGATTTTATTCCAAAAAATCGGCGATGGAAATCATACAATATTGCAAGAAACCTCAATGAAGTGAAAAGATAACCCTCACACCCACAAGCGACTCCATGTTTCTAAAGAGATTCGACCTCCGAACCTCTTAGCATGAGATGTAACACCACAACCACTACGGTAATAAATCCAACCAATGAAGTGAAAAGATAAGCAAACTAGTTTACTCAACAACCGGTAAATCATTTGCGGCCCTTGATTAAAATTGTTTAGTAGTTACGGGCTTATCACTTTTGGACCCGTTCGGGCTTATCGTTGAATTTTACTAGAAATTCATGAAATAATTGCTAATTAAATTAAATTGTACTTATTAGGCAATAGGTCACTTAAAAAAATCAGTTTTGTACAATTAGGATAATATAAACTAGATGGTGATCAAAGGTCTTTTGGTCAACCACTCAAGCTTTCCAATATCAACCTACATCTGCGTGACTAGATTATCAATTATACTTTATCCAAACAAAAGAGCAGGTTTTCTAATTGATAACCTAAGTTGGAGATTAAGCATTCTTATTATTTGACACTTATTACGCAAATTAATATCGGGTTTTCTATCTTATATCCAACCATAAATTGCAAAAAGATTCTCTACTAAAAAAGCAAGCGACTATACGAATCATTTTTTTTAAAATAAACTAATTAAAATTTAACAAATATTTTCAAATTAGTGCTATTATCCTAACCCTTGGGTATAAGATAGAAAAATTGAATTAATTTATAGGAACAACTGCGGAATAGATAAAATTTAATTTTCCTTTATAATATTACTCCCTTTGTATTTAAATAGTTGTCTTTTTAGTCTTTTTAATTGTTCTCACATTACTTGTTTTTTTTAGAATTTTCAATATCTACTATATATTTTCCCCTTTTAGTTATAAAAATATAGTTTGTAGGTATTTTCACTAAAGTGAAAAATATAGTACTCAGTATAATGATATACTCCCCCGTGTTAATTAAAACTTGACGTTTTATTATTCACGCACACTTTTTAGGTGTTAAAAACTATATAAAATAATAAATTTTTTAATAATATTTTTAAACAATTTCATACTTATTACTATTAATTTTGAATTTATAAAAACAAAATTTAAAAAAAAGTTAACATTTTATATAATTTTTGTCATTCTAAAAAAACGTGCATGAATAGTAAACGATGGATTTTAATTAACAGATGAAGTATTATATTTTCCCTTTTAGTTCAGTTTTATGATTATTCTGAATCCCTCGAATAAATTATGTCGATATAGCCAAGGAAAGAGTGCGTATAATTTAATCTTTTAAATCCTATTTTGAGTGAAATATATTGGGTGTATTATTGTTTTCTTTTTAATTGTTGTTGTGATTTTACAATGTTGGACTTGCACGATATTTATCATTTATGTAGGAATATACTGGAAAAGAAGCCCAGCCTGTTTACAAATATATTGGGCCCAATGCTTAAGGACAACCGCTCCGGGCCAATAAACCCAAGGGGCCCAAACTATATATCGTTTTATCCACCTAAATCGGAATTTAATGACTTGATAGAATACTAAAAGGGCAAGTTGATAAAATAAAATAATAAATATCGTTTTTCTCTAACCTATTGCATAGAGGTTTTTTTTTTTTTTTTTTTTTGATTAGGAAAAATTTCAGGTGAGAAAACTCTACCCGCAAGCATCCTTTCGGATGAGGTCAAGAAGACCAGGATAATTCTGAATATTAGTACCTCAGGCAGAGTGGCAAATGTGTGCAACCTTATCAGCCACTCTATTGCCTATTCAGGGTACATGGAGGAAAGAAACCCTTTCCAGATTTGTTAACATAGTTGTGATATCTGACAGAATAAGTTCGATTTCCCATGGACATTTTGTTTTCCTATTGAGATGGTCAATAATGATTCTGGAGTCCCCCTCAATTTGAAGTTTGGTAATTCGTAGATTTAGTGCGTTCTTTACCCCGAGTTTTAAAGCAAGAGCTTCAGCTTTTAATGGACTTAGATTACCGAGTTTTTTATATCCTATGCTGATTGGACTACCATCCCAGTCGCGGGTAATAGTCCCAGCTGTGCTGGCCATGTTTAAATGGGAAGATCCATCAAAATTTAGTTTGAGAGTTCCTCTGGGTGGCTTACGCCATCTAATGTTTGTGCACTGCATTTTTTGTCGTCTTTCAGTTTTAGTTCGTGGTAGCACGTCGGAGTCAATCCCGAGTTCGCCTTCAAAATTAGAAGATTTACTCCAATTTAACTCGTGTGTTTTAATGATGTGGAGTGTGGTATCTCTACTAGGAATTGGAACCGACCTGAAGATATGCTGATTTCGAAAATACCAAATAGTCCACCAACAGAAGGCTAGCTTAGCTTTGGATCTGTTATTGATATTGTTCCCAATGTAGGCCATAACTGGTTTAATGTCTCTTGATTGCTGAAGCATCGCTACTATAGTTGTATTGGTGTCAGTTGGGAATCTGAGGAGAGAGGTCGTATATTGGCATTCTAACAGAAGATGGGCATCATCTTCTGCCGCACAATTGCACAAACAACAGGTTGGGGGCACTGAAACGCTTCGTTGTGCTAATCTAACGGCCGTGGGAAGACCATCTTGACTTATCTTCCATAGGAAATTTTTGACCTTAGGCGGGATGTCCAGTTTCCAAATCCAGAAATTAGGATCATGACACTGAGTTGACTGACCTGAAATTAGTTTATATGCACTCGAGGTGGAGAACCAACCCTCCCTGTCTGGCCACCGGTATAGTCGGTCCTCAAAGGGAGCAGTCGGCAAAGGAATATCTTGGATTTCGTTGACAATGTTTAAAGGTAGCACCTGGCAGAGCTTCTCAGACCACCATCTGCCGGCCATAATATAATCACTAACGGTCTCCTCAAGATTAAGATATGGAGGGCATTCACCCCTGGCATTTAGTGAGAGACTCAAGACCTAGTTGTCTGACTAAAATTTTACCGACTTTCCGTTTCCTATCGACCAGATCAGCTAGTTTTAAAGGAATCAATGAGGGTTGTCAGCTTGGCCCATTGCCAAGATGAGTCACCTTTTTTTCCTATATTCCAGCAAATTAGAGGACTGGAGATACTTATGTCTAATATTGGAGACCCATACATTTTGTGGTTCAGCTAGAATTTTCCATAAAAGTTTCATTTGTAAGCCTTCATTCATATCTTTGGATTTCCGGATTCCAAGTCCACCCGCCCGTTTGGGTCTACAAATCCTATCCCAGCTGATAAGCGGGCGGTGTTGAAGATCCTTATTCCAGAAAAACGTTCTATTCACTTGATCTAATTCTTTATCTATCGAAGCCGGTAACAGGAAGTTTTGCATAGTGTATAGGGGTTTGGACGCTAGATTTGTGTTTATTAGGATAGCGCGACCTTGTTTTGATAGCGCATTAGCACGCCATTTACTTAATTGTTCTTTGGATCTGTATTTGATGTCCTCAAATATGGCTTTGCTTACCCCACCATTGATGATGGGGCAACCTAGATATTTCTTCAGGTAGGAGACATTTGAAATATTTAGACAGTTGCCAAGCTCGGAAATCTTTGAGTGCGTAATTCCTTTGGTTGCTTGAAAGCTAGATTTATGATAATTAACCTTTTGACCAGAAACTTTACAGTATGATTCAATTATTTTTCTAACCTTGTGTCCTGCCTCTGTACTTCCTTTAGAGAAGATGATAATATCGTCTGCAAAGGAGAGGAACAGGATTCAGGGACCACCTCGTCCAAATGTGAAACCTAATTGACTTCTTTCTGAATTTGATTCCGCCGTTAGACTTCGAGCTAGAACCTCTGCTCCGAGAATAAATAGAAAAGGGGAAAGGGGATCACCCTGACAAATGCCCTTTGTGGGGAAGAACATTTCCGTTGGGCCATTGTTTACCAGTATCGAGAACGAAACACTCGATACACATTCCATAACCCAGGATATGAAAGTTGGGTGGAACCCGAATTTTTGGAGAACTCTGTTGGTGAAATTCCAGTCAACTCTGTCATATGCTTTTTTCATGTCAAGTTTTATCGCAAGCCAGCCCACTCTGCCCTTTCGAGATCTGAAGGAATGAAAAATTCCGTGGGCTATGAGGACGTTATCTTGTATAGCTCTGTCCGTTACAAAGGCACCCTGAAGCGGGTGGATTAGTTTTCCAATGATAGCTTTGATCCTTTCAGTAAGTATTTTTGATATGATCTTATAGATTGTGGAACATAAGCTGATTGGGCGATAATGGTTTGTGGCCATTGGGTTATCTATTTTCAGTAGGAGAGAGATGAAAGTATGGTTAATTTGCTTTAGGATTTTCCCAGACAAGAAAAATCCCTTAACATCTCTAATAATGGAAATGCCAACGATATCCCAACATTCTTTGTAGAACTTAGCAGTAAAACCATCAGGGCCTGGGGATTTGTTTTTACCAAGGTTAAATATTTTATTTCTTTGTTGGACGGGTGTCGGATAAGGAAATCATTTTCCTCCTCCGAGATAGCCGGTTGTATAAGATTAAGCAACTCTTCTAATAATCTGTCATCAGTTGAGTCCTTTTTGAAGCGTTTTTCAAAGTCCGTCTTAATTTCATGTTTGACATTTTCCTCACCGATAATCAAAGTGCCATTACTGGAAAGAATGTTGCGGATTTGTTTTCGGTGTCTCCGCCCCGAAGCCACACGGTGAAAATACGAGGTGTTTGAATCTGATAGTTTGATATGCTTTGTTTTAGCCCTCTGGTTCCAGAACGTCTTTTGGAATAGGAGGAGCTTTTCCTTCTTTTTGATAAGGCGTTGTTCTTTGTTAATCAAAGGTTTGAATCTTGAGTAATTCATCATCAACTTCAAGTAGTTTTCGAAAAATATTTCCAAAAGTTGACTTATTCCTTATTTTTGCGTTTTGTTTCAGAATTCGTTGTTTGAACATTAATTGAAATATAGAAGAACCGGGGCAAGTAGCTCGCCATGATTGTTTAACGATGTTACGAAAGTCTTTCCGCTGCAGCCTGACGTTCTCAAATCTAAACGGGGGAGCTTTAAATGCGACACCATTATCCAATGAAATAAAGATAGGACAGTGATCCGATGTGGAAAAAACCCCGTTCTTAGTGATAAGGTTTGGAAAATCATGTAGGATCTGATGATGGACTAGCACTCTGTCGAGTTTTTCAAAGATGTTGTACTTTCCATTAGCACCTTTTCTCCAAGTGAACGGGTTCCCGAACGAGGGAAGGTCCACGAGAGAGCAGTTGTTCTTGAATTGTATCAAACGTGTGAAGCGAGAGGGACGGGAGGCAGTCCCAGCCAACTTATCCTCACTGCAGGAAATTTCATTTAAATCGCCCATAATAATGCATGGGATTGACGAGGTGTGTACTATAGTGGTAAAAGTTTCCCAGAACGCATCCTTTTCCCGAGGATCGGGGGGCGCATAAGCAAAAAGCATAAGGATGACTTTGCGATCATTGCAATTTTCACATCTCAACCCAATAATACGAGGTAAGTGTATTTCTACCGAAACGAGAACGTTACTTAGTTGGTGGGATTTCCACAACACTCCAATCCCCCCCAAACGTCCAATGCTTGGAGACCAGATAGCCTCATCGAAACCGATATTCTTCCATATTTTTTTTTCCGGAATGGATTCCGCTTTTGTTTCAGCTAACGACAAAATTTGGATATGCTCGTTTTTACAGAACGCATCGATTTCTATCCAGAAGGTCTTTTTACCTATACCTCTGCAGTTCCAATAACAGATTTTCATTTATAAACGACTATATGATGGGAATAGGGTGGAGATTTGCTGACCCCATCCAATTGGTACCAAACTAACATTATCTTAGTGAGTTGATTACCTACTCGAGACAACATGATAATGATGGACCAAGAATCTGGATGGTTTGTATCTAAAAAGGTGTAATAAATCTGGATGGTTTCATTTATCTTATGCTCATAAAGAGTAGTGTCATAAATCTGGATGGTTTGTATTAAAAAAGGTGTGTGTTTGTTTTTGAAGTTTAGGATCCTCTTTCGCACTAGTTGTTGTTTAGCATTAGATAATTTGTAGATGCCAAAATATATCACAAGGTAGGACAAAGTATAATCCCTAAACGGGAGGCAGGACAAAGTGGTAGAGAATCCTCTTTGGAACCATATGCAAATGGGACTATAATCCCTTTGGTACTTGAGCTGATTCCTAGAGGGAATCAACCGACCAAAGCTGCTGAGAGACAGGCTTAACCATTGCCTAATCAAAACAACAAAGTAATGCATTTTACCGGTTACCAAATAAACTATGTTACTAAAGCTGTGTAACGCTATAATGAACTAGTTAAAACCCAATAGAAGTGGGTGCAAGAAACATACGGTAATGGGACCTATGTACCAAGCCTTTTTCCAGAATTTCTTAGACTTCAACTTTTGTAGCACATATTGATAATTAATGAATATTCCATCAAAGCTCATCAAAGGAACAAGAAGCCCAGCGCCAAGAGCAGCTGCATGAGTCATAACAGGTAAGTTTGGGTTATATTTGACATCAAACCCGCACAGAAAGCTTAAAAGAGCAGCCAAGCAGGGAGCAAAAACACAAGCAATCAAACGAAATGGGTTACTAGAAACCCAAGGGGATAATTTACATACAATACACATACATAGAGATTTAGATTCACTACACATATAGTCATATAAGCATTTCGAGTGCATTGATAGCCTTTAGAAGATAAATTCGAGAAAGATGACATACCAAACCATACGTTCATCATCCATATACAAAGAGTACACCGATCGTCTGACTTTACAATCTTCATCCATAGATGAAATGAAAATCCATTTTGCATTGCAACTATAATTCCAAACAACCAATGACTTCTTCGGAGGTTGATACTCTACCATGATCAGACCACCATTCATGATCCATAACCACAGAATACGCAGCTTGACAATGTTTCTGACTATTTCTCCATTTACTTCGACACTTGCACATCCAGAATTGTTCAACCAGCAAGGATGGATGAACAAAAAAAGATGCACGAGAAATTCCTCAATAGAGGGTTTAGGGTCCTTTCGGGAGGTGTTTGATTGGGGCTTGTGTGAGGAGACCCCAAACGGTTTCTTTCCATCGGACATGTCCGAGGCATTTATAACAATCAAAGAAGACAACCACCAGTTAGTATAATGAGATAAGAGTGATTTAACAAAGTAAAGTGAGAAGAGAAGATTTATATGATTCATTCGAAACCACAATTCCAGATTTATTTTGCAGCTAGAGAAGAAAAACCCTTTGAAATCAAGACAAAGTAACCCATCACGAAAAGTTTCCAAATACCCAGTACCCTTAGAATAAGCCTGGTATGGGTGAAAACTAGCCAAGAAGCAAAAAAAAATGATATTGTTTCTTAATAAAATATCCGCCACTGGGGCTATTTTCAGACAAGCATAACCATACATTTTGAGAAACAATTCTTCATTCAAGCTGGGGGAAGGAGCCATGACAGCCCCGAACACCACAGATTTGTTAAGGCCCGAAGATCGGGGGGTAAGGAGTGAAGAGACATTAGCCTGTAGCACCGGGTTTTCCAACCACCCAAAGGTGATGGATTTTCTGAACAATATAATGCAATTAAGTATACTTAAATAAGAGATTGTATTCATAAACCTGGACAGCAGTGTAAGGGCCACAAATTTGGATTTTGTGGAAGAATCCTCCATCAGCACAGCAGCGGTAGAACCGGAAGGGAGCCACCACACCGACACCCGACCACCGAACAAACAATAGCGAACTAAGACTCGAGCACTACTGCGCACCAAACACAACGGCAACGAACCCTCCTTCTGCCCCCGACAACAAACCCTTTTCTTCCTCTTACGAAAGTTTTTCGCAACCCTCATGAATCCATGGTCAGGACGCCAGACCAAAGAAGACTCACAAAGCACCGAGCCATATTTATGAGAATTTTGATTTTTAGGGTAAAGGCGGTTAAACCGGGGCATCAGTTCGGCCCCAAAGAGGCAATCGAAGCCCGAAATAGAATGAACCATGATGGAATCAAGGAGAATAGCCGGAATGAGACTGGAAGGGCGACAGACGATGACACCCCCACAGTCGAGAGAGGCCGGAAAGACAGGCTTTACCCCAGATTGATGACCAATTCAAGGGGAATGGGAGAGAATATACCAAAGCCGGCAAGAAACAGGGAGAATCGAACCGATTGTAACACGGAGAAGGAGATTTGAAGACCATTTTCTCAAGAACAAGGGAAGCAAAGATAGGTTTGATAGAGGAATTGGGGGCGCGTGACAAGGCGCGTTCTCAAGCTCCAAAGGAGGTTTGATGGAATGTCGTTGACCGTTAACCTATTGCATAGGTTAAGAAGCTACATACCTTCTTTCTATTTACTATTTTCTGTTTATTTAGACGGTCTTCCGTCTGCCGACTTGTCGTCCATCGAGGTTCAGATTTGTTTGACCTCGAATTTTTACCTAATAAAAAAAAACTACGTACATTTAGAAAGATTTTTTTTAATTTCAATTATTTTAGCCATTTTTAATAATACTTTCCCTGAATTCATGCATCCAAATATAGAGAATTTTTCCTAATATAATAGAAAAACTGATAAAATATTATCAAATGTATCAAAGCAATTGCTTACCACACTCAATACAAAGTTGCTACCCTTCTGATTTTTGTGAGGGTAGCTAATAAACCAAACCAAAATAATACTCCTACAAATGACTGCTACTCAACGAAGAAACCTAAGTATAGGTACATGGGGCGATCAAAAGTTCATTCTACCATCCTTTATCTAAATTTGGACCCCTTAATCACCTTCCTTGTAATTAAAAAGATCAAAATTGATTTTATGAGAGGAAGGCTTATTAAGAAAAGCTATTATAAGGCTAACCACTATTTTTCTAACGGCAAATATAGTCCGAGTAAAACAATAATGGAAATATTGAGAGAGACTAAAAACTTACTTAAGAAACTGAAATGGAAAACGAATCTTCAGAAAATGAGGAACATCGCTAAAAGAGTAAGATATGAGTATGGGAGGGCTCACCTTTTGCTCGCCTATGCAAAAACAAAGTGGTCATGATTATACGATATTGGAACTGTAGGGGAATTGTAAAAGAAACCTTCTGGACTAACATGAATGGATGGCGCTCCCTAGATCATATACAAATGCTAATCTTAGCAGAAACAAAGACTGAAAAAGAACCGAAGGAATCTCTATGGAAAAATGCGGGATTCACAAACATGTGTTGGTCCCCGGCTTCTGGTCGTGCCGGGGGTATTGCTCTATTCTGGAATGAAAACTCCTTCATAGACGAAACCATCTCGGTGATTATTCATCTCCCAAGAATTATTGGCGTAAAATACGAGAACATAAAAAAGAACTTTGAGTGCCTAATGATGTTTGTATACGCGCCCCCCTCCCCCCCCCCCAACCCCTCAGAAAAAGATAGAAACTTATACAATCTAATTACCCAAAGTGACATTCCATGCTTAGTTATGGGAGACTTAAACGAAATAAGCCAACCATCGGATAAAAGTGGAGGGGCAGAAATTCTACCGAGTAGATTCCTAAGAATAATGGAATTTAAAGATGCATGCTCCTTGCTAGAGATCCCCTCGTACGGTAACCCATTTACTTGGAAATAGAAACAATTTGGCCCAGATAACATACTAGAAAAACTTGACAGAGTGCTTGTCCATCATGAAATAATCGACATGTTCCCCGATTTGGCAACTAAAAATGGAGCATTCTCTAACTCGGACCATTGTCCTATTTCAATTAACATCTCCAAAAACACTACCTTTAAACCACCCCCTTTCAAATTTGAAAACAATTGGCTGCAAAGAAGAGATTTTCAAAATATTGTCAAACAAGCGTGGAGAGCTTCATGTGCAGGCTCAGCTATGTTCCGAATTACACACAAATCAAAGGTTCTCAAACAAAAGGCTAAAATATGGAATAAGAAAACATTTGGAAACATCTTCCGGCAACTACAAGACGTTGATGAGGCCCTAATTGAAATACAATCAATCCAACAAACTAATCAAAACCCTGAATCATACATAAAAGAACAAAATCTCTTGTCTAAAAGAGAAAAACTACTCCTTTTTCATAAAACTTTCTGGAACCAAAGAGCTAAATCAAAACAGTTAAAGTTAGCAGATACCAACTCCTCCTATTTCCATAGAGTAGCCACAGGGAGAAGAAATCGGAAGATAATTAGAACAATTACCTCAGCAGAAGGAACTAACATAATAGGCGACGAAAATATTAAAAAGGAAATACAAAGAGACTTTGAAAAAAGATTTAGTCAAGAACAAATGTATAGGACTCCCCAATTAGAAGAATATCTTTCAGAAATCAACCCGGTCATTACATAAGAGGAAAACAAATCACTTATTCAACAACCAACAAACAGTGAAATCAAAAAAGCTGTATTCTCAATGGGGAACAACAAATCCCCCGGCCCTGATGGAATGACAGCTGAGTTCTACAAGAAATATTGGGACATTGTTGGCTCCGATATCACCCGGGCTACAAAAGCTTTCTTTCACTCTGGCAAACTGTTAAAACAAATTAATCACACCTTTATCTCCCTTTTACCAAAAAATGATAACCCCTCCATGACTACACACTACCGCCCGATTAGCCTATGCTCTACCTTATATAAAATCATCTCAAAGATAATAACAGAACGACTAAAAATGATAATAGGAAAACTTATACACCCACTACAGGGAGCCTTTGTTTCCGATAGAGCAATCCAAGACAACATCCTAATAGCACACGAGATATTCCACTCCTTTCGTACTAGAAAAGGTTCCAAGGGATGGACTGCAATAAAACTCGACATGGAAAAAGCTTACGACAGAGTAGATTGGCAATTCACGAAAGCAGTACTCCAGAGATTTGGATTCAACTAAAGATTTGTGGATATTATTATGGAATGTATGACTACAGTTTCCTTTTCTGTTTTAGTAAACAACGGTCCTACAGACCTTTTCAAACCTTCAAGGGGATTGAGGCAAGGGGACCCCCTCTCCCCGTTTCTCTTCCTTCTCGGGGCAGAAGTCCTTGCTCAAAAACTCTTGAGGGAGGCAGAATCTAATCAAAAAAGCATCGGATTTAAATTTGGCCATTCGGGCCCTTGCGTTCCGTTCCTGGCCTTCGCGGACGATATAATAATATTTCGAAAGTAAGTAATTCTGCATGCATAAAAGTTAAAGAGATAATTGAAGACTACTGTAAATTTTCAGGGCAGAAAGTAAACTACCATAAGTCGTCCTTTCAAACCACCCCAGGAATTCCTAGATCGAGAGCCCGAGACCTAGAAGGAATATTGAACATACCCCTAGAACGACATCTGGAAAAATACCTAGGTTGTCCCATCATAAATGGGAGGGTTACAAAGGAAACTTTTGGCGAAATGATATGCAAATCTAAAGATCAATTGAGCAAATGACGTGCAAATGCCCTATCACAACAAGGCATAGCAACCCTAATAGTGTCTAATCTTTCATCAAAACCTTTATACTCGATGCAGAGCTTCATCCTCCCGGTAGCGGTCCATAAACAATTAGATCAAATCAACAGAATCTTCTTTTGGAACAAAGACGCTCAGCATAGCCCATTAATCAGTTGGGACAAAATATGTAAATCAAAAGCGAGTGGAGGATTGGGTATTAGAAAAACCAAGGACATGAATGAAGCCCTCCAACTAAAACTTCTTTGGAAAATTATGGCTGAACCGGATAATAACTGGGTCAAAATCATACAATACAAGTATCTAAAAGACTGTCACATCCTTACCTGCTCTAGAAAAGGCAATGCCTCTTGGCAATGGTCGAAACTAAGGTCTCTAATCCCGAAATTTAAAACGGGACTCATCTGGTAGGTGGGGGATGGGAAATCAATTAAGTTTTGGGAAGATAATTGGGTAGCAACGACACCACTAAAGGACAAAATAGATTCTCAACATAACATTAATCCACATGATTCTGTGAGCGATTTCATTATAGGAGGACAATGGTGGAAGGAGAAACTTGTGTCGGTGCTTCCTGAGCCCATAATAAAGGATATTATGAAAATCCCTTTGCCAATCACCCCCTTTGCAGACAGACTGTATTGGTGGCCCACCAAAAAGGGCTGGTTCACAACGACAAGTGCCTATAACTTAATCTCATCCACACCACAAAAACCATCGGATGAATTCTCATGGATCTGGAAACTTGAAGCCCCTCCAAAAGTTAAGAACTTGACGCCCCTCCACGGCTACTCGCCTAGCCCAAAAAGGGGTGGCGGTACCGAATACATGTAGCTTTTGCAATCAGTTCGCGGAAGATGATATTCACCTATTCATAGAATGTCTCATCAACAATTTCCAATAACAATTCCCTGGACAAATATCTCGAAGTATTAACACTCTTATTTCAGAAAACAGAGATATGGATCAAATTCTACAAATTTTAAGTTCCACTCTTCCTATGGAGAAGAAACAAAAGATAGCAATCAGATGGTGGACCATTTGGTTTATAAGGAATCAAACAATCTTTAGAAATGAAAACATTTCCTCCGCAGAGGGTATTAAGAAAATGATCATGGACAATATTGAAAACTGGAGGAAAGCTAGCAGATGGAATGAGATGGAGGATGACGGCTTACAGAAACAAAATAAGGGAAAAGGTCTCACTAAGAACAATAGGAAAACCTACCGTTGGAGGAAACCTTCGACTGGAAAATACAAGTTAAACTTTGACGGATCATTTAAATCAACCTCAAATAGTTCCATTGGATACATTATCAGAGATTGGTGTGGTGACCCTATCAACATTGGTGGTAAAGCTATTGGTGGACAATCACCTCTTATGGCGGAAGCTCTAGCCCTACGTCTTGGGGTAGAAAAAGCTAGAGAACTAAAGATACCCGATCTCATAATAGAGGGAGACTCAAAGATTATCACGGATTATCTAAGAACACAAGTTGGGTGTCCTTGGGAAATAGAAATGGTTATGTCAGATATCCAAGCCCTTCTCCAAGAAGTAAATAATGTTGATGTATCTCATATTCCCCGCATTGGTAACCGGGTAGCGGATAAGGTTGCACACCTTTGCTACTCAACCAGGGGGCTAGAGCTATACCTAGATACAGGTCTTCTTGACCTCGTCCGACAAGATGCTTTCGGATATGGTATTCTCATCCGAATTTTTACCTAATCAAAAAAAAAAATCAAATGTATCATAATCATATGACATATGTTGATCATCATATCTAGCAGACTAGCAATATTGCATCAGTAACCTAAATAGAACTATAATTTAGGAATCACACCATTCAAATACACTAGTCTTAGATCAAACTCAGGATCAATTTAGTATAAGATTTTAAAAGGTAAAGAGAAACTAAATGAATATAATCAATTTATATAGTTCAAGGTATTGTTAAAAAAAAATAATTAACCAGTACTATTTCTTATAATTTTTTATATATAATTTATTTTATTTCTCTAATTTCAGTCCATCATTTAAATAAGAGGTAATCATATCCCTCGTATTATTCTAATCATTACCTTATGTTATTTTTCATACAAAAATTATCATTATTCTCTCCTCTAAACTCACAAATTTTGTGGGTCATTTGTCACAAATGTGATTTGTTTACAATATGTTACCATATATAGGGAAAAAAATAACATATTGCGTACAAAATTCGCTTTCATTTTATTTATTTTGCATATAAAATTTGCTTTCATTTTATTTATTTTATGCACACGTCAGATTCATAGATTTGATACCTTTATCAATGGTTAATGAATAAGTGTCGCCAAAAGACTATTTGTCTAGAGTGGCAAACACTAAATCTTATGCAACACAACAAACTCACTATGTACGAAGACTATTTCTATAGGCCGGAGTGGTACACACTACACTTTATGTAACACAACAAACTCACTTTATCGGTTAGCAGCCAAGATATGAACACTGGTGGAGGCGGAAAAGTTTCGAAGAGAGCAAAATTATATGTGTATGGTGTCATTTTAAATTAAAATGGCATAAAAATGATATTATTTTATACTCTCTTCGTTCCATAATACATGTCCTTTTTACTTTTCTGCACGTTTTTTAAGGAGTGAAAAACTCTATAAAATATTAATTTTTTAGTTAATTTTTTTAGAGTTTTTCGCTCATTAAAAAACGTGCCCAAAACCAAAAGGACATCTATTGTGGAACGGATGGAGTAATAAAATGTCATTTATGATAAAATGCCGTCGTTTGTTAAAAAAATATAAAGTAAATAAATAAAATAGTCGAAGAAAAACACTAATAAAATAAAGACAGAAAATGCAATATAATAAATCTCGAGTCAATATGTAATTTGTTGCACTTTTAACATCTATATAATGTATAATTAAATATATTAAAAAAAAAAGTTGTACAAGTCTTTACCTAATTATCTAAATGAGTAATATAATCTCATTTGAAAGCTCTAGGTATGAGTTAAAATATGTGATTGTCCATATAAATAAACGAAGATGTTAATTTGTACTGTCACTGATTCACTATGCATATACAACTTGTGTCGGTAGTAAAAGAAATTGACACCAAAAAATTTTATTAATAAATTGAATGTCTCCAAAAAAGGATAAAAATAATAACTTAGCAGATCTCAGCTGGCAGGCATAAATGAGAGACAGTCTAGTGGAGAGGGCATAAGAATTAATAATTCAAAGTAACGGCCCAAAAGAATAAATTACAAATAAAAACTCATCAATGGCGGAATCAGTAAAGCAGTACTAAAGAAACCAAAGCCAGTGCGATGCTGGCTACTGTCTTCGACACACACGTGATCTTCTCTGCACCGCTCTGCAAGTTGCACAACCAGATTAAAATAATATACCAAATTTAGAGCTCTAGATTTCAAACTTCCATGGCGAATTAAGTAAACTTCTATGTCTTGCGTTGTGCAGTTTGATTCATTGTTGCTTCGAAAATGCAGATCTGATTGATTGGCAACGCAAACTTCTAATTCTAGGTCAAAGAGTGTGAAAGTGATAAATGAATTGTTAATCTGTCTATAGGATGTGTGAATTGTGCAGATTTGATTTGGCGATGCAGATCTGGATGATGCTAGTTGATTGTTGTTTACGAAAGCAAATGTATGAATTGTATGGATCTGATTTGGCAATGTAGATCTGGAATCCTGGATGATGTTAATTGACTGTAATTAGGCAAATGTACGGGTGAGCGAGGATTGATTGTTGTTTACCTGGTCATCGGCGGAAGGAGAGGGGGATTGGGAGTCGTCGCTCGGTCCAGGAGCTCCGGCGGGAGGAGCGGGTGGTCCGAGAAGTTCAGGTGAGGGAGCGGGAGCGTGGTGGTGCTTTTTTGTCTTCTTCTTGCTCTTTCCCTTCTTCGGAGCAGGCGCCGGCGCCTCGGCAGCCGGAGGAGAGGCTTCCGGAGCCGATGGCGCAGGAGGCGAGCTGGCCGGCGCGGCGACTGGAGCAGGCGAAGGAGGAGACGAAGAACTGACTGGCGCGGGGGCCGGAGGAGAGCTGGCAGGCGCTGCCTTGGGAGCGGCGACTGGCGGCGGCGGAGAGGAGACGGGAGCCACGACGGGAGAGGCTGACTTCACCGGAGCGGCGGCGGGGGCCTTGGCTGACGACGCCGGAGCCTTGGCCGGAGGCGAGGAGGCGGGAGAAGCTGCCGGTGCTGGCGTGGACTTGGATTTGGAAGGCGATTCGGCAGGGGGAGAAGCAGCGGGAGTTTGAGCAGTGGCGGCCGGCGACTTGGACGGCGATGAGGCGGGAGATTGGGCGGCGACGGAGGCGGCGAGGAGGAAGAGGAATGCGAGAGCGAATGCGGAGATCCGAGCCATTTGGGAGGGCGATGGGGGAGAGAGTGAAGTGTGGGAGGAGATGGAGATGGAAATGCAGAGGAGGGGAGAGCCTTAAAAATAAAGGACAGAAGGTGGGGGGAGAAAGTTCCGTTGGGGATACAGCAACAATTGGCGGTGCATTTGGGCCCACATTTCGGAAGGCATAAAATAAAGGTTACCCTGTCTTATAAAAAGTGAAATTGCTCAGTCCGGACGGTGGTAAATCATTGTGATTCAACTGGTAATAAGGGTCTGAAATTGATCGCTTTGCACTAGAAGCCACCTTATTTGAGAGGTTGATCTCACACTACCGTTAGTCGGATCCGAATGTCTGTACGCCCTCTGCCACCAGCTGCAAAGTCCTGATCACGTATGCTCCACAGTCACCACTGCACATGAAGGAATTAACAAACAACATAAATTATTTACATCTTACCATTTCCATCATTTTATCATAACAATGGTTGGAATATATCCTACTATTAGGCGGTTTATATCTTACCAATATTAGTAGACGTACATAACCCACGAGTTAAGAGAAACTTACGAGGTTTCGTTCCCGGGGATCTTGACCGTTCGGGAAATGGTGAAGGGGTTGGGGACATCGACGGTGTGCCTGACACGAAGCTCCACATAAAATTGCATGACCACCGGGATTAGCTTTGCAATGGGCTCGAGGTGGGTTTGCAGCTCCTTGTCCTTGATTTGGTACCGGTCACTGTCGAGGACTTCGATATTCCACTTCACAAGGTCGATCCAGTGCTTGGCATTGTAATTCCAAGGCGCTAGGATCTTTGCGTTCGCCACCGACCATGTCCTGCCGTGGTTGTCCGGAAGTGTCCCCGCAAAGTACTTCAACAGCGGCTTCGACACATTGCGAAGGGTAATGCGGCTCACATCGCCGCTCACTGCGTCCAACTGCTTCACCACTGCATCCTGCCAGTATGGGTCGAGCACGACGACACCCGACTTCTTGTCACCCTCCCGGACGTCCAATGTCTTCCGCTTACTGCTGGATGTGCTGCGTTAAGAGGTACGTTCCAAATTCCCATCAGCGCTGATCACATGACGTAAGTGAATAAGAAAACATGTGGAAGAGGACAAAAGTTTGCGTACCTCGGTGGATATCCATACGTCGGATGAGATGAGGTTGTTGAAGAAGTCCTTGTTCAATTGGGTCCCATCTGGGCCCTTCACCTGCGCCGGGAACTTCTCGAGCCACGCCAAGAAGTCGTCTCTCTGTGCATCCGTTACCATCCCCTCCGCAGCCGCGTCGGTGGCTGTACACGTTGCCTTTGCACCCTTCTTGGCCCGCTTAGCGGGTTGAGTCACCAAGCAGACCCCGAATTTCGTTGTGACCTTCCTATCACGCTTGCCTCTCCTCGGCTCCAACTTCGTCTCCTAACAATCAAACACACCCGAGTTATTTTCAAACAGCTGTCATTATACTACCAAAACAGATTCAAAAGGCTACCAAAAGGATAAATATATCCTACCAACTAGGTTATTCTATCGGACAAAAAACAACTGAATTTGATATCATACCAAAAGGCTACATCTATCTTACCAAAAGGGTCAGCCTATCCTACCAACAAGTAAGGTTTACCTTTTCCTCCGCATCCTCTGCATCAGACTCACCCTTGGAACCCTCCCTTGCAGCTTGTTTTACAGCCTCCTTGCCCTTCACGTCCCCACCCATGTCTCCCGTCTTAATCTGATCTTCAGCCTTCACCATCTTCTCTCCCTCGTCCTTGTCGTGATCATCCTCGGTGGAAGCCTTGTCCTGGTCACCCTCCTTTGCCTCCTCCTCAACCTTGTCCTTAACCTCGTCAACAGTGCCCATGCCTTGCCCCTGAATATCATAGTTCAGCTCTTCGTTCTCCGCCGTGTTCTCCTCAACTTCCTCTCTCTGCTTGCCCGGCCCTTTGTCGTCAGCATTCACCTCTTCCTTCTCATCCTCCTTGCCATCAACATTGTCACCGTCCTTGTCAACCAGATCCTCCTCAACCTTGTCCAAATCTTTCTCAACATCCTTCTCAACAACATCGTCATCCAAAGACACGTACTCCTGCAAGGAGATGCAGTCATTCAGTCGCATATTATGGGGAATCCAACACATCAACACCATCCTACCATTTGCACATATATGTCATACCGATTGGCTTATTATGGTATACCAACACATCACCACTATCCTACCAATTGCACATATGATGGGCAAATAAGCACATACCTTTCCCTTGACGGCCCTCTTAGATAAAGCTTGCTTGCAATCTCTAGATACTTCACTGATCCTCTCCTCGAGATCCTTGAACCTGGTCCCCATTTCGAGCATCATGCCCCTGCAGAGAGCCTCCACCTTAGCCACAATCCGAGCCTCCAAACCGACGCTCGACGCGTCTGACCCGGACTGGTTGGTTCCCTGACTAGGTCTAGCAGTGGCATCCTCCTATCGTCGCTTCTCTTTGCGGGCCCTCATGTGCTCGCCCACAATCTCATCAAAGAAGACGTCTGGAGAGTCTTTCTTGTACGATGATTGCGGGTAGGCATCTTTCTTTTTGTGGGTTGGGTGCAAGATGGGATCTGGCTTCGCGAGCAGAACGTGTTCATTTATGGGGTCGTTGGCGGGGGCGTCCAGGCTCAGGAAGGACTTCACGTTCTCGTATTGGATGTGGGAGTTTGGAGTTTCCCATCTCAGACACCTTGGGATGATGGTGTCGTCGATGCTAAACCCGAAATGATTCCCAATCTCTGGAAAGCACTCATACACCCACAACTGCACACACATTTGGGTAAGCTATTATTAGATAGTTTGCATGACAACTTCATAGAATTTGTAAGATAGAAATACACAGTTTGTAGGTAAACTTAATAGCTTTGGTAAGATAGAAATAGACTATTGCCATGATATAATTGCCTATTTGCCATTCCACAAAGTCACACAATTTGAAATGGAAAGGGTTTGACCCTTTTTTCAGAACTTGACTAACCTGGAAGGCCATGGGGAACCCGTATAGCGCATATGTTGGCCTATCTTTCAGGTGAGCTTTTGCAGCCACCAAGTCCTTCAACGTCCCGGCCAGGCTCTCGTGTAGCCTCTCGTGCACCAGTCGGACCCAAGGGAATTCCAGAAACCGCGTCGTGTCCTTCAACAGCAGCTTAACCACCCACCCTCTAATTTGTATCTTCTTCTCCAAGCCAAAAAGAATGCCCTCCACAATGATTAGGAGGGAAAGCTTGTACTTTTTCATTAGGGAGCCCGATCCTGTCTCTTTTTCGTGCTCCCAAGCTCTCTCGACATCCTTCAGACTTACCTTCTCTTTCTTGAACAGCTGGTATACGGCTTCCTTGTGATCCCCCTCCATCACATCCTTAGGGGGTGGTGCACAGTTCAGCCCCGTGATCAACACGAACTCGTGAAGCGAGAATCGCACGTGATGCCCCTCGATGGAGTACCACGTCTCGTGTTGCTTCCAGGTCTTAAGCTGCCACATGAGGCAAAAGTGCACCAGCTGTGCGGCGAACTTGTTCCTCGACCCCATCTTCACAATGCCTCCGAATTGGCTTTTCGTGAGGGCCTTCACATCATCACGGTCGATGGCTAAGTCGAGTCCGTCCAGGAGGTCAAAACTGGCATGTGATATCGCCCTGCCGCTGAAGTGGTCCTTCTCCGCCACAGCCAACACAGCCTGCAACACATGTAAGACTCTTAGGTGCCAAAATTTTTCCCCAAGCATTACTACCAAAAAAAGGGAACTATCTCAGTTTCCTTACCCCCTGGCTGCTTGGTCCTGGCTTTACTTTCCCCTTGCCGACCTTTGTCATTTTTTTTTGTTATTGCACAAAGGGTACCTGCAACACAATCACCACACACATGCATTCAGACTTTCAGATCACATAATCAGTCATACCAACAGTGTAAATGTACCCTACCAATAGAATATTATTTTCCTACCAGCTCTGCTATACTTTTCTGTCCTATCATTTTCGAATTTCATACAAATTTGGTTCATTTTACCTCTTTTCCAACCCAAGAGATAGCCAAAGTAGTTCACCAATACCAACACCAATTAACCAACAATTCATCGTACATATAGACATTTAATCAAAGTGGAAGTATACTCTCACACATTAAGTTTCAAACATATAGTCAAACACCTACTCTGTCATATAGGCAAGGAGATTAACCAAAACCAAATCACCATTTATTCATCATATTTTTAGACATTTCATCAAACACTTGGTGGGCACTTACGGTTTCAACACTACAAAAACAATCAACCAAAAATTCCTTCACCCCACTCGGCATACCAGATGTTCAAATATATCCTGCCAATTTCTTTACCCGGTCCTACAAAATCTGCTACCACAATTTTAGACACAACTTTCGATAATCTGTCCTACCACATGTGCACATATACCCTACCGATTACCCCCAATCTTGTGGATTCCCTACCCATCCGACCCCCTCCTTGCCCTTTTGTCCCCAATTTCTTACACAACATCACCTAACCCTTACCCATCCTTTTCCCGACACCCACAAACTCTAATCGCACCCACTTCCCCAAAATCGACTCACAATGGCACCCCTAACCCCTCCTACTTCATTCCTCTACTGCTAGGCAACTACAATGGCACCCCGATGTCTCAATTTCTTCACAAAACCGCATGTAACCGCAACCCCATTACCCCAAATTCGCAACTCAAACAAAAACTCCACAATTGCTTACCTTCTTCTTCAACCTCTTCCTTCCTCTTTGGCAGCGTTCTGGCCCTTCTTCTTCAACCGCTCCTTCCTCCTGTCACTCCTCCTTTGTCTGATTCTCGAAGGTTTTCCGTCTCTCTCTCTCTCTCTGTCGCTTTGTAATGGAACTGTCTCTCTCCCTCCCTCCTCGTTTTAATTTTATAACTCCCGCACCCGCACCGGTTACCCTCAACAGCCGGTTGCAAAGAGTTCCAAAAAACCAGTTGTAATATTTGCTTGGGATGGCTAGGCTATTTTGGGCCAATTTTTTGCCCTGTTGGCTAGTTGTGCAATTAGGCCCAAATTTTGGTCTAGTTGCTACCATTTTCTCTTATCTGAAGTAATTTAGTAATGTAAATTAGATAAATTAATTATAGGTGGACCAATAAGAATTAATCCAGCCCGGATCACCTGCTACGTACCATGTAACATCTCCTGTTACATCCTTTCTATTGGTCCACATATACATTATTTTCTAATTAAAAATAATAAAATTATTGGATTAAATCATAATTAAAATTCCCCTCGTTAACCCTGTCGTCGTCTTTACTCGCCCAATTTCACATGAGAGTTCAAATCCAAACCCTAACCCCATTTGAATCCCGATTGCAAGCTCATTTATATCTGAGTTCAACAATTCCAAACCTTTCTTCATCCCATTCTCGATTGTAATGGTGCATCGGTGGATAGAAGGGTCAACCTCGATCGACCTGGCTGGACAACCGTTAAGTGTTTATCTTCCTCCTCTGGGTTTGGCGAAAAACAACGATTAAGGTAAACAATTTAGGCTACGGAGTTGCTGTGAGTTTTTAACATAAAATTGGATTAAGAATTTGATCTGAATAGATGTACTCTTAAGGATAGCTTGATCCGAAACTCATAAGTTATGGGCATGAAATTGCTGTTTTTTTTCTTCTAGTACTAGCCTGTGAAGCTTTGTAGTGTGTGGAAAAATTAAGTTAATTAGTACTTAGTGTGTGTGTGTGTGTGTGTGTATATATATATATATATATATATATATATATATATATATATATATATATATATATATATATATATATATATATATATATATATATATATAGAGAGAGAGAGAGAGAGAGAGAGAGAGAGAGAGAGAGAGAGAGAGAGAGAGAGAGAGAGAGAGGGTGGTTCATGGGTACTCATCCCTTATTGTGTAACATGAGAACACATCTGGACCGTTGATTGAATGAAATGGAAGGCTGAGATTAATAGACAATTTTGGCTTTTTTAAAATTAAAAAACAGTGGGACCCACGTCGTTTTTTTGCCCACTTGCTGAATGGGGGCGTGTGTGGTGCACTCTCTTCAAATTATTCGACAGTATATCTAGATTATTCAATCGTATCGTCTGATTATGCAATGGTATCGACAGATTATGCGATGGTATATGATTTTTTTTTGTTACTCTTTATAAATGATTGATTATTCGGTCGTCTATGGATGATTATTCGGTGATATATAGATGATTATTCACTCATATATGAGTGATTATCGATTGATTATTCGATGGTATCGGTCGGTTATTTGATGGTATCGATGGATTATTCGATGATATCGCTTTATTATTCGATAGTATCACTTGATTATTCGATAGTATCACTTGATCATTGACATATTTAAATTCACCCATAAACAAATTCCACCAAATTATCCTATATGCATATGAATAAAGTTATACATACAAACGAATAAATCTAAATTACAGTATCATTGAAATCTTTATATTCACCACCACCACAATCAAAATAATCGATGCATAAAGGACACAAATTCGATCAAATCAGGCCAAGCAAAACTCCATTTGAATAATCCAAAATCAATTTAAGAATAATGAATAGAAAATAAGCGTTACGTTTTTGGGAGAGAGACTTGGATGAACAAGTAGTAGGTATTTGATTCAGTGATGGCCGCTGAGCCGCACCTCCTGGATCCACCTTCGTCGCATCCTCCTCCGCCTTCGCCAGCCACCATAGCCACCTCCTTCAACTTCCGCCTCCTTCGACTTCTATTGCGACAAAGCAGGCCAAAATCAAAACCGAAACAGGCGGCGACGGTTGCTGAATTCCGCCTCCTTCGACTTCCGCCTCCTGGACCACTTCGCAATCGCGCGTCCATCGTCTTCGATCTGCCAATCGCGCGTCTAGGCGCCCTTCGCAATCGCCGCCTTTCGCCCAGATCTACACCTCATGGCTCCGGCTTCGCAACCGTCGCCACCTTTCGCCCAAATCTTCACCTTCGCAACCGCCGTCTTTTGTCGAGGCGCCCTTCGCAATCGCCGACCACCTTCGCAACCGCCGCCTTTCACCCAGATCTACCCCTCATGGCTCCGACTTCACAACCGCCGCGACGTCAAACCACTTGCAGGTCCTCATCCTTCCTCAACGACTTCGGCGACCATCTCCTTCAGATCCTGGGCGGCGACTGCCATCGCCATCGCCTTCAGATCCTTTGCAGACTTGCAGTTGCCATCGCCATCGCCTTTGCAATCGATCACGATAACCTCCATTGTTGGCGGTTGATAGTGATTCAGACCACGATAACCTTCTCTGCCGGAAAGACGAAGGGGCCGCCGGAGTCCCAGGCGTTCGGTTGAACCTGGTTTTGCGGGATGGTTTCTCGCTCCTTCAACAGCAACAAATCGCCGGCGATGCTTGCTTCGATGGTGTAGGTGGCTAGTGAAATACCCCAAATTATTTTTGGGTATTTCTTCTATAATTCAAATAATGATATTTTCTTTATATTATATCCCCAAATTATTTTCGGGACATTTCATTTTGTTTTAGTTATTTATATACATAATAAGTAACTTAATTATTTTATAAGGTAAAATTCCATATATTTCAAAATAAAGAGAGATTCATTCACATTTAATTCTAAGCTTCTGCTCGTTAACTCTTAGTATCTTTCGTGATCAATGTTAAAACATCTCAGTACCGTACTCTCTTTCCTTTACACCTCTTCTCCCTACTCCTTTTCGTTTTCTAAGTTTCGGGACGAAACTTATTTTTAAGGGTGGATATATGAAATACCCCAAATTATCTTTGGGTATTTCGTTTATTGTAAATATAATTTTCGTAATAAAAGTTATTTTATTTTGGGCTTAGAAATATTTTTTCTAATAAATTGTATATGTATAAAGTTTTATAACTGGTTTAAAGATATTTCATCTTATAAATAAATTAGTTTTTAAGTTATAGTGTTTAAAGACAAAGTGATATATATATATATTTTCTTAAAAAAACAAGGAAGGATTCATAATTATAATTTATTTTAATGTACAGAAAATATTTAATATAAAGATGGAGAAAAATTATGTTATGTAAAATAAAATGCATTCCCTCGGGTTATAAAAGGGGGTGTTACAGAAGGGCTCTGATACCACCTTCTGTAACACCCCCTTTTATAACCCGAGGGAATGCCACAGCGCCAGTGATTACTCGGACTTTAATGTCTTCGTAACCACCTTAGGCTTATAGGGACATGCAACCATGCTCCCATAAACAAGATGATAATATTAAATACATAAATAAAATACAATTAAATAGCGGAAGACTTGAAATATAAAAATAATTCTTTATTAAACTTTCCTCAAAAATTGAGGAATTTAACTTTACAATTTGATAATATTACAGCGGATGACTTTTAAAGGAAATAAAATATTTAAACGCCTATACAATACATCTATAAATTTAAACTTTAAATACAACGTTAAAAATAATTTAGATGTCTTCTCAACTTCCCTTCTCTTCTCTTCTGAGACTCGACCTAAACCTGTGAAAACTGGTCTGGTGTCCGGAATGAAGGACATCAGCCATCCAAATAAAGGACGGTTAGTTCGCAAGAACTAGCAAATGACGGCTCGAAAACTGGGATTTCTTTGGACTCAAACTCAGTGACCATAATACGGTATGAATCTAAACCCAAATGCGATTATTAAGAATATTTTATGTGAAGGCTTAACATTTTAAGACACGACTCATGTGACACGGATAATCCAGTAGGATTGAGTAACAAAAGATGCGAGCGACAAGCACTCTTAGGAACCATACTCCGATTACAGATGGAATATGATATAGCTTGAATTAATTGTGATCACTGTAAAGCTTTGTTCTTACTATGTTAAGAAGATGTATATATATCACACTTCTCTCACTTTCCTCACGTTGAGTAGCTTAAAACACAGGTTTAGATGCTTTACACGTTTACCACTCTTAATATGAATTGAATGTTTCACAACACACACTATTTGTTATAATATGATACCGGCCCCGCTCTCACTAGCAGATAGCGGCCTACTACCGAAGGTAGTGTAACATTTCTCTACGGAAATGTGTTAGTTTCATGAAACCTTTAGACCGAGGAGTAACGACCCCGACCTGACTCTACAACATCACTTTCACTTGATTCCACACATTACGGTTCACACTACTTTACATTGATTGATATGTTTTACTTGCATTGATCTTGATTCAAATGAGTTTCAATCGTAACACACAATCCTCACATTATTACTATTTACTTAAGACATTCTAGGTGATCACACAACACAATATAACCCATGTTATTTATAGGTAACATGGATGCCAAATGAAATTAAAGCAATTAAAATAAAAGGATGGAAACATCAAAGAAAAGGCATGTTCCATACCTAACCAATTAGCATGAAAAAAAACAAGAATAAATCATGCTTTAAATAAACGGTGGGTAACTATATTAATATTATCTTATCTTAAGGTCACCCAGTTAAACTTGCCAAATTCAAACTGAACGGTAAATAAATCACACAAGCAGGTGAATTGCAATTTATTTTATTTAACTTGGCAAGCAATCAAAGACTGGAAAACAAACAAGACACGAAGGCACCAATTGAGCAGAAAGGCTCGGAATGTCACTTGCCTGATTCGTCTTGTTGGATTTCGATACCAACTATGGACATCAAAGCACTTGGCGACAGGGTTAACGAAGTCTACGAATGAATAATGCTATCTTCTTTGGAATCTTGACTCATTGTGGATGGGTAGGGATTTGACGATAACGCTGCGGATTAAAGATATTACCCGAGTTAGAACAACATCTAAACTGCAGGGTAATTTCTGAAATTTTAAAAACTAAAACCAGGGCACATTTTGTAAAGATGGAAAAGTTGGGAGGTTAGGCGTAATTATACCATCTCCTTCAACAGCTCGACAGGTCCCTTCGCGCAGATTCGACAGTGGGTTTTGGCGATGTTCTGGCGGCTTGTTCTCCTTGCACAGAGCTCCGTTTGATACTTATGACCTATCAAACTGACGAGTGCAAACTCTACTTCAGCGTGGTTATTTTTGTTTTGTCGGAAGATAAATGATAATGTCCAGACAATTGCTTGAACAGAGGCTGCGAGTTAAACAAAACAGCACACGCCCACACGTGCTTGGTTAAGTAAGTTCGACCCCAAATTGATACGGTTTAGGATCAACGAATTGAGTTCGTTTCAACTTACCGATTGAACATGGATATGTGATGTTTGATACACCTTGGGTCGCAATCCCAATCGACGACTAGAACCGCAACGTCTGATGCATAAACATCCTCACTCGGTTAGTTTCGATCGGAGCCCCGATCTCAAAATAGAAACTAAGGAATTAGGGACCGGTTCTCTTACTGATTATGGGGAATGGATCTGCCATACAAGACCTAGAATGAAACAGTTGATGTTAATTAACCATCTGAGATAGTCGGTTAACTAACGGATTGAAATATGAAATCGAGTTCGAATGATAACATCTCACCAAGGTATATTCGGGGACTTAGCACGGAGGCTTCAGGACACCGTAGGGGTTGCGAGTAAAGGCGTTGGCATGACTGTGCTGCAAGCTTTACGACGGCACTAATGACAACAACAACGGTCCAGTATGGAGGCATCGACGGAGCTCGAAAGGTGGCTGTGTTGAGCATCGAGAAGCACAGAGACAACACTGCTGGCCTTCGTTCGGAGCCACTTCGGTCGACCTGGCTGCGTGGTACCTCTCCTGGGGACTCCTAGGTGCAGTGGTGGTCGACAACGGTGGTGGAGCAGGTGGAGTCGGCGGCGACTTCGTTTGAAGGATGAGATGGGGTGAGTTGTTTAGGGTCAATCCGAGGTTTGGCGTAGCTCTCAACGGGGGTGATTAGGATATCTAATCTCAAATTGGTTAATGGAATCAGATATGTATCACTTTAGGAATGTTTTAGAGTTGATTCGGTTGAGATACGGGCGAGATTTGAGGAGCTAACAATCACGAATTTCAACAGTTGAAATCGGTGGATCCGGAGGTAGGGGAAGGTCCGGTTCGGTTCAGCCTTTTCTATTTTATTGGTTGGTTCGGTTCAAGTGAACCCAACGGAAAACCGGTTCAAGTCCTTTTTCAATTTATAAATATATGTGTATATCCGAAAATTTATTTATTAAAATTCTACATAAATTAAATAACAAAACACCTACTAAAATACATTTTATTTTACATAACATAATTTTTCTCCATCTTTATATTAAATATTTTTTGTACATTAAAATAAATTATAATTATGAATCCTTCCTTGTTTTTTTAAGAAAATATATATATCACTTTGTCTTAAAACACTATAACTTAAAAACTAATTTATTTATAAGATGAAATATCTTTAAACCAATTATAAAACTTTATACATATACAATTTATTAGAAAAAATATTTCTAAGCCCAAAATAAAATAACTTTTATTACGAAAATTATATTTACAATAAACGAAATACCCAAAGATAATTTGGGGTATTTTAGCTAGTGGTGGGCGGTGGTCGGAATCCGCCTTAGAGCGGCGGAGTCCCAAGCTCCCAGTCTTGGTCGGTTATGGTTTCGCCGTCGCCTCGCACCTCCTCCTCTTTCTCTTTCCTCTTTGTAGAAAAGGGTGTGGTAGGGTTTGGATGTGAGTAATACACGCGCTTATTTTAGAGTGTTTTTGTGTTTTTTTTTTCTTTTTTAATTAATTAATATTATTGAATAATCTCAGTCATCCAATTTCCCTAAATCAATGGATGAGATTTGTTCTCATGATACATTTTAAGGGATGTTCTCATATGATCTCTCTCTCTCTCTCTCTCTCTCTCTCTCTCTCTCTCTCTCTCTCTCTCTCTCTCTCTATATATATATATATATATATATATATATATATATATATATATATATATATATATATATATATATATATATATATAACCTCCTTAATTTCTCCCTTGGCTTGTACACTTTTAGTGAGAGTTCAAGATTAGGTGGACTTATAATTTCAAAAAAAAAAAGTATATGCAAGTGAATAGAAGGTGCACTAGATACTCAGAAATTAGTGCTAAATTCTGTTCAATGGTGTTTATGATATTAGAGCTAACTTCTTTCGATGTTGAACTTGAACAAATTGAACTAAACAATTATTATTAAACCTTCAAAACACTTGGGATGTTTTATTGTAATGTCATTACTGATTATTTGTGTTTTTATAAAGCCTATTAGCTCAAGCGGTAGAGCGATATGCTAATGCATAAAGATGTGGGTTCGACTCCCACATCTTTATGTTAATAAGCTAGTATAATGTTTGGTAAACCTAGCTGTTAAGGTAACTGTTGAAAACTTGTGAATAAAAAACTAAAAGCTCCAAAAAGCTTGGGTGAAGAGCTGTTGAAAAGCTTCGATTTCAAAAACTAATTAAAATAAAATCTTATATTTATTTCATTTAAGACTATAGAATATCAAAACCATAAACTCCGAAAAGCTACTTGCTTTTTCCAAACACACCCTATTGAACGGTTTTCTATCATATGCCCTAAGAACATAGGATAAAATCCTAAATTGTGAAAGATTTCATACAAAAAAAGATAACTGGCCCTAAAAATCTAATTAAAAAATATAAACTAGTTAAAATTTTAAAAACAATTCCAAATTAGTGCTATTATCTTTTGCCCCAATGGTATAGGATAGAAAAACCGATAATCGAAATTCGAGAGGTCAATAAGGCAACAGACGAAATCTCGTCGATACACACAAAAGAAAACAGAAAAGGTGCAGAAAAACAAACGAAAACGCACCCTATATATAAGACGAATCTAGACGAAACTAAAATAAATATGTTGAAAACATAGACTAAGGATAAAAGTTAAGCGTCATCATGAAACAGCACTGACGAGCGATACATACCACCGAAGCTAATTAAAAAAAATAGAAGCAAAGGGACGAAAGGGGACAGAGTGACAATAGGGATTCAAAATCTCTCCCAACGGATCAATGGGAGCATGTGATACCCGCATCTAACATGCCATGTTTCATGGACACTAATTGGGTATACCGGGTACCCGTTTGATCATCTTCATCTGCATTGCGAAAGTCCTCCATGAATTAACTATCAATGACCTCTTGTCCTAGTGGTAAGAATGAAGTACTTCCTTGTGCCTCATTACCATGACGTCAAGGGTTCAAATCCCACTAGAAGCAATTTGTGTTTGAGTGGGTACTCATGCCTTGGTTTGCCTTGGCATGGGTTAGCCTGTCTTGCGGCTTGTCGCTTGGCTTACCTGACTCGTCTGCTTTGCAGGCTAGTGCTCGGCCCGTGGAGAACTAGTCGATAACCTCGGAACCTCCACGTCATTAAAAAAAAAACTATGTAGGCCCGTTTGGTATAAGAAACCTAATTGTTTTTTATAAGAAAAATTAATTTTAGAGAAATTTTACGAGGTTAGTTAATAGAATATTGCTCATTTTTTAATAGAAAAAAATAAGATAAATTGAGAAAAGAGTTATGATTAAAATTTTTTAAAAAATAGATCATGAATTGTAAACCGGCTATTATAGTTTTGGGACTTTTGGCCAATAATGTAGTATCATGTTGGCTTTTTATTTGTAGCACCGGTAGGTCCCACGCATTTAAGGGGTGGAAATAGGCTTCACATTTTTATCCTACTAATTATAATTACAATATTTTTAGCCCATAAAAAAATAGAGAAATTTTGATAAATTATACCTTTTGAAACTTTCAATTAAGTAATTAATCTAATTCAATCTTTTATGGGCCGTTCTAACCACACTCCAATTTTTTTTAGCCGCACTAATCTCCTTCATACCCCTCTCTCTCTGCCGTTTCACCGTCCCTCGTTCTCCTCCCTCTGCCTCTCATTATCGCCGCCCCTCGTACCCATCGTCTCCATCCTTCCGCTCCGACGGAAAGCTCATCGCTTTCAGCGGCGAGACGACCGGCATCGTCCAGGTCTTCTTCATCCTCCATCCAACCGATATGTTCTGGTTCCTCTGGCCAGCGATTCGGTCCGTCGTTCTCCAATCCGTCTTCGGCGGCGTCCTTCTCCTTTATACTCCATTCTTCAGCAGTCTCTGGTGGCGGCGTTGTTGTTTTTGCTGAGCACGAGGTTCGGGTGACACTCTACTGTCCTCAAAAATGTCGGTTGTCATCGTTGCTTCCACTCCAGTTGAGTTTGTTTTTTTATTTTTTTTGGGGTGTGGTTAGGTTTTCGATGATGGATGAAATTGTCCCCGATTTTGTGCAATTGATTGCGATTGCTTCCAATTTCTTCTTGGTTATTGTAAAATCTTGCCAAGGCATTCTTTGTTGTTAACATTACTGTCATCTTTATCAACATTACATCTGTCCCCAATTTCTAGGGTTTTGATGTTGGATGCAATTGTATCCAATTTTGTGGAATTGCTCACATTTGATTCCATTTGCTTCCTTTTCCATGTAACCATCTGGATGATTCCTTATTTGATTCTGAAATTTATTTGTCATCTTTCGAATTTTATTTCTCATATAATTCACACAGCAATGATGTTGGCCATGGGGGACATAATTTGAGGGTAGGGGAAGCTTGATTTTGTGCGGATTCACCTAGATTTCGCCTTCGTAATCGAGTTGGAATCACGAGCTTGCGATTGCATCTGCGATTTTCGGATCTCTCAATCTGCGATTCCTGCTTCCTACATCTCAGATCTGGTGATGGAAGCTCGATCGGAGATTTTGAAGGAGATGTTGAGCATGAATATCAGCGGTGAAGATGACAAGGAGCGTGATGGAGAAGAGGGCGTGCCGCGCGTGTAATTGAAGGGTGTCTAGCTAACCTAATTACACAAGTTCCGGAGCTAATTAATTAATTGCACTTTCATAAAAGCCTATTTAGCAAAATCACCCTAAAAAATAGAAAAATTACATTTATAAACTTTCATTAACATGTTTCAGAAAAATTAGGTTTGCATTCTACTAATTAAAAACATGTGTATAAAATTTTATTATGAAAAAATTTAGTTTAGAAAAATAAAAAATACTACCTTTGTCTCAAAATATAAATCGTTTGACTTTTTAACGTATTTTTTGAGGAGCTAACAACTATATAAAATATTAAAATAATATTATACTTATTTTATTTTGAGACAAATGTAGTATTTTTTAAAATATTCAATCTTTTAATTTTAACAAATTTTAAACCGTAATTTTTCATAATAAAAATTTATAAACATATTAATATATATATATATATATATATATATATATATATAGTATAAATATAATTTTTTATAATATAAAATCATATCTTAAATAATTAAGTGCAATATATATCAAATGTAATATCAAATCTCATAAGTGTTAGATACATCGCAAATCCGAATTATAATAATACATGTTAAAATAGACATGGGAGTAGATACTGAAAATCGAAGGCAAATAAGAACTTAAGGACACGACATTCGTATCGACTTCGACGTGCACCATATTCATGCTGATGTGGTGCTCTAAACGGGGTATTAGTTTCCGCGAATCTCATTGCGGGCTAGTTTGATCGAGCGGCTGTCATGGTGGGCCCTTTCAATCACCACCAGACTACCAGAGTGCTAGTCCTAAGAGTGCTAGTCCTATTTGTTGTGCCGTTACCCGCTCACTTGTTTCAGTTGTTTGTCTCTTTTGTGTGATTATGATAAGAGCAACCGCATCAATGCCTTCTTACCGCTCCCTTCCATCTTGTTAGAGATGTGAATGAGACCAAAGTGTCTCACATCGGAAAGTTGAACATATATCAAATCCTAGTACATGAGTCGGTGAGCTACTCCTTCTATTGCTAATTGGTTTTAGAATAGAACCCCACACGCCTTGTGTGCTAGGCTACTAGCGCATGTGCGCCTGTGCACACGACCCCCAGTCATCGGTCCGAGTCGGACTTTGATATGGTATCAGAGCGGTTAGCCTAACGGCTCGTGTCGATCCTGGTCTGGGTTACCCAGTTGTCCAAGTCTCAACTAGATAAAGTGTCCCACATCGGAAAGTTGAACATATCAAACCCTAGTATATGAGTCGGTGGGCTGCTTCTTCTATTGCCAATTGGTTTTAAAATGAAACTCACTCGGCTTGTGTGCTAGGCTTTTAATACATCTAAAAGGTAACATTTTTTTTAATACAGAGTATCTTGTAAGATTTTTTTTACAGCATCAATGCCTTTTTAACGGCTCACTTCCCAAGGTAAGATGTTTTTTTATTCGAGGGACAAGGCCGCCTTGTCCCGTCCCGCGAGATACAAAGTCCGTACAGGATTGAAATAAAAGTAGTGAATTCCGTCTTGGTCCCGTCCCACGCTCATCCCTAGTTAAAATGAAAGTAGTATAATCCGTCAATAACTTTATTGTATGAAAACACCACAAGACACCTTTTATGATAAAATATTGGAGTATGATTTATAAAAAGTGGGAGAAGTTAAATTTATCAATAGAGTGAAAAATATTTAATTCCTTCCCTTTTCAGTCCAACAAAATGTTTGTTGGTATATATATCACCGATATATTTCAATAATAATGTAATAATTCTTCATTTCCGATTTCGATTGGTGATCATTATTACATGAGTTGTATGATTGTCGCATTATATAAGGTAAAGAAAATTTGGTGTTCATTGCACCTTCCCCTTTTTGTGTATATGCTTCGCCTCCCAGGACTGCCTAGTGTTGTGGGTCAGGGCTTCTCATCTTTTGCTTTCATTTTGTTTTTTTGTTTTTTTGGTCGAGAAACGGGGCAGAGCCCCTACTCCATGGGAGGAGTTGTGAAATTAATAGAAGCAACCGAGGAAGGCCCTTCAGGAGTTACACCAGCGTGGTATAGCTCTCCCAAGAGAGTCCTCTGAGTCCTCCCTCGAGATACATGACAGTTCAGCAGGTAACAAATTCAGCTTACAGTAATTATGCGGAAAAGAAAACGCAAGGCTTGCAAGCCCATCCGCGAGGCGATTGGCCTCTCGGAAAATAAGACGGAATTGGATGACCCAATCCCTACTACGGAGATATGGTCGGACGACATGAATCGGGAGTTGTATTAAGTTTATTTTTATAATATAATGTAATAATTAATTCGTCTTTATAATACAAAAGTTAAAATTTCAGACTTCTTTATATTCTTTAATTTTTCTCCCTAAAAAAACCAGGGAGCCAACCACATATCTTGTGAGATGAGATTGTGAAAGGATTAAGAAAAAATACCTAAAATTTAAGGCAAAATTGCAGAAAACCACTCTTTAAATAGGGTGTTTTGCGTGAAACCACCCCTTAAAACGAAAATTGCAGAAAATCACCATTTAAAACTGTTTTCTTTGCAAAGTCACACCCATCACCAAATTTCCGTTAATTGAATATTAAAGTGTGTGAAAAATAAATTATATCCGTTGTTTTTATTATTATTTTACTTTATCAAATTGGTATTAATTATTTTTTACCATTTTAACATGGTTTTTTCAAAAGTAATTTTTTATATAAAATATCATTTTTATATATAATTTCACACTTATTAGTAACAACACTATAAAATAGATATAACTGATGTTTTATATATTTTAAAAAGTGTATATTACTATAGGAATACTTGAAGAAAATAAACTTTAAAAAAATTATATTTCATATAGTTTTTATTATTCTAAAAATATGTTCATTATTCCAGATACATTTTTAGAATAATAAAAAGTATATGAAATATTATTTTTTAAAAATATTTATTTTCTTCAAGTAGCCCTAGTATTACACATTTTTTATATGTATAAAACATAAATTACACATCAATTTTTTTATAGAGTTTTTAGATTATTTAAAAAAATAATAATATTTTTTTGATATTTTATAGTGTTTTTTGAATTTTTTTTTTTAAATATTCACTAAAAAATAATTAATTAATAAAACATTCAAACTTTTAAAATATTTACACAAATATTCATTTTTTGCAGGCCGGACAGAAAAACGCGGTCTCAGGCCGCGTTTTATTAGAAAGGTAAAAAATCTGAAATTGGGGGAAAAGGGTAAAAAAAAACCTAACAAAAAGACGCGGTCTCAGACCGCGTCTCTTGTTTTTTATTTTTATTTTTCCAGAAAAATTGAAACGGAGAAAGGGGAAGGGCTCCGACCCGGAGGAGAGGGGAAGGGGCGGAGGGAGAGAGAGGAGACCGAAGGGGGGCGGGGAGAGGGAGGCGGAGCGGGTGAGGGTCGGAGAAGACGCTGGGAAAAGGAAGGCGAAGACTGGGGGAGAGAGGCGGCCGGCGCCAGAGGAAGGCGGAGATCTGGAGGAAGAGGCGGCGGGTGAGGGTCGGAGAAGACGCTGGGAGGAGGAAGGCGGAGACTGGGGGAGAGAGGCGGCCGGCGTCAGAGGAAGGCGGAGATCTGGAGGAAGGCGGCCCTAACTTCCCCTGCCCATCTCCGGCATCCGCCACCGCAGCCCACCGCCTCCTCTGCCACCGCCCTTCCTCCCCGCAGCACGATGCCGGAGATCGTGCTTCCTCTCTCTCCGCCCTTCCTCCCTCCGGCCTCCGGCTTCCTCTCTCTCCCTCCGCCCCTTCCTCTCTCCTCCGGGCTCCGACCCTTCCCTGTCTCTTCCAATTTCCCCTTTCTTCCCTGTCTGTCGACCGCCATTACAGGCCGACGAAGACCCCGCCTAAGCCGCGCCCTTCCCTCTCTCTCCCTCCGCCCCTTCCTTTCTCCTCCGGCTCCCTCCAGCCTCCGGCTTCCTCTCCCTCCCTCCGCCCCTTCCTCTCTCCTCCGGGTCGAAGCCCTTCCACGTCTCTTCCCCTTTCTCCGTTTCAATTTTTCTGGAAAAAATAAAAATAAAAAACAAGAGACGCGGTCTCAGACCGCGTCTTTTTGGTTGGTTTTTTTTTACCCTTTTCCCCCAATTTCAGGTTTTTTACCTTCCTAATAAAACGCGGCCTGAGACCGCGTTTTTCTGTCCGGCCTGTAAAAAATGAATATTTGCGTAAATATTTTAAAAGTTTGAATATTTTATTAATTAATTATTTTTTAGTGAATATTTTGAAAAAAAATTCGTGTTTTTTGCTTTTGAAAAAAAAAATCAAAAAGTTAAATATCAACTAATACCAATTGAATTGAGTAAACTAATAATAAAAATAAGGGGTATAATTGAATTTTCACACACTTTAACATTTAATTAACGAAAATTAGGTGATGGGTGTGACTTTGCAAAGAAAACAGTTTTTGAAGGGTGGTTTTCTGCAATTTACACGGAGAGGCCTATTTACTAAACCAACCCAACCGAGCCACATACCTAGGTTTCACAAGGCCCGTTTATATTATACTTTCCCGTCCAAAAATACATGTATTTTTGCTATTTATATACGCTACAAACGAGCGAGCAAAGCTTTTATATGCTCTTTCTCGGCTCAGTTTTAAAAATCAAGTTGGGCTCGACTCGAGTCTAATTTTTAATCGAGTTTAATTTTATGCTCATATTCGGCTCGGACGTTTTTCTCCCAGCTCAAACTCGTTTTGCTTTTTTTTTTTCCCTCTCTCCTGAGTCGAGCTCACGACAAGCTCGAAGTGCTGGTATTCGACTCGTTCACGAGCTCAAGTCCAACTTTTTTCGAGCTGAGAGCCCAATAACTTAGTTCACATAATACTCCTAAACAACGTTCTCTGAATTTTGATTATTTGCTTTAATTTTCACATCATCAAGTTGCCCCCACCATTGCCCTATTTTATATCATTGCAAATGGACCTACAATTGAGTGTCCAGATTCTGGCATATGGCTGCAATTCAGTGTCCAAATTCTTCATCAAAGATGGGGATTTGAGCTTCAATTTAAAGAAAATGGATCACAATCATATTAACTGCTAGTATCAGCAACTGTTCTATTGTGCATTTACATGCTATGTCTTACACTTGCTTGACTTTAAAACTCGATCAACCCGGCTTTAGGGTTGAATCGGAAGAGGCACAACAAATACAACTTGAGCATTCCATCTCATGTCGGATAAGCACAACGCAGCAATAACATCCGACATGAGCTAGAACGGCGTTACATAGAAGAACAATGACAAAGATTGTGTCCAGAGTACACAAACCGTCAAACACGCAAGCTACTTCGGATCACATAAACACACCACAGAGCAACCTAAATGACAGTGTAACAACTTACTCAAACCCACCAAATCTAATGTATTGCAACATTTGATCAGTGATGGCTGAGTGCAGATGCCCTGCTATTATCGGTTCAATCTGTAGCAAGCTTATCTGACCCACAACTTAGATTATACAGGGCGGAAGACACAGTATAGGAAGGCTTCGAAGGGCTAGGCAGTGATGTTGTGGCGAATGTGACGAAGAACCACAGGGATGACAGTGTCGGGTGAGCTGAGCTGCGGGAGGTGGCCTTCAGATGTCATGACCTCGACAATGGACTCACCGCCAAGATGCTGGTGGAGGTACTCAGACACCACCACAGGCACTGCCAGGTCCTTGACGCTCTGAATGATGTGGCAGGGGATAGTGACGTGGCAAATGATCTCGCGGAGGTCGCTCTGGAAGATTGTTTGAGCGACGCTGAGGGCAATGTCAGGGCGCATGTTGAAGAGGGTGCGGCTGAACTCTTGGACCGCCACTGAGTCCATGTCACCTCCCACTGCCAGAGGAGCGAAGCCAGAGCACCAGGCCTTGAAGTTGGATTGCATAGCTTCAAATAGCTGGTCGAGATCTTCTTGCTCGAAACCTCCATAGTAGTTCACATCATTCAAGTACCTAGAAGGCAGAGAATCAAACATCAGTATATCACATGATTTTGCTGTGTACTTCAAAGTATGATAGGCTTCACATGATCTTCATATCAGCAAATATCAAGAGCACTTGAATTCTAAAGATTATCGTCACCTTTCACAGCATCTGCACAGTGATAAACACTTGAATTCTAATTTCTAAGGATATAAATAAGCTCATAAAAGGGAAAAAACTGAATTCGGATTGAGCTGATACAACAGAAGAAATGAAATTGCATTTTTCAGATTATATGAAGAATCATTTCCCCTTCGCGGCCATATGGCCGAATTCAAATTGTATACAACTTGAAAAAGGATCGATTTACTTCCGATTTCCTCTAAAAAGTCAAATTCTGCAAAGTAATAAACACTTAATTCCAAGGATACAAATAAACTCAGGAAAGGGGAAAAACTGAATTCGGATTGAGCTGATACAAGAGAAGATATGAAATTGCATTGATCAGATTATATGAAATCATTTCCCCTTTGCATCAATTTGGCCCAATTCAATTTGTATACAACTCGAAAAAGGATCAATTTACGTCCGATTTCATCTAAAAAGTCAAAAACACCGGAATTCGTTAGGGTTAACGAAATTGAAAGCTAAAGACATAACAATTCGAAAAGAGAGTGATCGATTGAGACTCGGAACAAGTTAAATCGGAGGAGATGAACTGATGAACTAACCTAGGAGAAGCGGAGATCATGACGATCTTGGAGAAGAGATCGGGGCGAGTGATGGAAGCGATGGCGCCGATGACGGCGGAAACCGAATGGCCGACGAATATACAATTAGAGATCTGAAGCTCCTCGAGAATGGCGAGAAGGTCGTAGGAGTAGCCCTCGAGGGAGGAGTAGCGGTCGAAATCAAAGTAATCGGGATTGGTGGTGCCGGCGCCCATGTTATCGTAGAGAACGACGCGGTAGTCGGCGACGAGGTGCGGCACGAGGTGCTTCCACACCGACTGGTCGGTGCCGAAGCCATGGGCGAGCACGATGACCTGGTCGCCGCTCCCGAGGAGCTTGACGTTGTGAGCTTCCTCCACGACCCCCATTGATTTTCTTCGATCTGTGCAGTGCTTAAGAGTGTAACTGACAAAGGAAGGAGGGGGTTTGGGATTAAATTATGATATTTTATTTTGGGTTTGGGCTACGCGGGAGTGTTGTGGCCACATGTACTGTTTGTCCTCCGATAAGATTGATGGGAGATTGTTGGGTGCTGCTGGGGTACACGGAAGATATCGTGGGGGCGACATGTCGGTTTTTTTTATTTTTTTAAAAAAGAAAATTATACTCCCTCGCCATCCATTAAATAAACACGATTAAATTTCCGCTTAGCACATGGTCGCATGATTGTAACGATATGATCATTGCAACCACGTATTTTTTAAAAATCACAAACTGATCATTTTTTCACTCCAAACTTGATCTTTGTAACTATCGAACACCATCATTAGTGGCTTTTAGAGTGCCCACAATTGTAGCTTTTTTTGTTGCATGACTTGATACACTACACATTAATTTCAATATTTGTATCTACCTCAATGATTTTATAACAAGGAAACATCCATTTTTCTCTTTCAAAATTTTACCTTCCATATAATATAAGAGTGACACTAACCGACCATTTCTCATTTCTCTCATGTGAAAGAAAACGATAACTTTGCCAATTTCAATTTTCAAATAGAGACGTAAAGAGGATGATCGTATTCAAATTACACAATAATAACCATATCTATATCTAAACTATATCATGTATTTTCCAAAAACCATAATGACACACAGGTAAGGCTAATACAAATGCATGCATTGCATTTCATTGTGCATCAATTTGCAATAGCAATCATATCTGATACACGAGACGCATTGCGATCACTCATTAGTTGTAGATGATAAGCTACACCTAGCTGCCCATAGGCGGTTGTCATTTTTCCCGGGCTGATCCAATTGTAATCCCTAAACAAGCAGCCCCAGAACCGAGCTTATGCCCCAGAACAGCATGTAGTCCCTCCTTAATGAGCAGCCCAAATCCAATGCCAACCCAAATCGAGCTTGTCCATCCCCATAACAGCCTCTCAGAAAAGCCCTACAACGTACAACTTGTGCAAACCGACGTTCGATTTTATTTTGGTTGATTTCTCTCCATTGTGATTTCCATCCAATACATCCCTCCTTACCGAGCAACCCTCTCATTACATTGGTTTCCCAGTACGAAATCCATATTCTGAAATACTAGGCAAAACAAACAGGGATATCAAATATCAGATATCAGATTTCATGCTCATAGTCTCATATCCCTAATATCAATATTTGATACCCATATATAATATCTTATATACGCATATAAATACCAAACATGCCGTAGAATGTGAACAAATAAGGTGACTTCAAAGACCAAAAACAACAACAAAAAAAAATCAATCAAGTCTATCAACCTAATCAAATAATATAGTTAATAGTATTTATACTCACTCTCTTAATTAAAATATGACATTTTATTATTTATGTACGATTTTTTAGGTATTAAAAATATATGAAATATCAACTTTTTAAATATGTTTTATATGTAATTTCATACTAACTTGTAAAAAAAATATTTTTTTATAATTTTTATCATTGTGTAAAAACGTATATAAATAATAAATAAAATATTTTAATTAAAAAATGAGTGTATAAGAGTACTATATTATACTAGCAACCTTGTCTTTTTTTTTTCTTTTCATGACTATTCAACTAAAATGGTTGGATCTTTTTGGATTTGGGGATATTTATAAAATGAGTGCTTGACTTGGTGAGACTTGGGTCGAGTTGGCCGGCAAGTGGTAGGGCCGTGCACCGTTGGATTATTGGACTTTCTTGTTCGTTATTAATACTCTCCCTAGAGAACCAAATTAAAACTGGATACCCCTAACCAGGGGCGGAGCTGAAGAGGGGCCTAGTGGGTCACGTGCCCCCCTCTCATTCGACTAACTACCTATGTGTATTCTACTCATCGATACCTTCGTTTTGATATATAATACGGCTTAATCCGATATCTGAGTAAAAAGTTATAAATATTTAAAAATTAAAAGTATATTAATCACTTTAGTTTTATTTCAATATAATATAATATTTTTTATATTTTACTTAAATTAACATTTACATATTATAACTCATTTCGAGAGCTTCGAAATGAGACGTTATACTAATCATTTCGACAATTAGATAAAACACTTAGAAACGAGTGCAACAAGTTATATATTAACTATGTTGTTATTCGAGCCAAACAAGTCTAGTATTGCTTGATTATATTTAACTCATTTAGAAACGAGTCAAGCTCGAGTCGAACATATATTTGAACTTGTGCTCAAACTCAACTTGTTTAGTAAATGTACGAGATTTAGCTCAGTTTTTTTTTCCAAGTATTATGCAACCTTAATTGCTCATGACATGATAACTTAAAAGAAAATTTGTAAACTTTAAAAAATTCGTTCTATTTGAGTTTCAATCGAGTCTAGGCGAACTTTGATTCGAGCTTAAAAATATGCTCATAACCAATTCATTGTAAATGATGCTCGAGCCAAGCTTTTTATTGAGCAAAACTCAAAAATCAAGCTCTAGCTACCCAGCTCATATAACAACCATAATACTAATTTAGTGTTTATTATATTGCGTTTCATATACTTATTTAGTTAATTTTTTCCCGGATATTTCATTTATATATTTATATTTCTTTTTTTTATATAGTCGCGGAAAAATGATAGTGTTTTATCATAAACCGATGACATTTTATCTTAAATAACATCATTTATTATCGTATTATATATATATATAATTCTTTATGCCAATTTAATCCGAAAATATATCGTATATGTATAAACTAGAGCTTCGACTAACGGGCCAACCAAACCACCACCGATTGTACCCCTCCGAAATTTTTCTGGCTCCGTCACTATCCCTAACACTGTGAGCAATTACATTATGGATTGGTTCAAAGATGACAAGTTCAATGATTTGCTCAACTAGTTCCCTCACCGGTTAGATTAATTATTATTTGATTTCAATATTACTAAAGTTTGTTGGGATCTGTGGTACTGGTCTATGATTATTATGAATTGGACTCCTTGCCTTAACTAGTGCAAAATGCACATGTGGGGTTGAGTGATCGCAATGCGTCTCGTGTATAAGGTTCTATTTGGATTCTCAAATAACTAATTGTAATTATTTTATCTCGATATATGCAATTGTCTGATTGCACAATTTAAAAAAACTCGTAAAAAAAATGACATAAAATAGTAATGCAACAAAACATCCACGTAAACCGAGATAAAGTAATTAATTAGTATATTATTTTGGAATTCAAACACCCCCTAAGGCCTTTTTTGTTCGGAGAGCGTAGAATAGAAAGATCAATAAATAAATTTGTAAAATTTATATCATCATTGTTTTTTTAAGTTTAGAGAAGGACATAGGAAAATAGTTAGAATATATTAAGAGATATAGTTACTCTATGCTAAAATTAGATAATCAAATGAGAAAAATGAAATAAATTTGTATGAAAAAATGAGTAAAGAAGTGTAAATATTGTTATAATACTAATCATTAAATCTTAGCTTAAATACAAGCTAGATTTAAAAAGGTATTTTCTCCTATCTAAAGATAAATGAGTGGTTTTTGTCCCGCTTGTAGCCCCACTTTGTTTTGTTTGATTTTTATCCTGTTTGAGTCATTGAGAAATTTGAGAGTCTAGCTCTTATTTTCATTACCCAAAAAAAAAATAACAAAAAAATAAAATGAGTGGTAAATGTAAATTGAAATGTTTGGCAGTAATTTGTGTGTAGATCGAGAGAGTCAATTATGAACCAATTTCTTGAGACTAATTCTTTGTCGAGAATATTTGAAAGTGAGAGTTACGGAGAGGCAACTGGCAAGGGATGTTTTTGTCATACGTGCTCTTGAAGCCTCGATTAATCACGAGGTCACGTATGGAGGACGTATTTTTTTATTACAGTTTTTTGATAATTTGAACGGCGTCAGATTCTGCTGACCTACAATCCAAGAGCGTCCTTATAAACTAGGGTCTAGAACTCCATAAGTGACATGAGAGGTCCAAGGCACATCGCGTACCTGAGCTTAGCCACATTGTCCGCAACCTAGTTCAATTCTCGGAATATATACTTGTAGGTAGCTTCCTCAAAACACTAAAGGAAGTGTTGGATGTTTGAGATGGTTATCTCGGTCTCTCGGGTGCAGGGCTAAACATAAACATGTATATCTTTTGTACGGAGAGAATTTGTGTACACTACAAACATCAAATGTTAAATTATTTTTTTTCTTGTCCATAAATTAAATGTTGTAATGAGCTAGGAAGAGTGAACTTTATGATCTCATGGATAGAAAACATCTTCTATAAGTGGGTGTTGTAGATAAAGTGGTGTTTGGTTAACATAATTTTTAAAAGGTTTAAATTAAGGGTGTATTTGGATTCTACGAGTATTAATTATAATGTAATTATTTTATCTTGATTTATACTCCGTATGATTATTTGGTTAAATTACTATTTTCCCTTGGTCTTTACGAGATTTTTAATTATACAACCAAATGCTCACATAAAATAAGATAAAATAATTGTATTATAATTAAATTGCAATGGAATCCAAACACACATGTGCATTGTGGATTTTAGAAACATTGTAGTTTCAGAGCCCCACCCTTTAAGTTTGAAAATATTTGGCTTCAAAGGAAGGATTTTAGAAACATTGTTAAGCAATCCTGGAGAACATTGTGTGTCGGGTCAGCCATGTTTCGGTTGGTTCAGAAAACAAAAACCCTTAAGAAAAAAGCGAAAATATGGAACAAAAAAACATTTGGAAATATCTTTCGTCAACTACAAGAAGTTGAAGGCGCTCTTCTTGAAATTCTATCAGTAAATATCTACCCCCAAAATGAAAGAGAAAGGATTAAAGAACAAAACTTGATAAAAAAAGAAAGAACACTTGCTCTTGTTCCACAAAACTTTTTGGTTGCAGCGAGCGAAATCAAAACACCTTAAACTAGCAGACACCAATTCGTCCTACTTTCATAGAGTAGCATCAGGTAGAAGGAATCGAAAAATTATTCGATCAATCACGTCAGCAGAAGGAACACAAATCATCGGTGAAGAAAATGTTAAAGAAGAAATTAAAAAGGACTTTGAAAGAAGATTCTCTAGAGAGCAAGCAAACTTACTCAAACAACAGATTAGAAGAGTATATCTCCCTAATAAACCCATCAATAACAGAAGAAGAAAATAAAATGCTAATACAACAACCATCAAACAGTGAAATTAAGTCTGCAGTCTTTAGTTTGGGAAGTAACAAGTCCCCGAGCCCGGACGGAATGACAGCAGAATTCTATAAAGAATATTGGGACATAATTGGAAAAGATATCATACGAGCCATCAAAGCTTTCTTCCATACTGGAAAACTTCTCAAACAAATAAACCATACATTCATCTCACTAATCCCAAAAAATGACAATCCTTCTACAACAACCCATTATAGACCAATCAGCCTATGTTCGACCATCTACAAAATCATCTCAAAAATAATCACTGAACGTCTGAAAACCATCATGGGAAAACTAATTCATCCGCTTCAAGGGGCTTTTGTTTCTGATAGAGCAATTCAAGACAACATACTTATAGCGCATGAAATCTTCCACTCCTTCCGAAACCGTAAGGGCGTCCAGGGGTGGATTGCAATGAAGCTTGACATGGAAAAAGCTTACGACAGAGTAGACTGGAACTACACAAGACACATACTCCAAAAATTTGGCTTCCACCCCCATTTAGTAAACATGATTATGGAATGTGTGACTACTGTCTCCTTCTCTATCTTAGTAAACAATGGTCCTTCACAGCCGTTCATACCCTCCAGAGGGCTACGTCAAGGAGACCCCCTTTCCCCATTCCCTTTTCTCCTTGGGGCTGAAGTTCTAGCTCGGAAACTTTCACTAGAAATGAACACCAGTAACAATGGTGTGGGATTCAAATTCGGTCACTCCGGCCCTAGAATTCCTTTCCTAGCATTCGCAGACGACATATTAATCTTTAGCAAAGGAAATAACTCGTCATGCCTAAAAGTCAAGGAAATCATTGAAGACTATTGCAGATACTCAGGCCAAAAAGTTAACTGCCACAAGTCCACATTTCAAACCACACCGGGCATATCTAGAACAAGAGCACGAGAAATTGAAAGCGTCCTCAATATCCCTTTTGAGAAAAGCTTGGAGAAATACCTTGGATGTCCGATCATCAATGGACGTGTAGCAAAGGATACCTTTGGTGAACTAATCTGCAAATCAAAAGACCAACTAAGTAAATGGCGAGCAAATGCATTATCTCAACAGGGCAGAGCAACTCTAATAACCTCCAATATGTCTTCTAAGCCGCTTTATTCTATGCAAAGCTTCATGCTTCCTGCTTCGATACATAAACAGCTTGACCAAATAAACAGAACTTTCTTCTGGAACAAGGACGCACAACATAGCCCACTTATAGGGTGGGACAAAATCTGCAAGTCTAAAGCTGCTGGGGGACTGGGCATACGTAAAACCAAAAACATGAATGAAGCTCTTCAATTAAAACTTATGTGGAAAATATTAGCGGAACCAGACAACCCTTGGGTTCAAATTATCCAATATAAATACCTAAAAAATGGACACATTCTTAACTACAAGAAAAAAGGAACCGCCTCTTGGCAATGGACCAAACTATGCTCCTTAACAAAAAAATTCAAATATGAGCTTATTTGGTCTGTAGGCAACGGAAAATCTATAAGGTTTTGGAAAGACAACTGGATAACAACCAACTCCATCAACAACATAATGAATACCCAAAACTCTGAAAATGAAACTGTTATTGAGTATATTTTGGGTGGTCAGTGGTGGAAAGAAAAATTGGAATCGGTCTTACCAGAAAACATCGTTGAGGATATTATTAAGATTCCACTCCCGATTAACACATTCGAGGACAGACTCCATTGATGGTCAGATAACAAGGGATGGTTCTCAACGAGTAGCGCCTACAATTTAGTCTCAAATTCAACAAACATAACTTCGACAGACTATGATTGGATATGGAAAATTGACGCTCCTCCGAAAATTAAAAATTTCCTATGGAAGATTAAGCAAAATGGGCTCCCGACGGCTTTGCGGCTGGCTCAAAAGGGTATTTCAGTACCCACTACCTGTACATTGTGTAACCATGGCCAGGAGGACGACATCCATCTTTTCCTAGAATGCCCCTACAATAACTTCCAAGCACAATTTCCTCAAAATATTGCTCGGACAATTGACACGCTTATATCCCAAAACAGAGATATGGACCAACTCATGTGCTTCCTTAATACCAATCTTTCCAAGGAAAACAAGCAAAATCTAGCCTTCAGGTGGTGGACTATATGGCATATGAGAAATGAAGCTATCTTTAGAAATGCTCCAATTCTGTCTGCAGAAAGTATTAAAAAACTCATCTTAGGAAACATAGAAAATTGGAAGAGAGCTGATAAACTACATCCACCCGAAAAGAATACAAACGTGCCACAGGAAAAAACAACAACTAAACAGTTGAGATCCCGGGGAAAATTTAACTTATGGAAAAAACCACCCATTGGCTGGCTTAAATTAAACTTTGATGGGTCATCCATCTCGACCACAAAAAGCTCGACAGGTTTCATATTTCGCGACAGTCTTAGGAACCCTATCTGCATAGGAGGAAAAATGATGGGCGGTCATACGCCACTAATGGCAGAAGCAATCGCGCTAAGGCAAGAGATCGAAAAGGCTAAGGAACTCAACTTAAACAATTTAATCATTGAAGGTGATTCTAAGATAATTACGGATGCCTTACGAACAAATAGCAAATGTCCTTGGGAAATTGAGCTTGTATTGGCTGACATTCGAACCCTTCTTATGGAATTAGAGAACGTACGAATTTCTCACATTCCCCGTATTGGTAACTGAGTGGCGGATAAGGTTGCACACCTTAGCTACTCTACCAGGGGAGCTAATTTCTATACCGATTCAGGTCTTCTTGACCTCATCCGGCAGGATGCTTTCGGGTAGAGGGTCCCGTACCCCATCCGAATTTTCACCTAATCAAAAAAAAAAAAAACATGTGCATTGTGGATCTTGAAATTTTCCACATAAAATTAAAATTGAGATGGATAATCTGTTGGACTTGCACTTAGTAACGTATTACAAGTTAGTAGAGCGTTTTTTTTATAGGTACACACTAGATCCATTACAATATAAGGGAGGGGATTCAAACTCATGACCTACTAGTCAATACATGTCATCATCACCAACTAAGTTAGTAAGACTTGACTTAGTGGAGCGGTTTTAATATAGTCAATGATATAATTCATGTAAATAGATTCGATCAATTACAGATCATTCTTAAAAGGAATCATTTTTTATAATGGGTAAAAAATTCAAAATACCAAACAAAACCAATGACCGGTAAATTGAGAGGGCGAGAGATTGTCATACGGGTTGATCGTCATGGTACAATAAAAAAAACTAAAGGAGACAACAAAATGAACAAACCTCGAACGCTTGAACAAGCAATATCATGCTCGACGTAGAAGGTCCGAGAAAGGTAAGTGAATAGTAACATGGGATAGTGTAGGCTAACCAGATATCTCACCTCCGAAAGATGGAGAGCAAAAAGCACGGTAAGGGAAGAGACCACTCCTGAGGAAGTGTGGATCGACCACACGAAGTTCCCCTCACCTAGATGAGAGATTGAGAGATATTCGGAGCCCCAAACATTGTCACGATCTTCTTGATCAACAGGGTCACATGACTGCACCTTCTTTCGAAACCAAACACAAACCAAAGAATAACCACACAAAAACAAAATGACCAACAAGTCAAGGCTACACGAGGTCCGATTTACCACAAGATCAATGTTCGTGTTCAATTTTTTTTCATTTTTTTTTCAAGCTCCCAGAGTAAGAGTTGATCTTTTTCCTATTCATTGTTTTTAAAAGGAATCGTTTATTTTCTGAGAAAATAAACGATTCCTTTTAAAACAATGAATAGGAAAAATGTAAACTCTTAAATGAATTATATAAGTCATCGTTTATAAGGAATCGTTTATTTTTTGAGAAAATAAACGATTCCTTTTAAAAACAATGAATAGGAAAAAAGAAGGGTGATTTTGGTTGAGGGCATTTTTTGAATATTCAATTAGTCACTTAGCCCCTAAATCAATTTAATTAGTTTTGCCCTAAACCCCTTCCCAATAGGATGGGTTGGTCAATGGTCAACCGTTTGACCATTGACCGGTCAACGTTGACCATTGACCGGTCAACGTTGACCGTTGACCGGTCAACGTTGACCAACCCATTTTGATGCCAACTTTTTTTTTTTATTTTTATTTTTTTAGTGATGCCATATTTTACCGTTTTGATACCAAAATTTTACTATATTTTATTTTCACTTTGATGTCACTTTCCTAATGAAATGATTGGATGTCACTTTTTTAATGTCACTTTTTTTAAACCTTGATGACATTTTTTGTTTACAGTAATGTCACGTTGATCATTGATGCCATTTTTTTTGCTGTTAACGACTGATGCCACTTTTTTTGTATGATAATATTTTTTTTACCGTGATGCCATATTTTTGATGATATTTTTTCAAAAGTAGTATTTTTGATGACGTTTTTTTCTTTAATGTGATACAAATTTTTCAAACTGGCATCAATGGTCAACGTGACATTAGAGTAAACAAAAAATGTCATCAAAGTTTAAAAAAAGTGTCATCCAATAATTTAATTAGAAAAGTGGCATCAGAGTGAAAATAAAATGTAATAAAATTTTGGCATCAAAACGGTAAAATATGACATCACAAAAAATGTCATCAATGTTTTAAAAAAGTGGCATTAAAAAAGAGTCATCCAATCATTTCATTAGAAAAGTGACAATAAGGTGACAATATTTTGATTCCACGTTTTAAGCTCTTATGCCATCAATTATATAAAATTGTCACCATAAAATTTTGACATCAAAACGGTAAAATATGGCATCACTAAAAAAAAAAAAAATTGGCATCAAAAAAAAAAAAAATGGCATCAAAATGGGTTGACCGGTCAACGTTTGACCGGTCAACGGTCAACGTTGACCGGTCAAGAAGGCTTAGCATGCTAAAAAAACAATTAATGGGCCTATCTAGCTAACCAAATATGCTTAAAGGTCCATTTGAACAAAATCCCTCAAAAAAGAATCGTTTATGAATCTAGGAGTAATCTCTTAAATGAATTATATAAGTAATCAAATTTAAGGGTGTGTTTGGATTCCATTGCATTTTAATTATAATGTAATTATTTTGCCTTATTTTATGTGAGTGGTTTGTTGTATAAATAAAAATCTCATAAAATCCGAGATAAAACAGTAATTTAACCAAATAAACATATAAATCGAGTTAAAATAATTGCATTATACTATATTTAATACATCGTGAAATCCAAATAAAATCTGAAACTTAAACACTTTAAAATTATGTTAACCATACACCGTATAATACCATTGGAATCCAATTGAGTTTATTTGAAGTGGATTAAAATTATTGTCACTGTCAGTGACCCAATTATGAAGCTAATGGTCCATGGAAGGATGAATGAGAGGGATGAACAAGAAATTAACTTACATCGCGTCTACTAATCCTAACCAAACACCGGATAATACATGTTATATGGCTCACCTGAATTTAATAATAGTATATCCTACTCCATCCATTATTTTTTATGAGTCTTTTTCCTATTCATAAAAGTTTTATTAGAATGGTAAAAAGTAAAAACCATATAATATATTAACCATATAATACTCCCTCATCATGATAGGAGGCTCTCCGGAAAGTGCAACTTTCCGATGCAGCAGCTTACCATGAACGGATTCGAACCGTTGTAAAAGAACTTGCAGAAACTGTGTGAACTTGTCATCATTGGAGCCTCGCCATTGCTACAGAACTCCGTTTTCGTTGATTTTTGTTACTCCATGCTCCTTGTGATGTCCTCTATCTATCACTAGTTTATGTTGGCTCATATACACTCTGAGTTGAACGCAATGGAGCCTTAAAATAGGTTGCTAGGCAGTTCATTTGCAGAAACCGCGTGAACTTGTCAACTTCCGAGCCCTGCTGCTGCTGCTACAGAACTCCGATTTGGTTTATTTTCATTTTTGCATGTTCCTCGTGATGTCCTCTATCGATCAAAAGTTTCTTTTGGCTTATATACACTCTGAGCTGAACGCAATGGAGCCTTAAAATAGGCTGCTGGGCAGTTCATTTGCAGAAACTGCGTGAACTTGTCAACTTCCGAGCCCTTCTGCTGCTGCTGCTGCTGCAGAACTCCGATTTCATTGATTTTTGTTTCGACGTGTTCCGAGCCCTCTATTGATCCCAATTCTTTTTATACTTAGACATAGATGGAGTTGTTCACAATAGTATCGCCAACTTGACTGCTATATATATATATATATATATATATATTTGTTATATAGCACATATATGCTCTTCGTGGCTCCTTTTGCGCGGTGTTCGAGACTGGCTCGATCAATCCTCGGGGGAAGTTTTTGGCCTTTGGTTGTATTTGGTATGGCGCAAAGTTGGAAATTTGCGTCGGGGCACGCAGAGATCATCGTCGGGTGCTCGAGGAGCGCACAAAATATGCTATATTGTGCAGGAATCCTCCATAGGTGGTCGACAGGCCAACTTCTGGCGTTTGCTGCGGCCACCACAAAGCTTCGTTTTTGCCGTCGTTTCTTTCGGAATACCCCTTGCATAGCCTTCTTTTAGCCCCATCTCACCATGGTCTTGGATACGGCTGGCTGTTGCAGCTGTGAGAGAGTGTAGGACCCCTTGGGTAGCTGCTAAGGATGATCGAGGGGCTCCGCAAAGGTTCATCGGCCAGTACGAAACAAGTCTTATGAGCCAACAAATTGCACCACATTGCGAATGCTCGGTGTGCACAATCTTTGCAAAAAATAAACAAAGTCCGTTGCAAGCCTTAGATTCTCCTTTCGGCATATATCCTCTATTCCTCTGTGATTGATCTTTGATTGGGCCATGGGCTGGTAAATGAATTGGCCCAAATTGATTGGGCAGCCCAATCTCCAGGAATCTCTAGGTAGAGAACCCCTAAACCCTAAAATATAAAATGAGCTTCTCGCCCCCAAATCGCCTCAAACTCTCAAACGCTTCTCGCCCTAAATCTCTCAAAACTGTGTGGAGCTCGTCAGATCTTCAACCATGGTGAGTTTTCTTTCCTTGTTCTCGACAACTTTTCTTCGTTCATGTCGTTTTGATCCATATTGAAATCCTTGATGTGTTTTTTTCCTCTCTTTATTTGATTCTCAACTCGATTTGGTTTGGTTTTGTTTTGTTATGATGACAGTCGAAGAGAAGGACTAAGGAGCCTAAGGAGGAGACGGTCACTCTCGGGCCTACTGTTAAGCCAGGAGAGCACGTCTTCGGTGTCGCTCACATTTTTGCTTCATTCAACGATACCTTTATTGTAAGTTTCTTGATCGCCGACGCCATTGACATTAGATAAGACAGTGAAGATAGTAAATGATAGATCTCAACCTAGAAACTAAATAGAAGAGTTTTCGAAGGAGGAGGATGCACTGAGTTTGGATTTGAGAGAGTTTGGAGGTTTAGAGGGATTTCTGTAATTTTCTGATTAATTGCTTCCAGGAGCAAAATCGATGACATATAGATAGGGAGTTCTCATCGTAGGAGATGATGGCCCAACAGATAGTTCAAATAGAAAATGAAATACCAGATATTGCAATATAAAATTCCTGTTATGGATAGAAGTTCTATCTTAAAGATATTTTGATGGCAGTTTTGTGTTGTGTTGTTGATATCGATTTATTTGAAAATCGCAGCATGTGACTGATCTGTCTGGGAGGGAGACAATGGTTCGCATCACTGGTAAGTTATCCGGCACCACGTAACGCATATTTTGTGGATTGTTTTGTAGGGATATCAGTTCTAGCAGATGAATGTACCTCATGATTTTGTTTACCTGTGTTTTTACGCCTAACAGATATAGGATCTAGCTCCAATCAACCACAAATCCTCTTTGATAAGGATTATTTGCCTGCAGATTATTAGTTCTGTTGCTGATTTTGATTACCTATATGTTAGGTCTTTTTTCTTTTCAATATTGAAACTGATTTTTGAAATATGTTGGTTGATTGTATATGGTGTTAGTTGTCCCTTTACTAATCCACCCTTTTAAAGAGGTTCTTTCAAATTTTCTCTTATTGGTCAAATAAGTTGCTATTAGTAATGGATTTTTGTTTATTCAACCGAATTCTGATCATCAAAACTCTGATTTTGTTTTGCCAAATTCTTCTAAAAGGTGGTATGAAGGTGAAAGCTGACAGAGATGAATCCTCCCCTTATGCTGCTATGCTTGCAGCCCAAGATGTTTCACAGCGTTGCAAGGTCTGCTTTATTGAATACCTGCGTCTGGTTTTTGTTTTCAGAGTTTTCTAATTTTGCAATTCATGAACAGCATCAGAATTCCAAATTTTCCCACATTGAAACCACATATGTAGCTATGTCATTCTTTATTTTTTTCCATCTTAATCCATACTACAGGAGCGTTTTTTCCATCTTTATGTTTTCCTTGACAATTCTATCTTACCTGTTAAAATAATTCTGAACTTTTGTATCTATACTACAGGAGCTTGGTATCACAGCTCTTCACATAAAGCTCCGAGCAACTGGTGGAAACAAAACCAAAACACCTGGCCCGGGTGCTCAGTCTGCGCTCAGGGCTCTTGCCCGTTCAGGCATGAAGATTGGCCGCATTGGTAAATTACTTCTTCTACTTAGCATATGTTACGCTTCTTGTGAAGCTTTATATCTTCCAGTTTAGCTCCCAGTAGCTGTAACTTATTCCGTTTATCTGTCTGAAACTCAACAGAGGATGTTACTCCCATTCCAACCGACAGCACCCGCAGAAAGGGTGGTAGAAGGGGAAGGAGGCTCTAAGTGTGTTCGATCTGTGCTTTTCAATGCTGTTTACTGTGGCATCTCGATGGTGTTTATTGGTGCTTCTCTAGCTTCCTTTTATGTGTTTCTGATTAAATTGTGTTGGACTTTCATAGTTGAGAACTTGAGATCGATTTCAGATTGCATTTCCGAAACTATTTGCTGATGATATCAAAGTTTTGCTGTTTCAAGTACAAAACTATTTTAGTTTAACTCATCTTGCTTTGCATTGTCATTTGGGCTTTCATCTATTGACCTAGCAACATATAAAATTCGCAAGGGTTGTGTTCTTTGACCATCCACGGTTGCGGAAGTGGCTGGATTTTCCACTTGACCTTGTGTATTTTGTTACCTGCTTGAGAAAATCGCCACTTCCCATTGTCCTAAATTGGTTGTTGCCCGAAAAAAGTTGAGATTTTCACATACATGAGGGTGTGCAAAATGAGATACAAAAGGGGATATGGACCTATGGTTTGGTGTCTCACAAGTAACAAAATGTGATTGCTGAAGATGGTGGTGTTCTCAAGTATATCAATTCATACAGTGCAACCTCACATGGCCTACCAAACTACAACACTTGCATGAAAGATCTTATACAATGGTCAACCGTAAAAGAGACCTTTCAGACTTTTCTATCTAATAAATAGAAAGTTTTACATTCTTCGCCATGAAAAGGCACATTTAGGTAGACATGCGCACGGGTCGGACCCGCCGGGTCAAGGGTCGGGATATCCCTAACCCTGACCCTGACCCTTCAAGTCACGGGTCGACGGGTCGTGGTGACCCGCCGGGTCAAGGGTCGACCCTTTGACCCGTCGGGTCAAGATATGTCATTTAATTTTTTTAAAAAGTTTTTTTAAGTTTAAAAAAAATAAAAGGAAAAAGGAAAAATGACTTGGATCAGTTTTTGAGTTGTCTACGTATACTCTCAAGGAAGAGGAATCAACGCTCACGTAGTTCTTTACATTCGTTCTGATCCTTACTTACCTTATCCCATGTTAGGACTCTTAGTCTTGCTTTGCATCTGCGCTCCTGACCATTGTGCAATCATTGAGTTTCTCATCTGAATTTGACTCAACTAAGTCGTCATTCTTTTGAATCAGTATCTCTTCCCTCTTCCAATTTTTTAGGCAAACTTGAGCTTCCAGCATGTCAAGCAAGAGGCTTGATCTCTTCTTGCTTAATATTTGACCACATTGGCTAAAACGTTGCTCCGCCGCTACAGTTGAGTAAGGAGCGGTGAGTATTTAACAAATGACTGCCTACGTAGTAGAGTAGGAAATTGAAATCTCTCTAGATGGCTCCATTATTCAATAATGTTGAATTTCTCTTCCTCTTCACCTCGATTTTTTGAAGAAAATAGATGACACGACAGGTTGACCCTACGGGTCGACCCTTCGGGTTCGACCCGCCGGGTCCGCGGGTCAAAATCAACACGACCCTAACCCTAACCCTTGACCCGCCTAGACCCTGACCCTTGTCGACCCTAACCCGCCGGGTCAAAACCCGTCGGGTCCGGGTCGACCCTTGACCCTTGCTCATGTCTACATTTAGGGTTCAAAATTAATGGAGATAGGAAAAAATGTGTTCCGTTAAGCAAAATACAGTATGCCATTTAACATATTTGCACAATTTTTAAGGATACAAATAAAAATACATTTGGGCAATTTTGTAAAGTAGAGTTCAAAATAACAACAATAAAAACTTATTCTTAACAAGACTTACCATCTAAAAGACATTTTGCTTAATGGAGGGAGTAAGAATAAGATAACTATCTGTTTGGGAGCTCCCTTGTTTGCTTTGTACCATTTTCCATCTGAAGCAATGTAAGTGACATTGTGACAACAGTTCACCTATCCACAGGGTGAATGGAAAAAAGTGAACTTCTTTGATGTTTGCCCGCGCCCAGAAGCAATGATGAAAAGGACCGGTTGCTGCCTCATTTCTAGCTCTTCGAAAACTGAGTAGAAAGATCCAAGATCAAGTAGACCGATGAAGCATTCTAAAAAAATTTCACCTCTTTTGGATCAAGCATGTTGACTATGGCAGTATCAATTGCATCTTGGTTTTCCAGTCTTGCTACCTCGCTGCAAGCCGAACGACTGTATCTTGGTCCATGTTTTTTGCAAAAACCTAAGCATAAGAATAAGAATAAATATTATGTTTCAGATGAAGTAGCTGAAGAGGACCTTTCAAAACAAGTTAGTAAGCAATAGAAACTATGGATATAAAGCTATATTCTTGTACCTCAACTAGGTTACGTTCAACGGTCAGTGGATTAAGAGGAAGAGTCTCGGTTTTATCATTGCAGAGTACAACTCCTTCCATTTCTTCAATTGTAGTCATTCTCTTTGTGATAGCACCCTGAAGATATCATGATATCAGTAGAGAATCCATAATCAAATTTGAGTACTGATAACTTGGAAGACGAATCAAACATGGGTGTTGTTGAGTACACACCTGTTGAGAAAGTCGGTGTGAACCAATAGCAAGCGTTATAGATAACATTGTCAGCATTGCTAGAAGGTTGTTGACTCCACTTCTGTATGATTGGTTTTGTATTTGGGTACATGGTTATGGTTATGATTTCAATGACCATCCCAATAGCTATAGAGCAAATGTGAAAGTTCCTAATGGCAGTGAAAACCTGCAAAAATAGACATCGTTAATGCTCACATTGTCACCTGTCATACTCTGATGTTAACTATACTCAACAAAGATAGATTTGCTTCATACTGTATTATCAGTTGGAAGTGTCCAATGCTTCCAGTGCTGTTCACCAAATGAGCTGCTTTTCCAAGGAAAGAGTGCACTCCAGTTACTATAACAATGGGTTCTATCTCTCCATGCTTACAAATAGAGCCAGAGAAGACTTGGTCTTCTGTCTTTTTTGTAACTGGCATAGATCTCCTGTAAGAGCAGACGATGGAGTCCAAGTCTGCTCTTCACTGTCTTTTGTATTAGTTAATTGTTTTTATTTTTAGGTTGACTCTTTCTTGACTGAAGGATGAAGTATCTTTTGTAGGATGTGGGGTTGGTCAAAGGATACTTGTGTAGGATTCAGGAGCTGTGTTGATTCAGATGATGATGATGAAGTTATTTCTAGAGGCCCAGGTTTATATAGTTTGAACGAGCTTTCATGTACCAGTACTGCTGAAATGTCAGGTAGGTCTTACGTGTTCAGGAGGACTAATATCATATTTTTCAAGAATTGAAAATTTTCCAACTGAGCTTTATCTTACGGTATCTTGTGCTGCACAAAGTTAGATACTTATATGCTGTTTCTTTCATTTAGGAGATGATGTTGGCGAGAAAGAGCTAGAACATTCTTCCCTGCAAGAAAGATTGGATAAGGAGCTAAAGGAACTTGATGAAAAGCTTGACCAAAGAGAGGTAAGTTAAGGCTGTGGCGTATGTTAAATATTTACCTTTGTGAATGTCATTTCTTGATGATCAATGCGTGTGATGAAAATTTTTGTTTGAATTTATTTATCATTTTATGGTGATTCATTGAGTATCTAAGTGACTGTTGAGGATCATATGGAAATTTTTTTATATTTCCTCTGTTATGTTCATGACAATAGATTCTTATTGAAGTTTCTTTGCCTCAAAGTTACTCAAGGATATAAAAGCAGCTTGTTTTGACCATCACAACTCAATTTTCCTCCTGTAACTCTTCTTTTTTACAATTGTCTTTTAGGCTGAGATGAAGTGTATTGCAAATGATGATACATCTCTTCGTAAGCAGCGTTATGAAAAGAGGCTTCTAGAGTTAGAACATGAAAGGAAATCACTGCAGGTTAGAAGGAACCTTACCTAGAGAATGATTTCATTTATATTTCTTATTACTATATTTACTTGGTAACCAAAAATGGGTTTCTTTATATTCTTGATGATTCTTTGTAAACAAATGTGGCCTTATTTATATATTGAGATGCTCAGAAGCTGAAGGAAGAGTACCTTGAAGAATTGAAGATTAATGAAAATTAGACAAATATCAAACTATTAATCTGATGAAAACATGGAAATTGTGAACTAAAATAATAAACAAACAAAGACCCAACTGGGAGGAAAATAAATCCTAACTCATTAAACCAATCCGAAGATAGAGAGGAAGGCAATAAGAATTTCATAGAGAATGCATAGATTGAATAAACATGAACAAGAACCCTCAATTTGTAGATGTTAACAATGAACATCGTAATAGCACTTACCAATTTAGTAATACCTAGATCCCAGAATGACGAAATATACCAAAGAACAACCCAGTTGCAAGAAAGAATGACAAAATCAGAAGAATTGATTTGAATCGAAGAAATGAACAACTATATGGACGAGAAAATATATCAAAGAACACCCAGTTTCAATAGAGAATAACAAACTCATAAGATAAGTTTTGATACGACATTTTGCAAAGAGCTAACCAAGAGGAAATAGGTTCAGAAAAAGAATGATAGCAAAAATCTAAATTAACAATAAATTCCTATGATTTTTTTTTATGCTGCTCGCATTCTCCACACTGATTTTTCCCTAAGAAATAAGATGGAATTCTCTCTCTCTCTCTCTCTCCCCCTTTCATATTGTTCTTTCTTTGGGACCCTTTTTGCGGTGTGGTCATTGTTTATGTAAAGATCGAGCCCTTTCTGTTAATTTGGGTGTTTAAGGAGATTGAACTTTAGGCGGATTTTGATGAGTGGATTTCATCGATCATCTTATTTGCCATTTCAATTAGCTCCTACAGACTTTGATGTGATGTTTGTGTATACAGGGTAAAAAGTATTCAAAAGGCAGAAGTTATAGGGAGAGAGTGGGTAATCATGGAAACAAGTAGAAGTTTGGTTGTCAAACAATAAGATGAGGATAGAATTTGCAAAAATACCTGATATCTGAAACTGAGAAATAGAGGTGATGTGCAAACGTGAACGAAGTCAACATCAGATCCCCTCCTGGTCCCAGGGTTATCCTCAGACGAAACTCAAAACTACATACAGTAAATATGTGCATGAAGACAACTTGTACACAGAAAAGCTGAGCAGCAAAACAAGATTTTGGGTCATGTGATAGATGTACAGAGGTACACAAACATAACATAGAGAAATTTGTAAGACCTACCGGTGAGGCCAAATTTTAAGCTCTTCATCTGATGGGTTAAGTAGCAAATCAACAAAAGCATTGAGAGAAGAGTTTGTTGGAAAAGGAGGTGGGTCAGGATCAACACTCCAAGGCCTGTTTCTTGCAAACCCATGCTTCTCCAGGGAACCAAGACCTCCAACCTGCATGCAAGTGAGTCAGTGACCATTGGAAAGAAGGGATAAATAGATGCATCAGAGCAGTAATACTCATTTGATTTCCAAAAAAGCATAAACACGAGAGAAAACATAAACTTGTTTGTAAAGCAATTTTAAATTTGGAAGCTCAATTCGAACTAAGAGAAAACCGGCCAGAAGCTCATAAAAAAATATCAGCCAACAAATCAAAAGCAGCTGGAACCAAGCAAGCTCCAAGTTACCATAAGCATTTACCAAAAGCAAATGAGAAAGAAACAAATATAAATACAGCCACAGAACAGAAGAAATACATACACACCAAAAGAAGAAGATAAGAGAGGAGATGGAATATCTTCCATCAAGTTGCTTCTTTGCTTGCAAGTTGAGCCAGAGTACACCTCATCTTCAGGGACTCCCTGTTACCAGTAAGTGCAGATTGACCAATTTTTAAAGGATCGCCTTGAAAAAGGTATGCATCTGTAGGTACTGTGTCTCCCAGCCCAATATAGCTGCTTCTTCCTCACTTCACTGCCCATCACGAAGAAGGATTTGATGCCAATGTCCAAATATCAAACACCATGAACAAATGAAGGACAAGGAAAGCAAAGATAAATATGATCCAATCATTCACTACTTACTTAATTTAGTCTTTGCAGCAAGACCCACCATAAGAGCCAGTATTATTATCATTGTTCTCTTCAATAAAGCTGATTGTCGAGTTGATGACAACCAATGTTAAAAATGCCCATGTGAAAGAAAACAAAAGGCGAAATTAGAAAACAAATGAAACTGAAGCAAAAAAACATACCTTGTGTCAAACCAACCTGAGGAATTCCATAAACAAAACGAAGAGGGAGCTAATTGAGAGCGGTACTCATCTTAGCATAAATACCATCGCGATCTTTAAACAAAGAATCTAGAAAAAGTAATTGGGCATAATTTAGGGGCATGCAACTACGGGAAATGTGACAAACACAGATATAACCAAAAATAATAAAAAAGGTATGCTTTCATATAACTCAGCGAGCGCATAGAGAGATGTGGAATGGATACCGGAGGCTCGGATTGCCTGTAAAAGAGCATGGCAGGCAGCTGCTGAAAGATTGCTGTTTTCCATATGCTCTCTTTTGAAAAGTTTCTCAAGCATGGGCCAAAAAACACTCAACAAAGAGACAATGGAATAATCTACTGACAAGTCAGTGGATGCTGATGGTCCAAGATGGCTGAGCAAAGTTCCCATCCTGTTTAGGTATGTTGTATTTGTTGTCAGATACATGTTACATAAACAAAAAGGAAGTTGTTCTTGATTTCTCGAAATAAAGAACTGTACTAAGCCCGATCCTAACTAGATCCACGGTGCAATCCCTTAGTTACCCTGATGTTTGGGATAATTAAAAGTAGATATATTGTCATTTTCAGATATGCCAGTTTGGTAATCCCAACTTTGAACTTTTTATAACTTAAACAAGTGTCAACTCCACTGAACAACATAAAGGGCAAGCTGACTAATTAATCTTATATATATATATATATATATATATATATATATATATATATATATATGCACACCATGTGTTGTATAACTTAAATGCATCAGAGAAACATGAATGCCTTTCTTCAATATTACCAACTCTTAATTACACCAAATGTCAGGATACATAAGTCAAACACTTGAACATTAACTTAAAATCATCTACGAGTAAATCATTCACAAAGAAAGCTAATGCAAAACCAAGGATCACCACAAAACAGGGAACAAAAATTCAATAGTGGCAAGGGACAAACCCCCCATAAATCAACAAGGCTTCAGAAGAATAAGAAATCAAATAAATGTACTGTTCAAGATGTAAGTGAAAAACCTGTATAGCCCTCTTCCAGCTGAGTATAAGATTTGCAAATACGAAGCCGGATTTTGCCTCAGAGTATGCTCTTTGTCGTCATTAATCTAAGAAATCCAAGGTGTGAATTAATGTAAGCAATTAGCTAAAAGAGAAGAAAAACAGAATATATACTTAAAAAAAAAAGGAAGCACCAGAAACATGAGAGGTTCAAGTACTTGGGGTCTCCTTGCGGAATCGAAGCGAGAGCATATCAATGAAAAATGAGAAAATGAAATTGAAATGGAGCAATTAACGAGATCTCCTAGTTAGCCGGATAGTTGTAACCAAATTCTCAAAACCAAATCCGAAAGTAGGGATCAAATTTAAATGAAAGAGGCAAATCTGGTTAATCGTACTTGTCACCATCGAATTGGAGCGGAAGAAGTCGGGGAGCAGGAACCAGAAATGGGAAGAATCGAATTGAAGGCGCCAAGGGTTGAATATCGAACATGCGAAACAGAGAAGAAGAAGACTGTGTTACCTGGCAGTGGAAGATGAACAAAGAGAAGTAATAGCGCGGGTGTCGAAATTGGTGACAAACGGAAGGATGAAGAACGCATTGTGTAGAGACATGGCTTGCAATTGCTCAAGGAAGAGGATGGTCTCTACGACGTCGTTTCATTTTAGTTCACTGGGCTTTTAATTGAAGAAGTAAAACGGTGTCGTTTCGCCTTAAGAAGACCAGATTCATTTTAATCCAATCCGACGTCGTTTTGAGCTTCACCTTCCTTCAACCAGTTTTCTTCCTCTGTGAAGTGTTCGAAGCATGCGAGATTTAGCACTGGAGCTCAGTCCATTTTGGTTGTTAGATTCCCGCCAGTTGTAACTGATCGGAAGTTTCTAGATCTCATTTTGTTTTCAATTTGTATACAAATAGAGGATTGCTCCTCATTTCCTTTGTAACGATTTCAAATTTTCCTATTCAATAAAATTTCATGTGTCCGCTGAATCGTGTGTCCGCTGCGCATATCAACGATGAATCGTGTGTCCGCTGCGCATATCAACGATGAAGATGACGTTTGAAGAAGGTTCGAATTCGAAGAGCAACACGCGGAGATCGGGAAATCAATCCAACAATCAGAGACCAGGAAACCAGTCGGTTTTCGAAGAAAGATCAAGCTCAAGGCGAAACATGGAGGCATACGCCATCAACAACGCTATGTAGAGCGATCCAATGTCTCTTTCCAACTCGGATCACTCGGGCATGAGCCTCACAGGTGTTCCATTCAATGGAAGAAATTACCTCGGATGGCGGAGGCAAATCAGGATGGTTCTCGGAGCTAAACTGAAGCTCGGTTTCATCGAAGGAACTTGCAAAAAGCCAGATCTAGGAAGTGGAGACTATGAGAGATGGATCAGATGCGACTATATGGTCGCTTGCCGGATCCTCAATTCTATGGTGCCGGAGCTCTCAAGCGCTTTTATACGCAAATTCAGCTGTTGAATTGTGGCTTGAGATTGCAAAAATGTACGGACAATCTAATGATCCACTTATCTTTCAGTTGAGGCAAGAAATCGGTCAAATTATGCAAGTAAATGTTTCGATTGCTACATATTTTTCCAAAATGAAGCGATGTTGGGATGAATTGGACAATTTGATTGGTAGTCACCGTAGTCCTACTTGTACTTGTGGATTTCTGGATCGCTGCTCTTGTGCTATTCTCTCTCTTGTTTTGGATATGGAAAATCAAAACCGTCTTATGCAGTTCTTGATGAATCTCAACTTCGACTATGATCAAGTCAAAAGCCAGATCCTAGCTATGGATCCTCTTCCAACTGTGAACAAAGCCTATTACCTTCTGCAACAGGTAGAAAGGCAAAAGCAAGTGGTCCATATCACTTCTGATCCCACTGCCTTCACAGTTCAGCAAGGAGGTGGTTCCAGTGGTCCCTCAAGGAAGGACATCAACAAGAAAGAAAAATCTGGTGGAAAGAAGTATTGTGAGCATTGCAAGGAAGAAGGCCATATGATTGATTAATGTTTTGAAATCATTGGTTATCCGGATTGGTATAAAGGAAAAAAAGGAAAGAAAGGTAAGATGGTGGCTCAAGTTACTACTGGATCTCAGGAAATGATGGACACTCCAATGTCCATTGATAACTCTTCTTCCTCTACTGTGCACATGAATCCTGACTTTGTGCAGGCTATTTGTCAAGAAGTTCTCAGGGTCATCAAAGGAAAGGGAGTTGATCATGTTGGCTATCCCACTAGTGGTCTATCTTCCTCTGGGTTTGCAGGTATTGTCCTTACTGAGCCCACAGTAATGAGTGCTACCTTGTCTGATCAGTCTAGAATCTCATGGATCTTAGACACGGGTGCCTCAGATCATGTTGCTTGCTCCATGAATCATTTTATTGGTTTTGAAAGGGTGTTGCATCCTATATTTGTTGTCTTGCCTGATCACTCTCGTAGGGAAGTTAAGTTTACTGGTTCTATAAAGGTCAGAGATAACATTGTGCTCACTGGTGTTCTATATGTGCCTGATTTCCATCACCACTTGATTTTTGTTCACAAATTGCTGAGAACTCACAAGTTGGGAGCCTATTTTACTGAAAGTTATTGTTGCTTACAGGACCTTTTGAGTAAATAGATCTTAGCTGAAGGGGCTGTAGCAGATGGGATATACAAGCTGGGCCTCACTGTGTCTGAAGAGAAGGGTCAGGAGATTGCTTCAAGGTTTGCTGGTTCATCTACTGTGACTAGATCTTTGTCACTATTACATAATCGATTAGGACATCCCTCTGTTGGGAAAATAAGGCACCTGCCAGTGTGTAAGGATTGTAGTTTTCATGATTTCGTGTGTGATGTTTGTGACATCTCCAAGATACACCTTCTTCCTTTCCAGTGTAGTTCTTCTGTGTGTAAGGTCTTGGAATTGTTGCACTTAGATGTCTGGGGACCTTATAGAGCTGCAACTTTGAATGGAGAGAAATTTTTTCTTACAATTGTAGATGATGAATCCAAGGCTACTTGGACATACCTATTGCAATCTAAAGATCAAGTTGTGTCTCGGTTGAGTTCTTTCTTGGCTTATATCAGAAATCATTTTGATGTTACACCCAAGTTCATTCGAACGGACAATGGCTCTGAATTTGTCAACAAAGCTTGTGCACCTTTGCTTGGATCTCTTGGTATAGTTCACCGAAGATCTATGGTTTACACACCTCAACAAAATGGTAAGGTGTGGAAAGGAAACATAGACACTTATTGGATACTGCTAGATCCTTGTCTTTGTTTGCCAATTTCCCTTCCTTTTTATGGGGTGAATGTGTGCTTGCTGCAACATATTTGATAAATCTCATGCATGTGCAAGCATTGAATTGGATTACTCCCTTTGAGAAACTGTTTGGGAAGGCACCCTCCTATGATCATTTGAGAACTCTAGGTTGCCTGTGCTATGCTGCTTCTGTTGGTCCTCGAACTGATAAGTTTGCAGCTAAGGGTTGACGTTGTGCATTCATTGGATATCCTCCTCACCAGAAAGGGTATCGTCTCATTGATCTTGCTTCGAATGAAATTTTCTGCAGTAGAGATGTGGTATTCAGGGAGGATTCTCTCCCTTACAAATCACCTACACCATCATCCACATCTCCTTCATCTGACTCTTTTATTGCGCCTCCCTCTGATGAGTTGATTGTCTATCCATCTTCTCAACCTGTTCCACATAGCACTCCCTCTTCCCCTACTTCATCTAGTCCCTTGGTTTCAAGCTCTCTTACTGATGGTTTTTCTCCTGTGCCAGAGAATTCCAGTCTTACACCTTCTACTTCCCCACCTGTCCAACCTATAGGGGCTCTCTCTCGTCCTAAAAGATCCACTCATCCTCCCAATTGGCACACTGACTATGTTATGCATACTGAGCTCAAGCCCCATGGCTTACTGGATGACTCAGCTGCTTTCTCTGTTTCTTTGGCAAATGTCCTAAGTACTCGAGAATCTCAGCATTATAGAGAGGTTGTTCAACATGAATGTTGGCGCAATGCTATGGACTTGGAACTACAGGCTCTAGACAGAAAAAGTCATGGCCTTACCTAAGGACAAGACTGCATTGCCTTCAAAGTGGGTCTATAGGGTGAAGTTTAAACCTGATGGTTCAGTGGACAAATACAAGGCTAGATTAGTCATTAAAGGATAAAATCGAAAGCTTGGCAAGGATTACAAGCATACCTTTTCTCCGGTTGCTAAGATTGCCACAATCCGAATCCTAATTGCTATGGCTAGTGCTCATCAGTGGCCTCTGTGTCAGGTTGACATGAACAATGCTTTTCTTCATGGGTTTTTGGATGAAGAAATTTTCATGAAACCTCCTGATGGGTACTTTGTGCAGCCTCCTCACCTTGTTTGCAAGCTGAAAAGGTCCCTCTATGGGCTTAAGCAAGCTTCTCGGCAATGGAACACCGAGCTCACCAAGTTTTTTTGCTCTTTGGGATTTTTGCAATCCTCCCATGACTACTCCTTATTTGTGTATACTGATGGGGATGTGTTCACAGCTGGGTTGGTTTATGTCGATGACATATTACTCACTGGCACCCACATTGAGCATATAGACTTGGTCAAAGGCGGTCTGGATTCCAAGTTTACCATCAAAGATCTCGGATTTGCTCGGTACTTCTTGGGCATTGAAATCTTCCGGACTTCTAAAGGAACTCATCTCATGCAGAGAAAGTATGTTCCTGATATCCTATCTTATTACAACATGACAAATGCAAAAGCTTCAGGTTTTCCCTTTCCTACTGGGTTAAAATTAGCTGCAGATTCCGGTGATCCCTTGCCGGATCCGGAGTCCTATAGGACTCTTATTAGTCGGTTACTTTACTTGACCTCAACAAGACAGGATCTCTCTTATTCTGTCCAGCAGTTAAGTCAATTTGTTTCCTTACCTCGGGTACCTCATTGGCAAGCTGCTCAATATGTGTTGAGATATCTCAGTGGGACTGTCTCTTTGGGTTTATTTTATCCAGTTCAGAGCTCCCTCAAACTAGTTGGTTTTTTAGATGCTGACTGGGGCTCTTGCCTAACTACTCGGCGCTCTCTTACGGGCTACTGTGTCTTCCTGGGTCATTTTCTTATTGCTTGGAAAACAAAGAAACAAGCCACTGTTTCTCGTAGCTCTGCTGAGTCTGAGTATAGAGACATGGCGACTACCACTGCTGAGTTAGTGTGGGTATCCTACATATTACGAGATCTCCACATCCCAGTCACTCTCCTAGTGACTCTATTTTGCGACAATAAAGTTGCGCAACAAATTGCTGCTAATCCTTGTTTCCATGAGCGCACCAAACATCTAGACATCGATTGCCACTTCACCCGGGAGCGAATTCATTCTGGGTTTTTGGCTACATCATTTGTTCCATCTAAGCTGCAATTGGCTGATGTTTTCACCAAGGGTCTATCCCAGGTTCAACACGAACTCCTTTACTCCAAATTGGGCCTTCAGGTGGCTCCAATTTGAGGGGGGGGGGTGTAGAGACATGGCTTGCAATTGCTCAAGGAAGAGGATGGTCTCTACGACGCCGTTTCATTTTAGTTCACTGGGCTTTTAATTGAAGAAGCAAAACGGTGTCGTTTCGCCTTAAGAAGACCAGATTCATTTTAATCCAATCCGACGTCGTTTTGAGCTTCACCTTCCTTCAACCAATTTTCTTCCTCTGTGAAGTGTTCGAAGCATGCGAGATTTAGCACTGGAGCTCAGTCCATTTTGATTGTTAGATTCCCGCCAATCGTAACTGATCGGAAGTTTCTAGATCTCATTCTGTTTTCAATTTGTATATAAATAGAGGATTGCTCCTCATTTCCTTGTAACGATTTCAACTTTTCCTCTTCAATAAAATTCCATGTTCTTCAATTTTCTGGTTCTCGTTTTCCACACATTGAGGCGGTGAATCAGCAACCAAGACAAGATAGACGAAGAGGATAAGAGAGGGGAAAGGCGACCACGAGGAGCAGTCAGGCAGGCAGGAGGACAAAGACGGTGGCAATCAGTCAAGAGCGCCAAGGCGGTGGGAAGCTGACGTCTACGAAGAACCAGGATAGACCCTCTCTCCAGCCATTCTCAACCGTTGATCTTCGATGAACGGTCCGATAGTGTCTATCTTCCGACTCATTAAGGCCTTTTGGTTGTCGGTAGAGCGTCAACTTTAATTTTCCAAACTAGATTTTTTGGAATCGTTTATGAATCTAGTAGTAATCTCTTAAATGAATTATATAAGTAATCAAATTTAAGGCTATGTTTGGATTCCATTACATTTTAATTATAATGCAGTTATTTTTCCTTATTTTATGTGAGTGTTTAGTTTTACAAATAAAAATCTCATAAAAACCGAGATAAAACAATAATTTAACCAAATAATCATATAAATCGATTTAAAATAATTACATTATATTTAATACATCGTGAAATCCAAACACAATCCAAAACTTAAACACCTTTAAAATTATGTTAACCAAACATCACTTACCCATTTGAATTATAAATACTCTATATAATACAATTAGAATCCAAACAAATGTATAACTATTGAGTTTAGTTGAAGTGGACTAAAATTATTGTCACTGTCAGTGGCCCAATTATGAAGCTAATGGTCCATGGAAGGACGTATGAGAGGGATGAACAAGAAATGAACTTACATCGCCTCTACTAATCCTAATTTTGATTGCAATAACACCTCTTTTTAGATCGGTTGGTGACACACCCGACCGCCCTCTTTATAGTAGTTTAACGTCAACTTTCATCTTGTCTTTCCATTTCCATATCACATTTTTATCTTAACCACATTTGTATTGTACCGACATCTTTCATAAAATAATCCTATTTTTTGGAGGTCATCCAATAACTAACTAACAACATACCAACACACTTTTTTCAATTGTTCCACATCACATTTGTACCGATCATACACCTATTCAAGGACCTTTGTTTTCATGTAAACTCAAAACATGAGAATTCAAGTTTTGTATATAAGTATGTGGACTATTATTCTTATTGCTAATGATTTTATAATAAAATTTCACCGATTTTGTGTGCTCGACTGGTTTAGTACATGATGCGTTTAGACGTGGGAGCCTGATTTTATATGGCTCGCCGGAATTTAACACTCATAAATCCTACTCTATCCATTCCTTTTTTACAAGTCTTTTTACTATTTATAAAAGTTTTTTTTTTTTTGATAGAGTTATTAAAAGTTTTGTTAGAATGGTAAAAACCATATGACACGTTAACCGTTTTTTTAAAATATAATTTCATACTTATTATTAATAAGTATTTAATTATGTTTATAAAAAAATTAAGTATGAAATTATAAAAAGAAAAAAGAAAATTAATTTTTTTTGTAAAGAAAACGTGCGTGAGCCAGAGGGACTAGTGACTACAAACGGGTGAGGTCGGGAGTAGTCTTCCCCTAGTGCTTTCCTCAAGGACAACCAAATGGCCCTCAGGCAGGCTAGAAAATAAACGAAGACCGAAAGGAAGATAGAAAGCAAGAGCTGCAAAGAAGTTGACGACCAAACTAGCTTCCTAAAGACATGTCGAAAAAATAATATTTACTCCCTCCATTCTCTTGTAAAATCTTTAAGTATTTATACACATTCTAGAATAGGATAGTTTTTATTATTCTAAAAAAGCACGTATAAATACTTGCTAAAAGATTTTACAAGAGAAGGGAGGGAGTAGAATTTATTCTTCATAACATTGATGATCAAGTGTTATCATGGTAACATTTCAAGTGTTACTAGTATCCGGTGACTCTGATTACACGTACAATTCAAAGATCATGCACTTGAAAAGCTTCATTAAGTACAAACTATTTTGTACATCATATGGTGGCTGTATACATTTACAATGATAAAATCAAACTGTCCTGTGATACATGATCAGAAACAGAGATGGGACTGAATTTAAGAACTTTGATTATATTGTTACCGCACCAATCTGAATTGCTTCACAGCATCATAGACTAGTACAAGAAAGGGATTCAAGAACGCCCTTTCCGGTATAACCCTATGAGGATTCAGGAAGGGAAAGAAAATTACCTTGAGTTTAGCAACAGGAATCATCTAGTGTGGAGTCGAAGGCACCTACGTTGTACGAAACAACATCATCGGGCGTGATAGAGTGACTCAGCAGAGGTGTGCTGTTGCTAGTCCGGTCATTTGGAAGGCGTATAGGACTATCAAAATACAACACGATTACAGTTATGTCATCATGTATCTGGCGCCTGACCCCCTTCTCGAATATGGACAAGTCATCATAGCTCAACCCTATTTTCTTTGCAGCTTCTTGCATTGCAGCTCTGGCCAGCCGCTTTGCAATTCCCTGGTAAATTCGAATTTGATGATGGTTAGTGTTTTTGAAGTCTTATGGAAAGAACTAAGATACATTTAAGACGAAAACAACATCTTACAACTCTCGGGCTCTTGTAGACTATTTCCACGGCCATTTGATCACTTATGTGATCCCAAAGGCCATCTGATGCAAGGATCAAGAACAAGTCATCTGCACCCATCGTCCGTACTGTTACTGATGGATTTGCTGTTACTACAGCCTTCTTCAACGGGACTGATTGCCCGAACTGCTTGTAAAGGCTGCTAAATTCAGGACACTTCAAATAAATATCTCCAATGGCTCTTGATACCTAAGCATGGTAAAGTTTTGATTAAGATAAGACAAAAAAAAATTGTCATCACCGAAAAAGTGGCATCAAGTAGATGATTCATGACTCATAACAATTATAAAAAAGCAGTCAGACAAAACGGAACTTCATGGCTTTGTAGATTAGAGGCCTACCTATATGGTCCTTTCAGAAAATGAAGGGTTAAACTGCAGCAATGAGAAATGCAAAATGACTCATGAAAGAGCAGGTTAGAATGGGAATAAAATATATAAATCAAGAGATCATAGCTTAAAATTGATTATGCAAAGGTGATTATATCCAAACAGGTTTTTCAAGGTTGACAAAACGTGTAATCAGCTAGTACATGATGATCGTCATCAACCAACAGGAAATTAATATAATATGATCAACAAAGATGACCCTTCCCAAAGAAGGACCTATGGATTCTTAATTTCTTATGCAAGGGATATTCAATCTACTATAAAATAACATAAGAACAAAACCATTTCCAGAAACGCTTACATCATCAGATATACTAACAAGCCACAAAATGACCCCTTCAAACAGTAGTGTGTTGCAGCTAAATTATCTGAAAACTGACAGGAAAAAAAATGCCAACCATGCAAATCTCATTCAAACAACAAATAGAGTAAGTCTTGAATCTATGCCAATCGAACACGACCACTTAATGAATATTCTGTAACAGTAAGACATCAAGAAACATGCCAACTCCTCTTTGCAAAAGATCTATGCTTTCATAATTTTCCACAAGAATCTCATTAAGCACATAAATCATATGTACATATCAATGTAAACAAGCTTTCATTAGAGATGTATTCACAAGTGAAGTTAAAACTTGGATCTGTGCTTGCACTTTTGAATCGACCAACCAACGAAGGACTAACAAGGAGCTTGAATTTCATACCTGAATAATTCCCTTGATTCTCCAAAATCCACGAGTATAAACCACGATATGCGAGTCATCAGGATGGAGCGCGCACACCTCCTTCCTCACATCCTCATTGCCAACATTATGGTCAAATGTTATCCGCTCGGCCACCACTGCAGGTGGAGAGAACATCCCACCTTCGTAGACCTTTCGACCAAGCACGGCACGAGAGTCCCCAAGGTTCGCAACATAGAGATTATTGTTCGAAACCGCAGCCACGAGACAACAAGATCCTGATAGAGCGATTTGGGGGTATTTAATCCATGTCTTCCTCACCAATTGAAGGAATTCATGCTCTGTGGTCTCAAATGCCTTTCTCAACACATTTGCAGATAATCCGCCTAGTTCTGTTTCAAACTCTGTAGAGAGACAGCAAATCATGTTAATATTTTCTTCTGTTCAGTTCCTTAACCAGAAATTGACAGCACAGGAGTTCACATCAATCCGTAGAAATGAAAAACCCTAGAGGTTCTGAAATTTGAAGAGCAGTACATAACAAGCGGTTTCTATTATCAAAGATAAACAAACGCCAGTCCGATGACTCGGATCGCATAAATTGCAACACCGGAACAAAATCTCATAAAAAAATGGACAAATTGGAGAGAAACAGACTCACTGTGAATGAAAGAGAAAAGGTTGGAGTTGATAAAGCGAGCAGCGTCGGGGCTTCCATGGCCGTCGAAGACGCCGGCGTAGGTGGCGGAGGAAGAAGCGACGACCTGTCCCTGATCTTCAAGCAACGGATTCGCCTGAACCACGGCCATGGAGTACTCGCCGAAAGCGTGGCATCTCAAATTCGTTTGCCAAACAAGCTCATCATCGCCGCTCCCAAACGGAACTCCTCCTTTTCCTTCTCGGACACCGAAGCACGTCTCCAATGGCCGTGTACAGAGCTCCAGCATCTTCTCAAACAAGGCCAGCTCCCCTCACGGCAAAAACAGTCTCAATCTCTATCTCTCTCTCCCGCTCCTTCTGGAATTGGATATTTCTTGAGGATCTCTTCTTGAAGAATTCAAACGGATAGAGGAAAGCGATTGATTGAAACTGTAATCGGTTTCTCTCTCAGATTTAAAATTTAATTGAAACTGTGTTGCGCTGTGCACTGTGTGTGTGTGTGGGTGCCTTCTCGGGGCGAGGAAGAGGGAAGAAGCCAATGTGGCGAGGCGGCAAGCACCTGCACCGTACGTAGGTGTTTTTAAATACATACTCCTCTCCTCCGTATTTATTTTTTAAATACACGATTGGAAAATACGTGCTTATAGTGGTTCTTTTTTTTAAAAAAAAAAAATGTGTTTAAATAAAATATATACTCCTACATTTATTTAATACTCCGAATTAATAAGGAGAAAAGGTTAAATTTGGTAAATATCCATTTTTCATGTCAAAATTAAGTAAATGTCCATTTTTTTACATAATTAAATAAATGTCCATTTTTTTCAAAAATATCTCTCCTTCCCCATCCCTAACCATTTTTAATTTTAACATTGACTAGTCAACATTGACCATTCCGGTCAACGCCTGCATTTGGTGACAATTTTTTAGTGACAATTGAATATATTTTTCTGGTGACAGTTAACTGTGACAATTATTTTGGTGACAATTGATTTTTTGTGACATTTTATTTTTTTTGGTGACAGTTAGAGGAAAATCTTTTTCTACTGACAATTAATTTTCTTTTTTTCTTGTGATAATTGTCGGTGACAAAAAAAATTGGGTGACAATTGATTTTCTTCCAGTGACAGTTGTCAGTAACACTTTTCCTCGGTGACAAATGTGGTTTTTCTGCTAATACATGATTTTCATGATGACAATTGTTGGTGACAACTATTAATGACGAGGTTGATGACAATATATTGTCACCATGATATTGTAACCTTAAAAAAATTGTCACCATAACATTATACATCACCGAGACATTGTCACCAACTACAGAACACTGTTTTCATATTGTTTAATCAACCGTATTGTCACCAACTTATAAAAAGCATTGTCACCAACCTCTTTTCAGTAATCTATTGACACCAACAATAAAACAGTATAACCAACCTATTTTCATCAACCTTTGTTCAATAATCTACTGTCACCAATTACAAAACTTTGTCACCAAAATCTAGTGTCAACCACCTATTTTTAGAAATTAATTGTCACCAACGACAAAACAGTGTCACCAACCAATTGTCACCAACTACAAAGAACTTTCATCAAACTAAAATGTTTACAATGCTAATGTTATCACATTTGTCATCGAATATTAACACATTTTTGTTGCAAAACTGAAACCCTAGAACAAGGGGATCATAGACCCAAGAGGGGTTAAACCTGAGCAGACGAAAATTTGATGTACAGTATAGTTTAGGGTTTAGTCTTTAGGGTTTAGGGCCTTGGCCCTAAACCCTAAATCCTAAACCCTAAACCCTAAAATGTGTGTACAGTACCAATGTGATCAGATTTGTCATCTAATATTAACGCATTTTTGTTTTGAAACTGAAACCCTAGAATTAGGGGAGCATAGACCCTAGAGGGGCTAAACTTGAGCAAACGAATAATTTGATGTACAATACTATAATGACATCACATTTATCATCTAATATTAACGCATTTTTGTTACAATAATAACCCTAAGTAGATGAAATTTGATGTAAAGTTTAACTTTATAATACTTAATTTTCAGACTACATCAACTTGCAAAAATATCAAAACAAAGGGGAATAGTTGAGACATTCATACTTAACATCCAAAATAGCAAGACCCTATATAGCCATCCTCTCTCTCTATATGCATCCATATACTTGTCTGAAATAGCTTCAATACCACCATGAAATGTAAGAATCTCGATATATTTGATGGTATACATACCACAACTTCCACTACAATTGAACAGAAGGATAATGAAAATTACATTATAGCTAAATGAGATATAAATTCCATTTGTCACCAAAACAGAATATATAACTCTACCATTCTACCAATTGTCACCAATCTAAAAATAATAACATAAATTCCATTTGTCACCAAAACAGAATATATAACTCTACCAATTGTCACCAATCTAAAAATAACAACATAAATTCCATTTGTCACCAAAACAGAATATATAACTCTACCAATTGTCACCAATCTAAAAATAACAACATAAATTCCATTTGTCACCAAAATAGAATATATAACTCTACCAATTGTCACCAATCTAAAAATAACAACATAAATTCCATTTGTTATTAAAACATAATATATAACTCTACCAATTATCACCAATCTAAAAAAAATAACAAAATAACAATGTCATCAACCTATTGTCATCAACCTCTTGTAAGTAATATATTGTCACCAACAACATAACAGTGTCACCAATTGACCTATTCTCACCGACTACATTACATTGTCACCACCCTATTATCACCAACTATAGAACATTGTCACCACATTCTTTTCTCAAACTTATCGTCACCAAAAACAAAACATTGTCACCAACTACAGAACAATGTCGTCATATTATTTTCTCGAATGTATTGTCACCACTCACCAACAACAACAAAAAATGTCACCATCCCATTGTCACCAACAAGTGAACACTGTCATCAAACATTGTCACAAACTATTGTCATCAAATAGTGTCACAACTCACATATTGGCAGAATAACATGTATAAATAAATTGTCACCAAATGAAACTGGTATTGACCTCATTTTCATTAGCTATGTAACATTATCTTATGACATTATCACCAATTATAGAACAATGTCACAAAAAATTATCATTAAATAATCCCAATGATTGTCACAAAAAATTATCATCAAAATGATCCTAGTACATATAGTGACTGTCACCAAAGATTGTCTTCAAAATATTTTCATCGAGTATTATTATCAAATAGTATCACCACTCAAGTATTGTTAGCATAAAATGTATAAATAAATTAACACCAAATAAAAATGGTAGTGGTTGATCACAAGAACTGTCAGCAACTATGTCACCAAACATAATTGTTATCCCAAATGAATCTACAAAATCAGCTATTGTCACCAAACACAATCTCATTTGAAGAAGAGCATTTTAGACAAATAATAAATAAAGTAATACTATAGCCAAACACAATTTGCGAAATGGTGACAGATATCCTAAAGACAGAAAATTGATATCTACAAATCATATAATGTCATCGAAACAGGGTATCACCAAATATTAAAACTAAATCTCACTTAAAGAACTGTAATCAAAATTACGAAGTATATAACATTATCGCCAAAAAGATATAACTCAATGTCACCAAAAATAAATTTGATTAACTATCACCAATCTTAAAACTGCAACAAAAATCCTGCAACTTTCACCTTTCAATTACTTGAAATAACACTAAATTGCAACCATTAATGCCTTAAACTTTCACCTTTCAATTACTTTTTGGCAATCTTGTATATCATTACTCAAACAATACGAAGTACGTACTTGAAAATTTCATTACTCATAACCAGAATTTCAATACTCAACTTTACCAAACAATTGGCTAATTCAATCCAATAAGAATTGTTGATAGGAAGAAATCGAGAATGCAAATATAAAATACGATTAAAATAAAGCAAACCAGATTCCGTCCCTTGCAAATGATTACAAGACTTCCTCCCGATGCAGTAGTGGGAAGTCAGGATCGATCCACGAGGAAGCGTGTCAGCGGATCCTAGGCAGCGGATAAATCTCACGAAAGAAGTCGACCACAGGTGTCCTCGATCTCGACTAGGGTTAGTCGACAGAAGATCGGACAAGTCGAACAGCGTAGCAGCAGCTCCTGACAGTTGGGCGATATCGAGTAGCCTTTACTCGATATCGAGTAGAGTCTTCGTCGACATCGGGTACCTGCGTAGGAAAAGCTACAGCGATCTTCGATCGGGAATCAGTAACTCGATATCGACAAGTGCTAGTCGATATCGAGGAAGGTAAAAACTAAAACGAAAATAAATAAAAACAAATGCTTTTGGGGACTCGAAATAAACTGTATAAAAGACAACTTCCAAGATTGGGGTTTGCAACAACGATAACCAAGCATGCATAATGCAAGAATAAAACAGATAATCATATAAATCGCATCAAAGGACCAAGCTTTTGCCTTTTCCAACAATTAGACAACTCTTCCAAGAAACCCTAATTGTCTCTACCGATTTTATGTTTACAATCCAAGTTGTTAGCATGGACCTCCATTAGATGGGTAATAAACACATAACAAGTAGTAGATGCTTTAAAACATGATAAAAGTCGGATCTTTACCTCAAACATGCAGGGCTATCGTCGGGCTCGCCCCGACCCCAGAAGTGGGTGGACTACTCGCGCTTCATCGCAACCTCAGACATTAATTGAAAGGAAATAACTACTTGCATTAAATCAAAACAGAGCTTACAACCAAAGGAAGCCAATTCCACTCTCGCTTCACCAACTCCTCTTGGCCACTCACTCTCCCTCTCTCTCTACTACTAATTTTTGTGTGATGGAATGAATAAAACTCAGCCCCCTAAGGCTTTATTTATAGGCTTCTAATCCTTGCTATTCAAGGATAGAAATCTCTATCTATATCTAAAAGCTTTAAAGATAAATAAATGGAATAACATAATTAAATCCAAAAAGGAAATTATATCTAAAAGCCTAAAATATCTTCAAGTGGATAATTCTTCTTCTTCATGGATAGATGTTGATAGTCTTGGATAGAACTCGGACAACTTCGGCCCCAAGCAAGCAGAAACCGAGTCGGACTGCTCAAACCGCGTACGCGGCTTCTGGATAGATCTCCTCGATATCGACTAGTTTTTGTCGATATCGAGTAAAGTGGTCATCGACTTCAGCTCCAGTGGCTTGGTCGACTAGCTCTTCCTCGGACTGGCTCGGGTGCTGGCTTCAGATGTTGTCGATATCGAGGAGTTTCCTCGATATTGAGTAGAGTGACTTCATCGACTAGGTTGGCTCGGCATGTCGGGTAGCTCCTTCTCAATCTGCTCGGACATATTGACTCTGGTCTTGTCGATATCGAGGAACTTCGTCGATATCGAGTAGTGGTGTCCGGCCTGTCTTCGTCTTCGGCTTCTCGACCAGCTTGTCCTCGATCGGTGATGTGCCCGGTCATGTTTTGTCGATATCGACGAAATGAAGTCGATATCGAGGACTCTTCAAGCCCCGTCTTTGCTTTTTGGTTTTCTCCCGAAATGGCTCCATATTCTGCAAGATTAAACAGAAACTTATGTAGATCTCTATTTCTGGCAAATAAGCATATACTACATAAATTCGACATATTCCCAACCCGAAATATGCAAAGTGTATAGAATATGAAGCTAAACTGTTCATTTCAACATGGCTATTTTAATGACATCAAGAATCCACACATCAGTTTAGTGATGCAAAGCGAGAATCCACTTATATCTCACAAATTTATAAGCTCAATTCCAAATCCTAACTCAATCAATTGAAAATTCGAATTAATGCACTCTCGTACCTCGTTGAATCTCAATTCATCGTCGATGATGCTCGATCTCTCCGTGGACAACCAAATGACCTCGACAGATTCTCTACAACCTTTGACATCCTTCTATACTCATATCGACAACCGGAAAAGCTTGGATGCCCCATTCACCATAAAAAATCATCAATCTCGTCCCTCGATTATCTTCAATTGAAATCAATTGTCTTCCACTAAAACTAATGACCATTGACGTCACTTCGATTCCAGTGCCATTAGTTTGAGCGTCAATCCTCCCTCGAGAGGCTTCTCTCTACTGTTGTTGTCCTCATTCCTTAGTTAGTTCATCAAGGCTTCGAATTCGACCTCTGAAAAGTTGGAAAATGACAGGTAGAAACATATATCGTAGATCGAGAGCATCCAGAGAAAGGCCTCGACTTCTCCTCCTCCTCCGGCGCCGTTAGCTTGACCGCTGATCCTCCCCCGAGCGGCTCTGCTCTACCGTTGCCGTCCTCATTCCTCAGCCAGTTCGTCAAGGCTTCGAATTTGACCGCCGAAAAGTTGGAAAACGACAGGGAGAAACATAAATCGCCAATCGAGAGCATCCAAAACAAGGAGGAACTGGCTCTCGCCAATTGAGAATCGAGGTTGCTACCATGGAGACCTTGAGTTGCCAACTGGAGAAGGTGTGAGAAAGAAGGAAGAAAATTTGACGGAGATTGGGTGTGGTTGGTGGTTTGATGCCATGGAGGAAGGAGAAATGGAGAGGCGGTCTGTTAGGTGAGAGAGATGGTGTAAGAGGTAGGTTAAATTAAAAGAGGGGTAGTTTAGGTATTAAGATAAAATTATGGACATTTACTTAATTGTCAAATAAAAATGGACATTTACTTAATTACAAATGGATATTCTACCAAATTTTTCCAAGAGAATATTTATGCCGAAGGCACAAATTTTCGCTCCAATTAGAGGAGTGTCCTAGGTTTTGTAAAAATTAGTGAAGTGTCCATACTTTTTAACCTAATAAAATCAAAACTTTGAAATCCCTAATAGCTGTCGTAGTCCTCTACCGAGCTCCTCTCTCCGACCTCATCTCTGTCTCCCATGTTTGCTCCTCCTCTCTCCGACCTCCTCTCTCCGACCTTATCCCTCCGACCTCCTCTCTCCGACCTCCATCGACATCGTTGTCTCCCTGCGACGGTGAGCGACGGCAATTGAAGGTGATTCTGGCAGGAAGTGCGATCATCGGCGGGATACAGAGGAGGAGGAGCGGCCTACCTCTCGCAACCTGGTAGGAGCCCAAATTGAACGCCAAATTGAACGAATTGAAGCGAGGACGACAGAGAAGATGTGGATCTCGGCGACCTGGTAGAGCGGCTGGATAACCAGGTATGAATTAGATGATTCGGAAATGTTCCTTCTTGCTTCTATTCAATTTTCCTCGTCTTTGCTATATGCATCTGTTCGATTAAGTTTTGCTCGTCTTTGCTATCTGCATCCGTTCGCTTCCGTTTTGCTGTTCGAATTAGATGATTCGGAACCATGTGATTGGAGTGGCTGAGATAATTGGAGTACGCCAACAGTAGACCCCACCTTGTGATTGCTCGTCTTTGCTGTTCGGAACCATGTGATTGCTCGTCTTTGCTGGGTGTATATGTTGACATTTAGCTTAAATGTTGACATTTAACTTAAGTGTTGACATTTAGCCGTTGATGTGCAAAAGCTTTATCTTTTACCATTTATTTTATTAGAGGATTGTAAAAGTTTTAGCTTTTCATCTCATGTAATATGATATCAATTTTGAGAATGATCTTATTTGTAAACTTTATCTTTTATTAAATGTTGACATTTAACTTAAATATTGACAATTAGCATAAATGTTGACATTTAGCCGTTGATGTGCAAAAACTTTATCTTTTACCATTTATTTTATTAGAGGATTGTAGAAGTTTGAGCTTATCATCTCATGTAATATGATATCAATTTTGAGAATGATCTTATTTTTAAACTTTATCTTTTATTAAATGTTGACATTTGGCTTAAATGTTGACATTTAGCTGTTGATGTGCAAAAGCTTTATCCTTTACCATTTCTTTTATTAGAGGATTGTAGAAGTTTGAGCTTCTCATCTCATATAATATGATATCAATTTTAAGAATGATCTTATTTGTAAACTTTATCTTTTATTAAATGTTGACATTTAGCTTAAATGTTGACATTTAGCTTAAATGTTGACATTTAGCTTAAATGTTGACATTTAGCCGTTAATGTGCAAAAACTTTATCTTTTACCATTTATTTTATTAAAGGATTGTAGAAGTTTGAGCTTATCATCTCATTTAATATGATATCAATTTTAAGAATGATCTTATTCGTAAACTTTATCTTTTATTAAATGTTGACATTTAGCTGTTGATGTGCAAAAGCTTTATATTTTACCATTTCTTTTATTAGATGATTATAGAAGTTTGATATTCTCATCTTATCTAATATGATATCAATTTTGGTAATGATCTTATATGTAAACTTTATCTTTTATTATATGTTGACATTTAGATTAAATGTTGACATTTAATCATTGATGTGCAAAAGCTTTATCTTTTACCATTTCTTTTATTAGAGGATTGTAGAAGTTTGAGCTTATCATCTCATGTAATATGATATCAATTTTGAGAATGATCTTATTTGTAAACTTTATCTTTTATTATATGTTTACATTTAGCTTAAATGTTGACATTTAGCCATTGATGTGCAAAAACTTTATCTTTTACCATTTCTTTTATTAGAGGATTGTAGAAGTTTGAGCTTATCATCTCATGTAATATGATATCAATTTTGAGAATGATCTTAGTTGTAAACTTTATCTTTTATTATATGTTGACATTTAGCTTAAATGTTGACATTTAGCCGTTGATGTGCAAAATCTTTATCTTTTACCATTTCTTTTATTAGATGATTATAGAAGTTTGAGCTTATCATCTCATGTAATATGATATCAATTTTGGGAATGATCTTTTTTGTAAACTTTATCTTTTATTATATGTTGACATTTAGCTTAAATGTTGACATTTAGCCGTTGATGTGCAAAAGCTTTATATTTTACCATTTCTTTTATTAGATGATTATAGAAGTTTGATATTCTTATCTCATCTAATATGATATCAATTTTGGGAATGATCTTATTTGTAAACTTTATCTTTTATTATATGTTGACATTTAGCTTAAATGTTGACATTTAGCCATTGATGTGCAAAAGCTTTATCTTTTACCATTTCTTTTATTAGAGGATTGTAGAAGTTTGAGCTTATCATCTCATGTAATATGATATCAATTTTGAGAATGATCTTATTTGTAAACTTTATCTTTTATTAAATGTTGACATTTAGCTTAAATGTTGACATTTAGCTTAAATGTTGACATTTAGCCGTTGATGCAAAAACTTTATCTTTTACCATTTCTTTTATTAGAGTATTGTAGAAGTTTGAGCTTATCAGCGTCAGCATCTGCGATGTCGGCGTCAGCCGACATCAGCGTCAACCAAAATGAGCGTCAGCATCTCCGATGTCGGCGTCAGCCGACATCAGCGTCAGCGCTCACACGAAAAATGTTAGTGGTGTTCGCAATGTTAATGGTGACAATGTCAGCAGTGTCAACAATATCAGTGCTTACACGAAAAAAAGAAGTGTTGACACAAAAAAAGCATCTTCGACGTCAATGTCAACAGTGTTCGCAACATCGATGTCGGTGTCAGCCGACATCTCCGATGTCAGCGTCAGCAGCGTCAACATCGGAGATGTTGACGTCAGCAACATCAACATCGGTGTCAGCATCTCCGATGTCAACTTTAGCAGTGTCAGGCTGTCTGACGTCAGCAATGTTAGCATCAATGTCAGCATCTTCGATGTCGGCATCAGCAATGTCAACATCAGTGCTGCTGACACAGAAAAAAGCATTTTCGACGTCGACGTCAGTATCTCCGATGTAAGTGTCAACGGTGTCAAGAATGTCGATGTCAACAAAATCTCCGATGTCGGCGTCAGCCGACATCTCCGATGTCAGCGTCAGCAGCATCAGCATATCGAATGTCGGCATCGACAATGTCAGTGTCAGTGCTAACACGAAAAAAAGAAGCGTTGACACGAAAAAAGCATCCCTAACGTCCGCGTCAACAGCTTCAGCAGCATCGATGTCGGCGCCAGCCGACATCTCCGATGTTGACGTCGGCAATGTAAGTGTCAGCATCTCCGATGTCGGTATCAGCAATGTCAACGTCAGTGCTTCTGACACGGAAAAAAGCATCTTCGACGTCGACGTTAGTCGACATCAGCGTCAGCATCTCCGATGTCGGCGTTAGCCGACATCATCGTCATCCAACATGAGCGTCAGCATCTCTGATGTCAGCGTCAGCCGACATTAACTTCAACGCTGATACGAAAAATGTTAGTGGTGTTCGCAATGTTAGTGGTGACAGTGTCAGCAGTGCCAGCAATGTCAGTGTCAACGGTGTGAGGAATGTCGGTGTCAGCAACATCGACATTGACATTAATGCAATTTTAAAGCCTCGTAAGTCAATCAATGGTAGAGCAATGTGCTTATGTGCAAATAAGATATATTAATGCAATTTTAAAATACAAATGCATGTGCATATTCTTCCCATAAGGTTGTTTAAGCTTGCATAACATAATATTATATTTGCATATCATAATATTATATTGGCATAACATCGGGTTATAGTTGCATATCTGAAAGTGCTGACATGTAAATTTATATATATATAAAAAAAAAACTGGACACGCGTGGGGGGGGGGGGGGCTGGGGGCACTGAGGTGGGGGGGGGGGGGGCAAGGGGGATGGACACTTTTGCAAAATTTTCAAATATATGGATACTCCTCTAATTTAGCCCATTTTTATGGATATTTCACTAAAGGCCCCATTTATAAATGCTTTAGATTGATAACTGAATTTAACTTGTTTGGTTTGGTTAGATTTTGGTCGGATTAATATAAAATATTAATAATAGAATAAATTATTATTATTATAAAATTAAATAGAATATTAACAAAGTTTTATTATGATTATAATTCGGGAGTTTTCACACTTTTTAAGAAACCTAAAATTAGATAGAGTCTACAATTAAATACTCCAATTATTATTCACTCCTTCCAAATCAATGTAATCAATGTAATTAATGTTGAATGTTTTGTATGGCTACAATTACACAAGGAGTATATATTAAATAGAAAGGGTAGTTGAAAGGTTTAACGTTTAATAGATTCATTTAATTAGAATACTTTTTCCTTATAGAATCTATTTAATCATCATATAAAAATGGGAAGATTCACTCAAAAGAGACAATTATTTTGTTACAAGAAAAATGGCTTAAAAGACCAATTATTTCGTTACGTAGGGAGTATAAGAAAGATGAAGTTGATAAAGTAAAAATGGTAAAAAAAAATATTATTTTCACTATGAACTCATATTTCTCGATGGTTCTATTACATTAACAATTTCACGATGTATTGCGCTTGTTTTATTTGTCTTATTATCAATTAAAATGTATGATTACAACAACAACAACGTCTCAGTATATCCCGTGATTAAGCGGAGTCAGAATGTACGCACTCTTTCTCTGAACTAGTTGAGAGAGTGTTTCCGATAGACCCAAAATTAATAGAACAAATTAGCAAAAAAGGAGTAGGTAAGTATGGCCAAAAAAGAAGCATAGAAGTCGCATCTCTATTTACTTTACTCATTGAATTGGTCACTCACTTCACTCGCGCCATCCACGTGTGTTGTGTACTAGGGGTGTGCAGTGGGACGGGACAGGATGGGATTGAATGTTTATTTTCCTAAATCCCATCGAGATCGGGACGGGATGGGATTTGTGTCCACCCTTAGTGTACATGTTTGCATGTAATGGGTGATGCAAGGGGGTCTATTTACCCGGGATGGCAATTGGACATCTAAATATAATTCGTCTCATTCACCCCTGTCTCTCCCTGTGCCTCTCCCATTTCATCCCTTTACTTTTTTTTTTGTTTTTCAAATTTTAATCAAATATTCTTTCTTTAACTAGGGGGGACGGGGAGGGGAATACAGGGGGTTGTCCCTTTTGGGACAGGTGATCCACCCCGTCAATTGATGTAACAAACACCTGAGACCGGCCAATAACGTACCCTTTCATATTCACCAACTTGTGTATAATAAGATCGACCATTAATTACGGTATATTATGTAGTCTGTATCGTTTGATTTGATTTACCGAATTATTTTATTATTTTTCTTAATTAATAAGGTAGTTTTATGCTACATAATTGTTTTCAATCAATAAAAAAAAAAGGACAATAAAAGAGATTATAAAGATGGACGTGCTAGATGATTCTCACCGCATATAACACATGTTTTTCCTGAATTGTTTATTTCCATTACAACATTATTAAAAAAAAAACAAAAAAACTAGTGTGGGGTCTTAAAACTATATTGGAACGACTTGATACATTATACCCACGCCCTTAACTCATACGGAGTACAACCTAAACATTATTGTTCAATGACAACGTTACGTTTTGCTTGCAACTTGACAACGTATTTATGTCACGCTTTGCACATTTTGTAGAGCCTTAATTCATTATTGAATTATTTAGTAGAGCTAGTTGGGATTGTTTAGACCGATCTGTGTAGAGATCGAGCCAAGGTTATCACCTTCGAATATTCTGGTATGCTCATTCAACTAAAGATTATATAGAGATTTTCGATATCTTGAACATCTCGATGATGAATGAAGATTTGGCCATTGTTACTACGACCAATTGAGGCTTGAAGATGTTCTAATGAGTCTAAAATAAGAAGCTCCTAAGTCCTAAGTAGATCGAATTAAAGAAGCTCCTTCGTTAATTTTTGTCAATGAGGATATAGGATTAGTAGTTTATTTGTCTGGGTCTGTTGCTTGCCACTTTTGAATTGTATTGCACCGTTTTTTTTTAATTTTACATTGTATGTTTAACTGTTCGTCGTCTGTCGACTTATCGGCCTTTCGAGGAGTTAACTTTGTTCGACCCTCAAATTATTTTCTAATAAATAAAAAAGAGGATAGAATTAGAGTAGATGATGTGGATAATCTTTTTCTTTTAAATTCGATCTAGTATATGTGTGGTCGTGTGGATATGTGATGTAATGTAAGATGAGATCAATGTGTTAAATCTTAATTAGTCAGCGTACGTGGATTATTTAGTTCCGTATTGCATTTTAATTAATTGTTACTTGTACAACATGAAATTTATATATTTTCAATGACTTAATAATTATTACAAGATTTCGATACTGATATTAGAGGCTAAAACATGATAGTCGACTAATCTTGTCATTTTTCATGCCATATTACAGTTGTAAGTTGTTACAGCTTCGTGTATCCTTTGTCCTGTTAGAGCACTTTTATCGGCAGCTTACTGTGCACCGATACTACTAACTATACTATTAAAAAAATGCTACAGTGGACAAAGTGATAATACAATGCTACTTCCCTAGTATCGATACTAGAAGGTCGAAATTTAATGTCCAAATCAGCAGGGCCGTCCAATCAATATCGGAGGCCCTGTACAAATATGAAAATTTATTTAATATTGTAGTCACTCTTAAAAATAAATATATTTTATATAAATATAAGTTTTTACTTCACATCTATTAATTCTATTAATATTGTTTTGTAATCAAGTGTTCAAATTGTTAAAACACTAAATTAGTTTTGACAACTTTAATTTTTATTTTGAACTAAAAAGATCACTGTTGGGATTTTTACAATTAAAATTTTACAATATGATAAATATTAATAGTATCATCTTATAATTTTACAATATGAATCACCTTTCTCTAGCTACTACGGTTTACATGAAACACCAAGCTGTTAGGAATTAGTAATAGGAATAATAAGTGTAATTAGTAGAAAGTTGGGCTTGGGAATATAAATACCTATCTTAGGGTATTGTACCCGGACGCGCGACAACAACAACTCGATTTCGAGCTGCTACTCGGCCAGGGGCAACAAATTTTGTTGGAATTCAGCAGGCGACAACAGCAACTCGAATTCGAGCGGTTAATCAGACGGGGGCAACAAATTTTGTGGAATTTCAGCAAGCGGCTAGAAGAGATTCCAAGAAAGATGAAGCAGAACAACGAGTGGAGGGGCGCATTGGTCAAGCAGATGCAAGATAGCAGGTCACGAGTCGATCCGATCTCGGAAGGTAGTGTCCCGTCGGCAGCAAATCCTTCAATTTCAGCAACACTAGCGTCAAACCCACCGACTTCGGACAGGATTGCAAGCGGAGATTCCGGGGTTGGGTCGCAAAGACGGGAAATCAACCATTCCAATCTGATTTCTGTCCACCAGACATCACAAGATAAAGATCTCGGTGCGGCTTCGGTCAAGATCTCGGAAGGCGGTAGCGACCCAACGATTTCTTGGGGAATCGGGGTTAGAGGCCAAGAGACCAGCATCGAAATAAATTCAGAGCCTTCGTCATCGCCGCAGTTTGAGGTTGAAGGAGCAAGGCAAGAACTTGACATCCAATCTGTCGATTCAAAGGTAATCCCTTGTCCTTTAGACGTTGTAATCCTTGAAGAGCTAGAGGAAGGGAATGGACTCAAGAGTATGTTAGCTGATCAAATGGAAAGAAATGATGCACATAAGGTGTTTGTGAAAATGCCTATGGAAAGAGTTATGATATTAATTGCATTTGTTAAGGATAGGATCTCTATAAGTGGTGAAATGAGATCGATTGCTAGAGGCGAGCATGGGCGTTCATACTTGGTAACTTTTGACCCTGGGGGTATTGCGAGCCGGGGTTCTGGGGTTGGTGAAAGCAGCTTAGTCGACACGGGGAACTTGTTTGATCAGCTTGAGGTTGAGAGGAGTGATTCGATCTCCTTACCTTATGACAGGGGAAAGAAGCTCCCAATGCTCAAGTTTAAGGGGGTACAAGTTGATCTACGGGCTATGGTATTTGTTTTTTATCCTGGCGGTTATGGCATTCCTAACAAGTGTTGTCATAAGTATAATTGGGATGTAATAGGGGTTGCAAGAGAGGGAGTTAGCTGCTGTCACATATGGTATTCATTTTCATTTTGCATCACCGGCAATGGAGGGAAGAAATGGTGATGATAGCCCACAAATTTGGTGTTCAAGTTGCATTAATATTCAACTGTTAGTATCAAGTGCAGGAACATTAAGAGGCATAGCATATTAGCCATTAGGATGATCTGTTAGCCTTCCTTGTAAAGAGGCAAAATGGTGCTGAATTTTTTTTTTGATGCAAATTATCTCCTAAGAACTGTTGAGGGACTTGAGGCAAACTTGGAGAAGCACCTCATCCTACAGGAGGGAGGAATTACTCATGCTAAAACTGGATTTTATGGAGAAGTGTGGTGGAAGTGTGCTGCCATGCTTTTGCTGGAATTTGGGTGATCATGCAAATCAAGAGCAACATCAATATTACTCTCATCATTGTCCAATTATTGGCCAAGTGCAGCTCACAATCACTTTCAAATGGTTAACTGGTGAATTGGCACTAGCAATATAATTGCATTTGCATGTATTTTGGTGTGAATTGGCCGAGTGCAGCATTTGCATGTATTTTGGTGGGAATTGGCCGAGTGCAACTCATACCTGGTGAAGGGGTTAGCAAGGACCACAGCACAACAGTAGCAATATAGCCTACATTGGCATGTATTTCTTTGTTTTCACTTTGGATCCTAGCTAGTAATACTTTTACATTGTATTGGGTTTACCTTGTATAAGCTTGAGGACAAGCTTTCTTAAGGAAGGGAGTATTGTTAGGAATTAGTAATAGGGATAATAAGTGTAATTAGTAGAAAGTTGGGCTTGGGGATATAAATACCTATCTAAAGGTATTGCATGGGTATCTTGAATCAATGAATGAAATTCAGTCCTATTCTATCATCCTCTACCTCTCGATTCCTCTCTAATCTCTCCTCTATCTCTTACCTTTCTTCCCTAATCAAGAGTTTCATGGCAAGGTCCTAACACAAGCATTGTTAAATAAATATATACATATAATTATGGAAATATGTTGAATATAATCAAATTATTTATCCTTGACAAATCAAGAAGATTATGGGAATGAATTTTATGAATATACTACAATTATTTACATTATAATCTTGGATCTTCTAAATATGTGTAAAATATATATATTTAATAATTTAAGAAATTTTTTCCCATAACATTGAAATTACTTTATTGGATGAAAATCAATAATTTAGAAGCTATTTGATTTTATTTAATAAACATAAAATATTATTAAAGTACTGAAAATAATAAAAAATGAAATAAATAAACAAAGAAAAAGATAAGAAAAACAGAAAAAAAAAACACAGAGAGGGGGGGGGGGGGGAATCTCGCTTTGGTTAAAAAAAACTAAAACAAAGAAATAAACATTAAATATTATAGAAAGTATTGGGAATAAAAATAATAAATTGAAATAAATAAACAAAGAAAAGATAAGAAAAAGAGCAATCAAAATACAAAGAAGAAAAATTAAAAACCAAACTGCTAGTATTGGGAAAAAAAGAAGAAGAAATTGAAATAAATAAACAAAGAAAAAGATTGTTTTAAAAAAAGGGAAAAAATGGAAGAAAAAGACACGGAAGAAAAGAAAAGAAAACAAAAAAAAACAAATTAGCTTGTTGGTAATAAATTGAAATAGACGGAAAAAGCCAAATGGAATAACCTAACAAACAAAATACCAACGAAAAACCCCTCCTCCCCGGAGCCAAAGAACGCGCGGTTCACGCGCCCCCGACCTTCTTCAGCAAACCCTAATTTGAGCCACTATTCTTGTGTGGAATGCCTCCCTTCGCATCATCTCTGTGCTTTTTCGGCCTAATCCCTCCTCGATTAGGGCGTTGGCTAACCTTTCTCAAGGTTTCGTACTCACCTTGTGGGCGTGGAGTGGTCCCTCGCCTGGTTCGCTCCTGCTGCTGTCTGCAGTTTCGCTCTCCTGCGCCTCTACTTCACAATCTTCAGTGTCTCGACCTTGATTGGGTCTTGGTCATTCTGATTCTTGCCTCAATCTCTTATTATGGTGGTGTGCTATTTCAATTTGTTCTCCTAAACCCTAAAAAAAAAACACTCGTTCTTCTCCTTCCCTAATTCTGTGTAATTGGTCTCCCATGGCTAGTTGGTCAGTTGTTTGGCGAGGGTTTATTATGGTGCTAATATGGAGGAAAGAGGGGAAATATTTTCGAAAAAGGAAGAAGGCTCTGTCCGTGGGAAAGAGGGTGCGCTCCAGGGTCGTCTTCTCTTTGTTCGGCGTGTGTGGGAGGGTGGTCTGGCTCCGCTCCGGCTCTTACGGTGATGTTCTGTTGGGTTTGTCTTCTCCCTTCTCCACTGTTGTGGCTCTTTCATCCTTGATCAGGTCACTCTACATCATCTCAAATCAAATTTTATGTAATTGCTTTGTCAAGTCTAGTAAAATTACCGTCTTTCGGTGGTTGAAAAACCCGGTGTTAGAGACCTATGTCTCTTCACCCCCTACCCCCCCGATTTTTGGGCCTTGAAAAATCTGAGGTTTATGGGGCTGTCATGGCTCCTTTCCTCAGCTTGAATGAAGATTTGATTCTCATTGATTTGGGTTTTGCAAGTCTGAACTTGGCTTTGGTTGAGGCTAATTTGCTATTAACCTATGTTATTTGCATCTGTATTTTAAAAATCTTTTACCTATGTTTTGTTAATTGCATTCTAATGTCCAGGATTGCCCATACCCTGTGGTGGCTGTGGTGGGCATCTTTGATGCTCCGTTTCCCAAGGTATCACGAGAAGTTTCTTTGTGTAGGAATCTTTGTTCTTAAACTCAGTGTGTTAATCAACTGCTGGATAATACTCATGAATTTCATTGAGCTGATGTTTGGTTTGCCTTGTGTGTTGTTCATAGCTCTGGTATTCACCATCTATTGGTGCTTAAAAAACTCGGTGTTAGAGGTTTCCTCTTCACCCCTTACCCCCCGATTTTCGGGCCTTAAACAAACTGTGGATTTTGGGGCTTATTTTGCTCCTATCTCCAGTTCTGACAAAGATGCGTATGTCTTAAATCCTGCTACTGAAAATAGGTGTCTTGATGCAGAAGTAATAAGGCTCAATCCTAATGGTATAATACTTTTCAGCTTGGTTGATCTCTGCTCGGGTGATCAGATTCCACTTGAAAATATGCAAAGGTACCGTGGTCTTAGCCGCCTGTGTATTATGGTTACCCTTGTAGTCTATAAGCTTAGCACGGCCAATTCCACATGTATCGATCAAATTCATTTACATAAATCACTATATAAATCTTTTTTTTGCTTCAATTAAGTTTAACTTAATTTCATGGTTTTGTGTCCCCCCTTTGATTAAAAGGGAACGGAAACATACAGGGGTTTCGTTCTTTACCAAAACACTCTTTAACGATTTGCCAGAAATCATGTCTTATTGTTTTCTTGGGCATTTCTTATGGTATAAATCCTTCCATATGAATATAAATGCTGTGTCAAATTATTTGTGTGTGTTGTGGCCTAACAACTGTGATTTGCTAACTTTTGTGAATCAAGTTGTTGTTATTCTGCCAGCTCTTACAGCATGCTTTATGAAATCAAAACCATGGCTTGGATTTGCTGCTATCGCCCTGTCTCCAGCATTAAAGGTGAACTCAATGTTGTCAACCATCCCAACCAACCCAGATGATGCGTATAAGGGCTGGCCAACTCTCAACCAACCTGTGTACAAGTGGTTGTTGGGTGTTCCTGCTACCTGTCCTTGTAAAATATGCTCAAGTATGATAGTGGTATTTGCACTTCCGTGTATGTTATTGATACTTGTATTTCAATGTTCTCATCCCTATCCTAGCACTAGTTTTTGTTTGCTTGGATTCATGTATAAGTGTGCAACAAATTATTCCGGGTTAAAATGGGACGAAAAGCTTAACTACAAATTTGTCTATGCTCAGTCTTTGCCGATTTTGCTTATTTGCTTTGTTAGCACTTTGGTGCAATACCATTATTTGATTGTCAAACTGATTTGTTGCCTATGGGTGATTAAAACTAACACCTTCTTTGGGTGTCTGATCAAAATGGTGAAGGTGGTTTGTGCTCCTTCATTACTCAAATCCCGAATTTCGGGCCCTCTTCTGTCTTCTGCAAGACATCCTTTCCTGTCTGTTGGATGGGCTGAAATGCCTAAATATAAATTTGTTTATGCTTAGTTGGTGCTGATTTTGCTTATTAGCTTTGTTAGCACTTTGGTGAAATACCTGTATTGGATTGTCGAATTGACTAGTTGGCTATGGTTGATAAAAAAAGGCCTCTTGGCCTGGTTCAATCCATCCGACAAGCACCGGATTCCTACATTATCAAATTTCCGATGAGGATCCCACCACAACAATACATCAAAAACAGCTTGGTTTAAGGACTCCGTATCCTAGTCCTTTTACCGTCGACAATCATTTATGAAGATGTGCTTTTGGAATTGTAGGGGGATAGGGAAAAAAACGTTCTAGACGGAAATTGACTCAATGTGTAAAAATGAACATATACAAATCATGGCACTAGCAGAAACTAAGACGAAAAATATTCCGGACGACAAAATGTGGAGAAATATTGATTTTGATGAAGGGACTTGGTCACCGGCTATCGGGCGATCTGGTGGAATAGGAGTTCTGTGGAAATCTCACCAGCTACTAGATTTCAATATCTCCATTGTTGTCCAATTTCCACGTATTATCGGCCTAAGATTGGATAGCCTGCTTGCTGGGTTTCCAATCTTAGCCCTATTTGTCTATGCACCGCCCACACCAAGTGAGAAAGTTCCTTTTTGGGAACTATTAAAAACGATTATCAACGACGCAACTATTCCGTGCATTGTTCTGGGAGATCTTAATGAGATCATTTGCAGTGCTGATAAGCTTGGCGGTGCCTCCCTTAGGACTTCCAGGTTTTCCCGACTTATCTCGTTCAAAAATGAATGCTCACTACTAGACCTTCCCACCTTTGGCAACCCTTACACGTGGAGGAAAAACCCGGAGGAGAATTTTAACATCCGTGAAAAGCTTGACCGGGTGCTTGTACATCAACCGGTCATCGAAGCTTTTCCTAACCTGATCACATACAATGGCGCCTTCTCCACCTCGGACCATTGTCCAATTTCCATCTCCTTTGAAGTTAATCCTAGTTTCAAAGCCCCACCTTTTAAATTCGAAAATGCTTGGTTACATCGAAAAGATTTTCGTAACGTAGTTAAACAATCTTGGAGGGCTACTTGCCCGGGCTCTGCTATGTTCCAATTAATGTTCAAACAAAAACTCCTCAAAAAAAAGGCAAAAGAATGGAATAAAACGAGTTTTGGGAACATATTCAGGCAATTAAAAGAGGTGGAGTCGGAGCTGCTACATATTCAATCCTCGGGTTCCGGGATAGTTTCTCAAACTAATCTAAGCAAGGAAAAGCGTCTAATCACCAAAAAAGAGAAGCTCATAATATTTCAAAAATCGTTTTGGAGCCAAAGAGCTAAAACCAAACACCTCAAACTATCGGATTCTAACACCGCATATTTTCACCGAGTGGCGACAGGTCGTAGGCACAGGAAACAGATTCGCAACATCGTCTCTTCCACTGACACGGTTGTTGTGGGCGAAGAGAATGTTAGGAATGAGATCAAAAAGGATTTCGAGAAGAGATTTAAGAAAGAACCAATAGACGACAGGCTCCTCGGAGAGTTGCTAGACCTAATTCAGCCTTCCATCTCGTCGGAGGAAAACAACTTCCTTACAAAACTCCCATCCAACACGGAAATTAAATATGCGGTTTTTAACTTAGGGAGTAATAAATCCCCTGGTCCGGATGGCTTCACTGCTGAATTCTATAAAAAAATATTGGGATATCATAGGTAAATCTGTAACCTGTGCGGTCAAAGGGTTTTTCCGTTCCGGAAAAATGCTTAAACAAATAAACCATACCTTTATCTCCCTTCTCCCTAAAAGAGACGATCCCACGACCACCAGTCACTACCGCCCCATCAGTATATGTTCCAATGTCTACAAAATTATCTCCAAAATCTTAACTGACATAATGAAAAAGGTCATTGGTAAACTTATTCATCCTCTTCAGGGTGCCTTTGTATCAGACAGGGCTATTCAAGATAACGTTCTGATAGCTCATGAAATCTTCCACTCCTACAAAAATCGGAGGGGCCGGGAAGGATGGCTAGCAATAAAACTGGATATGGAAAAAGCATACGATAGAGTCGACTGGAAATTTATTCAAAAGGTGCTTCAAAGGTTTGGCTTTCATGACATATTCATCTCCTGGATAATGGAATGTATTACGTCAGTTTCTTTCTCGGTTTTAGTCAACAATGGCCCTACAGATCTGATTTATCCATCTCGGGGTCTTCGCCAAGGGGATCCGCTATCTCCTTTCCTCTTTATTTTAGGGGCTGAGATTCTGGCCTGGAAACTGGCTGCTGAAGCTAGCCTAGACAAAACACAAATTGGGTTCCCGATTGGACATAACGGCCCTCGGATTCCGTTCCTTTCCTTTGCCGATGATATAATAATTTTCTCAAAAGTTAGTTTGGATGCAGGGCGCATAGTGAAGGAGATTGTTGATTCATACTGCAAAGTGTCGGGCCAAAAGGTCAACTATCATAAATCTAGTTTCCAAGCTACGAAAGGTATCCCGAACCACAGGATCCTCGAAATACGCACCTACCTCGATATCCCTAATGAAAATTCAATAGAAAAGTATTTAGGATGTCCCATTATCAATGGAAGAGTTACTAAAAGCACGTTCGAAGAGATCATCTGTAAATCGAAACAACAATTGACAAAATGAAGGGCTAATGCCCTCTCCCAACAAGGTCGTGCCACTCCGATCAACTCCAACCTGTCCGCTAAGCCGTTATATGCTATGCAAAATTTTATGCTCCCCGCGGCTGTGCACAAAGAACTCGACCAGATAAACCGCTCTTTCTTTTGGAATAAGGATCTCTAGTACCGGCCACTGATTAGCTGGGACAGGATTTGTAAACCGAAGCAGTATGGGGGGTTGGGAATTCGAAAATCTAGCGACATGAACGTCGCTCTCCAAATGAAGCTATTGTGGAAAATTATGGCCGAACCGGGTAATGTATGGGTGTCAGTGATTAGACATAAATACTTGCGTTCTGTCAGTATTTTTGATTACAAAAACAAAGGATCTAGCTCTTGGCAGTGGTCCAAGTTGTCTGCTCTAATCGATAAGTTTAAAGAGGGGCTTATTTGGTCAGTTGGAGATGGGCAAGCTATTAAGTTTTGGACAAACAATTGGATCTCAACCTCACCTCTATCAGACAGGGAAGAATGCCCTCAAAGTTACAATCAAGACGAAACTGTTAGTGATTATATTCTGGGGGGTAAGTGGTGGACAGAAAAGCTTCAAGAGGCTCTCCCAATTAATATAGTGCAAGAGATTCAAGATATCCCCCTACCTTCCTCGACTATGCAAGACCGCTTATACTGGTGGCCGGACAGGGAAGGCTGGTTTACTACTGCTAGTGCATATAAGTTGATTACAGCTCAGTCGGCTCCACTTCCAGACCGCAATGCCTGGATTTGGAAGATCAACACACCTCCGAAAGTTAAAAACTTTCTTTGGAAGATCGCTCAAGATGGCCTCCCAACCGCTTCCAGGCTGTCCAACAGGGGTGCTTCGATCCCTCCTACCTGCTCTATGTGTAATGCAGCACCTGAGGACGAGGTCCATCTGTTTCTGGAGTGTTCCTTCATCCAAGCGATACACCAGCTTCCGCCTCAAGACCGGCAACAAGTTGTCTGCTTGATTGCACAGTCCCGGGATATTAAGCCCATCCTATCTACCCTTGGGAAGAGCCTTCCTTCTCCCGCTCTGACCAACCTCGCTTTCTCGTGGTGGACGACATGGTGTGTCAGGAACAAACATCTGTTTCAACAAGCTGCAATCCCGCAAAAAGAAATAGCCCTACGACTGATCAAATCCCATACAGATAACTGGAATAAGACATCGGTTGCTGAGGCTGACTTTGAGGAAGACTTCCGCCCGCTTCGACAATACCATGTCAAAAAACAAAGTAAGAATCAAAAAACAATTTCTTGGAGGAAACCTCCCCTGGGCACTTTCAAATTAAACTTCGATGGTTCAACGCTTTCTAACGGCGAAAGCTCAGCAGGTGCCATTATTAGGGACTCGGTTGGTCACCCGATTTCAGTACACCACCAACGCATGGGTAAGCAACATCCATTCAAAGCAGAAGCCTTAGCTCTTAAACTAGGGATCCAACAGGTGCGGCAACTACATATAGGAAAGATCCAGATTGAAGGCGACAACAAGATTATCATCGATCACATAAATAGGAAATCCAAATGCCCCTGGGAGATCGAACTAATATTGTCGGATGTTCAAGTCCTACTATCGACTATGGAAGAAGTAGTTTTCTTCCATGTTCCTCACATGGGCAATAGAGTGGCGGATAAGGTTGCACACCTTAGCCACTCTGCCCGAGGAGTCGATATTAAAAACGATCCAGGTCTCCTTGACCTCATCCGCAAGGATGCTGCCGGGTAGGGTCAGCCCACCCGAATTTTTTCCTTATCAAAAAAAAAAATTGAAATAGACGGGGGTAGGGGAATCCAACCCTAGACGGTATACTGGAATTCAGGCGAATCGCTTTATCTGCCAAGGTTACCACGTAAGATACTAAGATGTGATTCTTCTGTCCCGATAATTAATTATAGGGCAAATTGCATAAAATAGCACGAACTTTAGGCATAGTTGCACTCAGTGACACGAACTTTAAAAAAAAATCACCAAATTTGGAGTTTAGTTGCGGTCGGTGGCACGTACCCTCTACCTCGCTAATGTGGACTAGTGGGGTGCTTACATGGAATTTTTTAAGGGTAAATTACACATAATCACCCATAAATTAGGTTAATTTTCACATAATCACCCATAAAATTATAAATTACAGAAAACCAACAATAAATTATATTTGTTTTCAGAAGACCACTCATTTGTTAAATGTCCATTTGTTTCATTTGTAAAGACAAAAAATTTCACATATCTTAGTTTTTTAAAAGTAATAATTTGGGCTTTTTTAAGTACTCTATTAATTCGGCAAAACATATCGTTTACTATTCACGCACGTTTTTCTAAGATGATAAAAACTATATAAAATATTCATTTTTACATATTTTTTAATAATATATAATTTGATAGTTATTGTGTTAATAAGTACGGAATTGTTAAAAATATTTATAAAAAAATGAATATTTTATCATCCTAAAAACCATGATTAAATAATAAACGACATGTTTTTCTGAATGGAATGAGTAATAATTTGGATTTATTTTGGAGCTTATTCACATCTTATTCAACATTTGAAGGAGGGGAGACCGACAAGAGCAATTACAAACCGATAATTGGTCGACTCGGAACCGGTTGTCCTGATTCTCCTGAACACCGACCCAACCCGACCCATTTTGGACCCGAAATCCGAACAACCGATAACCGAAACTCACCCAAATCCGAATGAACCGAACGCGATTCAAATCAAAGATAATTTTGAAACTAGCTAGGTTCCAATTTCTTTTTTTATTTCATGTAATTCCAAATCAAAGATAATTGTGACAAATATATAACATTTGGAAATTAAAATTTGGTACTAGTTATTTTAATTTGAAAATGTTATATTTGTCACAATTATCTTTGATTTGGAATTAATCACTTGAAAAAAAATGGAACCTAGCTAGTTTCATAATTTGGGCACATCTTTTATGTCTTATAATTTTTTTTAAAAATCCATGTAAGCATTCTCACTAATTCATATCTCGCTATATGCCTTTTTAATTAAAAAAAAATTCCATGTAAGCACCCTCACTAGTCCACATTAGTGAAATATGGGGTATGGGTCATTGACCGCAACTAAACCATAAAGTTGGTGATTATTTTTGTATTTCTTTAAGTTTGTGTCACTGTGTGCAACCACCCCTAAAGTTTGTGCTATTTTATATAGAGGCCTCGAAAATTTGGAGGCTCTATGTGATCGCCCATCTTGCACTTGCTAATGGCCGGCCCTGTAAATCAGTGAGCTGGATTGCACTTTCAATTTTCAGATGGAACACAACCAAAACGACGTCGCAAGCTACCGGCCAGCACCAACACGCATCGTTTGGAATTTTGGGCGCCTACAACTTCCTGCACCAAAGGGAACACGTGTTGTGGCTGGATTGGATTGCAGGAGGAGGGCAACATCTTCTGACACGTGGATGGTGTACATCTTCCTTGGGGTGAAATTATTTTACACATTAAAATCAATATTTCGGTAATAAAAATTATCCAAAAAATAAATAAATAAATTACCACAATACTAGATTCATTTTTATCTACATATGGACATAAATTTTGAATATGTTTTAAATATATTTTTTAAAAATATTTCTCTTTGATTATAAATATGCGAAATATAATCCGAAAAATTGAATTGTGATTATGGATTAATTTGAACTAATAAATATTAAATAATGCAAGATATGAAATAAATAATTATTTAAAAATGTTTTTTAATAGGTGGAAGTTAATATTTTAATAATAATAAATGAATATAATAATATAACCGAGAATGAAAATAATTGTGGGAGAGGGGTATATTTTAAAAATATTTTTAATAGGTGGAAGTTAATATTTTTTAGTAGGGCGGCCCACTGGATCGATCGAGCAGGCCCACAGATCACGACGCCAGGATTAAGACGCCGGGGTGGGCCGGCCCTCCTATGCCACACGTCTAAAGTTTCAATCCAAGTTTTATTTCACCAACCAAAATGTATGCCACCCACATCTTTGATACAAAATTCATTATAGACACATCCGAAACCGACATCTTTTCTTAAAATAAAAATGAATCTAGATACAAAATTCATTCTAACAAATATATATATATATATATATATATATATATATATATATATATATATATATATATATATATAAATAACAACTATTAAATAATTAGTTTTGATATATATGATTATTTTCTCTAAAAATAATCTAGATAAAAATAAAATAACATATATCAAATATTTATCTGTTAATATTTTTTGGTAAGTATAGATATTAAATAGTTTTGATTTATATTTTTATCAATCATGAATCAACTAAAATATAGATAGATAGATTGTGGTTTATGATAATTTTCTATAAGTTATGAAAATATATTATTTTAATAATTTTCAATGGGTTTTTTTCCCTAAAATCAATCACAATACGCCATGTAAGATACGTCGATTTTAGTATAGGTATATAGAAGATGAATTGAGTCATATCGAATTTGACTAAAGTATAAGGAGCACAAAGGTAAAGTTAAGGTTTGGGCATTTGCAATCTATATTATAATACTAAAGGAGAAGTCGCCTACGACATGTGGCGGTTTCTCCTTTAATGTATCTTCTTTTTAAAAAAAAATATTGTAATTGATTAGTCCAAACAAACTTGATTTATTTTAATATAGGATTTGCAAATCTAAATAAAATCTAAACAAACATGATTTATCTTAATTAATTGTTAATTGATTTATTTTAAAATATGATCGACATTAGGATTTGTTTTTTAATTGTTAAATGTTTAATTCACTCATAGGACTTATGAAAACATTGTGCTTAACAGAGGATCCACGTTGTTTCGTGGCTTATCTGAGAGGATGCACAAGGAAATGGCTGCATTGGCTCCGAACAACACAAAGGTTAAAGTGGTTGCGTCGCCTGAGAGGGAGTATAGTGCTTGGACTGGTGGTTCTGTCTTAGCATCCATCGGTTCTTTCCAGGACGTACGTCTAATTTCCCTCTATCAAATCGAGTTCAATTCGTGGATTCGCTCGTGTTTTGTATTCGCTATCTGATCGAGTTTAAGACTATGATTTCAGGAGTGGGTTTGTAAGCGAGAATACAAGGAGTTTGGCCCAACTGTTGTCCACAGAAAGTGCTTCTAATTGCAAGAAACAAAGTGTTCCTAAATGTAAACAATAGGTGTGTGTTTCTACTACACTTTCATCTATGTTTTTGCTCTATGAGCGTTCACTTCATTCTTCCGGTTTTCGGTTATTTCGAGCCTGCTATGATGCTATCAACGTTGAAATCTGAGGCCAAGGTGACAATGCTGTCTTGTCTTGACAGATTTATCTTCAATTGTTTTGTTGCTTTGTTACTGTCAATATATAGCAGGTTTCAAGTAAAACCATCACCTTCAAAGTTCAAAGCAGTATTGTGTGTACAAATGTGTAAATTGATCAAATGTGCAAATTGATAAATACTTTAAATTGATAAAATATAAACTTTGCTATGTATGAAACTCAAAATGATCTGAATCCAAACTTGAAGTAAAATCTAGGTATGCTATGCTAATCGTACTGTTGCATATTTGCATTCCATACTTTTATTACAATCATATATTACCTACTAAAATATATTCGATAGGCCGACGAATCGAATACTTTTATTACAATCATATATTACTCGGGAAAACATACAAATCAATATCAATATCAGTATCAATATTTTATAATATTAAATGAGAAGTCTCTCCTTTAATGTAGGTATTTTGATTTATTTATTAATTGAGTTCTTTCACAAATCTAATTCAGTTAAGATTTGATACGAAATCAGTTAAGATATGACTATATCGGATTGTTTGATAACTATGCAAATCTAATTAATTAATTAATTAAATCTAATTTAGTTAAAATTTGAATACGAAATCGGTTGAGATATTCATGATATTTTGGCTGGTTAGTTTAGATATTCAACGGATAAGATTAAAATAAAATCATATTTATTTCAACAAATTAATTAAATATGATTTTTTTCTTTATATGTTTATATTTTAATTGTGTCTCTTCCTATGTACATCATCATTTACTGTATAATTACTAGACCTGTCAATCGGGTCATTCGGGTCGGGTTCGGGTCGGGTCATTTCGGGTTTCGGGTCAAACGGGTCTCGGGTCAAACGGGTCTCGGGTAAATCGGGTCGAAACAAAGTCGGGTTGAACCCGGTTTCGGGTCATTTCAGGTCGATTTCGGGTCGGTTTTGACTTTTGAGATTGTAAAATTTGTAATTGACACTTGCCTAATTTGCCGAAAATAACAAAAAAAAAACTATATGGATTTGTAATGTTTTCCTAGTTTGATATGTATATAATCTGTAGCCCTTACTCAATATAACTAGTTTCATTGTTGTACCTTGTTGTTGGGTTACTTGCTTGTTGCTTCTATTCTTGTCAATTGTCTTTTGTTGCCTATATGCAAGGAAGTACTAACAACAAGATAAGATGACAAAAACGCTAACATCATCAAATATTACAAGTCAGCCATACAAAAAATAACAAGATGAGATAACTAATTTCTAAAAACATCCAAAATATCCAATCATTTCAAGATTCTGAATACAAGTTTAAAAATCCTCTAATTCAAACACACGATAGGGTTCAATAGAAACTTATTAGAATGACACCTTTTACATCAGAAATACGACCCAATACAACCATAAAGCACAAGCGGCATACTCATTCAAGTGTTAGATCCCCGTCTCTTTCATTTGATACTCAATTCCTCGAACATCCTGGTGTTCATTGTTATCTGTATTGTAATAAATATTCAATTAAAACTCTAATCAATTATTCAATTGAAAGTATCAAGTTAGAACACACAAAGTAAGCGTACCTTCATCGACATGAAATCTAAACAACCAAGTGCGAGTAGTCTATAGCGCGTCTGCTGTATACGGATGAAGAGATGATCTCCATTTCGTAAGAACTCGAGCTCCCATACTAAAGGAAGATTCAGTTGCCACAGTTGTAATGGGAATCGCTAAGATATCTCTTGCCAAAAGAGAGAGTATAGGATATTTGGAAGAATTTTCTTTCCACCACATGAGAATATCTAAATCTGTAGTGTGACTTAACCTCGACTCATCTAGGTAGGATTCTATCTCAGTTTTTTCTTCAGAAAAATCCCCATAATTAGCAAACGCCTAAAGAAGAAACAGAAAAAATGTTTATGTTAATGAGAGGTGCCAAAATCATGAATATGTTAAAAACTAGAGAAGTAACAAATGTAGATTAACAATAACTAAAGAACTAATAAATACAAAAATGAAAACAACTAAACAAAGAAATTTAAAATAGTAATTTAGATTCGTTTACCGCCATCTCATCCTCATCATGATTTTGGTTATCTGGTATGCTTCCTCCACTTGTTTGAGTAGCATTGCGGTTTGCATACTCATCAAACAACCGACAGAACTCTTTCATCACAAGATCACCCTTTGATGCAGCAGTTGTAGTATTTAACACTTTATCCAATTCTTGGAAACAGAAATCTACAAACTGAAACTTATAGCGAGGATCCAATATAGCAGCAAAGGAGAAAAGAACACTATATGTTTCCCAATACTTATCAAACTTCTCCTTCATCTTCATTGCCATGTCTTTCAAGATTGGTTCTTCACAAGAAGCGTACCTGAGTAATAGAAGCTCAATCTTCCACACTGTTTTCAAATAAAGATTGGATGTTGGATATTTCTTTCCCGACATAAGAGTTGTAAGTTCATCAAAAGGCTTTAGAAGTGCACAAATCTTTTCTATTCTGCACCATTCCTCCTCATTTAGAATTTCAGGATAGTCCCGATCAGATCTCCTTGACAGAGGGGCACGGTATACCAATGCTCTTTCAAGCATTTTATATGTAGAATTCCATCTAGTAGGGCAATCCAAGCTCAAAGTCCTAGAACGATCAACATGAGCGGCAGAAGTAACTTCCATAAACTTCAACACTCTACGCTCTGAGGCAACATTATAGGTCACCAACTTCCTAACCTTCTTCACCTCATCGACAATTACTTTCAAACCATCTTGAACAATTAAATTCAAAACATGAGCACTACAACGCACATGGAAATAGTCACCCCCACAAGGCAAAAGACAATGCAACGAGAGACTTTCAGATAACAAGTCTTGCATATTGTCATTGCATCTAGCATTATCTAGTGTCACAGAAAACACTTTCTTATGAATTCCCCATTCCTTTAAGAGAGCAAACACGGTATCATGCAACACAACTACAGTGTGAGGTGGCTCAACATGACAGAAATTCAGAAGTTTAGCATGCAGATTCCATTCATCATCAATATAATGTGTAGTCAATGAGAGGTAGCCTTGACCAACAACAGAAGTCCACATATAAGAAGTCAAGCAAATATTTCCAGAAATATTCATCATGGAAGTTCTAAGCTTATGTTTCTCTCTAATATGAATTTTCATGACATGACTTTTGGCGGTATTTCTAGATATGGGTTTGCATTCTGCATTTAGAAACTCATGAAGATCCCTATTTGCCTCATGCTCCGCATAGGTAAAAGGGTATCCATGTCTAATAATAGCAAGCGAAACCATTTCCTTATAAATAGATTGATCAAATTTTGCAGTTACCTTCCCATCCTTAACTCTTAGGCCTTCCTTATCAAGCAAAACTAACCGTGCTTTGCAATTGTGAGTGTGACGTGTAAAATTTGAGGTGCCAAATACAGACCCTGCAAGGACCGGTCCTTTTTGGCAATACTTGCAAAGAGCCCTGGCTATGCCATCTTCAAACATATCTCCATCATATAAGTCATATTCAGACCAAGCCTTGGCACTCCATCTCCTCTTTTTTGTTTCGGACGTTTCAGAATGCTCAGAAGTTTCAGAAATCCCAATCCTACTGGCGGTATCTTCCATTGGAGTTGGTAAAAGTGTAGGAGTAGTAGGAGAGACGCAATCTTCCAAATTTGCACTAGTAGGAGTAAGAGAATGACTCGAAGATGATAAAGACGCTCCTACAAAATAACATAAGCACAAAAAACACATAAATTAATAATATTAATAATACATTTTCAAATTTGTAATAAATTAATTATGAGACAATTAACTACCTTGATTCGGAATCTGGAGTGATGGTGAGGATGGAGATGGCATGACAGTAGAATGGAGTCCAAATCCAGCTCGAAATGGCATTGGCAACAAAAGTTCACTTGGTGTTTTTGTTGAACATTTTTTTGATGGAGCTCGTGTACGTGGGGGCATGTTTCCTGCACGAGGAATGTAAGATAATTGTCAGTTTCCATTTCTTGGTCCAAAGACAGTCACAGACAAAGACAAATGAGATATCTCAAAGGGGATTAAACATAAAGAGGGGATTAAACTAAGAGAATGCACTTGGAGGGGATTAAACATAAAGAGGGGATTAAACATAAGCAACTCAAAAGAAATCAAAATATGTGTAATATATTATATATGTGCTCTTCTACATAAGGCTGCACTTGCTTAAATGGTGGTTGTGTTGTTATTTCTCGGAGCTTCTATTCAGCAATATTTCAGTGACAAAGAAAACAAAACCTCATGTATGGAGTTAAAGGGTTGTTTGCCTGTTACCATGCCATTAAAGGGTTGTGGGTTGTTTGCTTGTTACCATGCCATTTTTTCATCATGTTTGTAAATTGTAATTTGCTGCCTTGCTGGTTACAGCAACATAGATTGACATATGAAATTGTGTTGAGCACTTGAACTTATAGATCTAAGGTAATATTAGTAGAATTGTTGTGTTACTATCTAAATCTTATATAAATGATGTTTGCACATCTTTTCATATATGGAACTAGATTTTCATCAAGCATCTTCATAGAAGCAGAATCAAACCTCATGTATGGATTTAACCTTGCATTATTCTACTGTTAAACAAGCCAACTGTTAGTTTACTTTTAGGTTTAGCTAAAACTAACTAGCCTACTGTTAAACAAGAGCGCTGTCATAACAAAACCTATCACAGCGCTCTGTAGTTTACTGTTAAACAAGCCTACTGTTAAACAAGAGCACATATATTACACATTTGCTGTCATAACAAAACAACTTGATAATGAAGTCTTTCTTTTGATTTACATTAATATATTGCTTTTTAATTCTATTGATTTTTAAGTTCTGTTAGATTCATGAATAATGCTTATAAGCGAAGTTACATTTGGAATATCATTGCAATTTCATTGAGTAATGGCCTTTGTTTTTATATTTGAGCTCCTTGGGTTTTATAAATTTGATACTGAAGTCTTTCTTTTGATTTACATTAGTATATTGCTTTTTAATTCTAAGGACAACTGAAGTTCTGTTAAGCATTGCTCTGTCATAACAAAACAACTTGCATTTGCTGTCATAACAAAACAATCATCATCAATACCTTATTACAAACAAAATTGAAATGGAGGAGGTGCAAGGTAGCAACCACAGAGAAAGAAAATAACTCGAAATTGAAGAACAATTCGGAATAAGACTAGGATAAGAGACGAGTACCTGAAGGCTGCAGTGGAAGACACTGAACGGGTCGCGAACGCCAAGATTGAAGGAGGCAGCGAACAGCAGGAGCGAGCAGCAGGAGCGAGACGAGCAAGGAGCGAGACGAGCGAGCAGCAGGAACGCCGAGATTAAAGGAGTAGCAGGAGCGAGACGAGCAAGGTGAGCACTGGAGGCGGTCGCGAGCAGCGGGACAAAGGAGCGATCGAGGCGTCTGATTAGGGCAAGCTACAGAGCGTTGCGTTTTGCCTGTTACAGCGTCCCTTTTCTTAATAACCACCGACCCGATCGGGTCGACCCGGACCCGGACCCGATTGACCCGAAAATTTATCGGGTTTTCGGGTTCGGGTCGAAATAAAAACTCGGGTCTGATTTTTCGGGTTCGGGTCGGAAATTCTTCGGGTCGGGTTACCGGGTCGGGTTGTGTTTTGACAGGTCTAATAATTACCCATCTTCTCATTTCCTTTCCATTTTTTTCTTTTTATCTCTACCTCATGTTTGTTTTATCCATTGAAGGATAAATTCGAGCAATCATGCTGACTAATCAATAATTGTGGAAATTATTGGTGAGACTCAATTTGATTTCTCGCTTTCTTTAATTTTTGTATTATTTTCATTTCAATTTCACATTCGCGATCAATGTGAGATTCGTTTGTACGCATATAGTACTTTTTAATTTGTATTCATAACTTTATAATGTAATTTATTTGGTTGATCAAAATATAAGCAAACAATTACTAAAATATGACAATTAATATATAACCTACTGTAACCGGTGACAAAGAATTAAAAAAATATTCTTATTTAAAGAAATCCCGCACAAGGTGCGGGTTATATGCTAGTTATTTTTGTAAGAACTCAGACTTATACAACTAACTCATATAAAATTAATAGGATATATACTTGATGTTGATGTAGTATTGAAGATGATAAGTTGAAGTGTGTAAAATATACATGTTAAAATTATATTTTTTTTAAGTTGGTAGGATATTTGGGCGAAAGATAAGGTAGACTTGTCAACAACATACAAATGAAATAATAAGAAAGGAAATTTATGAATATAAAAAGAAAAGTTGCTAAAAACTTTAGATAAATAGCAATCAATAATTCTCATTTATTAGCTTGTTTAAACTTTTAATCTTAAGTTTAACTCCTTTAAAAAAATAAAAACTCCAAAAAAATACGACTAACTTTACCAACTAAAAAAAAACCATAAATAAATCATTCTTATTGGTCCATAAATACTACGTAGTATTTTTTTTGGGTGGGTGGGGGAGGGGGGGGGGGTCCCTTAATCTTAAGTTTAACTCCTTTAAAAAATAAAAAGTCCAAAAAAATACGACTAACTTTACCAACTAAAAAAAAACCATAAATAAATCATTCTTATTGGTCCATAAATACTACGTAGTATTTTTTTTGGGTGGGTGGGGGAGGGGGGGGGGGGGGTCCTTAATCTTAAGTTTAACTCCTTTAAAAAATAAAAAGTCCAAAAAAATACTACTAACTTTACCAACTAAAAAAAAATCCTAAATAAATCATTCTTTTGGTCCATAAATACTACTACAGAAAACCACCCTTAAAATAGACCATATTGCACAAAACGACCCCTTATATTCAAAATTGCAATAAACCACCCGCTAAATCTACTTTGTTAGCGAAGAGCCACCCATTTTTTAATTCCGTTAGGTTTTTGGTTAACTATCCGTTATATCCTATTGAATTACCATTCTAACCCTTACATTTAGTACATATTTAAGGGTTACAGGGGGAGAATGGTGTGGATGGAGGCGATTGGGGCTCGGGTTGTTGCAGAGGTCCGGGCGAGGTGGACAGGGCTCCGGAGAGCCTAGATCCGGCAACTGGGCGGGGGATGAAGGTGTGGGAATCCGGCAATTTTTTGTTTCTATCCGACCAGAAATTAGGATTTCTAAAATTCGGAAAATTGAAACCAAAGAGAACCAGGCCATTCTATGGGAAAATTTGAGAAATTAAGGATTTGGATTTGAAGGTAGATTTATCAATTGGGTGTCAAACAACCACATGTTAAAAAAAAAACCTAAATGAATCAATCGAGAAATTATGAACTAGATATAAATCTCATCTCTTGAATTTAGGTGTTATTTAAGATTTGGGCATTTCTTATTTAAATTGGGGTTCTCTCCACCGGTTAGGTTGTTATATTTAAAATTTCAAATCTATTTTATTTTGCTTGCTTTGGAACGAGGGATTATTCTTGACCTTGTTTATATTTGTTTATGGGTTTCAAGTTTGATTGCACAGGTTTTGATTTTATAATGGCTGGGATTTCATATTTTCATGCAAGTTTTTTTCTAGATCTATTTGAATTCTTGATTATTTCAATGACATTCAACCGAAAATTAGATATTTTGGCGTGGGTATTTTAGTCATTATCATACAAATTTAACCAGAGCACTAACAGACTAGAGGGGCGGGTGGCATTTTGCTAATGGAGTTGTTTTAAAGGGTGGTTTCTTGCAATTTTGCATCTAAGGAGTGGTTATGTACAATATGTCATATTTAAGGGGTGACTTCCTACAGTTTACCCAAACTTTAAATACTTATTGGGCCTAGTAGCTAGACCAGAGCATGGGCAGGCTTGGTCGGGCCTATGAGAATACATTGGCCCGTTTTAGCGATTCGGGCTTGGGCTAGGCCCGATTTTGACCCAACTCTCTTTCCCAAGTTTGCCCACTTGGGCGGGCCGGGTAACTCACCGGGCCGCCCATTATAATTTCGTAAAATATTATTTTTATTTTATTATTTTTGCGTTTGATCTCAAACTATACAAATGTGCTAAGTGTCTCAAAAGATTGAAATTTTATACAAAACAAATGTATACAAGTTACACAAATATGAAATTACACACTACAATCTTGACGTAGGTTCATTTCAATGAAAAAATCTTAAAAATAATTTATTTAGTGATTGTATTCCTTAATTTATATGTGATGTAAATACTATTAGTATTGATAAAAAAATAGATGTAAAAGTTAAAATATTATATAATCAATATATATATATATATATATATATATATATATATATATATATATATTCCGTAGTATTTTAATACAAATATATAAAAAATAATATAAGTAATATATATAGGCGGATTGGGCGGGCCGGACGGGTTAACCCATGTTGGCTCAAGTCTACTAGCTAGTAGCCCATAAATAAAAGTTTACGAAATATAAACTCCAAATTATACCTAAACATTATGTTTACTAGTTTGTACCTTGAAAATATATATATAAGTAATAATTTGAAATTATAGATAACATTAAACCAAAATACCATGACTGACTAATCTTCTTGATACAACCTAGAACTCCAGTAATTAAGTCAAGACTCAAATACAACTGATTCCAGTAAATTAAGACCAATAAAGTGGAAGTCGGGATAGACCAAGGAAATACCGCAAATGTCGAGCACAACCAAGGTTTTTAGGATCGGGATCCTAGTGTGGGATCGAGACAAGGGTATAGGATCGGATCGTAGGATCGGATCGTAGAATCGTAAGATCCTAGACAAAAATTAAAAATAAAATAAAAACAAACCATCCTAAACAAATACCTTAATTTTAAAATAAAACTAAGCTTTTCCTCCATTAAACACATTATGTAACTAAAATAGTCCAATAATAAGCATTTAACATTCATAATTTGTCAAGATTAATGTCTGAAAAGGTGACAAACAGACAAGGATAATGTCTTAAAATATGACAAACATACAAGAGATAAATCACACATCCAAATATCCAATAACATATCTAGTTTCAAATGTCATCATCGTAATTAACCACATCATGAACAATTTTCAGGCGCTCAGACGTGGATTTGTCAATTTGAGTAACGAAACAAAGGGCTTAGGGTTTCAATTCAACGTCTTCACTCTTCTGCCTTCAATTTATAAGGAGATGGGCTACCAAAAAAATAAAAAATAAAAAGTTTCATCATATCTAGAAGGCTCAATATTCAAACAAAACAAACACAATTACACAAATATGATTTTTACTAGGATCGGATATTTTTTCTAGGATCGATAGATCCTAGGTAGATCCTACCGATCCCACACAATCCCATAGGATCCTAGGTGGATCCTAGCACGAAGGAGTCTGTATGTCCGATCCGGATCAAAACCTTGCCTAGAATCGTAGGATCGTAGGATCCGGATCGGGATCCTAATAACCATGAGCACAACGCAACGTCTCAACACCGGAAAAATGGAAGTAGAAAACAACGACGTTCCTCTCATCTAAATAAAGGATCTTAAAAAACCACAAAAATTGTCATTATCCACTCGGAACTAAACACAATTGGGAAAAAAAAAAAAAAGTTAAGCATTGCAGAATACACCTATCCGACCAATATATACATCAGAATTGCAATGACTTGTTGATCTCTCCTCTTAATAAGATGTAAATAAACTCCCAAATAAGTCCATATTATTACCCCTCCGTTCGGAAGGAAAAAAACATGTGATTTACTATTTACACACTTTTTTAAAAATAAAATAAATATTTTATACAGTATAATTTTATTATCATACAAAACCCATATGTTAATAGTAAACAATAGGTTCGGCCAAAGTAATTAAACAAACCCCAAAATTATTACTTTTAACAAAAAATTAAAAAAAGATATGGGACATTCATAACTTTTGAACATTCATAAACTTTCGATGCAATGCCATATGTCAATGTCAAATCGAAACATGTAATAATATAGAACTATCCATACAACCATATAGAAGGAAAACCTATATTAATTGCAGATATTCAGAATCAGAAACATGGTAAATAAATTAACAGGAACTTACAACTGAAATCAAGTCCGAAATTGAGTATCCAGATCTCCAAACATACAGAAAACAAGGATTTTGGGAGCACACACCACCCGAATCAAAGCATGAATTTCGACACTAGCTAGATCAATTAAGGTTTGAGGTTGGCGAAGTTTGGGGCTGTTTTGGAAGGGGGGACATCGGCGCCGGAGAGGGTGGGGGCGTCGGTGGAGCCCGCGGCGTTGCGCTCGACGGGCTGCTGGTGGCCCTCGGTGCCGTAGCCTTTGCGATTGTAGTCCTCGACGTCGGTGTAGGTCACGTAGGGGCTCGTCTCGGTCGGCAGTTCTTGATCTTTGCCGGCGCCGGTGGCTTTCTCTTCCTTCTTCCCCGTTTGCGGCGCGCCGGTGTTACTCTCCATCTCTCTCGATCGATCTCTCTTTTAAGCTTCCCCTTTGTCTTTGTGTGTTCAATTTTAAGTTTGTTTGAAGTAACGGTTCCATTTTATTGCTACTGAAACTCCTTAGAGAGTGGTCGTGATGACACGTGGGCTGTACGTGTCGTTTTGGTGTTAAAAGGTGTTGATCCTCTGCGATTGTGTAGTCACTCTCCACTGAGGTGGCTCGGTTCTCCATACCGCGGGAGGATGGGTGGTAGGGTAAGAGTTAAGACCATCAGCAACGTCAATTCGTGCGGATCATTTGCCATGGCCAGGTCAGCACATTGATGAGATGGAGGAGAGAGGGAGTTTTGATCTGGATTAAATTTTGGCTGGAGCTGCCCGTAAATGATGCGCATCATCCATTATTTTTTTTTATTTTTTTTAGCCATTGAACATCAGCCACATGGCATGGGGTTTTAATTAAAATTAAAACTCCATTTATTCGTTAAATAAATAATTTATTTTAAAAACAAAAAATATTTTTGAATACAATTTATTTTTCTCTACCCAATGACACCCATTTTGTATATGTTTGGAAGAAAATTTTTTTTTTGCTAAGTTTACCATATGCTAAAGATTTATAGTCACACAAACAACATTAACTTAAATCAACATAAACTTACACCATAACAATACATAAAAAAATTTTTTAGCCAATGAACATCAGCCACATGGCACTCCCGGAGATGACGTTTAATTTTATGGTACGAGTGTGTTTTGTTTCAAATTTAATATGTTGTTTGCAAGTTTAAGGTGTGTAATTTTTTTTTTGTATTTTTCAGTGTATCAAGTTAATAAAATATTTCTAAATTTATTTGTATGCCTTTTTTATTTTAATGATACGTATTAATATTAATAATATCATTAACCAAAATTTTTAACTAAAATAAATCAACATTTAGCTTAATAAATATAAAAAATTATAAAGTGAGTTTTGATTCGCACGACTCTTTGTTGTGAATGAAAAATGTAAAAAGCTGAAAAGTTAGTGGAAAGCTGACGTGACATGAATAGTTGCTGATGTGGCTGAAATGAGTTTTGATTCATGTGACTCTTTGTTGCTGATGGTCTAAGTTGAACCCAATCCGTTGGCTGAATAAGTTCACTTATCGGATCTACTCATAAGTCACAATCCGTCCAAAAATAATAATAATCCGGTTGATGAAGTTAGTCGGAGTCATTGTAGTGTGTTTGAACGACTCTGGATTCGAGAGGTGCTTCTCTGAAACATCGTTTTCACTCTCTAATTGAGATCGAGTCTTGCTGACCTGTTGCTGTGGTTCATTTTAGTTCGATCGGTCCAGTTCGTTGTGGTGCCCGAGTTTTCCTTTATTATGTAATTTGTTGCTTTTTGGTATGCTTGATTTGTACTGTTGATTGACGATATGCTCGTCTGTCGTCTCATTGGCCTTTCAGTCTATCACATTTGTCGGGTAGTTCGAATTATTTCTTTATAAAATATTTTTTGGAAATTTCGCGAGGTACCCCTGAGGTAATGCAATTTTCGCGAGGTATACAACTCTTTTGCATATTTCGCGTGGTGCCCCTGAGGTTTTGAATCTTTTTGCCTTGTGCCCTTTCTTGTTAAACTTAACGGATTGGGGTGAAGCTCCGTTAGTTTTCAATTAAAAAAGAAAAGAAAAGAAAGAACGGACATAAAGAAAGAAAGTGAAGAGAGAGACCACAACGCTCGCGCCAGAGAGAAAGAGAGCACGAAGCTAGGCCGCCAGGTCGGAGCTACGGCGCCGGAGGAGGCCGAAACCAACAAGAGGAGCTTGGTGAGGGAGAAGTCTATTGTGGTGGCGCCGGTAAAGGTAATTAGGTAAGTGTTCTTCCTTTTTAACTGGTTTTGAGGTGTAGGGCTTGGGTCTTTTTTCAAATTGGGGTTTTTTAGGTTGGATTACAATTGAGGAATCTTCAAATTGGGGGTTTTTTAGGTTGGATTACAATTGATCTTCGAATTGGGATGGGGATTAGTTTTAAGGATCAATTTTATATGGAGTAAATTTCATTCCAATTGCTGGTTATAAGATTGGTTGGAACAAGTGGACGATTTATTATATAACCTGGAATAATCGATCTCTTGTTAGCTACTTGGTTGATTAAGCTTAGTGATGTGATGATTGAGCATTCACTTGGCCCTATAATGGAGGTCAGCTTGCTCCCCTCCCAATTCAATTCAAGCACATTGAAATTGCTGGAATTGATCATTGATCATTTTGTTTATAGCATCAACTCAATTCAGTTTACTTTGTAAGAACTGTTCAGTTATTTGAAGGAATCATTGAATATGTAGATAAGAATGTAGTCTATGCTATGAGCTGTACTTAAGCTTCTTGTCGCAAATCTTACTGGGTACTTGTGAATCTGCCTTAACAACTTCTTATGTAGTTCATGAATGGCTTCTTCGTTCTTTTGTTTTACTTTCTTTGATGTTGTGCAAGTCATCATTTTCAAACTGTTTTGTGTTATTTTTTTGTTATATGTCTTGTTTATTGTATGGATTACCTGGAAAAGAATGTTGACTGGTTGGAGTCCAAACTGGAACCACTAATTAGAGGTTCACTTGCAGTACTTGTAGCAGTAGCATATCATTTCTGCATATATGAATGATTTAAATTTGCTTAGTTTATGCGTCATTCATATTTTCGTATTTGTTGTGTGTTTATGGTGAATGTCAGAGGACGAATTGTCATGGGTCTCTTTGACAAGACAGTTCCTGAAACAGCTGGTACTACCGTGATGGTACTGCTACAAGTAGCAAAGGTTATCTCTTCTATTAAAACAGAAAAGCTCAAATAAAATAAAATAATTTCTCAGATAGTGAAACCCAATGACTCCAATGAGCAATATTTTTGTGAGGAAATTTATCAATAGTGTAAAACTCAATTTCTAAAAAAATTCAAAACTAAGGTAGCTAGTTGAACCTATGTCTAAAACAATCAAGCTACATTTAAAGAACTCTAAGTCCAGCTGCAAACTAAATGACACTTGTCATTTTAACTTCAGAGCTTGTTTGATTTTGAATCCATTTGAACTCAAGAGGCTTTGAATTTCTTACAGGATCCCTAGATTAAATTTTTTTTTAAAAAAAAAAACTAGCCTCGATTCGCTACCTCTTGAGAATAATGAAGAATTGGGGAGATTGGGAGAACGTGGGTATTTGGTGAATGGGAATAAACTGATGATAAATTGGGAGAACGTATGTATGTTCAAGTGCTATGGTTGAGAATTGTCATTGTTTTTGTCAACAATGATCTTCTATTTATGTTGTTACTTGATAGATATAGGCTGCGGTTGCATTTTTTCCCATTTTGACTTGTACGAGGCTGAAGCAGCCCTCTTTTTCCCCTTGCTGAAAGATTATGGAACTGGTTGAGCAATAGGACAAGCTATCTTTTTTCTGTTGCAAGTACATCCATTATTTGTTTTATGCCTTAATCCTTTGGGTATTGAAGAAAATTGTGGAAGATTGATACTCAAAATTGTCTTTGAACTATCAAGTTCAAGATAGTTTTTGTCATTGTGCAATTTATAGTGAATTGAAGTTGTCTGTTGGTTTACAAGAAGGAACTGATGCACCAACCTTTGCTAAAGTTGCTAGAGTTGTCTCGAGAAATAAAACAGAGTAGCAGTATGTGAAGCAGTTATGGACCTTCAAGATGATGATGCTACATCTCAGGTAGTAAAAAGCAAATTGTCTCGAGAAATAAAACAGAAGCTTGCTAAAGTTGCTAGAGTAGTAGTATGTGAAGCAGTTATTATCACTAAACTTTCTTCATTTTTATTGGTTTTGTGAAACTTGTTTTGAAGCCTATTAGCTCAAATGGTCGAGCATGTGCTTATGCACAAGATGTGAGTTCAACTCCCACATAGGTTAATACAAAAATCTAGATATTTAGTTTGTTTTATGTAATCATCTCTTCGCTTTGCATGACTAGGTAATGACCTCGATCAAAGAAGATAAATATTAGTTTATGAATTCAATAAGCCTATGCGGGATTCGAACCCGCATGTTTGTGCACAAACACATTGCTCTCCCATTTTGAGCTAATAGGCTAAAAACTTTTTATGAACAAATATAATCCTATATTTTATTTGTTAATAATGTCCAAACTCTCTTTGAAGCCTTCAACTTGGAACAAATTAGCAACTCAATCAGTAGTACTTCCATCATGGTGATGAAAAGGGGTATTTGAAATGAAATCTAAAACGTATATTTTAATCCTTATTTATCCATTACACACAAAGTTACATGATAGGGTAGAAATTTTAGTTTAGCTATTATACGCATCTTATTGGAACAAATAAACACTTTTATGTGTTTTTTTATAAGCAATTAGCACGAAAGTGTATGATGAAGAGGAATCAGTATTAGAGCAAAAAAAAAAACTCAGTTAAAACTGATCCATGCCATAGAAAAAATTAACAAAATCAACATCAATGAAACAAAAAAGAATGAATTCACTAAATTAGTAAGAAGGGGTCCAACGAATCAGCTCAAAGAACAATGAATTTAGCTTCAAACTGAAGGGGTCAAAGAATTCAACTGCTAAATGGAACAAAGTTTAACGAATTCAGTTCAAAGAAGAAATAAGCAATTAAATTCAAATTCAAATCTAAAACTCTATTTCACTAATCGGTACATGGAACTACAATCCCTAAATCCTTGATTCAGAACAACAATCCATAAAGCCCCAATTCAGAACAACAATACCTAAACCCTAAATTCCCAAATCCAACCCTAATTCTTCAATTTCAACCTAAATCCAAAATTTATGTAAATTGCTAAACAAAGCTAACCTCTCTGTAGCAGCTTCTTCTCCTCCACCTCCGTTCGTTGGCCGAGGCAATGGACCGCCACCTCCTTCGCTCTCAGGCACAAAGGTGTTCTAACCGGCGCAGAAGCAGCAGCTCCGAACGACGGTGTTCTAACTGGCACCGTAGCTCCGACCTGGCGGCCGGCCTTCGTGTTCTCTCTCGCGCGAGCTTCGTGCTCTCTCTCTCTGGCGCGATCGCCGTGGTCTTCCTCTTCCCTTCTTTCTTTGTTCTTTCTTTCTTTTTTTAATTGAAAACTAACGGGCCTTCACCCCGATTTGTTAAGTTTAACAAGGAAGGGCGCGAGGTGAAAAAATTCAAAATCTCAGGGGCACCACGCGAAATATGCAAAAGAGTTGTATAACTCGCGAAAATTGCAATACCTCAGGGGCACCTCGCGAAATTTCCGAATATTTTTTTTTTAAAAAAGTAACATTTTGATTGTTCAATAGCCTATGCAATTTTTTTTGTCCGAGGGCAGTTTAATCAAAGCTCGAACACTTAGCATTTCGATTGTTCAACATTTGTAATGAGATTGGGTGTAGCTTAATAATTGTCATATCAATTATTATTGATATTGTCTATAAAATTATTAATAAATTGTTAGTTGAATTATATTTTATAAATTATTTTTGATCTAACCCAGATAGTTTTTTCATCTAAAAAAAATAATAAAAGCATTTATTTTTGAAAAATTCTGTAGATTTTGAGAAAACCCTACATTTCTTTTGTTGTTTTTGATGAATCTGTTAGGCTAAAAAATACTTTAAATTTTCTAAAAACCAAAAATTTCATAAAATGTGAAATTTGTTGGGAATGTCTTATAAGTAAAATAATACTCTCTTCATCCACAAGCATATATTGCTTTAGCTTTGAATTTTTTTATTGATAAAACGTGTTATCTTTGTAATTATTACGTTTCGGCTATATACACCGCAAATCCCCACGTCCTTAAGGACGTGCAAGTGGGGTGTATCTTATTAACATTACAAAACCGTCGGAAAACCTAAACCCTAACCCTAACCCTAAACCCTAAACCCTAAACGCAAAACCCTAACTAGGGTTTGCACGTCCTTAACAACGTGCAAGTATTGCACGTCCTTAAGGACGTGCAAGACTGAAATAGTGGACGTGCACAGTCCCAGACTTGCACGTTCTTAAGAACGTGCAAGCACGTCCTTAAGGACGTGCAAATCCTTAATCCGGATTTGCGGTGTATATAGTGGCACCCAATTATTAATAGATTGCTAGTTATAGATTGCTAGTTGTATTTTAGAAAGTTAAAAAGTAATATATTAAATGAATTATGAATGTATAATAATATTTCGTATATTTTTTTGATTTTCTTAAAATCATCCATGCTTAACGTTAAAAGGACATATTTTTTTAGACCGTAAATAAGAGTAAAATAATACAATATTTTTTTTTTATTCTCTTAAGAGATAAAAGTTGCTAAAACAGAAGCTTGTTGGGCTATAATAGTATTGACCCCAAACCTCATGTTGATCCAAGTATCGGACACGAATGGGAACGGATTGGCCATTTGGATTTATGTCATTTGCATTTTCACTTTTTAAAGGCACTAATTAGCCCAATTATTTTTGGGTGTTGATAGATACACCGTAAATCCAAAGGTAAAAAATACATAACGTACAACCTTTTTGACTAATTAGTATTTTAAAAAATTTAATTAACCCCTTTTAACCATAGACGTGCATGATTTTGGGGTGTATATAGCGAACATGTTATTTTTTTCCCATAGATCGAAACTTCAATCAATTAATATTTTTTTTTTTGATTAGGAAATAATTCGAGACCGGACAGGCCCGGATCTCGAGAGGCCGACAAAGTAAGTAGACGGCAAGCCGTCTAAACATACAACATAGCAAAAGAAAATACAACATGGAAACAGAATACTGACCCCTAATACAACAAAATAATTACACAAAATAAACCCGGAAAACCCCAGACCCTAAGCACACCAGCGGAAACAGCAGCGAGAAGAAGGAGACCCGGCATGGAGAAGTGGATAGCGAGCGCATGGGACAGCATAGCTGACACGATGTCTCGCCGCCGGAAAGACGGAAAGCAGAAATCCACGTAGGGCAAAGACGATTCCTGGGGAAGTGTGGATCACACGACGTTCCCTCCACCTAGATGAAGGATCTTCGGAGACCACGAACACCACCAACACGATCACTTCGATCAACCAGGGCCGTAGAACTGCTCCTCAACCGAAACTAACCACGAGTCCAACAGACATAACTCCAACCAACCTGAGAAAGTAAAGCACGGCCGCGAAAGGACGAAGAGCGCAAGAAAAACCCGGAATTTATTTATACAAGTTATTTTATTTTTTACTTTAATAAATATATTAAATTTTTATTTTTATTTTTTTTTAAAAGCTAAACATGCTTGGCGTGCAAGGCGAAAGGTAAGCCTTGCACGCCAAGAGTTCCGTACCCATTTCAACTCGGCAGAAGGAGACCGGAAACAGGGACTCCGGCGTCCCACTGCCAGACGACGCGGCTGGAGCCAAGGTCGGACAAGTGGGGGGAGACAAAGGCCCGATCAGACACGAAGACCGCGGAAGAAGAATATATAAAACCCCGAGGTCTGAGGGGAGATAGAGAAGTGAAATCGGAGACGAGCCTCAAAATCACCGCTCGAATTGAATCAAATTAGGACGAGAAAAAGGGGTACAGGCCCCAGGCCCCCAGATGAGAAGGATGAGGCCGAACCAGGGGAAGCAAGGAGAGAAATCACAAAATCCCCAAATCGGAAACAAAGCCGAAAAGACCCTAAAACCCCAATTTGACGGAGAGTAAGGGAACGGAAGAAGCCGGAGAACCGGAGTTGAAGTCGGAGCGGCACTGTCAGCCGGACCAACACGGGCTAATCACATGAGAAAGGAAGGGGTCCTGCGATGAGACCAACAGGGCAAAGCGGGGCTCGACAAGCCGGATTAGGGCGAGGAGAAAGGCGAGGTATGTCAGAGCAGTCATCAGCTGCGAAAAGTCACCGGAGCACTCACCGAAGGGCAAGTACAGGAGGCCAAAGTCGGAGACGGATCACCTTCGCCGGAAACGAAAGGTGGTCTGGATGAAAACGGAGTGCGCACCCCCGGTTTAGGAGACGAAAGAGGCTATGTGGTGGCTCCCGAAGGAGGTTTGGGCTCCCGAAGGAGATTTGGGCTCCCGGAGGAGTTGTGGTGGCTCTCGGAGGAGCTGGTGGTGGCTCAGAAGGAGGAAAATTTAACTCGTTCCTCTGACTGGTTTTGGTCTCTCAGAGAGAGGGTTTCAATCAATTAATAATTAATAATACGGAGAAGTTGTCTGATCCTTTAAAGTGGTTTTTTTATTTTATTTTATTTATATAGGATTTGTTAATTTGTTAGAATTTGTTTGTAAATGCTCAGATTTTCAAATCCTAATTTTTCGGAAAAATAAAAATAAAAATGGATTTAAGTCGGATTTCAAACTTATAAAGCGGATTTCGACCTGAATCTAAAAATTTGACAAACAATTTCCGTCATTTTCCCTCGAAAGCCTGAGGTCTTTATCTTGTTCTATATAGATCGACTCAGTCCTTATCGGTCGTGTCTTTATTATCAATTTCAAGTCTTTATTCATATTGTCGAGTCTTTCTTTGTTCTTGCGTCGTGTTCTTTGTTTCTTGTTGCGTTCTTGTTGAGTCTTGGTCGATTCTTGGCTTTCTTGGTCGATAATCTTGTTGTTCTGGTTTGTTCTTTATTGTTCTTGCTTCCGTTCTTTAGTTTCTTGCTTCCGTTCGAAGATCGGGCCATCTAACGGCTAACCCCATATCACTTTTTATGATCAGTGTGGGAGGGAGGTATAAACCAATTATCAAGCCTATAGAATGCCTAATTCGCCCCTAAGTAGATCGAATTAAAGAATTAGCTCCTTCATTAATTTTTATCAACGAGGATAGAATTAGAGTATATATGGATAATCTTTTTTTCTTTTAGATTTGATTTTGTATGTGTGGATATATAATGTAACGTAAGATGAGATCAATGTGTTAAATCTTAATTAGTCAAAGTACGTGGATTAGTTAGTTCCGTATTGCATTTTAATTGTTACTTGTACAACATAAAATTTATATATTTTCAAAGACTTCATAATTATTACAGGATTTCGATACTGATATTAGAGGCTAAAACATGATAGTCCACTAAAATCTTGTCATTTTTCATGCCATATTACAGTTGTAAGTTGTTACAGCTTCGTGTATCCTTTGTCCTCTTATCTCCCTACCTTTTGTAAAATTTCATTTTATAGCCATCAAGTTTAGTTTTTTCGCGTGTTACCTAAAATTTTCAAAATTTTATTTACTAAAAATTAGAGAGGTTGGTTCTGGTGTATACAAACTTGTTGTGTATGCAAAAATTATTCATCTATTTGCTCATAATTATTCATCTGTTTTCACGTGATTATTCGTCTATCATTATGTAATTATTCGTCTGTATAAAGAGTATATATATATATATATATTATTCTAATGAATAAGCGTTCAATACCACCGAACAATTTCATTTCAACGAATAATCTGTTGATTAATGTCAACGAATAATCACAAGTTACTTTTAATCTCATTCGTCAAAAAGGGTTAAAATGTCAGTCAAATTATCGGTTGTTTTGTGTAATTTACCAAAAAAAAATATTTAATAAGTTTTTGAATTGGGAAAATTTGTCCAATCATCATATTTGAGGAGAAAATATAATTCTAAGACTCAAATAAGTATATACCAATAAAAAAAAGTTGTTTAATTAATTATTAATCGAATTCCAAACAGTGTTTTCATCGTCCTCTCTAGCTACACTTGTGAAAGTGATATCGATGGATCAAGTTGTAATCATCGGCTTACAAAATCAAACTGCAAATATATATTAATAATTTAACACGCTTATAGCGGATTTGTCCCTTTCTCTGAAAGGTTATGTATACAACTTATAAGCTATACGGAGTATATATTGGAAGAAGATGAAGTTTCAAAATCAGATGGGCGGCCGTCTGGATCGATCGAGCAGGCCCACATATCACGACGGGGGTGGGCCGGCCCTCATATGCCATAAATCTAAAGTTTCAATCCAAGTTTTATTTGACCTACCAAAATGTATGCCACCCACAAATGCATATATACACATGGGAATTGGGATACCTAAGACACATCCGAAACCGACATCTTTTTTTAAAATAAAAATGAATCTAGACATAAAATTCATTCTACCAAATACATATAGATATAAATAAAATAACAACTACGTAGTATTAAATAATTAGTTTTGATATAAATGATTACTTTCCCTAAAAATAATCTAGATATAAAAATAAAATAACACATATTAAATATTTATCTATTAATATTTTTGATAAGCATGACTATCATATATTTTTAATTTATATTTTTATTAATTAACTAGAGTATAGATAGATAGACTGTGGTTTATGATAGCTTTCTATAAGTTATGACAATATACTATTTTAATAATTTTTAATGAATTTTTTTTCTAAAACCACTCTACGTCGATTTTAGTGTAGGTATATAGAAGATTAATTGAGTCATATTGAATTTGACTAAAGTATATTGAGCACAAAGGTAAAGTTAAGGTTGGGGTATTTCCAATTATTTTTGTAAGAACTCAGACTTTACTTGCAACTAACTCATATAAAATTAATAGGATACTTGATGTTGATGTGGTATTGAAGATGATAAGTTTAAGTGTGTAAAATATACATGTTAAAATGATTTTTATTTTTAAGTTGGCAAGATATTTAGGGAAAGATAAAGTAGACTTATCAACTAATACAAGTGAAATAATAAGAAAGGAAATTTATGAATATAAAAAAAGAAAAAGATAATAGAGTTGCTAAAAACCTGAGATAAATCTACACTACTATAAATGTGTGGACAAGACTTAATCCGGACCATTGAAGTTAAAAGTTATCTACGGCCCATAATGGAGCGGCCCAAAAACTTACTGTGCAGTCTGCAGCTTTCAAATTTTGGGTCAATCATGGACGTCTGTCTGAGGTGGAGCCAGGTGATCAACGGTTTATATACTTCTCCATGTATACGGTCACATTTGCCCCCCAGACCTTCAATTAAATTTTTTTTTTTTTTATTTCGGTCTTTTCATATAATTTCTAAAGTTGCCCCCTCTCTCCGCGTCTCTCCTTTCCTCGTCTGTGCATACTGCAATTCCTGAGAAGTGAGAATGGTTGGAGAGAGCATATCCTTGTTCGTCGTCGACATCAGCTTCCCACCACCATTTCTTGGTTGCCACAGCCGTCGATTCCAATCCACCGCTTATTCCCCCGCTTCTTCTATCTATCTAAACCCTAATTCTTAAATCTTAATTTCTCTCCCGTCGTGGTTACTCTTCGCCGCCTTCTTCCTTTCTTCTTCGATGGCCATATTTCAGATTTCACACTCTCTCGGCGCTTATTTTCGTCAGCTCCCGGTTCGTCGCCTTCTTCATCACTTCTGCAATGCCTATCTTTCGGTTTGATCCTCCCTCGTGGCTTTTGTTAGTCGACTTCTGTTGATTCTCCCAGTTCAGGAGGTAAGCTTTCCACTGTGTTCTATTTATTTTGATTTTCTCCTAAATTGTTCTCCTTGAGTGAATCCCGCTTTGAAATCTGAATAATCCCGTTTGGATTCGATTCCCAGATTCTGTAGATAGGGTTTCGATTACTCTTATGAAATTGACACTCGCTCTTGTTCAATTGGGGTGGAATTCATTTATATGAATACATTATCACGACTTTTACAGTTGCGTTAATCTGGTGACTGAAGGGTGTTTCAACTTCCTGTTTCTGCACTTTAACATATTGTTTATCCAATGATTATATGAATGTGTCCTTTAACATTGTTTGTTTTTGTAGGCAGTAAGCCTGTAACAGAATGGTTCACTTCACACAGTCTCCATACTTTAAGACTGCGTATTGCATTAAGGTTCATGTCAGTACGTCCTTTAGCTGGAGCTGAGGAGCTGCTGCAATCCATTTCTGGCAGATTTGAAAAGGCAAAAAGGATGCTCTTTCCACCGCCCAATATCAAGCCTACAGATGAAGTATCACGAACACACAAAGGTTAGTGTTGTAGCTTCTATCCCTTCTATAATATTTTATGATATTTAAAGAATTGAGAAGTTTCAAAATACCCAGTATGGTTATATTGCTTTATAAAACTAAATGCTTATCCTCTGGATATTTAGTTAGATAAATTCACATACATTGACTGAACTTGTGGTTTTTACTTTATGTGAATTTAAGGTTTGAATAGTTATTGTGACATTAAATGGTTATATTGCTAATTTGCATGGATTAATTTCTTCTGGTTGAAATAGTGTGTGGAGACCTGGTGTTGTAACTATATAGTCAACATTGAAGGTGAACTTGGAAATCACGTTTCATATTGAAAACTCGGAAAGATGTTATATCCAGTTCCTTGGAAGGGGAAATTGTACCATTTTATTTAGGGGAATTGAATGGCCATGTTAAGAAGCATATTATCTATAATTGTCTAAGTTGATTGCAATTGATTTTATATGCAGATAGTTATACTCTGAAGTTTGGAAATGTTATTTGTGACAGATGAACCGAAAGCTGATTATGGTGTTTCTATGAAGACGGTTTTAGAGAGCATTGAACCGAAGAACGATAAATCTTCAATCAAGATTCTTAGTTACAATGTTTGGTTTCGTGAAGACTTGGAGATGCAAAAGAGGATGGAAGAAATAGGTGACCTGATTCATCTGCATTCTCCTGCAATCAAGATTCTTAGTCTCCAGGTTCTTATGTGTAATATTTCCTCACGTTCTTTGGATACCAGCTGTCTAATATTTCGACAATATTCTGACTTTTGTGTCTTCGTTTTGTAGGAGGTTACTCCTGAAATCTATGATATATTCCAAAATTCTAGCTGGTGGAGAATATATCAATGTTCAGTTTCCCGTCAAATGGCTTACTCGAAGGCATACGGCTGCATGCTGGTGAGTAATAGCACATCCTGCATGTTTTATGCTTTCCAGAATCAGGTCTTCATTGCCATTTTTGTTGCCCAGTAGAGCTGTAAGGTGCATACAAGAGCATATCATTCATCGGTTTATTATATTACATCATGTCTGTCTCGTGATTATGGAACCCTTCATTCATTTGTTAAACCATGCTTATTAAGTTCAAAGTCTCTCTCTCTCTCTCTCTCTCTCTCTCTCTCTTGAGCAGCTACTTCCTCAACAGGCTCAGCTTCTGATGTTTTCTCCGGCTCCACAACAGCTTCCAATGACTCCGGTGCCTTGATGGCTTCTTTGAGGTCTTCTTTCGACTTCTCATCTTCTATGGATACTTTTTTATCCTCTTCTACCACTTCCGGTTCACCATCCTCCTGAGGACTGGCTTCCAGTGTCTTCTTTCGCGTCTTAGCTACTTCAACCAATGGTTCTGGCTCGTCAGTTTCCTGTGCAACTTCCTCTATCTTTTCCTCAACAATGTTCCACCTTCACCTACTCTTCAGGCTTCGCCACAGATGGCTGCTCTTCCATCTCAGTCTTAGCAGCTTCAGGCGCTGATTCATCTTGATCATCAGACTTAGTCTGCTGCTTCTCCATCTTGTCGTCTTTCTCTTCCTTCTCCGGCTGTTGAACATCAGGAGCCGGTGTGTTCAGCTTCTCGCCTTCCTTGGGCTCCGTTGGAGGATCAATTTGCTTGTCCTCTTGTTGATCCTCCTGACATTTCGACAACTCCTCTTCTGGGGCCATTTTCACTTCTTCCACTTTCTCATTTGGTGTAGAATCAATGTTATCTGGTTTGGCCACTTCTAATTGCTCTTCCTTCTCTTCTACTTTATGTAATACAACCTCTCAGATTAGAACTAATTCTTTTTTCTAAAGATTTTTTGCATCTCTTTTTTTTTCCTTAGGTAGTCAAGAAAAGCAAGCAATAAGATTCCCCTTGTTCTTTAAGGTTATGTAAGATAAAAGAAAAAGTTAAAGGCACAAAGACAAAGATGAGTTTTTACTTGAACAATGCAACTTCAAGTAAATCATCATAAATTGAAGAATTCCTTAATTACTCATAAATGGATCTTTACACCCAACTATGAATTCTTCTTGTAAAACACTAAGACAAAATTTTTTACACTGCTATATAAATCCAAGTAAAACACCATCCAAGAAAGTCATTTCTTAAAAAAAAAAAACTTCTTACAGATGATAATGAGATTATAATGTATAAGTTGGATACCGAACGAAAACTACAAAGACAAGAGATGCAGGTGGGCATACCTCTACAGCTACTGCTGGTGGTGGAGCTGCGGAAATGGAGTTATTTTCAAGTTGATTCAGAGGATAAATGATTTGCTGTTATGAAATTGCAAATGTTTCAAGAGAGATGAACTTGGTTTTTTTTTTTACTTTTATGCCTTTAAGGTCTTCCAAGAAATGCTTCAAAGAAATTTTGGCCTGATTAGGTTGATATAGGTTTACATTTCTATTAGTTAATGAGATTCAAATTCTATTTATAAGACAAGTTTATGCTCTTTCTGATTTTCATGACCAAAGAACTTTACCAGGAGCATTTATCTTCTCTTTTTTTCTTTCTTTTTGGGGGTGGTCGTTGAATTGCCAAATTGGTTTACAAGAGGAAGGTATACTGACATATTCATATTTAACAAAATACAAGCACAAATTGGTATTGAAAATGATGCATTTGGTCACCGAGTAAACTCTCTTCTTAGATTTGTTCATAAACTTATTTTTATTTCTTTTAATTATATGCAAAAAAAAATTCTTTATTTCAACAGAACCATAAATTTGACAATACAATGTATATCTTTGTTCACTTTGCTCCACATTAAAATATTTACCTGAAATATCTCGGTTGGAATTCCAAATGGCGTTAAAATATAGCTTAAGCTAATTCGGGTACTTGTTCCAACCTTCTATCTCTTATAAAATAAAAAGGAATATCTGATGTCTGAGTGGTTTAAGGTGAAGACTACTTATAATTATCTTGTTTCCTGGAAATTAAATGAAGATTTAATTTTTTGGCACCATTATCATTTTATTACTTTCCATTTTGGATCAAAATCTTATAATGATGTGTGGTGCTCTTACATCTTGGTGGGATTCTGTTAATCTCAAACATTGAGTTTGTAATTATATCATGTTTTAGGGATTATAGAAGAGCAAATAAGCTTCTTCCTTATTTGGATCCGGAGATGCAGAGTATGAGCATTAATCTTTATAACTGGACCAATATTTGTCTCATTTCATGCGCAAATTAGATTTATGGATTAGAAAAGAATAATGCGAGATGAATGAACTTAGTGATGTTATATCTTATGTCCTACCTCCCAAATAAAATTATAGTAAATAGAGGTTTCATGAATTCATACTCTAAAATTTGTTATCATGTTAATTTCATTTGGTTTCATGGAATCATGGAGATTGATTACACTACTGACTCTAAAATTTGTTATTATGTTAATTTCATCTGGTTTTACTTGTATGATAGTAAGAATTAGACACTCATTGGCTTTACTAAATGCCATCTTGGAGATTATTTTCTTTGTTCATCCATTAGACTTTCTTTATGGATTAAAAATGTTTAACGAACCAATCATAAACTTTTGGAAAATATAATTAATATTTTAACATCTTGTAGGGGCCATTGATCCTGGATATCTACTTGATCAAATTGATCTCCATATTTCAAATGCTAAAGTAAAGTTAATTTAGTAGTGTATTTTGCCAAAAACTGCCGACTTAGAGTAAAAATTCAAAACTAAAAATGTAAACCTATATCGATCCAATCAATCCAAAATCTCTCTTAAGAATTTCTATTTTCTACAAACACCTTGAAGGCATAAAAGTAAACAACCACCAAGTTGCAATATCTAATCTCCGGTGTATAAGTTCATAACTACTCTCAATCAATGGGATTCCTAAGGCTACAGAAAAGGACATTCATGAGTTTTTCTCGATGATATCGATCGAATTGACATCTGCGAGTTTGTTTCCTCTCTTGTTGTCTAACGATGGAGGTGTTTGACTTAAGATCTCTTTATTATAGGCTTAGCTTAGTTGGAAAATTGAAAGGTGGTGGTGTTGTTGGAAAAATGTGTGCAGTGAATTGGCGGATATGAAAACAACTTTTGTTACATTTGAAGAGACCAAAGCAATTGAAATTACTTTTTTTTTTCAATTGGTTATCCGTTCACTCTTTGTTCATTTTCATCGTTTCACGGTATTTCAGTTCAGCTCTTTCAGTTATGCCAAATTTTCATAACGCTTTCAAGGAGAAGACCTACAAAGTACAGATTATCCCCATCTCTGATTGCTGGATGTGTTTGATAATTAAAGTTAATTGTCTTGTCTCTGTGCAAAACATATTAATTTTTACGTTGACCTAATTTTTTTCCTGGTATTTTGCATGTTCAGTGTAGCATCCAACAAAATCCAGGTATTTTGTTAGATAAAGTTCTGAAATCTTGAAAAAGCTAATAAGGTTTTTAAATTGGGATTCTTCATCACAGTGCATTTCATTATGATTTTGTTGTAATGCATATCCTGATTAGTTTGAACTTTGAACACTTTTTGATGAATAATTTTTTTTACCTGATTTCATAGGTGAAAATAACAAAGACAATAGCAACGAAGCCAACAAGCTCAGGCAACCAACTTCGGTATTGGACTTCACCACTATGGAATTATTGGATGTTTTTGGAACCAAGGAGGGGATGGCACAAGTCCATAGGTACTTCAAGGAATCATCTGATTAATATTATATTCTACCTCAAGTTTGGGCCCTTATAAAGTGCGAGAATCAATACCAGCTCACAACTTTAAGGCAACCATTGGTTGTTAGTCCCCATATATAGCCATGACCTTCATCAACATCGATCTTACTTTGTCACAGATGTGTAGGTTTGTTGTGCAGACAGAGCCTAATGGCCGCAAGTGTTTTTACATAGAAGTTGCCTCAATGAACTCCGCATGTGCCCAAAAACAATTACTGCACGGCGTCGTGCATCGCACGGCCTCTATACCTAGTAGCAAAAAAAGGTCTCATCTATTAGCTTGTTTAAACTTAATTTTAAGCTTAACTCCTTCCAAAATATATTAAAAATAAAAACTCCAAAAAAATAGGGAAAACTAATTAAAATACCCCACCTTTGGGGGTAAGGTAAAAATATACTTTCAAATGTAATAAAAATATCCCGACCTTTGATGGTAATGGTAATATATTACCAATTTACCACGTGTTTTCTCACGGGTAAAAAATGCTGGCAATGCAGTCTACGTGGATTTTTTTTACAAGGATTTTCTTGAACGATTTCCTTAGGAAAAAAAGAGTTGGATCAGGTTCATATCCAACGCCTTTTCGTCCCTCCTATCTTCTTCCGTGGACCGTGGTCACCTCTTGAATTGTCTTCCGGGTAGCTCATGGTTCCTCTTCAATGGTAGTCTTCCTCCCTCGTGGTCGCCTATCTTGAGCTGTCTTTGTCACATCTATCTTCTCCCTCTTTAATTCGTTCACGGACTTGGTTGAGTAAGTTTTGTTTCCCTCCTCTTCGTTGTTGTTGTTGTCGATTTAGTTTTGTTGTCGGTTTGGTGTTAGAAATAGTCATGTTGTGTTAATTTGAGGCAATTTTGACCGGAATAGTTGCTTGGTTGAATCAATTTTGTTTTTCGGGTTTAATTTTGTTGTCGGTTTAATTTTTCCTAAGAAAACCGTTCAAAAAAACCCAATTTTAGTGTTAATTTGTAAAAAGACTTCCACGTTGGGTGCCTTGTCAAAAAAAATCCATGTAGGCTGCATTCTCATCATTTTTGACCCGTGAGAAAATCCGTGGTAATATAATACCACTACCTTCAAAGGTCGGGATATTTTAATTACATTTGAAAGTTGATATATTTTTACCGTACCCCCAAAAGTGAGGGTATTTTAATTAGTTTTTCCAAAAAAATACTCCGTACTAACTTTACCAACTAAAACCTAAGCTTGTACTTGAGAGTTGAAAATGGGTGTTGTTAGATAAACTGCAAATCTCCCGTTAAAAGTGTACGTCCATTCCAACGTGCAGACATTTTCAATTAATTAGCACTGTAAAAAAATTAATTAATCCACTTCAACCCTACACATCCATTCCGACGTGCAGGATTTGGGGTGTATTTAGTTTCTCCGATTGAAAATACAACAAAATCCCAAATAAAAAAATTCGTATTGGCCCATAAATACTTTTCCTTTTATTGGGGGAAGGGTTTGTAAACTTTAAATACTTATTGGGCCTATGGCCCGTAGATAAAACTTTACCAAATACTCCTATAAACTCCAAATTATATCCAAACATTATGTTGGCTTGCAGTTTGAATTTTTTTTTTTTATTATTATTAAGGGTCAACACCATTATATTAGAAATCAAGAAGCGGATATAACCTAAAACTTGAGTAAATCAAGACCAAATACAAGTGATCCAGTAAATCAAAGCCGACAAAGTGAAAGTCAAGATAGACTAGTAAAAAACCGCGAATGTCAAGCACATGATGAAGTCTCAACACCGAGAAGACGAAGGTAGAAACCCAACATAAAAAATAGACATCTCTTAGAAAAATGTGGATCAATAACGTTTCTCTCATCTATGCAAAGGATCTTTGAAAGGCACAACAAATACTACTGATCATAAAGGATCTTCGAAAACCACAAATACTACCACGATCAGCAAGGTGTTGTTGTGCTGAGACTTCAACTTTAACTGAAACTAAACGCAAGGTCTTTAACTTCAACCGAAACTAAACGCAGTGTCGTAAGAGATCGACACTATTCCAATAAACGGAATAAAAAATTCTTATTGGCCAATATATATATAAAGACTTTTTTTTAAGACAAGATAAAAAATTTAGGAGGTATTACTCTCCTTCATAGCATATGGCATGTTAACTACCTTGTTTTGTTTGTCACTTGATTGACTTCTGCGAAGTCGTGTTTGCAAGTCAACCACTCAAATTATAGGAGTAGGTGCAAAATATCAAATTGTAAGTTATGATCATCGCAATAACCCACAAACACAAACATTTCCGCTTTCATCACCTCTCGGTGATGAAAGATGAGTTGGAGGCTGATCGATTTGCGTTGAAGTGTACTACTCCCTATGTTTTAAAATAAGAAATAAGTGTGGTTTAATTTTGTGCACGTTTTTTAAGGAAATAAAAACTCTATAAAATATTTTTTTTTAATCAAATATTATATTTTGGAGGCCCGGTGCGATAATTAAAATTATGTCCTTTTTTTTTTATTTTTTTCATGATTGTTACTACCATAGTTATATACTTTTTTTTGTAGTAAATTACATTTATTTATTTTATATGGCATAAATAATGTTATGAAAAATATTGTATATATTTTTAGTTTTGAAAAAATATATATTTTTAGTTTATTTACATGAAAACAGTGTTATATATACTTCTTAATTTTTAGTAGAAATAACACCCTCTCAACATATTAAAATTTAAGGGATTTTATTACTATTTTTAAAAGTAAAAATTTATGTAAATAATAATTATATTACTTTTTTTAATTATATGAAATATTATATCTAGTATTAAATTTATGTAATTAAAGAAAAAAAATTATGAGCAATAGGTAGGACAGGACTTATTAGGAAAAATGTTTTATATAATATATATACTAACATTTGATCTATTGGGGCCCCAAATTTGGGTTCTGTGTAGATAGACCTCTTGCACTGCCCTAAAACCGGCCCTGGATAATTATAAAATATGCGCTTGTTTTCCAAAACTCGATCGCTTGAGCTATTATGATAAATTGATAATATCTCCAAGGCCAATTGAGAATATTAAACTGTTCATAACTTTTCAACATTCTTAAACTTTCAATGCAATGTCAAATTGTCAATGACTCAATGTCACTGTCAGATTGAAATTTGTAAATATATAGATCTATGCATAATTGGGCTGTTATATGAACTGAATAGCTCGAGCTCGGCTCAGGATCGGCTCGAAAAAATTAGACTCGAGTTCGCTCACTTATTTAAACAAGCCAAGCTTAAACGGAATTTTAAACTTAGTTGAAAGCTCGACTCGTTCGAATAAAGCTCGAATTCTACGCCATTTCTAAAAATTTCTAAAAGTTCCTTTAACACTACTAGAAATTTGTGATTTAACATCGGGTAATAGCCGATGTCTTTCAAAAAAAAAATCGATGTCTATGTGGGTGTTGTAAAAAGTCAAAAGTTTTTCACATCGGCCAAAGCCCGATGTCTATATAATTTATAACATCGTTTCTTATTATAAAAACGATATGTTTAATACTTTATAACATCACTTGTATAGAAATCCTCCATATGTATATTCATTTTCTCTTTATAATTTGTAATATTATTTTTCATCACAAAATTTGGCTATATGGAATAAATACAAAACCGATGTTATTACGTATATTGAAATCATTTTTTGGTTTTAAAACCGTTGTTTATATATAGTAAAGACATCCTAAATTATTAGTGAATCAGATTTGTTTAGTTCGTAAAACTGGTGTGTTTAGGTCGTAAAAGTGATGTGTTTAGTTCATAAAAATGATGTGTTTAGTTCGTAAAACTGATATGTTTTGTACATAAAGCTGATGTGTTTAGTTTGTAAAACTGATGTTTTTAGTACATAACACTTATGTTTTTAGTTTGTACAACTGATGTCTTTCGTTACAATAAACCGTTTTCTATTGCTCGTAAATCCGATGTGCAATATCCTGTCTATATATATACACATACTAGACCACAATACCAACCAAAGAGAACATGTTCCTATCTATATATACACATACACCAGACCACGTCCACGACCCTTGCCTCTGGCCACGGTTACATCCCTTCTTTCTTCCACCTTCCTTTTCAGTGCCCTGCTCCTCTCTCCCTCTTCAAAAAATTCAATCACATTAGCCTCTGAAACCTGGATACTGAGTATACATTCCTCGATACTTAATATAGTAAAATGTGAGAACTGAGAAGAATACTATTCACTTGGTCTCAATTGTGTAAAAAAATCCGATAATTTGTAAATGAAAACGGAAAGCATTTGGAATCAATTGGGTTTGTAATTCCGGATTACTTTGATACGCAGGCTAGCGAGCTGAATTATGAAGCACTTACTGCATGCTCATGACTCATGAGGATGGAGCTCGGATTCTCCAGATTGATCTTCTAATTGATTTTCGTTCTGGATCTGTTCGGATCTTGAAGTACCTTCTTCTTTATTGGTTCCTTCACCTTCATTTCCAGCCTTTTTCCCTTGAACCTGTTGAGGTTTTAACTTCAATGGGAAGATAAAAGAGGACCACGAGTGATACTTGGCAAGCATATGAAATGCAAATATGTAATAATTCCAGATTACTTTGATACGCAGGCTAGCGAGCTGAATTATGAAGCACTTACTGCATGCTCATGACTCATGAGGATGGAGCTCGGATTCTCCATATTGATCTTCTAATTGATTTTCGTTCTGGATCTGTTCGGATCTTGAAGTACCTTCTTCTTTATTGGTTCCTTCACCTTCATTTCCAACCTTTTTCCCTTGAACCTGTTGAGGTTTTAACTTCAATGGGAAGATAAAAGAGAACCACTAGTGATACTTGGCAAGCATATGAAATGTAAATACGTAATAATTTAACACAAGACACAACATGCTCGGTGGGGTTTCAATGTAGCTTCATAATATATACAATGTGGACCAAGAATAAGAGAACAATTTCACTAACCAAGAGAAGGACGATAAACATATCACATGACATAAAAAAAACTAAAATAAAGCACGCACGATTTCAGTGGTAATTTCTGAAACCTATTGAAAAAATGACTTGGTCCTTGACCAGGCATTTAGACTGATAAATATCCAAGTTGCTAGAGAGTTAAGAAAAATATAATTAATGAAATGAATGCTTCTGTTACACGGAATAAATACCTCCCCACCAATGAGAAAACCTTCATAAGGTTTTAGTAACATTGGTCCTCAGGCAGATTCTCAACCACAATTATGCGACACTTTATGCAATACAAAAGTTTGCAGGATAAATCAGTAGCTCTCCAAGGAAAGCTTTATAGTTGATGGAATAATTAAGCTCAAACACAAATTCACTTGAACCTTTGCTAAAGCACCATCAAAAACCAACATTCAGGGAAACAAAATTTCTCTCATTTTTTTCAGGTTTGCATTTACTGTTATGCTTACTAATCGAATTTTAAAAAGGAGCAGAACTCCATTTTAAAGACTGTGAATTCTTACCGGATTAGGGTTTTGAGAGAGAGCAGTCATCTTCGTAACATAATTGCTGGTCAGAGGAAGAGAGAATGATGGAGATGATGAGTGTGTAAAACTCAGCTATTAGTATTTCATTGTTTGAATCATGTCTTGAATTTCAGGATTAGGAAAAGATAAGTTCTCTCCTCTTCATCTCATATACAATAAGCCCTACTCGTCCAATTTTTATAGGCCCTTTTATCAATATTTCTTTTTTTTTTTCTTTCACTAGTCACTATCCTTTATTGTATATTCATTCAACTAAAACAACATCATCAGCAATCTCAGGGCACATATCATGGAAATAGAACACCTTTTTTTTTCGATTATCATATAACCTTTCACAAATAGAAGTATAAAATTATTCTGTTTGAATTTCTAATCCATCGTTTTCCTTTGTCCTTAACCTACTGGAAAACAAAGCCCTCTTACGGAATTGGTTCTCTAATATTTTTTTCTCCAATTGAAATTTACTTTTCACCAACATAATGTAAGAATTACAATTCAAACATTACATGAGTGATGCCTTGTAATAAATTCACAGGGTTTACCACATACTCCCTGAACATCTATCATTATGTTATCATTTTGCAAAGGTTAAAACTATGCATGAAAGTCATCTATTATTCAAACTTTACATGGCATGATAAATATCCTGATAAACTCTTCCTTCTCATTAAATATCAAAGTTTTTCTTAGAGTGAAGTATGCCTAGAAGTCACCTATTAAATATACGAAAGAAAATAAGTGTCATGGCTTCCTTTTAAATTTTGACAAGCTAGCAGCCAAGCCACTAAACTGTTGGTGTTTATTCATTTAATTAGAAGAACTTGTCCACAAATAGAAACTTCATTGTCATGACAAACTCAAGCATATTGCCTCTTAGGCTAGTGTATCAGTAATCCTTCTGTCTAGCATCTATATGCAGCATTAGTCTAACAACTCATTATCAAATACTAGAGGTCATTTCATGTTCAGAACATTAGCATCAGTAGAATAGAATATTACACTAGTAGTATGAAAAGGTAGAATAAATCACCTGTTAGTAGCAGCATATGTGGAATATTCAAGGGAGAAACAGGAAAGTATCAAAGCTTCAAGAAATGCGAAGCTAAGGGAGGCCCACCATCTGAAAATAATTCGGTACCAATTAGATATGTTTTCTTCCAAAAACAAAGAGGAAAATCAGATAACAAGAAATCATCTCACAGTTAGGATCTAGACACACGTATAACTCATCAATAAAGAAAAGAGGAATATATACAAAACTTACCCCCTAACTGATGCAACTGTGTAACATAAATAAATAAATAAAGTGATGAATCTGTCCACAAAAGCCAGCCAGTAAGATGAAGTTTTTGAGGTGTTGACTCCTCAAAAAGAACATGTAATTAGTGTCAAAATCTAATCTTTTTTCCTCTTCTTTTAAATCAAAACCTAATCTTTTCTCACATTTACCAATCAAAAGAAAGTGGGCATTCAATTGTTCATTTTTGGCCTTGTAAAATCGCAGAATTTTACTCTCTTATTGAGCTTATTTGGTGTGTGAGGTGGAATACTTCGAATTAAAATGAATCAGGTGGGTTGCCTGAATTAGAGAATACTCCAAACCTAAAAAAACCCTAAATCAAAACTCGATATCAATTTTAACCAGCTATACTGCATCAAACCAATTCAGATTAACCCTAAATAAAAAACATTGAAAATTGAAGGCAAAATTTCATACCAGTGATGGAGAGGCAGTGAGGGAGTAGGGGTTTCGAATTTTGAAGTTGGGATTTCGACTATTGATGAAGGGTTGTGACGGAGAGGCAGTGACGGATTTCGACAGCCCGGCTCGGTTTCGACGGCGAGAGAGACGACCACTGATAGAGGCAAAGCTAGGTTCGATGGAAACCAGAGGCCACGCACCGGAGACACGACGACGAGAATGAAAGGGGTTTCGCCACTGTTGAGGAAAGAACTGAGAGATGGGAACGAGAGACAAGAAGCGGGATTTCGCCGGAGAGCCTACATCCCCACCGGAGTCTCCCTCGAGTTCGAAAGCCGGCGAGATTGGAGGAGGAGGGGGTTGGGGGTGAACGTCTTTCGCTGTCGCGGGAGGCTGAGTCGGGATTGGGAAGAGGGAATGAAAAGGGTTTTCGGAGTTTATTTTCTAAGTACTGGGGTGTGTTTCTTTTTTCTTCAAATTTTTGTAAGTGTTTGAATTATTTCACGTATTTCGTATGGGCGGGATAAACCCGCGCTTATTTTTTTTCCAAAAACATTTTTTTAACATCAGTCAAAAAATAGTGTGGTGTCTGTTTTATTTTTAACATCACAAATTTATTACCCAATATCAAAAAACTGTTTTACATGGCAGGTTTTTCTGAATACCAAAATTCAAAATTCTAGTAGTGTAAGTTAACATATTATTACCAAGTAGAACGTAAAGCTCGAAAAAAGCTCGGCTCGTTCATTTCCTAAACGAGCCAAGCTTGAACAAAATAAAAGGCTCATTTAAAAATTAGGTTTCGGCTCGACTCGAGCTCGTTTAACAAACGACCAAGCTTGAACAGGTTGAGCTCGACTCGTTCGGCTCGAATAACACCCCTATATGCATACAATACAACCATCCATGTAGAAGGAAAACCTATATTAATTGCAGATATTCAGAATCAGAAACATGGTAAATAAATTAACAGGAACTTACAACTGAAATCAAGTCCGAAATTGAGTATCCAGATCTCCAAACATACAGAAAACAAGGATTTTGGGAGCACACACCACCCGAATCAAAGCATGAATTTCGACACTAGCTAGATCAATTAAGGTTTGAGGTTGGCGAAGTTTGGGGCTGTTTTGGAAGGGGGGACATCGGCGCCGGAGAGGGTGGGGGCGTCGGTGGAGCCCGCGGCGTTGCGCTCGACGGGCTGCTGGTGGCCCTCGGTGCCGTAGCCTTTGCGATTGTAGTCCTCGACGTCGGTGTAGGTCACGTAGGGGCTCGTCTCGGTCGGCAGTTCTTGATCTTTGCCGGCGCCGGTGGCTTTCTCTTCCTTCTTCCCCGTTTGCGGCGCGCCGGTGTTACTCTCCATCTCTCTCGATCGATCTCTCTTTTAAGCTTCCCCTTTGTCTTTGTGTGTTCAATTTTAAGTTTGTTTGAAGTAACGGTTCCATTTTATTGCTACTGAAACTCCTTAGAGAGTGGTCGTGATGACACGTGGGCTGTACGTGTCGTTTTGGTGTTAAAAGGTGTTGATCCTCTGCGATTGTGTAGTCACTCTCCACTGAGGTGGCTCGGTTCTCCATACCGCGGGAGGATGGGCGGTAGGGTAAGAGTTAAGTTGAACCCAATCCGTTGGCTGAATAAGTTCACCTATCAGATCAGTGGCGGCCGCAGGATTTCCTAGAGGGGGGCGGAATTTTTGGTCGAAATTTTTTTTTTCCTCGGTATATATAATAAAGAAATTTTTAAAAAATATATTGAAAATAAACCATAAATTATGGTATAAATATGATATTTTATTACAAAAATTCATAAAATAATTTAATAATATATATATGTGTGTGTAGGGAAGGATTAAGATTTTTTTTAAAATTATTGAAAGAAAATTATAAATTTTTTAATGAATTTGTCATTGGTAAATGTAAAAAAAATGATAGGATTGAAAAGTATGATAAAAAAACTCATAAATTGTGGTTTAAATATGATATTGATAGTAAAAAAATTCATATAAGTAAAAATTAGAAGAATTATTTAAAATATATTGGTAACATAATGAATAATCTAATGAAAATATTAAAAGAAAAATACAACCAAAAAGGTAAGCTAGACAATCTTTGTGATTTTGAACCCATGACCTCCTGCTTCCTTTACCCTTCCTTCCATCCTATTACCAACTAAGCTAGACAATCTTTGTGTTCTCTTTCACATTTTTTTTTATTTTTTTACCTTATTTTTTAATTTTTTTTTATAATAGTACGAAACTCCGTCGCCGGAGGGGGGGCGGCCGCCCCTGTATCGGATCTACTCATAAGTCACAATCCGTCCAAATATAATAATGCGTTGGCTATATACACCCCAAATCATGCACGGCCTTAAGGACATGCATGATTAAAAGGAGTTAATTAATTTTTTTAAATAGTTAATTAGTCACAAGGCTTGCACGTCCTTAAGGACGTGCATTTTCAGCATTGTGATTTGTGGTGTATATAACCACACCCTATAATAATAATCCGGTTGATGAAGTTAGTCGGAGTCATTGTAGTGTGTTTGAACGACTCTGGATTCGAGAGGCGCTTCTCTGAAACATCGTTTTCACTCTTCACTTGAGATCGAGTCTTGCTGACGTACCTGTCGTTGTGGTTCATTTTAGTTCGATCGGTCCAATTCGTTGTGGTGTCCGAGTTTTCCTTTATTATGTAATCGGTTGCTTTTTGGTATGCTTGATTTGTATTGTTGATTGGCGACATGCCCGTCTGTCGTCTCATTGGCCTTTCAGTCTATCACATTTGTCACGTAGTTCGAATTATTTCTTTATAAAATAATTTTTTTTTAAAAAATTAACATTTTGATTGTTCAATAGCCTATGCAATTTTTTTTGTCCGAGGGCAGTTTAATCAAAGCTCGAACACTTAGCATTTCGATTGTTCAACATTTGTAATGAGATTGGGTGCAGGGGTGGGTTATGAGTGGATGAAGCCACTCCATCACCCGCCCCGCGGGTAAATAATCTCACCCGCTCCACCCATCACCCGCAAACTTCTTCACCCTCATCCGCCCCGCGCGGGTGATGCGGGTGGAGCGGGTCCCCAATATATGTAGTGATGATTTTTTGAGTAACTTTGAAAGATTAATAAAAACTTAAATTTTAATTTATAAATACTACAAATATAAGTTCGTGGAATTAAAATATGTGTTATACAGTATACACTCATACATCACAATAACGTGTTACCTAAAATTATAAAATGAAACTAAAATATATGAGAACGGAACTGGAAGAGTAGATTGTAGCAGAATCGCATGTTTTCCCTTTTCAATAATTAAGCCGGTCCACCACAATATCCTAGCATGCACATGAGCAAGTAAAATTATATGTTTTCTATTAAACATGTGAAAAAATAAGATAGACAACTACAATTAGAGAAAAACAACTTACATTTTCAATTGGAATGGTAAAATAGTAAAATCACACCCACATATAGATATATTTTTAGGGTTTTATGCGGGCATGCGGTGCGGGTGAATGGTGCGGGTTAATGGGTGGACTATTGGGGCGGGTGATGGGTGAAAAACCTTCACCCATAATCCATCCATCACCCGCTTCACCCGCATCCGCTCCACCCGTCACCCACTTTTTTGCGGGTTTTCGCCCGCAAAATTAATGCGGGTGGAATGGGTGGAGCGGTTACTCGCGGGTAATTTCCAGCCCTAATTGGGTGTAGCTTAATAATTGTCATATCAATTATTATGGATATTGTCTATAAAATTATTAATAAATTGTTAGTTGAATTATATTTTATAAATTATTTTTGATCTAACCCACATAGTTTTTTCATCTAAAAAAATTAATAAAAGCATTTATTTTTGAAAAATTTTGTAGATTTTGAGAAAACCCTACATTTCTTTGGTTGTTTCTCTATTATGATGAATCTGTTAGGCTAAAAAAATACTTTAAATTTTCTAAAAACCAAAAATTTCGTAAAATGTAAAAGTTGTTGGGAATGTCTTATAAGTAAAATAATACTCTCTTCATCCACAAACATATATTGCTTTAGCTTTGAATTTTTTTTATTGATAAAACGTGTTATCTTTGTTTTTTTTATTAGGTAAAAATTCGAAAGTCAGACAGGCCTGACTCATCGAGAGGCCGACAATGTCGGCAGACGGCGAACTGTCAATCGTACAATCTGAAAATAAAGAAATATAGATAAGCGAAATGAAATTAACAAACAACAATAAAGCTTCTGCCATCTCGATCATCCGTGATAGAATTGATGGGATTATGAGGCTATCACTCTCCATCTCAATGTGTTGTAAATTGATCTCCCTTGCCGCCATAAGATCCGAACATAGAGCTAAAGCTTGTGCCATCATAGAGGCCGGAGATAAGCTAGATTCACATCAAAAGCTGCCGAAATGATCGATCCGTTTGTGTCCGAATGACAACACTTGCAGAAGCGTGGGCTGATTGAAGTTGGGAACCGTCAAAATAAAACTTTAACTATTGATATATTGAAATTTGAAAGAGTAGGGTCCGGTCCATTTTATTATAAAAAGTACGGCTGTGTACAACCCAACAGGTTTTGCGGAGAAGGTACACAGATTAGCAATACCACATCCTTAAACAAGTAGGTAGGCAATTAGAAGATGCTAATTCAAACAAATGAAAGCACAATTAAAACATTTCGAACGGGATATAAGGGTAACGTGACATGCATCTCAGACTACAGTTTGCGGCATATGTTGTTGAGGATATTTTGGAGGTTGAGAAGTGCAGGAGATTGAGGAATAACTAAGCATCCCACATCGATTCCAAATTTGTAGGAGCAGCACTTTTTTTTGTCGTAGTAGTTGCGGAGACTTCTTTTGCACGAGAGTGATGTAGATTGTTTACGGTACATATCCAAAGACTTTAGGCACATATCCTTCAATCTATCAGCATACTCAACATATAGGACTTCGCTTTTTCCGCACCGACAAGTGTAGCAGCCCTTGCAGCGTCATCAGCTAAAAATTGGAACGAGGCTGCGGTGGCGGACACGACCAGAAGGATGGCACAAACGGCGACGAGGAGAGTCGAAGGCTTCATTTTGCTTGGATTGGGTTTGGAAGGCTAAACAATTCAATTTAAGAGTTGAGATATGAGAGGGATGAGAGTTAAGAGTAAGCTGCTATTTGGGGGTATTTATAGATATAGAGAATATTGGGTGGAGGCTAAGCTGGTGTTTGGGGAATTTAAGCTTACTAGAGCAACTTGTCAATGGGTACGAGAGGAGTTTAAGACCATTACCAACCATGCATTTTATTATTATTATTAATTTACAAGGTTTATAAGGTAAAATCGACCCGAAATGACCCAAATCCGGTCAAACCAAAATTTGAGTCAACTCAGATATACCCGGAATCCATTTTACTTGGAATCCGAAGTGACATAACCCGAACCCGATCCGAATAACCGTACGTTTGACGGGTGTAGTTGAATGGTACCTATGTAAATTAGTTTTGCTTTTGGCTACCGTAACTTAATTAACTTTGCTTAATTAATTTTGCTTTTGGCTAGCGTAACTTACATTATAATTAATTTTTCTTTATACAATTTTTCCGCAACTTAATAAATTTTGCTTTTGGCCACCATAACAAGTTGTGGTCGCTATCTATTGCAACTTTTTGTAGTACCGTATCATATCTATCGTCGTATGATGTGGTATACATGATTATAGGATCATTAACTCATCGTAACATGCTGTGGTGATTAGCGGTAGAAATAGCAAAAATTAGCGGTAAAATATCAACTCCCAATAATAATTCATAATATCACTCATACCCAATTTTATGGTGCTTAACTAACTCTAAAGTAAATAAACGCAAACATATGCGTCCAACTAACAACTCTAAACCTCTTAAAATTCAAAACTATAAGTTCGACTCAAAATATAATACATCTCGACTTGGGGGTAAAAAAATCTCAAGTCGGTTAATTACCTGCCTGGACGCTAAAACTGATTAATCATTGGTCTATACGGGCCTAGACGGCGTCTAGGTAGGACTAGACAATGCCTAGGTGGATTTCAGCCTAGAGACCGGCCGCTTAGGCTTAAAAATTCCTTGGTGCCCTCTCGTCTAATGTTTAAGGATGATTTTTAGAACACTAACCCCACTCATCCCAAACATCCCTTTTGATTCAAATCTTGTCAATAATCTTCAATTTCAAATAATATTACAAATGTTTAACAATCATCCGAGACCCGAATTCTCAAACTATAATCCAAATATACATCAATTTGCTATGAAAAATCCTACAAATATGTATAATCCTTGTCTTTTTTCTCCCAAAATCAACAACAATCTATTGAGTATTCTCCGAGTGTTCAAGGGAGTGTCAATAAAAGTCCAATAAAAAATGCAAGACGAGCCCATCAAGTATAATATATTGAAGATGTTATTTACCTATAATCTAATGTTATTTTTTCATCTACATAAAATAAAAAATATTAATATCAAACACGTGTTGATTTTGTTTATTAATAAAAATAGGGGGTTGCTATTTGCACACACATCAACCAATATATATTATATATTATAATACTAAAGGAGAAGTCGCTTACGCCATATGACGACTTCTCCTTTAAAGTATGATTTTTAAGTTAGCAAATTAAATGCAAATTCATTTGCAAAACTAGCACTGCTAGTGGGAAAATTGCAAGGAAGGGGGGGAATGCTAGTTTTACAAAAAAAAATCTACCTTTTCATCCGATTTTAGGTTAATTAACAAAGTAAAAAAAAATGGAAGGCATAGAGGAGATGCAGATGATGTGTCAGGGGAGGTGCAAGGTGAGCCAAAATAATTTAAAAGGGGAAAGTTGTATGGAAATGAAGAGGAGAGAGAGATTATTCCACATCCATTAAATGTCGGCCCCACATACATTACATGCACATACAGTTTTCGACTAAAAATAGCAGGGAGAGATGATTTGGAGGGAAAGTAAAAGAGCCGTCATTGAAGTTGATTGAGAAGCAAATGTGGTACCAGTTAGCAGTTATATGCCAGACAATAGGAAACACGAGACAACAATTGATTATTACATGTCACGTAAAGGGTGACAGTGTGACACGTGTCAAATCCATAAAGCATATATTAACGAAAATGGGTAAGAAAACTTACGGTATTTGTTTTACGTGTCTGATAAAATTTATGTGCCAGTTATTGGTAGACGTGTCACCAACCTCTAAACTTGTGCCATAAAAATAAAATTTCATGTCAATGATATTTCGATGGCTACGAATTGCTAACAAATCCATGAAGTCCACGAATCATACGACGGGGAATCTTAAGTTGCTGACACGGTTTAGCGTTCGGTCGAGACACAATATTAAGTTGCTGGCACGTATTTTGTATTGGTTGGCATGCAACTGATCACTGAGTTGTCCGTATTTTCGATCCTTCTTCAATGACACCATTTCTACTTCCCTCTCTCCTCTACCTCTCCTATCTGCGAAAAGCCGATCTTCCTCTTTTCTCCTCTGCATTTAATGTACGTTATTCTTTCTCCCCTTTTAATTTAATGTTTCCTCTCTCTCGCTTCCCCCCCCCGGTGAGGATCTGCTATCCCAGAATGTCCTGTCTCTTGCATGTGCCCTCTCTAATCTCTTCATTTTTTTTCTTTTTAACTTATTATTTTAATTTTAATTAATTTTCTTTTTTTTTATTTTGGGGGTTGGGGGGGAGGGGAAATCGGGGGCCTGTCCCTTTGGAACAGGTGATCCCGGTCGCTCCCCCCCCCCCATCCCCCTCTCTCCTCCGCCACCACTTGTAGGTCTCATTTCTCTTTCCTATCCCTCTCTCCTCTGCCACCGGTTAGTTTTGCTAATTCTTTGGGTCTATTGCTACATTTGCAAAAAAATTAGGAGGGGTGCTACTTTTGCAAATGCCCAGCTTTTTTGGTATATTCAATACCACTATCTGTTCATTTAATTGCCTATAATTCAATTAAGAATCTTATTGTTTGGATTTTCTTTTAATTCCCTATAAATATGAAATCAGTTCGGATATTATGGTTAGTTAGTTTAGATATTAACTAGATAAGACCAAAACAAAATAATATTTATTTTTATAATATAAATAAATAGGTATGGATTTATCTCTTTTGATTTTTAGGGTTTTAGCTTCCTTCACAGTTCACACGCTATCTCTTTCTATTTAATCTATGTTTTTCTTTTCTTCCTTTCAAATATTATTTATACAAATCAGTTAGAAAAAATCAATTAGAAAATGAATAACGATTTGAAAAAATCAATATTTCATAGAAATCAATTAGAAGATGAGTGATTCAATTATTTTTATTTTAATCGTAGGCAATGATATGGTTAATACTCATCGTAGGATTATAAAAGTTAATAAGTTTTATGATGGAGGTAAATTAATTATATTAAGAATGTCACAATTGAGCTGTTATTTTCACACGACGCCCCTCCTAGGCCAATTGAGCTAAATATAAATGATGACATCTTATTTAATTATTTTTACACAACATTATTTGAATTTTCAACCTACGTTACTTAAACCCGAATTTGATTTTTTTATTAAAAAAAATAAAAATCTTATTTATTTAAATTATAAAAATTAAACTCAAATATTTTTTATTGAGCAAAATTTAACATAATCGGTTAAAATATTTGGAGTTGTGCTATTATTATTATTATTATTATTATAAGGACTTTATTATAATGAAAAAAAAATTTACATAAAGTTAGTTGGAAGTCTCGTAACAAATTGAGCTCCAACCCCTTTTTGAATAGTAAAACCAACTCTATAAAATATGAAATCATCATTATCAGACACTGCCCTATGGCTCCCACCCCCTTAGCAATAGCAAAACTAAGTCTAGTAAAAATATAGGTTGCAACACGGGCTCCGGCATCCTGAGGTACTGAGAATTTCTGAATCCACTTCAGCAAAGCAACAACATCCGTATCCAGCTCCCCCAACGAAGAGAAGGAGAAGGGTAAGAAACCATAACCAGCCGTCGTGCACAAATCTCGATACTTGACACACTTACGCTGAGCAGCATCAACCACAACACGACCAGGCACAAATTCAGACATCCCAGATTGAGTCAGGGGGAGGACCCTGTCAGATCGACACACACCTCACGCCCCTTGTCCCAAGAATAAAGGAGCAAATCCGTCAGCCGAAGGGGCTTATCATTCCCATCAACCAAACCGATATCAACCTCCTTACCAACAGAAATCTCGGACCTGTAGCAGATATCCAATAAGGTGTCGCGAACGAGGTTGTGGCGATGTTTAATGCCCACAGTACCAGCGCAGGACACAGCATGATCACCATATACATCACCATCAAAGGTCCGTGAGCAAGCGGGACAAGGCCTAGACACCGTGAACAATGGAACACCCAGTCGATAACTAAGCACACTGTGATAGGTCCTTCCATTCATATTCTGCCCCATCCCAGAAATAGGAACTACACGCAACCAATTAGAGGAGTGAGCACCCTGCTGAGACTTCCATAATGCCGCCTGTCACGGAGTCAAGGAGAAAGCAGAATCCGATTCAGCAGCAACCTTTGCGAAATATATATCTGCCAATTTCTTCATAAGTTTGGGGGCAGCAATTTCACTAGGGTCGCGTAGAAGATCAGAACCCGTGGTCTCATTAAAAGCACGCAAAGCATCATCAAAAGTAGGGCCAGCAACCAGGATACCAGAAGGACGTAAGAGCTTAGCATGCAACTCTGCCGACTGCAAACGGGATGCCAAAAAAGCATAATGTAGGACATCCCCAGCAGCATACACTCCGAGCCCGCCAAAATGAAAGGGGAAGGTGGCAAGCCGCCACTGCCAATCTCCAAACCCAGGTCCAGACACAGTGACAATACGTTCCAAGCTAGAGCGGAGTGCCACATCAAATGAAAGCTGGGCTGGCCCAAAGACACGCGGGGAACAAGTACGCAAAGCAAAGCAAAGTTTAGATATACCCGTACAAGCCCAAAGTAGAAGCAACTCACACTGTGGGTCATCAGTCCTCGCAACAGAATCCATAAGCTCTATGGTTCTAGTCACCCTCTTCGCCACAAGATCGATGCCGAAAGCAGGGCATACGCTGACAGGCCCACCCAAGACTTTGACGTCGCGCGAAGGCCGAACGACAGAGGGGGGAAACACCAGGAAGACGACTCTTGAGGTCTTCTGTAGGCCAAAAAACCTCGGTCTTATCCACATTAAGATGAAGGCCAAAGCGGGGACCATCCTCCATAATCAGATCCAAGACCTTCCCCACAACCAAAGTGTCCCCAACAACAGTGCCATCATCTAAGTACCAAGTATGCAGACTAAGAGCAAAAGTGTAACGGCCCGGGATTATGATTCCCGAGTTACGTTTCGAGGGATAAAACCCCTCGTTAGGATCTTGCGCCCCGAGTACAGGTTGAAGGTTTGAAATTCTATCCTAACATTTTAAAGTGGGATTTCATACCCAAAATTCGAAGGGATCGTTGGAATCCCCGGGGAAGTCCCATGTACCTGTCATAAGTCTAAGCGTGGAAAACAACAGTCATGCAAATAGTAGAATCAAGTGTAATACAAGAGGGTGACACGGCAGAGCCGAGTCAAAATCAAATCAATAAGCGTATTTACCGAAATTTAATATACAATGTTAGTGGAGTTAACCATTTCTTTGAGATCGCCCAAGAGAGTTCCCACGTCATGGAAGCAAGGAATAATCATGTTGCAAAACAAACCTAAAAAAATATGTATGCGGGGCGGTGTTAGATCGAAGCCCTACGCAAAGTAATCCCAAACCAGCAGACACATACACACGCTAGTCCTAATAAAGATGCTTCTAGATGCAAGGCGAAATATTAACACACTAACATGCTCCTAAGATCAAGTGCATAAATATAATAAGGCCTTAGCACCGAATACCAAGTGGTATATCCCTCTCCTACCTCCACCCCCTTCCGATAGGGCGGAGACTGGCCAGCTCGTGAATGCATTCCATTATAATCGGGAGGCACGCATGCTCAACCCGCTCCACAATAAAGCCCGCAGGCATCTCATAATATAAGGAAGTTTCATGACTCGATTGACTCAGGACGGGACCCGATGGGACTAGGTCGTCCTATAACCCTAGCAATGACTCTAGTTACTTCACAGATAACGGCCGTTCTGTTTACAAAAGCAATGAGTAAACGAATGCTCAATCATGAGTGCAATCCTAGCAGGATACTACATGGCATGCTTTATTATGAATGCAGCACCTAGTATGCACATGGCTACAAGCAGGGAGATCTCTTTTCGAATCTGAGTGAGCTCATATAGGAACTCACCTGGCTATGCAGAACAGCATAATAGAAGATTCGGCATACACCAATCATAATCACAATTTATCACCTAGATACATATCAGAACACATATATAAGTCTACATCTAGCCACTCAATCACATAAACACACGTCATTCAATAAGTATAACCACATCATAATCATCATCTCATCAAGTTCAACCACTCATCATGTTGCCACATTCCATAAGACCACATCATGTATTCGCCACAGTATATCCGCAATAATAATCCGCATATCACATATATCAAGTTCATCATTTTCATCATATCTCGAAAGCATAAATTAACGATACACAAGTCTAACACTTCATCATGCCATTAGTCAATCACCAATCATGATATTAGTCAACCATTCACATCAACCATGCTAGTTAGTCACCGATCACATAATTCCCAAGTTAGTCCTGAAACCGCTTTAAAATCCGAATCAACTAGTTAGAAATTCCGATCCTTGAAAACGCTCATCAAATTCCTTTTTCAATTTAATCCCGAGAATATACTTTTAAATCTCCAAGTCTCAATAATAATATTGTTATATAATATTTTAAATACCATTTTCTTTTAAACACTCTCATAAAATATTTCCAAATCCCTTAAAAATCCCAACCATTTTTATCTCATAAAATCAGCCCATTTGAAATTGACAAAACCGACCCCTTTATTTATAAAATCCAAAATCGACCCTCCTTATTCTATTAATTACCAAACCGAGCTCTCATTTTCTTAAACCCCAACCAAATCCCCCATTTCCCAATTTTTCTTAATACTTCTAGGAATATGTTAGAGCAAGGATTGAACATAAAAAAAATCGAGGTTTGAACGGATTCCTCACCCAAGTTCCTTCTTTTCCTTCGGTTTGCTCGTGAAGCTTCATCCGGGCTCCGATTGGACTCGTTCTTGCGCGAGGGTGCCTAGGATTGTTAAATGGTGTTAAAGGTGTGAACTTTGAGTTAGTATGAGGTGGAAGGAGGGAAAAACGAGCTGTTACCTTCTTGAATCCGAAAATAGCGAGTTTGAGTCTCCTAGGGCTTCTCGGGGCTTCTCCGGCTTCTCCGGGCTGTTGGGGCTTCTTATTCCACTTTGAGGACCTCATAGGGAGGCTAAGGGAGATGTTGTTGCTTCTCATGGAGGGAGGAAGAGAAAAGGAGCTTGCTTTGGCTTGCTTTGAGCTCAAGAGGTGGAATGGAGCTCTTTTGGCATGTAATGGAGGAGGGAGTTGAAGGGGATGATGAAGTAGGAATGTTGTGGGGAGGAGTTGAGCACGAAATGGTGTGTTAGGACTGCTGGAATTCTCAGCAATGGAGGAGGAAAAAGGTGAAAGAAAGAAGGAGAAAGGATAAGGTTCCTTGGGAGCTTTTTTGGATAAGGCTTGTGTTTGATTTTTGTGTGGTGTGTTGGTTGAGCCAAATCTGATTTTTGAAGAGAAAAAGGAGGCATGGGAGAGGGCTGAAATGGATGGGGCTAAAAGGAGGGACATGGAGCTTGTCTCCTTGACTACTTTGGGTATGGTCAAAGATGGGAGATGGAAAAGCAAAATGGGGGTGTTTGGCTTCTTTGGGTAAGGAGGAAGTTTCCTTTGTATTTCAAATTGGCTCCATAGGGACCATTGTAGGGCTGAGATTTTGGATCCCCATGGGAGAATGAGACAAGATGTGGTCCCGAAAGCGATAGTTTGAATTTCCGATGCTAGATCCCGATGTTAGTTTCCCAAATCCCGCTCTTTCCTTCGCGAAATTAGAATTTAAAATCTGAGAATCGAGGTTGCCATGTTAGTTCTCAAAATTTTATTTAGGTCGAAAATCCTCTTTGAGAGTTCTAAAATCCAAATTAGCGAGTTTTCCGTTCAATTCCGCTTTTAAATTCATTTTGTTTTTCATTTTTCCGAAAAACTAAGATTTAAAAATCCGAACCTTTACATCATCCACCTCTAAAGACAAGTCTCGTCCCCGAGACTAAAACCAAAACAAAGTAGGGGATGAAGTTTGAAATTGATGAGTCCAAGGACCATGTCCAAGGATCTTGTAATCATCTCGGTTGCGTCTTCCGGGATTCTCACAACACCCTAGTCATGGTCGTGACATCTCCGATCGGCCTTGACAAGTATGAAATAAGCGCCCCTATCACATCCCTGCTTTGACTTTTCGGAAGTACCACAACTCTAAAAGTTTTACAATATCATTACTAGGTCTTAGCAAGCGCCCTCATAAAATGCATGTATCCACTTCGTGAAGTATTATAGAGTTGCCCGGGTTTGAAAAGTTCAAGCAGATTCCGCAATTGAAAAAGATTGGCCTCCAAATCGTGGAAATTTCCTATCGCGCTCGGTCTCTCAAAATCCAAGTTAGTCCTTTTTAAACATTATTCAAGATCCCTTAAACCCGATGTTAGTCAAGCAAGTTTCAATCTCATGAGGTGGAATCATCCACCTCTAAGGGCTAATCCAATATTTCCTTCTTAGGTTCCAAGTTAGAATCACATTTCATAAATTCAATTCTAGCATCCTAGAAATTCCAATTCAAGGCATCATATATCATAGCAATTGTCTAACATAGCAATCGTATCACTCATTCATAACCAGGTCATACTCATGTCACGGACAGTTACATACCATAGCATATCTAGCATCTTATCGTACAAGGTAGGATTTATCACATCATCTCACAAAACTACACATCGTATCAATCAGATAAGCATGTCATATCCGTCGGATGAGCACATCATATCAATCACATAACCATATCATACTCATGTTAACTACCAAGCGTCATCGCATTATAGGCAAACAAATACTTCCGTACACTAGCATTTTATCGAGTTCAGGGGCTAACTATGTTAGTACTAACAATTCATTATTGTCTATGGCAATTCATCAGGAATCAACGCTGTCTATAGCATAGAATTCGCACAACACTCGGCCCCAAGTAACGCACAACACTAAGTCACATCCTCAAGAGAATCTGCCTATCACTACCAACCATAACAAAACACGGCCACTACCCCCCTCTTTTTTTTTCTCGCATCAATATCAACCTCACATAAGTCTACCAACTCAAATTTGATACTATAGTTCTATATACCATTATACTCAGCTTAGCATACAATCTCTATAGCCTCAAAACTATCCTCAATTCAAGGCTTACGTCCCAGATCAATTACTAGGTACCCCAACTCATATGCCCTCAAGCCATCTAAACTCGTACCTCGGAGTTTCAAATCGCACAATTCCTCCATTCCGACAAGCTCATCACCTCGACCAACTGCCAAGACTCTCTATAAAGCACACCCTCGTCCTAGGGGTCCTCCACTAGTCACATCTTTACTTTCTAAGAGAAATCTCAAGTCCTCTACTAAACCGCTCTCACGATCTATCAAGACACTTCTCAACAATCTCGCTCACTCTTCCTAGGCTCTCAATATTCCGCTTGACCATCATCTCCCAAGGGGACATCTCAACTCACCTTGCTAACTTGATCATACTCCCCGCACCACTAACCACTCTCACTAAGCATCCACCTCTAAGAACCTAACTCATATCGTCCACTTCACACCTGACACTCCAATCCAAATCCTCGACAACTCTATCGTAGAATCCAATGTAGCACTACTATCAATCCCGAATTACCAAGGCCTCATCACGAGCTCCTATCATCAAAGACCAACCCCGGATTCTAACTACTCATCCCATTCCGAAGCTCATGAAACCTGAACCACTCATGACCCCTCAAGCCGATCTACCCTAGATCCTCTTCCCAGCATATTCCCAAATTTACTCATTCCAAATCTTACTAAACCTTAACCATTCAAAATTCTCAAGTCGTCCTATTCTAGTTCCTCATCTCTTCATATCCCTAAATTGTCTCAAGCTTCTGCTTCTCAACCATGACACCTTATCGTCCAAGGCTCTCTTTTACTGATAATCATTTCCGCATAATCCCTAGATCATCCTCATCCGAGTTTCCCAAGTACCGCAACTTAGCCAACTCTCTAAAACATTCTTCCCCTAGTGTTCTCAATACTTTTATGCTCCGCCTAGCTCTCAAATCCATGCTCAGAACTTCCCTATCTCAACCCCAAGCCCACGGTCTTACTAGAAAATCTCAACGACATTCTTTCCTAGCTACCAGTCCTTCCTCGAAAATTCACCTCACATCCTCGAATGCCTCAATCGCCACGATAACCTCAATTCATAAATCCCGATTCATTCCCTATGCTAAAATCCTTTGACAATGCATCTAAAAATCCGTTACTCATAAATTCTCCAAGCATTACCAATCCTATCTCTACAATTCCCAAATACTCATTACACGCACAACCTTGATATGAGCAACCTAATACCCAAGATCAATAATTTCCCAAACAACATCATACTACTCATCCTTAACACTTCCTCAACCCCATCCCTTATAAAAATTGCTCCCAATCACAACACATACATCCTAGTCCCGAATTCTATGATTCCTTAGACCATCCTTAAACGATCATCCTTGACGCCGCCCACGATTCGTTCCTACACTATCTAGACACTCTCCTTAGCTCACCAATCCGTCTAATAACACTTCCCTTTGAGAATCCCGCCGATCCATTCTTAGCTTACTCATTCACCTCTAGAACTACACTAACCACCTATACTTGCACCCACTACCTACCGACACTTCTAGCTAGGACCTCTTCCTCGAAATCTCACCATGCTAACTCCACTCTTCACCTAAGACCTACCTGGAAGCTCAAATATACTCACTGAACACTATCTCCGACAAGCCATAACTCACTCGACTCTACCCAAGCTAACACATCCTTCATGCATTCCATCTCGCGTAACCAATGACCAACTCGAACACCTCAATCTACCTACGATTTCCCGATCCGTCTCACCAAGGAAAACACTCGACTCATTCCCAAGAAGAATACACCACCACATATATAACCCATAACCGATTTACTAGCAGGTCAGTACACTTAAGCATATAGGCACATCATCACAAACACAAGTTAGTCAGGCAATCATTCACTATCAGTTCAACTTATCAGTCATCACACCTCAATTTAGTTAGTTCCAAGCCTATCGCACGACACCGATTCCAGATCGCATAGGAGAGATCACAATTCGGACGAAGAATGTCATTCCTTGAGTCATCTAGGAGGATTACGTCTGCAACCGCCATCTTCGAAAGGCGTCCTTCCTTTGGTGACGTCGATCCTAGGGTCCATGGGCCATGGGCCCACTACACTTCCGTTGCGCCACTCTGGTGCCACTCGATCGCTCGTTTTCTCTTCGATGTCGACGTCCATCAAGGGGATCACGAGGGGTTAGAAGTCACGGAGATAGGGGAGGGCAAGGGAGGACAAAACGACTTTCTTAAGAATTCAGACACAAACCAGGACTAGAGATGACGAGACTCAAGACAAGACACAGACTCGAGAGTTACAACAATCCCCTTAGGGTATTCTATAAGGTTACAGGTGCACATGGCAATCACAAAATAAGGTTACAGGTGCACATGATAATCACAAAATATTTCAATATCATTCCACACTATCATGTACCTATTAAAGGAATAGCGTCCTATGCATCCATATAACATTTCACATAATCAACTTTACATGCACACGGGACAGGCTAAAACTTATCATCTCATGCACTAATCATGCTTGACATATTAATATCATGTATGCACAAACCGACAATAGACATATGCAGCATAAGTTATATATGACATAGCGAGCATTATAGGATATCACATGTATGATTCATTACTCACTTAGTGTACACATAAGTAGGTCAAAACAATGTGGGTTCCAGGTAAGCATGTTAAGATGCACTCTAATAATCGTGTCAAGGGGTATGGTTAAGTCATTTGGGCATAACAACTATCACATCCAATACAACCATATACATGTAGTATGACAAGTATGGCACATAAATGCATGATGGTCAATAATTAGGAGATGTATATCCTACACGATACTACCAACACTCATTAAGAAAATACATAGTCAATGAGGTTCAATTTGATTAACTTAACATGCTCAAAAATTCATTTCTCATGGCACTCATACAAAGAGGGTTAACCACACTATCATGGACCTAATTCAAAGGAGAGTAACAATGATGGGAATTCATAGATTCGACATATATATTCGTTCATAAGTGCGATCATGCAAGTTATCAGACAAGTCATGCTGAAATATACCAACACACCATGTCATACAATCGCCGGCTCATCACCCTGTTTCCCCGTGGGACGCTAATATGACTCGCTCGGTATGACACAAGGACATTCACACTGTTTTCGAGATGAGAGGGTATAATTTGTGTTTAGACTCTCGTGGTAAGAAGACACAATTGATCAGTATAAGAATCGAGAAGGATAACTCCATAAGACAAATCACTTCTAACTCGAAATTGTTTCATTGATCACCCTCCCTAAAACACTCATGGATTTCCCATATCCGACACACCCCCGGAAGTAGCTAGTTGACCGACCCAAATTTTCCCGTGGAAGACACCAACCTAAGGTACGTGACTCGATAGAAGCATTGGTGGTGGGATACAAAACAGGACTCGAAACGGGGAGAGCGGATGCTCTTCGACCCTTGCTAACATGCCTAAATGTGTTGGTGGGACGGTTGACGGAGTCAGAATCATCAGGGGTTTGAATTATGGAAGAGATATTCCGACAAGACAGGAGTTCCAATGACATAAAAATAAGGTATTCTCCCGCTAACCCGTTTTGCACAGTTATTCAATACATGATTCAAGTCAAGGCATACTGATTAGTTCTCTACCCTAAGCACAATAGCACTCAGCATGGAAGCAATCAACGATCAAGCTATCCTATGGGCCGCCCTTCGAGGGGCGACTAACCTGAGGGGCAAAACCTCACGGTCTCTACCTAACTCGCCACTCCAGCCACTACGACGAAAAGCCTTGGAGTCTTGTAGGCCCATCTGTAAAGAAAAAGCTATATTTTTGCCTACCCGTTCCCAACTACATCCAATAGGGATGGTCTAACGCCTTTACTACCCCTTCGTTTCCCTTTGTTTAATTACCGGATTTATAGAGTCAAGTTCGTATTTAGTCCATTTGAGTTAGCCATATTAAATTCATTTTGCCCTTTCTAAAACATTTTGGAAAACAATTTGAAAACCTTGGGCTATTTTCAAAACCACTTCAACCTATCATACTCGGTTTGCACAACCTCAGCTCTGATACCATCTTTGTAACGGCCCGGGATTATGATTCCCGAGTTACGTTTCGAGGGATAAAACCCCTCGTTAGGATCTTGCGCCCCGAGTACAGGTTGAAGGTTTGAAATTCTATCCTAACATTTTAAAGTGGGATTTCATACCCAAAATTCGAAGGGATCGTTGGAATCCCCGGGGAAGTCCCCTGTACCTGTCATAAGTCTAAGCGTGGAAAACAACAGTCATGCAAATAGTAGAATCAAGTGTAATACAAGAGGGTGACACGGCAGAGCCGAGTCAAAATCAAATCAATAAGCGTATTTACCGAAATTTAATATACAATGTTAGTGGAGTTAACCATTTCTTTGAGATCGCCCAAGAGAGTTCCCACGTCATGGAAGCAAGGAATAATCATGTTGCAAAAAAAACCTAAAAAAATATGTATGCGGGGCGGTGTCAGATCGAAGCCCTACGCAAAGTAATCCCAAACCAGCAGACACATACACACGCTAGTCCTAATAAAGATGCTTCTAGATGCAAGGCGAAATATTAACACACTAACATGCTCCTAAGATCAAGTGCATAAATATAATAAGGCCTTAGCACCGAATACCAAGTGGTATATCCCTCTCCTACCTCCACCCCCTTCCGATAGGGCGGAGACTGGCCAGCTCGTGAATGCATTCCATTATAATCGGGAGGCACGCATGCTCAACCCGCTCCACAATAAAGCCCGCAGGCATCTCATAATATAAGGAAGTTTCATGACTCGATTGACTCAGGACGGGACCCGATGGGACTAGGTCGTCCTATAACCCTAGCAATGACTCTAGTTACTTCACAGATAACGGCCGTTCTATTTACAAAAGCAATGAGTAAACGAATGCTCAATCATGAGTGCAATCCTAGCAGGATACTACATGGCATGCTTTATTATGAATGCAGCACCTAGTATGCACATGGCTACAAGCAGGGAGATCTCTTTTCGAATCTGAGTGAGCTCATATAGGAACTCACCTGGCTATGCCGAACAGCATAATAGAAGATTCGGCATACACCAATCATAATCACAATTTATCACCTAGATACATATCAGAACACATATATAAGTCTACATCTAGCCACTCAATCACATAAACACACGTCATTCAATAAGTATAACCACATCATAATCATCATCTCATCAAGTTCAACCACTCATCATGTTGCCACATTCCATAAGACCACATCATGTATTCGCCACAGTATATCCGCAATAATAATCCGCATATCACATATATCAAGTTCATCATTTTCATCATATCTCGAAAGCATAAATTAACGATACACAAGTCTAACACTTCATCATGCCATTAGTCAATCACCAATCATGATATTAGTCAACCATTCACATCAACCATGCTAGTTAGTCACCGATCACATAATTCCCAAGTTAGTCCTGAAACCGCTTTAAAATCCGAATCAACTAGTTAGAAATTCCGATCCTTGAAAACGCTCATCAAATTCCTTTTTCAATTTAATCCCGAGAATATACTTTTAAATCTCCAAGTCTCAATAATAATATTATTATATAATATTTTAAATACCATTTTCTTTTAAACACTCTCATAAAATATTTCCAAATCCCTTAAAAATCCCAACCATTTTTATCTCATAAAATCAGCCCATTTGAAATTGACAAAACCGACCCCTTTATTTATAAAATCCAAAATCGACCCTCCTTATTCTATTAATTACCAAACCGAGCTCTCATTTTCTTAAACCCCAACCAAATCCCCCATTTCCCAATTTTTCTTAATACTTTTAGGAATATGTTAGAGCAAGGATTGAACATAAAAAAAATCGAGGTTTGAACGGATTCCTCACCCAAGTTCCTTCTTTTCCTTCGGTTTGCTCGTGAAGCTTCATCCGGGCTCCGATTGGACTCGTTCTTGCGCGAGGGTGCCTAGGATTGTTAAATGGTGTTAAAGGTGTGAACTTTGAGTTAGTATGAGGTGGAAGGAGGGAAAAACGAGCTGTTACCTTCTTGAATCCGAAAATAGCGAGTTTGAGTCTCCTAGGGCTTCTCGGGGCTTCTCCGGCTTCTCCGGGCTGTTGGGGCTTCTTCTTCCGCTTTGAGGACCTCATAGGGAGGCTAAGGGAGATGTTGTTGCTTCTCATGGAGGGAGGAAGAGAAAAGGAGCTTTCTTTGGCTTGCTTTGAGCTCAAGAGGTGGAATGGAGCTCTTTTGGCATGTAATGGAGGAGGGAGTTGAAGGGGATGATGAAGTAGGAATGTTGTGGGGAGGAGTTGAGCACGAAATGGTGTGTTAGGACTGCTGGAATTCTCAGCAATGGAGGAGGAAAAAGGTGAAAGAAAGAAGGAGAAAGGATAAGGTTCCTTGGGAGCTTTTTTGGATAAGGCTTGTGTTTGATTTTTGTGTGGTGTGTTGGTTGAGCCAAATCTGATTTTTGAAGAGAAAAAGGAGGCATGGGAGAGGGCTGAAATGGATGGGGCTAAAAGGAGGGACATGGAGCTTGTCTCCTTGGCTACTTTGGGTATGGTCAAAGATGGGAGATGGAAAAGCAAAATGGGGGTGTTTGGCTTCTTTGGGTAAGGAGGAAGCTTCCTTTGTATTTCAAATTGGCTCCATGGGGACCATTGTAGGGCTGAGATTTTGGATCCCCATGGGAGAATGAGACAAGATGTGGTCCCGAAAGCGATAGTTTGAATTTCCGATGCTAGATCCCGATGTTAGTTTCCCAAATCCCGCTCTTTCCTTCGCGAAATTAGAATTTAAAATCTGAGAATCGAGGTTGCCATGTTAGTTCTCAAAATTTTATTTAGGTCGAAAATCCTCTTTGAGAGTTCTAAAATCCAAATTAGCGAGTTTTCCGTTCAATTCCGCTTTTAAATTCATTTTGTTTTTCCTTTTTCCGAAAAACTAAGATTTAAAAATCCGAACCTTTACAAAAAGAGTCTCAATTAAAACTAGTCTAAAACGACATCTATTTCGACCCCTGTTTTAAAAATCCATTCGAAGAACTTCGTGCCGGTATGCTATCTTACAACCCCCACCTCCCGGAAAATTACTTCGTTACAAGCTACATAAGCGGCCTCAAGCCGGAGATCAAACCTCTTGTGAAGCTTGGGAGACCACGGGATCTGGCGGAAAGTTTGGAATTGGCAAAATTACAGTGGGATGCGGTTCAAGCCATTGTAAGGATCAAGAATCCTTGGAAGCCAACGACGGGGTTTAATCAAGATGCTAGCAGAAACACCTTTCAGAGCACAAGAGGGCCGAGCGAGTTCAAGAGAACTCCAGGACTTTGTTTTAGATGTGGAGAAAAATACTTTGTGGGTCATAGATGCAAGACATCATCAGTCAAGCACATGTCAGTTCAAGAAACCAGTCCAGAGGAGGACGAGACACTGCAAGAAAAGATGATCTTCGAAAGCACAGAAAAAGAAGCTAATCAAGAAGGGTTTGTGAGGGCTCTTACAGGAAACGGATCGGATACTTCAATCATGGTCAAAGGATTGATTGGGGACAGGCTCATAAACGTATTGATCGACAGTGGCTCAACCCATAGCTTCGTGGACCCAATGGTGGCTAAGGAAACCGGGTTCAAGCTCACTAATGCTAACCTGATGATCGTGGAAGGATTAAACAAAGGGAAACTCTTCTGCAGACAGGAGTGCAAGGGGCTCAAGTGGACAATGCAAGGAGGTAGCTATACCTTTGACATTCGAGCTTTAAAAATTGGTGACTTTGAATTACTCCTAGGGGTGAATTGGTTGAAGATGTACAGCCCAGTTCAGTTTGATTACAATAAGATTACAATTGCCTTCAACAAGGATGGCAAACATGTGGAGCTTCAAGGGATTGTGGAGCCTAACAAAGGAGTTGCTGTCAGGCACATCACTGGGAAGGAGCTACAGAAGCTGGTGGCCGGTCATGACCTGGAGAGTGTTGCTGAGATTGCTCAGGTTGGCCAGCTTAATGCCAAGATGGAGGAGGTGCCTGGCAAAGTGCAGGAGCTGCTGGAAGTGTTCAAAGATGTGTTTGCAGAGCCTACAAACCTGCCTCCTGAGAGGGGGTGTGAGCATGCAATTCCACTAAAACCAGATACACAGGCTATTTGCTCCAAGCCATACAGGTATCCACATGGGCAGAAAGATGAGATTGAAAGACAAGTCAAAGAGATGCTAGCCACTGGTCTCATCAGACATTCACAAAGTCCATTTGCTTCTTCCACACTATTGGTCAAGAAGAAAGATGGATCCTGGAGGTTTTGTGTGGACTACAGAAAGCTTAATGAAGCCACCATTAAGGATAAGTTCCCAATCCCAAACATAGAAGAGTTGCTGGATGAGCTCCATGGAGCAGCAATTTTCTCAAAGCTAGATCTGAGGGCAGGTTACCACCAAGTGAGGGTATCTGAAAAGGATATACCAAAAACAGCATTCAGAACTCACAATGGCCACTATGAGTTCAATGTTATGCCATTTGGGTTGACAAATGCTCCAGCAACTTTCCAATCTTTGATGAATGTGGTATTTGCTGCTTATCTGAGAAAGTATGTGCTAGTGTTTTTTGATGATATCTTGGTGTATAGCAAAAGCTTAACTGAGCATGTGAAGCATCTGGAGACTGTATTAGTGTGCATGAGAAAGCATCAGCTTTATGCCAAAAGAGTCAAGTGTAGCTTTGCTGTAACTAAGGTGGAATACTTAGGGCATGTAATCTCTAAGGAAGGAGTGGCTACTGATCAGGCTAAAATTGAGGCCATTACTAAATGGCCTACACCTAAAAATGAGAAAGAACTAAGGAGCTTCTTAGGCTTGGCAGGCTATTACAGGAGGTTCATAAGGAACTTTGGAATCATATGCAGACCTTTGACAGACTTACTAAAGAAGGAAGCCTTTCAGTGGAGTGAGGAAAGCATGGAAGCCTTCTTGCAAGTGAGGAATTTGTTGTCTAGTCCACCTGTACTCACCCTTCCTGACTTCACAGTACAATTCCAAGTGGAAACAGATGCATGTGACACTGGCATTGGGGCAGTACTTATGCAACAAGGGAGAGCTTTAGCCTTTATTAGTAAGGCACTACATGGACAACACCTCCTGCTGTCCACCTATGAAAAAGAGCTTCTGGCAATTTTGTATGCAGTTGACAAGTGGAGACATTACCTGGAGCCAGGCCATTTCATTATAATCACGGATTACCAAAGCTTGAGGCACCTCTTGGACCAACAGGTAACAACTCATCTACAAAAAAGGCAATTAGGAAATTACTTGGGCTTTCTTACTCCATACAGTACAGAACAGGCAAATGCAACTCAGTTGCTGATGCTCTTTCTAGACGGGGACTGGCAGTGGAACCAGGAGAGAAGAGCCTTTGCAATGCCTTGGTTCAAGTAAAACCAGTGTGGATACAGGAAGTGGCCAACAGTTATGTGGGGGATCCAGAAGTGGATAGACTGAAACTGGATGCAACAATGGATGCAATTTCTCCATTTCAGTGGCAAGGGGAGATCTTAAGGTACAAGGGCAGGCTAGTGATTGGCAACAAAGAAGAGCTGAGAAGATAGATCACATTGGCTTTCCATGCTGAGGCAGTGGGAGGTCACTCAGGTTTGAGAGCCACTTATCAAAGAGTTAAAGCTCTATTTTACTGGCCACAACTCAAGCAGTTTGTAGAAGCTCTAATCAAGGAGTGTGATGTGTGCCAAAGGCACAAGCATGAAACAGTGGCCTATCCAGGATTGCTACAACCATTGCCAATTCCAGAAATGCCTTGGCATTCCATAGGCATGGATTTTGTGGAGGGGTTGCCTAAGTCAAGAGGCTATGATGTGATCTTAGTAGTGGTGGACCGCCTGACCAAATATGCCCACTTCCTACTACTCACTCATCCCTTTTCTGCAAGCCAAGTAGCCCAACTGTTTATGGAAAATGTATACAAATTACATGGGCTACCCAAGGATATAGTCTCAGACAGAGACAAAATTTTCACAAGTCACCTATGGAAAGAGCTATTCTCCAGCATGGGCACCTCTCTCAAACTCTCCACAGCTTACCATCCACAGACAGATGGGCAAACAGAGAGAGTCAATCAGTGTTTGGAGGCTTATCTTCGATGTATGACCTCGGCTATGCCTAGGCACTGGGCTAAGTGGATTCCTTTAGCTGAATGGTGGTATAACACCACTTATCACACTGCACTAAAGATGTCTCCCTTCCAGGCCTTGTATGGTTACCAACCCCCTCAGCTAGGCATCAGTGCAAGCTCAATTACCACTGCCTCTGTTGAAGACTGGTTCCAGGAGAGGGACATTACATTGAGCAACTTAAAAGCTGGATTGAGCATGGCACAGGAGAGGAGGAAATACTTTGCAGATGCTAAGCGCTCCGAGAGGGTACTGCAGGTGGGAGATATGGTTTACCTTAAGCTGCAACCATACAGACAGACTTCATTGGCTCTTTGTAAGTGTTTGAAATTGAGTGCTAAATTCTATGGGCCATTTGAGGTTATAAAGAAGATAGGTGAAACTGCTTATCAGCTGGCATTACCTACTTCCTCGAAATTGCATCCAGTATTCCACATTTCACAGTTAAAGAAGAGAATTGGACCAACTATAGCAGTGCAGGCCACATTGCCAACAACTGATGACACTGGTGTAGTCATAGTAGATCCGGAGACAGTCTTGGATTCAAGGGTGCAATACTTGGCTCATGGAGAACCGGTTACAGAATGGCTGGTCAAATGGATCAACCTACCTGCAGACGAGGCAACATGGGAGCCAACAGGACATGTGCTTCATCAATTCCCGAATTTTTCTTTACCATAAGACCTTGAGGGCAAGGTTCTTGTAAGGGGGGGGGGGGAGTGATGTTAGGAGAGGGATATAAGGCAAAGTGTACAACAAACTCTCCTCATTCATTCATGCAATCAAACAGTTCTATTCTTGGTTGTTACTCTCTCTCAATTCGGCTAACACAGCTCACAAGCCTAACAATACACATCCTTCAAGACTTTTCAAGTTTATAAGCAGCCAGCCATACACTTTTGTTTTTGCATCAATTTTTAATTATTGAACTAAAGCAAATTGATGCTTTTTTTTAGGGATTGTTTTGACACGGTCAATATCTCCTAAAATGCATAGCCGTCCCACTAACTCAGGCTTTCGAAATCGACAAAGTCCCCACCAACTCCGACTCTTGAATTCGGTGCCCCACATCACTCCCGTTTGCACATGATTCCCATCCTGCACCATGCTTCTATCCAACACCAAATGTCGACTCCTCTTATCGAAGTCGACAAACCAAAATAGCCCCCTCCAACAACCAGGTTGGTCGCCTCCTCCATCTTCGGCACCCGGTGTTGACGACACCTCCCATCTCCAGCAGCCTCCAGCCAGTGGCGGATCCAAGGGTGGACGACACCTGGCCGTTGCCCACCCCGGTCCGGGAAAAAATACAAGAATATATGGAGTATTTAAAAAATTTAGAGGGTAAAATACAAATATCTTTATTGGCTTAGTGGTTAAGCTCACCCCATTTTAAATAGAATCCAATCAACCATTGTTCAAATCCTGTGCTCACACCGAAAAAATTTCTGGATCCGCCCCTGCCTCCAGCACCCCTCCAGCAGCCTTCTCAATCTCAAACAGTCGATTTTAACAACCATTATTGTGCGTTTGGTGAAAACTCAGAATTTTTTTCCAAAATATTCACTAAAAATAAATATTTACTATAATATTCACACATTTAAAATATTTACAGAAATATTCATTTTTTTTGCAGATTTGACAGAAAAACGCGGTTTAAGACTGCGTTTTATTCATTAGGTATAAAATTCGAAATTGGAAAAGGGGTGAAAAATAAATAAATGAATAAAATGCGGGTTCAAACCGCGTTTTATTTGTTTATTTGCTTTAAAATGACAAAGAAAATAATTTTTAAAAAAAAGGTAAAGCGCGGGTTCAGACCGCGCTTCACCTGCTTCTTCCTCCCCCGTTCTGTATTGGTGGTCGGCGCATGCAGATCGGCGTTCGGAAAGAGGAAAGGAGCCAGAGGCGCCAACCTTCCTTCACCTCCCTCTCTCTGCCCGCTATCCTCCCTCGGTCTCCCCGCCTGCAGATCGGGTTCAGACCGCCATCCTCCACCGTCAGTCTCCCCGCCTCCCCGCCTTCTCCTTCCTTCACCTCCCTCCCTCTGCCCGACCTGGCGTCGGCCTCCGCCAAGGCTAAGGCCGCCATCAACGAGCTCTGTGAACTACCCCTGGAACCCTACCGCCACCGCCGACGGAGGAGGAGATGGAATGTATGAAAGTAGCAATCTTTTCCGCCTCCAATTGACAAATTCGTTCAATTTCAGTTCCATCTGCAAATTGGCTGCACGGACATAGCCCAAGAATTGCCTCCAATTGACAAATTCGTTCAATTTCAATTCAATTTCACAAGAAAAATTGGCTACACGCAGCCTGCATCGTCCGCCCCCGACCCCCGGCATCGTCCTCCCCGGACCACCGATGTCGTCTCCCACCTCCCTGGATCCCCCAGCGTCGTCTGTCCTTCCACCGGTCCCTCGCCGCCGCCTCTGGCTCCCTTCATCTTCCTGAACGCCGATCTGCAGGCACCGACCACAAATTCAGAATGGGGGAGGAAGAAGCAGGTGAAGCGCGGTCTGAACCCGCGCTTTACCTATTTTTTTTATTTTGATTTTCTTTGTCATTTTAAAACAAATAAACAAATAAAATGCGGTTTGAACCCGCGTTTTATTCATTTATTTATTTTCACCCCTTTTTCCAGTTTTGAATTTTATACCTAGTGAATAAAACGCGGTCTTAAACTGCGTTTCTCTGTCAAATCTGCATAAAATGAATATTTCTGTAAATATTTTAAATGTGTGAATATTATAGTAAATATTTATTTTTTAGTGAATATTTTGAAAAAAAATTAGAAAACTCACCGTGTGAATAACATATTTTTTTATGTAGTGCTTGCTTAGCAGATGCAATTTTTTTTTGGTAGAGTCAATCGTTCAATTTATGTGGTGCTTACTCCACAAAAGTTATTTTTTATATGTTGTGATTCATTTTTGCAAAGGGAGGAATAAAGTGGTATATTGGGCACCATTTACTCTAAATGAATATAATATTATAATTATAAAGTTGAAATAATTGTTGAAAAAGAGTATATTTATAAATTGCATTGAATGAAAATTATTTCTTTAATATAATGAATTTTATTTAAAAATGAAAATGTAAGAATGATATGCTAAATTGATATGATGAAAGTAGAAAATTTTAAAATTATATTTAATCTTATATCTAGGGCTTTTAATTTAGCTATGTAAAGCCCTAACCCTTAAATTTGTAAATAAAGAGCGGATGGTCATATTCGGGTTCGAATTGGCGACCGTTGGGTACTACCCGCAAATCTTTTCCAGTGAGTCATTTAGGAATGGTTCCTAACCCAATTCCACTAAAAAAACAAATTCCCTAAACCCGAAGTAGTAAAACACGTGAATGATGGATTGATTCGAAGAAGAGCGAGTTGCAGCGTAAAACCAAAATTGAATAAACCAATAGTTGCCACTTGCCATGTTTGATAAATCGATGGGTGAAAAATAAATTGATAGGAGGAGACTGATTGAAGCAGTAAATGGAAAATTAGATATCGACAATTCAATTAGGGCGTACAAAACCTAACTGGGTCCGTGGAGATGCTGGAATCTTTGATCCATTAGACGGCGATTATCCTCGTTATAAAAAAAAATGTTCAGGACGATTTCTATTGGAGTTAATGTCAAGAGTGGGTGGTTTTAAGGTGCCTACTGTACTTTCCACGTTCTACATGAAAAGTTTAAGGGTAGAACTGCCTACATTGAGAGGTAGGGGAGGAGATGGTGCACTCACGGGTGTGAATCTTCTGTCCCCTTAATTTGTCCCCCTCTACTGTCCCCTCTCACAAACTCTATTTATTTTTTATTTCATGTTTTTGTTTTCATTTTCTTTTTAATTAAGGTTTCTGAGGGGGCCGGGGGAAGGGGGACAAGGAGGGGGGACAGAGGATGGGAATCTGTGCACACACACGCGCGCCCGCCGCCGTCATTCGCCCGACACGTGCTCCGAGATTGGAGTTATATTTTTACGAAAAATCTTAACTTGAGGCTGAAGATATTACGGATAGACTTGTTAGTGTTTATCCGCGAATATCTGATTTTTTACTGGGTTTATTTCCGAAAACTTATCATTTCAAAACCGTTTTGGATAGCCACGGTCCTCTGAAGAAAAAAATCTTCATCTGTAGATCTTACTTGCGGTGGAAGGAGAGGACTTCTGCACCTATAGAAGGGGATCAAGGGCTGGAGTTTTAAAGATAGCGAAACACAATCGCTTCTCTCCCTATCATGTTTTCTCCTACCCTTTTCCCGTTTCCAACTTCTCTCCATCGAGTGCACCTTCTAGTGTACCTATGAGAGAAGCCGGTGAAATCCTTGGGGGACGTTGCCTCGCTTACGATCTACAACTCTGTCGGGGACAAATACGTTTCTCATTTAGTGCCTCACATATCACGCTTCACTGCAGCCCTAGCAAGTTGTTATTTGTCACAGATTCCGGCAGGGTTATTGTCCAACAATTTCCACCAAAAAAATTAAAATTCATGGCGAAAATCACTCCTGAATTTTATGTTTCCCACACAAATGGATTAATGGCGCTGATTAATTACATATTCACAATTTGCAACTCCTTGTCATCAAGAGCACTCACTGCTGCCACATTTTTGTTTAGGAGATACCATGTACAACAACAATGAGAGAAAATTAACTTTCTCTTGTGAGTATATATGTTACTTCTTGATTCTACGAGTATGTTTAACACCTACCAAGGCCAAGTGGTGTTTTAGGCTATCCCATGGGACAAAATGTTACAGCTCAGAGGAGCAATTCCAACGGTTTTCCCAATTTTTTTAGAAAATGGGGAATTAAAGTTCATCTTCTCTAAATATTTTGAAACAATTAGCTAAAAAGTCAAAATTTTAAAACTATTTAGGGTAGTAGTCAAATTTTAAAACTATTTAGGGAAATAACCAAAATGTTGACTTTTTGACCTTTTAATTATAGAAAACTATCTCTATTTATGCTAAATTACGAATATTATTCGAAATTTCTTAGACTTTAAAATATTACTACGGACTTAATACTGATTGCTTATAAATGACTTTTGGTGGTACTAACTACCATAATCTACTAACTATATTATGAATAATAAGTTTTATGTGGTTTTAAGCCCACCACGCTCTGCAACTAAAACTTCAAGCTAAAGAGGTTTGACCCATACCTGAACGTAGTTACTCTGGGCCGTCGGCGTTCCTGTAGCTTCCGACTTTCTAGAGGAGGATAACCTTCAACCAGGCCTCCCTTAGTCCAGACTGAGCGCATATCTGTTTCGTTTCCTACCTCAGACCGTAGTCTCTAGCTTTTGGTTTTGATTTTGAGAGAGTGAAGGGATTAGAATCAAGAAAACTGAATATTCAGAACATAGTGTTCAATTAAGTAGCTTTCTCTTTCTTAAAAACAAACTTTATTGAATCTGAAAAATATTATAACACACAAGCACTCCGAATTTAGAACTTACAAACACACAAAAAACTAGATTCTCACACCAGAAAGACCCATCAAAGGATTCTTGAGTTTTTAAGTGATGGCAAACTAGTCTACGTACTCAGAACTCAACAATGCTTCTCTTTCTGTATTACAAGATTTTTTCTCTCTTAGCATATATTTTTTCCTCTCTGGAATTTGGTGCCTTTGAAATCCGAAGGGACGCTCTTTTTATAGAGCTAGTTGAAGGGCATTGGATGCCTTTCCAACGTTTAAAAGCAAGTGGCCGACAGGCTGGCCTAAACGTACACGCATTATTGCATGAGTTCACATGCCAAACAGTAACATAAAGAAAAGTAAAAGAAAAAGACAAAAGCAAAGCCTGTAAAAGCTTACTAGATTCTTCAGTGCTTTAGCTACATTCGTCCAGGTTCCAGACTCCTTCTTCACCCATATTGGCTTCCAAGTCACCATCATCATAATCTTGTACTAAATCTAGAGTATTATCAATCTCTAGATCTTGATCTTTGTCTAAATCGAGATCAAGCATTAATCCTTTAGTATATTCTCGATCCCATGCAATTAGCATATCAATCATTTTCTCGTGACCTTCTTTAGCTAAAAAGTGATCGGCTTCTATTTGTGCTAGATAGAGCTCAATGGACTCGGACCTGTCTATAGCATGTTGCATCAATGGTTTGAGTTGTGGGGTTACGATGAAGGTTGTATTTCCAATTTTGAATATCCCACAGTCAGTGTGTCGATACTTGGTGATGTAGTAGTAGATGTAAAAGAACCCTTTTGCTCTGGCCACCCATGGATGCTTTACTGGCTCCGGACTTCTTTCTACTAGATCCTTCACGAACCAGTAATCTTCTAAGAATTAAATAAAAATTAAATAATGTGGTAACTGGGTTTTCCCCTGGTTAACATGTAACACCCCCGTCCCACATCGGATATCATAAGGATGTTGGGAGTGATTTATAAGTGATTCAAGTCCTACCCATGTTACAAGAGCTCTTCTTTTTCAGGCTACAAGTGAGGACAACGGACTTGAGAGGGCTAGGTGGCATGGGCTGGCGCCTCTTAAGACCTTGGGTCTTACATAACATCCATACAGGCACAGTGAACTCGACATCCTGATATTTTCTCCATGTGTTCGAACTTTGCTGCTCTGAGGAAGACCTTCTTTTGGAACTTGGTGAAGTATTTGAGCATGATGCTCTGCTTTTCTTCCTTTGGCCACCATCGATTCGTTTTATAGAGTCTGCTACACATTCCATATTTCCATGACTTCAAGTAATTTGCATCTTCAGCTGGCATGATGGGTAATGATAATCCTCCCAATCCTGCATGGTTGTTTCTTACAAAGTGTGTAAACCATTCGTCTATCACTCCTCCTGGCAGTCTTCTGACCCTTTCCGATACCTCCCAGTAGAAGTGTCTGAAATCTCTCATCCTTCATCTCCTACAGATTTCTTCCTGAAGTTCAACAGGTAGCTGAAGAACTTTTATTATCATTTCCATAGTTAGGAATCTTTCAACCGTTCTATGTCTCGTTTGTAAGAGTCCACGACGGTATCTGGTTTGAGTAAAATTTCCAAAATCGACAGAAATATAAAAACTTGGAGGGGAAACCCATCTCTGGTGATCTTATTTCGTCTAAGAGATCAACATCCCAAGGGTTGGTTACCCATCGGGGATTTTCCCATCGAGTCTGATTTCTTTGGTCCATCAGCTATAATTCTCTAGTTAAGCTATCTACTAGAGAACTTTTTGATCCCTGCACATGTTCAACAGTAAAGGTGAATTGGTTTAGGGCTAGTTGCTAACGCAAGAGTCTCCCATGCGCTTTCATATTATCAAGATTGTTATTTATAAAACTCAATATTCCTTTACAATTTGTTCTGACTATAAATGGTTTAGGGGCTAAGAAGATTATGAACTTCTGGATTCCGCGATAAATCGCAAGAATATCTTTTTCCATGACAGTGTAATTATATTCGGACTTATTGAAACTGCCACTGATGTACCTGCAAAGCTTGTTATCTTTCTTTAATTTCAAAACAGCTCCCCAATGATAATCGCTAGCATCTGTTTCAAGAACTAATTAACTCATCATCTTCATTAGGTAAAGTCAGTATTGGAAGTTTTTCACATCTTCTTTTTAGCTCTTGGACTATTTTAGTATCTAAATGAGTCCAACTCCAAACTTGATCTTTCTTTAATTTTACCTGTAAAGGTTTTCTTAACTTAGCTAGATCTTTAATAAAATCAGAAGCATAAGTAAGATAGCCTAGAAACCTTTCCAGTTGTTTTCTATCCTTGATTTCATCAGGAAATTTTTCTACTTTTTCCAAGATATGTTCTTGCAAGACAATTTTACCTGCTTTAATCTTCAATCCTAGGAACTCAATTTCAGGCTCGGCATAAATGCATTTCTTCTGTCCTAAAATGATTCCATGGTCAATACATTTTTTAGTTATAGCTTTCAAGTCATGCTTATGTTTCTCTAGGGTTTTAGAGAAAATTAAGATATCATCAATGTAAACAAGACAACAATGTTTAAATTCTTTGAAAACATTGTCCATTCTTCTTTGAAATATTTGTGGTGCATTTTTTAAAGCAAAGGGCATGACTACCCATTTATAGTGTCCTTGTGGGGCACAAAATGCAGTTAGTGGAATACTCTCTTCATCCATCCTTACCTGTCAGTAACCACTTTTACAATCCATTTTAGAGAACCAAGTGGCTCCCTGTATTCTATTAAATAAAACTGTTTTATTAGGGATATAATATCCATCAAAAACAGTATTATCATTAAGCTTTTTATAATTGATAACCATTCTAGCTTTTCCTCTTTTTGCTTCAGCATGATTCCTGACCATAAAGGTAGGGCTAGAATGAAGACTTTTACTTTCTCGAATTAAACCTTTCTTTAAGAGCTCATTAATCTGTTCTTTGAATTTTTGTTGATCCTTGTAAGTGTAAACCATTTGTTTTACCCTAATGACAGCTTTTGGATCTATTAATTCTATGGTAGCAAATGATTTATCTTTTTTTCTAAAATTTCAAAGGATTTTCAGAATATAACTCCTTACACATTTTTTCTTGTTGCTTAAGGATTTTCTCTTTTAAAGTTACTTTACATATAGAGAGTGCAAACTCTCTTTGTGTAGGAAGAATATATTCCTCACCACGCTTAGTGCGCGTAAACTCTATTGCTTGGTGTGTATAGGCTTGTTTAATCTTTTTTACCCAATCGTCTTCCCCATTGATGTTGAAGACCATCATGTCTAAGTGCTGAGTAACCGGAACATGGAGTCTTTGGAAGTTATTTACAATTAACATATCATGAGAAGGTTGGTTAGTAGCCCAGAGTGTAGGAATTACACATTGGACTCCTCCTATCATGAAGGTAATTCTAAATGGACCATGATACTATCATCAGCTACTCTGACTTGAATTGGTCTACGAGACTTCTGCCAAATAAACTCAGGAAATAATGCCTTTTTACCAAAGCATACTGTTGTGAGCCTAATTTGCCATGTTTTACCTTAACTTTTATACCGATTTCTGTATATATTTCATGCATTTGGGTTAGAATAGTACAAAATCTATGTATTTTATGCTTATTTGCCAAATTATGGAGTCTACACTAGTTTCTGTTTAATTTCGCAGAAATCGGAGGCACTTTGGAGCTTAAAGGAAAGTCGTGAAGAAGCTAAGGATGGTGCAGCTGGATGAAAGCTCACTTTTCGCCATTCATCATTCTGAATCAAGCTCTGAAGTCGTCATGAAAGTTGTAGCCCTCGATAAGAGCTTTTCAACGCATATTTATATGCGTCAATCGGACGAACGAGGACTCGGGAAAGTGCGTTTTAGACGGAGTAGAATGCTGAGAACTGAAGAGTGGTCGATATCGACCTAATTCTAGTCGAAATTTCCAGATCGACTCTACATTGCAAGAGGACACAAAGACAGGTCGATATCGACCTACCTTACTCGATATCGACCAACATGCAACTCGATATTCCTCCCAGAAGTCCATATCGAGTGACCAGAAGCAAAGCCGAGCAGATGACTCGATATCGACCTACATTGGTCGATATCGGCCAACTTCGAGCGTCAGAGTATGGGTCGATTCCGAGTCTATCTAATTCCGAGTGAGAAGTTATTCCAAGAGAAGATTCCTTGCACATGAAGACTTTAGATATTTTATCTTTTTATCTTTTTATTTATCCTAAGGGTGGAACATTTAATTACCCTATAGGATTTATCTTGTTTACTAAATTAGATTTATTTATTTCCAAAGTAGAATTATATCTTTAGATAGATGATAGATATTTCTTACCTTGATTAGCAAGGATTAAGGCCTATAATTAAAGCCCATGAGGCTAGTTTTTATTCATTCCAAGCTAGAGAGAACACAAGTAGAGAGAGAGAGAGAGAGAGAGTGAGAGAGAGAGAGTGGAGGCCAAGAGGAGTAGAGGATCGAGAGCAATTTGGCTTCGATCGGTTGTAAGCTTTGGTTTATTTTAATGCAAGTAGTTATTTCCCTTTTATTATTGATGTCTTTTCCTATGATGAAGAGCGAGTAGTCCACCCACTTCTAGGGTCGGGGTGAGCCCGGCGATAGCTATGCATGTTGAGGTCTTTTATTATTGATGTCTTTTCCTATTATGTTTTGATCATCCACTGCCTTTTATATGTTTATTACCTATTTAATAGAGATTCAGGTTATCAACTTGGATTATAAACATAAAATTGGTAGATACAATTAGGGTTTCTTGAAAGAGTTATCTAATTGTTGGAAAAGGTGAAAGCTTGTTCCTTTGATGTGATTGCATGATTATTTCTCCTTATCTTGCCTTATGCATGTTTGGTTATCGTTGTTGCAAACCCGGATCTTGGAAGTTTCCTTTCATATAGTTGTTTATTTCGAAATCTGCGAACTTTGTTTTCCGTTACGTTTCTGCCATTTACTCGATTTCGACCAACACTGGTCGATATCGACTACTGATTTCTCGATCCAGAAAGATCGCTGCTCGTTTGTGTCTCTGCAGGAACTGGTCGATATCGAGTGACACTGATCGAAATCGGCTGCCTTCTGCAAAGCTTCCAAAAATAGACTGAAGAGGTCGATATCGACTAATACAGGTCGATATCGAGTGCTTCTCTGAGTCGAGATCCAACGTGAGATTTGCCTGCTACCTGAGATCCACTGACACGCTTCCTCGAGGATCGATCCTGACTTCCTGTTGCTACATCGGGAGGAAGTCTTGTAATTATTTGCGTGGGCAGAGTCCGATTTGATTTATATTCTTATATTTTGAACTCGATTTCCTCCTACAACAAATTGGCGCCGTTGCCGGGGAAGCAATCATTCGCGCCTTAGGTAGTTAGATCTCACGTTTCCTTTGAGTTACTTTGCAGTTGTATGCGCCGTTATGGTCAACCACTTGAGTTTGATGCCTTAGACAACCCGGAATGTCTTCTACACATACACTCTAGATTGAAAAAGATCATGGCGACTGCCGAAACACAAGCTCAGATGATCGAGAGGCTTCAGAGGGAACTAGAAGCGAACAATGCTGCTCTCGCCGCTAAGAGAGCACGCGCTGAGCGGGAAGCTGAACAAAGGAGGCAGGCGGAAGCTGAGCTTGTCCTATATCCCACCACCGCGAAGGACTACATGCACCCGACTCTTGTCGTGCCTGAATCGGCTATTCTAGTCCCTCCTAATGACTTTGAAATTCGCATTCCCTTCCTTAATGAAATTAAAAATAATGCTTTTGAAGGGAGATATAATGAATGCCCTTTAGCTCATATTACGACTTTTGCTGATATGTGCCAAACTATTGCTGAAGGTGCTACTCTTGAATATGTGAGAATGAAAGCTTTTCGTTGGTCTCTTGCAGGTCCAGCATTGAAGTGGCTTGAAGGTCTCCCTGCATGATCCCTCACAACATGGGCAGAGGTTAGGAATGCGTTCCTCAACAAGTTCTTTCCTCCCGCCAAGACAGCACTCCTCGGACAAAAGATTACAGCTTTCAAACAAAAGCCTGGGGAGCCGCTAGCACGAGCATGGGATCGATACAAAGATCTACTGCGATCCTGCCCCACTCATGGGCAGCCACCCTATGTCATTCAGGAGATCTTCTACAATTCTCTTTATCTGGTCGTCAAGGAAAGGATCAATCAGTTCACGCAATACGAGTACCTCACGCAAACACCAGCAGAGGCATGGGCTACTATCGAAAGGCTCACCAACTTCGACAACACGTATGGGGCTCCTGCAAATTACGAAGAAAACACCTATGCAAGGTCAGCCCCATCCATGCCCCTCTATGAGCCTCCTAATGAGATTGATCCAGACGTCAAGGAGCAGTACTACAGAGATCAAAATCGTAAGCTCCTCAAGTAAGTCAAATTCCTATTTGTCAACTAGCCTTGTATTGAATGCGGCTCACAGCGGCACACCACACCAGAATGCCCACATACGGAGCAAGTCAAGTTGGCGGAAACTGACGAGGAGGTAGCTTACGCAGGGGGTCCCAATCGCTATATGGGGGACCAGCGGTTCCATTAACCACAGTGAAATCAAGGTGCCCCTAGGAACCCCCCACCATACAGAGCTCCAGGACATCCAGAGAGGGACCAGCGGAAAGATGATCTGCAGATGATCCTCGATGAGATGAGGAGGAATCAGGCACATCAGCAGCAATCTACAAGCACCATCCAGACTCAACTCCATAGCCTCAATACACAATTTGGGGAGATGGATATCTGGAAGAAGAACATGGAGATCCAATTGGGTCAACTCGCGCAACAAATCCCAAGACCATCCGGAAAGCTCCCTGGGCATACAGATTCAAATCCTAAGGGGCAATCCGGACACGTCGCTGCTGTGAAGATAAGGAGCGGTCGCGAACTGCACAAACCAGAGATTGGAGAAGCAAACGACGACACTGAACAACAGGTCGATATCGACCAAACTCAGGTCGATATTGACCATGCTGCACCAGAAAACTCGATTCCGACCCTACCAGTCGATATCGAGCAACAACAGGTCGATATCGACCAACATGTGGTCGATATCGAATCCCCTACAGTTAATATCGACCATTCTGCATCACCTCCGACAGCTGATTCCGCTCCAAAACCAAAGAAGACGCTTCCTTTCCCTTCCAAGGCGCTGAAGGATCCCACTGCAGGTAAGTTTAAACGCTTTGTTAAGATGCTTCAAGAACTAAATGTTTCAATTCCTTTTACAGAAGCTCTTCAGGAGATGCCTTCATATGTCAAGTTCCTCAAGGAAATCCTTAGCAACAAGCGATCAATCTCAGAAATCGCCGGCGACTGCAAAAGGATGGACTTTCCTCATAAGAGACCTGACCCTGGTAAGTTTTCTATTACTGTGGGATTTGGACAATATAGATATGAGGCATTGTGTGATCTAGGTTCAAGCGTGAGCATCATGCCCTTATCAATCTGGCAAAAGGTGAAGATAGGATCAATAGAGCTTGTGGATGCCAAACTATACATGGCAAACAATACAGTGGTAATCCCTACAGGTATGGTCGATAATGTCCCTGTCCAGGTTGGTAAGTTCTATATCCCCGCTGATTTTCTTGTTATAGATTGTGCGGAAGATCCTACTTGCCCTATTATTCTTGGTAGACCTTTTCTGGCTACCGCAGATGCAAACATCAGCGTCAAGAAGCGATTCCTCACCTTCACAATAGGTAATGAGGTTTAGATTTCTCTTTTGGCCCTACAAAGGAGGAAATTCCATGGCTGGAGGTGAAGAGCATAGGCAACCACGGGGCTGAGCTTCAGACCTGCCAAGAGCCTAAGTATGGGGTCCTTGTACGCGATGTCAACCACTTCTACTCGACATCAACTAATCCTCAACTCAAAGATTTCTGTTTTGGGCACAAAAAGGTAAGTGCAGGTATAATTTATACCTCTCCTTCGTCGATTAATAAGAATTTTAGAGGAGATAAGGCCTCGTGGCGAGCTAACTTGCGCAGGATTAGGACTGGAAAGAAGAAGAAAGAAGGGAAAGGATACTATGCAACCAACAACTTATCAGCGGAGCTTGCATACTACAATCAAGACCTAGATGATCCAGAAGAAGGGCCAAGCGCAAGAGGGCCCCACATTGAGGGTTCCTAAGCACAAACGGAGAAGTCGGCCTAGCGACTCTAAAATCTAGAGCATGTACATAAAACTTCCTTTTAGGACTTTGAAAGTTTTGGTTTTGGTTTTAATTTTGGTTTTGAATACTTCATGTGGAAAGTCTTGTCTTTGTGCGGAAACTAACAATTTTACAAGTCGAAAAAACGGGGATCGAGTGGAACTGTCGAAGCAACCTGGTCGATATCGAGTAAGAGTACTCGATATCGACCTCTAAGGCGATTTCAACCAAAACACAGAGGAGCCATGAAGTGGTCGATATCGACCTGACACTGGTCGATATCGACCTGACACTGGTCTATATCGACCTAACCTACCCGACTTCGACCAGTTGATCACACGCGGAATCTGGCGAATTGCAGTTGATATCGAGCTACATCTGGTCGATATTGAATTCTGGCAATCTACTGCAACCCTGATTTCGACCCTACAACGCGTTATTCGGTGAGTTCCTTCCTTTACCCTTGTTTTATTTATACAGTAGGGACTCTGTATATTCTAAGTATGGGGTGGGGGAAAAGTTCATTATCATTATAGTTTATATTCTTGATTTTGCTACTACATAGGAAATTTTGGGTGAATTTTTAATTTTTGTGCTTAATTGCTAAACTCAAAGTTTGTTTTATGACACATCTCCCAAAGCTTAAAAATTGTTCAAAGAAAAGAGTCATGGAAGCTTATATAGAACTAAACGATGCAAAATTGGATTATTAGAGATATAGCATAAAATTGTCTAGTAAAGGGAAGTCACAATGAAGTGCATTATTTTCTTGAAAACCATGAAAGGAGGTAAAATTTAATATTGCTTTTGACATGTTGCATGATAAGAGAATGGAGGACTGTATATTTCCATATAATGCTCATATTGTTGTAATCCTAGCCTTACCTATGTTTATGCATCACAAAAGCCATATTGAGCCTTATTTCATATTTGCTCCACATAATCTAAATATTGCACATTCTTTACCTTATTTTCTATCCGGGGATTATGTTGAGAATGATGTTATATTATGGAGATATTATATGGTTTGTTGTGTTGTTATTATCATTATTGGATTTTGACAGGAAATTGAAAATATATGGAAAATTTAATGAGTGAAAGAAAATCCGATCACCTCAGGAGATAAAGGTAGATCGACCATGCTCGTTGAGATAATAGTTCGGCGAGATGGGACACACAGTTGAGGAGTCCAAAGCACTAAGTATCCGGGGCCATTCATGACACCCATGTTTGCGACTCGCGAGAAGGCAGTGCTGAGGTTAGAGAGGTAAAAGCATAATATTGAAAAAAGCATTGAGCGGAAGGTGAGAAATCAAAGGAAGAAGGAATATGGTATGAAAGTTTGGAAAGTACTCCATTTCCCCGGATTATTAGCACCACATTGCCGAAAATTGTCCACCTTAAGCCTTTTACCAATCTACTCCTTATTGAGCTTAATTAAAGTCCTCTTGATTATTGTTGCTTTGTCACGAATGAATGTTTTTGCATAACCCTCCTTTTATGTGTGAAGTTGCTTTTATTCACAGGCATTGATTTGTGTCATTAGTACCTTTTCGATGATAGTAATTGATTGCAGGGTTATATGAGAATGAATCTAAGATGTTGAGAGTTTGATTTCTTCCCCTGTATGACCATTAAAAGTGTTTCTTGAGGACAAGCAAGCTTAAGTATGGGGTGTTTGTTGTGAGCCTAATTTGCCATGTTTTACCTTAACTTTTATATCGATTTCTGTATACATTTCATGCATTTGTGTTAGAGTAGTACAGAATCTATGTATTTTATTCTTATTTGCCAAATTATAGAGTCTACACTAGTTTCTGTTTAATTTCGCAGAAATCGGACGCACTTTGGAGCTTAAAGGAAAGTCATGAAGAAGCTAAGGATGGTGCAGCTGGAGGAAATCCCACTTTTCGCCATTCATCATTCTGAATCAAGTTCTGATGTCTTCATGAGAGTTGTAGCCCTTGAAAAGAGCTTTTCAACGCATATTCATATGCATCAATCGGACGAACGAGGACTCAGAAAAGTGCGTTTCAAGACGGAGTAGAATGCTGAGAACTGAAGAGTGGTCGATATCGACCAGACTTGGCCGATATCGACCTAATTCTAGTCGAAATTTCCATATCGACTCTACATTGCAAGAGGACACAAAGACAGGTCAATATCGACCTACCTTACTCGATATCGACCAACATGCAACTCGATATTCCTCCCAGAAGTCCATATCGAGTGACCAGAAGCAAAGTCGAGCAGATGACTCGATATCGACCTACTTTGGTCGATATCGACCAACTTCCAGCGTCAAAGTATGGGTCGATTCCGAGTCTATCTAATTTTGAGTGAGAAGATATTCCAAGAGAAGATTCTTTGCACATGAAGACTTTAGATATTTTATCTTTTTTATTTATCCTAAGGGTGGATCATTTAATTACCCTATAGGATTTATCTTGTTTACTAAATTAGATTTATTTATTTCCAAAGTAGAATTATATCTTTAGATAGATGATAGATATTCCTTACCTTGATTAGCAAGGATTAAGGCCTATAAATAAAGCCCATGAGGCTAGTTTTTATTCATTCTAAGCTAGAGAGAACACAAGTAGAGAGAGAAAGTGGAGGCCGAGAGGATTAGAGGAGCGAGAGCAATTTGGCTTCGATCGGTTGTAAGCTTTGGTTTATTTTGATGCAAGTAGTTATTTCCCTTTTATTATTGATGTCTTTTCCTATGATGAAGAGCGAGTAGTCCACCCACTTCTATGGTCGGGGTGAGCCCGGCGATAGCTATACATGTTGAGGTAAAGATTCGACCTTTATTATGTTTTGATCATCCACTGCCTTTTATATGTTTATTACCTATTTAATAGAGATTCAGGTTATCAACTTGGATTATAAACATAAAATTGGCAGATACAATTAGGGTTTCTTGAAAGAGTTATCTAATTGTTGGAAAAGGTGAAAGCTTGTTCCTTTGATGTGATTGCATGATTATTTCTCCTTATCTTGCCTTATGCATGTTTGGTTATCGTTGTTGCAAACCCCGATCTTGGAAGTTTCCTTTCATATAGTTGTTTATTTTGAAATCTGCGAACTTTGTTTTCCGTTACGTTTCTGCCATTTAATCGATTTCAACCAACACTGGTCGATATTTACCATAGTTTTGTAATGAAGTTATAATTACTTGGATGCCACAAATGAAAATATATTTACTTTTTTTTATCTTTGTTATGTTTTTGAATATTTGCCCAATTGATTAAGTTTACTTTAGTTGCTTGATTTTCATTGTTCTTGACAGTTACGTCTCCAGACATGTCTTCACAAACATACTTAGCATATTTAGAGAACAATGATTTTTTAACAAACTGTTCTTTAGCGATGATCGGGAAATCAACCCCTGATCTAGTCATTTCTTCAACTTGTTCCTCATCAATAGAGGTTTCAGCTTGCTAAAGTTGAGCTAAGATGGTCATTTCATATTCATCAAAGAACTCACTAGGAGATTCTCCTTCTATCATTTCATTAATTTCTTCACCTTCTATTGACTCATTTTCATTTTTTATATCTTCTTTAAGCTTTTCTTCTATTATTTCTACTATCCCTTTGTTATTTCTTAGGGCTAGATCTACTGCTTCATCTTCAGATAGCTCGATGTAATCCAAACTACCTAGAGCTTCTGCTAAGATCTATTGTTCTTTTTGTTTTTGCATTCATTAGCATAATGACCGGATTCTCCGCATGCCCAACATTTACATTTTTTCTTTTTCTCAGGACAGAACGAGGCTTTCTGGAAAAATCTTCTATTTTTTTTAAAATGGTTTTTTTATAATACTTCTTATAGTATTTTTCACCTATTTGTTTATTGAAACTTTTTCTCTTATAGTTTCTTCTTCCTTGGTAGTCCCTACTTTTACATCCCCATTCTGTTGGCGTCTCCCAACAAGTTAAGAATTGTTTTTTATTCTTTGGGTGCTTCTCACATCTCGTCATTTTTTCTCAACCCATTTTCTAACATAGGAAATTATGTTACCAAGAGAATCTTTACTTCCATTTTTATTAGCTCTTGATATTCTTCACTTATTTGTTCATTAATTGGGGAAGGAAGTTTATCAAAGAACATTTGCAATTTAGTCTTGTTTTCTCCTATCATGTAATAATACTTCTCCAACTCTGTTATGTAGTTATCAACGTATTTCATGTTACAGATTTCGAGATTGTTTAATGTTCTTTGCCATTTTAAAGCTTCCTTATCTTCATCTTCTTTTTCTCCAATGAAATCGTCTTCTACTAATTCACATATTAATGTGAACATAGTCACTGGACTTGCCAAATTCCTAAGTTCTTGTTTTACTTCATCACCAATAGCTTCATACCAATCGATAATACATCCATAGAAGCTATGTTCTATATAATTAAGGGATTGAGAAGAGTTCCATCATAGATTCATGTTTAATACACTCATCATACTTTTCTTCCAGAATTCTATGATTTCGTGCCTATTTCTTACGCCATCTAGGTTCAATTTATAACCTGTTTCACTTATGGGCTTCTAGATTAATTTCTCTTTGATTTGGCCTATGGTTTGGCATAATGCTTACTCCAAATCTCTCTTTCTTTTCTAGAAACTTTTTTGGCTTTAGTCTAGGTCTGTAATTGCTGGTTGAACCATGTTCATAGCGTCTGTAATTTCTTCTAGCTTTGTTATGCTCTACTGGTTCATTCTCCCTCGGCCTTCTTTGTCTTAAAATTTCATTTAACCTTTGTTGGACTTTAGATATGGGAATGTTTTCCATGCCTTTTAGGTTAATTAATCCCATTTGTTGAGACACGGCTTCTTCATCTGAGTTCTTTTCAGACTCATCGTCGCTCATAACTTCTTGGTTCATAAAGTTGGTTTCAATGGTTTTTAGTTTCTGTAATTTCAGCTTCCATTCTGGGTCATCCAACTTAGTGCTAAATCTCTTTATTTGTCGAAATGGATGTTGATTCATTTTTAAGGATTTAATTTTCGTCTTAATTTTCTTCTTCAACAATCGTTTTTCTCTTTATAGTGTTATCTAATTTAGTAGAAAACTTCTTTTTGGATTTTTTAAATGGATAACTATATTTAAAAGGATCTCCTTTCTTGATTTCACCACCTGATGTTAGGCTTATTTGATGGCTAATTTCGTTAATGACTTTTAGATTGGTTGAATGATGTACTTCACCTGTTTCTTTTACAATCTTAAATATTTTACTGCTAATATCAATATATAATTGTTCTAATTTTCTAACTTTAAGTTTTAGATCTATAAGTTGGTCTGAAATGGCATTTAAAATTGCTCCAAAATGCTTATCACTTACATCTAAATGTAAAGCATGAGGATAAGTGCTATGAGGGCATTTAGTAGACACCTCGATCCAAATTGTCTTATAGATAAATACCGATTATTTTTAATTAACTTGACTTTGATACCAAATTGCAGGATCACACTAAAAACATAAAAGTACTGAATAATATTAAAGCGGTACTTACAAAGACAATAACACAAACTAAGGATATAACTTAAACTTATTAAAAGGTAGGGTTTATTTTTATAATTTTTTGGTCTTTATGGGACAAAGTTTACAATTGCACAAAAGTGAATAGTGACTTTTGGCTATTCTCAAAAATACTTTGGAGATTTGGCTATTGTCCTAATAAATTTTGATTTTTTTTTACTATATTCCAAGTTTACTCAAATATTTTGTGTGTTAATTCCAACAAGTTATCCATTTTAGAGAATTATGAACTAGTTTTTAATTAAAAATTTAATGTAAATCGGAAGAGATGGACCAACAATCCTTGGAATCACATAGCGATCCACAAAACAATCGCGCTGCTCGACACACAAAAAGAATTGATTGAGTACTTTGATTTACCAAGAATAAAGAAAATAATTCCAGACTCCTTGTGAATTAGCCAGATTCATGACCATGAACAAAATCGCCCCGTAAATGGTAACACAGAGGATCCAGACAAAGAGAGCAAGATTCATCGGGTTCTTCAACGGTTGAACCAGTCAATCTATATGTGCTGCAGGGGAGTTTAAGCACTTTATATTCCAAGTTTATGGAAACTAATCATTAGTTGCTTGATTAATTGAATAATCGATCTTGATCCATCTATATATCCAAAATCACAATCATGGTATCTTGCAACTTTGTGAAGGAAAAGAATGATTTATATCTTCCTGGTTGCAGATCATTGTATATAGTGGGAGGATTGACTGGAAACAAAACGAAGGTTTCAAGATGAAGATTTTGGACCAGATCAAAGGTTCTCGGAATTCACCTTTCAATGTCAATAAATGAACGAATTTCGTCGGTGATGGAGGGGCGAAATTACAGACTTAAGATTTGCAGGGTCGTTCAATCAATTTTGGAGACCCTGTACAATTATTAAAATGAGGCCTATGATATACAAATTAATATTATTATATATGTGAGGCCTATGATATACAAATTAATATTATTATGTAGTAAGGAATCGAACCCAAGCGTCTTGTATCATTTAATTCCCACTCCTTCCCATTTGCCAATTGAGATAAGTGAATTAATTGATTCAATTTCCATTCTAATTTTACTTATTACAACAAAACCATATGTATAATTTTTCTTCCCTCTAAACTCCGGGGGCTCGTAGGTCTAACCGTCGAAGGGTAGGGTGACCGCCTACCCTCTGTGCCCCACCCTGTGGCTGCCCTTGGCGAAGGACCAAGGGCGGCGGGGAGATCTACTGGTTGAGAAACTGAAGAAGAGAGGGCGGTGGAGTCGACAAAATTTTTAGCGATTGCTGCACAAATAGGGAAGATACCCTATTTTTCATTCTCCATCTCCATTTTGGAGAATGGATTGAGGAAGTTGTTGGATTAAAAATGGGCTCAATATTCTCCAAAAGCCCAAAATTCTCCAAAATGGAGAACCTATTGGAAGGGCTGGGCAAAAATTCCCACGAAAAACAAACCAACATGTGCCACCCAGAACCAATTTAATTGGTTCGGTATACCGAACCAAGTTTTGGAAGTCGGTACGGTAACGGTAATTGAAACGGAAATTTCGGTATTACCATTACCAACCGATTTCAAATTGGCTGGTACGGAAATTACACCAATTTCTACCAATATATATTTAGTTTTTTTTTTAATTTATGTTTTAATTGTTTTAAGTTTTAACTGTAAGTCCTTAACTTTTTATGTAAAACACTAAAACTTAATTAGGGAAATAAAGAAAAAAAAAACCTAGCCTTAGTTAAGATTGAGAAATCAGATCTAGGTTTTTCACCCTTCGGCTTCATCCCTTCAATGGCAGCCACCCTCTCAGATTTGAGTTCATTTACTTATGTTATGCTAGGGCTCAAAAAGTGTATATTGTTTTACTGTTTTTTAATATGAAGTATTATCTATTAACTTGATTTCGTTTTTGATAGATTACATAGGTCTCCTCATGTATAGTGGGCTAAAAGTCTGTTAAGGTCCAATACCTTTGTAACCTATATATATGTTTATCAATGAATGAAAACCCTCAAGGAGGACTTTACATCAATTCTAGAATCTAACATGGTATCACCGCCTTTTCTTCCTCACGGAACCCTAATTTGATCCTCCCGCCCCACCCCTCATCTTCCGCCGCCGGCGTCATCCCCTCGTCGCCGATCTCTCTCTCCTCGTCTCCTAATTCAACCCACATCCACCGTCGAGAATCACTGCAGTGCAGCCCTGCTCGACGCCGCCTCTGATTACCGCCGATGCACATCGCCGCCTTCGTCTTCGATTGCTAGCTATCGACTCCGATTGCCATCGCCATTCACTGCCAAAGCCGCCGCCTCAGATCGTCGCCTGAACCGCTAGCTATCGACGCCGGAGGAAAGTCGCGCCGAGCCTCGTCGCTTCACTCTGCGCCTTCATCTTCTTCCCTGTACGTGAAACATCCGATTGAAACAAATCGGAATTTCAATCCCTTTTGGTAAAAATAGCATAACCTTCCCTTGTTTTATCCCATTCTCCCTTTTGGCCCTGAGTTAATCATTTTTTAATTCACGCGGCCAATATTACCAAAAAAAAAAACCTTATTATGGCCTTCTACGATCACAAACGACCTCTCGTCGGAATGATTGCCCCTCCAAGTCATTTATAGAGGGGGTATTCCCCCATTGGAGCCCATCCACAGGGCTACCAGGCCTCTCCAACGAGGCCATACCCGAGCCAACAGGGACTCCTTGGGCCCTCTCCACACCATCATCACGCCTTCTCCTCTATGCAACCGACATCTCCCGACTCTTCTTGGTATATGGACACTGGTGCCACCTTCCACATGACGCACTCCTCAGGTAACCTCTCATCTATTTCTTTTAAGGGCCCTGCACACTCTATTATCGTCGGAAATGGTGGTCGTCTTGCTACTTCAGGGATTGGTCACGCCAAATTACAGACCCCAACCCACCCACTACACCTCAACAATGTCCTCATTGCCCCAAAAATTGTCAAAAACCTTATCTCTGTCCGTCGGTTCACTATTGACAACAACGTTTCCCTTGCGTTTGATCCCTATGGTTTCTATGTGAACGATCTTACTACGGGGGTTACTCGCATGAGATGTAACAGCACCGGGGAGCTCTACCCTGTCACACCACCTCCTGCGTCCAGTCAGTCGTGCCCGGTCACCCTCTCGGCATCGTCGTCCAGCCTGTGGCATGCACGCTTGGGCCATCCCAGTGCTGCCGTTCTAGATGTCCTCCGTTCCCAGAGTCTTGTCACATGTCCTAAAGACCCACGCTCTGGCTTATGCTCTTCCTGCCAACTAGGCAAACATGCCAGACTGCCGTTCCAACGGTCTTTGACCTCTACCCTTGCCCCCTTTGATATCATTCATAGTGACATTTGGACCTCTCCTGTGCCTAGCAAGAAGGGTCACAAGTACTACCTATTGTTTCTTGATGATTACACTCATTATTTATGGGTCTTCCCGTTGCATTTCAAGTCCCAAGTGTTTCCTGTCTTTGCCAGATTCCATGCCTACATCAAAACACAATTTCACACATCCATCAAATGTTTCCAATGTGACAATGGCCGTGAATTTGACAACAAAGACTTTCACTCTTTCTTTGCCGCAAACGGGATCTCCTATTGCTTGTCTTGCCCCTATACTTCTCAGCAAAATGGCAAGGCTGAACGAATCATCAGAACCATTACCAACATGATGCACTCTCTCCTCTTCCACGCATCCATTCCCCTCTCCTATTGGCCTCATGCCTTAACAACCACATGCTATCTCCTAAACATTCTACCGTCTACTACCCTTCAACATCGCTCGCCAGGTTAGGCCCTCTATTTCACTTTGCCTAGGTATGATCATCTTCGTACCTTCGGGTACTTGTGCTTCCCAAACCAGTCCTCCACCGCCCCACACAAGCTTCACCCGCGCTCCACCCCTTGTGTCTTCCTAGGCTATTGTTGTGAGCCTAATTTGCCATGTTTTATGGTTACTTTTATATTGATTTATGCATGCATTTCATACATTTGGGTTAGAATACTACATAATTTGTGTAGTTTATGTTTATTTGCAATATATGGAGGTCTACACAAGTTTTTGTTATAATTCGCAGAAATCGGACGCACTTTGGAGCTTAAAGGAAAAGTCATGAAGAAGCTAAGGATGGTGCAGCTGGAGAAAAAGGCCATTTTTCGGTATTCATCATTCTGAATCAAGCTTTGATGTCTTCATGAGAGTTGTATCCCTCGAAAAGAGCTTTCCAACGCATGGTCATATGCGTCAATCCGACGAACGAGGACTCGGAAAAGTGCGTTTCAAGAACTGAGCAGAATGCTGAGAGCTGACACAGCTACTCGACGTCGACCAGGTTCTACTCGAGGTCGACTACGGTTGAAGCATACTTGATCGAGGACGGAAGAAGAAGACAATTTGACCACGAGCCGTACTCTACGTCGAGTACACCCTACTCGACGTCGACTAGAATTGAACCTGACCCAAGCTCGACGAAGAGAACCAGATCGACAAGCTGAAGATTACTCGAAGTCGAGTACGACCTACTCGAAGTCGACCAGGCTTGGTCGAAGTCGACTACGCATGTTTGGGCCGCGAGACTGTTGGGCCATTCCGAGCATATGTGGACAACTTGGGCACGAAGCAAAGCTGATTTCATCCAATTCTATCAAGATCTATCTATGGAAGAGAAGGATTTATCCACTTGAAGATATTTAGTTATTTTCCTTTTAGATAAATGTTCCCTTTTATTTAAGTTTTATCTTTAGATATAGATAGAGATTTCCTTCCTTGATTAGCAAGGATTGGAAGCCTATAAATAAAGCCTATAGGGCTGATTTTAATGATCACACAATTCAATTTCAGAGAGAACAAGTAAGTAGTAGAGAGAGAGAGCTTGTGGCGAGTGGAGTTGAGAGTTGAGAGACGATTTGGCTTCAATCGGTTGTAAGCTTTCTTTTTAGTTTTATTTAATGCAAAGTTATTTCTTTTTATTATTGATGTCTTTCTTGATGATGAAGAGCGAGTAGTTCACCCACTTCTAGGGTCGGGGTGAGCCCGACGGTGGCCATGTGAGGTGATACGATAAAGGTTTGATCTTTTTATGCGATTCATCTTCTATCCCTACGAGCATGATTCTTTTGCGAAAGTTGAAGGTGATCCTTGTTTGTGTTATTGAAGCGAAAGTGATCTTAATACAACTTGGGTTAATTATGTGAAAAAGGGTTAGTAACAATTAGGGTTTATGCGAAAGCCTCTATATTCCTATTTGTTAATAACGAAAGTTATTTGATGAAAAGCATGATCTTTTATCCCTTTATGTGTTATTTTACATGGTTATCGTTGTGGTGTTGAAACCCTGATCTTGGAAGTTTTCTTTCACATAGTTTATTCCGAATTCCGCAAGATTTGTTCTTTATTTTTCTGTTCCTACTCTACGTCGACTACCCCTTGGTCTACGTCGACCACTGATTTCTCGATCGAGCAAGACCGTTGTTGCTTCTGTGTCTCTGCAATACTCGACAGACTACTCAACCACGACCACCGTACTCGACGTCCAGTAAGGCCTGGTCGACGTCGACCACCACCAGCGTCTTCTGTTGCCCGGATTCGACTGTGCCTGACCCCTGTCGACCAACCTTGGTCGAGGTCGAGTACCACCGTAGTCGAAAACCACCCGTGAGATTTGCCGCTACCTGAGATCCGTTGTAGCTTCCTCGTGGATCGATCCTGACTTCTCACTACTGCATAGGGAGGAGGTCTTGTAATTATTTGCTGGGGCACGAATCTGGTTTGATTTATTTTATTATATTTCATACTCGATTTCCTCCACACAACAAATTGGCGTCGTTGCCGGGGAAGCTATCATTCGCGCTTTAGGTAGTTAGTTCTCACATTTTCTCTGAGTTACTTTACAGGTATATGCATCGTTCTGGTCAAACACCTGAGTTTGACGCCTTAGACGAATCGAAACGCCTTATACACATCCAAGCTAAACTCAAAAGAGCCATGGCAGCTGCAGAAACACAAGAACAGCTGATTGAGAGGCTTACAAGGGATCTAGCCGCCAGGGATGCTGCTCTCGCCACTGAGAGAGCAGGAAGGGAACAAGAAGCTGAACGTGCGAGGCATCTGGCAAATGAGCTTGCCCAATATCCTACCACTGCAGAGGATTACATGCACCCAACACTCGTCGTGCCTGAATCGGCTATTCTAATCCCTCATAATAACTATAAAATTCGCACTCCTTTCTTAATAGAGATTAAACATAATGCGTTTCATGATAGATTTAATGAATGCTCTCTTCAGCACATTACCAACTTTACTGACATGTGTCGTACTCTTGCTGAAGGTGCCACCTTGGAGTACATCCTGATGAAGGCTTTCCACTGGTCTCTCGCTGGTCCTGCATTGAAATGGCTGGAAGGGCTGAAACCACGATCTCTCACGACATGGGCTCAAGTGAAGCAGGAATTTCTGAACAAATTCTTTCCTCCTGCTAAGACAGCGCTCCTTCACCAAAAGATCACATCTTTCAAACAGCAGCTTGGGGAGCCGCTGGCAAAGGCTTGGGAACGCTATAAGGATCTACTGCGATCATGCCCTACACATTGACAGCAACCCTGCATAGTTTAAGAGATCTTCTTCAATTCTCTGGACTTGGCTGCAAAGGACAGAATCAACACATATACTCACTATGAGTATCTGACAATGCCGTCTGCTGACGCATGGGCTGCTCTCGATAAACTGACCAACTATGACAACAAGTATGGGACTCCAGTCAATTATGAGGAGAACCCCTACGCCAGGCCAGCACCATCCATGCCCCTCTATGAGCCCCCTAAGGAGATTGATCCAGATGTAAGGGAGCAGTACTACAGAGATCGGAATAAGAAGCTCCTCAAACAAGTAAAGTATCTCTCTGTCAACCAGCCTTGTATTGAATGCGGATCACAGAGGCACACCACTACTGAATGCCCATACACAGAGCAAGTCAGGCTGGCAGAATACCATGAAGAGGCAGCTTACGCAGGGATCCCAATCGCTATATGGGGGACCAAAGGTTTCAGCAACCACAATGGAACCAAGGTGTCCCTAGGAACCCCCCACCCTACATAGCTCCAGGACATCAGGAAAGGGACCAGAAAAAGGATAACCTACAGCTTATCCTTGACGAAATGCGGAGGAACCATTCAGATACTAAACAGTCCTTCAACTCCGTCTACACTCAGATTCAGGGAGTCAACTCTAGGCTTGGGGAGATTGATATATGGCGGAAATCAATGGAAACACAGATTGGCCAACTAGCAGCAGGCGTCCCTAGACCGTCAGGTACGCTCCCTGGATCTTCTGAACCTAACCCTAAAGGTAAATCTACGGGACATGTAGCTGCTATGAACCTAAGGAGTGGGCGACAGATGCAAAAGCCCAAGCCCAACACAGAAGGAGAAGCTGCAGAAGACTCCTCGACGTCGACCAAGCAACTCGACGTCGACCACAATCTGCTCGACATCGAACAGCACCAACTCGACGTCGACCAGGATTCTTTGCCCAACCCGAAGTCGACTATAGTAGTCGATGTCGACCAGCCCGTACTCGACATCGACCACCCTTCTGCACATGTCGACCACCATTCTGCATCTCCGCCAAAGAAAAAGCTGCCTTTTCCGACGAAATCTCCAAAGGATCCGGCAGAGAAGAAGTTCCAGCGTTTCATTAAGATGCTTTCAAAGGCTCAATGTCACCATACCCTTTACAGAAGCTCTTAATGAGATGCCATCATATGTCAAATTCCTAAAGGAGATTCTGAGCAAGAAGCGATCAATGGCTGAGATCGCAGAGGCGTGCAGCCAAATGGACATACTTGAGAAAAGGCCAGATCCAGGTAAGTTTGCTATAACCATTGGATTTGGTCAATATAAATTTAATGCTTTATGTGATCTTGGAGCCAGTGTGAGTATAATGCCTTTATCAATATGGTCCAAGATTAAGATAGGTGCCTTAGAGCCTGTGGATGCAAAACTATATATGGCAAACAACACGGTGGTCATCCCAACAGGCATGGTGGACAATGTGCCAGTACAAGTAGGTAAGTTCTTCGTCCTTGCTGATTTCTTAGTTATTGATACGGCGGAGGACCCTGCTTGCCCAATTATTCTAGGAAGACCCTTCTTAGCGACGGTGGATGCCAACATAAGCGTCAGGAAGGGAGTGCTCACTTTCAACATCAGCGATGAGGTAATTGAGTACTCTTTTAATAAAACTGAAAGGCACACATGTCCTATGGAAGAGGTCAAGTTTATATCAGCCAGGTACATAACTTGCGGGGAACCTAAGGTAAGAAATATGACCCTCGAGGAGCTGGAGAAGCGAGCTATGGAAGCCCAGGTGGAGAAAATCATGGCAATTTTGAACGAAGAGGCAGATGATCTACACGACGTCGACCAGATCCCGTGCACTCCACCGACTGCATCAACATCGAGTAAGCAACCCGTACTCGACGTCGACCAGCCCGTACTCGACGTCGACCAGAACCCTTCTTCCTCGACTCATTCTTCCTCGACGAGCAACCCATCCGAGCCAGAAACGTACTCGACGTCGAGTACCCTACTCGACGTCGACCAGACACATGGGTCCTCGACTTCTCCATCTTCGACCAGTAAACCACCAGACACAACACCATACTCGACGTCGACCACTTCTACTCGACGTCGAGTAAAACCTGAAGTCCCGAAAGATAATTTCGCAACGGTAAGCCGAGGTACTGACATCTCTTCCCCCATTTCAATTAAAGATTTATCTATACATGGGAGAGGTTTGCCTTGGTATGTGCGATTATGCAGGATTTCCAATGATGAGCCTAATAAGTATGAAGTTGGAGACAAAGTCTATGTCGCCAAAACAAATGATCATTGGTTTCCTATCAAATTCAACAAGAAGAAGATGGGGCCCTTCATGGTGAACAAGATCCATTCAGGCGGATTGCAGCTGATGGACAAGAATGGAGTCATGTTTGAAGCCCAAGCTACATGGGCCCTGCAAATGCCACCTTGAGCCTAAAGGAGAAGTCGGCCTAGCGACTATAAAATCTAGAGCTTGTAAATAGACATTTATTTTTGAGATTTTTGGACTTTGTTGCTTTTGTTTGTTTTTGGTTTTGAACTTTTAGTTTTTCTACTGTGGGTATTTCTCTTCTAAGTTTTTCAGATCCATGGGGGATAGAAGCAAGCTAAAATCGGACCAGGCCCAGCAGCATAGCACTCGATTCTGGCATCCTGCACACCTGTCTAGTGAGTTTCTTTCTATACCCTTAATTTTTATACAGTGAGGACACTGTAATGTTTAAGTATGGGGTGGGGGAAAGGCTTACTTTGTGCATATTTGGCTTTATTTGACCATATATGTGCATTATTTCTTGAATTGCTTATACATGGCTATTTTGGAATTCATTATTGATTTATGTGCGTATATGCATGTTTTCCAAAGTTTTGAAAAATGACCCAGCTTTATTGAACTCGACGATGCAAAATTAGATTCATTAGAGATATAGCATGAAATTGCCTAGTAAAGGGAAGTCACAATGAAATGCATATTTTCTTAGAAAACCATGAAAGGAGGTAAATTTTGAAGTTGCTTTTGACATGTTGCATGATAAGAGGATGGAGGACTTTATATTTTCATATAATGCTCATATTGTTTATATCCTAGCCTTACCTATGCTTATGCATCACGAAAGCCATATTGAGCCTTATTTCATATTATGCTCCACATATTCTAAATATTGTCATTCTTTACCTTATTTTCTATCCGGGGATTATGTTGAGAATGATATTACATTATGGAGATTGTCATATGGTGTTTGTGTTGTTATTATCATTATTGGAGTTTGGAAGGAAATTGTTTGAAAAATATGGAAAATTTAATGAGTGAGAAAAAAATCCAATCACCTCAGGAGATAAAGGTAGATTGACCCTGCTTGCTAAGATAATAGTTTGGCGAGATGGGACACATTGTGAGGAGTCCAAAGCACTAAGTATCCGGGGCCATTCATGAGACCCATGTTTGCGACTCGCGAGAAGACAGTGCTGAGGTTAGAGAGGTAAAAGCATTATTATTGAAAAAAAGCATTATGGAAGGTGATGAATCTTATGAAGAAGGGATGTGGTTGAGAAAGTTTGGAAATACTCCATTTCCCCGGATCATTAGCATCACATTGCCAAAAATTGCCCACCTTTAGCCTTTTGCCAATCTACTCCTTATTGAGCTTAAATTAAAGTCCTCTTGATTATTGTTCCTTTGACACTTATGAACTGTTTTGCATAACCCTCCTTTTGTGAGTAGATGTTGCTCTTTAAAATTGCACATGCATGGATTTGTGACACTAGTACCTTTTCGAGGATGGTAATTGATTGCAGGGTTATATGGCAATGAATCTAAGATGTTGAGAGTTTGAATTCTTCCCCTGAATGACAAAGAAAAGTATTGCTTGAGGACAAGCAAGCTTAAGTATGGGGTGTTTGTTGTGAGCCTAATTTGCCATGTTTTATGGTTACTTTTATATTGATTTATGCATGCATTTCATACATTTGGGTTAGAATACTACATAATTTGTGTAGTTTATGTTTATTTGCAATATATGGAGGTCTACACAAGTTTTTGTTATAATTCGCAGAAATCGGACGCACTTTGGAGCTTAAAGGAAAAGTCATGAAGAAGCTAAGGATGGTGCAGCTGGAGAAAAAGGCCATTTTTCGGTATTCATCATTCTGAATCAAGCTTTGATGTCTTCATGAGAGTTGTATCCCTCGAAAAGAGCTTTCCAACGCATGGTCATATGCGTCAATCCGACGAACGAGGACTCGGAAAAGTGCGTTTCAAGAACTGAGCAGAATGCTGAGAGCTGACACAGCTACTCGACGTCGACCAGGTTCTACTCGAGGTCGACTACGGTTGAAGCATACTTGATCGAGGACGGAAGAAGAAGACAATTTGACCACGAGCCGTACTCTACGTCGAGTACACCCTACTCGACGTCGACCAGAATTGAACCTGACCCAAGCTCGACGAAGAGAACCAGATCGACAAGCTGAAGATTACTCGAAGTCGAGTACGACCTACTCGAAGTCGACCAGGCTTGGTCGAAGTCGACTACGCATGTTTGGGCCGCGAGACTGTTGGGCCATTCCGAGCATATGTGGACAACTTGGGCACGAAGCAAAGCTGATTTCATCCAATTCTATCAAGATCTATCTATGGAAGAGAAGGATTTATCCACTTGAAGATATTTAGTTATTTTCCTTTTAGATAAATGTTCCCTTTTATTTAAGTTTTATCTTTAGATATAGATAGAGATTTCCTTCCTTGATTAGCAAGGATTGGAAGCCTATAAATAAAGCCTATAGGGCTGATTTTAATGATCACACAATTCAATTTCAGAGAGAACAAGTAAGTAGTAGAGAGAGAGAGCTTGTGGCGAGTGGAGTTGAGAGTTGAGAGACGATTTGGCTTCAATCGGTTGTAAGCTTTCTTTTTAGTTTTATTTAATGCAAAGTTATTTCCTTTTATTATTGATGTCTTTCTTGATGATGAAGAGCGAGTAGTTCACCCACTTCTAGGGTCGGGGTGAGCCCGACGGTGGCCATGTGAGGTGATACGATAAAGGTTTGATCTTTTTATGCGATTCATCTTCTATCCCTACGAGCATGATTCTTTTGCGAAAGTTGAAGGTGATCCTTGTTTGTGTTATTGAAGCGAAAGTGATCTTAATACAACTTGGGTTAATTATGTGAAAAAGGGTTAGTAACAATTAGGGTTTATGCGAAAGCCTCTATATTCCTATTTGTTAATAACGAAAGTTATTTGATGAAAAGCATGATCTTTTATCCCTTTATGTGTTATTTTACATGGTTATCGTTGTGGTGTTGAAACCCTGATCTTGGAAGTTTTCTTTCACATAGTTTATTCCGAATTCCGCAAGATTTGTTCTTTATTTTTCTGTTCCTACTCTACGTCGACTACCCCTTGGTCTACGTCGACCACTGATTTCTCGATCGAGCAAGACCGTTGTTGCTTCTGTGTCTCTGCAATCCTCGACAGACTACTCGACCACGACCACCGTACTCGACGTCGAGTAAGGCCTGGTCGACGTCGACCACCACCAGCGTCTTCTGTTGCCCGGATTCGACTGTGCCTGACCCCTGTCGACCAACCTTGGTCGAGGTCGAGTACCACCGTAGTCGACAACCACCCGTGAGATTTGCCGCTACCTGAGATCCGCTGACTCGCTTCCTCGTGGATCGATCCTGACTTCCCACTACTGCATAGGGAGGAGGTCTTGTAATTATTTGTTGGGGCACGAATCTGGTTTGATTTATTTTATTATATTTCATACTCGATTTCCTCCACACAACAGCTATCCGTCTGATCATCGCGGTTACCTTTGCCTCGATATCAAGACCCATAAGCTCATTGTGTCTCGTCACGTCACATTTGATGAATCTCGTTTCCCTTTTGCTTCTCCTCCGCTCCCCTCTTCTACACCTCCTGTGTCTCAGTCTGAGTCTGAGTCATCGTTCCCTCACTTTCTTCTTCCCCAGAGCGCTCCCGGTACTCCTGCCTCTCCCCCTCCCCCACCACCACCACCCCCTACCACCAGACCGCACACCCGCAACGTCTTCGGTGTCTTCCGACCCCGTCAGATCATCTCCATGAACACCACACATCACCCCGCCGCTCAACACCATGCCTACACCCCTCCATCAGATCGCCATGTTGTGATGTTGCGCCCGCAGCAAGACGCTGCGCCCGCAGCCAATCAACCAAACCACCCCCACCCTACGTCCCACTCACTTGCGGCGCCCGCAGCCAATCAACAAAGCTCCGCCCCCCTTGCCCCCGCCCCTCCCGACTCCCAATCAACCCCTTCCTCCACCTCGCTCTCCCTGTCCCCCATCCCCACCTCCCACAAAACAGCCCTCCTCGACCCGAATTGGCATGCGGCTATGCTCGACGAATACAGGGCCCTTACAAAGAATGGTATTTGGGTTCATGTCCCTCGCCCTCCAGCGGTGAACGTCGTTCACTGTATGTGGCTCTTCCGTCACAAGTTCCGCTCTGATGGGACGTTGGAGCGCTACAAAGCACATCTTGTGGTCAACGGTCGATCTCAGCAGGTAGGTATTGATTGTGATGAGACCTTCAGCCCCGTGCTCAAGCCTGCCACTATCCGAGTGGTGTTGAACTTAGCTCTGTCGCGCAACTGGGTCATTCATCAGCTGGATGTCAAGAACGCTTTTCTGCATGGTCACCTGAATAAGACCGTCTACATGTTTCAGCCGCCGGGGTTTGCTGATGTTGATCGTCCCAAGCACGTCTGTCTCCTAAAGCGCTCTCTGTATGGTCTGAAACATGCTCCGCGAGCTTGGTTCCAGCGCTTTGCTTCTCATCTGCTCCGCTTGGGTTTCATTGGCAGCCGCTCGGATTCGTCCCTGTTCATCTATCGCAGAGGCTCCGACATGGCATTTCTGTTACTGTATGTCGACGACATCATTCTCACCGCCTCTTTGATGCTCTTCGGACGTCGATTATTTCACAGCTGAGTGCTGAGTTCGCCATGTCAGATTTGGGTCAGTTGTCTTACTTCTTGGGAGTTGTTGTTCGGCGGCATGCGTCTGGGCTATTTCTGTCACAGAGTAAGTATGCTGCGGAGATCGTTGCTCGGGCTAAGATGAGTAACTGCAATCCTGTCGCCACCTGATAGAGCATGTTTAGTATTGCATTATAGATTACATTTAGCATAGTTTAGTTGTGAATAGTGCATATTTTAGTTACAATTACATGTTTACCGGTGATGTTGGAAGAGTCGGAATCTATGCAATTTTATGGTTAATTTCAGGTAAAAGTGGATCCGACAAGGAATGAGGAGACTCTTGGATGATGGAAGGTTCAAGTTGAGGAAGAAAAGTGAAGAGCACGGGTGCGGAGTCGAATTTCGAGAGCCTAAGTGAATAACAAGTCAGCAAAAGTTGTAGCCAGACATGCTGAACTTGTTTCGCACTTTCTGGAGGCATCGGTGGTCCGATTGACTATTATAACCATGCGTTGGAAAGCTCTCTTCGAGATCTACAACTTTCGTGTAGACATCGAGATCAAATTCGAAACGGAAAAATCGCTGTGAACAGTAAAAGCCGCCCCGCGGCCAAGCTAGCCGCCCCGCGGCCCGAACCTCTGACGAGCGATTTCGCTGATGCCTGGGTTGGCTGCCCCGCGGCCCTCGCAGAAACACGTCGTTCAGAATTGGACTTTAATTAGGGTTTTTGGTTTATTCTTTAGCCGACTTGTTAGAGGCTTTATAAGACTTTTCTAGTTTATTATTCCATTAACTTGATGCACTTTATTCCATTGTTAAGAGCGTCGTTGAGCATGAGCAACTAAACTCTCAAGGTTTTGCCTACAGTTTGGATCTTTGATTGTTGAATTGTGAGTTTCTTAATCTAGTTCTTATTCCTATTCCAATGTTTCGACTTCTTTGTGCTTAATTGCTTGAATGTGTTTTATTCTCTCTAGCTTGATCAACTAGTTAGAGTAGATTCATTCAATTGCTAGGGTTTTGTAGATTCCTCGTAGCGAACCTTAACCCAAGTGGCAATCATATCCCTTTAGGACTCGTAGGACTAATTGGATGTGTAGGAAGTTGAATACATGTTGAATATCGACTCGTAGCTTGATATTATGTGTACCTTGGTTAATTCATAATCTTAATGCTATCTCTAGGTTGAATCTTAACCGTGTTAGGGTTATTTAGAGATAAGGGTTGCTAGGACTCGTAGGACTAGTAATTTACCTAAGATCTGGACAAGGACATTGATAGGAAAAGACAAGAACTAGAGGCTGAAACAAGGATCGAATTCATCAATCGAAGTGATAAATTGTAGGTGAACCTATTTCTCTCCACTGAATTCTACAATCTATTTACTTTGTTTGCTTACTTCCGCTTTGATAAAAGGCGGATCTTTTCACACCAAAAACCCCCATCTTCTTACTAGCGATTAGAATTGATACTTGAATTGAACAGTTTTCCCTGTGGATCGATCTCTTGCTTACACACTATACTAGTTGTGAGTTTGAGTATTCTTTGGTAAGAACAACGACAGGTTTTCCTCTTGTCACCACCCCTGTCGATACATCCAACAAGCTCAGCGGTCATTCTGGTCCTTTGGTTGATGATCCGACATTGTACATGAGCCTTGCTGGTGCTCTTCAGTATCTCACCTTCACCAGACCTGATATCAGTTACACCGTTCAGCAGATCTGCTTGTTCATGCATGCACCCAGGGAACCCCACTTTCATGCCTTAAAGCGGATCATTCGGTACATCAGCGGCACACTCGAGCTAGGCACCACGATCACTCCTTCCTCTAAGCTTGACCTTGTTGCTTACACTGATGCGGATTGGGGTGGTTGTCCTGACACACGTCTGGTTACTGTGTCTTCCTCAACGACACCCTTGTGTCGTGGTCGGCCAAGCGTCAGTCTGTCGTGTCTCGCTCCAGCGCTGAGGCCGAATACAAGGGGGTTGCCAACGTTGTCTCCGAGTGCTCTTGGCTCCGCAATCTCCTTCTTGAGCTCCGTTGCCCTCTTCAGAAGGCCACTCTGGTCTACATTGACAACGTCTCCTCCGTCTATCTGGCTAGCAACCCAGTCCAGCATCAACGCACGAAGCACATTGAGCTCGATCTCCACTTCGTCCGGGACAAGGTTGCCATTGGACATGTCCGCGTTCTACATGTCCCTTCCTCTTATCAGTACGCTGATATATTCCCCAAGGGTTTACCTAGACAATTATTCATTGATTTTCGTTCCAGTCTCACTGTACGGCCCCCTCCCGTTTCGACTGCGGGGGTTTGATAGATTACATAGGTCTCCTCATGTATAGTGGGCTAAAAGCCCGTTAAGGCCCAATACCTTTGTAACCTATATATATGTTTATCAATTAATGGAAACCCTCAAGGAGGACTTTACATCAATTCTAGAATCTAACAGTTTTGTATTTTTTTATTTTCATAAAATGATTTTAATCAAGAGAAAAATACTAGCTCAACCTCGGTTCAGACTAAAACCTAAATTTTATTCGGAAGTGGACATGTTATTTTGAATATTGTTGGAACTATTTAAGTTTTTATTTTGCTTTAGTGCTTAAATGCATGAACAATTTAAGTATTTATGTTATTACTACTTGAATTGGAATAACTTATAAGTTTTAATTAAATTGTATTGTATTTCACTATTTGTATGTTTTTTTCATCAAAATGCAAAACATGGTAAAATATCATTACCAACACGTACCAATGTTGTAAGAGGAAATCGAGACTTGCAATAAAATATAAATAAAGTATAGCAAACCAGATTCCGTCCCTTGCAAATAATTACAAGACCTCCTCCTGATGCAGTAGTGGGAAGTCAGGATCGTTCCACGAGGAAGCGTGTCAGCGGAACCTAGGTAGCGGAGAAATCTCACGGACAGAAGTCGACAACAGGGGTCCTAGATCTCGAGTACAGCAACTCGACAGAAGATCGGACAGTCGAACACAGCGCAGCAGCAAGCACAGGCTCTCGTCGATCTCGACAAGGGCTACTCGAGATCGAGTAGGGGCTTTGTCGACGTCGGCTTGTCTTGTCGAGTACCTGCACACCGAAGCTACAACGATGCTAGATCGAATATCAGTGAACTCGATATCGAGTAGTGCAATTCGAGATCGAGTAAAGGAACAGAAAATAAAACGAAATAAAGTAAATGCAAAGGCTTTGGGATTTCGACTTAAACTGTATGAAAAGATATTCCAAGATTGGGGTTTGCAACAACAATAACCAAGCATGCATAAGGCAGAAATAAACAGATAATCATGTGAATCGCATCAAAGGACAAGCTTTCGCCTTTTCCAACAATTAGACAACTCTTTCAAGAAACCCTAATTGTCTCTACCGATTTTATGTTTATAATCCAAGTTGTTAGCATGGACCTCCATTAGATGGGTAATAAACACATAACAAGGAGCAGATGCTCAAAACCTGATAAAAGTCGGATCTTTACCTCAATTATGCATGGCTATCGTCGGGCTCGCCCCAACCCTAGAAGTGGGTGGACTACTCGCGCTTCATCATAATTAAAGACATCAATGATAAAAGGAAATAAACTTGCATTAATAAAATAAAATAGAGCTTACAACCAAAGGAAGCCAATTCCGCTCTCGCTTCACCAACTCCTCTTGGCCACTCACTCTCTCTCTCTCTACTACTTCTCCTACTAATTGCTGTGTGATTGAATGAATTGAAATCAGCCCCCTAGGGCTTTATTTATAGGCTTCTAAACCTTGCTACTCAAGGATAGAAATCTTTATCTATATTTAAAACTATATCTAAAAGCTAAATGATAAATAAATTGAATAACATAATTAAATCTAAAAAGGGAATTAAATCTAAAAGCTAAAGTATCTTCATGAGGATAGGTGTTGATAGATCTCGGATAGACTCGGCAATCTTCGGCCCCAAGGAATCCCAATCCGAGTAGGATAGAGCAAAACGCGTTACGCGGCTTCTGGAGGCTTCCTCGATCTCGAGTAGGATTGTTGGTCGACTGATGTGGCTCGGCGTCTCGGCTAGCTGGTGCTCGACAGGCTCGAACATGGCTCCTAGGCGTCTTCGATCTCGAGGAGTGGTCCTCGACATCGAGTTGGTGGCTCATCTTCTTCGGCCTTCTGGTGTTGTCGAGGAACCCTTCTCGACATGCTCGGACATGGTGTTCAGCTGCTTCGTCGACATCGAGGAAGGTCCTCGACATCGAGTTGTGGTGTCCGGGCTCCAGGTCGGGTAATGCTCCTCGACTTCGGATAATTTTCCCTCGACTTCGGATAATCCTTTCTTGGCTCCGTGTTGTCTCCGAGAGCTTGTCGACATCGAGTAGAGAACTCGATCTCGATGAAGGTTCAGGAGTCGGGTTCTTCGTCTTCAGCTTCTTCGACATAGGCTCCTCGATCAGTGCAGGTGTCTATGCATGGGTCGTCGAGATCGACTAGAGTTAGTCGATATAGAGTAGACTTGGGTCTCCGTCCTTGCTTCTTGATTTTCTCCCGAAATGGTTCCATATTCTGCAATATTAAATAGAAGCTTATGTAGATCTCCATTTCTGACAAATAAGCATATACTACATAAATTCGACATATTCCCAACCCGAAATATGCAAAATGTAAAGAATATGGAACTAAAATATGCATAAAGACATGGCTACTTTGGAGACATCAAATCACCCCATACTTAGACTTGCTTGTCTTCAAGCAATAACCAAACAATAACCAAGACCTACAGCACATCCTTCAAGTCTTCGCCTTTGTCAAAAGCAACATCTCAAGTAGTAGCAATGTAAGACAAGTGAATTTAACGTCATCACACATATATGAGTGATCCATAGGCATAGACAATATAAATCCAACCTCACAGGAATAATGTGTTTACACTCTGCTCTCAATGTGTTTAGGCTATGAAGATCAACTCTCAACTCAATTCCATATACAATCTCATAAACATTGCAATTTCAATATAAATCCACTTCGCAACCAATTATGAAAATGCAACAAGAATTATCAGGAGGACTTCGCTCAATAGAAGTCTTCAAAGAAGATTCCATTCGGCGGGGTTGTAATGGGGCTTGGTAAGAAATAATAAGGTATGGAATTATTTGGTCATGTGGTGTTTAATAAAATTCGGGAATCAAGACTCCTAAATCTCCAACAGAACTCAACCAAACCATAACTCTCAATCATATGCATCAACCAAACTCTCCAATTTATCTCAATGAAGTATATAACCTTTCAAACTTTCTCAACCTCTCCAAAATATATATCTTGCGAAATAATGAGAGAAATAAGGTAAATTTGGCTCATGCACTTTATTCACAAACATATATACCCTTTTTTTTTGAAACGAAAATAAATTAACAACTGATGGTGCATTTATAATGTGAGCCAAAAATCCTTTTACATAATGTGCATAGCAAGATAAAAATCTAAAACCAACCCATATCTCAATAAATTCAACAATCCTTGAATTCCAACATAAGCTCATTCCTTCCACAAACCATTCTTTCAACCAACTCTAAGTCTTAATTCCCAAATGGGGGTCAGGCTCAATTTGGCTAAGGATAATTTTGTGGAGTTCCCAATAAAAGTCTCAGGCTAATGTTCTGGCTTCAAGCAGGGATAATGTAGGGTAGGTAAAGAGAGGATAAAATTGGCTTAAAAGGTGCCTCCATCATTTAATTCTTATTAACATAAACACATAAATGCATTGGCTTAGAATAACTATCACAACATTTAGAGATGCATAGGAAGAGTAAATACACTCAAAAGAAAGCAGAGGGATTTTTAATGTTCTCCCTATAAGGCCAAAATTCTCACTGGGACAATTTTTGTTGGATTTTAACCTTTAGCTTAGGATCATATGTGCTCAATTTCATCACAAGTTCACAATCCACATAAAACAATTTCGAGGACTTAGGCTAAACCTTCCAAACATGCCATAGAATTTATATGATCAAGTCAGTCATTATTTATCATCATAGGACATCTAAGTTAGGGTATAAAAACTAAAACAATGCAGAAATTTAAACATGCATTTTTTTTTTCTTTTTTCGACATTTTCTATATTTTATTTTTATTTTTATTTTTTTGTAACTAAAAAAAACAAGACTAAAGTATGGAAAAAACTAAAATGCATAAAATTTAAACATGAATGCATAACATAAAAATTAAAATTTCACCATGTAAAACCAAAAGCAAGACTAAAACATATAATAATGATAATGAGCCCTTCCCCCACCCCATACTTAAAATTTACAGTGTCCCCACTGTATAAAATCAAATAAAATAAAAATAAAGGAAGGAACTCACAGGATAACACATCGAGGATGGCGGATCAGTGCATGTCGAGGAGACAATGTTTGTCGGTCTCGAGTACGGAACTCGACATCGAGGAGGATTTTGTGTCCAGTGGTTTCTGAAGTCGGGGAGCTTCTGGGCTTGTCGATCTCGAGTTGGCCTACTCGATATCGACGAGTGTCTGGGCTGCTCCTCCTTGTCGTCGTCGACTTGGCCTTCGTCGATTCTGACTGTTTTTCAGGGACTTCTTTATTTCACTTTTCGTGATCTTTATATGCTTGCCGACCTAAAAGTGTTAGATTGCACACAAAAACAAGACTATCCACATGAAGTATTCTAAAAGACAAAAAACCAAAACCAAAAACCAAAAAAGTTCAAAAGGTCCCAAAATTAATAAAGTTTATATACATGCTCTAGATTTTAGAGTCGCTAGGCCGACTTCTCCATTTGCGCTCAAGGACCATTTGTGTGGGGCCCGCTCATGCTTGGCCCTTCTCCTGGATCATCTAGGTCCTGATGGTAGTATGCAAGCTCAGCTGACAGGTGATTGCTCGCATCATCTCCCTTCTCTTTCTTCTTCTTCCTTCCAGCTCTTAGCTTTCGCAGATTCTCTCACCACGGGGCCTTACCTCCCCTTAAATTATTGAAAAAATTCTTTATGGACCGAGGGGGAGTAGGATTCATACCTGAACTTACCTTTTCGGACCCAAAACAGAAATCTTTGGGCTTGGGGCTAATCGATGTCGAGTATGGCTGGTCGACCTCGAGTACAGGGACCCCATACTTAGGTTCTTGGCAAGTCAGTGGCTCAGCAGAGGTTGTCGACATCGACGAATCTTGGTCGAGATCGAGGAACTCTCTTGTCGATCTCGAGTTGCCCTTGTCGATCTCGAGTACAGTGCCTTCCTCTGTTGATTGCTTGGTCCCATGGTTGCTGATGCTCTTTACTTCCAGCCATAAAATTTCCTCTTTTGCAGGGCCAAAAGAGAAATCCAAAACCTCATCGCCTATGGTGAAGGTGAGCGAGCGATTCTTAACACTAATTCTGGCATCTGCAGTTGCTAAGAATGGTCTACCAAGGATAATAGGGCTAGTAGGATCTTCAGCACAGTCTATAATAAGGAAATCTGCAGGAACGAAGAATTTACCAACCTGGACGGGGACATTCTCAACTATACCTGTAGGGATGACTACTGTATTGTTCGCCATGTATAGTTTGGCATCCACAGGCTCTATGCATCCTATTTTTACCTTCCGCCAGATTGATAAAGGCATGATGCTCACACTTGCTCCTAAATCACATAGAGAATCATATTTATATTGCCCAAAACCCACAGTTCAGAAAACTTACCAGGATCAGGTCTCTTTTTAGGGAAGTGGAGTACTTTGCATTCACCTGCGATCTCTGAGATGGATCGCTTCTTACTCAGGATTTCCTTCAGAAATTTGACATATCCAAGCATCTCTTGTAGGGCTTCTGTAAAAGGAATAGAAACATTCAGTTCTTGCAGCATATTAACAAATCTGGTAAACCTACCTGCAGTGGGATCTTTTTGTGCTTTGGAAGGGAAAGGCAGTGGCTTTTTTTGCTTCGGAGCCAGATCAGACGTCGGAGGTGCTGTAGAGTCGTCGACGTCGCCTTGTTGTTCCTCGATCTCGACCAGGGGCTCCTCGACATCGAGTTGGGTTGTCGACCTTGATTTGCCGGGCTGCGCAGTGGAGTCCGGGCTTGGTCGAGTAGCTTTTTGTCGAGGTCGAGTAGAGTTTACTCGAGATCGAGTTGAGTCTGCTCTATGTCGAGTTACTGCTCTGCCTTGTCATGATGTTTCCCGACCTCTGGCTCGTGTAATTGATGCCCACTTCTGAGTTTGATAGCTGCGACGTGTCCAGTCTTCCCTTTAGGATTTGGTTCTATTTGCCCAGGGAGCTGTCTGGGCGGTCGTGGGATCTGTGCAGCGATTTGACCCATCTGGGTTTCTATTCCTCTTTTCCAGATATCCAGTTCTCCAAATTTTGTAGTGATGTTCTGGAACTGGTTGTTGATGGTGCCCTGATTCCGACGCATCTCCTCAAGGATCAGCTGCAGATCATCCTTCTTTTGATCCCTTTTTGGATGTCCTGGAGCTCTGTAGGGTGGGGGGTTCCTAGGAGGACCTTGGTTCCACTGTGGTTGATAGAACCGTTGATCTCCCATGTAGCGATTGGGACCCCCTGCGTAGGCTGCCTCCTCATGTGTCTCTGCCATTCTGACTTGCTCAGTGTGTGGGCACTCAGTAGTGGTGTGCCTCTGTGATCCGCATTCGATGCAAAGCTGGTTGACAGATAAATACTTGACTTGCTTGAGGAGCTTGCGATTTTGGTCTCTGTAGAACTGCTCCCTGACATCTGGGTCAATCTCCTTTGCTAGCTCATAGAGTGGCATAGATGGTGCTGGCCTGGCATAGGAGCTCTCCTCATAGTTTGCAGTAGACCCATATTTGTTGTCATAATTGGTGAGCTTGTCTAGCACACCCCATGCGTCAACTGGCGGCATCGTCAGATACTCATAGCGAGTATACTGGTTGATTCTTTCCTTGGTGACTTGATCAAGAGAGTTGAAGAAGATCTCCTAAATGACGTAGGGTGGTTGTCCATGAGTAGGGCAAGATCGCATCAGTTCTTTGTAGCGTTCCCATGCCTTTGCCAGCGGTTCCCCAGGCTTCTGTTTGAAAGCGGTGATTTTCTGGCGGAGGAGTGCTGTCTTGGCAGGTGGGAAGAATTTATTCAGAAACTCTTGCTCTACATGGGCCCATGTTGTGAGTGATCTTGGCTTCAGCCCTTCAAGCCACTTCAGTGCAGGCCCAACGAGAGACCAGCGGAAAGCTTTCATCTTGACATATTCCAAAGTTGTACCTTCAGCAAGAGTACGGCACATGTTAGAAAAATTGGTAATATGTTCAAGAGGAAACTCATTAAATTTTCCATAAAAAGCATTATTTTTAAGCTCTATCAGAAATTGAGTGCGAATTTCAAAAGAGTTTTCAGGGATAAGAATCGCTTATTCAGGCACGACGAGAGTTGGATGCATATAATCCTCAGCAGTGGTTGGATATTGGGCAAGCTCAGCTTCTGCTTGCCTTGCGCGCTCAGCTTCTTGTTCCCTAGTTGCCCTTTCAGCGGCGATAGTAGTATCTTTTGCGGCTAGCTCCCTTGTAAGCCTCTGTATCAGCTGCTCTTGTGTTTCTGCGGCAGCCATGGCTCTTTTCAGTCTAGCGTGGGCTTGTATAAGACGTTCTGGGTTGTCTAAGCCGTCAAACTCAGGTGGTTGACCAAAACGGCGCATACACCTGAAAAGTAACTCAAAGTAGATGTGAGATTCAACTACCTAAGGCGCGAATGATAGCTTCCCCGGCAACGGCGCCAATTTGTTGTAAGAGGAAATCGAGACTTGCAATAAAATATAAATAAAGTACAACAAACCAGATTCCGTCCCTTCCAAATAATTACAAGACCTCCTCCTGATACAGTAGTGGGAAGTCAGGATCGATCCACGAGGAAGCGTGTCAGCGGATCCTAGGTAGCGGAGAAATCTCACGGACAGAAGTCGACAACAGGGGTCCTAGATCTCGAGTACAGCAACTCGACAGAAGATCGGACAGTCGAACACAGCGCAGCAGCAAGCACAGGCTCTCGTCGATCTCGACAAGGGCTACTCGAGATCGAGTAGGGGCTTTGTCGACGTCGGCTTGTCTTGTCGAGTACCTGCACACCGAAGCTACAGTGATGCTAGATCGAATATCAGTGAACTCGATATCGAGTAGTGCAATTCGAGATCGAGTAAAGGAACAGAAAATAAAACGAAATAAAGTAAATGCAAAGGCTTTGGGATTTCGACTTAAATTGTATGAAAAGATCTTCCAAGATTGGGGTTTGCAACAACGATAACCAAGCATGCATAAGGCAGAAATAAACAGATAATCATGTGAATCGCATCAAAGGACAAGCTTTCGCCTTTTCCAACAATTAGACAACTCTTTCAAGAAACCCTAATTGTCTCTACCGATTTTATGTTTATAATCCAAGTTGTTAGCATGGACCTCCATTAGATGGGTAATAAACACATAACAAGGAGCAGATGCTCAAAACCTGATAAAAGTCGGATCTTTACCTCAATTATGCATGGCTATCGTCGGGCTCGCCCCAACCCTAGAAGTGGGTGGACTACTCGCGCTTCATCATAATTAAAGACATCAATAATAAAAGGAAATAAACTTGCATTAATAAAATAAAATAGAGCTTACAACCAAAGGAAGCCAATTTCGCTCTCGCTTCACCAACTCCTCTTGGCCACTCACTCTCTCTCTCTCTCTGCTACTTCTCCTACTAATTGCTGTGTGATTGAATGAATTGAAATCATCCCCCTAGGGCTTTATTTATAGGCTTCTAAACCTTGCTACTCAAGGATAGAAATCTTTATCTATATTTAAAACTATATCTAAAAGCTAAATGATAAATAAATTGAATAACATAATTAAATCTAAAAAGGGAATTAAATCTAAAAGCTAAAGTATCTTCATGAGGATAGGTGTTGATAGATCTCGGATAGACTCGGCAATCTTCGGCCCCAAGGAATCCCAATCCGAGTAGGATAGAGCAAAACGCGTTACGCGGCTTCTGGAGGCTTCCTCGATCTCGAGTAGGATTGTTGGTCGACTGATGTGGCTCGGCGTCTTGGCTAGCTGATGCTCGACAGGCTCGAACATGGCTCCTAGGCGTCGTCGATCTCGAGGAGTGGTCCTCGACATCGAGTTGGTGGCTCATCTTCTTCGGCCTTCTGGTGTTGTCGAGGAACCCTTCTCGACATGCTCGGACATGGTGTTCAGCTGCTTCGTCGACATCGAGGAAGGTCCTCGACATCGAGTTGTGGTGTCCGGGCTCCAGGTCGGGTAATGCTCCTCGACTTCGGATAATTTTCCCTCGACTTCGGATAATCCCTTCTTGGCTCCGGGTTGTCTCCGAGAGCTTGTCGACATCGAGTAGAGAACTCGATCTCGATGAAGGTTCGGGAGTCGGGTTCTTCGTCTTCAGCTTCTTCGACATAGGCTCCTCGATCAGTGCAGGTGTCTATGCATGGGTCGTCGAGATCGACTAGAGTTAGTCGATATAGAGTAGACTTGGGTCTCCGTCCTTGCTTCTTGATTTTCTCCCGAAATGGTTCCATATTCTGCAATATTAAATAGAAGCTTATGTAGATCTCCATTTCTGACAAATAAGCATATACTACATAAATTCGACATATTCCCAACCCGAAATATGCAAAATGTAAAGAATATGGAACTAAAATATGCATAAAGACATGGCTACTTTGGAGACATCAACCAACCAACTTAATTCGTAACCAATTAAGTTGGTATCACCCCTTCGGTGGTTGGTAATGGTTCATATTTTATGATTACTAATTCAAATTGGTTGGTACATGGTAAACGAAAAAAAAAATTGGTAATGTACCAATTCCACCCCTACCGGTTGTTGGGCATGCTCTTAGTTCGGGGTCGTTAATATATTGAAACATTGTGCTGATTGTCGTTTTGATTCCCAAGTTGTTTCTATATAAGCTTTGAGCTGAATTTCTAGAAGACCCTTATCATTTTAAATCATTCAATAAGAAAGGGAGAAAACCCGAGAAGGGATCCAATTTATGCTTCATCTTCTTCGTTCGATCTCTATGAGATCTTTGATTTTTACAACTTGATCTCCAAGCTTTTCTTGGTATCATAGCAGAGTATCATTTGATTATGCCTTTCGTTTCGTTTTCATAGTTCTTTTCTTCCGCAAATCGTCATGAATCCGGAATTTGCAATGCCGACTGAAGATGCCTGGTGATCTGGATCCATGGACGTCTCCGATCCTTTGTATCTGCACGCGTCTGATAATCCTGGTGCGATTCTCGTCTCAAAGGTCTTCGATGGATCCGGTGGCTTTAGTTCTTGGAAAAGAGCTATGCAAATAGCGATCTCAGCCATGAACAAGGTTGGATTCATTGATGGCTCTCTTGAGAAGCCTATCGATGATGCGCAGCGGGCCAGAGCATGGGATCGCTGCAACGATATGGTACTATCTTAGATCATAAACGCCTTAGACAAAAATGTGGTCGAAAGTGTCCTCTACTTCACCACTACAAAAGATGTCTAGAGCGATCTTACTGAGCGATTTGATCAATTGAATGGTGTTTGACGGGGGGAAATCGGCCGTTGATCCCTGTCAAAAGTAATATTTATAATCCAAACTCAACAAACTAATAACCTAGTATAATATATAAGTAAGAAGTCGAACCCACAGAGAAATCATGTTTTCATTGTATTTTATTGTTAACTAAACTAAATAAATAACAAGATTGAAAAGTAAATAACAAGACAATTGAGAAATATGAAATAATACAATTGAAATAAAGAAAAGAATTATTGTAAATAAATTTGTTACCAATGGGATGAAAACGCTTCACCTGCAATTCTCAACAATGGTTGGGGTTCGATCAAAATCCTTGCACTACTAGAATTATGTCATTTAACATCAGGTGATTAACATTTGTCAAAAAAAACACGTAATGTAAAATCATTTTTTAACATTGCTTTTTAAATTTGAGATGTCAAAAATAAAGTAGACATCATCCTAATTTTAGGACAGATGTTAATGTAACACTCACGTCCCACATCGGATATCATAAGGATGTTGGGGCTAATTTATAAGTGATTCGAGCCCTACCTATGTCACAAGAGCTCTTCCTTGGTAGGCTCCAAGTGAGGACAACAGACCTGAGAGGACTAAGTGACATAGGTTGGCGCCTCTTAAGACCTCGGGTCTTACAGTTAAAAGTTTTCTTTGAAAAAAATTTCAAACGCAGAATTCAAGCTCCGAATTATTTAAAAAGTCTGCTCCCATGATCCCTCAACACTTTCAATTTTTTTTCCCCAAAACACTCATTCCCTCTAACACTTCAAATTTTTTTTACCCAAACTCAATTTTTTCCCAAAAACACTTAACCACATAAAATTTTATTTCAAACCCTCTTCATTTACCTAATTATGTTGAAGCATATTCTCTCTCTCCACGACCTACCTTCTTCCTCTCAAATCAACCCAAAAATGGAATCTAACTACATCTAGATTGTATTGCCTCTCCAGACTCCGGACTCTCAGCATTGTCTCTTCTCCTACCGCCTCGATCCATCCCCGTAGACCTTACTTCCGAGACCATTCACGACGAGAAGCACCGCCTACACTACTAGATCTGAATCCACTAAAAATTCAAGGACATGTTCGTCTTCTCGTGATGGCGCCAAGAAGCCTGAATCCGAGCAGGAGCGACAAGGCCATTGTCGTCGACGTTGAGGCAGTGACTGCTATGGAGAGCGTCACTTGTCTCTCTCATAGGTACAATGTTTCCCCTATCCTCACTTCTCAACTTCTTTTTTATTCGATTTTAAAATTAGGTTATTCTTCAATTTTAAAACAAGCGAGATCGTCAAAACCTCAGATCTGTCATTTCTCCATCAATTTATGGTTAGGTTTGCCTCTGATTGTTGATTTTGTGGAATAATTTTTGTAGAGACTGCTTGATTCGTTAGGTTTGCCTCTGATTGTTGATTTTGTGGAATAATTTTTGTAGAGACTGCTTGATTCAAGAAATTTTGTGAAGCTAATTTGTTATTGATGGTCGCTCCACTTGCGAGGGCACGAGTCGATTATGGTTACCTCGTCAAGCTTCTTCTAATAGGTAATAGGGGTATGCGGTTTCTCTCTTCCCCTTGCGATTTGTATCTTCAGATCTGATGTTGCTAGTTCGGTTAAGTAAAGTTGATCATGTGAAATCAAATTCCGGTTGATGGTAAGTTTAACCATATATAATATATGATTTTTGTGTGTTTCACCGGCTTTATTTCTACCTAATTTGTTGTTTCTTTTCAATGTGGATCGTGTGTGATGTCGGATGTTAGGTCAACAGACCTCGAATTGCTCCTAATACAAATGTGTAATTTCTGAGTGCTTGAAAATTTCTGACGAGCATGTTATAGTAGATAAAAAAAAGTGGGGAAGTCAATTGATTTGTTGGGGATTTCATCTTGATCCAGTTGCATCTTGATGTGAAAAAGTTGGTCGTCTGTGCTTGTTGCTTTCGTATTTGGAGAATTAATGGATATTCCTTATTGTCTTATATATTTTCTGCATGATAGTCTAGTTGTTGGATATGGTGAATGCATGTTGTTGGAACTTGAGAAATGGGGTGTCTATAAGCTTTTAGGATGATAAATGGGTTTCTTATGATCCTCTTAGAAGCCTTATTCATCTGGGAGTTGATAGTGTTGTGGAGCATAAGCAGGTGGCAGACTTCTGGGATCTTGTGTGTGGGTGAAAGTGGAACGATTTTGCTTCTCTCATACCTACTAATATCCTCCTCTCCATTTATTCGCTCTTCATCTCCGAGGGTGAAGACTCCATCTCATGGATGCTTTGCAAGGATGGAGAGTACACGGTCGGATCTGGCTACAAGGAAATCACGAAACCGGGGGTCCCTTTGATCCCCGGACAGGGTTTTCTTCAAAGTTTTATGGAAGGCCCAGGTTAACCTGAAAGAATCAAATGTTTTACCTGGACGATGTGCAAAGGCGGCATCCTGACCAATCTCGAGAGAACCCGAAGAAAGCTTGGTAACTCCCATCATTGCTCTCTCTGTCATGTTTCTAGGGGTGTGCATAATTCAGTTCAAACCGAATTTTTGGGCCTAACCAACACAAACCGAACCTAACCAAAGTTTATCGATTCGGCATTCGGCATGAGAAGGATAGCCCCCGAAACAACTTACTCTCTGACTCGGAATCACGTCAAGAACCATCTTCCGATACTCACTCAGACAACCCTCATGTTCACACATGATTTCTGACACAATGTGTTTACCAATCCTATTCCCCGGGAAAGACACTGACATCCGGGAGGAAGACTCGATAAAATCGTCAAGGGGTTAACATAGTGGGAGGGGTTGCTCCACACAAGCTGGGTTTGACCACACAGAAATAAGGGTACTCCCACTATCCGTTTGCACAGATCAGTCAATACACATTTAATTGTTAGGCATACCAATCAGACTTTAGCAGATCAAGCACTCAGCATAGAATCAGTCAATGACAATTATAATGACCTCCTTCGAGGGAGATCATACTCAGGCTCAATATATATAAAGCACATCAAGCTATCTAATGTCGCTCTTCGATGAGCGACTGACCGGAGGGGCAAAAACCTCGCGATCCTACCTAACTCGCCACTCCAACCACCTTGGTGCAATCTCCTTGGAGTCTTCCGGACCTTCTGTAAAGAGCAAGCTAGTATTTTGCCTACCGTTCCCAACTACACCCAATAGGGGTGGTCTAGCAGCGCCTTTATTACCCACTCGTGTCCCCGTTTGGTCGGTTTTCCTCTTTTATTACAAGTCGAGTTCATTACTTAGTCCAATTTGGGTTATGCATCTTAAGTTCATTTTGCCCCTTTAAATCCTTTCCAAAAAGTCCTTGAAACTCGTGGGCGGTTTTCAAAACATACACTCGACCCTTGTGTACCCGAATTGCAAAACCTCATCTCTGATACCAACTTTGTAACGGCCCAGGATTATGATTTCTGGGTTACGTTTCAAGGGATGAAACCCCTTGTTCGGATCTTGCAATCCAGGTACGGGTCGAGGTTTCAAACTCATTTTCAAGGTCAGCGGGTAAAGGGATTTCAAACTCTAAAATCTCGGAGGGTCGTTGGGTATCCTTAACCTATCCTAAGACTATGTCGCGAAAACCAATTCAAACGGAAGTAAAGCGGAAGCAAGAATGAGTTACAAGGTGCCACGGCGGAGCCGGGTCAAAACCAAAACTTAAGTGAAGAATTATCATCTTATACTAAGTTAGATGGTTAGCCAGGTTCTTTGATTCGTCAAGGGTTCCCCGTCACAGAAGCAAGGAGCAATCAAGGAGCAGTACCTGACACTAACCACGAAGTCAGGCCCGTTAATCGCCTGCGGGTCCTCTGGCCGCGTTGAGGCCACATAACATGCCTATACCTAGGATAAAGGATGACTAATGCAGTACAAGATTTAAATCACATAAGCATGATGGACAATTATATTATGCAGAAAAACTGTAAAGGGTCCAAGGCAATGTCAAGTGGCATATCCCTCTCCTACCTCTGCACCCTTTTCCGTTAGTGCAAAGACTGGCCAGCTCCGTTCCCATGTCCTCGTGGTAGTACACGGACTACGAAATATACATCAACATAAAGTAACCAAGTTTGCTCGATGGGGCTGGGCTATAGTAACATGCTCATATTGACTCGATTGACTCAGGGCACCCGATGAGGTTGGGCTACCCTATGACCCTAGCAAAGACTGTAGGACTATCACAGATAACGACCGTTCTGTTTCAAACACACATAGTAATCACATGCTTAGTTCAATGCAATCCTAGCATGATACTACATGGCATGCTTTAATATGCAACAAAACTACACATCACATGACACATCAAGCAGGAGGTCCAGGTTACTGAGTAAGTCCCGTAGGATACTTACATGAGAATGCAGAACAGCAAAATAACGCAAGCAAGGGCCCAAATGCAAGTTCAAAAGCACTCCAACCGTAATACACACCTATCATCAAGCCATTTCCATAAGTTACCGACCGGACCAACATTCTCACACACATGAGCCCAAGTTCTCAACATCCTCAAAACCAATTGGTAGTAAAACCATTTTCCAAAACCTTTCCGACAAGATCAACCAAAACCATTTTCTTCACATCAAAACCATCGATAAACCTCACCAGCAATATTTCCAAACTCCTTCAAAACCAACATCATATCCAAAACCAAACTCAATCATAAAACCAACTAAAAGAATCCTGACAAGAAAATGAAATCTTTCAACACATTTTCCAAGCATAAAACCCGATAGTTCGAACTCCGTCCTAACCCCATAACTATTTAATAATAAAATAATATCCCAAGATCCCACTTTTGAAATCATTCATCAACTAAGACATATTCGAAAAGAATCGGGTCAAAAACCAACAAGGAACCCAAATGAGGCAAGTAGTGACTCGGCCAAGTCACTGGAGACATCTCGCGGTCGCGAGAGGGCCGGTCGCGGCCGCGAGATGCTCCTAAGTTCTAACCGCGAGATGATGGCCCTCGCTGGCCGCGACACAAGAATCTCGCGGCCGCGACATACCATCCTCGGCCTCTGAAATCTGGTTTCGTCCTCGCGACGACGACCATGGTTTCGCCGCGGCGAGAACGAACCCAACCTTGTTCGCTTTTGCTCGTTCTTGCGTGTTTCAAATCCATTTCCATTCAATCTTACTTTAAAACATTCATAACTCAAAACACCATCCAAATAACACAAAAACAACTCCAATAGACACACAAAAGACCTCAAACAAGGACTAGAAGGGAGTCTTGGAGGAAGGGAGTCTTTTGGCTTCGATTCTACAAAACATTGCTATGACGGGGACTAGGAGAGATAGATCTAGCTTAAAAGAAGACCTTTGCAAAGATTTAGATCCAAAATGAGAGGATTTGAAGAGGGACAACTTACCTTGCCCAAAAACAAAGAGAAAAGAGAGGAATGGGCTCAGATCCGCTTCCCAAGGTGTTAGATCTGATTTTTTTTTCTTGACCTCATAAGGTAGAGGGGAGAATGAGGAGCAAGTAGAAGCAAACGGGGAAGAAACGGAGCTATAACGAAGGAGAACGAAGGATTTTACCGAGACGTCGCCAAATCTGGGCTCGGAGTCGCGGCGACAAAAACCATCTTTCACGGCGGCGAACATGAACTCGCGGCGGCAAGGAAGAACTCGCGACGGCGAGCATGAACATGTTCTTCTGTGTTCATACTTGCGACGGCGACATGGGCTAGTCACGTCGGCGACTTTGCCAAGAAACGTCCATTTGCAATGGAAACGACGATCTGGATATGATTTTTGGGTTGTTTTTGTGAGAGGAGATCTTATTGAGGGAGTTTAGAGGCCATGTAGGGTATGAGAAACAAGAAATGGAAGATGAGAGGAGAGAGACATGGATTCAAGGAGAGAAAAGTGAAGATTTTGAGTTTTGGGATTTTTGGGTTTTTGATTCTTCAAGTTGGGATCTTGGAAGGCCTGATTCTCAGAATTTGGGGCTGAGTTGAGTGATGTGAAATGAGAGATCCATTTAGGGATTGATGCCTTATGTAGTGGAGGCAAAAGAGGCTCCCTAGGGTTTAATTCACAAGAGGACGAAACTGTAACGGCCCAAAATTATGATTTCCGGGTTACGTTTCAAGGGATGAAACCCCTTGTTCGGATCTTGCAATCCAGGTACGGGTCGAGGTTTCAAACTCATTTTAAGATTAGTAGAAAGAGGGATTTCAAACCCTAAAAGCCACGAAGGGTCGTTGGGTACCCTTAACCTGTCTTATGACTATGCCGCGAAATTCAATTCGACAGAAAGTAAAGCGGGAGCAAAGTTAAGATACAAAGTGTCACGGCAAAGCCGGGTCAAAACCAAAACATAAGCGAATGATTACCATTTATACCAAGTCAGAGAATTAGCCAGGTTCTTCGATTCGCAAAAAGGGAACCCCGTCATATAGACATCGAGCACTCAAAATCTGCAGAAAATACTAAAAAAAAGGAACGGGGAAAGGAGTCAGATCGAGCCACTCATGCGGGACCGGCAGTCCTCGCTGAGGCCACATAGTATGTGCTATACCTAATAAAGATGCTCTAATGCAGTACGAAAGTCAAACACACTAGCATGCTCCTAGTTATAATAATGTGTAAAAATATTGTAAAGGGCCCAAGACAATACCAAGTGGCATATCCCTCTCCTACCTCCACCCCCTTCCGATAGGGCGGAGACTGGCCAGCTCGTGAATGCATTCCATCATAATCGGGCGGCACGCATGCCTAACACGCTCCACAATAAAGCCCGCAGGCATCTCATAATATAAGGAAGTTCATTACTCGATTGACTCAGGGTACCCGATGAGGCTGGGCTACCCTATGACCCTAGCAAAGACTCTAGGACTATCACAGATAACGGCCGTTCTATTTCAAACGCATAAAGTAAGCAGATGCTCATTCAATTAGTGCAACCTAAACAGGATACTACATAGCATGCTTTTATGCATATGCAACACCTAACATAAAATGCAACAACAGGCATGAATGTCCAACCTGAGTAAGCCCCCTAGGGAACTTACCTGAAGATGCAGAACAGCAGGATAATACAAGCAAGGGCCCAGATGCAAGTCCAAAGCAATACACACCTATCATCAAGCCATTGCCATAAGCTACCAGACCAACATTCATACTCACGAAACCCAAGTTCTCAACATACTCAAAACCAACCGATAGTAAAACCGTTTTCCAAAACCTTTCCGATATAATCAACATCAACCAAAATTATTTACTTCTAATCAAACCCATTGATAAAATCGTACCAACCATATTTCCAAACTTTCTTCTCAAAACCAACATCATTAAACCAAGACAAGAATCCCGACATTAACATTTAAACCTTAAGACCAATACTTCAAAATCATATTATAGAAACAGTTCCGGCATTTTATTTCAAAATCATTATATAACAAAGCCCGATATTTAGTCACCACAATAATTTTATTTTCACAACCATATTTATAAATCAAAATCCATAATTCGTTTCAAATTTCCAAAAATCACAATTTAAAACATCGCTAAAGGCATATTGTAATTAATTTCTCTTTTAAACCATTTTATAATATATATAATAATACTTTCAGAAATATATTTCCTCAAAACAGAATATTATAAGTAATAATAATACTAACTATAACAATAAATACAATCATATAATATAACCATAATGTATAAAATAACATAAAGCCAATAACATAAAATAACACTTGTTCACAAAAGCCCAACTCACAACCCAAAGGATCAGCCCACAACAAGGAAGAGAAGACCCAGAATTGAGGACCCATTCTCACAGACCCAGAAAATAGAACCCGACCCGGAAACATGGCTCAGCCCACAAAAGAAAAGAAAAGAAGGGATGGCGTCTTCCTCAAGCTCAGAATAGAGCCTCTGCAATGCCGGCCGAAAAAATCGAAGAGAAGAAGAAGATCCAGGCGCCGGCGACACTCCCTTGCCCACACCCGACTCTCTCACTCACCCACCCCTTTCCGACAGCCAAGGAATAAAAAGAAGGCAACAACTCAGGGAAAAATCGAAGGAAGAAAAGCCTCACCGAGGGCTTGAGGTATTCGCCGAGAGCGCTCGCCGGAGGCACGATTAGGCTTTAACGAAGACGGATCCACACCGGGGTAGCCTAGGAAGGAAGAAGGGTGGTCAAAGGCGCGACTTTGCTTAGTTAGGAGGCAAGAAGGTGAAACCGAGCCTTACCGCTGCTTAACCGGAGAGCAGAGGAAAGGAGGAGGAAGCGCTCGGCGTCGACGTCTCCGGCTGTCCTTGGGCGGCGGTTCTGGCTGCGTCGGTCGTTGGAGATGGTGCTGCTAAGCTGCTGCTTGACGGAGGAGGAAGTGGTGCCACTGGGTTTCTCAACGGAAACGAGAGAGAAGGGGCGAGGTGCGTGGCTTCTGGTTGTCCGATGACGACGACGAACAACTAAGTGGTGTGAGCTGCTGGCGGAGCTGTCAACGAGGATTGAAGGAAAGGGCGCCGGTGGTGGCGGCTCGGCAGCTAGAACAGAAATGGACAGATTGCAATGGTTATGGTTCTGTCTGGTGAAATAGAAGGGAAAAAGGGGATGCTTTTGTGGCTAATCTGATGAAGAGGAGAAGGAGAAAAAGGGCTGATTGTGGATGAGGTTTAGGGTTAAGAGATCCCACTTTTATAGGGAAGACTGAGCACAATGTGAGGAATGGGCAACCCGTGAGGGAGTATGTGTGAGTTGTAGGTGAGGAAGAGGACAAGGATGTACTGTGCTGGCAATGAGAGAGAGAAAGAGAGAGGGAAGAAAATTTAAGGAATGGAAAATACAATTTAAGAAATGACTTTCAACAATCAATTTAAAATCCCAATGCCCGATTCCAATTCCGCTCGCTAAACAAAATTCCGACACTAGACAATTTAAATCGAATTTGTAAACCATTATCGAAATTAAATAAATTTATCAAGTCTCGCAACTCGAAAGCGGAATCAAATTCCGTCAAAATCAAAATTCTAAAACGATGCCGGAAGGATTTTAAAATACAATTTTTAAGGCGAATATGAGGATTTTCAAGTATCCGGTTTTTTTTTTTTGACCTAAATCCCTTTTATTTAATTATTTATTAAAATTTATTATTTAAAAATCCGAGCCTTTACAGAAACGCTTTATGAGGAGAGAGAGAGAGAGAGAGAGGCGTGAGGGAGGAGAGAGAGTGAGAGAGTGATTCCGCTCTTCCGACCTTGAATCCCGACATCCGACATTCCCAAAAACCGACCCTATTCCCAAATTCATTTCCCAAAGACATCCGAATTCCCGAAATCGAAAACAAGCAACTAAGATTAAAATCCGTCAAATTAAATCTTAAAACATGTCGGGATATGTTTGAAACTTCTAAAAATGAAATTTGCTCGAGGACGGTTTTTCCGAAACTTTCCCTTTTTAGAAATCCGAGATTCCGTTCCTTACAAGTTCCGTCTCTGTAGGTCACAATCCGTCCAAAAATAATAATAATAATTCGGTTAATGAAGTTAGTCAGAGTCGTTGCAGTGTGTTTGAAAGACTCTGAATTCGAGAGGCGCTTCTTTGAAACTTTGTTTTCACTCTCAACATGAGATTGAGTCTTTGAAAATTTGCTCGGGAGGTTTTATTTAATTTGATATATGATTCCTTTTAGTTCAATCGGTTTAGTTCGTTTTGGTGCACGAGTTTTCCTTTATTCTGTACTCTATTGCTTTCTGTTATGCTTGATTTGTATTGTTGATTGACGGCATATTCGTCCGTCGTCTATCGGCCTTCAATTTTTCAAATTTATCAGGTAGTTCGAATTATTTCTTTATAAAATAAAAATTTTAAAAAAAAATAACATTTGGATTGTTCAATAGCCTATGCAATTTTTTTTGGTCCGAGGGTAGTTTAATCAAAGCTCGAACACTTAACATTTGGATTGTTCAACATTTTTAATGAGATTGGGTGTAGCTTAATAATTGTCATATCAATTTATTCTTGATATTGTCTACTAATAATATAAAATTATTAATAGATTATTAGTTGAATTATATTTTATAAATTATTTTTGGTCTAACTAAAATAGTTTTTTTCATCTGAAAGCATTTATTTGAAGAATGAAGAATTCTGTAGATTTTGAGAAAAACCCTATATTTCTTTTGTCGTTTCTCTATTATGACCAATCTAAAAAAACACTTTAAAATTTCTTTAAAACCACAAATTTCATAAAATGAAAAAGTTATTGGGAATGCTCTTAAAAGTAAAATAATACTCTCTTCATCCATAAAATGAAAAAGTTATTGGGAATGAAAAAGTTATTGCTTTACCTTTGATTTTTTTTTTATGGATAGAACATGTTATTATATTTATTTTAGTATTTACATTGGAAAAAGGTAATATGTTAAATGAGGGTATAATAATATTTAGTATTTTTAGGACTATTACACGAGAGATTGTGCTACTACAACATTGTTTACCCCAAACCTCATATTGATTATTGACCCATAAGAATGAAATAGTACAATATATTAAGCTATTCCCCCCCCCCCCCCCCCCCCAAAATTGCAACTTCAATTACTCAATGAAATCAAAAAATCCAACCAAGAAAAAAAAAAAGGGTAAACTGCAGTAAACCACCCTTAGAATATGGTCATTTGCCATAAACCACCCCTTATATATGTATTTATCGAAAACCATCCACTAAAAGCCTTCTGTTACCAAAATCCCACCCATTTCAACTTTCCGTCCATATTCTGTTAAATCCTTTTGATTATTGTTCTATACTTTATTTTTATATAGAATTTAATGAGAAAAAACAATTTAAAAAAGATACATTATTAAGCATAGAAAATTAATTGAAAAACTCTTCCATTTTATTCAAATTATAACTCAATTGAAATCTTCAATGCATTATCCCAAATTCCCAATCTTTTAGATCCACTTTGCCTCCTTGTAAATCCCTCCCGATACAGTCACAACTCCGAAAAATGGGAGAAAGAATACAAGGTGATAATAGTATTTGGATTTGAATCTGAATTTGGATTTGGGGTAGAATTCAAAATTTCCCCAAATTATGACCTGAACATGAGTGGGAATTTCTCATCTCTTCCATTTGCACCTTGTAATGTAAATCAAATCTTGTACACCAAAACCCCCAAATTTTCAACAACCCAAAAATAAATTTAAAATTGAGCATGAAACAAAGTAAGGAAATGAAGTGTAGAGAAGAGCGGCTCCTTGGAAAAGCCAACAATGTAGAAGGCAATAGAGTCGGTGGAGTTAAAGCCCTTCGCTCACCAGCGATTTCACCATTGAAGATGAAACAAAGACGAGCATGGTGACGGTAACGGTGGAGTTCGAATACCAAGCCTAGCAACGCTAAACATCCACAGAAAAGTCAACAAGTAGTTACCATTCAAGCATGATGGAATGTGCCGCCATGGTTGCGAAGATGTTTGAATTGATGGAGATTTTAGGGTTTTTTTTTTTTGCTTGTTTTTTTTCCTAGGTTTACAATGAGATAAGATTTGACTTCAAGAATAGAGAGTGGGAGGTGTGACCATAAAAAAGGATAGAGAGTGGAAGGAAGAGAGCCTAAAATGTTTTTTTTTTGTTTTAGTTTATTTTCATTTCATTAAATTCTATTTAAAAAATGAAAGGGTATAATAGTAATTGCAAGAATTTAACAGAATATGGATGGAAAGTTAAGTCGGGTGTGACTTTGTTAACGGAAGGGTTTTAGTGGGTGGTTTTCGGTAAATATGTATATAAGGGGTGGTTTAGGGCAAATGATCATATTTTAGGGGTGGTTTTCTACAATTTACCCAAAAAAAAACATTAAGCCGACAGGAGCGTCCTCTTCATCTTTAAATTATAAAAACGCAGTGTTCTCTTATAAGAGAACACTTTAACTTAATTATTAGACATAACCGATGCAAGGTGAACTATACCACTTATTTTGACGAAAAAAAAAAAGACGGAATTATGAAAATAAAACAAGTCTTCCACCGAATTAGCAGCTAACTAGTGCGCCATTTTCAGTTCTTATAACACAACTTTTGCGTAACTCTACTCGGCTTCTTATAAACTCTCCTCTGTTGATTACCCGACCTGTTCTTCACCACTTTCCTCTTTTGCAGATTCTTAGTGATCACCAACAATCACCTTCCACCATTACATGAATTTTTGCAAACCCTTACTTGTTCTCTAAAGACCGAATAGTTTTGAGAAGTTCATAACGGTTCTCACAAGTTGAAAAATGACGAACAGATAAACTGTCAAGGGACTATGGCAAAAAACATAACAAGTGAGGCGATCCAATCCAAACTCTAAAATAGCCTTATGAATTGCTAGGAGGTGTTCAAGTGCGAATGAACACTCCTATTTTTTATTTTTTTTTGAAAGCAGGATAAAAATTAAGAAATCCGCCTGATACGGGGTTAGCCGTGAGATGGTCCGATCTTCGACAACAAGCAAGAAACTCAAAGAAAGACTCAAGAATGACGCAAGAAACAAAGGACGCAGCAAGAACACTTCAAGAATCAACAAAGAAAGCAAGAAATCGATCAAGAAAGCCAAGATCGACCAAGAACTCAAACAAGACTCGACAAGATTAATAAAGACTCGAAATTGAATTGCAAGAATTGAAAGACACGGCCTGATAAGGACTGAGTCGATCTATATAGAACAAGATAAAGACCCCAGGCTTCCGTAGAAGGTAGGAACCAATACCAATGACTATATAACCCGCCTCTACAACCCTACACAACCAAGCGGACAACTTGGAGGCACAAGGAGGGGGCTTGTGGATACTAGGATCACCAAGTCTTGCAAAGTTGATGAACACAAAGCAAACCAAGCTGAGATAGATACCAATTCGTGAATGATGAGCACATCTCTAATCATCCAACAATCACTCAATGTGTTTCACACAATTTGAGAAGACTAATTCTATTCATTATGTTCCTACTGAATTACAATGTAGGAAACGCAATATATAGGCCTTAGTAAAGCTGCTGACCAGTTTTTAGATAGAATAAGATAAACTAACAACTTATTTAAAATACCTAAAAACATAAGTAAATAAGGTCTCTAATAATAACACTTAAAATAGCCCAATTCGGCCCAATAGGAACACTTAGGCGCAAATGGGTCCAAGACTTATGTAAATCCCGTCAAAACCAGTGACAACTTCAAAGAATGTGATTTTCGGCCAAGCTCTAGGTCGAATCTGGAAAAACCTTTAACATCAAAGTTGTAGATCTCTTCGTCCTTGTTCCGACAAGGTATAGCACGCCTCAATCCGATTAATATTTAATCCGTACGACTCGTTTTATTGAGATGTCGAAAAGCTGTCAAATATTCTGAACGAGTATAAAACGTCATTTGCACCTTTGGATCTTCTCCCATGGGGGAGCCTTCTTCTTCCTCTTGGGGATGACATCATTCTCATGAGCTTGAATCATAGGTTCATCCTCAAGTATAGATGTGTCCGAAAGTGTCTTGGATGGTGTCTTGGATGGTCCCACATCATTTACTAATCAGTGGGTTTAATTAAAAATATTGAATTAAATCTAATGTCTATGATTTATCTATATCTAAATATTATTTATAAAAAAATTGCGTCATGGCGCGGGGATCGTACTAGTTGATGTAAAACCTAACCCAGAAACATGAATACCAAACCGAACCGGAAAGGCGAACCGGACCGGTCCACTTGGGGAATATATTCCCGATGTAAAACCTAACCCAGAAACCCACTCGCCGCTCTTCTCTCTCTGTCTCAGTACTCCCTCTCCATCACAGCCCCAACGCCGGCCGCCGCACCCGCACCAGCACGCCGCCACACCCGCACGCTGCCGCTCCTCTCAGGTAAACATATCCCTCCCTCCTCCGTGCCGTCAACTAGCCTCCACTCTCTCAACTCTATCTGATTCAGTCCTCGCTCTCAGCATAGTAGTTCGCTCTCTCCCCGAACTCCGGGACTCGCACCCGAGCGCCGCCGCTCCCGTTTCCGTCGCGATTGCGCACAGGTAAACTTCTCCTAGCGCAAATTTTTGATCTCACAGTTTGTTGAAATTTAATTCATGTTTTGATATTTTGCCCCCAAATTTTGTATTCTTCTATGCTTTATTATTATATTTTTATTTTATTTTCAAGTTTTGTTGCGCGGGATTTCTAGATACCTGAAATTCTTGTTCCAGCCCCAAGATTGTTGCCATTCCCATAGATCACAAGCTGTATGTGAATCGAGAGTGACTGCGTTTCTACAGTGATTGTATTTACTTGTAGCTCTACATGGAAGTTGTTCATGTGTCTTTAATTCTTGAATTTGCGCAATTCGTTGTAGTGGTTTTCCTTTCGAGCATCTGTCCTGTGCCATTTTGCATCAGTTCATGTCAAATTTGCTGGAACTGATTATAAGATAAGACAGGCAACACGAAGGATTGCACTATTGCAGTATATTGATGAGTACATATAGTACAAGATTACACATCATATAAAGATTGTATCCTGATTTATAGGTAGACTAACAATGATGACTACTTCGCTACTTTTCAGAGTTGATGTGTGTATGCTTTGTTCTATGTCAATGTATAAAAAAAAAGTTGCTAAAATTGGAGGTCAGATCAAAATTCTAGTAAAATAGAGTTTTAAGTTTAAAGGTTTGAAGAAAACTTGTCTTTTGAGTTAATGAATACATGGTTAATTGCATGTAAATACATGCTAGGAGTATGAATTTTGTCTATTTGAAGTTTGTTTTTATTAGAGCTGGAACCTATGTTCTGTGATTTTCGACAGGTGATATCAATGGCAGCTGTTTCAGAATTAGCAGTATCCAAGTTCTTAGGTTGCCAGCATGCCAAGGTCTGTCCTGAAAGGCAATTTTGGCACTCTTGCTTTCCGTCATAGATGTATGCTTGCTTGATTTTCTCAACGATTTAGTTTGATGTTGCGCAGGGTTCTCGTAGTGGGAGTGATTTGTTTGTGCCCAAAAGTAGTTTTAATGGGAGGAGTTTCAGGCGACCTATTCGAGTGTCAGCCAGATGTTCGAGTCAATTTTATGGAGTTCCTAGAAAGGGAATTATTGCTTCAAGGGGTACTATTTCCTGTGGAAAGCTAAGGGCAGTGGTTTCAGGAGACATAAGCACTTCGTTGGAGGAGGAAGTTGTTAAATCTATTGAAGAGGTTATCCACTTCTTTAGAGTTCCTCTTCTCCAGGATTCTGCAACAGCAGAGTTGCTGAAATCAACCCAAGAAAAAATTTCAACCAGTATTATTGGTCTAAAGACTGAGCAATGTTTCAACATTGGGTTAGAAGCAGAGCTCACTAGTGAGAAGCTCACAGTGCTTCGGTGGCTTCTTGGAGAGACATATGAGCCAGAGAATTTGGGAACAGAGAGCTTTCTGAATGCCGAGACAATGGAAGGTTGTAGTGTCGTGCTTGTTGAGGTGGGACCCAGATTGTCTTTCACCACAGCTTGGTCTACAAATGCAGTATCTATATGTCAGTCATGTGGGCTAACTGAGGTGAACCGTATGGAAAGATCCCGGCGATATTTGTTGTTTGTCAAGGATGGGACCGATGGATTGCAAGATCACCAGATCAATGAGTTTGCTACTATGGTTCATGACCGTATGACTGAATGTGTCTACACCCGGAAGCTTACTTCCTTCAAGACGAGTGTAGTTCCAGAGGAAGTTCAATTCGTGCCTGTCTTAGAAAAGGGTAGAAAGGCTCTCGAAGAAATAAATGTGAAAATGGGTCTAGCATTTGATGAGCAAGATTTGCAGTACTATACAAGTCTTTTCAAGGATGATATCAAAAGAAACCCGTCAACTGTAGAGTTATTTGATATTGCTCAGTCCAACAGCGAGCATAGCAGACATTGGTTTTTCACTGGCAAAGTAATTATAGATGGACAACCTATGGATAAGACTCTAATGCAGATAGTGAAGAGTACTCTTAAGGCGAATCCAAACAACTCTGTAATTGGTTTTAAGGACAATTCTAGTGCCATCAAGGGATTCACCGTGGATCAACTGCGCCCCACCAAGCCTGGTGCAACCTGTCCATTGGATATTGACAAGCGTGATCTTGACATTCTATTTACGGCTGAAACCCACAATTTCCCATGTGCTGTGGCTCCTTACCCTGGTGCAGAAACCGGTGCTGGTGGTCGAATAAGGGATACCCATGCCACTGGGAGAGGGTCCTTGGTTGTAGCATCTACAGCAGGTTATTGTGTCGGTAACCTCAATATGGAAAGTGCTTATGCCCCATGGGAGGATCAGTCATTTAGCTACCCTTCAAACTTGGCCCCACCTCTACAAATTCTTATTGATGCAAGCAATGGTGCATCCGATTATGGGAACAAGTTTGGAGAGCCTTTGATTCAGGGATATACGAGAACTTTTGGTATGAGACTTCCCAATGGCGAGAGGCGAGAATGGTTGAAGCCTATAATGTTCAGTGCTGGCATAGGTCAGATTGATGACATCCACATAGCAAAGGGCGAGCCTGAAATTGGGATGTTAGTTGTGAAGATCGGAGGCCCTGCGTATCGTATAGGGATGGGAGGTGGTGCTGCTTCCAGCATGGTAAGTGGCCAGAACGATGCTGAGTTGGACTTCAATGCTGTACAGAGGGGAGACGCTGAGATGGCTCAGAAGTTGTACCGTGTTGTTCGTGCTTGTGTTGAAATGGGTGACAAGAACCCAATAATTAGCATTCATGATCAAGGTGCCGGTGGAAACTGCAATGTTGTCAAGGAGATCATTTATCCAGAAGGTGCTCAGATTGATATCAGGGCAGTTGTGGTTGGTGATCACACCATGTCAGTTTTGGAAATATGGGGTGCCGAGTATCAGGAGCAAGATGCTATACTAGTAAAACCTGAAAGTCGAAGCTTGCTTGAGTCAATTTGTGGCAGAGAAAGACTCTCAATGGCTGTGCTTGGAACAATCAATGGTGAAGGGCGAATTGTGTTAATTGATAGCTTGGCAATACAAAAGTCTTCTTCCATGGGGCTCTCACCACCACCCCCTGCTGTGGACCTCGAATTGGAGAAAGTTCTGGGTGACATGCCTCAGAAACAGTTTGAATTCCACAGGGTTGATTATCAGTGTGAGCCACTTGATATTGCTCCTGGGGTTAGTGTTCTGGATACTCTGAAGCGGGTATTGAGACTTCCATCCATATGCTCAAAGCGCTTCTTGACGACAAAAGTTGACAGGTGTGTCACCGGTCTTGTCGCTCAGCAGCAAACCGTGGGGCCCTTACAGCTGACGCTTGCGGATGTTGCGGTCATTGGCCAGACATACAATGACTTCACGGGAGGGGCATGTGCTATTGGTGAGCAACCTATAAAGGGTTTGCTGGATCCAAAGGCTATGGCGAGACTAGCTGTTGGTGAAGCGCTGACAAATCTTGTGTGGGCTAAAGTTACATCTCTTTCAGATGTCAAAGCTAGTGGCAACTGGATGTATGCTGCCAAGCTTGACGGTGAAGGAGCTGCGATGTATGATGCAGCTACGGCTCTCGCGGAGGCTATGATTGAACTTGGAATTGCTATTGATGGGGGAAAGGATAGTCTTTCAATGGCTGCCCATTCTGGAGGTGAGGTGGTGAAAGCTCCTGGAAACTTGGTTATCAGTGCATATGTGACCTGCCCGGATATAACCAAGACGGTGACTCCTGATTTGAAGCTTGGAGATGATGGTGTTCTGCTTCATATTGATTTGGCCAATGGAATGCGTCGACTTGGTGGATCTGCTTTTGCTCAGGTATCAGTTTCTCTCCCTCTCTCTGGTCTCTCTAGGTGGTTTTCTTGTGCTGTGACAGCAGCTATAACTTCTTTATTATGACCCTCTCATTTCTTAGATGTTTCCATAGAAGAGAAGTGAATGGACTGAATAATGACCATTCAATTTCTAGTTATATTTGTAGAAGATACCTGGTATGAGTACTTTAAAGGCGTTTACAAGGATATAATATTGAGTAATTTATTTTAGTTGTTATGCTCATATGTTAGTAATACAAATCAGATGTGTATAAATATTCATCTATTGTTGGGTGTACTGTAAAGTTTGTTTCTTCATCTGCTGTCTGAAAAGTTAGGCTGGCTTGCAAGAAATTCTGATTGATTAATATTTCCAAGAAAGAAGTTTTCTTTTCTACCATTGCCTATATTTATGTTATCAACAATATTTATTTTCATCATACTATTCCTATATCGTTGATCTGTTGCCTGTGGTTGATCCTTGTGCTTTTCCATCCTTCATCAGGCCTTTGACCAAGTTGGGAATGAATGCCCTGATGTCGATATTCCTTACTTGAAAATAGTTTTCAATGGAGTTCAAAAGCTTCTAGAGGATGAGCTGATTTCGGCTGGCCACGATATTAGTGATGGTGGAATACTTGTTAGTGTCCTTGAGATGGCATTTGCTGGCAACTGTGGAGTTCATTTGGACTTGAGCTCGAAGGGGAACAGCTTCCTCAACACATTATTTGCTGAAGAGCTTGGTTTGATTCTTGAAGTTGACAGCAAGTCACTCGACGTTGTACTGGCAAATCTGCAAAAGGATGGCATTGTGGCTGATATCATTGGGCATGTCTCTTCCACGCCGATGATAGATTTGAAGGTTGATGGGGTTAGTCACCTGAACGAGGAAACTGCTTTCTTGAGGGACATGTGGGAAGAAACCAGTTTTCATTTGGAGAAATTACAGAGGTTGGCCTCTTGTGTGGAATCTGAGAAAGAAGGCCTGAAGAAGAGGCGTGAACCTTCATGGTCATTGTCGTTTTCGCCCGCATCCACAGATAAGAAGTACATGAATGCAACGTCAAAGCCGAAGGTGGCTGTTATCCGTGAAGAAGGTAGCAATGGAGACAGGGAGATGTCTGCAGCATTCTTTGCTGCAGGTTTTGAGCCATGGGATGTTGCGATGTCTGATCTTCTTAGCGGGTCTGTCTCCCTGAAAGATTTCCGTGGCATTGTATTTGTTGGCGGTTTTAGCTACGCTGATGTTCTCGACTCAGCAAAAGGTTGGTCCGCTTCCATACGCTTCAACCCCCCAGTCTTGGAGCAGTTCCAAGAATTCTATGCCCGACCAGATACTTTCAGTCTTGGTGTTTGCAATGGATGCCAACTTATGGCTTTATTGGGGTGGATTCCGGGCCCAACAGTTGGTGGTGTTCATGGCGTAGGCGGTGATCCATCACAGCCAAGGTTTATTCACAATGAATCAGGCCGCTTTGAATGCCGCTTCACAAGCGTGACAATAAAGGATTCACCTGCCATAATGTTCCAAGGAATGGAAGGTAGTACCTTAGGTGTGTGGGCTGCTCATGGAGAGGGCAGAGCGTATTTCCCGGACACAGCTGTCTTAGATCATGTGCTGAATACGGATCTAGCCCCAATAAGGTACTGTGACGATGATGGATTGCCAACTGAAGTGTACCCGTTTAATCAGAACGGGTCGCCTTTAGGAATAGCTGCAATCTGTTCACCTGACGGAAGGCATCTGGCCATGATGCCTCATCCCGAGCGCTGCTTCCTCATGTGGCAATTCCCGTGGTATCCAAAACACTGGAATGTTGACAAGAAGGGCCCTAGCCCATGGCTAAGGATGTTCCAGAATGCTAGCGAGTGGTGCTCTCGAAATACCCAAACCAAAGGTAAGCCCTGTGTCAAATATCTCGTCGGTTTGTTTTGTTCTCGTATATGCTCCTGCGTCATCAATTGACACTTTCTTAATGGTGTAGGGGATCTCTGATTTACTGCTATAAAAACCTAACCTGGTCGTGACTGTGAGATTGGCGATGAGAGTTTCAAACAGAATAAGGTATCGATTCTGGTCTGTTCTTTACATGCTCAGAGGCTCTTTCCGCAACGGATCATGCCCTTGTTGTAGTAGTTGATTGAACCTCATCCATTTTCCTCCCCGTGATGAATTGTTTTTCGTTCCAATGTCGCAATCAGGTTACTCTTCCCTTGCCAACGACGACACACTTGAGCACGCGTCAGGTTTTTGAGGTAATGTTTATTCGCTCGACGAGCTTGCTTACCTGATGGATCAATCTGAAATTACGCACTTACATACCCGGGATAAGTACCCCTTGTAAAAATTTACATCTTGTTTGTACCCATTTGTACTCGATTGAGTTTCATGCCCAGCTTTGAGACTGCCAAATGCTCAGCAAATACTTTCAAACAGATTTCCAGAGATGTTCTGCGAACATTTCAACCTTACCCGTCTCATAGCGCCATTTTGTCATTTTAGCGCCCTATGATACCCGCCTCGTAGCATCTTGTGCTTTGTTTCCGATCTCCATCTTTTTCGAAAATCGTTTTTCTACCTTGAATTGGTAAACCGGTATTCTTGAACTATGTTATCGTCACAGGAATAATTCCGACTCGAACCAAATTGTGCTTTGTTTTCCCTTCCATCTTAACCTTTTGGATGAACCAATTTCTTGATATGTTGCATTATTGTACTGCACTTATAATGAAAGCTTACATGAAAAGCATTATTCATACACAATGATGAGTGGCGACAAGTTAAGATGGTACTATTATGTACCTTTTTTCTTTTATGATTGGGGAGCCTACAAAGCATTCAATCGATGAAAGCCAATGGCTTAATTGCTAAAAAAAAAATCTATTTATAGATTTTAATAAGCAAAACTATTTAAATTTTAATTAAATTAGATTAAATCCTGATATGCCAAAGTGCCAAACAGTCTCTAAATGGTCAATTGTTTGGTATATGCCCAACATCCAACATCCATGTGTTAAACAAATTGGTGAGTAGGAACAAAGAGATCATTAAGATTTGATGCAGTAGCCCATGTGTATATATAATTTCTATGATACAAAAACATAAAATTACATACAAATTTGTATTGTATTTCTTGTAAGGAATTGTTACATGGAAGAAGAAAAAGTTGAACCAATGATGACACATGGGGAATGTTATTACAACAAACATCAAACCATGAGTCTGGCAAGTTGTTCTCGGCAATATAGGGCAAGTCGCGAGCAAGATATTACACATGTTATTATTATAGTCGAGTCTGGTTGTATTTCACTGATGTCCAACCTCCCGACTTGTCCGATGAGAGTTTGTACATAATGATATGTCCATCTACCGACTTATCTGATCCATTGGTTTCAGGACTCTCCTTCCTTGTATAAAACACATCTCTATTTTGTACGGTGATTTACATTGAGCAATTTATGCAAGTTTAGCCCATAAAACCAATAAAAGTAAAGAAAGATGCACACTCTTGACATGAAAGTTTGAAAGGTTTGATTGCATCCAACACATTGATAGTGCATGTATCTGTTGTTGACACATTTTTTGTCACTAACAGCAACTGTACACTTGAGTTAAGACCACTTCAGCTTCCTACATTCACTCATAAACCTTTCAAAACTAAACCCCCACCTCCTTTCCATATTGTGAAATCAACAACTTGAACAAACTAAAACACATGTAATTAACATAATCCCACTGCAATCCAACTAAACCCCTTCATTCTAAAGCCACTTTTAAGTCCAGCTGAAAGCAACTGGGCTCCTCACAATGTGCTTCCCGTCCGACCATTCGATTCTCCCGAACGCTTTGGTGTTCGAGGGCATCGACCCAGCGCTGAATGTGACCGTGTAAGACAGCTTCTCGTAAGCCTTTGTGAAAACGAGTGTATCGGGACTGACTGATATCTTCACTCCCGGAGCTTCAGTGCTATCGACTTTCACCTTGTAGGTTCCTGGTGAACCGACATTGGTTAGGGTTCTCGTGTACTTGAGCGTGCTAGTTGAGCCGATTTTGGTCACTTGCGCGGTCTGAAACGGGACAGCGAAAGACGGGTAGTTGAAATCTCCTAAGCTGTGCTTCTTTCCGGCATTGCAAGAAACGTTACGTCTGGCCACGGTGTGCATTTGCGTCGGGGTGTAACCCAATGCGCAAAGGAAGGCGAGGTAATCGTCAGCTGTTAGGTCATAGACGAGCCCTGGATCAAGGGCTGCGACTGGATCAACGTGTCCGGCCCCGTGATCAAACGCTGTCGATGGCTTTCCGGTTGCGGTATCCTGCAGCATCCGGCCGTTCTTGTACACGACATAGGCGGTGGTCATGAGGGCGGATTTTATCGCAGCCGGACTCCAATCCGGGTGCGCCCCCTTGAGGAGCCCTGCGAGACCGCTCACGTGGGGGCACGACATCGACGTGCCGGAAATGATATTAAACCCGACCCGTCTCCCGTCCGTCGATAGGCCCGTGGGTCCAACTGCCATGGACCATCCCGCCAAGATGTTAACTCCGGGGGCTATCATATCCGGCTTAAGGATCTCGGGGGTGAGCCCGTTGGGCCCCCGGGAGCTGAACGCAGCCACCACCGGTGAAGGCTGGATCCCGAGCTTCGTCCCTTCGAAGAGGATGGTAGCGGAAGGGCGGGGCTCCGAGGACATGTAGGATTTGATCAGATCCCCGGTCTTCTGGCCAACCGCGGTGGCGGGTAGGAGATGGGCGTCGGCCACCAACTCGTCACCGTTCTCTGCGGTGTTGGCCAGGATCATGCCAGCTCCACCGGCGGCTTTGACAACCGACCCCTTTTGGACACGGGGTGACACACCACGGTCACACACAACCAGCTTTCCGGCAACCTTTTCCGGTATCAACGTCCCGGTCATACACAGATTCCCATTTGTCATGTTACTTGCATTACCTGCCCATTAAGGAAATCATCACTGGATTAGATTCAGATCCAATTTAATTTAATCACCCGAATTTTAAAATCAATTGATCAATTCGTACTCTTTTGAACCTGTTTTCACACTCACTCACTCAGTCACTCGCACTTCCACTGAAATTAAACCCTAATTTCAAATCAAAATCAAAACCTGAAATTGAGCCCTAATTTCAAATTCTAATCCAAGCAATCCTCACATACAGTGTCTAAATTATGCAATTAGACAGAAAAACAGGAGAATTGATTGAAAAAGATTAGAGCTTTACCGGCATAGATGATGGGGAGTAAAGTAGGAGGCAAGGAGTTGCCCTTGAAGAGGGAAACGCCGGAGAAGTTCTTCCCGTTGCCCAAGCTGACGAAGGCCGGGAAGTCCCGATCCAGTGTGCCCGCCCCCACTGTAGTTATCCAAGGGGCCTGGTTCGACAAACTGTACGAACTGGGCCCTGCGTTCCCCGCCGAGCAAGAGACCAGTATCCCCTTCTCCATCGCCGCGAACGCGCCGACGGCGACGCTGTCCCTGACGTAATCCGAAGAGCCGCCGCCGAGAGAGAGCGAGAGCACGTTGACACCGTCGCTGATGGATTTGTCGATGGCGGCGAGGATGTCGGAGGTGAAGCAGCCGCCGCGCCAGCAGACCTTGTACGCGGCCACACGCGCACGCGCAGCCATGCCGCGAGCTGTCCCCGGCGCGTACCCGAAGAGGCTCGCGCCTTCCACGGCGGATCCGGCGGCGGTGCTGGAAGTGTGCGTACCGTGGCCGTCGTCGTCACGCGGCGAGCGCGACTCCGACGTCTCGTCGATCGGCCCCAGCGCCGCCTCGTACCCGCGGGAGAAGAACCTCGCGCCGACAAGCTTCCGGTTGCAGTGGCCGACGGTGAAGTTCGTGCCGGCCTCGCAGGCACCGCGCCACGTGGCCGGGACGGGACCCATCCCGGCGTCGTCGAAGCTCTTGCTCTCCGGCCAGACTCCGGTGTCGAGCACCCCAATGACGACATCGCCGGCGGTTTCGGATTCCGGGAATGCGTCGGGGCTCCGCTCGAGGCCGAGGAACTCCGGCGAGCGCGTCGTGTGGAGCTCGTAGATCGACTCGGGCGAGACGGAGACGACGCCGGGTCGACTCGCGAGCGACTCGGCCTGACTCGGGGTGAGTCGGGCCGCGTAGCCGTGCACGGCGTTCTCGTAGGTGTAGATGAACTCGGCCGTGTCGGAGACAGATCGGAGCGACGATTCGTACCACTGGAGGTGGTGGTCGAAGGCCGCCGGCATCTGAGATTTCGCCACGTGGACGATGTAGGTGGATCTGCCGTCGCCGTCCGGTGACGAGAGGGACACGTGGAGCAATCCCAGCGTTCCGATCAGTAATAAGGCCATTGAGTAAAACGACGTCGTTCCCATTTTTCCCCTTCTACTTTTTTCCCTCTCTTAGCTTTTTTGGCTCTGCAATGAGTTATATGGGTACTTATGGTTTGATATTTATCATGCATTTGTGAATTTCTCTCTCTGACAGTCTGGATTTTAATTTCTTTTTGTATTTTAATAATAAATAAATAAATAAAAAAAGGAATATGGGTGGTAGGGAGGAGACAAGAACATGAAAATTTAAAATCTCACAGCTTTCGGTTGAGAGAATTACAGAAGCGTGAATTTTCGACTAATTTTGTCTACAATTTTCGTCTACATCTTATTTATTACTCACATCGTTCATAAAAAATGCATTGTTTTAGATCTTCACACAATTTAAATCAGCAAATAAATAACTCCATATTATTCTACAATTTATTTATTATATTTTTTTATTGTTAATATTAAGAAAGATTGTTCAGCTATATTAATTCATTTTTCAAATAAAATTTTCAATATAGGTTAAAAAGATCAATTTTTTTTATCAAAAACTACAATGAATAATACAAAAAGACATTTTCGTAAATTAAAAGACAAAAATAACACATTGTTAGTGACTAGAGGGATTTTTTTTCGAAGTAAAGAATTTAGATGGAAGTGAGATCTGCTGACCCTCTATCTAATGACATCTTTACAAACGAGGGTCCTAAACTTTGGGTGAGCCACGATCGACTCACCATTCATCAGGAAACCCGGGGGAAGTAACTTTTGTCAGCCACTTGATTAACTCCCTGGACTATGTGATAAATAGGAGCACGTACACTCAAAATCTTGAAGCGGGAGGAGGTTGTCTGAAATCTCCATCTCGATCTCCCACGGACACCTCTAAGTTCTTTTAAGCGCGTTGATAACGGCTAAGCTATCCCCTTCCACTTTAATCTGTTGAGTTCAAAGCTCCATGACAGTCATCATCCCTAATAACCCTAGTTTAAGTCCAAGGACTTCAGCCATAAACGCCGACACAGATCCACGATGAATGGCATCGCTAGTCTAAACGTGGCCAAAGTTGTCCTGAAAGACAAAATCCGTTGCAGCTTCACCTGAAATTTATTTTAAACCATTAAAATTAATCTTAACCATCCCTTCAGGTGACTTTTTCCATCTTATGTTTTGTTTTTTCCTTGCCTTTGGTGTAGTTCTCGATTCATTAGCAATAGGAGTGTTATATGAACATGAGTATCTCGAATTCGACTCGTTAAAAACTCGGCTCGAGCTCATTCATTTTTTAAATGAGCCGAGTATTGGCACATTTTTAAGCTCGATCCAAAGCTCGGCTCGTTTGGATTAAGCTCGAATAGCTCGAATTTTATAGAATTTCTAAAATTTCATTTGAGTTACTATATAATGAGTAAGTAGAACTGCTTAAAGCTCGGTTCGAGTTCATTCACTTTCTAAACGAGCCGAGTAAGAGCACATTTTTAAACTAGAGTCAAAATTTAGGCTCGATTCGGCTCGAGCCCGTTCATATCCTAAATGAATATGAACAAACAATATTCGACTCGCTCGACTCAAATAACATCCCTACTAGTAATGAACCGAGGGATTGTTTCTTGAGCACTGAAACCGATCATTACTCGAGAGAGTGTGATTTAAAACAATAAGAAGGGGTGATTAAGTTAAAAAGGAAGGAAAAGGGGTGGGAAAGCGTAAATAATCCAAAAAAGTGGGAGAAAGGGGAGTGGGGAGTCCAAGATACAGTCTGGGAGGGTGAGTGTCAGCACTGCAAAGACTATCTTAAAGGAAATGGGGCCCACAGTCATTTAAACTTTGGGGGAAGTACTCTCACATGAATTCCGGGCCGTCGGATACCAACAATTTCGCCGTCCTTTAAATTCTTCGCTTCCCGCTTTACGAGATGCTTCATTCTTTTCTCTCCTTATAAAAATTACGGAGTATTTAATTATTTGTTAATTACGGAATAAAACTCATTTTAGAAATTTACACGTTTATTAAGAAAATGATTAAAAATATATGCATATCCCAGCTTATTACTCTATTTTAATTATTCAATTTCGTAAAGAAGATGACAAAATACCTAAAATGACAAATTTTTCTTAACAATCATCGTCGGACTCCAAGCACTCTCAGACCAAAGGTCAAGAGCTGGCAAAACCCAAATCCTAAAAAACCCTAACAGAGCGTTTGTGAGGAGGGAGGGAGGGAGGGAGGGGGAGAGAGAGAGAGATGAAGTAAGGTGAACGTACAGACGGAGGTGGAGCACTTATCTAGCTAGGTTAACTCTAAGCCTTCCAGAATGCGACGCTTCACTTAGGCAAGTTTGAGCTCTGATGACTTGTTATGAGTAGGTAGACCCCAGCCTGTCCCATTTTTTTTAAAGGGAAATTTACAAAAAACCACCTCTTAAATATGGGTGTTTTCACTTAACCACCCCTTAAATTTAAACTTACATAAAACCACCCTTTAAATGGTTTTTACTTACAACTCACCACCCCTTCATCTATTTTCATTAATTTATCTTTAAATATATTATATTTTAATATTTTTAAACTTAGATTTTATTATAAATATATTCAAAATTTTAATTTAAGGGCTCAATTATATTTTAGGGATAATTTTATTTATTTTTAAAAAAAATAAATAAATATAGCCTACAAGGCTACAATTATTATCTTAATAATTATATTTAATTTATATGATTAATTGATAACCTAATTTTTTAAAATTTAGGTAAATTTAAAGAAAAAAGTTACATATAACAAATAAAATGGATCAAACTCATATTTTAAGTTAAAAATTATTAACTATTTTTTTTAAAATAAATAAAATGATCACTAAAATATAATCGAGCCCTTAAATTCAAAATTTGAATATATTTATAATCAAATTTGAGTTTAAAGACATTAAAATATAATATATTTAATGATAAATTAATGAAAATAGATGAAGGGGTGGTGAGTTGTAAGTAAAAACTATTTAAAGGGTGGTTTTCTGTAATTTTGAATTTAAGGGGTGGTTAAGTGAAAACACTCATATTTAAGGGGTGGTTTTCTGTAAATTTCCCTTTTTTAAAATAAAATAATATATGTAAAGAAAATTAATAAAAAAAATTAGCCTACCTAGTCCACCGAATTTTAATTTATGGTTCTGTGTCTGGCTACCCGCTTCAATCCGCTTCCGAAAACATTGGGTCAGAATTTGGGCTATCATGCCCAAACACCTAATTCCGCTATTTCATACTGTATACAAATACTATATATTATATATTATACCATTATGTGTTCCAGATATTATAAAATTAATCTTGTCAGACGATCAAGCTTAATAAGCTCAATACGACTCAGTCGAGATTAATCATAATAGTACATCGCATAGGCACAAGTCGCACAATATATACTACTCCGTATATGATACCTATATAATCATCATTCACACATAAAACAATATTACATGCCAACAAAAGACTAGAAAAGTATTAAAAAATCAACTGTTTTTCTATTTTATATATATATATATATATATATAGAATGGGTAACTTGTGCACACCCCTTAGAGTGTACTTTGTGCACGATTTCTGACCATTGATTCGGGGTAAATGGATGGCTGAGATTAAAAGGGTTTTTCTTTTTATTTTTAATTAAAAACAGGTGGGCCCGTCCACAATTGATGAAAAACGTTGGGCGGTGAGCGCGTGTGGTTTGCCTTAATAAAACCCTAATCTCTAATTGCTCTTTTTCTTCAGTTTTTTTTTGGCCGCTTGATTCTTCTTCATTGTTTCATCCATGGAGGAGCCGAAGATAGTCAGGCAAGCGGTGGCGGGCCGAGGCGTTGGTTGCCTTCTTCTTCATTGTGTGGATCGACCAGGCGGAGCCGCGCGGGGACGGTGGTGTCACGACAGTATGAGGAACGACGACGGCGATGAAGGGCGAAAGGGACGGTGGCGGCGACGGTGGCTATTGTTATTCGCCCAATCCGAACTGGATTTGGCCGGATCTGGTTGTTTTTTCTTCCTTCCCCTCAGATCTGGTAGCTTGTGCTCCGTCGTGGTTAGTTGTCAGTTCATTCTCCCCTGTTCCGACTCCCCTGTTCATTCTCCCTCTCCTTCAATTCGACTCCCCTGTTCATTCTACCTCTCCTGTTTGATATCGGCGGTGAAGGGTCGATGAGGCGGCGACGCGGAGGCATGGCGAGGCGATGCTAAGTGCTGTTTTCCTGGCAAGTCGTGCCTGGAGTTGCGGTGTCGGTGGTGGCGGAGGGCGGTGGAGATGGCGGCGAAGAGGGAGGGATGTTCTGGAAGAGCTGGAGTTTGATTATTTGCAACAGAGAACGAAGGATTGAGTTAGGTTGATTTTTGCTGTCTTCCACGAACGAGCCCAAATCTCCCCTGTTCAATCTGCTCGACACCCTCGCAAATCTAGGCCCCAAGAGGCAACCGATACCCACATGGTTATTCGTTAGTTATTCAAACATTCGTATCGATTTTTTCATCAATTATTCATTCATATGTGTCGAATTTTGGTTATTTGTGACAATGACTTGATCAATTATTCGGTGAAATCTGATTTATTATTTGTAAGTATATTGAGTTTTTGGTTGGCATAAATATTATTCGGTGAAATGTGAAACATTATTCGTTTAAATATGAAGCATTATTCATAAGATTTGTTTAGGGATTCGAGGTTTCTTTTATCTAGAATTGATGGAAAAAAAAACATTATTCGGTATAATATGACAAATTATTCAGTCGAATTGTTAACTTTTGATATGAACTAGATGAAAAAAAGATAATATAATATTATTCGGTAGCATGTGAAACATTATTCAGTAGAATCACCAAATTTTTAAAATGAACGAAATCGGGTGGATCCGAACAACAAATCACCCATAATTATTTATTTTTCCCAAATATTTTATATATTTTTTAAAAAAAAAGAAGACAAAAATTCCATTAGAAATTAAAAAAATTATTTGCAAAATATAATTAAAAATCAAAACGGACTCACATGCTCCCTCTACATTTAAAAAAAATGAAAACATTAATAATTTGCTGGTCCCACAAAATTCACCCAAATTCAAAATTTGAAAATCAATTTCAATGTGGAGGGTGAAGACATGCACACTGTGTGTGAAGGTGGGTGTGTTTTTTTTATGTGGGGCCACCTTTTTCATTTAACAAATAAAACAAAAATCTAATTAATCTTGGCCCTCCATCTTCTATCGTGCACAAGGTACACTCTAAGAGGTGTGCACTCTTGAACCAATATATATATATATATATATATATATATATATATATATATATAGGGATTGACTCCGGTGAAAACCTCAAATTGTGGTAAAAACCCGTGAGGACTACTTTATATCTCGGTTTTTTTGAAACCCGTGCTAAAAACCTCAATCACACGGTGACTTTACAACTCGGTTCAACCTAAAATCCGTGCTAAAAACTCCAATTTTAAAATAACACATGACTTTATAGTTTGGTCAAACCGAAAAATCGTGCTAAAAAGCTAATGTTATAAAATTATATAGTGACTTTATAGCTCGATTTTATTCAGAACCGGGCTAAAATTTGTGACTTTATAGGTCGGTTCTATTCATAACCGGGCTATAAAGCAAGTGAACCGAGCTAAAAAACCGGTCCTCACGGGTTTCTACCGCAATTTTGGTTTTCACCGGAGTGCGACCCTATATATATATATATATATATATATATATATATATAGAGAGAGAGAGAGAGAGAGAGAGAGAGAGAGAGAGAGAGAGGTTAGGTCTAGTGTTAACAACCCTTAATGTGTTTTGTGTTAACAAATATAGGCCATTGATTTAGTGCAAATGAATGGATGAGATTATTTGGCTATTTTGGCTTTTTTCTTTAATTAAAAATCAATGGGACCCACTTCTTTCCTTGCCACTTGCTAAATAACGTGCGTGTGTTGTACGTTTTTTTTGGCGTTACATTTTTTTAACGTTGTTTTTTGTGTGGTGCACTATTCGAACTATTCGATAAGGTGATACAAACATTCGTTAACTTATACTTATTATTCGTTAGATAATAGAAAAAGAGTTAGTCAATTTTGCAACTATTCGCTAGGTTAATAGTAATTATTCGCTAAATTAATCGTTATTATTCATCCGTAAAGAGGAGTTATCATTTAGATAATAGCAAAAGGGTTGATCAATTTTGTAACTATTCGCTAGATTGATAGTAATTATTCGCTAAGTTGATAGTAATTATTCGCTGGTTTGAAAGAGTATGTAAATGTAATTCTTGATTTCCCACATCTAATTAACCAAATACATGAATAATTATGAATTATCAACGAATAGAAACTATGAACTTATCGAATATTGACTCTGAACATGAAACAATAACTAAATAGTAACGAATAACCTATATCATTCCATCGAATATTTATTGCATACCAATGAATAATTCCTTATTCTTGATCAAATAACAAGGAGAATCATGAACAACCACCAATCTATATACAATAATTCCTTATTCTTGATCAAATACATATGAATAATTTTGTATTATCAACGAATATAAACTATGAACTTGTCGAATAGTGACTCTACTGGAAATAATAACTAAATAGTAACGAATACTCTATCACATTCCATCGAATATTTATTGCATACTAATGAATAATTTCTTATTCGAAAAACTTGAAGCAATTGAAGAGGAAGAAGAAGACGGAGTAAAACACCAGATTGAGAAGACGAAGGAAGGGCGAGAACGGTGGTGCTCAGGGCTGGCATCGGTGACGCGGGGTGGTGCACAGAAACCGCACTCCACCGATGGTGAACAGAAACCGCCGATCTGAAACCGCACTCCACCGCCGATCGGAAACTGCCGATCAGAAATCGAACTCCTCCGATGTGCTCAGCCACCGATCGCCCACAACGCGGGGTGGTGCGAGGCAAGGCAGTTGCGAACTTGCCAGAGCGGGCGGAGAGAGAGACATATCATGAACAGTCGAGCACCGCCAACAACGAGAGATTATAATCAGCAACAGGAGATAGAGGGCTCGGTCGCCGGAAAACGCCTAGGAGGGGCTGCCACTAGACTCTATCGCCGGATCTCAGTCTCAAGTCTCAATCGTGGGACACCTCCTCGGATCGATCTTCGCCGCCCTTCACCTCTTGCCTCACCGCCGGCCTTCACCTCGTAGCCTCCTCGCCGCCGCTAGCCTATCAATCGCCGCCTTCACCTCCTCCCCTTCCCAATCGCCGCCGGCCTTCAACTTCGCGAGGAGAATTCCTAATTAGAGGGATGTGGAGGAAGATTGGTTTAGGTTTTTTTTATACACGCGCATAGGATGGAGTGGGGTGGGTTTATTTTCTAATTAATTTACAATTAAATTAATATAGGCAATTAATCTCCACCTTTCATTTTTGCTCAATCAAGGGTCCAAAATTGTTAACACAAAACACAATAAGACTTGTTAACATTTGATCCATCCTCTCTCTCTCTCTCTCTCTCTCTCTCTCTCTCTCTCTCTATATATATATATATATATATATATATATATATATATATATATATATATATATATGTCATTGGGACATATGACAAAATTCTCATTTTAAAAAAATATATCCTTAACAAATTCTCATTTTAAAAAAATATATCCTTAACAAAAATGTATTAGTCAAATTTTAAATTAGATTTTTAGAATTGTTTATTTTTTATGGGATATCCTTCTAATTAATGAAAGATTTTATTGTATATATGTTATTAGGGTATATGATAGAAAAATCAAAATATCAATTAAAATCGAAACATCCACCCCTTATACTTATTATTTTAGAAGCAGCCTCTTTGTTAAAATTTGCGCCACGTGTCCAACACTGAGCAAAATTAAAAACCAAAATCTTTCACCCTTTCTCCTCCACGTTCTTTTCAACTGCCTCCCAATTATCTTCTTCCTTACAAGGTTGCTATTGCTGGAAGCGGGCACAATCGGTCGGAGTCGGAAGGAGGGCGCGATTGGTGGGTGGCGGCGTAGTCGACGACGGCGGGAGGCGGCTGATACGTACTCGACTCGGGTTGAGCGAGTACAACTCCAAATCATCCGGTTGTCAAATATATAAGTCGGTCGATCACCCGTACGTGCTCAGTACTAGACTCAAATCGATTGACCTTGAAATAATTAAGTACCACCAATTCCACTAATTAGAAAGTCCTCATGAATTCAACTCCTCCTTAATCCGGTTTCAAGTGTCGGCGTTGAACTTGAATTCCAATTGCCGATTGACTTCGATTCAAATATATATGATTGAAGCAATTGCGAATATTGCCTAACTAATTAGCAAATGCTAATTTAATTAGGTGTGAGGTGCGTAACGATAGAAACCGGGAGAACAATCATGCAAGGGCCTTCGCGAGGCGGTGGGTTTTAATCGATGATGATGGTGGAGCGTTGGTGAAGCAGTACGACATCGGTGGTGCGGTGATGGTGATCGGAGCAAGATGAATCTCTTCTAAACGGGGATGAGACTCCAATCTTCAAATAATTCAAGCGAGAACCTTTGATTGAAGATCCAATGAATTCAGCAGTAAATTAAGTAGCAAGAGAAATTAGGGTTTGACGTCAGGGAGGAAAGGGGGAGTATCAACTCAACGCTCTACAATCCTCTAAATTTGACGTTAGAATAAATATTAACCCTAATAGCGTATTTAAAGAAAACTAATAAAACCCTGATAACTAATATACCTAATTGGCTAACGGGTTGGACTTACTATGTAAAGCAAGTCCACACCTCTTATTAAGAAACAATACTAAAAATAGAAATAAGGTAATATAATAATAAATGCTTTATTAACGCGACGTCGGAGTCGTATCCTACGGGGGCTGGAACACATCAGCGACACTCTCTCTTAATTGCACGGGTAATCTCTCTTTCTCTTTTTGGTTACTGTCGAGCAAGGGTTTCGGGAGACTGGCTTATGACGATTATTTTGAGGGCGAGGAGGAGTTTGAAATCGGCCCTAAGGGCGAGCAAGGGTTTCAGGAGGTTGGCAGATGTGGCTCGATTTTTCGTTCTTTTGCTAGGATAACATAGATTGTGAATTTTAGGGTTTTTTGGGCTCGAGAACTCTGTCTTGAATTCAGGACGATGTTGTCTGAATTAGGCATGGAAACTACTAAATTGATGTGCAAATTGCTAAAATATACATTTTCCCTTTGTCAATTTAGCGTTGCACTGAACGATGTTGCGTGAATTCAGGGATTTCTCCTCGGATTGGTCCATGGGTGCTCGGAGAAGACCAATTCTAACTAGGTTTGGCGTTGTCGATTGCGAGGTGGCTCTCGAAACAAGCCACTGCTTGGGCCTTCTCTAGCTAAGGAGCTCGAGGTCGACGGGAGGATGAAGACCATGGTTGCGCTTCACAGTTCACCCAACCATCAAGGGAGGAAGGAGATGATACTTTACACATAATTCTAAACACTGCCTCCATTATTTTGTTTAATTATGCAAAATATCCATTATATATATCTCGGGATGCGATGTCAAGATTTGATTGGAATTTTGGCCAAAAATTAGAACCGTATCCACCCCTATCCATCCTTAATACTTATAAAATTATAAGGTTTGTTTTCTTTGCATTCAATTAGGACGGATATTAGGAGAAACGTGAAAGCGATTGATTTACCATTCTTTGTCAAATTTGAAATATCGATCATTTGAAGAAAATAAAATTTAGTAGAACATATGACAAGAAGCATGGACAATATGTTAGTAGAAAATTAACATGTTAAATATTTTGTTTAATACGTCAAACTCAACCGAAAATATTATGAAAAAACCTAAACAAAGTTCGGGAAAAGAACTAGTTAGTATTAAATGGCAAGACGTGGACGTGTACGAATTAGGCAGGTTGAAGAGAAGATCCAAAATCCGATGTCAATTGTTGAACAATCCAACCTTTAATATTCGTTGATAATTCATTATTTAAACAGTTTGCATTTACATGTGTGAATGTGTGATCGATGAATCGATGATCGATGAGTTGAGTGTACGTTGCTCATTAAATTATTTGGGGATATCAGTTTGTTTTTATACGCCAAATCATATCCGTTACCATATGTTTTCCCGGTGTGGGCCGGCCGTATTGCAGTCTGCAGAGGCGGAGATAAAGGCGGGCAAGGGGGCTTCTAGAGTTCTAGTAAGTGAAGAAATCCAAGGAAAGTATTTAAATTCATCAAATAAAATAAAAAAGGAAATAAGTGATTCATATAATCATATCAATATATCATAGGAGTATAGGACAAATGTAAGTATTTTGAGAGATTGAAAAAGTTTGATAGTGATTCATATCATAGGACAAATCTAAGTAGTTTGAGAGACCGAAAAATTTTGATAGTCTAAAAAACTAGAAATGAAAAGTACAAAAAGAAATCCTTCATCCGATCCAAAATATATTTAGTTTGATTTTTCAACACATATTTAAAAACTATATAAAATATCAACTTTTTTAAATTATTTTTTTACAACTTAATATTTGTTGATAATAAGTATTAGATTGTAAAAAAATAATAATAAAAAAGTTAATATATTATATAATTTTTAACTCATTAAAATAAATGTTAAAAGTCAAACGACATGTATTTTGGATCGGATGGAGTATCAAATAAGAGAAACAATTAAAATTGAAAAAGTGTACTTGTATGAGTCGCGGTCGCGGTGTTATTGTGAAATTATCAAAAAGAAGAATAGAGGGGTAATATGGGAAAACTTATGAAGAACAACTACGAAAATCTCATATTTAGATTCTCAATTAATCTTAGATCTTGATCAAACATCAAGACCCTTTTAGAACAGCAAGAGACATAATCGCGAATACAATACAAAAATCAAAGGTTAAATCCGATATAAAAACAAAATATTAACAAAAAGAAATCTAAAAAAATTAATACATTTGTTATTCATAAATCAAATGCTAAATATTTACAACTCATATCATTGCAACTCATATCATTCTTTTTTTGGGGGTTAATTTCGATCAATAGATTATCTGTTTTAAAAAATTGCAAATTAATTTAGTGTTTGCAATCGCTGTATATGAAGAATCTATTGGACATATTCTAACACTAAATTTTTTTCTCCGGACATGTGGCATTCTTACATTTTTTATATTATTATTAAAAGACGAGAATTTGGACTGTATCAACTTAAGGGTGTCATTTCGAACGAAAGCAAGAAGCTCTGAATCAATACTTCAAGAAGAAGTGTCGGAGCCCATGCCCAATGCGTCACGCGATCTGCTATCTTGTTGTCTTCCCTAAAAATGTGGGAAACGGAAGCCTCCTTGAACGAGCAAAGAAGAAGAAGGGAGTTCGAAATCATCATTTTGATCACCCACATACATCTCCAACTGTCTTTGATATCGGTGATGACCGCCATAGAATCACCCTCTACTTCAAGTCTTTAATACCCCTATTCCTACATGTATCCTGGAAGCCCGACTATATGTTTTTAAATGCAAAACAAAAAAAAAATCAATTAATAATGTTAAAGGAGAAGTCGCCTACGCCATGTGGCGGCTTCTTCTTTAATATAGGTTTGGTTGTTAAGTAATTAAATATTTTTTATATTTAAATAAATTATTATTTATTATAAATCAAATAAATAACTAATTAATTTTTTTTCCTAAATCTTAACCGATTGATTTTCTTTTTAAATTATTTTTTTTTCAATAAAATCATATAATCTTTTGTAGTTTTAATTCATGATATTTTGTAGTTTTAATTCATGGGATAATATATAAATAACGATTAGATCCATTTAATAAATTACTTTGTTATAATTTGATTATATATTTACTTTAATCAATTATTCTCATTTCAATGATAACAATGAAGGTTATGTGTATGTATGTATGTATGTATGTATGTATGTATGTATGTATGTATGTATGTATGTATGTATGTATGTATGTATGTATGTATGTATGTATGTATGTATGTATGTATGTAGTATAATCTATATTCTATAATCAGATAATAAATTACTTTATTACATTTATGAATAAAAATAATTAGTTTATTTTAGTTTAGTCGTGAAAGACAATAGATTTTGGAATTTATAATATATTATTGAATTAATGCAACTATAGTAAAGAAAAATCATTAGTTGAACTGATGTTAATATGAAATTTATTTAAATTTTAAAAGAAATTTAAATAAAGTGATAAAGATCCTTGATAATTGTATTTTAACTTATAATCTTACATAAATGTTTTACCTATGTATAAAATTATTATATAAAAAGCACCCGCATAATTGTGCGGGCACTAATCTAGTTAACATGTTAAAAAGGCAGCATTTATTTATTTTTACTAATTTTTTTTGCGTGCAATTGTTTCACAAAAATTTAGGTCAAATGTAGTTTAGCTAACAACATTTTCTTTATTTTCACTTATTGTCTTCTTGGGGCATGATTTTTTGGGGGATTATTTGGAGGCAACGGGAATCACGGGACCTTACCTCTCAATTTTTTCTATTTAAATGATTTCATTTTAATTTCCACTTATTTTAATTAAGGCTTTGTTTGGTTTGTCGCATATTTGCGGGGTACGTTCTTTCAAATGTCATAGCAAATCAGCTAGGGTGTGTTGTATTCCACATACTTAAGTTTGTAATGTATTATAAACTCAAATACATAGATTATGCGTAATTAACACAATTTATACTACGTTTAAAATAATAAAAAATCATCTTGTAAATATGTCAACTAAAAACATTTACTATTATTTAAAATTTATAATTATATTATAAATTTAATGCAATTAATTGATATAATTTACATAGGTTTAATTTTAAATTCTTGTAAATAAATTGTCTTAGCCAAACATATGTTTAAGTTTCTAACTGCATTTATTGTAAAATATGTTGAGTCCAAGCACACCCCAAATCAAATGTCCTTTTCTTCTTTTATTGTTTCCTAGATTTCATTTAACACCGAAGTTATTAAGCACTGTTTTACAATTTGAATTATAATTAAGCCTTCTTATATACTCCGAAACCCTGATAATAACGATAAGCAAACCAAACCCAACCTGCATTTTATTATTATCCATTAAATAAATATCTGTTTTTCTATGTTCTAGGATAAGAAGTTTTTTTTTATTGTGGTTGTTAACAATCATAAAAAACAATCGGCTCAATTAAAAAAACCCTAGGGCTTGAGGTGATATCGGCGATTGCTTCCTGGCAGTTTCCGACTCGTCTCCTCTCTCTCCGGTCTAGGGCTGTGAGAGCTAGGTACTCCCTCGCCTGCACCGTGCGAGATTCACCGTGTTCAGGGGGACGCGTAAGGTTTTGGATTCGAAGGGTTTGCATCGGTTTCGACAGGAGATTCGGTATGGGGAGTAAAGGGAAAGCAATTCATCCAACTGGGGATGAAACAGTCGTTGTTGAGGGGGATGAGGCGATCCGAGAGGATGTCTCAATTCAGGCCAAGATGTCGCTCATCGGGACGGTCTTGTCGAGTAGGATGCCCAATGCTCAAGCACTGAAGGCGACAATGAAGGGAGCATGGCGAACACGACATGGCTTCATATTCCGAGTAGGGCTGGAAATGGGGTTCGGATATCCAATTCACCCGCTCCACCCGCACCATTTTTGCGGGCGAAAACCCGCAAAAAGCGGGTGACGGGTGATGCGGATGACGGGTGAAGTGGGTGACGGAGCGGGTATGGATGATGATTTTTCATCCAATACCCGCTCCAATAACCCGCCCCATAACCCGCTCCATTAACCCGCACCAATAATCACCCAATAAGAATTCAATAATCTCATTAAACATATGATTTTACTTTTCTACCCCTTAAAAAAACCCCATAAATTTCTTTATTTTGCTATCATTTTCTCACGTTGATTTTATATTGTGCTTTTATATTGTTAGTAGATTCCGTAGTTAATTTGAAAACTAGCTAGATCATGTAGTTAATCCGAAAATGTTTATATATTGTGTTTATATTGTTATTAGCTAATCCGAAAATGTGTTTATATTGTTATTTTATTGAAGATATTCTCGTCTTTTTTATTTTATTTTATTTTCTAAGTTATGTATTTCACCGTATTGTTGGACTAGATCTCGAATAATTTTTTATTTTACAAGTTGTATATTTTCTATGTATTGTTGAACTTAAACTTGATAGACTAGTATGTGTTTTTAAGGTATATATTTCATATAATGTTTGAAAATAAAAATGTTTGGTTCGTCTTATTGGATATCCAATAATCACCCGCTCCACCCGCTCACCCGCACGGGTTGGATGCGGGTGAAGGATTTGCAGGTGACGGAGCGGGGCGGGTGAAGATTTATACTCGCGGGGCGGGTGATGGATTGGAGATTTTCACCCATAACCCGCCCCATTTCCACCCCTAATTCCGAGAGATAAAGGAAAATTTATTCAGTTTTCAATTCAGCGCAGCGGAGGATAAGGAGAAGGTGATCAACGGAGGCCCGTGGTCATTCGATAGGGCGCTGCTGGTTTTGAAGGAGCCCGACTTGGAACAAACGTCTGCTATCAGGTTTACAAACTGTGCGTTCTGGATTCGGGTGTATGATCTCCCACTTGCTGCGTACACAAAATCCATGGCGGAGAGGATAGGGCAGGTCTTCGGAGGGTTTGTGGAGCTGAATGAGGATGATCTAATCTCTTACAGTAGGTTCCTCCGGATGAAAGTGATGATCGATGTTCAGAAACCTTTGCGTAGAGGTATGATGATATCTTTCGGTGGTAAGCGAATATGGGTGGAGATTAAGTATGAAAGACTCCCGAACTTCTGCTATACGTGTGGACGTCTGGGACATACGGAATTGGAGTGTAAAAACAGTGAAGGAGAGCAATACCAGGGAGAGTACGGTGACTGGATGAGAGCATCACCGATCAAAGTTATCAGGGAAAGGAGTAGTGTAGATAGGGAGGAAGAGAGGAGAGTGCTTGACAAGATGAGAGGACGTATGCCTAATGCCGAGGCAGGAGAGAGGAGGGTGGGGAGAAGGAAAACGTTGATAGAAATTTTGGAGGAGCAAGAGGCTGATGATATGGAAAAGGACAAGGAGGAGAGGGAGATGGGAGAGGATGGGGTCTATATTATGGAAAGAGTGAGCCAAGTCACTCTGGTGGAGGGAGTAGAGAAGGGTGGGGAGGGGAAGGAAGCAGACAAGGAAAAGGGAGTAACTGATAAGGGAATAAGTCAGCTGAGTGTGGAGACAACAAGGGAAGAGGGAGGAGGGGGTAAGAAAAAAGTGGGTTGGAAGAGAGCTGCGAGGGGTGTTCCAGTGGGAGGACAGGGGGGTACCGGCCTAGGGATCACGGGAACAAAGAGAAAGGGAGGCGAGCTGTCAGAAGAGGCTCTAATGAGTGAGGACCCAGAGGACTTACTGCAAGATACGGAAGAAGACAGAGCAAAAAGAATGAGGATTGAGGAGAACCTGAACTACCAAAATATATCGGCCGGGGATATCATCCCCCGCCGGGAGCCATGAATTGCGTAAGCTATAACTGTCGGGGATTGGGGGAGGCCCGTGCAGTTAAGAAACTTACCATGATGGTAAGCAGAGAGGCCCCGAAGGTTCTCTTTCTCATGGAAACAAAGTGTGGGAGGGAGAGGATGGAGGAAGTTAGAGTGAAGCTAGGGTTCTATGGGATGTTTGTTGTTAACAGTGTGGGTAGGTCTGGAGGTCTGGCTTTGTTTTGGGAAGAGGATTGGGAGGTGATGCTCACTTCATATACCCAACACCATATTGATGCTAATATCAAGACGAGCGACGGGAGAGAGTGGAGAGTGACGGGAATCTATGGCTGGCCGGAGAGGGTTAATAAGTGTCACACATTGGGGCTATTAAGGAGGCTTCATGAGGACGCCAATGCACCTTGGCTATGCATGGGCGACTTCAATCTTTTCACGGCCTTGGCGGATAAGCAAGGGGGTTGAGTCCCTAATGTGGACGATTTGATAGAGTTCAGGGAGACGCTTGAGGCTTGCGAGTTGCGGGACATTCCTTTCTCTGGTAATCGGTTTACATGGGATAACAAAAGGGAGGATGAAGCTTTTGTTCAAGAACGCTTAGACATGGCGTTTGGCAATGAAAGGATGCTAGAGATGTTTCCGGCTGTTATGGTAAAGCATTTAGAGTGATGCCACTCTGATCATGCCCCGATCAAAATTTGCTTGCAAGGATTGGAGGTGGATAATAATAACAAGGGTGCCCGACCGTTCAGATTTGAAGCCATGTGGCTTACGGAGGAAGATAGTATGGAGGTTATCCTAAACGCTTGGGCGAATCCGGGAAGCTCTTGCGCAGCGACGGGTATAGGGGGAAAGATAGAAAGATGTGGTGTGGACTTACGCGAATGGGACAGGGCCTGGTTCGGTAATTTGAGGGAGGAGTTGGGAAAGGTGCGGCGTAGACTTGCCGATCTGAGTAACAAGGGGATGACGGGACACTTGGTGAGGGAGAGGAGAGAGCTTGAGATGAGGGAGAGGGTACTTATGGATAAAGAGGAGATCATGTGGTTTCAAAGAGCGAGAGCGAATGAGTTCCGGTGCGGAGATAGAAACACAAGCTTCTTTCATAAGAAGGCATCCGGGAGGAATAAAAGGAATAGGGTTCGAAAACTTGTCGGGGAGGATGGTAGGGATGAGTTTAGCTGGGCCGGAAAATCAGCGATTGCGGTTGATTACTTTTGCAAACTCTTCGAATCTGATGCTTCGGCTAACCCTGACACGGCTACTCAAGGAATCGAGCCTCTAGTGTCGACGGAGGATAACCACGAGCTGACACGCCCCTTCACCGCGGAAGAGGTAAAATCTGCCCTTTTTTCAATGCACCCCACAAAAGCTCCGGGTCCGGACGGGATGCCAGCACTTTTCTTTCAGAAGTGTTGGCATATCGTAGGATCTGATGTTACAAAATGTATTCTTGAATGTCTGAATGGGAAGCCGTTGCCGGAAGGATTGAACCACGCGTTCATAACTCTAATCCCTAAGGTGACGGACCCATGCAGAATGAAGGATCTGAGGCCTATTAGTTTATGTAATGTGTTATATAAGATCATGTCCAAAGTACTAACCAATAGGCTGAAGAAGGTCCTTGCGAAGCTGATAGCCCCCAGTCAGAGTGCTTTTGTACCAGGTAGACTCATCACGGACAATGTTCTTGCGGCGTTCGAAGTGTTTCATTACATGAAGACAAGGAAAGGAAAGAAAGGGTACATGGCCTTGAAGCTCGATATGGCAAAAGCATACGATCGAATCGAGTGGGGATTCCTAGAACATTGTATGCGGCGTTTTGGTTTCGAGGAGAGTTGGATTCGGCTGATCATGGGGTGTGTAACAACAGTGACGTTCTCAGTCCTGATGGAGGGAGTGCCGACGCAAAGCTTCAAGCCGGGCAGAGGATTGAGACAAGGCGATCCGCTGTCTCCTTATCTTTTTCTCCTTTGTGCCGAGGGACTCTCCGGAATGCTTCGAGTAGCGGAATCTTGCAATCAAATTGCTGGAATCCGGATTGCTCCACGGGCACCATCGATCTCTCACTTATTTTTTGCTGACGACTGTGTTTTGTTCTTGCGAGCTTCCTGCCAGCAGAGCGAGACGGTGATGAATATCCTCCATACTTATGGAGCGGCATCAGGACAACAGGTGAACTTCTCCAAGTCAGAACTATCGTTCAGCAGTAATGTCAGTGAAGAGTAGAGATGTGCTATCCGGCGAGCCACGAACATCAGGGAGGTTTCCAAGCATGAAAGGTACCTGGGATTACCAACCATGGTAGGGAGATCGAAGAGAGTGATTTTTCAACAGCTAAAGGAGCGGGTTTCGAAGAAGATGAAAGGATGGAAAGAGAAGACGCTGTTGAGAGCGGGAAAGGAGGTGCTGATCAAGTCCGTGGCGCAAGCCATTCCAACCTATACTATGTCGTGCTTTTTGCTTCCAGATGGGTTGTGCAACGAGCTACAGATGATTATGAGCAATTTTTGGTGGGGGGAGAAGGGTGGTAAGCGGAGCACGCACTGGATGAGCTGGAAACGTATGTGTAAGCCCAAGTGCGATGGGGGCATGGGTTTCAGGGACCTCGGATGTTTCAACCGGGCCATGCTAGCTCGGCAGGCATGGAGACTGATTCAGGATCCGGAGTCCTTGTTGGCGCGTCTGCTTAAGGCCAAATATTATCCTCGGATGACTCTCTTGGATGCGCCAATGGGTCACCAACCGAGCTACACATGGCGAAGCTTGCTAGTGGGGCGAGATGTGTTAAAGGAAGGCTTGATATGGTGTATCGGTAATGGGTCGGGGGTGAGGGTTTGGGATGACAGATGGATTCCGGAAACAGTCAGTGGGCGAGTGATCGGAAATTTCTTCGGCGGAGAGGCAGACATGAAGGTCATTGAGTTGATTGACTGGGAATATGATCGATGGGACGAAGAAGAGGTCAGACGTCTGTTCTTACCAGTGGATGCGGAGAGGGTGCTGAGAATTCGTTTGGGTAGTGTGGAAGCGAATGACAAGCTGATCTGGAGGCTCACAAAGAATGGCTTATTCTCGGTTCGGTCGGCCTATCACATGGTTCGATCCTTGAAGGATAAGGGCAATGGTGGCATTGGTCAGTCCGATGCGAGCATTACTAATAGGCTGTGGAAGGCGCTCTGGAAATTAAAGCAGATTCCCAAAGTCACGTCTCTTGTGTGGAGAGCGGCAAAAGAAATTCTGCCTTGTAAAGGGAATCTATTCCGACGCAAGATGGTGGCTGACCCGCTTTGTGAAATCTGTGGACGAGTGGAGACGGGGTTCCACGCGCTGTTCGAATGCCCTCACGTCCGAGCTCTATGGCGACTCCAACCCGCTTTGGAGAAACGATGGTGTACAGGGGCGTCAGTTTTTGAATCCTTCATGCTAGTGTTCACCAAAGGCAATGAGGAGGAGCGGCGATTGTGGTCTATGCTGCTATGGCAGGCATGGGAAGCGAGGAACAAGAGGCTCTTTGAAGGGATGATAAAGGAACCGAGACAGATGCTCAGGAATGCTCATCAACTGTTGAGCGATTTCTTGAGTTACAACGACCGTTCTGCACCAATTCCAGTTGCAGCGCCGAGACCGGGGGGTGAGAGATGGAGCAAACCTGCGTCGGGGGTCATCAAAATCAATTGTGACGCTTCGCTTTTGGCTGACGGGAGTGCTGGAATTGGCTTTGTGGTCCGAAATGACAGCGGAGATTTCGTGCTTGCAGGACACAAGAGTGTGCAGCCTTCCGAGGACATCGAGCTGGTGGAAGCGGAGAGTGTGCTATGGGCAATTGGAAGGGCCAAAGAAAGGGGCTATAGGCGGATTCAGGTGGAAACAGATTGCTTGTGCCTCATATCCAAACTCAACGACGGATATTGGGGACTAGGAGCACTGAGGCACATCATTGACAACATTCAGCAGCAGGTCGGTTCCTTTGAGTCAATACAGTGGACTCATGTGAAGAGAAAGGGAAACTTTGTGGCTTATGCACTAGCCACTGTCAGACCTATTTATGATACTCTGTTCTTTGATATTTCAGTTTTACCCAAAGCTGTATTGGACAAGTTGTGTGATGATGATGAATGAAAGCTGGTGGGTTTGAGCTCAAAAAAAAAAAAAGGATAAGAAGTTTTATTTCGAAATATTTTCTAAAAGTTACGGAGTATATATATATATATACTAGTGTAATACCCGCGCCATGGCGCGGTTGCGATGGAAAAAAAATGAGAATATATAATATTTATTATAAGGAATGACCAAATAAAATATAAACAAATGTTTGGAAAGTATAAAACAACAAAATTATTATTGAACGACATATGTGTTTATAAAAGACACAGATTGAGTTGGTGATGTAGGCTTCGTCCATCCAAATCCTGAAAAAAAAAATAATTATCAATACAAATGGACGTAGGACTTAAAGCAAATAAGTGTTAAATCGATGTATGACTTAAAGCATTCTAGTCATGGCGGAGAAGAAGAAATCAATACATCACGCCTAGAGAAACACGAAAAATACAAACTGACAATTCAACAAAGATACAGAAGGCGAACCCTAAATTTTCATTAAAAAGAACAGGAGAGAGGTTGAAACTAAAAGAAAAGGATTTGGGTCTTACGGTTTGCCATTGGCACGGGAAGATTCTGGATGCTGAACTACAACCGTTGAGGGTCAAGAGCAGGAAGGAGAGGGAATTCGTGGTTGTCAACCGGCTTCCAATCGTTGGTGTGGCCATTGAAGGTGATGATTCTTGGTTTGAACTCGACAACAATCTGGGCGTCTGAGTTAGAGTTGCAGATTCAGTCGCTCGATTCGGTGTGCGATTGGACAAAGACGGCGAGCGAAATAAGCAAAAAGGCGAAGAAGAGGAGGGAACCAGCAGAGGCAAGATAAAACTTCAATTTAGGAGAAGAGGAGGCGTCTGAGAGAGAGGAGGTAGAAAGAATGGGAGAAGAGGCGCGCGAGAGAAGGAGGGAACCGACAGAGGCAAGGCGTGGGAGAGAAATCAACCCTAATCATTCTTTAGTGCAAATTGTGGGAAAGAAAAACGAAAATTGAAACTCAGTGAGGAAGATGGTGACGGGAGGCGGGATATCTTCAACGGAGGAGGAAGACGAAGGCATGAGGCGCGAAGGATGCCACGATCGAAGTCGGCGGAGGAGAACTGAACCCTAATAGAGCGTTCTTTCCCAATTGTGAAGAGGGGGAAGAAAATTGAAAGCAAATTAAAAAAAAAGAGGAAAGAATGTGATTGGTCAGAAGGGAGTGAAATAAGGAGAGCGTGCCACGTCAGCGGAAAGTATACGAAATTAAGTAGTTATATATATATATATATATATATATATATATATATATATATATATATATATATATATATATAACAACAACAACAACCAAGTATATCCCACTATACTACGGGGTCTGGGGGGTCAGGATATACGCACTCATACCCCGAATAGACCGAGAGAGTGTTTCCGGTAGACCCAGAACAATAAGGCAATAACCACATAGCAGTGTGACTCAAAGAAGGAAGCAGAGACAGTAGGGAATATGGAAGAGAAGGCGCAGGGAAGAAGCAAGAAAGTAAACAATGGCACGAGAGCACAGCTCAAATCAAAACCATAACAAATGACACTAAACATCAGCAGATCGAATGCTCCTCCTCTAGTGGTCTCTATCCGAAGTCATATCCTCCGATAGGTTCAACAGAATAAGATCATGTCTGATAACCTCCAGCCAGCTCTTCTTAGGTCTACCTCTCTCCCGACGGATTTCTCCCAAATTTAGGATTTCACACCTACGAACCGGAGCCGACTCAGGTCTCCTACTGACGTGCCCAAACCAGCGTAGTCTGGACTCCCGTAATTTGTCCACAATACTCGCAACTCTAACCTCTCTTCTGATGTCAGCATTTCGGATTCTTTCGAGTCTCGTGTGCCCAGTCATCCATCTCAGCATTCTCATCTCTGCAACTGACAACTGCTGTTCTTGCGCTTTAGTGATAGGCCATCACTTAGAGCCGTACAACAAGGTCGGTCTAACAACCACCTTATAAAATTTACCTTTCAGTTTAGCTGAGACTTTTTTGTCACAAAGCACCCCTGACGCTCTTCTCCATCTTAGCCACCCAGACTGAACTCGATGCTCAATATCTCTATCAATACCCCCATCACTCTGAACGTATGAGCCCAGGTACTTGAAATACTCCTTCCTGGGGACAGTAACCTCCCCCAATGCAACCGCGGGTCCCTGTACATACCCCTCACCAAAACTAAACTGAACATACTCGGTCTTGGTCCTACTCAATCTGAGACCCTTAGACTCTAGCACCACCCTCCAGTTTTCAAGCCTGCGTGCCAAACCTTCTCTAGAGTTGTCCACAAGCACAATGTCATTGCAAACAACATACACCAAGGAACCTCTTCTTGGAGTGGGGCGCAAAGACAATCCATAACAAGAGTGAATAGAAACGGACTAAGGGCTGAACCCTGATGGAGCCCCACCCGAACTTGAAAGTACTCAGAATCTCCACTCGACGTTCTAACACTAGTCAAGGAACCCCCATACATATCTCTGATAGCTCTGATATACGTCTCAGACACTCCTTTCTCAACCAGGCAACTCCAAAGCAAATCTCTCGAAACTTTGTCATAAGCCTTTTCTATATCGATGAATGCCATATGCAAATCCTTTTTCCTATCTCTGTGCAACTCAATCAAACGCCTGAGCAAGTGGATAGCTTCTATAGCAGACCTACCAGACATGAAGCCAAATTGAAAGGGAAATTTTTTTTCTAATAAAATTTATCATTCTATGTTTTGGAATATATTGGAATATAGGGGGGAAATCCAATAATTATACACTGATACACCTGAAATATATTATTAGTTTAGTATTCAATTGGCCGACAACCAAAAATGGAAAATAAATTAGGTGTCATGTATAAGGAAAATTTGCCGTTTGAATCCACAATCAAACAAGGACCTAGCTACCCTTCTTAATTGAAATTGCATTTATGCAAATATTTTTTTTTGGTGTTTGCATTTATGCAAATATATGAATGTATACAAAATGATGATTGACGTGTAAATTTAAGCGATGAACCTGATACCGTTTTGAGTAATACTTATCGGTTCATCGAATTTTCAACACGGTATCAGATTACAATTTGACATATTAAGATGTTAAATAGTTATGAAAAGATTGAGATTCTTGCAATCTTTGTTTGCATACCAATTAGGATGTCATTCTTAAGAATACATGTTGGAACGTCATAAATTCAACATTACTATACTAGACATATAAATGATAAATCCGCAATTACTATCTGTTGCAACTCTAATTTAGGATCAATTGCTTCTTAGTGCACACTCAAAGACACCAAAATCTGAAACTCATACACATCAACGAGAGAGAGAGGAACAATTCACTTCCAAAACATACACACAAACTTCCATTACTGAAACTCCTACAAAGATACTCACAACACTCAATAACTGTCTAAGTAACTGCATCCCACTACTCCACTAACACAGCTAAAACACACGTGCTGTAAACTAACAAAAGAAACTGATCTGTAATCGACTTCGACTACAGCTGACAGACACTTACTCGATTTCGACTAAAACTAACAGAAAACAGAATTTTAAACTCGGGACACAGTTCACACACATTACACATGTGAATTACAATTCAACACTATCTCGATCAGATTGAAAATAAATTTTCACCAATTACTTCGTTTATTTATTTTTTTCTACCATTTACTGTTGAGTTTGGCCCTCGTTCAATTATTAAACAAATCGAATAAACGAATAGAATATGAGCACATTTTAAAACTCGATTTAAAACTCGATCGACTTGATTTAATTTAAATTTATATAGCTCGAATTTTGTGATTTTTTTTAATTATGAGTTATTATGCATGTCATGAGCAAATATTCATTTACTAAACAAATAACATAGTTTTGGGTATAATTTTAAACCCGAGTTTAAATTTAACTTAAGCTTAAAATTAAATCTAATCATTTATAAATAAGTCAAGTATAAACTAGCAATACTCACCTGATTTACTTTTTTTTTGAAACAAGATAAAAATTCGATTCACTCGACAAGCCTAGTGAAATCGAGAGACCGGACAAGCCGGTTGATAGACTAACCATCATGTACAACTGGAACCAAATTAAAGAAGCAAAAAACTGAAGCAAATGAAACGTACAAGCCATCCTACATTGAAATCACAAGCCAAAGGATGAACAAAACGATCGAATAAAGGGACAACGCACACAAAGAACTCTGGGGAAGCTAGCGGCCGGACACCTCAGATTATGGACTCAAAAGAGTCATCAGATATCGATCGTACATCCACGACGTCATCGAACATACCAAATCAACCACTGCTCACAAGAGGCCTGCAACACAATAAGAACAACACAGTACACCAATCCGTAAATTCAAACCCAACCCCAAACCATTGCCCATACCAGCTACCCACGTACTCATCTCAACCCTCAAGGACGATAATCTGATTTACTCGTATAATCGCCTATGTATAGGCCAAAGATAAAATAATTAAGAATAAAGGATATACATACTTTGAAAAGATATACTGTATAATTTATATATGGATGCATCCATTCCTGGGTGAGTCGGTGGTGATGTTGTTGCATATGTAGAAAGTTTGCCAACCGTATCCAGTTGGGAAAAAATCTAGCAAAACTCACTTTAAAAAGGGGTAGGGCACTAATTTTTATTATTTATTTTGTTTTACTTTTCAAATGTTACGTATATATAATTTGAGAATGATCCCTTATTAAGTTTAGTAGTCCCATTGAGAATGCCCTGATTAAGTTTTAGTAATCTCTTTGGAATCTGATCTTTGAGTACCATGGGTGACTATTAAGAAATTTAAATTTTATGGATAAATTATTTATATTCTAACTCCACAAATTAATCTTACTCTCCCCTTCCGGCTCCCAAGTCAGAATTTTTAACACATGCCATAAGAACATAAATTATACTCCATCGAGGGTAGATCTAAGAGGCGGCGACAATGGACGGGAGTCTAGACGAGGTGGCGACAATGAGCACGACAATGGACTGGGGCCAGAGCAGATCGAGAGCTTAGAGCAAAGTGAGAGAGCTCGGCGAGAGAGAGAGAGAGAGAGAGAGAGAGCTCAGAGTTGAGCAATGGACTCGAGACGGCTGGGAACAAAATAAAACCTAGGGTAAACTAAATCTAAAGGTAAAAATGTAATTGCACAATAAAACGGGCAAGCTCGAACTCGGTTCGTTTTTAAATTCGAATGAGCCGAGCTCGAGCTACTCGGCTTGAATAACAGCCCTACATCTCAGTGGAAAAATGCTATCTATATCGAGGCTTCACATATCTGACCATTCCCTCGGGGTTGGGCTGGAAATCCAAAAACTCTATGGTAGATTATCCATTATTGTTGTAGCCTTTTTAAAAATAAAAATACAAGATTTATATACTGTTGATTAAATAAACCATTGTCAAATTAGAATTTTTAACATATGTTATAAGAATATGGGTTAGAAAATGGAGAATATCGGTTGGTACATGTTGGTTTAATATTTTTGGTAATTTTTTCCAGACCTAAATTATATTGACCACCTGAAATCATCAATTTAATATTAAATCGGCCGACAACCAAAAATGGAAAATAAATTAGGTGTCATGTATAAGGAAAATTTGGTGTTTGTACGTATCCACAATCAAACAAGGACCTAGCTACCTCTCTTAATTGAAATTGCATTTATCCAAATATATGAATGTATACAAAGACAATGATGATTGGCGTGTAAATTTAAGCGATGAACTTGATACCGTTTTGAGTAATACTTGATCGGTTCATCGAATTTTTCAATATGGTAGCAGATTACAATTTGACATGTTAAGATGTTAGTTTTATGAAAAGATTGAGATTATTAATTGCAATCTAGTTTGCATGCCAATTAGGTCATGCTTAAGAATACATGTTGGAACGTGATAAATTCAACACTACGGTCTACACTAGACATATACTGTAAATGGTCAATCCGTCAATTATTTCATTCATTTTTATTTGTCATTCACTACTCAGTTTGGATCGATAAAAGCTCGATTCGATCGAGCTCATTCAGTTACTAAAACGAATCGAATCGAGTTTCGAGTATGGGCACATTTTTAAACTCGGTCGACTTGATTCAATTTAAATTCGATAATTAGGTCAAATTTTGTATTCTTTAAAAACAAAATTGAGTTACTATGTTTCGAGAAAATAAAGTTGCGCTTAACACTCGAATCACCACCCTATGTATCGGCCAAATATCAAATAATTAAGAATAAAGGATATATATACTTTTGAGTAGATATATATGCATCCGTTCCTTGGTGAGTCGGTGGTGATGTTGTTGCATACTTAGAAAGTTTGCCAACCGTATCCAGTTGGGAAAAATCTAGCAAAACTCACTTTAAAAAGGGGTGGGGGCACTATTTTTTATTACTCCGTATTTATTTTGTTATATTTTTCAAATGTTTTTGAGAACGAACGAGGGCCGTGTGCTCGGGCGCTTGTATACTAGGTTCAACTAATTGGTTATATGATGAGTAGTTTATTAGGTTATATACTAAGACTTGTTCTTCGATATCTTCAATGTAAGACTGTTCTGATCCATTAGGTTACATAAGTCAAACCAGAATTTTTAACACATGCGATGATAAGGACATAAATTATACCGAGTAGGCGAGTATAAATCATTTTAATTTTTTTGTTACCCATAACAACGCTTGGTTCCATTTAGAATCAACCTCTTATCTCAATTGAAAAATGCTATAAGAATTTTTAACATATGCGCTATAAGAATATAGGTTAGAAAAACCGATTTATCGAATGTGAATGAAAATGGTATTGACTAATGACTATGTATGGGGTGGGGGAGGGCGAGTTAAATTGTGAAAGTGTATGACACATAATAACACTGTACTAAGGTAGTTTAGAGTTAATATTGGTTGGAGCATGTGATGTGGAGGATCAATTCATGTAGACCACCCAAACCTAACTCCTACCCCGCATTCAATCTTTTCTGCCCCATTTGCTGTGTTATGTACAGACAACACATGCATTATAGTTTAGCCACATCTTATTAATATATGTACTGCTACTTGGACTTTCCCGGTAACCCTATTATTGCTAGGTTTCTTTCATCAATGTTTTATGGTCCGGTTTGTAATGTTTATCAATAGGAGAAATGACCAAAATGAGTTGGGAAGTTGATCACCCTTTACTATTTGAGCCTCTACACTATTCGAATTCGGATTAAGCGGCTTGTGGGTGGGTGCTTGATCTATTCGGATTTAGGTTGGTTCAATTCTATTGTTAAGGTCGTGGAGACGGAGGCTAGGCGGTCTACTGTGGTGGTTTAGGCACGGACCTTGGAGTGGGATGAGGTTTGCTCCACCGTAAAGTTTCCGTATATGGAAATTATCCGTTTGTTTATCGTATCAGTGTAATCTAACATGTCCAGTCTATCCAAGTTTTACTTTCTGGTTCGATAACCTGGCACTTTGGCTACTACTGGCTTCAAGTCGAGATAGATTGTTTGCCTTTTGTGTTTAAGTTTCGAGCTTGGACGCTTCCATTTTCGGGTTTGGGTTCATGTTTTGAATCAGAATTGTGGGGTACGTACATGCAAGGATAGTCCTTACCTATTATTTTATTTTTACAAAAATAAAATAATAGGTAAAAGAAATTAAGGAGAATTAATAAATAAAAAAAAATATTTATTCATTTATTAAATTAAGGGTCTTGATAATAGAAATTATGTATGAGAATAATTTAGAATACCTAACTCACCCGAATTTTAATTTTTGATTTCGTGCCTGGATGATGGATACATGGTATTTGGTTCATGTCATTGGTCTTATGTTTATCACCCTTGGCAACGTTGTTGGTTATACCTTCAACCTTTTTTTGAAAAAAAAAACAAGATGATCAAGGATTTGGCAGGTGTTAGAATTTGCTAGAATTTGCCGACCCACTTGGTATCTCTCTTAACGAGAGAAACGAGCTCCGGGTGCGACATGATTGTCTCGTGCTTAATCGCATGTGGTAGCTGCACCACCTGGTTGAGTTCACCGAAAACACGTCCACAGGACGACCATTTAAAAAAATGAAGCAGCTACGAACTATCCTTGATAGCCATCTCAATCTCCCAGAAACATCTCCACTTGCCAATGATGGAATTAATGATCATTAGGCTATCTCTCTCGATCATTATGCATAAAAAAAACTAAGGTCCTTTGCAACTGCAAGACTGATTCGAAGCATTAGAAGTTCCATCTACTACTAATGCTACTCTTTACCTTTTTACATTGTACTATATTTTTGTATGGCGATTTGGGTTTTTAGTTAATGAATGGTGTTTTCCATCCAAAAACAAAACTAAAACAAATAGGTTTTGTTCATCTGAAATCAGTGATCTCAATTGGGCCGGACTCATCGGCAATCGGCCCAAAACTAAAACAGATAGGCCCATGTAGATAGATCTGCATTAAATACAGCCCAGCTACAGGAAGGCAAGAAACAAGGGGCTAGGGTTAGGGTTTTAAAGGGGTTTAACCGCACATACGAATCTCAACCGTGAATTGGGGAATTTCTGAAAATTGGAAGCATCCAACAAAGCAGAGCAATGGCGAACCGAAAAGGAGGGAGAAGATCAAGGCTAGAAGAAGGTGAATGGAGTTCGACATTGAAATCGATCCAGGAGTGGAGCGATTGGGGCTTGGGGAAGGCGAAAGTCGCGGTTCACTACGGATTCATCCCTCTCATCATCATCATCGGCATGAATTCCGAGCCCAAGCCTCAACTTTCTCAGCTTCTCTCCCCCATCTGATGTTCCGACCCCGGGTTTCGACGCTATTCGCCGATTCCACATCCACACACAGCAAGATAGTGCCTTTTTTTCTTTCTTTTTTTTAATCTGATAATTTTTATTCTTGTTGTGTCTAGTAAGTACGATCAATTGTGTTTTATTTTTCCTCAATCCGGATCGTGTAATCAACTTAATTAGGGTTTTGATGGATTGGGTTTATTGATTAGCAATCGTTCTGTGTGATTTACTGAACTATCGTGCGCGTTGAATTAGTCTGATTTGTGACGAGGGGCCGATAACGAAATTGATGAATAGGAATTCTCTTGGTTTGCTACGATTAAAGTTTGGCAGATTTTTGCAGGCTCAAGCAAAGCGACTGAAGAGAAAAACAGGGTTTATGATCTCTCGAAATCGTATTTTAAATCTGCTACTGTAAAATTTTCCCTAGGCTGTTCCAGATCATGCTTCTCCAAAAGTGGTTTTCTTTGAAAGAAAAAAATACAAGTTTGTTTAGTTGAATTTCATATACAATCCCTACTTTTTCATGGATGCTCTATCCCTCCAAAAAGGATAATCAAGGCTCGAGAACTCAACATTCGAAGGCAACTCATCCCTTGTGAGATAATGCATAGTCCCTCCCTACTTAGTGCTTGTGAGATAATGCATAGTCCCTCCCTACTTAGAGCATCCCAATGGGGTGCCTCAAAGTTTCTCTCCCCTTTCCTCATTCGTCCACCTCACTTTCCACTAATTTTATTCTCAACCCTCCCCAATTCAATTCTTCCTCCCCACAATGGTCAGGTTCCCCAATAATCTATCTCATCACATTTTTCATACCCATTTTATTTTTCCTATAATTTCAAATATTAAAAAATTAAATTGATTTATATAAAATTTTAATTTAATTTTTTAATTAAATTTGATAATTAATTTTAATAATTTAAAGTATTTTTAAATAAATTTTTAATAAATTTGAAATTTCAAAAACATATAAATTTAATATTATAAGTTAATATATAATAATATTTTTAATTAATTTTAATAATTTAAAATATTTAAAGTAAATTTAATATTACAGTATAAGTTAATATATTTAATATTATAAGTTAATTATATTTTAAATTAATTTAAAAAATTTAAAAAATTATTAATTATATTTTTGAATTACTTTTAATAATTTAAAACGTTTAAACTAGATTGTTAATATATCCGAAAACTAAAAAATATTAATTAAATTTTTTAATCATATTCGATAATTAATTTTAGTAATTTAAAGTAAATTTTTATTAAATTAAACCATTGAAAAAATTATTAATGTAATTATATAATTATATTTAATAATTAATTTTAATATTTTAAAATATTTTAATTAAGTTGTTAATATTTTTTATTCTTTAATTAAAATCTATGAATGAAAATAAAAAAATAAAATGATTTATTAAGGTGACACGTGTCATCGTTTCATTGGTTTCGGATTTGGGAAGGTTCCCATTTTTCATAGGGTTTCAAGAGCTTGCATATTGGGGTTTTGAAGGTAGAGTTCATCCCATTCCCAAATATGATTTCAATCTTTGTAATTCATTCTATGGTTTCTTCTACCTGTCCACCATCGATCTATTTCCTCTGTTGTACAAATGGATTTGCTCGATGAATTATACGAAAATTCCAATTCCAATAAGAAATAACAAATTCCATCGTAATTGCAATAGACCTTGCTTCTGAGTTCTATACATATTTACTTTCTTTGTGGTATACAAAGAATACCCTCGATGAAACTTTGTCTTCAACACTTGGTTGGATAATAACACCCGTGTATTTGATCACTTCTGCTCTTTCATCTGCACTTTGCTGACAGATTTTTGAGCTATGAGTGCTGCTAGAATGTTTCTATGAACATTTTTTTGAGCTTCAACCGTGTATATTAACATTTTAGACAGTTTTGTCCATGTTATGTGTGCTCCAGTTTCTTTATTGATGCTTCAACATTTTTTAAATTGAATTCTGAATTTGTGGATTGCAGATCGAGCGGAAGGTTCAGTGGGAGCGAGGTGGATTCTCATGGTACAAGTTAACTCAAACGAATTGAAATTCACAGGTACGGGGCATTCCTCTCTCAACCTGTTTATTTCAACTATTAAATCCAATAAAAATATTTACCAAGGTATTTAGAGATCAACTATTATTCTGTTTTTTTTTTCTTCCTCTGATTCTCTTCACGTTGTATATTTTTATTGGATTATGTTTTACTAGATCTAGATTAGGTGATCACTGATATTGAACATGAAACTTCTTATTTGTGGGATGTTCTGTGCTAAAATTTTATTGAGGCTACAAATGCTATAGTAGCACTTTAGCGCATACACTTCATTTTTTTGTAAGTACCATTGACTTTCTCATTTAAATATCTATATATACAATAAAATAACATTCAGGGATTAGATTTCTGTAGCTATATTGTGAATATTACCTAAGCTTACAACTTCCTCATCATGTTGTGAACAAATTGACGTGCACATGCTTGCCCAAGACTCCAAGATCATTAATATAACATCCAAGTATCAGATTTCTTTAGCTATATTGTGATATTATAATTGTGATATTATACTGAATGAGAAAGTTCTTAAATTTTTTTAACATGTTTCTACTATTGACCAGTCCATCTCATCTACTGTCGTGCCTCAGGCCTTCATCTTCCTCCTCCATCAAAGTTATCCCGCTTAGGACTGTCTTCGTCCTCCTATGAGATTGATTTATTAGTGTAATTTTCATGGTACAAATTCACTCAAACGAATTGAAATTCAGAGGTATGGTGCTGCACTTTTAATGTTTAATCTAATATAGATATGAATATCAGTTAGAAGATGACAAATTCTATATTTTCATACAATTTAAGCAGTTGAGTATCTACTGATGGCATTTTGCAAGTTTGAGTATCTAATGATGGCATTTTGCAATTTTCTATAGATATGAATATCTACTTTTACTAATGTATGTAATTTGTAGTTTTGGTAGCAACTAGCTGAGATTTTAATTGTTTGAATTTTCAGGATAAGGAATTGCTTTACAATTTCATTTATAACCATTTCCCAAGTTTTGAAGTGGAGGTAATTTGTTTCATTTGCTCTTCTATATTTTTATTTTATTAAACTTCTTTCTTATAACATCTTAAAAATTCCCTTGAAGGTTATGTACTTATTTGAAGACTTTTCTGTTACATACTATTCTTAATGAAGGTATTTTGATGAAGAATAATTGCAGTGTTTTCATCAACTTAACCGATCTTTTTCAGAACCTTATAGGAAAAACAGAAATATGGTGTTGAAGTGAAAGAGTCTCAGGACATTGTAGGAAGTTTTTGAATATGGCTTGCCTGGGAAAAGGTAGATTACTTATGAAACATAGCTGTTTGATTTTAAAACATTTTTAGTATAGGTAGAACATGTTTTTAACATGGAAGAAGATACGATTGGTGTGAATTACATTGGAATGGATATTACGTACTAATGTGGTAATTTCTTTTGAAATACTTTTAACTCCCATGGGTTTTCAACGATAATTAAGCTTTTCAAATCATTTTAATTTTTATTGATAGTATTATGTTGAATAACAATCTCTAACGTCGGTGTTTAATTTTTCTGTTTCTTTTTTTTCTTTACTTATAAGCTATAAAAATTAACAAGTGGTGTCCTCCATTTAATGTTTTTTTTAAAAGATTTCAAGTGTTCATTTTTGGAGCATTTTAACTAAACTTCCTTATATTTGTCACACAATTCACTTCCTTATATTTTTCACAAAGATTTTCCATTTGGTAATTTTTTTGATTCACAGTGATCTGTGTGATTGTAGAATGTTTCTTCGATCAGCAAGATTTTGATAGCACCCTTGCCTATTATAATCATGAAAGGAAGAAAAATAAAAGATGGTTTTCTAGCTTGGGAAAGCCTCCGATCCATGCCTTCAACATCCAGGTTAGCGCAATTACGACTTCAATGAGGTTGAAAATGCCTCGGAAACTGAGACATTGCATGATCACCTAATATTTACTCCAATTCGACATCACTTATTCTTTATCCAACAACAAATCAAGACTTTCTTCTTAATTTCCTCCGGTTCCAGGTTATGGACCAGTTGCACAACCTCAACCGGAAGTCGTCAGTTGACCCTTTGAACTCGATGTACAGACTAGCATCACGCTACCTCCTTCATGGAGGTAATGCCAACATTTCTCAACCATCTTTGCTTGCAGAGCCGAAGATTGACAAATAACTCCTTGGCCTATATATGTATATCCTCGCACATTCTGTTACATTTAGTAACGGTGCTCCTCAATCTTTTCAAGTCTGTTTAATAAAATGTTTTGTGCTTCCCATGTGATCGAACTTCTCATCTTCATTAGCTGATATATAATATTAATAGTAGTGGATACGTGGATTGTCGATATTTAGTTTCGTATTACGGGAAATATTTGTTTCTTATCACAAGATATATTTTACATTTTTGCACACTAAGTTGTACTGTATTTTGAAGTCATTTACTATTTTATTTAATCTTAGTCATTTACTATTAGTGCCACATCCCAAAAAAAAAAGATATTTTTCATGTTGGATTAGGTAGGGCAATTCCCTAACTATAGAATTCCTGATCAATATGCAGAATGTTCCACCCGAGCTTCCAGAGTTCCAGACATTAGATCGACTTGAATTATTTGCATTGCCTTTCTTGCACTAAATTCAAAGTATAGGGAAAATTTATTTAACAAATTCTCTTTTGTGAACACCTTCCCCTGTATATATCATCTGTTTACAGTTATAACTTTCTTGGGTGGGCATAGCCTATTCGAAATTTTACTTAATAAAAAAATATTTATTAAATTTTACAATCTAACACATTTATTGATATTGTCTGATAAATATACATACAAATTCATCCATTTAGGTAAATGATCAAATTATGTTCATGAGGTATACATTATGCTCTCAACAACTTTTGTGAACACATTTTTCGTTCTCGAACAATAATATTTTGTCTAACTTCCTTATCATGCTTTTTTTTTTCTTTTCCGGATTGTTTAATTTCTACCGTATCATAAATATCATACATTTCTTTTAATTTTCCTCGAGAACGCGCTATGTCGTTCAAGAACAATATTGTTGTTTTAGGTTTTCCAAACATTTGTTCCTATTTTATTTGGTCATTCCTTATAATAAATATTTTATAATCTCATTTACCTTTTTTTTTCATCGCAAGCGCGGCATGGCGCGGGAATTCCACTAGTATATTTAATATTATAAGTTAATTATATTTTAAATTAATTTTAATAATTTAAAAAATTATTAATGTAATTATTAATTATATTTTTGAATTACTTTTAATAATTTAAAACGTTTAAACTAGATTGTTAATATATCCGAAAACTAAAAAATATTAATTAAATTTTTTAATCATATTCGATAATTAATTTTAGTAATTTAAAGTAAATTTTTATTAAATTAAACCATTGAAAAAATTATTAATGTAATTATATAATTATATTTAATAATTAATTTTAATATTTTAAAATATTTTAATTAAGTTGTTAATATTTTTTATTCTTTAATTAAAATCTATGAATGAAAATAAAAAAATAAAATGATTTATTAAGGTGACACGTGTCATCGTTTCATTGGTTTCGGATTTGGGAAGGTTCCCAATATATTGGGGCACCCCAAAGTTGGCGAGGTTGTCCACAATGGTCGGGTTCCCCAAATCGCATAAAAAAGTGAAATGGGGAGGGGAGCTCCCGACCATTGATGATGCTCTTAGTGATAAAGTGACAGATAAAGTTGGACACAAAGCGCACACAAACTCAACTTGTTCATAATCAAACTGAACATAGAACTCAACTTGTTCATACCCAAACGGAACCTAAGAACTAATATTCAGCTCAAACTCAACTTGTTCATAACCAAACTGAGCATAGAACTCAACATGTTCATAATCAAACGGAACATAAGAACTAATACTCGGCTCAAACCGAAATCCAACCATTATCCCTTTAATTGGGTGTAAAGCCAAATATTACTATCATTAGGGGTCTGTTTGGCAATGCAGGTAGATATTCGGAGCTTTTGATTTTAATATTTATAGGTTTAAATAAGTTAAATATAAGATTTTAATTTAATTAGCTTTTGAAATTGGATTTTCAATAGCTACCTACCCCAAACATCTTATCAGAATTTTCTTCTATATGATAAGCTAGTTTGTATCAGTTACTCTATCAATTGAGCTACCAAACATCTTACTAGCTTATGAAAACTCTAAGTTAACATATATTTAACACACTTAATCCATCGACTTCAGCCACCCTATCAGTTTCAAGCTATCTCATCATCTCCGTTTTACCAAATTGACCCTAGATTAACTATGTAGGTTAACTAGGTTTAAGATTATCACTTGTGTAGATTAAGTTGGTTGGTATCCAGTCGAGTGATTAAGTTTGTGACTATCAGTTGTGTAGATTAAGTCAATTGGTGTCAAGTCGATTTACCAATTTCAAGATTATAGGCTTATAGCCGTGTAGATTATGTTAGTTGGTATCAAGTTGAGTTATTGGGTTTGTGACTATCAATTGTGTAGATGAAGTCAACTGGTGTCAAGTTGATCTATTGTTTGAATTGATAAATATAAAGCGGTCATTCTGGGGTTCGAACCGGGGATCTATGAGTACTACCAACAAGTCCTCTTCGGTGAGTCATTCCGGAATGGTTGTCAAGTTGATATATTGTGTTTGTGTGTCCAGGGGCGGATCCTGGACCGTCATTCCGGAGATATTTGAAGGTAAAATTTTCATTATTCCGAGAATGTTTAAGGGTAAAAAAAAATTCTTTTGTAATTTTTTTTCCCGAGTTGGGAATGCTTGACGGAAAATATTAAAAAAGTAACACTAATTTTTTTTTTTGGGATGCTCAAAATGATACAAGTAGATCCGCCCCTGGTGTGTCATGAGTATTATCGGGTGACCCTAATTTCCAGGGGTGTTATTCGATGCGAGCTTGACATGTTCAAGTTTGGTTCGTTTGTTAAACGAGCTCGAGCTAAGCTAAAAGAAATTTGGTTCGTTTTTTTCTGAGCTTTAATCCGTTCTACTTTGTCATAACAAGTTAGTTTAAAAGAAATTTCATAAAATTCGCACTTAAATCGAACGAGTCGAGCTTTTAATCGAGCTTAAAATCATGTTCAGGCTCGACTTGTTAAGATAAACAAATGAGCTCGAGTCGAGCTTTTTTCGAGTCTATAGCGAGTCAAGGTCGAGTTGTTCAGCTCATATTAACAAACATACTAATTTCAAATCTTGAAAAAGTAGATCTTTTCAAGCACTAACGTAATTATCATCCAAACGGATCCTTAATAGTAGTAGTGTTCGGATGCTGATGAACGCAAATCGAAAAAAACGATTGCCGCGTCAACTCATCCACTAAGTTTTTTTATATTAATTTTCATTCAAAATATTTAATTTAACAATTTATTTATTTATTCCTACTGTTTAATTTCCAAGGAGTAAACTGAAAGTGAGGAAAATAAAGACCAGCAAAGCTCATCATAAAAGTCAGAGAGGAAGCATGAAACCGGGGAAGCAGAGAAAGCGAAGATCCTTTGAATCAAAGCGGCTTTCTTACTTTGAATCTTGAATTGGATGTTCAAATTCAGCTCTGCCTGAGACAGAGCGCGGCTGAGATTTTTTTTTGAATGATTCCAAAGCCTCGCAAATGAAAGGGAGAGTCAGAGGCCATTGGAATCTCGCCAAAAAGCTAGGGTTACCTTCTGTTATGTTCTTGTGCTTCTCTTTCTTCCTTGCTGGCTTCTTCGCTTCTACGCTCATCTCTCAGGTTCTTCTTTATTCGATCGATTTTTAATTATTATTTTTTTGTGTGTGTTTTTGATGTTTTGATTCATCCTTGGACGTGGTCAATCGGCATTGGCAGGATGTTCCTGAGCATCGTCCTTTGCCGAGAGATCTCCAGTCTGTCGATTCCACGGAGGAGGAGTTCGATCTATTGGTGCCTGGAAAGTCCGGCGATAAGGTCATTACGGCAATTCCTTTTCAGGTTATCTTTCTCTCTCTGTCTAATTTTGTAATTTTCTATTTTGGAGATTTTTCCTTTAATTTGTTGTTCGGATTCTAATTTAAGCGATTTCGAGATTTAAGACGGTGATTGGAGAACTGTAGTTGATTTGTGGAACTTTTGATATCATGCATCGAATTCAAGTAGCTTTACATCTGGTTTGAAGGATTTTTGTTTTAGCTTATGCATGAATTTTTAGTTTTACTTTGATTTCCAAATAGCAGATACAGGTTTAGATAGGCTGGATATTTTCAAATTGATTGCACAAGCTATCCCCACCTTCTCACCTGTTGAAAATCCACCTACTCAAACCTGGATAGCTGATTGCAACTTCATTAACTATGGTTGTTCAGTTTGGTAAATAATCATCTTTAATGCTTTTGATTGTGCTTCCACTCCTGGTAGTTGAATTTAATTTCCACTTCTTTAGCATTTGGTGTTGGTGTAGCTATACTGTTGTACTCTTCAATTTGCTTATTGCAATTGGAATGACAGGTACACGAGACAAAATTTTGATTGACCCAATGCTAAAATTGTGATGCTAGTATTTTTTTCAGGAGGTTCCCTTTGTGATGCTAGTGTTTATGGTACTTTCTAGTCCTTTTCAGTCTTTTCAGTTTTCTGGCATGGTTAACTGTACCGACTTTCAAGCTGACTCAATATCTGATCCATGTTTGTTGAAATACATGCACCATAGTTTTTAATAGGAATGGTGAAAATCCAAGCTACTTTTTAAAGGTTGTGTTTGTGGAATTCTTTGCTGCTGATTAGCTGTCGGTATAACTGTGCTGTTACTTCCTACATGCACGGAGAGATCCTTTTCAGAATGATAATGTTTGCGGGCTTTATAGACCTTGACTCTTCTTCCTTTCACTTGATAATAAACTAAAAGGGACTCTTAACCAGTCTTGATCTACCTTATTTCGTAAATGATTACATTCCTCTTCATTTTCACAGGTTTTGAGCTGGAAACCCCGAATTGTGTATTTTCCCAAATTTGCAACTGCAGAACAATGTGAGAGCGTTATTGGCATGGCAAAGCCAAGTCTTGAGCCATCTAGATTGGCTTTGCGCCAGGGAGAAACGCAAGATACTACCAAGGATGTCAGGACGAGGTAGAGTGTTTGAGTCACCTTCCTAGATATGATGCCCAGTAATTTGGCATTAATTGCTTGCGCACATACTATAAATTTATTAACTTTATCATGATGATCAGTGTTGCAAATAAATTATCCTTAGGTACATTGTCCAATTGTTTTATAAATCAATGAGGCGATTGGAGTGCTAAATATTTATTGTTTTAGAGATGCAGTTGGGGAATCTTATTCTTCTTCCGGTTTTCATTTGTTTACCTTTTTCTTCTTTCAGTTCTGGCATGTTTCTCAGTGCATCTGAAGATAAAACGGGAATCTTAACTGCAATTGAGGAAAAGATTGCAAGGGCTACTATGATTCCCAGAAACCACGGAGAGGTATTTTCTGATGCAATTAATACATGCCACTATGTAACATATCCTATGCAATTGACAAATACACGTTTGTCTGGATTGCCTAAATTGTTTTGAAGCTGGAAAGGAAGATCTGTATCTGAAGTCCATGAAATTTCTCCATGATATGAGTAATCTTAGAATCTTAATATTTGCTTCTCTTTTCCTTCCGTTCCAATGTGTTATTCAAGAAATTCATTTGAACTTTTGAAAGGAATCATATCACCCATGTAAGTCATATAACTATCTTCTTATGATGAAGGCCATCAGAACGCCGACTAAGGAAACCAATTGATCAAAACATGAAACTTCATTTACTAGAGATCTGGCGTACTTTCATTTTTCCTTTTCATTTCTCCTTGAGCCGATGTTTGATACTCGTTTTCCTTTGATTAAGTTAATTAAGCTCTTTCTTATAACATTTATTAATGTCACCAGTAATCTGAGGATATCCCTGTGTTTCAGGATTTCAATATTCTGCGATATGAGATTGGGCAGAAGTATAATTCTCATTATGATGCATTCAGCCCTCTTGAGTACGGTCCACAAAAAAGCCAGAGGGTATCCTTGAAATTGTGCAGTCCTCTACTTTGAATCCAATTAGCAGTAAAAGTCTCAGAATCCTTTCCCTGATTGTATCTGATCTTCGTACAGGTTGCTTCTTTCTTGTTGTATTTGTCGGATGTGGAAGAAGGTGGGGAAACTATGTTCCCTTACGAGGTAGGATGAGACGTTGTTGTTTGACATTGAGCTTTCGAGGGTAGTTTCTCATCAATACTGAGACAAAACGCAAAGTAAACCTTGTTCTACGAATTTGCAGAATGGGAGGGTAAATCCCAACTATGATTTTGTGAAATGCATCGGCTTGAAAGTGAAGCCTCGCAGAGGAGACGGAATCCTTTTCCATTCTCTGTACCTAAATGGCACTATTGATCCAGTAAGTGCTTCTTTATCCGTGATTCTTGATCTTGATAACATCTCTATAGTCGCTCCAAGTGGAAATTTGATAGCATCTCTCCATTGTATGCTTTTTTTCCGTGGATTCATAGGTATCGCTGCACGGGAGTTGCCCTGTTGTTAAAGGGGAAAAATGGGTGGCAACAAAGTGGATTCGAAACGAAGTGCAGCCCGAGTAGCTCATCATTTTTACTCATCTGATGTATGTTCACTCCGTTTGTCTAATGTACTACACTGTACACAAATTACACAGGCAATGAAAAACATCAGCTTGAAGACTGAAGCATGAATTTAGTTTATTCCCCAAATAACATCAGCTTGATGATGACTGACTGTGGACTGTGGAGGCATGAAAATGCAAAAGACCTTTTTTTTTTGAAGGGATCAAATATATGGAAATCACTGTCAGCGAGCACAGATTCTCTCAGCTCTTCCGGCGACTAGATGCCAATTTGCGGGCTATTATTAAATGATAGAGAACGTGCACTAGCATTGTCAAGTATGAAGTGAACGGCAATGACAAATTCAGTGTATTCCACTGAAAACCGGGTTTGAGAATCAAGGTTGAAGTGCGGAATAGGCAAATAAAAGGCAAACAAATACTCTAGCAAGGGGAGAAGAATAGAGTATGCAAACTTTTCGCAAATGCTGAAACTGGTAAGACCTTACCGTCAGAGGTAAGACCTTATCTGTAAAACAGTAGCAAGTTAAGTACAAAATAACGAATAAGAAGTAAAGACAAACACAAGCACGAAAGGTAAAGAACAGAAAGTAAAGAACACGATACTTGTTAACGAGGTTCGGCACAACCGCCTACGTCCCCGCCTAGGGTTATCCAACCCGTAGGATTCAACAACTTTATTTCACTTTATCTTATGAGCCCTAGATACAACCTCTAGAAGACCTTCCCTCTTCTAGACTACTTCCTATCTAGCAACCCAAACACACCAGTGAAACAAAGTTCTACAAATACCGGAGTACCCTATACGTTTGGGTAAAGAACCCTTAGTATAACCTAGAATGAATTGTACGATAAAGCTCAATGAAAACCTCACAAACTCTCAAAGAAATAAAACAATTAAACCAATGGAGAGATGCGAGATCGGATGCTGTTGCGATTGGCAGAAGACGTTATGCGCTGTAGGTGTGTCGACTGCAATCCTCTTCTTCTATTTATAAAGGCCGGCTTCTCCAAGTTTGAAATAATTTGAACGTTTGAATCCTTGAAGACGTTGCTTGAGATACATGGAGAACAACCGGCAATTCAAACGCGTTCCAGAAGCTTCACTTGGATATAAAGGGATTTGATTACTTGAAACGTTGAAAAGGCTGAATAATTGTTCAACCAAATCCCTACAAAATCTCAGCAACAAACTTGAAGATATATATGATAAATACGAAAGAAATTAAACTCAATATCTCAAATTGGATTCAAAATGGAATTCTGGAGCTAGCCCAATAAATTAGGCCCAATATCATATTGAGCTTTAGAGCTATAGAGTTCGTACAAATTAGGCCCATTAGAAATAGGCCCAATTATACTCAATATGAATCAACCAATCTCAGGAGCTTACGTAACTCTTTGAGGTCACTGTCGGTAAGACCTTATCTCTGACGATAAGGTCTTGAAACTGTTTTGATATTGATGGTTTGTTTTGAAACGTTTAAGGCAACCAAAGATTGGTTCAACCAAATCTCTTGAAGATCTCAACAAACCAACAACCTTTTGAATTTGAAGATTGCTTCATAAAATCCTCAAAGAGGCTTTTAGAAAGTCAACCCCAAATCTTCAATAACCAACACAAATCCTGCACAAAATCTCCACCAACTAATTAAATATAAATCACAGTAAATAATCTGATTGATATTTGTATAAAATAAATGCTATCTTTCTTTGTCTTCCATCATATTAACAAACATATAATATATAACATCAAGATACAATCAACAAAGGTGTATGCACTCTTTCACCTATAGAGCAAAATACAACAACTGAAAAAGCCACGATCTCATGAGGCCACCATTTTTAGTGGGGCCCGGGAACCGTCCTGGTGAAATGACTAAACTTCCCAACGGACTTACCTGACCCGCGACGAAAGATTCGACGCGGCCCAACCTGTGCCGCGGGAAATCACCCTAAGCTAAACACGATGGACTGTTCCCTTATCGAGTTTTTTCTGGACAATTTGGAAACTTGGTTCGTTTACCTGTCGTTCTTGAATGTCTTGTAATCTATTAACGATAGTCTTTCCCTTAATAGAAATTTACACTAAAGACGAACACGGTTTTTCGTCCGCGGAGTTCGGCACAGCGAGCAATACAGATTTTTTATTCCACTGGTTCTTTTTCCACGCGTATGATCATTTCTTGTTCTTTCTTCCTCTGAGTTCACCGTTCCGACACCCGCCCTCCTCTCCTTCCTTTCCAAAAAGTCCCCTGTTCCTTATGAGGTTTCTCCTATTTATAGATCCTAGACGACATTGCGTGTTGTGCCACGTGGTTTTCGACTTTCAACACGTGTTATACTCGTGGGGTGTGGGCATGGTTGCCACGTGTCTGCTCTTTTTCATCCGCGGATGATCGTATTTGAGTGAATTTTTTTGGACCTTTGTCCGCGGATGATGATAATATGATTTTCTTGTTCGTTTTCTGTCAATTGGTTGGCGCTCTTTACTTTATTTTTATATTCTAACAGATGTTTCCAATATTGGTTTAGTCACAGCTCCTCGGGCCGTGTTGATTCCGTCTAGGGGTTGACGCGGATCGATAAAAATGTAAACATCTGTAGCTTTGTTACCGCTATTATTCTGATTTAGGGTTGATGGGCCTTTCCTCTATCGGGTTATGGCCCAATTTGGGCCCATTAGGCCCATTTATGCTTGGAAGTCTAAACGTCAGTAATTTTCCTATAAGTTACCCCGTTCCGTTTTCTTTTTCACCCAACATTTGTCTTCTTCTACTTTTCAAGAAATTTAATCCTTATCCTTATCTTGGTTTTCCGGCGGCGGTTTTCTAGGGTTCCGGTTGTTTGCTCGAGGTTTCCGGTGGTTTTCTTCAACTTCTTCAAGGTATTTTTTCTTGTTCTAGGCTGTTCTTGAGTTTTCTCTGTTGAGTTTTTTGATTTCCTGACGTTTAGATCGTAGATTTGGGTGTGAAATTGTCTCCGAATGTGTTTTTTGGATGAGATTTTACTTTGTGTGAGTAAAACTTCGTACAATTTTCTTCTAGTTTCTTTAGAAATGGCTAATCTCAACAAGGAGCGTGATTCGCTAGAAGATTTTGAGAGGGATGAAGGATGGAGGAGTGGCGTTGCTTCATCCTCTCAAGTGCGTCCGTCCCCAGAGACACTTTCTTCCTCTTCTGGGAGTTCCTCTTCCAACTCTGATGATTCCTCGTCGGAGTCATCTTCTTCTACATCCGCGTCTATCCCGGATCGAGTTGGTCCTACTGGTAGTCCTATTAAGGTGAGAAGGCGCCGGAAGCGTTCTGACCCTGATTACTATTCTTCACCTTACTCAGTTTCTTCTTCTTCGAAGGAATGCGCGGAAGATGAAAATCCAAAGGCCGTGGATGATTCAGGTGCTAGTTCTTCTGTGGACGCGGGGACTTCGTCTGTATCTCAGTCGGCGGATCAAGGGTCGGAGGAGGTTTGGATTCCTTATGAGCTTCCTCCAATTGGTTTAGCAGAAAGCCCAAAGGTAATCTGTTCTAAGGAGAACTTGAGTGACCTGGACACCCCAGTATATGTCTTAGGGGATCTAGATTCTTGTCTTTTCCTGGGAGATTTCAAACCTCTTCCACCTCCAACCAGTCGTCCACCAGTTGTGCTTGAAAGGGTTCATCCGTGGAGGTCCCCTGTGAGTAAATTGAGGGGTTGTACTACTCTTTTGAACTTTGAAGATCTTGACGCTCTCTCGCAAGTCTTCCCATGGCCAGCGGGTGTTGAATTCTGTCTTCCCGAGGAAGGGGGTGGTTGTTTGGACGCTTATGAAGATTGCTTAGTCGTATATGCAGCTAGTTTATCTCAGGGCTTCCGACTTCCTCTACATCCTTTTTTCTCGAAGTTTTTGGAGGAATATAACTTGAGCCCTGCTCAGATTGTTCCTAATGGTTGGATGTTTTTTACCAGTTTCATTATGAGATGCAAGGAGATCGGTGTTGCTCCCTCTTTGAAGTTGATGCTCAGTGTTTTTTCCTTAAAAAAGGGGACTCAAGACTCAAGATTTTACCAATGCAACTCAAGTTGTAGGTATATGGAGAGGTTGTCTAGTAAGCCGAATTGGAAATATAAGTGGTTTTTGGTCCGCGACAGATCTGGGCAAGGCTTTAACTGTCGAACGGTCCCAGGGCCTTTTTGCTCTGTGTCAAAACCGAAAATTTCCAATCTTTCTCAGTTCAAGCTATCATTTTCTCATATTCCTAGATTTCCGTGGGATAAAATGTTATCCGCGTTTCGTCTTGAGATGGCTGGCTTGAGCATGCCTCATCCGCGACTAGGTGGCTTCTTTGTTTATTAATTTGCGTTTTCATGTTTTATCTTTCTTAAATGGATAACTTATCAGGAAATGTATTTTGTGTTTAGACAAAATGGATCTGGATGCACTTTTGAAGCGGCATAAAACCAAATCTGGGAAGAAGAAGAAATCTAGTTCGGTAGCCAATGATCCTCCTGTTCCTCCTCAGGCCTTAGAAGTGACATCAAATGTTGATGTAAGTGTCGCAGACGAGACTGGAGCTTTAGTTGAATCTTCATCATTGGTTCCTGCATCTCGAGAGAAACGCACTTGTCCGTCCGCGCCCGAGTCTTCGAAATCTAAAAAGAGGAAGATTGCCATCGCTGTTGGGCCATCAGTTTCAGATAAAAAGGGGCTCTTTTTGGAGGGTGTGGCGACCCTTCGTGAATTTCCTATCCCAGGTTTTGATCCGGTTGACCTACAAGGCCTTGCTTTTCCAGCCAAGAAGCGTTGTCTCCCAGAGCAAGGATATGTTAAACGCTTGGACCCCGTCACTCTTTCCACTAACTTCGATCGTATTATTCAGTGGGTAAGTTAAAATCCTTTTATTGTTTCTCCTTATCTTTCTTGACGCGTCCTATCTTCAAATTTTCTTACTCTTACCCTGATTTTTATAGTTGAGGGTGATTCAACCGGATGTTGAGAGACGTATGGTATGCGGAGAGGAAGATCTTAAGAAGAAGGATGAAGAAATCAAAAAACTGAACCATCAGCTTCGAATATTGGGGAATACAGTGGGGGATCCAGCCTCAGTGGAAAAGTTTAAGAAAAGGTCGGTGGACCTTCACGAGGAGGTGCAAACTCTGAAAGAGGCTATGGCAGCTTTACAGAAAAAATATGATGATTTAAAAATTTCTTCAAATTCTGCTGTCTCTCGCGTCAAAGAGCTAGAGGCTTCTGATGGGGTTTCGCGGAAACTCCTTCAATCTAAACAGGCTACCATTGATAAAATGGAAGAGGACTTCTCCATCCTTCGCGAAGAGCTGTCCATCACTAAACAGGAGCTTGACACCGTTAAGGCGCATTCAGATCAAGACGTGGCCCTGCAATGACTTCAGAGTCCTGAAGGTTTGAACTACCTATCCTCTGAGTGGATTAAAACCGAGGTTGGTCTCTCCTTCCTGTCCTCCATGGCGAAAGCTTGTCTTCAGACTTCAAAAGGTTCTAGTATTCTGAAAGACAAGTGCTTTAGCTATTTTCGGAAGGGAATGGTTGCAGGGATCAACCAGAGTGTTACGCGTTCATCAAACAACCCAGGTGTTCTTTTGGAAAAATTTGAGCTTAGCTTGGAGAGTGCTGTCTGGGGGCTTTCAAAGGAGGAGATGGACGCGGAAGACTCTTATTCCGAAGATGACGATGATGAGAACGCGGAGGAAGAAGTTGAGAAGGCAACCACTCCTTAAAAGACTTTGGTTTTTGGTTTTTTGTGGGGGATGAAACTTTTTTTTTTTTTTAAGGATATTGGGAACCTGTATATGGTTCCCTGATTTTTGGTACACCATTGAGATACTTCTTTTGTTTTGAAAACGGGTTGAAGATCTCTCTGGTCGAAACATTGGTATTGCTTGCATGTTTAATTTGTAGTAAATATTTATATATTCATATTCCAAATTCTCCAAGTGTTGAATGGGTTGGTCCTGGTGTTCGAAATTCCTCACCACTTGTCTTTATTCTTTAGGATGAATTTTTCTTCTTAAGGCCCTAATCTTCATCTTTTTTGCTGTCTCCTGTGTTGCGTTAATCGGTCGTGCCATTGCAAGTATCATGTCTCCAGGAAACTTTAATCCTTGGGCTTTTTTTCAAAAGATTGAGAATGCGAAACAACTTTCTCGACTAGTGAGTTTCTTTTAATTTTGTTTTAAATGAAGTTTGAGCTTCCTAAACTTGGGCCTTGATTTGGTTAACATGTAGGTTATGCCTCCCCAGTTTGAGGCTGAGTATGGACCTCTTTCGCCTCGGTGGGCTTTTCTTTCGTCGTATCTCGTCCGCGACTTTCCAGTGGCTGTATCTTGGAGTGAGAACGGTCTTTTCCAAATTGACAATGGTTGGGATGAATTCCTTATGCTTCATCACCTGGGAATAGGAAGTGCCATGGTGTTTTTTCATAAGGGCAACGTTTCCTTTCAAGTTTGTCCGCGTCGTGAAGTCGAGGATGAACAAAAGGCTACTTCGGACTCAATTTCTTCGTCGTGCAGTTCTAACTGAGTTATTTCCGCATTATACTTTTGGAGTTTTTCAAGCTTGTCTCTTGATATAAGCTTTTTCGTGGAATAGAATAAAGAAAAAAGGGGATTCATGATTTCCTTAATATTCTCATGTGTTTTTTCAAACTGAAATAAAAGGAGGGATCCTTTATTATTAATAATAGAAACTGCGTACAGAAACCTTTCACAGGGGTTGGATCCCTCTAAGCTTGTTACATTGTTGACGCGGAGAATTTATTGGGAGATCAAGGATGGCCTAGCTATCTCTCCATTTTCTTCGCTGTCCGGGCTGACGACGTCGACTTCAAAGATAGAATCACCCATGTAGGTGAAAATCAACGCGGACCCGACATTGACTCGATTTGCTTGTGTGAAATCGTGCCAACCTTGGGTTAACCAGAAAAGGCCATCTTCATCTTTCTCTACCTTCACTTCGTGTTCCTGGTTGGAGCGGGACCAGAGCCTAGCCTGAGTATGAGCGTCTTCGTCGATTAGAACATACATGAGGGGGAGACGAAGGGTTTGAAGTTGTTCCTCCCTCATAATGACTCTGTAAAAAGCCCTAGGCTGTGGATTTGGATCCATCTTGTTTTTAGGATTGCTCATTAGTCATGGATACTTTGAGCATGCTTTATACTCGTCTTATGAGGTTTTCCTGTCCTTGTTTTCGTCGCTTTTTACCAACAAGTAATTTCAATTTCCCTTATTGTAATTTACTTTTACTGATCTTGGGAAAAGGTTCAACATCTGGCTAACTTTTTCTCGGAAAAAGTGAGACGCGTGCCCTTGGTGGTCGTGTCACCCATTGCATGTCATGCATGTGTTCCTCTTTTTTCTTGTTTGACTGTTCCCTTGTGACTGATAAGTAAAGGGATTTTTACTGTTTTTTCTCTAATCTCATCGAGATGCGGGGATCTATTATAGTTCCTCCCCTGTCATTTAGGGCAGACGGGGTTGTCGGGCCAGAAACCCGATGGGCTTTCTTTCAAGCAATCGATTATCCTGAGCAGTTCTTGCAATTGGTGAGCTAACTATATTGAAAATCTTTAGAGAACTTACTTTTAACTAACACTTCTTTATTTTTTAGTTACTTCCACTTCGGTTTGAAGAGGAGTATGCAGACGCTATTCCTGGTCAGGTTTTACTTTCATCTCATCTACTGCGCAACTTCCTTGTTTGCATAGAGCGGCGTAACGGTGGTCTTCTCTACCTTGGCCGCGGATGGAAAGACTTTGTAGATTCTCACGGCTTTGAGCAGGGGGCCTCTATGATTTTCACTCATATAGGTGAGACTCATTTTGAAGTTCAGGTGGTGGATCCGCGTGGGGGAAATAATGATGATCATGCTCCTCATGAAACAATTTCGAATGGTTTTTAAGATGTCCTTGTCCTAGTGGAATAAGGTTTTAGATCCCTCCATTTGTTTTAGTTGTAATGCCAATGTTTATCCAGCCCTTGACAATTGTTTCTGGGGATCCCCCTGTTATGTATGTTGATTTTTAGTCTTTCGAGGTCTATTTGTCATGATGTTCTTCTCACGGGATTTCTGAGAAATCCAGTAACAGTGTTTACTGTTTACCTCATGCATGATGCCTGTGGTTTTTGTCTCCATGATTTGACCTTTCAAATTTATTTGCTCCATATTTCTGTTCTTTGACACATGTCCAGATTTGTTTTTCGTGCTATATAAAAAGAGTATGAGGAAAAAACCACTAGACTCGTTGTGTGCTTTTATGATGCCTTCTTCCACTGGTTCACCTTGGTCCTTTTTTGAGAGGATTAGCTTTCCTGAGCAACTTCTCCGTCTGGTTAGTTTTTCCTTTTTTTACATTGCTGATTTTTCTTTCTATTGAGTTAGTTTATCTATTAACACCCTTTTAAAAAATTTTGTTAGTCCTTGCCTCTATGTTTTGAGGATAGATTTGGGCCAGATCTTCCTAGGAGCGTACTCTTGTCAACCAGGATTCTTCGTGATTTTCCAGTGGAGGTTATGCGCGGAGATTATAGGGTTCCATTTTTTAGGGGCGGTTGGAATGACTTTGCCGAAACTCACAGCGTCCATATTGGTTCCTCTTTAACTTTTATTCATAAAGGAGGAAATCACTTCGATGTCCAGATCTTAGATGCTGTAGGGGATGAGGTGGACGCGGAGTGGGCCCCCTCGGAGTCAGAAGGTCCTCCTTCAAATGGATTTCGTTTAAGCCAGGGCAGAACTCGTATCATCCCTGCTCGTGCTCCGCGGATATAAGTTAATGGATGCTTGTTTTTTCTTTATATAGAATCGCCAACCCCTTTGAATTATGGTGTCATGTTTTATCCTTGATTGCTTTTTGCTTTAATTATGTATCAATCGCTGTGATTTCCTTCGAAAATTATGAAACTTTTGGGAATCCCAAAAAACATCTTTTTTGTAATGTTTTTAATAGTGATCCATCGTGGAGTTTGGATCTCGGAATGTTTAGCTGTGTTTTGTTGAGCTGGCGCGGTGACAAGCTCTAGTGTTCCGATTTTAATAATGAAATATCATTTCTGAGAATGCAGATTCAACCAGAGGCCTGGCATGGAGCCAAGCTCCAGCGTCTTAGGTCTTTATATGAGATACCATCTCTGAGAATGCAGATTCAATCAGAGGCCTGACGCGGAGCCAAGCTCCAGCGTCTTAGGTCTTTATACGAAGTATTATCTCTGAGAATGTAGATTCAATCAGAGGCCTGACGCAGAGCCAAGCTCCAGCGTCTTAGGTCTTTATATGAAATACCGTCTCTGAGAATGCGGATTCGATTAGAGGCCTGACGCGGAGCCCAGCTCCAGCGTTTAAGGACTTATTATTCAACGTATCATCTCTGAGAATGCAGACTCGATCAGAGGCCTGACGCGGAGCCAAGCTCCAGCGTCTTAGGTCTTTATATGAAATACCGTCTCTGAGAATGCGGATTCGATCAGAGGCCTGACGCGGAGCCCAGCTCCAGCGTTTAAAGACTTTTTATTCAAAGTATCATCTCTGAGAATGCAGATTCGATCAGAGGCCTGACGCGGAGCCAAGCTCCAGCGTCTTAGGTCTTTATATGAAATACCGTCTCTGAGAATGCGGATTCGATCAGAGGCCTGACGCGGAGCCCAGCTCCAGCGTTTAAGGATTTTATATTCAAAGTATCATCTCTGAGAATGCAGATTCGATCAGAGGCCTGACGCGGAGCCAAGCTCCAGCGTCTTAGGTCTTTATACGAAGTACCGTCTCTGAGAATGCAGATTCGATCAGAGTCCTGACGCGGAGCCAAGCTCCAGCGTCTTAGGTCTTTATACGAAGTATCATCTCTGAGAATGCAGATTCAATCAGAGGCTTGACGCGGAGCCAAGCTCCAGCGTCTTAGGACTTATTATAAAATTACTTAGATGCAAGTTGCGATTAAAAAGCGCCCTCTAACCGCTTTATTTTATTTTTGCGGGGGCGACTAAATTTTATATTCATGTAGCTACTTGGTGATTACACAAAGTACTTTTTTAGATTGTCCGCGTTCCAGGTCTTATTTAGAATGATACCTTCAGGGGTGCTGAGTTTGTATGCGCCTTCTTGAACTTCTTTAATGATCACATAAGGCCCTTCCCAGTTAGGGTATAATTTTCCTCCAAAAGTAGCTTGTCGTAGCACCAAATCCCCCTCCTTGAGATGCCGCGGAAAGACTCGTCTATCTCGATACTTGGAGAGTCTCCTCTTGTATTCTTGCTCTTTTAAAGTTGCCGTCATTCTGCGTTCTTCAATGAGATGGAGCTCGAACTCCAAAGCTTCGTCATTGGTGTCTTGATCGTATGCCATTATTCGAGCCGAAGGAATCAATCTCTCAATTGGAATAACCGCGTCCATACCAAAGACTAAAGAAAACGGGGTTTCCCCAGTCGGAGTCTTTGCTGACGTGCGGTAGGACCAAAGTACCAGAGGTAAAAGTTCCGCCCACCTTCCTTTCGCTGTGTTGCCAAGTTTTTTCTGTATTCCATACAACAGTTGTCGATTGGTCGTTTCTACCTGTGCGTTTGTCTGCGGATGAGCCACAGATGAGATTTTAAGATTGATGCCAAGACCGACGCAGAAATCTCTGATTGTTTCACAATCAAATTGTGGTCCATGATCTGTAATTATTGAGTCAGGTACTCCAAAGCGGCAGACAATATTTTTCCATAGAAATTTCCTTACTTTCTCCGCGGTTATCAATCCCATTGCTTCGACCTCCACCCATTTCGTGAAATAATCCACCAAGACCAAAACATATTTTAACTGACCAGGAGCAGTGGGAAATGGACCTAGAATGTCCATTCCCCAGACGGAAAATGGGCAAGCACCGGTTATACTCTTCATTGTCTCAGAAGGTCGGTGATTCAAGTTCCCAAACCTTTGACACGCATCACATTTCTGGATATAACTTTGAACGTCATGCTTCATGGTTGGCAAATAATATCCTAGCCTGGTTGCTTTGGCCACGACAGCCCTTCACCCTTGGTGATGTGAGCAAACTCCATCATGCAATTCTTCTACTACAAGACTTCCTTCTTTTGATGATATGCACAATAAGTCTAGCAAGCAATACCCCCTTTTGTACAGCTTTCCTTCCCTGATGGTGAATCGAGAGGACTTAACAAGTATCTTCTTAGCAGCGGTTCTTTCTTCAGGTAGAATACCCTTGCCCAAATAGTCCGCGATCGGTGCTCTCCAGTCTTCCATCTCAATTTCTTGTACCTGATAGACTTCTTGAATAAGTCTTCGATTGCTCATCCTTTCAAGAACCACTTCTCTTCCTACTTCCTCAGGCATTACAGCTCCCAACCGTGCTAACGCGTCTGCCTGCTGGTTATCATCCCTGGGAACAGCCGTTAAACAAAAACTTAAGAAAGCCTTGGATAGTGCTCGTGCCTTTCTCTGATAATCGGGCATTAATCCAGTTCTTGCTTCATATTCCTCTGTTATTTGCCGCGTCACTACTTCTGAATCGGTGTAAACTGATACCTGCCTAGCACCTTTAATCAAAGCCATCTCTAGTCCAGCTAGCAGGGCTTCATATTCGGCTTCATTATTTGTAGCTTGGAAGTCCAACTTATAAGCATAATTGTACTGCCGTTCATCAGGTGTTGTTAATGTAACCCCTGCTCCGCACCCATCCTTGTTAGTTGCGCCATCTACTCTGAGTGTCCACTCACTTCTTTCTGCTTGAGAACTCAATTCGAAACTTGTTTCACTGATGAAATCAGCTAGAGCCTGAGCAAGGGTTGCTTTCCGCGGAGTATATTCTATTTCAAATTCTGTGAGTTCGACTGCCCACTTCATCATTCTTCCTGACAAACATGGTGAGTGGAGGATTTGTCGCATCGGCAAATCCGTCATAACTCGGATAGGATGGTCCTGGAAATAAGGCCTTAACCTTCTTGCCGCGAATATTAAGCACAGAATCATTTTCTCCACTGGTTCATATCTTGTCTCAGCGTCCTGCAGAACACGACTGATGTAGTAGACTGGGAATTTTTCTTCTCGCGTCAAGACTGCACTGATGGTGACACTTTTTACTGATAATTACAGATGGAGGACCTCTTGCCTCTCAGGTTGATGAAGGGTAGGAAGCGATGTCAGAAAAAGTTTTAAGTTTTCAAAAGCTTCCTGTAATTCGGGAGTCCACCGTATCGGCCCCTTTTTCTTGAACAGAGCAAAGAAAGGTAATGACTTATCCGCCAAGCAGGAGCAAAAACGGCTTAAATAGTTTACCGTTCCATTTAAAGATTGTAGCTCTTTAATCGTTCTCGGCGGTTGAAGATTCTGAATTGCTGTGACTTTTTCAGGATTTACATCAATTCCTCTATGGCTAACCATAAATCCGAGGAATTTCCCAGAATCAACCCCGAAGACACACTTTTCCGCGTTCAAATTCAAACCTCCTCTTTGAAGAGAATCAAAAGTCTCATGTAGATCCGCTGCGTGATCTTCCACTCTTTAACTTTTGACTACAATATCATCAACATAAATCGATACATTCCTGCCAATTTGATTACGAAAGATCCGGTCAACTGTTCTCTGAAATGTCGCTCCAGCATTCCTGAGTCCGAAAGGCATGACACGGTAACAAAAAATCCCCTGATTGGTGATGAAAGTTGTAGCTTTCTTGTCTGAAGGGTTCAGGTTTATCTGATTATATCCTGAGTAAGCATCCAGAAAACTAAGGACTTTGTTCCCCGCGGTTCCATCGACGAGTTCATCTATGGATGGTAGTGGATAACCGTCTTTTGGGCAAGATTTGTTAAGATCAGAAAAATCAATGCACATTCTCCACTTCCCATTAGATTTCTTCACCAGAACCACGTTCGAGAGCCATTCAGAGTCTTCTACTTCCTCTATGAAGCCTGCTTCTAAAAGCTTATCAGTTTCCTCTTTTGCCGCGGCAGCTTTTTCCGGAGCCATTTTTCTCCTCTTCTGTACTATGGGTTTCGTTCCTGGACGAATCCTCAAGGTATGTAAAGCTATCGCAGATGGGACACCTAGTAGATCTCGTGGACTCCATGCAAAAATGTCTCTCGATTTTGCTATGATTTCTAAGACTCTAACTCTTTCTCCTGTTTCAAGTGCTGGCCCCAAATAGATTTTCTCCTCTGGGTTTGGGAAGGGCGTAAACGCAATTCTTTCGTCCGCGTTAGGTACCTTTACTTCTGTCGGCCTAATCTCTAGTTCAGCTTCTGAAAGTTCGACTGAGTCATTGTCTCCGACCACGGACTCACAATTCTCACTAATACACATTACTTCTTTATTCTTCTTGATGGAGGTTAAATAACAGCTTCTACTTTCTGGTTGTTGTCCGCGAACCTCACCAATTCCTCCTCCAGGCAAAGGGAATTTTCCTAAAAAGTGGTAGATTGAGACTACCATTTGGAATTTATAGAGCGAGACGCGGCCCAATAAAGCATTGTATACAGTGGGAATTTTTACCACTGTAAACACAATATTTTCCATTCGTCTGTTTGGGGACGTCCCCAAACCAACCGCAAGCTCGATTGTGCCTGCCACTTGCACTTCTCCTCCCGAAAATGTGATCAGCGTTCCTGAATATGGTTTTGGGGTCGCTGCAGAAATTCCCATTTGAGAAAATGCCTCCCATGACAGGATGTCAACAGATGATCCAGTATCGATAAATACTCTCTTTACTGTCTTGGCGGCTATCTGTGCGTGAATGACCAACGGGTCGGAGTGTGGCATCCATACTTCCTCGGCGTCCTTTGGAGTAAAGGAGATATTCTCATGTTGCGTAAGAGAAATTCTTCTACTTGACGCGGATGGTGGCTGTCTTCCTTCTCTTTCATAATTTCTTTTTTCCTGCCTACTGGATCCGGCCATGGACAAGCCTCCTGCGAGGGTGTTAATGAAGCCTTCTGGTTCTGGTATTCGGCCTGCTTCTGTCCTTTGGGCTTCTCTTTGGTTGACGATCTCTGGACTGCGGGCGTATAATTTTACCTTCCTCCGCGTCCTCTTCTTCCTCTCCCTCTTCCCCGGTTGTGGAAAGGGAGATCTTGTTGTGAGCCTAATTTGCCATGTTTTACACTTACTTTTATATCGATTTCTGCATACATTGCATGCATTTGGGTTAGAATAATACAGAATCTGTGTAGTTTACACTTATTTTCAATATATGGAGGTCTACACAAGTTTTTTTTTTATTTGGCAGAAATCGGACGCACTTTGGAGCTTAAAGGAAACTCATGGAGAAGCTAAGGATGGTGCAGCTGGAGAAAAGACCATTTTTTACCATTCTTCATTCTGAATCAAGCTTTGATGTCTTCATGAGAGTTGTAGCCCTCGAAAAGAGCTTTCCAACGCATGGTCATATGCGTCAATCCGACGAACGAGGACTCGGGAAAGTGCGTTTCAAGAACAGAGCAGAAAGCTGAGAGAACTCTACTCGATCTCGAGTACGGTGTACTCGATCTCGACGAGGGCTGGTCGAGCACACCTGGTCGAGCAGAGCTGATCGAGGACACTGAGTCAGAGACAACCCGACTCCGGAACCTTACTCGATCTCGAGTACCTCTAGTCGAGATCGACCACACTTCGGAGCCATGACCGGAGTCGACGAGTTGTGCCAAGCCGAGAAGCCGAGGACGAAGACGCAGACCACCTCTACTCGATACAGAGTAGCCGTGGTCGATATCGAACAGACCTCCGAGCCATGTCCAAGCCTTGTCGAGCAGAGTCACCCAGCCAGACCAAGTTGACGAACCCTGGTACTCGATATCGAGTAGCCGTAGTCGATATCGAGTAGACATGTCGAGCCGCGTTACTCGGTTTGAGCAGTCCGAGTAGAGCTGGGATTTCTTGGGCACGAAGGATGTCGAGTGGGCCGAGATCTATCATCATCTATCCATGGAAGGGAGATCTATCAACATGATGAAGACTTACCTAGTTTAGATTTATCTTTCCTTTAAAGATTTATTTCCCTTTAGCATTTTATTTATCATTAAAGCTTTTAGATATAATTTTAGATATAGATATAGATATTCTATCCTTGAATAGCGAGGATTAGAAGCCTATAAATAAAGCCCTAGGGGCTGGTTTTTAATCATCCAATTCACAATCAATTCAAGTAAGTAGGAGAGAGAAAGAGAGTTTGTAGCAAGCAAGGTGGAAAGGCGAAAGCGGATTTATCTTGTTGGTTGTAAGCTTTCTTTATTTAATTTAATGCAAGTTAGTTTCTTTTGTTATTTGATGTCTTTCTTGATGATGAAGAGCGAGTAGTCCACCCACTTCTGGGGCTGGGGTGAGCCCGACGGTGGCTATGTGAGGTGATGCGGTAAAGGTCAGATCTTTTTGTGCAATTCGTCTTCTATCCCTATGAGCATGATTCTTTTGCGAGAGTTGAAGGTGATCCTTGTTTGTGTTATTGAAGCGAAAGTGATCTTAATGCAACTTGGATTAATTATGTGAAAAAGGGTTAGTAACAATTAGGGTTTATGCGAAAGCCTCTATATGCCTATTTGTTAATAACGAAAGTTATTTGATGGAAAGCATGACCTTTTATGCCTTTATGTGTTACTTTGCATGGTTATCGTTGTGGTGTTGATACCCTGGCTTTGGAAGTCTTTTAGCATATTGAGTTTATTTCTGTCAAATTTCTGAATTTGGGTTCGAATCTGCGATTTACAGTTTTCTGTCTTGCTAGTCGATACAGAGGAGTTTTTGGTCGATACAGAGTAGCCTCTACTCGATATCGAGTACGAACTTGTCTACATCGAGTTGTCTGCTTTCGTTTCTGAGTTTCTGTTGTCGACCTCCTTAGTCGATATAGAGGACTGTTACTCGAGATCGAGTAGCTTTTGTGTCCTCGCTTTTGTTTCTGCTTTGCTTTGCCTTTTCTGTTTTCGTTTTTATCTTTGCTTTTGTTTGTTCTTTTCTGTTTTATTTCTGTTTCTGCCCTTTTGTTTCTGTGTTGCTGTCTTTCTGCTGCTTTGTCTGTGAGATTTACAGCTACCTGAGATCTGCTGACACGCTTCCTCGTGGATTCGATCCTGACTTCCCATTACTGCATTGGAGGAGTCTTGTATTTATTTGCGTGGGCCTGAATCTGGTTTGATCTATTTTGTTATATTTCATACTCGATTTCCTTCCCACAACAAATTGGCGCCGTTGCCGGGGAAGCTATCAATCGTGCCTTAGGTAGTCAGTTCTCACTTTTTCTTTGAGTTAATTTATAGGTGTATGCGCCGTTCTGGTCAACCACCTGAGTTTGACGGCTTAGACGAACCAGAGCGCCTTCTACACATCAGAACTAAACTGCAAAGAGCCATGACAGCTGCGGAGACACAGGAACAGCTGATCGCTAGGCTTACAAGGGAATTGGCCGCTAAAGATGCTGCTATCGCCGTTGAGAAAGCAGCAAGGGAACAAGCACAGGCTGAGCTTGCCCAATACCCAACCACGGCAGAGGACTACATGCACCCAACTCTCGTCGTGCCTGAATCGGCGATTCTAATCCCTGATAACTCTTTTGAAATTCGCACTCAATTTCTTATAGAGCTTAAAAATAATGCCTTTTATGGTAGATTTAATGAGTGTCCTCTTGAACATATTACAAACTTTTCTGACATGTGTCGTACTCTTGCTGAAGGTACAACCCTGGAATATGTCAAGATGAAATCTTTTCGCTGGTCTCTCGCTGGGCCTGCACTGAAATGGCTTGAAGGGCTGAAAGCAAGATCACTCACAACCTGGGCCCAAGTAGAGCAAGAGTTTCTAAACAAATTCTTCCCACCCGCCAAAACAGCACATCTCCGTCAGAAAATCACCGCCTTCAAACAGAAGCAAGGGGAACCGCTGGCAAAGGCATGGGAGCGCTACAAGGAACTTCTGCGATCTTGCCCTACTCATGGATAGCCACCCTACGTCATTCAGGAGATCTTCTTCAACTCTCTTGATCAAGTCACTAAGGACAGAATCAACCATTATACTCGCTATGAGTATCTGACAATGCCGCCAAGTGACGCATGGGGTGTGCTAGAGAAGCTCACCAACTATGACAACAAGTATGGGTCTACTGCAACCTATGAAGAGAACCCATACGCCAGGCCAGCACCATCCATGCCCCTCTATGATCCTCCTAAAGAGATTGATCCTGATGTAAGGGAGCAGTACTACAGAGACCAGAATAAGAAGCTCCTTAAGCAAGTAAAGTATCTCTCCGTCAACCAGCCTTGTATTGAATGCGGATCACAGAGGCACACCACTACTGAGTGCCCACACACCGAGCAAGTCAGGCTGGCAGAACACCAAGAGGAGGTAGCTTACGCAGGGGGTCCCAATCGCTACATGGGGGACCAAAGGTTTCAGCAACCACAATGGAACCAAGGTGTCCCTAGGAACCCCCCGCCCTACAGAGCTCCAGGACATCCGGAAAGGGACCAGAAAAAGGATGATATACAGACAGTCCTGGAGGAAATACGGAGGAACCACTCAGAAACTAGGCAATCCTTCAACTCCGTCTATACTCAGATGCAAGGTGTCAACTCTAGGCTTGGGGAAATTGATATATGGAGAAAATCAGTTGATACACAGATTGGTCAGCTAGCAGCGGGAATCCCCAGACAGTCAGGTGCGCTCCCTGGATCTTCAGAACCAAATCCTAAGGGAAAGACTGGACACATCGCTGCTGTAAAACTCAGAAGTGGCCATCAACTGCAAGAGCCAGAGGTCGGAAAGCTGCAGAACAACGAAGAACAGCAAGTCGACATCGACAACACTGTAGTCGATCTCGAGGAGGGCCCCGTCGATCTCGAGGAGAAACTCCAGAAACCGTCGTCTGCACTGAACGGCAACTCGACAACGCCCAACCTGGTCGAGGTCGACAATGACTTAGTCGATGTCGAGGAGTCCCCAGTCGACACAGAGCAGCCTGCAGCACCTACGACGTCTGTTCTGGCTCAGAAAAAGAAGCTGCCTTTCCCCACAAAATCTCCAAAGGACCCGGCAGAAAAGAAATTTCAGCGCTTCATCAAGATGCTTCAGAAGCTCAACGTCACCATCCCCTTCACAGAAGCTCTCAATGAAATGCCATCCTATGTCAAGTTCCTGAAGGAGATTCTGAGCAAAAAGCGATCAATGGCTGAAATCACAGAGGAGTGCAGCCACTTGGACATACTGGAAAAGAGTCCGGATCCAGGTAAGTTTGCTATAACTATTGGATTTGGTCCATACAAAATTAATGCCTTATGTGATCTTGGAGCTAGTGTAAGTATAATGCCTTTAACAATTTGGTCCAAGATTAAGATAGGTGCCCTAGAGCCTGTGGATGCTAGACTTTACATGGCCAACAACACTGTGGTCATCCCAACAGGCATGGTGGACAATGTGCCAGTACAAGTAGGTAAATTCTTTGTCCCTGCTGATTTCTTATGAAGGTTCGATAATGTAAAAACAATGTAGTAAGAAATACTCTAGAAGGGGGGTTGAATAGAGTATGCCCGTTTTTCGCAGAAAGTCTCAAGACTTTTGGAGCTTGTACCAAAACCTTTGAGATAAACCTGAATCACAAAGTTAAACAATTCGAACCAAGTGCGGAAATAAGGTAAAGCAAATAAGTAAAGAACACGAGTAATTGTTTACGAGGTTCAGCACAACTTGGCCTACGTCCCCGCCTAGGGTTCTTCCACAACCCTAGGATTCAAAGGCTTTATTGATTGCTTAGCTTAGGATCCTAATAGCTCACCGAGAAGCCTCTCTCCTATACAATTGCAATCTAGTCAACTCACGTTCCCTTGGAGTCCTAGACCAATCTAGAAGAGCCCCACCTCTCTCAGCTATCTAGTACAATCCTCTAACTCTCGCAATTCAATAGCCTAGTGCAACTTCCCGAGTTATAAACTCTCGAGTAACACTTTAAATGAATATATTCTATAAGCTCACAGTGACTCTCAAAGGCTTTGAAATAAACAACAAACTCTTGAGCGCTTAGCAGAGAGACACTTGGAAGACAGATCGCTTGAATGAATTAAACTCGTGTAGCACTTGTGTCTTCTGTCTTCTCCTTCCTTTCCTTTATAAAAGAGCATGGAGCGTGAGGATCTTCACCACCAGATCTCCAACGGCTCCTTCGAATCAGTTTGATCTTCAATCTTCTATATATGGACACTTCGAACGCCATGATCTATTTTGAACTGATCTCCTCAATATGTATAAGGAAGGATATAATCTCGAATATACTTCCTGAAATGGTTAGGCATACATATATATATAATATAATGGAAGTATATAATAAGATAAAATAATATACGAATAATTAAGATAGGTTTTGTATTTCATCAACTGTTAATGCTCCAAGGCCTTTGACACAAATATCCTGTCAAAGCCTTTGCAGCATCTATTCCGATTTTCATCAAGGGAGGGAGTTATCATCTTAGTTGTTGATATGCAAGAAGATCCTGCTTGTCCAATTATTTTAGGAAGACCATTCTTGGCGACGGTGGATGCCAACATAAGCGTAAGGAAAGGAGTGCTCACCTTCAACATCAGCGATGAGGTAATTGAGTATTCCTTTAATAAAACTGAAAGGCATACAGGTCCAATGGAAGAGGTCAAATCTATCTCAGCTGGCTACATCACCTGCGGGGAACCCAAGGTCAGAAATATGACCCCTGAGGAGCTGGAAAAGAGGGACATGGAGGCCCAGGTGGAGGAGATCATGGCAATCCTAAAGGAAAACACGGAGAATCCAATCGACACAGACCAAGGTAAGTCGTTATGGATTAATTATTTTTCGGATGCCTTGACAGGAACCAAGTATGGGGTCAAGATCGACCAAGGCTCCTCGACATCGAGAACCCTAGTCGACCTCGACCAAAAACAGAAACCTCCACCAGCACCAGCATCGTCGAGCAGCAACACCGAAGAGCCAGAATCCTCCTCGACATCGACCACGCTACTCGATGTCGACTACCCCTCTGCTGACTCGACTTTGCCTTCCTCGACACTGACGACACCGGAGCCAAAATCGTCCTCGATTTCGACCAGACTAGTCGATGTCGACCACAACCCTGTTTTCCCAGCGCCGTCTTCCTCGACACAGAAACCACCAGACGAACTAGGCTCCTCGATCTCGACCAGGCTTGTCGAGATCGACCACCACCCGGCTCCACCAGATCCTTCCTCCTCGACGCTGCAGCCACCAGGAACAGGACCCTACTCGAGATCGAGTAGTCTACTCGATGTCGACCAGCCCTCGACTTCGCCAGCTTCTGCATCCTCGAGCAGGCCACCACCAGGACCTGAAACCTCGTCGAGATCGACTAACCCTAGTCGAGATCGACCAAATACCGTTGTCCCCGATTCCGTCTCTGCGAAGGTAAGCCAAGGTATGGATCTTTCTTCTCCTATTTCCATTAAAGATTTATCTATACATGGGAGAGGTTTGCCTTGGTATGTGCGCTTATGTAGGATTTCCAATGATGAGCCCAAAGAATATGAAGTTGGAGACAAGCTCTATGTCTCTAAATCAAAGGATCATTGGTTCCCCAACAAATTCAACAAGAAGCGGATGGGGCCTTTCGTGGTGAACAAGATCCATTCTGGAGGATTACAGCTGATGGACAAGAATGGAGTCCTATTTGAGGCCCAAGCTACATGGGCCCTGCAGATGCCACCTTGAGCATAAATGGAAAGTCGGCCTAGCGACTATAAAATCTAGAGCATGTACATAAACTTTTTAGGACTTTTTGGACATTGTTTTGCTTGTTTTTTTGGTTTTGAACACTTTTAGTTTTTCTATTGTGGGTATATGTCTTCTGCACTTTTCAGGTCCATGGATAGAAGCAAGCTATATTCAGACTCGGCCCGAGGTGCTTCCATTCGACATTTTGAGGCCCTGCACACCTGTCTTGTGAGTTTCTTTCTTTACCCTTGTTTTTATACAGTGAGGACACTGTAATGTTTAAGTATGGGGTGGGGGAAGGGCTTACTTTATGCATATTTGCCATATTTGACATTATTTGTGCATATTTGGAGTTTATTTCTTTGAATTGCTACATGACTATTTTGGAATTCATTATTGATTTATGTGCTTACATGCATGATTTCCAAAATTTAGAAAAATGACCCCCATTGAAAATTTTGATTAATGTCATGGAAGCTTATATTGAACTCGACGATGCAAAATTGGATTCATTAGAGATATAGCATGAAATTGCCTAGTAAAGGGAAGTCACAATGAAGCGCATTATTTAGATGAAAACCATGAAAGGAGGTAAAATTTGAAATTGCTTTTGACATGTTGCATGATAAGATGATGGAGGACTTTATATTTCCATATAATGCTCATTGTTATAATCCTAGCCTTACCCATGCTTATGCATCACAAAAGCCATAATATGCCTTATTTCATATATTGCTCCACATGTTCTTAAATATTTCCATTCTTTACCTTATCCGGGGATTATGTTGAGAATGATGTTACATTATGGAGATTGTTATATGGTTGTTGTGTTTATCATTATTGGAGTTTGGAAGGAAATTGTTTGAAATATATGGAAAATTTAATGAGTGAAAGAAAATCCGATCAAAGATCGACCCTGCTCTCTGAGATAATAGTTTGGAGAGATGGGACACCAGGTGAGGAGTCCGACACACTAAGTATCCGGGGCCATTCATGACACCCATGTTTGCGACTCGCGAGAAGGCAGTGCTGAGGTTAGAGAGGTAAAAGCATTATTATTGAGAAAAAGCATTATGAAAGGTGATGAATCTTATGGAGAAGGAATGTGGAAATTCAGTTTGGAAATACTCCATTTCCCCGGATCATTAGCATCACATTGCCAAAAATCGCCCACCTTTAGCCTTTTACCAATCTACTCCTTATTTGAGCTTAAATTAAAGTCCTCTTGATTATTAATGCTTTGTCACAATAATTGTTTTTGCATAACCCTCCTTTTGTGAGTAGATGTTGCTTTTGTATAATTGCACATGCATGGATCTGTGACACTAGTACCTTTTCGAGGATGGTAATTGATTGCAAGGACATATGAAAATGAATCTAAGATGTTGAGAGTTTTGATTTCTTCCCCTGAATGACAAATAAAAGTATTGCTTGAGGACAAGCAAGCTTAAGTATGGGGTGTTTGTTGTGAGCCTAATTTGCCATGTTTTACACTTACTTTTATATCGATTTCTGCATACATTGCATGCATTTGGGTTAGAATAATACAGAATCTGTGTAGTTTACACTTATTTGCAATATATGGAGGTCTACACAAGTTTTTGTTTTATTTGGCAGAAATCGGACGCACTTTGGAGCTTAAAGGAAACTCATGGAGAAGCTAAGGATGGTGCAGCTGGAGAAAAGGCCATTTTTCACCATTCTTCATTCTGAATCAAGCTTTGATGTCTTCATGAGAGTTGTAGCCCTCGAAAAGATCTTTCCAACGCATGGTCATATGCGTCAATCCGACGAACGAGGACTCGGGAAAGTGCGTTTCAAGAACAGAGCAGAAAGCTGAGAGAACTCTACTCGATCTCGAGTACACCGTACTCGATCTCGACGAGGGCTGGTCGAGCACACCTGGTCGAGCAGAGCTGATCGAGGACACTGAGTCAGAGACAACCCGACTCCGGAACCTTACTCGATCTCGAGTACCTCTAGTCGAGATCGACCACACTTCGGAGCCATGACCGGAGTCGACGAGTTGTGCCAAGCCGAGAAGCCGAGGACGAAGACGCAGACCACCTCTACTCGATACAGAGTAGCCGTGGTCGATATCGACCAGACCTCCGAGCCATGTCCGAGCCTTGTCGAGCAGAGTCACCCAGCCAGACCAAGTCGACGAACCCTGGCACTCGATATCGAGTAGCCGTAGTCGATATCGAGTAGACATGTCGAGCCGCGTTACTCGGTTTGAGCAGTCCGAGTAGAGCTGGGATTTCTTGGGCACGAAGGATGTCGAGTGGGCCGAGATCTATCATCATCTATCCATGGAAGGGAGATCTATCAACATGATGAAGACTTACCTAGTTTAGATTTATCTTTCCTTTAAAGATTTATTTCCCTTTAGCATTTTATTTATCATTAAAGCTTTTAGATATAATTTTAGATATAGATATAGATATTCTATCCTTGAATAGCGAGGATTAGAAGCCTATAAATAAAGTCCTAGGGGCTGGTTTTTAATCATCCAATTCACAATCAATTCAAGTAAGTAGGAGAGAGAAAGAGAGTTTGTAGCAAGCAAGGTGGAAAGGCGAAAGCGGATTTGTCTTGTTGGTTGTAAGCTTTCTTTATTTAATTTAATGCAAGTTAGTTTCTTTTGTTATTTGATGTCTTTCTTGATGATGAAGAGCGAGTAGTCCACCCACTTCTGGGGCTGGGGTGAGCCCGACGGTGGCTATGTGAGGTGATGCGGTAAAGGTCAGATCTTTTTGTGCAATTCGTCTTCTATCCCTATGAGCATGATTCTTTTGCGAGAGTTGAAGGTGATCCTTGTTTGTGTTATTGAAGCGAAAGTGATCTTAATGCAACTTGGATTAATTATGTGAAAAAGGGTTAGTAACAATTAGGGTTTATGCGAAAGCCTCTATATGCCTATTTGTTAATAACGAAAGTTATTTGATGGAAAGCATGATCTTTTATGCCTTTATGTGTTACTTTGCATGGTTATCATTGTGGTGTTGATACCCTGGCTTTGGAAGTCTTTTAGCATATTGAGTTTATTTCTGTCAAATTTCTGAATTTGGGTTCGAATCTGCGAATTACAGTTTTCTGTCTTGCTAGTCGATATAGAGGAGTTTTTGGTCGATACAGAGTAGCCTCTACTCGATATCGAGTACGAACTTGTCTACATCGAGTTGTCTGCTTTCGTTTCTGAGTTTCTGTTGTCGACCTCCTTAGTCGATATAGAGGACTGTTACTCGAGATCGAGTAGCTTCTGTGTCCTCGCTTTTGTTTCTGCTTTGCTTTTTCTGTTTTCGTTTTGATCTTTGCTTTTGTTTGTTCTTTTCTGTTTTATTTCTGTTTCTGCCCTTTTGTTTCTGTGTTGCTGTCTTTCTGCTGCTTTGTCTGTGAGATTTACAGCTACCTGAGATCTGCTGACACGCTTCCTCGTGGATTCGATCCTGACTTCCCATTACTGCATTGGAGGAGTCTTGTATTTATTTGCGTGGGCCTGAATCTGGTTTGATCTATTTTGTTATATTTCATACTTGATTTCCTCCCCACAACAGATCTCTTCGCTGATCTTGTTGCCTGTCAAACCGTTCCCATAGATTACGAGATTCGTCAAACCTAGGATTCCGGTCCTCCCATCGCGGTCTGTGGTCGGGCCAATTCTCCCTTCTTGGTGGAGATCTCATATCGTGGTTTCCGTGTCGATTTTCTTTTGGATGATGGGAACGCGGATGATCTTCCCTGCGGCGGATGATCTTCTCTAAGTTCATATGCACTTCATCGTGGCGGGGAGGGAAACCGATTGCTTCTGAATGATGTCTAGGAGGCTTGGCTTTTTCTTTTCTGAATTTTCCAGCCAATTTCCCAAAAAGACCTGAATTCCCAATATTTGCTTTGGAGCTAGACGCGACTGCTTCTTCTGCCTCAATCTGTCTTGAAACCCGCTCTCTTAAGTCATCGTAACTAGTTGGCTTCTTTCGAAACAAGTATGTCTTGAAATCTCCCTCAGCTCATGATTGAAGTTGGGAATTTGAACTACCATGCTGGTGAAACGATTGAAAAAGTGCCCCAAGGATTCCCCAGCTCCTTGTCTGATGGAATTCAGGTCGAGCATAGTCTTCTTTCTTGATCGCGCACTCCCAAAGTGGGACGTGAAAATGTGGGACATCTGGGCAAAATTGGCCACGGACCCCTTTGGAAGGTTTGTGAACCAAGTTAGCGCAATCTTCGTTAAGGTTGAAGGGAATGTTCTGCACAACATGGCATCATTATACTCGTTTATCCCCATTGCAGTAGCAAAATGACAAAGATGGTCTTTAGGATCAGTTGTTCCATCGTATTTCATGAGGTTCACATCTCTCCACCGCTTTGGTACTGCCGCGGAGCAAATCTCTTGAGTAAACACTGATGGGAAACCCGCTGGTGCATTTTCGTTTCTTTTTTCTACAGAGTCAGATTTTGTAGAGGTAGAAACGTCTGTTGATTTGTCCCCGCGTCGATGTTTGTTCTGTCGATGCCAATGATCATTCTGCCATGTCTGGTGCGGTATTTCCTGATTCTGGAAGCCGTAGTTCCAGTTGCCGGGATTATCATATGCAGTGTTACGTCTATCAAAATTTCCATACTGCTCTTCTGGTCGATAATTCCCTTGTTGACGCGGATTCTGCCCCCACTGATCATAATAAAAGTACTGAGACTGCTCCTGCTGAAAAGGGTTTGGCTGCTCGTGTCGCGCTTCATAATACCAGAAGTTCTGCGGGATGAATCCTTCGTCCAGTCCATACTGATTGCCGTAATAATGAGGAGGAGTTCCGAGGTTCTATTCTCCCATCTCGCCATCAGGAATAGTTGGTGGTGTCAGCGGGATATACATGCTAGAGGCCTCTTGATCTTGGTGAACCCCTTGACTCATGTCCTGAGTTGGATTGTTCTGGCTATCACTCATCTTCCTGCTGTCGTGAAACTGTCGTTTTAAGAAATTTCGATGTTAGATATCTAAAAACTTGTATTTATAACTTTAGATGCGGACCTCAACTTTTTCAAAGGTTTGAGGATTTTTGTTCATTCTTAAAAAGGAAACCCCTTAGTGTGAGGGGGTTCCCACAGACGGCGCCAGTGAAAAAGCCACGATCTCATGAGGCCACCATTTTTAGTGGGGCCCGGGAACCGCCCTGGTGAAATGACTAAACTTCCCAACGGACTTACCTGACCCGCGACGAAAGATTCGACGCTGCCCAACCTGTGCCGCGGGAAATCACCCTAAGCTAAACACGATGGACTGTTCCCTTATCGAGTTTTTTCTGGACAATTTGGAAACTTGGTTCGTTTACCTGTCGTTCTTGAATGTCTTGTAATCTATTAACGATAGTCTTTCCCTTAATAGAAATTTACACTAAAGACGAACACGGTTTTTCGTCCGCGGAGTTCGGCACAGCGAGCAATACAGATTTTTTATTCCACTGGTTCTTTTTCCACGCGTATGATCATTTCTTGTTCTTTCTTCCTCTGAGTTCACCGTTCCGACACCCGCCCTCCTCTCCTTCCTTTCCAAAAAGTCCCCTGTTCCTTATGAGGTTTCTCCTATTTATAGATCCTAGACGACCTTGCGTGTTGTGCCACGTGGTTTTCGACTTTCAACACGTGTTATACTCGTGGGGTGTGGGCATGGTTGCCACGTGTCTGCTCTTTTTCATCCGCGGATGATCGTATTTGAGTGAATTTTTTTGGACCTTTGTCCGCGGATGATGATAATATGATTTTCTTGTTCGTTTTCTGTCAATTGGTTGGCGCTCTTTACTTTATTTTTATATTCTAACAGATGTTTCCAATATTGGTTTAGTCAACAACAAAAAAAAATGTAGACTGTTCGATCATTAGCATTGCCCACAGGTGTCTCCTGATGTGCCGCTGGCCTGCGGTGCTGCTTCTGAGGAGTGCTTGGTTTCGTCCGTCGTCTACGTCCTCATCTCGTTCGGACTGTTTGTGTTTAGTTTCGCTTTTGTAGAATTTTATTGCTTGTTTCTTGCACCTTCTTTGTATTTTGTGTTTGTCTAGATGGTTTTCCGTCTGCCGATTTATCGACCTTCGAGGTTCAGGTTTGTCTGACCTCGAATTTTTACCTAATCAAAAAAAAAAATTGCAAAGTTAATCCACTCGGGAGCTTTGAGATAAACATTAATACATAAAATAGTAATTGAGCAAATATCAAAAATATTGTTTCAATTACTAAGAATTTTGGTGGTGATAGAAAGTTAATAGACCAAATTTACCCAAATATGATACTTCGTATTAAAATGTCCATACTTTGTATTCTTTTAAGTAGGTTTAGGCCGAATTGCTAAATTAATATAAAAATGTAAATGGATTGATTTTTAAGAAAAATATATCCAAGAAATATAGGTGTTGTTTTTCAACGAATTAGTTGTGTTGCATGTTCTGTGTGTTGTTGCATCTTTAATTATTTTTTGTTTTTTGTTTTGATTTATATTGTATCATGACGATTAATTCGTCCGTCGATTCGTCGGTCTCTTGAAAATTAATTAATTTGTTAACTGGCCTCTTAAATATTTTTCTGTAAAAAAAAAAACTTAGTTTACTCTATTACTCATTTGTATTTTATCTCAATATAAATAATTAACATCTATAATTTTGGTTTATGTTAAAAAATGATTATTTTAAAAGTCAATCTACGTTATGCACTCACATATTATTTATTAAAATACTGAAAATTGGTTTTTTAGGACAAATTAATTCGGGGGTTTTGCAAAATAGCCACGAAAATGGGCTGATTTTGCGAAATACCCGCGTTTTGAGACATTTTTGTAAAATGGACGCAATAAAAGGCTCCACCGTCTCTCCACAAGCGCTTTTCTCTCTCCTCCAGCTCTCCATCTCCGGACGCTCTCTCTTTCTCCCTCCCGACCTGCTCGCCGGCGATTGCTAGGATTTCCGACGGATTACCACTCCGACATCATCAAAGCGATTGATTGAGATGGCTCCGGCTTGAGGTACATCTCTCTTTCTCTCTCCGAATTTGTTGTAGTTCCTCATCCCGCTCCTCATCCCGCGCCTTATCAATCGATCGAAGATCGATTGATAAGTAACTCGATTTTTGCTTCCGACTGTTTTTCTTATCAATCGATCGAAGATCGATTGATAACGGACTCGATTTTGTTTGTGATGGATGCAATTGATGAACGAAATCTAAAATCTTGTCCTTGTTGTTTTACGTTTGTGATTGATATGTTGTTTTATGTTTTGCACATAACCTGTTTGATGAAATGCTCCAATAGGTCGAGTGACTGTATTTTTACGAGCCGAGGTTTCCTTATCAATCGATCGAAGATCGATTGATAAGGAACTCGATTTTTGCTTCCGACTGATCCATCTTTGCTTCCGACTGTTTTCCTTATCAATCGATCGAAGATCGATTGATAAGGAACTCGATTTTGTTTGTGATGGCTGCAATTGCTGAATGAAATCTGAAATCTTGTCCTTGTTGTTTTATGTTTGTCATTGATATGTTGTTTTATGTTTTGCACATAACCTGTATTTTAAGCATCAATTACTGGTTTTGATCGTTTATTGCTATATGTGTGTGATTTTCAAGTCTGCAATTGAATATGTGCTTGTTTATGCTTATTTATTCTATATCTCTATGAAATACAGTCGAATCAAGTGATTACTGTTATGGAATGCCTCAAAATTTGCGCCTTTGGCGCAAATTTTGATTGATTTTTGAAGCATCAATTACTAATTATAATCGTTTTTTGCTATATGTGTGTGATTTTCAAGTCTCCAATTGAATATATATGTGATTGTTTATGCTTATGTATGCTCGTTAATATGTTACATTGGTAAATTTTATTTCATTTTTGATGTATTGGATGAGATTTTGAAGTCTCATTTTGAATCCATGCTTCTTTATGCTCATTCGAATAATGTGCTTGCACTTTAAATGTAACATTTCTATATCTAGATCAAATACATCCCGAGCAATGTGCTTACTCTATTGATCTAGTTGATTTAATGATATGCATTCCTCACTGTTGCATCCATTATTGCATTTGACAATAAAATGAACTCCACATTCCTTATTATACTTTGATTACTCCATGTCAACACTGCATTTGAATCATAGAAAATTTGCATCGGAGGTGCAAATTTTGATAGATTGTGTTTATAACTGGTGTATTTTATTCATATAGTTGATTGCTCTTGTCATCACTGCACTTGAGTCATAGAAAATTTGCACCGGAGGTGCAAATTTTGTAGGATTGTGTTCGTAAATGGTGTATTCTATTCATCTAGTTGATTTAATGATATGCATTCCTCACTGTTGCATCCATTATTGCATTTGACAATATAATGAAGTACTCATTTCTTATTACACTTTCATTGCTCATGTCATCATTGCACTTGAATCATAGAAAATTTGCACCGGAGGTGCAAATTTTGTAGGATTGTGTTCATAAATGGTGTATTTTATTCATCTAGCTAATTTAATGATCATGTTTGTTGCTGTTGAAAATTTGTGCCTTCGGCACAAATTTTCTCTTCTTGTATTTGCCCTCACTTCCATCTTGTATTTACATATTCACTATTCTTGTATTTGAACTGTTGATGCTGTCATCACTGTTATTTCCTTCTCTGTGCAGAGGTAAGTTAATTCTGTTTGGTCTTTGAAACTAAAATTCATATTTGATAGCTTATTAGTATGTCTGACATCCCTATTTTAGTTCATTCATTTTCTTCATTTGCCTTGATTTTCAATGGTGTAATTGGATTTCTTCTTTGCTCGACAGAGGGACTACCTACTGATTTTCGAGACCAGGAAGACCACCCTGCAATAGAAAGATTTCAATAGGAGAGTTCAAGAGAAGGATAAAGCATTTAAAATAAGGCTGTCAGCACAGTTCTTTGCTTGCAGGATCACTGTCGATCAATTTTTATGAGTCGAGGTTTCGATCTTTTTTCTATTGAGCAATTCTTCAAGCAGCGTCTTTGCACACTTCAAGGAGATGGGGCACTACTGAGCAATTTTGAACTTTGCCTGTGGATTCTTCAAGGAGCCTGAAAATTTGTAACTAATATCAGTGTCAGCGCTAATTGTTAGTGCTATATTTGTAACTAACATCAGTGTCAGCACAAAATATCAGTCGCAGCACTAATTGCTTGTGCTATATTTGTTTATTTCTTCCTTTGAATTATTGTGTGCATCATCTTTTCTTTTCTTTTGGTCTAGATTTTGGTTTTGTCTATATTTGATTACGAAGTTCTTTATCCCCCTTTTCACCCCATCATTGTGCGAGATTTGAACCCGCATCATTGTGTGTTATTCACATTTATGTTTTATCATGTAATAAGACAAGTTTGTGTATTCTTTTTTATATGTCAGCACAATTCTGTCATCGGTACTCATCAAATTTTAGATTTTATCATTATTGTTTACTTAAAAAAACAATACCATGTTAAGAAACAACATGGTATTGCTTCTCAACATGATATTCTTAACATATTGAGCAAATTTCCACCACTAATTTAACTAATATCAGTGTCAGCACTAATTGTAACTAATATTAGTGTCAGCACTAATTTTCATCACTAGTTGTGCAAAAATAAAGTATTGATGAGCAAAAATAAGAGCATGTTGTGCAATATGTTATTAAGAAAGTATGAAATTATATTGAGAGAAAATAAGAGTCTCGATTGTTGTGCAAAAATAACCTATAGTTGAGCAAAAATAAGATGATTTTGAGCAAAATTTCATCAATCCCCCATTGTTGTGCAATTATTGTCTATTGATGAGCAAAAATAAGATCATGTTGTGCAATAATCTATTTAAAAAGTATAAAATTATATTTACAAAAAGTAAGATCATGTTGAGACACAATTTCACAAGTCTCAAATGTTGTACAAAAATAAAGTATTGATGAGCAAAAATAAGAGCATGTTGTGGAATAATTTATTGAGAAAATATGAAATTATATTGAGAGAAAATAAGATCATGTTGTGCAAAAATAACCTATAGTTGAGCAAAAATAAGATGATGTTGAGCAAAATTTCACCAATCCCCCATGTTGTGCAATTATTGTCTATTGATGAGCAAAAATAAGACCATGTTGTACAATAATCTATTAAAAAAGTATAAAATTATATTTCCAAAAAGTAAGATCATGTTGAGACACGATTTCACAAGTCTTGAATGTTGTGCAAAAATAAAGTATTGATGAGCAAAAATAAGAGCATGTTGTGCAATAATTTATTGAGAAAATATGAAATTATATTGAGAGAAAATAAGACCATGTTGTGCAAAAATAACCTATAGTTGAGCAAAAATAAGATGATGTTGAGCAAAGTTTCACCAATCCCCCATGTTGTGCAATTATTGTCTATTGATGAGCAAAAATAAGACCATGTTGTGCAATAATCTATTAAAAAAGTATAAAATTATATTTACAAAAAGTAAGATCATGTTGAGACACAATTTCACAAGTCTCGAATGTTGTGCAAAAATAAAGTATTAATGAGCAAAAATAAGAGCATGTTGTGCAATAATTTATTGAGAAAGTATGAAATTATATTGAGAGAAAAAAAATCATATTGAGAACAAATTCTCAAGTCTCGATTGCTGTGCAAAAATAACCTATTGTTGAGCAAAAATAAGATGATGTTGAGCAAAATTTCACCAATCCCTCCATGCTGTGCAATTTTACTCTATTGATGAGCAAAAATAAGACCGTGTTGTACAATAATCTATTAAAAAAGTATAAAATTATATTTACAAAAAATAAGATCATGTTGAGACACAATTTCACGAGTCTCGATTGTTGTGCAAAAATAAAGAATTGTTGAGCAAAAATAAGAGCATGTTTAGCAAAAAATCCATTAATTCCCCATGTTCTACAATCATAGTTTATTGAGCACAATTTCAAAACTCTTCGATTGTTGTGCAAATATAATCTATTATTGAACAAAAATAAGACAATGTTGTGCAACATAACACTTCAAAATAGAAAAATACAAGGCTAGTGTCACCACTACTTGTAACTAATATCAATGTCAGCACTACTTTGAGACTTACCACCTAGTGTCACCACATAAACTTCAATAACAGAAAACGTCACCACATACACTTCAATATCAGAAAACACAAGGCTAGTGTCACCACTACTTGTAACTAATATTAGTGTCAGCACTACTTTGGGGCTTAACCACATAGTGTCATCACATACACTTCAAAATAAATAAATAAAAAGCTAGTGTCACCACTACTTGTAACTAATATCAGTGTCAGCACTACTTTGGGCCTTAATCACCTAGTGTCACCACATACACTTCAAAATCAAAAAACACATTCATCTAGTGTACAAAACCAATTCAAGAAAAAATCACAATTCAAACACTAAAAAATAAAATTCAAACTAAAATTGCACATTTTAATCACAATTCAATTTGCCTACATGGGATTCGAACCCACATCTTTGTGCATGAGCACAATGCTCTCCCATTTGAGCTAATAGGCTAAAAGCATTCGACTAGGAAACTCAATAACTCCACAACCAAATGAATAGCTCCAAAACAAAGGCATTCAAAAGGGATGATATAACACTTTGTAATTATGATAGTTCTCATTACACAAGCGAAAATATCAAGAAAAAAGCTCATATGAATTTTAATAAAATTAAGCCTCCAAGAAGAGCCCAAGTGAGAGACAAAATCCAATTAGTAGCAGCAGCCAGAAGACACGCTCCCAAGCAAGCAGATTTGTGACAGCAGAAAGTATGACACTACAAAAATACAGCCCATGGCATATCTCCATGGTTCATGACAGCACCACCAGTGCACAAATCCATCTCAATTACGACTCCACCAATAACACCACCAACCGGACCCTTCATTCAGCACAATCAAACAGATCAGTCCGGCCGATAAGAATCATCAAGTACACAACAGAGATCAAGTGTTTTCCGTAAAACAGATTTCCCAAAATCTATTTTCTGTAAAACAGATTTCAAAAAATCTGTTTTCTGTAAAAACAGATTTATGTAAAAACAGATTTCTGTAAAAACAGATTTCTAGAAATCTGTTTTCTGTAAAACTGATTTCTAGAAATCTGTTTTCTGTAAAACTGATTTCTGTAAAACAGATTTCCAAAAATCTGATTTCTGTAAAACAGATTTCCAAAAATCTGTTTTCTGTAAAAACAGATTTTTGTAAAACAGATTTCTAAAACAGATTTCTGTAAAACAGATTTTTGGAAATCTGTTTTCTGTAAAACAGATTTCCAAAATCTGTAATTCAAATTGGAACTTTCATGAATCAAAGCATTCCAAAATCTTTAATCAAATTGGAACTTTCATGAATCAAAAATATGTTTTCTGTAAAACAGATTTCCTAAAACCTCACTTGCTTTCATGAATCAAAGCATTGCATGTAACTATATCTTTGTGTTTCATTATGTGAAAAACAGCCACTCTTTGGGCAAAAAATCCACATTTAGCATACATGGATACAAGGTGCTTCAATGTCAGTACCTGATTTATGTGTATAACAGTGTATGCTTCTTCCTAGATTAATTTCAAAATAAACAAAGTTCCAAGTTCCTAAATTAACAGTGTATAACAGTGTATGAAAATCAAAGAGTTGCAGATCAAATTCAGTATAACAGTGTATGTATATCAGTGAGCAGCAAAGGCATATCAGTGAGCAATTAGAAACAATTCAATATAGAAAGCATTGAAGGAAACTCGACATCGCTCAATTTTTTACACCATCGACTATTCAGAAATCCAATTGTAACCTAGGGCGAATGAAATCGAACGAAATGGACAAAACCTAAGGCGAAATGGACAATAAAATCAACATAAACAAACTTAATCCAAAACCCTAGCACGACAAAGTTCGCAAAAAGAAACGAAATTGATACCTGAGCTGCTGGATGACGACATTGAAGCAAACGACGAAAACTCCGAACTTTAGCAAAGCAAGGAAGAACAATCGACCGAACCAAGTCGGAAAACGCACGACGAATCAAGCCGGATCGATTGCGTCGTCCTCGTCGAGCACAGGAGGACAACCTCCAGAGACGGAGGAAGATGGACAGCAAGGAAGAGGCGGCGAGAGGGAGGGAAGAGATGAGCGACGACGTCGTCCTCGTCGAGCACGGGAGACTCGTCGCCATCGGAGCCGGATCCGGTGGAGAGAGAGAGAACAGATCGAGAAGGCGAGAGGATTTGGGAGACAGAAAAAAATGTCCGTACAATCCGAGAATAAGTATATATAGCGGCTATTTTTCTAAATTGTCCAAACCCGTGGCTATTTTGCAAATACGTTCAAATAAAGTGCCTGTTTTGCAAATTTTTTCAATTAATTCCATAGTTTTCCCTTTTTAACTAAGGAAGAAAATGCGTTTGACGTAGTAATCAAATAAAATAAAGATTTTATCTCATTAAGTTGCTCATATCTCGTTCATTGAATATAGAAGTTTCAAAAATAAAGAAAATGCATTATTGGGCTCTACTTTCGGGGTTTCTTGGAGGTTTTCTTCTTGGTTGGGGACGTGAAGTTTGGAGTCGGGACTGGCTGGGGTCGAGAAAGTGCGCTCAGGGCGTCTCCGTTGTCAGGAATGAGCTTCCTTGGAGTTTCGTCTGCACTTTCCACAGGAGATAGATTCCTGTTGTACCGCTGGTCCGCGGTGCTACTGTTTCAGTGGTGCTTGGCTTCGCTCTTCGCCGTCGTCCGCAACTTTTGAGAGGAGTTCTTCCTAGTTTCGTTCTTGTCGTAGAGTTGTTTTTTTTGCTTGTTTCAGTACGTCATTTTATGTTCTTATTATGTTTAGGCGGTTTACGCCTGCCGATTCGTCGGCCTCTCGAGAATCAAGTTAGCTGATCTCGAATTTACCTTAACAAAAAAAAAATAACAAATTTGAATATGATCGTCTCTTTTTAATTTTAAAAATAAAATATAATAAAAACTTTTTAATTTTAATTCCATTTTAAAATACCAATCGATTTTATTTTAAATATCAAGATTAAATTATTAATCGGGGCCAAATTTTTTATACCGTTGTAATTGTAATTAGGTTTTTTTAATCTTTGAGATTACTTTTGGCAGCCCTCAAGGGGAGCGTTCTTCAACCTTTCTCTTCTTCCTCTCTACAGTCTCAGTCTCACTCTCCGCAGATCGCAGATGGAGTTATCGCAATCTCAGACGCCCGATTCCCTTCAATCGCCCCTAAAGCCACCCCACATTCACTCTTCTTCTCCCTCCGATCGGCTCTGCGAAGAGGCTAACGATTCACATCCTTCATGTAGCACCAACACTCCACTGAAGCTCCCGAATCCTCCTCCTCGCTCTACCCGCCGCAATCAATCGGCGCGGGGCAAGTTGCCCGAACAGTAAGTATGCTAGATTTGAGAACTATTGGTCAAGTAACAGAGTTTTTTGCTATTTGTTGGAGTTCTTAGGGTTTGACTGATTTTGGTTTTGTGGAAATTTTGTAGGTATGAGATGTTGTCGAAGCTGTTCAATGGACTGGATTCAGCGCTTAGGTTGCTTCGGATGAGAAAGTCGGTTCCTTTCTTCACGAGAATCAGGGCTATTGTTGAAAGCATTACCGGAAGGTTATAGTGATCCTGTTTTTGTCTGTTTATCTTTCCCAATTCCTTGGCACAGTAAATTTTTAATAATTGTAAACACTTCTAGGGTTGTTGCACTTTAATTAGGGGTTAGTGGCTGGTTATTTGATATATTTGTGGATTTGGATCGTAATTTAGGAGGTTTGCACATGGGCACTTGGCACAGATGAAGTATTTGATGCCTGATCAGGTCCTGATTAAAAGGGTCCCTTTGGTTGATGAGGAAACAGGCTGCATGAAGCGCGATCTTCATGTTACATTGATCCGCAGTGCGATTAAGAGCAGCAAGAAAAGGAAGAGAGGGGCTGATCATAGGCATTGCGTAAAGAAGCTGTTCCGATCACAGCTGTTGGACTTCTTAAAGGGGCATCCTGATGTAAGCTTAACTTGTGACTTAGGGTTTCTAAACATATAAAATCTTTCCATATGACAACTATGTTTAATCTTCATTTAAGCTTTATTGGATGGTGGTTTTGATAAATGTGTTTGGTGCTGGAATTTAATAATTCTTAAGTCGATGTAAAATTTCTGATGTGCGAGAAGATTTTAGGTACCCCTGTGAATTTCTGAACTTTGGCTGTCAGTTGGTTTGTTTGAATGGGTTGAAAATTCAATTACCTTCCACTTTTGATTCTTTGAGTAAACATGAGTAAAATGCAGGCTTAGTAGTCTCTTGTTGGTAGAATTGTTTGTGGGATCATCGTGTAAATTTTCTGTTGTGTTCATGTTTATAACGAGTATTTTTAATCTTCATTTAAGCCTATCGGATGATTTAAGCTTATTGGATGGTGATTTTGATTTATGTGTTTGATGTCACTGTGTGCATTGGCTGTTCTTTTACCTGAATTTAAGAACTCTTAAGTCGATGTAAAATTTCTGTTATGCTAGAAGATTTTAGGTACCCCTGTGAATTTTTGAACTTTGGCTGTCAATTGGTTTGTTTGAATGGGTTGAAAATTCAATTATCTTCCACTTTCGATTCTTTGAGTAAACATGAGTAAAATGTAGACTTAGCGGTCTCTTGTTCTTAGAATTGTTTGTGAGATTACTCTTTCAGTAAATGATAAAATCACATCTTCAAACAGGGAACTGATATTCCTGAGGAAGTGCTGCCTGCGCCATTCAATGAACAAATGATAGATCCTGTTCCAAAGATGAATGAGGCAACTAGCTCGGTTTGTAATGAGATGTTGTCGAGGCATGTACATCAAGAGAGGCCTCAAGCAGCTGCCTGCCATTTATCTCAGTCTTTTAAAAGGCATTTCTCACGGAAGAGCTCAGACAAGAAGATAGGGAAGTTCTCTAGTTATGAACCAGAGGCTGTTGCTCAACTGCCTCCAATCCAAGCTCAAGATTCTCCTATTAAAATAACTTCTGAAGCTACATCCTCCGTCTCTATTTCTTCTCCTGCTACAAAGATGGCTGGATCTATTACAACTCAAATTGCTGGGTCTGAAAGGACGCCAGTGAAATCAGCCACCACTCCAGCAAAACTTATGGTTAACACACCCACGTTGCAGCCCCCTCCAAGGAGTTGCAGTTTATCCCCTGATGAGGACTCAAAGATGGGGATAGAGTCTTTAGGTCGTCCCTATGTTGCAAGGTCACTGAATTTTGATTGCCCTGAGAGAAATGCTCACGTTGAGCTTGAATTGGACGATGTTGAATCTGCTGATATTCTCGATATTCTTCCACGAAGTCTAGTTCAATCGGTACACATAATTGACATCTTATTTTCTGTGTTCATATTTCCTTTTGTGTCAAGATAGTCAGTTCCATGATGCACGTTCATGGTGATTTTGCAGTTGAAAGGAGAAGAAAAGATAACAGATGAACAAGCTTTGAGGCGAAGGATGTTAAATGGTCTCCCAAAGCTTTTCGACAGAATTTATTATTTATTTCAGTCAATTAAGTACTCTGCTATCAGAAGAGAAGCACTACTTCACCGACTGACTACTGGTCACTGTGACATCGTTGATGAAAGTAAGACTTTATATTGCTAGTGATAGCGAAGTCATTTAGAACTTTCATTTGCAGGGACAACTTATTACTTCGGTTTCATTTTCAGGTGAAGTTGAGGACCAGCTCAAACTATTGCAAGAAGTGCTTCCAGATTGGATGTCTGAGAAGTTTTCACCTAGTTGTGACGCACTCTTAAGGTGAGGTGTTATCTAGTCATGTGTCCATTCAAATTTCCTTGAGAGACAGGGCGTGTTGAATTGCTTAAGAAAGTTATTTTTGAAATGCTGGACTCTTTCCTTGAGAGACATGTTGTGTTGAATTGCTTAAGAAAGTTATTTTTGAAATGCTGGACTCTCAAGGTACTTGATGCTTTCATTTTTGCAGCATTGACAAATCTCTGGATCCCAATGTCCTACGAGCAACACTTCACAAGGCCACCTGATGGACTTACCATATAAGGTGACTGTGATTGATTTGAAGGAGCTACGCATACATCGTCTCCCCATAGTTTTGCTTAACATCAACCTCTTTGGGCAATGCCTGTTTACATGCCTATTTTCCCTGGATTTCCAAGCTACAATCTCTTTGGGAAATGCAGTGTGAGTCTGTAACTCCACTTCAGTGGTAAGTTAAATGGCCACTTGGTATATTATATATATCAGGTTGTTAACTAAGATGTTACTGTAGAACTTATCTTTGCCTCTTTGATTCTGACAATCTGATGCCATAAGCTTGTGCTTGTTTTCAAGATGTAAGTTCTCTCTCTTCACCTATTTGTAAGTTTTTCCCCATTAGTAGAAAGTCTTCAGGCAGAAACTAATTAAACAAAGATGATGAATTTGTGTGATTGGTGCTTTTGTGGCCCTATTTATTTCCATGACACTGCTATGAAACGAATTTAAAAAATGTGATGAATTTGTGTGATTTAGTTTGTGTTATTAATATTTTTAGCACTGTGTTTGTTTTCATGTTATAGATATGAAACGAAATGAAAATGAACAAATATTAAAAAAAAATGACATTAAATTGATTTATAACATCATTATTTAAATTATCGATGTCAATTAGAATACCTACATTACTCTCTATTTTTTGGACGATGTTAACACTAAGACAAAATATTCAAATTTCAAACTCTGATCCCCTTCAGTCCTTCACACTTTACCCAGCCCGTGCGATGCTCTCTGTGGGCGCGAGCTGAGTCGTATATCTCCATGGCTATGTGGTGATCCTACTTGGCTCGCTCTCGACTCGCTCTTGTTCTTTAGACATGAATTCCTCTCAGATCTTCCTTATGCGAGCTCTAATTAGCTTCCGAAAACTCTTCAAAACACAACCACAGTATATCTCTATTCTAGAAACTAAATGAAAAACCCCTAATCTCATGATAAATGGAGTACAAACTCACTCTAAATGCATATTCTAAATGATGCAAATGTGATCGGAGGGCACATTGCGCGTCTATAATGTCCATACCGTCCACAATTGGTTTGCGAAAACCGCTTTGAACCAAGATGCGGATCTTCTAGCGTTCGTTGTCCGATGATGCTCATCTGAAGTTGAGCAACTTATCGCCAACGAAACGACTACCAAATGCAGCAGCTATGCGGACTCGTGACCAATTTGTAAGTGTCGAATCTTATTCCTTGATTTTTAGTATTACTATTTATTTTATTTGTTTTTTTTGGTGGACATTACTATTTATTTTATTTGGCGGTGTTTTTGTTTATTTGCATTTCAGCATAAGTTAGATATGGTTTGAAATTTTTTTGGTTGAAAATATAATAACATGGAGACATTGCCTACAGAGATGCCATTTCACTTTAAATTGAGCATAGATTGAGTGCTTAGTCCTGTTTTGCGTCGACGTGGATCGCAGTTCCAAGGATAAGGCTCAGTTGATCGCCTTCTCCTGCATGACTCCAGCTACACCCGAGGCCAGGCCACTGTGGGCTAACCACCTGCAACAACATAATTCTACTAGCAATCGGATCAAGAACCAAGCTATGAATACCATGTATATGATTTCAAAGCATCACCTGCAACACCGTAATCAAATAGGATTAGTTGAGGTCTGCACTCTTAAATCTGCGCGATATGTGAGAACAATCAATCTCTCATCAGTACATTGATGAAAACGATAGGACAGTGATCAATTCATACCGAAGAGCTGTAGAAAACAAGTGTGACTTGAGCTCTTTCCTTGATCCGTCGCCAGTACAGCCTAATGCATATGCATTCATCCCGGCTCCTGCACCATTGACACAACCTCCCTCACTCTATTTGAGATTGCCGAAAACATCATGTAAATGTACCAAAAACAGCATATATCCCATCCAGGGAAAAAAGAGCTGGAAAACCAAATGTCGAACATAACTGAGAGTTATGACCTACTGAAAATATTACAAGATGAGCTGCAAAACAAAATACAATATGAAGTATCTTGGTTTAATGGGATGAGTACAGCGTGCATCCAGGGGTGCATTGCGAGGAGCGTTCATAATATTCATAGAGACTCGAGTATCACAAGGCTAAAGATTTTGAGGTAACGTCCGTTTAAGATTATAGATTCACAATGCAAACTATTAGCGGATAATGCCTAATGCTATTACACAAACAGCCACCAGGTTAAACATCACTGATTTCGGGGTGCATGAATTGCAGGTGCTACTGTGTACGCATTCGGCTACTCTCTGCTGCTCTCACTTGGAAGAAATAAGGATGCGCCTATGACAAATTGCAAAGAATTTAATCAACCAGATGAAGTGAGAATTAGATAGTAGTTAACGCATGTTGTAAGTTACTGTATATGACAACTATTGACGGAAAAGGGAAATGCTTGATAGCATGCAATGTGAGCAAAATGAGAAACCTTTGACCAAAGAACAACGGTATGAGAATGACTTCCTACAATTCAAGACCTAGGAATATGATTATCCAAATAATGTAATATCGAATTCTGTACTAGAAAGTTAACAAAATCAGAAAACTTAATTGCGATGAAAACCTAAGAATATGCAGAGTGGGATGATCAATAATGCACCAAAGGCAATATGGTTGCATGAAATTCTATCGAATTACCATTGCTTCTTTTGCTGTAAGCCTGTCTTGATGATCATACCGAAGGAGCTTGTCAAGGAAGTCAATAGCCTGCAATGAAACAAAGCATTGCTTACGGGTGTAAATCAATCAGAAAATCAACCTTTTTTTCCACTCAAAAGAACAGTGCTAACTAAAAGCAATCAGAACCACGCTTATTGTAGATATTCAATGAGGTAAATAAAGAAACATGGATAACCTCAGGAGAAATTAGATGTTGATTATCTGCATTAACAAATTTTGACCAGGGCTTCCTGCTGTGCCTGCATTTAATTTTTCGTGCGTACAATCAAAATCCAGATAAATATTCACTGAATCCTATTAGTGCCATTTTGTGGACTGCAACAAGATGAACAAACATGTATGACTCATACATCAAATCAATTAAAAAGATCATACCTCCCAACAAGTGCATCAAGTTGAGGCTCGAGCTCCAAGTTATATTTGTTTAGGTATGCATTCAAGTCATCAGTCCCAAGGACCTGAATATAGATTAAAAAAAAAACAACCCTAAGCCATATGTTTATTTAATAAATATATTTTAAAAGAAAACTTACAATCTTAAGGAAATTTTCACCTCTGGAGTTTGGCCTCCTTAATTATAATGAAAACTTGAAGCATGAAAAAAGTGGTTTTCGCTTTTCAGCTAAATTTAGTCTATGCATGGTGCATTTCACAGAACCCTTAAGTCATGAAAGTAGAGCAGTACTATGCAGCTGCATAGGATTTAGGCATTCAGCTATGAAAATGTCTAGAGCATTACTTGGATCGGGCAGTCACAAGCTATTGAGAGGAGATTTGACTCCCAAGTGCAGGAGCACATGCATGAGAGATAGAAAGCTGCGTATGCATGAGGATTGTGCTTGGAAACATGAAATGAAAGGGGCATGGCAGACCAAAAGGAATATGAAATTGTATAGGAATTTTGGCCATCATTACCCCTCCCACATTTGTCTAGACATCTGCCAATTAAGACATGTCTTCCGCATGGTAAGGGGTATATCTTACTCAAAATAAGGGTTTGTTGCTCTTAATGAATCTCTTTCTCAAACCTCACAGCCTTTATCACACATGAAAGCCTGTCCTAAGAATTGCAGCATCAATGAATAACTTGTTCAAGCATTAAAAATCATATGTTTCCATCACAAACAAATTCATTTAATCCAGAATGATAATGTCATTTTCTTTTCATGCTCCCTAACGATTTTAAATTCAGATTGACAAATGCTAAAACAACATTGCTAAAAAGCGTTCAAAAAATATGCAACAGGTTACACGGTGCTTGAAAAGAGCACCTGTATGATGGTGAGTATCAACAAATTATCGAATTGATAAAACAGAACATGAAGATCTATTGTTATCAGTTTTCACACTGAAAGCAGCTTACCTTTGCAATTTTAACGAGCTGATCCTGATTGTCATGTCCATAAAAGAAAGGTTCCTTGCGGAATATCTAGAAGGCAAGATGACTGTTAGACTTCCCAAAGCCAAAGCAGTTTACTTTCAAGCAGTAAACATAGAATTAAACCTATGAGGCTATGACACTTGCAAAAATCTATAGAGAAATAGAAATTTATGCTTGCTGATCCTCACCATTCCAGCAAACATGCAACCGAGGCTCCACATGTCTAAAGAATAGTCATAGTCTTGCAAATCAACAAGAAGTTCAGGTCCTTTAAAATATCTGAGACATAACACAATTGCATCAAGCTCAACACAACAAAGCAAGCAACAACGAATTTTGAGCTTTATGGGAGAAGTTGACTTTGTTTAAACATAAATACACCTATATAAGTTGAGGATCCAAATAATTCTTTTCTATGTTCTCTACTTATCTTTTATCCAGGGTGATACATCTTATATATCAAAAAGCACCAATCCCCTTTGATCACCAGATTATACTTTTCTTTTCTTTCCATTATGCGTTTGATTCTTGATACCTCCATCCTCGATCAATCAACCCTACTCGGCTACTCATTAAGGCATTTGATGAAGAAGAAGCCCAAACAAGGTAATATGATTGCAATACCTACAAAGCTTTTATAGGCTGACATCTAAACTCTGATTTCAATCTCATGAATACCTTCAGAAGTTCAGATTTATAATAATAAATAAATGATATTTTCTGAAGCTGATCAACTATAAAATAGAATTTATAATGACCAGTACAATCATCTATGCAGGAGGACAAATAAGTGTCAAATAATTAGAAATCTCAATCCGTGAAATGGTTGTTTAAAAATGTCTACACAATTAACAAGACACATACCTTGAAGCTACACGAACATTATACTCCTTGCCAGGATGGTAGAATTCTGCTAGGCCCCAATCTATCAAGCGAAGTTTCCGCAGCTCATGGTCTATCATAACATTATGAGGTTTGACATCTCTATGCATTATACCTTGTGAATGACAATAATCTAAGGCCTGCATCAGCGCAAAATTCTAGAAGTCAGTCTTCATTTAGTATGCACTATCAACTAAAGGAATACAAATAATTGTTTATGCCTAGGAGTCTACATCCAGCACAGGGATGAAGAAAGGAAACTGCTAGAACAGTCACAGATTTTCACAACTTAATGAATGCTGTCTGAAAACTTCTACTTTACCTTCAGAAGCTCATAGATGTAGTAGCGTATATCATAGTCAGTCAGTGTGGGGTACAAAACCTTGAAATCTGTACTATTCACATACTCGAATATCAAACTTGGTGTCTTGGAGTGTTGATCTCTGACAATATCATGCAGCTTTATGATGTTTGTTCCCCCACACAAGTTCTGAAGTATTTTAATTTCTCTTTTTATCTGCCAACATAAGGATAGCATAAACATATGGTTAGATTATGCTTTAGCAATATGAAAAGTTCAATATAAAAGAATCAAACACGAAGAATATAAAGGCAGCAGTCAACCTATGTCACAAAGTAATGTGTGATTGACCAACAGTTAATCATACGGAAACTATTACAAAGCTTAGGGCTTATTTGTATTGTAGGCCCTCATAATGAAGATGGCACTCTGCTTATTGAATCAGTTAATCAAACTGCAATTATTACTTGGCAAGAGTTGGGGGAAAACACTCCTCATAAGGATCCATTTATTTTTATACAAATAAGTTCCTAGAATTCATCCAGAAATGGTGCACGAAAAAATAACCAACCTTCTTCTTCTTGACAGGTTTGAGGATCTTGATTACACATCTTTCACTAGAATTTACGTTTATACCTTCAAAAACCTCACTGTACTTTCCCCTTCCAACTTTCCTCACAACTTCATAATCATCTTGATCCCTGAAAAGAAACAAACACAACAAAGATAAATATAATTCTCCACGGGATAATCAAGCGAGACTGGAATGTTTTCATCAAGACTGCAAGAAGGACGAATTTTGGCTTGTAACAATAAGCAAATCCACGGATGGAATCCAACAAAACTATGCTAACTTATTGCCTTGCACTAGCATCGTAACATAACATACTATTAGTTTCAATCTGTTCAAATTATTTATCTCTCTTTATAAGTTTCATTTGCTTAATAACACAAATTTAGCTCAACCAGGAAGCTAATTTCAACATTAACCAGCAAAATGCAGTCCCCAGGTAAATCAATAACTCGTTTTATGTTATTTTTATAACATCTCTGCAAAAGGAAGACTAGTATTATATTCACAGTTAAACCATACACGAAGAAAAGAATCAACTGGGAAGGCTCTCTAAATAAACAAAAGCACTCAATCCCCTTTCGTCTCTCCGATTTATAATTTTGATACCAAATCACTAGGTAAACAAGTTAAACTCGATGAATTACACGCTAATCCCGAATTCAACACCTAATCCAACAAAGACTTAAATGAAAGCTAGAAACGAAAGACAAACGAATCAGATTCTCCACGAAAATTGAACTAGCAAAATAGAGATGCAAGGCGAAATCAAAAGGCACAGAGTGTAGGGAATTCAATAAATCGCGAATCGAATTTCATTACCCCCACTGAACAGCGAGCGATTCGTAATCCCAGTACTCCTTGGGGCGGAGAACGTTGACGTCAGCATAAACACGAGCCTTGGACATGACTTCGCACACACCGAGCGTTCGATCCTTGATCTCCTCCGCTGCTCTGGCGACGGCGTCCGCCAGAGATGGAGCGGCGACAGCGACGGCGCTAGAGCGGGAGCGGATTCGCCGACGGGAAGGAGAGAGGAGGAGGAGGAACCGAGGGCGAGGAGAGGAAGTCGAGTGTCATAAGCCGCGAAGAGGGCGGGTGGTTTACCTCACTTTATTTATTTCTCCCTCGTTAATTAAAATGACATTTTAGCGACTTATTTTTATTCATAAAAAGATGTTATTTTAGATTTTATAGGAAATTTATAGGAAATAATTAACATAGAATTATGATATTTCTTTTTGAAAATTGTGTGTATATTGAGGTTTTTTTTAATGAGGATTCTAGGTTTTCATTAATAATTTAATATTTTACGTTTACTTAATATGTGTGGCAAAATCTAAAAGGATATTTTTTCTAGAGCTAAGATAAATAAAAAGGTTTCATTGATTTGGGAAATTAAAGTTAACAATTTTTTATTATTTGAGATTTTTTAAAGTATAGAAAATGCCCAAAGAGTAATAAGTGGTGGGTTTATTCCATTAAAAAAAATACACTTTATTTCTTTCCAAAAACATATTCTCCTTTATTAGTAAGATACATTGCATACCTTTATTTTGAACAAAAATGCTATGAAGTGGGGGTGCGTTATGTCCCCTTTGTAAGTAGAGGTAGTCAAGGTTCGAAGCAAATCCCCAGCCCTCGACAGAACCAGAAAATAAATTTTGGATCAGCTGGATATACTAAAATTTTCATATATTTATATTTTATTAACGAAACTCTTATTTTAATAAAAAAAATACATAATTTTTCTTTTTTTTTATCTATTTTTTAATTTTTTTTTAAAATGGAGCGGGTCGGATCTGACTTCAACCCGTCCCTAGTTACGTACCTGCCAGGAAGCCCGTCCCACAAGCATGTCCCAAGTAAATATTATACCCTTAAATTAATATTAAAAAAATTTAAAAATATATTTAGCTTCTACATAATTATTATAATATATTTGAAAAAAATCTCAAAAAATCAACATACAAAAATTCTGAAAAATTATATAGTAAAATATCATATTTTAATAAATTTTAAAAATCTTTCTATCTCTTTTTAATTATTATAATTTTTGTAGATTAATTTTTGAGATTATTTTTTCAAATATGTTATAATAATCACGTAAAATCTAAATATTTTTACTGTTGATTTAAGGGCATAATATTTACGTTGGAGGTGCTTGTGGGACGACGGGCTTCTAGGGCAGAGGATTTGCTTCGGTCAAGGTTCGGTTAGGAACCGATGTTTCAGAACAGGAAAAAAAATTAAATCATTTTTAAAAGGACTTTATATTGATGGTTTAAGTTTTCATATTTTCCACTATTTTTTAAACAAATTATTTTTTAAAAGGAATTTAAGTTTTCATATTTTCTTAATGTTCTGATTACTTTATTATACAAATAGGTCTTCTTTTTTTTTTTTGATAAGGTAAAAATTCGAGCTCAGAAAAATCCTAACCTCGAAGGCCAACAAGTCGGCAGGCGGTAAACCGCCTAAACAATCAGAAAATACAAAGATGGTGCAGATACAAGCAACAATACTCTACAAAGGCAAAACAAGAAACAATCAGACCGAAACGAGATGAGGACGTAGACGAAAGACGAAACCAAGCACTTCCCGGAAGCAGCACCGCAGGCCAACGGCACATCAGGATACACCTGTGGGCAATGAAGACGAACCTCCAAGGAAACAGTCTTCCGGAAAAAGGAGACGCCTCGATACACACTGTCTCGGCCCCAGCCTGTCCCGACTCCAACTGCCAGAACCCCATCACACGGAAAGAAAGATCAGTCACGCCACACGTAGAGCCACCCATCGCCTGAATCGAACGCACCGGAGGCCCAAGCGGGAAAAAGCAACCCGCCCGGGAATTATTTATTTTAGTTATTTATTACTGTATAAATTATAACTTTTAATTTTATATAAAAAATTTCATCTACCATCGGGTCAGCTCCTTGGGCCCAAAGGACTAATTACGGGCCCGAAAATCACCAGTACACTGTACACCATCCCCAACCCCCAGAACGAACATGCCGAAGGGACATCGGAGAGGGGGCTAAGAGGAGCGCCTGAGCAGGGGCAGCGCAGCAAAACACCGGAGCGGCCGATAGCGCACACCGATGAAGCCGAACAGCCCAGCCCGAAAGCCCAGAGGGAAGAGAAGGGAAGCTGAGTGTCGGAAGAGAGAAACACCACCGCCGAACAGCAGCGCAGTGCTGGATTCGCATAGCTGCGCACAACAGGGCAGGGAGAAGGAGCAAACCCCAAAGCTAAAAACCGAATCGGCGTCACAAGGGAGGCCGAATGCTTAATCGAAGGCCTGGAGAAGCAATTAGACAAGAAGGATAACCGATTTGGGCTGATTTGGGGACGGGAAACCCAAATCAACGAAAACCCCCAAATTGATTTTTTGCTTTGAACGATTCCGGCGAAAGGGAAACGGAATAGAGTAACCACGTTCACAAACACTACCATGCCCGGACAAGACCACAGCAGGTCGGAACAGTAGAAAACAAGTCGGAGACGGCTGTAGCCGGGACTATTTACGCCGCAGAGGCGAGTTAGGGGCTCCCGAAGAGAGCGTTTACCTGCTTGAGCGCCATAAGAGTTGGTATAAACCTGTTCGCCATAGATGTTGATAGGTAGAAGCTCCGAGGAGAGAGGAAGGAGAAGGAAAGCTCAGAAGAGAGTGTTTCCTTAGTTTACAAATAGGTCATATTGAAAACAATAGGGGAGAATTTAACATTTTTAAAACACTTTTTATATATAAAAATGATCAGGGTGGTTCTTTGAAAGAAAAATAAACTTGTAAGTATTTTTTTGTAAAACTTTATATTTAAGGAATTAAGGGTAGTTTTATGAAAATCAACTTATTTTAAGGGTGGCGTATGTAATTTACCCTTACAATTTTGTTACAAAGACAAAATTCTAGTGCCGATTAGATTTGTGTGTTCGGTAAAATAAGATTTACCAAATGTGATTTTTTTTTTTTTGATTGAGTAATGATTCGGATGCAGACCGCTATCCGACAGCATCCTTTCGGATGAGGTCAATAAGACCTAGGTCATTGTATAAGTTAGGGATGGAGGCAATATGAGCAAGGTGTGCAACCTTATCTGCCACGCAATTGCCGTTACGAAGAATGTGTGAAAACGAAACTTCGTAAAACCCTGTAAGTAGAATGCTAATATCTGACATAATTAGTTCAATTTCCCATGGGCATTTGATTTTCGCCTGTAGATAATTAATGATGGTCAATGAATCTCCTTCAATTATAATTTTAGGGATTTTCATTTCGAGGGCCCTCTGAACCCCCGACCTTAATGCCAAGGCTTCAGCCATTAGAGGGGATTGTTGGCCAACAAGTTTATTTCCCATTGCCACAGCAACACCTGTGCTATCCCGGATGATGTAGCCAATCGAGCTTTGGCGTTGGCCAGAGGCTGCACCATCAAAGTTTAGTTTTAGTTTCCCAGTAGGTGGTTTTACCCATTTCTCCCTCCTCTTGATCCTTGCAACTGTATTGGGTTTGTTTGCTCGATATTGTGCATTGTTGTTATCCTCTTCGCAATGCATTCCTGCGTTATTCCATTCATTAATACTTGACTCGACCAGTTTTTCGAATCCTCTTACACTTGGCACTTGTCGTTGTTGAAAGATTAATTTGTTACGAATATTCCATATGGTCCACCAATGGAAGACCAGTTTCTGTTTTTGTTGTGAATCAAGTATTTCACCTAGTTTAGTCAGTAATGCCTCTACGTTTCTTGATAATAAGATATTGTCTGAAATAACAGATTTCACTCTCGGAGATAGGCTGGAGCAACAGAGTGATAGTCTACATTCAAACAGTATGTGGGTAGTATCTTCTTCATGGTGATTGCACACATCACAGTATGGTGGGATATCGATTCCTCTTCTAGCAAGACGGGCAGCAGTTGGTGGTCCATTATGACAGACTTTCCACATGAAATTCTTGATTTTAGGGGGAACATTTAACTTCCAGATCCACGCATTATTATCATTATTAAGCTCCGTCGCTCCTGTGTTAAGCTTATATGCACTGGACGTTGTAAACCATCCTTTTCTATCTGGCCACCAATACATTCTGTCCTGTATTTGATTTATTGGGAGGGGAACCTCCGCTACCTGTTGCGCAATATCATTTGGCATTATCGTTCTAAGTTTTTCCAAATTCCATGTCCCATTTCTAATGTACTGATCAACTATTTCCTCCCCGTTAATTTTGGTTGGATCAAGACAAGCGTTCTGAATATTCTTAACCGGAGCCCATTTGTCATGCCAAAACTTGATTGTTTTCCCATCACCTACTGACCATGCTAGCCCTTCCTTGAATGGTTTAATAAGTTTTCTCAATTGTGTCCATTGCCAAGAAGCATTACCCTTTTTCTCAAAATTTAGAATTGGTGTTGATTTTAGATACTTATGATTGATGATTTTGACCCAACAATTTTCTGGTTCAGCAATTATTTTCCAAATGAGTTTCATCTGTAAGGCCTCGTTCATTTCCTTTGTTTTCCTTAATCCCATTCCGCCTTTCGCTTTTGGTCTACAGACTTTGTCCCATCCTATTAGTGGCTTGTATTGAAGGTCTTTATTCCAGAAGAAAGTCCGATTGATTTTATCTAAAGTGGAGTGAATTGTGACCGGTAGCATAAAGCTTTGCATTGCGAAAAGTGGTTTTGAGGCTAAATTTGCATTTATTAACACAGACCTTCCGTGTTGAGATAGAGAGTCAGCTTTCCATTTTGATAATTGACTAGTGGTTTTGTTGATGATTTCCTCGAAAGTGCTTTTATTTACTCTCCCCTCAACAATTGGACAACCCAAATATTTATCCAGTTTAATATGCTTTGATATCCCCAAACATCCTTCAATGGTTGCTATTCGCGACGTAGGTATCCCTGGAGAACCTTGAAATGCGGATTTGTTGTAGTTTACTTTCTGTCCTGACAATTGACAGTAATCATCGACAATTTTCCTTACCTTTTCACATGCTGTCATATTGCCTTTTGTGAAAATGATAATGTCATCCGCAAATGCCAGAAACGGGATTCTTGGTCCAGACGGACCAAATCTAAAGCCAATACCAGATTGGTTAATATTGGATTCAGCAGTTAGTTTTTTAGCGAGCACTTCTGCACCGAGAATGAATAAGAAAGGAGATAGGGGGTCTCCTTGCCTTAATCCTCTAGAAGATTTAAAAACCTCCGTAGGCCCATTGTTAACCAATACCGAAAAGGAAACTGTTGTGACACATTCCATGATCAAGTGAATAACATAATCACTAAAACCGAATTTTCTTAATACCGCCTCTGTGAAAGTCCAATCCACTCTGTCGTAAGCTTTCTCCATATCTAATTTGATTGCTAACCAGCCTTCAGATCCTTTTCTTGATTTGAAAGAATGGAAGATCTCGTGGGCAATCAATATGTTGTCTTGAATTGCTCTGTCAGATACAAATGCTCCTTGAAATGGATGGATTAGTTTACCAATAACCTTTTTAAGTCTCTCTGTTAGAATTCTTGATATAACTTTATATATTGTTGAGCAGAGACTTATCGCTCTATAATCCGTCGTTTTCGATGGGTTGTCGCATTTTGGTAGTAGGGTAATAAAGGTATGATTGATTTGTCGGAGTATTCTGCCTGAATGAAAAAACGCTTTGACAGCTTTGATGACATCAATGCCAACAATATCCCAATAAGTCCTGTAGAACTCTGCTGTCATTCCATCTGGTCCTGGAGATTTATTAAGACCTAGAGACCAGACCGCATTTTTTATTTCACTATTAGATGGTTGTTGGCTTAGGATCATATTTTCTTCATCTGTTATAGCGTGTGGAATCAGTTCTAAGTATTCATTGAGAAGTGCCATGTTAATTTGTTCTCTAGAGAATCTTTTCTCAAAGTCATTTTTAACTTCATCTCGAATATTCTCTTCCCCCACAATCTGCGTACCAGAACTCGTTGTTATATTTCTAATGAATTTCCTGTTTCGTCTCCCCGAAGCCATTTTATGAAAGTAAGATGTGTTTGAATCAGTTAATTTGAGATGTTTTGATTTTGCTCTCTGCCCCCAGTATTCTTTTTGAAATTTTAGCAGATGATCTTTTTTCCTGATTAGTTGTTTTTCGATTAGAAGATCCTTACTCATTCTGGTTATATTATTTGACTGGATGTTAACCAATTCTTTTTCCACAATTTGTATTTGACGAAAGACATTTCCGAATGAGTTTTTGTTCCACTCTTTGGCCTTTCCTTTCAGAAACTTTGTTTTGTATACTAATCTGTACATTGCGGACCCCGTGCATCTGATTCTCCATGATTGCTTGACAACATTCCTAAAGTCCTTTCTCTGTAGCCACATGTTTTCGCACTTAAACGGAGGGGGCGTAGATTTTCTTCCTGAATTTATGCAGATAGAAATGGGACAATGGTCAGACCCAGTAAAGGCACCGTTGAATGTTGGGAAAGTTTCAAGAAACTCATGTTGAACCAGTGCTCGATCCAATTTTTCCCAGATGTTATCCTCCCCTTCTCTTTTTTTCCTCCATGTAAATTGATTTCCCGAGGTTGGGATCTCAAGCAGAGAGCACTGATTTTTGAAATGATTTAATCTAGTATATCTCGCTTGGGTGCACGCAGCTCCCCCAAGTTTTTCACTACTACTACTGATTTCATTCAGATCTCCAATAACTAGGCATGGAAGCGGTTCACTTGTGATTATATTCGAGAACTCATTCCAGAAAACATCTTTATCCGTCTCATGGGGAGGAGCATAGACAAAAAATATGATCCCTGTAAAGTTCTTATCTAAGCATGAGTATTTAACCCGGATTACCCTTGGTAATACCACATCAACCTCAATTGTTTCATTGTAAAGAAAATTCTCATTCCACAGGAGACCTATACCTCCCGTTCTATCATTCCCTACAGACTAGATAGCCTTATTATATCCACTCGATTTCCAAAACTTTTCCTGAGGAATTTTATTAGTTCTAATCTCAGCAATTGCCATAAGCGAGATATGCTCATTAATTCGCATAGCTTTAAGGTCTGCCCATATATTCGTCTTTCCTATACCTCTGATATTCCAGAAACATGCTTTCATTATCTAATGACCCAATCCATCTGAAGCCGATGGTACAATGCTTCAGACATCGACTGATTATACACAATCTTGCGAGTAGTTGGAAAATTATACATCATGAATGTAGTCCTTATTTGCTTATATTTCTGCTTACAATGACCTGTAATCGAACACAATGCTTGTGTTTTAGTTAATCCTAGTCTTTTCCTTTTATGTTTCACCCAAACTAGCTTTTGTGTAACTCCATGCATATTGGGGCTATAGAAGATGGTAATAAATCGGCAAATCCATCTAGATGTATACACCATTAGTGGGTGGACAATTAGGCTGCATCTTTCCCTTAAGTTAATGTGTGTTGCACTTAACATCCAAAAACAGCCTTTCATGCTATCCATATTCTCTCCTCCTATTATATTACTCCTCCCAAGACCCATTCTCGCATCAGAGATACGTACCCCAAACTTATCAGCATAAGAACTAGTCTTAACCTTTTCCTGTAGTAACATGGCCAGACAATCACAGCTAGCTTTAATCTGCATATTCTCAATCAGATTAAACATACAATATGTCACAGACAGTTTTGACTGCCTTTCCTTGGATTCAAGTTTGCACAATCGACATATAGCCTTCAAACCATACTTCTGGTCCATTTTTAACTGATCATAGTAATAGCACCTACACTGCTTACGGCTGCATCTGTCCTTATCATAAATTGTCCAATAAACCAACACATTGCAATACCAAGGCTGATCATGGACATACACATCATCAATTGTCCAAGCTTTATAGAGAATGAACACTTCCAATTGATAACTAACCACAGAGATAATACCGGTAACATCAAGCATCCTTTGTTTGATAAAGGCAAATTTTCTAAAATTATTTTTTGTCATTAAAAAATGTAACAAATAATTTGCTCTAAGAGTGGGAGAAAACATAAATGACTTTGGGACCTTACAAGAAGCGTTTAACCTCAAGGTCCAAATAGTGGAAGAGATGCTTAAGGTCAGCCTGTGGTACTTAACCGAGAGTTTACAGGTACTCAAGATATGATATTGCCAGTACAAAGATTCAAGAGGTAATCTGAACAGAATATTATCAGAACAAGCAATTAGATAATGGTAGCATTCTTTCCTCCACCAAGAAGTGCTTCTCACAATAATGGTTCGGTTGAGGCCATTTATAGATATTCTTTGAACATTAGTAATGCAAGATACTCTCATAATAAACATACTTATCCATACATTGCATTGTTGACTTACAATCCAATTATCATCTCCAATTGCAATCCATATATTCAAATCTACATTACACTGCCAATAGTCTCCTAAATGCAAATACTTACTCCACCAGTAATTCCAAGTTAAAGAAAGGCTCAAGATAATATTCCATGCCAATGCATCCTTTCTAGACAAATTCACATAATGAATAGCCACTGAATTAAACTCGAAGGTTATCACCCAATTACCAAGATAGCAATAGATATATTCAAGACAAGGTTGTAAACGCAATATAGTTAGACTAGGACAGGCCAGAAGACAAACACAAGAACTAATAATCACCAAAGCTCGATTCTTGGCGAAACCAATTCGCAACTCAAGCCAGAAATTTGCATCAAGAATGGGGAGGAACCCCCCCCCCCCCCCCCCCCCCCCCCCCCCCCCCTTAAACATTTACAAACATACCTGATACTCATCCGGACTTTCTCAGACTCCATGAGATCGTCGATGATTGCTGCAATCGGAGAAGATTGCTTTAGTGCAGTAGACTCATCCTGGACCCGACCTTGCAGAGCAAGGGGTTTTTCCCTGTTGATAGCTCCTCTCTTAAACTTTTTCTCAGACTTGAACTTCCTAAAGGCCACAAGACCTTCATCGGATCGAGGGTTCTCCTCAACGAGTTTAGAGCCCTCCGGCTTGGGTTTTGACATTTTAGGAGCAGGATCTTCTGCTACCAAGTGTTTTTTTCCCTCGTCGACTCCATAAGGAGCCGTGAAATTCACAAAAGCAAGATGCAATTTAGCCAAGAAAGGATTATTCAGAAGAAAGTGAGAAAAGAAAGGAGGGAAGAAGTGATGAGGCCACCACTTCATCGAGACCCTTACACATACTGAAGCGAAGAGGAGGGAAGAGATACGAACCCCACAGATGAACCATCGACCCCACCCTCCAAACACCCTCCTGCCGAGAGGAACCATAACCTCTTCAACCCAACAGAGAAAATATCCGAGCGGAATCCACCAGCAAACTTTCAAGCATCGGACCGTACAAGACGGATTTGGCCACGGTGGAGGACGAAGCGACCAGATCCGAGCGCTCGCCATCATCGAGAGATTCAGGAGCTTCCCATCAAGATGCAGATGAACAATAATAGCCCGTAGGCCAATCCAACATATTAGCCCCAAAATTGTGAAAAGAGACTGGTTTTCTACGGAATCGCCATCACAGAGCACCACAAGGTACTCGAAAGTGAGAATTCGGATAGCAATACGGCCCTCATCAAATCGGACAGGGTAGCTTGGGGCTACAGACTGGATTTGATACGGGATGAGCGATAATTTCCCAACCAATTTAGGGGTTTTTCGGAGAAGGATGTACTCAACAACACAGAGGGTGGAGTCGAGACGGGGTTCACAAAAAGAGAGGTTCTCTCTCTAGTTTTCTCTCTCATTCCTTTTGTCCACCAAATGTGAAATTTGTTTGTTTAAATCTGAAAGTTTCCTTCCATTGAGATTATTTGTTTCGAAAACTCGAAGAACAGCGAAAACCATCCAAAAAACTTTACCAAACAAGGACCTAAAGTGGAGGTCGATTTCCTATTTGAACTGTTGGCGATTCAATCAATGAATACAAAGGGGGATTTGAACGTCCCAAAAACACTTGTGTAAGAATCTGCACCCTATGCTTATCTACACACTCATACAGCTTTCGGTTGGATCTGCTCAAAATCGAAAACCTCAAACATCAACCTCCTCACATCCGGCTTCCCGTACACGAGATACGATAGGCCGTGGAGGGCTTGTTGGACGGCAGTTGTGGCCGGGTTCCTTAGCCTCCTGTTGTGTTCGTAGGCGTCTTGGACCTGCTCGGAGTAGATTATGAAGCGATGAAGGTACTTCTCCCTCAAGTACCTGCCGCAGAACTTGTTCATCAAGATGCGCCGATGCCTCTCCTGCAGCCATTTCCCTGGTGCGTCAATGTGCTTCATTAGAAGCCTCTCGGCCATCACGAGATCCTGAAGACGAAGGCACGGGGGGGTGTTCAATACCCATCACAAGTTTGCAAAATACATCGATGTAGATCAGTGTTCATACCTGGATCTTTTGGCCAACATATTCCAGCCGCTCGTAGCAAAACCTAGGATGCTCGAATTTGTACGCTGATGGGTGCATAAAACAAAGCTGTATGTATTCATGAAACGAATGGAAATCAGGATCCCTGTTAAGTAATGACGAATTTAGGGAGCAATTTTAAAAGTTTACCTGTAGTCCCAGGCCAAGCTCAATGTTTCGTGCTTCGGTTATCTCTGGGATTCTATCTGTCATTGCTAAAGGATAACCAAGTGCTTTCATGACTTGGGGTTTGCTGTCAAAATCCCATATGTTTCCTCGGAACCGATGCATGCCCGGAGGTACACAGGCCCTGAAAAGCCTTGGGTGAGCAAAGAGAGCATCCTCCGGAGGCTGCAGGCATGATCCAAGTATAAATTCGGGAGGAATAAAAACATGTTGAAACTTCAATATAAAAACATACCTACATAGGCCATCTACAACTACAATTTGTAAAAATAATCACGGGATTTAAGTGATACAATTTTGTTGTCATTTTGTTAACGGGGACAAGGCGCAATTGGCTTATTTGTGCAAATGTAATTTTAAGTTGTCCTATCAGCAAGCAAATGATACATATGACACTATAGTACATTCTTAAATATTGATCCATTTTCCATGAACAATTTCTAATACAAACAAACCGAAAGGCTATGATATTCGCGTTTTGAAAGAAAACCGCTAAACATAAGAAAAGAGCAAAATCAAAAGGGATAAATGGATCCAGAGACCTCTTCATTTTTAATTCTTGTCATGTCCTACTCTTGCAAAAACAGTATATCATATTCTTAATATGTTTCATCTTTGTTAAGTCTATAAAATATAGGCAGCAGGAACAAGGAACACAGCCATCATGATTTTTCTCAAGTTCGGACTTGTTTGCTTCAGAATGGAACATATTCTAGCTCATAAAGATTGAATGCCAAGAACAAGATTACCTTATAGGTTGCAACTTCTTGCCACTCTAGCTTTCTGCCTTCAAATTCGACAGAAACATAATCAACATCATCGAGTTGCCTTCTTAACTTGGGTTGGCATTCCTCGTCCTCTGGATCCATCCCAAACACTTCAAACAGTACACGATAAACTTCTGGCATTCCAAAGCACAAATATATAGCCCCAAACAATGCCCAAAATACAGACCTGCCAACATAATCAAAAGCCTAAGGGTTACTAAAAGCCGAAGAACTACCACATTACTAATACATTATCAGCTCTCAATCCAAGCCTAAGATTCGCCTTAAGAAATTGTGCAAAAATATGAGAAATTTTTTGCCCTCAGTCTCAGTTAAGCTAAAACCGGAGACATTAGCAGGTCTGAATTCACTAGAGAAGCAAATTCAGCTAACTATACACCTCAGAAACCTATGGCCCATCACTGCAACTGTAATACATAGCACATTTCCAAATTCACATATGATGAATCCGATTAGGATAAAATTCACAGACTTCTAAAGGCATTGATTCAATTGACAACCTAAAGATAATATTCCAATTTACAAACCCAAATCAAACTTATGGCCTATTCAGCTAACTATACGCATCGGAAACTTGTGGCCTATACATCACTACAATGGCCTCTATTCAAAACACTAGCCTCTTAAATGTAATTCATATCACATTTCCAGTTTCACAAAATGATTACTACAATTAGGATACAATTCACAACCTTTACCTAAAGATCACATTCCAATTTCCAAATCCAGTAGAATTCAGACAAATTCAAAGCTTACTTTGCAGGGGGCTCGCGCTCATTTCGCCTCAGGCGATCAATATCGTCGTAAGGATACACCAAATTGTGCAAGCTAGCAGCTTTAAACCACTTGGGCAAAAACCTCTTCCCAATCAACCCAAAAACCCTCTCCCTCATCGGCCCAGGGGACTCCCTAGGGTACCTCTGCAAGAACAGCTCGGCTAACCCTAGCTCAAGCACATACTCCCCCAAAAAGGCCAATCTCGAATGCCCCGATTTCACATGCCTGGCATTCACCCTCTCACAGGAGGCGTAATAAGGGTGCTGAAACGCCAAATACAGCAGCGTATCGAACTGTTTCGCTGGATTCTCGTCGCCGTAGCTCTCGGAAGGTTCGAGAGGGTACCCGAGAGCCTGTTTGGCCTCCAGGAGGTACTCATCGATCCAGGTCCTGTCGGCATTGTTGAGGCGCGCGGAGGGGAGGCAGGAGCTCAAGAGCGGGAACGATTTGAGGGACAATTGGGGGCTGTTGAGGAACCGCTGCACCAATTTGGCGTCGTCTAGAGGGGGCTTGAGGATGAATTTCTTCGGAGGGGCTCGCTTTTTGGGGGAGATGACCTTTTTGCGCTCGGCGAGCTCCTTGAGGAGGCGCTGGGGGCTGGTTTTGGGGAGGTCCTCTTGGGGATTGACGGCGACGGCGAGGATCCGGGGAGAGTTAGGGCGGCGAGTGGAGGGGCGGGTCCGGAGGTGGGTGAGTTTGAGAGGGAGGCGAGGGAAAGTGGAGGAGAAGGTGAGGGTTTCGAGTGTGGGGAGGGGTTTGAAGGAGGGGGAAAGCTCCATGGGAGGAGATTGGGGATTAATTGGTGTTGGTGAGAAAGGGGGATTCCATGGAAATGGTGGGAAACAGAGGTTTTTGGGGGGTTTGAGCCGAGGAGGAGGATAAGGTAGATATGTGTTGTGTCACCCGCGGGTGACAAAAGATATTTCTTGTTGGGGTTTTTTAGTGGGCCCAATCTTTTTTGGGCCGAGATTTTTTTGGAGGGATAGGAATTGGGCTGGGCTTTGTGCTTTAACGGGCTACAGATTCACTGGATCTGAGCTAGACCGGAGTGGCCCACGTAACACCAAATATAGGTTGGTTGCTTGGTACTGTACAAAACTACAAATGTACCTTATTTCAGTGTCGTGAGTTGTGTCTTGTGCTTGTCCAATTCGATCGATCAGTGTCGTTTGACTATAAGACTTTTAAATAGTGATGTTAGGCTAAAGCCGAGTATTTGAAGCTCGACTCGATAAAAACTTAACTTAGCTTACTTATTTTGTTAAACGATTAAATATTAGTACAGAGTACCTCTATAAACTCGTTTTGAGCTCGAGCCATTAGCTTGTGAACTCAAGTTTGACTCGTTTTGAGGCTTGAACAATTTTGATCTTGTTTAGGCTCATATTACGCTCGTTTTTATCAAGCTTGAGCTCATTTCAAAAAATACGAGCCAACACGAGTCCAAGCTTGATTTTGAGCCTGTTTAGGTTCGTTTTTTTTTTTTTTTGTTGTCCACAAAATCAAATTTCCAAGAAATTAGGATACTAATAAAAATAACTGTGATATTAGATTTTCTTTCAAATAATTGTTGACATAAACTTTCTAGGTTTAAAACCATCCTTGTTAAATCGAGTGGATAATAAAATGGATAAATGCCCATTTATGTTGATAATTTTTGTCCATTTTGGATTTGCAGTTTTCTTTAATTAATGTTAAAGTTGTGAATCGTCAGTCGTGCCCCAAAAAAAGCATGCAGTTGTGGCCGGGGATTGAAAAACATTCTCTGATTATATTTGTAAGTTGTCAGTTCTTATAAAACAAGTTGGGCAATACAAATATCTGTAAAATAAGTGTTTAAATAATGATGATATATATTTGTATCAACAGTGTAAATGGCTCTGAAATTTTATTTTCCAAATATTATATCCCCACCACACTATGTGAAAGCCTGTGTACAACCATATAGTACATGGTTCATGGTTGTGTTTGTCCTCGGTAAAAACATTTGTTAAAGTTCGGACTCAACTCGAACTCATGGTTGTGTTTGTCCTCGGTAAAAACATTTGTTAAAGTTCGGACTCAACTCGAACTCGTTCATTTTCTACTAAGTTGGGCATATTTTTAAGTTCGGTTTGCTTGATTTAAGGTCGAATAGCTCGAATTTTGTAAAAATTTTAAAATTTTCTTTAAATTACTATGTTCTGAACAAATAAAGTTGTTTAATACTAAAAAAAAAAAAAACTCGGTTTTAGCTCATTCATTTTCTAAACAAGCCAAATATGACCACATTTTTAAGCTCGAGTCCAAATTTTAGCTTGCTCATTTCTACATTAAACAAGCTTAATATATATGAACAAGAAATACTTGTCTCGTTCGACTCGAATAAGAAATACTTGTCTTGATCCAAAGAGAAACAACCATGGAGACATAAGGAGGATGACAGTGTATTACGAGTACTTCATCGGAGGATGGTGTGTCGGAGAAGGAAGGCTGACATCGGCGTGGAGATTGGAGTTGAGAACGGTAAGAAGAGCGATTCAATAGTAAACAATAACAGTAAGATAAAATTTGAGTAATCTATAAGTATGTTTTCAATCAATTAACGGGAATAATAACTAAATGAGAAAATTTGCGCCTTCGGCGCAAATTTTGGATCAAATTAAAAAACTGTCCACGGACTTTTTTTTTTTTGTTAAAAGTCCATCTAAAAAAATCCTAATATCTCCCGGGCCCCCCTCCCCTAAACCTCGCTCATCAGTTCTCTCTCGCCTTCCCCCGCAGCCGCCTCCCTCTCTGGATCGATCCCTCTCCTTCTTCCTCGATCTCTCGCCTTCTTCCTCAGCCGCCTCCTTGTTTCATTCCGCCGGATTCCATGGCCGCCAGATCCGCTCCCTCCATGGCCGCCAGATTTCATGCCGGCGATTTCTGCTCGCTTCGCGGATCCGGCGATTACCGCTCACTGCGTAGATCCGGCGTTGGTCAGAGTCGGAGTTCCGATGAGAATCCGAGGGTTACCCTATTGCCTTCGTTTCTGATCTCTCTCCAGATCTGGAAGCCATGGAAGTTCCGATGAGAAGCACTTCGTCTCCCATGCCCTCGCCTTTTTCGCCGCCTCCGACGCAATCGATTGCAGGAAGGATGGTTGGATCTCGCCAGCTCTGCTCGGTTTCAGCAAGAATGGCGATCTGTGGTGGATTCTCCAAGCCGGCGAGGACCTCCCCTCTGTCCATGGTGACTTCTGAAATTGAGGCCACTCGATTTTGTTTTCACGGACGCCTTCCATTTCTTCTAGATACTGATCGGAGTTCCAGGTTTTGAGTTCGATGCTCCGACGGAGTTCGGAAGCCACTCGATGAAGATACTGATCCTCCATACTTGTTAATTTGCTGGTACTGCTTGCCGAAATCCTCCATACTTGTTAATTTGCTGGTACTGCTTGCATTTGTTAATTTGCTGCTATACTTGTTAATTTACTGGTATTGCTTGTTAATTTGCTGCTATACTTGTTGCTGCTATACTTTTCTTGCAGTTGTTGTTATTGCACTTGTTAATTTGCTGCTATTGCTGCTATATTTTATAAAATGAATAAATTGCACTTGGTTTTGCCGTTGCTATATAGTGTACTGCTTGCTTGCACTTAGCTAGTGTATTGTTGCTACTTTATAAAATGAATAATTGCACTTGGTTTGGATATTGGTAATTGCTGAATTGGTTTGGAAATTAATTCTGAAATGCTGAAATTGATTCTTATAAAATTGTATGAACTACAATATATTACACGCAAATATATATTTTAACATTTCAGCATTTTTTTGTGATCTGAAATGCTGAACTTAATTCACTGTTGGGGTCAAATTCGGATATCAAATGTTGTTTATGCAATTTCAGCATATTTTTTTGCCTTGCTGAAACTTTTAGATAGCTTATTAGCTTCTTGATTTTTTTGTGGTCTGAAATGCTGAAATTAATTCTTTATTATCAAAATTCGTATGCTGAAATCAATTCTTATAAAATTGTATGAGGTACTATTTCAACATTTCAGCATTTTAGAAAAAAAACATTCCGGTTTCAGCAACTCCGGTATCGAAGTGGTGACGCGAAAAAAAAACAACTCCGGTTTCAACACCTTCGGTATCGAAGTGGTGATTCGGAAAAAAAAAGGAAAAAAAATTAACTCCGGTTTCAGCAACAATTTCAGCATCTAAAACCGGTGTTTAAGCATCAACAACTTTGCTGAAACCGGGTTTTCAGCATCAACAACCCTTGTTTGAGCAACGCGGTAAAAAAAAAACTCATTGAAAACAGGGGTTGCTGAAATCGAATGTGCTGAAACAGGGGTTTCAGCAACTCCATTTCAACAACTCTAGAAACGCAAAAAAAAAAACTGAGAAAAAAAAAACTGGAAAAGGGGTTGCTGAAACCGTATGTGCTGAAACAGGAGTTTCAGCAATTCCGTTTCAACAACACGGGAAAAAAAAACTGGACAAAAAAACTGGGAAAAAAAATTGAAACAGGGATTGCTGAAACCGTATGTGCTGAAAAAGAAGTTTCAGCAATTCCGTTTTCAGCAACTTTGGAAACGCGGCAAAAAAAAATAAAAATAAATAAATAAATAAATAAATATTAATGAGGCGGGAGGGGGGGCACGGGAGGGGGGCACAGGGACCAAGGGGGGCGGTGGACATTTTGCTAATTTGGAGGAGGTGGGAGCCTTTTTCCTAATAAGGTCCAAAAATTAGGACATTCTAGTAATCACCCCACACTAAATTGTCCATATCCATTCTTATATTTGGCTACTTGTAAAATGACAGACACTATGAAGTATGATCCGTTCTTATCGACACCGCTTTATGTCATATCAAACACACCTCAAGTCATCTACAAAGATTCTATCAAATTCAAAGATGAAAACATAAGGGAGGACGTATTGCCTAAGGAATGATAAAACATGATCCATGCCATGCCTTTGATTGTGACTTGTGGGGTTCATACTTTGTACATTGTAGGCTGAGGGCATTAACTTTGAATAATCAATCCTCCTTTTTTTTATGATAAAATGTAGGAGTAACTTTTAAGAGAAAGGTAGGAAGCAAACAACAGTACAGACTACAGAGAATGAGAGAGAATGAGAGAGAATGCGAGGATTAACGAGTAGATATGGACACAGTGGCCAGCAAGGCAAGTTGTCCCCAATGTGGGGCACCCTCATCATAGAGATTAGAAACTACGGAGTATACAATACACATCCATTTTTTTCTACCCAAATTTCTTATTTAATTTTTCAAAAGACACCTCTAATTATTACTTTCTTTTTTTTTTTGATATAAGTAAAGAAATTCGATTCTCTAGACAGACCTAGAGAAACCGAGAGCCCAGACAAGCCGGGAGATGGACTAACCATCATGTACAACCTGAAGCAAATAACAGAAACAAATGACCGAAAGGAAATAACAAGAAGCAAAAGACGGAATTGAAAAAGCAAAATAAAGTACAAGCCATCAACACTGTAACAAACAAGCTAGCAGAACCAACGACCGACCAGCAAACGGAAGACGTGCACAGAGAATTCTGGGGATCACTAGCTGGCACCTCAACATGGATTCTAAACAGAATCAACAGGCATCATCGCATTTCCATGACGTCTACAAGCTCGACAAACCAGCCACAGTTCACGTGAAACCTGTACCACAGCAAGAAAAGCAAAGTACACCAACCCGTAGACCAAAACTCTAGCCCAACCATTGCCAAAACAAATCCCAAAAACCCATCTCACACCCTCAAGGACGATAACAAGATCGTAATAGGCTACCCTAGGGTAAACCAAAATAGAGGAAACGTATAAGACATAATAGGAATAAATTTACAACAACAATACACAGGCTAACAGACCAGAAGGGGGTTAGAAAAGGATCCAAAAGATCCAATCTAAGTTTGGCAACCCAAACAAAAGGCCCGAAAGAAATGGTCCAATTTCTTTTCTTTCATTTTTATTTTATCACTTAATTTATTTTTCCCCTCAAACAAGCGTTGTTACAACGCTATCAGGGCCACAGTTGAAGCGCCGGCAACCGAGGTTGAAGCGCCGGCGAACCGCGGCAAACCAACTAGGAGGTAAGAGGCCGGAAGGAGGAGCAAGCCGGGTGCGAGGGTTGTCCCGATGGTGGAGGGGCGATCAGAGAGGAAGAGGAAGATGTCGGTGGGAGACGGGAAACCCATGGTGATGGAACCCGTACGGGACGGTGGCCCAAGGAGGCATAGACGGATTTAGGCGGGGGTAAGCGGGAGCATACGCCCCCCCTTTCATCCGACGAATCACCTATATTTGTTCTACGCGTCGATAGCTTCGTTTTGATATATTATAAGCCTGACTCCGATAAACGAGTAAAAAGTTATGACCGTTTGAAAGTTAAACACAGATTAATTATTTCAAATGTCTTTTAATATAGCACGATTATTTTATATTTGAATTAATTTGATATTTCGGCAATATAATTCAACCAAAGAACTTTCAAACAAGAGGTTATATTATTAAATTCGATAATTATATAAGAAATTTTGCAAGTTTAAAGTTTGTATATCTTGTTACAAGTTATTGTATGCTAATAGAACAACAAGTTGTATATTGACTTTGTAGGTTTCAAACGACATCATTTTTTCGTTTAAAGAAAAAAAATATATAACAACTACTGACACAATTTTAAATTTAAACACCGCCGTTTTGGAAAAAAAATATTGTGTTTTGAACTAAAAAAAACTTTGTTTAAACTAAAATATCATCGTTTAATCTAAAATATCGTAGTTTTGGTTCGCTAAACGTACTATAAAAAAATATATCAAAGAGTGAATCAACAAATTGTATAAAACTTCGCCCCCGCTTCGATAAATTTCTGGCTCCGTCCCTGCAAGGAGGAGTCGTGCGGTGGAGACGAAACCATTAGAAGCCGAGCCGGTGGAGACCGACGAGGGCGAGGAAGGACAGATCGACCAACAGATAATAACCACCGGAGGGCTATGCAGAAGTGGTGGAAACAGATGAAGCGGCGGAGCCGACGGAGGTCGCAGAGACGCGACGGAGGATGGAGAATCAATGGGAGGGTGAACCGAGGGCAAAGCGCCGGTAGCGGGAAGCGACGGGCACCAGGGCTAAAGACCGGAGAGGGCTGGAGGCAGGCGCCATTGACGCCGTGAGCCGGTGAAGTTGAGCCAGTGAGGCTGTGACGGTGGGCGGTGGCTCTAGATATCTTCCGAAGGTGAAGACTGAGCAGGGGTGACCATGGTTGGGCGGAGTGCTGGTGCTATTGAGGTTGAAGACCTCGGCGGCGGCGGCAAACCAACGCACTCAAAAGAGAGCGTTTTTAGGGTTTTTTTGGGGTTGTATGTTATCTCTAATTATTACTTAATATACTATTGAGACTAACTCCAATGATTAAGTGTGTGAAATTGATAAAAGTTTTTGAACACGAGAGAGGCGATGTGCGGGGTTCTATTCTAGAACAAAACCAACTGGCCATGAAAGGAGTAGATTGCCAAGTTTATATGTTATTCAGGACATCTGAATATCGTCAATGTTGTTTAAGAAATTTCAATATTATCAATGTGGGACAAAACCCATATTTCAACAATCCCCCTCAAATGAAAAGACTTTTTAGGCAACAAGTTACACTTGCCACATGCGGCTTAAATGAGAACCAATGCTCGCGACATGTCACAAGGCCAACAACTTCACTAATCCGAAGCTCAAACCGAAACTATCTGAACTCGGCTCTGATACCATGTTAAAGTCGGCTGCTGGATCCGATGGGGTCAAGACAAGTTGAAAGGAGGTTGTGTGCGGGTCCACGTAGGGAGATACGAACAACATACAAACCCAACATTGTGTCATCTCAAAACCAAGAGGATTAACCCGTCAAACTTAGATGTTGTTCAACACATCTCAACATTTTCAATATGTGACATAACCATTGGAGCACTTTATGTGTTGGAGCATTAAATATTTATATCAAAATGTTTATATTTAAAATTTTGTACCATAGCATTGGAGTTAGACATTAGACTTGTTCCAGTACTATCTATTACACAACTTGTTACAGTACATAACTTAACCGTGTATTAAGTAAAAAATAACCATATACCCCTCCCACTTGAAAAGAATAATTAATGTGTTAGAAATTCTCAACCTACGAGGCTCAAAAACTGATATCAATGTTGTTGAAAGGCATGCTTCTTACAAATGCAGGCCTTTATCTGTATTATGTTTTTGAAATTAAGGCATGCTCCTTACAAATGCAGGCCTTATCTGTAGGTTAATTATAATAATAATAATAATAATAATAATAATAATAATAATAATAATAAGTTAGTGTGCAAATTAAAAAGATTAATATAAATAAAGGGAATCTCTTGCTCTTGTGGTGGCAGACACCCTCTCAACAAGCCTAGCTTCCTCCTCCCTCCTCATCATGCTTCTTAAACTTTGTTAAATTTCGGAAATCTCCATCTTATAATGTAAAAACAAAAGTAATGTGTCAGATTTATTTTATTTTTATATTATAATATATGGTTGATTTTTTTCATTCTAATACAAAAAATATAAAATTCTTATCCTATCTTATATTTTGTGGTCTGTTTCAAACTCCACTGATGGAGATGACCTATTCCCATACTACTCTTTACATTAAGAGTATTATTTAACTCGTATAATATTGATTGCTCATATTCATCTCATTTATAAATGAGTTGGGCTTGAACCGATCCTTAATTTGGATTAAATCTTTATAATTTATTTTAAAATGTGCTCATATTTGTCTTATTTTATAAATGAACAAGATCAAGTCGAGCAATTTTCGAGCGGAAATCGAACTATGCGGCTCATAACAACCCTACTTTATATTGTTAATTGATTTTACAATGAAATCATATCAGAGTTATGTATGTTTTTTTATTAGGTAAGAATTTGAGATATCATATATACAACAGTCTGTCTGGTAATTCAATAGGTTGACGAATCAACGGACGGTCTAACCCTCAACCTACAAGAACAAGATGGTATGGGTTATGGGTTAGCCAGTTGAGATCCCATGTAACACTTTATGTGTTACACTCGGTGTTACACTTAATTTTTTCGGTTATAAATCCACATTAAAAAAATTATATTTATACCCTATATACTTATACTAACATGTCTATAAATTTTATTTTGAAAATATATGTTTTAGAAAAATAAAATAAATATTTTCTAAAATAATCAATCTTTTAATTATCAATAATTTTTAATAATATTTTTTCATAATAAAATTTTATAAACATGTTAATATAAGTGTATAGAATGTAAATATAATTTTTAAAATTTTTTTAATATAAATTTATATATAAAATAATTAAGTGTAACATCGAGTGTAACAGGATTCGCTGACTGTTGTATTAGCCTAACTTCTAGCGTAGTTAACGAATCAATTAATAGTAAATTTGTTTAAATGTTTAATAATATCTCTCCGCCTAGCAATTCCAATTTTTGGTTCCGGAATGCCTTGTGATCGATCCAACACCCAAATTATGTGAATTGAATCAAGTGCTTTGATTTGAGCAGGTTCGTGTATTTTGCATTAAAGCTATTAATTAAGTAATCTATCAGATTTCTCTCGATCATGATATAATCTAATTTTAATCAGTAATTTAATGAATTTGTTAGCCAATCAAACAAGTTTAATATATTTTTATAAACCAAAGATTCCAAAACAAACATCAATCAGATGAATTAGTTGGCGTGTCATTCAAATCTTCAATCTCATACCACCAACCCCATTCGGAGAGGGCTTTACATTACATTATCACAATTGATCAAAAAAAAAGAAAAGAAAAAGATTAATTTCAACTCAATTTCAAGCTAAGTGCTTGAAACAGCCAAGGTGGGTGCTGCTTCATCCTCTCCTGATTCATCTCTATCGAGTTCTGCGACGAACGACGACTGAACTCCCATGTCGAATCCCTCCTACTCGGAGCAATCCCTTTGTTTTCAATCCGGCTTGATCCGGTTGAATTCGAGGAAGACAAGCTCTGACCGGAACTCGAACCATTCCGATTGATTTTATAAACTGAAGGCCCAAGAGTCAGCTGAATTTCGCTCTCTTCAATCGCCTCTAGACTATCCAAATCATCGATTCGTTCCCTCTTCTGTGTCAGAAGAGGGAACGAATTGCCCATGTTGTTCATCAGAAGCTTCTGTTTCCCATAGAGACGATGAAGCTCATGAACCTTTATAAGGAAAAAACACGCACAATATTAAAAATTAATGTTACATTAAATAAGTTTTTAACTTATAAAAAAATGTGACAATTCAATTCAAATTACCTGTTGTCTGAAGATCTCCTCCTGCTTTAACATGGCCTTCTTGATGGACTCTTTATCATGAGACCTGAGAAGCTTCTTCTGATCCATTGTGGAACGCCCAAATCATCAAAATCGCGCAACTTGTAGGATATATCGATTCCTCGAACAAGTAAGCCTGATGGGGATAGGACAAAGGGATCAAAGGATCTAGATATTATATATGGAGAGAGTGAAATTGAAGGCGAAAACGGTGACCACAACAAAACTATCACCAATTCGACAATATGAAATATCTAGCTAGCTAGCTTCCATCATTCTATGGGGCCATCAATTTCAATCACTAGAACTTTTCCAACAAGCTATATGTGACACACACATATATATGTAGCTAGCTAGATATTTTCGGAGGCCGGTAAGGGGTACTTATATCACTTTCATGAGTGACATATACATATAACACAAAGTTTGAATGTAACATATATATGCTAACCTGTGATGAAGGAAGGGGCTATGGCTTTGTATTGATGAGACCAGTTCAAACTGCAAGGGGGGGATGGAAGGGTTAATTTTATAAGGATGAGGAATTGGAATTCAGAAATCAAGGAGGGGTGTTTGGAGTAGAGGTTAGTGGTGATTTAGCCAATCTGATTCAAGATTTATGATGATGCCTTTGGACAGTTCCAGCTCTACAGGGCTATTTAAGAATAATTTAATTAAAGTAATCATGGGTTACACTCAAAAAAAGAATAATTAATCATGGTTCATCCGTCATCATCCCTATATAGTTATGTATTTTCACTAATGGGTACCTAACTTCTAATATATCGTTTATTTTAACTAAATTTATTCACCCTTAATTTTGAAAGAGTATTAAAGTACTACATTTATTACCGGTGACGGTAGAAGAAGTTGATACAGGGGTGCAAAAAAATTATTTGAGAATTTTTTTTCTCGGTATATATATAATAAAGAATTTGTTTTAAAATAGGTTGAAAGAAAATAATAAATTATTATATAAATATGATATTTTATTACAAAAAATTAATAATTATATATATGTGCGTAGTATGATTAAGATTTTTAAAAAAATACTGAAAGAAAATTATAAACTTTTTTAAGAATTTTTCATTTGTAAATAGAAAAAAATTGATAGGATTGAAAAGTGTGACAAAAAAACTCATAAATTGTGGTTTAAATATGACATTTATAGTAAAAAAATTCACATGAATAAAAATTATAAGAGTTTTTAAAAATATATGTGTAACATAACGAATAATCTTATGAAAATATTAAAATAAAAATAAAAATTTGATTTAAATATGACATTTATAATAGGAAAAATTTGGTAGAAATAAAAAGTAATGCAAAAAGGTAAAGGTTTGAACTCATGACATTTGCACTACTTTTGCTTCCCTTCTTCTCTTTACCAACTAAGTTAGACAATTTTTGTGAAACGCACTCTTTCTCCCAAACCCTAGCCGCCACCTCCAACATGTGAAAATCGTCGCCGCCACCTCTGGTTGGCTTTCCAGCCACCTCGAACCACAACACCAACTCCTCCACCGCCACCTCTCGACATAACCCATAAAACACCCAACCCTTTATTCTTGATTTTTTCTGCAGTTCGTCGCCCGGTTGGTCCGCTTCCGCCGTCCTCCGGAGGGTTCCATGGTGACCGACACTCCCTTCCCCTGTGGCGGTTCGGTCTGGCCATCTCCCTCCGGCCTGGCCGTGGCAGCTTCCCAACTCGGCTCCCCTCCCGGCGCCGCCCTGGCGGTTCTCCGTTGGAGCGGCTTTTGGCGCCGCCCTTGCTGCTCTTTCTATTGGAGTGGCCTCCGACGCCGCTGGGCTACCCTCCAAATCCAGGTCGGGCTCACCCTCCTCGCCTAACGTTCTCCTGCAACCAGCTGCTGCTGCTCGGCCTCGCCTCCGTCGTGTTCGCTGGTGACGCCGCTCGCTCCTGGTCGATGCTCATCCCCATCCTCATACCCCTCCCCCTCCCGGCGCACCTAGATCTCCGTCTCTGTGCCCATGGAGATATTGCCACTTGATGTTCGTCGTGGTAGCTTCTGCCTTCCGTCGAACATTAGAGCCTTAATCTTTTCCAAATCCATAACTTCAAATCCTAAACCCAGCATAAACAAGTTTTCAGACTACATCTCTTTGCATGCAATCGGTTCTCTTCACCCGTCCGCGCCTTCGCCCTCCTGGGCCATGGCTTCTCAGCCTCCCTCGACAGCGGTCGTCGGGCGGATCTCCAAGAGTTGTTCTAATCTCCTACCCCTCCAGCCTCCCCTCCCGCATGCAACCCTAGATCTGCTCAGATCTGCTACTCAAACTTGTAACAACCAAAACCCAACTCAAAAACAAAACCCACCCCTCATAGATGTCTAACAAATCTCTAGAAAATTTTCTACCAAACTAAACAGTAAGCTCAGGATTGCATGAATGTCCCTAGGTCTTCATTGTCCTTGTCGTCGGCGACGACTAAATCAAGGCGTTCCCGCTCAATCTACCCGGTGTTTTGTTAGGCAACGTACCCGAAATCAGATCTGTAACCATCACCGCTGCCAGCGTCAACTTTTCCTCGACCAGGAAGCAACTAGTGATCAATAAATTTGATGTTTTTTTTTTAAATTTAAATTTATCTTATTGTAATTTTAGGATCACTAGTACAAATATCGAGGGTGGAGCACGATAAGTTGGGTACGGTTTTTTACAAGCGTGCTTATTTTCTTATTTTAAGCACGATTTTATATTAAAAATGTGTTCTCAGCCCCAAATTCAACTAAAAGCAACACGCTTTATAAAACCGTTCTCGTTTATTTCTAAAAAAATATTTAGACCGGTTTTCGTGTAAAGTGTGCTTAAAAAAACTTAAAACGAACACGGTTTAATTTTCAAAGTGTGTTCCCAAAACCAAATTTGACTAAAACAAACACGCTTTCCTATAAAACCGTTCTCGTTTATTTGTAAAAAAATATTTAACCCAGTTTTCGTGTAAAGCGTGCTTAAAAAAATTACAACGAACACGGTTTAATTCTCAAAATGTGTTCCCAAAACCAAATTTAACTAACACGAACACACTTTTCTATAAAACCGTTCTTATTTATTTCTGAAAACTTTTAAGCTCGGTTTTTGTGTGAAGCATGCTTAAAAATAAATTAAAACGAACACGGTTTCATTTTACAAGTGTGTTCCCAAAACCAACTTTAACTAAAATCAACACGCTTTTCTATAGAACCGTTCTCGTTTGTTTCTAAAGGAATAATTAGCTCAGTTTTCATGTAAAGCGTGCTTAAAAACATTAAAATAAACACGGTTTTATAAGAAAAGTGTCTTCCCAAAACGAAATTTAACTAGAGGGAACACATTTTTCTTTTAAAGCGTTCTCATTTATTTTTATAAACCGTTCTCGAAAAAAATATTTTTTATATATTTAGAGTTTTTTTAGTAATTAGATTAAGTAAATGCACAAAATTACAACAAAATTCCGTAGCTCGGGTGGCAAGAGTGTAATGCGGACGAATTCAGTATGAGGGTGCAAGAGGTCTTGGGTTCGACTCTTGGTTCGAGGGTGCAAGAGGTCTTGAGAGAAATATGAAAGAGCACACTTTTTATTTAAAGCGTGCTTATAGAAATATGAAAGAGCACACTTTTTATTTAAAGCGTGCTTATTATTAAGCACGGTTTGAAAAAAAGTGTGCTAAAACTTTTTTTTTAGCACACTTCAATTGAAGCGTTCTTATAATTGGTCGTATGACAATTTTAAGAACACTTCAACACAAAACCGTGCTTAAAATATGGGATCACGGTTAAATAGTAAGTATGATTGTTTGGGAGCGCACTCACTATAAGCACAGTACGAGAAGTGTGCTCCCATGCATAAAAAAAGCGTGCTCTGGTCCCCCCTTTTATACTAGTGGATTAAGCAATTTTTATTTTTACTGGCGACCCTCTGCGTAGGGTTCATCAAGCCATCTTTTGATGGCTTCAAGATCTCTTAGTCGATCTACTTCTTGCCTACTGTAAAAAAAAAAAGGTTAGACAATTTTCGTTTTTGTTTTTTGTACTTTTTTTTTTTATTTTACTTACTACGAATTTCCGTCGCCGGAGGGTAGGGCAGCTGCCACCCCTTGAATTTGTAAATAAAGAGCGGCCATATCCGGGGTTTGAACTGGGGACCTTTGGGTACTACCCGCAAGTCCTTTCCAGTGAGTCATTCCGGAATGGTTGGACGACTGCCACCCCGCGCCAACCGGGTTTATTACACTTGTTAGCTTATCCTATTGAAAAATAAAAGTAGGATGTTGCTAGATACACCACAAATCACAAGGTTAAAATTGCACGTCCTTAAGGATGTGCAAGCCTTGTGTCTAATTAACTTTTTTTTAAAAAAAAATAACCCCTTTTAATCATGCACATCCTTAAGGACGTGCATGATTTGGGGTGTATATAGCCGAACCGTAAAAGTATTGGGAGCAACCTAGTTCAACGGATCACATAAGTGATATTTGGAGCAACAGATCAAAGATCGAGTCTCACCGACGACAGTATGAGAGCGACCTCTCAAATGAGATGGAGGCTCCGCATGGTGAGCACTGGTCCCAACCTTTGTGGTCGGTTTAGTCACCACGGGCTCATTTGGTATGAATATAGTAATCGGAATGGTAATCGAAATGGGAATGGGAATCAAAATTCGGAATAAACCATTACCGAGACACTTTGTTTGGTATAATACCGGAATGAGAAACTTACAAGTTACAAATTCAATCACAACCTCCAAAAAATTCAAAGTACCAAATTCAAGAGCAAACCAATTCAATCTCTCAAATCAAGAATAAAAATACACAAAATTAACATACAATTTCAGAAATTCATCAAAAAAAAATAAAGAAATTTGAACAAATTTCAGAAACCCTAATCCAACCATTACCATGAAACCGCCAGGGGCCTAGGGGAACGACGACAATGGAGGGCTGATGATGACGGGGGAGATCTGGTCGAAGAGGGGAGAGAGAGAGAGGAGCACCAGATCTAGATTCAACGGGGGGAATGGAGGATGTCGGCGAGGCTGGCGGTTGTGTTGGCGTAGGCGACGGGGGAGATCTATTTGGAGAGAGAGAGAGAGAGAGAGAGAGAGAGGAGCACCAGAAGATGGGATTCCACTTGGGAATGGAGGACGACGATGGCGACTGTAAACGGCGACGGCGGAGGCAGCGGTGCGGTGCTGGATGGCGGAGGCGGCGGCGCTGGCAGAGGCGGAGGCAGCGGTGCTCCTCTCTCTCTCTCTCTCTCTGGACGATTGCATAGGCGCGGCGGCACTGGACGACGGAGGCAGCGATGCTGGACGGCGGAGGCGGCGGCGCTGGACAGGGTGGTGTAGATGTGGGACACCGGTGGAGGTGGAGATGAGGGAAGAAAGGAGTGAATGGGGGTTTGTGTGAAATTGGGAATCAGTGATTCATTGGGTATTTTTGGGAATGAATTAAGGGCTAAAAACTGGGGATGGGAGGATTACTAAGAATGATTTTAATTCCCAGTTTTGGCCTACCAAACACCAAAACGGGAATCACTCATTCCCATTCCCATTCTCATTCCCGATTTCACTACATACCAAACGGGCCCTACCTTCTCTCACAATCCTCGTCGGGCTGGAGGTGAATTTCCGATCCAATGGTTTTCTTGAATTGTGTCGTTGTCTTATTATTATTATTATTATTGGGTTAGGGTTTTTTTTTTGTGACGTGGGGATTCCGAGGTTATCAACTAGTCCCCATGGGTCCGGACCCTAGCCTGCAAAGGACGCGAACCGGTTAAGTCAGGCGGCAAGCCACCAGGCAGCTGACTCATCCATGCTAATGAAGGCTTGAGCACCTACTAATTACACAAATTGTGTAAGAAGTGGGATTTGAACCTTGACCTCTTGCAAGGTTCACCTCTCCCTAACCACTAATTACACAAATTATTAAGGATAGCTAGTTGACGAACAGTTATAAAACGGGGTATGCAAGCTAGGGCAATTACATGTGCATTGGTGAAAATGTGACCAAGGTTGGTTTTCCAGAAATTCTGAAATAAGAGGTGGTAAAATTGAAAAAAGAGGAAAATTAAGGGTAGCTAGTATAATTTATAATCTTCAATGGGTATTAGATATTCAACATAGTTGTATAATTGGTAAAATATATAGGACATAAGGAATTTAGAAGATATTATAAATATATATTAATAAAACAATGATGGACGATCAGGAAATTAAATGAGAATATATAACAGCTTAGCTTAGCTATATATATGTGCAATTATGCATGAGATATATATTAATAAAACAATGATGTATAATCACATGCATCCTCCAAAGTATATTAATTATATATATATAATATATATATATATATATATATATATATATATATATATATATTATATAATATTCTCACTTATAAAATGTCATTTCAATCTTAACAGATGCATGTCTTTATCCCAAAATCATTTCAAATAAATATATATTACTCCGTACATTATCCCTCCGTTCGGCAAAACATCTCGTTTACTATTTACGCACGTTTCTTTAGAAAGATAAAAATAATATAAAATATTTTTATTTATAATTTTTTTTTAACGCTTATTAATAATAACTACGAAATTGTTTAAAAAAATATTTAAAAAATAGATATTTTATACAGTTTTTATCTCTAAAAAAACGGATGTAAATAGTAAAGTGATATGTTTGTCAAACGGAGGGAGTATTATTATTATTACACTATAACATATAGAATAAGTTAAACGCCCATGACATAAAATTATATAAAAATGTATAATGTATGAGAAATAGAGCAATCGATCGTGCGGTGGCAACAGGCGGTGGTCCCGCCGACACGTCGATCCTGACCGTACGATCATGAGAGATTGTAGGGAGGCCGTGGAGGTGGAGCACCTCTTTGAATAGGGCAAAGGTTATGTATTGACCCCAAGATCTTCAAATCCCCATCTTTTAGTTTTTATTATTAATTACAATTTTTGGATTTGCTATTTATAAGATTCGAATTGTAGTGTACATCGCAACGCAAAGAGTCATTGATGTTGAATTATTGATTTTTTTTGGTGAAATAAGTTTTGGAGCAATAATTTTGTAACAATATTACTATTTTATGTTTTAAGGGTATAAACTAATATTATTTGTGAATTAATTAGTAATTTTTTATTTTTTTAAAAAAATTATTATAATTTGAACATCTTTTCAAACTTGATCAGATATTGTCTTTTTAATCTATATCTATATATTTATATACTAATAAAGTAATTTTTTTTATGTGTATGACTCTAGAAAAATTTACTTATATGTTGATTATACAATTTGACTCAAACTCTTTTATCACTGATGTCAGACCTCGTATATTTTATCCACATGTCATTATATTTATTCACCTCAATTATAAATAAATTTTTATTATATCTATATTTTAATTAAACTCTTTAATAATATTTTAACAACTAACTATAATCTTTATTTAATATACTTTAATTAAGCTAGTAATTTGATATACAATGAATATCTTTTACATCTTATTGGATAAAAATTTCATCTAATAACATTTCACTTCCACCATGAAATAATTAAATATATGATATTTTATTATGATTTATATACTTTTACATTATGACATAATAAATAAAATAAAAATGTTTTATTTTATTATGTACTCTTAGACAAATAAGTGATAAAATAATAAAGAGAATATAAATAAGAGTATGTAACTTTTTTGTTTTAAAACTTGGGAAAAAATGGATAATAGAATAGTGTATAAATTAAATTGACGGGCTGACAAATGATTATATAATAGAACCTTATAGTTTTTTTTAAAAAAATAACCTTATCAAATTTATATATATTGTACTTATATTACATGATACAATTGTAGGAACGTTTGGACGTTTTTTTTATTAAGTAAAGATTCGAGCTCAGAGAAGTTTGATTCTCAAAAGCCTTACGAGTTGACAGATGAAAACCGCCTAAATATACCGTGAATATGGAACGTAACTTTTTACAGAATTGTATTTTACCTCACAAAATTATATTTCAGGAAGGAAAAAAAGGATGGGATGGGCTTTTGGAGGAGAGGAGGGAGGCAGATATAACCATCAATTTTATTTATTGGGCTTATATCAAGCAAGCGAAAGATGACAAATGACATCATTTTTGCCGAGTAGAACTCGCTCGTCCGAATTATTTTCTAATAAAAAAGATGACATCATTTTTACCGACAAATGAAGTTTTATAAGGCTACTATATATAATTCATTTTTTTCCTGTCAAATGCACGATCATTTACCGATTCATGGTATTAGTAAAATAAAATTGTATGCAGACAATTTGTTGACATCTGCTCCCCGTGTCAACAAAATCAATATACATTCAGCAAGTTATTTTTAGAAGAAAAAAATTCACTGACATCGAAAGCTAGTGAATGGTACCTCTACAAAATTATACTATGGAGTATAAACTATAGGAGTATCAAATTTTGAGGTTTGAATTATCTAGTACATATTTATTCCTTAAATTGAATTAGAAGCATCTAATTAATTAGTTAATATTATCTACCTTATCATAGTTTGTCCTCCAAATATATTAATTAGCCTTTCTTGTGTAGCTATAATGGCATGTAATACTAATACTGTATTATTGGATATTGATAGTGCTCAATTACAGGTAACTATGTAATTAGGTGGGCCCTTCAATTAAATTAATGGTTGCAATTTGTAAAAACAAATCAACACTTAACCTCAGGAAATCAATCTCTATCAAACCTAGTTTTTGGGTCTTTAGGATCTGCTGAATTTGGAGAGAGATTTTGTGCCGAGGAAGAAAAATATTTCCATCTTTTGACATAATCCGTAGCTTATATATAAGGTTTAGATGAAATTAGATTAGACTTTGACATTTGTTGCAATTTTGAATGGTCAATTCCCTCCAACTTCCAACTGATTTAAATTCTTTTCAACTTTAGGAGAACACGTATTATATATCGTATGTGATAATTTAAAGATGTTTTTGTTTTGAAGAATACTGAGATTTACGGATCAAGAGGCTTTGTTGACTGATAACTCCAGGCTGACTGACAAGATTGATACATAAACTACAAATCTACGAAAGATAAAAATAAAGGAGAAACAAATTAAACACTCGACAAAGGAAGCTCTAAAGAACCCAAAATGGAATTAATATGTATAACCACTGACGAAGCCATGATTTCGACTAGGGGGTGCTCAAAATAATGAAGAATTATTTTTAATCCAATACTGAAAGAAAGGGAAATAAATAAAAAGTGAAAGAAGTGGGATTTGAACTCAACACCTTTTGATTCTCCTTAATTTCACCCTTTCTTCCTTTACCACTTGAGCTAGATAACACTTTTGTTTCATATATCATTTAAATGTATTATATTACCTTAAAAATACTAAAGAGAAAATTTGCGCCGAAGGCCCAAATTTTCGATCAAATTAATTAATTGTCCCCCACCCCTGCCAAATTGGCTAAAAGTCCACGACCTAAATCCTTGGCCCCCCCTCCATCTAGTCGATAGAAGCTCTCCTCCCTTCTTTCAGATCTCGCTCCCTCCTCTCTGCTCCCTCTCTGCTCTCCTTCGTCTTCCACCTCCGGCCTCCTCGCTCGACGTCTCCTTTCAGATTGGTGGTCTCGTGCCAGATCCGGTTCCGGTGAAGCCAAGCGACGCCACCACAGATCGGCGTTACCACCACAGATCTGTTGCTGTTGCACCCCGTTGGCCACTTCCGGCCTCCGCCTCCCTCCACACCGTTGGCCACTTCCGGCCTCCGACGCCACCGCCTCCTTTCCTCCCTCCACACCGTTGGCCAGTGCTGCAACCGCCAGCCAAATATCTCGCTATCCTCCTCTCTCTTTGACCGGCTCATGAAATTTCTCAGATATGAAATTAGGGGAAGAAGAGACCGTGTGAGGCCAGATCTTCGGTGGCTAGATCGAAACCGGCTTGAGATCTGCGGCGGACTTGCTGAAATCGCCGGTGGACGTGTGCCTGAAATCTATCATGGCCAGTTTTCGCATCTTCTGTCCGGTGGAGAAATCGGAGGACGTCACGCGCGAGAAGATTGAAGGCGGTCGGACGAGGCTCTTCGGCGATTCTTCGTGGCGGCGGCGGATCTGCTATTGCTGGTGGTGGTGGTGGTGATGTGTCCGTTGTCCGAGCCGCTTCGATGAGCGACTGCGGGGCGATGATGTTCGCCTCGCCCTGCAAGAACACCAGAGGCTTGAAGGCACTTCTCCGTAACTGCCCTGCCGATCCCAACGACTTCCACGACGGTGACCTTGCTCTCCGAACGGCTCACGAGTCCGATAATTTTATCAATTTCCCGAATTTAATTCGAATCTGCATTCTATCTGTGATCTGAGCTTTTACAATCACGTGTCTTCAGATTCAGCACTTTTACAATCATGTTTCAGCAAGTTCTCCCTCATACCTAATCTGATTTGAGTCTTCAATGCTAGCTGATTTGCTGAAATTGGGGCGCTATTGCTGAAATGGGACCAAAGCATTTCCGTGAGCAAAGGCTTCAGATGAGCATCGATTCCTATTGTGCAGAGCAGAGCACCCGATTAGGTATGAAGCTAATTAACTAAAATTCATATATATGAAATATAAGAGAGATTGTAAGAGAGTGTAGGTAAGATGGAGTTTGATGTTTATATTAGAAGATGTACCTTTCATGAGTTGAACTTCGTAATTGATCATTTTGCCTTCGATCTCTTATTAGTTTGTGTTTGTTGTTTTTCGACTTGTATGTATAATGCTGAAATTTTATATTGTTCGGATTGATTTCAATTTCGATTGGATAATTTCAATTTCAACACTGATGTTTCACCTTGAATAATTTCAATTTTATTGTTTAATTTTTGTTTGGATTGATTTTCATTGTTTGGTTGATTGGAATGAAAAAAATTTGGTTGCAAATTGATATTTAGGATAATCTATTAGAAAAAAGGGATAGTTGTCGAGGATTAGCTCCATTTAATATGATAGACTAAAGTGAGAATCTTTTGCTGAAATCTCTTAATTTGCTAAAATCCGGTTTCATCAATTTTTTTGCCTTGTCGAAACTTTTTGTAGAATGCTGAAATTAATTCTTACTAGCAAAATTCATTATGCTGAAATTAATTCTTATAAAACTGTTTGAGCTACTATATATTACACACAAGCATATATTTTAGCATTTCAGCATTTTTGAAAAAAACCTCCATTTTCAGCAACTCCGGTGTCGAAGTGATGACGCGAAAAGAAAAAGAAAAAAAACAACAATTTCTGCAACACGATTTCAGCAAAATTATTTTTTATTAGCAAAATTCATTATGCTGAAAAGCGGAAATTAATTCTTATAAATTTGTATGGGCTACTATATCTTACACACAAGCATATATTTCAGCATTTCTTTGGAAAAAAATCCGATTTCAGCAACTTCAGAAGTGGTGATGCGAAAAAAAAAAAACTACTCTGGTTTCAGCAACACAGTTTCAACAACTCCGGCTTCGGCAATTCCGTTTCGGCAACGCGAAAAAAAAACTGGAAAAAAATGAAATAGCGGTTGCTGAAACCGTATGTGCTGAAACTTCCGTTTCAACAACAAGGGAAAAAAAAACTCGACAAAAAAAATGGGAAAAAAATTGAAACAGGGATTGCTGAAACCGTATGTGCTGAAAACAGAAGTTTCAGCAATTACGTTTCAGCAACTTTGGAAACGCAGAGAAAAAAAATCTGATGAGGCGGGAGGGGGGGCACAGGGGCAAAGGGGGGGCGGTGGACATTTAGCTAATTTGGAAAAGGTGGGTGACCTCTTCCTAATAAAGGCCAAAAATTAGGACATCGAGGCAATCACCCCTATACTAAATATATACAAAATTTTTTATTATTTTTGTATTTTTTTCTGAGCTAGGGGGTGCTCGAGCACCCCAGCTCCGCCACTGTGTATAATTGATACAATGCAATAGACAATAGTATTGACAAAGATGATACCTAATGATCAATATATATGTGACATGAGTTTGAACCCTCTCTCATAGTTTTTAGTCATAAATGTTAAGTCAATTAGCCTCAAACTTAACAAATAGACTCGACCCAACCTGACCCGTTTATTCAAAATATATAGTTGTTGGTGTACAAGTGTTTTTTTAATAGATAGAGTATTAACTATATATGTTGTAAAATCAAGCGGTATGAATAACATATAATTAGACATATCCCTAGTATCAGTGAGGCATAGAAAGAATTGCTTCGTATTAAAAAGTCATGTATTCGATTTTCACTATATGTAAGTCCTTTAATAAGCAAGCCAAAGCAATTCTAGCAACAATACCCTAAAATCCTCCAACCCTTGCGTCCTCGAGTTTTTTTTGCTCAACAACGGTAGCTCATGAGCCATCGATCTTGTGGGTCAATATTTCTAATTGTTAGTCATATAATTAGTTTTTATAAGATCCTGCTATACTGCGATCTGATCTACAAAATCCTCGTGATACAATCCTAAAATTCCGATTCTAATAATCTCATTAATTCGACAAAGTGTGTACTTACATCTCTGCACATGCTTGATGAAATTGATTATACCTTTGTGTGAGTCATTATCATGTGGGGATTAAGATAAAAATGGGTAGACAAAATCAAGTCTGTGAAGATTAGTTTAAGGCAAATTATTCGTTGATTATGGAGGAGGTAGCAATCATTCAACAAGCAAAGAGGGAATCTGTGATCTAAGTAAACGCCATAAACCGTATAGTAATAAGTACCCAAAGTACTTTGTTTCGTTTTCTTTAAAGATCATTCCCATTTATTTAATTCAAATTCAATGGATATAGAGAGTGGAAAATTGGAGATATCTATCTATCATGTTTTATTATTATTGGTGGGCGAATCGATGGATCAAGCAAACTCTTTATCTTCCATTTTAATATTCGGAACACCAACAATTATTGATCACTATTTTGAATTCAACTTCTGCAGCTAATTCTTTCTGTTGGATGGATGAATTAAGGATGAAAAAATTAAGGGAAATCGTATTAAATATGCAAGGTTCCAAACTTATTTACATCTATCTCACTTGATCGGTGATAGTACTAGATTAATCCTGAGATATACCACAACTGATCAAGATGGAGATATTTAGATGTTATATTATCAAAGTCAAATGGTATTAATAACTGGATTAGATCATCCAATCATACCGGAATGGATCAAACGGAAAGAACTTGTACCTAGTATTTATAGGTTCCCGGTTCGAACCTTAAAATTTCTCGCTTTCACAAAAGAGCCTCAAAAGTGTATATCCGTTATAGGTGCTTGTCTCTTTCTTGATTCTTCGGAGTTTTTTTTTTTTTACACTTTTGGGGATTTTATGAAACATGAGGTTGAAAAATGATAAAAATGGTGGATTTGATATAGTGAGATAATTAAGGGATTTTTATTAGTGAGAAAAGGGTGGAAGTTGTCTTACCCATGCCCCTTAAGGCTTTTAGTAATTTCAATTTCTATATTTCATAAGAAGTTAAATTTACGGGGATTTCAATTTTTGAGTTTTTGGAGATAGAATTTTTTTAACCATATTCAAACGATCACTAACCAGTTGCTCAATAACTTGAAACGGGATTTTGCAGAAAATCACCATATTAATGGCAAACCCGTAAATAAATCGATATCCAATGTCATTAAAGAAACTAACCATGAAAATATCTAACCTCCCTTTCGGCCTTTACCATTAAATTTCATCTCTTCTGGAACTCTCCTACTGCGTGTGAGTGTGTGACCCAGCCAGCCTTCCCCATCATCGGAGGTGGGAGATATTTTATTCTCTCTCCTCTGTGTTTACGGCCTCTCTGATTTCTTCGCCCAGCCACCTATGATTTAGCCAATCCCAACCCTCCGAATTCCACAGAGAGCGATAAAATGCCGACTTTGAATCTCTACACCAATGTCCCGGTGGACGGCGTTGTCGCTTCCGACATTCTCAAGGACGCTACCAAGGCCGTCGCCAAGACCATCGGCAAGCCTGAATCTGTATTTCTCTCTCCTTTTCCCTTCCTTGGTTTCTCCTTTTTTTCCCGACTCCTTTTCTCACTTTGAATGCTCCCGATTATATGTAACTTGTAGATTCATTCGTCAGAGTAAGTTGTTTTCTTTTCCGTGAATTTTTCTGCTTGATTTTGAGTGTTTCCATGTCCATGAGGTTTTCCGCACTCATTTTGGCTGCTTGAATTGAATTTGAGTATTCTCGATAAATCGATTACCGAGCATTAGAAAAAGCTGATGTTCTTGTCTTCCACTCTCTGTTTATGAGCATTGCTAACTTGGTAGCTGAGTTCATATAACCAAGTAGATCTAGCATTTTCTCTGATTGCGCAGGAGGCACTGGACTATTACATCAGGTAAAATCGAATTGGTGATGCAATTCATAGAGGTTTCGTAGAATTTGAATCTTGTGAGTTGTGAAGCAAGCTCTATAAATGAATGTAGTTCATAGAGGTTTCGTAGTATTTGAATCTTGTGACCTGAAACTATTTAAATCAATGGCTTGCTAACTTGGTAGCTGAGTTCATATAGCCAAGTAGATCTAGCATTTTCTCCGATTGCGCAGGAGGCACTGTACTATTACATCAGGTAAAATCGAATTGGTGATGCAATTCATAGAGGTTTCGTAGTATTTGAATCTTGTGAGTTGTGAACCAAGCTCTCTAAACGAATGTAGATAGGTGGATCTTTGTTGGTTTCAATTTATCTAGGGTTGCTGTGGTTTCGTTGGATTTGGTTTGTAAGACGATAAGCTCCTTAGTCATCCATTACTATATCTTCTCTTGTTTTTTGTTCTTGATTTCTTTTCTGCAGTGAGTTATTTTTTGTTCTTGATTTGGTTATCCATGCTATAAAGTTACTATGGATGAATTTCCTACCCTTGTTTCAGTATGTGATGATTTTGATTAACGGAGGAGTGCCAATGTCGTTTGCTGGAACTGAAGAACCAACTGCGTACGGAGAATTGGTCTCCATTGGTGGCCTTGGACCAGGCGTGAATGGAAAGCTGAGTGCTGTCATTGCAGAAATCCTTCAAACTAAGCTCTCCGTTGATGCCTCCAGATTCTATATCAAATTTTATGATGCTCCTGTAAGTTTCCTTATTCATCCTAAGCTCATTCGCCTTTTCTGTTAACAACGCCGATCAACTGACCTCTGCGATTTCTTCTTGTTTCAGCGATCATTTTTTGGGTTCAATGGTTCAACATTTTGAGCAGCTGCAGGTTCCAAGCATTGTCGTAGTTGGGTACTTCCCATGATTTATATGATGCAAAGTCTGCAATAATTTGAATAACTAAGCCTTAAAACTTACTATGCCTTTTATCCGATGCCCTCTTGCTTGCCAATGTAAAGTATCTTGGCCACTCGAGCAATAGCTAATCACTGAAAAGCTCGCCTTCTATGGTGGTTCGAGGATGGATACTCCACATGATAAGAGTCCTATGACTCAATGCTAGTGCTGGGCAACCAGTTTGGGCGTGATCTGATCGGCCTGGAAATTTCGGTCCGGTTCAAGACTGGTGGATCAGAATTTCGAAAATCTTAGACCGTAGATCCGACCGGTACGGTCTTGGGTTTTCCGGTCCACGTACAGGTTGAACCGGTTTGAAAATTAAATGGATTAAAAAAGAAAAATATTGACAAAGAGTAGCGAATATGATTTGAAACCAAAACCTTATGTGTGAATTGTGAAGAATCATCGATCAACCAAAAAGTAATAATTTAATAGATTATATTCCATTTTAAAAAATTACACTGAAAATTTATTATTATATTCAATTTTTAAAAATTACACCTAACAAACATGAAAATTTAAGAGGAAATAAATTTTTTGCAAAATGTGGTTGGAGTGTACCTAATGGGATTTTGAACTCAAGACCAATGTATACCAAACAACTATCCTAACTATTGAGCTATATAAATATTTTTGACATTTTATGGAATAAAAACAAAAAAACTACTCCATCCAATCGAAAATATTTGATGTTTTAAGAGGTAAAATTTAATCAACAATATTTGATGTTTTAGAATGTTTGGACTACCACCCTGATAGTCCACCACCCCCGCCACATCATTAAAAAAAAATGTTATTTAATTAAACGAGTCAGCAATTAGAAAAACTGAAAATACATTACTTTTAATTAAGTCAAATTGAATCATTACTTTTACATTGAGTACTCCACCCTAATTAAGTCTACTCAGTTTAGGTTTGGTTAACGATAAAATACGGAGTAAATTCCTAATTAATTATATACCCCATCCGTTGTTTGGATAACAGTAAAAAAAAACAAGCAATGATAATTTGGGTTCATTTTAGATTGTAGTTTTACTTATTTGAACCTGCTTTATAAACACATTTGGGTGCCCACAAATAAAACATTATTAGAAAGTTATTACTGGTAATGTATTATATCTATCAGCATGAACCTATCTTCATTCTCTTTTATTGTTACTGATCCACCATAGTAATTTTTTGGGTGTGAATAACAACCGCTTAAAAAAATCTATCGAATAGTGAATCAATATTTTGTATAAAACTTCGCCCCCCATTCGATAAATTTCTAGCCCCGTCCCTATATATATACACACACGGAGTAATAAATAAAAAATAATATATAATCTCAAATATTCAATAGATCGGGAGTAACCATAAAAGTAAATGTATTTTATTGAATAAAACAAAAATATATAAACAGGAAATGTATTTTATTGAATAAAACAAAAAAATATAAACATCCTCCATATCTTAACAAATAAGTCAAACGACACTTATTTATAAGCGAAGGTAGTATAAGTACTTAAAATTATAATCTAAAAATGAACCCAAATTATTATTCCTTGTGTTTTTTTTACTGTTAACTAAGAGATGGGATACTACGGAGTACGTATATACACGAAGTAGTACTGTATTGATTAGCGTTAAACATGGCATCGGGACATGGGGTAGAATTAACTAGGGTGGACTATCAACTTGGCTTAATTAATTATTTTAATTTTTTTCTAATTGCTTACACATTTACTGACGTGGCAGGGGTGGTAGTCTACCACCCGGTATACCTAACATCCCCCGTAATAATTACACTCTTTTTTACTTTTACACTAATATCAATATAAGTTGTACTTTTTTTTTTGCTTAATCAATTACATTTGTGCTTAATAAATGTGATGGAGAGTAAAAATTACTTATTTGATAAGGTATTTAAAGGTGAAAGTAACATTTCTTAATCTCCGTGCATATCTCCAAAACACCAAATATTTTCGATCGAAGAGAGTATAAAAGATGAATCATTAAATAAATAAGCATTAAATTGAAGGTGAACACAACTTTTATGTATTATATTATATATTATTATAGATAGATAGATAGATATAGATATAGATAGATAGGGATATAGATGTAGATATAGATTGAATTAGAAGTATCTAATTAATTAGTTAATATTATCTATCTTATCATAGTTTGTCCTCCAAATATATTAATTAGCCTTCCAAAATGTTATCCAATTCAGTATCGACAAAATCCACATTGAAGGAGATTTTTGTATAATTATTAATCACTTACTTGAAACATCGAAATGTCCCTGGGAGATCGAACTGATTATGTCAGATGTTAAAAGCCTTTTATCGACTCTGAAAGAAATGTCTTTCTTTCCTATTCCCTGTTTGGACAATAGAGTGGCATATAAGGCTGCACACCTTTTTCACTCTGCCTGGGGAGTCGATATTCACAACAATCTTGATCTTTTAGACTTCATCTATAAGGATGCTGTCAGGTAGAGCTCGCTCGCCTGTATTTTTTCCTAATAAAAAATAAAATAAAATTAATTAGCCTTTCTCGCTCGCCTGTATTGATAGTGCTCAATTACAGGTAACTATGTAATTAGGCGGGCCCTTCAATTAAATTAATGGTTGCAATTTATAAAAACAAATCAACACTTAACCTCAGGAAATCAATCTCTATCAAACCTAGTTTTTGGGTCTTTAGGATCTGCTGAATTTGGAGAGATTTTATATGCAGAGGAAGAAAAATATTTCCATATTTTTACATACTCCGTAATATATAAGATTAGATGAAATAAGATTAGACTTTAACATTTGCTGCAATTCTGAATGGTTCCCTCCAACTTCCAACTGATTTTATTTCTTTTCAACTTTAGGGAAAACATATATATTAGTAGCTTAAACACGGTATTGGTACGTGATAATTTTGAAAATGTTTTCGTTTTTTTAAAATAATGTGAGATTTACGGATCAAGAGGCTTTGTTGTCTGATAACCAGTGGCGGTTGCAGGAATTGTTGGAGGGGGGCGGAATTTTTCGTTGGAATTTTTTTTCTCTCGGTATAAATAATAAATAATTTTTTAAAAAACATATTGAAAGAAAACCATAATTTATGGTATATAAATGTGTGTGTACTTGATTAAGATTTTTTTTATATTGAAAGAAAATTATAAATTTTTTAAAGAATTTGTCAATGGTAAATGAAAAAAAATTGATTGGATTTGAAAAGTATGACAAAAAAACCTCATAAATTGTTGTTTAAATATGACATTAATAGTAAAAAAAATTTCATATGAATAAAAATTTGAAGATTTTTTAAAAATATATGTGTAACATAATGAATTATCTTATGAAAATATTAAAAGAAAAATATAAAATTTGATTTAAATATGACATTTATAGTCGAAAAATTTGGTAGGAATAAAAAATAGTGTAAAAGAAGAAGGAATGAGATTTGAACCCATGATGTTTTGGTAACTTAAATTTCCTTTCCTCCTTTTACCAACTAAGCTAGACAAGTTTTGTGTTCTCTTTTACATTTTTTATTTATTTTTTTAAAATACTACTAAGTTCCGTCGCCAGAAGGGGGGCAGCCCCTACGCACCCCCTGCGGTCGCCACTGCTGATAACTCCGGACTAACCGACAAGATTGATACAACTACTACAAGTCTAAGAAAGTTAAAAATAAATGAGAAAGAAAACACTCGACAAAGGAACCTCTAAAGAACACAACGATGGACTTTACTGAAGTCCGTTGGGACTCGAGATCGGGGGTCATGTGCATACGTGCGCCTGTGCGCTTATAGCTTAGTACATAAATCGAGCGGGATTCCATCATAAAACCAATTGACTATAAGAGGAGTAACCCACTAGTTTATACGATTACTTGATCTTTCATATTTTCAATGTGAGACTCTTTTTGGTCTCTTCACATTCACCATTCTCTCAACATGCCCCCGCAAGTGCAACTAGGGTCATTTTTCGACTCTATTTGACACTTGGACAACTGGTCTAGCATCTCATTCTCTTTTTAGCTAGCCCTGGATCGAGAGTCGGACCGTTTGGCTTTTCCGCTCTGATACCATACCGAGTCCCTCATTCTCTTTTTAGCTAGCCCTGGATCGAGAGTCGGATCGTTTGGCTTTTCCGCTCTGATACCATACTGAAGTCCGTTAGGACTCAGGATCTGGGGTCGTGTGCATACGTGCGCTTAAAGCCTAGCACATAAGCCGAGCGGGATTCCATCCTAAAACCAATTGGTTATAGGAGGAGTAATCCACTAGTTTATATACTATGACTTGATCTTTTATATTTTCAATGTGGGACTCTTTCTAGTCTCTTCACATTCACCATTCTCTCAACAGACTTAATATGTATAACATTGATATAGCGCATTGACAAAGATAACATATAATAATCAATATATATGTCAAGTTTGATCCTCTCATAGCCTTTAGGCAAAAATGTAAAGTCAATTAGTCTCAAACAAATAGACCCGACCCGACCCAACCATTTCTTCAAAACAGTTGTTGTTGTACAAGTTGGTGCATGTACAAGTGTATTGCAACTTTGTGAGCTAAATAACTAATGCAGTTGTGAGCGTACAATTATTTTTCATATTTGTTTTGGTGTGGATATGATTATTATAGACTAATTAATACTCTGTTGATTAAAATATTTCATTTTAGAAATTTGTATATTTTTTAAGAAAGCAAATAAAATATATTTATACCCCTAATTATTATTTTATCTTTTCACTTTATTCAAAACTACAACTAACATCTCCCTAATCATTTACAAGGGCAATTATCCAAAATATAGACAAAACAGATAAAACTTACAAGGATATCATTACTGAAATCTTTGCTAAGTTATCTCATGAGCAGAGATCGACTCTTGCATTCTCACTATGGGGAGTCTGGTCCATGAGAAACAAAATTTTTATTGATACCAATGACACTAGAAATATGGAAGAATGGATAAAATATATAAAGCAACAAAAAATGAGTTAGAAAAAAGGACAAACAGATTCCCTCGATGAAGAAATGAACACCAAGAGATTAAAAACCCGACAAGGTCGAGAAGACAAAAGATTGTGAAATGGGAAAACCCCAAAGAAGGATTTATCAAACTTAATTTTGATGGAGATAAAGTCGCCTCCGGACTGGCCGCTTCTAGTTCTAGGTTTGTCATTCGCGATAGGCAGGGTGTTGTCCTTTCTTGTGGAGCGCAGGGCCTTGGTTGGTTTTCTGCATTACAAGCGAAGTGTTTTGGTCTCCTGGCTGGGTTACGAGAAGCTACTAGGATGGATCTCTCGCATCTGGAGGTGGATGGAGACTCCTTAACGGTGATCAACGCCATTACTGGGATTTGGAAGGCTCCATGAGAAATCGAGATGATGATTTCAGATGCCCTCGAGTTATGCAGAGCTTTCGACAATGTCTCCTTCTCTCACACTTTCAAGGAAGAGAACTAGGTAGTTGACAGGATAGCGCACATGGGACTTGTGACGACTATGATGGATGAGCGCACCCCGGCAGAGATCGATCATCTCGTCCATCATGACGCTCTTAGGCGTTGGTTCAAGTGTTCAACTGAGGTTGATCATCCCCAAATCATTGTCTTGTATCAAAAAACATAAAAAAAAATTAAAATAATAAAATAATACAAAGGCAAATTTGAAAAGTGGACAAAAAATACTTAAAATAATATTTTATCACTAGTAGAAAAAACAGATTATACCCCGGGCGTTTTTATACATATACCCCGGATCTGACAGGTATATGGTCCGGGCTTCAGCTATGGTGTGATAAAATGTGAGTTTCACTTTATATCCCGGATATTTTTTTTTAAATCCGGGGTATATAACTTAACCAAATATGTAAGAAAGCTGTGTAGGGAAAATACGCCCGGGGTATATGATAGTAATATCCGGGGTATATTGTGCTAATATCCGGGGTATAAAGTCTATGCAATCCGGGTTATTAAATTATTTTTATCCGGGGTATAAAACTAAAATAATCCGAGGTATATACCTTTAGCCAATTTTCTCTAAAAAAAGCGCCCGGGGTATATGCATCTAATATCCGGGTTATATATTATCTCCAATCCGGTTTATAATTTTTATTTATTCGGGGTATAAAATTGAAATAATCCGGGGTATATACCTCTTATGGGTGCATAGAGTTTACTTATGTCAGGAGTATATAGCCCGGGTATTTAAATAAAAATCCGGGGTATATAGTAATATCATTTGACCATAATTTAAATGGTATATATACCGGATAAATATGATCCGGGGTATATAATGATTTTTTTTATAAATTTTTTTAATATCCACTCATGTATTACCATATTCAACCTGTAATTTTTTTTATTGAAAATTTCTCCCTAAAACGATATAATTTTTCTTAACAAATGAGTATTAAGTATTAACTATATACTCCCTAAAACGATATAATTTGAAAAGTGGACGCTCTTGGGAGTATCTATACTATATATATAAAGTTGGGTGAAGCCCAATTAATTGCAAATATTAAATGCTTAAAAATCTATACTATATATATAAAGTTGGGTGAAGCCCAATTAATTGCAAATATTAAATGCTTAAAAATTTAGAATTAAATATCACAAAGTTGTTGTAGCTTAATGGTTTGTGGTGTTGTTCTTATTTGTTAGATCTAGGGTTCAAATCCCCCTAATTACACCATTTTTCATGTCTTTTATCTACTCCTTTCATGTCTTTCATTTTTCATGTCTTTTCTTATATAAGTGCAATAGATAAAAATAATAGAGAACATGAAAGCATGTATTTCTTATATTTAATGTTATTTAATGGTTTCTTATATAAGTGCAATTAAATAAATAAAAAATAGATGTAGCTTATTGCTTTTAGGTATTAGCTCTAACCCTTTATGTCAAATGATCAAATCTCCTTAACGAAATCATTTTAACTTTTGTTATTTTTCATACATTTCATCTACTCCCTTCATCACATTTTATTTATTGTTACATTAAAAATTTAACAGTGGGGCAATTAAAGAAAAATATTTTTAAAAAACACAAAATATATATTTTTATGTTTAAAATTATTTTACGGTTTCTTATATAAGTGAAATTAAAAAAAAATACTCCCTCCGGTCGTATATAAATGACGTTTTGAGGTTTTATTAGTTTATCTAATTAATTGACGTTTTGCCCTTCCAAGCTCTTCTTTCTAATTAAGTGGAGTACTTCTTAATTTTGAGTTGAAAGCTGGAGAGAGGGTTGTACATTAATTAACTGTAATAATGAAAAGTTGCAGACGTTTGGGCCAATCTTGGGCCAGGATTTTCTCCAATTTGGAGTTAAAAGCTGATGATGGGATTTGTAGCATTAATTACATGTAATCATGTCTCTCCATTCGTACCAATCTTGAATCAGAATTTTCATTTCTTAATTTGTGTGTATAATGCTACAACGTCATTTATATACGAACGGAGGGAGTACATATAAGTTCAGTTAAATAAAAAGACCAGAGAGCACAAAAACATGTATATTATTTATGTTTAATATTATTGGATGAATACAAATACTCAGTACCTAGCTTTGTATTCGACTAAAACATTCATCTAATGGGACATAAATTTTACTCTTCTTATATTTCTTTTCTCTTTTTTGTAGGCAGATTTTGTTTCAATTGATTTAAGCTTTAATATAAGGAATATGCTAATAGAATCTATACTTATATGTTACCTTTCTTTTTCATTATTTACAAAATAAATATTATTTACATATTTTTTATGTTTAATATTATTTAACGGTTTCTTATATAAGTTAAATCAAAAAAATAGATATAAGTGCAGTTAAATAAAAAGATTAGAGAGCACAAAAAATGTATTATTTATGTTTAATATTATTGGATGATTACAAATATTGAGTACCTAACTTTGTAGTCATCTAAAAACATTCATCTAACGGCACATAAATTTTACCTTTTTTATATTTCTTTTCTCCTTTTCATAGGTATGTTTTGTTTCAATTGATCAAAGCTTTAATATAAGGAACATGCTAATAGAATCTATAATTATATGTTACTTTTTCTTTTTCATTATTTACAAAAAAATACATGTCGTTGTGATTAGATTAATGTTGTTAGAAGTAATATATATAAAACTTTATGCATATTAATTTAGTTGTCATCAATTCAATGAATTTAAGTTTTCATATAAGCAACACGATAATAGAATCTATAATTATATCTTACTTTTCTTTTTCATTATTTAAATTTTATTTTTAAAATAAAGACATGTCATTGTGACTATATTAATGTTGTTACAATTAAGAAAAATATATAATTCTATGCACATTAATTTAGTGATCATCAATTGCCAGAATAAAATTTATATTTTTCAGAAGATTACAAAATATATTTGAAATTTTCATAAATTGATTAATTCTTTTAAATAAAGTATAAAAATAAATTTGGATAATATTAAACATTATAAATCATTGATTAGTTAACTTACCTATTAAAACTAATATTGGTATATCAAATATTATAAACTAGGTCTAATAAAATGAATCAGTATAAAAAACAATGTCCCGCGCGTAGCGCGGGATTGCCCATCTAGTGTTGTTAAATCAAGCGGTATGAATAACATATAATAAGACAGATCATTATCAGTGTGTGTAGTATATGCAAAAGGTTGATAATTTGATAATGTAATTGTTTTTCTCAACGAAGTACAGTTTTTACACTCATTAGATAAGCAACAATTTTCACTCAGATGGTTAGAAAGAGTTGCTTCATATTAAAAGATTGTGTGTTCGATTTTCACTATTAACAACTAAGACGGTGTTAACAGACAATTTGCAAGTCCCTTCATAAGCAAGCCAAAGCAATTCTAGCAACAATACCCTAAAATCCTCCTATTGAAGTCCGACTCGGACCAATAACCGGGGGTCATATGCATGTGCGCACGTGCGCTTTAAGCCCAACACATAAGCACAGGGAGGTTCCATCCTAAAACCAATTGGCGATAGAAGGAGTAGCTCACCAACTTATATATTAGGCTTGATTTGTTTAAACTTTCGTGGATAAGTGGTAACGGGTAGCATCTCATTCTCTTTTTAGCTAACCCGAAAACCTGCTCTGATACCATATTGAAGTCCGACTCGGATCAATAACCGGGGGTCGTGTGCATGTGCGCACGTGCGCTCTAAGCCCAACACATAAGCACAGGGAGGTTCCATTCTAAAACCAATTGGCGATAGAAGGAGTAGCTCACCAGCTTATATATTAGGCTTGATTTGTTTAAACTTTCGATGTGGGACGATTTTTATCCATTCACATCTCAACACCTCCAACCCTTATGTCCTCGAGTTTTTGGCTCAACAATGGTAGCTCATGAGCCATCGATCTTGTGGGTCGATATTTCTAGTAAAATTGTAAGTTATATAATTAGTTTTGGTATAAGACTTTACAATACTACGATCTGATCTACGAAATCCTCAGTGATCCAATCCTAAAATCCCGATTCTAATAACCTTGCTAATTAATTCGACAAAGTGTACTTACATGACATCTGCACATGCTTGATGAAATTGATTACCTTTGTGTGAGTCATTATCATGGGGGGGTTAAGATAAAAATGGGTAGACAAAATCAAGTCTGTGAAGATTAGTTTAAGGCAAATTATTCGTTGATTATGGAGGAGGTAGCAATCATTCAACAAGCAAAGAGGGAATCTGTGATCCAAGTAAACGCCATAAACCGTATATAATAAGTACCCAAAGTACTTTGTTTCGTTTTCTTTAAAGATCATTACCATTTATTTAATTAATTCAAATTCAATATATAGATATAGAGAGTGGAAATTGGAGATGCATATCTATCTATCCATCTATCCATCTATCATGCTTTATTGTTGGTGGGCGAATCAATCGATCGATCAAGCAAAGTCTTTATCTTCTATTTTAATATTCGGAACACCAATTATTGACCCCTATTTTCAATTCAACTCCTGCAGCTAATTCTTTCTGTTGGATGGATGAATTAAGGATTGAAAAATGAAGGGAATTTTGTATTAAATATCCAAGGTTCCAACCGACTTGATCGGTGACAGTACTAGATTAATCATGAGATTAGGGCTATTATTCAGTATTGTCGGTTCATATTTAGATCGTTCAAAAATGAACCGAGCCTAAATATAGATTCGAGCTTTAAAATATGCTCATACTTGACTTGTTTAGTAAATGAATAAACTCGAGTCGAGTTTTTTTCGAGTATTAAGCAATCTTATTTGCTTAAAACATACTCCCTCCATCCTAAAATACATGGCCTTTTAGGCCTTAAAATTTTGTTAAAAATACATGGGTTTTTAGGGTTATAGGGTAATTATCACCCCTAAAAAGTACAATAGTAATTCAAATTAAAAGATTCTCATCTCTATAAAAGTAATGAGATTTAAATATAAATAGGTTTCCTTAATCAACATGTAAAGGTCTAAAAGACAATGTATTTTTGGACGGAGGGAGTAGTAAATTAAATGATATTTCAGAAATTTCACAAAATTCTAGCTATTCGAGTTTAAATCGAGCGAGCCGAGCTCAAAAATGTGTTCATACCTAGTCATCAGCACAACTTATGGTTGACTAATCCGACAGACACAACTTATGGTTGACTAATCCGTAACAAATTAACAATGCCAGACCTACAACTGATTTGGGTGTCTGCCTCTCAATAAAGCCCAACTATGGGTACTCATACACTAGTTTCATTGTCTAAATTGAACCATTTGAGTTTTTGACGGCTAATAACTGAATATACCCTTTTGGCGAAGATGGTTTATGATGAGGTAGTGTTCATAGTTTGTTCTGCAATGTTCAAGGTGAAGACTCTGATCTAGAATAACAACTTTTCCTTGCTTTGGTGGTCTCTTCGACTGCAATATGCAAGCGCTAAATACTTGTATGCCCTGTCGTTCATTCAGGATTCCAAGTAATCTGCAGATTCTTTGCTTCGTGTACCTCTAACTCTAATTTGGGATCTGATCTCAGGTTGCCCTAAGCAGTTGCTCGATAAGTTCAAACGAGGACACTTCACAAAAAACAAACACCATCATCACTAAGACTTACAAGGGCGGTCACATCCTTCAATCTAAACCCTTAACCAAGTCAAGACTGACTGGGTCATCATTCATCGATGCAAAGTGTTGTAACTATAAAATTAAATGAAATATATTTCAATCTTGAAAATATGAAGATAAACAAAAAGAAAACTCATTTCAAAGTATGCAACCAGGCGTAACATAAAGGATTGAAACTGAAGGAGCTGTTTTCTGTCATTTTTGGTCCAACATCTACAACTAGACTCTCAACTGAAAACTAATTTCCACCTTCGACAAAGTTCTCTGGAAATAACATACCAAAATTTAAGATGTCACGAGATTTGGCGACAGAGAGATCAGTCTTACTCCCAGCCTTGGGCAGGTGGAGGCGTAAAATCTACAGGAGCAGCTGCTGGTGGTGCCTGCCCCTCTTCCCACCCAGATGTAGCTACTGGAGCTGCATTATCAAAGAGAAAAGAGAGAATTTAGAACTAGTCAAAAAAAAGGAGGTTGTAAATGTCAAATTAACTAAAAAGAACTTCAGACGGGTTTACCTGGTGCTTGCTGCCAATCGGCAGAAACAGGAATAGCGGCCACAGGAGGTACTACAGCTCCTTCAGCTTGCCACTGAGGATCAGCAGCGGCACCCCATGAGTCAGTGGCAAGAGCAGCACCAGTCGGGTACTCTAGTCCGTAATCAGCACCACCTTGAAGCTCTTCCTCTTCATCCTCCTTGGCTTCCTCGGGCTCCCTGTAGAAGAACAGGTCGACCTGTGCACATGGAATTAGATACTAGTGAGTGCCAACCAGCAAAAAAGCCAGCAAGGGGGAAAAAAAGTGATTTCAGCTGCAGATGCTAACCATAACATCCCACTTTTGCCCTTGACGAATGGTACCGCGCATCTGCAGCACCATGCGAGCCAGAAGCCAAAACAGACACCCGATACTGTGCTTACCCTTGTTGTTAGCAGGGATACCAATGTCCACATACCGCATAGGCGAATCTGTGTCACAGAAGGCAATTGTGGGGATATTTCCAAGGGAAGCTTCTTTAATAGGCTGCACAAAGAAAGAAAAGGAAACACTAGTTCAGGCTGCGCATAATTAACACAAGATGAGTGTCACCCCGGTAATCCTAACGCAAAAATTAGAGCTTCTGCATTGATAAGCTACCTGGTGATCAGTTCTGGGGTCAGTCAGGATAAGGAGGCGTGGTTCAGAGAACGACGTCTGGAGCTGGTTAGTAAAGGTACCAGGAGTATGTCTTCCAGCAATTGCATTAGCACCAGTGTACTGGGCGAACTTGAGAACAGCCCTCTGACCATAAGGTCTAGCAGATTGAACAATGATGTCCTGCGGGTTCTCAATACCTACAATAACTCTAGCAGCTAACTGAAGCTTCTCCCATGTCTTCCCAAGGTTGATTATGTAGATTCCTAATCAACAAATTCAAGCCGATTCAACAACACAAATAAAAAAAAAAGCACTCCTTCGAAATAGGTCGCAGATACCACATCATCTATACTATAGTAGACAACAGTTTAGGCCACATTTGGATTAAAACCCGATATCCTTGTTTGGTACGAGGTAGGATGTTAGATATGGAGCAGGATACAAGACATGAGAAGAGCAGAATAGAAGATAGCAGATATCTCATATCTCAATGCAGATCAGGCTTATCAGTATATCAAAAAGGGGTTAAAGTGTTAAACCAGTATACAAGATATCACTCGATCTAAGTGATATACCAAACACCAGATATTGAATATCTAGATATCAGTATATTACCAAACGGGAACTCTGAATTAATATGTTAAGCTAGTAAGAATCAGAATGTACCAATCACAACAATCATTTTGAACAATTTTAGTTTAAATTGTCATTTTCTGTCATATATATGGACTATTATCAAAAGATTGAATCAGTCACTACTCACTACTCAGTAGTTTTCTGATCCTTGTGACTATAAGTAGCTTACAAGATCAAAATCTAACCTTGAATAGATCAATTACAGATGAATAATGAACCTTCAACATTAAAACTTGTTCAATTTTCATATTCAGGGCGTACAGAGATCTGCTAAAAATGGATTTATAAAACGCTATTCCACAGAATCGACATCTCGAATCACATGATCGAACGCACGGAAACTAACCAATCAAGGTCCAAAATAACACATTTCCCATGGAAAACACAATCTCGTTTATCGGTTAGAGAGAGATTACCATCGGAGCGGCGCTTGAAGACGTAACGCTCCATCTGGAAGTCACAGTTCTTGGTGCCGAGATGGACATCGGCCGCCAACATCATCTGTATGTCGGCTTCCCTCTGCGAGAGCTGCTTTGAGGTCGCCATTGTCGAGCGCCTGGCTAGGGAGAGAGAGAGTAGAGAGCGAAACAGCGAGCGAGTGGAAGAAGATGCGCCTGCAAGTGCTAGGGTTTCCCAACCTAAATCAATACGGAGTATTTACGTTCTGTTTCCTCCTTCGTGGGCCGACCTATAATCCAAACCCGGAATGTCATTTGGGTCAAAACCCGAATTGATCCGGATGAAGGGTATTCTAGTCCACTAAAAGACGCTTCGCGGATGCTTGACGCTTTGACAATAGGGTTGTACCGTCAAGTGTCAGGATGGTTTGACGGCCTTATTAGCGGATTCTTGGCAGATAAAACGGACTTTAGTTATTTTATTATATTTAACTATTGACCATATCTAAAAACTCATATAATGTAATAAATTATGCATTTTCAAAATCATTAACATTTTAAATAAAAAAATATCATACAAATCAAATAAACATCATGATCATTTTAATCGTTATTAGATTCAAACATAAATTCACATAAACATGTTCAAATAAATATCACAACTCATAATTTCTACAATAACAAAATAAAATAACAAAATTCAATCTCGAATTCTCAACAAACCGTCAAAGTGCCAAACGCCAAGCACCTTGGCAGTGTCTTGACAGACGCCAAGAGCGGTTTTCAGAACAGTGATTCTAGTTATTTTCTGAGTGAAAACAAGAATTGTATCAACTTTATTTTATTTTTATGTTATAAGGTTGAAATTCAGTAATCCACTTTCTATCTAATCAAGATCGTCTACACTTTACCCTACTGAAGTCTTAGTCCACATGGGCTTAGCTTAACTGGCTATAGGGGTGATTTGGAGCAAGATCATCTACGACACTCTTTATAACACTACCTACCTCACGTGTTATAGATGATCTTGATTGCTTTCTATCACATAAGTTTAATCCATTGTATAGAAATTTCACACTACTATACTTTGCAGTATTTTTAATTTGCTCACACATTCTAATGTGGGATGTATCCCAATAGGTTTGGAGGGAAGTCTCCGAAGGGTTCGTTTCATTATTTGGCATTAATACTTCTTGTGGGTTGTGCAATACTGAGACTCTCCTCTACCTCCTTTGAGACCGTGGGAAGGCGGCACAAATATTGGTACCCATCGTTCCTCCTAGTCACTAAGCTTAGTGTTGTGTGCTTAACTAGGATGATTGGGTTTTGAAATTTTGAGTATTGATCGAGTTACCTATTTTGGGTATGGTCATATAGATCTGGAAATGGAGAAATAATCGAATCTTTAGGGTTGTAGATGAGATTTTTGACAAACTAACATTTATTTGGTCGAGACATGAGGAAATTGTTGAAGCTTTCAAGCAATCGAGTCTTTAGGGTTGGGTGACACTCAGTTCAGATTGTGCTCAATCTACGTGGTAAGTGGTAACCTATGACTTGCAACCATTCGCGTTGTGAATGGGCATTGGGTAGTTTGGTATGTTGCTAATTAACATGGACATTGTAAGTTGTCATGGTTTCGGTGTTTGAGCATTAGGCTATGATACGTGACCTTGTCTTGGCATGGAAAAGGCGGTTTAGACAAGTTGTTGAGAGATGTGAATAAGACCAAAAAGAGTTCCACATCTAAAGTTGAGTCACTCTAAGCCTTAGTATATAAATAGGTGGATAACTCCTTCTATTGTCAATTGGTTTTAAAATGAAATCTCATTGGCTTGTGTACACCCAATCGTTTTAGAATGAAATCTCATCGGATTGTGTACTCCCAGTTGTTGAACTTTGATAAGTATTTTTTATTGTAATAAAACTAAAGTGTAGAGAGTGCTATTTTTTTTATGACGAGAAACCTACCTTCGGTGGTAAACCCCGAGCACGTAATCCAGCCGACAAGAACCACATACTAGGTAAACCGGTTTGCAACGATCGACTCGCCCCACTGGTAGGGAGTAAAGCAAAACTTGGATTTTCACCCAAGAAAAGGGGTAGAAGTAGGGATCAAACTCGAGACCTCCTTAACACCCTCCTTGCTCCACTTCAAGCCTTAATAGTGGTTGGTAAGGTGGCAAGAAACATATATAAGTTTTTTTTTAGAAAAATAATAGTTGTATTCCTAGTTCAAGGAGTTCCATTTCAATCGATTCAAACCACATTCTATTCCTAGTTCCCAATACCACAACATTGATGATGAAGTATATAAGAACCAACAAGAAATCACTATACTCCCTTCGTTTTGAAAAATATATCACAATAGTATGATTCGTGCTCAGCTTGTGTGACCACGCCAGAGAAGATGCTGCATATTTTCAAGGATTGCCCACTCATATATGATGTGTGGAAATTATGGGTTGACCCAAGGACGGATACTGATTTCTTTAACATGGAATTTGCATAATGGTGGAGATCGAATATTATGTCTCAAAGGATCATGCCGGATGGGTTGAACTGGGCTTGCATCTTCGCCAATGCGGTATGGTGGACTTGGAAATGGAGGAACAACAGGGTCTTCAACAACATCAATAGCCGCCCGGAGAAGGCCAGATTTGTGGAAGAGTACGCCCGACAGTACAGCAGCGCGTGGAGCAATTGGGAAGGCATAAGGACTCCTAAGGAGAAAGCAATCAAGGAGATCGGTTGGGAGAAGCCGGACGAGGGCTGTCTCAAGGTGAGTGTCGATGGCTCGGTCAACACCAATGGGGAAGGAGCTGCAGGAGGGATTGCTAGGGATGTCCATGGCAATTGGAAAGGAGGTTTTGTGCAGAAGATTGGTGCTTGCCCGGTTATTGTTGCTGAACTCTGGGGCGCTATAGGAGGCCTCAAGCTGGCGTGGGAGGGGGGCTTCCGTAAAGTCACCCTCGAAACCGATTCTCTAACTGCCTACAATCTGATCAGCGATGGGGTCTCGGTTAACCACCCATTATCTAGCCTGGTAGTTCATTGTCAAGGCTTTCTCAAGAAGAATTGGGAAATCAAAATCAAACGTGTCTTTAGGGAAGCGAATCTCATCGCCGACTCCCTCGCTAAGATAGCCCAAGTTGTTCCTTTGGGGTATCACAGGCTCGAAGAGCCTCTGATTGCACCTTGAGATTGTTGGAAGATGACTGTAGGGGGAGGACTACCCCCGTATTGTGCTTGTGTAGTCCTTATTACTCGCTTGGGGTTCTCTTCAAGCATTTGTTCACCAAAAAAAAAAAATAGTACGGTTTTAAAGAGATGAAAAAAAAATTACTATAAAATATATAATTTTATATTAACTTATATTAAAATTTAATTAAATTTTTTACATTTTATATAGTTTTTATTATCGAAATCAATTAAAATAATCCAACTTTTAAAAGAAATGATAATAAAGTATTCTAACTCTTTTTTTTGGCCCATAAATTCGATAAAAAATGAACGGGCTCAGCAAGCTTCAAGTTGGGCTGATGGTATCAAATCTGTGGGCCTGTATAAAATCATTGAGAAAAAAAGCCATGTTGTATACTCCGTAAAATAATCAAGCCTTGTTAGAAAACATAACTCATTAGGGTAGGATTGGGCAGTGAAAACCGGTGGTTTATCTTTATTAAACAGGAAACTAAAAGCTCCGAAAAGCTTGGGCGATCGGCATGTTGAAAAGCTATAATTTCGAAAGCTGATTAACCTATTCTATATTTATTTCATCTAAGACTATATAATATCAAAATGGAATGTTTCGAAAATCTAATTGATATCGAACACAATAGCAAATTCTTTGTAAGAACACATCTAGGCTCTCTTGGTTATGATCAGGTCAGGAAAGTGAGGAAACCTTTCCTAACTCTATCGATGTTTGGTGCAAACTTAATTGTTGGCTAATTATAACAAGATTGAAGCTAATTCAATGGTTATTTTTACTAATTAAAAAACTAAGGTCTTATAGGTGGATGGAAGATAATACTAATAATTGTCCATCTATGAGTTAAAACCGTTCTATTTTAAGAGTCAATTTAAGATGACATTTTCATGTGATACAATAAATACAAAATTCTAAATTTTGTCCTCATTCTGGCCGGTGGCGCCTCTAATCACAATCACAAGTGGCCATGGAATAAATAGTACACAATGATAGTATGAGATGATCAATGAGCTAGGAATAAATAGATATATACCTCATTTTAATTCGGTATGTCATTGTCAATTAATTTTAAGATGAAACATCACCGTGTTTTCATATTTACACAATTTTGATCTTTAATACGTCAACTTTTTTCATAGATTTTAAAGGTTTTCTTTCGAAATTCGAAACAAGATATGTAATTTAAATGTTAATGGATGGATCATTTTGTTGACAAGTGTAGAAATCTATCTCTATTGCTAGATCCTTGTTCAGCAATGTCACAATATCAAGTGGCAATCAAATTTGAGCTCAAAGGAGTAAGATCAAATATGGTCGTTATAGGGAGGAAGGAAGCTTCCTTTAGGGTTCACAGCCATATCAGCTGATTCTTTCACTCTTATCAAAAAAAACTGTAAGGCAAGGCCTTATATAGTCGCAGTACGGAATACCTAAATAGGAAGACAGCTAGCAGTGGTCCTAACAGGGCCTTATTGGCAAGAAAGATAAAAACATGACATAAAATGTAAAAAGGACAAATTAGGATCTCAATACTCCCTCCTCAAATTGGACTTGGGTGAGTATTGACAAGTCCTAACTTGCCAATGAAGAATTTAAGATGTTCTTCACCAACTGGCTTTGTCATAACGTCTGCAATCTGCAATCCTGTTGAATATGAGGGGTGTGTATGAACCCTTCTAAAACTTTCACCCTAATGAAGTGGCAATCCACTTCAATATGCTTCGTTCTTTCATGGAAGACTGGATTCGCTGCTATGTGAATTGCTGCCTTACTATCACAATGCAGTGTGATTGGCAGAGGAACAACAACAGATAAATCATGAAGCAATCCCTCAATCCATATAAGTTCACTGGTTGTCTTGGACATACTTCAGATTCTGTTGAGGATTTAGATACAATTTGCTGCTTTTTCGTCTTCCATGATACAAGGGAGCTGCCAAAGTATACACAATAACCCATGAGGGATCTTGCATTGTATGCACATGCTCCCCAATCTGCATCACAATATCCCGTTATGTCAAACACCTCTTCCTTTTCCATGAACAATCCCAATCCAATTGTTCCTGCTAAATATCTGATCACATGCGCATAGCTGCTGCCATATGTGGTTCCTTGGGACTGCACATAAATTGGCTTAAATGCTGAATGGCATATGACAAGTATGGTCTTGTAAGATTCAAAAACAAGAGTCTCCCAACAAGCCTTCTATATCTTTTTGGCTCAGCTAGAGGAATTCCCACCTCTGGTGACAGTTTCAACCCCTTTTGCCATTGGAAAACCACATGGCTTGCATCATGTCATATCACAATCATTGATAATATCCAATATATACTTCCTTTGATGAAGTGAGACCCCATCTGCTTTTCTAGAAATCTCAATTCCCAAAAAGTACCTAACTAGTCCTAGGTCCTTGATGGTGTATGCTTTATGCAAAGCCTTTTTAATGAAATTAATTTCATCCATGTCATCCACAGTCAACAGAAGATCATCTACATATACTAGGGCCACAACTTGCCCCTTAGGAACTTTTTTAACGAACAATGAATAATCATTCTTCGACTGCACGTATCCATGAGAAATCATGAATTGGGATAATTCTGTATTCCATTGCCTGGAAGCCTATTTCAATCCGTATAAGGATTTAAGTAGCTTACATACCTGCCCTGGCTTAACATCATAACATTCAGGATGTAACATGTAGACATCTTTTTCTAGATTCCCATCTGCACTGAGCAATTCCTCCACATGTACACACAGGAACACTTTCTAGCACTTACAGTTGATCCGATATCCTTTTTAGCTTGTTGAAATAGTCAGCAACTGTCAAATTATCCTGAGTTCTCCCACCTATCTTCTTCCTCAGTTGATATATCAAAGGCCCATTTGCTTGCCCATATCTCTCAGAAATTTCCTCCCACAACTGCCTAACAAATTCAACATAAATAAAACTTTCCTTTATGGAATTTGACATGGAATTTAGAAGCAAGCATCTGACCATAAAATCGGCTCTTATCCATCTCTGAGCCTCAACCAAGTTTATGTCCACATGTTTCATCAGACTTCCATCTATGAACCCGATTTTGTTCTTTGCACCCAATGCCATAGTTACTCCCCTCATCCATGGCAAGAAATTCAAACCATCAAATGTGCTCGTAACGAGCTGCGATCCAGGATTATTAGAGTTAGCTAAAAAGAGGGGATCAACAAGATTACCTTGAACCTCATGGTTCCCAGTTCCTCTATGAATAGAGTTTTCATCACCCATGGTAGATCTTCTTCAACGATCACTTGATTTCAGCGGAAATGTATTCAAAACCTTCAGGCTCTAATACCATGTAGAAATTTAGCTCTATTGCTAGATTCTTGTTCAGCAATGTCACAATATCAAGCGGCAATCAAGTTTGAGCTCAAAGGAGCAAGATCAAATATGATCGTTATAAGGAGGAAGGAAGCTTCCTTTAGGGTTCACAGCCATAGCAGCTGATTCTTTCACTCTTATAAAAAAAAACTGTAAGGCAATGCCTTATATAGTCATAGTACAGAATACCAGAATAGGAAGACAGCTAGCAGTGGTCCTAACAGGGCCTTCTTGGCAAGAAAGATAAAAACATGACATAAAATGTAAATAGAAGAAATTAGGATCTCAATAACAAGTCAAGATGCACCTAACTTTCATTCTTTAAACTAGTTTACAATTTGAGGTGGATCGAATGGGGGACCAATTCCTAGTACTCAAACTCGAATATGATCATCGGAGAGATTAAGCTAAATTAGGGATAGATAGGACATAAGAAGCTTCAAAGGAAGCAAAGACCAAAAAGATGAAGGAATAGAATAAATGAAGGGTGGAGTGGCCTCCAAGCGATGAGGTCCTTCTCTAACTGTGTTGGGTCTTTATTCGTGATATTCATGGAAATTAACTACATTTGCACGTTGCGACGACTAAAATGGACACTGCAATTTGCTTTTGTCTCTTTCATTTATTTCTATTATCTATCATGCATTATATAGACATAGGTAAGGGCTCTTGTGAAATACTAAAAAACGCGTTGGATCTTGATCTAATTAATGGACTAGATTCGTTTGAAATTGTCTTGGGTGAGTTGTATGAGATTAGAGAAACAAAAGACAATAATAACTATACAAAAATCGGAATGCTAAAATCACGTTAAGCTAGTGTTACTTTAAATTAGGAAGGTTGTAATCAACTAAAGTCTTAGACAAACTATCTACACATGGCGGTTTATGTATATAATTAATATTAAATCAATAATGTAAGAATTTAGGGAATAACTAGTGTAATACCCGTGCCTTGAAGGCACGGGAGCTTGATCCATTTTAATTTGAACATCATTATATATATATATATATATACGTGTTTACAACAAAAATATGTATAAAATATTTTTTTATAATTTATAAATTAGTTGGGAAGAGATACGCGCGATACAAATTTTGAAAATGATTTAATAAGGTAAAGTAGTAATAATACTCAAACACACCATCTAATATAATTTGAAATAAATATATAATTATTATCATTAACATAGATCTAAAAAAGTAAAATATAAGCTCCCGTACAAATATTAAAAAATCATAAGCACATGATTGTGTGAATAATTTTGAAGTTAAATATGTAGATGTACATAACTTATTGATTATTTTCATGAGAAAGATGGTTAGAAAGATAGAGAAATTAATAGTGAAAATAAAGGTAAGATGGTAAAAAAAATATCCTTAAAGGTAGAAAAGTGATCTAAGAAGCCTCATCCAAGATGTAAAATAAGCATTAGTAATGCTTGTGAGTCTTAAAATATTATTTATTTTTCGATAGTCATTTAAGATGTCTAAAATAATTAAATTATAAAATAACACTTATTTGGCTCTAATTGATTTTTATAATTAATTTTTGAAATCGAATATTTACAAATTGATTATTACATGTTCGTTGTATGTAGACATTGTGGGGAATATTGCAATCGGTTAAAAATGATAAATCAACAATTTCAATATCCTAGAATAAAATCAGCCAAGAATTGACGAATGTTCAATGTACGTAGACGATTAAAATAGATCACAAATTGACATACAACATATCAAATTAAATAATATTTTAGTATAAAAATAGGAAACAAATATGTTTAAAATAGGAAACAGATATTTTAAAATTTCAGCAATAATATTGACCAATAAGAAAATACCATTTGAATAAAAAATTCAAGTTTAATTGTGAGCGTGACACATCAGCAATATAACTGAAAAGAGATTGCAATCGGGAAAAAAATGGAAACATGTCTCAATATTTACGACAATATAACCGAAAATAAAAAAAAGGAATGGATTCAAAACATATTTAAAATAGGAAACAAATATTTTAAAGTTTCCATAATAATATTGACCAATAAGAAAATCTCATTTGAATAAAAAATTCAACTTTAATTGTGGGCGTGACACGTCAGTAAAATGCTAGCAGAATTAGTAATATTAATAGATAGATAGATAGATAGATAGATAGATAGATAGATAGATAGATAGATAGATAGATAGATAGATAATAGATAGATATATAATAGATATATTGCAATCGGAAAAAAAAAATGGAAACATGTCTCAATATTTACGGCAATATAACCGAAAATAAAAAAAGGAATGGATTCAAATCATATTTAAAATAGGAAACAAATATTTTAAAGTTTCCATAATAATATTGACCAATAAGAAAATCTCATTTGAATAAAAAATTCAACTTTAATTGTGGGCGTGACACGTCAGCAAAATGGTAGCAGAATTAGTAATATTAATAGATAGATAGATAATAGATATATTGCAATCGGAAAAAAAATGGAAACATGTCTCAATATTTACGGCAATATAACCGGAAAAAAAAAGGAATGGATTCAAATCATATTTAAAATAGGAAACAAATATTTTAAAGTTTCAATAATAATATTGAGTATTGACCAATAAGAAAATCTCATTTGAATAAAAAATTCAACTTTAATTATGGGCGTGACACGTCAGCAAAATGCTAGCAGAATTAATAATATTAATAGATCATTCATTTCAAACATACAAATATGAAATATTCATTTTACAAATATTAAATAAATGTAACTATTTCTATTTAGATTTTGATTTGACAGAAATTATTCATCATGGTAACATTAGTAATAAGAAATTATTCAGTTCAAATATACTAAATATTCAATTTACAAATATGAAATATTAATCAAATATGAGCTATTTTTAAACGTATTAATTAAATACTTTTAATATTTGGAGAGAAATGATTAACCTTCTTATTTTTTTTTTATAAAAATTATACATATTAAGGGGAAGAGCATAGGAAGGCCAAATATTACAATTTTGTACTCCCCAAGCTATGAATATATACTTAATATTCAGTTTTTTTATACTCAATATTCGTTTAAACTAAAGTAAATATTCATTTACATTCAACAGTACAAATTAAGTCGTTTTTCTCCTAAAAAAATGTCTTTACAAAAAATCTGTGCAATTATTTATGTGGACTTAATATTCATTTCAAACACATTAAAAATTCAGTTTGATCCTATTTTGTATTCATTTTAACAAAGTAAATATTCTATTCAAATAAATTAAAAATTCACTTTGATCCTATTTTTGTATTCATTTTCACAAGGTAAATATTCATTAAAGATTATGCTTTTTGTATTTTTAAATATCTAAGGGTGTGTTTGGATTCCATTGCATTTTAATTATAATGCAATTATCCTTCCTGGTTTTATGTGCGCGTTTGGTTCTAAAAATAAAAATCTCGTAAAAATCGAGATAAAATCGTGATTTACCCAAATAAACATATAAATCGAGATAAAATAATTACATTATAATTAATACATCGTGGAATCCAAAAACGTCATAATTTAAACACCTTAAAAATTGTGTTAACCAAACACCGCCTTATCATTTTGCATTATAAACATAATGCATTTGGAATCCCAACACACCCTAAGTATTCAAGTCGCATTTTAACATCCATATTTTTCATTCAAGATAATTTTGAATTTGCATTCAAATATTCAATAGGCAATTTATTGCCTTTTAATTTGAATTGTACTACTGTACGACCGATTCACTAGTTTCCAATTTCTAATCAATATCATCCGTTGATTTGGTTTTAATCCAACGATTCTAATTCCATTACACGTTACACTCTATAACTCGTTTCACTAGAACCTCACCCTATAGACAATATATTATCTGCAAACACATTTTACAGTATAATCTATGAATAAATCCGAAGCATTGGATATTTGAATTGAAAAATCAGTACTTGAGATTTACGGGAAATATTAAAGAGAAAATTTATTCGTCTGTAATAAAATTATTAATCGTATATATATAACTTATACAAATGAGTATGAATAATCATATAATAATAGATGAATAATTTTCATATAAAAACATTTTTAATATATATGAATAATTATATCACGTCAAATGGATAAATATTATATAACATATGAATAATCAATTTATTTACAATTCACACCGTAAGAGATGTTCACGCTAGATGATCAATCCCTCTCTCTATATCCTCTAAACAAGACAACCATAGTAGGTAGGATTTGTAATTAGTTTTACTATTACATGCAAATTGAGCACATCTCTCCTTGGAATTTTGTACATAATATTTTTATAATGAATTATATGAAGCTCCAAACGGATCAAACCTAATCCAGAGGCGGCCAATTAAATGAGCCCTAGCCGTGGGCACTCAGCAATGCCTTTTTTTCCCTCTTGAAATAGTTAGGGTTGTGCAGAAAAATATGATACAACAAGATAAGTATAACACAGAAAAAAACACAAAACTGAAAAAATATGATGTGAAAATAATATGAACTATTAAAATACGAAACTATTCGTGTCGTGTTCAAATTGAGGATTTCTTCAAGAATAAGATATTCAACACGAACTGTTTAATTTTTTAATTTTATAATAAATATAGTATTAGTATTTATATATACCTTAGTGAATCAGTCAATTGGAACTGCTCACTGGAAAGAAGGAAGAGAAGCGTACTCTAACTTGTATAAAAGGACGACGTTAATTAATTTGGTGCCACAAGTCCCCATTTTAACTTGTAGAAAATGAAATTGAATTTATCTTATCTTTTGAAAAGCAAACTCTGAAGTATGATGTATACACTAAGGTTAAACCTCAGTTATGTACCAGCCTAACAAGCAAAATTCACAACTATATTTATGATTAAGATTGGATATTGGAATGTAAGGGGGTCTAGACACCCTCTCCTTCTCCAAGAGATCAATCAACTTAGATCAAACAATTATCTGGATATCCTAGCTATCTCTGAAACTAAAACTGAAGAAGTACCTACTGATACTCAGATAAGAACTACAGGATTCAATCAAGTTTTATCTATAAGTTCAGTTGGCCACAAGGGTGGAATCTGGATTCTTTATAAACATAGCCTCATCCTCAACAAAATGCAAATCTTAGACTTTGGTAAAAGATTATGTATGATTCAAGTAACAGTTGAAAGCTTAACGTTAGCCTTACTCTTTATCTATGCACCTTCTGTGGAACAAGAAAAAGATGATTTCTGGCAAGAAATCTTCACAGTAGTTAACAAACACAACCTACCAGTCTTGATTTTTGGAGATCTTAATGATACAGAAAAGATTGGAGGTAACCATCCAACTATATCTAGGTTCAGAAGGCTCATTAGAGTTAAACAAGAGCTTAACTTACATACTCTTCCTTACATTGGCTCCACCTTTACATGGAGGAAGAGCAAATCATCTACAAATAACACCTATGAAAGATTAGATAGAGTCCTAGCTCAACAAGAAATTATTACTAAATTCAACAATTTAAAAGTTCAGCATCACTCTTTCTCCTCGTTGGATCATTGCCCAATTACCTTATCATTAGGAACAAAAGAACAAAAAAAAGGTTCTCCGTTCAGATTTGAAATGGCTTGGTCTGTCAACCCTAGAATGGAAGAAATAATCAAAAAAGTCTGGTACAATAAATTTCATGGCTCTCAGGCCTATAACTTTATGAAAAAACAACAACTGCTACATCAAAAATTGGTCCAAAAACCAAAATAACAATATCCAAAAATAGCTTCAAATTATTGAGCCAAAAATTCTAAAATTACAAAAATTACTCCCATGGGGTTCCCTTACAGCAAACCAAGAAATAAAACTGGCTAACCTTGAGAATAAAAAGAGGAAAATTATAGAATTTAATTATAAATTTTGGAAACAGAGAGCAAGGATCAAGCATATACACTTAACAGATAAAAACACAAAGTACTTTCAAATTAAAGCAAAAATAAGAAATTTTAAGAGAGTAACGAATTCTTTCACCACCAAGCAAGATCATGTCATAGCTAACCAACAAGAAATAATAGATCAAATAACTGAGGAAATGGCTGAAAGATTTATTGGTAAAAATCAAAGGAAAATCACAATATATGAAATAAGAAATATTAAACCCCAGATTACGACCGAGGAAAATTTACAGCTAATCAAAAACCCAACAAATGCAGAAATTAAGAACACACTAATTAACATGGCAGAAGATAAGTCCCCGGGTCCTGATGGATTCCCTCCAGAATTTTTTATAAAATACTGGCGGGTCTTGATGGATTCCCTCCAGAATTTTTTTATAAAATACTGGAGTATTGTGGGTTCTTCCTTTTGCAAAACAGTGAAAGCATTCTTCCACTCAAGAAACATATTAAAACAAATTAACCCGACATTTATAGACTTAATTCCTAAAGTAGAAAACCCACAAAATATCAACAATTATAGACCAATAAGCCTCTGCAACACTGTATATAAAGTAATAAGAAATTTTTTAGCAAATAGATTAAAACCAATTCTTCCGAAAATAATAAGCCCCTTTCAAGGTGCTTTTGTAGAAGGAAGATCGATACAAGATAACACATTAATTGCCCATGAAGTATTTCATACATTTAATAAACAAAAAGGAAAAAAATGATGGATGGCTTTAAAGCTAGACATGGAAAAATCATATGATAAGATTAATTGGTCATATATAGAAGCAATTCTAAAAAAGTTTGGTTTCCATCCAATATGGATCAACTAGACAATGAAATGCATTACTACCAGTCTACCACTACATTTTCAGTACTAGTTAACAATTCGGCGGGCAAGCAGTTCAATCCAAATAGAGGAATCAGACAAGGTGACCTCTTACATATTTGTAATAGTAATGGAAAATCTAGCAAGAGAATTACACTATGAGGCATTGAAGGAAGATGCCCTAGTGGGCATCAAATTAACTAAGCAAGGAACACCAATACCATTCCTCACATTTGCAGATAATACCATAATTTTCTCAAAAGCTTCTCACATGAGCTTGCATACTATTCAAATCTCGCTAAACAACTTTGCTAACACATCTGGTTTAACCGTAAACTATAATAAAAGCTCAATCCAATTTTCAAAAAACATCAATCCAACATTAGCTACATCGCCTGCTTCTCAAATGGGTATCCCCATATCTAAAACAATTGAGAAATATCTAGGAATCCCTCTTGTCAATGGCAGGGTGAAAAATTGCGTTTTTTTGAAGATGCACTACAAAATTTAAAGAAACAGCTCTCTAAGTGGAAATCCTTCTCCATATCCCAAGCAGGAAGAATCATTTTAATCCAATCTAATCTCATCTCTAAGACAAATTACCTTATGTAGAATTTTTTACTTCCAAAAGGAATATATACTTAACCAAATAGATCAAATTAACAAGAATTTCTTCTGGAACAAATTACAATCTGAAAGATATACACCGCTAATAAGCTGGGACTCAATATGTCAACAAAAAAATGAAGGTGGACTATGAATCAGAAAAGCAGAATCCTTAAACCAAGGTTTGCAGATGAAACTTCTTTGGAAAATTCACACAGACCAAACCAGTATGTGGGTAAAGATCATAAAGGAAAAATACTTACAGACCATGGATATAAATGAAAGGGATACTCAAAATACATCCTGGCAATTTGGGAGACTTTTATCCTTAAGGAAAAAATTCAATTTATGACTCCAATGGCTTATTGGCAATGGAGAACAAAGAAATGTATGGAGAGACCCATGGCTTGATAGAGTCAATTTAAACCAATACCAAGGATTGGAAGATCCAAACCTCAAAGTTTCTCATTTGATAAATAATCAGAAGAAATGAAATTTAACACTACTTCAGAGAATATTCCCAAATCATATTATTGATCAAACAACACAAATCAAAATACCCACTTGGGACACCAGTGACAAATTAGTATGGAAATTTGAAAAGGACGGTAGATTCTCAACCAAATCTACTTTGCTTATCAACCATAATAATAATAGCAGAAACATGGAAGATTGCAAATGGATCTGGAAGCTTGATTTACCTCCAAGGATCAAGAACCTCGTATGGAAGATAATGATTGATGGTTTATCTACTACCCAAATATTAAATAAACACTACAATAGAGTGCCAGCACAATGCCCACTGTGTAATAGTGAAGATGAGAATGTCACACATTTATTCATAAATTGTAGCTTTGCCAGAAAACTTACCCAAAACTATGCAAATGCAAGTGGCAAAAAACTACTTCTTGTAGAAGATTATAATGAAGATATTATTGACATCCTTCATTAAAAAAAAAAAATTCAACAATAAAAGAATTAGGCTTTATATGGCAAACAATTTGGGATACCAGAAATAATGCTATCTTTAAAAATAAAAATCCCAACTCAACAATCAATCTAGCATTTTAAGTAATCTCAAATATAAAATGCTGGAACTCGGAAACGGAGGTGGAAAATAAATCAACCACACCAATCACCAATAGAAATAGTATTAAGTGGACTAAACCTCCGAGCAATATCTATAAAATTAATATAGATGGCTCGGTTAAGCCCACGGGCTCTTGCCAAGTGGGAGGAGTCATTCGTGACTCGGAGAGCGGTTTACTAGATGTATTCTTTTAAAATACATCAAGAGATTCGATTTTACAGACAGAAGCAGAAGCAATCATTGTAGGCATACAACATGCAATAAGTAGAGGAATCCGGAAGGCTATCATTGAAAGTGATAATCAGACTATTATTAAGGCGATAAGCAAGGAAATCAATACTCCATGGGAAGTCATCCATCAAGTTGAGAAGATCATGATTATGGCTCAAGCGTTCGAGTTTATACAATTTAGACATTGTTATAGAGAAGCCAACCATGTAGCTGACTTCATAGCTAGAAAAGGTATCGATTGTACGTATTAGATCTACATCTCCTTTTACTAAGGAGCTGTACACCATCATCCTTAGGGATGATCCTGGTTGTTTGTTACTGTTTTCGTAGCAAACTCCAACTGTTTACATAATGTATAAAAAAAATACTTTAATTCTCTCCATTCTATTATAGTATACCTAGTTCGACTGTATTTGTGTGCCTCTCTCTGTTTGTACTGCATCTTTTTTCTGTTTCTATTTTGTACTTTTTCTGTTTCTATGTTGTATGTTTAGACGGTTAGCTGTCTGCCGACTATGTCGACTTTTCGAGATTTTGGGTCTGTCCGGCCTCGAATTATTTCCTGATAAAAAAAAACCTAGTTTGTTGGAATATGATCTACCGAATGGAAAATATTAAGACAACACCTTGCTACTCATTTCACTGTTAATTGATTTTGAAATAAAATCCTACTGTATTAGATTTATGTGTTTGTTCATAGGTACATAGTATTCAATCCAAATTGCCATTACTAAACAAGAGTAACATTTTTGTCATTAATCGAACTCATTTTTTTCAATTAATTTATTCATATAATTAATTTGTAAATTTATTGATTTAGTGGTACACAAAATTACAACACATCGATCTGCAGTGTTAAATGTGATTTCAATTCCATAGTATTATTGGTCCAATAAAAATTTATTCCTCCAGCTCAGCATGCTTTTTAGTCCTAAGAACAACACAAATTAATCTTTCATCTTATCTTCAAACGTACATTTTCTTCTATCACAAGATTACAGATACATTTGCATAGCATAAGGTTGAGAAGGATCCAGCTAGAACGCACACACAGATGTTTTAAATATTGCTTCTTATATTACAAAAGTCTTTTTTTTTTTTTTTTTTTTTAATTTTCTGTCTAAATCTAATTTAACCATACTTACTGAAGTCCGTTGTGACTCGAGATCGGGGGTCCTATCGTGTGCATACGTGCACCGTTGCGCTAATAACCTAGCACATAAGTCGAGCGGGGTTTCATTCCAAAACCAATTGACAATATAGAAGGAGTAACCCACTAGCTTATATACTAAAACTTATTTATTTATATTATCGATGTGTGACTCTTTTTGATCTTATTCACAACTTTCATTCTCTCATCATTTTAATCTTTTTATATCTAAATAAGATATTATATAATTAATTTAAAATATATATAATAACCCTTTTAATCACAGGTGATTTTATATTTCTAAAATAATTCGAACTTTCAACCTTTTATCATGAAATATAACCCACAATAAATAAATTAACTTATAATTTAATACATATTTTTTTTACTTTTTTTATTCATATATAGCTCCATCTCAGCGCCGTGTCTTGCACACTCCACTCCACTCATTCAAAACTTATACTCAGTTTTAGAGTCACTAATTATTATAAAAAAAAAAGGAAAAAAAATAAAATGGAGCGATCGTTTGCGTTGCTCGGCGTCTGGGCGGTCATCGTCGGCGTCTGCGTGGTGGCCCCAACCGCGCACGGGCAGCTCCGGCAAAACTTCTACGCCAACAGCTGCCCGAACGTCGAAAAGATCGTTCGACAAGCCGTGCAGCAGAAGGTCCAGCAGACGTTCATCACCATCCCCGGCACCCTCCGCCTCTTCTTCCACGACTGCATGGTTAATGTATGTGCCAATTTCTAAAATTACAAAAACTATAGTCCCTTTTTCGCACTTATAGATAATTTAATTTTTGTGTTTATTTATAAAGGGATGTGATGCATCGGTGATAATCCAATCGACGCCGACAAACACGGCGGAGAAAGACAACCCGGACAATATGTCGCTGGCCGGAGACGGCTTCGACACTGTCATCAAGGCCAAGGCCGCGGTGGACGCCGTCCCCGGCTGCACCAACAAAGTGTCCTGCGCTGATATCCTCGCCATCGCCACTCGCGACGTCGTCAATTTGGTTAGTCCTAGTTTAATTTCAAATTACTACTTCTTCCGTCTGTCAAAATATCACAAAAGCTTAAAATATTATATATGATGAACAGGCGGGAGGGCCGTTTTACCCGGTGGAGTTAGGAAGACGGGACGGATTGGTGTCGACGGCGGCGAGCGTGACGGGGAAGCTGCCGCATCCGACATTCGACGTGAATCAGCTGACTTCGATGTTCGCTAACGTCGGACTGTCCTTCAATGACATGATTGCTCTCTCAGGTATTAATTATTCTTCACTATAATTTGATTGAAATTTAAATTTAGCTAATAAAATAAATAAAGATTTTTATAAAATGGTTGAAAAGTCAGGAGCATATAATAATTGGATGAGAAGCTGGAAAAATCAAAATTGAGTATTTGGGAGTCAATAGAAAACGACGGCCACCGCACCTAAAGGCTTTATGAATGAGCTGGACGATTCTTTATCGATGATTACCAACACGAGAAACTCAAGTGGGAATAACTCACTAGTAACTAGTTGTTGTAACATATTTATTTTATTAAGAGTGTCACAAAAGTAGAAAATGGTGTACATAAATAATTGAGCATAAGGCATCTTTCATTTTTCGACGCCTTATCTTTCAATCCTTTTACAATTTTATATACCTATTTTTAAAAAAAAAATTAATTGGATTTTCCCGCCAAATTTTCATTATTTTAGTCCTTTTTTAAAATTAATTTTATAATTTCATTTTTTAAGTAGAAAATCTTTGTGGATTAAAGTTCTAAATTTATTGATTTGTCGAATCAGAGCATCTTCAACAGTTTTTTCATTTTGGAGTTTTTGGAAAATATAAAGGTAGTTTTTTATCCAATAGATTCTGCATCACATTTTCTAAAATGGAAAAATAACAGAAAAAATAGAGATAATTTCCTAAATATACAATATTTTGCAAACTAAATGATTCTCAAAATTTTCAAAATGGGAAAACAATTAGAGTTAAAGTCAAAATAATTTGAAAATTATGTATACTATCACATGTTAATTTGTGTATTTGACACCAATGTGATTATTAATTAATTGCTAAACTTATTGATTGTTTGTTAACACTCATTTCAAAACTTGGCTTACAAAATTTACCAAACGTGTGGTTGTATGATCACCTGCAGGAGCGCACACGGTAGGATTCGCGCACTGCGGGAAGTTCTCGAACAGGTTGTACAGCTTCTCGCAGACGAGCGCGGTGGACCCGACGCTGAACCCGCAGTACGCGAGCCAGCTGAAGCAGATGTGCCCAAGGGTGGTGGACCCCAGGATAGCCATCAACATGGACCCCACCACCCCGAGGGTGTTCGACAACGCCTACTACAAGAACCTCATCAACCGGGAGGGGCTCTTCACATCGGACCAGGTTTTGTTCGAGGACACCCGGTCCAGGCCCATTGTGGTGGACTGGGCCCAAAACTCTCAGCACTTCAACCAGGCCTTTGTCCAGGCCATGACCAAATTGGGCCGGGTCGGGGTCAAGACCGGGTCCCAGGGTAACATCCGGGTTAGGTGTGATGCTTTCAATTAGAGAGAGGTTTGTCAATTGTAATAAAAACCCAAAGGGGATCAAGTGTGAAGTTCCATCTACTTGTGGAAGCAAATTGTTCAACGAAACACATGAAATAATCTTGGATTGTGTTTTCTCGATGGTAATAAGATGATCGGTTGCAGTCGAAAAATAGATGACATTCTTTTGTAATCAGGTTAATTACCACATCTATATATTTACCATTTCAGGAAAAATAGATGACATTTCACTCGATTTGACACAAAAGTGTATATATCTCAAGCATAACTTCAATTCAATGACAGCATTGCATTATTTTTTCGTGTCTCAACAAAAATGATGGAATACAAAAAATTGGAAGAGATATTATCCATTTAAAAGAAAAAATTATATATTGGTCTATGGGTGTTAGGACCGTGACCTAACGAGGCGTAACCGAATGAAAGAAAGAGTAGAAAGAACAAGAAGGAGAGATAGATGAGAATTTGTGATATCTCATGATCAGCTCATATTACCTCCAAGTCTTTATACATCCCTTCATGGGCCTTAGTCCGTCTATCATTCCACCTAAGGCCCAATCCCATGGCCCATTTCATGTTTACATGTTATTTATCTTTCAGCCCTAACTATGGGTTAGTCATACATTTAAACCAGACCCTAAATCATTACTTTTAAATATAAAAAATTCCAAAGTTTAGAGAAGCATGTGAAACTATGCCCTAAATGATTCTTCAAACGTGCAAGGTGATAACATTGTCATAAATTCCCAAGACACCATGGAATTTGCTTCATTAGTTTTATACATGGTCTTGCATTACCTTACCACATACCAATTCAATCATAACATTCACTAAACCAATTGACAATTTGGCTTCTTAACAATTGTATTTTTAAAAAAATAACATTAAGGTACTTAATTTGCATATTTATGTATACTTGTCTTATTCGAGTTTGAGTATCGCATAGATCTAAATCCTTTTTTTTTTTTTTTGACCAGGTAAATATTTGAGACACTAGGCAACATAATTTGAACATAACCCTAAACATTGCTTAAAGAGTATCATCTCATTCTACTAGACAAGTGGATAATTGGTATTACTGAAGTCTATTCGACCTCATGATCGAAGGTCTATGTAAAAACGCTAGTAGTTTAGGACATATGTCATGTGAAATTCCATCGTAAAACTAATTAGCTATAAAGGGAATAGCCCGTTACTTTCGACGTAGAATTGTTTCATTAAGAAGCATAATTTCCATTTAGTATATATTTTTGATGAAATTTTGTTCACATATATAGTTAAGTAAGAAATTAATCATTTCACCCCACATGTACATTAATTGAAAGAGTTGACAATTACATGCTACATTGTCCTTTGTAACTAAATTTACTAATTAAAAGCACCATTTAACATATGTGCATGTTAAAAATGACCGTATAGTAGCTATTAGCTAAGCTACAACCTAGATGTGCAAACAACTTCCTATACTAAGATAAGTTGGTGTTGCTTTTTTTGTTTTTTTTTTAACAATTCAATAGCAAAAATTTGAATGTCAAACCTCATAATTAATCATAGGAAATACATTATTTTTTAATGACAAACCTACAAGTTTTCTTCATCCATGCATTCGTATACCTATGAAGAACCAGCATGGTTCTTCATCCTCTTCACCACCTCCCTTCGTATCAAAATGGCGCGCATCCGCCTCTTTATCGTTGTTCTACTGCTTGGCGGGTGCGCGACATCCGCCCTCAAGCCTAATTTCTACGTCAAGTCCTACCCCAACGTCAAGAAGATCGTCAGGAAGGTGGTTCAGAACAAGTTCTCCGAGATATTTGTCACCATATATCACTACAAAAAAAAATGAAATTTGCCACGCTACCTAGCTTCGGCAAAAGCTTACCGTGGCAATTGGTACCTTTTGCCACCGATAGTAGCTTCGGCAAGGGTTGCCGTAGCTATTAAGACGATTTTGCCACCCTTGGTAGCAACGACATGTATTTTCCGTAGCTACTGACTCAATTTTTACTACGGTATAGCTACTGCTCGTGTGTTCACTGAAATTTGCCATGATACGGCAATGCCGTCGCAAAAATATATTTAAAAAAAAAAGAAATAAAAGAACGGAGTCGTGTAATGTCTTGACCTAACCCATGCCCATTCAGACCCACCAGCATCGCCGCCTCCTCATTCCTCAGATCTAGAGATGGGGAACTCGCCCTAGGCGCCTCTTCTCCATTGCGCTCGTCGGAGCCACACCCTTAAGCCGCCGGTGGGGAGCTTGTTCTCGGTCTTGTTTCCATCCATCTCCGTCGTTATCTTTCTCCTCTCCGACCCCCACTCTCCCTGTGTAACCAGATCTAGACCGGGATCTAGGGTTTGTCGTTGTTTGCTACGATTTTGCGATGGGATGTGCATCTCAGTTTACCCTCCTTTCTTCTTCTGCCACTAGTGCCTTCCCCAACCTCAGATTTGAAAACCATGACCATGAATCCTCCTCGTCTGCTCCTCCCCTTTCTATCGTGTCCCTCTCAAACCTCTCTCAACAATTGAAGGGTGGTGCCATCACCGTTGAACTCGTCGAAGCCAAGGCAGTAAGCCACCTATGTGCTCCCGGAATCCATGAGTCGAAGAAGATAGCCCTAATGTCGTGGATCCGAGAAGGTGAGCTAGCTTTGGATCTAAGAGGGCTTCATCTTCATTGCATTGGATGGGCTCCTTGGCAACTGTCGTCTCCCCTATTGGCACCGGTAAGCACTAAACCTATCATCACTTTTAATTTGTTTTTTTTTCCTATAAACCTTAATCCCTAATTAACCATTTGAATTCGTTTGAAATTTTGGTTCATAGGTTGTTCCCTAATTAACTAACCATTTGAATTAGTTTAAAGCCCTCAAATGGATCAAGATAAAGAATATTTTTCCCCCATTTTGTGGGGGGAAAAGATTTGACTTTGATCTGAAATATGCCTTTTGTTTCTGTCTGTTCATCAATCTGATACAATGAAATCCAGGCTATGTAACTTTGGAATGTTGTTTCTGCAGCTGATGTTCTAAGCATGTGATGGTCTCCAGATTTAGACAGTTGTTGAATTACTAACAGCTGGGTCTTGTAAATTAGGTTGAACAGACATTGTGGTATTTGCTCTACCCTAATCCTAAACTGATCCCGCTGAAAGCTTACAATTTGTCCAAATACATCGTCTAATCGACAACTCTATCCAACTCTCCATATTGCCTACTCTTAGTCTTGTACTATCTACCCACTCATATGGACAATAATAGATTTTTGATAGCAACAGATGTTCATTTTCAGGCAGTTACTGATATATTCAGATGGATGTAATGCAATGCAATCTAATCTCCTTGTTATTTTCTCAGCTATGAGCATGGACAAGAAGTACTTAATCATAGAAACCACAAGTCTGGCATCCCGCAGAGGAAATTGCAAGACTTCAAACACAACTATGGTGCTTTATATTTTCAAGCTCGTTCTTATAGCTCCAGCAGCGATTTTAGGCATAAAGTGCAATGATTGTAATATCACCGGTAAGTAATTATTCTTTAACTTATTTTTCACAAGTTATTTTTCTCTTGAATACTTGTTACATGTTGCATTTCCATTGGATATACCACCAGATTGAATCGTACTTCATGAAATTTCAAGAAACAAGTTTAAAAAAAAAACACAATATATATGTATCCATTTTTACAGATCAATGAAATACACAATTATAGCTCTTGTGAAAGCCATTTTTTTTTAAAAAAAAAAACTAAAAGTAAAGAGGATTGTAAGAACTGAAATCAACAATCCCAAACAAGCTAAATTAACATCTTAGCAAAACAAGAATCTAATGGATTGTTTAGAGATGAAGCTCGTTCAGTTTTCATTGTTTATTTAGACAAATTTAACTTCTTCTGGATGGGATGATGATAATGAATAGGTACAAGTACTTTGGAAAGTTTGAACTTTTAGAAGGGTAACAAGCAGCTGTTGAGCTTCTATGGTAACATTATATGTGTATATGTATGCCTCTCTCCACACAGTAAACAAGAAGGTTGTAGGACAAGGCTTCTGGTGATTTTTAATTGATTAGACAAAGTGCTTCGTTTTTGGTAAGGGATTCCAGTCGCATTTGAGAGACGACCTCTAAAAAGAAAAACTACCAAGTACATAAGATGTGAGTTGTAAAATCTCTCACCTTTTTTCTTCCAATTGCATCGGCTATAGATCGGGCTATAAATGGCATATATATATAGAGAGAGAGCGCTATTGATCTTGGTAATTTATTTTTAATTTGTTAACTTATGTTACATATTAGGGCATGAATATATGTAGAGATTAAATATCATATTTACATGGAAACTATATTTTCTTAGTCTTAGATGGTTGCAACTTGGATAAGACTAGCTATAAGGAGGATGTTCACTGGTTGCCACCTGATAGTAATTTGATTGATTTATTTTCTTTCAGTAAATGTCTTTATGAATGTGGAATGAAGTTCTCTTTTGTGCTGAGACATTTGGTTTATTTCAGTCTGGCGGATGTTTAAGATGAAATATGGTTTTTAAGCGACAAGTCTTGGTGCTGAATCTACATCCTTCTCACTGAGGTAAGCATTTCTTAGTTTGATGTGCTATTGCGAAAGTCTTGCTATATGAATTAAGTCATGGAGAGTGGAACTGATTTACTTGCTTAAGGGCTTCTTGTTATTGGTGAAAACACTTCAATGATATTACAAGCTACTAATGTGTTAACCTTTATGCAGGCATACATTTATCTTTTTTAATGTTGTTGCCTTCTCATGTATACTGTATGTGGGCTAGGCTCCTGTCTTTGACCAACCATGTGTTAACCTTTAATGTTGTTGCCTTCTCATGTATACATTTATCTTTTTAATGTTGTTATCTTTTTTAATGTTGTTGCCTTCTCATGTATACTGTATGTTGTTACAAGCTACTAATGTGTTAACCTTTGTGCAACACATCATAGAGAAACAAACCGGGTGGTGATAACGGACTGAATGTGGGCTAGGCTCCTGTCTTTGACCAACCAGCCCAGCTTCTTGTCGAAACCAAAGGACGCCTCTGAATGCAGCTTCTTAGCAGGTGCAGAAATTATCTTTCGTTTTCTGTTGTTAGTCCTTGTTCTTCTTAAGCTTACTTTTATAGCCTGTATTCCGTCTATGAATGGATGGGATTTTAGTTGGTGCTAGCCATTTAATATCTTACATATGTGCAGAAGTCCTATTGGCTGTTAGAATCTAGTTACTATTGGATGGAATTTAAATCCATTCCAGTCAAAGAGCTCATATAAATATTGATTCAGACCGCAGGATTTGATTAAAAAAATAGTTGCTGCTGAGTTTTATTATATCATATGCTGAATATAATACACTGGTACTTAAATTGAGATTACATACATATAAATCTCTGTTGTAATTTGTCCAGCGATGTGTGCAATGAGCTTTCAGGCATCATTCCTTCTTGGGTCACTAGTAATCCACAGCTGTATGTTTACACATGAACTTGCATTATTCCTTGTTCAATTTTAGTAACCAGCATATGTGTTTCCATACATTTATTATGATATAGCCTTATTCAACTTATGGTTCTATTTAAAAGTAAGAAGAAAATAAAAAAAATGATTATATGCCCTCCTCTAGTGATTTAGCTGATGTGTTTGGTTATGCTATTTAGTCCATTTTGATTTGAAGAGGGTTTCGTCACTGTCAAATGGATCTCCACAATTTTTGTGGCATACATTAATTTGACAACTATGATTGTTTTAATGTTTATTGTATTAACACTGAACAAAATTCTCTTAAAGAACTGGAATGTTATTTGTACTTATTACCCAGCTTATTCCTCCAGCTTTCCTCCTGTTGCGTAGCCTTAAGACTGTTACCATGTACAAAAAAATAAAGTTCTATACTGTTTACATATATAATATGTGCCCAATTTTCTATACTAGAAAGGAAATTTTGTCTTACATTTTCTAATTTTTGGTACAATACATTCTGATTTCATAATTATAACTTTATTCCTAGAAACATGAAAGGCATGGCTTTTGTTCCTAGAATGGAAGATACATTATGTTTTCTCATATTGTTGATCTGTCCAGATGGTAGCAGCACTGACTTTCTAATTTCTTTTGTTTCTGAATGCAGCAATTTGGTTGCTAATAACTTCACAAACACAAGTAACAGGTAGGTACCCTAGTCATTTCCTGTTAATTGCATGGGTGCTATGTTTTTATTATTAATCTTCTGTCTGATTATTTCCTCTCCTCTGTGGCTTGTTTAGGATGGTGGTTCACCTCTTGTATCCTTTTTAGGAATGTTAATATCAAGAAATAAGATGGAATGAGCATCAGACAGAAAGAGAGATCACTCTCTCTTCTGAAATATCTATATTTTTTTGGATTTCTTTATTTCCTTCTTTTGGGATTGTGTAACTTTTTAATTCTTTCTTTTAAACGCATTAGTTTATCCCAATAAACCATGATCCCGATTTGTGAAACACTCGGATTTTCTTACCTTTATTCAAAAGTAACTTTTTAATTCTATCTTGTAAATGCATCAGGGGTATTGTTGGATTTGGTCTGAAAATGGAGAAAGCAATTAGAAGGCAGAAGGTTATTCATCATCATCTCCACCCTCCTTCGTCTTCCCACCAGATAATAAGTCCTCTCTCAGGGAGTTCTTCCTTTTTCTTTGGTCTCATATTTTGGTCAATATTTTTGCCAATTTTTCTCTTCTGTTGCAAATTGCAGTGTTTAATTTGGGATTGAAGTGGTGTGTATGGATAATGAATTTCTGTTAATATAGTTTTGGACATTTTTTGGTTAAAATGTAGTTTTGGACATTTTATTGTATATGTAAATTTTATAATTTTGTACGTATATTTATTGTATATAAATATTGTATTTTTTGACATTTTATTATATATATAAATTTTGTATAATTAATGAAATTTTATTATATATGTTAAATTATGTGTATTTTTTTTTAATAAATATTGGACTTTTTAGCCCGGGTCTGAAGAATCCGGGCTAAAAAGTAAGGTTTTTTTTTATATTTTCCACCCACCCTTTAGCTACGGCACCTTGCCGTGACAAATGTGGTGTTTCTTTCATTAGGGGTTGCTTACCGTAGCTTAGCCGTGGCAAATTTTTTTTGCTACGGCTATTTGCCGAAGCTACAAAATTTTGCCACCCCAGAATTCGCCACCCCCCTATTTGCCGTAGCTTAGCCGAAGCTAAATGCCTTTTGCCACCCTTTGAAGACATTTTGCCACGGCTTTTTGCCGAAGCAAATTTCATTTTTTTTTTGTAGTGTATCCCTGTTGTTCTCCGTCTCTTCTTCCATGCATTGCGCAGTCAATGTATGCTCATCAATTCCTTGTTCTTACTCGTGTGTGACTCTTTAGATTGAAGTTGGTTGAAATTGATGCATGATTGTGTGTGTTTTTAGGGGTGTGATGCTTCGGTTATTGAAGTGCAGAATAGGCAGATAAAAGGCAAACAAATACTCTAGAAAGAGGGAAGAATAGAGTATGACAACTTTTCGCAATTACAAAAATTGTAAGACCTTACCACCAGAGATAAGACCTTACATGCAACACAGAAACGAGTTAAGAATAAAAAACTGAATAATAAGCACGAAACAGATAAACCATAAAGATAAAGAGCATAAGAGAAAGGACACGCGAATTGTTAACGAGGTTCGGCACAACCTTGCCTAAGTCCCCGTCTAGGGTTATCCAACCCGTAGGATTCAACACTACTTTATTTCACTTCTTCCTATGAGTTCTAGATACAACCTTTAGAAGACCTTCCCTCTTCTAAACTTACTTCCTATCTAGCAACCCAAACACACCAGTGAAACAAAGTCCTACCGATACCGAAGTATCTATACGTTTGGGTAGAGATGTACCCTTAGTATAATCCTAATGAATTATACGATAAAGCTCAATGTAAATCTCACACACTCAAACAAATAAAACACTCAAGAAAGGAGTGATGTGAGATCGGTGTTGTAGGAGACAAAGGATTGCAGGAGAACTTGTATGCGCAGGAGGTGAAGCTTCTGTTGACTGCAATCCTCTTCTTCTCCTTATAAATTAAGGTCGCCCGTCCGAGTAGAAAGAATTTGAAAGTTTGAATGTTTGTTGAACGACATTGCAAAAGATCCGCTGGGGAGAAGCTTCAACGTTTGAAAAATTATTCCAAAAGCTACGCCTGTGATATGGCTTGAATTGAAACGTTGAAAGAGCTAAAGAAATCCCTGGAAAATCTCAACAATCAAACTAACATATATATTTGGTTAGAAGGATAAATCTTGAAATAATTGATCCAAATCTATATGTCGAAGACTTCAAAACTGGCCCAATAACATATTGGTCCAAGTAATGTCGAAAATATAAGCCCATTAAAATAGGTCCATTAAAACCGAGCTCATGTAAAACTTGAGACAGTGTTGGTAAGGCCTTATCTCTGACGGTAAGGTCTTGAAACTGTTTTGGTATTAATGGGTTGTTTTAAAACGTTGAAAGCAACTTGGAGATTGGTTCAACCAAATCTCTTGAAGATCTCAACAAACCAAACAAACCAACAACCTTTTGAATTTCAAGATTGCTCCACAAAATCCTCAAAGAAGCTTCTAGAAAGTCAACCCCAAATCTCCAACAACCAAATCAAATCCTGTACAAAATCTCCAACAACTAATTTGAATTTAAATACCAGGAGATATCAAAATAAATATATAAATAAATATATTCGCATATATAATGGATTGATATTATTTGTCTTCCATCATACAAAAATATATCAAATATAAAAGCATATCATCAAGGTGGACTCAACAATCTCCCCCTTGATGGAAGACAAAACAAATATCAATTATAAGCAAATAAATAGCATCATATAACAAGCATGCAGCATAACATATTATAGTATAAGCAACCCTAATTTCTCCCCCCTTTTTGTCTTCCAACAATGAAGGGAAGAAATCGAGTTTCACCAATTCAGCAGCTAGTCAAGACCTTGAAACTGATCTCAAGGCCTTGAGATGTTAGTAGACAGCATTACCGGTACCCCCCCTTGAAACTGATCTCAAGGCCTTGAGATGTTAGTAGACAGCATTACTCCCCCTACGATAATGCTTCCCTGTTCAACATACCAATTAAGCTCCAAAAACAATATTAAACAAAGAGAATCATTAGTAGCACATAACATTATCTATAAATAAAAAAAATATCCTTTATCACCAAGATCGATTGTTCCAATCCATTTATGCTCTTTGATCTTGGTGATATCCTGCAAAACGAACAAATATCAACCTTTTCGGCTAGACCAATGTACAAATTCAGATTCATAATTAGGATAGATCATGTTTGGTGGTCTTGTCCCTTTAGGAACCCAAATTTGTCTTATCCGTTCATTTAAACGTACAAGAAATTTATTTCTAATGATGTAAGGGTCCTTTCTTCTATATGAACAGGTTTCCTTTACATGACCCTTTTTGCAACAAAAGAAACAAGTAGGAGATCGCCAACTTTCTTTTGCCTTAACAAACGTGGTAGTAGCTTTTACAGGAAAATTCCTGTTGTATCCTATACCACTTCGGTTCAAGGAAAGTTGTTGTTCTCCAAGCATCTTGTCAAGAGTAGCTTTGGATCTAGTGAATTGCACCAGGGTTGTTTGTTGATCTTGACACTTTTAAGATAATTTCACTTTTTCAATCTCAAGGTCATTGTTATGAGCCTTAAGAGAAGAGAGGTTTGCCTTTAGTTCGGAATTTTCCGATCGTAAGGCCTTACCCTCAGTGATAAGATCTGAATTTTGATTTTCAAGATCTTGCAGCTTCTACGACAGCTTCCTTATGCGCACTTCTTGATCCTTTACCTTCTCTTTCAAGGTGCTGATTTCTTTGCTGCAATTTTCTTCATTGGAAATCATATTTTTCAGAAATTGAGAGAGAACATCAATAGGACTAGATATAAGATTTCTTACCATCCTATCTAGATGTTGATCGTGGTTTTCATCAGTCTTTGCCATCAAGCAAAGATTTACTAGATCATTTTCCAAATCCGATTCACTTGTAGAATCCGAATCGTCTTTCTTTCGATCATTCTTCTTCTGCTTGTTCTTCTTCTTTTGAGGACACTCCTTCATCAAGGGATCTGTTTCACCACATTCATAGCATGTTAGAATTTTTGTCCTTTTATTAGGGTTAGAAGACTTACCTTTATGCTTTGATGATCTCGCATATTCTCGGTTTGAGAATTGATTCTTCATCTTTAGAATCCGAGCAAGTCCCCTTGTGATCAAGTCGAAGGGATCTTCCTCATCATCATCACTTATGTCGTCCTCTGATGGCATATCCTCCTTAATTTTGAGTGCCAGATTCTTTATACTGGAGGATTGTTGACCGTCCTCTTCGTTGAGGACCATCTCATGCGTGATAAGTTTTCCAAGAAGGTCATCCAACGCTAGTGTTGTAAGGTCTTGAGCTTCCTCTATCGCAATCACCTTGGGACCCCATTTTGGTTTGGGTAAGCACCTAAGTATCTTTCGAACTTTCTAATCATTCTGGAAAGTTTTTCCCAATGAGTCAAGGTTATTAATGATCTCCGTAAAACGGGTGAACATTGCTTTCACTGACTCATCGGGGTTCATCTTAAACAATTCATATTGTCTAAGATAGATACTTATTTTGGTCTCTTTGACCTGGCCTGTTCTTTCATAGGTCACTACCAACTTGTCCCAGATCTCTTTTGCAGTCTTGCAAGAGGAGATGCGATTGTCTTCATCGGTACTCAACCCACAATACAATGAGTGGATGGTTTTGAAATTCTTAGCCATGTTTTCCAGATCTGTTTGATTGTATTCTTCTTCCGTCTTGTTCAGTCTCATGCCGTTGGGACCTTTCTTCTTGGGTATGTTGGGCCCTCGCATAATAATATGACAAAGCTCCAAATCTTGATCAATGATAAACATTTGCATCAAGGATTTCCAATGCATAAAGTTGTTTCCAACGAAGAGAGGTGGTCGTGAGATAGATCTTCCTTGACCAAACTCGCCTTGTCCTTCGCCTGCCATGGTTAGACTCACAGATAGTAATATCTAAGGTACGTGAGTTAGGCTCTGATACCAATTGAAGTGCGGAATAGGCAGATAAAAGGCAAAAAAAAAAATACTCTAGAAAGAGGGAAGAATAGAGTATGACAACTTTTCGCAATTACAAAAATTGTAAGACCTTACCACCAGAGATAAGACCTTACCTGAAACACAGAAACAAGTTAAGAATAAAACAATGAATAATAAGCACGAAACAGATAAACAATAAAGATAAAGAGCATAAGAGAAAGGACACAGAAACGAGGTTCGTCACAACCTTGCCTACGTCCCCGCCTAGGGTTGTCCAACCCGTAGGATTCAACACAACTTTATTTCACTTCTTCCTATGAGTTCTAGATACAACCTTTAGAAGACCTTCCCTCTTCTAAACTTACTTCCTATCTAGCAACCCAAACACACCAGTGAAACAAAGTCCTACTGATACCGAAGTATCTATACGTTTGGGTAGAGATGTACCCTTAGTATAATCCTAATGAATTGTATGATAAAGCTCAATGTAAATCTCACACACTGAAACAAATAAAACGCTCAAGCAAGGAGTGATGTGAGATCGATGTTGTAGGAGACAAAGAATTGCAGGAGAACTTGTATGTGCAGGAGGTGAAGCTTCTGTTGACTGCAATCCTCTTCTTCTCCTTATAAAGGCCGCCCGTCCGAGTAGAAAGAATTTGAACGTTTGAATGTTTGTTGAACGACGTTGCAAAAGATCCGTTGGGGAGAAGCTTCAGCGTTTGAAAAATTATTCCAGAAGCTATGCCTGGGATATGACTTGAATTGAAACGTTGAAAGAGCTAAAGAAATCCCTAGAAAATCTCAACAATCAAACTAACATATATATTTGGTTAGAAGGATAAATCTTAAAATAATTGATCTAAATCTATATGTAGATCCGAAGACTTCAAAACTGGCCCAATAACATATTGGTCCAAGTAATGTCGAAAATATAAGCCCATTAAAATAGGCCCACTAAAACTGAGCTCATGTAAAACTTGAGACAGTGTTGGTAAGGCCTTATATCACATATAAAAGTATATCATCAAGGTAGAATCAACAGTTATGATTGCGTCGACCCCTAGCCACGAGGCCGAAAAGGACCATCCAGATAACTTGTCGTTAGCTGAGGATGGGCCGGTTTGACACCGTCATCAAGGCTAAGGCGGCACTCGACAAGACCCCCAGATGCAAGCACAAGGTTTCGTGTGCTGATATTCTTGACATTACTACTCGCGATGTTATCAACTTGGTTCGTCGTCTTGTTTATTTAGAACACTCTAAAACCAATTGGCAACAAATACTAAGACTTGTTATACTCAATTTTCGATGCGAGACTCTTTTGGTTTTATTCATTGGAAACTATATGATTGTAGGCCGGTGGACCATTCTACACCGTGGAGCTAGGAAGACTCGATGGCCTCGTCTCGACGGCTTCGAGCGTGCACCTGCCCGGACCGAACATGAACCTGGACCAATAAATGTCGGTATATCGCAAAATGGGGCTCAGAATGACCGACTTGGTGGCCCTCTCAGGGGCTCACACACTAGGGTTTGCACATTGTGGCAAGTTCTCCAACAGGCTGTACAACTTCAGCTCGAAGACGAAGCAGGACCCGACGCTGAACCCGGCCTATGCATCGGACCTGAAGAAGATGTGTCCGAAGATAGTGGACCCGCGCATCGCGATCAACATGGACCCGAAGACCCCAAGAGCGTTCGACAACGTCTACTTCAAGAACCTTATGAACGGAATGGGACTGTTCACATCCGATCAAGTCCTATTCCAAGACAAGAGGTCGAGGCCCCTTGTCGTCGACTGGGCCCGAAACGCGCAGCACTTCAGCCAGACCTTCGTGAGGGCGATCACTCATCTGGGTAGGGTCGGAGTCAAGATCGGCAAGAACGGTAACGTCCGTTTCAAGTGCGACGCCTTCAACTAAAGAGAGCTTTCAGAGCTTGATCCCTCCAATATCTGAAAACATTCACTATAAAACATTGAGTAGGTGTGTAGGTGACATGAAGAAAGTTCTGAATCTGATTTCATACAGAAAAACTTCACAGGATAACACTCAGAAATGTGTTATCAAGGGCACTGATGAACACTGATATGTGCAGATTTAACATTGAAAATAAGATCAGATATGTTGGGAATGCAGAGCTCAGTAAAAAATGAGACAATAAATTTGCCTTAATCTACTTTTGATAGTCAACTAAATGGTTCAATCATTGTTATAACTGTGGCAAAACTTCACAAAGGTTAACAAGGGGCCAAAAGAGGAACTTTCATATTTTATTTAGCTTCATTTGATAATATAATTCACCCCAAAGTTCAAAACAAAAGCTACTATCTAGTCTATATATACTGCTAAATTCAACAATTAGATAAGAAATTATACAATCTTAAAGTTTTTATATCTTGTTACACATTATTTTATGCTAAAAGTATAGAGGATATAGGACCAGGGTAGTTTAGTAATCCAGTTGTATAAAATAGGGGCATTTTAGTCCACACAGATATGTGGGCTTGGGCTATAAAATGTAACAACCGGTTGAGTTTGTTAATCAACAAATTCATTCTCCCAAATTCTCCATTCCATTTTCAGTTCTTCGAGCAGAGCTTCCATGGCGAATTAGTCGAAGATCCTTGATTAATTCAAGGTTCTTTAAATATGGTATCAGGGCAGGTCAGAGTCGGGTCGGTTTTCCTGGCTTCGGGGTAGGCTAAAAGAGATTGAGATGTCGAAACCCGTCGTAAAAAACAAAAACCGGACGAGCTATAAAGAGATTGAGAGTCTCGACCTGGGAGAAGATTTAAAGGAAAAAAAATTGTGGGAGAAGATTTAAAGGAAAAAAAAAACTGTTCAAGTGTCAAGTGTCAACCCGATCCAGGCGGGTTGCACTTGAGGGGGCATGTTGGGATAAAAATATGGACATCCCACATTGATTGTGGGTGGTATAACAAACTAAAATATAAGGAAGGGGAAGCCCCTACACAATGGCTTAAGCTTTTGTGTAAAGTGGTGGATCCTGATCTTATAACCAAAAACAAAATAAACCCGACACGACTCCCATTTTCATACGACCCGACCGGGATTCTCAGAATCTCACATGGTATCACCAAAATTAACCTGATATCTCATACACCATCACATTGATCTTACAGCCTACTGCAACTCTGATTGGGGAAATTGTTTATTCAGTGGACGGTTTCTTTCTGGTTTCTGTGTATTCATGGGCAAAGCCCTTGTTTCATGGAAAACCAAGAAACAAACTATTGTTTCCAAGTCTTCTGCAGAGGCAGAATATCGGAGCTTGTCAAAGACCTCCAGTGAATTGACATGGCTTGACTCAATTCTTCATGAATTCAGATTTTCAATTCCAAAACCCATTCCTCTATTATGTGATAATAAGTCTGTAATTCATATTGTGGAGAATCTCGTCTTACATGAACGCACCAAGCATCCGCGTCTTGATTGTCACTACGTTCGTGAACGATTTCAAGAGGGATTCCTTATTCCTACCTTTTTCCGATCTCAATTGCAGTTAGCTGATATTCTGACCAAGCCATTGGGGCAAGATCAACACCAGTTCCTTGTCTGCAAGCTCGGATTAGTGTCGTCCACACCTCCGACTAGAGAAGGGGATATAGAGGATATAGGACAAGGGTAGTTTAGTAATTATAATCCGGTTGTATAAAATATGGGCATTTTAGTCCACACAGATATGTGGGCTTGGGCTATAAAATGTAACAACCGGTTGAGTTTCTTAATCAACAAATTCATTCTCCCAAATAATGTTTTCTCTCTTCTTCTCCTCCATTCCATTATCAGTTCTTCGAGTAGAGCTTCCATGGCGAATTAGTCGAAGATCCTTGATTAATTCAAGATTCTTTACAAAAAGAGCAGCAATATATTAGATTTTATAATAAAATAGAAGAATAAGGGGAGAATAAGAGATTGATTCTATTCAAATTGTACGTTCTGGGGAATCACCAAATACAATATATAGGCCTAACTTCCTTAGGCTCCAAGAACGAGATCTTTACTAAAAGATAAAACTTTCCTAAGTAAACCTTGTACATCCATAAATAATATATATTATAACACTCCCCCTTGGATATACAATCTTTATTCTGCTGACTGCCTCGTTAAAAACCTAGCTAGGAAAACCCAATGGGACAAAACCATAGCTTAGGGAAAAAGAGTGCAGTCTCGTACGCTCTGCTGGTGCCGCCTCGTTAAAAACCTTGTCAAGAAAAACCCTGTGGGACAAAAACCTGATCGAAGGGAAAAAGAGTGCGGCGCGTACATTTCTCCCCCTCATGTGAGCTTATCTCTTTTCAAGCTGCGCATTCCCATCTTGTATATGAAACCTTGGAATGTTTTCGCGGGTAATGATTTGGTAAACAAATCTGCTATGTTGTCACTTGATCGAACTTGTTGCACATCAACCACCCCCTTTGATTGAAGCTCGTGAGTGGAGAAAAACTTCGGAGATATGTGCTTGGTTCTATCTCCTTTGATGTATCCTTCCCTGATCTGGGCAATGCAAGCTGCATTATCTTCATATATCACCATTGGCCTAGGCATACTCGACTTCAATCCGCATGATGCTTGAATATGATTGATAAATGATCTTAACCATACACATTCTCTACCGGCTTCATATAAAGCAATCAACTCTGCATGGTTTGATGATGTGGCTACTAGACTCTGCTTTGTTGAGTGCCATGAAATAGCCGTTCCGCCAAACATAAACACGTACCCTGTTTGTGACACAGCTTTGTGTGGATCAGACAAGTAACCTGCATCAGAATAACCCACTAAACCTGCACTTTGTGAAAGATTAGATCTTTGAAAATACAACCCCATATCAATTGTTCCTCGTAAATAACGTAGAATTTGTTTGACACCATTCCAATGCCTTTTTGTGGGGTTTGAGCTATGTCTAGCTAGCAAGTTTACTGCAAAAGCTATATCCGGTCGGGTATTATTGGCTAGATACATTAATGCTCCAATCGCACTGAGATATGGTACTTCAGGACCCAATATCTCTTCATTATTTGATCTAGGGCGGAAAGGATCCTTGTCTACGTCAAGGGATCTTACTACCATCGGCGTACTTAATGGATGTGCTTTATCCATGTTAAAACGTTTTAGTAATCTTTCCGTATAACTTGATTGATGGATAAAAACTCCACTCCTTGTATGCTCAAATTGCAGGCCGAGACAAAATTTTGTTGTTCCTAAATCTTTCATCTCAAACTCCTTTTTCAAATAATCTGCAGCTTCTCGGATCTCTTCTGGAGTTCCAATAATATTTAAATCATCAACATACACAGCTATGTTCACATAACCCGAGCTTGTCTTCTTAATAAATACACATGGGCTTACTTGATCATTCACAAAACCTTTCTTTAATAGGTATTCACTCAAGCGATTATACCACATCCGACCTGACTGCTTTAGCCCATACAATGATCTATTTAGTTTAATGGAATACATGTGTCGGGACTTGGACTTTAATGCTTCAGGCATTCTAAATCCTTCGGGGATTTTCATGTATATGTTTGTATCTAGTGATCCATATAAGTAGGCAGTTACTACGTCCATTAGTTGCATTTGTAGTTGTTCCTTAACAGCCAAAGCGACTAGGAATCTCAGCGTGGTTGCATCTACTACTGGTGAGTATGTCTCCATATAGTCTACCCCAGGCATTTGGGTGAAACCTTGTGCAACCAGCCTAGCTTTATACCTTACCACTTCCCCTTTCTCATTCCTCTTTCGTACAAATACCCATCTGTAACCCACTGGTTTCACATTTTCTGGTGTTAGTGCTACAGGCCCAAACACACTACGTTTACTTAATGAATTAAGTTCTGCCTGAATTGCCTCCTTCCAATTATTCCAATCATCTCGACATCTACATTCTTCCATTGTTCGAGGATCATTGTCATCTTCTTCCATTACTGTAAGTGCAACAGAATATGAAAAGATATCATCTATAATCTCATCTCTTCGATACCATCCTAATCCGGTGTATGCATAATTCAATGACATCTCAAAATCATTATCGTCTTTGTTTCTACTGTTTGGATCTTCTATAGGGATCTCTTCTGGAGATTTATCCTCATTAGTATTCATCTTTGGCACATTAATATCTTTTCTCTTTCGTGGGTTTGAATCCTTAGATCCAAGCGGCCTTCCACGCTTTCGACGTATTTGAGAAGTCGCTGCCATATGCTGATTTGTGGTTGCTTTTGGAATGTCTAAATGAATCGGTGCATTTTCGGCTGGTATATGTGACTCTGTCACTTTCTTAACGTCCGTGAATACATCTGGGAGTGTGTTTGCTACACTTTGTAAGTGTATGATCCTTTGAACCTCAAAATCACTTTCACTCGTTCTTGGATCTAAATGTGATTGAGAATCCACACTCCAGTTAATGTCTCCCTGAATTACTTTCTTTTCTTCTCCCCCTAGTTTTGGGAACTTTGTTTCATCAAAATGACAGTCTAAGTATCGGGCCTTGAATACATCACCTGTCATAGGCTCCAGGAATTTAATGATTGATGGAGACTCAAACCCTACGTATATTCCTAGCCTTCTTTGCGGTCCCATTTTAGTTCTATGTGGGGGAGGAATTGGGACATATACTGCACAACCAAACACCTTCAAAAATGAAATATCTGGATCTCTTCCAGAGATCAATTGTAATGGGGAGAATTTATTTGTAGCGGTGGGTCTTAGACGTATTAAAGCTTCAGCGTGCATAATTGCAAATCCCCAAGCTGATGAAGGCAATCTCGATTTCATCAAGATCGTTCTAGCTATCATTTGTAACCTCTTAATCAACGACTCTGCCAGGCCGTTTTGTGTATGAACATGAGCTACTGGGTGCTCAACTACAATACCAGTAGATTGACAATAATCATAAAAGGATTTTGAGGTAAATTCTCCAGCATTATCTAGCCTGATTCTCTTAATCTGGTGATCTGGAAAATGAGCCCTTAACTTAATAATTTGGGCTAATAACCTTGCAAATGCAACATTCCTTGTTGACAACAAACTTACATGGGACCAACGTGTCGAGGCATCTATTAATACCATAAAATATCTGAATGGTCCACAAGGTGGTGTGATGGGTCCACATATGTCTCCTTGAATCCGTTCAAGGAACATGGGAGATTCCTCATTCACTTTTGTTATAGACGGTCTTGTTATTAACTTGCCAAGAGAACACGCATTACATGTCAAATCATCCTTTGAAAAAATCTTCAAGTTCTTTAATGGATGACCATGCGAATTTTCAATAATTCGACGCATCATTGTTTCTCCTGGGTGACCGAGTCTATCATGCCATAAAGAGAAAATTTCCTTTTTGAACAACTTTTGGTTAGTAACATTATGAGTTTCAATGGGGTGGATTCGTGTGCCATATAAACCAGATGTGTGCATACCCATTTTTTCTAAGATATGCTTATCATCATTCTCACAAGATGTAAGAAGCAAATACTCAATGCCATTATCATTCATGGTTTCTATATGAAAACCATTTTCTCTAATATCTTTGAAATTGAGTAAACTCCTTTGCGATTTACTTGAATATAGGGCATCTCTAATGAGTATCCTTGTTCCTCCGGGTAACAAGATTGAAGCTCTTCCGGAGCCTTCAATTAGATTACTCTTCCCTGAGATTGTGTTCACACTAGTTTCCATCATTTGTAGGTTGGAGAAAAACCTTGGACTTTTCAAAATAGTATGAGTAGTGGCACTGTCGATAAGGCACAATTCCCCGTCATTTAGAGTCTCGTTATATCGATCCATATCTATATATACACACGAACATATATAAATATCAAATTCATAATAAATAATTCAATAGTCAAAATATCAAGTTCACACTCCATAAAGATTTGAAAAATAATCATTTAATAATCATAATAGTCTTAAACAAAGGCTAAAACTTAAACAAAGGCTAATTGCCGTAAAATATCAAATGACGTAACCAAAAAAGTCTTAAAGCTTAAACGAAAGCAAAATATCAAATGCCGTAATCATTAACTAGTATAAATCAAAATAGTTCAATAATTAATTCCATAACGATTTGAAGCAAAATACTTTAATAATCAACTAGTCCTAAATGCTGAAATCATCAAAAATACCGTAATAAAATAATCCTAAGAAGAACAATAATAATAAGCCAAAAATATCAAACTTAAATAAGGACGGCTGCCACTAATTTAGGAGATCATCATCATCGTCGTCATAGTTGGACTCTCTCTCAGTAACCGTTTTGGTCTCATTAGCTTGTTTGAAGAAATCAGCAGCCTCCAAATGGGTCTTTCCTGGACCTTTGACAGTTGCAAAATTTGTCTCTGCATCTTTGTCTTTTGACTTCAAAGACTTTTGATATAATTCAACCAGGTGCGGTGCAGTGCGACATGTGCGCGACCAGTGTCCCGCTATTCCACATCTATAGCAGAGGTTTTCAGTTTGAGGCGCAGATTTATCAACTTGAGAATGCCTTTCATGTTGATTTTGCTTCTTGAATTTGTTTCCATGCTTCTTTTAAACATCATGATTGGACCATGCGTTACCTTGCTTTTGTCCCTGGTCTTGTTCATGGCCTTGACCGTAACCACGACCACGACCGCGACCACGACCACGACCGCGACCACGATATTGCCCACGTCCTCTACGTGATGAGGTAGCATTTGCTTCTGGCATATTTAGCGATCGATCGGGAAGCGGTTTCGAACCGGTTGGTCGATTGTGGTGGTTGTTTAGAAGCAACTGGTTATTTTCTTCGGCCAAAATCAGGCATGTTAGGAGTTCTGAATATGCCTTGAACCCCTTTTCTCTATACTGCTGCTGGAGTACGAGATTTGAAGCATGGAATGTAGAGAGTGTTTTCTCCAACTTATCTGAATTTGTGATAGTTTCTCCACATAAATCTAGGATAGAAGCAATGCGACACAACTCCGAGTTGTAGTCATGAACCTTCTTGAAATCCTGTAATCGAAGGTGCATAAATTCATACCTAGCCCGAGGCAAGGTAATAGTCTTCTGGTGCTCAAATCGATCTTGCAAACTCTTCCAGAGTTCGTGTGGATTTTTAATCGTTAGATATTGGGCCTTCAAATCCTCATGAAGGTGGTGCCTTAGCAGAATCATTGCTTTTGCTTTATCCTGATCGGATGTTGTCGACTTTTCTTTGATTGTTTCTCCCAAATTGTGGCTAGCCAGGTGGAGTTCCGCATCAAGGACCCATGTCAAATAGTTTCTTCCGGAAACATCAAGGGCAGAGAACTCCAATCTTGCGAGATTCGACATGTCTGATAGGATAAGAATATAAGTATACGATATATATGTAGAGATAAAACTTTGATAAAAGTCAATAGAATGTACTGATATGTAATGAAACGATGCATATAGAAACGATATAATAGATATATAGGTGATCAAGCAATTATGTTTTACGATGATGCTGTAGCATGCTATATAAGAATAATCAATTGATCAAGCAATTAATTCATGGATGATATAACCCTATAACATTAACTTAAGCCAAAAAGGGGTAACGAGCTAGATAGATATATGGCAATTAGAACTTCACCATATAAAAGGGGCGAACTTGTAGAAATCCCCCATTTACAACCCACAGAGAAAGCATATATAGCAATTAGATATACATGCAGCAAACATAGGCTAATGAATGTGATTTAACCACTGCAAACAGAAATTTCAATTAGATATATATATAGGCAAAAATGCATAAAACCACCCACTATTCATTCTTGTTTGCAAATAACCACCCCTTATTCAAAAATTGTCAAATAACCACCCACTATTCATTGTTGTTTGCAAATAACCACCCCTTATTAAAAAATTGTCAAATAACCACCCATTAAATATAGGTTGTTTGCAACTAACCACCCATATCCCTTTTCTTGTTAAACCTCGCTTAATTTAATATGAAAAGACAATTACACCCCTATTCTTTAATGTTTCATTTTTAGTAAAAAGACAATTATACTTCGCTTTATTGCTTGATTTTTCAGGTATGACAATTAGACTTGTCAAATGGGTCATTCGGGTCGGGTCCCGAGTAAAACGGGTTCCGGGTACATCTAGGTTGTCTTGAACCCGGGTTTGACCGAGTTTCGGGTCATTTTCGGTCGATTTTGGGTTTGTCAATTTTTAAATAAATTTTTAATCTGGGTTTCGGGACATTTGATTTGCCCGATTACTCGGAAAACATTTTTAATAAATTAAAAAATTAAGATCAAATGTTTTTAAATAAAAAATTTTCCGACCCAAAATTAATCATATATTATTACATTTTATTAAAAGAAAAAAATTGATATTTTATATATTATTACATTTTATTAAAAATTACGTGAAATAATAAAAATCAAATGTTTTTAATAAGATGTAATAATATATAAAATATCAAAATTTTTAAAAAATTGTTTAAAATTTTGATATTTATATATTATTACATTTTATTAAAAATTACGAGAAATAATAAAAATAAAATATTTTAGATCAGATATCGTATATAATTACAAGCACTAGAATTTATGAACAACATCTTTAATTGTAGAATTTTAAAATTATCCAAAATTATCAAATCATGATTTTTTTTAATTTAAAAAAGAAAAAATTGACAAATCCAAAACCGACCCAAAATGACCCGAAACTCGGTCAAACCCGGGTTCGAGACAACCTGGATGTACCCGGAACCCGTTTTACTCGGGACCAGAAGTGACCCGACCCGAATGACCCATTTGACGAGTCTAATTGTAATACCTGAAAAATCAAGCAACAAAGAGAAGTATAATTGTCTTTTTACTAAAAATGAAACATTAAAGAATATGGATATAATTGTCTTTTCATATTAAATTAAGTGAGGTTTAACAAGAAAAGGGGTATGGGTGGTTAGTTGCAAACAACCTATATTTAATGGGTGGTTATTTTATAATTTTTGAATAAGGGGTGGTTATTTGCCAACAACAATGAACAGTGGGTGGTTATTTGACAATTTTTGAATAAGGGGTGGTTATTTGCAAACAACAATGAATAGTGGGTGGTTTTATGCATTTTTGCCATATATATATGTCAACGGCAAACAGTAGCATCGGTAACATCAGAAAGACGGCAAACACAAACTTCAATTAGATATGTATATATCAACGGCAAAACGTAGCATCGGTAACATCAGAAAGACGACAAACATGAACTTCAATTAACTACATAATCGACTTTTACCGAGGACATGAAGAAGAAAAACAAGATGCCGTAATTGACTTTCTCAGAAGAAAAATTAGATCAAGAAGATCAATTGCAGTAATTAATTTCGAGAGTTCATAAATACGGAGAACAGAGATCGAATTTTCGCCATGAACAATTACCGTGACCTGCATGGGCCACCAGGGGAAGCACGTACCGGATCAAGGCCAAAGAGCAAACCCTCGGATCAAAGTCAAAGAGCAAACCCTCGTGCTGATAACGTATAATAAAATAGAAGAATAAGGGGAGAATAAGAGATTGATTCTATTCAAATTGTACGTTCTGGGGAATCACCAAATACAATATATAGGCCTAACTTCCTTAGGCTCCAAGAACGAGATCTTTACTAAAAGATAAAACTTTCCTAAGTAAACCTTGTACATCCATAAATAATATATATTATAACAGATTTAAAATTGTGTCTTTTTAGACAAAAACAATTTTGTTATAGACTAAAACGATATATTTTTGTTTGTTTAAAGAGAAAATATATAAATAATGACAAAAAAAACATATGGGAGCAGATGGGCAGTCCTGCGAGGGTTACGACTCACGAAAGATATGGGGATCACGAAGATTATTATTGAGCTGGACAGTGCAAACGTTTGCACCCAACTCATGGATGAGGTCCGGGAGAACCTATGGGAGCAAATGGACAGCTCATTAGTCAATGTCAAGCTATCATCGAGAGATCAGAATGGGAAGTGAAGATCAGATATATTCCCCGGCAAGCAAATAAGGTGGCTGATGCGTTAGCGAACCACGCTCTTATTATGCTTGAACCTTTTGTTATTTTTGATGTACTTCCGGAGTGTCTCCGTGAACCTACTCCCTCAACCATTCAGGTTGGGGTTTCAAATTAAGCCATCCTAATATAATAAATAAGGGCTTTGGCCTCCTTCATGACCCAAAAAAATAAAATAAAAAAACTATCGAAGAGTGAGTGGATAACTCGTACTATAAAATTTCACCCCATTTGATAAGTTTCTAGCTCTGTCACCGTATAATATACCTACCAGATTGGATAAGAGATGGGTGTTCTCGATCACAAATATGATGACAATTATAAACACTTGTTAAAAATCCAAAATCATTTATGTATGATTGTACTTGATAATTAATACTTATACGGACAGATCACGTATGGTCTCATGATAGCCCAATCTATTAAGCTACAAAACACGACACATCAACACATGATAATTAGAGGGAATTACACTAAACTCGATCTCATAAAAACCCTACTAAAATGTGGCTACAAATTCATCAATTGATGATTAACGACTCCATCAATCAATCAATTAATCAAAAGATCGATGACTTAGATAGCTAGCTAGTTAGGCACCCAAGCACTAGCAAACACCACATTATGCCCCTTCCAAGTGAGCACAAGATCCTCCTCCTCCCTCTTTGCCCCCCACCCGGCGGCATGCTCCTCGAGCATCCCCCTCACCTCCGCCACCGCCTCCTCCACCAATGCCGCTCCTTGGAACCCGGCCCCCCTCATCCTCTGCACCCACCTCCCCCTCGCCTCCTGCCTCTCCACCCTCCCCACCCCTTCCTTGGCTATCAGATTCTCCACCTTCCAGCAGATCTCCGCCTCGTACCACCGCCTCTGCTCGCTCCCCCGCGGAAGGAACGTGTCCACCGTGTCGAACGGGATCCACAGGTAGTTGAAGGCTGCCCTCAGCCTCCCTATCAAGCTGGTTGATGTGAAGTCTGCGTCCTCCTCCACCACCACCACCGCCGTCGGGTTTAGCCCCCTTACTGCCTTCAGAAAGACGTTTCGGAAGGAGTTGCATAGGGCCACCGGAGACAACGTGTTTGCGCTCGTTAGGGTCTCGTCCGGAATGTAATGCAACATCATCTGGCAATTGATGACCAACGCCTCGTTGACCTCAACTTGGCAGTTGTTTGACCTGCAGTTTAAAGTATTATCATAATGGCTTAAGCTTTTGTGTCAGAATGTGGATATAAATTAATGCAGTAATAACATATATACATACCCTTGGATTGCGTGTTGCTGCTTCTGGAGGCGAAGGTAGTCTATCAAGGAAGAGAACCCATCGGAGGAGTTTCCGGGGACGATGTTGAACTCGAGAGTGATATTCCGAGAGCGGGCGAAGCCGACGAGCTTCGACCCAAGCTCGTCGTAGGAGACGGAGTCAATCAGGGGTGGAATTTCTTCAACAGGCCTGGCCACGGTGAGCTTCACAAGGGGTGGCGGCGGGGCCAGGTGGGGGGAGACGTCGACGTCGGTGTTTGCCGGAGGTGGGTGGCGGAGGCTGTGGCGGGTGGCGATGGCGTCGATCAGGGTGGGGATCTGCATGCAGTGGGTGGTGCTGAGGTCGACAATATGGACAACACGGAACCCGTCGACGGCGTCGAGGATGGCGGAGTTGGCGGCGGTGAAGCCAAAGCGGTACCACGGAGTGAGGTCGACGAAGTTGGCAAGCTCAAGAACGGAGAACCGATGAGTACTGGAGGAGGAATCGGAGTCGGAGGAGGGGAAGGGGCCGAGGGAGGAGAGGAGAGTGGAGCGGGAGATGAGGGAGCGGAGGAAGGCGGAGGCGAGGCGGCTGGTGGAGTCGCCGTGGGGGTCGGCGAGGTTGTTGAGGACCCACAGAATCTGCTGGGTGAGGGTGTGGTCGTTGTTATCAATGGCGGTGGCGCAGTGGACGAGGAGCTGCTCCATACAGTTGGCATCGCCGAAGGGGGAGGAGAAGGGCAAGGCGGCGGGCTTGGCGGTGCCGGCGGCGGAGGGCCAGGGGCGGAGGCGGTGGAGGTGGGAGGAGTTATTCAGCATGGCGTCGATGTGGGAGGTTTCGGAGAGCTGCATCATAGCTGATTGAATCTTCGATCGGAGGTATATATGAAATCAATCGAAGATCGATTAATTAAATTTGGGGGGGGAAAAAGACCGGACTAAGAAGGTACCTGCAGTGGGAACAAAAAGAGGATCCTGCAAAACGGATACAAAGAAATGGACAATTCAGGGATCAAGATGAAAGGGGGGAAACAGCTTTATCTGAAAAGGGGGTGATTTGCAGGCGGGAGAGAGAGAGACCCAGAACTGGATATGTGATCAGTGATCGATCAGTGACCGGCCACACCAAAACTTACAGTAGATATGAGAAATTGATTTGTTTGAGCAAACAACTAAATTGATATATTACTAAATAGGGATACAGTACTAAAAACCTCTAGGGTTTCTTTATATATATGTTAATTAATTTCTTCCCAATTTGAATTAGCCCTAGCTAGAGTAGCTGCGAGTGTCTGAGAATGGATACCCAGTTTTCATATTTGAAGGACAGACCGAATTAAATTTAAAGCAGCTAGCTGGGCATGTGATAATTAGGAAGAGATGGGGTTAGTGTTTTTGTAGCCTTTAGATATAGTGTAACATGTAAGTAGGGGTGTTATGTGAACACGAGTTGCTCGGATTCGACTCGGAAAACTCGGCTTGAGCTCGTTCACATTTGAAAAACGAGCCGAGTTCGAGCGGGTTCCCGAGCTCGAATCGAGCTCGAGCCGAGTACGATCTCGAGCTCGAGTAGCTCGTATAGCTCGAACAAATGTACCCTTGTGCTTTTTTTTTCCCTTTAGTTTTATGGTTTCTCTCAAATCAATCCCGTTCACTTCAGGCATTCGAACGAGCTCACGAGCTCGAGCTCAGAAACGAGCTAAAAACGAGCTCAAAAACGAACTTCCAGCAAAAACAAGCTAAAACAATAACACGAGCTCGAGCTCGGCTCGACAAAAAACGAGCAAAACGAGCTCGAGCTCGAGCTTGTTCAAATACTCGCGAGCCGAGTTCGAGCTCACTTCTAAGCTCGACAACAATTCGAGCCAAGCTCGAGCTCGAGCTCGAACAAAAACGAGCCGAATATGAGCAGCCCCCTACTCGACTCGTTCGACTCAAATAACACCCCTACTTGTAACTGAGCCTTGCAGAACCTCGGTTACCCTCCATGTAACTTTTTTTTAAGGAAATAATTCGAGGGTCAGACAGATCCGGCGCCTCGAGAGGTCGACAAAGTCGGCAGACGGTGAACCTTCAAAACCTACAATATACAAAACAGAAAAATGGTGCAATACAAACGGTAAGCACACAAATGCAATCAAACAAATGAACCTAACTCAAACAAGTTGGAGACAACATAGACTAATAGCCGACGCCAAGCACCACCAAGGCACCAAGCAGTGACACCGCTAGCCAGCGGTATATCAAAGATGATCCTAGCTATAAGGAAATTTAATTTGGAAAATCGAACTTACCCTGGTTTGTTTTTGTAGCATTTAGTCCATATTTAAGTTAAGATTCATTTATCAATATTTTAATCATTATTCTCGTTCCCTCATTTTCTTTACAAAATTTATTTACTTTCCCCCATTTTGACATAGGGTAACTATATCTCTTAAGATCCTCTATCTAACCATTTCTCTACCCCCTTCTCCAGACTCATAAAAAAGTGATCGATGGTATATCAGATACATTTTTTTTTATTGGTTGATGATATATCATATACATTTTACATATAAAATTTGATTTCTTTCCCTTCTATTCCCTACTACGTACTCAAACAAACGAGGTTTAGACTAACTCAACGACGGATTGTATATTTATCTCATTTTTTATATTTTGTGTCATTGGTTAAATATGTATTTTTAGAAGATACTATCTTTTTATAAATAAGATTAAATTGAAAAAAGAAAAAAGAAAAACACCCAATAGGAATAACATTTACTTTATTGAAGAGTGGTAGAAGTGTTTAGGAGTTGTTCTTAAATTTGACCACATGTATAAATGTGTACACTTTGAACACCGAAAAATAACAATTGGAGCACAATAAATATATATATATATATATATATATATATATATATATATATATATATATATATATATATATATATATATATAAAATATGTATATATACATTTAAGTATGTGTACCATATATACCATTGGTTTAACCTCTGGTTCTAGATTTTCATTTTATGGGTTTTTAACGTGTTTGTTACGCGCAGAAAACTCCAAAATAAAGTATTTCTTAAAAGTAGAATTAACCGTCGGTTCCAAACCTTCGGTTTGGGTTTATGGTTCCTTTTTTATGGAACCGAACATTGGTCACCCTCCCTTGATCGTCGATCTTGCAACTTGTGTATTCTTCTGTTATGAAATACAGTTTAGTTATTTTAGTTGTACTAACTGTAACACCCCGTTCCACATCGGATATCATAAGGATGTTGGGAGTGATTTGTAAGTGATTCAAGCCCTACCTATGTCACAAGAGCTCTTCATTTTCAGACTCCAAGTGAAGACAGCGGACCTGAAAGGGCTAGGTGTAAGTGATTCAAGCCCTACCTAGCTCACAATAGCTCTTTCTTTTCAGGTTCGGGGTTTTAAGAGGCGTCAATCTATACCACCTAACCATCTCAGGTCCGTTGTTCTCACCCGACGCTTTACAAACTCATTTTCTTGAAACCGTACAAGAGCCTGCGGCCACCATTAGTTGAAAATAGTTTTTGAGAAATTAGGGCTCTAATTAATATATTCACCAAGTTGTAGAACCCTCAAAATTGTCAAAAAAATAAGAGAATTGAATAAAAGGGGTGATTAAAATTCACCCAATTGCAGCTGGGTAGTGTGTAGGTAACAGGTGAGATAGCCCCTCATTCGATGAGCAACAGCCACATAAGGGTATGAAAATTGAAAGATACAAGGCGTAGGGGTTTGTCAATATATAGTTGTCTCCAACCCCACCCCATCCCCCACCTTTCAAATTCCTTTTGTCTATCATTGCCTAATAATTACAAATATTTTTATATTTTGCTATCTAGCTGCTCAGATTCACTGTATTACCACTATCTCTAATCAGTTATTTGACCAATGCCCATGTTAATTGGGGTGGATATAGGTGACAATATTGAGTGCGAAGGGTTAATAGGAGATCTCGGATTCGATCTGTGTCTCTGTCTTTTTTCTTGGGTTAATAGAAGATGCCATTGAAACTCATTCTTATCTATGTTTACCGCCTCACCTATGACTCCTTTCCCACTCGTGATGTTGAGAACATGTTGGCCTAAGTTTGACTTGAGATACAAAGTGCTGGTTTTGATTTTAGGGTTGTGTCCTAGGGCCTGCGTGCCTTTGGAGCCTGTGTGCTCTCAGGAACAACCCTCCCTTATTCTGGTTTTTGAGCTCATGGGTCTGTTTGGGGCTGCATCCCTTTGGAACATGACTCGTTTGGTGTTTTTATGGCATGATCCTTGGGCCTGCAAGCCCAAGATATGCCCTTGTGTGTTTTGTTACGCTTTGGTATGTGTCCTAAATCTAATGGCCTACGTGCTGGAAGGAGTATACACCTTGAGACTTGGTTTGACTACTAATCTTTGGAAAGTTTAGGTTGCGCCCTAACTTTTACAGGATTGTAGTTTGATGTAAGGCCCTTGGATCCCATTCTTATATTCGATTTTACATAACACCCCAACCCGGACTTAGTGTCTGGGGGTTTCCCCTGAAAAAAGTCAAATCGATTAACGCAAAACGATTTGCTTAGTGCGTTACTCTTGTTAGCTGAATCACGCTACCACCAAAAGTGGTTATCCTAATTAAATATAAAAAAAACTAAATGCTTGTAAAGTTGTACGTAAAGTTAGTTTTTAAAATTATCCATGGGCATTATATATATATATACTGATGTGGAGGCATCTTTGCTCTCCGGGTACTCTCCAATTAACTTCCTCAAAATATTTATTTTTTAGAGGAAATTTGGATCGGTTTAGCTCGGTTATGAATTCATGATTCTTGAATGCATATAAATTTTAGATGTGAATTCGGCTCTCATCACACCACTAAAGTTAAGACATGCTTTAAATCAATCCGGAGGTTGTTTACAGGGACATTTTCATATAGTCCTTAAATTAGTAAATAAAGAACGACCATATCCGGGGTTCGAATTAGGGACTTATGAGTACTATCCACAAGTCATTTCCGATGAGTCATTCTATAATTGTTCATTTTCATATAGTCCACCAACATGAATCAAACGTCAAACATTTTAAATAAGAAGTATGCTTTTGTTACAGAATTGAATGGGGTAAAATCTAAGTAAGATGAAACCAATTAATTAATGTAGAAATGCAGGAAAAAAGAAACCCCACTCTTTGGTCAGTCGCTTTCCCATGGACCCAATTCGATCGGCACGAGCTTGGCTACACCTAGCTGCCCACTCTAGTATATATTGGAAGGTTTTGAAGGGTAACCATGGAAGTAGGGTAAACCATTTCTTTCGCATACATTACTGTGAATAGTTATTCATTTAGTTGCAATACAGTAGTTATATGTATCGGCCAATGACACCCATTTTGTATACTGGGGAAAAAAAATATATGCGGCTTACAAAAATCCTAACCAATCTAATTAATATATAAGTTCCATTGCACTCTATACCTAATTTAAGAGTGAAAATATATATTTTCAATTTTTCTATTTTATGCCCCAATGTTATAGGATAAGAGTCCAAATTTAGAATTATATTTCAAAATTTACTTGCTTTAGCTTTTATTTTAATTAGATTTCTAGGGTTTATCAATTTAGATTCTTATAACATATGATAGAAATATCGATATATGTTATCCCAAAACTTCCATATCTATCAAACCAAAAACTAGATACATATGGGCCAACATGAAGATCTCAGATCTGAATTACATATATTACTCACATATATACATGGCAAAGTGTGTAGGTGATCGAGTGAGAGGGGTGAGTTTTGAGGATGGAGTAAAACATCGCAATCTGAGGGGTCAACGTCAAAGTGAAGAGGACTATATATATCTCTTTTGCATGCCTGGAAGGTCACGTGACGTTCGTATGCTCCCTCTCAAATCTCCATCACCTCTTTTGATTTCTTCAATGAAAAATATTGGCCTCCATATATCCAAATTGTCACCCCATCTATAAATAGACTAGTCGAACAATGCCAGCCCACTTCCTACAATGACTCCACATTACCCTCTTTACTTATCCTTTTACTCTTTGCATTTTCACACTCAAATCGCCCCAATTATTGGTGTGTGTATTTCTTTTGATCCGTACTAGCAAATATTTCTTATGGTTTTTTTATGAAGAAATAGATGATCAATCAACTGATCATGATCAAAAGCAAAGAAACCAAACAGAAATCAATAGGAATATGCAGACATAAGCAGTAGTAATATTGAGATATCCGAAAATGGCATTTATGCCTTCATCATTGACGGCTCTGATCCCCAAAACCCTACCTTTGGGTGAGCAAAACAAGGTCTTATATAGTGTGTATTGTAGGGAGCATGCATGTGCCTTGCACATGGGACAGCTGTCCCTTATTACACAAGAAGACAAAAGGAAGAGAACATGCATGGTAAGAAAACCATTTCTCAGCAAGGTAAAATAACATGAAATCAAGCTGAACCATAAATAAAAACATGATAAAACATGATAATCTTCATATCCCCCCTCAAGTTGGACTTGGTGGGAGACCAACAAGACCCAACTTGAATGAGAGGAAGTGATGTTGCTTCTTCCCGAGAGGCTTAGTGAGGACATCTGCAAGTTGAACTCTAGTTCTGACATGTTGAGGTACAATGAAGCCTTCTTGCAACTTCTCACGAATATAATGACAATCTATCTTCAAATGTTTTTTTCTTTCATGAAAAATTGGATTCTCTGCTATGTGAATGGCAGATTTGTTGTCACAAAAAAAGAGGAATGGGCAATGGCTCACTGATCTTCAACCTCTGCAAAACACCTTCAACCCACACTATCTCACTAGCAGTGGTTGACATACTTCTGTACTCTGCTTCAGCAGATGATTTTGAAAATGTTACTTGTTTCTTTGTTTTCTAAGAAACTAATGATCCTCCAAAGAAGACACAATAACCTGTAAGGGACCTTGCACTGAACTGACAAGAGCCCCAATCAGCATCACAAAAAGCACTAAGATTCATAGAAGAATCCTTAGGATAATGCAAACATGTGGATACTGTCCCCTTTAAATATCTGACGACATGAATAGCTGCATCAAAATGAGGTTGTCTAGGCTCAACCATAAACTGACTTAGATGTTGTACATCATATGAAATGTCAGGTCTGGATAAATTCAAGATCAATAACCTGCCTATGAGTCTTCTGTATGTCTCAGGATCTTCCATTATCTGACCAACATCAACAGACAATTTCAAGCCCCTTGGCAAAGGGAAAGTTGCTGGTTTACAATCTGCCATTTGACAATCCTCAAGAATATCAAATACATACTTTCTCTGATGAAGCAGGGTGCCAGTCTTAACCTGTAAAATCTCAAGACCAAGGAAGTATCTAGCCCTTCCAAGATCTTTTATGGTGAAGGCTCTATGCAATGCCTCTTTAGTCTGCTTAATCACAAGCTCATCAACTCCTATGATTAAGAGATCATCTACATAGACCGGTGCCACAACAATCCCAGTTGGCACTGCTTTGATAAATAATAAATAATCTTCACATGATTGGAAATATCCCAGACTCATCTAGAATTTGCACAATTCTGCATTCCATTGCCTTGAAGCTTGCTTCAATCCATATATGGATTTTCTTAGCCTGCATACCTAACCAGGCATTGTTGTAATGTATCCCTCAGGTGGATCCATATACACTTCTTCCTCCAATTTTCCATGAAGGAAAGCATTATTCACATCAAGCTGGTATAAATTCCAGTTTCTCATCATAATAACAACATCAATCAATATTCTCATAGTGCAGAATTTAGCAACTGGAGAGAAAGTGTGTTTGTAGTCTTTCCCTTTGATATGATTATAGCCTTTAGCTACTAATCTAGCCTTGTATCTTTCTATGCTCCCATCAGATCTATACTTGATCTTATAGGCCCATTTACTCCCAATAGATTTGTGACCATCAGGTAATTGTGTCAACTCCCAGGTTTCATTTCTTTCTAAGGCTTGGATTTCCATATTCATGGCATCCGCCCATTTAGAGTGTTGTGATGCTTGCTTATATTTATAAGGTTCTGACTTAGCTGCCATACAAGCAAAAGAATTCAATATCTCTGTATTATTGCCAATTTCATCTCCCAGACATTGTGGAAGAAATGACTGAGACATAGAATCCCTTTGTCTTCCATTTCTGCAAACATAGTCCTGCAGTCTCTTGGGAACAACATGTTCTCTAACAGACCTTCTCAAGAGTGGAAATACATTAACATCTTGCAAAATCTCAACTGACATTTGGTCAATACTCCCACTGGAGCTCAAAGACACTACAAAAAAAAAAATTGCCTCGGAAAAATGCCGTGGCAAAAGGCCTTTCTGGGGTGGCAAAAGGCTTCTAGCTTCGGCACTGCGACTGCAAATAGGAGGGTGGCGAACCGGGCGGTGGCAAAATTTGGTAGCTTCGGCTACTAGCCGTGGCAAGATATTAGCCACGGCAAAAGCAACGGCAAGGCGACCCCAGACAATAGGCATGACACATTTGCCACGGCAAGCAGCCGTAGCTAAAGTGTGGGTGGAAAATAAAAAAAAAACATGCTTTTTAGCCCGGATTCTTGAGGCCCGGGCTAAAAAGTCCAATATTTTTTTTAAAAAAAAATAATACACAATTTACATATATAATAAAATTTCATTAATTATAAAAAATTACATATCTAATAAAATGTTAAAACTACATAATTTATATAAAATAAATATACATAATTATAAAATTTACATATTTTCATTGCATCTCAACACTTCACCATGCAAATGTGAGCCTCCACGGCTCCACCTAACACTAGCAAAGAGTATCAAATGGCATTTGAACTCTACATATACTGCATGAAAAAAACAGCAGATATGATCAAAAAGAACTAGAAAAACAACAGATATGAACTCTACATATACTGCATGAAACCAATAAGAACTAGAAAACCACCAAAGCTGCACAATATCATGAATGCTGAATAAGGATGAGCAAATCCCCACTCATAATGAAAACTTCCATTACGATTAAAATAACTTGTTATTGCTAGTTACAACTTTACAAGCTACATAAAGTTAGATAATGAGTCGCATCCATTGGTTCAATGTTAAAACCAGAAAGTCTTTACTCACCGGCTCATGGCACGATTAGTGAAAACCAGTTTTAGAACAAAAAGATAGCAGGGATCATAATGGCCATTATAATAGGACCGACATGGAGAAAGAGCTCTGCAGATTCCCCAGATTTAAGATTTCATAGGTCAATCTTAAACTAGTTTTCTATCATGTTCTTTAGTCAAACTAAACATATTAATTTAGGTCTCCATGCCATAAAAAAAAAATTCTAGGCAACTAATTCTATATGAAAAAAAGAGAGGAAACAACAGCAGCATATATTCCGCTGCCTTACCATGTTTCATATTTATGAGCAATTACCCACATAGAAGGGTGAAAGATTCATGTTGTTCACAATGTCAGTAAGTTTTAAAAAGATATTGTCCATGTAAATATATAGTTAGCCATGCATTTTACATAATTATTACCACAGAAGATCATAGGAATTAGCCAATTTCTAGGCAAAATAATTTCACAGGAACTGATAAGGTTCACTTACATGCACACTTTGCATCTGCTGAAGGTCTGCAACTACCTCTTGCCTAGACTGCAGGAAAGGGGTCAAGAAGTGAAACATGAGAGACACATTCATAAATATTGAACATGGTAAGGTACAACTGATCAAAAAAGAACATACAGGCCAAGCACCCAGGCAAAGCCTACACGCTTGCATAAAGTGAGACAAAGAAAAGTTAATACTTTGATTGTTACCTAGAAAACAACTCCAATAGCAAGTGTAAGACTAGTCAAGATTATCCAGACTGGATAATCTTCATGTGTTTGTGCTGCTCCATAAACACATCAAGACCCATGTCGATAAATCTGCATGATCAAACAACAGAAGTCAAAATTGACAGAAAAGCTAATTAATTTTGGCATTCTTAACAGGGAAAAAAAAAGAATTTCTCACATGAATGTCTCTGCCAAAGATGAAATCAAATGAAAAACTTGGACACAAATTGTTGCTCACAATGCCAGTGAACAACTTAGTTACTCACAATGCCAATAAACAATATTGAAAAATACCAGAGAGACCAAGCCCCTCTCTCAGCATATACCTACAAGCCAAGCAAGCAAATCTAAATCGTGTCTAGACTAGCGGAACATTGAAGCCACAAAAAGGTAGAAATCATGTACGAGAAATAGGGGAAATAAGACAATAAGGCAGCATTCCAAGTTCTGTAGACTGCACAGTGCACAGATAATGGAAATGTTGAAGGAAAAACTAAAATCTAAAAGCTCAAAGAAATATATTGCTATTACTAAAATGTTATGCGCACAAGTCTGGAATTTGATGGCTGATATAAGCTATTAAAAATGGTTACTCTGTGAAAATTCAAAAGGTGTTTTCACGTACATGGAATTTCTGGATGACAAGTTTGAATGATCAAACTATATTAAAAGGGGTTTTCAAATTCAAAGGAGGGTGGTGGCTTATCTATAAGAAGCTTACTCAATATTGAAGGGTTTATTGTCATTCTCAAGCCCTATGTAAAAGATCTTTTACCTCGAATCTGAATTGACCAATGCATACCTAAATCTCCAATTTAAAACATGATTATGAGTTGTCATAAGCAAGCTAGTTCAAGGTTAATAGCAAAATGTGTGAGAGAGATTAGATTAATATAATGTAAAATTGTCCTAGTTCACATCATACAAGTAACGATTTGATTGAAATAAGCAAAGATAGAGGTCAAAAGTTTACCATGTCATATCCAAGTTGTCGAACATCTTCAAGTCTTCTAGTTCAAATATGCTTCCTTATTTTAAGAGTAAAACCTGATGGTGTATTACTCTTATATCCCTAAAGCAAACAAAAGAGGATAAAAACCTTAAACATACATTAACATTCATACTAAAAAACCTACACACCACTTTGTAAGATAAGAAATTTAAGGATAAATGTGTGTACCTGTCCTGAAGATAGGAGTTGTACTCACCAAGGCAGAGGACCAAAAGAACTTTTGTATGCAATAAGTTTGGAAAAGAACTTTTGTACATGCCAACCATATAAAAAGGACCAATTAGGTAAAGAAAAGAAAGCTATAATCTTAATCCAGGTCTAGGAAAAGAACTATTTGGATTACATAAATAAGAAAAAGCACTTACCATCAGCAAACGACGTTTCATCAATGCAAAATCAGTTGTCAATACAGAGCAACAGACTGCCAATAAAGAGCAACCAATGCAAAATCAGATGCCAATCTGCTTAATTATATGACTCCAATCACCAGGTGTACATCATAACAGGAATCAAGAAGTTTAACAGCTATAAGTGCCTTTTATAATCATGAATCAGTATTTACTAGCTAAAGAGCTAGCTAATTTGATTTGATAAGAAAGCAAAATACCTGCTCAACATGCACATAAAACAGTCTCCACCAAAGCATCTAAACATTGACTTTCAAGTTTCAAACGTATTTAAATGTTTGTTTGGCATCTTGTGTGCTTTGAAATAAAAAATTAGCATACCTAGATCAAACAAATGGCCGCGCTTCCCTTTTTGTCGGTTGTTTGAAGTGTGGGTGACCCTAGCTCCTCAAAATTTCTTGAGCACTGAATCTGCTTGCCTTCTCCTATCGATTGCCCTGATTCGAAAAGCCCCAAAAATCACAATCTCTAAAAAAAATCAGTCGAGTTTAGAAATTGGACACTTAACTGGAAGTAGATGTAAAAAGAGACTCAAAATTTGGAGTTTAAATCATTGGAATATAAAATAGCAGATTTGGATTTGGAATTTTTTGAATAAACCCCTAGAGCATACTTACTGAGCGCGTCCGCTTTGGATTTCTAGAGCTCGTTTCGGATCTTCGGAGCCTGATGCCCTGGCTCCCAATCGCCTGAGCTAGTCACCAAGCTGTCGTCTACCTCGGAGTGTTCGACCTATTGTAGCTTCTCTGTGATTCACGTTGTAGGGTTTCAATGGAGGTCTCGATAGAATATTGGAACAGCGCTGGATCTGAGTAACGATTTTTTGACGAGAAAAGGGAAACGAAAGGGATAGATCTCAGATAGGGACTCGTAAGGAATCCGAAGCCGAGCTTACCAGCGTCTGGGAAGTAAGGGATAGATCTCAGATGGTGACAAAGAAGTCGACACTGGAGGAGGAGGTGCTTCAATGGTGGCAAGGGCTTGGAGGAAGTGAGTGTACAGAGAGAGAGAGAGAGAGAGAGAGAGAGAGAGAGTCAAGAGGCGTAGATCTAGGGTTTATTTTCTCAAGTATTCCAATTTCCAACCAAATAAAGTCAAGTCAAGTACTCCGTATTTCAATTTTCATGAGAGCGGGTGTTAAAATTTTTGGCGGAAAATTTTTATGATAGAAAAGATTAGCTTCGGTTCGCCACTGCCGTGGCTAAGTCATAATAAAAAGATTAAAGCCTACTCAAAGGCCACGGCAAAAAACCTTGCTGTTGCTACAAAGGGTGGCGAAATCGATTAATTGCCACGGCAACCTTTGCCGAAGCTATCATCCGTGGCGTATTTGTCTTATTTTTCAGATTGAAGGCTTACCGTGGCTAATGTCGTGACAAAAGGGTACCAATTGCCACGGCAAGCCCCTGCCGAAGCTACATAGTGTGGCAAATTTAATTTTTTTTTGTAGTGAGAGTGTGCTACTTGTGAAGGAAGAGGAGATTGATCATGAGCATTTCCTATTGGAGCATGTGGTGGAGGAGAATAAGATCCAGATATATCAGGAAAATGTTGTAAAATATGATCATTATCAGGTGTTGGGTTCACCAGTGGTAGCTCCACTCTTTCTTCACAAGGAATACTTGCAACAGTCTCCATGTTGTCTTTGAAAGGAAATATATCCTCTCTGAATTCAACATCTCTACTAACAAAAACATTCCTGGACTCCAGATCCCACAACTTGTATCCCTTTGACCAAAGAGATATCCAAGTATAACACATTTCCTAGCCCTTGGTTTCATCTTATCTCGGCTACTATGAGGTACTGGAGCATAACATAAGCTCCCAATAACTCTAAGATCATCATAACTTGCAGGCTTGTTGAACAATTTTTCATGAGGTGTCTTCCAATTCAAAAATTTTGTGGGCATTTTGTTAATGAGGTGAGTAGCAGCTAACAGACACTCACCCCAAAATTTTAATGGCATACCAGCATGCACTCTCAAACATCTTGTTGTCTCAACTAGGTGCCTGTGTTTCCTCTCAACTCTCCCATTCTGTTGGGGAGTATAAGGAATGGATTTCTGATGAATAATCCCTTTAGAAGCAAATAATTCAATGCACTGCCTCTGAACAAATTCAGTGCCATTGTTTGTTCTCACACACTTCACAGAGTACTCAAACTGATTTCCCACTTACATCATAAAGTCACTTACTACTTGATAAACCTGCATTTTGTTTTTGAGCAAAAAAGTCCAAGTGACTCTAGTGCAATCATCAAGGACAGTAAGGAAATAGGAAAATCCATTATAGCTGACACATTTTTATGGACCCCATAAATCCATATGGATTAATTCAAAAGGCTTACTAGCCATGTTCAAGCTTCTTTGAAAAGGAAGCCTATGATGCTTAGACAAGGAACAAGATTCACAATGAAACTCATTCAAAACAGAGGTACTGAACATTTTTAAATGTTTCAACTTGGAAATGGAGTTGTGACCAAGTCTAGCATGAGCTATTTCTAAGCTTAAACTAGCTTTATTACAACTTCTCATCAAGCCATCTTCATTTGCACTAGCACTTGATAATTCTGAACTGATCTTGTAGAGACCATCCTTCCTGACTCCAGATATGAGTATCTTCCTAGATCCAGGGTCCTGGAAATAACAATGAGATCTAGTAAATATAGCAACAAGACCAGTTTCACCAAGTATCTTTCCCACTGATAACAATCTGTGTTTGAAGTCAGGAACAAGCAATACATCACTTAGCAACGTAGAATCTGTTAACTGCATTTTGCCCATTTTAGACACAGTTTTGATGGATCCATCAGGTAATCCTATATGAATAGGCTTACCCACTTTCTCCTTGTAACACAATATACGAGAGTCTACTATCATGTGCTCAGTTGCTCCAATGTCTACAATCCAACCAACAGAAGTGTTTTCTTTCAAAACACTATTTACATTATTTATAGGAATCATACCTGCAAAGTTGGCATAAGATCCACTGCCTCCTTCACTCTGGCTCTTTCCTTTCATCTTTCTAAGCACTTCCTGATAAATTGCATTCACCATAGCTGCATCAAGGTTTCCCTCAATATTGTCATCATCCAAGGGACTGTTCTGAGATTGAGGATTAACTGACCCTGCTACATTTGCAGACCCTCTGTTACTAGCTCCACTCTTCTCTTTATCTTTCAGTTCCTTGAACCAGTCAGGAATACCATGTAACCTGAAGCATTGCTCAGCTAAGTGGCCTTTCATTTTGCAATAAGAGAAAATTGAATTCTGTTTAATTCTCTTCAACTCCCTCCAATCCTTCACTTTTTTCTCGAAGCCAGGGTTATTAAAACCAGGACCACTATTGTTGCTATTAGATCTGTACTGATCGAAAGTTGTCAGCTCCCCTATTGACTGCCGAAGCATTAGAATCAATATTGATTCCTTGAGATCCAGATGTCCCATTAGAAGCTTCATTTCCTCTCTCAACTTGCTGCATAATATAATAAGCTTTATTAATGTTGGGCAAGGGATCTGTGGCAAGTATAGAATTCCTTGCAGCATCATAGTCTTCATTCAAGTTGGCTAAGAGTTGCATAATCCTGTTACGAGATTCAATCTCGGTGAACTTAGCTTTCTTTTCAGATCACAAGTACAGTTCACTAAGGCACCACATAAACATTCAGGAATGTTTTTTAGAACCTTCAGTTCATCCCAGTACCTTTTGAATACATTATACAGATCAGCAAGACAGCAACACACATGTTGCCTTGCACAATATTGCCAAGTTTCCTCTTAATCTGGAAAATCAAAGGTGCATTAGATTGTCCAAACCTTTCCACAATCTCATCCGATAAGCTCTTAGCTAGAGGAATCCATAAACATAAATCCCTCAGCCACAGTCTTGATCATCGAGTTCAATAGCCAACATCTCACCATATAGTCTGTCATGATCCACCTCTCCAGATCAACTTCAGCCACTGCAGGCTTGATACATGATCCATTTATAAAACCAAGTTTACACTTGGCACCAAGAGCCATCATAACACCTCGGCTCCAAGTCATATAATTAGTCCCATCAAAGGGTATAGCAACAAGTTAAGCACCCGGATAATCTGAATTAGATAAAAACAAAGGATCATTGGGATTATCTTGTGTAGTCATATCTTCAGGATTTCTATCTTCAGTATTTGAGTTTCTATTGACAGTGAACATAAGCAGCTATAATACCAATATAGAGGATCGAAAACTCCTAGAAAACGAGCTGAAGCTCTGATACCATATGAAGAAATAGATGATCAATCAACTAGTCATGACCAAAAGCAAAGAAACCAAACAGAAATCAATAGGAATATGCAGACATAAGCAGCATTAATGAGATATCCAAAAATGGCATTTATGCCTTCATCATTGGCGGCTCTAATCCCCAAAACCCTACATTTGGGTGAGCAAAACAAGGTCTTATATAGTGTGCATTGCAGGGAGCATGTGCCTTGCACATGGGACAATTGTCCCTTATTACACAAGAAGACAAAAGGGAGAGAACATGGTAAGAAAACCATTTCTCAGCAAGGTAAAATAACATGAAATCAAGCTGAACCATAACTAAAAACATGATAATCTTCATATTTTTATCATATATCCGGTTTGATATTTAAGTCCACATATGTATTGTCTGATCTGGATCTGAATTGATGAGTTTCCGATAAGAATTACTCTAGACTATGTTTGGTAAAAGAGTAGCTAATAGAATAATTAAAACTTATTGATTATTTGTGTTAAATAATTTTATATAACCTAATATCCTTGTAACATACATTTGTGACTTGTCATGTAAATCAATATATCCAACATATTAAGATTTGTTGTAATATCATATTGGGAACATTCCGCTTCAGACATATGTGAAAGATATTGACCAATGTATGAACTTATTAAATTATTTGTCACTGTTACATACCCTTCAAATGTTCAAGCAGGCCGACCGACCGGGTACGTTCGGAGAGTTTTTCGCTAGTCGAGGAGCTGAATGTGATGAAGGGAATGTTGGCCATCCCGCTACACAACTGGTTGGGGTTGAAGCAACTCTTCTGATGCGCCTAAATTAACTAGGGCAAAACCAGTAGATTTGGTCGCATAAGATTGGCCCCTCGGGGATAGGGGCACTGCACGGGCTTCGTGTGTGCTAGTCAGTAACATCTCTGCATTTTCTACGGTTTTCGCTAATGTTCCATATATAGTTCCTAATTTGTTATTCACCGATAGCCTTTGTCATAGCTTTTTTCCACCTTATGTAACGAGTTGAATCAATGTAAGAACCATACCTGGATTGTCCGACATGTGTATGAAAAGCGGATTCTGCAGCCACGTTGACATGATCACTTCTTCTTTCCCTATGTGTGAATGATGTGGAATTCTCCATTTTAAGATTTGTTGATGATGATTCATGCATAAGCTCGATCATATCAGTGCTCTGATACTATGTTGACCTCCATCTGATTATCAACAACAGTTATACATGGAAAAATATTCGGATTCCCGTTATCTACAATTCCGAATTATTACCTTATTAAAGGGGAAAAAAAGAGCACACAAATGATTTGTGAATTTATGTCTCTTGCACATGTACGTACGTGTGTATATTTTGGTTTCCATATCCAAGGAAAGCTGACAATCAGGAGAATCTGTGGCAGAAGGTAAAAGGCAAACCAAGAGAAGTTAATTAGATTATCTTTTTAAAAATGTCAATTAATTAAAAACTTGTACTCCGTATATTTGAGGGGGAATCAGCTAATTAGGACTATTTGCTGGGTTTTAGCCTTAGGACGATTCCCAACCTTTACATACAAACAGCTACTGGACATGTATTTGGAAGTTTTCAAGACCAAGCTAGTGTCATTTGTTTTTCAAATAAACAAATAAATCAATTTGTAGGGATAAATTTTCTGATTAAAGTTGTGTTAGCCAATAATTATAATTAATGGATACATGTGTGAAATTATAGGGATAAATTTTCTGATTAAAGTTGAGGGAGCCAATAATTAGAATTCTTGAATAAAATGTGTTATATGCCTTGTATCAATATCAATATAATTTATTAAAATAAAGACTGAAGTCTCCTTTTATGCAATTTGCCTATATATGGAGTATTGTTTTTTTTGTGTGTGTAATTTGACCTTGGTTTTTTAACACGTCAATTAGTGAGTTGCTGAAGAAATGGGATTCATGAGCTTCAACTTAACTAATGACGTACTATTGTAGCATAGTGAGAGAGCAGTTCTTTCAAATGGTTAATTAGCAGACTATGGTTGTGTCCGGCTGGCATAAAAGAGGGGATTTCAGGAGATTTGAGGATTTCGAAATCAAACAATCTCCTCCCAAGCGTGTTCGGTTGCACCATGAAGAGGGAGATTAACCAGGTTTCAGGAGATGAAAAATGAAGGAAAAAAATATCTTGCATGGGCAAGATTGTGGAGATTTGGGGATTCCTCAAATTTGGAGATTCTTATTTCCCCACCCTCTCTCCACATATCAGGCAACGCTTCAGATTTGGAGAACACTGAGCCCCGTTGCCTCCATTGTTGTCTTCTCCCATTACCAAGGCATGTTCATCTTCTCCCTCCCCCCCCCTAATGTCCTCTTTCTTCGTCAACGACGGCCGGCGGGGAACTATGGGGAAGCGATGGGTCGAATTCAGTCTAGGGTACGTTAGCACCAATTTGTAGATTCGAACCCACATGTTCTCGAATTGAAGTCGAAGGTTGGACCTCCAGTGTGTGGACAGGCGGTGTCCAGATGTTCACTGGAAAGCTCAAGGTCGAGTTACTCGACTTCGAGTAAGTTAATCGATTTCGACTACAGCAAGGACGTCGACACACGCGCTCTCCGATCTATTATGTTTGTTAGTTGTTCCCACGTGACTAGCACGTGATGAGCTCTTCTATAAGAGCTCAACCAATTCAATGTAACAGACAACTTTTCTTCTTCTTCTGGAATCAATCAAAAGGTTGAGTTTCGGTTTTAATGACTTCCTCCCAATCTCTCTAATTCTCAATTCACTAAATCTGAAAGTGGCGGCCCCTGAAGAAGTGCCCAACCGCTAGGCACACCACCACTTCCGAGCAGCCATGTCCACTGTTCACAAACAGTGTCGACGAATACATACCTTGCTGCTCCACCTCAAATCAGAGGAGATTCACATTCACCTCCATTTCGCCCTCCCTGACGGATTCCCGTTACCAAGCTTATTTGGTTAAACACACCAACAAAATCAGAAACCCCCCAAATCTGTTATGGTGTTTCACGAGGACAAACACGAACAACTGGGGGCATCAACTGGATATGGGGGTTATTAATTTTAGGGGTAGAATGTTAATTTATCACCTTTCAAATATATCAAAATCTTCTACCCACCGAACACCTTTAAGAGATTTCAGGTCAAATAAATCTCCATCTCCTAACATCTACACAAATCCCATTAATCTACAAAAATAATTTCTATCTTCTAACATCTAAAAAAATCTCATTAATCTACAAACTCTTCGTATGTTAAAGCCTATTAGTAGCATATATATATATATATATATATTCATTTGATTTGGAGGTCTGATTAAATTAAAAATAAGCACCGAATCAAATGAATTGAAGATGAGCATGTGATTATGAGATGCCTGGTTAAATAATAAACTGACAATTAAATTGTAATTTAGAAAGAATCCATAAAATGTAGAGACAAATTAATTCTTTCGAGTTTGGAGAGAAAGGACATTCCATGACTGGAATTTTTAGACCTATTTGTTTATCATCTACGAGTAATGATTTTTGTCTTTTATTTTTTAAATTTAATTGCGCCCTGCGTGTCTTGTCCCATATAATTTGGAGTATTATTCCATATATAGCTAAATTTTATTTTAAAACCCTTTACCTCCTAATCTCTTCTGGATTTTATTTTTATTCTCTTCTTTTTTTTAATATATATAAGATCAATGCCTAATCTCTTGTGGATTTTTAATGTTCATGCTCTATGTATATACTGTTAATTTCCACTTCTCACCACTTCCTCATTAAAAGTATTTCTTCATTGAAAATTTGTATTTATAGGATCTTGTGATTTATGATTCCATTCAACTTCAATTTTATCATTCAAAATAGGTTTGTAATTTTAAAGGATTTTTTTTAAAAGTCTAAAATTAGAATAATATTGTAAGAATTAAGAAATATTTCTCACAGTCAAAATGAATGTTGTTAAAATCAAGATTCTGGATCGGATCGTAGGATCGTAAGATCCCACTGCATAGATGAATTTTTTTTTAAATGAAGTTCGTATGTTTCATACTATTAGATAAATATTATGTTAAATCATAAAAAAAATCCATAGAAAACTAAATATAATATAGACTAACTAAATATATTGAAAATTTTTTAGATTTAACGTGTAAATATTAGAAATTTCTTATAACATATATTTTATAGGATTATTAGAATTGTAAAAATGGATCAGAAACGTTTTTTTCATTTTTGAATTGTTAGAATCATATTATCAAATCAAAATTTTAACAACATTAAAACTCAAAATAGGAACCGTTGGCCAACCAAATCCAATGCACATCTACAAAGTCAGATTTGAAGTTCCCATGATCAAGCTATTATACTGTATTAGTTAAAATTTCAATAGTTTTTTTTTTCACCTAATTTTAACATTTTGTTTTTGGAGGAGGAATCTAATTTTGACACAGAAATAGAAAGATAAAAATAAATAGTGATAGGTCAAACAATGATTACAAAATCTAAAATTTAATTAACCTCTGTCACTTTCAGTTGTAAAGAGAGAATCATGCATATCTCAGTTTGTGACAAACAGAACCGGGTTCAATTGTGTTTTGACTTTGCACCATGAAATTGAATTTCCTCTCTATTTTTTACACCAATGTTTGAGTTGGACAGTGAAATTTACAGCAATTTTTCATGATTGGGAATACAAATTAATGCCATCTCTACATTTTATTTCTTAAAAAAGTAGTTAACTTTATATATGACCACTTGTTAACCTTTTTTATAGGCCAAATTCATAAAATTGTCATTTAAATATACTCATTTGTCACGAGTTACCCTTTATATTGATCTTTCCAGGAAATTACTCTTTAAAATAAATTTTGCCACCAATCAATCACCCCGAAATTATTCCGTTCAAATCTAGGTTAAATTTAATAGATTACAATTTTACTCCTCCTTTTACAGTGTATTCTAATACTAGTATAAATTTACTCCGACTTTTATCATATAATTAAAAAGAGGAATAAAATTATAATTTAACAATGATTTAGACATTGATTTTGGGGATGATTGATTGGGATTGAAGTTATTTAAAGGAATTTAAGAAGTAATTTAGAGCAAATGGGGACATTTAGGGTCCGTTTGGCAATGCATGTAGTTTTTCGGAACTTTTGATTTTAATATTTTATAGTTTTAAATAAGTTAAATATAAGATTTTAATTTAATTAATTTTTGAAATTAGATTTTCAACAGCTACTCATCTCAAGTTTTTCAGATTTCTATTCATTTTCTCCTATCTGATCAGCTAGTTTATATCAGCTACCCTATCAACTGGGTTACCAAACACTTTATTAGCTTATGAAAACTCTAATTTAACATATATTTAACACACTTAATTCATCACCTTTAACTACCTTATCAGCTTCAGCTATCCCATCACTGTCATCAGCTCCTTGTTATCAAACTGACCCTAACTATGGCTTCTTAGTTTTTACCGTTCGGCCTTATAATCCTTATTGGCAACACAACAAGTTATGGGCCAAGCCCAAACTATGAATTAAAATGTTGGGCAAGAAAAAAACTCTCTGGACTAAGAGTTATGATTCAGGCCCAAACAAAATAGCCTATAAGTTATAGGCCATGCCCAACATCAGATTGTGTCATCGATCTATGCTATTTACAACAAAATCAAGATCTATGCAGATATGCTATTTAGAACAAACTAGTTCATTACCGTATCATATACGATAGTTTTAAATTTTATTCTATTTCAAAGTATACATTTTTTAATATTAATTTATTTGATATTATAAATATACATTTTTTTTTTATTAAATCTGAAACATTGACTAGCGTTAGGCACATTGTGGATTTGAATTTAATTGAATCATTTTAGGCCTCTTCCTTTCTCTATTTTTTTTTCCTCTGTATTAATTCACTCCTTAAAATACACCAACAACATATATGTACTGTATTAATGAGGTGTCATTATATGTGATGTTAATCTCTTAAAAAAAATTAATTATATTAGGCGATTCCAGCTCATCTCAATTTTTATTCCTAGTTTTGCGCCTGCAACAACTTATGTTGCCCCGAAACTCCAAACGCCTGAGAATTAAAATCAACCAATATCCTAAAAAGAACCCCCAAATACCCGAGCATTAAATTACTCCCTCCGTTTGACATTATTTGTCATTTATCTTGTAGTGCACGTTTTTTAAGGAGATAAAAACTTTATAAAATATATTTTTTTAATTAATTTTATATATATAATTTCATACATGTAACGGCCCAGAATTATGATTTCCGGGTTACGTTTCAAGGGATAAAACCCCTTGTTCGGATCTTGCAATCCAGGTACGGGTCGAGGTTTCAAATTCAATTTTAAGGTCAATAATAAAGGGGGATTTCAAACCCTAAAAACATCGAAGGGCCGCTGGGTACCCTTGACCTGTCCTAAGGCTATGTCGCGGAATCCATTTCAAACGGAAGTAAGGCGAAAACAGAGTAAAGATACAAGTGTCACGGAAGAACCGGTCAAAACCAAAGCATGAGTGTTTAATTACCATTTTACTAAATTAGGATATTAGCCAGATTCTTCGATTCGCCAACAGGGAACCCCGTCATATAGACATCGAGCACTCAAATCTGCAGAGAATACCTTTAAAAGAAGAACGGGGAAAGGAGTCAGATCGAGCCACTCATGCGGGACCGGCAGTCCTCGCTGAGGCCACATAGTATGTGCTATACCTAATAAAGATGCTCTAATGCAGTACGAAATTCAAACACACTAGCATGCTCCTAGTTCATAATAATGTGCAGAAATACTGTAAAGGGGCCCAAGACAATGCCAAGTGGCATATCCCTCTCCTACCTCCACCCCTTCCGATAGGCGGAGACTGGCCAGCTCGTGAATGCATTCATTCATAATCGGGGGGCACGCATGCCTAACCCGCTCCACAATAAAGCCCGCAGGCATAATATAAGGAAGTTCATGACTCGATTGACTCAGGGTACCCGATGAGGCTGGGCTACCCTATGACCCTAGCAAAGACTCTAGAACTATCACAGATAACGGCCGTTCTGTTTCAAACGCATAAAGTAAATAGATGCTCAATCAATTAGTGCAACCTATACATGATACTACATGGCATGCTTTTATGCATATGCAACACCTAACATAAAATGCAACAACAGGCATGAATGTCCAACCTGAGTAAGCCCCCTAGGGAACTTACCTGAAGATGCAGAACAGCAGGATAATACAAGCAAGGGCCCAAATGCAAGTCCAAAGCGATCCAATATCAATATACACCTATCATCAAGCCATTGTCATAAGCTACCGGACCAACATCATACACACGAAACCCAAGTGCTCAACATCCTCAAAACCAATCGATGGTAAAACCATTTTTCAAAACCTTTCCGATATGATCAACATCAACCAAAATCATTCGCCCAATCAAACCCTTTGTTAAAATCATTCCAACAATAACTTTCAAACTTCCTTCCCAAAACTAACATCATCAAACCAAATCAAGGAATCCCGACATTAAACATTTAAACTTTAAAACCAATACCTCAAAATCATATTATAGAATTAATTCCGGCATTTTGGTTTCAACACATCAAATTCTTTAAGAATCATTTCGGACGACTTAAAACCTTTTCTAAATAATTTAGCAACAATGTTTAGCTAAAATAAACATTAAAATAAATCCATCCTTATAATCCCCATTTATAAAACATATCAAATAAATTACTTTCTCAATTAATCCTCAATAAATCACTTTAAAATTCATAATCTCATATTAAAACATCATAAAATACATATTTCAAACAATGCCACTTTTAACCCATTTTATAATATAATAATAATTTCAGAAATAATTCAGCCTTAAATAAATGCATATAACGGAATTTATATAACATATAGTGATGTAGAACCCACACTAAATAATAATAACAACAATCAGCAACACAAAAGATAGATAAGGCCCAAACCTTTATAAAAATCCGGCCCAAAAAGAAACAGGCCCATTCTCTTAACAAAATCTGATTTCTACATTTTACTAAACCGAACCGGTTTTATTTTATAAAAAAAAAGTTGAACCGAACCCTTTTTAAAAACAAAGAACCGAACCCATCGCCCCCCCCCCCCCCCCCACTGTTCATCATCCGTCACCTATCCCCTGCGTTCGAAAGAAGAAGGAAAGGAGGGAGCTTTGGAGCTCGCCGGCGACGATACCCAACTCCGACCGCCCAACCCGACACGAGAGACCAGAAATTGAACAAATAAAGGGAAGGGAGAGAGGCTCTCACCGAGGGGATTAGATGCGGATGCGAGGGCTCTCCGGAGGTTCTCGGAGCCTCGATTAGCTTCGCCGGAGACTCGGACTGATTTTGCTTGGCCTGGGTCGAGAGAGGAGGTCAAAAAGGTGGAACCTTGTCGAGTTGAGAGCGAAGAGAGTGAGGAAGGGAGCTTACCGAGCTCAATCCGCGGACAGGTAAGAAGGGAAGATGGTGGCGGCTCCGGTGTTCCTGGCGGCTCATGGGCATCGACAGCGGAGCTAGGAGGGTGGAACTCGGAGTTGGCGCGGCTCAAGGAGGAGGTTGTGGTGTGGAAGTTGCCGGTGTAGGGCTTCTGGGCTGCTGCCATCGACGGAGAGCACGGAGCTCTTGGTGGGTGCGATTGTGGTGCTCGGCTGCTCGCTCGAGGCTGCGCTCAGGGAGGCGCGGCTGCGCGTGGTGGTGGAAGGGTGGTACCGTGGAGGCTGGAAAGTGAAGCAAAGGAGGGGGCTTGTGGTTCGGATTGCAAATGAAAGGAGAAGGGTGTGTGTGGAGGTTAACTCAGAATAGAAAGGAGAGTTGGAGAAGGAACTACAGCTCAGCTGCTGCTGTACAAAGAGGCCAGAGGGAGGCCTTAGGAATCAAACAGGTGAAGGAGGAAGAAGACAAGAATTATGTGGTCCCCAAAATTAATTTGAATTACCCGGAATTAAATCCCGAAACCAGCTCTTTCGATCTTATCCCGACTCGATCAAAATAAATATTAATTTTCCAATCCGCATTTTAATAATGAAATTCCTGAAAAGCGGAATAAAATCTATTTGTATAAATTGAAAATTCGGGCCGGAATTCACTCTAAGAATTTCAATTTCGATTTAGTAGATTAATGACGAGTTTTCCTTTAAACATCCAAATTAAATCCATTTTATTTTATTTATTTTTAAATTATTATTTTAAAAATCCGGGCCTTTACATCATCCACCTCTAAAAACAAGTCTCGTCCCCGAGACTAAAACCAAAATAAAGTAGGGGGTGGAGTTTGAAATTGATGAGTCCAAGGGCCATGTCCAAGGATCTTGTAATCCTCTCGGTTGCGTCTTCCGAGATTCTCACAACATCCTAGTCACGGTCGTGACATCTCCAATTGGCCTTGACAAGTATGCAATAAGCGCCCCTATCACATCCTTGCTTCGGCTTTTCGGAAGTACCACAACTCTAAAAGTTCTACAATGTCATCACTAGGTCTTAGCAAGTACCCTACAAGCGCCCTCATAGAATGCTTGTATCCACTTCGTGAAGCATCATAGAGTTGCCCGGGTTTGAAAAGTTTCTAAAGAGATTCCGCAATTGAAAATAAGGATTAGCCTCAAAATTCTCGATATCGTTCATTCTTTTACAATCAAAGCTGGTCCTTTTTCAAAATCGTTCAAAATCTTCAAATAAGACGTCTAATCAAGCAACCTTACACCAATCAACTCAAATCCTTTCAAATCAAGATTTCGTCAAAATCTTCCAACCACCAGATTAGTTTCGCGCACATCAAACAATCAAATTCAGAAGTTGAGAGGTGGAATCATCCACCTCTAAGGGCTAATCCCATATTCTCTTCCTAGTTTCCAAAATCAAATAAATCTATCAGTCTCAATTCAAGCAAGATTCGCAAGTCATAAGCAATGCATAACCACATAACCAATCGATCCTCAACGAGTACATCATACGACAAGTCTCAACCATGTATCCACACAGTTCCACAAGGTCACAAAGCATCTCCAAATCATACTAAAGGTTAAAATGTGCATCTAAACAACATACCAAAAATCATAAGGTATATCTACATCATACTGAAGGCATCACAAGTGCATAATCGAATGCTCATCACTCATCACGTAAGCACACATGTCCAGAAATCAACGGGTTTAGATGTTATGGGGTTAGTACGTCAGTACACATCAAATCTCACTATCGCATATCGATATTGCAACACAAGTAGAACAGATTCATCACGTTAACATATCAACACAACAAAGTCATGTTATTAAGATTCAGAAAAAGGGAGATCAAGCAGGATATAAATCATCAAAATGTCAGCATGACAATCATTTAAAAATCATGCACCATTATCTCATATATACTAACCATGATCATACTTCAAGTCATATTCATCATTTACATAACCACCAATCATGCTTGTCAATCATATAGTACACATCATTATCCCATAGTTCATACTCTTCATTACTTCATATGTCATATCACAGCATGCCATATCATGCTTCTAAACTAATATAACAGGATATCAAAGTATTAATATATCATGGTAACACTTGTCACTACCAACTAGATTTTAATATTGCACATCAACATGTAATTCCATATCAGGTTCATCATGGTCGTTATCTAACATCATGCCAACAGATATAAATAAATCACAAAATCAAGAAAATTCCTCACATCATACCAGTCAAAATAAAACACAATCCCCACTCACCCATCTCCATTCTCAAGTCAAGATTAATCCTCTTCTAGACTCAACAGCACTAACTCCGACAAAATCCCTTGAAGAAAACCCAATTCATTTCGATACTACAATCTCACCCCTCATTCCATCAAGCACTCCCACACACCATCCACCTCTAAGAACCCAACTCCTATCTCTAACTTCACACTCGAGCACCCTATCATACTATATCATCAATTCTCTTAAGGTCATTTCTTACACTTTCCCCACTTCCCAAGGTATCACAAGTATCATGCCCCGTTAGTCACACCTTCTCTAGAAAATTTCTCAATCACCGCCCCAAAATTCTTCCACCACTCTCCAACCACGCTACCAAATGACCTCACCCACAGGTTTAAGGAAGAAGCAATTACGAAAATCATCAAACCTAAGGTCTACAGCATATCAACTAGCATTCATAAACATAACATCATGGGTTCAACAAGTCTCAGTTTACCATCATGCTCAATATTCCTTGCTAACAGCATATATGAACATAATGAAGTCAACCTAACATGTTGCATTATAACCTTATCCGATACAATTCAGGCTTCTTAGCATATGTAGTTCATATTTTACAAGCAAAGGAATTCAAATCATCATAGACAACAAGCAATCAGGCAACGGTCATCATCAAGTCAGCACATCAACATATAAATCTCATCGCTAGGTCAGTGCAATATCGTCGTCAACAAATTCAAAAGGGTTAGCAATTCGAACGAAGGACATTCTCGCTTGCAAGTCATATCGCACTCAGTAACCGCAATCCTCAATACGTGCTTGTTCCGCCGTCATCATTGATCCTGAGGCCCGTGGGTTATGGGCCCACACTTTCGTTGCGCTGTTCTATCGCTATCCAACTCCTCATTCTCTTTTCCCATGCGGTCGCTCGTCCAAGTATCGCAGAGGAGTCTAAGTTAACAAGGATAGGGGAGTGACAAGGACAGGCAACCCAATGTTCACTTCGGAACCAAACATAGACCAAGGCTAAAGAACGACAAGACTAGAGACAAGACTTTGACCCGAGAATAGTAACGATGCCCCTATGGAAGTCTATTAGGTTATAATCGCGACAAGCAAATACGAATTTACCATGGAGCACATCAGTCACATTAATCAACACTAACATGTACCTATCTCAAGGAGATCGACATACATATTCATTCCAAATGACATAATCAAATTCTACACGGATTCATGCGAGATAAGTTAATAGCCTCTTATTCCAGGGAAGCAGATATGCCTAGCAATTTCAAGTAAGATATGCGGGTCCAGTAATGGTCATACAAGGCTAACGAGGATGACAAACATCACGTATATGAACAATGCACGAGCATGGTATACTCGTCAACACATAAGGTCAAACATATATATCATGGCGAGGTACATCATAAAATCAAACTAAACGTTATTCGAGGATACAAAAGAGAAGAATGACAATTGTCACATCTAATAATAAGGATCATATAATAGGTTGAGAATGACGTGTAATCATATGACGAGATACATTTAAAAGCGTAAGTAATACATGGTACTAGCGATACATGATAAGGCATGATCAAGAGTCATTAAGAGGAGCTCGACATAATATTCACGGAACATGAGGCATCATCAAAATAACAAGAAGGGCATCATTGGCGACATATTATAATCATGTTAAGAGCGAACCATCATAGAGCACATATATAGTACAATAGTCATCACATCATAGAACAAGTACAACAAGTGATCCTTTTAGTGAGTTATATTGGAAATCATCAGCCCTACCAGACACTACTAGCACTTATCAAACATTAACACAATCAAGGTAACTCGACTAAATCCATTCTAACATTCATGCATCATGTGTATGCGAAATCATGATATAGCGTGGTGTGTGATCATGCGAGGTGTCCAGTCATACGTCTATGCAAGCACGAGAGGATGTCATAGAACAATAGGGTAACACTACCGAGCGATAACATGTAAGCATGCTAGGATTACCCAATTACGGAGAGCAAGTCAATTATCGAATTCAACATTAAACTAACCAGGATGAACACAATCTTTTAAGAGCGTAGCAGGAGGAGAGAGTCACACTATCAGGGATCTATCTCGAGAGAGAATCAGCAGTAATGTAGACATGGTATAAATCCGCACACATCATAACCAAGGATCCTACATGATGCTAATGGAATAACATGACATTTGATACATACATGCACTTGATTGACTAACACAACGATGTGTAAGAAATCACGTTAACATGGTCCATCGATGTAGAAGCATGAGAGGAATCTAGCAATGCATTTACCCAAATATCGCTTCAAATAGCAGGATCACAATCAAAACTACTAATTTAGCCAACAAGCCATGGGTACATCAACCATTCATGCTGAGGAGATCATCCTATGACATTCATACAAAGACAGTTCATGACACTACCATGGACCTAATCCGGGAGGAAGCAATAATCACATAGGCTCATATCATGTCATTCATCCCTCTAATCAATCAGTAGTACGATCATTATAACAGTTCAATTAGAAATGCAAAGACGACACATAATCATGATAAGAAGCGAGATGCAATAGGAGACCTAAGCAATGTGACCAACATGGATAAATGATGACATACAACCACGAATTTTTCATTAAAGATCATCATCATAACATCTATTGGGAACTGCGTATCATATAGGGCATGTTGACATCAAGTTGTAACACGTATCAAGTAGGAAACTTGCTTCATCAAGATAACAAAATTTAGCGATCACACTATCATTAACCTATTCACATGGGGAACATCAATTACACAACTTCCTAGCATATGACATGTATATTCGTGCCCTAGTATGATAATGTAATATGCTAAATAGACCATGTCGGGATGATATGGATATAACAATTGTAGCTCGAACCCATACAATGATCATCATGAATATCAAAGCACGTAAGCGCAGGTTCACACTAAGGATCGATCTGTAAGTCAAGAAGTAGCACACACAGTATCACACAACAATACAAATTGCAAAATAACCAATCGTTAATTAATATGACGAATACAGAACAGATGGGCATACTATAGATTCTTGTTACAAAAGGATAACAAACATTGACATGTCATCACCCAACATGCTAAGACGATCATCTATCAGCATTCATACAAAGAGGAGTTGATCACACTATCATGAACCTAATTCAGGAGGAGATGACGATCAGGTAAGTTCATATCATGTGGTTCATGCTTCCAATCAATCATACGATCAATAGGCCAAGTAAACATTCTATAACAACATACAGTCATGATAGAAGACAAGACATAACACGAGACTTGAGCAATGTAACTAACCACAACATGAGCTTAACAATAAAATCATGACAGAAAGCAAGGCACAATATGAGTAGCTTCTTACTAATGATCAATTGCAAAGTACATGCGGGAGATTACAAAATCATGTCAGGCAATTCACAGAGAGTCACAATTACAATCGGACAGAGATCCCTACGGGCAATCATTGACTTTTCCCAACTGACTCATCACCCCTCTTTCCCGTAGGACTCCGGCACGACTCTTCATGGCAAAGAGACATTGGTTGATCATCATAAGAATAAGGAAGGACAGCCCCAGGAACACCTTACTCCTAACTCAAAGTGACATCCAGAACTTCCAATACTCACTCAGACAAACTTAACATCCAACCATGATTCCCGGCACAATGTGTTTACCAACCCAATTCCCCGTTTGCACAAATCAGTCAAGACACATTTAATTGTTAGGCATCCAAATCAGATCTCAAGCATAGCAAATATTCACCACAGAATCAGTTAATAACACTCATAATGATCTCCTTGGAGTCTCCCAACCTATCTGTAAAGAACAAGCTGATATTTCGCCTACCCATCCCAACTACATCCAATAGGGATGGTATTACCGCCTTTCTACCCTCTCGTTCCTCATCTGGTCGGTTTTCCTCTTTTAGTACAAGTCGAGTTCATTACTTAGTCCAATTTCGGTTAGACATCTTAAGTTCATTTTGCCCCTTTTTTTTTAAAAGCCTTTCAAATCCTTTGAAATTCATGGGCGGTTTTCCAAAACATACACTCGACCCTTGCGTACCCGAATTGCACAACCTCAGCTCTGATACCATCTTTGTAACGACCCAGAATTATGATTTCCGGGTTACGTTTCAAGGGATAAAACCCCTTGTTCGGATCTTGCAATCCAGGTACGGGTCGAGGTTTCAAATTCAATTTTAAGGTCAATAATAAAGGGGGATTTCAAACCCTAAAAACATCGAAGGGCCGTTGGGTACCCTTGACCTGTCCTAAGGCTATGTCGCGGAATCCATTTCAAACGGAAGTAAGGCGAAAACAGAGTAAAGATACAAGTGTCACGGAAGAACCGGTCAAAACCAAAGCATGAGTGTTTAATTACCATTTTACTAAATTAGGATATTAGCCAGATTCTTCGATTCGCCAACAGGGAACCCCGTCATATAGACATCGAGCACTCAAATCTGCAGAGAATACCTTTAAAAGAAGAACGGGGAAAGGAGTCAGATCGAGCCACTCATGCGGGACCGGCAGTCCTCGCTGAGGCCACATAGTATGTGCTATACCTAATAAAGATGCTCTAATGCAGTACGAAATTCAAACACACTAGCATGCTCCTAGTTCATAATAATGTGCAGAAATACTGTAAAGGGGCCCAAGACAATGCCAAGTGGCATATCCCTCTCCTACCTCCACCCCTTCCGATAGGCGGAGACTGGCCAGCTCGTGAATGCATTCATTCATAATCGGGGGGCACGCATGCCTAACCCGCTCCACAATAAAGCCCGCAGGCATAATATAAGGAAGTTCATGACTCGATTGACTCAGGGTACCCGATGAGGCTGGGCTACCCTATGACCCTAGCAAAGACTCTAGAACTATCACAGATAACGGCCGTTCTGTTTCAAACGCATAAAGTAAATAGATGCTCAATCAATTAGTGCAACCTATACATGATACTACATGGCATGCTTTTATGCATATGCAACACCTAACATAAAATGCAACAACAGGCATGAATGTCCAACCTGAGTAAGCCCCCTAGGGAACTTACCTAAAGATGCAGAACATCAGGATAATACAAGCAAGGGCCCAAATGCAAGTCCAAAGCGATCCAATATCAATATACACCTATCATCAAGCCATTGTCATAAGCTACCGGACCAACATCATACACACGAAACCCAAGTGCTCAACATCCTCAAAACCAATCGATGGTAAAACCATTTTCCAAAACCTTTCCGATATGATCAACATCAACCAAAATCATTCGCCCAATCAAACCCTTTGTTAAAATCATTCCAACAATAACTTTCAAACTTCCTTCCCAAAACTAACATCATCAAACCAAATCAAGGAATCCCGACATTAAACATTTAAACTTTAAAACCAATACCTCAAAATCATATTATAGAATTAATTCCGGCATTTTGGTTTCAACACATCAAATTCTTTAAGAATCATTTCGGACGACTTAAAACCTTTTCTAAATAATTTAGCAACAATGTTTAGCTAAAATAAACATTAAAGTAAATCCATCCTTATAATCCCCATTTATAAAACATATCAAATAAATTACTTTCTCAATTAATCCTCAATAAATCACTTTAAAATTCATAATCTCATATTAAAACATCATAAAATACATATTTCAAACAATGCCACTTTTAACCCATTTTATAATATAATAATAATTTCAGAAATAATTCAGCCTTAAATAAATGCATATAACGGAATTTATATAACATATAGTGATGTAGAACCCACACTAAATAATAATAACAAAAATCAGCAACACAAAAGATAGATAAGGCCCAAACCCTTATAAAAATCCGGCCCAAAAAGAAACAGGCCCATTCTCTTAACAAAATCTGATTTCTACATTTTACTAAACCGAACCGGTTTTATTTTATAAAAAAACAAGTTGAACCGAACCCTTTTTAAAAACAAAGAACCGAACCCATCGCCCCCCCCCCCCCCCCACTGTTCATCATCCCTCACCTATCCCCTGCGTTCGAAAGAAGAAGGAAAGGAGGGAGCTTTGGAGCTCGCCGGCGACGATACCCAACTCCGACCGCCCAACCCGACACGAGAGACCAGAAATTGAACAAATAAAGGGAAGGGAGAGAGGCTCTCACCGAGGGGATTAGATGCGGATGCGAGGGCTCTCCGGAGGTTCTCGGAGCCTCGATTAGCTTCGCCGGAGACTCGGACTGATTTTGCTTGGCCTGGGTCGGGAGAGGAGGTCAAAAAGGTGGAACCTTGTCGAGTTGAGAGCGAAGAGAGTGAGGAAGGGAGCTTACCGAGCTCAATCCGCGGACAGGGAAGAAGGGAAGATGGTGGCGGCTCCGGTGTTCCTGGCGGCTCGTGGGCATCGACAGCGGAGCTAGGAGGGTGGAACTCGGAGTTGGCGCGGCTCAAGGAGGAGGTTGTGGTGTGGAAGGTGCCGGTGTAGGGCTTCTGGGCTGCTGCCATCGACGGAGAGCACGGAGCTCTTGGTGGGTGCGATTGTGGTGCTCGGCTGCTCGCTCGAGGCTGCGCTCAGGGAGGCGCGGCTGCGCGTGGTGGTGGAAGGGTGGTGCCGTGGAGGCTGGAAAGTGAAGCAAAGGAGGGGGCTTGTGGTTCGGATTGCAAATGAAAGGAGAAGGGTGTGTGTGGAGGTTAACTCAGAATAGAAAGGAGAGTTGGAGAAGGAACTACAGCTCAGCTGCTGCTGTACAAAGAGGCCAGAGGGAGGCCTTAGGAATCAAACAGGTAAAGGAGGAAGAAGACAAGAATTATGTGGTCCCCAAAATTAATTTGAATTACCCGGAATTAAATCCCGAAACCAGCTCTTTCGATCTTATCCCGACTCGATCAAAATAAATATTAATTTTCCAATCCGCATTTTAATAATGAAATTCCTGAAAAGCGGAATAAAATCTATTTGTATAAATTGAAAATTCGGGCCGGAATTCACTCTAAGAATTTCAATTTCGATTTAGTAGATTAATGACGAGTTTTCCTTTAAACATCCAAATTAAATCCATTTTATTTTATTTATTTTTAAATTATTATTTTAAAAATCCGGGCCTTTACAATACATATAAGTAGTAAGTATAAGATTGTGGAAAAAAATAATTAAAAAAATATTTTATAGAGTTTTTAGCTTTTTAAAAAGCGTACCGAAAAGTCAAACGACGATCAAACAACACATCCAGATCCAGTGAATCAAGGTCACCTAGACAAGAACATACTAGCTAGCTAATAGTGATTGATGACGGCCGATAAACACGTCCAGTAATTATATATTTTGGTTAAATGGAAGTAAATTCGTTGAAAGGGCATTTAATTAAGGGATCTTTAAATTAAAAAGAATACATTTAAGAAAAGGGCAGCACCTTATAATTCATTTAACATATATATCCTTTGGTGTATACCATGGGGCCTTCGTTGTGTAAATAACCCCTTTCATCAAAAAAAAAAAAAAAAAAAAAGAAGCCAGTATTGTAACACTTGCATTCATATTTGACAACTTATTGACCACTTTACAACTAATCTAATACTTTGAAAATTGTATATAATATCATCTCTTTATCCAATCACAATTTTATAATTACTTATAGTTTGAATCTTAGGCTACTGACAAACATATTATAATGTCTTATAAAGATGACGTTTAGAGGTCTAATAAATATTTAAACTGATCATCATATTATCCTAACCATCATTTATTAGTTTAAGTGATCTGGGGTGAGCTGATGAGGTATGGTACTTTTTTTTTTACAAGTAAGGATTTGGATGGGCTAGTCCCAACTAGACCACCACTTAAGAGTATTTTTACGGATGAAAATACAAAGATGTCTATATATCCGAACATCTGGGCAGGCAACAGACTGTAATAAGCGAGAGATGTGGTCAGCGCATTTGTTAATCTCTCGAAAGCAGTGCCAGTGCGAGAGATTAACATGGTTGAAGGACCGGAGAAGTAGGAGAATGTCTGTCGTGAGCATCTCAATTTTCCATGGATGAGGTATGGTACCTAGAAGTTAAATTTATATTAGGCATTACTCTACTCTTTTATTATAAAATTTTCATATTTTCTTCATCAGAATTCAAAATATTATCAGTATAAAGTGCATATTTTATCTTTTTAGGGGAACGGTTGAGCTAATATGTTGGATTTTCGATGAATGAAACAATATTGACGGACAATTTGTAACGTTAACCTAAACAAATGCTTAAATACATAAATGTGTTAATTTTGGTTTGTTTGGATGATCAAATCATTATGATTTATGATGTACAATATTGTATTATAATATATATAGAGAGAGAGGGGTTGGGTCATGTGTTAACATCCCTTAATGTGTTTTGTGTTAACAGATCTGGGCCTTTGATTGAATGAAATGGGTGACTGAGATTATTTGACAATTTTGTCTTTTTTCTTTAATTAAAAATCAATGGGACCCACCTCTTTCCTTCCCTGGTTGAATTAAGCGCGTGTGTTGTACACTTTTTTTTTATGGCGTAACGTTTTTGGGTTGAGTAACGCTGTTTTTTTATGCGGTGCACCGTGTGAACTATTCGATAAGGTGATATTAAATATTCGCTAACTTATAGTTATTATTCGTGTTAAAGGAGGAATTATCGTTTAGATATTGGCAAAATGGTTGTTCAATTTTGCAACTATTCGCTATGTTGATAGTAATTATTCGTTAGATAGATAGTAATTATTCGTTAAGTTGATAATAATTATTCGCTAGAAGTCATCAATATTCGGCAAATTTTATCAAATATTCATCACAGTCACTCAATTATTCATCAAAGTTTTTGTTAAAATTTATCAAATATTCATCCCAGTCACTCAAATATTCATCACAGTCACTCATATATTCATCACAATTACTCAATTATTCATCATAGTTTTTGTTAAAATTTATCAAATATTCATCACAGTCACTCAAATATTCATCACGATCACTCAAATATTCATCACAGTTTCTCAATTATTCATAATTTTCCAAATATTCGGCATAATTTAAGACTATTTTCATCTTCTCCTTCAACTAATTATGACGGAATTGATCGGAATTCCAAAAGAAATCTGGATGAGAGGCACTAATTCGGCACTGTATGTACGTAAATTGATAATGAACATCTCAACAAAAGAATTACTGAACATCGGATGAACATCTCAACAAAATACGGAATTACCGAACATCTCACCAAAATTAGAGGAGAACATCTCAACAAAATTAGCAATAATTCGGCACTGTAAATTCATACACAATTACTGAACATCTCAACAAAAGAACAGATGAGAGGAGATCTACCGATAATTCCACATGAAATCCGGAAGAGAAGTCAAAATTGATCGGAGTTCAAAGGTTGTCGCTGCCATCGGAATCACCTTCGGATGAATTAGATGCAGCCGGAATCCCCATCGGATGAATCACCTTCAAACCGCCGCCGTCCAGGTCGAACTTGTCTCCTCCAATTCCTTTGGTCGCCCTCCGCCTATGGCTGTCGGATGTTGTTATCGTCGTCGCCGGACCGTCGATCGCCGCCTCCGGCCTCCGGCCACCGGTAACCGCAAACTTCAGCCTCTTCAAGCCCTATTGCCCTTCGTCCGTTCACCCTTCTCTTTCTCTTGATCTCCTCTACGATAGCAATTATAGGGTAAGGTTATGATTCAGTTACACGCGCTTGCTTTTAACGTGGGATTGTGTTTTTTAACTTTCAATTATCAATTAATCCAAAAAATCAAAAAATCACAGCCTTTCATCTTCATTCATCCAACGGTCATTATTTGTTAACACAAAACATGTTAAACCTTGTAAACATTTGATCCATACTCTATATATATATATATATATATATATATATATATATATATATATATATATATATATATATTATAATGTAATATTGTGTAATATAAGGCATAATGAGAATAAATGAATTAGTAGTCATGAACAGGGTTGGCATGATACGATTACCACAAAAAAATGGTCATTACCACGTACCACCCACAAATCGGCGGTACGCAAATTTTCATATCACGTACCAACCTCAAGCCGTGATTACCGCATATGTGGTAACCATGATTTGTGGTTACCATCGGTACATTACCATGGTTACCAAGCTTCAATTTTGTTTGTATTTTTTTAAAACCCCTTGGCTATCTTTCGGTGGTCATCAAAGTTATCGAACGTAAAATTATGGTTACAAAAAATAATATGGTTACTAGCTTTTATAAGTTCAAATAAATCAAGTTCACAATCTAAAATACAAACCAATTCAAACCAATCAAGTTCAAAGTCTTGAAGAAACAAACAAAGTTCAATTGTTCAAACATTCAAAATGTTCCTACAAGTTCAAACAAAACAAGTTCAAAGTCTTCAAACAGTCAAAATGTTCCTATTGTTTCTAGTAGAAAAAAAGTAAAAATGACCAATTTAGGTCAAAATCAAAATACAAAATATAAATTAAAAACTTAAAACTCAAAAGTAATAACAATAAAACATTATATATAAAAAATTAAAATATATACTCGGTAACCATGGTAATCACGGTATTCAGATTTTATTACCATTACCGTGCCACGTTCACGTAGTTACCACTACGATGGTTACCACCATGTTAATTACCACAAGTGTGGTTACCAACATAGTCGATTTGTGGTTTATACGTGGTTGGTATGGTATATCATTTGCCAGCCCTAGTCAAGAATTATATATCCTGTACGTGGAGAATTGTAGGCGTTAGCCAAAATAAAGCGAAAAATTCGTATTGGTATACTGTATTTATGAATTAATTACAATATTGAAGATAGATAATCTTAAAGTTTGAGTGGCACAATCCGTTAATTAATTAATTATGATGTTGATGATAAGACGACAATAATAGTACGTACTCGGTATGGAGTATTTGATTCCCCAAGAACATGGTCAGTATTATTATTTTATGAAATCATGTAAGTTCAAAATTTGATAATTTTTTTAAATGTACACGTAGGAAAGAATATTTTTGTTAAAATATATTAAAAAAGACTTTAAATTTATTATTTAATTTTTTTACATGCATTCTTGCTGATCAATGTTTTGAAGGGTCTTTGGCGCTGCCCCTGGGAGCTGAAGATGGCGGTCTCTGATATCCACGGTATCTGCCGTTTCTTCGAATCTGTCAGCTTCTCACATACGTTCCGAGAAGGGAACCAGGTGGCTGATAAATTAGCTCACATCAGCTTCTTGTCGTCCTTTGTCGTCGAGCGAGTCCCTGCTGAGATCGACGACCTCATCCAGATGGATGCCCTTGGACGATGGTTTAACCGCAGTTAATTATCCCCAAATTATTGCCTTGTATAAAAAAATACCTTTTCTACACTCTTTTATCTAAAAAATTAGTAAAAATTATCAAAAAAAATCTTATTTTTTTTTAAATTTTTTACATTCCTTTCCTGGTTAGGGATTTTTTTTTAAATTTTTTACATTCCTTTCCTGGTTAGGGTCTAGGGGACTTGAGTCACTCTGAGTCCCCCTTAGATCCGCCACTGTTTATTTGGTAAATATAAAATAGGTCAAACCTAACCTCTTGACTCGATTAAGAGGAAAACGAGAGTAGAAACTAGAAATGGTTTAGATCACAATTATCATTTGATTTATCTTACCTTTATAATTAATATAATATGGATCATTTTCTACATGAAATATTCCTACTTAATAATCATAAATAAATTTCGATTGATAATTTTTTAAATTAAGATAGTAATCGATTAAAGCAAAAATGACTTTGGAAACCCTTAAAGGACACTAACTAAACTCGCTTCCCCATTTCCAAAGGGTATGCATTATGCATATGCATATTCTTTTTATATTCTTTATTTATTTATTGAGTAGAATGTACTAATATTTTATTTTAGAGTATTTTAGAACTTTTTTTTTATGACGTGGAGATTCCGAAGTTATCGACTAGCCCTCTACGGGCCGAACACTAGCCTGCAAAGCACTCGAGCCGAGTAAGCAAAGCGGCAAGCCGCAAGACACGCTAAACCCATGCCACGGTAAACCAAGACATGATTACCCACTCTAGCACAAATTGCTTCTAGTGGGATTTGAACCCTCAACATCATGATAGTGAAGCACAAGGAAGCACCTCACTCTTACCACTAGGACAAGAGGTCATTGGTTAGAGTATATATTCTAGAACTTGATTCAAATCATACGTCCGTTGTACTAATATTTTGTAAACCATATTTCAAGGGTATCCGGTGACGGAACCTGAATTATGCATTCGGGGGTCAAAAAAAAATTAGGGAGATTTGAACCCTTAATTTGTAGATTAAAATACTTCTCTTTCACCAACTAAGTTAAAGAAATTAGTTAATAAAATGGTCTTCATCGCTGCAATTTGCCATCTCCAATGGAAGAAGAAGGGCTTCATCGCTGCAATTTGCCATCTCTAGATCGGGAAGAAGAAGGGCTTCGTCGCTGCTGCAATTTAAATTGTCATCTCCAGATCTGAAGAAGAAGGGCTTCGTCGCTGTTGCAATTTGACATCTCCAGATTTGAGGAAGTGCTGCAATTTGCCATTGTGAGGTGCCTAGGACTTCGATTTGAGGAAGTCATACAATTGCTTTAGATCTGAAAGAGAAGCCCTTCTCCTTGCCATGCCCAGGGCTTCGTTTGCTTCAATTTGCCATTTTCATATCTGGATATAGTGCTATTCAGGAGGAGGGAGAAGCGGCTATATTTGGGGCAATGGAGGAGGGAGAAGCCGTGATCGACGTCAGGGCTACCGTTGGGTGGGGAGGCGGAAGGAGAGGAAGAGGGAGGAGCCGGAGGAGATGAGGCTGGAGACGAGGAAGGCAGATTGCTGGTAGCGACAGAAGATGAGACCATGGTAGGAGGCGCGGGGATTGAGGTCGACGGCGACGCAATCGAAGATTTCTTCGGAGAGGCGGTGGAGATTGGGCGACTGAGGTCAACGACGGCGAACATCATCGCAATGGCTTCAATTGTTAAGTCAGAGAGAGACATCGGAGAAGCTGCACCCTGAATTCTTTGCGCACTCGTACTCCACGAACGCGCCTGCATTGTTGCACATACACTCTCGGGAACTTGTGATACACAATTGCGATTTCTTTACTTGCAACTGGCGAAAAAATCACCGTGTAAATAGCGATTCTTTTTTTTTTTTGTCTGTGTGTTGGGATATATATCAAGAATAATTAAAATTTAATAATATTGAAAAAAAACATTAAAATTGTTATTTAAATATGTTAATTTTTTTTATTGATTTAGTTGAGAGAAACAAAAAATATTTTTTAAAAAAATTCTGCAAGACCACCAAAATATAGGGAAATTATTAAAATGATGAAGAAATTAGGTGTGACATCTTATTTTTTAAGTGTAAGATGCATGGATTAGGAAGAGTTGCTTGCTTGGCTCATCTTCAATTATATAACCCACCACTGTATATACCTTAGCTAGCTTCCAAGCACCAACTCTGTCATCCATTATATAGTTTATGCAAATATATTGTTTTAATTATTATTGAACCAATCATATTGAATTACTTGATTTTGTTATTAAATGCTTCTAAAATATATATTGATCACCTTTCAACTATCCGTTTAGCCTCCCTCCAACTTCTTCTTTTATATTTTATTTTATTTTTGTATCTTCGGCTCCTCATCCATCGAGATGCTATCGGTTAGATTTTCCAACCGAATTATTACCTAATCAAAAAAATAAAAAAGATCTAAAATTTGTAGACAGACAAACCGTTATATTGAAACATCAAAGACCACAAATAAATAGAGATAACTATAGACTAACTGCAATTGGTATATATCTTTAACTCCTTTTTAATTGTTTATGTCCCTGTTGATATACGAAAATAAATACAGATACCTAAAATAGACACCAAAAATCATTTCAAGGCACAAATTTGGTTAATGGCATAAATGCAAATAATAAAATGGATGGGTACAACAAAATCTAAAAATAGATACTGTACGAACATGAAGTTATTATTTGACGACATATATCAGAAAATTGGACCACCCTTTCTATGGCGTTACAACATATACGGCCAATTAATACTGTATTTATCAATTGAAGAAAATCATTCATTTCCTGCTTTTCAAATTTTAGTTTAGTTCTGACTCAAATATGAAATTCAGGATCAGATATAAATATTTTGGATCAAGTCACGGGTACAATAAAAACTAAAAAGGATGTGGATGGGTTATTCTTTAAATTAAACCAAATTTATAGGTATTTTTATGTAAATCTTAAATTTATTGGTGGTTTTGTGTAAAATATACCACTCCATCTGTCTAACAAAATATGCTATTTTTTTAAGTAAACCAACAAATATACGATTATATTTGTGGAAGTGTTTGGGCGTAAAGGGAGTTGAGTGGTTCACCCAGCTTTTCAACGTTATTCTCAGAACTGCAAGGATGTCAGAGGAATGGAGACTCAGCAAGTTAATCTCATTATATAAGAACAAGGGGATATACAACAATGCAGCAACTACAGGGGAATTAAACTTCTTAGCCACACAATGAAAATTCGGGAGAGAGTTATTGAATGGCGGTTGAGGAGGTTGGTTAGCGTATCCGAGAACCAGTTTGGTTTTATGCCGGGAAGGTCAACTACAGAGTACAGAGGCTATCCATTTGATGCGATGCTTGGTGGAGAAATATAGGGAACGAAAGAAAAATATGCATTTGGTTTTCATTGATTTGGAGAAGGCTTATGATAGAGTGCCAAGAGGCCTCATTTGGGAATGTTTGGGAGCGAAAGGGGTTTCATAAACTTACATAAGGGTTGTCAAAGATATGTATGATGGTTCACAAACTAGTGTATACTCCCACAGTGGGGACCCTGAGTACTTTGCGGTACAAATGGGCTTGCACCAAGGCTCAGCTTTGAGCCCGTTTCTCTTTACAGTAGTGATGGATGTGGTGTCAAGTAGTATCCAAGGTGGGATCCCGTGGTGCATGGTTTTTGCGGATGATGTTTTCCTGGTGGACGAGACGAGAGCAGGGGTTAGCAGCAAACTAGAGCTATGGACGGATAAGCTTGAGCAGAAGGGCTTCTGATTGAGCAGGACGAAGACGGAGTACGTGGTTTTCAGGTTGGGCGAAGAGGAAAAGGGAGACGAGATTGTCATCATGGGTGGGGACTCAGTTCCGAAGAAAGATTATTTCAAGTATCTGGGGTCAGTGATGCAGAGCGATTAAGGTGTAGACATGGATGTCAAACATCGGATTCAAGTGGGTTGGCAGAAATGGAGAGCTGCGTCAGGAGTCTTATGTGACAGAAAAGTTCCACTCAAGCTCAAGGGTAAGTTCTACAAGGTGGTGGTGAGACCAGCTTTATTATATGGAGCAGAGTGTTGGGCGAAAACTAAGGCTCATGAGCAGAAACTCATGGTTGCGGAGATGAGGATGCTTAGGTGGGTGTGTGGATTTACCTTGCGCGACAGAATCAGAAACGAAGCTATTCGAGAAAAGGTAGGAGTGGCTAGTATTCAGGCTAAGATGCGGGAATCGAGACTCCGATGGCATGGACATGTTCAGAGGAGAGACCCAAATGCGTCGGTGCGTAGGTGTGATAACTTGGCTATTGAAAGCATTCGGCGGGGCAGAGGGCGTCCAAAGAAAAGTTGGGGTAAAGTGATTAGACATGATCTGACCGCTCTGGGACTCTCTGAGGAGATGAAACGGGACAGGTCTCAGTGGAGGAGTGCTATTCGAGTCGACGAACGCTAGTCGGGGGCAACGGCTCTCGCTCATGCTTCCCTTCTATCTCAATTTTCTTTCGAGCATCCCTTCCATCTTTTCATCCTTGTCCCCTTTGCGTTTTATTTATTCTCTTAGTTTTCAGTTTCTAGTGGTGTGCTTCTCTCTTCCCTGTGGTGTCCGGTTATGGGTCACTCGGAAACACCCTCTCGACCTAGTCGGGGCAAGGGTACATACATCTCGACCCCCCAGACCCTACTCTGAGCGGGAGGTACTGGGATTGTTATTGTTGTTGTTGTATTCTTATTTATTATAATAACCTTTTACTTTCTTAAAAAAATACAATTAATAGTCCACTAATAATTAGAAATATTTTTTTTGTAAAATAAAGACCAAAATATATATATATATAATGACATGCTTTTCTAAATAAAATTTTAAACTAAAATGGCATATTTTTGTGGATGGAAGAAGTATGTACACTTTAAGGAATTAAATTAAGGGGGTTATTTGGTAATTTATTGCTTTATTAAAAGTAAACAATTGACAAGTAGAGTGAGTGTGTGGAGACACCACGTTTCCCCAAATATGGTGGAGTTATTTTTAATGAGTAAAAGATTTGGATCTTTTAGATATGTCGAGAAAAATTAAGAGATCGAATAAGTTGATAGATGGAAAACTATATAGCATAAATAAGATCGAATAAGTTGATATATGAAAAACTACATAGCATAAATAAATGAACATAAAATAAAACAACAAATAAGATGGAAACACTTCAAGTCATGTAGATCTGAATCGCAAGATTCGCAAGGAGAGGCTGACAAAGGACCCAAAACCTCAAGAGTCAAGATTAGAGACTTGTCGATCTTCTCAAAAAAAAAAAAAAAAATGTCAAACAGGTCATTCAGGTCGGGTCACTTCGGATCTCGGATAAAACGGGTTCCGGATATTTCTGGGTTAATTAGAAATCTGATTTGACCGGGTTTCGGGTCGATTTTGGGTTTGTAAATTATTTTTAAAAAAATAAAAAAAAATCAGGATTTGATAATTGTGCGATAAATTTTAATTATATATTTAAAAAAATTAATTATATTTAATTATAAATCAACCGGGTCAATCGGGTCACTGGGTCGAAATCCACATTACCCAAAAAATTTCCGGTTTTTCTGGTTCGGGTCGAAAAAAAATTCCGGATCAAAATTTCCGGGTTCGGGTCGGAAATTTTCCGGATGTTCGGATCAGGTCGACTGGATCGGGTTGTGTTTTGACAGGTCTACCCAAGATCCCAATAATAAGGATTGCATCACAAGAATAATTAAATAGAGGCGGATGAGATGAGCGGAAGAAGCGCTAGGGTTATGGCCAGATCCACACATATTTCAGTATACCACGCAAAATAAATACTCTCATCTTAATTAAATTTGTCATTTTTATAAATCTACACACTTATTAAGAAAACCAACAAAGATACATTTATACTCCCTCCGTTCAAAAATATAAGTCCTTTTAGGCTTAGATTTTTGTTTGAAAATATAAGTCCTTTTAGGTTTTCTAGGTATTGGGATATGAGAAATGTTACTTTTTGATTTTTTTGCTCAAATTTTACTGGTTGATAAGGATTATGGGTAATTAATGAGGGGTATAAATGAAATACATTTATGATTTCCTTAATTTGTGTGCAAATGTCTAAAAAGACATATTTTTAAACGGAAGTAGTACTTTATAATCATAATTATTACTCTACTTTTTTTTACTTTATACAAAATTATAACTAATAACTAACTAATCATTACAAGACCAATCTTCAGTCTATCTCTTACTCCTCTCATTCTCTCTTCCTTCTCAATTTTTATCCAATCCTCTAATTGCTTTCACTCCTCATACGTTGGGTCACTACACAAGATTTAATTAATTCCTAAAACTACAGATTTTAATTAACGGATGGAGTATAAATTACAAGACAATCAAAATGTACCCAGCAACACACTACGTACCCGTCATGCTAAATAGTACTACCTTCGTTCGGTAAAACATGTTACTTTACTATTCACGCACGCTTATTTAGGAGATAAAAACTATATAAAATATTGAGTTTTTTAAATAATTTTTTAACAATTTCGTAGTTATTATTAATACGTACAAACCTGTTAAAAAATAATAAAAAAATAAATATTTTATATAATTTTTATCATTCTAAAAAAGCGTATGTTACATGTTTTGTCGAACGGAGATAATAATAGTATTTGACAAAAAATTGACCATATATAACAATCTGGTTCAACAACTACACTCGCGTATTATTGAAATTTGAAGAACAAGATTGGATGAGGACGGCTCTTAGGGAGGATAAAGAGCCGCCTCGATGCTGAATTGTGGGGTGACCATAAATATGAATTACTCCGTATGAAATATGGGAGTCCACATCTCTACCTTTAATACTAGGGTGGCAGATCCGTGCTACGCACGGGTCATTATTTGTATCAAATTTGTAAATTCAGATTAGATGAGTCCATATATAAGTGAATAAATAATATGTGCATTAAAGTAAATATGAAGAAACGGAATATCTTATACTCCGTATTAGATTAGATGTTATTGTCATCGTTAAGTGAGTTAATCTCTTGAGTATCCTTGTAGTAACCTATTTAGTTTGGAGTTCAACCAATTCTATGTTGATTTTTCCCGATAATATGTGTGCCACTGTTTAATAAAACAGAAGAAGGTACTCTATTATAGGCACACACCCAAAAAAAGTTACTAAAAAGGTAATTTAACCAATAATCAGATTAATTTATCAATTTTCTTATAAATTAGTATATTATGATGTTGTTTATGTTACAAATCTTGTCGATGGCTCTCGGTCGTCTTGCTGGCGGCATCTCCTTCCCGGCCTAGTGGCTCCCCTATTGTCACCGGCTCGTGGGTCGGTGCCGGGTGGTGCTCCCTGTCGCTTCTGTAAATCGCGCACACTTCTCTTTCCTCCCTTCCAGCCATCGCTTCTCCTTGGGCTCGACTTGGTGTGGTGAGGCGGGTTCCCGGGTACCCCTTTCCTTGAGCTCAAGGCTTGTTCTTGGCCCGAGAAGGCCCGATATCTCGTGCTTGGGGCCCAAGGTTAATCCTTGGGCCCAAAGCGAGCCCGAACATCTAAATCTAATAAATAACATATAAATAAATCATCATAACTCCATCTTTTTTTTATTTATATATAAATGATAAAAATTACGGGTTTTTATTTATATATAAATAAAATAATAAAAAACGCCCGAAAGGGCTTATTTAAAATCTCGCAAGGGCTCGTTTCAACGCTCGAAAGAGCCTGGATTAAATCTCGTTTGGGTTTGACCGGTCCGTGGTGATCGGTCCTTCGCGGTTTGCTTTGCTCGGGTGGCGTGCGTCTCTGCTTTGGTGTGGCTTGGGGTTCTTCTTCTATGATGGGGTTCTGGCAGTCGGAGTCAGGTCTGGCTGAGATCGAGGTAGTGTGTACGGGGCGACTCCGTGTTCGGGAAGGAGCTTCCTGGAGGTTCGTCTTCACAACCCACAAAGATTCCTGATGTATCGCCGGCCATCGGTGCTGTTTTAGGACAGTGCTTGGCTTTCGTTCACAGTCTACGCCCCCTTCGTGTTAGATTTAGTTTTCCTTGGCTCGTTTTCTTGTAGGGTGCGTTCCCACTTGTTGTATTGCACCGCTTTTTATTTTCGTTTTCGTTTGTATGTTTTGACGGGTTTTGTATCCCGACTTGTCGGCCATCTAAATTCAAGTATATCTGATCTCGAATTATTTCCTAATAAAAAAAATCGAAGAAGGAGTTACTTTTAATTGACTTTATAATTTAATAGCCATCATATGATAGACTACCAATCTTCTTTTAAAAATAATAGAATATGATATACTACCAATCTACTTTTAAAAATAATAGAATCAATTAGCTCATTTATATACCTGAAACACAGAGAATATTGAATATTTAAAAAAATTTCGACTCGTAAATGAGCCAATATTGGATATGTTTGATTGAAAAAAATAGCAATATCAGCAATATTTTTTTTAAAAAAAAATGATTATCATCCAAATTACCATTGTGATAGAAAAAAATAAAATAAAATAATTAAATAAGACTTGGCCAAAAAAAAGAAGATGAAACTTATGTATATATATTGAATTAAAATTATTGAAAAAGAAATCGTCATTCTTCTTAATTTTATTGCGTATAGATGGCATGTATTCCTTATTGGTCATCAATGTACTTCTCAGTTATAATTATAGATGATACGAAATATTTCCTCATTATATATAAATATGGTAGCATAATGTATCAATGCAAGGATTCATTCATCTTTGTCGATGTAACAAAGAGAAGATCTCATTGGAGCCATATTGAGACAATTAACCAGGGTCGTATAATTTCAACGTACCAGCCTTTATCAGCCTTTATTGCACTAATCTACAATGCAAAAGCAAATATGAGTTGCAATGTCAAAGTTTAAAGAAATGATCGAACAATATATTGAACCATCATCAATAATTCCACAATCTTTTTTTTTAGCAAAAAATCTTAAATTATTTAAGTTACATTCCTATAATACATGCATAAATCTAAAGAGCAAGTGAATCATACATATAAAAGAAGATTAGGATGATAGAACAACCAAGTATCGGTTTAACCCACCATAGCCGATTTAGCCATATTGTTGATTTTTCTTTTTGCAAAAAAGACGGAAGAAAAGAGATTAATGGTACAAATAAGACTTTACCGGATCGAGAGATATGGAGTGTACGTCTTCCTAATTTTGATAGCAAATACTGAGTATTTATATCAAACGGTGTAAGGTGAAGAATTAAAATCCATATGTAACGGAGTATTTGATATATTCATCTTAATTAATTGTAGAATATGAAAAGTTAGGAGACAAAAGGTTAATGCTAATATATATGCATTTGATATAGCATTAAATACGGAAACATCTAAAGCCTCTTTTACATTGAACGTTATGAAAGATTTGATCGAATGATATTTCATCTATTTAATCTTTATTCTCTATTATATTGTTATATAAATAGATTTTCAAAAATTTGAAAAAAAATTCTTTTTTTTTATTGGTAGCAATTAATTAATTAATAAATTTTATTTCAATGGAATGTGCACTAAATAAATAAATAAAAAGATCAACTTTTTATTTCACTCAAAAAACTAAAATACGTTTGATGTCTTGTTATGTAATGTAGATAGATTATAGATGAATGAATGCTTTTAAATATTAGATGTATGATTTTAACCACACAATTTAATTTAAATATATGGTTTATTTATATGAACATAAATAAAAAGACCAACTTTTTATTATTTTATCACTATTATTATAGCTTTAGATTAATGGATTATTCTTAACTATATATTTAACCATAAATATAAGTGTTATGAAATTATTATTATTAACTATATATATATATATATATATATAACTATAAATATAAGCATTATTATTATTTTATTATTATAGTTTTGGTTTAAAAAAGGAGTTGTTTTTTATATTTAAAAAACGTAGAGGCTAGTTTTGCTTGTAAATTTAGTATTTAATGAGGGAAAAAATAAAGATGAAGTTATCTTGAACCATTAGATTAGATTGCCAATAAGTAGGAAAATAAAATAAAAGATGTAGTTGTTAAGGCTTGAACCTTGGATGATGGGATTCTCATCAACATCTAATACCATTGGGCTAAAGAAGTTATTTTGATGCAAATTGAGAATATAAGAAAAAAAAAACAAAATTTTTGTGGAGTTAATAATGGCAATAAATTTCCTATGTACACAACTTTTAAGGTTTATATAGATATAGATTTGTGTATCACTTAATTGTTTCAAATATAATTTTATCTTTATTTTTTTAAAATATATTTCATATATTTATATTTATGTGTTTATAAACTTTTATCATAAGGAGTCGGGATTGACCGGGATCGAGGTAGTGTGTATGGGGCAACTCCGTAATCAGGAAGGAGCTTCCTGGAGGTTCGTCTTCACTACCCACAGGGTTTCCTGATGTATCGCCGGCCAACGGTGCTGTTCCTGGATGGTGCTTGGCTTCGCCCGTAGTCTACGTCTCTAACGTGTTTGATTTAGTTTCGCCTAGTTTCATCTTATAGGATGCGCTTCCGCTTGTTGTATTGCATTGTTTATGTTTTTCGTTTGTTTGTTATGACGGTTTACCATCTGTCGACTTGTCAGCCATCGAGTTTCAGGTATATCTGAGATCGAATTCTTACCTTATCAAAAAAAAAACTTTTATCATAAAAAAATTGGGTTTTAAAAAAAAATTAAGATTATTTTCTTATGTAATTGATCTTTTAATTAAGTATTTTTTTAATGTAATTTTTCATGACAAAAGCTTATAAACACTCATAGAATATAAAATAGCACGAACTTTAGGTATAGTTGCGGTCAGTGGCACGAACTTAAAAAAATACAAAAATAATCACCAACTTTGGGGTTTAGTTGCGGTCAGTGGCACGTACCACCTATCTCACTAATGTAGACTAATGGGGGTGCTTACATGGAATTTTTTTTAATTAAAAAGACATATAGCGAGATATGGATTAGTGAGGTGCTTACATATATTTTTTTAAAATTAAAATGCATAAAAGATGTGCTCAAAATGTGAAACTAGCTAGGTTCCATTTTTATTTTTTATTTCATGTAATTCCAAATCAAAGATAATTGTGACAAATATACCATTCGCAAATTCAAATAACTAGTCACGTTCATGGTAAACATTTGAGTAGCAAAATGACATAAATAGAAAACCAACATTTGGTTAGCATAAAACAAACTGGATGTTAATCATCCGGGGCCGCTGAACCTTCTCAAGTTTGGTTTGTGCTAACCAAATGTTGGTTTTCTATTTTTGTCATTTTGCTACTAAAATGTTTACCATGAACGTGACAATTGGTACTAGTTATTTTAATTTGCAAATGTTATATTTGTCACAATTATCTTTGATTTGGAAGTACATGAAATAAAAAATAAAAATGGAACCTAGCTAGTTTCATAATTTGGGCACATCTTTTATGTCTTGTAATTTAAAAAAAAAATCCATGTAAGCATTCCCACTAATTCATATCTCGCTATATGCATTTTTAATTAAAAAAAATTCCATGTAAGCACCCCCACTAGTGCACATTAGCGAGATATGGGGTATGTGTCACTGACCGCAACTAAACCCCAAAGTTGGTGATTATTTTTGCATTTTTTTAAGTTTGTGCCACTGAGTGCAACCATCCCTAAAGTTCGTGCTATTTTATGCAATTTGTCCATATAATTTAAAAAAAAGTTAAAAAAATTATAATAACAATGGTGCACTGAAACTTAAGTCGTGAGGTTTAGAGGATCCAAATAAAAATATAGAGAGTGAAAAATTATACTACCTACATTTTAAAATATAGGACATTTTGTTTTTAGATATATTTTTTTAAAATCTAAAATCTTTATAAAATATTAATTTTTTAAAATAATACTTATACTTAGAAACTAATTTTAAAAAAATTAATATTTTATATAATTTTTACGTTTTTAAAAATACTAGGTAAAAACCGCGCGCACTCGCGCGCGGTTTTATTGTAATTGCATTCTATTTACTCGATCGCAGAAATGTCTCTAACTCTATGAAAGTTTGGAACAAAAAAGATATGTTTGATGTACAATTTTCGCAAATATGAGCACAACTGTCACATATAAGTTATTTCGTTAAGGCAGTCTCCCCTTTGTGTTGCTCATTCACTGCTTGCATAAAGACGAGTCCACTCTTTCACTGCAAGTCTAGATGACACCACAAAAAAGAAATTCAGGATATGAAAGTTGAGATTAACAACAAATCATTCTTGAGAAACATAAAAATCAAGAGTCTAGATTAATGTAAAACCTGTTTCAACAGCTTCATGCTCGTCGACTTTCCAATCCTTAGCAATGTTCTTAGAAAGCGGATCATCAGGATTTGGAACATTTAGTGAGGATTTTAATACTGCAGTTGCCTTATCAAGGCATCCTAACATTCTATTTGAGAATATCAAGGCATATTCTTCCAAGTTGATCGAGAATTAAGGAAATTTATACAGCATTAGAAATATTATGTAAGGATAAAGAGATAGTAAGGATATATCCAGACATTCAAAGCATACCTTATTGATGTTAGGATGCTATATTTTGGTGAAGAACCGAACTTGTAACAACACAACTATGTTAAACAAGAGTAACTGACTTGCTGATAAGAGATACTGTTATGTATCTTCTTTCTCATTTTCAATCTATGTATATTTTCAATTGAATTGGGATCGAATCAACAGATGCCAACAGCTCAGTTGCAGGCAGTTCATAGGTTTGAATTCAGTATATCCAATTCCGGAAAGTACCTTTGGAGCAGCCATTAGATAATCTTCAGGCAGACACAACTCCAGCTTGAAAACCCCTCCTACAAAGTACAACAAGATTAAAATCTAATCCAACATAGCTTTGAGTTTTTAACCCAAAAGCAGCTCCTTTTATAGATTCATTCCTAAATTACTGAAATCCAAAATTCCAAATAGAAAGTATCACTCATCACTTTAATAGAATCCAAAATAATTTCTTTGTTCAACCTTCTTATGGAGACTGCGTAGGGCCAAGGATCATGACACTGAAGTACCGCATATTTTACTCTAATGGAGATGCACTGATACAAGGGGCTACACTTACAAGCAATACAAAATCATCACAATCTCATCTCATCTAATCAAATTTACAACTCTAAACAATCATGAAGACAGATATTAAGGCGGAAAATGATAGCAAACATGATAAAAATCATTAACATTCAAAACTGTTTCATGATTCATGAATCATTAACATTGTTTCTCGAGATGAACACTTGTATCACGAGAGGTATTGGGTAGTTATCAGCTTCCTCAACGTTACCATTCTCCGCAAATCTTACAATAATGTTATTATACTCCACCACATTCATTGAAAAAGGCTTTGAATTCTCCTTCATCCTTACCTTTCTGAAGTCCTGGACAACCTCATCAAACTTCCCTAGCCGGAAACTAAGCAATAAGCTTTGAGAAGTTGCTTACTCTAGATAAATGCGTCCTCAGATTGGTAGTTGATGTTACATTCCTTAAAAGCTTTTTTTACTTTACAACATATGACCTGCAAATCATGCACGATGTCAATATCACTGGACTTGCTTCCACTGGAGTTAGTTATAACTAAGCCATATAAATGTGTCAAAATTAACATAAGTAGCATGAAAGTTGGTTGAAAACAGTTAAATGCACTTCTAAAATTAGCAACAAATTTAATCAGGTGTAAATAATCAAGAAAAAGAGTGTACCTGCTGAGTGAATCTACACAAGTTGCCCACTGCAAAGCAGCTAACCCATGGAGTTCAGACTGTGCAACAACACAGACAATCAATATTTAAAAAGAAGTATAGAGTAGAAGTTCGTAACAAGGAGTTCAAACATCAAAATAATTCAAAATTGCAAATAAGAATAATGCAAAGATCAAATGTTGCTTTGTGCAATATAATAGTACTAAGTATATGTGAAATCTTTCTTTTAATTCTTTTTTGGGAGAATATGACAATAATTATATGAGGGATTGACTTTTGAGGGAACAAGCCACTGATATCCCATGGGCAAGCATATTTAAATAATGTCAAATGAAATGTTTGACTCCACAATCTTGAAAAAGCTTGTTCGGTTAAAAAAAACAAAAAGTATAGACTATACAAATTGAGGGAAAATTGTGCCAAACTACAAAAAAGTAAAAGCAACAATCAGCACACTACAACCGTGACAAATGCACCCTTGCTTCTGTTTTCCTATTGTCTAGTGTTCAACAACAGTTGGATCTACAAACCATTTGGCCATCACAAAGTACAATTCTTAGTCTTCTTCTAGAAATCTTGTTTTTTTCTTCTACATTTTATTAAACATTTTAGCTATGCTTCAAATGCACTATTCTTTTTTACTGAATTTGACGTTATGTAAACAATAAAATAGGCAAAATCTATGACAAAAAATAAATAAAAAAGAAAAACAAATCTCTTTAACATATGCAATGTATATAAGAGTATATATATGTACATGCCATTTACTTATATATGAAATGATTCACTATTCAATAACAACTAACCAGAATAATGCTGCATTTATCTCCCCCTTCTAGGGTAGCTATAAAATCTAGGAGCCAGAAAAAATGAACAAGGTAATCCTTCTAGGTTTTCTTGTTTTCTAAATGTATTGAAATAAAAGCAAAAATATAAGCCAGATGAAATGCCCAGGGAGAAGAAAGAAAGATCAAAGCCGAATTAAGGAAGACCAAGTACCTGTCGTTTCTATCACAATGTGATCAAATTTATCTTGCTTATTCTTTACTAAATCCAACATCAGTTTAACCAAATCTCCATGCACAGTACAACACAGGCAGCTATTATTAACCATGATGATGTCATCCTCATTAGAAGTCGAATGACTTGGCAACCAATGAACTATCAATATCAACCTCCCAAACTGCACAGAAGGGGAGTTGGGCAACTATCAGATTGTTACAAGAAAAAGCAGAAGACCAATATTTGCAGGCACAGCACCACTTATAGAGTGGAAGAAGTACAAAGTGAATTTTAGGCAAAACACCAATAGAAATGCTTCCAAATAGACATACAAGTACCAGCCAATGCCTAGAGATTATTCTGAACATTACAAAACTTGAAAAAAGAATTTTCAAATATAAATGGCTAGATGAAAGAAGTATCTAACAAAAAGGTTTAATTGATTAATCAAACATTTTATATAGAATAGCAATTAGGAATCATAGGAGGGATTGTGCTACTGTAGTGAAAAGGTACTGATCCAAATCCAAAGTTATATTTCGCCTAAATCGTTTATGTAACGGATTTAAAATGAGCAACATGTAGGAGAGATTTATGAAATTATGATAATATTTATGATGAAGAAAACATAAATCAAACAATCAATTTCTAAATAAAAAGGAAACGTAATCCAATTTTTAAAATGACGTCAACATATCATCCTATCGAAACCGATTCTTTATAGCTTATGACCGCTCTAGGGTTGCAAAGCAAGAGAGGGGATTGAAGACTCTCAATCACTAACCGCCATCAAGCAAGTAGATCAAGCAAAATTCATTCAAATCTTTTCATTCCTCAATTAAATAGGGAAATAATCAAAATCATTTTTTGATGGTTATGATTTTCCCAACTGTGTAGTACTACACTCTATCTCATTCCTATTGATCATTATCTAAATTGCAGAGATATGAGATCAAGTTTTATCTTGCAAAGATTTACACTCTTAAGATCTCCTTCTTGATGTTTTTGCTAAAAGAGTGAAATAAATTTCAAATGTTAATTCAGAATTTTGAAACTCTACCCATAAAATTAGTTATCATCAAATCTCACTCATTTCTACTTACATATAATTACATATATACTCCTTTCTAATGCTATACTCCGTATTATTGAAAGTAGTTTCAAATCTCATTCATGGTGAATCAATAAATCCATGGTAATTGAAGGTAAAAGGTCAATTTCTAGGCACATTTAAAGCAACACAAAGAATCGGATCCTCATCGTGAATGTTCCAGGTGCAACACACTTTCTCTGCTCTTGGATCCATAAATTAATTTATGACATTTCTGCCATTTTAATTTGGGTTGGAATCTCCTAATTTGAGTCTGCTTGAGAGAAAAATAAGTTTTTTCTTTGGCTGAATTGATTAGTCGGTGTACAAGAGTCACATGTTTCAGTTTCTCCCCAATTTATTAGTTTCCTGATGTTAATCTTTTCTTTGCAACCTAATCAAGGAGAGGGGCACATGGAAATGAAAACCATAGGTGCTATATAATCAAGGAGAGGTAAAGATTGTAAGCGAGAACTCTGGATCAAGGAGAGGGGCACATGGAAATGAAATTGAAATGGGGCAATTGACAAGATTTCTTGGATAGCCATGTAGTTGTAACCAAATTCTCAAAACCAAATCTGAAATTAGGGCATCAAATGTAATGAAACAGGCGAATCTGGTTAGCCGTGGTGTTGTGACCCACTTCTCATAACCAAATCTGAAATTAGGGCACCGAATCTAATTGAAATAAGCAAGAACCAATTTCATATAGAGAATAGAAATAAACCTGCAATTGAAGCCATGTTTGAGGATTTGAGTAGAGCAGATATTGAAGCCATGGTTCAGGAGGCGCCGGGACGGAGAAGATGATGGATTTCTTGGCCATGGCGATTCAGAGGGCACTGGGACTGGTGGCGGAGGGAGGGGCGGCAGAGGCGGAGGATAGAGAGATGCCTCGGAGCAGAGATGTCGGACGAAGAGAGAGGCGGCAGAGATAGAGAGAACGGCTGGGGAGGAGTGCGATGAAGAAGGAATGAAAGTAATGAAAAAAAGAGAGACAAACGTAGAACCAGGGGAATGAAGAAGGTGACGCGTTTATGAGAAGCGTTACAAACGGAGGCAAGTTACGGTGGTTAACTAACGGAAATACTGTTCATTTGAGAGTTGGCTCTTTTATAAGTTAATATATTAATATTAAAAAATAAAACCATTTGGATTTGGGCCAAAGGTATAATAATATCTGAAATTAGTTCGCCGAAAGGTTGGACGACCACAATCAAATAATCAATGCTTACGTGGAGGACCAGTTTGGGTCTTTGTTCCCCTCCCTTCTCATTTGCATTTTTCCCTTTAAGATTCTTTTATTGATTTTCAAGTGGAATGCGTCTTTTTTTAAGCAACATAAAGATTCAGTTTTCTAGACAAGTCTAAAGAAACTGAGGGGCCGGACAAGTCGGTGGATGAACTAATCATCATGTACAACAGAAAGCAAATAACAAAAGCAAATGACATAAAGGAAATAACAAAAGCAAATGACAGAAATAAAATTACAAAGAAAACATACAAGCCATCCTACACTGAAATTACATGCCAAAGAGAAATGAAACAATCGATCACAGGGACGACGAACACAGATAACTCTGGGGAATATCAGCAAACACCTCAGATTAAGTGGAATGTGATTCAATACTTCGAGGCCCAATGAATCTGCAAATTGACAATATAAGTAGTTAAGTACTCCGTAGGTCTTTATTATTTTATTTTTTTAAGTAGGTTTTTCTCTATAAATATTGTTTTTATTATTAAATGAGTATGAGATTATGAATAGTTAATTAAAAATTTGATATTTTATAATATAAAAATAATTGTGTTGAATAGTAAATAATTAATAGAAATAAAGGGAGCACTAGATAAAAATGGAAGTTCTTAGGAAGAAACTACTTTATGTAAAACCGACTTGTTATCGGAACGACCAAGTATCATCAAATACAAGGTATATTTTTTGACTTTCAGAGTCGACAGATGTCCAATCGACACCGGCTTCAAAGCCGACAAATTTTGGCATGGACAGGGCTTACATGGACGAACTTTAGGCTATGTTGGTCGCTTGAAACGACTTTAAGGTCGGAACGTATTTTTAATATTCGTCGTCTAAATAATTGACACTAGGGCGAACAATGCTGCTAGCGTTGCGGGAGATGCCCGCGAAGTTGGCCCGACCTGCTTCCCGCTGGAAAGAAGCGCTCACTAGCTAGCCGGGACGGGGCTTCAAGGGACTAACATCACGGACGAGTCAACAAATGCTGCAGGTAGCCACGTGCGATCCTTATTGCTTCAATGTTCAAAGCTTGTAGTACAAGGCTAGACTAAAAAATAAACTTGCACAACTAGATTTTTTTATGCAAGTTTTTTTTTTTTTTTTTTTGTGTTTACTATAATGTACATATATATTTTCCACTTTTATTAGCATTTTGTCAACCAACTTATTCATATTAGCTAAATGTCCACTGTGTGCTAAGATCGAGGTTGCTGAAACTGGAGTTGCTGACGCCTACGTTGCTGAAACCGGGGTTGCGGACAACAATGGACCAGCCCAAAAATGATGCAGACAACAATTATGCGGGCGTAGAAATTCACCAAGTAGAACAATCCAAAAATACACTAAAAAGATGTGTACAACAATATAAAATTTAAGAATTTCAGTGTTTCAGCATCATACATACAAGTCTAAAAACAACAAAACGCAACCTAATAAGAGATAAATATCGAAGGCAAAGTTCAGCATCCTCTTGCAATTCATTATTCAGATGAGCATCATCAATGAAACGTCGGTGAAGCGTTGATGATCAACATCTCCTCTGCTTCTTCGTTCCTTGCAGCACTGCTGCAACCGCCGACAGGTGACAACGACGCCTGCACTTCCTCTACACCATCTCATGGTATCTTAGCCTCAACGATCGACCTCGATGCATGATCGAAGCTCCACATCTGCGCAGATCTCATCCAGTTTTTCTTATCATATCGATGTTTTCAGCAACAATAACTTTCGATTTCGAATCACACTCCGCCCTAGCTAACTCCCGATCGCTCCCACCTACTTCCTCTCTCAACCTCCCCATAGCTAACACAAAATCAAACAACAAAAACATCACATATCGATCAGCGAGATCAATCGAAGATCCATTGTTGTCGTCGCTCTCAACGACGTCGATCTTCAAACAAAACGGCGGCCAGATCTTGAGAGCACCGTCAATCTTCCTCGTCATCAATCTTCAAAGAAAACGACGTCAATCGAAGATCTGCACAAGTTTCCGAATGGGAACGATGATAACATTGCGAGAGAGATCTGCATTATTTAGGGTTGAGAGAAGAGCCGACGTGGTGATTGAGAGAAGCAAGGCGAGATCCGAAGGGAGCATCGGTGAGATCGTACTGAATGAGGCGGTAGCCGTCGACGGTGGTGGCGACGTCGCAGAGCTCGACGCAAGTGAAGAGAACGAGGAAGAGAGTGATGGCGGAGCAGATGGAATCGATTTTATTTTATTTACTCTCATTTCATACCATTCCGGAATGGCTCACCGGAAAGGACTTGTGGGTAGTACCCATAGGTCCCCGGTTCGAACCCCGAAATGACCGTTGTTTATTTACCAATTCAAAGAGCAGATTGAATCGATCATCTCTCCTCGTCGCCATTGTAGGGTGGGACGGAGAGAAGAGAGAAGGACAATCGATGAATTTGGGCGAGGTTTCTGCCTCTGCCATGGAAAAGGATAAAAGGAGATATCTGATTTAGGTTTGAAATGGACAAATTTATCCATAAATTTAAAGATAGACAAAAAACTAATTAAATCGGCATGGGGAACACTCCCCCATTAAAATCAGGAAAAAAAAACATGTACCACAAATTTTCTCTTTTTTCTAAAAAAAAAAATTAACCTTATTAGTTTAGCTGGTAAAGTTTATTACTTCGATATATTGGAATGACCCTAAATACCTACCAATAAAATAATTTTTTTTAAAAAAAAAACTTGCAGAGAAAGACACATTTTTTTTTTTTTGATTAGGTAAGAATTCGGGTGAGAAAACTCTACCCGAAAGCATCCTGCCGGATGAGGTCAAGTAGACCTGAGTGATTGTATAAATTAGGTCCCCTGGTAGAGTAGCAAAGGTGTGCAACCTTATCCGCTACCCGGTTACCAATATGGGGAATATGAGAAATTCCTATATTTCTTACACCTCGAAGAATGGTCTGAATATCTGACATTATTAATTCTATTTCCCAAGGGCAGTTCGTGTTTGTTTCTAAGAAATCCGTAATTACTTTTGAATCCCCTTCAATGATTAGGTTGTCAATATTTAGTTCCTTTGCCTTTGTTACCCCTAGTCGTAGTGCCAATGCTTCTGCCATAATAGGAGAGTGTCCCCCAATCACCCCACCATCCATGCTGATTGGATTACCATTCCAGTCCCGTATAATGTAGCCAATAGAGCTCTTTGATTCTGATATATATGATCCATCAAAGTTTAGTTTGTATTTGCTCATGGGTGGCCTTTTCCATCGGGTGGACTTTTTAGCATTTTTAGTGTGGGCTTTTATCCTATTTTGGATTGTGGCATCCTCGTCATCTTCAAGATTCAGTTCGCTGGTTCTTCTCCAATTATTGATATTTTTCCAAACAATTTTTCTAATGCCCTCTATGGAAGGGATCTTGGCATTCCTAAAGAAAGACACATTGATCGTTTGTTTAAATGTCTGTTAATAAGGTGACCAATCTTTTCTAATCCCAAACTTACATATGCATAAGTGGGATTGTGTATCGAATCATTCTCTATGCTTTCATAACTTCTTTCATACATTTAACGGCAAGAAAACATATTGTAATTAAATTAGATGGATATTCTGCAAATTATTTTTCTCAACTACCAAAATAAGCTTCTTAACCGTCTTCGCAAACCCCCTTTACCTTGCCAAGATTAAATAGAAATGAAAACCTTAAGATTGAAAATATTGTAGGATTAATCAAGTAAAAAAATCGCGGTGATATAAATTACCGAAAACTAGATTAAAATCTGGGTTTTTATTATTAACAAGAACTTCAACCAGGAAAAAAACCACCACCAAAACTTTCATTTTTCCCACTCCCACTTGAGACGGAGTAGAGAAATCCTGTACCGGTGAACTTGCAAAATTATCACCGAGATCCGACCCGATTCTCCTATTTTACCCGATAATGATACCCGAATATCCCTAAATTGGATCGGATATAGGACCGCCAAAATAAAAATAAAAGGAAAAACAAAAACAATTTCAGACGAACAAGTTCAGCAGCTGTGGCTCCGGCACCGGCGTCGCCCAGAATCCGGCGGAGCCGCTCTCAAAGCTGATCGTCGTACCGGATTCCTCCGAGTTCAGCGACGGCGTCGTTGCACGCGGCCGGAGCATCTTCGCCGCCGGATCTCCCCGAGTGGTGACCGGAAATTCGGTCTTCGTCACACGCAGATCTAGGTTAACCGACTGTAGCGGTCTCTGGCACTCATCGGAATCCGGCATGGAGTGGCCGATCCCGGTGAGAAACTCCGGCACGGCGCGGATGGAGCCGCCGCGGAGCACGGTCTCGACGGCGGTCTGACAGACGTGCCAATTGCCCGTCCACAGGAGCCCGACGGCGCCGCTCACCGGATTCACCGTGCGGCCGCAGGCCTCGTACAGCAGCGACTGGAACAGAGCTGTTGAAGAACAGGACCAGAGTCAGCAAAGATTGAATCTTTCTACAAGACGGAGATTCAGAAATGAAGATTTTGATTTAACGAAGCGCCGTACCAGGGCGTTGGGAGTCGGGGACGTTGGAGAGGAAGGACATGAGATCGGCGCGGCCGAAGAACTTGGCGACGAAGACGGTGGCGTGGCCCTGTGACTCCGGCGCCTGAATCCACTGAAGGCAGGGGCGGAGGACACAGGTGTCGCTGCAGCCTTTGCGGAGAACCCGGCATCCATTGCAACTCATCTTTGAATTTCTTCCTTCTGGATTTCTGATTCTGGTTGAAGAAAAAAGGCGTGGATTTTGCAGAAGGGATGAGAGAGAGAGAGAGAGAGAGAGAGAGAGAGAGAGAAAATGGGAAGGAAAGTAAGCAGGAAATGGGAGGGGTGTGGGGATTTATAGATTGCAACCACTCTCCATTGAAGGGTGGTTGAAATTATATATTGGTAAAAAAAAAAAAAAAATTTATACTCCATGATTCATTTATAAAAAAAAATATTGTTTAAAAATTAGAAATTTATAACAACCTTATATTCAATATTTTAGTATTTTTTTAGAAAAAATAACAATAACTTTATTGGTATAAAATGAATAGTATAAATGGTTTCATATAAAATTTATAACAATCTTATATTCAGTGATTCATCCGCTCTAGAGTCTGGAGTCCAATACTAAATATTTTAAATGAAACCTATTGTATTATACGGAATACTTAATTATTTGAGATATTTTAAAAAATTAAAAAATATATACATTGTAAATGCTAATAATATGTGTGTGAGTGTGTGCGTATAACAATGTTATGTTTTGTTTATTTTATTTTTTAAAATGATATTTTTAGAAAACATTATATTCAACAATATAAATTTATCACTTTTTAATGTTAATAATTTTCAATATAGCGTTTTAAATGAAAATGTATATTATTATTTGTTATTGAACATTTATAATATAGATATATAATTTTATTATAAAAAAAGGCTGAAATATTAACACGAGTAACATAGAGGTAGAGTATCCACATTTACAACAATCCCATGGTTTTTTTTTTTGTGGCGTGGGGCTGAGATTTGAACCCTTGACCTCTTGCAAGGGCCACCTATCCCTTACCACTAGGGCAAGGGGTCATTGGTACAACAATCCCATGTTAAAAAGGTTCAAATTCTCTTGTAAATTATATAAAAAAAACCCTCTTGAAAATATAGGGCGAGCTAAACTAAATAAAATTTTTAAAAAAAATCCTAATTAGTGCTATTATCCTATATTCTTGGAATATGATAGAAAAATCGTTTATTTATTTACTTTTTTAATAAGAATAAAAATCTATTTAATAATTAGAAATGAATTATATTTCTATTGAGTGCATTAAAATGAGATGTATTTTTTTAAGTCATGAGTCATGACCTAAACTTGTGGTAACCATTGGTCTATGCAGGGTTTGGTTGGAGATCGTTTATGAGTATGGGGTAAAATTTAAGAAGTAGGAGCAATTGTTTGTAATTAAGGGGGTTTTGTTGGGTAGAGAATGTAAATAGTGGAGGGGGAAAGGTCAGATTCAAAGGGTGTTGGGGTAAAGCGGCAGCGAATTTCCGCGCGTGTGGAGAGTGTCGTCATCTTTGGCGGCCCACCCCTAATTATGATGACGTCTCCTTTTTCTACCACCAACACAGTACTGTACTACGACATTCTAGAATTTACCGCATTAACTTACTCTTACTCCATGCTTCCTTTTAATTGATTTTTTATTATTCATGTACGTTTTTTAAGGTGTGAAAAACTATATAAAATAATAATTTAATAAGTATAATATTATTAAAATATTAATATTTAATATAATTTTATCATTCTAAAACTACGTGTATGACTTGAAAAAGTCACTTAAAAGGAAACGGAAGGAGTAATTTTTAAGGGTGTTGAATTGTTGATGGATGGATCGAAAATCCGGAATGTGGAGGTAGACAATGAAAATTGAAGGTAAATTAGAGTTTACAGCATCATGTTCAAATTGACCCGGTGCCCCAAAGGACATAAGGTCCTAAATTATAATTTGCGGTGTATTTACTTTCTACCTTTTTTACTATTGAATTTTAAAAAACTCATTACTTCCCTATTTTTGAACAAAGAAATACTAAATTTGGAACCAAAACAGATCAATCACAATGTGGAAGAAAATGAAAACTCCATTCTCGAACAAGGAAGAAAGTGAAACTGAAGTTCTTCAAAGCTGTAACAAACTTTCCCGCTCTCACACACAGCTACTTAAGGAGCTCACAAACTTTCGTCTGAAAAGACCAAAATGCCCCTGACAATCTAGCCTAATTACAAGTTAATGTTGCTAGACATATCTATGTACATCTATACTCATATACCCCCCTCAAGCTGGACTTGCACAAGGTAGAACAAGGCCTAGCTTGGAACGCAGAAAACCATGTTGCTTAGCACCTGATAACTCCCTCCCTTGATGGAGATTGGAATAAATGTTTCAAGGGCTTTGACAGGATGTTTGTGTCAAAGGCCTTGGAGCGTTAACAGTTGATGAAATACAAAACCTATCTTATTTGTCCGAATATTACTTTATCTTATTATATACTTCCGTTATATTATATTATATATATGTGTGACTAACCTTTTCAGGAAGTATATTCGAGATTATATCTTTCCTTTGGTGCATATGAGGAAATCCTATTCAAAACGGATCATGACTTCGAAGTGTCCATATATAGAAGATTGAAGATCAAGCCTGATTCATAGAGCCGTTGGTGAAGATCCTCATGCGCCATTCCACTCTTATATAAAGGAAAGAAAGAAGAAGACAGAGATACACAAGTGCTACACGAGCCTTCATTCATTCAAACGAGATCTGTCTTCCAAGTGTCTCTCTACTAAGCGCTCTAGAGTTTGTTGTTTATTTCAAAGCCTTTGAGAGTCACTGTGAGCTTATAGGATATATTCATTTAAAGTGTTACTCGAGAGTTTATAACTCGGGCAGTTGCACTAGGCTATTGATTTATGAGAGTAAGAGGATTGTACTAGATAGCTGAGAGAGGTGGGGCTCTTCTAGATTGGTCTAGGACTCCAAGGGAACGTGAGTTGACTAGATTGCAATTGTATAGGAGAGAGGCTTCTCGGTGAGCTATTAGGATCCTAAGCTAAGCGAATCAATAAAGCCTTTGAATCCTAGGGTTGTGGAAGAACCCTAGGCGGGGACGTAGGCCAAGTTGTGCTGAACCTTGTAAACAATTACTTGTGTTCTTTACTTATTTGCTTTACCTTATTTACGCACTTGGTTCGATTGTCTAACTTTGTGATTCAGGTTAATCTCAAAGGTTTTGGTACGAGCTCCAAAAGTCTTGAGACTTTCTGCGAAAAACGGGCATACTCTATTCAACCCCCCTTCTAGAGTATTTCTTTATTACATTGTTTTATATTATCGAACCTTCAATTGGTATCAGAGCTTTACTCACTGTTTTTGATCTAACAATCTTGTGAGTTTTCGATCATGTCTGGTGAAGCAAGCGGAGGATTTGCACAGGGAAGGTCCACAAGCAGACCGCCACTCTTTGTAGGAAACAACTTTGTCCACTGGAGATCTTTGATGAAGATGTTCATCATAGACCAAGATCTAGAGCTTTGGAACATTATAGAGAATGGTCCGAAGATTCCAGAGAAAGATGGACCAAACGATACCAAAGTTGCAAAGAAGGAGCCTGAATACAACCAAGCAGATCTTGAAACCATCTCCAAAAACTACAGGGCTATTAACTTACTTTATTGTGGTCTTAGCACTGATGAGTTTAACCGTATTTCATCTTGTAGGTCAGCTAAAGAGATTTGGGACAAGTTGGTCGTCACCTATGAAGGAACAAGCCAAGTGAAAGACACCAAGATCAGCATCTTCCTTCGAAAGTATGAGCTCTTTAAGATGAAGTATGATGAGTCAATCAAGGCCATGTTCACACGATTCACAGAAATCACCAACAACCTTGACTCTCTCGGCAAGAGCTTTACCAACGTTGAGAAAGTAAGGAAGATACTGAGGTGCCTTCCAAAGGAGAAATGGGGTCCAAAAGTAACAGCTATAGAGGAAGCCCAGGACCTCACCACTCTACCCCTTGATGACCTTCTTGGAAAGCTGATCACGCATGAGATGATCCTTAATGAAGACGATGGAGAACTTCCAGCTAGCACTAAGAACTTGACACTCAAGTCTAAGAAGGATGAGCCCAAGGATGGATCTGATTCCGAAGATGAGGATGACGATGAGGATGATCCTTTTGCTCTTATCACAAGAGGCCTTGCTAGAATTCTCAAAATGAAGAAGCAATTCAACAACAAGGATGGATCAGAGTCTTCAAAATTTCGAGGTAACCCTCAATACAACAAGTATGAAAAGAAGACTAAACCGTTGTCTTGTTTTGAATGTGGTGAAACAGATCATCTTGTGAAGGACTGCCCTCAAAAGACAAAGAGCCAGCCAAAGAAAGGTGACAAATGGAAGAAGAAAGCCATGGTGGCTACTTGGAGTGATTCCGACTCTGACTCCGACGATGAGAAGGCCAACATTTGTCTTATGGCCTCAGAAGATGAATCCCACGATGAAAAGCTTGAAGCTACTATAAGAGAACTTATGGAAAGTCCAAAAGAGGTATTATCGGAATTCCTTTCCAATATGATTGCCAATGAAGAGAAGCTTATTGCTCAAACTAACGTTCTTATTAAGAGAACTGTGGACCAGGAAAGAACTATTGAGGATCTGTCTATGAGGGTCAAAGGTCTTGAAGCTTCTTATTCAGGTCTTGACATTAAAGTCAAGACGCTTGACTCGGAGAAATCTGAACTCAAGCAAGATCTCTCCTCTCTAAGAAATGAGCATCATGACTTAGAGAACGAGAAGATCTCCCTGAATAATAAGATTCTAGACCAACAGACAACCCTCATAAGTTTTACCAAATCCAAAGGCACTCTCGATAAGATGTTGGGTGAGCAACAAAGCTCTCTAAACAAAAGTGGTATTGGTTACAATCCAAAGTTTTTAAAGAAGCAACACATTACCACTTTTGTCAAGGCAAAAGGAAGCAGAACCTCTCCTATATGTCACCATTGTGCTAGAAAGGGACATATAAAAGAGACCTACCCTTACAGAAGAAAGGATCCATATATTATTCGCAATACATTTCCTGTTCATTTGAGAAAAGAACGGATAACACAAGTTTGGGTCCCAAAGGGCACTATTTTACCAAATATGGTTTACCCCAACAATGGATCCAAATTTGCTTATTGGTCTAGCCACAAAGGTTGATGTTTGTCTTGCAGGAGATCACCAAGGTGAAAGATCACAAATGGATTATTGATAGTGGATGCTCGAGGCATATGAGTGGGAAGAGTTCTCTCTTTCATGATCTAAATGAGCAATCCACGGGAACAATCACTCTTGGTGACAAAGGGAAATGCGACATCGTTGGTATTGGTAGTGTTGGAAGTGATTCCAGCCATAGTATTAAAAATGTCTATCTTGTTAATGGTTTAAAGTATAATCTACTTAGTGTTTCTCAATTATGTGATAGTGGTAACAATGTCAGATTTAACAAGAAAAGATGTATAGTGTGCAGAGATGATACAGGTGAAGTTATATTGACTGCATACCGTTACAACAATATATACGCCGTAAATGCTGATCAAGTGGCACAAGGAAGCTTAACCTGTTTAAAGGCTTTGACGGACGATCCAAAGCTCTGGCACAGGAGACTCGGTCATGTGAGTCCACATACACTACAGAAGCTTGTGTCCAAAGGGCTTGTAAGAGGGCTACCCGAGATGGACTTCAAAGGTATTGACATGTGCAATGCATGCACACGAGGTAAACAAACACGTAGCTCTTTCAAACCCAAAAAGGTTGTAAGTTCTTCTAGACCCCTTGAACTTTTACATATGGATTTATGTGGTCCTATGCGAGTCAAATCTCCCAATGGTAAAAAGTACATGCTAGTTGTTGTCGATGATTTTTCAAGATATACTTGGGTTGCATTTTTGAAAGAAAAATCAGAGGCCTTATTTGAGTTTTCAAAACTTTGTAAGGAGTTGCAAACTTTAAGAAACGAGCCCATAGTGTCAATTCGGAGTGATCATGGTAGGGAGTTTGATCAACTTCAATTTGATTTGTTTTGTGCTAAATATGGCATCTCCCATAACTTTTCTGCTCCTAGGACACCTCAATAAAACGGGGTTGTGGAACGCAAGAACCGCACCTTAGAGGATATGGCCAGGACTATGCTTTTAGAAAATGCATTACCTAAAACCTATTGGGCTGAAGCTGTTAACACAGCTAATTACATTTTGAATCGCTGTCTTATTCGTTCCATCTTAAAGAAAACTCCTTATGAACTTTTCAAAGGCCGCAAACCTCTTATATCTTACTTTAAACCCTTTGGCTGTACTTGTTTTGTTCATAACAATGGAAAAGATAACCTTGGAAAATTTGATGCGCGTAGTGATGAAGGTATATTTCTTGGCTACTCCACGAGTAGCAAAGCTTATAGAATCTTCAATAAAAGGACCCAGGTAGTTGAATAAAGTATACATGTTATTTTTGATGAATGCAATGACGGTGCTTTGAGTGAAAGTGTTGCAGATATAGATCTTAACATCCATGAAGAGAACGAGGAAGGTGATGTTGCTGTTACCAAGAACACAGAGAAGAGAAACATGCAGGAACCGATTCTTAACACTGAAGAATTGGCCCAAGGTGTTGAAGATTCGTCCAAAGCCCTTGGTGTCCAATCCAACAGTGTTGAGACGCCAGAAACTGCTGTAATTGAACCTAACAGGACCACGGAGTCAGATGTACTACAAGTCAATCCTACAAGTGTGACGAATCAAGGAGCTGAGACTAGCAAAAGGAAATTCAAATACTCCTCATCACACTCATTAAAGGATATCATTTCTGACCCTACTTCTAGTGTTCAAACTCGTTCTAAACTTAAAGATCTTTGTGCTTTTCACGCATTTGTTTCTCTTATTGAGCCAAAGAAGGTAGATGAGGCACTTCAGGAGCCAGACTGGATCATTGCTATGCAGAATGAGCTTAACGAATTTGAAAGGAACAAAGTCTGGACCTTGAAGCCTAGGCCAAAGCATCAATCTGTCATTGGCACTCGATGGGTATTTCGAAACAAGCTAGATGAGAATGGCAAGATTGTGAGGAACAAGGCAAGGCTTGTTGCTCAAGGCTACAATCAAGAGGAAGGTATTGACTACGAGGAGACCTTTGCTCCCGTAGCCAGGCTTGAAGCCATTCGCATTTTATTAGCATTTGCATCTTTTATGAGCATAAAGTTATATCAAATGGATGTCAAGTGTGCTTTTCTTAATGGTTTCTTAGAGGAAGAAGTTTATGTGGCTCAACCCCCAGGTTTTGAAAGCTCTGAATTTCCCAATCATGTTTATAAACTTGACAAAGCGCTTTATGGTTTGAAACAAGCCCCAAGAGTTTGGTATGAGCGCTTGTCAAAATATCTTTTAGAAAATGATTTTAAAAGGGGGTTGATCGACAAGACTCTTTTTATCAAGACCAAAGGAAAGGACATTTTGGTTATTCAAATTTATGTTGATGATATATTATTTGGTGCTACTAACACATCTTTGTGCAAGGAATTTTCTAACATCATGTGCAGTGAATTTGAGATGAACTTGATGGGTGAACTCAACTTCTTTTTGGGATTACAAGTTCATCAATCCAAGAAAGGGATCTTTGTCAACCAAAGCAAGTACACTAAGGATCTCTTGAAGAAGTTCAAGATGGATCAATCCAAGGCAGCCAAGACTCCCATGAGCTCAACATTGTCTCTAGATCAAGACAAGACTGGAACAAGTGTCAATCAAAAGGAGTATCGAGGAATGATTGGATCTCTATTATATCTCACGGCTAGTAGACCTGACATCATGTTTAGTGTTTGCATGTGTGCTAGGTTTCAAGCTGATCCTAAAGAATCTCACCTCGTGGCTGTGAAGAGGATCTTTCGTTATCTCAATGGCACTAAGGAACTTGGACTATGGTACCCAAAGCAAAAAGATTTCACTTTAATTGGATACTCTGATGCAGATTTTGCAGGCTATAAGGTGGATAGGAAGAGCACATCAGGATGTTGCCAATTCTTAGGAGCATCGTTGATCAGTTGGCACTCAAAGAAGCAAAACTCAGTTGCCCTATCCACTGCAGAAGCCGAATACATTGCAGCTGGAGCATGTTGCTCCCAAATCCTTTGGATAGCTCAACAAATGCGAGATCTTGGCATCAACCTCAAAGGTATTCCAATTAAGTGTGACAATACAAGTGCCATCTCCATCACTAAGAATCCTGTTCAGCATTCAAGGATCAAACATATTGATGTAAGGCATCATTTCATTAGAGATCATGTTGAAAAAGGTGATATGTCCATATCATTTATTTCTACTGATTATCAATGGGCTGACATTTTTACTAAGCCTTTGGCAGAGGACAGGTTCACCTTCATAAGACGAGAGATTGGGATGCTTAACAAGGATGCACTTTCGTAGGGGGAGCATTCCCTTTACGAAAGATAAATTCTACTTAGTGTCAAGACCCTTGAGATCTATATCAAGGTGTGTGAACTAAATGGTGGAGTACATTTATCGGATCATATATTTTTGGTTAATATCTTTTTAGATATTTAATCAACTATATTTTTACTGAATTTGAAAATTGCCTATTTTATATGATTTCCTTAACCGTTAAGATATTTTATTTTTGGAACTAAATCACTCGGTTTTTCAGTCCGATTTTAATGGATCATTTGAAATTTGAATTTGAATCCTTTCAAATCAGCCTTGTAATGATTTCTTTCCTTAGAACTCTAAACCCGTCCCATCACTCCCTCTACTTAAACCCAATCCTGTACCCGATCACAACCCACACTCAGATCTTATCTAAATCCCTTCACCTTCTCCTTCTTCAACCTCTCAATCCATTCTAAGAAAACCCTAACCGATTTCCTCCATGGCACCCAAAACCAAGAAAGCTGTCATACCCAAAAGACTTGGCGCCACCCCCAAGGGACGCCAGGCCACCGCTACCTCTCCCACACCTGAACCCGCTCCTCAAGCCATCGTCCCAACTGTCGTCCAGAGCACCATCGCTGAGAGCACGGCCATTGTTCCCAAGGGCTCTCAAAAGCGCTCTGCTAAGAAGCCGATTAGTGCTAAACAGAAAGGAAAGAGGAAGATTCTGGCTGAGGAAGCAGACGAGGAAGAGGAGGAAGAAGATCTCGACGCCCTTCTGGAAAGGGATGCTGCCAAGGAAGCCGAGGAAGAGGCCTTAAGGAAGAAAAAGGCCGATAAGGAGGCCGAGCTTGCTAAGAAACTGGCCGAGGAAGAAGCTGAGCGGATTCGGAAGGAAGCTGAAGCAGAGGAGGCTCAATCCGAGGAGGAGCCTGAGGAAGAAGAAGAAGAAGAGCAAGAGGGATCTGGAGAGGACGAGGAACCTGAAGGAGATGAAGCGGGGTCCGGTGAGGACTCGGGGTCTGAGGAAGAGGAGGAAGAATCTCCCTCTCCTTCTCCTCCTCCTCCTCCGTCTCCGAGGAAGCGGAAAGCCCCTGCTGCTGTCAAACCTCCATCCCCCAAGCGCACCAGGAAGGACACTGTCAAGAGTCTTGTAGCGCCTGTCAAGAGAGCTGCTCCAACAGTTGCGCGCAGAAAGAACGCAGACCCCCCGGCCTATATCCAGGTAAATCAATCCTTGCCCTCCTCTTGGTTTCAAGATGCTGAGACTGCTGGTAAGTGGGTAGACGAGTTTAGAACTCGTAAGATTAGCTGTTCTGATTTTTTAGATTTTGAGTTCTTTGAAGCTTTGAAGTTACCTTGCATTGAGCTCCTCAAAAAATCCCCAGCATGAACCCTTCTTAACCTTGAGACTGTCTACTACCCCCAGCTTACCAGACTTTTCTACATTAACCTAAAAGCCAAAAACGACACCGATGGTTGGTCTTTGGAGTCTGTAGTCAAAGGGGTTAGAATCTCTCTCAACTCCAATGGCTTTGCAGATTTCCTTGGCCTACCTACCCCAGTTCCACCTGCTGATATACACCCCTCAAAAGAGAATTGCATCATCCTTGCCCGAGCCAAATATCTCCTACCCGAAGAATCCAACAGCACCTCCAAGCAACTCACCCACTCATCCCTAACCCTTGAGGCGAAAATAATTTTTAACATCATTGTCCGATGCCTCTTACCCCGTCTTAACTCTGGCTCACTCCTTACCGACAATGCTATGGTCCTGCTTTACCGCATCCTAAATGGCCTTGATCTTGATCTGGCCAACACTATCCTTGGAACCATGGCTCATGCCAGAAAAGCTAGAAAAGGCTCTCCCCTCCCCTTTGCTACCCTTTTGACCCATATCTTCAAAACTTCTGGAATTGATGTCAAAAATGAAGAACAGCTGCGTCATACGGGTAAGTTCGACTCTAAAGGCCTTGAAAAGATTGGCATCACTCGGTCTCCCCAAGGGACCTTGAGTCTTGCCACTCCTTCAAAAGCATTTCCCACTGCTCCAGCTTTCGATGAACGCATGGACAACCTAGAGTTGGGCTTGGAGGAAGTTCGCCTGGATATTAAGGAGCTGCAGAAGGAGATGATGACGGAGATGAGCGGGATTTCCAAGATGCTGGAGGGACTGTGGACGAGGCTCACTGATGATGCTCCGGATGACTAAGCCTTAACCCTAACCCACCCTATCCCACCCCTGAAACTTGTTACTTTGCTGGTTTTTGGAAACGTTTTCAAAACATTTGGTAACTATTTTGGTGACTGTTTTACCTCCGCCCTTTGTTGAAAGACAAAAAGGGGGAGATGATCTGTGGTGCTTAGACTTTGAAAACCTCTGCTTAAAGGTCTTGGAAGACCTTGGTTTTTTGATTTATGGTTTTCGGTTGGATGGTTTTACATGCTTCAAAATTTTTGATCCAACATTTGTCTAGCCCTTGCAAGTACTTAGTCTGATTTCTATTTTATTATCTATGCTTGACTAAGTTGCAGGGATGCACAGGTTTTGTCTTTCATCAAGGGGGAGATTGATAACTCCCTCCCTTGATGGAAATTGGAATAAATGTTTCAAGGGCCCCAAAGGCCTTGAAGCGTTAACAGTTGATGAAATACAAAACCTATCTTATTTGTCCGAATATTACTTTATCTTATTATATACTTCCGTTATATTATATTATATATATGTGTGACTAACCTTTTCAGGAAGTATATTCGAGATTATATCTTTCCTTTGGTGCATATGAGGAAATCCTATTCAAAACGGATCATGGCTTCGAAGTGTCCATATATAGAAGATTGAAGATCAAGCCTGATTCATAGAGCCGTTGGTGAAGATCCTCAGGCGCCATTCCACTCTTATATAAAGGAAAGAAAGAAGAAGACAGAGATACACAAGTGCTACACGAGCCTTCATTCATTCAAACGAGATCTGTCTTCCAAGTGTCTCTCTACTAAGCGCTCTAGAGTTTGTTGTTTATTTCAAAGCCTTTGAGAGTCACTGTGAGCTTATAGGATATATTCATTTAAAGTGTTACTCGAGAGTTTATAACTCGGGCAGTTGCACTAGGCTATTGATTTGTGAGAGTAAGAGGATTGTACTAGATAGCTGAGAGAGGTGGGGCTCTTCTAGATTGGTCTAGGACTCCAAGGGAACGTGAGTTGACTAGATTGCAATTGTATAGGAGAGAGGCCTCTCGGTGAGCTATTAGGATCCTAAGCTAAGCGAATCAATAAAGCCTTTGAATCCTAGGGTTGTGGAAGAACCCTAGGCGGGGACGTAGGCCAAGTTGTGTTGAACCTCATAAACAATTACTTGTGTTCTTTACTTATTTGCTTTACCTTATTTCCGCACTTGGTTCGATTGTCTAACTTTGTGATTCAGGTTAATCTCAAAGGTTTTGGTACGAGCTCCAAAAGTCTTGAGACTTTTTGCGAAAAACGGGCATACTCTATTCAACCCCCCTTCTAGAGTATTTCTTTATTACATTATTTTATATTATCGAACCTTCAGCACCCAATGCTTTGGTAATTATATTGGCAATTTGAAGTGCAGAGGATACATGAGCTGTTTGAATGAAGCCTTGCTGAACCATTTCTCCAATGAAGTGACCATCAATCCTGACATGCTTAGTACGTTCATGAAATACTGGATAAATGGCAAGCTGTTGTGCTGACTTATTGTCACAAAACAGGGTGATAGGAAGCTCCACCTTGATGCCCAAATCACTCAAAATACCTTCTAACCAAACGAATTCACTAGTTGTGGCAGACATGCTTCTGTATTCACTTTCAGTGGATGACTTTGAGACCCCTTTCTGCTTCTTAGTCTTCCAAGACACTAAGGAGCTACCAAGAAAAACACAGAATCCTTAAAGAGATCTCCCGGTGTCCAAGCAATTCCCCCAATATGCATCTGTGTATGCTTTGACAGAGAAGGAGGAATGAGAAGGATAAGAAAGTGCATAATTGTAACTGCCCTTGAGATATCTCAATAGGTAAAGGATAGCATCCCAGCGTGGTTTAAGGGGATTATGCAGGAACTGACTTAACTGTTGCACTGTATAGGATATGTCAGGTCTAGTTAATGTGAGATATAGAAGCCTACCAACAAGCCTTCTGTAATCCTCATGATTTGGAATTGGATCACCAATGACTGATGACAACTTAATACCATGCTGCATAGGAAAATCAGTAGACTTACACCCCTCCATATGAGCATCTTTGAGGATGTCAAGCACATATTTCCTCTGATTAAGCAGTATGCCTTGGGAAGATCTAGCAATTTCCATTCCAAGGAAATATCTTGCCACACCTAAGTCTTTGATAGTAAACAGTTTATGAAGAGCATTCTTAGTGGATGTAATTTCAGCACCTGAATTGCCTAGTAGAAGCATATCATCAACATAGACTAAGGCAACAATCATGCAACCTTGAGAAGATTTGAAAAAGAGAGAATAGTCATGGATTGATTGAACAAACCCAAGACTGACCATGGATTTGGGGAGCTCATGGTTCCACTGACGACTTGCTTGTTTAAGCCCATATAGTGACATTTGAAGCTTGCAGACATGACCCTTAGGTACTTGAAATCCAGGAGGAGGTTGCATGTAGACTTCTTCCTCTAAGAAACCATGCAAAAAAAAACATTATTAATATCTAATTGATGTAATGCTCAACCCTTGGTAGCAGCTAGAGCCAAAATGACTCGAACTATAGACAATTTTGCTACTGGAGAGAAAGTCTATTTATAGTCTTTATCCTTTACTTGATTAAACCCCTTTGCAACAAGCCGAGCCTTGAATCTCTCAACATTACCATCAGGCCTGTACTTGATCTTGTAAACCCATTTGCAACCAATTGCCTTTTTATCAGCAGGGAGAGGAAGAACATCCCATGTGTGATTTTCTGAAAGAGCTTGAAGCTCATTTGCCATTGTTGTCTCCCATTCAGTGCTGCCTTTGGCTTGAGCATATGATTTAGGCTCAAAAATAGAACACATGTTGGTGAAAGAACTGATATAACCAGGCGACAAATAGGCTAAGTTGCAGGATGAGAATATAGCAAATGACTCAGAAGAAGAGGATTCTGTAGCAGGATGACCTCCAGTGGGAATTTTGGAACAAACATAATCCTGTAGCCTAGCAGGGAGCTTAGTTTGCCTGTGAAGGACCATGGGTTGACTAATACTGTCTGGACTAGAGATCTGTTCACCCACAATGTCATTCTGTAAAGGAAGAGATGAGGTACTGTCAACTGAATCCAAAACCACATCATTAGATGAACCTATATTGCTAAACTAATGACCAGGACTGATGCTGGTTGGATTAGGTGCTTGAGCAGGTACTTGAGAGATAGAGTGACCAGGTATAAGCAATGGAGATTCACTACCATTTGACCAACTGACAGCAAGAGGAGGAGAGGGAGAATGCTGAGATAGATGCTCAGAAGATGTTTTCTTGAAAGGAAAAATAGACTCTTCAAACTTCACTTGTCTACTGATAATAACAGACCTTTTCTCTAGATCAAACAGCTTATAGGCCTTCATGCCAGGATGATACCCTAAGAAGACACACCTTCTAGCCAAAACACCCAACTTATCTCTATAGTCATTGGGTTGAATAGTATAACATAAGCAACCAACAACTCTAAGAAGATCATAAGAAGGAGCAATCTTGTACAGAACCTCAAAAGGATACTTCCATCATAGAATAGAGGATGGCATCTTATTGATGATATGAGTTGTGCACACTTAACACACAATCACCCCAAAATTTGATTGGGAAACCAGCATGTAGTCTAATAGCCCTAGCAGTTTCCAACAAATGCCTATGTTTTCTTTCCACCCTTCCATTCTGCTCATGGACACCAGGAGCAAATTTCTGATGCAATATACCCCTAGTTGCAAACAAATCAATACACCCTTTTTGGGTGAATTCAGTCCCATTATCTGTCCTAATAATCTTGACAGATACTTGGAACTGAGTCTCAACCATGTTCAAGAAGCCAGTGATCAACCTTAACACCTGCAGTTTATCTTGCATAAGATAGGTCCAAGTGGACCTAGAATGATCATCCAGAATTGTCAAAAAATACCTTGCACCACAAATAGAAGCAACCTTATATGGTCCCCAAATATCCATGTGAATCAAATGGAAAGGAGCTTCAGCAATACTGTCACTTCTATCAAACTTCAACTTGTGCATTATAGTCATATTACAAACATCACATTATAATTGTTGAACATCTGGCTTGCAATCCAGAACATGATGTAACTTTGAAAAATTCATGTGACCAAGTCTAGCATAAATAAGCTGCAATTTATTACAATTCAAGTGAACAATGTTCAAAGAACTAGAACTTGAAATTGACAATCTCTTAACAACATCAATCTTCAACACATATAATCCCTTAGCTCCAGTCCCAGTTGCAATCACCCGACTAGTTGTAGGGTCCTGTAACCAACATGACATAGAGTCAAAACAGAACCTTGATTGTTGATCATGAACAATCTTAGAAACTGACATCAGATTGTGCCTAAATTGAGGCACCAAGAGCACATTGTGCAGTATCAAGGTGTCACTCAATCTAACATTTCCAATCTGACAGACTCTAAGGTTATTCCCATCAGGCAAACCAAGCAAAATTGCAGTAGACAAATCAACAACATCAGAAAATATAGACTTATCGAAGACAATATGATCAATGGCACCAGAATCCACAATCCAAGCATCATTCTGAGCTTTATCAGATCCAATAAGAAAAGAGACATTTAAGGTACCTGCAAAGTGAACCATGGCTTGGTTTGCAGAACTATCAATGCTTTCAGTAGTAGATTTACCCTTCATCATCTTCAATATCTCTTGAAACACTGCATTAACCATGACCTGATCAGGTTTCACCTCCACTCCCAGACTATCAAATGGACTGTCATGTTGATTACTCTCCATATGTGCAGCAAATTTATTAGGAGGAGGCTTCGGTTTGTCATCTTCTTTGCCCCCTCTGAACCACTCTGGATACCCAATTAACTTGAAGCAGTAATCCTTCGCGTGTCCCCTTTCACCACAATGGTCACACAACGTATCAAACTTGGCTTTCTTATAATCTCTTCTGTACTGATCATTCTTTTTGGAAGACTCCTTAACACGAAAGTTGCTAGCTGCATTAGCTTCAACATCAAATTGACCAAACTTAGTCACAGCAAGTGCATTAGTATCAGCTTGAATCGAATTAGTAACACCCTTGGATCTTTCTATTTGTGTAGCCACTTGAAAAGCCTTATTGATCCCTGGCATTGGATCTTTGGATAAGACATTACTCTTGAGATTTTCATACACATCATTCAATCCCAAAAGGAATTGCATGAGTTTAGCTTTCTCCTCCCTTTCTATTATCTTCTTTATCAGTCCACAACTGCAATTATTAAAACCTCCACAAGAACAGTTTGGAATAGCATCAAGGAACTGTAATTCGTCCCAGATTTTCTTTAACTTTCCAAAATACGCTCCCTGACAGATTATCTTGCCTAATGTTTGCCAAATCTCTCCTGAGTTGATATACTAAGGGATCATTCGATTCATGAAATCTTTCCCTAATTTCATTCCACAACTCTCGAGCTGATTCAACATACATAAAGCTCTCAGCAATTTCATGATTCATAGAATTAAGCATCTAGCACCTTATCATGGGGTCCGCTCTCAACCAATTTTCAAACTCTTCACTCCCATCCGGAGGTTTCACACAACTACCGGTTATAAAGCCTAATTTTGCTTTCGCACCAAGTGTCATTCTTATGCCACGACTCCAGCTTGTGAAATTCAATCCATTGAAATGATTTGACACTAAAACCATCCCAGGGTGATATGAGTTTGAAAGAAAATACGGATTGACATGAGCTCCAGTCATACCTTGAGCTACGTCACCGAATTGCATTCCATTTGGGGGGAAATTCCATCCCCGAGCTCCACCAACAGGTGGTGTAACAGCAATAAATGTTCCGCGACCAGCGCCACCATCTCCATGAGCTCTAGATCCTTGTCCATGCTGATTTCCAGATCCTCGTTCTGCCATAGCATCAAAGACGATGACCAGATCTATACCTTTTTCGCAAAGAACACCGAGATCTATCAGCAATCTCAGCACCAGAAATCAAAACCGAAAGCGAATCAAGGATCAATCCTTGCGCTCTGATACCATTTGAACAAAGAAATACTAATTTGGAACCAAAACAGATCAATCACAATGTGGAAGAAAATGAAAACTCCATTCTCGAACAAGGAAGAAAGTGAAACTGAAGTTCTTCAAAGCTGTAACAAACTTTCCCGCTCTCACACACAGCTACTTAAGGAGCTCACAAACTGTCGTCTGAAAAGACCAAAATGCCCCTGACAATCTAGCCTAATTACAAGGTAATGTTGCTAGACATATCTATGTACATCTATACTCATACTATTTTTGAAATTATGTAAAATCCCTTGTAATTTGCAAAACATTATACATGAGTATACTATTTATCAAATAACAAAAATATCTAACTTTATAAATGAAAAAAAAAATTGTTATTTGTCTAAAAGATAAATAAAATATTTTTTATTTTCAAATCTTCAAGAATATTTGGTTCTTGGAAATGTGAAATGTGAAGGTGCTTATAAATTTACAATATGAACACTATTTGAAAGGTACTTATAAAATGAAGACTAATTTGAAAAACTGAGGTAGCCAATGAAGTTACGTATACAACCGATACCTAATAAAAACAAAAGAACAAATGGATGAAGGGATGCATTATATGCTACATCGAGGCTACAAAAAGAGGTCAAACAAACAAATGTGTAAGAGGTGTGTGTATGTGCATTATTTAAATTTATTGCACTACGTGGCGAGCTTATCCATCCTCAAGACTCGAAAAAGAGAAGGTTGATTTTATCTTTCAATTTTGTTTATAAGTAAAAAAATTAAGTTCAAAGTCAAACTTCAACTTCATGTGCTACTTTCACCCTTTAGTCATTTTTTATAGACAAAAAAATTGGTTGAGACTTATCCAACATTGATTTTAAAACGGGTATGTTCTTGGCACGGTTGCATCCCGTCAAAGGTATGGCGAGAGTACAGATATCGGCTTTCAGAGCCGAGAACTAGGTCACCGATATCGTATGTCGAAGATAGTGATAGTAACAATTGTCTGACAACTTCCACAGGCACGATAGTATTTTGCAGACACCGTATGTCGGAGACACGGTGACTGATTTGTCGACCTTAGAAGATTGTGTTGGTGTGTTCTCTATCGTCTCTAGAATTCGGTGGCGAAACTATGCGATTAGCGAGAATTACACTGTGTAGATAACAAGTCTCTTTTGAAGTTTGAAGTATTTTTTTTATTTACCATTATTGATAGAATTTTCGTCTTCTTTTATAATTAATTGGTTAATTTTATGGTGTGACTCTATTTAGCTGATGTGATATATTTCTAGCATCATATATACGCTCAATTATAATCCAATCGAACTTAAAAATACGGTATTAGAGTAAGACTTTCGATGTAATTAATATGTATATGATGAGATGATAATTAGTTTACTGAACTTTTGTAAATGACGAGATGTTATTTTTCGATATATTAAATTAAATTAAATACATTGATTTATAGTCTTGTATAAAAAGAGAGTATGCATGAGATTGAGAGGGAGCTTAACCGGGAAAATGGCTTTTGGAGGGTCTGAAGAGAAAAACCCAAAAGGTGAGGAAGAGACTAAACGTCTGCTCCCACTTGTTTGGGATGTTATCCTTTACCTCCACCTCTTCTTTTTCTCTACCTACTTTTTCTTATTTTATTTTATTCCTAATTTCCGTAAAAAAAAAAAAGGGGTTCTTTTAAAATTATATCTTTATATTTATTATCTACTGTACCTTAATTTCAAGTCATTGCTACACCTCCCATCCAAATTAAGTGATGTTTTTATAACACACCGTTTCACATCGAATATAGTAAAGATATTGAGAGTAATTTATAAGTGATTTAAGTTGTATTTGTATTACAAGATATCTTATTTTTCAGGCTCCGTGTGAGATTAATGGACTTGCCAGAGTTAAAAAATATGAGTTGACGCCTTTCAAATTTTATAAAAAAATAAGTATTGTTTTAAGTTTTTTAAACAATTAAATAATGCAGAGTAGTCATTTATGAGAATTGTTATTGAAAATTATTTTTGTTAACAACTTTTCTTTTGAGCTTTTTAGTCATTGGGTTATATGATTGGCCAATATTTAACAACCGATGAGATTTAGAAAATTATATAGGATCAATATTTTAAATACTTAAAAATTGTGACAAATTTTAAAATGTCACTTAGTTTGAGTAGAAGAAGTATCATATTTTATTTATTACTCTGAAAAAGCCATAAATTCCTATTTTAGTGCATTTATGACTTCTTCAAGTAAGGGGTGAGGAAAATGGCTTTTGGAGGGTCTGAAGAGGAAAGCCCAATTGGTAGTAATGAGATGGGCCCTTTTGGGCTTATAAGGTATGGGCTTGTTGGGCTTTAGGCCCATATGAAGGATTCTAATATCTCTTTTGGTTTGTGCTTATGATGATTGATGGGGGTTTATTTGCTCTTATGATGATTGCTTGGTTTGAAATGGTCACCCTGGTTGCATTGCAGCAATCCTGTCTATTCCGACGAATACAAACCGCCCACGGGATGTGAGATGTTATTAGAGATGTTGTCGCTGATTTTCCGATTGTGGTCATGTTCGTTGGGGAGGCTTTACGGTACGTATCAGCACATTTCGTTGCTCCGAATGGTTCGAGTTTTGTGTTGTTAGGAGTAATAGACTGATTTACCATTGAGAGTTAAAATAGTGAATCATTACTTTCATTTTTCATAGAAAATCTCCTTATTTTGTTGCTTAATAGGGAAATCATATTCTCCATCATTCTCTAATCATGTTGCTATTTGCAACTATTTTATTATACATCGTACCGTATTTCTCTTGTATGACTCAAGAAGTGCAAGATATTTTTATAGATAAATATCCTATATCTTTTGAGTTATATGTAACTCAATAGGTGTACAGTCTCTTTTAAAAAAAATAAATGAAATATGAAATATGTGATGTAGATAGTAAAAATAAAATGGGTCGATATACCACTTCCTAATTTAATTCAACTGGATTAGTAAAAGGTTGGTTGTAGGCCCCAATTGCATTACTGACATTTCATTTGGGCTTGTAGAGACACACTAGTTGGGCTAACATTTCTAATGGGCTTATTTCTTTCTTGGGCCCATTAATGCTGGACTTCATCCTAATGAATTTCCAATATTAAAAAAAAAAAAGGAAAATACAAGGAGTAATAAATTTCCACTCGATGGTTAATCCATCTCCCAACTTATTCGAGCTCTCGGTTCCTCTAGACTTGTCTAGAAAATCGAATTTATTTTCATCCAGATCATAAACTATGTAACTCGTTTAAAAGAAATTTGACCATTTCATTCACAAGGGACTTCATATTTCTAATCACTCGTATCAATGCTTTTGATCGAAAATAAAAATAAAAATCCTAAGCACAAGTTGGTTCAACTTGAAAATATGCCCCTGGTTTAACTTTGGCCTTTGTGGAAGAAAACATAGTGCCAAATGAATTTTATAGTCTTGAATACTCCGTAATACACATCTGGGCAGCTTTACATGGTAGATGTAGCTTTGATCTGCTAAACTCTGAGTGGTGGGCTTCCTCAGACAATTAGGATATATGGAGTATAATCAAGCAAATATTAATTAAAAATTAACTGTCATAATCAGCTTTCAGCTGCGCCTTTCACCTTAATTATCAATCCCCATTAATTTCTACACACTCTCACTTGCATCTAAAAAAAAAATGGCACTTCCAATTTTATTCTTAGGGCTTGTTTGGTATAAACATGCAAGGTAAACGTAACGAGAACAAATTTTGGATAGGAAAATATATTTAGATAAGAGAAGAATACTATTTTTTGTATGAAAAATAAGATAGGAGGGGTAATGATTAGAAGATTACATGAGTGATTGAAATAAGGAGGAAGATAACCAAATTTTATATGAAAAGTTGGGAGGAGAGGGTAATGATTAAATTTTTTAACAATGTATCTTAAACTATATATAAACTACATTCATTTCCTTTCTCTTTACCTTTTCAAAATGTAAACCAAACTAGCCCTTAGCTTCTTCTTGCATTGGACATGGGTTATCCTCACCAATCTAATTTCATTTATATGCAAATGGACTTTTAATATAACTAATTGGGTGATCTCACCAATGTTTGCCCATTGCTTAACTTTGTTAATTTTATATATATATATATATATATATATATATATATATATATCCCATTTAATTTGAAGTTTCTATTTATAGGATGCCCATAGATTCCCCAACTAATTCTATGATCTATCTAACAAGTTTTGGATGCCCATAGATCCCTCTAAACTAATTCTATCTCACTTCTTAGACGATTGTATACTATTGTGATTTTTTCCCTGTATTATATATCTGCTGATATATATGAATTAGAGCAAAATAGTTCCACGTCAAAAGTTTTGATTATTATATAGTCTGATTGAATATCTATCCTATTTTCAATATTGGTTTTATGATGGAACATCGTTCAATTTACCTGCTAAACTTCTAGTCCACGTACGTGCACATGACTCTAGTCATTGGTTGATCTTATCCTCTCATGGTACATCACCAATAAATAAGCCTTTTGGTGTTACATAAATTATGTATTATGACAGTTCTAGGGCAGATTTGATCTCCCCAAGATTTGATAATGATGGTTGATTAACATGTTTGTTTCATTGCCTCTCATCAGTCATCATCTGTACCCACAGCTATGAGAGTCTCTAATTGCCAAAAAAAAAAAAAAAAAAAAGTTGTTCATGTAAATTTGAAAATGTGAAAGGGAGCTATGGAGACATGTAGTGCAAGGAGGGCAAGTGGACTAAGTAGGATATGCATAGCATGTCACATAATGCATCATATGGACAGGATGTGATGGATGGAAAAACACACAGAAGCTAGCTACAAGGCAAAAAGATTCCAGAAGGGTACTATTCTGATATGTCACAAAACCAACAAAGTGCTTGTGAATGAATCATCATCATAATCTTTTTACATTTTTAAAAAGAACACATGATATACATTTCCCCTAGCCAATGATCTTTTGCTCTATCTATCACTGGAACTCATTAAACCTCATTTGTTTTTTTGGTAGAGAAAGGTATTGATTACCTTAATAAATTTAGTCTATATTTAAATTAAGATTCATTAGTCAATATTTTAGCCATTAGTCTCATTATTCCATTTTTCATATAAATTTTGTTACCTCTCTCCATATTTCATATCCTAATTTTATGTAGGGTAACTATTTCCTCTAGGATGCTCTAATAGTCCTCTCTATCCTCTCTTATAGACTCACAAAAAATGACGATCATATACATTTTCTATGTAAAATTTAATTCATTTCCTTTTCATTCTCTCTTCTAACAAGAAACGACCCGTAAAATTACTTTGTTCATTAAAAAAAATCTTTTTTAAGGGATAAAATCTCATTAAGAAAAATATGTCGTTCTATGAAGAAAAAAAATGCTAGTTTTCAATAAAATGAAAATATAGAGTAATAATTTGGAATATAGATGTATTTTTATTTACTTTCTTAAAAAATATGCAAATTTTTCTAAATTGACAATTGAATTAACGGATGGAGTATATATTGGTCAATTAACATATGAAATATTTCATATAGTTTTATCGTCTTAAGAAAATGTGCTTGAATAATTTTCTCGTGTATACCGAGTTTATGATTTCAAACCAAACGAGCCCTTAGGTATATAAAGATTTGGGGAAATGGCCTGGAGAGAATGGAGGTTGACCCATAAGAGAAAACCCACCACTTTGCACCACCCAAATATCATAGAAAGTGAAAAGACATATCTTCATTATCCCTGGTTTGCCTGCCTTCACTGCATTGTCAAGTTACTATCTCTCCATTAATAAATAAATCAATAAATTTAAAATTCTTGGTATTTTTAATTTTTCACAAATTAACTTTGGCCATTTTTGGATTTATTAGTTGATGCATCTGTCCTTGTTAGTAAGTTTAATTGCTGCTGCATGCCTAGAGTTCCACGCTTGTGGAGTTTGTTGAGATGTTAATGGACAAAAATCGTCCCACCTCGAAATTTTGAATAAATCAAACTTGATATATAAGCTAGTGAGCTACTTCTCCTATTGCCAATTGGTTTTAAGATGTAATCTCTCTGTGCTTAGTTTTGCACTTTTGCATATATTTTGCATTATCAATATACATAATTTTGCTTTATTTCATATGTTTTTGTCACGAGTTGCCCTCAAACCTCTCTTTAGGGTTTTGTGAGTTGGGTTGTGCTTTTCCTTTGCCTCCCCACAAATCCATAATGTTAAGGGATGTGCCCCCATTTTTGTCCTTTGAAAGGGATATATACTTCAATTCACTCTATACCCATATGTCATATGTATCACAAATTTTTTACATTAGTGCATCTAATCATGTTGCTTGCTTTTTTGGTAGGGATGATCAATCGATTGTTTTAACATATGGTCCATCTATCAGATATTATGTATATTAGATCGATGTAGACTATCAAACGCAAAGATCTCTTATGTGATCCATATCATTTACAGAACGACTTTTATCTCCTAGCTAGCAAGTTCTCGCATGATTTACTCTATGAGAAAGTGCTATATCTAAGCGGGTAATATAGGTACAATAGCTTGTCGTCTTGTGACTTTCAATCGTCTACTCTGGTTTAAAAGGAAAAAGTTTGTCCACTAAGTTGTTCCATTATTTACCTCTCCCTAACTCGACGACCTTAACAATATATCATCTATCAGCAATAAACACCTTGCGCTAAATGACCGCTGAGATGGTCAACTTTAATCTCGATCCTCGATCATATGATCATCAATATTTCTAAATACTTATCACTCCAAGGAAAATACAAAATTGTTTATATATCCCAATACAAGCCCTAGCTAGGATCTAGCACACATATGTATATGTTATATCTTGTCAATACATAACAAAATCTAGGTGATACCATGTTGAAGTTTGTCCTCCAAAGAAGAGCCATATGTATGATTTAGGTAATTCCTAGAAGTTAACTAAAAGGGTGTCAATAAGGCGTGGAGCACAAGTAGCTAGCTAATTATGTTTTGTTTCCAAGTACTAACTACTTAACAATAATAATATTATTATTTGCATTTAATGGGGTGATTAATTATAGAATATTATATCATTATTTAAATTAGGGTGTGTAAAACTTAGGGTTTAGAAGGGGAGACAAAGAGAGGACATTGAAATCTCAGTAGTGGGACATTTGGCATCCAATCCGATATGGGGGGCAGCCCCTCCATAAGAGTGGTCCCTCTTTTTTTAATTATTTTCTTTTAATAAATTGGTTTATTATTATTCTTATTATTTCAATAACAAGAGTATATCCTAATTGGAATATTCAACTTAATTTTGCATGGAGCAATGCATTATATATATATATAGATTATGTATATGATATGGTAATCTCAATAGCATCTCCTTTTTTTTTGTATATATATATATATATATATATATATATATATATATATATATATATATTTTCTATATGATCTTAACAATAGTCTTATGAACATAAGACTATCGCTAAGAAACGAATTGCACCAGCGGTCACTTTCATATATAATACTTGCAAGGAAGACACCAAGAGCGCCGCTTGGCAACACAACACTTGTCAGAACCAAAAGCGAAGAAAGACAATCCAACATACCCTAACGGAAAATGTCACGTACTCCATGATAGTTATCGTTCTAAAGAGTGACACCTCATTAATCTCAGCTTTCTCTACGATTCAATCCACATAAAATGTGGACGATACAACAAAATCTAACAAATCTCATCCCTTGTCGTCGTCGTAAAACCCTCTTCACAACCACGAGCCTCAGCTGATTCGCGCCCTACAATGGTTGAGGATAACCATACCCGAACTGATGGACGGACGGAAATCACACGTACACTATCGAAGGTATATAATTGAGAGAGAAATTAAACAAGCATTTTGGACCAACATGTCTACCATAGAATTATTGTACTTGCCATTATATGAATAGTAAAATGGCCCTAAATAGGTCATTTTAACTCCATCAATGCAAACCGAAATAAATTTTGCTATAATTGTACCTAAAAGGCATCCTAAAAAGCAGCAGGGCACATTTGCCAATTTTACTGATTTTAAGTGTCAAAATGATAATTAAGCTCAATTTCAGTCACCTTAAAGTACTGTATGTCACAGTATGTGCCAAATAAAAAAGTGTAAAAGAATCTAGAATGCCATTTAGGATGTATTTTTCATGGGTCCTATTATTCACACGGTCATTTTTTCGCCATTCACACAGTGTCGATGTTGAGTTCTTGCGTCGATAGCCTTTCCCTGAGTGGGAGATTACCGTTAGATCAAGTCGACTCCTCTATCGATGTCGAATTCCCAGGTAGGCAGACCACTCTTACCGGATTTCGAGATCAGTACCGTGCAGATTGCGAAATTTTGCCGTGCAAACAGCAAGACCGATTTTTCACTTAAACAAAAGATGGGTTTTTTTTTAAAAAAATGGTATATTAATTTCCTCTATACAATTATATTACAGTCATTAATTACTATATTTGTGGCTTTTTCAATAATAATAATAATAATAATAATAATAATAATAATAATAATAATAATAATAATAATAATAATAATAGATCAATAAGTAAAAGTATGGAGTAATAATACCTCCATTTCAAAATTTAAATCTATTTGTTTTTAACACATAAAACATTAATTATTTTAATTAATTTTTAAATAATTTCATACTCATTACTGTTAAATCATTAAGTATGAATTTATGCACAAGAACTCTGATTTGCATATAATTCCCTGTTTTTCTAGGGGTTATTTATGTTTTCAAACAATATGTATTTATATTAGTTTTTTTTTTCCAATTTTAACTAAACTAATTTCATTCTCACTTATGAAACTTGACACACCATTGTATTCCATCAATTGCCATCTATCCAAACCCAAACACCTTCGAAATTGCAATACTTTGTTATTTCAATGTATTTTGGCCGGGTATGGATGATGTATTTACACAAGTTGCCCTAAATAGGGACTTATAGAAGGGCAATGAGTTGTTATATTTGACGTGGGGTTTGCACGTACATCTCAACTCCCTAGCCATTCAAAACCATTCAATAAATAATTAAATAAATAAATATAAAAAAAAAACTATTGAGATATTATTTTTCCAGCTTTTGGGTGTGACTAGCTAGCTGGCTAGTTAGAACCATCGATCCAACGTGTGGTGCTGTCGACGTGTCGTATCAACTATGATCGATGTGTTTTAATGTATATTCGAACTCAAACAAATCTGATCGACATGCTGTCAAACATACATATAAGTATAGAAATAAGTGTAAAAGACGAGGCAACACAAACAACGAAAAATAAATCACCGGATCTAATGCTATTACTAACAAGTTGAAAATATAGATTACGGACCAAGTCAAACACAACTATAAATTCACTATGAACCCCCTCTGCATTAATTTGCATATAGATCTACAATCTCCTTCCTTTTATTTTTCACCATTTTCCTCAAGTATTTTACCATTTTTCACCTTTTATTTTTCACCAATATTTAAATGTGAAGCCCAGTTTTAATTTCACCTTCTTTGATGTACTAAAGAAGGTTTGCCAATCAATGCATGCATGTCCCTAAGTCCATCACTGGTAGGCTGCAAAACGAATACTTTACTACCTCAATGCCACATCTACGATCAAGAGAGGTGAATGAGATCAAAAGAGTTTTATATCGAAAATCACATTGAAAGTGGAGTATAACAAGTCTTATAGTATATATAACTTATAAGTCGATGGACTACTTCTTCTATTTCCAATTGCTTTTAGAATAGAACCTCCCTCGACTTGTGTGTTAGACTACTAATACATGTAGATCCGTGCACACGACCCCCAATTATATATTGACCCATCGTTCCGAATCAGACTTTGATATTTCAACAAGGGGCAATTCTCAAATTCTCATATGTAAACATTCTCTAACTCTGATTGGGTTGATCATGCTCTTGATCGTCGATCTACTGGGGCGTATTGTATATTTCTTGGAAATATACAATACGAGGGCCAACTATCACCTTGTTGGACAATGCAAAGGTTACCTAAGGGTTGCTGGTTGGGAAGTCCGGATATCCCATATCAAACGCCAGGCAAATACGAGGGCCAACTATCACCTTGTTAGACTCTGGTTGTTTTACTGAATTTTCTGAATTACCTGGCTTTTTATGTTAGTACTTTCCTGAGGCTCCGGCCTCCGGGGCTTTTACCTTGAGCATTCTCAATAATACTTAATAGGCAGTAGCCTACTTCTTGACCAAAAAAAAATAATATTTCTTGGAAATAAAGATTTCTTTTAAAGCAATAAAAAAAATAATTTGGACAAAAAGTTACTCCCTCTATTAATTAAAATATGCCATTTTAGAAATTTGCATACTATATTTATTAAGAAATAAAAAAAACACTTATACTGATCATTAAGCAGTTATACAAGGACAATTTTGAAAACTGAATACAAATGTATCTGAAATGATATTTTTTTTCTTAACAATATTTTCTGTTAAATAATATTCAATCTGTTAAAAAAATAAAAACAAATGAAGTTTCTCTCCTTTCAAAAGCATTGAAGTCTCATTGACAACCACAAGAAGGTGTCATGTCCCGGACATGATTCGTAAAAAATTGAAAGGAAAGGTGAAGATTAGGGGAAAAAGAGTTTAGGGTTAGGGAAAAGGAAAGAGAAGGGTAAGAGAGAGAGAGAAAGTAAGAGGGACAAGGAGAGAGTAAGGATTTGTTTGATTATTCATTGGATGATCCTCGATCGATCCATTACAGCTAAGGGTATATTATATGCTAATCCATTAGCTATATATGCGATAGAGCACCCAGGGTCTCCCACTAGGATAAACTTTATTGTATTTTTAATATGCATACATTAATTACTGTGTAATGAAAAATATTTTTCTAATTATCGAAATAAGTAATTAAAGTCCTATCCATTTTAAATCAAATTATAAAATGTACGTTGGTTCAAGTTAAGATTTTCCGCTTATTGAAAAAGATGTAAATATTTAGCAATTTTCAAAGAGGTATAATTTTTTATTTAGGTGTGTAACCGGGAATTTCTAACAGGGAGTCGTATATATGAATGCACATGTATACGAAATTCGTTTTAAAAAAATAGTCTATCGACTTATCTAGATGTGAAAACGATGCTAAATTAATGATGCACCTAGACAAACAAAGTAGTTGATTATATAACTAGACATGACGTCATCTGTAATAATTCAACGATCCCTTATAATAGGAAACTGTACTCCATCATCTTTCAGGATGATCAGAATTTTGTTTTAAACATTCCTAATTTTTGCCCACGGAAACAAATAAAATAAAAATGATGCGCCTATTTGGGGTCATGTTCATGATGCATCATGCATGCATATGGGTAAGATGATGTTCATAATCATCACCATGTAATTTATATAGCATACATGTCATATATACACAATCCCACTGACGCCTCACCCGCTAAGATGTGACCGGGTTTTAGTACGGCCTATTATGAACCGGTCTGATATCACCGGTTCAGGATTTCCAACGGTTTTTGTGCCGTCCAAATTCCGGATTTCCCGGTCCAGCTAATTGCCCAAATTTGTTTTAGCTCATTTATTTACGTACGTACGCCTCACCCGCTAACTAACGGTGGACGTCGCCAGCATCGAACCGCCTTGATATATATCCTCGACTATCATCATCAAGCCACTCTTCGTTGTTGTCATCCTTCTTCGACTCATCGATATATACCTCTATTTCCCAAAACCACGCGCCATATGGAGGTAACGAATCTAGCTACATACTCGATTTTGTACCTTCTTACATTGTTCTAAAAAACCCTTTTTCAAGACCCGCCTAAATCCCAGTCTAAACCCTTAACCTCGTCCCGCCGTCAAGGTCATCAAAACTCGCGTGTCTAGACTGCAAAGACTCGCCATGAAATCCGCCTAGACCCTTAATCCTAACCTATTGCCAAGCACCCGCCAAAAGTTTTTTAGAACATTGCCTTCTTAAAACATGAAATTCAGATATGGTCTATAATTTATTTCCTCAATCGAATTGGTGTTTTATTCAGGTATCTATTAAAAGTCAACTCGGCGTAAGACCAAGTTAATGAATGGATCGTTTTCCAAGTTCATATGCGCGATAATATAAGCTCAATATATATATATAACGATTATATCAGTAACCCATCAACTTAATACCTTTATATTTCTTTCAATTACGGATAACCAGTTGTTAAGTAAGGTGAACTAATTTACAGGGATCGTGTTCTGACACAATAGAATTCCATCCTAAAATTAATTGACAATAGTTATTATTGTTCGTTCTATTTGTCCAATGTGAGATACTAGTATTTCCACACTAACGTACCGATCGATTAATCTATATATCTTTCTGTCTGTCTGTCCATCTAACTAGGTAGAAATATATGGAGAAATTGGAAGAACATATGGGCCAAAATAGAGAGGTACGTAGAAAGATAGAGAGGAGAGCCATACTGTAATGTTTGGGCATGTAAATTAATTTGTAATGTGTAATACTCCCAAAAATGCAATGCAACCAAACGGTGACAGTGTATCTACGTATAGTATGAAATGAATCCACCGATCCAATCTGTCCAAACAGCGCAGATATCCATTAGGGGAGAGTAACGGTATCGCTTTCCCCCTTTCCTACAAGACAAATTAAATAAACTAGTTAGCGTGAATCGGGTAGATAGATAGATGGATGGATAGATAGATAGATAGATAGCGCGACATAAGATAGATCATACATACATACGTAGACTGCCCATAATTCCATATATTGTTCATTGTATTTGTACGTATTTAATTTGTTTTTCTGTTATATGTCACATGCTCCATATATCAGTGTGATGAATGCCTTTGGCCTTATTGTTCTCTCACATTTTTATCGATTTTACAAGAGGTTTGGATTTATTTGCCGTGATATTTTTATTATTTTATATTTTAAAAAAAAAGTACCGATCAATCTGAACATATACATTGGGCATAAGAGTTGGTAGTTTAATGTATAAGTAAAATTTATTTTAAAATTAATTAATAATATGAGGCTATATAGCTTGTATTTTGTTTACTCGTATACTTTGTTTACTCGTATACTTTGAATGTCTGACTCTTTTTGATATCTTCACATATTGATCGAGTATGTGGAGATCTTCCATATTCTCGCTGAGGCGCGCCCTTGCTCTTCAGGCGGCTATCATTGTGCGCGGTTGTTAGCATTGGTTTCGACAATATGATGGTTGAAGACGATTGTTTTAGGGTGACTAATGCAATTCGATGGTGTGGTGATGCCTTGGGATCAGGATGAACTCGTGTCTAGCTACGGCGTTTGCATTGCACTTCATAACTTAAGGGAGATGCACGTCCATGAATCAAGAGAGACAAATATTATTGCACGATGACAAGATCAACAACTTTCTTCAATCCCTCCCATGGATGCCATTCAGTCTCATCCAAAGATCCTTAGAGCATCTTTAGTGATGGTACTTGGAGTACCATAGCCTTATTTTTAAAATAAAAATAAAAATAAATGTAAGAGTTGAGGTGGGAATCAAGACAATTATTACAAGTGAGTATCATGTAGATAATACTCACTCTTACACAATATCATAAGTTTCATCCAATGAACAATAGCATGTGGGGACCACTTTTTTTTTCTACCCTACAAAGATTTTAAAATAAAATAAAATATGTGTTAAGATACTTTTGTGAGTATCATGGTTGTGCATTCAAGTATCTTAAAATGATATGACAAGAAAAAATGTAAGATATGATACTTGAATTGGGTATCATGGATAAAGATGCTCTTAACGTACTCTCCTGCAAGTGTTCAGTTGGTCATCATTGGTAGTGGCCCAGATCTTCCTAATTAATGTAGAATTAGATGCTTAAAGCAAAATTTTGATCAATGATTCTGTAATATGTAACCAAATATCTCATGCATGAGTCGATATAAATCAATAAATTATAAGGAATACATTTTTGTGTGGAAACCTGATTCGAAATCACCTTTGGAGAAAAGAGTTTCAAAGGCTACTAGGTTTGATAGAACCAATGAATGATCTCAACACACTCCTGGGAGGAGGGATGCAGGCGTTTTTATTTGAAGAAGAGGGGAGATGCAATCATTCAGTTAAGTTAAACTTATTCCCCAATAAGTATCCTTAATTATATTGTGCCAAAATTAGGTAATTCTCATCAAGTTTCCAATATCAATCATTCAACTGATATTGTATCTTTTATTTTCTATCAACAATATCTTCGTAACAATGATAACTAATTATTAAGAGTAAAAAAGTAACTAACCATATAATAAGACCAAGTTAATTAAATATTCAACATCCAATATTAATTAACTAAATGACTATCGGTCACCCCTAAACTGCCGCCCGCTTCCTTCCCTCCAACTATATGTTTTTAACGCAACAAGCCAAGGCCAAGTACGTGCTCAAATCTGATCAGTGTACTAAATATTTTCATGGGCTCATGAAAAAGCATGCCATGCGTGATTATATTCCATCTATTATGAAAAGGAATGGAGAGCTGTCCAATTCCTTAAGTGACGTGGCTGGAGAGTTTTCTTAACCATTTTGAAGGGGTCTTGGGCATGGAAAGGCATGTTGATCAACCCAATGGTGACTTATTTGTTCATGGTCACCGTACGGGGTTTGAGGAAAGAGAGCTCCTTGTGGCTCCGGTTACCGATAATGAAGTGAAGGCTGCGTTGTGGTCCATTGGTGATGAAAAAGCTCCAGGACCGGATGGTTTTTCGGCTAAATTCTTCAAGGCTTTTTGGGATATTACGGGCCGGGAGGTTTGTGCAGCGGTGAGGGAGTTTTTTTGAACGGGAAAGCTCTTGAAGCAATTGAATCACACGACTATATCGCTTATTCCGAAGGTTTCGCAGCCCTCTAGAGTGGAGCATTACCGGCCTATTTCATGTTGTAATGTTATTTATAAAGTCATTTCGAAGGTGATGACGACTAGACTTGCGGGGTGCTTGGAGAAGGTGATTGATCCGGTGCAAGTTGGCTTTGTTAAGGGCCGTTTGATGTCGGATAATGTCTTCTTGGTGCAAGAGCTTTTGCGGAAATACAACATCAAAAGAGAGGTACGTCGTTGCTTCCTTAACGTTGATCTTGCTAAAGCTTACGATTCGGTGTCTTGGGATTTCTTGAGATATGCTATGGTGGAGATTGGGTTGCCGATTACCTTTGTAGAATGGGTGATGGAGTGCGTTACTTCTACCACTTATTCTATTAAGGTGAACCGCACCCTTCATGGTTTTTTTCCGGGCCGTCGGGGCTTGAGACAAGGCGACCCGTTATCTCCATTGCTCTTTGTGATTTGCATGGAATGGTTGAGTAGGATGGTGAGGAAGGAGACATCTATGGGGGTGTTCCGATTCCATCAACATTGTGAGCCGCTCCGGATTTCTCATCTTGCATTTGCCGATGATGTTGTGTTCTTTTGCCGTGGGGACATTGATTTGGTAAGAGTGATTATGCGGTGCTTGAGAAAGTTTGAAATGATCTCGGGGCTTGCCGTCAATGCCTCCAAGTCATCCATCTTTTTAGCCTCGGTGCGGACAATGAGAGGGAGGAAATCATTGCGGAGACGGGCTTCTCCGTTGGTGTGTTTCCTTTCCGGTATTTGGGTGTCCCCATCTCGCCCCATGGGCTGCGTGTGTTGCATTATGAGCCATTATTGGCTAAGATTAGAGGGTTGTTGGATGGTTGGGGACGTAAGCACTTGTCCTTTGCGGGGAGGAGGGAGTTGATTGCTACGGTGATCCAAGGAGTGGAGGCTTTTTGACTTACTATGCTGCCGGTTCCCCAAGCAATCATTGATAGGCTTGTGGGTTTATGTCGGGACTTTCTTTGGAAGACGCCTAGAGTTGCATGGGCTAAGGTCACGCTTCCGAAGAGGGAAGGTGGCCTTGGTATTTTTGATTTGGGGGTGTGGAATCGTGCTTTCTTGTGTAAGCATTATTGGCATAAACAAGACAAGAGGGATAGTCTTTGGGTGCGGTGGGTTCATCATCGTTACTTAGCGGTGCAAGAGCCTCATGATTGGGTGGCTAGTAGGAGGGATTCTCCGCTTATTAAAGCGCTGTTGGGGGCTCGTGATTGTGTCGTAGAGTTTGGTGTGGGAGTTTACAGCGCTGAGGAGCTACTAGGTGGATGGGTGGTGGACGACAAGTTCATGGTGTCTCACGCCTATGATTGTCTTCGTCCGAGGGCTGATCGCGTCTCTTGGCATCGTGTGGTTTGGGTCAAGGGTGGTACTCCGAAGCATTCCTTCATTGCTTGGTTGGCGGTGGTTGGGCGATTACCGACTTATGATCGTCTTCTCTTTTTGGATGTTGATCCGGTGTGCAGATTTTGTGAGGATGATCTTGAGATGCACGAGCACCTCTTCTTCGAATGCCCTTTCTCTTTGGAGGTATGGGGGCTTGTTCGGAGACATTTTGGTGTGCGAGATTAGATTGTCACGATTGCTCTTGGTTGTGAGAGCTTGCACCGAGCGAGCAAGGGAAGGAGGCCGAGTGATAGAGCTAGAGTGATGGCGTTCGTCGCCACGATTTATTACATATGGCATGCGAGGAATGCCCTCATTTTTTATGATAACTCCATTCCGGTTAGGGTGATTGTTAGACTTATTCTTTCGCATGTTTATAGATTATTGTATGACATCTTCCCTGTGGAGATGGTTATAAACCTTTGAGTAGTTTTGTTTGATGGATGATAGGTGACATATGTTGGGAGGGCTTGCATGCCCTCCCGAATATGTATTTTTTTGATGTAATTGGGTGAGTACGTGATTTGCCTTGTGATTGATTCCTAATAGTATAATTTACATTTTAGCAAAAAAAAAAAAAAAAAAACCCATCTTGCTCTGAAATCTATCATCCCCCCCCCCCCCCCGCGTGGATGTCAGCCTCCCCATTCCCCCCATCCCAAATCGTTTGTCCTCCAAATTTGTTCAATTATTTATCATTTTTCATCATAATATATTCACCATAATCAGCGAATATTGCCTTACAAATTCGATTGTCAGCATATATATACACATATATAACAACATAATAATCATTTGTCATCATATATTCATTTGTCAACATAATAATCATTCCCTTGTCAGCATAATCATCACATATTTATTACTATATTTATAAAAATACATATATTCATTTGTCATCATATATATATTTAAATACTTTTTTCATGCAATTGTTTATGCATCTCCATGTATAGATATGATATATCCCATGAAACTTAGCACTTTCAATTAGCTTGCATAATAATCTATATGGAAACATTTATGTCCAACAATTATTCAACTTACCACAAAAGTATACTTCATAATATTACTTTCACTTAATAGGGTTTCAACCACGACGACTTTCGCAATGATCCTATTTGGTTATTATAAATTATTAGGACATTTTATTCAATTCTAAACCATAATAAAATAATGATGAAACTATATTGCAAAAAATGTTTAAAAAATTCCAATCGAATACCTAAGCTCTCAAAACATCAAAACTCAAAGCGCTTGATCAATGGACTTGAGTCTCTTGGCCCTAGTGTGACGATCATACTTGGGCTTGGGGAGAGGTTTAAGATCTTCAATTTTATCATCTGTGTGTATCTTGCACAACCTCATATCACCTCTCTAGATGTACGTTGTCTCTTATGATGTGATACTTCTTGAGCACATGTCTAGATTTGGAATTAGAGCTTGATTCTTTAGATTGAGCAATGGCGCTATTGTAGTAAAATAGATGTCAATAGCTTCAACCCCTCTAGAAAATTACACCAAGCTCAATAATGAACTTCCTTATCTGGACAACTACCTTAGCAACATCTAATCTAACAATGTATCCAACTTCTGTTATAGTATAAATTGTTTGCTTTGAACTCTTCCAACTCACAGCTCCTCATGATCCATTGAAAATAAAGACGTATTGTAACTGGGGATTTGGAGTCATCTTTGCATGTTTGGAAGTTGGCCTCCTTGTACCGATCCTTCAATTATCAACACATCATGTACTTCGTACATCAAGAAATCATCCTTAGTCCTTCTCAAGTACTTGAGGATGTTCTTAGCTGCACTATAATGTTCTTCACATGGACTCGATTGGTATCTACTGCATACAATCATATATCCTATTTTTAGGGTATAATGGATCCTACTCATTCTACACAAGTTACTTAATTGACTTAGTCCAATGAGTCTCTAGCTTAGACCTATCTCCATAAATTTTAATGCCTAAAATGTACTCGCCCTCTCCTATAGGTCATTCTTTAAGATCGAAATACTTATTGTGCCCGTCTTTTATGAACTTAAGCATTCAAATGTCATTCCCAATTAATGAGTAGTATGTCCTTCGCATAAGAAAAATCAAGAAGACAAATTCTGCCCCACTAAATTTTTTGTAAATACAAGGTTCTCTTTCCTCACACCTAATTAAGACAAACTGTTTAATCACTTCATCAAATTGAAGGGTTCCAAATCTTTAATGCTTACTTTGAGCTTGTATACTTTCCTATGATTCTATGGATCCTCTAAAACCTATGTATACATATTTTTTTTTGTAAGACATACCCTAATTAATTTTAAATTGAAGACACTAGCTAATTCGGTAATTCACACCATCTCTCCACCCCCTTGTTCGTATACTCCGTACTAAACGTCATGATCGGCATCTCCTTCTTTCTCAATTGATATATTGAACATAAAAGGAAATAAATTTCCAGAAATTTCTGTTTTTAGTGAAACATATACTGCAATAAAACAGAAAATCAGATGGAGAATTTATCAGGAAAATTGGAGATAATAAATAAATACATGCCAATAACGTGATTGAAAGGTCACTTCACTCCGAAGAGGGAAATTGTTTGTATTCTATGTGTCAACGTGTCATATATAATAAGAGATCGAGAGATGAGCAAAGGCCAAAGAGCAATCATAATTATTCATAAGTAGATATTGTTCAGATTCATCCGTTAATTAAAATATGTCGTTTTAGAATGTAAATCTTGTTAAGAAAATATGTCACATTCAATTTTATACTTGTACAGGTTATGTGTCTTGTTGTCCCTTGATGCTGCTTGCTGCTTGACTACATCTGTAGTCTACGTCCGTACGTTAGATTTAGTTTTGTCTAGCTAGTTTCGTCATTGTAGAGTGCGTTTCCACTTGTTGTATTGAACATTTTTTGTTTTCAGTTGTATGTTTTTGACAGTTTTTCGCCTCCCGATTTTGTATATCTTGATTTAAAGGTGAATTTTTGTTGGAATGTGGATGTCCCACGTCGAAAATATTGAGATATTTTGAATAACATATAAGTTTGGCAAACTACTCCTCCCATTGTGAATCGGTTTTGAGATGGAACTCCGTTGGATTTATGCGTTATTCGCGTCTCATATATGTGATACACTTATCCTTTCACATCTCAACAAGTGTGAAATTATATATAAAAGATTAATATTTTATATAGTTTTTAACACCTAAAAAGCGTACGTGAGACTGTGAGTATAGCATTTCTTAAGTGGAAAAAAATAAAAAGGGGGGAAATTCAATAACTATACAGGTATGTAACAAAAGTCAAATCTAGGGTTTTAATTTATATATCTATAGTATGGAGGGGGAGGCATGGAGCAACATATATATCTACTATCTAGTGTCGTCAGAGGATGATAACAGGTGAAGAGACAATTTCTCTTGAGAAGAGCAAAAACAAATACTCCAAATATTTTATAAATTACAAATAAAATATTAAAATATATATTATGGATAAAAATAAATTCTTAAAATTAAAATTAAGCTAAAGTCAAAAAAACGAAGTTATGGTTTGGATCAATCAATGTCTGGTAATTGTTTGTAATTAAGTAAGGTGTACAGTTGGAATGGCATGGTCAACCTATATATATATATATATATATATATATATATATATATATATATATATATATATATTTCATTCAACATTTTTTAAAAAAAATATTATTGCTGTTGTTGTAGGTTGATTTTCAATTCGATGATCTGTAAATCTCCCTACCTCACCGACCACCAAGAAACACGTTCTTTTACATCCTCAAAGTGTGTATTTGTTTGTAAAAATCTTTCAATATATAGTTTGTAAATAAAAATATACTTATAATATAAAATGGTTAGTTAGGGGAGAGGTCGTGTGCGACTCACGTACTGAAGATATGAATAACATATAAACCCAACGGGTTCCATCTCAAAACCAATTGCATGACAATAAAAGGAGTAGACTGGCAAACTTATACAATATGTTGTTTATGATATATACCTCAATTTTTTCAATGTGGGACAAGTGCAACGGCTATAGCCAATAAGTTGCACTTGTCACATGCGCTTAAATTGAAACCAATGCCCGCGACATGTCAACAAGGCCAGTAACGTACCCCACTAATCTGAATCCCAGACCAAAACTAGCCGAATCTGGCTCTAATACCATGTTATGGTCGGCTAGGCTCGGTGGGGTCAAGACAATCTGGAAGGAGATCGTGTGCAGACCTACGTACGGAAGTCGGGAAACATGAATAACATATAAACCCAACGGAGTTCCATCTCAAAATCAATTGACAATGAGAGGATTAGCCCGCCAAACTTAATGTTATTCATGATATCTCAATCTTTTCAATACAGGACAACCCCATATTCCAACACTTCTCGGTCATCCTCGTAGACGAATCTAGGCGGGGGCAAGCGGGAGCATACCCCCCCCCCCCCCTCATTCGACGAATCACCTATATTTGTTCTACGCGTCGATAGCTTCGTTTTGATATATTATAAGCCTGAATACGATAAATGAGTAAAAAATTATGACCGTTTGAAAGTTAAACACAGATTAATTATTTCAAATGTCTTTTAATAAAGCACGATTCTTTTATATTTTACTTAATTTGATATGTTGAAAATATAATTCAATCAAAGAACTTCGAAACAAGAGGTTTTGTATATCTTGTTACACGTTATTGCATCCTAATAGAACATCAAATTGCATATTGACTTTATAGGTTTCAAACGATATATTTTTAGACGAAAAAAATATTGTTATTGATTAAAACGACATCATTTTTTTCGTTTAAAGAGAAAAAAATATATAACAACTACTAACATAATTTTAAATTAAAACACCGCCGTTTTGAACAAAAAAACAGTGTGTTTTGAACTAAAAAAAACTTTGTTTAAACTAAAATATCATAGTTTTAATTCGCTAAACGTACTATAAAAAAATCCAACATCTTGTATAAAACTTCGCCCCCCACTCGATAAATTTTTGACTCCGTCCTTGATCATCCTATTGACCATATATGTACCTTCTTGGTGGTCGTCCGATGTCCCATCCTTTACCGTCATAATCTTTTATAGTCTTACTCGCCAATTTAAAACCCTTATTTTCATGGATAGTGTTTCATCTAAAAGACCATTTAATTGTGTAATCAAACAACAATTTGGGAGGAGCGATGGTCATCAATTGATCAACGCCTACTAAAAACAAAATTAAAGGGTATTAGGAAGGTTTAAACTATATATAATTACGGCGGGATATGATCCACGTATATTATTGTTGGCCCGTTACTTCAGTTTCTTTTAGATTTAATATATAGGCAACCATTTAATTAATTATAATAGATCTACACTTATGATAGGACAAACTAACTTTGTTCAAACTTTTAGTCTAATTAATCCACCATAAAAATAAAAATAAAAATCCTCGAGCCACGCAGTTCAACCAACATGCACAAATTATATAATCTATATTCTATACCATTTTTGTGCTCCAATCCAACATTAATTCAAATTATTAAACAATTTTTAATGTGCATTTATTAGAAACTCAAGAAAACAAAAATTAGTTTCAATGCAATATATAATTAACCCTATTGAATACTCCGTAATATATTGGAAAAGGAAAAAAAAATCCAAATAAATTAGTTTCATGAGTATACATTATAAAAAATTATTTAATCAGACAAAAGAAAAATTGTTTGGGTGCTCAACCCATCTAAGATCTAAGAATTTTAAAGTATGATACTATTATAGACTTATAGTGATAAATATATAAAGAGATCCCTATAAATTAAATATATGTTTTTTTTCTCTAGGATTGGAGTCTTTTCTTACCAAAACGTAGGATTCTTGATTCATGGTAAAGTATCGAATTAAGATTACAGATTTGTTTTTTATATATATATAATTAATATCGAATTTTCTAGGGGCATAGGATAACAATCTCAATCGAAAAAAATTTTCCAATTTTGAATTATTTTTAACTTTTTTTAATATTGATTTTTTAGGGTCGCTTATATATTTAGGGAATCTTTTCCGATTAAGGTTCTTATAATCTTATCCTATGTCCTTGAGGTATAGGATAGAAAGACCGATCGATGAAATAATTTGATGATATATAGTTGTGTATATATATCAGAAAGTAATTTATCTATGCATTTAAATTTATTATATATACATTTAGATTTATCAGATATACATCTTGTTATTAATTGATCCTATGTCTCAACTGAGTTGCATCTTTTTACATACTAGTTGAGATAGGATATAGGTAAAAGATGTGAAATGACCCATATCATATTGATCCAATAAAAAAACTAAGCCTTACATACATATAAATTGGTGGACTACTCTTTCTAATTCCAATTGGTTTTATGATAGAACTTCATCGATTTTGTGTGCTCGACTTGGTTAGTACATGATACGATTTGACGTATGACCCCCACGTCATGACCAACCGGAATTTAACAGGGTACTAGAGCAGTGCGGTCCGGGTCATGTGATGTGTAATGACACATCGCACATTGATAATATAATAAATTCAAGCTTTGCATATAAGTTGGTGGACTACTCATCCTAATGTCAATTGATTTTATGATGGAACCCCATCTTGTGTGCTCAACTTGATTAACTCATAATGTGGTTGAACGTGTGACCTCAATGTCATATGACCCACCAGTACTAGTTGGGGTTTCTCTCTCTTAGGAGAGAGAAACTCCCTTTTGGTCTACCATTTTCCCCAAATTGTAACTAGTGAGATCCCTAACTTCGTTCATCATCTCTCTTGCCATCCTCCCTGATTTGATCAAATTGATCCTTCAAACAAATCTTTTGAACCCATATACTTCCATCTGCCTTCCCTGTGAATTTCGGGAATGGCTTTTGCTACCTCTCGATGTCGATCTTCGTTCGTCTCCGGTGCCGGATCTCACTTCCCTCTTGTTTAATCTCCCTCTTCTCTGGTCACACTCGTGGTCCGATGGGATCCTGATTTCCCGTCGGCTTGGGTGCGGTTGGGGTTGTGGGTCGGGGTTCTCTCCTCTCGAGTAATTGGGTGGGGGCTTCCATGTTCGTGGTCGAGATTTCAGGTCCTTTCCGGTCTAGCCGCTCGCTCTTGGCCGAATTTGGGTGTTTGGTCCTCGGCAGTTTGGATGTGTCGGAGCCTCTTCTCCTCCTTCATCTTTAGGGAACATCTAATTAAAAAAAAAACCTTCGTATATATCCTGCTGGTGATCTGTTGGTGGCGTCGCCGGTCTGTCAGTAGTCTGGCTTCCCTCCTCTCCGGTCGTCGCCGGCGCTTGTGGTCCTTTAGGCCGGTGCTTCACGAGGGTGTTTCACTTCGCCTTTGTGTTGGCTCGGTTCTAGTCCTTTGGGCCCAAGTTTTTGGCTTGGGCCCAAAGGAGTCCGTTGGTGGAAAATAAATATAAAAATCTATGTAGTATTTATGGAATATATATTTATATTTTTGTTTGAATAAATTGTAGCGTGGGGCCGAACTGCTTGTGGTGTTGTTATTGGGCGTTGCGGTCTAGCAGTATTGAGCGGTGTTCTTCTATTTGTCGACGCGCGAGAGGTCGTGGACATGATCGAAACCTGAAGGCTCGTTGACTGAGTCCAAATCTGAGGTTTCCACTTAGTTTCCCAGGGATGTCCTGCGTTGCCTCTACCAATTGATTGAAGAGTAGTTGCACACAGCTTCTGATCTTTCTTCATTTGTCCTAGACTACGTTTGTAACTTCGCCCTTGTATTTTGGTTTTTCTGCTATGTTGTTGCTTATGTCTGTAGCATCCTTGACGGCTTGTCCATCGCCGAATTTTCGGCCTATCGTCCTATCAGGCCTGTCCGGTGGTCGAATTTTTACTCAATCAAAAAGAAAATGTCATATGACCCACCAGAATTTAACAAGATACACACTTTGAATTGTGCTTAATACTCTAGCTAGCTATTTGCAATATGTTGCAATTATATATCCTAATTACATAATTAAAATTATAGTACTTAAACACCCTAATCCGGTAACAGGACACTTGTGGTGTGGGTAACATGTTTCCTACATAGTTGCCTATGTGATTATAAAAATAATAAAAATAGATTTAGGGCAAATATAGTGTTTCTAGTCAAAGGCCTTTAGAGACATTTGCCTAATTATTAGAGGACTTTTTGCCGAGGATCGGCCCAACAGTCCTCAGTTGTGCTTCGTGCCACTCTGTGCCTCATTTTTTTAAACTTCATTTCCAAAATTAACTATATACTATATAGTACTAATATAACACTATACTATATGATTGGTACGGACCCAAATCCAAAAATGTCTTGGTTTATGTTTTAGTTTATCAATCATACAATAAATTCATATATTGTTATAGGGGTCTTTTTATCCATTGACGGATATAGGGGGTTCGGAATGGCTGAAGTCTCCTTCCTAAGATCATCTCCCATGGTAAGCCAAAAAATGGGTTTTGGCCTAATTTTGCTCCCACCCTAGGCCAAAACCCATTTTAACCTTTTTGTTTTTGGCCTATTTCGAAATCAAAGGCTAAATTTGGCTTCCTCTTTTGGAAGGCCAAATGTTATTATTTATTTGTTTGTTTATTTTTAAGTGTTTAATATTTATGTAAATCTATAAATAATACCATTATAAATCTATATATTATATAGTTATGATTTTTAATTAAATTTAAAAGTTGAAATATTGTAAAGATATTCAAGAGTTCTTCGATATGAATATAATATTTGACATATATATTTAAATTATCATTGCATAAATAATATTTTTATAAAATGACATTAATCTTTTTATTATAGATTCATCAAAAATATAATAAAAAATAAATATTACGTTGCTTAATGTACTAAAGACGGAATCGAGTGACGGAAATAAGATGTGAAAGTTTTAAATTATATTAGTATTTATAGGAAATTTAGCCTGCCAAAAATGACCTACGGTGGGAACAACAAAACCGTATAATAGACCAAAAGAGAATATTCTATAGAATATTTTCTTTTGGTAGGCTATTTTCCCTAGCCATTATGGCTTACGGGGGAAGATGTTCTAACTCAAAAGAAATACTGGAAAAAAAAACAAATATATTACGTAGTTTTTATATAATTGTTAAATAATTTCAAGGGTAATATAGTTTAAAAAGAATAATAAATCACGAAAATAGCTTAATTTAGTTGGTAAGGAGAAGTATATATTACTTCAAGGACATGAGTTCAAATCTATTTAGCTTTACTTTTTTTTTTTACTCTTGTTATTTTTCTCTACTAAAAATGAATAATCAAATCACAAATTTAAAGTTTTATCCATGATATCTAAAAAAAAATATTATTTTACATATATGCATAAAAATAATTATCATTTATTGATACTTTTTTTTCTTCTTAATTTTTTTCTACTATAAATAAAAAATTTCTTTACTTAATTTTCTCTATAAATTATAAATTTAAGTTTTTCTCCATTATATTTAAACAAAAACGTTCTTTTATACATACATATACATACAAAAAAAAAGTTCTCATTTATTGATAATTTTTATTTTTTTATTTTTTATACTGAAAATGACTATTTAAATAATAAATTTAAGGCTAAAATTATTTTAGCCCTTCCTAAACGAAATCTTAGATCCGCAACTTTGAAATATATAACTGGCTCACATGTTTAATATATGTGTAGACTTGAATGTTGAAATTCTTAGCTTTCACGTACATCTAATTAACCAATCAAATAAAAATTATAATTTTCTAAAATAAATGATTTTTCCAAAATAAATTTGAATTGATGGCCATGAACATCCCAATAGAAATGTATCCTTACGTACAAACAATAAGGCAAAGTTTTTATTTTCAATGTGGATCCATGATTATGTAAAAACAATAAGGCAAAGTTTTTATTTTCAATGTGGATCCATGATTATGTAAAAAGGGATCAAATTTTGTAACTTTATAGTCGTAGAATGTCATTCTTACGCGTACGTGGCACGTAAATAGGTGTGGGCTAACGTTCGCTCCAACCAACTCTCTTTAAAAAAAATTAAAAAAATAGATAAAAGTAAATAAGGTAAAAGTAATAAAAAAAAATGTGTATTTTTTATTAGAATAAAAGTTTTGATAATAAAAATTATGAATATATGAAAAAATTATTCTATTCAGCCCACCTAAAATTTATGTTCTGTATCTATCTTTATGATCTATGACTGATAAATTAAAAGTAGGCTTTATATTGTGTAATGAATCTAGTTAGTGATCAATAATTAAAACGATATTCCGTCTCTCTAACTTATGTCAATGTACGTCTATAATTATGATATAGGTTTAGACACCAGATTCCTTGAATTTAAATTATTTTAGCTTTTTGTAATATCATTTTCCATGGTCGCTTCTTTATTTAGTAGGAAATCTTTTCCGATTAAAATTCTTAAGGGCATAGGATAGAAAGACCGTTAATTAAATTATTGCCTAACATAGAGATATTACCAAGTTTATTCCTTAATTAGCTATTTGGCTGACTTGAATGCTTATAAAAATAGGTTAAAGCTGAACAAGCTTATATGGTTTCCAATTCCAACTATTTTTCCAAAATTGTCAGAATTGAGAACCCAATTGTTTTGGGTTGATTTGGAGAAGGTATTTTAATGAAAATCGTAGAAAATACTAAAGGTAAAGGATTTTGGCGGGCAAAATCGTCTGAAAAATAGTCGGAATTGAGAAGCATATATTTTGGGTTAATATGGGCATATATACTTCGTACATGGATTAGTCGTTGCTTTCTACCACATCGTTTCAAACGAAGTTTTACCATAACATTCCTCAAATTTTGATATTTTCGGTTAAAAGTTGATATTTTATATTATGTTGAGTTATTTTTCCACATATATGTTTACGTGGGGGTATAAGACTATAAGTTGTTACGACTGTTTTTCTATCATATGCTATTGGGACATAGGATAAGATTCTCGTTTTAGAAAAAATATATCCTTAATTAAAATGAATTAGCCAAATTTTAAATTAGATATATTCATAGGCTAGGGTTGCTTATTTTTGGTAGAAAATCCTTCTTAATTAAGATCTTATCCCATGTCCTTACCCTTAGGATATATGATAGAAATATCGAATTTGTTATAACAATATAATGGTTTAATTAATTAGTTGAAAGTGGTCCTAAATCTGATAGCCAGCTAGGTAATTTGATGGTCAAACTGATGGAAGATATGATATAAATATTAAATAACATATATCCGTGCGTAATTAAACATAGATTTGGTGGTTGGAATGGGCGACAAGATTAGCAATAAGTGTGGAACACAATCCATAGTCTTCGCCCGTTATTCATGCTTGTCTTCTGTAACTTCATTATATTATAATACTACTAATTTAATCATTAGGATACTATAAATTCATTCTCGTTATTTCAAATTATTCATATGGTCTCTTTTTTTTTTTGATTCGATTATTCATATGGTCTCTAATTAAGTAATTAAACAACATACGTAAGCAATGTCTACATATCACCATTCGTCACCCCCAAAAAAAAAAGTTGCACAAACTCTCTCTCCCTAACAATTTATACAATTTCTTATGTTTATCGTGACATCTCCACTATTCGGATTGGCTGCTTCTCTAGAGTTTATTCCTCATTGTCCACAGGATGATCAGGTCCTGATATATCGCTTACCTACTGTTCTTCTTTAGAGTAGGGCTTGACTTCGTTCATCATTTTCGTCATCATCCAGTTTGATTTTTTTTCATAATACAATACAGAAAATCCTCCCAAAATGTCTTCTGCTCACACCACCTCCATTGCTGGTGAGGTAGGGTGATCTGTTCCATACATCCATTCATCTTCTAGATCGATTTCGTCACTCGATCATTGCTGACAGGAAGATTCATAAGGTATTTTGAATCTTCATATAGTATCAGAGTCGTGTTCGGCTGAGTGCGGGGCGGTTCGAGCTCTGGTCTATTGGCTAGCTGTCCATAAGACATTTAGTCATCAAGTACAACTGACAAATATATAATGCCTGATACACTTGAGGGGTGGTGAGAATATGATGTGGAATATTATCTTGCATGAAAAAATATAGTGAATCAGAGTCTTGTATATATAAGTGAGTGAACTACTTCTCCTAATGCTACTCCTCAATACTTTCATATTTCACGAAGAAAAAGGGGTGTAATAAAATTAACTTAAGTGAATATATGCGTTCAATTAGTTTTGAATGATTTGTGAGAAATATAATTAAAGAGATTGCTTTTGAAAGTTAGCATCAAAATGCAAGATAATGGTCAAATTAATATTAATAAAATGTGCTTAATAATAATTACATTAAGGTCATGACAGGGTGCATTTTGATGGATGAATCAGCATATCTAGTGAGAATATTGTTTTTTTCTATATAGTTGTATTGTAGATATAAATTAATTATATTGCACTTTGAATTATCCACTAATATTGTGCGGCCGGTTGCATAATATTCTTGCCTTTCTCTCTTTTTAAAATATGCAATCTGTCATTCTTGTTATTTGCTAAGCAGCAAATATTTATTAATCTATATACATACATTAAGCATCTTACGCAGCATGTTGTAGTTGATTATTGGAAGAAAAAAAATCTGTTAAAAATATTAAAATAATATATTATCATAATTTATAGAAACTTATCGAGTATCTGCCATGTATGACAATAGTTTATCAAAAAAGAAATATTTTCATAGTATTTGTATGTATTTTTAGTGAGACTGCCAACGTATTATGGTAAGGTATAATTCATTAAGGTATAATTCAAGTTTGTGATACTTTTTCTAGACTGGGAGTTAATCGCCGAAAAGATTTTGAAAATATCATCGGTGTAATTTATAATTTATGTTGTGTTATGAAAACTTAATTATTAATTATATATAAAATTAGTTGGGTCCCATTATATTCAATATTAGACTCAAATAAAAAAAAGTTAGTTATAATTAATGTAATGGTATAATTTTTTATTATTATAAATAAATTTAACAAAGGGCAAATGTTGAACAGAAAAAAGTAGGTTGAATGAAAAGAGGTAAAAGTTAAACAAAAATGATAAAAAGTACAATCAACAGAGATTTATTGGATATGATTTGGAATGGTATATATACCAAATCATTGTAGACAATTGCTAATAAAAATTGGGAGATATGTGAAATGGAGTAATGGAATAGGGTCGAATTGGGAGATATGTGAAATGGATATGATTTGGAATTGGGAGATATGTGAAATGGTTTCTTTTATAAATGATAGATTTTATTTTATAATTTTATATTAATATATTTTTGTGTACAAATGAGATACTAATATATTATATTGTTGACCTTCCAGCAATTCATCAACATAGTAATTCACATGAAGATCATCACAGATTTAGAGAGAAAGAGATGAAGAATTGAAGAAGGAAACGGGAATGGAGGAGAGAGTTTTCTCTGTTGCTTTCACCAAGTGTTCTAACATAATTACAACTAACATCTCCTTTTTTTTTATATGAAGGAGATATAGGTTTTGATTATTTACACAAAATGACCCTAACTCTTATTACACAATTCATCACTCCTCCTTAAGTTAGTTAGTCTTGAATAGGTTCAGGACTCCTAACTTGCTTAGATTCTTCATGTACAGATCATAAGCAAGGGCTTTTGTAAACACATCTGTTGGTTGCTCACCAGTAGGCAGTAGGTATGTATCCGAGTGCAATTTCATCTTTGATCAGTTTGTCTCGAACAAGATGGCAGTCACTCTCAATATGTTTTGTTCTTTCATGGAAGATTGGATTCCTTGTTATATGCATTGTTGATTGATTGTCACAATAGAGCTTCACTGATTCTTCATGGCCTATCTGCAAGTCCTTGAGAAGCTTCAAAATCCAAGTGAACTCACAACAAGTGGTAGCCATGGCTCTATACTCTAACTCGGCTGATGAAGTAGCAGCATAAGACTGCTTCTGTCCTCCAGGAGATCATAGAGGTTCCAAGCATAACACAGAATCCAATTAGGGACTTCCTTGTCATCGGCCAGCTTTGCCAATCATCATCACATAATGCACTCACTTTCAAATATGATTTCCTTGACAGTAATAACCCTTGACATGGAGCTTGTTTCAAATACCTCAAGACATGCTTCACAGCCTTCCAGTGATCATCATTTGGTTGATGTATAAACTGGCTCAAGACTTGAGCGGTGATTGTCAAATAAATCAGTTTTCCAACTATTCTTCTATAGAGATTTACATCAATCAGATCTCTTGGTCATTCCAAAGTCAATTTTACTTTGGGATCAAGGGGAGTGTTCACGGCTTTGCAACTGTCATCCTAACCTCTTGAAGTAACTCCAATGTATACTTCCTTTAATTTAGATAGAACCCTTCCTTTCTTCTGTCTATCTCAATTCCCAAAAAGTATCTAATTTCTCCAAGATCTTTCATTTTAAAATGAAGATTCAGGTGAACACTACTAGAATTCGGTTCATAGACATCACATTATTTACATCGGTCAGATATACGCATGATGTTAAATAAATTTATCACATCAGTTTAAAATTTTTTGATGTCATTGACATAATATACATCGGCTTAACTTCTTGAACAATGTTAAAAATTATTAATAAAAAATACACACAAGGCGCGGAATACACTTATTTGAAATTATACCAAAATAAAAGCGGTAAAGATACCGCCCGGTCCCTAACACTTAGCCAAAAATTTTGAAATTTGGATTTTCAACCTAAAAAGAAAAAAAAACAAATCCTCACTTAAAAAAAATTGGGGGAATTTTAGATTATCTTTTCCAACTCAGTACGTTTGTAGGGGAAAGTGAGAAGCTTAGCTCTCTTGGCGATTCTGGCGATTTCGGTCACTTGACGATTCCGGCGATTCTAAGGCTGCTCACCTACTAGCTTAGCCCTCTCAGCGGCTTCCCTGGTGGCTCCTCCGCCGTGGGTCGCAGGGGTTCTTCTTCCTCCAGCCCTTCCTTTCTCTCCAGGTATATTGAAGAACCCTAAACATCCATCTCCCCCATCTCTCTCTAGATCTGTTTCATCTGGCCCTCTCTGAACCCCAGATCTGTTTCTTGTACACATGAGAGCGGAGAGCCTTTTTCAAACCACGAGAGCGGAGAGCCTCTAATTCTAGGGTTTTTTTTGTCCAATAGAGAGATCGAGAAGGGAGAAGATTGAAGACGACGACTCATCCATCGTTTGATTTTGCAGTTGTTGACCGCAATTTGGTAATGATTCATACCGGTGTTCATTGTTTAAGGTTTTATGTTTTCAATTTATTTGGAGTGATATCTCTATCCTTTATATTTCACACTTATGGTTGTTTATTTCGTACTATTATCTTGGAATCGAAAATTAGAAGCAGGAATTTGTATGAAAACCTTGATTTAATAGAATCCGATAGATGTTGCTAGTTGCATTGCTTGCTGTTCCAATCAGATTCATGGTCAATATAATCTCTGGTTAACTTGAATTGACTTAGAGTATCCAATTGTTTACAATTCTTGAGCATAAAAATATATGAGTATGAATGTGAAGTATAATGTAATCTAGAAAAGGTAAGGGTCGAGAGTGTATAACTTTCGTAGAAGAATTACTGAATGTCAGTAGTGCTGATGTTTTCTGTAATTGTCTTGAACAGGCAATAACTTATTCATACAAGTTCATAATGGGAGGAGGATTCAAAGTGCTGCATTTGGTTAGAACTTTCCTTGCATTTCTACCATAAGTCTAGAGTACCAACAATAAGATACCTTTCAGGGACAAAGTCATTTACAAGGTCATCTCTCTGTTCATATTTTTGGTCTGCATTAGCTCCCTCTCTATGGAATTCATTCATTAACCCGTGTTGATCCATTCTACTAGATGTGTGTGATCCTTTCTTCAAGCCATGGAACTGTGATTGAGCTTGGTATCGCCCCCATTATGGCATTTGGGTTGGTGATTCAGTTGAGTCTGGGTTAGAGATCATTGAAGTCGGCAACATTATCCAAGAGGATCACGAACTTCTGTAAGTCTGGCTCTATTGCTGGTTATTCTGCTTTTGAATCAAGAGAATTCATTGCTTTGAGATCTGCTGAATAACTAGTTTATCTATGAGCTTGATTGTGAGCTTTAACAGCTTGATCTTAGATCTTTTGCGACTAGATAGACAAGAATGAAATCCTACAACTCCGACTCCATTGTCGATATGTGTTGTAGTGGGAACTTTGCAAAATGATCAACGTTCTAGTTTGGAAATGAAAATAAAAACGAGGACATTTATAATGAGTTTTGCCATCATTTTTTTTTCTAGGAACGGTGTATAGAAGCTGCGAGGTATTCTGATAGTTGTAGGTGAGGCTATTGCATACGTACTCTCTGGTATGTATGCCACACTGTTCAGGCCCGTTTGCATCTTCCAATTTTCAGACTTTTGGTTATGAATAATAGATCATTCTTATTGGTGAATCATTTCCTTGTCTCATGTTGAATTCTTTCTTATCTAGGATACAACACTTCTTGATAAATTCCACGTTGCTCATGAAACAATGAATGATTTAAGGCTACTCTAGATGGAATTGTTCGTTTTCGTCGGAGTGAGTCCGTTAATGAAAAGATGAAAACTAGAAAGATAGAGGTAAAGTTTCATCTATGCCTTCATTAGAATTCAAGATTAATTACCCTGGATGGAATTGGTGTTTACTGTCATTAGGATTCAGGATTGGGGCTGCATATTAGCTGATTTTGTTAATGTTGTTTGGAGGCATTCTTTAATGCGGTTTGCTGATATTTTTTTACAACGGAGCCGGTGTTAATCTGTTGCATTTGAGGTTGTTTTTGGGTGCTTTTTTCTGCTGCTAGGAGCTGAATTTGTTGCTACAAAAGATGAGGTGGTTGTTTATTTTTTTTCAACAATTTAATCTTTTATGTTTTGGGATGAATTTAATCTCTATATTGCTATTAACTTATTGGTATTATATGCTTGTCCAACCTATAATGCCTATACATGAAAATGATAAGAAAAATCAATTTTACTAGCGTGTGTGTACTGATGCAACTATTTTTAATATGTTGCCATGGTTATCTTTATATTTAATTTTTGGTAATTCATTTATCTTGAACTTTAATTTGATTTGTTCCTTGTATGTTAGTGTAAAATATTCATTGTTCCCAGTAGCAGCACGTTCATTCCTGACAAAAGGGTGCAAGGACTTTGAGCTCTCCAATGAAAGAGGCATACCACTAGCAGTTAACAGAAGTGTTTGTTGGATGTGTGTTGCCTTTTGTAGCGTACTAGATGTGGTGAATGTATGTTGGATGATATATTGAATATGGTGAATATATGTTGGTGGATGATCATTTAGCTGCAACGTGTGTATCAATGTGTTTAGCATAGCTATGTAAATACGTCTAATAACAGAAAAGCATCGGACATTCGAGCTAAAAAGCGATGTCTATTTTTGTACATATGTCAATCGCGAAGACACAAAATGATTTATAAAGCCTCGAATATATTAAAATTGCAATGTTACCCGATGTCAATAGAAAACACTTACATCATTAAATCAGTATAAATCGATGTTTTACAATAGAAAAACCTCGTTTTTCAATTGAAAAATGATTTGAAAATATACTAATGACATCGACTTTAAAATATTTAATATGATACATTATATCTATATAAAATTAATATTATAAACTAACAAAGGAATAAAGAGTGGACACAATAAATAATGTATAACCGATGTATATTTCAATTTAAAACATCTTTTAGTAAAAATATAGCGATGTTAATGTCAATTTTTGTATTGCCCTAGATTGTTTCAAATGTCTAGAAATGCACAGTAATAATGGTTGAACATTAGGTTCATCAACCAAAACGTAATTATATCAATGTATTTAAATCATTATCAAACATAAAAACGATGTTATAAATTGTTATAGACATCGGTTAAAAACCGATATGGTAAAGTTGGGATCTTTAACACCACCCACTAACACGTCGAATTTTTTTTGTTTAACATCGGTTTTTAACCGATGTCTATGGGCAAAATTCTAGTAGTGGAACCTTTAGAACTGCAATCTCTTGAGAGCTATATCCTGTAATCACCATATCATCCACATACACCAATAGTGTTGGGAATGATTGATTAATTTTCTTTGTGAACAAAGAATAATCTACCATTGACTGCTTGTAACCCGCAGCTTTAACCACTTGAGAAAACTTTGCAAACCATTGCCTTGGGGCTTGCTTTAGGCCATACAATGTCTTGGACAAACATTTTGTCACCAATTCGATGAATGTGACATGCATAATCTTGGACTAATCTGCTCAAGAAAATAAGATTGAATTTAAATTTTGGTATAAAGAAGGTATGATGAAGATCAAGGGCACTTAAGAGTTGAACAATGCCAGAGTGAGTAATGGGCCGGTGCTCGTGCTACCATCAAGGAGGTGAATGAGAATAGACTCTGGAACAGGTTTAGGTTTGTGTATGAAAGAGATATCACAAGTCATATGATCTGTAGCGTCACTATCAAGAATCCAAACCTTAGGATCTTTTGTGGCACTACAACACATCAATCGGCATACAAGGTTGCTATAGTGTAAAGTTTTACCTTCCATTCCTTCAGAGTAAGATTTGTCATTTGAGTTCATGAGCTGCAACAAAGAGCTCATGAGTTTCTGATTTTCAATTGACAAATTTTAAAATGTCTTTAACCCATCCACATGAGAGTTCTCATTGCTAATGTCAGCAAGATTTGCCCTGGAACCTCTATCACTGGAGGTATGCTTTTCTTTTCCTTTATTCTTAACCTAAGGCTTGAACTTGCTTTTGCTATGCCAGCTTGGGTATCCGAACATTTCCCAGCACCTGTTGGACTTGTGATTCCCATTACAATGCATACATTTTTCCCTTCTTGGCTTGTCACCGCCTTGTTTCCCCATCAAAGCTGTGAGATCTGGTTGTCCAGAGCTAGTAGACGAGCTAGGCAAACCAGAACTTGACTCATCTTGAACCAGGAGGGCATGAGCTTGGCTAGCAGTTGGCAACGGGGAAGACAAGAGAAATTGACGACGAGCCTGAGCATATTTCTCACTTAAACCCATGAGAAATTTCATTAACTTGTCTTCTTGCTCAGTAGCATCGAGTCTTGCAGACATGTTGCATTCACACTTCCCACTCCCACATATACATCGAATGGGAGGTGAAATACCAGACAGATGATGCCAATGACCCTTTAGTTGTGTGTAGTAATCAGACACCTTGGAATTTCCTTGAATGCACTCCTTAATATCACACTTGACCTGAAAGATTAAAGGACCATTTCTCTGACCGAAACTCTCGCTCAGATCATCCCACATATCTTTTGCAGAATCAAACACATCCAAGGTTAGATAGATTTCTTTTGACACGGTATTTAAGATCCAAGATGCAACCATACTATTGCATCTTTGCCATTGAGAGGCATTTTCTGTAGTTTCCACTAAAGATCCATCGACAATACCTAATTTGTTCTTGACAGAAAGGGTTTTCATCATAGCACGCTTCCATCTCATGTAATTGTCACCTACTAGTTCAATTGAGGTGAGAATCATACCAGAATTGTCAGAGGGATGGATGAACAGCAGATTGTGCAGATCGACCATGGTGACATGATCTCGGCGTCGTTCCCTCTTTGTAGATGATGCGGACACTACTAGAAATTTGTTATTTAACATCAGGTAATAGCCGATGTCTTTCAAAAAAAAATCGATGTCTATGTGGGGGATGTAAAAAGTCAAAAGTTTTTCACATCGGCTAGAACCCGATGTCTTTGTATGTTATGACATCGTTTACATTTTTAAATCCGATGTCTTTGTTATCCTATAACATTGATTATAAAATACAACCGATGTTATAACATATAAAGACATCGGCTATTACCCGATGTTAAAATGTTTTGACTTTTTACATCCCCCACATAGACATCGATTTTTTTTTTGAAAGACATCGGCTATTACCCGATGTGAAATGACATATTTGCGGGTTTTTTATTATCGTAGCCTATGCGGGATTTGAACCTGCATCTTTGTGTTTAAACGCAATGTTCTACCATTTGAGCTAATAGGCTTTAAATTAGATAGAATCTTACATAATAGCAAAAAGAGCATGTAGAACTTAAGAAGCAAAGAAACAAGGGAAATAAACTAATAGCAATAATTCTTGTACATCTTGTTCATACCAAACACTTCTCTTAGCTACTAGTGGTGTCCATGACAAAACTTTACAAGTAACCATCTCAGCTGCAATTATTTAATCTCATATGCATTTATATACATATCTAAGCTGCATTTATCTAAGGCATTCTGCTAAAACAATTGCATTAGTCAGTATACAACTAAGCAATTCAAGGAATAGTACATGACATCAATTGCATTTACATTATACTCCGTATAGTAAATCCACCAATCCATCCATCAAACTATTAACTCTATTTGTTTTCCTCCCACCGTTTGCTTTGGATTGTCCCTCTTATTTTTCTACTGAGAAATTAATTATGACCAATTCTTGAAGGTAAGTACTTGCCTGCAAAACCAAGATCTAAATCATTATGACCAAAATTAGAATCGATAATGAGCTCTCACCAATTGCTTAAAAACAAAGCCACAAAAGTTTGATCTAAATCATTGATGCGTCCAGATTGTGGGCACCTAATTGACATTGTTTAGGGACAAAAATCATTCGTTCAAGGGATTATAATTTCTCGACCAAAACTGCAGTGATGATAAGTCATATGCATCATAATTTATCACAAAATTCAATTAAAAAGCACAACTTACTTAGTTAGAGCAGACTTTAGTTCAAGAACTGAATGTAGGCACTGGATTGTAGACTTCATATAGCATTTATTTCCCAAATTAAATAAACCAGAAGAATGACCCTATCACGAAAGATCAACGTAGATACCTGACACTCTACATTTCCTAAGTGCTTGTTGAGATCCCAATTTTGTTGGTTTATTTATTTTGGGAAATAGGGGAGGCGTGGTGGTGGTGACAAAAGATCAACGTAGTTGCTGTCAAAATTCAGGAACTTGCCACAAAACCCTATCAGTTGTATAAGTCTTGGGTTTCTATTGAAAATCTAGGTAAATAGGGTTGTAAAGGAGGAAAAAACGAAGCCATATCAATTTGAATCAGCTGATTAATTCAATGGGGAAAATGAGCAGATGTATAATGCAAGTGTTTAAATTAATTCACGATTTCATTCCACGCCTTCCGCGCCTTTGATAAAAAAAAATTCAAAATAAATATTTAAGATCGGTCTAAAATATAGGGTGATGTCTATTTTATTTTTAACATCTCAAATTTAGAAATCGATGTTAAAAAACTGTTTAACATGACATGTTTTTCTGACTGATGTTAATGAGCCGATGTTAAATAACATAATTCTAGTAGTGGGAATTCTCCATGATTTGAATCACCAATAACGCGAGAAATTACAGTGATCAATGCTCTGATTCCATATTGACCTTCCAGCAATCTAGTAATTCACATGAAGATTATCACGGATTTAGAGAGAAAGAGATGAAGAATTGAAGAAAGAAATGGGAATGGAGGAGATAATTTCCTCAGTTGCTTTCACTAAGTGTTCTAACAGAATTACAACTAACATCTCCTGTTTAAAAAAACCCCATAATGTGACAAAGAAAAACGCTCTCTCTAAAACACTCAAAAAACCCTAGCCGTAACCTTTCCAAACTCCAACCCTCAAGCCGCCTCCTGTGTGCGATTCCGGTGGCCTGCCCCGATGGGCTCCTTGGCGGCTCCGACCTTCACCCCCAGCTGCAGGTCCTGGCCTGGCCACTCCCATCGGGTCTCGGTGGTGGTGGGTTCTAGTGGCGGCGACTATGTCGCCCTTCCTCAACCTCCTGGCCGTCGGTATCCTTCCGCCGGCATCCCTTTGACGGTCGTCACCCGGCCTCGCAAGCTCCTCCTCCACCGCTCAACAAACCTCCTAAAACCCTAGCCATCTCTCCCGGCCTCGTTGCTGACTCCTCCTCCGGTGTAAGCGCTGGCGCAAAACCCACCTGAAAACCTTCGCCTCCTCCGGGCTATCTCACACTCCCTTCTCTTCAACCAATCCCTCCCTTCCCCTCCGAGCCTGCTGCTCGCCGGCGCTGGCGGTCTTCCGTCCTCGCTGACGCGCTTCCTCCTCGACTCCACAGTAAACATGCCCAGCCTTCACTTCTCCCACCTAGAAACCCCAAATCACAAAATAAAACACCAGATTTGTAAAGGCCCGGATTTTTTTTAAATAATAAATAAATAAATAAAAATAAATAAATAAATAAAAATGAATTTAAATCGGGTTAATTAAAATCTCTGAAAATGAATTCCGGCATATAATTATTTTTAAATGGACGTTCATTCAGATTTATTTTCGCTTGCTAAAATTTGAAAGTATAATATATAATCTTATTATTTGATTCAGTCGGGAATTCGATTTAAATTTGAAGTTTTAAGCTTTATATCTTTTGAGTCGGGTTAAAGTCGAGTGAACGGGTTTTAGGGTCATATCTTTCGGGTATTTTGAGAGTCAAATTTGGGACCCATTTGTCCCCCCCCCCCCCCCCCCCCCCCTCTTCCTTCTATCCGACTTCAAGGCTGCAGATTTGCAGCATCTCCCTTGTCCTCTTCCCTCCTCTTTGCTTTCAATCCCACGCAGAGCTGCAACCCAGCCCCAATCTCCTCTCTCCTGCTTTCATCCTTGACCCCTTTTCTTTTGTTATCTATCCCATTAAAAGGCAAGAAAACCCACAATTCTACCCATTTTATCCCCTCCCCCACTCTGATTGTGCAGCAGACAGGAAACCACCCTTCTCTTTTCCCCATTTCAACTCCAAACTTCTCCCTTTCCATTGGAGCTGAAAGCTCCCTCCTAACCTCAGTTTCAAGGCCAGGGAGCCGAACCCAGCCTCGCTCTCCCCTGCTTGAGTTGCCGCCACCAGCACCACCCCGGGGCGCCCTCCCTGTTTTCCGGCGGAGAAGCCGAGGCGAGCACGCCTCCGCACCACCTTCGTCACCGTCCTCTTCAACGTCCGAGCAGGAGAAGCCTCCTCTCAGCCTCCCTTGATGCCCGAAGTCGAGCCAGTCGCAGCCACCGACCACCGGCGCCGCCCGTCCTCCTCTCTTCCCTTGTTTCGTACCCAAGGTCGGTTATGGTTTCCCCTTTCGTTTTTAAATCTCTTAACCCTTAAAGGCGCGCCTTTATGACCCTTCCTTTCGTTCTAGACCATCTCCGACCCAGATCCAATTCCGGCGAGGCCAGAAGAGCACCGACGAAGCCTTCCCGAGCGCATTTTCCGGCGAGTCGACGCCCTTCGGTGAGCACTCGCTCCTCTCCCCTTTCTTGTTGTCTTCCGGATCTATGTGGTTGTGGGTATGGGTGTCGGTGTCTTGGTCGGATTCGGAGTTGGGCGCCACCGCCGACGAGCTCCCTTCCTCCTCTCCTTCCTTTTCCGGTTTCGAATGCCGCCCTGTTCTCGGTCCCCTGTCTTCTTTCTTTCAACCAGAACAATGAAGAAGAAGGTTGTGGGGCCTCCTCCACCTCAGCGGCCAGCTAGGCATGGGCCCTCTCTTCTTTTTAAAACGTATCTTCTTCAGAATTCAAGGAAAGATGAGAATGGGATTGGGCCTGATCCCTTTGGGCCGAGTTTGTATTTTAAAAAGAAATCAAAGATAAACTTGGGCCTGATCCTTTGTGTTGGGGTCTTAGGGTCCGGTTTATAAAAGGAAAGGAGAGCTTGGGGCCTAATTCCTTGTGGGCTTGGATCCGAGCCTTCCCTTTCTTTTCTTGTTTTGCTGGGCCGGGTCAGTTTCTTTCATTTCGGTTGGGCTGGTTGGTTGTTGAGTTGTTATTAACTATTGTTCCATTATATATAACGTTATATAACACGTATGTTTGTTATTTTGTATATTAGTTATATGATTCGGTTTTAATTGGACATATTAATTCTGGAATTATTATATATATTTTAATTATTTTAGAAATATTATTATTTGGAAAAAGGTTGTTATATGACATTAAAATGAGATTTTGGGATCTTTGAAATGGGTTATTAATAAAATGGTTGATGTTTATGTTAACTATATATATTGATAATAAATTATTTAAAAGGAGATTTTCAGGTTTCAGAAATGTCTTTTATGGATTGTGTTGGGAAAATCACATGCCGGAATTATCTCTATAATATGATTTTGGAGAGATTGGGTTTAAGGTTAATGGTTTGATGGTGGGATTTGGGTTAAGTACGATTTTATCAATGGATTTGATTTGATGAAATGATTTTGGTTGATCTTGATAATATCGGAAAGGTTTTGGAAAACGGTTTCACTATCGGCTGGTTTGAGGATATTGAGAACTTGGGTTCGTGTGTGTGTGAATGTTGGTTCAGTAGCTTACGGAAATGACTTGATGATAGGTGTGTATTGCTTTGGACTTGCATTTGGGCCTTGCTTGTATTATCCTGCTGTTCTGCATCTTCAGGTAAGTTCCCTAGGGGGCTTACTCAGGTTGGACATTCATGCCTGTTGTTGCATTTTATGTTAGGTGTTGCATATGCATAAAAGCATGCCATGTAGTATCATGTTTAGGTTGCACTAATTGATTGAGCATCTGTTTACTTTATGCGTTTGAAACAGAACGGCCGTTATCTGTGATAGTCCTAGAGTCCTTGCTAGGGTCATAGGGTAGCCCAGCCTCATCGGGTACCCTGAGTCAATCGAGTCATGAACTTCCTTATATTATGATATGCCTGCGGGCTTTATTGTGGAGCGGGTTAGGCATGCGTGCCCCCCGATTATGATGGAATGCATTCACGAGCTGGCCAGTCTCCACCTATCGGAAGGGGTGGAGGTAGGAGAGGGATATGTCACTTGGCATTGTCTTGGGCCCTTTACAGTAATTCTGCACATTATTATAACTAGGAGCATGCTAGTGTGTTTGACTTTCGTACTGCATTAGAGCATCTTTATTAGGTATAGCACATACTATGTGGCCTCAGCGAGGACTGCCGGTCCCGCATGAGTGGCTCGATCTGACTCCTTTCCCCGTTCTTTTTAAAGGTATTCTCTGCAGATTTGAGTGCTCGATGTCTATATGACGGGGTTTCCTTTGGCGAATCGAAGAACCTGGCTAATATTCTAACTTGGTAAAATGGTAATCACTTGCGTATGATTTGGTTTTGACCCGGCTTTGTCGTGGCATTTGTATCTTAACCTTGCTTCCGCTTTACTTTCATTTGAATTGAATTTCGCGACATAGTCTTAAGATAGGTTAAGGGTACCCAACGACCCTTCGTGACTTTTTGGGTTTGAAATCCCTCTTTCCACTAACCTTAAAATGAGTTGAAACCTCGACCCGTACCTGGATTGCAAGATCCGAACAAGGGGTTTTATCACTTGAAACGTAACCCGGAAATCATAATTCTGGGCCGTTACAAGATTCAACCGTCAATGTCAACATGCAAACCCAAATCTTCCTCAACAAATCTGATTTTATCCCTGATCCATAAAATCAAATAACTCAAATCTATTCTTATCCCCCACCTCCCATCTTCTTTCAAATTTGTTAAACCCATTAAAAATCAAAACCCACAAAATTGTAATACCCTCAGTTGGTGGGTGCTCTGATCTACGACCCTGGGTCTAGATCCGACATCTCCACCGCCTCAACACCAAAATTTGTTTGTGTAACTTCAGATCTCAAGTTTTCGAGTACAAGTCATCACATGCAACGATACTGAAGAGCAAGTTTGCTCGCTGCCGTACCTGGATCCAGATCCGGAATCATCGCCTCAACCATCACCGTTTTCCAAGCAGGCTCAAACTAATGATAAGAAGAAATATGGATTTTAATTTTCTAGTCATTTTTAATTTTAAATTTTTGTAATTGTAATCTTAGATAATTTTTCTTTTTTTTGACTGTCGATCCTCTGCGTAGGGTCATTCAAGCCATTTTTTAATGGCTTCAAGATCGCTTTGTCGATCTGCTTATTGTCCACTGTCAAAAAAAAAAAAAAAACAAAAAAAACTAACATCTCCTGTTTATATGAAGGAGATATAAATTTTGATTATTTACACAAAATGACCCTAACTCTTATTACACAATTCATCATATATATTTCAATAAATCTCGATAGTTTTCCGTACTTTATTTTTTGATACTAGATCACTAGCTGTGATACAAATTCCGGAAATTGTCCTTTCTGGAAAAAAATAAATAATTTTGGACTTTTATGTAGAACTTATAACTTTTAAATTTTCACTTTATAAGATAATTGTTCTTCAATCAATTTGTGTATTTGAAATTTCGTGAATGTGCAACAACTTGAATATTCTTTTAGCAAATATGCCTAAAAAAAAAGGCTGGGATTCCATGGAGTTATTTTCCCAACTTAAAAAAATCTCAACACTGTAGAAAGTAGAAATGCTATGATCTAAAATTGAAAAAAATTAACCAAATTGTAAAAAAAAGTTTTATCATTAAATTATTACATGCATAAACAAGCACGGAACATTTTAAAAAAATAAATAATAGGTAAATAAAATTAATAAAAATCAATCATTTATTTTTATAAATTAAGAATTTTGTTAATAAATTAAAATTATACGTATAAGAAAAACTTAGTCTGCTAATACACTCAAATTTTAATTTCTAGTTCCGTTTACCCTAAACTATACTACGTATATACTAGTATAAACTATAACATGGGCTATAAATTACTGAGTAGCGAACTTCATTATGTTAGCTTAGAGCTAGCTACTGCACCAAGGGTTATGTAGAATATGTGTTAGATAAAAAATACTCCGTACCCATTTTGCATATGTTTAAAATTTATTTGGATTAAATATGTAGTTTTATATATTATTTTATTTTATTTGCATGAATTCATATAATTAATCATTTTTATATTAGTATAATTAATTACTCCATTTGTTATTTATACTCCCTTCGTTCCTTTTTATTTGACTTTTTACTATTTAGGCACGTTTTTTAAGGTGATAAAAATTATATGAAATATTTATTTTTTTAATAATCTCATAATTATTAGTAATAAGTTTAATATCATTAAAAAAAATTGAAGAAAAAAATAATATTTATATATTTTTTATCTTTCTAAAAAAACGTGTCAATTTTAAAAGTGTCAGATACAAAGGGACGGAGGAGTTAAGTACTGAGTAAAGATAATTAATGTGTTAGATAAAAAAAGATAAAACTTGGTATAAAAAACTTTGAAAAGGAAAGGGGTTGTTGTGCATATGGATGGATGATGAATGTGATGCATGCTACAGTACTAAGTAAGATGGCATGGATGGTGGATGGATGGGGCATGGCATGGCCATAGGTCACTCATGGATGTATGTATGGATGGATGATGGATGATGGATGAGTAGGGGCGGGGAGAAAGTAAAGAGGTGCTGCGTAATCATTACAAGCGGGAGTAAAGTACGAACGCCTCTCAAATTATAATTACGGAGGACTAATTTTTGCAATTAAATCAAATCAAATTATGAACCGTAAAAAGGAGGTTATACTTATAGTTATGCAGTGAACACCAGCAGCCGCCATTTCTCGTCCCTCCCTCTTCCTCTTTTTGTGCGTCATCATTACTCATCATTCCCCTCTCTCCACTCTATTTTTATGTTTTCTTTTTTCCTAATTTCACCCTCTTTTTTATTAAGGGTCCGTTTGACAATGTACGTAGCTTTTCGAAGTTTTTGGTTTTAATAATTTATAGTTTTAAATAAGTTAAATATAAGATTTTAATTTAATTAGCTTTTGAAATTGGATTTTCAACAGCTACCAACCGTAAGCTTTTCAGAATTCTATTGATTTTTCTCCTATTTGATCAGCTAGTTTGTATCAGCTACTCTATCAGCTGGGTTGCCAAACACCTTACTAGCTTATGAAAAGTCCAATTTAACATATATTTAACACAATTAATCAATCAGTTTCAGCTACCCTATCAGCTTCAGCTACCCCAACAGCTCCGTGTTACCAAACTGACCCTAAATGCTCTAATATCTACTCCCTCCTAGGGGTGGAAATGGGGCGGGTTATGGGTGGATGAAGTCACTCCATCACCCGCCCCGTAGGTAAAAACTTTCACCCGCTCCATCCATCACCCGCAAACCTTTTCACCCGCATCCGACCCGCGCGGGTGATGCGGGTGGAGCGGGTACCCAATGGGTGAAACAAAAGAAAAATCCAAATCAACACAAGTAGTCTAATTCTAACTCAATATTACAAAGGGGTGGGGTTATGTATTTTTATTTTTGATCGGCAAAGCACTGAAATTACAAGCTAATTGAAATTTGAAAGTGTAAGGGTATATATCCCTATACTAATCATATACTAATCCAGTATATCCCTTACTATAACGTGGAAAAGCAAGTCGATACCATATCCATTCTAAATGAAATTTGGTGGGCAAAGCACTAATCAAGGATTAGGGCTTATAGAAGTTAAACTTGAAAAGAGTAAAATAGTAAAATCACACACATTATGTATATAAATTTTAGGATTTTATGCGGGTTTGCGGTGCGGGTGTGCGGGGCGGGTTAATGGGTGGGTTAATGGGGCGGGTTATGGGTGGAAAATCTTCACCCATAATCCATCCATCACCCGCTTCACCCGCACCCGCTCCACCCGTCACCCACTTTTTTGCGGATTTTCACCCGCAAAATTAATGCGGGTAAAGTGGGTGGAGCGGGTACCCGCGGGTTATTTCCAGCCCTACTCCCTCCGTCTCGAAATTCATCTCGTTTTAGCCTTATGCACAAATTTTAATAAAAACACTCATCCATCAATCAACATCATCATTTCACTAACTTTTTCATTAATTTTATTACCCACTACATTTTTTAACCAATCAAAACCTTCAAAAAAGTCAATAACACACAAATCAATACAAATCATTACTATCAACTACCTAAAAAACCTAAAACGACATCTATTTTGATACAAAACTAAAGAGCTAAAACGACATGAATTTCGAGACGGAGGGAGTACTGTATTTAAAATTTTTAAATCAAACAGAAAATTCACTAATTTTTTTTCCAAAAATAATACTATATACGTACTATATAAAATGCTAAATTTTTTATTAAATATATGCACTAAAAACCAAAGCACTACCCCATTCACAATATAATTGAATCTATTTTTTCTTTGATCAATACTCCGTTTTAACTTTTGTGCACATTTTTTTAGAAATTAAAAACTTTATAAAATATTATTTTTTAACAAATTGATACCTTATTACAAAAAAAAAAAAAATGCATTTATTTTGAAAATGATGGAGTATAATATTCCATAGAAATTTTTTACAACTAGCCCACCAAAAAAATACAGTATTTTTTTTTACAACTAAACTAAATTTTTTTTGTTATTTTATTAAATTTACCTAATTAAACATACTGTGAATGGAAATGAAAGTGGCCCACCCACATCCCCACTCCCCATCCCCATCGAGAGTTGTATATATAGTGCTTGACCTTCCTTCAATGGATATGACTGTCTGCGTGACTCTATTTCTTCTTCCCTTTTCAAACTCAAACCTTGAAATTAAATTCAACCCCAAGAAGAAGAAGAAGAAGATAGGGTATCAGCTTCTATTTACCGCCCTTTCCACTTCCTCTTACATATAAATTTCGACCTCATTCAAATGATATAACCGCTCCCCTTTTTGCCTTTCCCATATATTCACCCTCTCTCCCTCACTGATAAATAGAGCAAAGAAAAGATACTGGTTTTGGGGAAGATAAGCGGTTATACATATCTAAGTTATCAGGCATGGCGGAGAACATCAACGGTGATACGAAAATGGGGAACGAGAAGGAGGAAGAAGAAGAGATCGTTATTTCATTAGAGGTGAGGGAGTTCGATGAAACCAGAGATTCAAAAGGCGTGGAGGAAGTCGAACGGCGGTGTGAGGTCGGCCCTACCGGAAAGGTGTCTCTTTTCACCGATCTCCTCGGCGACCCGCTCTGTCGAATCCGCCATTCCCCCGCCTACCACATGCTGGTAATTTCCCCTCTCTCTCCTCCCTCCCTGATCAATCATCTTCTTCATTAATGGAGCAATTTGGTGTTAGCATGATAAGAAAGGCGACGCCTTTTTAATGGAGCAGTTTCGGGAGTGGTGGGGGACACCTCTCCCCTGGGATCGCTATCAAATTGAATTAAAATAAAAAAGGAAAATCAAATCAAATGGTCCACTTGAACAGTTTATTAGCGAAAACGATCAAAATTGATTTGTCCTTTTGTTGCTCTGTCTTCATTGCCTTCCCACTCCCCCCTCATCATTTTGTTGGATTGTCCTCAGGTGGCTGAACTGGTGGTCAGAAGACGACGCCCTGGCGGCGTTGGTGGCGGTGTTGTCTGTAAGTCAGAGATTGTGGGGATGGTGCGCGGCTGTATCAAGACCGTTACTTGCGGCATCAAACTCCCCCGCATCGCCAAAATCAACGGCCACGATCCTTCCACGTCACCCCCTCTCCCCGTCTTCACCAAACTCGCCTACATCTTGGGCCTCCGCGTTTCTCCTTCCCACCGGTAATTACTTATTAATCAAACCGCCGTTTCAAATTTCAATCGCCGTTTTAATCATCCCCCATTTAATTCAGTTATTAATTTCATTGAACCGGGTTTTCGGTTTGTAGGCGGCTGGGGATCGGTTTGAAACTGGTGAACCGGGTCGAAGACTGGTTCAGGAAAAATGGCGCGGAGTACGCCTACCTAGCAACCGAAAACGACAACGTTTCATCGATCAAGCTCTTCACCGACAAATGCGGATACTCCAAGTTCCGTACGCCGTCGATTTTGGTGCAGCCGGTGTTCGCCCACCGGGTCCGGGTCTCGCCGGCGGTGACGATCATCAAGCTGACGCCGGTCGAGGCCGAAGCCCTCTACCGGCGCCGATTCGCGACCACCGAGTTCTTCCCGCGGGACATCGACGCGGTCCTCCGCAACAGCCTCTCGCTCGGCACCTTCCTCGCCATCCCACGCGCCACCTCATGGACGGGAATCGGGCCCTTCCTCGATTCCTCGGCGCCGGAGTCATCGGATTCGTGGGCGGTGGCGAGCGCGTGGAACTGCAAGGACGTGTGGAGGCTCGAGGTGAAGGGCGCGTCGCGCGTGACACGAGGATTAGCCAAAACGACGCGTTTGGTCGACAAAGCGCTCCCGTGGCTAAAGATCCCCTCCGTACCGGAGGTGTTTAGGCCCTTTGGGCTTCACTTCTTATATGGGCTGGGCGGGGGCGGCCCATTAGGGCCCAGACTGGTGCGGGCACTGTGCGGGTTCGCCCACAACCTGGCCAAGGAGAATGGGTGCGGGGTGGTGGCGACCGAGGTGGCCAGCCAGGACCCGCTTAGGGTCGGGGTGCCCCACTGGAAGATGCTATCCTGCGACGAGGATCTTTGGTGCATAAAGCGGCTAGGGGAGGACTACAGCGATGGCTCTGTCGGGGATTGGACCAAGTCCCCACCGGGCTTGTCGATTTTCGTTGATCCTAGGGAGTTTTAACTAAGTCTACTCGAAGTGAGTCATCGTACTGAAAAAGAGATGAGTTAGTTAACTATTTTAGGCTCGTTTTGGGTTTTGCCTAGTTAGTAGTTATAGTCTAACAAGTGTGTGTTGTGGGCTTGTGGCATGTTTGGCTACCCATCTTTGATCATTGTAAATGGAAATGGTCTTTTTGGCAGCTCTCGGCTTCTAAACCAAACACTACCTTGATTTTGTCCAACTTTTTGATAGAACTATTATTATTATATTTGGAAAGATCTCAAATTATTTATTAAAAAAATATATAGAGCTAATTACAAAAGACAACTTTTTAAATATAGTACTTCTTTAAAGAACAAAGAAGAAGAAAATGACCAATAAAATATGTTTTATGATAATTTTATTTTATGTTATTTTATTGAAGCAATCAAAGTAAATAGGAAATACAAGATCGTTTCTTCTTAGAGCCTCCTAGACGAGAACATTCAGTTTTGCATCGATGTTAAGACCCTTATATTGATATAGAAAAAACAATGAAAAAAATGTATCCATATAGGCTATGAATCATATATGAGTATATAGGTCACCAAACCCCACTAAAAACGGAAGGTCTGATTTTAAGTCAGAGCATAGCTCCCAAGCTTTAGATAGATAAGCTAACACTCGAGGGTGAATTCCAAATTATCATAAAACATTTGAAAATCAACTCCAAATGCCTTTGAAAAAGTGGACTGATTATATCCACATTAAAACCCTCCTATTGAAAATGAGAAAAGTTTCCTTCTCCTGTATGACAATAGAGTAATTAATAAGGTTGTACACATTTATCTTTATGTCAAGGGTGTCGATATTTACAATCATACAGATTTTCAATACTTCATCCGCAAATATAAAGGGGGTGGATGTGGGCTGTGGGTGTGCACTTGTGCCTTGCTGCCATGTGTAATTTCTGCACTTTGTTTTCAACATTTAAATGGGCCCTGTTTAGTAGTTTGGACGGATTAACAAAAAATGAGGGATGGCAAACAAAGATTAGTGGCACTAATCATATTCAATTACCATTTGCTCCTGCCGCCATTCTCATCTTTACTTCCAATATAACATATAGAACTAATTATTTTGGATTCTATTCTATTTTCTTGTGCAACAAAATCCAAGGAAAGGGTTTCAGATTTAATGCCATTAAAATTACTCACTCTATAATTCAACTTTTGGGGTATAAAATATGGAATTTTCTTTTTGTAGAGTTTGAGATTTCGGTTTCTTTTTTTTTTTATGAAAAATGTAGTTATAATTAAAATATTTTGTAGATGATATATGATATGTACTATGAAGATTGGGGCAAAGGAAGAAGGAATAAGTAATCCAAACAAATTAAGCTTTAGTGAGTTAGTGGGAAATGTTTATGCTTTGATTATTATTAATATTAATGATTAATGAATCTTATAGTTTTTCTATTCAGGAAATATTAATGATTCTAGGTTGGATTTTAATTGGAAAATATTAAGAGTGGCGGGAGAATCGGCTTTTTGCTGCTTTCCTATTCGGTAATTTTCGTGGGGCCTCTCATGAGTAAATTCCACAACTACATGAGGAAATATTAATTGTGCCTCATCTTTTTTTTCCCCCAAAAATATGGGTTTCTTCTTAATTTATATTTTTATAGATATGCAGTGTGTACGTGTATATGTATGTATGTGTGTGTATATATATATATATATATATATATATATATATATATATATATATATATATATATATATTACTAATAATTTTAATTTTTTTCATTTATTTTTATAAATTCATAAACTTGTCAATTACTATTTATACATGTTTTTTATAATGAAAAAAATTATAAAAAATATATTTGTTTTTATTTGTTTTTATAAATTCATATTTAATAATAATAAGCATGAAATTATTATTTAAAAAAAATTAATATTTTATATAGTTTTAAACACTTTTTTTTTATGATTGATAAAAACATCATTTTTAATTAAAATAAAAACTTTTAATTCTACGTGTATTTATTGCACTCTCCTTAATTCTCTAATTATTAAATAATTATAGAAATAATATTTTCCTTATAAAAACATTTTTCATTATTCTATTATAAAACTCTTATGTATCATGGGTTTGATGGATTTAATTAGTAGGGACTAAAGAAACTAGATTTGGATGAAACCAGTTAACCGAAAAGCTAATGGGTTTGATGGATTTAATTAGTTTATGCCCTCTCCACAATTATAAACAGTAGAGTTGTATGTAACATCAATGCCCACCACACTCTTAACTCTTTGGCATGGGTTCAATCTCTGTCACCACCTTTCTCCCTTTCAATGATTAACAAATGTCTTATTACCATTAATCTCAATTTTTGTTTATTTTTCATATGCATAGGAAGTACTCCGTCTTACTTAATTCCTTAAGAAAAATGTGTTATTTTAATATCTTAGAGATTAAATTATTTTTTCCCTTAATAAAAAGAGTATAAAATATGGAAAGATAAGAGAATCAATTATCTCCTATGTGTATAATCATTTTAAGTTTTGTGTTAAGAAGTGAAATTAGCTTAATACAATGTGAAAATGCAGCGACAGATAAGATTGTACACCATATTTTTCGAAATCTCATCCAGAATGATACGTTTAGAAGGGGGCAAGACGAGATCTGTCCACCTTTGCAAAATCTTTCCAAATTTTTTTTTCTTTTAAAAAACTTAAATCAATGTGAAACCAATTTAAGCCTCCAATTTGTTTGTTCTGAAGGGCCCATAGATGCAGCTTTGGACTTTTGAAGTGGTGGCCCATGGGCTTTTGTTGTTTTTAGCCCACCCACCAATCTAATCCAAGTTGACATCTTATTATTGTCAAATCCTAATTATAAATCCTAACCCAAGTTGATATCTTTATTTATAAATGGACAAAAAAATAAAAGGAGGGCCAAAATGGAATATTATAATAAAGTGTTTATCCATGGTTTTCTTTCCCAAAATGTTATCCACTCAATCCTTTTTTTCCTTGATAAAAATAGATTTTTTTAAAAAATAATTGAGGTTGTCCTTATATAATTCATGATATTCACATATAACTCTTAAGATTTTCAAATATCACCAAACACTCCCTCAATCATGACTTGACCCCTTGAACACACACGAGATTAAAAATGAGAACAAATGCACCTAACCCTTACCACTAGACAAAGGATGTACAAAATGATGAAGTTTAAAAGTAGTGGAATAGGTATGAATTATATTCACTTTCTACTACAATGAAAAGAGATCATTAGTACCAAATTGATGATTTTTAGTGGTCATCTAACATTAATGGAGTAATACTCATACTCTTTTTGTGTATTTTGTCGATGATTGAAACAAAGGAAGTTGATAGATTTAAAATCGAGCAGAAATTTTGGGAAAAAAACAGGGATTTCATCTTATTACAAAAATAAGAAAGGGATTGAAAATAGAGCAACACTTAATTTATCTCACCAAATATATGAATAAGAATATACCATCGTCAATGTCATCAATCATGTTAACAATATATTATGGGAGGTCGCTCAAATAATCCAAGAGATTCATTCGATAAGCAGAGATTTTGAGTGTGTCACAATTCAGCATTGTTACATAGAGACGAATGGTGCGACTGATTTTCTTAATAAATCTCAGTTGAATTGTAATTTTATTTTGGGTTCCATATATATATATATATATATATATATATATATATATATATATAGGGATGCGCTCCGGTGAAAACCAAAATTGCGGTAGAAACCCGTGAGGACCGGCTTTTTAGCTCGGTTCACTTGCTTTATAACTAGGGCTGGAAATCACCCGTGGGTGACCGACTCACCCGACCCACCCGACCCGATTATACGGGTGAAACCCCGAAAAAAACCGGGTGATGGATGGTTGATGGGTGGGTGAAACGGGTGACGGGTCGGGTGATATGTTTTTCATCCATTACTCGACCCATCACCCGACCCATTACCCGACCCGCTTAACCACCCGTTAACCCACCCGATTATTATAAAAAAAATCCTAGTTTATAAAAAAAGTATAGCCTGACAAAACTATATATTTCTCCTTTTTCTAATTCTAGATTCTCTATTTTCTAATTGTTTTGTGCAAAAAAAAATATAAAAGAATATAAACTTATTTTATTTAATCCTACAGCAGATTTAAAAAAAAATATTTATTTTGCATACACTATTAAAAAAATATTTGTTTTGCATACACTGTTAGATATAAAAGAACATTTATTTTAGGCAACACTTGTAAAGAGGAAAATACGTGTCGCACTACCATAAATTTAATAATATATATAGGGAGAGAGGAGTAGATTTGCATCAGACCAGTTAACTGAAAAGTTATTGGGTTTGATCGATTTTCTTTTTGCCCTCTCCACAATGATTATTTAGTGTTTCATTAGTGATTCGAAATCTTCTATATATACTGTTTAAAATTAAACCCTTTCATCTTGTAACACGTTTTCAATTATTTAAAAACTATATAAAATACTCATCTTTTCGTGCAGCAAACAAGTCACCAAACTCGGAACTAGAAGTTTCGAATTGGCTAAATTTGCATATAATTTTGTTTTGTTTCTTTCTATTTTATTAATAATAAATTAATAATAAATTAGTTAAGTAAAATGATAATCATTACTCCATGATATATTACATAAGTCTTATATTGTGTAGTGGGTCAAAAGTCCAATACCTTTGTAACATATATATATGTTTATCAATGAATAGAAACCCTCAAGGAGGACTTTACATCAATTCCGCTATTCTACATGGTATCACAACATTTTCTTCCTCACGGAACCCTAATTTGATCCTCCCACCTCCCCTCTTCTCTTACCGGCCTCCCCCGTCTCTTCCCCCTTTTCCGTCGGTCATCCCACAAACACCCGTCTCGCCGGCCACCACAACACCCATGTTCACCGGCGCCATCTCCCTCGCATCCCTGCTCTTCTCCTTGGCACCCCGTCTCTTCAGCACCCCGTCTCCAAGGCCAGATCCGCCGGCCACCACAGCACCCCTCCTACGCACCTTGTCTCTTCTACCTGCTCGCCTCTCGCGGTCCCTCCCGCCAGCCACCACCCCCGGCCCTCGGCTCACCCTCCAGTTCCGAGCACACTAAAACCCCGTCACCCCTATCCACAGATCCGGCCTCTCGTCCCGCTTGCCCGCCGACCACACCCGCAGTACCCGTCCTCGCTTTCAGCAGTCCCCGTCCTCGCCGGCCCCAGATCCGAGCCCCACCCCTCGCAGACTCCTCCCTCTCCCTGACCTGCCCAATTCAGGCCATACCTCCGTTCGATTTAGCGTTGGAGAAAGTAGAGATTTGTAATCTCTTTTGAAGAAATTACACAAACATCCCTTGTGTTTTTTCTATTTTAGTTTCTGGCCCTGACTTAATTATTTATTAAGTTCGGTGGCCAATAAAATTAAAAAAAAAATGCACCGATACTCTGGATATCCTACCCCTCGACATGCCGGTCCTCAGATCCATCTGACATCGCCTGATCCAGGCTATGTTCCGCCAGCTATGCATCACGCCTTCTCCTCTATGCAGCTGACATCTTCATACTCTTCTTGGTACATGGACTCTGGTGCCACCTCCCACATGACGAACTCCTCAGGTAACCTCTCATCTATTTCTTTTAAGGGTCCTGCACACTCTATTATCGTCGGAAATGGTGGCCGTCTTGCTACTTCGGGGATTGGCCACGCCAAATTACATGCCCCAACCCACCCACTACACCTCAACAATGTCCTCATTGCCCCAAAGATTGTCAAAAACCTTATCTCTGTCCGTCGGTTCACTACTGACAAGAATGTTTCCCTTGCGTTTGATCCCTATGGTTTCTCTGTGAACGATCTTACTACGGGGGTTACTCGCATGAGATGTAACAGCACCGGGGAGCTTTACCCTGTCACACCACCTTCTGCATCCAATCAGTCGTGCCCAGTCGCCCTCTCGGCATCGTCATCCATCCTGTGGCATGCACGTCTGGGCCATCCCAGTGCTGTCGTTCTAGATGTCCTCCGTTCTCAGAGTCTTGTCATCTGTACTAAATACCAAGTCTCTGGTTTATGCTCCTCTTGCCAGTTAGGCAAACATGCCAGACTGCCGTTCCAACGGTCTTTGACCTCTACCCTTGCTCCCTTTGATATCATTCATAGTGACATTTGGACCTCTCATGTGCCTAGCAAGGAGGGCCACAAGTACTACCTCTTGTTTCTTGATGATTACACTCATTTCTTATGGGTCTTCCTGTTGCATTTCAAGTCCCAAGTGTTTCCTGTCTTTGCCAGATTCCATGCCTACATCAAAACACAGTTTCACACATCCATCAAATGTTTCCAATGTGACAATGGTCGTGAATTTGACAACAAAGACTTTCACTCTTTCTTTGCCACAAATGGGATCTCCTATCGCTTGTCTTGCCCCTATACTTCTCAGCAGAATGGCAAAGCTGAACGAATCATCAGAACCATTACCAACATGATGCGATCTCTCCTCTTCCACGCATCTATTCCCCTTCCCTATTGGCCTCATGATTTATCCACCACATGTTATCTCCTAAACATTCTCTCATCCACTACCCTACATCATCGCTCGCCAGTTCATGCACTTTATTACACCATGCCTAGGTATGATCACCTTCGCACATTCGGGTGGTTGTGTTACCTAAACCAGTCCTCCACAGCCCCACACAAGCTTCACCCGTGCTCCACTCCATGTGTCTTCCTAGGCTATCCGTCTGATCATCGCGGTTACCTTTGCCTTGATGTCAAGACCCATAAGCTTATTGTGTCACGTCATGTCACGTTTGATGAGTCTCGCTTTCCCTTTTCTCATCCTCCTCACCCATCTTCCACACCTCCTGTGTCTCAGTCAGAGTCAAAGCCATCATTCCCTCATTTTTTTCTTCCTCGGAGCTCTCTCGGTGCTCCTACCCCTCCCCCTCCACCACCACCCCCTACCACCAGACCACACACCCGCAGCGTCTCCGATGTCTTCCGACCCCGTCAGATCGCCTCCATGACCACCACATATCGCCCCGCCTCCCAAAACCATACATATGCCCCGCCATCCCCTCGCTAGGAAGTGATGTCGCGGCCGCAGCACGATGCTGCGGCCGCAGCCAATCAAAGCTCTGTCCCCAATCCTTCGCCCAACCTACTGGCGGCGGTCACGGCATCATGCCGCGGCCGCGGCCAATCGCCTTGTTGCGGGCTTACAGCGCCTGCAGCATTCCTCGCAGCCTCCGCCCCCCTTGCCTCTGTCCTTCCCGACTCCCAATCCCCCCCTGCCCCCACCCCGACCTCCCTTTCCCCCATTCCCACCTCCCACAAAACAGCCCTCCTCAACCCGAATTGGCAGGCGGCTATGCTCGACAAATACAGGGCCCTTAAGAAGAATAGTACTTAGGTTCTTGTCCCTCGCCCTCCTGAGGCAAACGTCATCCGCTGTATGTGGCTCTTCCGTCACAAGTCCCGCTCTGATGGGACGTTGGAGCGCTACAAAGCCCGTCTTGTGATCAACGGTCGATCTCAGCAGGCAGGTATTGATTGTGATGAGACATTTAGCCCCGTGGCAAAGCCTGCCACTATCCGAGTGGTTTTGAGTTTAGCATTGTCGCGCAACTGGGCCATCCATCAGTTAGATGTCAAGAACGTTTTTCTGCATGGCCATCTGAATGAGACAGTCTACATGTTTCAGCCGCCGGGGTTTGCTGATGCTGATCGTCCCAAGCACGTCTGTCTCCTGAAGCGCTCTCTGTATGGTCTGAAACAGGCTCCGCGGGCTTGGTTTCAACGCTTTGCTTTGCATCTGCTCCACTTGGGTTTCATTGGCAGCCGTTCGGATACGTATCTGTTTATCTATCGCAGAGTCTCAGACATGGCCTTCCTGCTACTATATGTCGACGACATCATTCTCACCGCCTCTTCTGATGCTCTTCGGATGTCCATTATTTCGCAGTTGAGTGCGGAGTTCGCCATGTCTGATCTGGGTCAGTTGTCCTACTTCTTGGGAGTTGCTGTTCAGTGTCATGCGTCTGGTCTATTTCTCTCTCAGAGTAAGTATGCTGCTGAGATTGTTGCTCGGGCCAAGATGGGTAACTGTAATCATGTTGCCACCCCGGTCGATACATCCAACAAGCTCAGTGCTCATTCTGGACCTCTGGTTGATGATCCGACATTGTACAGGAGCCTCGCTGGTGCTCTTCAGTATCTCACCTTCACCAGGCCTGACATCAGTTACGCCGTTCTGCAGATCTGCTTGTTCATGCATGCACCCAGGGAACCCCACTTTCAGGCGTTGAAGCGGATCATTCGGTACATCAGCGGCACCCTCGAGCTAGGTACCACAATCACTCCTTCCTCTAAGCTTGAACTTGTTGCTTACATTGATGCGGATTGGGGTGGTTGTCCTGACATGCGTCGCTCCACGTCTGGTTACTGTGTCTTCCTCAACGACACCCTTGTGTCGTGGTCAGCAAAGCGTCAGTCAGTCGTGTCTCGCTCCAACGTTGAGGCAGAGTACAGGGGTGTTGCCAACGTTGTCTCCGAGTGCTCTTGGCTCCGCAATCTTCTTCTTGAGCTCCGTTGCCCTCTTCAGAAGGCCACTCTGGTCTACACTGACAACGTCTCCGCCGTCTATCTCGCTAGCACCCCAGTCCAGCATCAACGCACGAAGCACATTGAGCTTGATCTCCACTTCGTCCGGGACAAGGTTGCAATTGGACATGTCCGCGTTCTACATGTCCCGTCCTCCTATCAGTATGCTGATATATTCACTAAGGGTTTACCTCGACAGTTGTTCATTGATTTTCGATCCAGTCTCACTGTACGGGCCCCTCCAGTCTCGACTGCGGGGGTTTGATAGATTGCATAGGTCTTATATTGTATAGTGGGCCAAATGCCCAATACCTTTGTAACCTATATATATGTTTATCAATGAATGAAAACCCTCAAGGAGGACTTTACATCAATTCCGCTATTCTACACTCCATAAAAAATACATCATATTTTGGGTAATACATTCACGTTAATAGAAGGAAAAGGAAGGATGGGCATATTCAAAGGGGGAAAAAACGGCACATCACTGCCAACTGCGCCAGCATCTTCTATATGTATTACCAACCTATTTTTCTTTTTCAACAAGACAACAACAATAGGAACAGGTGCAGTCGGAAAGTTCTTATGCAAGGTGGTGGCTACCGAATGAGGGTCTGATTAAGATAAACTACGATGCGTCATCCTCGGAGACGCTCGGCTGCGGCATTGACACCATAGCGAGAGATTCGAATGGTGATCTGGTTTGGGCAGCAGCTTGTACGATACAGGATGGCTTGGAGCCCATGGTAGCTGAACATGAAGCGGTGGTTTGGGCATTAAAAATGGCAGAGGAGCTCAGTATGGACAACATTGTGGTGGAGTCCGATTGCTTGCAGCTGGTTCGGTTGGTCAGCGAGAGAACGATCTCCTTCAGGGGTGTGATAGGGAGGGTACTACACACCATCTTCCGTCTCGTACGTGGGTTCAGGACATGTGTATGGAGTCACGTCAAGCGAGAAGGGAACCGAGCAGCGGACTATCTAGCTAAGCTTAAACCTTCGTCTATTTATTTTGTTACTAGTGAGGATGACTTACCTACAACTCTCTTTGACATTGTTTTTGGGGATCTTATGATTTATGAATAAAATTCAAGTAGTTTTTCATAAAAACAAATGGGGTGGGTTGTAACAAATTCAGCCCACCGCTAGGCCCATCACTGCTAGTCACTTTAGAACGTGTTATTGTAGGTATTTTTGTCTCTATTTTATAAATATCTCCTTGTAATGATTTGTAGATCGCTAGTTATAATTTTCGAAAAGTAAAATGTGATGTAAAAAACAAGGGTATGAATGTATAATAGTATATTTGATTTCCTTAAAATTTGTGACATAAATGAGGGTATAAATGTATAATAGTATATTTGATTTCCTTAAAATTTGTGACATAAACTGAAATGAAATGTTTTGATGATCAGAACAATTAACTTTTTTTTTTATTAATTTTTTAACAATTTCACACTTATTACTAATAACTATAAAATTATATTAAAATTTTGATATTTTATATAATTTTAAATCAAACGATATCTAGTATAATTTTAAGTTTTGACGTTAAAAGGTGAAATGTGAATTTAATATGGAATACTCCCTCCGTTCAGAAATAATTATCGTTTGACTTTTGATACGTTTTTTAAGGAGCTAAAAACTTTATAAAATATTAACGTTTTAATTACTTTTTAAAATAATTGTGATATTATGACTAATAAGTAGTATAAAATTATATTAAAAATCAACAAAAAGTTAATATTTTATATAGTTTTTAGCTCCTTAAAAACGTATCAAAAAGTCAAAAGATACTTATTTCTGAACGGAGGTAGTATATCATGGGCGGAGGGAGGGGGGGCATGAGGTGGCTCGAGGCTCGAGCCCCCCTGGGTCGGAGGAAAACGTTAAAAAAAAATTAAAAATATGTTTTTTTTTGGTAATTTTTTATAATTTAAGGGTTAAAAGAAGTTAATTTCAATAATAAATCAATTAATTTGCTTAGCTTAGTTGGTATGGGGTGAGAATTTGAATGATTAGGTCTTGAGTTCAAATCCTCAAAATAGCTGTTTAAATCATAAATATAATCTGTCTTATATATATTTAAAAAAAAATCCGATAATATAGTTGAGCCCTCTCAATTATTTTCTGGCTCCTCCCAGTATATGTAAACCATGTACGACCTCTAGTGTGTTGGCCCAATAGATCCACTAGAGTCTAGTCTCTAGACATTATTCTCCCACACACTTAAAAGGATTACATTTTATCGATCGATCATTAACATCTTGAAAGCGGACGATAAACGTGCCATTATGCACGTGCCCGAAACACTTGTATATGGCATATGACTCTCTACAGGGATGGAGCTTGGATAGGAGGGTTTTAACCAGTGTTCTAAAAATCGCGCCCAGGCGCTAGGCGGGACGGGATCTAGGAATTTTTAAGCCTAGGCGGACCTCTAGGCGGAAATTTATCTAGGAACCGCTTGGTCCCGCCTAGGCACCGTCTCATCCCGCCTAGGCGCTGCCTAGGCACCGCCTGGTCCCGCCTAGGCGCCGCCTAGTCCAATGATTATTCAATTTGAGCTTTTAAGCATGTGATTAGTTGACTTAGGGTTTTTTATCCCCAAAGTCGGGATGTATTTGTTTTTTAGTCGAACTTATAGTTTTGGATTTTAGGAGGTTTAGAGTTGTTAGTTAGACATGTACTTTTGCGTTTATTTACTTTAATGTTAGTTAAGCACCGCAAATTTGGGTTTATGAGTGATATTATGGATTATTACTACATTATATGAATTATTGACAAGTTTTATTCGTCAAAATATAAGAAAATATTCAAGTTTGCTCTAAGTCCGCCTAGCCGCCTAGGCTCTAGGCGGCCACTTGCCGCCTAGCGGCCGCCTAGCGTCTTTTAGAACATTGGTTTTAACTAGAGAGTTGGTAATCGGGTGGGTAGGGTTGGATTTGAATTGTTTCGAATTACGATTATTGTTGTTTAAGAATAATCAGTCGGGTAACTTGGGTTAGGTTGGATTTGGTTTGGGTGGATTTGAGTTCGGTTATTCGGGTTCGGCGGATTAATCAGTCGGGTAACTCTCTCCGTCCGACAAATGCTTAAAATAAAAATTACTCTTAAACAAATCTTGTACATATGGTAAATTACAAAAAAAAAAAAATTACGCTTAAAATAATTTTTTTTACAGAAAACTCTCCCTGCTTGTAGTATCCCCCTCAATGAGAGATTTCATACCTTAATTTACCTAGTGATCGATTTTTTCGTCCCGTCGATTTACAACCAAAAAAAAAAAGAAAAAAACAAATTCTACTTCACTAATGTTAACGGCCCATGAAAAAACTATACTCCGTAGAAGATTGGGCTCATCGTTGAATTATAAAATTTTCAAAATCAAATAAACGGCCCATAATGGGCCCAAATAGTTCGCCAATGCTAATACAATTAACCATCAAAACGATTCATATCAACAAATCAGAGTGGCGCAGCGGAAGCGTGGTGGGCCCATAACCCACAGGTCCCAGGATCGAAACCTGTCTCTGATAATAAGAGAGTAGCTTCCGACTATATTTTTCTTTCCAATTCGACAAGATTATGGTATTAATGCGCCAGAAAACTTCATCAACATAAGCTCATAAAAACATGTCCAAAAATCAAACAATCAACCATCTACCAGTTGCTGCCATAGATGAATCTTACTCCCAAAAACAACTCAACCTTCAAATCACAAAATTCACACCTAATATAAACCTGCAATTCATTGATCTACCATCATAGTTACTCTTCGAATTCAGCTCGCAACAAACCTGCACTTCATAAAACCTGCACAGAACAAGTAAAAAAAAACACAGTTAAAACAAACAATGTGAAACCTGTAAAAATCCAATCTTTATGAACAAAGTGTAAGATTTTTACTTGGGTCAGCATCGATGATCATGGCAGTTCCCCCGAACCCGCAACTCCCGCCGCTCCTCTTGTTCTTCTGCCAGTAGCTATTGAAAGCATAGGAAGCGTGAGCGATCACGGTGTCAGGGTTGTAGCAGCTCCCATCGGGCTGAATCTCGCCGCAATCAGCCCCGCCTTCACCGCAGGCGAAATCTAGGGCTTCTTGAAGCGTATCGACTGGAACACTTGGTTTCGCCACACACCAGAGCTTCCCTTCGCCGACCACCACCGGCGCCGGCGCAGGAGACGGGTTGCAGGGCGGGAGGTGGAAGCCACCGAATGGGGGCGGAGAAGGGAAGAAAACGGGAGGCTCAATAGGGGAGGCTGCGCCGATCAATGGAGGGAGAGGGGCTCTGGCTATCTTTGCAGGGTAGGAGATGTGTATTGGGGAAGATGAAGGTGAGAGCTCTGGCAATGGAGTCGGCCGAGCTGGGTAGGGGTCCACGAAAGATGAGAGCTTTCTGTGTTTTCGGCCATGGAGGATCATTTTGATGTGCAAAGATCCAAACTTTTTCAACAGATCAGCCTCGGTGGAGGTATCTGAAGCCAAGAAGGAAGAGTTTGTGACCTGTATGAACTCAAGGAGGGGCCTCAGGAGGTCATCGGCCATGGGGGATTGGGGGTTGTTCAGGCAGTGTGAGGAAACAGAGGGGGAGAGCTTGATTTCGTTCTGTAAACCCCATCTGGTGAGGGAGTAATGGAGGTTCTTCAAACAGGGTAAGATGAGCTTGGTGTGGGAACAGGGCAAGTTGTGGCCAACTGCAATGTGGGTGATTCTAGAAGCCGGGTAGTGGGAGAGGACATGGGCTCTGAGCCATGTTTCGGCCTCTAGAACACTGGAGGAGACCGATTTGAGGGTTTGGGGAGGAAGGGGAACAGCAATTTCATTTGGGGATGACAGTGTTAACAGCTCCACGGATTCTTCAATTAGGGCACCTGCGGATACAAACACAGATAAATTGGTCACATTGGGGATGAATTAGAGTGACAAAGAACACATCTTTTGCAGTGGGGATGGAGGTTTACCTGATAAACCCAGAGAACAGAGGATGATGAGGGCGAACGCCCCTGCCATTTTGAGCATCAATGGAGGGGTTTGTGTTGATAGAGAGGAGGAAGAGAAAGGGTTTTCTTTTCACAGTGGGTGAGTCAATCCGTAGGTGGAGGCGACACAATCTGCGAGGGGTCTGAAAAAACTCTGTTTTATCTCTGCGTTGGGAGACGGACAATTTGCAGGGATGTCCTTTCTTGTAGATTTAACGCACCAGGGGAGGATGGGTAAAATTGAGCGGTAAAAATGGTGGAAAACAGAAGAAAGTGGTGAAAATGGAGGTAAAAGTGGGTAAAGTTTGTATTTTTCCTCCAACGGTCATCAAATGTTAAGAGATGATCAAACAAAAAGGCAAACTTTACAAAATCAACCCTTATTTTTGGTATACAAAAATCACCCGTTATTTGCCATATTTTGCATAAAAGCACCCGTTTTTTTTGTCAAACCTTGAATAAACCATTCTTTATTTTAAATCATGCAAAATCCTAAATTATTTTTATATATAATTAATAATTAAAGTTTTTATAATATAACATAAACCATAAATTACACATATGATAATGTCATTTTGAAAACCTTTACAAAGATTAACTCGAGTTCGGAAAAAGTATACTCCGTCAATTATAGCATACTGTATTATTTTTAGGGCTTGGGAAAATTTTCCATAAAAATCGTACCAAAACGTACCACCCGAACCAATTAAATTGGTAACCAATATAATTGGTTACCAATTTAATTGGTACGGTATACCGTACCAACTTCTAGAAGTCGGCATGGTAATGGTAATCAAAACAGAAAAGTTAGGATTACCATTACCAACCGACTTTCAATTGGTTGGTACGGTAATTACCAACCAAATATTACCAATATATATTTGGGGTTTTTTAAATTATTTTTAAAAGCTTATTTCTATTGTTTTAAGATTTCAATAAGTCAGATCTAGGTTTTCAATTTTACAGTAAGTTTTAACCCTTCTGCACATCGACACTTCCGCTTATTTCTATTATTTCATTAGTAATGTTGTTCAACCTGTTGTTCAACCTATTTCAATTAGTTTTTTGCTGTTGTTCAACCTATTGGCCGTTATTGCTGTCTGATATTGCTGTTGTTCAATCTTTTTTATATTTGTTCATTACTGACCTTCCACACCTATTTTCTTTTTTTTATTTGTTCATTACTGACCTTCCACTACTAATACCTATTTCCTTTTTATATTTGGTATTAGATATGGAGTAAGTATTATCTATTAACTCGATTTCTTTTTATATTTGTTATTTTCGAAAAATGCTTTTAATCAAGGGAGGAATGCTAGCTCGGCCTCGGTTCAGGGACTTCAGACTAAAACCTAAATGTTATTCGGAATCTAGTAGACATTTTATTTTGAATATTATCGGGTTTAATTAAGTCTTTATATTGCTTTTGTGCTTAAAGTATGAACAATTTAAATATTTATGTTGCTACTTATGAATTTTAAATTTTAATTAAGTTGTATTGCCTTTGATTATTTGTATGTTTTTTTCTTCAACACAAAAAACATGGTAAATTACCATTACCAACATGTACCAACCAATTTAATTGGTTACCAATTAAGTTGGTACTAGCTCTTTGGTGGTTGTTAATGGTTTGGATTTTAAGATTACCAATTATAATTGGTTGGTACGTGGTAACGACAAAAACTAATTGATATTGTACCAATTCCACCCCTAATTATTTTAGAAAAGAAATTAAATAAAATATATTTATACCTTTAATTATTACTGGTATCAGATCTTGTGAAGTGTTTTTGGAAAAAATTTGGTGTGATTTGAGGTTTGTTTGAAGCTGGTTATTTGGTTGGACTTGGACCACTGTGCTGAATAGAACATTGTAAACAGAGGCACAGTAATAGGTCATAGTCAAAACTAGTCTTATAGTAACTCCGTAGTATATGTAGGTAGGAATGATGAGTTCCAGTGGACGACGTCGTATTGGGGTGTTAAAGAAATAACCTAGTTTCAACGCATATTTCCTTGGTTTTGTGATTTGGGAGTTGATGCAAAATCCAAAGTCATAGGGTACCGCTCTTATTCATGCTTGGACCGACTTGTGACTAGTGCCGGCATCCATGCAACTTGCAAGTGTGCCTACCATTTTACGGAGTATTTAAACAAGGCAATGATTTTTTTTTAATTAAAAAATACATCGTATGTGGGTAATCACTTTTAAGTTTTAAATGGTTGAGTATTTGATATGGGTATTAGATATGGGGTGTGACGTGTGTATGACACCAATTATTAACTCTTAAAATTAAGAAATTTTTTGCGGTTAAAAAAATAAACTATTTAAATGTGTGTATGGGAATAACAAATGAGCATTAAACAGTTAAAATTTGTGTTTAAAAATAAGCTACTTGTGAATTGTGATAGCTTATTTTGGTGTTTATTTGTTTATTTGGTTTGAAAGTACAATAATACCCCTAATAATAACAAAATAAACACCATTTTTTTTTACAAAGAAACACTTTTTCGTCCCATACGGAGTTTATATTTTTTCATAAATTTTTAACTATTTTTACCAACAGTTTATAAATTTTAACCTGTTTATAATATTAGTGAGTTTATTAACTCCGTCCCATACGAACCCATGGACATGATATAAAATTTTTAAACTTGCATAATTTCTTATCTAATTGTTTAATTCAGTAATATAACCACTTGTTTCGAAGTTAGTGAGCTGGATTAAATTATCAACACGTCAAGTTAAGTAAAATATAAAAGTATCGTGGTTTATTAAAAGGCATTTCGAATAATTAATTTGTGTTTAATTTTCAAACGTTCATAACTTTTTACTCGAGTATCGGATTAAGATTTATAATATATCAAAATGAAGTTATCAATGAGAAAAACAAGTACAAGCAACTTCTCGGATGAATGGAGGGGCAAATGCTCCCCCTTTCCCCTCCCCGACTCCACCTATGCCAAACATCATGATACATATGCCCCTGCCGGCAAGAGCCACACACCGGGTAAATCGGCTAACGTCGACCAGCTCGACCCATTGGTAAGGAGCAAGGTAAACCTTGGATTTTCACCCAAGGAAAGGGACGGAGGCAGGGATCGAACCCGAGACCTCTTAACTTCCCCCCTTGCTCCCTAACGGTGGGCCACCCCGACTGGGTGACCTGAGCATGGGCGGGCTTGGACCGGGCCAATGAGAATATATTGACTCATTTTAGCGGGCCGGGATTGGGCTAGGCCCGATTTTTGGGCCAACTCTCTTGCCCAAGCCCGCCCACATGGGCGAGCCGGGTAGCCCACCGAACCGCCCATTATAATTTTGTAAAATATTATTTTTATTTAATTATTTTTACGTTTGATCTTAAACTACACAAATGTGTTAAGTGTCTCAAAAGATTGAAATTTTATACTCCATCCGTTTGGAAATATAAGTCCATTGACTTTTTGACACGTTTTTTAAGGAGTTAAAAACTATATAAAATAATATATATTTTATTAATTTTTTTACATAGTCTTATATATATATATATATATATATATATATTACTAATAAGTATATAATAATTATGTAAAAAAATTAATAAAATATATATTCTTTTATTAATATATATTTATGTAGGTTCATGGGTTTGTATGGGAAATTACACACTATAATCTTTATGTAGGTTCATTTCAATGAAAAAATCTTGAAAATAATATATTTATTAGTATTGTATTTCTTAATTTATATGCGACTTAAATACTATTAGTATTTATAAAGTAATAGATGTAAAAGTTTAGATATTATATAATCAATATATATACTCCATAGTATTTTAATACAAATATATAAAAATTAATATAAGTAATATATATAGGCCCGGCCCGCTTGGGCTTAACCCTTAGCTCAAGCCCGGCCCTATGGGCCAACCGGACCGGGTATGTCGGCCCGCTTGGGCCAATTGCCTTACCTAAGCCCGCATATTTTACATGGCAGGTTGGACGGACCGGGCGGGTTAGCCCATGTCTGCTCAGGTCTTTTGCTAAACGTCCTCTAAGAAATGCTTATAAGCGAGAGAATATAATACTTTGTTAGACAGGCTTAAAAAAATGTTTATTTTTTCTTATATATATATATATATATATGCACGAATCAACGTTCATTTTTTCTTACTAGTGGTGAACCGTGCTTTGCACGGTGGGTATGTGGTTTTTTACTGAATGTACATCATTTGAATTAAGCAGCCAACTATCCCAGTCTCATGTCTTAACATCATTTGAAGACATCGTCAGGAATGATGTCGAAGTCGTCGCCGAGCTTCCTCACCAATCTGCTGTTCTTGCTCCCGCCTTTGACAGGGTCTTCCTCACCAAAAAGAGGAGGATGAGAATAAATTGATTATATTACGAAGTCGGCAAAAGATTTTCATGACAAACTATATAGAATCACAAGTTTTTTTGTTCAGATTTTGATCCAAAAGCCCTATACATGTGTCTAAACTTACATCTGCTTAAATCTAGTTGGGTTTTTAACAAAATATATGCTGTAACTTCACAATCAACACGGAGTACTAATAAGACGTGAACAAATTGTAATGATATATTATTTTATATATAGTATATGGAGGTTGTGTTGAACGATATATTATTCAGTTCTAGTTTTAGATGTTACAAATTCAGTAGCTATTAAGAGTTGTCGGATGCACAAACGCACAAGAATGGGGCTGTTAGAAGTTAATGGAAATTATATAGCAGTGGTATAATAATGTTGTAGATATGTGATAAATCCTACGAATTGGCATATGTAGCTGGACGAAATTCTTTTATTCCATATGTAGCTGCTACACCAACAACTCTTTCTTCTTCGGCTCCAGAAAGGGAGGATCAATGTCAATGCCCATGTTACAAGCGGTTCCTGCAAGAATCCTCATCGCGGATTCAGTCGTTGTGCAATTCAAATCCGGTAGCTTTTCCTGGGCAATCACAGGCAGTTGCTCGACAGTTACCTTTCCCACCTTCTCTTGCTTTGGATGTTGTGAACCTTTCTCAGCACCTGCATTGCACCAAATTCGAATTGTCATTCATACAAGCAAGCAAGTTCTAATTCCCACCGTTATCATCCAATCACAATAACATGATAGCGATATAGCAAACAATGTCTAGTAACATGGAAATCATTGCAATGATACCAGCAGTTTGAAAGAGATGAAATCAGCCAGTGAACGTATCCTCTTTATTACAATTGGACGAAACCAACTAAAGGACTTACAACAACATTCTAAACAACGAACCTTAATCTTGATTCATAGGCAGATCTGAACAATAAATCGTGTCTGCTACTCTTAGTGTAACATGTTGTATTTGTGTCTGCCTTCCAACTATATGGTCGAATTTGTCCTAATTAAAGAAATGAAAATGAGAAGCATCTTTTTACAAATTCCTAAATCGCAAATAGATTATAGGATTCTTAATACAAATGAGCTTTGTGAAGTTTGTACCATACTCGCACTGTGGAGTTCAGTCTAATGAGGGAGATTGATTGAATGAAATTGGTACCGGCATCTTGAATACTTATACCTTAACTATATGCCTTCAAGGTGTTCCTTAGGAGAGGGACCAATCGAGCAGGTAGAGCAATTGAAAACTCCATTCAAAATTAATTTAAAGATCTCGGTCCTCCTCCTCTTTAGCACAGTCCGAGGTCAGATGATGGGAAGTGGACAAATAGTCTTCGAATTACAGCGGTCGGGGTGAGGTACTGATTACGCTTCTTCGGCGATGTATCTCTTTCCTCCTGAAGGGTATTTGAATTTTCCTCGAGCCCTCCCTGGAGGCGGAGGCGCTTGAAGCTGAGCCGGGTGGTTATATAATGTATGAATATATCGTAATTGATCGCTACGGTGAAGAAACATTCCAGGGAAAAAGGAATAGTTGTGATCGATGAATTAGGTGAAATTGCATGTACTCATTTTGAAGCTTCAAATCTAAACTAATAATATATATATATGTATTTCCTTTGTTGACCCTATGAGCAACGCAAAATCTAAATTTATTTCTACAATTTGTAACAGAAGCTCGTGAAATTCACTCTTTAATATAGTCTTTAGAAGTCAGTAAATGAATAAGTGATGGAGTGAGGGCTGTGAAATTTCAGTTTCATTGATTGAGATTCAAGTGGTGAGCTCTAATTTCTCTATGAGTGAAACAATTTTGGATGAGATGTTGTGAGTGAGGGGGGATTAAATTGACATTGATCTCCTCTAATCTTAATTGAATTTGAGTACAACCTTCAAATTGGTTACCCGTCACGTACACTTGCACATTAAATAGAATGGTCAAGAATGAAATATGATTCGAAATGTCCATATTTGTTGAGAAGGTGTCAGGATGTAATTATCGGGGCGCTTGTGAAATGAGGGCTTTGCAACTTACTACTGTTTTGATCGAAAAGGGGAAATGTTATATTGAATTATATATTTCATAGAACAACGATAGAATATGCACTAATTTACGTAATGAAATTGTGTGACTATACATTTATTTTAATACATGATATGAGAAGGAGTTGATATAGAAGATATGACAACGAGAATCATATGAGAACTGTAAACATTAAAATGTTTATGCTAGTAGTAGTAGAGATTCAATATATGCATGCATTTGTACAAAGTAAACGTAGTCTCTTGCTGGCACAACTAAATTTGTTGTTTGTTGTGTTGACAACTCATAACATACCGCAAGCTCAGTCTTCATAGTTGTAGATCCGGTGGTTGATGTTTCAAAGTAGTCCATCCTATCGAAGCGCTGTACCATTATTTTGTTGTGAACATTGATGTGGTATACCATCGTTTCTGGGAGACTGAGGTTGTATCTTTTTGTCCACGTATGCTCTTGTGATGATGAGGCTAAATCATTTCTTGGAATCCAGAGAGACGAGGTGAAATCACACAATCCTAATGTTGAGCCTTCATCGAGGACAATTAGCTTAAATTCGTTTAATCCTAGAGCTGCTTGGTATATGGTAGGTGGACATAAAGTTATGGTTAGTGAGGTAGTGTTTAAATTGCAAGATACTATTGTTGTTGTTTTGTTGTTGTAGTTGTGTTGGAGGAAACACAAGCTATCTTTATGAAGCACTCCACTTGTTTTTGAATTTAATGATAGTGTCCATTTTAGGTGGGATTGTTGATAGTGTTTTGTTGTCCATTGATTGGTTAGAAGGCTATAGGATGCTATTGAATATAGTTTGTTATTGCAAAATATGAGCTTCAGAACTCTGTAATCCTTATGTTGTTTTGCGTAGCCTATTCCTAAATCTAAGTGGTCTACTATTTGGGTGGAGGTTGGTGAAATTGTATTTATAGGTGGGAGATTGAGAATTTTGTTAATAGACGGGTTCCATAATCGAAGGGGTCTTATTGTAGGTGTCATGATGTGTTGTTTTTGTAGAAAAAGCCATACCCGCTATGATGTATATTCCAAGTTCCGATTTGGTTAATCTGTCCTAGAGCTTGAATTGGCTGTGTTTGTTTAGTAAGAGAGGTTGCGGAACGTAGAACACATTGTTGATTTAAGTTTTCAATGGTGAGAAGTGTATGTTCTTGAATATTTGGCTTGTAGTTTTGAAGGTGCATTTGTTGGAAATCAGGGTTTCTAATTAAGTACCTCCAATGGCGACATACACACTGATATTTTAGTAATTCTTTAACTGAGAGTCTGCTTAGTATTTCTTGTAAAATAGAGCTAGGGATATACTGATTGTGTTGTGTCTGTGATGGCCGTGGGTTCAGGGTATTACCAAAAAGTGGTTGCATTGTGAGTAGATGTATTCTCCTGCAATAGTAAAACATGATTGTAGTTAGTATTTTGATATATTAGACTAAGAGTACGGATTAAACTTGCATGTTTACTTGAGCTGGAATCCTTGAATACAGTTTCACCTTCAAACGAACTATCACATTCAATTTATTTCAATAGAAGTAGAGTGATGCTAAAGCCAAGACTCAAGCTCCTATATTAAGGAAATGTTTGTCTTGAAACAAAAAAATGATAGTAACACACAATAGGAGCCTGATTTCATCCATATATCAAGTCAATTTAGATGAATTGAGCAACCATAGGGTTCAAACCAATTGTGCAACCATGGGGCTTGAACTGATTGAGTAGTAATTCAGGGCAAAGTAGAAAATTAACATAATATAACAAAAAGCCATAAGACCTAGCTTCTAAGATCTCAAAAGTTCAATTTGATTGAGAACCTTTTTTCCTTTTTGCATTCGTTATGTTTTTCTTTTAGGGGTGAGAAACCGATGGTTGAGAAGTGTATGCTAATTATTATAAGCATTTAAAATTTATGATCGAAAAGGCATTATTACTGTACCTTTCTAAGTTTGAATTTCACATTCTATGCCAAAGTTATGTATTTTCCAGAAGCATACTAATATCTATAAAGCAATCGAGGGGAATATAGAAACATTTCAATAACACATGGAAGCCAAACATAAAGCCATTTGAGCTATCAGAAGATACCTCTTTCACTGCTTACTTGACCCGACGCAAGGAATCACGAACACCAACATTGGTTATGTCAATCCTCAAGTTTCTGCTAAAATTTCAGGAAAAGTGGGAAACATTTAATTAACATTCACAATTAGACAGACCAATTACAGTCAGAATTTCACATATTTTCATTAGTACAGGTAACATTTAAAGAGCATAATGTTCTAAGAGCTTGGAACCGAAAATAAATTCCACGCATTCACTGCAAATAAGCGTACAAATGGAAAATGCAAGCACAAAGCAATCGAAAATCTAGACGTGTAAGGTAAAATTGCAGCTTTCCCCGATGTTAGAGATTCAGTCAATGTTATCACTTTGCATTTAGTCTAAATATAATAAGATGATGTTGGCATCGTATATGAAAATATATTACAAAAGGACAAACCAATTGAATATTTCATATGATAATAAAAGGTCCAAAGACACAGATTTACATATTTTTCAAAATAATACATAACAACCCTAATCCTCAATCTGAAGACTATAACCATCAATTGAAAGTCCCCAATTATCAGCTTGAATAATCTCCAGGTAATTTGAAAGACACATCAACCAAGCTGTCAATCTCAATGTAAACCTATATCAACCCAAAATGTGTCTGAAGCATTTTTACGAACACCTTCAAGGCATAAAAGTAAACAACCACAAAGTTGCAATATCTAAACCCCAATTTAAACCGAAATCTCAGCAAGGATGAGCAGGTGATAGAACGTTGAGGACCGTAAGCAAAACCAACGGGCTGATGGAGGAGGGGGGAAAGAAGAAACTTACCCAGAAATCTGTAGGCAGGGAAGAACTACGGCAGAGGTTGGCTGGGCGTGTTCAACTCCGACAGAGAGTGTGGCGGCAGAGGTTGTGTTGGGTTTTTTTGGCCGAATAGATAGGAGAGCAAACAGAGGGTGGGCGAACAAAGTTGCCGATCTGGATCGGTGCATAAATTCAATAGAGATTGCGGCGGTCTTGTCGACAGATTCAGAAATAACATGGCGGAAGGGACATTGCTGAGGGTCTTGTACATGTCGAGCAGAAGATGAAATTCAGATATCAGACGACGGTCACGAGGGGGGTTTCTGAGCGCTGAAATGGGTAAACAAGGGCAGTAGATAGAGTCTACGTGTTGGGAAGCCCAGGGTTGCATTTAATGTTCCTCCAAAATATATTTGATTGAAGCAACCAACAATGTTTGAAGGGGACAAAAAAAGGAGTAGCCTGGTTTCATACGTGTGGTTTAGATAAGAGGAAGTAAAGGCGGTGCATCACATGAAGAAATAAAGAAGGAGATGAAGATGGATTTGTAAGGCGGTGAATGAGAATTTTAGAGAATGTGACACGAGGAGATCGTTGTTTGACATGGAGGCATAAGGAAAAACGGCAAGTACAAGGGGAAGCAGATGATGGGAGTGGCCACGAGGGAGGTGTAGGCCACGAGGGAGGTGTAAGTAGGAGGTGTAATAATTTATTTTATAGCGGTTTACAAAATGGAGCTCTATATATACAGTGATTTGAACATGAGTATTGTATAATCGTAAGAAACCAAAATATTTGAAAAAATGGAATCTGAAAGAACAATGAGAGTCTGTGTGTGGCAAGGAGGGGATTTTGTAAGAGGGATCCCAACATATGTAGGGGGGTGTAAAACAAGTGTCACTATACCAGTTCATGAGTTTACGTTTAAATATGTTTATAATATGTGTAAGGATTACAGATAGTCGGTTTTGCCATATAATTTCTATTATCGTGGTCCTAAATGGTTAAACCCGTGTAAATATATTCCTATGATTAGGAATGCTGATATTGATTTAATGAGATATATGAGTGAGCATGAGAAAATCTATATATATGTTTACAGGACTGATTTACGTTATAAGTATCTTTATTTAGAGTCAATTAGCGACATTTACACTCTAGGAGATGAAAGTTTTTGCAATTGTTAATTAATTGTGTAGGTGCGGTATGTAATACTACTGATTATGATGTTGTAGTTTCATGTCAGTAGTTTAATTTTATAAGGCTGAGTTACCGTAGTTTGTAACAGTTGTATAATTGATATAATCATGTTTGTAAGTATGTGTATTTTTTTAATTTATCATTTTGTATTAGTAGTCGTTATTGTCGATTGTATTTGTATTTTGGTTGTAATCAATATGTATATTGAAATTGTAAAATTTGTTTTGTTTCATATAAATATTTATACAGTAAAATAAAAACCAGTTTGTTGAAAGGAAGAGATTGGGAGTAGTATTTTGTAAATTTAACCATTGCTTCATAACGAAAAATGGTAATATTATTCGACCACGCCTGCAACATGGGGAGCAGTTACAGATGCTATAAAAAAGCTTAGTAATGAACGGTTTCGTTGAACTCTGGATCCGACTCTATCAATAATCGAGCCGGATTTTGTATTGAATATATGACGAGAAGAGCTTGAATTTGAATTTAATACAAAATTTTGTATTAAAAGAATTTGGTGAAGTTATGTTATTTGGATTAAATAGTCATTAAAATTGCAGGCTATATTTTATTCAGAAATAAAATTTGATAATTTATTTTGATAAATTATATAAAATATAAGATAATCTATATCTATACTATATATATAAAGTTGGGTGAAAGCCCAATTAATTGCACTAATTAAATGATAACAAATAATCTAATATATATATTAAATATTACCATGAAAAATAAAAAAGACATTCCAGCATAGTGGTTGTAGGTATAGTTATTATACATGAAGTCCAAGGTTCAATTCTTCATATTTGCACTATTTTAGTTATTATATAAAGTTCTTTTGAAAAAATGAATATTTTTTACGAAAATATTCATTTTATTTGTTTTAAACCTTAAAACGTGCATTTCTAAAGCATTTATCTTTTTTTTTTTTTGCATATATAGTTGAATTGCATGTATATATAAGTGTGTAAGAAGATAAATATAGAGCTAAGTTAATATATTTATCGAATTTCAAAGATAAATAATTAAACATATTAAAACTTTTAGAGATAAAAATTATTATTAATAAAATTACAATATATATTTAAAATAAGTCCTCTATAACTACAACATTTTTCAGTTAAGTTTATACTATACTGTTTTTATTTATTTGTTTTAAACCTATACACATGCATTTCTAAAGCAATTATCATTTTTTTGCTTATATAGTTGAATCGCATTTAGAAGTGAATAAGAAGATAAATAGAGTCAAGTTAATATATTTGTCGAATTTCAAAGATAAATAAAAATATTAAAACTTTTAGAGATAACAATTATTAGTAATAAAATTACAATGATAATATATTAATTAAAAATATATTAAAAATAAGTCCCGTGCGTAGCACGGGCATGCTCACTAGTATAATGTAAAGAAGGCTATATCGTAGTCAATATTTTTCCGATGACTCATGAAGAAGAGGATGAGTCGGTATAAATTTGCGAATTTAATGTATATAGCGAAATATTTTTTTGCAGTGACCACGAGGGGAAAAAGGTAGGATGAGGCTGCCTACTTGAGGAGGGATTATATTTTTTTCCCTATATATAAAGTGAGTGTTTCATTTATTAATTTAAATCGAGATTTGGTTTTTTCGATGTTTTGTGGTTTAATTAGGCTATTATGTCTAAATCTTTTGATATTAAACTGTGTGTATGGAGTGGTGGGTCTTTTATAGATGGCATGCCAGCTTATGTTGGAGGTTCAAAAGTTTCAGCTCGTATTGATTTTGGGAAATTGACAGTGCCTTTAATTCATCGTATGTGTAAAAAGTTTTCTAGAAATATTTATTTTTTGGGCCCGCATCGTTTTTATCCACCTCAATATATGTTATTATCAACCAATGATGATATGGATTTACTTATGCAGAGTATTTTGTGTAATAAACTTGAGATCTATGTTTCAGATGAACAACTGAATCCTTCATATATATATGATCGTGATTGCGCAAATGATTTAGCAGATGTCTCTATTTATGAAACAAACATGGATGATGAAGAGGAGACGAATTCTGGATGTTTAGACGACGGAGAAGTTAGCAATGGTGATGATATCTAATGTTAGATGTACTATGGAGGCGTTTTATTTGCAAGTCTTATGTATTAAAATCTGAGTTTCGATGTTTAGATAATAAAGTGGGTATTAGTTATGAAACACAATAGATGGTCTTTTAATAGTTGTGCTATTTTAGAATTATCTGTAATTTCTTCCTTCACTGTTGTATAAGTTAAATTTCGGATTGAATTATTGCTATTATATTGCTTTTCTCTGAGTTTGCTCATGTCTCAAATGGGTGTAGACAAAAAATTGATCGAATCTATCGTCTTAAAAGAAAGGAGATAAAGCAAGAAGTATGCTGATTTATTTAAAACCATGTCAGAATTTGGTAAGTGTATATCTGAATGGCAAAATGAAGAGCGATATAATTTGCAAGTAAAACAGAATCAAGAAAGCTAGAAGATTCATGATAGATGATCATGGTAGTGGGTGGAAAGGGAGATGTTAAAGTTTTAAAGAAGGCAGGGAAAAAAAATTTAGGTACAAGGACAAAGGATAAATACCATTCTCAGTAGCATTTGAGGCGCATAAAAAGGTTGCAGTTTGGCAAGACTATTTAGCTATCCATCTGCATGCATATTCCACATTCTTGTTCCCTGTCAATATCAGCATCCGGAAATTGGCTAATGTCTTGATCATCTCGTCAACAATTGCAGATGTCCCACTGTGAATCAAGTCCACCTCCTTCACTGCACCTTCATGTAAGTACTGTAGGCTGACCCCCTCCAGCTGCACTTCTTGTGTTGGATCAGGCAAACCCCCTTGAAATAGAGGCCAATCCAGTTGAGGTCAACAGGTTTGCAAGCTAGTAGCTGGGAAAATGAGAGAGATAGTGCTGGTGAGATTTGTAAGGTTTTGTTTTGAAATCTGAATCCAAACTCAAATGGGTAAAATCAGTTTCTAAGTTGAAGGTCATAAATAGAGCTGGGAAGATGAGAGGGAATTGAGATTTTTTTAGGACCTACCACCATTTGGTGAACTGTATTTTTCTATGTAATTTGGAGTTTTTTGTTGCTCTAATCTAATTAGTTGAATATCCTAGAACATTCATTCAGTAGTATTTTCAAAGTGGGGTTTGGTCATTGCTTTTCAACAGAGTAGACATCATTTAAATTATATCCAATAATTTTTATGAAAAAATTAATTGGCCCAACACGAGTTTACAATCTGATTAATTCTGTTAATATTTTTCATATGTACATAGAGCGTCAATATCTCCAGACCTCAAAGATAATGTAAAAAGAACAATTTTGATATTGGATTTGATCAATACATGATCAAAAGGCAAGAAAAATTATGATCAGAAAGAAAGGAGCAATGCAGGATGAATCTCAGGGAAAAGAAGAAAACTTGCACTAGGGTTTTAGCAGCAAAGCCGCTCTCACAAAGTGTCTCTCGCACACACACCAAAATAACTAAAAGAAGAGTATTTATACTAGGCTAGGTGGTCCTCACTAGTGACCTTATTACAAAAGGAAAAATCAGAATATATAGAAGAAAATAGCTGGCAACAGAGGTGCAGCAGAGGGGCAATGTTGCACTATAGGACGTTGTGGTGCTGCTGCTCCATTATGCATTGTGGTCACATTGCATCATCAACATATAATCTCAATACCCCCTCCTCAAGTTGGACTTGGTGAGAGATCAACAAGGCTCAACTTGTCAAAGAAGAACTTGTATTGGTCCTCACCAAGAGGCTTAGTCAGAACATCTGCAACTTGCATTGCAGTTCGAACATGAGGAGTATGAATGAATCCTTCAAGGACTTTCTCCCTGATGAAATGACAATCAACTTTGATGTGTTTAGTACGCTCATGGAAGACTGGATTAGCTGCTATGTATATGGCAGCTTTACTATCACAATGTAAAGGTATTGGCAAAGCAGATTGTATGGACAAATCTTGCAATATGCCATGTATCCACACCAACTCACTTGCAGTCTTGGACATACTTCTATACTCAGACTCAGCTGACGATTTAGAGACAGTAGGTTGCTTCTTTGTCTTCCATGACACCAGTGATTGACCAAGATAAACACAATACCCTGTTAAGGATCTTCCACTGTAAGCACAAGCTGCCCAGTCTGCATCACAGAATCCAGTGATATTGTAATCTCCATCCTTCTTTAAAAATAATCCAACACCAATGGTGCCTGCCAAATATCTAACAACATGTAATGCTGCTGCCATATGAGGTTCCCTCGGACAACTCATAAACTGACTCAAGTGCTGAATTGAGTATGACAAGTCAGGCCTTGTCAAATTGAGAAACAGAAGCCTTCCAATCAACCTTCTGTATCTATCAGGCTCTTTCAAAGGTTCTCCAGTATCCAAGGATAGTTTGAGACCCCTTGGCATAGGGAAACCACTAACCTTGCAGCTCATCATATCACAATCATTAATGATGTCTAAAATATATTTCCTCTGATGCAAGGAAATACCTGAAGATGATCTGGTTACCTCCAGTCCCAAGAAGTATCTTGCCAATCCCAAATCTTTAATGGTATATGCCTTGTGCAGAGATGCCTTTACAGACTTAACAACATTATCATCATCTCCAGTGATCAATAAGTCATCAACATAAACCAAGGCTAACACCTGTCCCTTTGGGACATTCATAACAAATAGAGAGTAATCATGTTTGGACTGCTTGAATCCAAAACCGATCAAAAATTGAGTCAATTCTGTGTTCCATTGTCTGGAAGCTTGCTTGAGACCATATAAGGATTTCTGGAGCTTGCAATAATAGCCTGGTGGAGCAGCATATCCCTCTGGGGGACACATATAAACCTCTTCTTCTAATGTTCCGTGAAGGAACGCATTGTTTATATCAAGTTGGTACACAGGCCAGTCTTTCTTAGCAGCAATAGAGAAAACAATTCTCACAGTTGCCAATTTAGCAACTGGAGAAAAGGTGTGTTTATAGTCTTTTCCTTCAACTTGACTATACCCCTTAGCAACAAGTCTTGCCTTGTGCCTTTCAATTGAACCGTCGGGCCTGTACTTAATCTTATATACCCATCTACAACCTATGGGTTTCTTATCATGAGGCAAAGGTGCCATGACCCAAGTCTGATTCTGTTCAAGTGCCACTAGCTCCTTATTCATAGCCTCCTGCCATAAGGTGCTCTTAGCAGCAACCTTGTATGTACTTGGTTCAAACTCATTAACCATATTGGCAAATGAGTTCACAAATTCATGAGAGTATGACTTCAAGTCTCCCAATACTCTCACAAGTAAAGCTTCTGATTGTGGCTTAACTGATGCACTGCAAATGTAATCATTGAGCCTTCTAGGCCTGCTGACCTGTCTCTCAGATCTCCTTAGAGGAGGAAATTCAATAGGATTAGGAACATGAGCTGGCACAGTTTCTTCTGCTGGCATAGCTCTCCAGGGTGATGGCATATGTGCACTTGATGCACTGTCCTCATTAGCAGGAGACGGTTGTGGATTCCCTTCAGAGTCTGCTATCACAACATGCTCCATTCGTGGCAAGGCCTCCTCAAAATCTGCAGCTGGATTTACGAGAGGTAGAGCACTGACCTCTGTCTTCTTCAATTGCTGAACCTCCCTTTCCTTGAAAGGGAAAACTTTCTCATTGAAAGTCACATCTCTGCTAACAAATATCTGCTTAGAATTTAAGTCATACAATTTATAAGCTTTCTGAGCATGTGGATAACCTAGGAAGATGCATCTTCTCCCCTTAGCTTCAAACTTATCTGTTTTAGAGTGCTCTACAGGTGCATAACATAAGCACCCCACAACTCTTAATTCTTCATATGAAGGCTTTCTGCCAAAAAGAACCTCATAAGGAGTCTTCCATTTTAAAATTGCAGTGGGCAATTTATTAATCACATGTGTTGCTGATAGAACACATTCACTCCAAAACCTGGTTGGCAACTCTGCATGCAGTCTCATAGCCCTGGCTGTCTCTATGAGATGTCTGTGCTTTCTCTCCACACGCCCATTTTGTTGTGGTGTGTAAGGTGCTGTCCTTTGATGGATAATGCCCTGTGAGGCCAGAAACTCAGAGCAATCCCTGTGAACAATCTCAGTGCCATTATCACTCCTGATGCATTTCACTCTCTTTCCAAACTGAGTATAAGCATAACTGATAAAATTTTTGATGTTCTTGAAAACATCCAACTTGTCCTTCAAGAGGAAGGTCCATGTTGCCCTACTGTGATCATCAACCACAGTTAAGAAATATTTAGCACCTGTCACACTTGGTGTCCTATAGGGACCCCACAAATCAACATGTATCAACTCAAATATATCTCCAGCAACAGAATTACTTAATTGAAAAGGCATCTTATGATGCTTTGCCAAACTGCAAGTATCACAAAACAGATTATCCACATCAAAATTCTTCATGAACTCTAGATGTTTAAGCTTAGAAACAGACGTGTGCCCAAGCCTAGCATGGTGCACTTCTAAGCCTACTTTAGTTGAAATAAAAACTGAAGAGTAAATTCTGCTACTGCTGCTGGCTTCTCTACTCAAAACTGCTTGATCATCTCCTTGCAAAACCTTGTATAGGCCACCATTTCTGTATCCCTTAAGAAGAGTCTTCTCACATCCAGGGCCCTGTACAGTACAACCATATTTGTCAAACACGGCTTTAAAGTCTGATTTATCAACAAGCTTTCCTACTGAAAGCAAATTGTGCTTGAATCCTGGTACAAACAACACATTCTGCAAGACAATGTCTCTAGATAAGAAAACCTTTCCTGATTCAGTCACATGAATTATGTGACCATCAGGTAATCCCACATAGAAGGGCTGAACCAACCTCTTCCTTTCATGTAAAAGTGAGTCATTACTCACCATATGATCACTAGCTCCTGTATCAATTATCCATTCTATACAATTCTGCTCCTTATTAACTGAATTGACTGTGGCAAAGCAACATTTACCTGCAAAATTAACTGATGATGTCCCTTCAACTGGACTCTTTCCTTTCATGAGCTTGAAGACTTCCTGGCAAACAGCATTCACAAGTGCCTTATCAAGGCCTGATTCAGTGCTTCCTTTCTGAGGTTTCTCCTCATCTAGAGGACTATCCTGCTCATGAACACCAGCTGTATTAGCAGATACCTTTCCTGAGTCTCTCGGACCTTGGAACCACTCTGGATAACCATGCAACTTGAAGCATTGCTCCATAAGGTGTCCCTTTTGGTGACAAAAGTTGCATTTTCTGTTTGACCTATCAAACCTGTCATATCTTCCTTGGCCATCAGACCTACCATCATATCTACCTTGGCCATCAGACCTACTATCATATCTCCCTTGGCCATCCCTTTTAAAATCCTTCCTATCTGAGCTGCCACTCCCTTGATAAGGAGCCTTAGTAAAATTTCTATTACCCTGTCTATTCACAGACATAGCACTCGAATCCTGAGAAGTATTGCCTGAATTTCCACCTCCTTTCTGACTCTCAACCTGTGAAACAAGATAATATGCCCTGTTGATGTTGGGCATGGGATCAGTTGAGAGAATCTGACTCCTTACTGCTTCATATACATCATTAAGACCCATTAAGAATTGCATCAGGTGATTCCTCATCTCTGCTTCCTTCAACTTCTTCTGCAGCTCGCATTTGCAGTTAACAATGCCACCACATGTACAAACAGGAATCCCCTCCAAGACTTGCAACTGATCCCAAATAACCTTCAATTTATTGAAGTAATCAGCAACAGATAAGCCATCCTGCATAATCATACTCAGTTTCTTCTTCAATTGATAAATCAGTGGCCCATTAGACTGACCATACCTCTCAGCTATCTCATCCCATAATTGTTTTGCAGATTCAACATAGATAAAACTTTCCTTTATAGAAGCAGACATGGAGTTAAGAAGCCAACACCTGACCATAAAGTCAGCTCTAACCCATTTTTGTGAATCAACTGTGGTTTCAGGCATGGGTTTGACACATGACCCATCAACGAAACCAAGCTTGTTCTTGGCTCCTAGAGCCATCATAATGCCTCTCATCCATGGTAAATAATTGATCCCATCAAAAACTGTGGTAACTAGCTGAGCACCAGGGTGATCGGAATTAGCTAAAAATAGGGGATCTCCAAAGTTACCTGCAAGTTCATTGTTACCGAGCGCATTCACTAGCCTTCCTTCATCTCCTGGATTTGCCATCGTAGCGGAAACTGTGGATCTTTAGCCTACTGCTCTGGTACCATGTAAAAAGAACAATTTTGATATTGGATTTGATCAATACATGATCAAAAGGCAAGAAAAATTATGATCAGAAAGAAAGGAGCAATGCAGGATGAATCTCAGGGAAAAGAAGAAAACTTGCACTAGGGTTTTAGCAGCAAAGCCGCTCTCACAAAGTGTCTCTCGCACACACACCAAAATAACTAAAAGAAGAGTATTTATACTAGGCTAGGTGGTCCTCACTAGTGACCTTATTACAAAAGGAAAAATCAGAATATATAGAAGAAAATAGCTGGCAACAGAGGTGCAGCAGAGGGGCAATGTTGCACTATAGGACGTTGTGGTGCTGCTGCTCCATTATGCATTGTGGTCACATTGCATCATCAACATATAATCTCAATATAAGTTTCTGGAAACATTAATACATTAACAGCGGCGTGATCTGGTGCCTGGTGGGTGTATAAAGGGCATTTCTTGAAGTTCTTGCATATTAAGAGAGAGTTTAATATTCTTCTAAACCAATCGAAATGCAATCCCGATGATGCAGTCTTGTGTCCATTTAGCTTCCGCAGGATAAGCATTCGTCGTGTTTTGTCAACAGACACACCATTTGGGACATTTTTGTATTATCATCATCTCCTGGGCTTCTTTTCTCCTGTATCGGTTGCCACAAGCAGAAACAACATCAGGATAAATAGACACAGATGACAACGGTTTGAAATTTTGGTTTGATCCGACGTTTTATTGTACCTTTACCAGAGAGGTGGATATGGTGAACCTGATGGCATCGACAACATCTCTTGATCTCAGATAATACATTTCCGGCTTCAACCCCTTTTAAGCAACAATCGATGAATCATTTCCATTAGTTGATAGAAATTTTCATATTTTGGGTATTGAGTAGATGATGATTTTGAATAATGTAGACTTTAGACCAGGCATGGAAGTGCAGAGAAGTAAGTTAACCGAATACTTGTAGACTGCTTTGAGATCTGCAGGATCTTTGGGTATTTTCTGAACAGACCCCTCCTCGTATACGATCCTGTTCTTCAAAGCTGGAGACCAGATATCCATCTCAATCAAGTCAAGGAGAAGATGTTTGTTAACCACAACAAATTAACTGCTGCAGTAACTTTTGACAATGTTAGGATTCATTATGATCAGACACAGCTTTGAAGAGTTGTAAATAATAGGCCAGAGCAAACCTGAGCACTCTGTGACTGTAAATGTTGGAAGTGTATGGCTCAAAGCACTCGTTGTTTCAAAGAATCTGACTCGTTGAAGCAGCAGGTATCATGGCTACAAGCAACGAGTTCCTAACTCCATGAGCTGCTATCATCTCCCTCAGTGAACCCCCATCCCATCTGTCAGAAGGGGTAATTCCCCACATATCTGGCTGAATAATTTGCTCCAACTGAAAAACAGTTAGCAGGTGCAAGTAGATAATGTTGAATTTCCATATACTTGCAATACACGACACCAATCAGTATACAAACATGAGAAATTGTATACCTTGCTCACAGGACTGCCTTGATATGTCTCATATGGCCCTTCTTTAGTTGCCAACTTGCAGGAAGCCTTCAGGGCATGGTAGTAGATGGTCTCAAATATATCTTTGTTCAGCTGCTGAGTCTGCAAGAGAAAAAAACGTCATCAGACTGTGATATATACAAGCAATACATCAGGATTACTATTCACTTGAAGAAATGACTTGAAAATAGGAGAAATGACTTTGATATGTCATAAAAATTGCTTCTTTTTTACTTAGCAAAATATTCTTAACAATATCTCCAACAAGCTTGTTAGTCCTTGCAGCTTCATCTGTTAGGATTGAATACGAGAAATGACTGAGAATTTTGACATTTGCATCAATCTGAGTGTTTCATCCACATCACTCTGAGACGCCGCGTTTGAAAGCCGAAGCCTTGCCAGTGCCTACGAACGCAGTTTTACTCTTACTATGTACTGTATAATAGAACCAATGTTTTACACTGCTCAACTAATTTAGTACAGAAGTATATAGATTTATGGAATGAGAATTTTGTGTTGTTATGCATAGTTCTGACATGAGGTAATCACCTATTAGACCATTCTTAATTTCCAATCCCCTGCTTCCACATCAATGGTACATAACACAACTTTACGAGAAATCACATGAAGAATGAAAGGGTGAATTGTATGACTTACAACTGATATTCGGAGGATACTGAGGAGTGTTCTAACACTTGTATAAGAATGTGGTGTATCTGATCTAGCTTCTTCTTGCCTTATGCTGGAGTATGTGGTGGCAATATACACCAGGGGAAACTTTTGTTGCAGCTGTAAGGTATGCCCTGTTGAGAACACAAAGGTTAAAAAAGAGAAGTATTGATGCCAAGTATCACAACTAACACATCCATGTCATGTATATTCTTCTTCAGTTAGTAGCGTGTCATGCCAGAGTGCCAAACTATGATCAGAAAAATGCTAGAATTAACAATTCCAAATGAGGAGAACCTGGATTTACCAAAGGATAGATGGCTCTAGAGGAGTGAATAAATGGGCAGGTGATTCTTTATTTTGATGGACGTAAACAACATGCCTAGCCAATTGAAGATCAGTATCCATATTTGCTTTGTCTAGACCTAACCATAGAAGGCCAAATCTAGACAAAAGTGTTGGAGGTAGATTGATATTTTAAGCTGGGGTCCTCTGAAGATCGTATCTTCCCCTGCAAGATGGATATAAATAATTCAACAAAAGATGTTACGTATTATAGATGCTTTATGAGAAGCTAAATGTTCCAGTGTTTAAGTAAGTAAAGCCATATATCAAGGTTTGGTCTACATAAGATCAACAAGTCTTTATTTCAATGAAAGGCAAATGTATGGCCATAAGAATTACTCATACCATGCTGGATTAGCAGCAGCGAGAACAACAGTTCTTGCATTCAGAGATGCAGTGATTCCAGCCTTGGCAATACTGACAGTCTGCTGCTCCATTACTTCATGTATTGATGTACGATCAGATTATTTATTTTTTAAAACTCATCAACGACACATATACCCATATCTGCTAGAACCTAAATAAGAACACATTTCAGACATTTTAGACACTCCAAAACCCTCTATCATTAGGATTAGCTCCGTAATAATTTTACCAACAGCAGTAGGGAAAATTTAAGCATCACAAGATCCAAAAATAGATGTGAATGATAGGTCCTCGGTGATATGAGGGTTGAGTTAAACCTTTTTTTTTTTAAAAGAAAAAAATTGTAGCATTACCAGGAACAGCGTAGCTATTGTCTCCTTTAAACTTCCAAAGCAATCTCATTGCGACGTGAAAATGGTAGTGTGAATGGAAGATTGTACTGCAAAATCATTCACTGAAAGTTATAATCATATTTAACCAAGTTAAAAGATTTTCCTCCCAGTTTATCAGGCAGGTGGAATAAGAATGAGAAGACTCATATACCTGCGCAACTTCTACTTCAGCTCCTTTCTTAACTTGGAACTCTCTGTCACTCTTCAGTGCCTTTCTTAGAGTAGACTCTCTTCGTTGAACATCTTCATCTGTAATAAAACCTGGTTTTACATGAAAACATAATGCATATTGTGAGGCATGTTTTGAGCAGAATATATACTTTATATGTTGACACACCAGGTAATATCTTCAAAACAATTACCTGAAAAGGCAGAAACTGCCACTGTTTTCTTTGGCGCCTCAGTGATCCTCACAGATGGATTGCTTGGCAACGGTAAATCAGCACCATATTTGGAAGGCAAGATAAAAGGCATCTGCCACTTTTCTTGATCCGTTGTATGCAATGTTCATGACAAATATCATAGTATTATAACTCTACAAGACTACAATCAATAAATGGGAAGAAGAAGAAATGCTAACAGTGTGCTTTTGTTGCTGCTAAGAACCAAAAAATAAAGAAATAAAAGGCGTGCAAACCATGATACAGCTCAAAAGTCAAACTTAAGAATACTGGATTTTCAGAATAGGTTGCTAAAGCATGAAGATCAAACCATACATGTGTGGCAAGGACATTCAATTTTTGAAAGTAGTCTTCCTTCAGCTTCTGAGCACCAGCCCCATATGTCGATGAAATGCTAGAAAGATTATTTAAAAATATTAGCTAGCAGGTTCGTAATATCATGGACCAAATAAATTATGCTTCAACGGATTCATAGCAGGAATAGGAAGAGACAGATAAATCAATAATCTCAGCTCACCTATAATCTATCCCTATAATTATATACTTCAAACTCAAATCCTCAATTTGAAGCAACTCAAGGAAAAGACCGGAAACAGCGTAGCTGCAGGCGAGATTAAACAAATGCAGCAGAAGCGGAACTTATAAAATAAATGCATATGAGAGTAGTAAGAGCATAAATAAAGGAAGGATTGCAGTAATAAAGTCAAAACCCCTGTATGATTAAAACTGAAGCCATCAAAGCAAACCGGATTGTAGTTAAGATCAAAACTGTGTGATTGTGCCTTGTAACGAAGCAAATGGTGTCATAGTGAAGTGGTGGTCAGTATTCTGGTAATTGATCAAACTGTGACAGGAATCAAACACATGAAGATACACTAAAAGAGGTTTATTAGTATACCAAAATAGACACGGGGGCATAGCAAGCCCAGGGTAAACAACAACAGAAGGGGGGCTGCACAAGCAACAAAAGGGCAGACCCCATCCCAAGGCTTGGTAAACACCAGGTAGTCGACACTCGACTTAAAAGTAAAGCGTTGGACAACAAACGTGAACATAAAAAGTCACCCAAGTTGTATTTACATTAGAACAAGAGTCATGGGTGAGAGTCGTGCAACAAAATGACTCTTTGGTGGCAAAATGTAAGGTCCAGTCCAAAGCTGTTGTTAGAGACAATTAATTATCTAGATCTATCTTTATGAAGTCTATCTATAGATGGTATTTATCTATAGAAGGATTATTGTGGATGGTTTATCTACAATATGTTTTAGATAAGATAGGTTTATCTATATCTAGGTTTATTTAGATATAGTAGGTTTATCTATATCTAGGTTTATCTATAGGGCTATCTATAGGAGATCCTCTATTATAAATAGAGGCATGTAGGGTTGGAATTGTGTATCCATCAAAGCATCACAATAATAAGAAACCCTAGCTGCAGAGAGGTTTTTCTCTGCAGGGTGTTCTGCGCGGTTCTTGCCAGAACACGGAAATCCTTTGTGTCCTATTGTTCATTCTCCTTCTCTTTAACGGTATTCACTCGGGGAAATTCACAACAATTGGTATCAGAGCAAGGTTAGACGATGACATCCGGTGCGAAATTCGAGGTTCCGCGTTTCGATGGCACTGGAAATTTCGGTCTTTGGCAACGACGAGTGAAGGATCTGCTGACTCAGCAGGGAATGTTAAAGGCGCTGAAGGAGGTAAAGCCTGAGGCAGTGAAAGCTGAAGATTGGGAAGAGATGCAGGAAAAGGCGGCGTCGATCATTCGACTCTGTCTGGCAGACGAGGTGATATACCATGTAATTGATCTCAAATCCTCGCAGGAAATTTGGGTGAAATTGGAGAACAGGTATATGTCAAAATCCTTGTCGAGCAAGTTGTATCTAAAGCAAAGATTGTACGGGTTGAAGATGACAGAAGGCTCCGACTTGGTAAAGCACATCAACACCTTTAACCAAGTTATTGGAGATTTGGCACGACTGGATGTAAAGCTTGAGGATGAAGACAAAGCCATGATCTTGCTATGTTCTCTACCCTCTTCGTTTGAGAATTTGGTGACGGCGCTGACAGCAGGGAAGGAAACGATATCCCTGGATACGGTGAATACGACGTTGCTTGCTCATCATGAGCGACGTCAAAATTCTAACAGCGAAGGTTCCCAAAGCGAAGGGTTGTATGTCAAAGGAAACCAGGGAAGAGGGAGGAAGAAAGAGAAGCAAGATGGGGGTGACAGACCGTCCAGATCGAAGTCCAGAGGGAAAAAGGCAGTTACTTGTTACCACTGCAAGGAAGAAGGTCACTTTAAGCGTGATTGTCCAGTAAGAAAGAAGAAGTATGAGGGAAAGACGGATGATTCGTCTTCGAAATCAGCAAACGTAGTGCAGAAAGAAGATTCAGACAGTACAGACTCAGATATGCTTTCAGTAACGTCTGGAAGATGTTCAGATTTATGGATCTTGGATTCTGGTTGTTCATTCCACATGACTTCGAACAAAGGCTGGTTCGAGGTGTACAAGTCAGGAAGTTTTGGTTCTGTTCGATTGGGAGACGACAAGCCATGCAATGTTGTAGGAATCGGGCAGATCAAACTCAGGATGCATGATGGTGTAGTCCGGACATTGACTGATGTACGTTATGTTCCAGATCTCAAGAAGAATCTGATTTCCTTGGGTACATTACATGCAAATGGGTTCCGTTACAAGACAGTCGATGACGGTCTGAAAGTGAGCAAAGGAGCCATGACAGTAATGAGGGCGAGACGAACCTCTGGAAATATCTATATGTTGTTAGGGAGTACAATTGTAGGCGGAGCTGCAATTGTAGAGTCTGAGTCTGATAGTACAACTTTGTGGCACATGCGCCTTGGCCACATCGGCGAGCATGGCATGACTGAGCTTCACAAGCGAGGTCTTCTGACTGGTGTAAAGAGTTGTAAGATGGATTTCTGCAAGTTCTGCGTGATGGGGAAACAATCCAAAGTATCGTTCAAGACAGGCAAACACAATACAAGTGGCCTGCTTGACTACGTACATTCTGATGTATGGGGGCCAACTCAAGTAGAGTCATTAGGAGGATCTAGGTACTTTGTCACCTTTATCGATGACTATTCGAGAAAAGTCTGGGTGTTTTTCATGAAACACAAATCTGAGGTCTTCAGCAAGTTCAAGCTGTGGAAGGCAGAGGTAGAGAACCAGACAGGGAGGAAGGTGAAATATCTGAGATCAGATAATGGCACAGAATACACTGAAACAAAGTTTCAGCAGTTCTGTGAAGAGCATGGCATTCAAAGGCACTTTACAGTCCGAAAGACACCACAACAGAACGGTGTTTCAGAGAGGATGAACCGTACAATTACAGAGAAGGCTCGTTGCATAAGGTTGCAAGCAGGGCTTGCAAAGAGCTTTTGGGCAGAAGCAGTGAGCATGGCGGTCTATCTGATCAATAGATCACCACGGATTTCTCTAAACGGGAAGGTCTCTGAGGAGGTATGGACTGGTTCAGATTTAGATTTGTCAAATCTAAAGATCTTTGGTACTCCTGCATATGTGCTGATTCCAAGTGATGAGAGAACGAAACTGGATGCAAAGTCTAAGAAGTGCATCTTCTTGGGCTATGAGAAAGGTGTAAAGGGTTTCAAGTTTTGGGACCCTGTTGCTATGAAACGAGTGATCAGTCGAGATGCTGTATTTGATGAGCAGTATATGCTTCAACAGGCCAAAGAAGTTGAGAGGTCTGTGGTTACAGAGACTGATCCTAAGACGGTGGAGGTGGAACTTGGTGAAGAGATTGACACTAATGCTCCTATATCAGCAGGAAGTGAGCAACAACAACGGCAGGTGGAGAGTTTTATTTCTGGAAGACCTAAGCGGGTGACACGACCTCCGGTCAGATTTGGTTTTGATGAGATGGTTAACTATGCTCTTGTTATTGGTGAAGATGATCCATCTAACTTTCAAGAGGCTATTCAAAGTCAGGAGAAAGAAGAATGGGTAGGTGCTATGGCAGAAGAGCTGGAGTCTCTCAATAAAAATCAGACATGGAAGTTAGTTAGTCTTCCGACGGGGAAGAAGGCTATAGGGTGCAAATGGGTGTTCAAGAAGAAACAAGGTGACTCACACAGAGAAGGGGTGAGGTTCAAAGCACGCTTAGTAGCAAAGGGCTACTCACAGAAGAAGGGGACAGATTATGATGAGATATTTTCCCCTGTGGTCCGACACACTTCTATCAGATTGGTGTTGGAACTGGTAGCTAGTTGGGATTTACATCTTGAGCAAATGGATGTGAAGACGGCTTTCCTTCATGGTGATTTGGAGGAAGAAATTTACATGGAGCAACCAGAGGGTTTTGTTGAACCTGGAAAGGAGCAGCTTGTATGCAGTTTGAGAAAGTCACTGTATGGGTTGAAGCAAGCTCCTAGACAATGGTATAAGAAGTTTGACTCTTATATGCTTCGAATTGGCTACCAGAGATGTGAGTATGATTGCTGCGTTTATGTGAAATATCTTGATGATGGCTCCCCTTTGCTTTTGTTGCTATATGTTGACGATATGCTCATTGCTGGGAAGAACATTGATGATATTGTTGAGCTGAAAGCTTTGCTGGGAAAGGAGTTTGATATGAAGGATCTTGGCGCAGCAAAGAAGATCCTTGGTATGGAAATTCGCAGAGATAGAAGTTCTGGGAGATTGTGGCTATCTCAACAGAATTATATTGAGAAAGTGCTTGACAGATTTGACATGGCAAAATGCAAACCTGTTAGCACCCCTTTGGCGAATCACTTCAAACTCTCTTCCACTCAGTGTCCGAAGTCTGATGAAGAAATCAGAGATATGTCGAAAGTTCCGTATGCTAGTGCAGTTGGTTGTTTGATGTATGCTATGGTGTGCACAAGACCTGATCTGGCCCAAGCTGTTAGCCAAGTCAGCAAGTACATGTCTAATCCTGGAAGGGAACACTGGAATGCATGCAAGTGGATTCTCAGGTATTTGAGGGGTACTGCTGACCATGGGATCATGTTTGGTGGCGAAAAATGCGGTCTTTCAGTCAAAGGGTACGTTGATTCAGACTATGCTGGTGATCTTGACAATCGGAGGTCCACTACTGGGTATGTCTTTACTCTTGCTGGGGGACCTATTTGTTGGAGATCTGTTTTACAGTCTGTGGTAGCCCTTTCTACTACCGAGGCAGAATACATGGCTTTAGCAGAGGCAGCCAAGGAGGCACTATGGCTTAAAGGAATTGTGAAGGAACTGAGTGTTGAGCAAGGTGGAGTTGAGATATATTGTGATAGTCAGAGTGCTATATATCTGGCTAAGAACCAAGTATATCATGCTCGGACGAAGCACATTGATGTGAGATTTCACAAGATTAGAGAGCTTGTAACGTCCGAAGAAATCATCTTAGAAAAAGTTCACACCTCTCAGAATGCTGCTGATATGTTAACCAAACCAGTCACCGCAGACAAGTTCAAGCATTGCTTGAATTTGGTTCATATTACTCGATGTTAGTTGAGTGAGAAACCCCAGGGAACGGAGCACAGGAAGACATGGGGCAGACAAGATCCTGGAGATGTTTCCGTTCGTTGCAATAGAGATAGATTATTTGTCTAGGTGGAGATTGTTGTTAGAGACAATTAATTATCTAGATCTATCTTTATGAAGTCTATCTATAGATGGTATTTATCTATAGAAGGATTATTGTGGATGGTTTATCTACAATATGTTTTAGATAAGATAGGTTTATCTATATCTAGGTTTATTTAGATATAGTAGGTTTATCTATATCTAGGTTTATCTATAGGGCTATCTATAGGAGATCCTCTATTATAAATAGAGGCATGTAGGGTTGGAATTGTGTATCCATCAAAGCATCACAATAATAAGAAACCCTAGCTGCAGAGAGGTTTTTCTCTGCAGGGTGTTCTGCGCGGTTCTTGCCAGAACACGGAAATCCTTTGTGTCCTATTGTTCATTCTCCTTCTCTTTAACGGTATTCACTCGGGGAAATTCACAACAAAAGCGTTTAGTTGCCTTCGATATACTTAAGCTCCCACTCCATATCTCCATTTGCTAAATGTAATGCATTTGGTGTCAGGATTAGAGCAAGCTTCTTCAGTCCCAAGGTCTGTAGAGCATGAGAACTGTAGGATTCTTTTTCCTGTGAACACACGAGTATTGATGATGTTTATTTTATGGCAAACAAACAATGGAGTTATAGGAAAGACGTCGTTGTAGGTGGCAAACCTTGGTTGACATGTTGTGGAAGTCCAGGGCTTTGATTTTAAGCATCTTCTCTGCAGTCTTTGTCATGGCTAAGAAATCTGTTTTCTTGTCGTCCTCTTCAACCGTGAAATCCAGAAACATTCTGATACGCAGGAGGTGGTTATAGTTTCCTATTATAATATTTGAGCTTTTTTTGTTAGGTGGTTCATTCTTACTTGATAGTGCAGAGGGTTGGATCAGTGCAAGTTTGGCATGTTTGGGTTGCATTTGCTTTCCCGAAGAAAGGAGTGAAACACCTAGGACATGAAATGCGAGTACGGGGGCTGCTGTCTCCAAAAGCTGAAACTGAGGCAAACACCCTGATAGTCCATTTGTGTTACTATCATTTTTTCATTTCAAGACAAAGAATTCCTTAATATAAGAGCTTGAGTCTTGTCTTTAGCATCACTCTACTTCTGTTGAAATAAATTGAATGCGGTAGTCCATTTGAAGGTGAAACTGTATTCAAGGATTCCAGCTGAAGTGAACATGCAAGTTTAATCAAAGTCCTTATGGAGAATATCTCAGTTGCATTAAAATTAAAAGGAAAAACAAATAGAAGTTCAAGAATATTTGCACATGAATAGGGAGTCGGGATCTTGAAATCTTAAAAAGCATGAGATAGGCTTCAAAATGTTACTTCAATGACAATATGATAATGAATATCTGCATTTACTTCTGCTCTTATCTTCATAAACAAGTAGAAATTGAAACTTGCAGTTGAAGGCAGAAATTCCATTCTCGATCCTCACCATTTAGGGGAAGTTCTTCCAATTTCATGCCAAGCTCTGCTGTAGTGGTCTCTGTTGCTTCAGTTGTGGAGCCATTTCTGTCATCTGCAATTAAAGAGGCTAATTTGCAGGTTGATTCCTTCGGTATCCATCTTATGTTCTTCCCTCATCTCCTTAATCTAACTTGCAAATTGCATAGGACTTTTGTGAGTTGTGACTTAGCTACTTTGTGTTTTTAGGCCACACCTGAGCTGATTCCACATGCTCAGATTGATGTTATGATTGAGGTATGACATTATTCATTACTTGAATGTTTTTCATTCTCTTTCGTTTCTTTCCTCTATCTGTGTAATCTCAGTGTGTGCAGCAGAAAGGACCTATAAAGCAAAGTGTGGAGGGGATGTGCAATCAATTCCAGTGTACATCGCAGTGGTTCCCTGCTAAGATCTTAAGATTGGTATGTGCTTGAATACCTCCTAAATCCTGATTATGAGCTTGGTGTATGTTACACTTACACCTATCTTCCACATCACATATTCACATTATATAAAATACTTCCATTGGAAAATGCATCATTTCTTTAGATCGATCTTATTGTGATGTGAAGTGTGAATTTGCTTCATGCTAATGTTTTTCTGATGCTTTCAATGTTGTAGGATTTTTCTGTATTTTTTGTCTCGGAAGATAACTTGAGACCTTTTTCCGTAAAAGGAAAATATCATCAAAACTGAATATTTGTAGTAAAAGAGGCCAAGTGTATGGTCTTGTATATACACATGCACTTCTCTAGGCCGTTATATTTCTGTAATCTCTTGATAATTGTTGAATACACACTGTTGATAAACGATTTGCGAGAGAAGATGCAGTATGTTTTGATGGAGATCTTTCCTTTCATTTCTTTGTCTTTGCTTATTTTTACTGCAGTCTATATATTCTCACTGACTCCCAATCTCCATTTTTTTGATGTTTTGATTGTAGTTCTAGAAGTATTGTCTTGGGTACCATCTTTTGTAACTGTTTTCCTTTGATCTGTAGAAAGAAGATTCATTGTTAATCTCTTTTACCTTGTTCTCGATCGGTTTTTTTATCTCTTCTTTGTTCTTGAGCTGGTATTGTTTATCTCTTAAATATATAGGTTGTTGTTCTTCTTCTATTCATTAGTCTCTTAATAGCTAGGTTTGTCTTTCTTGTGAATCCACCGCTATAAAATTAAACTTTTCTTACCCGATTTTTTATGCCCGTAAAGTAATTTTGCTCTAGCTAATAAACAACTAAATTGCATGTAAAAAAAACTTGTTTGTCTTCCCACTATTCTGCAGACGATGAGAATCCAAGCGTTAATGGGGGAGCAGTGCTGGCCTTGTCTGATCTTAAACCTGAGATCATCTCGTCTTTGAGTAGTTACATGCCCTTTTATTCAGTAGTCATATATAGGAAATTTGGCCTTTTCCAACTACCGAAAAGTGGTTTATTGCAAGTTGCAAGAGCTGGTGACACACTGACACCCACTAGCTCTCTCCACTAATGCACCTGTGATCTTTCTTATTGTTCATCAACCTGCTTAATTCCTTTTTTTTTATACTTAATCAACTTGCTTAATTCCTTCTTCTTTTTTGGCTACCCGAAAACGGTTTTTTTGAATTTTGGTTAATTGATTCGTGAATTTTCACTAGATTGTGTTGAATTGATGAGTCCCTTGTTCATTTTCAAAGTCAATGTCTTCTGGTAAGTCTTGATGTCGTTATGGAGTAGATTTCCTTGGTTGTTCTTAGATGTCCTGTTCTGAATTCGAGTCTTGATATTTGCATATTGGTATGTGCTGAATTTTTTTACTTTCTGAGTTGTTCAATGTAAAAAAATGCAATTAAAAGTCAACTTTGATAGTGATGATTATTTTAAAATCATTCACATCTAAACAGAGAGGAGCTTCTCTTTGCTTTTTTTGTGGAGGAAATTCTCATTGATTTTAGGTCTTCACATTTTTTATTCACTATCAGCTTCTATTTTAGTGATTCAGCATAGACGTAATTTGGCATTTTGGTTGTCATTTGTTGTCGCTATTGGGGTTCTTTTCGGGTCTCGACTGTTAAAACTGTGCGGAATAAGTATCTGAATGGCAGATCTAAGATGTACTAATCAGCTGGATTTTTAGGGGTTTTCAATGCGTGAAACATTGTTTATTGTAAGTAATTGTTTTTTATTCAACTCGGATGGGTCTAATGGCGTGCTTTGCTGCGCAATGCTTGATTGCTTTGTGTGTTCAGACTTATCGGTCATACAGACAATGGATCAAGAGTGGTTTCTCTTCTGTCTGCGGGACTGTTAAGTATCCAAATGGTCAAAGGTCGAATCGGGCTACGGTTAAAGGCTACTGGAAAGCAACTGTAAAAGACAGGAGGATCGTGTCGAGGACAAATGGATTGATTGGGATGAAGAAAACGTTTGTATTCTGCATGGGCCGCACCCCCAAGGGCAACAGAACCCATTGGGTCACCCACGAGTACCGTACCACCCTTCCGGAGATTGATGCCACTCACCCTAGCCAGGTTTTATTCATATGCTTGTTTCTTTTTGCAATTGTCCATCATGTGTGTGTTTTGTATGTGTTCATGTTGTGCCCGCATTAGACATTTAGTTGAATGAAACGATGATACGAGCTTTAACCTGCATAATGATATGATTTTAGATGACGGGTACTTAGTTTATACCTAAAATTTTGAAAAGATGAGAGCTTTTTTATTGGATTTGGATATAGATAGGAAGAAAAAGCCCTGGAATTTTAGTGGTGCACGTGGCTGGATTTGGTGGCGCACTAAGAGCATGTGCAATGGAGAGCCTTTGGGCCCTTAGTCATGCCACCTCAACAAGAAAAACAATAAAATAAGGTAATAGTGTAAGGGCCCGAGAGTTGGGGCACTTAAATAAGAGCCCGGAGAGTAGAGGCCCTTAACGGGTCTGTCCAATCTCTGTCTGCCACGTGACAGTGCCCATAAAATACCCAATTGAAAAATGATTTTTAGGCATTTTCTATAAATAAAAATTAATTTTCTCTACCTATAGACACCCATTTTGTATATGTTTTTGTAAAAAAAAAATTATGAGCAACAAGTAAGTTAAGGGCCCGGGTTGGGGCTCTCCAATGAAGCTGCAAATAAGTAAAAGTTGGATAAGAGTTCTTAAGCTGACGTGACAGTGAAAAAGTAAGTTAAGGGCTCGAGAAGAGTCTCTCCAATGCACATGCTCTAACCCTCTGCCCCGAAAATCCTACGATAGGTTGTTATTGTTTGAAACCCAATTAGTACCTTCATTAAAATCAAGTGTATAGTGAGTTATGCTTCTAGGAGATCCTATCTCAATTTCACTAGGCTATTGAATGCCATTGTTGAATACTTAATTAGAATATGAAATTTAGGAGAGGTTGTTTGTTTGTTTGATTTTCATTGTCAATAGTTGATTCTGAATGTCATTTAGCTTTTTTAATGTTATCAAAATTGAGCCTTGTATATAATTCTCTGATTTCTGCAATTTTGTTTCCCACCTGAAATGCCATGGACACAGAGATGAGCAAATGCTCAATATGCCGAGTTAAGTTTTTCATTCGATTAACCAGTAACATGCCCTTCGATTTCATTCTAAAGAATAACATCAGGGTCAGTTCATCTCACTATAGTCATACTTGAAGTTGACCTTGCAATACCAATTAGTGGTGTCATACTGTACAAAATTACATTTTGATACTGCACTAATTGGTCTGTAATTTGGATGGTTTCATACTGCACAAAATTAGATTTTCACTGATATTTATTTTTATTAACCAATTAAATTGCTCTTTCAGTAATTTTCATGCTACTATCCCTATTATTTCCTGTCATGCCTATATTTTTTTGCTTCTGATAATTCTAAAACATTCCAACTGAAGATTTTATACTACCAAACACCACATCTATTTGTTTATTCATTCTCATTATGTGTTCTTAGAGATATTTCAAGGGCTGTTTGGAAGACCTTTCATCAATAGATAATGATTCAAAGGATGAAGATGGCTTTGAAGATAAAGATAAGATGGGTTTCGATAAATAGTGCGAACCCTTGCACAAAGTTGGTGATATGGGCATTCACCCATCCTGTTACCAGACGAACCTTTCAGATAACACAAAATTATTAAATGAAATTGGAAAGGTTGTGCAATGTTTCTACAATTTAAGGGCAGAAAATTTTCTATTTCTTATCTACAAATGCTTAAATATCCTATTTACTTGTATTTTTTTTATAACTAACTTGTTTTTTTTATCTGAAATCTCCTTACAGTGTAGCTGTTGTCTTATTCATAGACAAAGGTTCATGAGTTGCCAACTGATAATTACAGGAGTTCTGTTCTGGAACGCACTGAAGAATGAATCAAGGTTGTTTCTTTTCGATTATGTATTACAAGAGTTCTGCTCAATTTGAAAAAAAAAATATGTATTACAGACTAAAAATTTAAACATTCATTTTCTATGTCCTCCAGCCGATTTTTCGAGATTTTGAGAACTTGAAGGTGACGGAAGGGCTATGATGGAGTAAAAAGCCAATGTTTGGTCTTGTGGGGTGATTTTGTTTGTTCTCTTGGCAGGTTACCTTCCATTTCTTGATTTGAATTTGATGGAGATGTACAGTAAGATTGGGAAAGCTGAATTCAAGTTTCCGAAATGGTTTTCACAGGATGTTCGTCGACTGCTGTAGAAAATGTTGGAGCCGAATCCAGATGCAAGAGTATCCATTGAGGAAATTAGGGATAGCGCTTGGTTTAGGAAGGATCTTACCAATTAAGAATCCTCTAAAACAAGATCTCAATCCATGGATGCTGATCCTGCGAATCAAGAAGGGAATCTGGGTCCGTCTAGCTTCAGTAATGCAGATGCCAAACACCCAAGCAAGAATCGATCAAGCCCGCGGATCTGAATGCCTTTGATATCATATCCTCTTCATCCAGGTTTAGTCTCTCTAGCTTATTTGAAGAAAGTGAACACAAAGTAGAAAAGAAAGCTAAAAGTTTTACTTCAATGCAACATGCATCCATCATCATCTCAAAGCTGATAGAGCCTGCGAAAACTTTTAAGATTTAAAGTTATACAGATTTACAAAGGCCTCTTGAATTTCGAAGCAGCAATGAAAGGGCAAAAGGATCCTTATCAATTGATGTAGGGATATTTGAATTGACCCCAAAACTCTATTTGGTGGAGAAGCAAAAATCCCATGGGGATGGATGGTTTCCCAGCTACAACACAAACATGGGGATGGATGATTCGTGCGTGTATATATATATATATATATATACATACACGCACGAATCAACACTAATGTATCTAAAAAGCATTTAACCGGAAATCAGTGATAATGAGGCCCAATATCATCTTCCAAAAAGCCCAAGGCCATTTAGTATCAGTTTCACCCATATCCATCACCAAATTCACCATGTTGTATTGTTGTGCGATGTAATCCCGGTGACATGGCATATCAGACTACAAGTTTTGATGTATTCCTAAACACGAATCTTCTTCAATGTCATAACCTCATGTCCTCATGTGGCTCAGTCAACTATGACATGGTATCGATGCTAGATTTTACTGGGTAGTAGAAAGGGGCTCATGTCACGATTCTAGTTTAAATGAATTAAAAATAAATAAATAAACTTTGTCCAGGGCAATCAATTCAACCACTTTATATCTAAGGGAGTGTTTGACAAAATGATAGCTGTTGGAGTAGCTAAAGTTGATGGGGTAACTGAAGTTGTTTGATTATATTTGATACACGTAGGTTAATAAATTAGTATAATGTTTGGTAACCCTAGCTGTTATGGTAGCTAATAAAAACCTGTGAATAAAAAACCAAAAATTTTGAAAAGTTTGGGTGAGTAGCTGTTGAAAACTTGAATTTCAAAAGATAATTAAACTAAAATATTATATTTATTTTATTTAAAACTATATAATATTAAAATCATAAACTTCGAAAAATTACTTACTTTTACCAAACGGAGCCTAAAGTGGATACTATATGACTCATTTAAAGGGTTAATCCTCAACAAGCGAATATTATGATCAATATAAACTGTTAGATCTGTAGCTTGTAGGTCGTAATCACCCTCACGGAGGGAGTATATTTGTTCACTTTAAAATACTCATTAAAAAACCATTTTTCAATTAAAAAAAAGTGTAAAATCTCAATTGGGATCAAATTTCCTGTCCCAAAACCCCCCCTATCCCCTCTCTATCCACCCTCACAAATAACACATATTCCACATATTTTTATTAGTTTTTTGTAATTTTAATTATTTTTGTTTTGTTACAAAAAAAAAATCAGTACCCCGGATATAAAGTGAGAAAAAACGTCTATATATAACTTTCCCCACAAGGGGATGATAGGCAAATTAGTTATAGGGGTCTTCACTACTACTAAAATCTAACCTAAAACATTGAAGAACTTTAACCAAACATGTACTGTATTTTTGTTTAAAAGCTTTCCATGGTGAAATTAGTAAGATAAGAGGAATTACAAGTTTACAACCACCGTCGGTGGAATGCACAGAGAATATTTTTGGGGGTTAATATATTTTTTTATTTTTAATATATATAACTTGTGTGATAATTGTCTCTTTTTGCATTTTATATTAATATGTTTGGTGATGGTGTCATTGTCTGTTTGTTTACTTTGTTGGAGGGAGATGGGCGTGCAGAATTGAACAACATAGTTTGCTATTGCATACCCGACAAGTCTGAGTCTCGATAAGCCGACGAATCAAAAGACGAAAATCGTCTAAAATGCATAATACAAACAAAACTAGGTGAAATGAAAAGAAGCAGAAACAACTCTACAATAAAGACAACTTAAGCAGAACTACTCCCAAAAGGTTGAGGACGCCAACGAAGAACGAAGTTAAGGACCACCGAACAATAGCACCGCGGGCCAACGGTACTGCAGGAAGCTAACTCTTGTGGGTAGTGCGGATGTAACTCCAAGGAAGCTCCAATTCCCGGATACGCAGTCGCCCTGAATGCACCACCTCGACCCCAACCAATCCCGACTCCGGACTCCACGACCCCAACCAAGCAGAAGAACCCCTAGAGATGTCGGATGCAGAGTCTCACACCACTTGTTCAAAAGTGCCAATAAAGTTATTTCCAAGCTAGCTCTTTCGGGATTTGTACAACCCTTTCGGGAGTTTAAATCAATCCCTCTCGGGATTTTGTTCCAACCCTTTCAGGTGGGTTTACTAGTGTTTGTGTACATACATACATACATACATACATACATACATACATACATACATACATACATACATACATACATACATACATACATACATACATACATACATACATACATACATACATACATACATACATACATAAAAAAAATATAAGATATCCACACACACAATTATTTCAATTTCTGTTTTTTTTTTAATGTTCTGGGTTGCCTCGGGTCCAAGGAAGATATTGTTGGAAACACAACTAGCCTGGTTGAGGACGATATCGGCACCGACGCCACTGTCCGAACAGAGGACGAGCAGTAACCGGTCGGCGGCGTCGAGGCCTGAAACTTGGTGACACTAGGCGGTCGAATTAAGATGAGGAAGTAGCAAGGGGGGTTCAGGAGGCACGAGACACCATGGGGTTCAATTCGAAGGCAAACAACGAACGAGAAAACGATCGACGAAAGGGAGATTGTTGGAGGCAACAACATCGAGCACCAGGTCGGAGCAAACCGGAGCGAGCGCAAAGATTGAGGAGAAGTGAGGACCGAGGAGAGAAGAAGACTCTTCCCATGGGCCGACGGGAGAAGCGAGGACCGAGGAGAGAAGAAGAAGACTCTTCCCACAGTCCCGGATCGATATGGCTTCAGATGGAGCGAGCGCGAAGAGGCCAGAGGATCACAAGCACACACGAGTCTGAGGATTGAAAAAACTGTGTCCGACTGAAACGAATCAAACATGGAAGGAGATGAATTTGGGAGTAAGGAACGAAAATCAACAAATTAAAGCCCCATCTTCATTTTGGTTTTGATCAGACTACGAAGATGAGCATTTGGAAAGGGGTTTTTCAACACCACGTTCAACCATGATGAATCACGCCAAAACAGTACATTGAAGTTGCCGCAGCAGGTCGGAGGAAGCCGAAGCAGGATTACAACGGCCGAAGCCGGGGTGGGACAGCCGAATTCGGATTAGGGCTCCATCTCTCTAGAAAAAAACTAGAGAGAGTGCAATCTATCTGCTACTGCATACCATATTTAGGATATAAAAACTATATTTGTATTGTATACACTTATATTTACATGTACATAAAAGTCTATTATGAAAAAATATGTTTTAAAAATATATATAATTAAAAGAAAGATTATATTAGTTTATATTTTTTTTATTTTATAAAACAAAATTTTTTATAATATAAATATATCTATATCTATATCTATATCTATACTACTATAAAGAAGAAGGAGAGTATTTGCAATCCTGGCCGTTGATTCACTATATCTGTTTTTATCTACCGTCTACATTTGCTCTCGCTTCCACCTGCTTTTCTTACTTTTGCTTTTCAAATTGATCATATCCGTTCAATGTGATTTTTATCTGATTTCAACGGTTAAGATTAAATGTAGAGTGTAATGTCTTATTTACCCCCAAAAGTATGAATTTAAAATTATTTATTTTTTTCTTTTGATGGGCGTTTCCGTAACTACCTAATTACGGCCGCTTTTCTTCTCCACCGCCTCCTCTTCATTCTCCTTCTTCGTCCGTCTCTCTGTCATCACGCTTCTACCGCTTCATGTCTTCATCTCTTCCTTTGCTTTTCGATTTTGATTTCTCGTTCTTCCGCTCGCTCCATCATGCTCTCACCTGTATGACGTCCCTATATGATTATCCTCAGTGCCGATTTCTCCAACAACCGGTGTCTCTCAATTTAAATCCCAAAGGATAACTCCCTCTTCGCACCGCCTTATTCGTCCACCGTTTTATTTCTTTTTGGCTTCTCTGCTTCTTTTATCCAGGTCTCTTTGAATGTTCTTTTGCCCGACAGAAGGTATGTCTTCTCTGTTGAAATTTCCGTCATTTAGGGTTTAGCGTTTGAATTTGGAGATTTGAGGCTTTCATTGGATGAAAATTTCGAATTTATGTTTAGTTTGTTTTAAGTAATGGGCAATTACATTTGGAAATTTACGAATAGAAAACGAATCTTATTCATTGGATTGATCAAATAAAAACTTTCAAACTTGCGTTTGGAATTTTGTTTTGTACTCCGTATTAAAGTTGCTCTACTGCCATTGTATCTACCTTCCGTTCTCGACACAATCAACCAAAGTGCAGTACGAGTAGCTACAGTGACTTTTTTGCTCATATATAATCTTCTCAATGAAAACAAATGCTAATTTGGATCCATTTTACCTAGAGCCTGGAGGCATAAGTGAATTGCATTACTCTTTATACCACTTGGAGTTGAAAAAAACACAAACTTTGAAACCTAAAAAGTGAGACTAAGTCCCTAAACTTATGACAGAATGATGCTTATTAGTTTCTCTACAACAATAAGTATTTCCTCGATCAATTGTGAAGTTTCAGGCATCGTCAATCATAAGTGTTTGTGTTGAACTTCAACAATTTATCTTTTAGTGAACACCTGCATCTAATATATATTTTAAAACTTTTAATCCTTATTTTATCCTTATGATATCGAGGTTTTGGTGCAGCAGTCAAACATCACCTTCTGGGAACAATTAGACCAAATCTTGAATCCACTTGCAAGGATTTTTTGGCTGCTGTTGTTCATGTGAGTTTGATACATATTCTTGATTTGTCTAATTTTCTTATGGCATCTATGTTGAGTGTCTACAAAGAAGTAATGCTTATTCTATATAAGACAAGTGGCATGAATCTTTGTTGTTTATTGTAAGCTGAGATTAATTGGATAGTGCCCAATTTGGCTAAAACAATAGAGGGTGTTATGCTAATATTAATTTTTGTACACAGCAGCCCGAGCGATTGAAGCGACTTCTCATAACCAAATCCGAAATTAGGGCACTGAATCTAATTGAAATAAGCAACATATAGAGAACAGAAATACACCTGCGACTGAAGCCCCCAAATTTCTCAGATCTTTAACAGAAATACACCTGCAACTGAAGCCCCCAAATTTCTCAGATCTTTTACTTTTCTGTCTTCTGTTAGGGTTTAGTCTTTTTTTTTGTCCAGCTATTCGATTTCTAATTCTTAATTTCTTGTTGCGGCGTTGATTGCAGTTTTTTGCATTTGTATAGCCATCCCGACATCGATTGGATAGATTAGATATCAGATCTCATACTCTCTTTGTCTTTCTTCGTCTCCTTTATTTTTAGAGGAATTTTTTTTTTTTTTGTGTGTTTTTATCTATGGAAGAGGATGCTGGTAAACTTCTTCACTCGGATGGGGGAAGCCATTCTCAGGTCATTGCCATCCCAATTTTGCATAGTTCTTGCCTTTGCCAGGTAATGTAATATAGTTTACCTTAATTTCATGTTTGATTTGATTCTTATGGGTTCCTGAAATATCAGGCTTTGTTAGTGGCATAATTTGATTTTACTAACTAAGCATAATATATCTTATAATCAACTAAAAACAAGAACATAATATGTTTAGCAAGAACAAGTGTAATGCACTATCTATAACTACTTGAGATCCCACTCTCACTTTCCTAATAAATTCTTTTCACTTTTAGCTTGTCATCTCTTTTTTCCTGCAATGAAGTTGTTATTTTATATTATCTCGCATGGTTAGCCTTTTACAAGGGTGTCTTCTGTTGGTTGCTACCTTGGCTCTTTTTTTTTTTTATTCCGATTCTTGCTTTGGCAGGTTGATTTCAATAGAGCAGGTGTTCCACTCCTTGAGATTGTGTCTGAACCTGATATAAGAACTGGTATAGAGACTGCAGAGTATGGGGCTGAATTGCAGAGGTTAGTGAGGTACCTAGGGATTAGCAACGGTAATATGCAGGAGGGTTCACTTCGCTGTGATGTGAATGTATCAATACGACCAATTGGGCAATTAGAATTTGGCACAAAGGTTGTTTTGCTTAATCAAAAAATGTTGTTCTCATTACTCAAAACTAAATATTGCAATGATCAAGTTGCTCATTTTCCATTATGACCATTTGGTTGATTTCAAAAGAATTTTTATGCTCAATAATTTTGGCCATAAACATAAAAATTCATTTGGTTGTGCTGGTCAGTGACATTTTTTTGCATCCCCTTTTGTTGGCAGGTTGAAATAAAAAATTTGAACTCCTCAGCAATAAATAGGGCAATTGATTATGATATTTTGCGGCAAGCAGAACTCTATAGCCAAGGAAAGAGTGACCTGATTGTCCAGGAAACTCGTCTTTGGGAGGAGGGTGCTCAGGTCATTCCTAATCAAAACACATACCAAGAATGAAATGCCCATTGGTCTTATTCAGGTACTGATTTGTTTTACTTGTGTACTTAACTATAAAACAGTGACAATGCGGAAGAAGGAAGGACTTGCAAACTACCGTTATTTCCTAGAGCCAGATTTGCCCAGAAGTAATTTTACAGAATATACGTGTCTCCCTCCCTTTGTATCTTTTATATCCATTAAATGGAAAATATCAGTATGTAGTGCTTCTGCACCTTTCAAAAAAAAATATTCATAGTATGAGATTTGTTTTCTTTTGTGATTTGATCTCCAGGTGGCAAAGTTTTTTGACGAGACTCTTGCTAAGGGTGCTGAAATGAATCTGGCTGCTAACTGGATTATGGGTGATATTGCAGCTTACATGAAGAATGAGAAGCTGTCAATAGATGAAATCAAGTTGACTCCCAATGAACTGGCTGATCTGATTGCTTCCATTAAAAGTGAGACCATAAGCGGAAAGATAGGCAAATAAGTAAGTGAGACCATAACTCGATAAGGCAATAACTGCTGTTATCATCTTTTGAATAGTCTCCTGTCTCCTCTATCCACTTTTGAATTCAGCATGGGTGGTTGGTTAAGTCCTAAAGCCTACAGATTCATGGATCTGCATTTTTTTTAATATGTTAAGAGATTCTCCCAGCAAAATTATGCTAGACTGCGCAACTTTTCCCTTTCCTTTGTTTATGAGCCTTATGAGTTTTACAATAATTTCTTTTATTCTGCAGATGCTTTTTGAGCTGATAGCCAAGGGAGGAACTGTCAAAGGGATGATAAAGGAAAATAACTTGGTCCAGACATGTCTCTTTCTTCCCCTTCTACTGATATTTTTCTGGTCTTTTTTTTTTTTTGATTTGGACACCGACTTCTGGTGAAGGTTTCTATGTATGGATATAGCACAACATTTAGCTTTATATTGATATGTTTTAGTTTTGAGATGTTGAAATATAGGGTTATGGCCTTCAAATTGAGAATGAACGCCTTTAAATTGATGGTGAGGACCTTTAAGTTGAGGATTAGGGTTGTGAATTGAGGGTTATGGCCTTCAAGATGATAATTGAGATTTCGATTTGAGGGTTATAGTCTTCAGATTGGGGATTACGGCGTCGGGATTGAGGATTGTGTTCATGCGATTTGAAATAAACTCATATCCAATCATGAAGTACCCCTTTTTTTTTTTTTTTTTGCTTTTGTAATTGCATTGATTCTTTATTCATTTTACAGATTTGGCAAGGTCAGACATCACACAAGTTTTGGTCTCATACATGAAAAGGTTCTCTGGTTATCATTGGTTTCACAATGCTTGTGGAAATACATGCTTAAAGGCTTCAAGCCATTACTTCTGATCCACATTATAGTTGCATGTTTTTTTTAGTTACATCCTGTCTATCATTCTCATTCCCATTTATAAATTACCTGGTTATGTTGGAAAATAAGTTACTGACAGTTTCCTTTTAGCTAGAAGGCTTAACGGTGCATTATCTTATTGTGGGGTTTCTTATACATACTTTTACATGACTTCTCTTGGAAAATTGGTTTAATGAAGTTTGCGACGTTTGAATACATTGTGGAGCAGATTTACAAGCAAGCCATCCCGACACCTAAAGATCAGTGCAGCAGTTCTCTACAGCTCGGTTTGAGCTTCGCTGGAGGGTATATAGCTGGTGTTTTCTGCGCCATTGTGTCACATCCTGCAGATAACTGGGTTTCGTTCCTCAACAATGCACAGGGTGCATCTGTTGGCAGTGTAAATCCACATTCATACTCCATTTTCACTAACCTGCACTCACTTTTTAAACCAGTGATCCTTGAGCTAATGCCGAGTTCTTGCAGGCTGTTAAGAAACTTGGTATGTGGGGACTGTTCACACGGGGCTTCCTCTTCGTATAGTCATGATTGGGACCCTAGCAGACGCTCAATGGGGTATTTACGACGCCTTCAAAGTCTTTGTTGGCCTGTAAGTTCTCTCAAAACAAACCTTTCTTGTTTTCTTGGCCTTTCTTTCTTATGTCAAAATGAATTTACCATATTTGTTTCTGATTTGAAGGCCGACTACTGGCGAGATGCTCCTGCTGCAAAGTAAACTTCAAACTTTTGTCACCGATGGAGAACTAGAGGAGCCAAATTGGAGTGCGAATTGTTTACATTCTTTATGTGTGCTGCTTGGAGGATGGTTTCGATTGGCATAATTGGCATCCTCTCTACTTGCTTGATGTTTAGGATTTTGGTTAGTTATATCATATATTCATAATTCATACATTGTGAAAATAAAAAGTTGTCTTCATTCCATAGAGATCTTTTTTAAAAAAATCATTTAAGTGCTTATAATATATGGTTTATTCTCCCATAATTCTTCTTTAATATACATTCATTCTTATTGTTTTGTGTCTTTCGGCTTACACGGGGACTCTAAATTCTAAAGTTAATTATCAGCCCTGAGCTCTTTCACGAGTTTCATCTCTTCATATGGCTATTATAAGTGCTTCAAATCATTGAGTAATATTGCATTTGCATCATTTTCCTGAAAATTCAAGCTACCCATGATAGATGTCATACCTTTCACTAAAAGAAGCGATCTGTCTGCCCATGAATTTCCTCCTTGCATATTAGCTTTGGTAGTGTATACTGGCATCACCCCATCTTACAAGGCAACCGTTGTAAATTCTTGCAAGGTAAGTAAATGCTCTATGTATGAAATGCCCTTTCACAGTGTGACCATGCTCAGTCAACTTTCTCTTAAACCTTCTCTAAAATGCTCTCATTGCTGTTAAACGGATCAAGACCATTGTATTGTTTGCTCTTAGGTTGGTGGTAACTCAATAGATATCCCTAAAGACAATGGGATCATTCAGATTTCATCACATGCTAGATCAAGACGTCATGAAACAACATATTCTTAGAGCCAAGTTTTGTACCTTCGTAAAAAAATTTATACTCCATTAGTTTGTTTTATAGTTTCATTATTTGTGCATTTTTTTAAAACATGGCTTCGGCGTTCACTATAGCATGTCCTTCATCAGCTCCTTTGGCTGCCCCTAACAATCTGTTGTCGTTCACTTCTATCAGCCCTGGTAAGATGTGACCCTTTGTAGAAATAGAACGTGCCCTTTCAAATAAATGCCATGGTGAAGGAGTTCTACTTAAATAAGGACGGTTCCGCTATCAAGAAGCTCCAGTTGAATCACACTCTACATGATCGTTGATTGTTTAGTTTTCTTAGTAGAAGAAATAATCAGTTAGCCTATGTTAGTTTGTTTCCAACGGATAATCCATGATTTATCCTTGTCTAGGCGTCTTGACTCTTGAGTAACAACTACATTGCTTGACCTTTGCAGTTATCTGAATCCAATAATAATATGATTAGATGGGTTATTTCCTCTATAGGGTTAACTTTATTCTATTATTTGTTGAACATCAACCAAGCTACTGAATTCAATTTAACCTAACTACGTAAATACTTTTTTTTTTTAATATGTGCAAATGAGTTCTCTAGAGATATTGGAATTTTTTTAAGTCTTTTCCAAGTCTAGCTTGAGATAGTCTTCCAACATAAATTGAAGGCTTCTCATAGTCTGCATATAGATAGACCCTCTTATCTGACATAAATTCAAGGCTTCTCATATCTTTTATTTCATTTTCCTTGTCAATGCGCCTACGATTTGGGATTCGGTTTTTATCTAAGATATTCGATTTTGATATTTTATAAAATTCCCTTTTTATTTGGTTCGTTTATATTATTCCATTTCTATTTTCATGACTGATAACAAGGATGCAATTTTCCAAATCGTGTGAGTGAATTGCTCCCCAAAATTTGACAACAAACTTATCAAGCACTTTCGACAAGCATCTATAGAGATTCATATTCTGCAACATATTGATATAATGTTCGAACTAAAATTTCCCACGGTAAATGATACTTCTTCCTATCACGCCTGCAGATTCTCCTAGACCATGGGAAAGATCAGAAGTGCTCTTCAAGTTTGCTAATATGAGTGAGAAGCAAAATGATGACATTATTGTACTCGAAATATGGTAAATTAGAAGCCAAATGAGAATTTTTTATAAATTACTCTTCTACTGTCTATTACTTGAATTAAATGATGGGAGTTGAGCTCATGCAACATTATTTCAATTCCCTACAGATTTACCCACTTACCAAAGATGAAACTAGATTATGATGCTAGATTTCTTAAAGTTCAAATTTTCAAATTATCATAGATAATATGGATAAAAGGTCTTATGGGGAGGTTGATTCCATGAGTCTTAACCTTGACAAGATATAAGAGTCATCAAACTAAAACACTTCAAAGCTTACTATTGTCGGTCATTGATCATTATCAGCTTCACTAAATTTATGTAAATCCCTAATCCCATGCTCTTTGCCGAAGAAGACTGAAATAAGCCCAATTAAATCCATCCCTTCAATATGTTGAAAACTAAATATATAATACAAAACAAAATACGACTAGAGAGTTTTATAACAAAGATTGAAGGATAATATTTACATGTGAATTATTGATAGTTTGGGAGATCATGTGAATGAACACATGATCTCTCTGTGCATCAGTTTCTTGTGAGTGTCTCATTGCTCCTCAGTTTCATCTTGTTGTTCTCTCTTCTCAAGATAATTCAGGTTTCTATCACTTTTATTAATGATGAATAATTATTTGCAGGAGGCTGCTGGAATGGGGTTTCACATTACTCATTCTGGTTTTTCTACTACCATTTCTCTTATTGATGGAGAGTCAAAAGAAAAGCATCTTCTTCTGCGTGAAACTATGGTTTGAAGGAAGGCCTTATTGAATTTTTATATCCCTACTTTTTGTCAAGATTTGTCATCTTATTATTCTTTTTTTATGTGATACTTTATGTTCTTCTACTTGAGCTTTGATCTTCAAAGTGATGATTTCATGAATTGTAGGTCTTGTTCTCTGGCTTTTGAACACTCAAAGCAAAGAAGAGTATTCAGATTTCACACCAAAAAAAAAAAAAGAAAAAAAGAAATCCAGATGCTCAGTAACACAAGCAGCCTGCCAGACTCAATATCATTGAAAGAGGTATTGTTTTAATTAGTCATCTGATAACATTTACGATCGGAGAATTGGATATTTCATATTTGACTTCATCCTTATTCTTATTATTCTTATGTAGATGAATAATCAGAAGTTACTTGTAATCTCATATTGCGTTTTATGTTTGATTTCATTCTCTCATGGGTTTGTACTGCCTTTCATAATGCATCTTACTTAACTTGTTTTTTAGGTGGCCATTCTTTAGAGAAACACACACAACATGAAGTCATGAATTACCATTAGAATCTTCACCAACTTCTTTATGTTCAATTTTCTACCATGGTTTTATTATTAACTTGTGTTTGGTTCTATAACTTAATTCTGTTATTATTCGAGTAATTGTAATTCGTTATTCACCTCAATCGACCAAACACATGAAATACTCAAATACCTATCCTTCCTATCTACTTTTAGAACTAGAACTGAGGCACTGGTAAGAAATTACTTGCATATATTATATTAGTTTGCTCTGAACTAGGGCTGGCAAATGGTACGAAAATTACCATACCAACCACGTACCAACCACAAACCGGCTATGTTGGTAACCACATTTGTGGTAACCAACATGGTGGTAACCATCTTGGTGGTAACCACGTGAAGGTGGTACGGTAATGGTAATGAAATCTGAATACCATGGTTACCAAGTATATATAATAATTTTTTTTATTTAATGTTTTATTTTTATTACCTTTAAGTTTTAGATTTTTAATTTATACTTTGTGTTTTGATTTTGACCTAAATTGGTCCTTTCTACGTTTTCTACTAGAAACAGTAGGAACTAGGAACATTGTGAATGTTTGAAAACTTTGAACTTGTTTTGTTTGAACTTGCAGAAACATTTTGAATGTATGAACAATTGAACTTGGTTTATTTCAAGACTTTAAACTTTGTTGGTTTGAATTGGTTTGTAATTTAGGTTGTGAACTTGATTTATTTGAACTTTTAATAGGTGGTAACCATATTATTTTGTGTAATCATATTTTTTCGTTCGATAACTTTGAAGACTACCGGAAGGTAGCCAAGAGATTTCAAAAAAAATACAAACAAAATTACAACTTGGTAACCATGGTAATGTATCGATGGTAACCACAAGTCGTGGTTACCACATATGCGATAACCACGACTTGTGGTTGGTACGTGGTATGAAAATTTGCGTACCACTAGTTTGTGGTTGGTACGTGGTAATCACCATTTTTTTATGGTTACCGTACCATGCCAACCCTACTCTGAACCCCTTTCTTTTTGGTATTCTCTAGATGTAGTTTCTGGTATTGTTAATCTTTTTGCTACATAACATACACCAACTATATTGAGGTTGTGAATCTTTGGTTTTGAATGCAGCCAGCTATGGCAGGCTCAATGATTGAAGTGAGGCTTGGGTTGGCAGAGTATACTAATGCCATTTTTTCGCTACCTTTGGACAAGGAGGATGTGGGAAGCATCGTCCTGGAGCAGAAAAGGAAATGACCTCTTGAAGATATTTGGGGATTGGAGATTGGGATGAATACAACCGTAGTAGTACCAAAGGCTCTCCCTAATAAGCCCCTACAAAACACACATAAATGGGTCAATACACAAATGACATGAAAAAAGTCCCAAAACTACTACAAAGTTGCTTCTGTCTATACTCTCTTCCTCCACCCCTTCTCTCTCTCTGTAATACCTATTTGAGCACCACAATCAGTATGTCAGCTGTCGTGCGTAGCACGGCTCCATATCTAGTAAATATAAGTATATGAAATACAAATATTTATTTAATTTTTTTTTAAGTAATTTTATAAAGTTTTTGATGTACCGTGTGTTGCATGATCCGTATATTGTCATTTTGTCTGGAGATTGCATTCCCATTAAGCAAAGTTTGATTCTTCACTTTGGCCCTTCCCATACTCTTCCATTTTGTCTTTTCCTTCCTTTTCATCAATATTTCCATGTGCCCATAAAATTTGTTTTTTTGTCCCTCAAATGATTCATATACTTGGTCTATTTTAAAATTTTAGAGTTAGTAGAACGAGTGCTAATACTAAATATATAGTTTTTTTCTCTCTTTTGATTGTAATATTAATTTTTATAAAAGGGGTAACTGGTCCTATATGATATATGTGCGATCTGCTTTCTTGCCAGGGGATGTAGAAGTAATATTAAATATTCATCTGGTTGAGCCAGAATCACCCGATTCACTTGTTTGGTACTATGCCCGAGATGGCAATTATTCGGTAAAGTCGGGCTACCATATGATGATGGAGAGATGCCGGCTGGAGGATGCAGGTGGCCAATGCTCCGCGCCGGCTATATCGGGCAACATATGGAAGAAGCTATGGTCGCTCAAAGTTGTCCCGAGGGTTAGAAATCTACTGTGGCGTTTGGCGCGCGGAATTCTACCATGTAAGGTGGCGCTGCAGAAGAAAAGGGTGATGGAGGAGTCCGGCTGTGATGTGTGTGGTCGTGATGAGAATGTTTTTCATGCTCTCTTTGAATGCAAATGGGCAAGGGCATGTTGGAAATTAGTCCCGACGTTGGAGAAGTGGGGGAAAGGGCTACGGGAGTTCCTCCCATGGATGGAGAGGGCTGTTTTGGAGAAGGATGATGGCAATAAAAAGTTATGGGCATATATAATTGAAAGGATATGGTATGCGAGGAATAGGAGGGTATTTGATGGGGTGCAAATTGAGCCGAGTCGAACGGTCGAAGATGCGATTGAAGCGGCGGCAAGGGAGATCCGGGTGAATGCAGTGTACAGTGGAGGAGTCGAAGAGGGGGCCGAGTATGCTCGATGGTGGTTACCTGAAGGGGAGGTTGTGAAGAACAACTGTGATGGGTCCGCTTCGGCAACTAAGGGATGCGGTGTGGGGCTGATTGCTCGTGATTCTACTGGTGTTGCGTGCTGGGCAGCTGCTAAGAAGATACAACAAGGATCGACGCCATTGACAGCTGAGTGTGAGGCGGTGATTTGGGCTCTAAAAATTGCTCGCGAAATGGGTCTGCGTAAGGTGATCGTGGAGACCGATTGTAAGCAATTGGCTCTTCAACTACAAGGGAGATCTTTGATGAAGGGACCTGTTGGAGTACTACTGTGTACGGCTAAGTCTTTAGCCATGGAGTTTGAGGTTTGTCATTGGAGTACAATCCGTCGAACCGGAAATCAAGCAGCTCATTTCCTTGCCCAACTTCGACCTCAAAACCTTATTTTGTTTTTTCAGAATTTGATTTACCCGAACCTTTATTTGACAATGTTTTTGAAGACCTTATGATTACGGAATAAGATTGAATGGAGTTTCTATAAAAAAAAAATCTTTTTTTTTTGTACAGACAATAATTTAGATAGGGCTAGACCCTGCTACTTCACCATCCAATAATATTCTGCAGATGAGGATGTTGAACTTTCTATCTGTCCGGAGATCTGGCACGTAATGAGTCTGAAAGCACCGAGCGATAAGATCTGCACATCTTTTGACTTTACGGAAGACGCGTGAGAAGGACACCGCCTCAAAGTGCTGAAGGATGAAAAGAATATGGGTGACAAGCATCTCAATCTTCCACGGACAAGACCAACATCCCTTCAAACAGTTCAAAGTATATGATATATGTATCTACATGCTACACTACAAAACGGTAACGTCTATAATTATTAAAAGCACACAACAGATAAAACCAACATTCGAGGTGTTGTAGAGAGCGTATACTCCCCCTCCCCCCATTTCTCACGCCATGACATCCTTTTATCTTCTTCCATAGATTAGTTTATTATACTTGCTATTTTATGTTTTTTTTTTCTATGATTATATGTTGGTGTCTGGGCCACTAGGAAACCCTCTCTCGACACTGTCGAAAAAGAATGCGTACAACTTGGCTCCCCCAGACCCTGCCCTAGCGGAAAAACTGGGAATGTTGTTGTCGTTGGATATATAAGACCAACATCCCTTTAAAGCTCGGCTCGGGATCAGCTCGAAAAAAACTCGACTCGAGCTCATTTACTTACCTAAATAAGCCGAGTCTGAACAAAATTTTAAGCTCGGTCGAAAGTTTAGCTCGTTCGATATAAGCTCGAATTTTATGGAATTTCTAAAATTTCATTTAAGGTAATATACTATGATCAAGTAGAACTGGTTAAAGCTTGAAAAAAAACTCGGCCCGAACTCGTTCATTTCCTATATAAACAAGCCAAGCTTGATCAAGAAAAAAAAGCTCATTTAAAAATTGGGTTCGACTTAGCTCGAACTCGTTTAACAAACGAACCAAGCTTGAACCTATCAAGCTCGGCTCGTTCGACTCGAATAACGCATGTAGAATATATACATCTTACGCTTATTTAAAATATACTGAATTATCCATTTTGTTATATATATATATATATATATATATATAGGGTTTACTTCAAATGTAAAAAGTCCTTAAAGTGTAAAATATGCTTATTGTGTAAAATTTGCTAATGGGCCTAATTTAATTACTATTGGGCCTAATTTAATTACTAATGGGCCTAATTTTATTAGTAGAATATCTGCCCCCCTTGCCCATGCGTGCGCCCCCCTTGCCCCCCTTCTCGGACCCGATTTTTTTTTTTTTTTTTTAATTTTTTTTTTTTTTTTTTTGCCCAGAATTTTTAACACTTTCTGCTGTGCAAGTATAACTTGCTTTTGTGCACATATAACATCTTATTGTGCAAATATAAGTTTATTTTGTGCAGACAAATAATTCATTATGGGGTAAATAGGTAAATGTGTCTATTTCAATTATAAAAATTTATAATTGAAATATGTTTAATTTATGGGTAAATTGGTAAATATGTCTAATTTTATGGGTACATGCACTTTTTCCCGTTTTCGATACCTTTTGTGCAACTGTGAAGTGCATTTGTGGAACTGTGGAGTACATTTGTGCAACTGTGAAGTGCATTTGTGCAACTGTAAAGTGCATTTGTGCAACTTTAATTGTGCAATTGTGCAAATTTAAAGTAGGATACAATTGTGCAAATTTAAACTACAATTGTGCAAAATTAAGATACAATTGTGCAGATTAAGAATACAATTGTGCAAATGTAAGATCATAATGTGCATTAATAAGACAAAAGATGTGCTTTTGAAATCGATGTTTTAATTTTGTTTTTTTTTTACTTTTGAGAGTTTGGGTTCACCTCTCGGATAATTTAGGTTGATAGATGTAAGTTTGAAATCGATTTTTTTACGTATAAGCTTTTAAAATTAAAGTGCATAAATAAGATTAAAATGTGCATAATTAAGGTTAAAAAGTGCATAACTTAGATTATAATGTGCATGATTAACAATTTGCGATTGTTGCGCTCTTGTCTATTATGTAACCTATGTGGGATTTGAACCCACATCTTTTGTGCAAACGCACATTGCTCTACCAATTGAGCTAATAGGCTAAATTATGATTTTTATGCTAAAATAGAAGAACCTAATCGACCTAAAGCATATTGGAATAAAATTTTAAAATTCAATTAGCTCATGATTCACAAACAATTTGACAATGCTATAAACATGAAATTAGCTCCAAATCAACCCAACAACACAACCATAGCATCAATTTTAGTCAATTTGGCCGTTGGCAAAAAACCCCAAATTCTAAAGCAAATCGCAATATAAAATTCCAAACTTCAATTAGATCATGATCCATAGACAATTTGACAATGCTATGAACATGAAATTAGCTCCAAATCAACCCAACAACACAACCATATCACCAATTTAAGTGAATTTTGCTTTGGCAAAAAGCCCCAAATGCTAGAACATATCGCAATATAAAATTCTAAAATTCAATTAGCTCGTGATCCATAAACAATTTGACAATGATATGAACATGAAATTAGCTCAAAATCAACCCAACAACACAACCATATCATCAATTTCAATCAATTTGGCTTTTGGAAAAAAGCCCCAAATTCTAAAACATATCGCAACCTAAAATTCTAAAATTCAATTAGCTCATGATCCATAAACAATTTGACAATGATATGAACATGAAATTAGCTCAAAATCAACCCAACAACACAACCATATCATCAATTTCAATCAATTTGGCTTTTACCAAAAAGCCCCAAATTCCGCTCCTAAATCAAACCCTAGGTTTTAAATCTCAACCTAAATCATTCAAACAATCCAAATAACTGTAATAAACAAGTTTAGATTTAGAAATCATACCAAATTCGAGTGGAAACAAGGAGAAAAATCGGGATTTCGAAGGTTTTCCGAGCCAAAAAGAACCAATTAGCGCTGTTGGGGAAGATGGCTCGGTGTGGGCTCGGCTGGGCACGAACCAAGGGGGTTCCGGGCTCGGGGGGTGCGCCTGAGGGAGGGGGTTCGAGCTGGCCGGGGCTGGTGGCCGGAGGTGGCTCGTGGGTGGCGTGGGAGGCCGACAACCGAAGCCACTGGTGGCTCGACGGTGCTGCGAGAGGTGGGCGCGTCTGGGCGCGTCTGGGCCCGAACCAGGCCAGTCCAGGGCTCGGGGGTTGCGCACCGGGGTGGGCTCGAGGGCGGCTGGTCGCTGGTGGCCGGAGGTGGCTCGAGGTGGGTGCGGGTGCGGGAGTCCGAGGGCTCGGGGGTTGCGCGCGTATGTTTGTGTTGATTTGAAAATTTTACACGTTAAGCAAATTTTACACGTTAAGGATATTTTACATTTTAAAGCTTCCCTATATATATATATATATATATATATATATATATATATATATATATATAAACTACACTAGATGTAGTAGCTAGGTGTTATTGTCTTTTTTAATTAATCTTAAGTAATTTAGTAGATTAAAAAAATACGATAGTTGTTAACGGGGATGGTGCAACTATGCTTTGTCTTATCCTCGATCACTAAATTAAGAATTCGAAGATCTTGATTATAAAAATAGGGTTTGTCCATTTGTAGATTTTGTTAAGGTATTAGCTAGTTAGGTAGTCCGTTTATCCGCCCAGTAGGTACTGGTTGGTTAATCACATAATAGGTATAATCTTAATTGAATAATAACTATACAATCCGGAAAGCTGTTAAGTTAGTGTCGATAAGTTATTTTCAGATAAAAATATTTATTGATTTTTTAAAATCAGTTTTGAAATTGTGTATTTAGAACAAAAATTAGAACCCAGGAAGTAGAACTTTCTAGGAAGTAGGAGAAATTCCTGTGTTTGGTTGGTGTTTTTGAAATTAAAAAACACAGGAATTCAACTTCCCGGGAAGTTGAATTCCCCCAAAATGGAGGAAGTTTACTTACCTAGTCTCCCCTAGGTAAGTTCAACTTTCCCCATTTTTAACTTGGAAATTTCCATTTCCTACATTTAATCTCCTAGAATAAAAAATCAACCAAACATATTTTTAGAATTCCCGTCAATTGGATTTCCCGGGAATTCAATTCCCATGAAGTAACTTCCCGGGAATTTCAATTCCCACATTGAACCAAATGAACCCTTAATCGAATGAATATCAAACCGGTATAATAATCAACTATCCAATTATATATATAAATGGATTTGATAGTTGTGTTGCTGATCAGATAATGTTTGACTTCGTCCGTCGTTTACGTCCTCATCTCGTTTGGTTTAGTTGTGTTTAGTTTCGCTTTTGTAGAGTGTTATTGCCTATATTTTGCACCATCTTTATTTTTGTGTTTGTTTAGATAGTTTTTCGTCTACCGACTTGTCGACCTTCGAGATTCAGATTTATCTGATCTCGAATTTTTATCTAATTAAAAAAAAAATCAACTATCCAATTATAGAAAGCAGTAGTCGGTAGAGGGGTGGGCCGTGGTCGGCCTGCTGCTGCCTAGCTTAATTTAGCATTGGGCGACGAAAGAGATTATTAGGAAATTGCTAATCTAGCACAAATATTACAGTTAATTGCAACTAGTGGAACAAACTTCATAAATTTAAAAAGGAATTATACAAAATATATTTTGGGTTGTTGGTATCACCAAATATAAGGTTTTCTCTATTATATTTAGACAAAAATATTCTTTTACATATAAATATATAAAAAATTACTCTATTATTTACTGATAATTTTTGTTTTTCTTAATTTTTTCTATTAAAAATGAATTTTTGCTTTTCTTAGTTTACTTTACTAAAAATGAGTAAATGACTAATAAAATAAAAAAAATTATGGTTTTTCCATCATATTTAAACAAAAACATTCTTTTACAAATATATACATATAAAAAAAATCTCATTTATTGATAATTTTTATTTATCTTAATGTTTACTACTCAAAATGACTATTTAAATTATAAAGTTAAGGTTTTTTCAATATATTTAAACAAAAGAAATATTATTTTTTATAAATACATGAAGAAAAAAAATTTCTCAAAACATTTTTATAACCTCGACCTAAACAAAATTCTGGATTTACCACTACCCATTGGCTGAGATATCTCAATCCGTAGTGAGTTAAACCCGTCGACACATAATCTAGGCTCGATCGATACTTGAATGGGACCAAACACCCCTTATTTTGTAACACGACTATACAACATTAGCTAGCATTTCCTAGCAACCTTGTCAATTATATATTTATTTAATTTCAGTCTTTCTATCATATGATCCAACAATATAGGATAAGAGTTTATGTCCTTATATATCAAAAAAATATAAGATAAGAATTTTAATTGAGAAAGATTTTCTTCTTTACTCTAAGAAAATAATATTAATAAATGTTAAATAATTTAAATTTGGAGTTCGAATTGAGTTTGATTTAGAGCAAGCTCAACAGCTATTGTAAAAAATCTCTAAAATAGAGGTCAAAATGTCAAAATCTCTAAAAAAAATCCACCTTAACTCCAACAGATTCTCTATTTTACAGATTTTTGCATTTATTATACACTATAATCAATACAAAAATGTATAGTATATAGATAATTGATGGTTAAAAAATGATAAAGTGATGATTCATGTAGAATAGGAGTGTCAAAGTGAAGGGTAATTAAGCATTAAATTTATATATAGAAAAGAGTGAAACATTAAATTATAGAGATTACTTCTCTTCCTCTAAATTTAGAGATTTTTTTCATCTCTCCTTTCATTTCTCTATTTTACAAATGTGTTTACAAAAGCTGTTGGGGTGAAAAAATGTCTTTTTTTTCTAAAACTTTCACTTTTTTCTATTTTAGAGATGCTGTTGGGCTTGCTCTTATCCTGTATAACAGGGGCGACGACAGGTGGGCGACCAAGTTCGCATTAGTGGGCAAATCAAATGTGGTCAAAGAAGAGGAAATCAAATCTGGATCCACAATAGGAATATTATTAATTAAATAAAGTACGTACGTAGATCACTAGATCGTATAATATATATAATGTTGTTATATATAAGCTGCAACCTTGGCTTCATCACTTCCATAGTTTCATTTCATTCACCCTCACATTTAAAATTTAATATGAAAAATTAATTGAGAAAGTAGCAAGATTCGTCCTCACCTCCCACGTGCCATTCCTAACGCATGCATGCTAGCTAGTCACCCAAACTTCAAGTTATACTAATTAGCTCCCTGGTTTAACTGATTTTGGAAAACTATTTAGGTAAATAGATAAATAAGGTGATAACACCAATACATAAAAAGTGAGATCAGGGGTGGAGGAAGAAAAAAATCCAGGGGAGGCTCAACTATATTTTCGAGTTTTTTTTTAAGATATATATAAGATACAATCTTTGTTGTAAAAATATAGTAGAAAACACATTAAATTTATGATTTAAATTGCTATTTTAAGTGTAAAAAGCTAAAAGAAGGAAAAAATCCAATAAATGAAGCTATAGAAAATTGAACTCAAGACATCATTGTTCAAGTTCCTATCTCATACCAACTAAGTTAAGCACACTTATTGATCTATTACTCTTTTTAATTGTTTTTACCCCTTAAATTATCAAAAATTACAAAAAAAAAACATATTTTTAATTTTTTTTTAGGTTTTCCTCCGGCTCAGGGGGGGCTCGAGCCACCGCATGCCCCCCTCCCTCCGCCCCTAGGTGAGATCAAACTCATGGTATCATGTATGAAAGGAAACCGTATACTTAAAATGACCCATATACCCACCAGAAACACAAAATAACATAACCTTTCCAAACAAGACTAACTCTCTAAACCACCAAAGCGAAAGCTCTTTGTCTTATAAAAGCTAGCGAGGTGTGTTGGTTGAAAACTCTTCATCCTTAGAATATGTCCAACTATTTCTCTAAAAAAATCTCTAAAATAAATAATTAGAAGTTAAATATTCTAAGTATTTTGTGGTCCAATTCTAAAAGTTTCTCCATATATTATAGAGATTACTCCAAAATTTATAGAGTTTTTTCTGAATTGAAGAAATGATCTCCATATTTTCTCTTCATTCTCTGCTTTGGAGAAAGTAATGGAGAAACTGTTTGACCAAAAACCATCACAACATTCTCCAAAAATTCAAGAGGAGAATCTGTTGGGGTACGTTGCTCTTAATAAAAGATTTAGAATTTAAATTCAAAAAATATAATACTTTCTTATGAGAATACTTTAATTAATCCTCTTATTTGGTCTTCTCCGTACGAGATAGACTATACCACTAGTTTCGACCAAAAGAAAACCCCAAAATAAGACTAATGCATAGATTCCCTTCTCTTCTCACAAAGCTCCACCTGCAGGTATGGAACTCTCTGCTTCGCCTTTCCAGCTCAGCCAACAACACTCCAGTCACACCATTCGGTCTTCGCCTCTGTCTCATGTGCTGCACCAGCCGATTGCAGTCAGTCTCTATCACTATCCGATGTGCCTCTCTCTCCTTCGCCATCCTTACTGCCCAGATGGCAGCCTCAATCTGAGCCACAAATGGGTCTGATCCCCTCTGTATAGAACTCGCCGCTGCCCATGCTAGCCCCCCTTCAGAGTCTCTCGCTATCATTCCCACTCCACATCCCTTGTCTTCTGAAGCCGATGCATCACAATTGATTTTCAAAAAGCCCACCTCTGGTAGCCTCCATCTCGCATGGCCTCCCCCCTCCTCATCATTGATGCCTAGGTTCGACACTCCCCACCCCCCTCCATCTACTCGCATGGCGAGCTCCTTTGCTTCCTCTACAATTCGAATCGGTTCCACCCAAACCCCCTCGAACACTCTCCGGTTCCGAGCATGCCATATCCCATTTGCAACATATGCCCACAACCGCTTACTCTCCTCAGCCATTCTGTCTGTCACTGCATCAGCCCACATGAGGAAGTCATTGTGCCGTTTACCCGTATGCGTCAGCTCTGGAGCGAGTCTCCTTGCCTCTCGAGCTAACCTAACCGACACTCGAACAAGACATGCATAGTTGTCTCCTCTCTCCCATACACATCACAAAATGGGTCAACTCCAACTCTCCTCTTCCATAAGGAATTCTTGCAGGGAAGAATCCCTTTGGTCGCTCGCCATAAGAAGTTTCGAACGCGGGGAACAACCTTGAGCTTCCACACTTTCTTCCAAATTCTGACCTCCGTTATGCGAAGTTTCAGCCTCCATCCTTTCCCTCTCAGCCTTCTGAATTGCCAAATGGTATGCCGACCTAACACTAAAGTTGCCATCCTTTGTATAGTACCATACGATTGAGTCTTCCACTGCCGGGTCGATCAAATGAATTCTCAAGATAGCATCAGCGTCATATGGAATAAAAGCAGCCCTCACAGCCACCTCATCCCAGCAGCCTCTCTCCCAGTCGATGAAGTTAATCCCCCACTCTAGTAGATGAATCCCTTCCTACCGGGTTAGCCACCACTCTGAAGGAAGTTGGTCTAGGGATCCACTTATCTCTACCTTTTTGGGTTGTTGAATGTGTGTACATGGACGCACCTTAGAATCAAAATTTAATTTATTGATTATTTACACATGTCTTAAAAATAATATAAACTATATAAAATATTATTTTTATAATATATAATTCGAAAATTGTTACTATTTGAATTTATTTCATGCCTTCAAAACTATACATATGCCTCAAAAGTATGGTTTACTTATTTGAATTTGTTTCATCCGATTTGTCTTTTAAATAACAAAAAATTTTGACCATTACATGTGGCTGATCTAGTCGATAAGGGCATGTTTAAAGGGGTACTTGGGGTGGGATACTAGGAGTTTTTATGAATAAAAAATTGGATGGGGTTCAAGATCCCTCTATATGGATACTAGGGGTAGTATTCTTCCAAGTATCCCATTGGCATCAAGAAGGGGCCGCATGTCAACCCGGGAGAGGAGGGATAATAACCATTCCGGAATGGCTCACCGAAAAGGACTTGTGGATAATAGTCATAGGTCCCCGGTTCGAACTCCGGAATGACTGCTCTTTATTTATCAATTCAAGGGAGAGGAGGGATAATGGACGGCTATGATTTATTGGGTTGGACGGTTGAGATTTAAGTTGTTGGGTGATTTTTTACAAGTAGAAAATGCAATTTTTGACATTGAAAATGTAAAAAAAATAAATTATAAAAATAACCAAAATACTATATTTATTTTTCTCTACATATAGACATCAATTTTGAATATATTTGATTAAATTTCGAAAAAAATATTTGTTCAAATCCAATTATATGTAATAATACCTTAAAAAATATTTTTACTTATATTTCATTAACTTTGACTATTAGTAATAATTATCATTTGAAGAATTTATAACGTTGTTTAAAAAATATAAAATATGTGATATATGGTAATAATTTTCATGATTTATCTACAAATATGGTTATATATGCAGTCACCGAGTTAGTTTATAAATAATATTAATTTATGAATAATATTTTTTTTATGATATTTAAATGAATTTTTTTATGAATAATAGTTTTAAATGAAATTTATTAATATTATAAATTAATCTAGATTATAGAAAATGAGTCGAGAGGGGTATAATCGTAAATTGATTTGGTAGAAAATGATGGAAATAATTATGGGAGAGGGGTATAATTGTAAATTGAATTGATAAGAAAAGATGGGTTTTGGGATACTAGGGATACTATTGATAAAGTGGGAAAATGAGAATGAGATACTAGGATGATGTGACGGAAAGAGAAGAATAAAATATTAGTATTCCTAGTATCCCTAGTTTTCCTTGATAAACATGGCCTAAGGATTCATATTGTCAGGTCTTTAATGATAAAATCCATATTAATAGGTGAGAGACAAGATTTAACCACAAAGTTGGATTAGACATAGGCCAAACTGCCAAATAGGGACGAAAAACCCCACCTCATATATATAGATTGGTATTAAAAAAAAATCAAAAGTTTTACATTAAAGTACCACACTGTTATAAAAGTGGTTTTATGTTGGTTTAAAAATTAATTCAATGTGAAAAATAAATACATTTTTTCATCGGTTTTATGATTTGCCTAAAAATTAAATCGGTTTATTTTTTAATTTAAAAGGGGTTTTCATTTTCTACAATTTGTATATTAAAAAAATAAAAATCAATTTCACAAATTTACAAACCTACATATGAACAAAAATTAACATGTATATATTGCATCATTTCTTATTGAAATTTGAAACAAATCAACTTCAAACACATGAAAAATTGAAATCTAAACCCAGAATAAGGAAAATACAAGCTCCAAGTTATTAGAAGAGCTATTTTTCCATATAAGGAATGAAACTTGAGAAATGTCTTAGCAATAATGCAATCTTATAGTACTAGCTTCAAGCTAAGTTAAGTTGAATAGTTTTGAAGAAGTCCCACCCCTCCTTTCAAATAGAGCCATTTTATAAATAAATAAAAAATTTATTGTCATAGAGTAAAATTGCCTCACTTTATTTATATTATAAAAAATACAATAATTAACGACACCGTTTTGAACTAAAATGTCATTGTTAGAACTAAATGATACTCCCTCTGTTTGAGAATATAGGTCCATTTAGACCTGGACACACATTTTAAGGCATTGAAGAAATGTACAAGTTTACCCCTATTATCTCTTTTGTTCAGTAGTACTCCGTATTATGGAGTATAAGTACTTTTCTTTGAAAAGGAAAAATTCTGACAATGCATTAATGGCATTGAACACAAGTGGACAGAAAACTCTTTGAATTCCTTAATCTTCTTTGAACACGTAAAAACATACAGTACTCCGTAAAATGTTTGAAAATACAGTATGGAGTGCTTAATTAGTTGGAGCCAAAAATTTATCCCTTCATTTTTTTAGTGGTGGCGCGCACTTTTTCAAATATTTCACCCAAATCAAAATTGGAGCCATTTTTGTTGTTATCTTTGAGTAAACGGATAATTATATATGTGCAGGACAATCTAATTAAGGATATACATACACTGTAAACATGGATTCATCCAATCCGCTTCATTTAAATTCTCTCCCTCCTGAACCTTTAGTTGATTTGAATGAAACACAATGTTCGGAGCTTGAAGGACATAATGAATCATCCAATTTTGAGCATTATGGTTATGGGGATGTTGAAGGAGCTACAAGCAACATCTTTGAGAATTCAGGAACTCTATACGATCAAGAAGCTGCATCAGCTGACTTCCCAGTGGTCATTAGATCATCTTCAAATGGTGTTCTAGTCATTGATCTTACCATAGGACCAAACCAAGAAGACTCGCAAAGTGTCGAAATAAATATCGATGAATTGGATGGAGACAACGAACAACATTTTTCACCCAATCCTCCTGGTAAGTTCTTTTTTGAAATCATCTTACTAATTGGCTAGAATTTTCTTCTATCTAGTGATAAATTCATAGGACCTAGTAATGATTTGCAATTCTTATCCTCATCCTTCATCTTTTTGCATGTAATTTTATTGACTACACTAATGATCAACTAAATTTTTTCTCATTTTTGAACTACTCCAGTAGAAGACGTCAACATTCCTGGAGGTGAATGCCAACAAAATAAGAGGAGGTTTTTGTCAAATGAAGAAAGACGGGCAATCTACGAAGCCTTACTACAGAGAAGTGTACACGGGAAACTGAAGCGCTACACAACGAAGGAGGTTTCGTCATTGTTTTCAGTGCCGTATAAAACAGTTCAACGGATTTGGAAGCGATCAAAGGATACGTCGAACGGCTCATTTGTCGACGTGTCTCATAAAAAATCAAGAAACTGCGGTCGGAAGCGAGTTACAATTGACCCTGATTCTATCACTTCGATTCCCTTAAATTGAAGAACAACACTAAGGGCACTTGCTGAAGCTTTAGGAATCAGCCTTACCACTCTTTATGCACGTTTCAAGGAAGGTTTTCTTCGTCGTCACTCGAATGCAATTAAGCCTTTTTTGAAGGAGGAGAACAAGTTAGCCCGACTCCGTTGGTGCATTTCTATGCTAGACACAAGTACTCAAAATCAAGAGCCACGTTTCAAAGGTATGTTCAATTTTGTTCATATCGATGAGAAATGGTTCTATATGACTAAGAAGTCGACAACGTACTACTTGCTCCCAAACGAGGAAGAACCGATGCGTTCATGCCAAAGCAAAAATTTCATTGGAAAGGTTATGTTTCTTGCCGCCATTGCAAGGCCGAGATTCGACGAAGAAGGAACTGAAGTATTTTCAGGAAAAATAGGGTTGTTTCCCTTTGCGACAAAGCAACCCGCTATAAGGCGCAGCCGGAATAGAGAAGCCGGAACTTTAGAAACAAAACCGATTACATCGGTTACCAAAGAAATCATACGAGCCTTCTTAATCGAAAAGGTCATTCTGGCGATTCAAGCTAAATGGCCACAAGAGGAAGTAGGAAGAACACTTTTTATACAACAAGACAATGCTCGTACACATGTGCAGCCAAGTGATGAGGAGTTTCAAAGAGCTGCTTCACAAAACGGATTCGATATTTAGTTGGTTTGTCAGCCCGCCAAGTCCCCGGATTTGAATGTTTTAGATCTTGGGTTTTTTAATGCAATTCAATCACTTCAAAATAAGGAGTGTGCAAAATCAGTGGATGAACTCATTGCTGCGGTTCAAAGGGCATTCGAAGAGTATCCGACGGAGAAGATCAATCGTGTTTTCTTGTCTTTGCAATTGTGTATGCGAGAAATCATGATAGCTAAAGGGGGGAATGGATATAAAATTCCCCATATAAGCAAAGAGAGGTTGGAAAGAAATGGTCATCTTCCTAGCCAAATTACTCTTGACAGTGTCTTGGTAGAAAATACCAAGAGACTTATTGAGCATGGTATCCTTAATTAGCATACATTATGATGTAGGACTAAATTAGCTGGTTTTTTGTTGAACCGTTATGTGCAGTACTAGTATTTTGATGATAATGAATGAATTGCAAGTATATTTTGATCATGAAAATGAATGGATGAGTTAAGTACCATTAGATGATGATAAATGAATGCTCTTTTGTTGCAGCAAGTATTCATACGGAGTATGTCTTTGTTATTCATGAAATTTCTGAAATCTGAACAATACACCAGCAAAATTGGAGCAATGTATAATCTCCTTTTATGCCCAAGTGGACATAAAAAAAAGAAAGTGGGCCAGAACAAATAATTAGATGAAAATGTGAAATTGATTTGACGTCATATCAAATGAAACCAGTACTTCACACCCTTAAAGTGATTAATTAAGTGTAAGGGTAAATTTGGAAAAGTTGGTCCAAAATACCTAAATGGACTTATATTCTTGAACAAAAACTAGATCCTAAATGGACCTATATTTCCAAACGGAGGGAGTATTGTTAATTTTGAACTAGAACTTGTTTATTCATCAAAATAAAGAAAAAACTATATCAAACATTAACTAAATTGAAATTTGCCCCTATATTTAGTATGGAATTATTTTTAAAAATTAGTAAAATAGTTGATATTTTATGTATTTTTTTTTGTCTTTAAAAAAATATTAAAGTAAAACAATAAGTTTTGTGAGATAGAGATAGAATATAAAATATTAATTTTTAAAAATTATTTCATAATATACCTTACATTTTCCTCTTTTTTTTTCAATTTTTGTTGATATCTTACATTTTCTATTTACATCAAGTTTTGAGACAAATGAAAAATATTAATTTTTGAAAAATGTGCAACATATTTTTCTTGATAAAAACATTTTTTTCCAATGAAAAAAAAAGAGAGAGAGAAAGAGAGAGGAGATCCCAAAGCCAAAAGGGCCCATAATAAAAAGCAAAAGCACTAAACCATAGTACGGGCATCATCACAATCACACCCACCCACAAGCCACCACTGCCACACCGCCACCGCCCCAATCTCTCTACATCTTCCTCCCAAGCAAAATCAAAGTCCTTTCTTTCAATTTGCACCACTCCACACATAAAGAATATATACACTCCCAACAAAATCAAAAACAAAACCAATTTTATATATAAAAAATACCCACAAAAAAATAATCTTGAGAGGTGAAATGGATTGGCATACACAAAAAAACACCACCATAGGCATAAGAGAGAGCCACCACTCCTATCCCCATTCATCATGACTCACCTTCACTCCGTCATCATCGTCCTCGTCCTCTTCCTTGTCCTTGTCGTCGCAATCACACCACTGACGGTGATCGGAATTGAAATCCGATCGCCACCCTCTCCCACTAGGCGAATCCTCCACGAGCCCCTTTTCCCGGGGACAGACTCCGGAGCTGACGTCACTCCATTGCCTCCTCCACCGCCGGTGACGGAAGTCACCGCCGATCCCGATCAGCCCTTTTTCCCGGAGATCCCCAATGGAGGCGCCGCCCAGAGTCAGGATCAAGCTCCGGCGGAGCCACCGCCGCCGCCTGCGGCTCCTTCCGATCAGATAGCATCGGAACTTCCGGCGGCGACGCAGCCCGCGAGGCCGGTGAAGAAAGCGGCGATTGCGATCTCCGTCGGGATCGTAGCTCTCGGGATGGTGTCGGCATTGGGTTTTTTCATTTACCGGCATAAGGCGAAGCGCCCCGGCGATACTCGTAAGCTGATGGGCTCCATCAATTCCCGGTCCTATGGCGACGACGATTCCTCCAGAGATCCGCCGGGGAGTTTCTTCTACGTCGGTACCGTCGATTCCTCCGTCGCTCGATCGGAGGAACCCGCCATTGCTAACTCCTCGCCTTACCACAAGCTGAATTCAGGGAAGAAATTAGATCGGTACCGGCCCAGCCCTGATTTGCAGCCTCTGCCTCCGTTGGCCAGACACCTGCCGCCGGCGAGGAATTCGCCGACGGCCACCGTTTTTTCATCGTCGGAAGACGAGGGCGGGCGTGAGAATGCCTTCTACACTCCGTACGGATCTGGTGCCAGCTACGGCGATGGGTTCACTTCCCCTGTTTCAAAACAGAGCCGCCGGAGCAAAAAAGGCGGCTACTTGAATAACACCGGCGGTGCTACCGGCGGATTAATGCCGTTTTCTAAGACTAATTCTTCACCTAAATCACGCTTTTCACCCTCATCGCCCGACGTTATCAAGCACGCCATCATCCCATCCATCAAAGCCACTCCTCCATCACCGCCTCCGCCGGGCTTGCAGCCTTTGCCGCCGGAAAAAAAGATTGGATCTTTGCCCCAAATGAAATTAATCAGCAAACAATCTCATAACACCGCTAAGGTCTCACCTCCTCCTCCTCCTCCACCACCACCTCCGCCGCCTCCCCCGCCACCAATGCCGGCCCCGGCGAAACTGAATAAAGCCCAGGTGATCCAGACAACGCCTGAATTGAAGGAAAGTCTGAAACCAGCGGAAGCTAAACCTAAACCTAAATCCAGTGAAGATGAAGAAAGTGGGTGCAGTTCTTCAGGGAGGTCCAATGGAGATGAAATGGAAGGGACGAAGCCCAAATTGAAGCCTCTCCATTGGGACAAAGTCAGGGCCAGTTCAGACCGAGCCACAGTGTGGGACCAGCTCAAGTCCAGCTCTTTCCAGTAAGTATTTTCTTAGGCCCCGTTTGGTATAACTTCAGGTATCGGGTTGGAATAAAAGAATCGAATCAATAAGGTATCAGGTTGATTCAATATCTGAACCAACCTGATACCTAACTTGAAACCAATTCAACAAATCCGTGTTTTCGTGATTCTCAGTGTTTCATTTGCGATTCCAGGTTGAATGAGGACATGATTGAGAGCTTGTTCGGTTGCAATCCGAACAATTCGAGCACCAGTGTTAACAAAGAAGCCACTAGGAGATCGGTTCTTCCTCCTGTCGAACAAGAGAATCGGGTTTTGGATCCGAAAAAGTCACAGAACATTGCCATCCTCTTGAGAGCACTCAATGTGACTCGCGATGAGGTCTCCGATGCCCTCCTAGAAGGTATACGCTTATGTCGATTTTGACTACTAACCGAATTGTGTTTAGGGAGTTTTAAGAGCCTCCAAGTTAGATTGAATTATGTTTGTTGAATAGTTGGCCTAAGATAAAGTTATGTCCTATGAAGAACTAGTTAATAGGATTTAGTAAGTACATTATGCCAGCTATATGGTCAATGAACCCTAGCTTCACCTTTCTTACATCCTTTACTCGAATCCACCGAAAATCTTAGACTATACCAACAAATTTGTGATGTTTGAATTTTGATCTTCATACTACACTACATTACCAACAAATTTTTCGGTTATTTTTATCCTAGAGTTGAATTCAGTTGTCTGTCTTACTCTTATCATCTTTGGGTTTTTCGGAAACATTCTCTTCATAGTTAACAGGATTTAGTAAGTACATTATGCAAGCTATATGGTCAATGAACCCTAGCTTCTTCTTTCTTACATCCTTTACTTGAATCCACCGAAAATCTTAAAGTTCACATCCTACCTATGGAACATAGTCGAATTCACCGATGATCTTCAAGTAGTAGTAGTCACCGGAGATTGAAGCATCCTAGATTATACCAAAAATTTTGTAATGTTTTTGAATTTTGATCTTCATACTCTTCTACATTGCCTTTGAGATGAATGTAAGTGTAACTCTCATAAGTCATATCAATCTTACTCTTAAGAATAAGAAATTGAATCATCTTATATGAAATGAACCAACACTTGATCAGATTTCAAGCAAAAGATGCATTGGAATTGTGAACAAATGACCATCTTGATACTTTACTCTTAGATTCCACACCTTGCTTGATCATAGTAAACAAGTTCTTTCCATGAAACAGGCAACCAGGGAGCGCTGGGAGCGGAACTTCTGGAGACGTTGGTGAAGATGGCGCCAACCAAGGAAGAAGAAATCAAGCTGAAAGGCTACAAAGGCGACACTTCGAAACTAGGTTCAGCTGAGAAGTTCCTTATTGCAATCCTAGACATTCCATTCGCCTTTAAGCGAGTTGAAGCCATGCTGTACCGAGCAAACTTTGACGCGGATGTCAAGTACCTGAGGAACTCATTCGACACCCTAGAGGTAAGTCACAAGTTACAACTTCTTTGTCTAGAAAAAGTGTCGTTTTTCGGAGCACTGAATTGTTATAGTATCACACATTGTATAGGCTGCATCCAGTGAGTTGAAGAACAGCAGGCTGTTCCTCAAGCTCCTCGAAGCTGTTCTACGAACAGGGAACCGAATGAACGTAGGAACAAACCGCGGTGATGCTAAAGCCTTTAAGCTAGACACATTGCTTAAGCTAGTAGACATAAAGGGGACCGATGGGAAGACCACATTGCTTCATTTCGTCGTGCAAGAGATAGTCAAGTCAGAGACATCGACAGTGTCAGGGCTCAGCAGAGAGCTAGGCAGCGTAAAACGAGCAGCCGGAATGGACTCTGACGTCCTACATGGTTATGTTACGAAGCTCGAAACCGGCCTTGAGAAGGTGAAGGCGGTACTGCAGTACGAGAACGAGAGGCAGGCAATGCAAGGCGGATTCTTCGAATCAATGAGAGGCTTTCTTAGGAAAGCGGAAGAAGAGATTGCGAGGATCAAAGATGTCGAAAGAAGAGCGCTGACAGTTGTTCGAGAGGTGACCGAATACTTCCATGGTAACGCGGCCAAGGAAGAAGCCCACCCTTTCAGGATCTTCATGATTGTGAGGGACTTCCTCTCGTCGCTTGACCTTGTGTGCAAGGAAGTCGGAAGGATGCACGATAGAACCGCGATGGGTCCAGCCAGATCCTTTCGGATGTCATCGAATGCTTCGCTCCCTGTCCTCAATCGGTATAATGTCAATCAAGATGAGAACTCGAGTGAGGAAAGCTCGTCTCCATGAAACCACAACACCTAGATGAGACCTTGATCTAGGGAGTCAATGTAAATGAAACAGTTGAAGGAGGTTCATCTTCATCTGGTGTTTTTTCCCCACAAACTCATAAGCATATTTATTATAAGTTACACAGTTCGCACCAGATAGGCTCAATACAACAACAACAACCCAGTAGATCCCGTGTTTAAGCAGGGTCTGGGGGTTAGGATGTATGCACTATTTTTCCGAATGAGTCGAGAGAGTGTTTCCGAAATACCCAGAACGTAAGGAGACGAGAACCACATGGCAACATGTCACACAGTAGGAAAAGGTGCCAAAAAGATGTAAAACAGAGGACAGAAAAGGAGCATTATCAAACGGACACAACAACACACCCGCTAACTGTAGACATCTGCAACCCGAATGCATCTCCTCCAGTGATCTCTATCCAATGTCATATCCTCCGAAAGGTTCAGCAGATTGAGGTCCTGTCAGATAACCTCCATCCAACTCTTATTCGGTCTACCTCTCCCCCTACGGATAACTCCAAGATTCAATATCTCACACCTCCAAACTGGTGCCGATCCAATAAGAGCGTTAAACGCTCCCTTCAAGTGCAACTGCTGATCGATGTGAAGGAAGAACTAGATGAATTTCCATTGCAAAATGGGAAGCAAAATTACATTTGGGGTAGGAAAAGGAATGAAAATGGTTACAAATAAATAGAATGAGGGAGCAATTTGACACACCAAATTGCAACCATGAGCTGAATCCTACACCACTTTATACTGCACTGCGTTTATCGCGCAGAGCTTGTAGCTGTTAGATTCTATAGATTTCAATCCCTAACTAGTTATTCGTTCTCTCCTGCGTCGAATCACTTGAGTCGTCAGCACTCAGAAGTTATGGTTATGGTCTTTCCACTGCAAGCTGCAAGAAACAGTTGGGGGTCTGGATTGTAATGAATCAATCATACTGGAATTTTCTTCAAGATGATGGAAACCGGCATGCCTATGAAGCCGATGCAGATGCTTGTTAGCCACAGGGAGGAGCTGAGAGGAGTGGTGCTGGCGAATGTCCCGAGAAACTCAATGATGATGACTTGGAAGAACACAGTTGCACCGATCACAGACACGAAAACGTAGTTGTCCAAGATCCCCTTGAAGACGTTGATCTCCTCCATGTCGCGAGAGTTGATTTCGTTAAAGATCTGCACACCAAAAAGGTCCAAGATGAGTGTGTTCACTACCGACGAAACATACATTCTGGCATTGTTGTTGTATTGCGACGATTTACCTGGCAGAAGACGAATGTGTTGAAGATGAGTGTGTTCAAGACCAGATTGGAGTCAGGGCCTTCGAGGTTGAGGAACGATTTCCCCTTCGCCTGCAGAATGCAGATCACGATAAACTGGTATAGCGACTGGCCAAGTATGTTCCTCCACATGACCCTGCTGATGAACTTCCCTGACCTCCCAACCGGTGCTCGTTTCATCAGATCATCGGTTGGAGGTTCGGTTGCAAGAGCAAGGGCGCCGAGAGTGTCCATGATCATGTTCACCCACAAGAGCTGAACTGCTGTCAGCGGGGCGCTTCCTGCAAAGACGACGAAGCAAAACATAAGAAAACGTCCCCCCATTTGGCGACGGTTGCTATGGTGACGTTCCTTACCTGTTAGACAGGCTGAGGTGAAGTTAACGACGAGAGCAACGACATTGACGGTGAGCTGAAACTGCACAAACTTCTGGATGTTTATGTAAACCGAGCGTCCCCATTTGGCGACGGTTGCTATGGTGGAGAAGTTGTCGTCCAGGATGATGACGTCTGCGCTCTCTTTAGCGACCTAAAGGCAAGCGAAAGAACTGAATAAGCACCGTGATCATGAAGACAAAACCGCCGAAAAAACAAACAGGAATGCGAACCTCAGTCCCTGCAATGCCCATTGCCAATCCGATATCAGCCTCGTGAAGGGCTGGGGCGTCGTTCGTTCCATCTCCAGTCACAGCCACGACCTCATTAAACGTCGTCCTCAGGTGCTTCACCAGCGTATGCTTGTCCAAAGGCGACGAGCGAGCCATTACCTGAAGCTTCGGAATAAGATCATTGAGCTCCGCCATGGACTTCTCTCGAAAATCAGGGCCTTCGATGGCAATGCCGTCATCAGTAAGAATGCCACACTCCCTAGCAATAGCCTTAGCTGTATTGATGTTATCTCCGGTGACCATCCGGACAGTGATTCCAGCAGCGCGACAGATAGAAACCGATTCCTTGACACCCGGGCGAACGGGATCTTTGATCCCAACAATGCCGATACAAGTATAGCCTGAGGAAGGAATCGGATTATCGAGAGAGTATCCGGTATCGAGCTCCATATAGGCAAGGCAGAGGGTTCGAAGAGCTTCGTTCGCAAAGTCGTTAATCGTAACCTTGAGCTGTTTATCCAATGATTCATCAAGCGGGACAACTTCTCCGTTGGCATTCAACACCTTGTCGCAGGCAGCCAGGACGATCTCCGAAGCACCCTTGCAGTGAGCTCTGAGGCCGCCTCCGCCTGGGAGCTCCACCACCACTCCCATCTGCTTCTTGGTAGAGTTGAATGGCTCGACTCTGACAATCTTCGATGCCTCTCTTTCCCCGGTGAAGTCCCCACCGAGCGACAAGCCAAACTCCAGGATGGCAGCGTCGGTAGGCGTCCCCAGGATCTCGCGTTTTCCCTTGTCGTTCACCACGACTTCTCCTCCGGTGTTGGTGAATATCGACTGCAGGAGAAGCTTCAAGGCAGATTCGGGTATCTCACCGCGCAAGCTGGAGCCATCTCCTGACCCAACAACCTCCCTGGGGCTCATACAGATGCAAGACTTGACCACAGTCATCCGGTTAGTGGTCAGAGTACCCGTCTTGTCACTGCAAATGGTCGTCGAAGACCCCATAGTCTCGCAGGCTGCCAAATGCCGCACCAGCGCCTTGTCGTTCATCATCTTCTTCATTGCAAAGGCAAGGCTGAGTGTCACAGCCAGAGGCAGCCCCTCTGGCACCGCAACCACCACAATGGTGACCGCCACAGCGAAGTACTCCAACAGGATCAGTGCTTCCTCACCTGACCAATACGTGAAACTCGCCTCTCGCCATTTCCTAACAAGGAGACCATTCACAAGCACTGCAAAGGTGACCACAGCGAACAACAGGCCAATCTTCCCAATGATGGTAGCCACTCCGTTCAGCTTCACCTGTAACGGTGTCTCATCGACTCCACCTTCGCTAAGAGTCGCCATCAGCTTGCCCCATTGAGTCCTCATTCCGACAGTGGAGACTAGCATCTTACATGACCCATCTTGGACTTTGGTACCGGATAGAAGGAATGGAGCGTCGGCATTTACCATCACAGGCTCACTCTCACCTGTCAAACTCGACTCATCGATCAGCACAGAGTACCCTGAGACGAATAGCCCATCTGCAGGGACTTGATCTCCGATAGAGAGGTGCACAATATCCCCAGGCAGTAAATCATAGATAGACATCTTCTGCCTGTATCCGTCTCTTGTGACCTGAATCGATATCTTCTTCTTTTCCTTGTCCAGGTCCCGGAACTGTAAGGATTGGCGGTAGTCACTCGTCGCTGTGACGAATACAACCAGCAAGATACTCATGACGATGCCTAGACCATCGTGAGCACCCTTTGGCCACCCTTCCATTGCAATACCGACAATCAACGAAACAAACGCGCAGACACCAAGAATCATCAGAGTCATATCATGAAGGGCTTCCCATACGAACAGCCAGAAGCTCTTGGGTTCGCTTTCAGCAAACTTGTTGATTCCATAGAGTTCTTGTCTGCGGCTGAGTGCATTGTCATCGACAGTAAGTCCATATGTAAGCGATGTGCAGAGCTTCTGAGAAACACCTAAGACGCCACCATGACCCTTGAGCTTCTTCAGATCATGGCCTTCAACGACCGAGCTCAACTCATCAGCACAGATATCATAGCCCGCCGCTTTGACCTCCTGTGGAGGGTTGTACTCGGTGGAATTTACACCTGCGACAGAAGCAAAATCACACATATATACAGCTTGAATGGCATATACAACAACTGTAAGCACGACTGAAGCACTGATTAAACATCTCACCCTGGATAAACTGGAATGCAGCTTTAGAAACCAACACAGCAACTCTCAACTTCTCCTGCATTTGATCAAAGAAGGCAGCAAATGTGAGAATTTGCTGTGTGAGTTACCAAGTTAAGGGTTTGTTTGGCGCAATTGATTCAATCCATACTAGAAAGTTTGCTGTCAATTAATCTTTCTAGTTCTTAAATTTTAACTGTTAAACATATATCATTGAGAATAAAAAACTCATTGATTCCTCCTCTTTGAACATTCATTGTAAGAGACTAGAATCTGATAATGATGCATGAACATATCATGAGAAACGCAAAGAAGTCGAAAACACCATCCTTCCTCATTGATTACAGGTTAAAGGGACATTAAGCCATCTGTATCAAGATACATGTCGTTTTCGGCTTTTAAGTTTGTCACAAAATACATATTTTATCATATACCAGCAACCATCAGGCCAAGAGTTTGGGATCATGCCATATAAGGTCAGTTAGATTTCGATTATAAGATGAAATGTGCTCATCCTAATCCTAAAATTTTCAGGTTTGTGTGGCGCAATGTGTTGATTGCACAGAAGAAGCTGTAAGGAACTTGAGATTTTGGAGTTTATTTTGACAATTCCACATTGAAATATGAAATGAAAAATTTGTTCACATTCAAGGTCAAAAGTTTCAAATCTGTCTCTGTCATGCATATGACTCCATGAGACCATCAATCCTTCAATGTGATTATAAATTTCCACACGATCAATTCTCCGTATTAATTAAAGAATCGATTGAAAGGGACTTGCCATAACTACGGAGTAGTACTAATCGTACATTGTTTGAATTCACCTGATTCAAACAATTTTTGTAACGAAAAAATAAAAAATTGAAGAAACCTGATTGGAACGGCGCATTTGGGCGGCCTCGGAGCGCTTGGGGATGTTGGCGGTGAAGCGGAAGCGGCGCTTGGGGTTCTTGACGACGCCGCAGAGGTTCCGCCATCGCTGCAGAGCTTCATCCGACGACCCCTTGTTCTTCAAATCGAACTCGTCCTGCAAATAACTCTCCATCGTTGCTCCAACACACACTAAAAAAAAAAACCTAGCTCCTTGAAAAGTCGATTTTCAAACCGAAATCAACCCCCGCATTCTAAAATCCCACCTGTAGGAAATCAAATCACAAATGTGAAACGCAGAGAGAAGCATCAGAAATGCAATTGCGGATAAAGGTTGAATCTTTAACCCGAGCTGAAGAGATAAAACCAGAAAAAGTTTGAATCTTTACCCGAGCTTTGAGAGATGAAACCAGAAAAAGGTTGAATCTTTAGCAGGTTCGGAGACAGGGAGGAATGTAACGCGGAGATGGGAAGAAAATGGCAGGTTTTTAGGGAGAGGTGATCCGAAAAGGAGACCGTTTAAATCGGGAATTGAACGAGTTATTGATGGAGGTTGGGAGGTCATCTTCTTCTGCAATTTATAAGGCTAATTTTGGGGGTATGCAAAATGGAGGTCTTTGTTAATTCTGATGGTCCTCACGCGTCCAAGTGCAGGGACAACGCGGTTTACTGCGACTCCATACTTAATTAATGTAAGCTTTGGATCAAAGAACGTGTAAATAAGGCAAGTGTTGATTTATATAAGGAGTAATTAGTTAATTACCTTGGGTTTAAGTTTAATTGGTGTAGTCTAACTCATTTCATACTTTTGGATTACGTGCATGATCCGGTAAAATAATCGCAATTTGGACTTTTCATGGCCCGTGGCCCCCGTGGATGACTTGTACTTGTTAGTATTAGACCGTTTGGAGCGCTAAAAATTAATTTAGCTTAAGATTATAATTTAGTTTAAAGATTAAAACCTAGATGAAATTATAGAGATCTATCAAAGTTTTTGTCTTTAGATAGATTGAAAAAGTAAATTTTGGTTTGGCACGGTGGTGTTTGACTTTGTTCTTTTATCTGCGTCTTAAACTCGACGGTCTTTGTTTTGCCTAATTTCTACCTTTTATTAGCATGTGTGTAGCATATTTTACATTTTTCATTTCCGTTTTATTGTTTCTTTGTAACGTTTCATGACATTTAGCCAGTCTGCTAATTTTCCGGCCTCTCGAGAATTAGTTTGTTACTCTCTCGAATTTTGACTTGTAACAAAAAAGAAAAATCTGAAGGCGTTGTGGTTCCCACTCTCCTAGAAGGCATAGTCTACCGGAAGTGATCAAAGTGATCGTATTGACGGTGTTTGTGGTCTCCGAAGATCCCTCATCTAGGTGGGGGGAACGTCGCCCAGGTGTCGTCTTTGCCTTTCGAGGATTTCTGCTTTCCGTCTTTCTGGCGGCGAGACATCGTGTCAGCTGGTGCTGTCCCATGCGCTCGCTATCCACTTCACCACGCCGAGTTTCCTTCATCTCGATATTGTATCCGCTTGTTTACTTAGGGTTTGGGGTTTTCCCGGGTTTGCTTTATGGTGTTTCTTTTGATGAATTATGTATTTGTATTTCTTTCAGATCCTCGTGATCTCATCCTTCGGGATGCTCTCGGGTTGGCTAACCACCACCCGAATTTTTTCCTTATCACAAAAAAAATAAATAAAAAGTCTACCGGAAGTGACCGTGGTAGGCTGCTTCAACCTTGGCAGGTTGGAAATGTTTTTTTTTTTTTTTTTTTAATGTTCGATCAGTTTGGAATATTAAACCAAAAAATAAATGAAATTTGTGATATGTTATTGATAGGGCAAATATAAGGCCGAGCAGTTTGGAATTTCAAACAAAAAATAAATGAAATTTGTAATATGTTATTGATAGGGCAAAAATAAGGCGACCATGTAAAAAAGTATCCGAGTTAATAAGCAAAATTCTAGGATAAGAGGACTTAGAACTCGTTTGTTTAGCAATTGAAAAACTCATAAAGTAGAAAAGCACGTGAAGTAGATAAAATATGTGTTTGGTTGGATTTTTTTTTATCATGGGAATGTAGAATCCAAACAAGCGAGGAATGGATATGCGGAATATGAGGAACGACTTCAGAGAATCATCAACGAGCGATAAACGAAGGATTCAAACAAGCAAGCGAAAGCAGAAGGTAAGACACAATCGTTTGTTTACACAGTTCGAGTATTTCACCTACATCTGCGGGGCCTCGAGAGTCATGCCCTAAATCCACTAAATATGAATAAGGAGTTACATCCAGGGGCAATCTCAAGAGGCATACAAACACAAGCAAGCTTACAATCTGAAGAAAGCACTAAACTAGAACCCTATAAAGAAGAAAAGAAGAGGAACTCCCTTTCCGAGACGATGAAGACTTCAAAGAGGAGCTTTGAAGTCGAAGATCTACACAACTCCTTTAGATCCACCGGCAGACGAGCACCCAGATACCAGAAGCTTCATCGAACACCATCAGAAGACCTTGGATGAGTGAAGAAGAAGCAGTATATGGAAAATCCTAGAAGTGGCGTCGGAGAGCAGCTCCCATTTTGTGAAGAGGGGAGCTTTCAAACAACGGAACTCAACTAGGGTTTTGGTCCGAAGAGAGTATATATAATACTCCTTGAAGCCAAAACGCAACGTGCCGAAGTAGGGATTCAGGTGAAGTGAAACAATCGTCAATGACAAGGGCCTCCAGCTAGGGTTATTGAACTGGGCTTTAGGCATACACGAGATAGGGCCCTTTAGGGTTGGGCTTGAGCCCAAACCACATAAAGACCAGCAAATCTCGGTTTCCTATTGAGCCCAAAACACTTAACCCCAAGTGTTAGCAAATTGTACAGGCTGATAAACTTATGAAAGCACACCATCTACAGAGAAAGCTCCGGAAGTTAAATTTTTTCATTTTAAATGAATTTAACTTACCTACTCCCCTAGTAAGTTGTAATTCCAACCTTTTATAATTAGAAATTTTCAATTTTCTTATTTTAATTCCTACCATCCAAAATTCAACTAAACATATTTTTTCAATTCTCGGGAAGTGCAAACCATCCCTTAGTGAACTGCTACAACCCTCCTTTAGCGAGCCGAAACCCCACCTAAAAGAGGTATGGATAGAAAAAAAATCCTCCCCAATGGGGAGCCGAACAACCCTTCTTTATGAAGCCGAAACCCCCACCCCAAAACTTTGCGTTCGGGAGTAGACATTTCCTCTTTTTTTTTTTTTTTTATATGAGGGAGTAGACATTTCCAATTGCACCCCACCGGGAGCTAGAACAACTCACTTTATGGAGCCAAACAACCCTCCTTTATGGCGTCGAAACACTCCCCAATGGAGTCAAAACCCATGCACTCGGGAGTAGAAATTATCAATTGCACCCCATCGGGAGTTGGAACTCCTCCCATTAGGAGCCGAAACCATTAAGGTGAAATCTCAATAAAATGCGCCCTAATTGTTTTTCATACGCTCCACTGGCTTACTATGCTTCAATTGCATTGTTCTTCGGCTAAGAGTAGAGTTGGGCTTCCGGTCTGGATCGGATCGGTTCAGACCGGAATTTCCGATCCGGTCCAAACCCGATGGACCGGAAACTTTGGAGGCATGGACCGCGGATCAGGCATGGACCGGAATATTTGGTCCTGGTCCCCTGGATTTTCCAGTATGCGAACCGGTTGGACTGTTCAGACTGGAATTCCAACAACCCTCGTTTTTTTTTATTAAGTGAAATCAACCCACAAGTTCAAACTGAATGTAAATCTGAAAGCAATGAACACAACGGTATATATCCATGGAAACTTTATTAATTGGGTATATACCCATCAAAACTTCAAAATTGTTTATATACCCATTAAATTATTTATATTTTGTTTAATTGACCATCATGTATTTAATTTATACTATTGAATGTAAAAGATATTAGAATTTAATTATTTAAATATCAAAATTAGTTAACTTTCAAATAATTATTAAAATGAGACATTAATTTCAATTTCTCTAAAACTAAGTAATTTTTTTTAATTTGATGTGATTTTACATTAAAAAAATATGTATTTTATTTATTTACTATGGTTTATGGTCATTTTTTTTAACTTAATTATTTTGAACTTATACATGAAACTTGATATTCAAAATAAAATCAATGGATAAAAATATAATTATAATTACGTTGAAGTTTAACTTTCATATTAAAAATTTAATTATATTTTCTATCCAATAATTGTAAAGTGATAAAGTTTCTAATTATTTGAAAATTATTTAAGTTTAGTATACAATTAAATTTTAATCTAATTTTCACTCAATAATATTAGATCAAATATATTATGGACAATCAAACAAAATTTAAATGATTTAATGGGTATATAAACAATTTTGAAGTTTTAGTGGGTATATACCCAATTAATAAAATTTTCATAGGTATATACCCGATTTCGCCTAATATGAAAACAGTGAACACAAGTGCATAGTTGAAATTGAATGCAGGCATATCTCCCCTCTTTCATTGTTTTCAGATTGTGGCACAAGTGCACAGTAACACATGGAAGTGCGAGGGTGATGAGCGGCGGCGAAGGGCGATGGCGACGATGAATGTGAGTGAGAGAGCGGCTAGGGTGAGCATTGAGCATGAAGGCTATAACGGCGAGGGCGAGCAGCGGCTAGGGTGTTAGGATCCGGATTATATGTAATATGGAACCGGGTTATTTCATTTACAAACAGGCTTTACTAAGCCTTGTAATATTGGGCCTATAAAAGCCCATGTGTGTTTCTGTAATCATGATCCAATACACAGAATATACAAACTCTTCCCTCCATTTTCTCTTCGTTCTTCTTGCTCTCTTCCAAACACCATTTTCCATATCTTCGACATTCATGAACTCGGATCTGGAATCCAACATGGTATCAGAGCAGATCTAACGATCTGGTTTGATTTCGTTTGTCAATTTCTCGTTTTCGACTTCATTTTCGCAGTAGCTGTGTTCTTCAAAGCATGGGAGAAGAAACAGCTGTTGTGAAGGATCTGGCAAAGCTCGATCCAAATGATCCTTACTTCATTCATTCAAGCGATCATCCTGGCCTCATCCTCGTCACTCCTCCATTCGCTGGGAAAGGATTCGGAGAATGGCGACGATCGGTCAGGATTGCTTTATCCGCGAAGAACAAAGTCGGTTTTGCGAATGGAACCATTCCAAAGCCGACTGCGGATTCTCCAAACTTCAGGTTGTGGGAGAGATGCAACGACATGGTGTTCAGCTGGATCACCAATAGCCTCAGTCCGGAGATCAAACGCAGCGTGATTTACAACGACACTGCGCAAGCTGTGTGGCGTCAACTCGAATCCAGATTCAACAAGGTCGGAGGCACACAACTGTATTCAATTCGACAAGAATTGGCCATCAAAAAGCAAGGTACAAGCTCTTTTCAAGACTACTTCACTAAGATGAAGATACTGTGGGACGAATTGGACAGTATCAAAAATCTGGCATCATGTTCATGTAGTGGTTGCACCTGCAATTACGTTGCTAAGTTTGATGAATATCATGAAAATTAGAGAGTCATACGGTTGTTGATGGGATTGAATGAGTCCTATACAACTGTTAGAGGTTCTATTCTGCTAATGGAACCACTGCCAGACATGGATCGAGTCTATTTTCTCCTCACTCAGGAAGAAAGTCAGAGGGAGAGCAATGGAAGTGCTGGATCTGGTCAAGGAGAAGGAGTTTCGATGCACGCCAAGACATCAAACTCTGGATCTAGGCCAACTACTGCTGGATCCAATAATTCCGGAGCTGGATCTGGAAATTCTGGAAGCACAGGTTCTGGAAAAGGAAATTCAGAAAGGGAGAAAGGGAGATTTGAAAGGAAACCTTTGTTTTGTACAAATTGCAAGAAAACTAACCATACTATAGATCGTTGCTTCTTTATAATCGGCTTTCCACCAGGCTATACCGAAAATAGAGACAAGAAAGACGTTGGAGAAAAGAGATTTGCAGGGAGTGTGAATCATAGTCGGAAAGGTGAATTCACCAGTGAACAAATCGCACATCTAGTCTCTCCATTGCAAGCCACTGGATCAGGATCTCGTGGAAAGGAACCAGGAGCTGACGACTTTGCGGGGTTTTCAGGTACCTCCTTGTCGAAACAAGTCCTTGATGGACGAATTTGGATCGTTGACAGTGGGGCAAGTGGCCACATGTGCAGTGATCTCAATTTGTTTAAGTCTCATTATAAGCTTTCAAGGCCTTTCACAGTTACCTTGCCAACGGGAGAGACAACCTATATCACCTCGGCAGGAACTGTGGAAATTATGCAAGGCCTAACTCTGCACAACACCTTACTTGTTCCTGCCTTTAGATGCAACTTAATATCAGTAGGAAAGCTGATTCGGGAGCTCAATTGCTTTGTTTTGTTCACTGCAAATGGTTGTTTTCTACAGGCTCCTTCCATGAAGAATCCTTTGAAGATTGCTGAACTGGTGAGGGATCTGTTTCTTCTTGGACACATGCCTGCAGAGCAAGTTGCTGCTCATTCTCAGAGTTCTTCAAATAAAGCATCAGGTGTGGTTGATGTCTCAGTTTGGCACAAGAGATTGGGCCATCTTCCATCCAGAAATATGCAGACTATGAAGTTTGTTTCTAAAAGGAATGACTGTTCCTTAGACTTGAAGTCTTGTTTGGTATGTACTAAATCTAGACAGGCACGATTACCTTTTGTTTTGAGCTCTATTAAGACTAAGTTTCCTTTTAAATTACTGCATGTGGATGTCTGGGGTCCGTATAGAGTCCCTACCTATGATGGCTGTCACTATTTCTTAACCATGGTGGATGATTTCACCAGAGTCACTTGGGTGCAGCTCCTGCCCAACAAAGCTATTGCTTTCACTACTATGAAGCAGTTCTTTGCCTTGGTTGAAAGGCAGTTTGATAGGAAAGTTATAGCAATTAGAACTGACAATGCCATGGAACTTGGAAGTGGGAATGACCATGCTCAGTTTCTACTCAACCATGGCATTGTGCATCAAAGTTCATGCTCAGCCACCCCTCAGCAGAATGGGGTAGTTGAACGGAAGCACAGACATATCCTAGAGGTTGCTAGGAGTCTGATGTTTGAATCTGGGATGCCTAAACGATTTTGGGGAGAGAGTGTAGTGATGGCTGTGCACATCATCAATAGGCTTCCCAGCAAATTGTTGAAGCTGCTGTCTCCTTTTGAGAAACTTTATGAGCACCCACCTTCTTTCAACTATTTCAGATGCTTTGGTTGCCTATGCTATGTCTCTACCCTGGCACATGGGCGTGACAAGTTTGCTGCCAGGGCATCACCTTGTGTGCTTCTTGGGTATCCTGGTGGGAAGAGGGGCTATAAGGTTTTCAACCTTGACACTCAACAGGTTATAGTGTCTAGGGATGTGATTTTTCATGAACAAGTATTTCCTTACTTGTCCACAACTCCAGCTGCTGGTGATCATCCCCACTTTGGATTTCCCTTGCCAGACAATTCTCAGGTAGTTGATGTTGATCCTGGTGTTGAGATTTCTGAGAATCCAGCCACATCACTACAACAAGGTTCACCAGATGCCAATCCATCAGCTATTCCTCCCACCTTGCCTCTCAGACGTTCATCAAGAGCTCACAACCCACCTTCTTACCTGTCAGATTACACATGCTCCCATTGCTCAATCACAGAGTTTTGCTTTCACACAATTACTTCTAACTGCTCCTTTCCTTCTGCTTCAGCTCCTATTCTTAGCCATCCTGATCACGAGCCATCTTCTTTTGCTGAAGCCTGTGAATTTGATGTGTGGCAAAGAGCAATGTAGGATGAATTTAGAGCTTTGAATGACAATGGTACTTGGGAAATCATTGATCTTCCTAAAGGCAAAAGAGCCATAGGCTGCAAGTGGGTGTATAAGGTGAAGAGAAAGGCTGATGGTTCTATAGAACGTTATAAGGCTCGGTTGGTTGTTAAAGGATTCACTCAAAAGGAGGGAGTGGACTACAATGAAACGTTTTCTCCAGTAGTCAAAATGACCACTGTCAGGGCATTAGTCTCAGTTGCTTTACAGAGAGATTGGACTGTTATGCAGCTAGACGTCAACAATGCATTTCTCCACGGGCATCTAGACGAGGAGGTGTATATGAAAGTACCTCCAGGGCTGTTGGTAGATGGCTCACACAAGGTGTACAAGCTTAGGAAGTCCTTGTATGGCTTAAAGCAAGCCTCAAGGCAATGGTATGCTCGCCTCTCTACTGCCCTCAGGAGACGTCGTTACACACAATCCGCTAGTGACTACTCATTGTTTTTTCGAAAATACAAAGGTCTTGTTTGCTTTGTGGCCATGTATGTTGATGACATCTTAGTCACAGGCAGTGATTCATCTAAAATGCTGCATCTCAAAGCCTTTCTTGATGCTCAATTTCGCATCAAGGACTTGGGAGAGCTGCATTTCTTCCTTGGTATTGAGTTCACCAAAGTTAAAGGAGGGATTCTTCTTGGCCAGCAACGGTTTATCAATGATCTCCTTGTCGACTTTCCTTGCCCAGAATCGCCAGTGGTTAGTCCTCTGGAACCTCATTTGCAGCTGTCACCTACAGATGGGGATCTATTGACTGATCCTTCCTCATACCGTCGTCTGATAGGGAAACTGAATTTCCTTGTTCACACAAGGCCTGATCTGGCATTCACTGTGCAATTTCTAAGTCAGTTCCTACAGGCTCCTAGGACTGCTCATATGGAGGCTGCGCATCACGTTCTTCGATACTTGAAAGGATTAGTCACCAAGGGACTTTTGCTCACTAAGAGCCCAAATTTTACTCTCCATGCTTATTGCGATGCAGACTGGGCAAGCTGCCCCTTCTCTCGTCGCTCTGTCAGTGGATTTGTCATCTTCCTCGGTTCCTGCTTGCTATCCTGGAAATCGAAGAAGCGGCAAAGCGTTTCCCTTTCCTCTGCTGAAGCAGAATACAGGTCGATTCGGCGAGTGTGCACTGAAATTGCCTGGCTCACACGGTTACTCGGAGAATTTGGTGTTCCAGGCATCACACCAGTCCCCATCAAGTGCGACAACTAGGCCGCCATTTACATTGCTAAAAATCCGGTTTACCATGAGCGTACGAAGCATATTGAACTTGATTGTCACTATGCTAGGGAGAAGGTTTTGGAGGGCTTGATCTCGCTCCATCATGTTCCTTCGAAAGCTCAGTTAGCTGACTTCCTCACTAAAAACGTCCCTGGTTCTCATCTCACACCCATACTTGGCAAGATTGGAGTTGTTCCATCCCCACCTCCATCTTGAGGGGGGGGGGGGGGGGGTGTTAGGATCCGGATTATATGTAATATGGAACCGGGTTATTTCATTTACAAACAGGCTTTACTAAGCCTTGTAATATTGGGCCTATAAAAGTCCATGTGTGTTTCTGTAATCATAATCCAATACACAGAATATACAAACTCTTCCCTCCATTTTCTCTTCGTTCTTCTTGCTCTCTTCCAAACACCATTTTCCAGATCTTCGACATTCATGAACTCGGATCTGGAATCTAACATAGGGTGAGCGTGAAGAATGAAGAGGGAAGAGAGATTGAGGTGAGAGAGAGCTGACTGAGTCGGCTAGAGAGAGCTCATCATGGGTTGTTGGCTTTTTCTTTAAAAAAGAAAGAAAGAAAGAAAAGGTTACAGCAGTCTAACACGCTACCCATATACATATAAACACAATCCGATCCTATTTTGATCTGGTCCCGGGTTTGGACCGAAAACCGGAATTGAAAATTTAAGAGTTGATCGAGTTGTGGAGGTGTAGATATGACCCTCTTGTTCTCTTAGTTGCTCTTGATTTTAAATTTTTTAAATTTGTGGTCAGCTCACGTTATAATTTGTTATCACTCCAAATTGCTTTATGTCATGGATGGGTATTACATTAGTATAAATACCCATTATTATTTGTATGACAGTGAAACTAAGTACTCAGTATAAGTAATAAGCAAACAGTGGCAGATACTTTCACCTAATTTTACTTCAGTAATTTGTATGACAGTGAAACTAACATAATACTACTAAGCAAATAGCACATGTACCCACAACAACGCATGAGTTATGCTCATGTTTATCAAGCAGCTTTACACCACAAACATATTATAGAGCCATGTTTTCATAAAAAAAAATTTACAGAGCAATGTGATGCATCTCTCAGCACTTACTATATATATGCATTGTAAAGCATCTACCTGACTGCAGGTAAAAATTTACAGGTAAACAATATGCACTCTTGCTTTAGCTGTTCAAAAGAGGGCTTCCTTCCTTTATGAGTGCGAAAATACTGCCACCATCCCCCCTAGAGATGCGGAGATCTGCATCAAGGTACGTAGTTAGAAGCCATGACTCTGCATTGCTATTGGAGATCGAGAACTTCAGTGGTGGCTGGCTAGAGATGGTCTTTGCAACCGATGATGCCGTGTCCTGGATGGACGTAAGAAGCCCCCTCAGTGGTGTGAGATCGATCTTTTGTCCCAGAAACTCCACGCTCTCTGGCAGCTCTATCGAATCTGTCAACTGCGGAGTACCGATAACACCTTCCAAAAACTTGATCTGCACAGGCATGATTAATCTTCAAAGACCAATTTTTTTGAAGCTATGAAGTGAACACACTGTTGTTATCTACTGTGGTTTTGCAAGCTATGAATGGAACAATGGAGGGTTCTTAAGCGACGAAACCCTATAACGATAGGTCTGGAACCCACCAACGAGCCCATCATCTGAATCTAGCCAAGATGTTCAACTCATGCCTCACACTAAACAAACTAGCAAGTTAGTATTTCATTACTGAGCAAGATGCAGATGAGCTATCTTTACAGAAACTACTCCTTGGATATATGATGAGTTACCTTTACAGATCTTTTCTGCAAGTTAGATTCATGAGAATCAGAAATTAGAGCAAACCTGGACGCGCTTGGGACTGCGGACTTCAAAGTTAGCATTGGTGGTAATTGAAGTGGTAGCCAAAGGTCCAGAAAACAGTACAGAGTTCTGGACAGTCAAATTCTCAGAATCAATGGTCTGTGATATCTCTTCAATCTTCACCAGTGGAATCGTTCCTCTACTCAACAAGGGGAAGAGACCAGAAAATGATGTGTATCTGCAATACATGAGTACATGACCAAGTTTATTCCACCAATTGGGGCTGATCTATTCGGTTTTCCCCAAATTTCAATCTGAGATTTTGTTAGGTTTAGGTTCAAATTAAAGTAACTTCGATTATAGGAAAGAGCGAATTGAAGATCACCGGAAAGAGAAGAAGAAATCTTACGCCAAAATCCATTTGCCATTGAGAAGAGGAAGGGCCTCGGTCGGCGCCGGCGTGGGGTTCTTGGCTTCGAGCTGAGTTATGAGTTCAACGATCTCAGCCCTAGTCTCGCTACTGACCCTAAGCCCTCTATCAGTTCCGTAAAACGAATCAATAAGCGCCTTCTTCAGCCGATCTGTCTCGGTTATCTCGGGCGGGGGTTCCGCCACGGCAACCGCCGGGCCTCCTCTACTGGCGGGAGGCTCCGGCCCCCACTCATCGTCGTCGACGGTCGCTAGAACCTTGAACTCTGACCTCCTCCCTGTGCCTAGCCTTGACCCTGCCGGTTTCCCGACCAATCCCCTGGGAGCAGCTCCGTGTGACAAAATCGGTGAGCACAGAGAGGGTTTAGGAGGTAAGTGAGCGGAACGCGGTGCAAATTCACGGGTTGGACATGGTAAATTGGAGAATTGGAACACCAACGCCATTGATTTGACCTCGAAAGAGATGAACAGAGGAGAAACGGGTGGGAATTCGGACAATGCCGTGTGTGTGGGAAAGACGGTTGGAAGGCTCAACACTTGATAGTTCATGCCCAAATGTATGAGGGGTAATATCGGCATTTCACACCAATAGCTTTGTTGTTAGCGTTACGCAGTATCTCACAGAAAGAAACGTGTTAGACGTACATGTATAAGTCGGGACTAGGGGTGGGCATGGGACGGGACGGGATTGGGGTAATCCCGCGTCCCGTCCCGCGTATTTTTTGCGGGACGGGATCGGGACGGGATTGAATATATTTTTTTTCAAATCCCGCAAGGTCTTATCCCTCACGGGACGGGACGGAATCGAAACGGGACAGGATTTGTCCCTTGTAAAAAATGAATAAAATACAATCCAAAAATAACAAGGAGAAAGGTGCAAATTAAAGTCATGCATACGTGAGGGAATCGAAACGGGACGGGATTTGTCCCTTGTAAAAAATGAATAAAATACAATCCAAAAATAACAAGGAGAAAGGTGCAAATTAAAGTCATGCATAATAACTTAATAATCCCATTACATAAAAAAAACAAATCGGTAGAGATAGTAGCAACAAATTGAATCCAAAAATGAAAATACAGTAAGCAACTAGCAAGTAGCAACTCAAAGAATCAGTAGGTAGTAGGAAAAAATGAAAATCTCATTACATAAAAAATCAGTAAGTTCTTTCTTATATATTGAGTGTTTTTATTCGGGACGGATATCTACACCGCTAATTTTTACTATTTCCACCGCTAATCACCGCATATCTATGCGGTGAGTTAATGACAGTCAACACATCCACCGCATGTACATGCGGTGGGTGAACTTGTGTGGAGACTCACCGCATATACATGCGGTGGGTTTCCCCCGTTCCGTTCAAACCCCACCGCATACCCATGCGGTGGGTATCGGATAACCAGTTTTTTAGTGGACTATTTGGAGGATCGGAACGGACCGGTCGAGGACCGATATATACCGCATGGGTATGCGGTATGTTCCTTGATAGCAAAATTATCGTTTCAGATAGGGACATCTGCGGTGTTATCATACTACAGTGGAATTAACTTGTAATAAAGGGCGTGATCGGAAAAAACGCATGTGTTGAATTCAAAAGAAATATAATGTAGCTGGACAATCCACAATTAGAATAGTTGAAAACGAAAGTGCAATAAATATCCTGGATGACGAAAATATGGAGTTTGAAAAATAGTTTGTGAAATGGCATAGAGAAAGATACAACCCAACTGAACATATGAAGTTCGAAAAATGACACCAGAAAGTGGAAAGTGCTAATACGATAGGGGACGACCACCATCACGACGGCGGTAAGCTCTATATCGTGCAATCCTCGCTGCAAACTGCTCTTCCCAACCGTCGACCGTGCGATCGTGATGCCGTGTCCATGTAACGTAGACTGGAGGAAGAGGTGAACCGGGCAACAACCAAATCTGTGAATACAAGGTGAATATTGACATCAGAAAAGAGAAACAAAACATTAACAAATTAATGAATATGAAATACGAAACGTACCGGAACGAAATGGTTGATGTTGCCGACTAAAGCTATTCCATCTAGCTCCTCATAGGCCGGTACTGACGGGCCCCCGGTGGCGTACAGAGGTAGGCACAACATAGACATCATCTGTGACAAAATCACCAAAGGACGCTGGTGAAGCGTGGCAAACACCTCGCCCATGATCGGAATCTCCATCCAATACGTAGCATCATGACACGTGCCGAAATAGTTGAACCTCATGATGAGCTCATCTAAGGCAGGATAGTAATGGTACCGATCTGAATGCAGCTGCAACTCAACGGCCAGCTCTCGTCGAACTCGAGGCCATGCGTCTTGTCCCAAGTTCAGAAGACAAGCAAAAGACCTATACCCACAGTGACCATCACCTGCAACATTTGTGACGGCTCGTACGAAAGTAATCATGAATTCGTCGATGTTGCCAGTGCCCCAATTGAAATCTACTCGAGGTAGATTATGTGGTGGAAGCGTCGTAGGTGCTGGTGTTGGAATGTCACCTACAATATCCGGAGCTGGCTCCGACGCTGATCGACCTCGTCCACGTCCCCTTCCACGACCCCGTCCTCGTCCTCTGCCTACTCCTCGGCCCCTAGGAGGGTCGTCGATGGCAATGGCGTTGGACCCAGTGCCCTCCTCATTGCCTTCCACGTCATCTGTTTCGTTTGATGTCGGTTGACCCCGACCTCGGCCTCGCCCTCGTGCTGATCCAGTGGTCGCTTGTCTATCTGCCCGACGTTGAGCCCGATCACGCTCACGTTCCCAAGGTAGAGGGTTCGTCTGACAGGGGTGGCGAGTCCTCGGTCTCCCGGACGGTCTACTGTCCTCCGGGTCAGGGGTGGTCAACGGTGTATGGGAGGGACGATCCCCGTCGTTGAATGCCAACGCAATTCTCCAACGAGTATCCTCGTCCATAGCTCCACTCTGGAACAAACTGATCATGCGCGACATGTCCACATCAGCTCTGCTCAAGGGAGTGTTATCCTGGACGTTCTCAACATGAGGCCTCTTGAAATCCAATTGTTTCCAAAAAATGTGAATCTGGGATGGTCTGATGGGTATCTGCGTGTCTCGACAAGCTTGCATCTCATGTGTGCATGGGAGACCGTAGACGCTCCTCCAGTCTATCTCTGCATGGTTGCGAAGGTGGCTCAGCTTCCATCTTTGTGTAGATTTCGAACAACAGGTTGAAACATTCCTTCGACACAATATTCCGAATTCGATCAAAAATCCATAGGCCATGGGAGTCTATAGGCCAGGTATTGTTCGCTCTTCCCAATGTATTCTTCACCTCACTTATTTGATCTGCCATCATCAGTTCGATTGTGTTTATCACGTGAGTGAAATCACCGACCGCAGAGTTTAAGGTCTTTTTCAACACAGAATGAGCAGACTCCACCCTACAAGATAAGTGAGACTCGCATGTGAAGATCGTTATATGTAAACAAATTACGCGTATAATGAATTTTATAATGAAAAAGTAGGTGCACCTGTTCGTCGTGGTCGTACCAAAATGATGGATTCCGTCTGTCCATGCACGAACTATATTCTCCGAGTAATCTCGTAGCCACGTCGCCTCCAAATACGGCATAAGCCCTTCGATATGCCCCCACTCTGCATGCATACCCCTCCTTCTAGCGGCGAAAGTTTCAACCGATCTGGATTGGAACAGGCTAACACATGCGTTCTTGAAGCGCCTAGCAACATCAAGATTCTTTGACTTTTGGAAAGCAGCTTCTTCGCATCGTCGGAGGACGTCACTACAACAAAAACGTCTTTTAGCGACCAAAATTTTAGCGAGGAATTATTTTTCCTTAGTGAATGTGGGCTTTGGTGACGAACATATTCGCTCCTCATAAAATGACACGTGACCTTTAGCAATAAACCTATATTCCTCGTTAAAAGTGACATTCAATGACAAAATTTTCCACTCGTCGCGAATTGTTAGTATAATATGGTCACAAAAACCATAAGGAAAATAGCGACGAATTTGAACTTTTTATTGAGCAATGTTTTCATCGCGAAAAATACATTCAACGAGGAATTTTTAATTTTGTCGTTATTTGTTTAGTAAGAATTATGTAAAACCCGCCAAATTTATTAGCGAAAAAGATTGTAATTACTCTCTAAAAGTATATGTATCTCAAGGAAAAAATTTATCGCTAAACATATTAATTAACGAGGAAACTCCATTTTCAACGTTATTGACCTGGATGAAATATGGAAAATTGCTCAAATTTATCAGTGAGAAAAGTTTCAATTCCTCGCCATATGTTGATGTTTTACGAGAAATATTGTTGTCATTGAAACAATTATTTAGCAAGGAAATATCATTTTCATTGCTACTTATAGGAGGAAAACACTTTTGCTTCTATTTAATAAGTTTAAATTTTTTTAAATGAAATCATTTCACTACTATAATAAGTATGTTAAAAATACATTAGATGTTAAATCAGTCTGTTGTATCAGTTTTTAAATTTGCAATGTTGAAAAAAAATAAAAATCGATTAAATTTCCTGACAGATGTGAAATTATTCATCCTAAAAAAAAATTAAAACGCACCGTTTTGAATTTCTAAGTTGAAATGCGACACTTAAAAAAAATTGGAGTGCCGTCTGAATTTGAAAAATAAAGCCAAATACAGTACTCGGAAAAATACTGGAAAAATAAAGCGAAATCCCTTTCCACAAAATTAATCAGACATCTTCTCCCCCTAAACCCTCACTCCATCAAACCCCTCGCCGCCATCCCAGGGCACCACCTCCTCCTCCGTCTCCATCGTCGGAGTCTTCGCCACCACCTGATCTACCCACCCTCCCCCCAAATCCCGGCCTCTCCCTCCCCTCCCACTCTCCAGATTCGACTGAGAGCCTGCCGGAGACAAAAGCAACCCCCAAGAAGCCCCTTCGATCTCCTCTGTCTAATCTCCCTCTCCCCACCGTGATCAAAGCCACCGCCTGTATTATCTTCATCGCTGGAGTGGAGCTCACCCTCATGTTGCCGATGTTCTCCTCCTCATCTACTTTCGTCGGTGTCTCCCTTCCTTAGATCTGAGTTGATTCGCCGGTGTTCTCCTCGCCGGTCGCCACTTCCATCGTTCTTCGTGATACCTCTCAGTTAAATTCAGGTAACCCATGTGAATCCCTCTCCTTTCAATTCACGATCCCTATAACTTTATTTCGAGTTCGATTAGGTTTTCATCTGGGGGCTTACTGTTAGGGTTCGAATTGGGAACTGCGGGCTCTAAACCTTCAACAGATCTTTTTCCTTTCCAGGAGCTAGAATATTGTTTAGAGCGGAATATTTGGTTTATGTATCCTTTGAATTTAAGTATATATTGGTGAACTAGGCTCCAGGATTCCTAATCCTAGGTGCGCCTCTACCCTTTTAGAACATTGGTTTGACATGTAATAACTATTCTCTTATTAGTAGTTGCTAGGATGGAATCTGGAACGATATGGCATTGGCTCTACTTTAAAACAAGGATGCAGGGGTCATTGATGATGTCCTCCATTATGGCTGGCAGTTGTTGATGCTTCAAGTTTCTAGGATATAGCTAAGTAATTATAACAATTGTGGGTCTGATTTTGAACTAGGTCTATGTTAACATACTTGCCTGGTTGCAGGCTTGCTATTGTTCGTGATATGTCTGTCGCTGGTCTTGGCTTAAACAAATTTTGCTATGCTGGCAGCTAGTCTCATTGCTGATCATAAGAATGGTGCATCTGAAACAGATGATATAGCTTCCAAGGTAGTTACACACTTAATATATGATCCATTGGCGGTTGCACATTTATTATATATATAATCCAGATTAATTTATACTGTTGTTTCAGTGATCTAACACTTATCTTTGATGTTGAAGATTCTTGAGCTTGTTGAACATTCAAAAGGTTGGTCACAAGTGGATAAAGCTGGTGACTCAGCTAAAAATGTCATGATGGGTGTTTCTGAAGAAGAGTTGTATAATATCCCAGTGACCGATTTTGTCAATAGGCGTGGATTTGTAGTTAGGCAGCTAACTATCTACCATGTTGCATCTCATGCTTCTGCTGATCTTCAAAATCTAGAGGTATGTCTATCTCACAAGACCATGTTTCCTACTTCATCACGTAATTTATGTGAAAAATATGATTTTCCATGAAAAAAATTCGCTTTCTTTAGCCAACATGTAATTCAGTTTAATTTGTAGCTTAGAAGAAGATACTTGTGTTTTTGCACTAGACGCATATATTTATGTTCACTAAGATTGTTTATTTAACTTGTAGCATGGAGTTGAGTGAATTAAGGATGCTTGCTTTGATAGTCAAGCGCTACTAAAATTTGGATCCATAATATTCTTTCCAGAAAGAAAATAAAGTAAAGATAGTATTGGTTTTGTGATACGTTCCATCTACTTCTCTTAGTTAAAAAATGTAAGGTTGGCGTTTGCAATTCAGTGTGAAAATATTGGGAGCTAATTCTATCTTATATTGCTTATGCATTTGTGTATCTTGTTGCTTAACCTTGGTTATCTTTAATTCGTTCTGTTATGAAAGGTCTAAGGCATGTGTCTTTGAATCTTGATGCTCTATTCTATGCCTTAAAATATCAAAATAATTTCTTTGTTGGCATATTAGCATCATCGGTTGAGTTTTGCCTCCTTCATTAATTATGCGAATAATTTTATCAGGGTGCAAGAACATGAGGGTGGAATAATCATTTCATTAAGTGGTGCTTTAGAGCGAAACCTTGCTGATATGCCACCAGATGAGATGAAGCTGCAAAATATTGGGAGGAAAATAAATTCCAAAGGTGCGTTTATGTTATTTCATGGCAGTGCCCTCCCAAAGATCATAAAGACGTGTTTTGGGGCACTTAATTAATCTTATCTATTTCTTCACGGCTAGTGCAGATGAGGTAAATACTTTCTGTTATGATTATTACTGTTGCAGTCCTTTGTGATGGAATCAACATTTGACATGATTTGGAATATTTATAGATCAACTGTGTCAATTGGGTGTTTCGTTAAGTATTTAGTGGGTACATAACTATGAAATATGAATCATTTTTTCTTTGCTAGTTGAAGTCTAAGAGCTTGAAAGAAGTGGGCTAGTAGCATATTCAAGGGCAACCTCGATCTTATGGATATGCTTGGCAGTAGGTTCAGTAATTGGTTAACTATGTGATAATGATATCTTATTCCTTTACAATTAGTTGCATGTCTAGACTATTTTTTAAGTCTTGTGTATATTCTTAATGGTTGCAAAACTGAAGTTATGGTATGGTTGTTTGGAGTGAATGAGATGTGTTTTTAGCTCTATAATGTGTTTCTAAACAAATCAAAGGGCAGGAAAAGATAATATTATTTTATTTAAGCCTATTAGCTCAAATGATAGAGCGATGTGCTTAAGCACAAAGATGTAGGTTCAAATCCTGCATAGGCTAATATAATTAGAAAAAAAATCTATTTGTCATTGACGAGAAAATAAATATTTTAGCGATGAAATTGCATTTGATGCCAAACACACTAAATGAACATTTTTTAATCCTTCCACTTAATTGGTGACAAAAAGTTTGACTTTTTACGAGGAAAATATTAGTCACTAATAGCTATTGCGAGACAAAAGTGTTTCATCGCTAATACTTTTTAGCGATGAAATTTTTTCCCTCGATTAACCTTTCCTTGACGAGCTTTTTGCGACGAACTGGCGACGAAATGTATTTCCTCGTCAAATCTCTTCAGCGACAAAAACTCAATTTTCAGCGACGAAAAATTTCCCCGCTAATAGGCATTTCTGTTGTAGTGGGGTGCACTGTGCACAACATATGCCTCACATTGGGAAGAACTTCTCGTAGCGCCGCAATCAACCCCAACTCTCGATCTATGACAACAACGTTAGGAAGATTGCCTCGCATGAGGTAAACGAGCTGCCCCAACGCCCAAATGTACGTATCTGTGTTCTCGTGCGACATGAAGCAGAACCCGATTACGAAGTTCTTGTTTGTGCAAGTGAATCCAACGAACTCACACAATGGGATCCCGTACCTGCACCATCAAATATTTGAGTTTGCATACCCTGGTGGGAAGGGGTAAAAGAATAAGCGTAGATAGAAACGTACGCATTCGTCCGGTATGTACTATCGACGAGGACGACGTATGGAAACATGGCTAGAAGATGGCGAGCGTCTGTATGGGCGATGAATAGATCTTGAAGCTTGTTGGGATCGTCAGCAGATCTCCTCGTAGAGTAGAAGTAACCCTTCTCCCGTAAAATGCGGAGTGCTTCCTGGGTGACTGTTCGATCTCCTCTCGCTTCAGCTTTAACCTTCGCTCTCGCATTGTACACTTGGCGCCGCGATGTGAAGTTCAACTTCTGCCGTGCGTCAGCTGTCTTCTTCAAGGTGGCTAAAATCGGTTTTGGTGGGGTACCAGCGACGGTAAGGGCCAACGTAGTGTCCCTTTCTTCTGTATCCATCCGTCCGACGTACGGGTGACCATCCAGTGCACCGGGGAGTTGATGGTTGTGCTTGCCATGAAGAACGTCCAGGCCCCATTCGCCCCGTTTGAACTCCACGCCAGACAATGCAAACAGACACCCCTCTATCTTCGAAATAGCTCTGCGCGTGTTCCCGTTTGCATCGTCTCCGGCTACTCGCGGTCTCTTACGGGGAGTGTACTGGCCGTACTTCTCACATGCGAGCAACAGACTCCCACGCCTTGTAGGAGTGTTCCCCCAAGAACGCTTGATTGTCAAAACCATATTAAGCTTTAATGCGATGCCACGACAGTGTTGTAGGAGATCATCGCGATTGGTCCACGTCTCGGATGTAGCAAAATCGGGAGTGTAATCGCGGTACTCCTGGTTACGGGCCTGATCGTCCTCACCGTCTTCCGGCATCGGATCAGCCTGCTCCTCCAATGGTAGCTGCCAGCATGCAAATAATACATATATATTACGTGGCCCATTCATGGTTTCCGTCTGCTCTAATTCATAACATAAGTTATTCAACTACATTTAAAAACCGGTACCTATATTTTGGTCTCCATTCGTTATGATTCCACTTCCTAAATTCTGGTTATTCCACTACCTATATTCTACCTATAAGGTCATTCCAAATGATAAACATTAATCACATACCGGAAGACGAGCGGGTGGTGAGTTATCGGCCATTGGCGTACTTGTAGGTGCTTCCTCTGGCGGGCTTGAAGGCCGTCGATTGGTGTCGTCGTTAACCATATTAGAAAATTAGGTGTGGGTGTTTGGATGGATTCCAACGGAGAGCGGAAGACTTCTTATACAATCACACCGCATACCAATGCGGTGGTTGCAAATGACCGTTGGCGTGGAATAATTTGAATTTGTGGGCCCACCGCATAGGTATACGGTAAGAGGGACACCGCATAGGCCAACGGTGTGGCACCGCATGGGCATGCGGTGTGTACCACCGTATACATATGCGGTAGATACGTACCGCATGTCCATGCGGTGGGTGCCTATATATACCCCATGCCCGGTGTGTGAAAATTGTCGTGTCTTCAAAGCGATGATAATCCATGCAAACTAGCCAAGGCCAAAGATTTGTGGCTTCGGTACGAAATTTTTGACCCTTGACTAGTTTGCACGGGTTTTATCGCTTCCTCTCAAAAAATAGCGATGATAGGCTAGGCAACATGCCTCGTCCGGCGATTTATGTCTTTTGATTGAAATCGCAGGCCGCTGGCATGTTGCTCGGGTTATATCGCTTCGATATGGTGTTATGTAGCTTCGATCTAATAAAATGCAATAGTTATCCGCAGGATAATGTGAAAGACGTTGTGATAGTACATATGTACGTCCATAACGTCTTTTACATTATCCTGCGGATGACTGTTGCTCATCCAACCAAAACTGTGAATCCTTTGGAAACGTACCGGTACGGGTACACCGTCATCTTCGTCCGTCATCGGAGTCGTCGCCCAAATTACATCCGTCGAGGGAGAATGAACCTCTTACAAGAGGACGAAGCTGGGAACATCCGTCGGAATGCACGACGGAATCTCTCATCTTCGTACTTTTATAAGAGGCTCGCTCTTCTCCGACAGATGGAATTTGGACGACCAACTCCGACGACGGAAGAAGATGACGATGTCCCCGTGCCGGTACGTTTCCACATCTTTTTTTACCACCGCATATCTATACGGTGTGTACCACCGCATGTCCATGCGGTATTACCACCGCATGGATATGCGGTGGTACACACCGCATAGATATGCACCCTCGCATAAAACGAGAAATGATTTCCTGCTATAAATTACGGCGTGCGATGTCGAAATTACAACATCTCGTTTGACGGAAGAAGAGATGGCGGCCGGTAACACACCAAGACCTTTCTTCTCGGTCTTAGGGAGCGGCCCTAGGGATTTTTTCTGGTGGGTAGAAGACGTCTCGCTCACACAAATATTGGTAAGCCCCCTTCGGTCGTCTGACATAAAATTCACAATGGTCCCAACTCACTAAGTAGATCTTGAAATCTGCAGCCTCTGCCTTCCAACTTCAAGGAAGAATACGGGCTGGGCGGCGTCGAAAGAATAACGCTGACTAATGGGATAGGGAGGAGAGGCACCAGCATCCGGGTAGAGCGCAACAGCTCCGGGGCGCTCTGGCTCGCACACGGATGGAATACGTTCGCGAGATCGCGTGGCGTGCGGGTAGGTGCGGGTTTGATGTTTAGCTACTTAGGCAACGCTCGCTTTCGGGTAGTCATAGTGCCGCCGGAGAATGTTTCACCATCAGAGGAAGAGAACAACAATGATTTCCTCTGAGGTGTGACATGACAACGACCCGGCAAAACTTTGTAACTAAGTTATTTTTTCTGTAATCTTATATCATTAATATGAAAAATGAGGCACTCTAAAAGTTTTCATGTAACGTGTTTTTCGGGTAGTCGTGTTTTTCCCTGAAATAACGTGTTTTTCCCTAAAATAACCAAAAATCATGTAACGGTGTCGCCGTGCTGGGACGTTGGTAGATATCTTCGTGACACCGCATACCTTTGCGGTATATACCACCGCATGGGCATGCGGTGGTATATACCGCATGGGTATGCGGTAGTATATACCGCATGGGTATGCGGTGGTATTGAATGAAAACTATAAAAGGGCAGTTGGTTTAGACTTACAATAAACCATAAACAGTATGTCCACTACCAAAGTGTATGACGCAAAGACAAGATCGGGCAGTAGGTTTAGACTTACAGTCGAAACTTTTCGTACGCCAACCGACGATTTATTGTGCAACTGTCAGCACAGAAGCTCGAAAGGATGGTCGTGCTGCCTTTGCCAAGTTGTATGCGGAGAACGCGATACAGGGAGGGTTTCCCATTCGGTTGACCTAGAGTGCGTCCAAGGAGTGACTTACGAGGATGTCCGCATAACCAGGCCGTACTCGTATAGGGATAACCCTGCACCATATTATATTTACGTGACGGAGGCAATTACGGAGCTTGTTAGCGACTTCTTCTCCGATTTGGGATTGGCCAGTGCAGCGCAGGTGGCAAGATACACAGTGGAAAAAGTCGTGCGGCGTGCAAACACCAAGCTTACAAAGTACTCATTTCACCGAATAGAGATTCACATTTTGCCGAGCAATGTAGAGGAGTCGGTTGGTAGTTGTTATGCACATAGGTAAAATGTTGTCAGTTGGTAGTTGTTGTGTATGATTTATGGTGAATTTACCAGGTCCCGAGTTAAACCAACAATTATATTTCTCTGTTAAATCATTTGCATTACATATTTGATAATATTGGCTTATAAACCGCATCTACATAATGATTTCGTACACCAACTTGGTTCTTGCTCTACGAACCATATAATGGGTCATGCCTAGGACGAACGTACACGTAGCATAGGGTCCCACCACAGTACAGGATCTGTGGAACAACTACCTACTGACTCCTCGAGAAGACGCGGGCTAATGTGGATCTCAATGCGGTTGAATGCGTACTTCTTCACTTGTCGTTCGCTGGACGGACTGCGTTGTCGACAGTGAACCTTGCAATTTGAAATGCGCAGTGTAGCCTGACATCGCTGAATATGTCGCTGATTGCGCATTTGATTGCCTCAACCGCCTCGCGGTAGTATGACTCAGAGTCCTCAATGTGTAATTGGTGACCTTTCAGACACGCCAATTCAACCGGCTCCGAGAATGGGTAGGTATTGCCTTCAACGCCTTTGTAGCATACAACGTGAAAAAGACAGCAGGGAAAGGATTGGCATCACCGCTTGTGTTGACAATTGCACAAATAATCCTCGTACGGCCTCAAGAACTTTTCGCGTATAATTTTGTATGACACACCCATATCTGTCTCACCTTCAAACTCCGCTACTCTAACCATGATTTGACTGTTGTGATTCATATGAGGTGGTTATCCCATTTTATAGGCAATGGGCTAGGTATGTGGTGTCTCTACACCGCATGTGTATGCGGTATTGATACACCGCATACCCATGCGGTGTTTTGACACCGCATACGCATGCGGTGTCGACAGTGTATCCATGTCCAAAATGGGACTGGTCCAGTCCGGTCCGGATACACCGCATTGTCATGCGGTGTATGGCCTATAAATCTTGTCGGCGACCCAAGTGCGACTGGAACCACTACGGCTGTCCAGCGAACCACAAAATGGTCAACACCTTAGACACATACCAGCGAACAACAGGTTATTTGGAGTACAATGTTACGTTAATTCGTTGTACGGAGCCACGGTGGCCGGAGGAATGCACCTGCAGGCATCCAGCATACCTTCCGGGAAATTCGTGCGTTATACTTCAGTGTCAATTCGAGACGGACACTGACGTAGCATATCCGATCGAGTTTTCTTGTGCGCATTGTTATGACGATAGAGGATTTCCCGAATCGTATTACTTAGATGCGGAGGCACGGATCGCGAATCACATTAGGAGATATTGTCGTTACGATGTTTACAGTTTTGGGGCTGAGGGCCTATGTGATCATGTTATCCGAAAGCTGCGAGCATTCAACGCAGGTGAAAGGTATTACGCGTTCAACCAAATGAATATTGTCATTTCCATTAATGAGAGGTCATCGGACGAAGGTAGTGACTAGACGTGCATTACCAAGTTTGTAGTGTGTTGTGCAAGTGTTGTATTTTCATTTCTATGCAGTTCAACCTTTTAATGAAATTCTCTATCGGATTCCAATCGGTGATTTCCATTACATATTATTTCAAATGTTGCAAGGAAAATAGAAAATATGTTGCAGTAGGAAACACATGACACAAAGAGCGTACGAACCGACTTATTATTCAAACAACATTGTCACAACTACAAAGACGACAAACAAACTACTACACTACCAACAATAATAAAAACTTCATCACACTGGCACAAACGAACGACTACACATAAGTCGGATAAACACATAAATCCTAGATCTCGTCGGCATGGTTGTTGTTGATGTGCCTCTTAAGATGACCGTGCTGCAGGTTGTTGGTCACGGTGTAGCGATGGCCGCAGTGACGACACGTTGCAGTGAAAGCGATGCCTCCGAGCGCCTCTCTTTTGTAGTGTTTGGTGAACATGTCTTCACGTGGAATTGGTCTTGGTTCGGACGACATTGTCGGCGGTGAAGATTTGCGGCGGTGAAGTGTGTTTCCGGCGGCGGTTGAGGTCGGTATTATATAGGCATGCGGTGGTACACACCGCATGGGTATACGGTGTCTAAACACCTATATATGGCTGGAGTCTCTGACCAAGTTACCACACATCAACATGTCGGACAACAGCGGCGAAAGCTCAAGCAACGACATAATACGTCAAGGCACGATGGAAGAGTTTGAGACGGTTCTCTACACTGGAAGTCCACGCTCAAAGACGGTGGAGGCGATGATAAAGAGACTACGTGATGAAAATCGGTCGCTGCTTGTCGAAAACCAACAAGCCCGTTGGCGGATTGATATCCTGGAAAGTCAAGTTGCAGTTCTGGAAGAGGAAAAAAGGGCTCTCGTCATGAAGCTAGATCAGACTACTTTTCGTAACCCTTGACTATATTAGGGTTGTATTTGGTCGATTGTAATTTATACAGTTCGTTTCGAATCATGATATTGAAAGTTGTGTACGGGCATACTATGCAAATTTGAAATCGATCCAAAACGGTATCAAACCATCAAATCCACACCGAAAACACAAAATACCTAATCCCCAATCGAATCATCAACTACTCCACAAAAATCAATCCAAACTACCAACTACTACACAAAAAGTCATCTAACCGCAAACAGAACAACCACGTACATCAGCCCAGATCGCACCGTCACGGCGGGGAAGGACCCCAAAATTGCTCATAGATGCGCGCCAGATGTGCATCTGTCAACTGAACTCCGAGGTTCCTGAGTCGCTGAATCTCCAACCCAGCAGCATGATGGCGCTGCTCGATGATGGTCGGTTGGGGTGGCGGCGGCGGGATGATGGGCTGGTGTCGAGGAGTGTCAGGAAGTAGGTATGGATGACTATGGCGGTGTAACCACTCCAGATAGTCATCGGCCACGCCATATGGATACTCTACAGAGGTCTGTGGCAACTCCTCCATGGGGAAAAGATGATCGAACCTGTGCGCCCAATGGTTGTCGGCTGGGTGGAACGACGCCTCCTTCTTGGCCTTGGCGGACTTCGGTCTGTGCACTTTGCTAGGTCTGATTGGATCAGCGGGAATGTGCTGAACCCGACCAAACTGTCGCAGCACACGGTCCGGCATATACGGCTCCTCCTCGAACAACCACTGGATGGTGCCCCTATATCGCGACAGACGCAGATCTCCATCAAAATCCAAGTGTCTACCAAAGGGCATGAACTCGGTCTGCAATGGAATAGAAATTGTTTATACGACTCAAATGTTCAAAATCTAGTTTATAGTCTGACAAATGTAAGTGCGGATATAAAATGTGTTCGTACCTCGTCGACAGTCATCTCATTCAGCCTCCGCTGCATAACATCCAGTCGCTCGATGCGAGGCCTATCATCCCGGGTCAACGTAGTGGAAAATGGCGTTGCCCCCAGGACGTACCTCACCCCGTGTCGCGGATCCCGGGATAGCCTCCGATCGAGCGTCATGCCAACCTTGAACACCGGAAAATACAACCATATCCACACCTACAAAGGAACAATACTATCAGCAACATAGTCATTGTAACTTAGTTACAAAACTGGAAAAAATTAATTATCACAGAACGAATGACTTACCTCCAACAGTTTCGTACAACCGTCCATGTCTTTGGCCAACTCCCTGGTCGCCTCCCCCAATCCTCGGTACAAGCACGCCAAGACCCCTGCCGCTATAGAAAGATTCGGAACCTGCACTGCATCCATAAACCTACGGATCGCCTCCGGACGCAATCTTCCGCCCGACTTGTCGATGAACAACGTCGCGGTCGCAATAATCCCCATCGCAACACCCACGATGCACTCCATATCATGCTCTAGTGGGGCGCCATCTCGAACCCGCTGTCGCATCGGTGCTATCTTCTGAAGGAGGAGCTGAATAGTAGGGCCTCCATGGGCCCATGCGCTCTCCCGCTCGTGCTGAGTCAAGCCGTAGAAGTCCCCAACTGTGTCCCTCCCGGCGCCCACGTCATCCACATGAATACACTCCTCTCCGTCCAAACCAAACCCAAGTATGAAGAACACATCGTGCAGTGTGATAGTGATCTCTCCCCATGCAAAGTGGAAACTGTTCGTCTCGGGGTGCCAGTGCTCAACAAACGCGCTGATCAGACTGTGATCCACATGATCCCACTCAAAATCTCTCAGCTCCCAGAACCCAGTGTCACGCACTGTGGCAAACCAGGACTCCCGTCCATCCACCTCCAACAACGCTTCTACCTGGCCCAGCGACTGCCCCCGTCTCTGCACACGCACACCCCTCCGCAAGGCTGCCTCCTCCCGTCTCGAAACAGCCTGTGCAATGTGGGCCTCGTAATCTCTCAGAAGTGAAACGGTATGTGGCCCCCCCCCCCCGGCCATTCGGACAGAACTGCCCGAACTACCCCTGTGCTGATAGGCTCGCCATGCTGCCTATCACCTCCTGCATTACTCCCCTCGGCATGCTGCCCAGCACCACCTGCCCTACTGCTCTCGCCACGCTGTCTCCGCCTCCTCTGCACTACACGGACGGGGGGCTGTGCCGCCTGGTCTCCTCCCCTGTCCTGACGAACATCGTCACCGGTTCCCCACGGATCATGCGTCTCAAGACCCCCAGCAATCGGCACACCCTCCAAGTTCCTAGGTGTCGCTGATGGCGCCGCCTGCTGACTCCCGGTGATCGGCTCAGGCTCGGAGCTCCTCGGCGTCGACGATGGCGCCGCATGCTGACTCTCAGGCGTCCTCCCTACACCCGTAGATCCTACCGGGGTGAACGACGCGAAATCTATCTGCCCAACGGCCCATGGCTCTTGGTCGCCCGCTCGAGCATGACTCCTCCCAACACCCACATCTCCGAGCAGAGGTGCCGTGTCGTCATACGAGTTCAATTGTTAGCTTGCAAACGCAGTCCCAAAGTACGCCTGATAACCGTCATGCTGAGTCTGCAACTGCTCATCCACTCTCTCAGCTCCAGTCTGCAACTGCTCATCCGTCTGCGGTCCTCGGTCCCCTCGTAGGTACTCCTCCATCATCTCAATACCCTCCCCTTGTCTAGACTCTTCGGTCGACTGCACCACTGGGTCATCCGTGTGGTCAGACATCAACTCCAACTCAATCTGCACCAGATTCAGATATGTCTCTATAGACGACTGTGACGTGTGCCCCAAACCGTCACTCTGGTCAACACGTGACTGAGAAGATGGCCCAGTATCAGCTCCTACCGTCTCACTGTCCCTCTCCGGAGGATCCACTACATCCTCCAACGTCTGGCTCTCCCTGACGGCAACCTCGGTATCATCATCTACCGCGTCACTATCCATCTCCATAGGAACTGATACATCCTCCAACGTCTGTCTCTTCCTAATGGCAGCTCTCATAGTAGATTGCAAAACCACCCTCTCTCCTAACCCTCTCGATAACGTGGACTGTGTAAATTAAAATATATTTGTCAGAATCCTATCGCTCGAATACAATACTATATCGTATGACTGACTAAATGTTGCAAGATTTTCCTATGTTTTATTAATGATTTCAACTTAATACTAACAATTCCTAAGAAAACATAAATATATACTTATTCGATTTCAATTTTCCTACACCTAGTAATGATTTTAACATATCCATCTCGATAACGTGGTCTGTGTAAATTAAAATATATTTGTCAGAATCCTATGGCTCGAATACGATACTATATCGTATAACTGACTAAATGTTGCAAGATTTTCCTAAGGTTTATTAATGATTTCAACTTAATACTATCAATTCCTAAGAACACAGAAATATATACTTATTCGATTTCAATTTCCCTACACCTATTAATGATTTTAACATACCTTAGGCTGAGGATGTGTCTGAGTCTGTGGTTGTTGCTCAAGCTGTGTCTCAAGCTGTGGCGGGACATCTGTCGTCCTCCTCCTCTGTATAGTGGGTTCGGGCTACATTATATGTAACAATTAAATGTTAACACTATCTCCTTCAGCTTAAAAAATAAAGCAAATTGATTTTTATACACATTCAATGTTATCTGTAACGGATGTCTCCGAAAAGGATCGACAGCATCAGACGCATCTTTTCCACGATTGTCTTTCAACATCTCAACACTCGGGGTACAAAGTGGGGGTAGAAATATGGACGGGGAATCAACGGAACCAAAAGTCGGGCTCAGAAAGAAAGGAATCGGAGAAAAGTCGAATAGTGTGTCGGAGAAATGGGCCCCCCACGCCTATTTATAATGGGCCCCCACGCGGTTAAAAAGCCACCGCATCTCAATGCGGTGGGTTTTTTTACCGTTACCACAACGGTAACAAATCCACCGCATGGAGATGCGGTGGCTTTTTACCCAATTTTTTAATATTTTCAACACCCACCGCATGCCCATGCGGTGGGTTTCGGATAACTTCGACCCAATCGGTTTCTTGTATAACGGACTCCGTTTTAGCCTAACCCACCGCATATACATGCGGTGGGTTGCAATACGGTCAACGTACTCACCGCATGTATATGCGGTGGGTCGGACTAAATTTTGATTAAGCCACCGCATAGGTATGCGGGGGCTTTGCGGTGTAAATAGTAAAAATTAGCGGTGAACTTATCATACCCCGTTTTTATTATTACTTTAAATTTTAAATTTTGGGTTTAAATAAATGTTAAGGTATAATATATATATATATATATATTCTTATATATTTCTATTAATTTTAATTAAAATATATAAATATATATAATTTGCGGGATTCAAGCTGTCATCCATGACGGGACGGGTCATGGATGACAGCTTGGACAGAAAGCTACACCTTTCAAGGGTGCCCGCATTTTTCAATGAGATGACAGGTGTTGGCGACCCTGGTGGAGGAACCTAGGCCAATCAAGGGCCAGTACGTCGAGCCAAAGACTTGAAACAAAGGCGCTTCTCGGGAGGCAACCCGAGGTAAGTTTTGTTTTTTTTTTCCTTTTTATTTTCCTTCACTCTGATTATATTTGATTTACTTTTGTTGTCTTTATTGTTTCATTGAGGACAATGAAAACTTTAAGTGTGGGGGAGAAGAATTCTGTATATAGATGCATATAGGAGATCATATTTAAATTTCTGCACCATGTTTAATTTATTTCATTTTTTTAAATTAATTTCTTGTTTATTTTCATAATTAAAAAAAATCGAAAATCCAAAAATAGAGCATGCATTGCATACATATGTGTTATTCAAATACCCATCTGGCTTAGTTTGTCCTCTATTTTAAATTTCAAGCATGATTCATAAAAATCCCATGGAGTTCTGGATGTTTTGATTATTGTCTTTATTTGATTTTTGTGGGACATGAGCTAGCGAATATAATTGAACATGTATGATTGAGCTAAAGTATATTGAAGTCCTAAAAACATGACCTTGTGAGAATGTTTAGCCTTATTTGAAATCTTTTGCTCAATTGCGTGAATTACACTCCTTGTGTTGCTACCTCTTGGCATTGACTGCAATATCTATTTTTCTAGACCGACTCACATGTTTGTTGCTTGCGGAGTTTATGTTTATATTTTGAGTCTTTTGTTTGAATTTGTGCATATTTAGTGAATAAGGTGGCAATGGTTGATGCACTTAGTAACCGGGTCTACGCATGACACACATGGGCATGATTCGGGCAAAAAGGTGTTGAAAACTATCCACTAGGAAAGAAAGCTTGATCATTGAGTAACCAGGTTCATTCATGACACCCATGTTTGTGATATGCGATATATTCTATAGCGCATTTAGTAGTTTTTGTCATCATTTACATGTCATTGTGAGAGGTATTTGTGTGAACTTGGTGATTCGGAACCTGTTGAAGAAGTTGAAGAAATCAGGCAAGTTACAGAAGAGCTGAAGTGAAGAAGTTCGGAAGCAGCTGGAAGGCTGGTGAGTCTGGCGCGCCCGCGCTGCACTCGACGCGCCCGCGCTGCTACCCGGCGCACCCACGCTGCTAGGAGGAAGTGGCCGCGTCGATTCACCAGACAGAAGAAGCAAGTCAAAGGCTGGCGCGCCCGCGCTGCTACTGGCGCGCCCGCGTCAGTCCCTGGAGACGGATTCTTATCCGATTTCCCCTATCTTATTAGTTTTAATATTATATTTTTACGGGATGTTAAACCCGATTTTATTAGTTTATATTACGGCGGAGAACGCAGAGAGAGGGAATTAGGTTATTTTCCAGAGACGTAGTTTCCTTTTCTTCATCTCACAAACCCTATGGAGAACTAACTCTCCTTTGTTACACTTGGTTCTTTGAAGCCTTCGATTGATTTGGTTGTGAGTATTCTACTCTTGTTCGTCCTTTGTTAATTGTTTCGATCTCCTGAGCTTATTGCTTGATTGCTTATTATTGGTTAATCTGGATTGATCACCTAGGTTTATCGATACTAGTCATATTGCTAGGGTTTCCAATTCCAGGTTTGGAGTTGTAGATTCATTGTAGCAAACACAATCACCATACGCGGGTTGCTTGTGGTAGATTGTGAAGGAGATTCGATTACAGGCTATTTTAACGGGTTGTTAGAATCGCTTGTATCTCATTATAATTCATGTTTGAATGCTATCGCTTTATTATTCGGTGAAGGTTTTCCCTTGTAATTTGGTGATAAGTGCTTTTAGGACTGGTAGGACTAAAAGCTATTACACGATCTGAATTGAGAACAATTACTGGACATTAGAACTTGAGATTCATAGAATGCGATGATGAACCATCTCAATTGTTGTGCGGATAATTACCTGGTGTGATACTTTTCCATCATATATTCGCAACCTCTTATTGCAACTTGTTCTGTCATTATCGCTTACACACAAAACTCCCCCTTGAATTGGTTACTTTTGGGTAATAATACTTGCTCTTACAATTGATTCTGTTTCCCTGTGGGTTCGACCCTAACTTACCTACTATACTTGTTATAGTTTGCATCTTAGGAATTTACTTTGATTTGGCATAACGACTTTAGGCCTGTCAGTTTGCAACTTGCGTCAAAAGATGTTCAAGTGAACTTCATATTAGTAGGTTGAGGTGTTGATAGACCGTGGCCATTCATGACACCCATGTTTGCGTCTCGCGTAAGTGAAGCACCAAGACAAAGAAAAAAAATAGAAAAAAAAAACAAAAGAAACAAAAAAGAAAAAAAAAAGAGTGTCGCATTTTATCTTCTTTATTGTGTCCCGCAAGTAATGACATTTCGGTAGAGAATTGGTGATATGGTGGTCAATGTCTATGAGCTTAGTGCATGATTGGTTTGAGTTGAGAGTTGTACCTTAAAGCCTAAACACATGAGTGAAACACATATTTCTGGTGAGGTTGGATGATGTCTACTTCTAAGCTTTGATCACTGGAATACATGTTATGACGTTTGTTTGCTTGGTTTATGTTTTCACCTGATATGATGTTGCTTTTTGATGAGGTTGAAACTTCAAGGGATTTCCTATGGGATACATTGATTCATGTTCATTTTATCATTGCTTGAGGACAAGCAAAAGTTAAGTGTGGGGGAGTTTGATAGCATGCATTTAGGTAGACATAATAGGTTGCATTTAGCTTAGTTAAGATGCATTTCATTGATGGATTAAGCACGATTTGCATATTAGTTCTCTATGTTGTCGGAGTCGGAATCTACACGCTTTTATTGATTATTTCAGGTAATAGTGGATCCGAGGAGGAGACATGAGTTGATAACGCATTGGATGAGAATGTCTAGTTGATCGAAGAAGCTTACATGAAGATCTCAAGAGGTCCTGAGAAGAAGAAGCGAACCTAAACGAAGAACAAGTCTGCAAAAGTTGTCGCCAGACATGCTGAACTTGTTTTGCACTTTCAGGAGGCCTCGGTTGTCCGATCGACTATTATGACCATGCGTTGGAAAGCTATTTCAGAGAGCTACAACTTTCATGTTGACGTCGAGAGCTGATTCAAGACGGATTTTCCATGAAAAACCAATGCAGCGGCCACCGCATGGTGTGCAGCGGCCGCCGCCAGGGACGACGCAAAAGGAATTCTGATGCTGCGGCCGCCGCATCTGCCGTCAGCGCATAACGCGTTGTTTTGATTAAATAAACCCTAGATGCTTTTTTGTTTTTGTTTATGGCCGACCTTGGGATCTTTGATAAGGCCACTTTTTAGTTAGTTTTGAATAACTTCTATTTTATTCTTTTATCAGACACTTTAGAGATTTTGAGCGATGTCTTCTATGAGGAACTAAACTCATCTATTCTGCCTGCAATTTGAAGCTTTATTTGGATTGATTGTGAGTTTCTAATTCTCATTCCTTATTTCCTATATTTGAATGCTTCAACTTCTTTGTGCTTGATTGTTTATTGTTTTGTTCTATCTTGTCTGGCCAACTTGTTAGATCAATTCAATTGGTAAGGTTTTGTAGATTCCTGGTTGCGAACCTTAACCTAAGTGGCAAACTTGTTCCTTTAGGGCTGGTTGAACTAATTGAATGAGTAGGAAGTTGAATGTGTTGTTAAATCCCTCTTTAGGGACTGCAAATACCTTGGCTAATCTCTGAACTTAAAGCTATCAATTGGGTTAAATCCTTCTTTATGGACTGTTCGATTGATAAGGGGTGCTAGGACTGGTTGGACTAGTAACTATATTAGGTCGGGACAAGGGCATTCATAGGAAACTTAATAGGACGAGAAGAAGTTACAAGGATCGCTTCAATCCAATAAAGTGGAAATTTTTTGGTAGAATTGCTTCTCCTAATTGTCTAAACCAAATTCATTTACTTTGCTTTCATCAATCCGCTTTGATAAAAGGCGGATCTTTTACACTCTCAAAACCCCCCTTTTGGTTACTTGATTGGCATCTAAATCACACTTGAATAGTAAATTTCCCTGTGGGATCGACCTCTTGCTTATTGCTATACTAGTTATAGGTTTGAGATTTACTTTGACGGATCAACGACAGGTTTTCCCTCCGTCATATTATTTTCGACAAGTTCACATGGATCATAGATACGGGTGCTAGTGATCATATGTGTCACAATCTGGATTTTTTATGGATATCAGTCCTCTACAACATCCAATACAGATACCTTTGCCAAATGGATCATCTATTTCTGTTTCTCTTGATGGCACTGTGAGAATTTCCTCTGAAATTTCGATGAATGGTGTATTTTTTGTGCCTGCATTCAAGTTCAATTTGTTTTATGTTCCTAAGCTTGCTGCTCAGTTGGATTGCATTGTTTGCTTCTTATCTAGCCTATGCTAGTTGCATGGCCCTTCTCTGAAGAGCCGACTGGAACTTGGTAGAGTGTACAATCGCTTATACGCGTCTTCAGCACCTCCCTCCATCATTCATAAGAATAAACTGATCACAACGTTGTCGCCTTCAGTTGTTAATTCTATCTCTTCATTACAGCATCTTAATGTCAGTTTGTTACATTCTCGCTTAGGGCATTTACCTGGTTACAAATTGAAATATATGTTCTCCGGTGATATAAATAAAGGAGATATGTCAGCTTGTGGAATCTGTGCTAAGGCTAGACATCAGAGGTCACCCTTTCCTCATAGTTCAATCACTACAAGTTGTGCTTTTGATTTGATTTATGTAGACACTTGGGGACCATATAGTTCTCCCACTTATAATGGATTTTCTTACTTCTTAACCATTGTGGATGGTTATACTCGTGTGACATGGACTCATCTGTTGAGTTCTCGTAAGGATGCTTTCTCTACCTTGCAACAGTTCATCAATCTTATTCACACACAGTTTGGAAGATTGATCAAAGTAGTTCGCACCGATAATGCTCAAGACCTTGGGTTCAATACTGTTGGGGTTGATTTCTTCAAATCCAAAGGCATTATTCATCATTCATCATGTCCTTATACACCTCAACAGAACGGTGTTGTTGAAAGGAAGCATAAGCATCTCCTTGAGACAACTCGTGCTCTCTTGTTTCAATCATCTTTGCCTATTCGTTTATGGGGAGAGTGTGTTTTGACATCCACTTATCTAATAAATAGATTTCCTTCCAAACTTCTGGGCAATATATCCTCTTATGAAAGTTTATATGGTACTTCTTCTTATTCTCATTTGAGAACCTTTGGATGCCTTGCTTGTGCCTCTACATCACCAGCTGGAAGGACTAAATTCATGCCCCGTGCTACACCCTGTGTCTTCATTGGATATCCACCAAATAAGAAAGCCTACAAGCTTCTATGTCTTTCTTCCAAACAGATTCTCATTTCCAAAGATGTCTCTTTCCATGAAGATATCTTTTCTTTTCACACACAATCTTTTCCATCTTCATCTCCTTCATATATTCCTGTTCCCATTGATGATGTTTATGATGATCACCATACACCTGCTCCTGCACTTTCTTCTGATCATGAGAATGTTCAGGTTCGCAGATCATCAAGAATTCGTGCCCCCACCTACTTATCTTCAAGATTATTATTGCAACATTGTTACCCCCCTTCCGGTTTTCTCCTTTAATGCTCTCTCCTCTTCATCTCAGACCCTTCTCACAAATATATATCCTCTTGTTGAACCTTGTTGTTATGAGGATGTTGTGATTCATGCAGAATGGTTGTTTAGAGCTGATGGTACATTGGAGAGACACAAAGCCCAATTGGTTATCAAAGGGTGCACCGAAAAGGCTAGGATCGAATATCAAGAAACCTTTTCTCCTATTGCTAAGATGACAACGATTCGAAGTTTGGTTTCTGTTGCTGTCAAGAAAGGCTAGGTTTTATCACAACTTGATGTGAATAATGCCTTCTTACATGGTGATATTGATACTGAAGTATTTATGCAGGTTCCTCTTGGTCTTCAGCACATTCATCCGAGTAAAGTGTGCCGTCTAAACAAGTCATTATATGGCCTTAAATAGGCTTCACATCAATGGTATATATAGTAAGCTCTCAGAATCTCTGAATTCTCAAGGTTATCAGCATTCTCTCAATGATTATTCTATGTTGTACAAGAAAGAAGGCAACCTGTGTGTTTTCTTAGTGGTTTATGTAGATGACATTCTTGTCACTGGTGACAACCATGATGAAATCAAGCTTCTGAAGCATCATTTACATCAGCAGTTTAGTATTAAGGATATGGGTACCTTGAATTATTTTCTGGGGATTGAGTTTCTATCTCACAACAAGGGAATTTTGATGACTCAAAGGAAATTTCTTCAAGAACTTTTGAAGGATTTCCCCTGTGATTCTAACAGAGTTGTTCTCAGTCCTCTTCATCCTGCACTCAAGTTGGGATCCTCTCCTGGTGTTCCTCTTTCAGATCCTTCTCAGTATCGTCAGGTAATTGGTAAGCTAAATTTTCTTACCAACACTCGTCCTGACATGGCTTTTATTGTCTGGCATTTGTGTCAGTTCATGCATGAGCCTACTGATGTTCATTGGAAAGTTGTTCTTTATGTTTTGCATTATCACCGTTGCACTACTGATTTGGGTATTCTATTGGAGAACTCTTCAGATTTTTGTATGCAAGCTTCTTGTGATTCCGATTGGGTCTCTTGTCCAGTCACCAGAAGATATATTAGTGGTTATCACATCACTCTTGGTTCATCTCCCATCTCCTGGAAATCCAAGAAACAAGCCACCATCTCATTATCTTCAACAGAGGCAGAATACCGCTCGATGAGGCGTGTTACCACTGAGCTTGTCTGGCTCAGCAGATTATTTCATGAGCTTGATGTCCCTAACATCACTCCAATTCCCCTTAAATGTGATAGTCAGTCAACCATTTATATTTCCAAGAACCCCGTATTTCATAAACGCACAAAACACATTGACATTGATTGTCACTATGTACGTTCTCAGCTCATTGCCGGCCTCATCAAGCTCCAACATGTTCCAACTGATGCGGGAGCATCTTCTACACCTCTGGACATGCCAATCATCTTAGGAGACGGACCTATGACTCGAGTCCAAGCCAAGAAGCTTCAACGCGACTCATTCATGTTCGTGAGTCATGCCTTGTTCTCGAGCACGGTTCAACTCCCGGAGCCTACAATGAAGTCATACAAGTGCATAGGACTTGCTGATGGCCTCGACGCCGACACCAGAGGCATCGATGTCAATGCCTGAAGCACATATTGCTCACTGTTTCCCTCGGCGCCAACACCAAGGCCTCGGCGCCGACATCCTGTGGGCCTAGGATTCTCATTGGGCCGAATTGAACCTTTCTTAAGTTGTTATTTTAGAGACCTTATTTAATTATGTTGTCTTAGGTTTATTTTAATATTTTCTTAAGTTAATTATTTTATTAATTATAGCCGAAAATCAGCCCTAGACTAGGTTAAATAGTCGGCGTTCCTCTGTAGAACATTTCACGTTGAAATTTTATGAAAGTTCTCTTTTTGTGTGTGAAACACATAAAGCGTAAGTCAATCGATTCGAAGCGTTGCTCATCAATTGCAAATTGGTTATAGATCTTGCTTGGTTTGCTTTGAGTTCATTAACCTCGCGAGAGCTTGGTGATCCTGGTAATCACAAGTCCCCTCCTTGTGTCTCCAAGTTGTCCGCTTGGTTGTGTAAGGTTGTAGAGGCGGGCTTTGTAGTCGTTGATACTTGGTTCCTACCCTCTTAGGATGTCTGGGGTCTTTATCTCATTCTACCTTAGTTCGAATCACCCTTCTATCGGTCTTGTTCTTGAGTGATGGCCGAACTACCCAACAAGCCCTCGACAAGGGTAAGGCGACTTGGACTGGACGAGATTCGTCTGGGGTATCTAGTGGCCCCAAAGGGAGTAATCATAACCCCTCTACTACTAGATCTAGGGACATTGTGTGCTTTAAATGTCAGGGTAGAGGTCATGTTATGAAGGATTGTTCCAATAAGAAAACTCTCATGATTAATCACTTGGGTGAATATGTGTCTGACAATTCTTGTGATGAAAATGAAGAGCATGCTAATGATAATGATCAAAACCTTAACCTTCTTACTTATGATGAGGATGATGATGGCATTGATTATGAACATGGAGAATCATTAATTGTTAGGAGAGTTTTAAGTGTTGTTTCTGCACCATGTGATGACAATCAACGTGAGAATCTGTTTCATACTAGATGCTTAGTTAAGGGTAAGGTGGTTAATGTAATCATTGATGGGGGAAGTTGTTGTAACTTAGCTTGTCAGGAAATGATTGATAAATTACAACTTCCTACTATCCAGCATCCTAGGCCTTATAGATTGCATTGGATGAATGACTGTGGTAATCTGAAAGTGAATAGGCAAGTCAAAGTGCATATCAAATTAGGACATTATGAAGATAATGTGTTATGTGATATAGTACCTATGCAAGCCTGTCATATCTTATTAGGTCGTCCTTGGCAATTTGATCGTAAGGTTTTGTATGATGGCATTACTAACAGATATTCCTTTACTTTTCAGAGCAAGAATGTTGTTCTCAAGCCTATGACGCCAACCCAGGTGGCTGATGAGATTGAGAAGCGAAAGGTGAGTTAGATAAGGAGGCTCAGTCGAGCCATGTGTCTACCCCTACTCGACCTAGAGAGGTATTCTTGGCTTCCAAGAGTACATTTTTAGACGAGTTTACGGATGGGGAAACAACCCTCATGCTCCTATGCAAAGGGTTGAACATGTTGAGTGAGAAGCTTCGAGCTACCCTTCCTCCTCACATCCTATCTCTTATTGAAGAGTATAAGGATGTATTCCCCGAGGACATACCAGCAGGTCTACCCCCTGTTAGAGGAATTGAGCATCAAATTGTTCTCATTCTAGGGACTTCTTTGCCTAATAGGCCTGCTTACAGAATGAATCCCACTGAAACCCAAGAGGTTCAATCCCAAGTCCAGGAACTGTTGGACAAGGGATACATTAGGGAAAGTTTGAGTCTATGTGTTGTGCCTATGTTGTTAGTCCCTGAGAAAGATGGTTCTTGGAGAATGTGTGTAGGCTGTAGGGCCATTAACAACATCACTGTAAAATATCGCCATCCTATACCCCGCTTAGATGACATGTTAAATGAGTTGCATGGTCCTTCTATATTTTCTAAAATCGATTTAAAAAGCGGTTACCATCAGATTAGGATGAAGGAAAGCGATGAATGGAAAACAACCTTCAAAACTAAATTTGGACTCTATGAATGGTTGGTTATGCCTTTTGGCTTGACTAACGCACATAGTACTTTCATGAGGTTAATGAATCATGTGCTTAGAAATTTCATAGGCAAATTTGTTGTTGTATATTTTGATGACATTTTTATCTATAGTAAATCACCTGAGGAACATGAAGCACATTTAAGGGAAATACTTTCTACACTTAGATTAGAACACTTGTATGCCAATCTTAAGAAATGTGAATAATGTAATAATCAAGTGTCTTTTCTGAGTTTTGTAGTGAGCTCCAATGGACTGCGTGTCGATGAGGCGAAGATCAAGGCTATACAGGAGTGGCCGATGCCGACTATCATTGGCCATGTGCGCAGCTTCCAGGGATTGGCGAGCTTCTACAGACGTTTTGTGCGCGACTTCAGCTCCATCGCAGCCCCTCTTACAGAGCTCACAAAGAAGCGGTGTAATTTCAAGTGAGGTCCAGCTCAGAAGGATGCGTTCCGACAGCTCAAGGAGAAGCTCACGCAAGCCCCATTGCTGGCTCTGCCTGACTTCACTCGGCCTTTTGAGGTTGAATGTGATACTAGCGGAGTTGGAGTTGGAGGAGTCCTCATGCAAGAAGGTAAGCCTATCGCCTTCTTTACCGAGAAGTTGAAAGGTGCATGTCTTAATTACTCTACGTATGGAAAAGAACTTTATGCATTGTTTAGAGTCCTTAAGACATGGTCCCATTACCTTTGGCCTAGAGAGTTTATACTTAGGACCGATCATGAATCCTTGAAACATTTTAAGAGCCAAGATAAACTTGATAGGAGGCATGGTAGATGGATGGAATTCATAGAAACATTTCCTTGTGTTATAAAGTATAAGAAAGGGAAAGACAAAGTGGTTGCTGATACTTTATCTAGGAGACATGTCCTTTTGACCACTGTGGATTCTAGAGTCTTAGGCTTTGTATACATTAAGGAATTGTATGCTAATGATGCTGATTTTGGGGAAGTTTTTCGAAAGTGCCTAGATAAGGGTCCTGCCGACCAATTTTATATCTTTGATGGATTCTTGTTTCGGAAAGACCAAGTGTGCATACCTAGGTGTTCTCTTCGGTTATTATTGGTGAATGAAGCCCATATTGGAGGTTTAATGGGTCATTTTAGGAGAGATAAGACCTATCATACACTTAAGTCACACTTCTTTTGGCCACATATGCTTAGGGATGTAGAACATTGCCTTAAGAGATGTATTGACTATTTAAAGACCAAGTCTAAGCTTATGCCCCATGGTTTATATACACCACTGCCGTCTGCCGATCCCTTCAGCCCCTTGGGAAGATATTTCTATGGACTTTATTGTGGGATTGCCTAGAACTAAAAAGAAGAGGGATTCTATCTTTGTGGTAGTGGATAGATTTTCTAAGATGGCTCACTTCATAGCTTGCCATAAGACTGATGATGCTACCAATGTCGCTAACTTGTTCTTTAGAGAGGTAGTTAGGTTGCATGACGTGCCTAAGACCATTATGAGTAATAAGGATGTTAAGTTTCTTAGTCATTTTTGGCGTACTTTGTGGAACAAATTGGGAACTAGATTGTTATTCTCTACCTCTAGTCACCCCCAAACTGATGACCAAACTGAGGTGACCAATAGAACCTTAACCACTATCCTTAGAGCCATTTTAAGGAAGAATTTGAAGCTTTGGGAAGAAGCCTTACCTCATGTGGAGTTTACTTACAATAGGACATTGCATTCCTCAACTAAAATCACTCCATTTCAATGTGTATATGGTGTTAATCCACTAACCCCTTTTGATCTTACTCCATATCCTATGAGAGAGAATGAGTCTTTTGACGCAGGTAAGCATGTTGAGTTCGTCAAGGAGCTACATGAACGGACGCGTCAGCAGCTCATGCGGAAGGTTGAGTACAAGGCCAACAAGGGGCGCAGATTGGTGACGTTCCAGTCTGGGGATCTAGTGTGGGTGCACCTGAGGAAGGAGAGGTTTCCCAATGAGAGGAAGAGCAAGCTTGCGCCACGAGGGGATGGACCTTTCAAAGTTCTACAGAAGGTGGGTGACAATGCCTACAAGCTGGAGCTTCCTGGAACTTATGGCGTGAGTGCTACCTTCAACGTCGCGGATCTCATTCCATATCTTGCCATGGACGAGAACTTGGATTCGTGGTCGAATCCTTTCCAAGAAGGGGAGGTTGATGCGGGACCATCTTCTACACCTCCGGACACGCCAATCATCTTAGGAGACGGACCTATGACTCGAGCCTGAGCCAAGAAGCTTCAACGTGACTCATTCATGTTCGTGAGTCATGCCTTGTTCTCGAGCACGGTTCAACTCCCGGAGCCTACAATGAAGTCATACATGTGCCTAGGACTTGCTGATGGCCTCGACGCCGACACCAGAGGCATCGATGCCAATGCCTGAAGCACATATTGCTCAGTGTTGCCCTCGGCGCCAACACCAAGGCCTCGGCGCCGACATCTTGTGCGCCTAGGATTCTCATTGGGCCGAATTGAACCTTTCTTAAGTTGTTATTTTAGAGACCTTATTTAATTATGTTTTCTTAGGGTTATTTTAATATTTTCTTAAGTTAATTATTTTATTAATTATAGCCGAAAATCAGCCCTAGACTAGGTTAAATAGTCGACGTTCCTCTGTAGAACATTTCACGTTGAAATTGTATGAAAGTTCTGTTTTTGTATGTGAAACACATAGAGCGTAATTCAATCGATTCGAAGCGTTGCTCATCGATTGCAAATTGGTTATAGATCTTGCTTGGTTTGCTTTGAGTTCATCAACCTCGTGAGAGCTTGGTGGTCTTGGTAATCACAAGTCCCCTCCTTGTATCTCCAAGTTGTCCGCTTGGTTGTGTAAGGTTGTTGATGCGGACTTTGTAGTCGTTGATACTTGGTTCCTACCCTCTTAGGAGGCCTGGGGTCCTTATCTCGTTCTACCTTAGTTCGAATCACCCTTCTATCGGTCTTGTTCTTTCAATTTCGTGTCTTTCTTGTTATCAATTTGATTGAGTCTTTTTGTCTTGTCTTTTGTCGATTTCGAGTTCATAGTTGTTGCGTTTTGTTTGTCCATTGTCGATATTGAGTCTTAGTTTGGAGTTTTTGAGTCTTTTGATTCCGTTCTTATCTTTGAGTCTTGATAACGGGCCATCCTACGACTAACCCCGTATTACCAACTCATTCTCAGGTTGCTGATGTACTTACCAAGCCTTTGCAAGGGCCATTACACTCTTCTGTCCTGCCCAAGTTGGGTTTGTTTCCGCATGAAACATCACCAACTTGAGGGAGGGTGTTAGACTACATACATGTATAAGTCGGGACTATTGTAACTAGCTATAAATACTTGTATCTTGTAGCTAAACCGATTCATTCAATTCATAATACAAATTTACATTTCACTCTCATTTCCTTCTCCGCTCTCTCTCTCCAACCGAACACCAACAGTCCAAATCATCTAGGACACTCCAATGGGCAAACCAGAGATGTTTGCATCACATTCGAACCAGTGATGTTCCTCCGCTTCCTCTGAACACTTACATAAGGGGCAAACAGCTACATCACTCCCACCCCTTCCAGTGTTTTATTAGCCGATCCGTGCTCAATCTGCCCTTGGCGGATAACCGGATATCCGAAATAGGAAGACAATAATAAATCAAGATTCATGTGCCACTCCTATGCCATGTCCGAATAGTGTTATCTAATTCAAGGCATGTCAACACAGTGTCTCGTCCTACCCTGCAAATTAACCACTTGGGGTGTCCCAGAAATTGCAATACAGTCGGACCACAAAAATTTATAAATGATTTCAAATACAGAGATTACTACGGAGTACTATATAAGAAGAAAATAAAACATAGGGACAATTAATGTAAAATAATTTAAGATACACATATATATTATGAACCTATATCAAAGAATTAAGTAACGAAGGGGCAATACAATACATACAGGCATTTATGGTGGCTCACATGTGTCAATAAATACCCTCTATATAACTGGCATTCCATTTAATTCTCTCCTATTTAACCCTTTCAAAAATCAAACCCCTCACAGAAAAAAATGGAAAAAAATACAACCAGAGGGTTGGGATGGAGTGATAGATTGGGGATGGTGGAGACAATTTTTGAAGAAGATGAAGAAGATGGTGATTTACAGTCTTCAATTTCATCCCCTCCTTATTCATCTCCTTCCACTCCTGATCTCCCCTCCAGCGTTGAGTACTGGTAATTTTACTTCAATTCAATTTCAGTTTTTTTTTTTTTTGTGGATTTAATTATTAGTATTATTTTTAATGGGGTTTTGGGGATTATTAAATAAATATATGAAGGAGCCAAGTTACAGGGAGGGGTCCTGATGTGAAGATACATGTGCAGGGAGAGTGTTTCTGGTTGCATAAGGTCAGTGTTCTTCATCATCTTCATCTCCCCTTTTTCTGCAATTTGGTCAATCCATAATTTTTTATTTATTTTTTTAAGAAGAAGGGTCAAATTTGCAAAATTAGATTTTGTTTTCTTGTGGGATTTTCTAGTTTTTACCCATGAGTCTGGAATTCCAACAATCTCCAACCTAGTGCAATCTTAATGATTTCTCTTGGCATTATTCCGTTGTTGAATAAGTACAATTTCACATTACACTTCTCTGACTTATAATTTACATTATAATGTAATATGATATATTATAAGTCATAATATATGGCTATCCAAACGGATTCATAGCATTTTTCTTAATTGAAAATCGATACTGATACAATAATAGAAAGGATCCCGTAGATTTGATAAGTTATTTTTACCAATTTCATGGATCTATTCATAGAAATAATGATAGAGATGAATTTTTTTTTTAAAAAAAAAAAAGTATGGTAAAATTTTGATGGGTGAATTTTGTATAAGGAAAACTCTACAAGGTTCATCCGGTCCAAAAGTAAACAATGGATTTGGTATGGTGAATTGCATATTTAAAAACTTATTATTATTATTATAGAAATATAATGGTGAATCTATTAATTTGGAAACATATTATTCTTATAAATTTGCAATTTAGCTTACAAGCTTGTGAAAAAAAAAAACTATAGCTCATTTTCTATCTAATATTTTTAAGGGAAAATTAATTAAAATACCCCCACCTTTGGGGGTATGGTAAAAATGTATCCTCAACTTTCAAATGTAATTAAAATATCTCGACCTTTGAGGGTAGTGGTAACATATTACCACGAGTTTTCTCATGGGTCAAAAATGCTAACAAGTCAGTCTACATTGATTTTGTTTTTGACAAGGCATCCTACGTGAAAGCCTTTTTACAAATTAGTACTAAAATCGGGTTTTCTTAAACGGTCTCCTTAGGGAAAAAAATGTACCGACAACAAAATTAAACCCGAAAAAATGAAATTGATTCAACTAAGCAACTAATCCGGTCAAAATTGCCTCAAATTAACACACGACGACTATTCCTAACACCAAACCGAAAACTAAAAAACTAAACCGAAAACAACAAAGAGGGAAAAAAAACTTATTCAGCTAAGTTCGTGAGCAAATCAAAGAGGAAGAAGATGCATGTGAGAGAGACAGCTAGATAGCCGACCATGAGGGAGGGAGACTATCATTGAAGAGGAACTATGAGCTGCCTTGAAGACCGAAAGACAGCTCAAGAGGTGATCACGAAAGAAGATTGGAGAGAGGAAATGGCGCGGTGTATGAACCCAGTCAAACTCTTTATTTTTTTCCTAAGGAAACCGTTCAAAAAAAACCTTGTAAAAAGTGAGAAAAATTGTGGTAATATATTACCACTACTATCAAAGGTCGAGATATTTTTATTACTTTTGAAAGTTGGGGATATATTTTTACCATACCCCCAAAGATGGGGTATTTTAATTAGTTTTCCCTATTTGTAAGGGGTTATTTTCTTCACAGAGTTGGATATTGAATAAAAGTAGTAGTAACTAGTAAGTATGTGTTTGTTTTTTTTCTTTTAAAAAATAATTCTATATTTCATATACTGTCCAACTATGGGTTTTGAAAGAGAATTAAATTACCACTTTGTTAAACAAATAAATTACAAAAAAATTAAACGAGAAAGTGATAATTACTTCAATTTTCTATCTCTTGTTAAGGGTATGGCTGATAAACTATTTTTGTATAGTTAATCAGAATAGCAAGATCAGTTTTTTAAACCTATGTCTAAAAAATGCAAAGAAAATATTTTAAAATTTTAATCATTTTACCCATTTGTAAAAGTATTTTTGTAAAATTAAATATTTAAACTTAGAGAATTTTTGCTGATATTACAAAAGCCAACATTTTCAGTATAAATTATAAATTTTTTTATAATAAATTTGTATGATTTTGTATAATTTCCATGACTAATTGTATGAAAATTCTCCTCTTTTTTTTTAGAATAAAATATTTATTAAAAAATGGTTTTAAATGGTAGGAACTGGTGACGTGTAAAAGCGGGTACCTAAAGCGGCAACTCCAAGAAGGGTCTGAACTGATCCTCTCCCCTCCCCTCAAAGTAACCCTCGAAGCCTTCAAGCTCTTCGCCGAGTTCTGCTACCAATGCGACGTCGTCGTCACCCCCTTCAACCTCGCCCCGCTCCGCACGGCGGTGGAGCTGCTCCACCTCGCCGGCGACGGCCTCCGGGATAAGGTTGAGTCCTACTTTTCTCACGTCGTTTCCGTCAAGCGCGAGCTCTCAGCCGCCGTGTTCCTCTCCTCCCTCTCCTTGCTCCCGGAGGCCGAGGACTTGGCGTTTCTCCCGAGCAGATGCCTCGAGGCGCTGTGCTCGCTTGAGGATTCCGATGGCGAGGTTGCTGGCGTCCCTGGCTGTGCTGACTGCGTTAAGGCGGTCCAGCCGGCCGAGTTTCAGATCATCGCTGATTCGATGCATCGGAGGTTTAATCGCGACCATGATCTGCTGTACAGCATTGTCGACCTCTACCTCAAGGTTAGATCGCTGTAATTGAGCCTTGGATTTGATTTTTTGTTTGAATTTGTTTTGTAGTCTCCATTGTGTTGAGAAATGTCTAGGGTTTTGCTTTTGAATCATGATGAGATGCATTGGTCGAATTCATCACTGGTTGGTGATTGGCCTTGTAATCTAATTGGTGATTTTTTGAAATCAAGCGAATTTTTGTAATTTTATTGGTAGTTTCATATCACCAAGCACAAGCAGCTTAGTTTCTTGCCCTACTGTTTGGCACCTAATCAAGCTCATACTGATGCATATGCATAACTCAAATTCATACTGATGCATATATGGTGCACTCTAATTCTACTAGGACTGTTATGATTTTAGGGATTTGCTACTGCTTAATGCTTATAGGGTTTTGCTTTTAAATCATGATGAGATGAATTGCTTGAATTCATCACTGGTTGCTGATTGGCCTGTAATCCTGTGTATAGGTGTAATTGATGAATTTGAATTCGCGAATGAATATTATTGTGAAAATCTGCTGCTAGTGAAGTTTGGTAGTTTCAGATCACCAACTACCAAGCATCTTAGTTTCTTCTCCTACTGTTTGGTTCATATAAGAAAATTTATACTCAAACTTGTACTGATGCCAGTGATGCGTATGCACAACTGAAATTCATGCTGATGCATATATGGTGCACTCTAATTCTACTATTGGTCTGATCTGAGATTCTGAGGGATTTGCTGTTGCTTACAGGTGTATGAAGGGAAGATGTCAGAGGAGCAAAAAACCGGAATATGCAACTCTATAGACTGCAACATGCTCTCCCCTCAAACGTTGTTGCACGCCGTGCAGAACCCCAGGATGCCATTAAGATTCATAGTCCAGGCAATGCTAATTGAGCAACTCAACACGCGCCGCTCAATCTTCAGCACAATCTCCTGTGCGGAGTTAACCAGGCATCAGAATCCTCCTGTCAACCCGGAGGATGATACTGGAAACTTTTCAGCAGATGCTACCACTCTCGGTGCACTTCTGCAACGTGATGCTGCTCTCCGACAGGTATCTAATTGCAACTGTTTAGCATCAGCCAAAATATTTTGACAAATCATCATGCGATATATCAAAAATTACATTGAGTCATCTATTTTCTGTCGGTCAAGTGCATTTTTCAGTTCTAGCTAATTGCAACCTTCACATCAGAAAACTCGTATACGAAGCTAGTTTACGTCACTTCGCAATTGTTTTAATTTATATTTTGCTCCACCAAAAGGTACATATAATTTTTCAAATGCTATCTGTCCTATATGTGAAATATGTGCAGCTGTTGGTGTTTTCATAATAGTGAAGCATGAATTGAAAATTTACCATGCTTCATTCCTTGGCCTCTTAGGTAACCCAGCTCAGGGAAGCCATGGACACCACAACATCTCGCATACAGAACCTAGAGAAAGAGCTAAGCCACATGAAGGCCAGACTGATTGAGTCTGAAAAGCAGCAGGGAAATAACATTAATGCTAGGGATCTTTCTGGCAGGTCTGCTAGTTGCCGGTTTATCAGCAAAGGTCTTAACAAGGTCGAGAAAGGAGAGCGGGGATCTGTATCATTTAGCAACCTGCGTTTTAACACATTACCATCAGGTGACGACAGAGAACCTGTTTGGGAAAGATCCTTCTTCAATGAGAACACTACTGCAAGGAACAAGAAAAACATTGGGCACTGGTTGATGAGAGGATTGAAAAATGCATTTCGAAGCTCTGATTCAAAGAAGGATCTGCCGGAGGATGTGGGTCATTTGAACCATGAGAAAGGAGAAGACAGAGAAAGGGTAAGTACTGTCACTGTTGCAGATTATCACGGTGATGTAAATGAGCTCGGTACGCACCCCTTCCCATCATCTCATCATAGTAGGCACTCCTTGAGCTGAAAAGATTGCCTCTGCACTGAATCTTGATGTTGAATTGCCACATTATGAAATGGTCTCTTTCACATTCGTCTTAAATAAGGAAGTTCCCGGGTTATATTTGTTGATGGTTAGTGTTTACTGAAGGTTTTAGCGGCCTGGTTAGATAGGATATATGGAGCCCTTTTGTTTTTCTTTGCCTTTTATAGAGAGATCCTAGACAAACTAGTGACTGGTAGATACCTTAGATGAGATCTTTATTGCAAAGTGATTTACATTTTTCTCCTAAGATTTATTATGTTGTTTGCAGTACACAAAATGCACCTTATGTTTTTATTACATAGCTCTCTCCATTCTGAACTTATGAAATTTGTAAAATGTTATGAACATCTTATTCAGTAAATTTATTTTGCAAGTGTTCTAAATGGGACCGGCAAATCTGCCTAGACACCACCTAAACCCCTTGTTACACCCGGCTGCAAAGATAGCCAAGCATTTCCAACTCTATTAGGGCAGTAGAGATTCTCTAATCCATAATGGTAATGGTAGTACATGAGATCTTCTAATCCATAATGGTAATGGTAGTAGTCCATTCTATAACCCATTATTTTGATTGGGTGAAGTGAATTTAAAATAAAAGGAGAATAGAATGGACTGCCATTGTGGATCGGAGGATCCGCACCGCTACCCTCTGTAACCACGCTGATGAAGACGCCATCTATATTTTTTTGGATTGCCCGTTTCACTCTATCAAATCCATCCTCGATGCTGATTTGGTAAAACGCATCCTCCGCATCACATCCGGGGCCACAAATTTTAATGAAGTACTTAACACACTAGGATCAGCACTGAAATCTCAGGATTTACAACGTCTTGCCTTTACCTGGTGGTCTACATGGAATCTACGTAATAATATGATCTTCAGAAATGAAGATGCCCCAACAGCGACGTCAATGCAAATAAGAATCCAAAATACTATCAAAACATGGCGTTCTTCTGAGGAAGAGGCCTTACGTCCACATGTGACAAATAAAGTCAACAGAAGCCATCCAACGACTACGCAGACTCACCCCATAAACAAAAGTAATAAAAAATTGTCTTGGAACAAACCACCCTTTGGTGTTTTAAAGTTGAATTTCGATGGTTCCACCCTATCTAATGGAGACAGCACAATAGGGTTCATTATTCGGGACTGGAATGGTTGTCCAGTTCATATTGGATATGAAAAGGTTGGGATTCAATCACCAATTATGACAGAAGCTTTAGCTCTTAAACACGGGGTTTTAAAATGCATCGATCTACACATCCCAAGGATTCGTATAGAAGGGGATTCGCTAATAATCATTAATCACCTGAAGGTTAACAGTTCTTGCCCCTGAGAAATTGAACTAATTATGTCTGACATTAAACTCATGCTACAAAATCTGAGAGATGTTTCTTTCTCTCATGTGCCCCGTTGTAGGAATAGAGTGGCTGATAAGGTTGCACACCTTTGCCGCTCGTTCCTCGGGGACGATGTCTTGTGCGATTCAGGTCTTCTAGACCTCATCCGTCAGGATGTTATCGATTAGCTTATCCCTAACCGAATTCTTTCCTAATCAAAAAAAAAAAAAAAAGATGTCCAGCCTAGCATCCACATGGACCCATGGATTGTAACCCTGTTGGGCCCCATCATCTACAAGAAACACGTGTGTAATATCTAACTTGTAAAATAAATAAAAAATTAAAAAAAAAATTGTACTGTACTCACAGAACTACAGAAGAGTAGGTGCGTGCAATTATTTGTTTTTCAAGAATTAGGTGGATTTTTGTGAGTAGTAAAATCAAAACAAATCTTAGCAAAATAAAATAAGAGTTGGGGTTGATTAGATTAATTATTTTAAAGGGACACAACAATCAATTAAGATCCCTATTAATAGTAATAGGTGTAAAATTGTACAATTATTTTGTTTTCCAATAATTAGGTGGATTTTTGTGATAATGTGAGTTGAATAATCAAAACAAATTACAGTATTTAGCAAAATAAAATAACTAAATAGGATTTGGAGATTATGAGAAAATCATTATAAAGGAACACAACAATTAATTAAGATGCCAACATGAGAAACCTGAGTCTTTTATGAAATTAAAAAAAAAAACATTTCGTATACAAGCATTAAACTTCAAATAAAATACAGTCGGCCCTGTCTTCGGAGGCCCGGGCATTACATTTAGGTATAAAGAAGGCAATTGAGTTGTGCTCCGATAGACTCATAATTGGAGGGGATTCCTTAATAATTACTCCCTCCGTCCAAAAATACATGTCCTTTTATTTTTTAGCACGTATTTTTAGGAGCTAAAAACTATACTAATATTAAATTTTTTATTAAGTTTTTTAATATTTATAAACTTATTGATAATAAGTTTATTGATATTTTATATAATTTTTAACTCCTAAAAAAACGTGCATGAATAGTAAAGGGACATGTATTTTTGGACGGAGGTAGTATAAATTATCTTAAGTATGGGATGAAGTGCCCGTGGGAAATCGAAACGATAATGTCAGAAATATCTTGCCTACTCCGTGGGTTTCGCGAAGTGAGATTCTTTCACATACTTCGCAAAAGTAATCAAGTGGCCGATTTTATTACACGAATGGCCCGTTCTACCAGAAACCCAAAACTACTTACTGATCCAAGTCTTTTTGACCTCATCCGAAATGATGCTACCGGATAGCGCCTCGGCGAATCCGAATTCTTACCTAATCAAAAAAAAAAATTAAACTTCAAATAAAGATTGATTTTTTTTGTCAAAAGATTGATTTTTTTTAGTTGCTTAATAAACTTACTATTAGGAAGAATTAGAGATGGAAATCAACCGGCGGAGACCCGATCCATCCACTAATCCACCCCGAATACGTGGATGAAAACCCGAATAAATGGATAAATAAGTGGATGATGGATTAATGGATGATGGATCGGATCAGATATGGATGAAGGGGTGTCCAATCCACCACCCGATCCATCATCCGATCCACCCACCCGATCCACTAAAATTGTTTATTATATGGACTTTTATCATATCTTTTACGCAACTTATATATTATATGTAACTTTATTTGATAGTTTGAGTTTTTATTTTTTGTGTAAGTTATGAATGATGAGTATTTTAAATTTAATATATTAAAATTTTATTTTTATTTATTAAGTTTTATTTCCATTTTGAAAATTAGGTGGACATTTACACGAAATTTATCACCCATATATTTGACCCAATCCACCCAATAACCCGCGGATGATGGATGGATCGGATATGGATGCAAGTGTTAATGGATGATGGGTGGATCAGGTGGAGGAAATTTCTTAATGGATCGGGTGATGGAATTGGTACATCCACCCATAACCCGATCCATTTCCATCCCCTAGGAAGAATCCACTTTAAATTGTTAAACCGGCTAAAAAATGGAATTCATGGACCGATAGAAATTGGATTTAGTCTAAATTCATCCTATTTAAATAAATAAATATTTATTCATGAATATGAATGATTTTATATTAATTGGGTAAAGATAATTTTTTGAATTTTTTTTTCAAAATATTCACTAAAAAATAAATAATTACAAAAATATTCACACTTTAAAACTATTTACGAAAATATTCATTTTTGTCAGATCGGGCAGAAAAACGCGGTTTGAAACCGTGTTTTATTCACAAGGTGAAAATTTTAAAATTGAAAGAAAATATGACAAAAACTTAACAAAAGAAACGCGGTTTCAAACCGCGTTTCTATTGCTAATTTTATTTCCGGATTAAATACGCAATTTTTTAATTTTTTAACCCTAGACACGTGGTTTCAAACCACGTGTCTTGCTTTTTTTTTTTTTTGGAAAATTGAAAAGTGGACAAAGGAGAGGCGACGCCGAAGGGCAATTCCGGATGCAAGCCGCCGGAGGAGGAAGGAGGGACGCCGGAGAGGAAGAAGGAGAGGTCGGACAGAGGTGGCGAGGCCGGATCCGGTGGAAGGGGAGACGCCGGAGGCTGGTAATCCCATTTCGGAAAAGTTGGGATTACCATTACCAACCGATTTGCAATTGGTTGGTACGGTAATTACCAACCAACTACTATCAATATACATTTAGATTTTTTTAAATTATATTTTTATTGTTTTAAGATTAAATTAAGTTGAAGTATTTTTTTTGGTTCTAAGACTTGCTGTTTGTTATTGTTGTTTGTTATTCAAGTTAATAAGTACTCCGTATTACCTATTTCTTTTTTATTTGTTATTTTGTTTTTGATACTAGTATTACCTTATTAACTTGATTTCTTTTTATATTTGTTATTTTTATAAATTATTTGTAATCAAGGGAGGAATACTAGCTCGACTTCGGTTCAGACTAAAACCTAAATTTTATTCGGAAGCTAGTGAACATGTTATTTTGAATATTATCGGGACTATTTAAGTCTTTATATTGCTTTTGTGCTTATAAATTTTTATTTTTATTTAAGTTGTATTGTCTTTGATTATTTGTATGTTTTTTTCATCAAACACTCAAAACATGGTAAAATACCATTAACAACAACTACCAACCAACTTAATTGGTAACCAATTAAGTTGGTACAATCCCTTCGGTGGTTGGTAATGGTTTGGATTTTAGGATTACCAATTATAATTGGTTGGTACATGGTAACGATCAAAACTAATCGATATTGTACCAATTCCACCCCTAGTTCTCACACTATTTTTCTTTTATCAAGGTTTTTTTTTTTTTTGGTGTAATTTTATCAAGGCTCTTTGATTTGTCGTCGTTTGTTATAATTAGTTATGTGTGTTTTGTATGTGCTTGGATGTTCGAAAATACTCATTGGAACATAGTTAGAGAAAATTAGTGCATATAACTTGATCCGTCGGAAATTACCTAAGTGGAGTAAACTAAAAATGTTGTTACTTATCTTAGTATAATATTTTAAAAAGCTACGTAACATTAAATATTAAGAAAAATATATAAATCCTAAAAAATACCCCATGTATTTTTTTAAATTAAGGAGAAATTAAAATCAAAAGTGACCCTAGATTAGGAAAAAAAAAAGTTTTAAAAATAATATTAAGACTGAATTTCTCTCCCCAGATAATTATTTATTATTTATTATTATTAACATCCAGATTATTGGAGTTGATCAAGATTAAGATAATCAAGATAATTAGTATGATAAATAAGAAGATTAGGCTTGCTAATTGCTATGATACGGTCCATCTGGAATTCCAGTTCTTCCGATTCGTTCATTTCTCTTTCACACCTTCTATTTGTTACGGAGTAATTAATTCCTCTTTATCTGCATCTCTGATTCTGCATCTCGTTGTCAGACTAGCATATGATCAGTAGGGTCCAAACTCCCACAACAATCACACCTCTCCGAGCATCGATTGACGATTAGTTGATTACATTCAATTTGCAGATCCTTTTAAAGCTTCGAACCCGTGCTTCAATGGTGACACACCTATCTCCTCGCCTCTCAAACTCTCTTGATTGCTATATGCCTTAGCTTCTTACATTGCCCCCCTTTTCTACTAGAAATCCGCCATTTGTGTCGATTTCAAAGGGGATCGAGGTTTTTTCCCTTTTTTTTTATTCGTCTTCTTTAATGGCTGCTCTGAAGTCGGTGGTTTCATTACCACGCAATTCGCTCTTTGAACAAGCCGAGCTGTTCTCGACGGCGATGCGGTCGCAGAAGAGCTTCGGGTTGAATGTGGCTCGGCTCGGTGCAGATCGCCGGGGGATGCGGCGTTCGATTTCGGCTCTGGAAGACACTAAAACGGCGTCGTCTTATGCTAATCAGCACCATTCATCCTTTCCAAACGGTACGCTGCTTCTTCTTCTTCTATTTCTGTCTCGAGTTCGCTTCTTTTTAATTTTTCTTTATTCGCCTTTTCAATGTATTTAAATATCAGTTCATGCGTGTTCTTGTTTGCTGTTCACTGAGTCAACTTGGAGGCTGAGATTATCATTCATATTCAATGCATTTAACTGTTTGAATTGATCTCCATTTGCCCCTTGTTGACCTGGTACAATTTTCAACTGCTTCCACACCATTTTTCCCCTCTTTATTGGCAATGGATCAATTGAGATGGGGGTTTCAGCTCTGATGTTCTTCCTGTTGTCAGCTAATCTCTACCAGCTGAATTTGGGCAGCAGAAGTAGTTATACCGTGTAATTTGTTTCAAGTTTCTTGTGTTGCTGAATCCAATTTGAGCAAGACATTCGAATCTGCGGTACACTTGTTGGTGCTATGATCTGATTTGTTTCCCTTTTCCTATGGGTTGCTTTCATGTTTGTGGATGCTCTTTGTGATGATTGATATGATACCCATAGCTGCGTTTTCGCCTTTGCTTCATAGTATTGGTCTTACTAGGGTACTTCTTGGTTCAAAGGAATTGACAATTAATGCATTTTTAGCCGTTCCTCACTTTCTCATGATAGGATATTTTTTGTTTCTTTCATGATTGGTGACGAATCTTCAACTATCAACTACAGCCTTTAAGTCTTTACCGACATTATCAGAACCACTGAATGGATTGTCTCTATACTACTCTGCACTAATTTTCTCAATTGCTCTAGTTTGTGTTTTGTTTTGTTTTGTTTATCCGGCGCTCATTTTCTGTATTCATTTGACACAGTTGTGTTTGTAGTGTAACCATTGACTGTCTTCTTGGTTTGGCCTGGCTGAATGAATATCTGTAGGTAAATCTGTGCAGAAGATGTCTACCACCGGAAAATCTTCCAACATTTTGTGGCATGAGTGCTCAGTTAACAAAGCTGATAGGCAGGAGTTGCTTAAACAGAAAGGTTGTGTCATTTGGATAACCGGCCTTAGTGGTTCAGGTTTGTTTATTTGATTGATTGCCTTTTTTCGTGTTTTTATTCAATCATTTCTTTGCTTGATATGCATTCTGATTCATAGCTATGTAATGTTTGCGAGTGGCGCAATAATGTACAAATCATGGAGCATCCACAGATTACTATTTGGCCATGTCAAAAGTTGCTTTCATCTTTTTAAAGTGCTAAGTAACTTCCAACTAGCAGCTCCATTCATCTTGTCCTGGAGTTGCTTCTTTCGGTTAATGATTGAGATTTCTTTTATAAAGAGGAACCTTTAATGTCTTATTGCTTATTAGATGTTCGTCATTGCTGTCATGCTCCATTTCTTGTCCTTACTCATCCTCACTCACTTTTTTGTCGTAGGGAAAAGCACTGTGGCTAATGCCTTGAGTCGAATTTTGCATTCCATGGGGAAGATGACATACGTTCTGGATGGTGACAATCTTCGGCATGGTCTAAACAGCAATCTAACTTTTAAAGCTGAAGACCGGGCAGAAAACATACGAAGAACTGGTGAGGTAGCCAAGCTCTTTGCAGATGCAGGTATTATCTGTATTGCTAGTTTGATATCTCCTTACATAAGAGATAGAGATGCCTGCCGTGCACTGTTGCCTAAAGGAGATTTTATCGAGGTTTCCCTTAATCCTTGTTCGCTCAAAATCTTCGGCCATTCAGCCTTAAAAATTGTTCCTTAGGCAGTTAGGCTCAATGGGGTTTAAACATTTCAGGTGTTTATGGACATCCCACTTGAAGTTTGTGAAGCCAGGGACCCGAAGGGTCTGTACAAGTTAGCAAGAGCTGGTAAAATCAAAGGTGATGTGATAATGATCTTCCAACCACTTATTTTGTATTGGCTTAGCTTATAGATTAGTGATTACAGTGTCTAAAATCCATCCCCAACAACTTCCTTAAAATTTCTCTAAAATGGGGAATCAAAGCACATATTCTCCAAATTATTTTTGCTCCAACTCCAACGGCTTCCCCATTTGAAAGATTTTTAAAGAAACATTTAGTTTTGGAGAATGTTGCAAATTTGGGAAAGACTCTATTTTGTCTGCATCTTCCCTATTGTGGAGAATGAGACAGACAATCTGCTAGACCGGAAAAAAAAAGGTTTAAAATCCTCTAAAAACACCAAAATCCCCAAAATGGGAAAGCTGTTGGAGGTGCTCATCGTTTTCCTTTTGGTGGATCAAGCTTATTGAATTGGCAGCTCTTTTAACACGAATACTGCTTGATGGAACAAAAAATGCAGGTTTTACAGGGATTGATGATCCATACGAGAAGCCCTTGAGCTGCGAGGTATGGAGGATTCTTTTTCTAAGCTGATCAATCTTCAGAAATCATTTGTCCAGTTTGAGGCTTGTTCTTGTTTGATAATGTCAGAAGCTTTGATTATTTGAATGATGCAGATTGTGCTGCAGCAAAAACCAGGAGAGTGTACATCCCCGTGTGAAATGGCGAAAACTGTGGCATCCTATTTGAACGATCATGGTTACTTGCAGCCTTATTGATTGCGCATTGTGTAGCGAATTGATTGTGCAGAAGATATGGAAGAAACTGCTTGTTTCACGCGTTGAATAGTTCGTTTTGTTTTGGTGTTTTTCACCATAGCTTTTGCTCTGCTGGTGATATCAATAGCTCGTTGATATGATGCTCCATTTGTATTATATGCTCCCATCTATTTGCTTTATTTAGTCGAATAAGGTGGACATCATCAAAGATCGTTTAATAATAACAAGTTGTTGTATCTTTGTATATCTTGGTTTGGTTTAAATTGTTATCTTAGATTTGTTGGTTGGAATTGTGTTTTTTCTTCTTGTTGGTTAAAACTTAAAATTGTTTATGCCAAGCAAAATGTGTGAAAAAGGAGGTTGAATCCCGTGTAAGCAGCCCTTATGGTGTAATTTGTAAGCACTGAAATTATTCATAGTTACCAAACAATTATTCATGCATAATAATGTAATTATTCGTATGTACTAACAAGTGTAATTATTCGTATGTACCCAAGGATTATTCGTATGCACATCAGCACATACGAATAATCATATGGTATCTACGAATAATGACACTATTTACAAGTTACTTTTAATCTCAGTCGTTTAATCTTCTTAATCCGACGTTCCAAATTTGCTCACAAATTACACTACATGATCTATACTTGGTGAACCAGAACAAAGAACTCCTAGAGTTAGGTAAATGATATTGTCATAGTATCATAATCTTTCAACAACATCAATCCAGTATATTCCGTTATAACACAGGGTCAAGTTATACACATCCATTCTCCCAATTTTGCTACCATGCACAATTTTGTCTAGTTCCAAGATATTTCTTACAACGTAACTCCAAAATTGGAATGAAAGGAAGAACAAAGGGGTCTCTCTGTAATTTAAGACAAATAGAGGGTGTATTTTGAAATTAATAAGTACTCACTATTCAATACTCATCCCTCAATTGTTTATTTTTTTCTGAAATGCCCCAACAGATAAACCACTCTTAACCCCTTCCCGCTCCACTACCGCCATCGCCTCATCTTCGTCGGAAAATGGAAGCCGCCGCCGCTGCGGCTGCAGCATCTCCGTCGCTTCCACCGCCTAAGAACGACCCTCTCGCGGAGAAAATTAAGCACAGGCTACTCAAGAAGGGCGTCGAACCCACCCCGAAAATCATCCACACCCTTCGGAGGAAACACCTCCAGAAATCGCTTCGCAAGTCCAAACGCATCGAAGCCGCCCAGCCGCCGCCCCTTTCCAAATCCGAAGAGCAAACCCTAGCCGAGGAATTCTACTTGCAGACTATATCCCGCGAGTACAAGCAATTAGACAAAATCCTCGGCTCTGGAAGCGGGAATTCCGGTGTCAAGATGGTTGGGCGGCCGTGGGAGCGGCTGGAGAGAGGGAAATTGAGGGAATTGGCGCCCGGGAGCGATGAATTCAACGGGGAAACCCTAAATTCCCAACATTTGATAGAATTGGGGGAAATTTTCGAAGAGAGGAAGAAGGAGGCCCTTTCGTTGATGTTGGAAGACGATGATGTCGAATTGGAAGATTCAGTGGTAGCGAGGAACGAATACCAGCATGTGAAGCGTCGCCGTGCTGATACTGAGACAATTCAATTTCTCGTCAACAGGTTTGCTGGTTACCGATTATCCGAAATCAAATGCTATTTTCAGGATTCCTTTTGTGGCTGCATTTGTATTGATTGCTGAACAGCTGCGTGGATTAGGCTTTGTGCTGGAGGTGGGATTGCGGTTAAAGACTGGAAATTTTCAAAGACGATGAAACACTCGGGTTTGCAGTTTACAGAGGTTCAGTTGCTCAGGATTGTGGAAAAACTGGGCGATCGTGGGTGTTGGGAGCAAGCAATGGGTGTTGTTGAGTGGGTTTACAATCTCAAAGAGCTTAAATACTACAAGAGCAGGTAACTTCGGACCCTTGGCTATGTTCGGTTATCCGAAGCTTGTTGAAACTGTTAGGTTAGCTAATCAAAGTAGTTGTTTTGTTTGCATTTGTGACAAGTGTGTTTGGTTACATTAGCTTATTGAGTAGCTTAATGGGTAAAATTATGAAAAATGGTATGAGATATATATATGTTTGAAATGAATGTCATTTTCCCAATCACTTGCTTTTACTTTTTGCCGATTCTCTATATATACGTTGAAAACTATGATATTGATATTCAACCTCAGGTGGTCAAAGAGATTGTATTTCCTTGTAAAATGCAAGAATATGTTGTGATCCTAAGCCACAACCGTGCAAGAGAGAGTTAGTTGTGATCTAGAACCAAAGGTGAGGAGGGAGAACTGATGTGTTGAAGGAAGAAGAAGGAAGAAGGAGAAAAGAGAATTGCAGAGAGAGAGAGAGAGAGAGAGAGAGAGAGAGAGAGAGAGAACACAGGTAGGTAGAGGGAAGTTTGGGCTTAACAATCATCATACCCAATTAGATCCGGATAGGACCTTTTATAGGACTTACAGTGTACTCGTATTACTCACTAATACCGGCCTTGACTCACTTAATCTCAAGCTTGAGATCCAATTAAGTACACAACAGAATATGTATGCATTTTTGGTAAATTTGGTTTGAGGCAATTTGGCTTTGATATGCATGATGTGAGAGTATGTTTGAAGGCTTTTCTTTTTAGGCTTACATTATGAAGTTTTTTCAGGGTTATGTGGTTTGTGATTCCTTGACTGATATGTTTTATCCACTCGCTGTTCGTAGGTTTGTCTACACAAAGCTCCTTGCTGTCCTGGGGAGGGCAAGAAGGCCTCAGGAAGCTCTTCAGGTTTTTCAGCTGATGCGTGTAATGAGCGAAGCCCATGTGTTGTGTTAAACTGAACTTCTTTTTCCCTTGTATATAATGTCATGATTTTCTAATTTCTGATTGCTTCAGGGAGATTGTAACATTTATCCAGATATGGCTGCATATCACAGCATATCCGTCACCCTTGGCCAAGCTGGACTTTTGAAAGAGTTGATAAATATTGTAGAATCGGTGAATCAGAAACCTTCAAAGGGAGTGAAAAATTTACATAACAAGAAATGGGATCCTTCTCTTCAACCTGATGTTGTTGTGTTTAATTCTGTGAGTGGAGAATCTCTTCATCTACTGCTTCTTGAGACAGATTTATGAAATTATTACGCATAAACCCTTGGAACTTGATTACCATATAGGTGTTGAATGCGTGTATTCCATCTCGTCAATGGAAAGGAGTTTCTTGGGTGTTTCAGCAACTCAGAAAGCATGGACTTAGACCTAAAGGTGCAACTTATGGACTTGCAATGGAGGTATTGTATCACGATTCGATGTATGTTGCATAGAAGATATTTGCAGGATGTTAGTGATAAAAATGACAAGACAAAATGACTTCCCGTGGTTGAATACTTGAATTCCCAGGAATGTTTGTGTGATAAGGCACAACCTTGTAGACATAAGGGCATTTATCAGTCTTGGAAATCCAGCTGTTAAGCTAAGGTGTTCGGTTGTTTTAGGCGCAAATTATAGATAGTCTTCAGGAGTTATTATCTAATTGAAACCGCAATATTATTGTCAAAGTTTTATCGGTTGAACAGAATTTCACTAATGATGGGTGTTGGCAGGTCATGCTTCACTCTGGAAAGTACGAGTTAGTTCATGAACTGTTTGGAAGAATGAAAAGGAGTGGGGAGGTCCCAAATGCTCTTACTTATAAAGGTATATATATCCTCTACTTCCCTTCCTTTCCCTTCTCTTCAATGCCATTGAAAATTAATGGCTTATCCGTTGTGAATGATTTCAGTTCTTGTCAAAACCTTCTGGAAAGAAGATAAAGTTGATAGAGCCATTGATGTAGTCAAAGAGATGAAACAAAAGGGAGTTGTTCGAACAGCCAGTGTGTATTATGAGTTAGCATGCTGCCTTTGCAATAAGGGAAGATGGCAAGAGGCGATGGAGGAGGTTTGTTACTTCTTGCATTTGGTGTTCTGTATAAATTTATCTAGACTACTTATTTTATTCATGTTTCTGAAGATCAAATGCTTTTCAAGCTCTACTATTGTTCCTTTTTTGGTTTCTTGTGCGACATCTGGTCCCTCTAGTGTCAAGTATTCAGAAAAATATAGTCAAGGCCATGGAATATCCCTTCGGTTACTTGTTCCAGATATTCTTCATGACTATGATGCCATTCTTATGCATAATCACGATGAGGTGGCATTTAATCTCCTTTGAATGCAATGCAGATTGAGAATTTGAAGAAACTGCCACATCCAAAGCCCTTGGTCGTTGCCTTCACTGGGTTGATCTCATCTTCCATGGACGGCGGACATGTCAATGATTGCATATCAATCTTTGAGCACATGACCCACCATTGTAAACCTGACATTGGTGCAATAAACGCAATGCTAGAAGTCTATGGCCGCAATGACATGTTCTCCGAAGCAAAGGCATTGTTTGAAAAAACAGAGAGAATGGAGCCTGGATATGGAACCAGTTCAAACGACACAGGCAATCCTCTTCTTCCGGATGTTTATACTTACACCTCAATGCTAAAGGCATCCGCTCTTGCACAGCAATGGGAATATTTCGAGTATGTGTACAAAGAGATGGTTCTTCGAGGGTACCAGCTTGATCAGACAAAACACGCATGGCTACTTGTACAAGCTTCAAGTGCTGGGAAGGTAATATCATGATCTAGCAGATAGATTTTAACGCTATCTAATGATATACATCAGTTACCCACTTTTGTCGGTTTTTCTTTCTACAGGGGCATCTACTACAGCATTCATTCGAGGCAATTCTAGAGGATGGAGAAATTCCACACACCGTGTTGTTCACAGAAATGGTTTTTATAGCCTTAGAGATTCGAGACTACACAAGAGCTGCAGCGATAGTAAATGCGATGGCTTACGCCCCATTTCAAGTGCGCGAGAAGCAGTGGACTGATCTTTTTGAGAAGAACAAAGACAGAATTGGTGTTGCTTATCTGACCTCCTTCTTAGAGGTACTCCGGAATAATAACATGCCAAAGGAAGCCACAGTGTGTACATTACTTGGATCATTGCAGTCTTTCTGTAAGTCAGCATCAGCGAAGGACCTCCCGGATAATACCTCAGAGAATCCTTGTATTGGTGATGTGGTTGCTCCCCATGAAACCAATCCGCCTTCCAAAAACCTTAGCCTAATTCCAGATACATCTTCTTACTCGTTGCGTGTTGGTTATGTGGTGTTGGATGAATCCGATGATATGTCTGATGACGAGGAACGAGTCTATGAGGTAGAGGATTCCAAAGGATCAGATTTGCCATCTGCGGATCAAATCCTAAAGGCATGGAAGGAAAGTAGAGAAAGGGATGGTTTCATCTCTTCTTTTCGGTTTGGGTGAAGAAGGAAACTCTCTCATCTACTTCAGAGGGCAAAGCTTCTTCTTTGTGTCATGTTTTGTTTTGTGCAGGAATCCTTTCTGTGCTTCCGGCCGAAGAAGATTTGGGAAGAGCAGTGTTCATGGTGTTGTAAATTTGTACTTCTTTGCCTTTTCCTACGCTCCTGGCTTATTCTTTGTAGCTTATTTCAACGGGATGGCTATATGCACCTATGACAGGTGCTATATACACTACATAGGACGGATCTATGATCCGTCCGTTATAAATTTTAAAAAAAATACACAGACGGATCTAGGATACGTCCATTATATAAAAAAAATTAAAAATTACATAGGACGGATCATAGATCCGTCCTATGTATTATAAAAAAAAAAAAAAAAAAAAAGAAGATGAAGTAAAAGCTGCAGTTGCAGCTTTTACTTTTGGCATGCAATTTTAACAAGGCCGGATCCTAGATCCGGCCTTTGTATTAATTTTTTTTTTTTTTTTTTTTTTTTTTTTTTTTTTTGTAAGTTGTTGGGTATAGCTTTTTTTTTTGTTTCCTTTTTTATATATATATATATTAAGGACGGATCTAGGATCCATCCGTGTATTTAAAAAAAAAATTACAACAGACGGATCTATAATCCGTCCATATAGTGCATATAGCACCTGCCGTTGGTGCATATAGTACAATCCTATTTCAACGAGATGTAATATGAGAGATCTTTAAAAAAAAAGGGAGAGAGAGAGATCATACTGTAAGTTTCCAACAAAGAACCCAACAGACAATTCCTGCTATAGTCTTTAAATAGTCTTAACATACATTAGACATATTTCAATTGGAAACAAACAACTTTCCCCCCAAAAAAGGGCCAAACCTGGTTTTGACAAAAGAAACACCCATTAAAATGCCATCTGCGTCAAGAAAACTGCAAAACCTTACAAGTGAGTGTTAAGCAGTTCAGGTTTCAAAACTAAACATCCTTGACTTATTCCAACCCAACTTTAAAACTAGGTGAAGGCAGTTGAGTGGAAACAAAATTGCCCACAAAAAACAAAAGCTTAGCACATGTAGATGCTAATGTGTCAACATTTACAAGCTAAAGTTCGTATTTACAAAGTACAATATGTAAGGACTAACTTTAGGCAGTCCAGCCACCAAACCTTCAACAAACTCCATGCCCAAAGCATTTGTTAGTGCACGCGATCATCAGGATATGTAACCAATGAATTTTTCAGCTGCACAAAAGAATGTCGTTTTATCAGCGCATGAAGATAAAGAAGAAAGTGTATGTGTACTAACTACTAAGTCTTATTGCAATGGAAAGAACACCATCAAAGAAGTATCAATATAGACGCAATTTAGGCAAAAGCTTAAGGTGAAGAGAGAGCATGTAAAGGAGGGTACTGTATTTATTGGGTATTTTCAAGTTATGTGGATCTCAAATAATCAACAACCTGGTTGAAGCATGTTTTTATAGCAGTTGTAGTAACAATCTATGTATCCAAGAAAGATAAAATAATGAAGTAGGCCCTTACTAGACGCTAAGCTTTTGGCATGCCTTCATTGCTGCTTCAGCAAAGATTTGCGCTGCCTCGGCTTCTGCTTCAGCTGCTTCTGCCTCCCTTGCAGCCCTCTCAGCCTCCGCAATGGCAGCTTCTGCCTCCATAACTGCTTGTGCTGCAGCCGCAGCAACTTCATGACCTGGCATACTTCTCATATTGTGTAGTTCTGCATCCACCTCTGGTTGTGTGAAAATTCTAGCCCCAATTTTCTCCGCCTTGAAATCATCTTTCAGCTTGTCATTAAAAGAGGTTGTTCTTGATTGGTAGGCTGATGATCTTGGCGCAATTTTATACATGTGCTTCACCTGCTAGGAAGAGGTGAACCATTTGAAATGCTAAAACTTATCCAATACACTAAGGGCTCGTTTGGTTGAAATTTTGGAAAGGTAAAGGGAAAGGAAACGAATGTAGTCCAATTATAGTTTAAGATACATTGTTAAAAAATTTAACCATTCCCCTCTTCTCCCAACTTTTCATACAAAATTGGTTTTGTTCCTCCTTATTTCAATTACTAATTTGAGCAAGGGTAACCATATCCCCCATACTCCTCTAATCATTACCCCTTCCATCTTAATTTTTTACACAAAAAATAGTATGCTTCTCTTATCTAGATATATTTTCCTATATAAAATTTGTTTTCATTCCGTTTACCTTGCGTTTTTATACCAAACGAGCCCTAGATGTGAAATCAGTGAGGTGATACTCCACATCCAAGAAACCAATGGCAGCTGAGAAACTAAATGACATGTAATTGCTAATGATTAGCTTAAGCATGCATGAAAATAATTAAAGCAAACTTACATAATGACAACATTCTAGCCAATACAACAACAACAACAACAACCCAGTAAATCCCGCGATAGTGCAGGGTGTGGGGGGTCAGGATGTTGGCAATCATTCCTTTTCATTTTGAGGACACGGAAGCATTTAAAACTAATAATCCAACCAAACATAAATTTAAATCCTCTTAGTGGTATTTCAGTATGACAAGAACAAGATAGCCAAAAATCAAAGATATGCGTCTTTCGTAAAACATTATTTTTAAAAAAAATCAAATTGTAAAGGCTATGAAAAACTCTTGCATAATAGGATTTGCCAATGAAGTAGTCACAGTTGATGACTAAAAATCAATATCAGTGGAGATAATTCTCCTAAGTAATAGCAAAGAATTACAAAAGCAAGAAGACAAACTCAATAGATTAGTTGAACTATCATTCAGGCCCATAGCTTCCTGATCCCCGTGGATAGTTTAATAGTAGCATTGTATTGTGGCATTAGAATTAAAAAGTTCAATACTTTTACTTACCTTTACCAGCTTCCCATTAGACGTCATAGACTTCAATTTTGCAAACAAAAGCTTCTTCAAGTTTGGAAGCTCCAAGTAATTCTCCTATTGAGTATAAAGCAAAAGAAGCCTTAAAGTGATGATTTAACAAAATAATGTTGCACATAGTTGGATTCATAATTCATTAGTAAGCTAAGAGCATGGCATCCACCAATCCCTCAACTACTAGAGGATCATAATCATGATAAATAGCCCCTCCAATACTACGTTTTAAATGATATTTTCATCTAAAGAATTTTCACTTTCCAGGCATGAAAATTCTCTCAAGAGTAACAATTTCTTGTTCCCATGATATGAATTCATACTTTAGCCTTCATATAAATCTAAAAGATTTGGTTGAGAGATGGTGGTTAAATAAAATACTTCCTAGGACAAGCAATTGTTGATTATTCCAAATAGTATAATTGGTAAGAGCGGTACCTCTATATAAGTGGCAATAGCTTTCCTGTCAGAACCTCTGGGTTCATTCAATGTGGTTATTGCATCCGATATAGCACTCTCCAACCTATTACCATCAAGAAGACTAAACACAGTTGGTGAGATAAGACATCTTCTGAAGGCAGCTATAAGGCTATAACTACCAGAAGATAGCTTATATTTCCATTTTCCACTACATGACATAGCAAATTTTCAAAGGCGAAGGAAAAAAAAAAGAAAATTCAGATGTTTGGAGAGTGAAAATGATTTAACACCTTATACAAGATTTCTTGGACTCGGTAGTCAGTCCTTTGTCACCAGTAGGAGACAGGGAATCTGAATGAGGCTTTGATTCGGCAATTTTTTCTTCAACTCGAACTAAATTGCTCAAAGCTTCAGGTTTATCATCTTGCGCAGGTGTCTGAGGATCCTTTTTCAGTGCAACCCTTGCCTTTTCTCGTGAACCAAGCCCACTTGCTGTCACATTGATGTTCCTCCATTTATCCTTCCAACCATTTAGACCATTCATATTATAAATGATCAAGTATGATCTTTACAATTACTCAATAGAGATACAAGGGTTTAAGAACTTTAACAGCCAAGCATTCATTTTCAGCATAATTTATCACTTCAGTCATTTAAGTAAAAAGTAGTAACTGAGGCACGTGGAAATGATCAAGCATACCTTAATATCCACATTTGAACGTGAGCGTAAGACACTGCTAAAATCAGGATCTTTAAGTATCGTCTGCCATTTACCAGCCCCATGTCTCTTCACCCCAGCTTCCAGTGCTGCTTCTTCTTCTGCTGTCCACTTCTTCTTGGGAGCACCCATTATGAAGAATGCTATAAGGTTTCCAATAAATGCATCTGAAAACAAAGCCGGTTTATCAATGCACGCAAAGTAGTCATCCTTCCGTCATCAGAAAAAAAAAATAGTAGTCTTCCTTCACTTGAGAAAAAAAAAATGGTCTACCACGACAACAGAAGATGTCCAATTGTGGAGAAATTGTCCTCCAATGTCATCCTTTCTCCATATAGTAATCAATATTTAGATAAAGGCAACTATACAGAGTGTACTGAAACAAAAAACCGCAGAGCAAAGGCCGATAAATTGCAGCAATGGCCACAGTAAAGAAAGCAGCAGCAGCAGCAGCAGCAGAAGCATTCAAATACAACTCAAACAATTTCTGGCTTATTAGAAGAGAAGTTGGATCAAGCAGGCAATGCAATGCTACGAAGCAATTGCTAACCTCCAAACAGTCCAATAATTTTTAACAGTCTAAGATCAATTAATTCATTCATCACAGAATAATGAAAACTAAATTCAACTCCCTGATAAACCCTAACAGCAACAGCTTGCAGCTGGTGTAACCGAATCGACACGGAATCAGCGTCTTTGTGCAAAGAACAATCACGCGATTGCAATTTCCAAATAAACCGAATCTGAATTTCTAGGTTTTTCGTACTCAATTCAAAGGATAGATAACGAAGTGAGAATCGAAAATCCAAAATAGAGCAGAAATCGAAATCAGGCGAAGACGTGAAGTTGAACTGACTAGACGATTCAAAGGAAAGGGAAATTGAATAACCTGAACAGGAAACGGATGATCGGAGATGGAAACACCGGAATCCGGTGAGACTGAGAGAGAGCTGTGAGAGATTCAAAGCTACGGGGGATCGATAGAAATGGCTTTCCTCTTTCTGAATCTCTATCGCATGCTCGCTTTTCTTTTCTCACGTCCCAAGGAATGTAAGCTTGTTGCGTACGAGAGCTTTAATATAATTTTTTTTTTTTTTTGATTAGGTATGAATTCGAAGGTCAGACAGACCTGACACATCGAGTGGTCGATAAAGTCGACAGACGGCGAACCGTCAACATACAACATAAAATAGATGCAATACATAAGTGGAAAGCAACAAATCTAGACTAATAAACGAACCTAATCCTAATAAGATGGGGATAACATAGACTACAACCCAATGTCAAGCGCCAATAAAGACACCGTTGGCCACGTACATCAGGACTCCCTTTGGGCAGCGAGGACGAACCTCATAGGAAATCTCCGGATCATGGAGTCACCTCGATACACACCGCTTTACTATAAATATAAATATTAATGGGAAAGATTTTTTTTAATAGTGATATTTTTGTATCTTGTCAATATATAAATATTAATTTTTAAGAACTTTAATTATGATATTTTTAAAAATAATGTTTTTCCTTTAAAAATACTAATATAATAGTCAGTTATTTATAGTAGAAATATAAAATTTGAATATTTTACTATTAGCATTTCCAATACATAATTAAATGGTGCACATAGGTTAAGTTGTAGGTAGTTTCATCGAAAAGAAGAACTCGAGGCATAACAGTCTTTCTTTGGTCCAAATTTCTTATGGTATAAACATGTAGCAATTTCGTATCCTTGTTTTGATTGAATCAAGTGCTCGTTTGAATGAATGTATGAAGTCTACTTTCCGGAAATTTAATTCATGGGAAGTCTATTTCCTATAAATTGTACTTTTTGAGATTTTATAAAACATGTTTGGTTGAAAAAAGAAATAATAGTGGATTTGATATAGTGGGATAAATTAGGGATTTTTATTAGTAAGAAAATGGTGGAAGTTGTCTTACCATGTACTCCATTGATAATTTCCATTCTTATATTTCACATAAAGTTAAATTCATGAGAATTTTAATTTTTGGGTCTTTGGAGATGGATTTTTTTAAGTAAACGCAAATATTCTATCAAACTTTCTGGGTTTTTTAAACCAATCCAAACGAGCACCAAATATATTTTTTTATAGAAAAATATTTTCTCTATGGAATTAACAAATCTATCCAGTCAATTATAGAGATGGAAATCAATCCGCGGACACCCGATCCATCCATTAATCCACCCCAAATATGCGGATGAAAACCCGAATAAATGGATAAATAAGTGGATGATGGATTAATGGATGATGGATCGGATCGGATATGGATGAAGGGGTGTCCAATCCACCACCCGATCCATCACCCGATCCACCCACCCGATCCACTAAAATTGCTTATTATATGTAGTTTTATCATATCTTTTATGCAACTTATATATTATATGTAACTTTATTTAATAGTTTGAGTTTTTATTTTTTGTGTAAGTTATGAATGATGAGTAATTTAAATTTAATATATTGAAATTTTATTTATTTTTATTAAGTTTTATTTCCATTTTGAAAATTACGGTGAACATTTATATGAAATTTCTCACCCATATATTTCACCCGATCCACCTAATAACCCGCGGATGATGGATAGATCGGATATGGATGCAAGGATTAGTGGATGATGGGTGGATCGAGTGGAGGAAATTTCTTAATGGATCGGGTGATGGAATGGGTACATCCACCCATAACCCGATCCATTTCCATCCCTAGTCAATTACGATGAAATGCAACATATTATTTTCACTTATGCCTGCAAATCTGCTAAGTATATTAAATATTAATATGGATGGAGAACCAAAATGAAGCTTAAAAAAATGTCCAAAAGATCGGCCATTTAGCCCATTCTGAATCATGGGCCATTTGTCAGGACCACACTATACTTTGGAATCGATCATCATCAGAGTGAATATTATTTTTCGTTCTAATGAATGTATGAAAAGGTTGTTTGAATATGAATATAATGTAAATATAAGTATATAAATGTGATATTATTTATATTTATATATATAAGTAGGAAAGGCAAGTAAGCCAATAAATGTTGAATTATGTAATATGTAGGGTTTATAATCGACAATAACGTTATGAATTATGATAGACATTGGTAAAAACTGAAAAGTTGTATCTAAATATCCAACTATACAAACATTGTTCCATTGTAGTGGAGGATAAAATATTAGCCATAAATACAACTTTTCCATCATGCTCATTTTCTTAACAAATAATTTTGAGGTGAAACTTGTCATGTTTATAAGTTATCTTCTCGTATCTCTAAACACTTTCACAAGTAAGTTTGATAAGTATTTTATAGTTTGTAAGAGCATCTGCATCCCTAAATTCCTTTCGAGTTTGTTTCTCTCTTTCAAAAATCGAACTTATTTTTTCACACACATATACATACAACTCATCTCAAAATAAACCAAAATCCAAATGTAAACACATAATAGAGTCAACTAATAGATCCTACACCCTCTCCTCCATGCCAATGCCCTAACAAATGAAAATATATTTGTCAATATTATACAAGTATTTGAGTTTAGTGGTCCCATTCAGCCATGTGATGTTATGGTAATGAAATGGGTGTGGAACCCATTCACTTTATACATACTAAAGAGTTATAATAGTACTAGACCATCCATTTGATTTGCTCTACCTATAAGTGGGTTTCAAAAGTGTGTTTTAACTTTAGTTATCATCCATATATGAGTAAATTAACATTATTATTCCACTGCCAAAAAAAAAAACATTTCTTATATAATCTCCTCTTTTTGTGACAAAGTCATGATTAATGATTGAAATTAACCCCTCCTTTTGTCTTGTTAAAAATGCGATTCATTGCACCAGTCGGGTGGTCTACTGGTGTGGAGTAAGGGAGATGGGAAGGAGGTTTCGGGTTCGATCCCTGCCTCCGCCCATTTCATTGGGATTTCCATTCAAGATTTACCTTGCTCCTTACTAGTGGGTCGAGCTGGTCGGCGCAAGCCGGCTTACCCGGTACGTAGTTCTGTTCAGCTGGGTCACATGCACAGAGTTTACCCTCAAAGGTGATTCATTAATCCATCAACATGTAAAATAAGACTGAGAAAATAGTAATTTTTTTAAACAGATAATCAAGGATATTTTTATTAAGGGTAAATTACATAAAACAATCCACTTAATATTAACTTTTTCACTCAACCACCCAATAAATTTAAAACTACACAAAACCACCTGTTAAATACGATTTATTAATAGATCACCACTAGGCACGGAACCATGAATTAAAATCGAGTTAGGCTGAATTCGTTAATTATTTTGAAATTTTGTTGATAAAATACCGATATGATTAGTGGTAGAGCTAGAAAGTTTGCGTAGAAATATTTTTATGTTTTATTTTTATATAATATTATTATACCAAAGGTCCAATAAATTTAATCAAATATGTGATGTTGAAGGAAAATTTGCGTTATAGTGTATGAAAAGAATTAGATAGAATATTTATAATGAGTTAAGTAAGGCAAAAGGAAATAATGATGGGTCAACTCTTATTGGGCTGCAATAAGGGGCAAAAGTAAAAAAGGATATCAAGGATCGAACCTAGGACTTTTATCCCAACTAAGCTAAATCTACCAAGTTGAACTCATACATATACTATTAATTTGTACAAAAAACGGGGTGAGCTGCAGTATAGGTGAGCCTGCTCTTGGATCCGTGCCTGATCACCACCCAAGTAAAAATATCTATCAAAACATCAATAAAAAACGACTAAGTTACTCAACCACCTTTTAATCAATTTTCTTTTCATAACCATTAAAACACATCAGAATTTTGTAATTAGCCGAAAATAAAAAATATTAAGAGATTGATTTTACGTAACTTATTCATTTATTAATCATTTATTAATCAATAGTATTGATATAGGGTAAAGGTAAAAAGTTGAAGTGAGCTTAATAAAATAATCGACCGACACTGCATAGGGTGAGGAAGAGAAGAAGTGAAGAAGTAGGGTCAAAACGTGAAACCCCGCAGCAATGGCAAATATAAATACAAGTATGTAAAAGGAGTCGTCAGGAAAATGTCGGTAGAGAGATAGAGATGGAGATCAGATGGCGACTACTGAACAGTGACGAGTAGTCGGACGAGGGAGGAGTAGATATGCCAGATACAGGTGGCCTTTCTTCATACTCTTCCAACTTCCTACTATATGAGTTGTGGGTCCATCAACCGAAACAAATCATCTGCCCGAAAATAGTTTACCCTTAAATTAACACTCAATAAATTAAAAATATTCAACTTCTACTCCTTAGATGATTATTATAATATATTAAAAAAAATCAACTTACAAAAATTATAATGGTTTAAAAGAGATAGAAAGATTTTTAAACGTAATAAAAAGATTATTTTACTATATAATTTTTTTTTATTTTTTGAGATTTTGATAATTTTTTAATGTTAATTTAATGGTAAAATATTTTTTATGGGACGAGGTTGTGAAACAGAACTTTTGGCTAGAGGATTTGCTTCACCCATCAGCAGAGGCGTACCTAGGGGGTCCTAGGGGGTCACGTGATCCCCTCCTCATTCGACAAATTACATAGGTGTACTCTCCTCGTCGATAGCTTCGTTTTGATATATAATACGCTATAATCCGACATCTGAGTAAAAAGTTATGAATGTTTGAAAATTACAGCAGTATTAATCACTTTAGTTTTATTTCAATATACTATAATACTTTAATATTTTACTTAAATTGACATTCACATATTATAATTCATCTCGAGAGCTTCGAAACCATATGTTATATTACTTATTTTGAGAATATGGTTAGAAGTTACGTAAGTTTAAATTTTTTTATATCTAGTTATACATTATTACATGTTAATAATGCAATGTTTATTTATTGCGTTTTATATCTTTATTTTTCGTTTTTTATCCTTATTTTCGTATTATATATTTGTAGTATTTTCGAAACCATAGGTTGACACTAGTTTGTACTATCGATCACGTTGTGTTTTGCGATTTTTTTCTCGATCTTATTGTCGAATACTAGGCTGACCCCCCACTAAAAACTTTCTGGGTCCGCCCCTACCCATCAGCCCCCGAGCTCCAACCCCACCTCCCTCTTTTTTTTTTTTTTTTTTTAATTTATTTAAGGGTAAACAAGGTCGACATTTGAGATGGTGTAACAATCCTAAAAACATTAATCAATTAGACATAAACAACCTAAAACATACTGTATAAGAACACAAATAAAAATGGCAGACGAAAAATGATACACCTTTAACTCTTTAAGCTCTCAAGCTCCCTTGTGTCACAATACCCTTTTGAACGCGAATGATGATTGTATGATACTCTCTACTCAAATATTTCCCATCTCTTACCTTCCGTTACATCCAAAATGGCTAAATCTTGCTTAATCCTTTCTCCTTTTCTTAGACTTTTTACCCTCTACTTCATTAGATCCTATCAATCGTAAGGTTATCTCATCTACGCACCGATGTACTTGATGTACTTGAGTCTTTTTTTAAACGTGTCCAAACCATTACATGCTATTTCGTACGTATAACATTGGTTAGTGAGTTTGAAAATGCTCAAATTTAATTATTTTTGGTGTAAAAAAATAATTTATCCCTAAAATAACAATGACTTAGAATGATTCGAGTTTCTATTACAACTTCTTACTAAATGTCTTACAAACTACTTAGACCCATAAAATATTAAAAATTAATCGATAATCTCCAGTGGCGGATTCTGAACTTGTTGATTGAGGGGGCAAAAATTTACGAAAAAAAAAATATTTTATGTAATGTATCCTGAATTTGCATGATTTATTTCATGGTTTTCAAATATTTCAATATAACCTCATAATTTGAAGTTCTCGAATATAGTTATATTATTAAGATATGAAATTAATAAATAATAATTAAAATAACAATATATCGGTTTGGTAAATGATGTAGGAAATATTGTAATTCAGTGCTGAAATTTGAAACGCTTGTAACTTTTTGCTCAGATATCGGATTTGAGCTTATAATATATCAAATCGAAGCTATCGACGAGAGGAATATGTATGTTAAATTTCATTTTCGATTGGGGGGCGATTGCCACTACTGGCTCTAAAGAGGATCCGCCCCTGATAATCTCTAAACCCCTCTTATTGTTAAAGGAAATAATATCACTATCATAGCATCACCTTAATACCAAAGTCTGTTAGGATCATGTGTACCTATGCGTTAATATCCCAACATACAAAAAGACAAGTGAAATTTCATACTAGAACTAATTGGCTATAGAAGAAGTAGTCCACTAAGACCATCCACAATGATTTTGTTTAAAATATACACATTTACACAAGGTGTGCAAAAATACACCTCACTTTTTAGTAATTTGCTCTATTAGTAAGACCATCCACAATGGTGGTGTGCACATGTGCAAATATGTACTTTTTAGACATTTTTTAGCACTAGTACAAATCTGTAGATTAACGGCACAAATTTGAAAGCGGTTTTAAAAAACCGCTGTTAATTAAAATTTCGCACAGCACTTTATAAAATAATCGCTAAGAACATTTTTTTAACAGCGCTTTATATCAAAAAGCGCTGTCCCAACGGGGAAGGATAGCGGTTTTCAAGTAAAAGCGCTGTGAATGTTTAAGAACAGCACTTTTTTGATAGCGCTTTATACCAAAAAGCGCCGTCCCAATTGGGAAGGATAACGGTTTTCAAGTAAAAGCGCTGTTATACAAGTACAAAACATCGCATTAATTACATTTTTTATTTTTTTAAATGAAAAATAAAAATTAAAAAAAAATTAACTAATGAACGTGGGTTCCCTAAAAGATTTTTTTTTAAAAAAAAAAACCCTAACTCCCTCTTTATATCACCGCCTCCATCTCTTTATCTCTTGGTATTCAGTCTTCACCATGAACATCTGCACACCACCTCCCACCTCCCCTTCTGCTACTATATATTTTTATTTGTAAATTGATGTAGATTTTCTATGTATAAATGTCTTTTAATATTTGTTTTATTCTATTCCTCTCATGATTAATTAAGGATTGATCAATCACGGTGGAAACAAACTCATCGGTACCTGTTCTTGATCAGTAAATCATCAAGATATATATGTCGTCAGAGATTTTGCGGTTGGTGGTGAGCACGTCGATTTGGCAATTGTAGCATACAGAGGTAGAAGAAGGCCGGCGTACACTTTCTAGTTTCCACAATGGTTCGATCAAGATCGAGTGTTAGGGTACTTGAGTATTGTAATTAATTGCTGCCTTATCTTTCCACAAAGATTATATCCTCTTTCGATTTCAATTTCAAGAACGAAGAAATTAGTGTACATTCTCTTTTATGTAACTAGTCCATTGTATTGTAATTGGAGTATGTTATTGAACTTTTGTTTATTACTCTACGCCAATTATGGAATTTGGGATTTGCTGATCAAGATTTTTCTAATCAAACTTTGGGATTATTTTTTGCATTGTTCGTTCCATCCCGATTTGAGGTAGTGTTTCTCGATTTTTTTATTTTTTTTATTTTTAGAATTGTGATAGCGGTTTTTCTAAAAAGCCGCTTTTAATTGTTAATATAATAATAAAAAATAAAAAGCAAGTTTGACAGCGCTTTTTTAAGAAAACCGCTTTCCTTCCCTTTTTGTTAGCGCTTTAAAAAAACCGCTCTTATTATTGTTCTCAGCGCTCTAGTTAACAGTGACACAAAAACCGCTATGCTTCCCATAAAAAAAGCGTTATTAATGTGCTCTTTTGTACTAGTGTAGCTCCACTGGTTGTTTTAGGTGTGTGCAAATGTACACATTTGAGCATGTGATGTGCAAATTTGAGCACACCACATCCCCCATGTGCATAAACTTTTACAAAAGGCAAGACAATTTCATTGATTTATTTTTTTATGATTTTTTTTTTGTTTTAAATGAATTGTATTTGAGTGATATGTAAAAAATGCACATTTTACCAATGTAGCAAATTACCAAAAAGTGAGGTGTATTTTACACATCTTGTGCAAATGTGCATATTTTAAGCAAAACCATTGTGGATGGTCTAAAATGTGTATTATTTACACATCACTCAAATACAATTCATTTAAAACAAAAGGTAAAATAAAATCATAAAAAAAAAACCCAATGAAATTGTCTTACTCTTTGAAAAGTTTATGCGCATGGAGAGGTTAGGGATGGCAATGGGTCGAGTGATGGGTGGATGATCTACTTCCGTCACCCGATCCACCACCCAAAACCCTTCACCTTACCCGACTCATCACCCACCAAATATTTCACCAGCCCCATCCATCCATCACCAACCGGGTGATCGAGTGGATCAGGTGATAATTCGGGTGAAATAAATTCATCAAATTTTTTTTATTGAAAAACATACGTCGAACACATCAACGAATAAACATTAATTAGGAGCACATTGCATTCACGTTTTCATTTTAATTAGGAGCCAATTGCATTGCATATCTTCAAATAAAAATTGCATAACTTACTTTATGACAAGATATTTCCATTTTAATCGTTTTATAGGTATCTTGAATTAGAGTTTAGGGGTATATTGTTAATTTCACATATAAAATATAAGTCGGGTGATGGGTTGGGTGACGGGTGGGGAATGTCTTCACCCGAATCCAACCCAACCCATCACCCGTTCACCCATCACTCATTAAATATCCGCTTTATTTCGGATTTTCACCCACTTTTTCGGGTCGGGTGAGACGGATATCCGTCGCGTGCGGGTGAAATTGCCATCCTTAAGATGTGGTGTGCTCAAATTTTCATATCACATGCTCAAATATAGTTAAAAAATGTCTAAAAAATACACATTTATATACCACCATTGTAGATGGTCTAACTTAACATGATTTGTTTATTCATATTATCAACACGGGACTGTGTGGCTCTTCAATTCTCCCCACACTCAAACCTCCTCTACCCCGGTGGAGATCCTCAAGTCCACAATTTTGGTCCAATATTTTTTTTTTGATTGGGTAAAATATTCGGATGCACAACGTGCTATCCGATAACATCCTTTCGAATGTGCCGAATTATTTTATTATTTTTTCTAATAAATAGGATAGTTATATAATTGTCTTCAACCAATAAAAGAATGTGGACTACAACAAAAAAAACCACAATTACGGACCAGAGAGTATTCTCACCGCCCCTACCCTTAAAACAGTCACAAATCACTCCTTAATTTGTCTCCTAAACCCAAAACCTCAGAAAACCCCTCCAATCTTTGTCACGAAATCCACGCCAAACCCACCTACCCAACTTCTTCTTCTTCCACCAGCTAGTTTCTGATTCTTGTATATGTACACACTCTCTCTCTTTCTCCACAGACACACGCCCCCCTCTGCACAATTCAAACCCAACAGCCCCTAATACTGTTTCCCGGCGCCCGGAATGTCTAAGCCCGCCGGCCGATTCAAGCCCTCTGCCATCCTCTCCGACGGCTTCCTCTTCCTCTCCGGCGCCCTCGTCGCCGTCCTCCTTGTCTTCTCCCTCTGGTCCTTCTCCAACCCCCACGACCCCTTCCCTTCCTTCTCATTCCCCTCCTCCTCCCCCGCTCCATCCGGTCCCGACCTCCTCCACGACCCCCCCGACCCCACCTTCTACGACGACCCCGACCTCCGCTACTCCTTCTCCCCGCACTCATCTCTCGCCGACTGGGACGAGAAGCGCCGCCGCTGGCTCCGCCTCCACCCCTCCTTCTCCAACGGCGCCAGTGAGCGTGTCCTGATGCTCACCGGCTCCCAGCCCAAGCCCTGCAAGAACCCCACCGGCGACCACCTCCTCCTCCGGCTTTTCAAAAACAAGGTCGATTACTCCCGGATCCATGGCTACGAGATCTTCTACAACAACCTCCTCCTGGATAAAAAGATGTTCTCTTTCTGGGCTAAGTACCCCGTCGTCCGCGCTGCCATGATCGCCCACCCGGAGGTTGAGTGGATCTGGTGGGTGGACTCCGACGCCGTGATCACCGACATGGAATTCAAGCTCCCCCTCCACCGCTATAAAGATCACAACTTGGTCGTCCACGGGTGGGAAAACCTCGTCTACGGCGACCCCAGCCGGAGGAGCTGGGTCGGGATCAACGCCGGCGTCTTTCTCATTCGCAATTGCCAGTGGTCGATGGACTTGATGGAGAGATGGATCAGCATGGGCCCCGCAAACCCTAATTACCCCAAATGGGGCCAAATCCAGAAATCGCTTTTCCCCGATAAGCTCTACCCCGAATCCGACGATCAGACGGGACTGCTGTATTTGATGGTCAAGGAGAAGGAGAAATTTGGGGATAAGGTTTACATCGAGAGCGAATTTTACTTCGAGGGGTACTGGGTGGAGATCGTCGGGAAGCTGAAAAACACGACGGCGATGTACGCCGAGATGGAGAGGAAGGAGAGGGGTTTACGGCGGCGGCACGCGGAGAAGGTGACCGAAGCTTACGCGGCGAAGAGGGAGGCGAAATTGGAGGGTTTGGGTTACGGGAAGGAGAGTTGGAGGCGGCCATTCATCACTCACTTCACTGGCTGTCAGCCTTGCAATGGGAAGCACAATGAGATGTACACTGGCAACTCTTGCTGGGATGGGATGGAGATGGCTCTCAATTTCGCCGACAATCAGGTGCTTCGCAGTTTCGGGTTTGTGCATCCGGATTTGCTCAGCTCTTCCCGGGTTGATCAGCTGCCTTTCGATTTCCCTGGCGGCGATGATGACAGCGATTAGTGAGGTAAAGATCGAATCTTGAATTGAATTTACTTGCATTATGATTGGGTGATTCCGACAGTTAGAAGCTTACCAAACATACAGTATATGAATCACACTCCAATCCAATAGCTAAAAGTTATACCAAATGAATCCTTAAGGAATGAGGTATTTTGTTTTTGTGGATTTGATTCCTTCATGATTGAAGAATAAAGATACTTGATGGGTTTAGACTTTAGATTGATCAAAAGCCATTATTGTGTATGGTATGATTGAGATACCTTTTGGACTAGTCCGGATCAATTGGTCTTTAACTCTTAAGCATTTTGTTGTCGATTACCCTAAAAGTATTAGGAGCTTCTTGTGTTTTAGGATACAAAGCAAGAAGTGGATGAGAGGATTCGGACTCCTTTTGATCAATCAATCTAGTGTGTTATTGAAATTGATATTATTAGTCAGTGATTGAGTGTTTAGCTGTTGGATGAAAATAGTCGTCTTTTTCGCACCATAATAGATTAATAGGCGTGTACCCGGGTAGTATTTTTATTAGATTACTGTCATCTGACAATGATTAAAAGATGAAATATTGCACAGGACCACGGAGTTTAATATAATGTTAGCGTGTTCTTAAGCCTCCCGTCACCTAGGGCCAATATAAAAATAGGTCATTTGATTAAACAATCTCATCTTTGCCCTTTTGATCAATCTGTAATCAATTTAGGTAACTACTGACATGTGATACATGATAGTAAAGCTACATTTCAGTTTGCTCTCCTTGTTGTTTATGAACCATAAAAGAAACGATTTGTCAAGTGAACCGTGATCATAAGTTGAAATCTAGCCATTGTTTCAACTTTCAATGTAATGTCAGTACATTTTAGACCTACATTACAATGACTGTCATTATCTTCAAATAAGCTTATGATTTGAGAAAATTGAACACATTGATGCATATAATTCAGTATGTTGTGAGAAAACATGAGTCTGCAGCAACGGAGGTTAGTTAAACCGACTTTGTCATTCAATTGTGGTTACTCCAAGCTTCGCCTGATGTGGTACCGGTTCTTATAGGCAGCCAATGTACTCCTAGATTGTCACTTTATTTTAGTTGCAAAAAGGATTTGTTTCCAATTTCTGTGAAACTGACTGTGCTTTGAACACAGACAGGAGGTGTTTATGATTGAAGAATAATCTGATTCAGAGCCTGGAGGACATTTCGACTGTCTGAATGCCCGTGTTCTTCTCTGCGTATCATGGGATTTCATAGATGTTTACGCTTGATCTCAATGGCTGACAAACAAACAATTCGGCAAGGTGATTCTTTCTGCTGCAACAAGGTTTTCCTCTTTGGTTTGTATTGTTGTACTTTCGGCGATTATCTATGAAAAGGCCTTTTTAATACAGTGCTGGAACTCCCATCTGTGGATGTATAGAGCTTGAAAATTGAAATGGATGTAATGACCTATAATGTATTTTCATACATTGCACTTTACATCCTATTTGTGTGATATGATGGTGATAACTGATAATCCTCCCTCATGTTTCACACTTTGGGCTGCATCATGACAAATCTCTTTGGTCAATTCCTTGGTTTAAGATAAATATTTTTTTTAGAAAAAAAGGTACAAGTGCATCCCATAAATCACGCCAATTGATTCAAGTCCACAAGAAATCACCCTAATTTTCCAATTTTTAAAGTGTTGAGTGGGAGGCAAATTTCAGCTTCAGCAAATCATGCAAAGATTCCGGGTCAATGTGGTGCCTCCCCTAATTTTAGGGGCCTCCCCTAATTTTAGGGTTTCTTTGACACAGTTGCTTTCAATTTGAAACTTGTAAGAAGATGCCAATGCCCAATGTGCATGATGAAGCCTCTCTTTTCGCCGTCTTGTTCGGTTCCTTTCTACATAGACAGTGTCAGAGCTGGCAATTGGGTCACTAGGTCAAGTTTGGATCAATATTTGATTAGATCGTTATTGGATCCGATGAATTTCGGGTCTGATTCGGGTTAGGTCAGAACATCACAAGGTCAGTTATTTCATATCGGGTCATTGTCAGATCAAGTTAAGAGCTACAAGTTAAAGTCGAATTAGCCCAAAGATTATATTTTTGGTTTAAACAGATCATAGATCCGTCCTAAGGAAGGCATATAACACCTGTCATGGATGCATATAATCAACCGGACTCTAAATAAGGGTTGATCCTGCACTCACAAGTGACCCATTTGGAATTTCGAATGTTTACCTGGTCTTTCATTCATCATTGCTAGCTCTATATAAATCGACTGAAGCTGCCAAAGAGTGGTTTACAGATTACAAATAACATGGAAGAGAAACAGCCCAAAAAGATTAGACAGCCCAGAAGAAAGAACATTCTCCATAACAATAACAGCACCAAAGGACTAACACAGATATTCAACACTTAACACTTACCCATTAGCTAAATTTGACTAAAATGCAATTAACTCTACGAAATCATCCCAGTAGCCTCGTCTTCGTTTGCCTCTCCCCCTGGCACGTCGTTGAACATAAACTGACTCTGGTATTCCATCAAGTACTGTGTTGATCTCTTAATATCCAAGAACAGCTGATACACTCTGCTGATGTCTTCCATCTCGACAACCTTCCCCTTGCGCTTCAGGCATGCTAAAGCCGCAGCGTTGATCAGGTTGATGGCATATCTTAGAGACGTCTCCACTCCAATCTTGGTCAGCAATACCCTTGCGTCTTCCGCCATCTCCACATCCTCCTCCTGTGTTCTGATATCCAGAATCTTTCGGATCTCCTCCTCCGAGTAAGGTTGAGTTGTAATTATGAGCAGCCGGTCCAGGAGGTCGACTGGGATGCCGTGTGGGGATATGTTATTGGTGCCTCTGATCTTGGTGTGCCCCCGGTTGGTGGCAACAACCAGTAATGGAGCCATCTCATTTTCCAATGCCCGATTCAAGAACGAAAAGCACTCGATGTCCAGCATATGTACTTCATCTATGAAGAGGACCCCCGGTATGATCTCTGCTTTCCCTTCTTCCCTCCACTCGGCTACTTTTGTGTCAATTTGCTCCCGAACTTCAGCACGTATTTCCCCAGTATCACCCGTGAAGAGTGCCAGGAACCCTTGCGTCCTGAAATATATAAACAAAAGAAACTCACACATCAGAGATGATGACCATACACAACTCAGCCTTGTATAGTGAATGATAATTTCTCAAAAGGACAGAACTTACACAAAATTATCTTAAACTAAAGATAATCTTATCAGCTACTTAATTTTAGCTATTTGATACAGGACAATCCATTTGCTGCCAAATTTTTATATCACTGGATATTGGTTTCAATCAGTAAATCCTTTCCATATATCTATTTTTAAAAAGAACTGTGCTACTGCCTACTAGTACAAACGGCGTAACGATAACAAGGGAAAAACATTCGTTGTAGATGGTAGGTAACCTGAAATAAACTTAGAACAGAAAATCAAAGGGAGGATCAAAGAAAATAATCCGGAAGCACTCAAATTATTAGTCCAGCCTTATACAGAGGTCTGCTAATTCACCGAATGATTTCAACTCTCAAACCATCTCAGCGGATGCGATAACACTGTTTCTGTTTCCGATTTTAGACCCAACATGCCTAGTTCATGTTACTTCACAATTTGACTCTGAGTAGCTACTACCAAGTGTGATAAATTGAAATTTCCCTCCTAGGTGAATCCGCTTCTTGACCAGCAACTAAAACTATTTCAACTTCACCAGATATTTTTTTTTGGTTGTTTCATACCTACTCATATCCAAGCTATCATCTTTGACCTCCACTTACGCAGCAAAACCAATCAAGCAATCTTCATCGCAATTCACAAGGAACTAGGAAGCAATCAATCCAAACATCAAATTCGATTCAATTCCACCATCAGAAAAAACAATTTAATCAGGCTATAATGCAAATTAGGGCTAGAAATTACCTGCTATTGATAACATCAATCTCGTGTAGAGTTACACAATGCACAATCTCCTTCCTCTTCTGGAGCTCACCATCAGGGCACTGAACGAACTTCGTCTGGGGCCCCATGGCGTCGTAATCCCTAGACCTCGAAAACGACCTCCCGAGCTTGGTAATCTTACCGGACGCCTTGTCAATGGCAACCACATCACCACTCTGAATCTTCTCCTTCCCAAGCGCCTCGATCATCTTCGCCCCCAAATCGTACACCGTCTCCATCTCCGTGGTCTTGAGCGTCAATTTCCCGGTCTTCGAGGCGGCACCAGCCACCGCAGGGCGGTCAATCTGGATCTCGACCACCTCGCCTTCAATAATCTCGGTCTCCTCCTTGATGCGGACGCCAATGGACCTGCGAAACGCCTGGGTTAGGGCTTCGGTCTTGGACATCTCGAGGGAGAAGATCTCGGAGCCGGAGAGCATCGCAAAGGGGGTTTCCTGGCCGAGCGACTTCGCGAGGCCCATAGCGATGGCGGTCTTGCCGGTACCGGGCTGGCCGGCGATGAGGACGCCGCGGCCGGCAATTTTACCCTCCTTGATGATCTGGAGGATGACGCCGGCGGCCTTGCGAGCCTTGACCTGGCCGACGAGGCCCTCGGAGGAGGCGCGAGGCTCTAAGGCGGAGTCGAGGCCGAGGCCGCGGATGTGCGAGTGGGCCCCTATGCGTTCGATGCGGGTAAGGTCGCGGCTCTCCGAGACCCTGATCTCCGCCATGGTTGATTGCAGAGGAGAAGGGAGGGCTTGAGAGAGGGTTTTTAGGGTTTTGGTTTTGCAGAAACTGAAGGAGAGACTGAGAGAGGGGTTTAGGGCGCTCAAAGGGTTTAATAATCACACTGACGTTAAGGCTCGTTTGGTGGATTTTAGGGCCCGTTTGGTATGTATTCCCGAACATAAAAAATGAGATTCAGAATGGTTAATTCCCGATTTAAGTTTTTGGTATGCCAAAAATTGAGGAAGGAGAGGTTTCGATTATGGAGTCAGGACCTCCCTCAAAACCTAATCTTGAGGGAGGATTTAAGAAACCGAAAATAAAATCATTGATTAAATTGGGTACACGGGACCGGACTCAGACATGAACACGAGTTATTGGTCAACTCGGATTTGTTAGGTTTCGACTCATGACCGATCTGTCAGATCATAAATTGATAGGTCACGGGTTGGATTTCGAATTAGGGTTCAACTTCAAGTCATGGATTTAAACTAATCGGCTTTGTGATCCAAGATCATGAGCAAGTTGTGTCTCGATGAAGGGTGCTAGTATTTTGTCATGCTCTACAACTTTGAGAGTCGAAATAAGTAAAGCACTAGAACTTAATATCCAAAACATCAAAATAGAAGGTGACAACTTTTGTATTATTAATGCACTTAAAGTTATTTGGAATCAGAATCACCATTGGGAAGTCGAAATTAACTTTGTCGTTTCTAGACAATCCATACTCATCACGTGTTTAGGGAAGTTAACAGTCTTAGCAAACACTGATCTTCATGGATTATACAACAACCACTATCCCTTTTTCATGGATTTAGAACTACGAATTCTCATTCAAAATGATGTTAATCTCTAACAACTTTCCATATCATTCAAGTTCAAACAGATTATCGAATCGCATGAATCCTCCTTGAGGAACATCAGATGGAGAAACAACCAAGATTGATGAGGCAGATGCAACACATTGTTAGATTCTACCAATGTGTTAATTTATCATTTCACCCAACAATTTTGCAACAATGGTGTTTTAGATTTTTTGTAGGAGTCACTTCAGCTGCAACAAACACATCTTCCCTGTCGAATGACTTGTCAAGATCGCGCGGTGGCTGGTTCTTCAACACCCAAGATTCTCACAATCATCAATCTTGATCCGAGTTTGAACTGTTGGATTCATTGATCTGCTTAAAACCGTTTCCGAAAACACATCAAGCAAGTGAACTTACACATTTCATCTCAGTCATGTGACATCGTTGATACTTCCAAAAAAAAAAAAGGAAACACACCCAGCTGGTAATCAAGAAGAAGCTGAATCTTCAATCTTGAGTTATTAACAACCAGAAAAGGCTAAGAAATTGCCCATCATATCCAATTCATCTTGAAGCAGCAAGAGCTGCTTCTGAGAAGCACATCTGTAGCCACCGGCAAATCATCATCTTCGTCGAATTCACAATAAGGCCTTTCCTCATCAATCCTTCCGATTACGCCCAGGCTGAAGCTCCTGGGCATCGAATTCCTCGTGATCACAGCACTCACCTGCTGCTGCTGCTGTTCTTGGCGAGTACTTGATTTAGTCTCCACTTGATCAGACTCCTTCTGAGTCGTAGTAGTAGCAGTAGTAGTAGTATACCGGTTGGTTGATCTCGACAAGCTGGAGCTGGAGCTCCTGGGGACGGTGGAGAACTGGCCGGTGGGGCAGCCCATGACGGTACCATAGGAGACCTGCCCGGCGCAGCCTATGAGGCTATGGATGTAAAGATCTCTAGCCTTGGTTAGCACTTTCGCCGGCGTTTTCATCAGCCGGAGGAGCTTCTTGTTGTTGGTTTCTCTGGTATCCTTGTTAGCTGTCATTGCTGAGTTTGGCTCAGCTGCAACCAATGTAGGTAGGTAGAGGAGAGCTTGTGTTTGATTGAGCACTTATCGACCCGATTCGAGTTTTGATTTGAAGATGAGCTAGCTCTTTGTGTGTTTGGAAGGGAGTGGTAAGGTGGGGATGAATTGGAAGTAATGATGATTAAGGAGGGATTAATGGGATTTTAAAACAAGGTTAGATGGGGGGAATGATTGTCGCTTTAGAAAAAGGGGAGAGAGAGGAAGTGCTTAAGTGATCACCAAACATTTAAAGGGAACAACATTGGTAGGACTAAAGAAGGAGCTTAGCTTAGTGTTAATTTAAGCACAGTTAAGTCTTAGATCTGTAATTCATACTAAATTCAAATAGACCAGAAATTAAAATTTGAGTGAACTTGATAGGCTAAATTTTACATATACACATAATTTTTATTAATAAAATCCCTATTCTAATAAACAAACCCATATTTTTTTACCTATTTTTTAATTTATTAAAAAAATGGGGCGGATTGGAGCAGACCCCGACCCGCCCCTACATGGCTACATTTTAAGGTTTGTAAATTTCGTGTGGTAATCACAAGTTTTTTCAAATAGAAAATAATTAAGTAGCCTATCAAATGAAATTCGCAAAAACTTGGGGTAACTAAAGAGGCTGCCTGGCCCTGCCCGGTAGGGTGAGCTCCGGTCGTGGGTCTGGTGGTTTCTTTCTGAAACTTGTATCATATGTATTGAATGCATATGTTATATGATCTTCAAGAAGATCTATGATCAATTTTTGATTGTATATGAAAATTATGCATAGATCCGTCTATATGTAAATGAATCTCAAATCCATTATAAGTAATTTAAGATTCATCTCTAATAAAAACAAGATTTTTAGATTAGAGAGTTTTTGAAAATCATAACCAAGGTAATCGGATTAAAATCTAATAGAACATTTTTATAAGCGGATTGTAAATCTGAAACTTTGAAAAAAGAAGTGAAGAACAACATAAATGACTCTACGAGCATCTGTAACACATATACCTTCTTTGGATTTATTGTCTGACGCCAAAAATAAAAAAAATAAAAAAGATTAAAAAATAATTTAAATGTCATAGGTTGGTTTCTTCTTCTCTATGAATATCTTCTACCGAAAATTTTACACTAAAAAAAAGAAACTCTACACTGATTACATCCCCCCTCTGCCCCATAGCACCCTTGGCTATTCTGCTGATCTCCTCAACCATCTCATTTCCATTAACAATGCCCATGTTTCAAGAATCACTGCTGATTGCTCGATTCCCCCGTTTGCTATCGCCCCTTCTATCTTGCACACCATCATGGCACCCAGCAGCTCCAACAACACAGCTTCTAACCATCCTATTGAAGGCACCTTGGAGGCTGTCATTGCTGCCCAGGCTAAAGGTAAAGGCATTGATTCTGCAGTCGACTCTGATAGCTCTCAACTCTCTCTCAAGTCTGATCACTCGGTGGTCAGAAAAATGAGTGGTATTGTGATCAAGCCTCAAGATGAAGACACCACTAGAAGCCCTACTGATTCAGGCAAGCGCAGGGATGATGAAGATCAAGCTGAAACCTCTTCCCCACTTACCAAGAAGTCCAAGAAGAAGAAAATGTGATGATTAGTGGGATGAATATGAGCAAAGGCAGTGAGCGCTATAAAGCTCCATCTACTCTAAATAATACCAGCCTTGCTCATTATAAGTTTCAGTTTAGTATGATCTATAATTGCTACCCTAGTGGTAATTCCATGGATAGATCCTTTTGCTATTTCTTTTCTTGCAAGATGTACTGGGACTTTCAGTCTTTTTCCCTTTATACTGATAGTCTTTCTCATATTAATGATAAGCTGAATTTTAATTTTCCTATTAAGTATTATGGTAGGAATCTCTTCTTTTGTCTGGTTTCTTTTTCTTTTGTTTTATGGATCAGGTGTAAGTTGGCTCTTCTGATGGTATTGAGGGGCCTGAACTTGAGGGTTGTCAAGAAGAATGAAGCTGATTGTACAACCACTTGGTGGTGGGATCTTGATTTATGTTCATCTAAGATTGCTGGCTTAGGTAATTTGCTTCATTTTCCTTTCTGTTATGTTGCTTTTCCTGGTTGTTTCCCCATCAACATAATCTGCTGTGTGGGGAATTCCAGAAACAAAACTTATTCTCAACATTCAGTCTTACCAATATCCATCAACAATTATCTCAAAACTGGTACACAGAAGTGTTGCTTGTATAAACAAGGCTTGCTTCAAAATGGATATCAAACAAGGTATGATTAAGGCTTGCTTGATATCCATTTTGAAGATGGACAGCAACAATAACATCAGATGGCCTGCTCGCAAAGGGTATTATATACCAACAGGAAACATTCCAAAGCTACATCTTTTCATTTACAGAATGAACAAAAATAATGATAAAAACGAGTGCAAGATCAACCATAAGAATCTAATAAACTGTAACAGAAACAGATCAAAATCCCAGTACACAGGGATACTCAAAGAAACTGATTATGATTAGAATAGGTTATTGGAATATCAGAGGGTCAAAAAGACTCCTGCTCTGGCAGGAAATCAAACAGGTCAGGCTAAAACACAAACTAGATGTCCTAGCCCTTACAGAAACAAAGAGTTGCATCCCTCCGTTGGACTGGCAGTTGAAGGAATCTGGATTTCATAAGCTAATCTTTGTTCCTTCGATTGGCACTAGGGGTGGAATCTGGATTCTTTTTAGAAACGAAAATTTGATTGCTGATGATGCTGTCCTAGAAACTACAGACAGAATGGTGATGATAAAACTTTTGGTAGATGGGCTTTCACTTGTCTTAGCTATGGTGTATGCCCCTACAAATGAACAGGAGAAAAATGTGTTTTGGCAAGATTTATACCCAAGAGTCTATAAATACAATTTACCTATCATAATCATGGGTGACTTGAACGATATAGAGAATGATACAGAGAAAATGGGAGGTATCTTTCCTTCTATAAACAGATTTCGTCGTCTTAGGGATGTTAAGCAAGAGCTCAATCTGTCCACAGTTCCGTTTATAGGCTCTCCATTTACATGGAGGAAAAACCGGAATAAGGTGGATAACACATTTGAAAGATTAGATAGGGTTCTGGTTCACCAAGATATTCTTTCCAAGTTCAAAGATCTAGCAACTCACCATCACCAATTTACTTCTTCTGATCACTGTCTAATAACCATGAACCTGGGTATAACGAAGATTGAAAAAGGTTCCCCATTTCGTTTTGAGATGGCATGGACCACGAACCCAGCCTACAGGAAAATAGTGGCACAAGTATGGAAAAATAAGATACATGGATCATTTGGTTTCAAACTGATTCAGAAACAGAAACTACTAAAAAATAATACGAAGTTATGGTGCAAAACTCATAAGAACAATCTTGACAGACAATTACAGATTGTGGATCAACATATTAAAAGACTGCAAGACTCCCTCCCTTGGGGTCATCTCTCCGTTAAGGATGTGGACCGCCTTGAAAGACTAGAGAATAAAAGAATACAAATCATGAAGTTCAGTCACAAGTTCTGGAAGCAGAGAGCGAGAAGTAGATTTCTACAGCAAGCAGATAAAAATACCAAGTACTACCAAGCTATGGCCAAGATCAGAAGTAACAAAAACACTACTGTGAGTTTCACCTCCAAGTATGGGGAACTAATAACAGACAAAGAAAGGATTAGAGAACAGATCACTGCTGAATTGTCTGAGAGGTATATCTCTCAACATCTGACCAGCATTGATCCGGAAGATATCAAATATATAACAAATGAAATTTCGATTGACCAAAACGTTAACCTAGTTAAAGAACCAACGGTGACAGAAATTAAAAAGATTGTTCTTAGTATGGCTGAAGATAAATCTCCGGGTCTGGATGGTTTCCCTCCTGAATTTTATTCCAAGTATTGGGATATAGTGGGAGACTCTGTCTGCAAAACAATCAAAGCGTTCTTTCACTCAGGGACGTTTCTCTCGGAAATAAATCAAACTTTTATAGCCCTTATACCTAAAACGGATAATCCTACCAATATCCATCATTTTAGACCCATTAGCCTTTGTAATACTATTTATAAAATTATTACTAAACTTCTAGCAAGTAGACTAAAAACAATCCTTCCTAATATTATAAGTCCTTTTCAAGGAGCCTTTGTTGAAGGAAGATCAATCCAGGACAACACACTAATAGCCCATGAAATTTTCCATTCCTTCTATAAGCGAAGAGGTAGGAAGGGATGGATGGCTCTAAAACTGGATATGGAAAAGGCATATGATAAAATCAGTTGGAAATTTATAGAAGCATCATTAAAAAGTTTGGATTTCATCCTCAGTGGATTCAATGGGTTATGAAATGTATAACTACACCCACCTTCTCAGTCTTGGTAAACAATATTCCGGGAAAACAGTTTAAACCCCAACGAGGCATCCGACAGGGAGACCCTCTTGCCCCTTACATATTCGTCATTGTCATGGAAAGCCTAGCGAGGGAACTACAAGTAGAATCTGCTCATGAGGATGCTCTTGTAGGAATCAAGCTCACTCCGAATGGCCACTCTATCCCTTTCCTTACATTTGCGAATGACACACTGATTTTTGCGGAAGCATCTTATAAAAGTCTAGACACTATCAAGAACATTATCAATGATTTTTCTAACAAGTCGGGGCTGACAATAAACTACCAAAAAAGCTCTATCCAATTCTCCAAAAATGTGGATTCAGGCTTAGCTAGAAGCTTAGCAAATCAAATGAACATCCCAATTGCTAGGGGTATGGAAAAATATCTGGGAATCCCAATAATAAATGGCAGGGTCAAGAATTGTGTCTTTGATGAGGCCATACTGAACCTTCAAAAACAACTACCTAAATGGAAAGCCTCGTCATTGTCACAAGCGGGAAGAACAACCCTAATAAAAGCAAACCTTAGTTCCAAAACTAACTATCTTATGCAAAGTTTCCTTCTCCTAAAGGAAGTCCTTAAAAAAATTGACCAGATAAACAAAAATTTATTTTGGAATAAAACTAATAATGAAAGATACACCCCACTGGTTAGTTGGGATAAAATCTGTGCTCCCAAAGGTCTGGGTGGTTTAGGCATCCGAACTGCCGAGGAGCAGAATATTTCTCTTCAGATGAAACTTCTTTGGAAACTCTATACCCAACCAAACAATATTTGGGTAAAAGTAATCAAAGAAAAATACTTAAGGAATAATAATATCAATGACCTCAACATTCACAATACCTCGTGGCAATTTGGACGTCTCCTGAAACTTAGAGAACACTTTCAAGAAGGCCTTCTATGGATAATAGGAAATGGGGAAACAGTCAAGGTATGGACAGATCCTTGGTTGCTAGAAGGAACCTTAGAAAGATATAGGGGTGATCACAACATTGAAATGAAAGTGTCTGAACTACTAACACAAGATCACCAATGGAACATAAATCTGCTTAACCAACTTTTTCCTACACAGATTATTCAACAAATTATTGAATTAAAACTGCCGGATTGGGATACCCCTGATAGACTAATCTGGAAGTTTAGTAGAGACGGGGTTTTCACGGCTAAATGTGCAGCAAAACATGCAACTACACAGATTCCAACTGATAGCGGTAATTCCTGGATTTGGAGCCTCCAAATCCCTCCACGAATTCAGCACTTCATTTGGAAAATATCTATTGATGGGTTGGCAACGAAGGAAAGATTAAATAGATTCTTTAACAGGGTTCCCTCTCGGTGTTGCCTGTGTGACACTACGGAGGAAGACAATGATCATCTGTTCCTGCAATGCCCATATGCCAAAGCAATCATAAACAAATATGAGACAGACACAGGGAACTGCTTCATTGGTATCGATACACCCATGGTATCTACCGAGAATTTGGAAGCTATGAATAGAAGCAATACACATTTCGGAAAACTTTGTTTCATCTGGTATGCCATTTGGGAGGCCAGAAACAATAGTATCTTCAGAAATACAAAGTTGGAGAGCATAGAGACTGTTACTATCAAAGCAATCAAAGCCATAGATGATTGGGCGAAATCAGGGGTAAAGGATGAAACAATACACCAGAGAAGAAGACGTAAACATTCCAAATGGATTAAACCTCCGCTAAACACATACAAAATTAATGTAGATGGATCGGTCAAACAATCTGGTGGTTGCCATATTGGAATTATTGTTCGAAACTGGCATGGCCAGGTTGTTGATATTTTTCATAGTGAAGTGTCTAAGGGAACTGTATTTGTAACAGAGTCCTTAGCGGTATGTAAAGGGCTAGAATTAGCTCGAACTAGAGGATGGACTAATATTATTGTTGAATGTGATAATATGAATGTAGTTAAAGCAGCTCAAGATCTACAAGCTCCCCCGTGGGAGGCAATTAGAGTCATAGAGCGAATCAAGAGGTTGAAGATGGAGATCTCGACAGCATATGTTCAACATTGTTTCCGAGAGGCTAATGCTGCAGCTGATTATATAGCTAAAAGTAGCCATGAATGTAATCTCTCTACTCTCCCTTTGAACAGGGATCTTTGTACCATCATCCGTCAGGATGATCAAGGATGATCTTGTGTAAAGACATCCTACTGTTTGCCTACTGTAAAAAAAAAAAAATAAATAAAAAATAAAAAATAATTTCCCTTTTTTTAGTTGTGGTGGAAGACACCAATGGTATGGATATTGGATGGGGTGTTTGTATTGCATATGTAACGACCCGAAATTTAAGTACCCGAATTAACCTCCATAAACCTACTTAGAAGGTAAATAAGGTTCGGAATACTAGATTATCGGGGAACGTTATAGAAGAAGTTTGATCTTCTTCCGTGAGCTTTGGATCTTACGACCGAGTACGAGTTATTATTAGGTTCATTTAAGCGGAAGATTTAGTTGTCAAAAGATGGGGATTGCGAACCCCGAAAAGATCGTAAGCCCGTTGGAGGCTTCACCTGTCCTAGACTATCGCGAAAACGTTTCGAACAGAGATAAAAGCGGAAATCATAATACAACAAAATGCCACGGCCACGCCGGGTCAAAACGATAAAACGTATGAGCAAAAGAGTGCGAATGTCAAGCGCCTCCCTCACTCTAATCGTCCAAAAGGTCTGTCCCGACAACCATCCACATCAGTAAGTCATATCGGGTAAGGGGTACCTGAATCTAAAAAACAAGAAATAAATCGGGGTCAATCATCGGAAATATGCACACTCCGTGCCATATAAAGAGGCATACTTAAACTACATGAATGTTAAAATGCAACACATAAGCAAGTGTATAGATATATATAAATGCGAAATAAACACACAAGGGCCCGTATCATCATCATAATCATCATCATAATCACCATAATATCTTCTCAAACGTACTCATCCTTCTACTCATCCTTCTCAAACATACTCATTCTTTCTCATCATAAGCCTTTCATCATTTCATTCGTGTTCCATCGAGTATAAGTCATTTATTCAGATTTTGACGGCCGTCCTACCATAGACACATAGCATACATATGAATCGTTGGATTTACTAAGTTCATCCTACGTCATATTACCAGTTTATATTCCTAACATGTTACTAGGTCGCGTGATGCATGAAGACTCTCGATAAGACAAAGAGTATCACATAAATCCATCATGAGTAAGTCCAGGGGACTTACCTGGAGTCCGGAGAATAAGCAAGCAATAAAGTGCACAACCAAGGATCCAATCAACAAGAGCCTATTAATTTCATTAAGCTTTCATTAGGTGGTATTCTAATGCATGGTACCCAACCTAATAATCAACATACATCCACATGAGGTTCACGATTCTATAGATTACACAATTTGGTTAAGTGATCCGGACTTAACCAGTTGTAATCTATATCGTATTATCACATAATCGATTTTCTTCTTATCGGATCATAAGTCAAGTTATGGGTATACTTCATTTCTGTATTTTATATGCTCTAAGTTTCGGTTATGCCATCACATATTTAACCATATTCTTAGCATTTCCTTAACCAAGTTTTCTAACCGAGTCATTATAAACACTGGTTACTAAAATTATAATAACTCTTGATTCAACCGTTGGATTGCCGTAATTTTTGAAGGACAGATAGATAACATTCCCATGAACATCATATTAAGATTTCAGCCGAATCAGACCGTTGGATTGGAATTGAAGTCCAAATTACAGAGGCACATATATCCATTTTGTCTCTTGATGTTTGCTACAAAACGCAACCAAAAACACATAGAGGCTCCACTTCCTAAGCCCTTTCCAAGCACACAAGATCTATTCCTAGAGAGGGGGAAGGCGGATGAGGGATTACCTTCGAAGAATCCCACACAAACGACTCAAGAACACCCTCGGGAGTCCTTCGGAACACCTTTCAAACACCTTGCCATTTTGTCACCAAAAATCCCAAAACATGATTTAGATTCTTACTCAAAGTTGAAGAAAAGGAGTTATAAAACATGTTGGAACTCAATTTTGGAAGAAAGGAAGGGTTCTTACCAAGAAATCAAGTCAAACTCTCAAGACCCTTCAAAAACAGTTTTCTGCAGCTTCAAAGATGGACGATTTTGGCTGGGCAAAAGACCTTGGATTTTTGTGTTTGAGATATGTATGGAAAGCTGGGTTCAAGACGGATCCATGGCCACCGAGTTTGCTCAATTTGGATGAGTATGGAGGGAGTTATGCTATTTCTTGTGAAGGCTGTCCAAAATGGACCTAAAATGGAGCAAGGCTCTCCTTCTCTCTCTCTCTCTCCTCTCAAGTGACGGTGGGGCTTCTTTGGATGAGCTCCTCATGAGTCTTGGGGTCAGGCTTATAGAGGAGAGGGGTGGTTGGCTTCATGAGTCAAAGCATGGGGGGTGATGGGATGAAGAGATGGGAGTGGTTGAATGTCTACATTCACAAGCAAGCCACAAGTCAAGGGTTTGGTGGATCAATGTTGGGCAATTTGGGTGGATGACCTCTTTAACATAATGTAAAACCCGAGCTCGCGAAGCGTTAAAATCCGTTACGTTTATAAGATACGAGAAAAGTGGCTTGGGCATATTTTTTCCGTCATTAAATCCATGTAAAGCTAGGCATAAAATTTTTAAATTTTCCGGGTTTTCATAATCATAAGGGAGGATAATATTCGGATTATCCTACGGATATTTTGTAAATATTAATTAAATTCCGGTCTTTACAATCATCCACCTCTAAAAACAAGTCTCGTCCCCGAGACAAAGAGGTTTAAACCGGCGGAGAAGGTTTTAAAACTTGAGTCCTTGAATCGTAACAAAAGGCACATGATCATCTTGGATGCGTCGTCCAAGAATCTCACGCCACCTTTGTCACGGCCGTAATAATCTCGAAGGTTTCATCAAGCTTGTGATGGGCGCCCCCATCACATCTCGCCTCAACCTTGAAAGTATCACAACTCGAGAGGATAATCACACTACCGCTCGGTCTTAGCGAAAATTCCACGAGTGCCCCCGTGGAAAGCTCGTATCCACTTCGCGAAGTATAATAGGTTTACCCGGACATTGGAACCTTAAATTGCTCATTTCCGAACTAAATCTCAAAATCAAGGTGTTTGGCGTCCCGACTCGACATTAGACCTAGACACTTCTAGTCTCGACTCATCTCCTTCTCGGGAGGTGGTTATCCACCTCTAAGGATCAAACACACGATCTCACTACGACTCAATCAAAACAGAGGGTGGATTAACATCCACCTCTAAGGCTAAGCCTTATTCCTTTTCCTAGGTTCAATATTCCGACATACCATCATTTATCGACCATACTCACAACAACCACATAATCATAACGATATCATATCAGTCATATATCATAAAGTATCACACATCAATGATAATCACATCATGTAGGACCGCTCATGGGCCCCACCACGCATATCAATCACAGAAAATGCGCACTCAATCACAGAGGTAAACACCCAATCACACATAGTACGGCTAAGAGTCCCCCTCCCAGGTACTCACCGGCCACTCACGCAGTCAAAGCTATATCTGCACGTGGCTGTACATACGACGCTAGCAACTCATCTAATACATCTCCATAGCTCGCCCGTATACTCTCCTCTGTCTCCCAAGTGGCCTCCTCGGGGCTTCTCCTAGCCCACTGTATAAGTACCAACGGTACCTCTTTGCGCCTCAGCTTCTTGACCCGTCGGTCAAGAACAGCAATCGGATGCTCCACGAAGGTATGGTCAGGTGCTATCTCTAATCCGGAGTAGTCCAATCTGTGACTCGGATCTGGCTCGTACTTCCTCAGCTGTGACACGTGGAAGACATCGTGTATACCGGCCAAACGGGGCGGTAAAGCAACTCTATAAGCAACCTCTCCCACTCGCTCGAGGATCTCAAAGGGGCCCACATATCTAGGGCTCAGTTTGCCCTTCATCCCGAATCGTCGGATCCCTCTCGTCGGTGACACTCGCAACCAGACATGATCTCCAACCTCAAAGGCCAACTCAGTCCTGCGCCTATCAGCATACTTCTTCTGTCGGTCGTGCGCAACCCTCAGATGCTCTCGAATCCGTCTGACCTGATCTGTCGCCTCCTGCACGTACTGTGGTAGTGTCCCCACTCGGTCTGCAGGCTCATCCCAGCAGATAGGCGACTTGCATCGCCTCCCGTACAACGCCTCAAAAGGAGCCATCCTGATCGATGAATGATAGCTGTTGTTGTACGAGAACTCTACTAGGGGAAGATGTCGAACCCAAAGGTTTCCCCACTCCAAAACACAAGCCCTCAGCATATCCTCTAGCGTCTGAATCGTCCTCTCGCTCTGCCCGTCCGTCTGCGGGTGATAGGCCGTGCTGAAATGCAACTTGCTCCCCAGAGCCTCGTGCACATGCCTCCAGAATCTCGAAGTGAAGCGGCCATCTCTATCAGATACTATCCTCTCGGGAACCCCATGCAACCTCACTATATGCTGTATAAAAGCTCGGACTAAATCAGACACAGGCCATGTCTCCTGAATCGGAATGAAATGGGCGGTCTTGGTCAACCTGTCGACCACCACCCAAATCGCATCAAAGCCTCGTACATCTCTCCTCAATCCTGTCACGAAGTCCATCGTGATATCCGTCCACTTCCACACAGGGTCAGGAAGTGATCGTGTCATCCCTCCGGGCTTCTGGTGCTCTATCCGCACCTGCTGGCAGACCTGACATCGCGCTACAAACAAAGCGACATCAGTCTTCATCCTGCGCCACCAGAACGTCCTCCTCAAGTCCTGATACATCTTATTCGATCCCGGATGGACCGAATAAGGAGTGGAATGTGCCTCTATCATGATCTTCTGCTTCAGGTTGTGCACATCAGGCACAGCAACTCGTCCCTGCAACATCAGCATCCCATCATCTCGGACGGTAAAAGACCTACATTGGCCCTGGGCCATGCGCTGTCGGATATCGGCAATCCGCGGACACTCTGTCTGCACTCGTCGGATCTCATCCATCAACTCTGACTGAACCTCTAGGAAACTCAGCTGTCCACTCTCTCGCTGTGACCAGACCTCTATCCCACAACTGATCAGATCCCGCTGTAACTCAGGTCGAGCCGTCAATCTGGACAAAACAATCTCCTGACGAGTCTTCCGACTCAAGGCGTCGGCCACCACATTGGCCTTCCCCGGGTGATACTCAATCTCCAACTCGTAGTCCTTGATCAACTCCAACCACCTCCTCTGACGCATGTTCAGCTCCTTCTGCGTGAAAATGTACTTCAGATTTTTGTGATCGGTCATGATCCTCACTGACGTGCCATACAGATAGTGCCTCCAGATCTTGAGCGCATGTACCACTGCGGCTAGCTCAAGATCGTGCGTGGGGTATGACTCCTCCCCTGGCTTCAGCTGGCGTGAAGCGTAAGCGATGACCCGATCCCTCTGTTGTAGCACACAACCTAAACCTGAACTCGAAGCATCCGTGTAGACCACGAAGTCCTCCGTCCCCTCTGGTAGTGCTAACACTGGCGCGGATGTCAACTTCTGCTTCAGCAGATCAAAACTGGCCTGGCACGCCGGGCTCCACTCGAAGGGTACTCCCTTCTTCGTCAGTTGCGTCATCGGCCTAGCTATGCTGGAGAAGCCCTCGACGAACCGTCGGTAATAGCTAGCCAAACCTAGAAAAGACCTGATGTCTCTAACGTTCTTGGGGATCTCCCAAGCAACGATAGCATCAACCTTCGATGCATCTACTGATATCCCTGCTGCGGATATAACATGACCAAGAAACATCACCTCGGAGAGCCAGAACTCACACTTGCTAAACTTCCCGAACAGTTTATGCTTCTGCAGAATCCTCAGCACAATCCTCAGGTGCTCAGCATGCTCCTCTCTGCTCCTCGAGTAGATCAAGATGTCGTCGATAAATACCACCACGAATCTGTCAAGAAAATCGATGAACACCCTGTTCATCAACTCCATGAAGGCGGCTGGCGCGTTGGTTAGCCCGAACGGCATAACCACAAACTCGTAGTGTCCGTATCTAGTCCTGAAGGCCGTCTTCGGGATGTCCTCTGCCTTCACCCTCAGCTGGTGATAACCCGAACGCAAATCTATCTTCGAGAAGACGACAGCTCCCTGCAGCTGATCCATCAAATCGTCTATTCTCGGCAACGGGTAACGATTCTTCACCGTAGCCCGGTTCAACTCTCTGTAATCTATGCATAGCCTCAACGACCCATCCTTCTTCTTCACGAACAACACCGGTGCTCCCCACGGTGAAGCACTCGGCCTAATGTAGCCCTTCCCAGCTAGCTCCTCCAACTGTGCCTTCAGCTCGGCCATCTCCATCGGCGCCATCCTGTACGGGACCCTCGAAATCGGCCTGGTGCCCGGCTCCAACTGTATAGCGAAATCAACATCTCGCTGTGGCGGAAGTCCTGGTAGCTCGTCTGGGAAAACGTCAGCAAACTCACTAACAACGGGGACATCTGTCAGGCTGGGTCGCTCGCGATCCACCTCTAAAGCATAACACCAGTAGCTCGTGCATCCCTGGTCTAGAAGTCTCGCCGCTCGAACGGCGCTGATCTGGGCTCCGTTCCGTTTGGGGTCGTCCCCCCACACCTCGTGCTCAGTCCCATCCTCCGCGAGGATGGAAACTGTACGGGTCCTCAGGTTGAGGATTGCCCCATAGAAGTTCATAAAATCCATCCCCAGGATCATCTCGTCTGTCCGCAGTGGCATGACTATCAAGTCAGTGGGCCACTCTCGCTCTCCTATCCGAATGGGGCATCCTAGGATCTCACGCCCCGTCCTAACCCTAGCCCCATCCGCCATACGCACTACTAATGCGGGACATACCGAACATACAAGTTTAAATCTAGCTACGCATGAATCTGCTATAAAGCAGTGGGTTGCCCCGGTATCGAATAGAATGCGAAGAGTAGAGTCACAGAACGATATCGTACCTATGGAAGTCGGAGCTGTCGAATCACCGTTCCGCATCGGGAACGCGCGGGGCGGCGGGGGTGGTAAGAAATCAGTGTCTACAGCTATCGCTGCCAGCTGTGCAGAACCTCTGCCCTGGCCGGGTCCTGCCGACCCTGCCGACGACTGTGTCTGCTGATGCTGGTAAGATCCTCGGCCGCCTCGACCTCCTCCTCTACCTCTACCTCGACCTCCACATCGGCCTCGTCCTCCTCTAAAGCTGTTGTCTCCTCGACCACCTCCGTAGCTACTATCTCCTCGGCCAGCTCCCAAGGGAGTCCCCCTCCCCTGACCCTGTGCATAAGAAATCTGAGCGGGTCTTGGTGCCTCTGGAAGGCGTAAAGCTGAAGCTGCAGGAGTGACTGAAGATCTCTCGCCCTGCGGGCACATGATAGCACGATGTCCTACCCCTCCACACGTGTAGCAGGAAATGAACTTCCTAGGGCAGTCTGTCTGGTAGTGGCCCTCCTCGCGGCAGCTGTGGCAGATAATAGCTCTCACTCTAGCCTCGCGGTAGGATGATACAGGTACAGCTGGAATGGCCCAAGTGGTCCCGCTAGTCGATCCTCCTCTCGCTAACCCCTTCCCTGGGCCCCTATCAAATCTGTGCTCCGCGGGTCGTGGCCTCTTTCCGCCAGATGAAGTGCGGAAAGCTAAAGACGTGGCAGCTGTCAGACGTAGCTGCTGGTCATAGCGGAGGATCATCTCTAGAAATCTGTCATATGTCATTCCCTCCATGCTAGTAGAGATCAGAAGAACGTCTGGCGGAAGCCTCATAGAAAGCATGCGGATGCGCATCTCGTCGGTGTTACAGACCTTTCCACAATAGACGAGCTCCTTCTTGAACTGGCAGACGATCTCGGAGATAGATAGCCGTGGGTCATAGCGGGTACTGAAGAATGCAACCTCTCGTGCTGCTTGTGTCCCAGATGGACAGTACTCTCTCAGCATCAACTTCCTGAACTCCTCGTAGGTCCATGCAGTACGATCATCACAGTAGACAAGCCATCTGTCATAAGCATCTCCTTTAAGCTGCCCAGCCGCAAGCCTCTGTCTCTCCGCATCGGGTACTCCAATCAAGCTGAAAACTCCCTCGAGTCCTCTGAAGAACTGCTCGATATCCTCTCCGGGTCCGGCCTGAAAGATAGGCGGGCTACTCTGTGATAGTCTCTTCACCCAGTCGGTGACGCCAGCTGATCTCTCTCGCTCTAGCAACGCAAGTAATGCCCTCTCTATCGCTGATCCCTGCTGCTGCCTATCAGCCTCTCCCTCGTGCTGCCCGGGGATCTCGACCTCAACATCGATCTCAGTCTCTGTCTCTGTCTCGGGAATGCGGCCACGACCTCGGCCACGTGGTCTCCCGCGTCCTCTAATAATCTGGGTGTCGACCATGCTGACAACTGGACATTTAACTGTACTCAATATACAATTAAATAAAACGTCTTCTTCAAGGAAGACGGCCCTCAGGCACATTCATCTCACATAATTACATCCCTTCAAGGGGGTGGCCCGCAGGCACAGTTTTATATCGCACGGAAGCTAACTAGATAGCTATCCTTCGAGGGATAGCTTGGCGAGCCCGCCTCTAAATCCTATCCTGCTCCAACCACCTTGGTTGCTCCCTTGGAGTCTTCCAGGCCCGTCTGTAAGGAAAAGCTAGGCAGTCTACCCGGACCCTTCTACATCTCTAATGATGCCTATCGCCTTGTCTCTACCCGTCGATCCTATCTCTCGTCTATAAAGATCCTAACCATTTTCATTTTCCAAAGGGTTTTCATCTTTGCCCTTTAAACACTTCGAAATCCTTGAAAATTTCCAAAACGGTGGGCGGGTTTTGAAAATTAATAATTTTTTTTTTTTTTAACTCGTGCGTACTCAGGTCGAACAACCTTGGCTCTGATACCAACTTTGTAACGACCCGAAATTTAAGTACCCGAATTAACCTCCATAAACCTACTTAGAAGGTAAATAAGGTTCGGAATACTAGATTATCGGGGAACGTTATAGAAGAAGTTTGATCTTCTTCCGTGAGCTTTGGATCTTACGACCGAGTACGAGTTATTATTAGGTTCATTTAAGCGGAAGATTTAGTTGTCAAAAGATGGGGATTGCGAACCCCGAAAAGATCGTAAGCCCGTTGGAGGCTTCACCTGTCCTAGACTATCGCGAAAACGTTTCGAACAGAGATAAAAGCGGAAATCATAATACAACAAAATGCCACGGCCACGCCGGGTCAAAACGATAAAACGTATGAGCAAAAGAGTGCGAATGTCAAGCGCCTCCCTCACTCTAATCGTCCAAAAGGTCTGTCCCGACAACCATCCACATCAGTAAGTCATATCGGGTAAGGGGTACCTGAATCTAAAAAACAAGAAATAAATCGGGGTCAATCATCGGAAATATGCACACTCCGTGCCATATAAAGAGGCATACTTAAACTACATGAATGTTAAAATGCAACACATAAGCAAGTGTATAGATATATATAAATGCGAAATAAACACACAAGGGCCCGTATCATCATCATAATCATCATCATAATCACCATAATATCTTCTCAAACGTACTCATCCTTCTCAAACATACTCATCCTTCTCAAACATACTCATTCTTTCTCATCATAAGCCTTTCATCATTTCATTCGTGTTCCATCGAGTATAAGTCATTTATTCAGATTTTGACGGCCGTCCTACCATAGACACATAGCATACATATGAATCGTTGGATTTACTAAGTTCATCCTACGTCATATTACCAGTTTATATTCCTAACATGTTACTAGGTCGCGTGATGCATGAAGACTCTCGATAAGACAAAGAGTATCACATAAATCCATCATGAGTAAGTCCAGGGGACTTACCTGGAGTCCGGAGAATAAGCAAGCAATAAAGTGCACAACCAAGGATCCAATCAACAAGAGCCTATTAATTTCATTAAGCTTTCATTAGGTGGTATTCTAATGCATGGTACCCAACCTAATAATCAACATACATCCACATGAGGTTCACGATTCTATAGATTACACAATTTGGTTAAGTGATCCGGACTTAACCAGTTGTAATCTATATCGTATTATCACATAATCGATTTTCTTCTTATCGGATCATAAGTCAAGTTATGGGTATACTTCATTTCTGTATTTTATATGCTCTAAGTTTCGGTTATGCCATCACATATTTAACCATATTCTTAGCATTCCCTTAACCAAGTTTTCTAACCGAGTCATTATAAACACTGGTTACTAAAATTATAATAACTCTTGATTCAACCGTTGGATTGCCGTAATTTTTGAAGGACAGATAGATAACATTCCCATGAACATCATATTAAGATTTCAGCCGAATCAGACCGTTGGATTGGAATTGAAGTCCAAATTACAGAGGCACATATATCCATTTTGTCTCTTGATGTTTGCTACAAAACGCAACCAAAAACACATAGAGGCTCCACTTCCTAAGCCCTTTCCAAGCACACAAGATCTATTCCTAGAGAGGGGGAAGGCGGATGAGGGATTACCTTCGAAGAATCCCACACAAACGACTCAAGAACACCCTCGGGAGTCCTTCGGAACACCTTTCAAACACCTTGCCATTTTGTCACCAAAAATCCCAAAACATGATTTAGATTCTTACTCAAAGTTGAAGAAAAGGAGTTATAAAACATGTTGGAACTCAATTTTGGAAGAAAGGAAGGGTTCTTACCAAGAAATCAAGTCAAACTCTCAAGACCCTTCAAAAACAGTTTTCTGCAGCTTCAAAGATGGACGATTTTGGCTGGGAAAAAGACCTTGGATTTTTGTGTTTGAGATATGTATGGAAAGCTGGGTTCAAGACGGATCCATGGCCACCGAGTTTGCTCAATTTGGATGAGTATGGAGGGAGTTATGCTATTTCTTGTGAAGGCTGTCCAAAATGGACCTAAAATGGAGCAAGGCTCTCCTTCTCTCTCTCTCTCTCCTCTCAAGTGACGGTGGGGCTTCTTTGGATGAGCTCCTCATGAGTCTTGGGGTCAGGCTTATAGAGGAGAGGGGTGGTTGGCTTCATGAGTCAAAGCATGGGGGGTGATGGGATGAAGAGATGGGAGTGGTTGAATGTCTACATTCACAAGCAAGCCACAAGTCAAGGGTTTGGTGGATCAATGTTGGGCAATTTGGGTGGATGACCTCTTTAACATAATGTAAAACCCGAGCTCGCGAAGCGTTAAAATCCGTTACGTTTATAAGATACGAGAAAAGTGGCTTGGGCATATTTTTTCCGTCATTAAATCCATGTAAAGCTAGGCATAAAATTTTTAAATTTTCCGGGTTTTCATAATCATAAGGAAGGATAATATTCGGATTATCCTACGGATATTTTGTAAATATTAATTAAATTCCGGTCTTTACAGCATATGCTAAGACACAAACATAACAAATAACAAGGAAGTCGCGAGGAACCAACAACTTGAAAGTAGAAGTGAACAAACGAATGTATGTAAGACCATCAATGAGATCCACATTGAGTAACACTGCAGATAATAAGATGTTTAAAATCAAACACTTTTATATTATTTAAATCGATTTTTATATCATATGTCCCAATGGCGTAGGATAAAAGACTAAATTTGATTATTTTTTTTAAACTTTTAATTAGTTTAACCTTTTTTTTAATTAGGTTTTTAGAACCGCTTGTCTTTTCTGCAGGAAATCTTTTTCAATTTAGTGTCTTATCATATACCCTTGGAACATAAGATAGAACAAACGTATTTAAATAAGATTAGTCCATTGGGGTGCAGTCATGGATAAAAGAATCTCCAACGGATTTCCCATTTTAGAAGTTTTGAAGAATTATAAGATAAGATGTTTTTTTTATCCAACGGATTTCTTATTTCATTCTACAAAATAGGAAAGCGGCATACAAAAGTTTCTCTAAATCTGTCGGATTTTCCAAAACTAAACCATTATCAAAATCTAAATCATTACCGACACCAATCATCGAAAAGATCAAAGCAACATTCATCCCAGAAAACCAAATAGAGGATAGACTATATTAGAGAAAAGAAAAACCAGGATGGTTCAGCACAGCTAGTGCGCTCCAACACATTACAGAAAACAACATAATCGTAGCACCGAAAACGGCATGGATCTGGGCAATAGACACAGCCCCGAAAATAAAGAGTTTTCTATGGAAATTGTATAATAACAGAGTCCCAACAAAGACTAGACTAAACGATAAAGGAGTGGCCCTCCCTTCCGTATGCGAGCTATGTGGTGCGAGCGACGAAACCCCACTTCATTTATTCACTCAATGCTACATTTGTAGAAACCTCATACAAAAAATCGACCCTGAAATAGTAAAACGACTAGACAAATTAGACAAAAATGAACAAGACATGAAGAGAATTATGTCAATAATTTTTGAAACAATAACTCCAGAGCAGAGGAAGAAACTAGCGACTGCTTGGTGGTGCCTTTAAACATCAAGAAATAAGAAAATCTTCGATAATGAAAACAACGTGACTATCCAAAACTTGGAAAATATGATAAGACAAACAATCATAAACTGGGAAAAAACGAAACACTTGGATAAACCAAACATGAATGGTACCCCAAAAAAATCAGAAGTCCGAAAGAAACGACATCTGCGATGGAATAAACCACCTGAAGGAACCTTCAAAATAAACTTCGATGGTAGTCACAACTACCATGGTTCTTCTGGTGCAGGTTTTATCATTCGTGACCACTTGGGTTCGCTGATTGGTTGCGGAGGCAAGCAAATTACACTCGGGTCGCCGCTCAAGACGGAAGCTATGGGACTTCTTTTGGGCATCCAGATGGTGAAGGAGTTGGGTTTGACTAGCATCCACATTGAAGGTGACAACCTTACTGTTATCAACGCAATCAAGGGATGTTGGTCCTGCCCATGGGAAATCGAGATGCTCACCACGGATATTCTCCTACTTCTCCGGTCCTTTGAGCATGTTAGGTTCTCGCATTGCTTTCGGGAGATTAACAGATGTGCTAACCACATCTCTCACCTCTTCCAGTAGGACGCATCTCCGAATGCTCGGATTGATAGATACCTTTGTATTTTCATCCGCAAGGATGCTCTTGAGTGGTGGTCTAGTAGGAACTAGCCCACCCAAATCCTCACCTGTTTCCAAAAAAATAAAAAAATTATCAAAATCTTTAAAATGGTAAAGCTAATTTAAACAAAAAAACTACTCCGTATGTATTTTATTTTTTCATTTTAAACTTTTGTTTGAAAAAACGGTTGAAAATGGTCTTACAGTGGGTCGGGTAGAACGGCGGGTACCTTAGCAGCTCCATCCACATCCACCCATCCTTCATCCATCTTCCACCCGAGTCTTGTGCCGCATGTCATGCCCTGTACAAAACGACGTCGTAGTGACTCTGTTGAAATTGACAATTGAGTTATGAGTTGAGTCCCCAAATCCACAATTTTGACTAGTCGTCGTCGGTAATCCACTCTGAACCCTTCGCCAGAGAGAGAAGATGTCATGGCTGAGCTCCATCGCTAACTCCCTCAAGCTAGACGATGACGAAGACGCCACTGACAACAAGCGGCCATCTTCCGCCGACGATCCGAACCAAGACCTGTCGCCGTCCGACGAGGACGCTCAACCTAGAGGCGTCAAAGAGGATCTGTCCGAGATCTCCAAGACTCTGACTCGCCAGTTCTGGGGCGTGGCCTCCTTTCTCGCTCCTCCAGCTGCCCCGCAGATCTCCGATCCTGATTCCCAAACCTCGCAGCGATCTGAGGAAATCGATCAGGACGATTCGGATTCGGATCCGGATGTCGTTTCGGGATTGCGGAACGATTTGTCGGAGATTAGTGGGAGATTCCGCACCGGGATTTCGAAGCTCTCGAGTAATAAGGCTGTAACTGAGTTCACGAAGATCGCTTCGAATTTCCTCCAGTTCGGATCGGAGGAAAGGGAATCGCTTGAGGAATTTGCTCAGCGAGGTGTAGTTGGTGTCACTGAAGAGGTTGTGGCTTTCGCTAGGGATATTGCGTTGCATCCTGAGACTTGGCTCGATTTTCCATGGCCTGACGGAGAGGAGGAAGAAGGTAGTGTTCTTTCCCATCTTTCAATTCATCCCTAAATTTGACTGCTTATGTTTAGAGATTTGTACTGTTTCTCAATTATGGAGCTGCCATTTGAAGTTGAATTGAATGATTAGATCTTGTTGGTTGATTGCTAGATCATTAAAATTCATTGAAACAGCACTGTTTCAAACCAATTCCATAATTTTCAGTTATGGGTTTTTTTCCTGACATAAATGCCAATCTGATATGAGTGTTTCACCTCATTTTATTGGTTATTTAGAACCTTGTAGACAAATCTCATGGACAATTTGCTTTCATCGTCTTCAGATTTTGATATGTCTGATGTCCAACAAGAGCATGCCTTGGCTGTTGAACGCCTTGCTCCAACATTGGCAGCTCTGAGGATTGAACTTTGCCCGGCGTATATGAGTGAGGGATGCTTTTGGAAGATATATTTCGTGCTGGTTCATCCTAGACTCGCTAAAGAAGATGCTGAGCTTCTCACCTCTCCTCAGGTGACAACAACTTCCAAGTATTATTTTGAGCTTTTCATTTGCATAATTAATGACCACTGACTAACATTGATGAAGAAAAAGCTAGATTAGGTTTTTCGTTGGAATGAGAGATATTAGGGGTGGTTGAAGAACAATACCTCCCTTGAATTCTTTACTTTGTTAGTGATTTACCTTGGCTTTTGTGGCAGTATCAATTCTTGACACAACATTGGAGGGTAATCATATAAGTAGAGGATTTGATTATACTAGGGTAGAGTGCTGTGGTGTTTGGTGCTATAGATGCCGTATTGTGTATCAGGTTATGTCAAATACATGTGTTGTAGGATTGTTATGATCTTCATTTTAATGGGGAATAAAGGGCTGGTTAAAGAAGGTGAATCTGTTTTGTATTTTTGTATGGTGGTTATTATGATCTTAGTTTCTAGGATTTTTCTTTTGCAGTTAAACTAACTTGGCTATAAATAAAACCTTAGCAATCGCTCAATTTGGTTCATACTTCCTGTAGCCTGTTGGAATCACAAACCCTTAGCAAATGCTCAGTTTGGTTCTCCTTAAAATTTTGTGTTTGTTGCATAGCTTACACTTTGTATTCTCCACTGAGAGGCTTTCTTAAAGTGCCACACGAGTAAATCTGTTTCTCAATATATGGTTCTACATCTGCAGATCGTGAAGACCAGAGCAATGCTGATGCATGATCTAAAAACTCGTGTGCAGTCCAAGCAGGATGGATCACTGGGATCCGGAAGAGTTACTGCTGCCGCTGAAGCCGCGAGCTTGGCAAATGAGGAAGATTTAGCTGTACCATCAAATAAAAATCCTGAATCTGAACCAATTAACATATCTGTGGTTGAACAAGAAACTTCAAAAGACACTGCTGATATTGAGATGGACAAGCACCCTCTTGCAAGCATTGAAGTGCCAGTCGTAGACAAGCAAGTCATTGAGGAAGTTATTGCACCTCAGACAAACAATTCAAAGTCACTGTCTGCTGAAAATTATGACGAAGACGGAGACGACTGGCTGAAAGAGGACCCAACAGATATAGGCGGCTCCAGCGGAACTGCCATCCCACTGGAAGACCCTGAAGATGTGTCATTCAGCGACCTAGAGGAGGACGACGAAGATGAAGTGCCCATTAAGTCTAAGAAGGTAGTACACCCATCTAATGCGACCAAGGAGTCAAATGATTGGCTTGATATTGAAGATATTGATGTCGCGTGATCTCTGTTGATCCTTCTAATCATATAAACTCAAGTCCCAAGCTGTGAATAGTTGGTTTCATGCTGTTTGTCAAATGCATACTTGTTTTGTGTTTCTGTTTCTGTATATAAGCAAACAATGAACTGCATATTTATCATATTCCTAGCAATCCATTTTCTTCACAAGTATTACTGTATGATGAAATAAAACAGAAACTTTACAAGAGAGGTATGTACACTGTGTGGATGTACAGCATATATGCAACGCCCTATAGAACCCTACAATCCCAGGGCAACGAAACTCCTTGACAAGCTTTCCAGACGAGACCAGATCAAGCCGCCAATCGAGAACAGCACGGGCCTCTCGTCTATTTTGTTGCCTGTGCTTATGCTTGTGATTGAGTTGGACGCCGGAGATGAGATCTCTGGTGACTCGGTGGCCACCTGGACTGTCTCGTCCGGAGATGAGATCTCTGGTGACTCGGTGGCCACCTGGACTGTCACGTCAACTTGTTTCTTCATCGTCTCGATTATTTCCTGGAAATCTACTTCCTGCCCCGAAGCACCCTTAACGCAGAATGCCCCTGTGGCCATTTCGCCTCTGACGCTGATCTCGGCTTTGGACACCGATAGGCCACATTCGCGAAGTACCCTCGTAATGTTGGACAACAATCCTGTTCTGTCCGTGGCTGATACATCCAGTCGTATCCCCTGCACGAATTGGATTGGTTAGGAAACTCCAGAAAGCAGGGTATGATTGTATGAAGCAAAGATGTAACTGCAAAAGGATGCCTGCCTGTGATGCTCTACGCTCCACTGCGGCGATCAAGCAGTGCACGAGTTTATGTCTCTTATCCTCTGAACTCAATAGGTTACCGTCTTTGTGCCGAATGTAGTACTCCTGATCAGCAATGGAGAGCTTAGATCTGATTGATGCATGGAAGACGTCGTAATCCATGTCTGTGAGTGCACAGACGGTGTCGAATAACAGCTTGGGACGGTCCCTACTTCTCACATTGATCACAGAATACCCCTTCTCTTTACAAGTATCTATCGACACGACTGTGAGACATGTTGAATAGCCGCGACACGTCTCACAGTCCACATCACCTACCATCAGCTGGTGGAGCCGCCGCTCTGTGTGCATCTTCTCCCCTACCGTTGGAGTAATCAGCCTCACACTCCACATCTCTTCACTGTCATGCCGCGCCTTTACAACATTCTCAAGTTGCTCTTGCAGGTTGGTCAGGTGAGTCCTATCCATGATGGGCTCTCCTTTAAGCCTCTCTTCCATGTAGATGATGCAAGCAGCCCTTGCATTGTGGGTCCATGCGACTGCACTTGTGATGTGGCACCCTAGGTCAGCCAGCACAGCCGATACTTCCGATAATAAACCTGGTTTGTCAAAAGCTGTTATCTCCAGAGCTGTGCCCTTTGTTGATGCCTTGGGTGGCTTAACATCTTTTCCCGGATCAAGCTCTGGTGCCACTCTTGATCTCCACCTAGTTGCACATAAAGCCTGGAAAATTCATACAAGTCCCTATATCAGTAGAAGTAAAATTTAGAGAACCTGCATCAGAAGCAAACCAGCTAGTTTAGTTTCGTGGAGAGACGCACCTGTTGAATGTAGAGAATAACACTTTCATCGGTGATCTTGTTTTCGCTTTTGTCAGTCACATGAAACACTGCATAGACATCCAATTGATATATCAGTGTTAAAAGCTACTATGTTACTCATAAATGCAAAATGAAGCTAGTAAAGAAAGTAAAAGAAGACGATGAATGGCAGGTGGGGGAGGCGTGTCACTGACCATCCATAAACCATCCACCATCAGAGCAGATGTATGACTTGGCTATGAGTAGGTCAAGGTCACTCAATACTTGAACCATCTCAAGGAGAATCCCATGCTTGTTTGCACTATCAACCTGTGCCATGAAAGCGCATCAGGGACCGAGCCACATCCGAAGTGCAGAAGAAAATGTCATTTATTAAGAAAATGTCAGAGATGAACTCCTGATATATTTCATATGAACAATGTAACAGGCTAACAGCATGAAAAAACGCTGCTAGTTTTGTGCACATATCAAGAGAACCAAACTGATAGAGAGAAAGGATTGAATCTCATGTAAACCAGTAGCCAAGATTATCTTAAAACAACAGTTAAACTCTGCCCCAACAACCAAAATCTAGGTCATAAAACTATAGCAAGTATCCGCGCTTCGCTTAATCTTTGATGCATTCACAGTTTCACAGCTTAGCTTGGGGTAAACTAAATAAAAAGAACAGTACTAATGCATAATCCATACAATTTCTTGAAAGAGGAAACCAGCTGATCAATCATAGAAGTACGAAATAAAAATTTCACTAACCTTTACAACGGTGCAGTTCTCGCAGGAATCATTATCAACACAGACACTGTAACACCGTGAACACAAAATTCAGACAAACTTCACTCGTTGAGCATCAAATTAGAATCATCAAAGTTTAAAATAGAATCGTTCACTAAACCTTGCAGGGTATATCCGCTCAAAGAGAGATTCCAACTGAGGATCAATATACGGTTTCTCAATATTCAAGCCCTCCATCTGTCTTCAACCTTTTCCCTAAAACCGAGAACAAGTTTGACTTTGTGGAGATTCGCCTTAGACTCTTACACACCATTAACTGCATAATTCAATTGAAGAAGTCATTTATCAAAATAGCGTGTATTGCAGACGAACAATTAACTTAATTTAAATCCATGGCGGCTAACGAATGGGGGCGATGGCGTCTGCTACCTATATCCCAAATTAAATATAAAAAATCAGTAGATTTTAACAGAAGATTACAAATATCTTTCGCAAGCTCCCGACATCAAGATTGCGACGGCTTTAATAATTCGTATGCAAGGAAACTAAATTAATCGTTTCCAGAAGGACTTAATCGTTGATTGAAAGAAAAACAATAGAATAAGACAAACATTTGACCTAATCAGAAATTTCGCCGAGATTTAAACGGAAAGAAACCGGATCCATTAAACAAAGCTTGAATCGCAGTCATCCAAAAGGGGAATGACGTACGGCGGTGTGAATGAAACCAACAAACAACAGATTCCGCGGCTTTTAATCATGACGACTGCTTAGCGGAAACTGATCAGTATACAGCAACTCAATCGATCAAGAATAGACGAAATTCGATAACGAGAAGCTTCGTTTCCGACTAGCGAAAACCTAATCAGTCCTAACTTGCAAAATTCATTGAAGCAAATTGCAGAATTCGATCGAAAGAAGAAAAAAAAAAAAAGAGAGATCGAAGAGATGTGGATAATCACCTGAAGAGCTCACGGAAGCTGGAGATTAGAGAGACAGATGGAATTCGCTGCAGCTGATGGAGGAGAGATATCTATGGTGAAGCGAGAAGAAGAGAACGACGACCATAACGAACCACTGAATATCGCTTCTATTTGCTTTGGAGTTTATATATACGGAACTACGGAAGCAGAGGAGAAACCCCGCGAGAGGAAAGTTTAAACACTACGGAGTAAATGAGTAATTAAGTCTTGTTTGGTTAGTCAGTTAAAAACACAGGAAGTTACAAAATTCAGAAAGTATGACATATTCATGTGTTTGGTTGACAGAATGATATAGAAAACTTCTCAGGAATTCCAATTCCTTCAAATCATAGGAAGTTCACTCGGGAACTTTACTTTATGCATTCAACCAAACGAGCCCTTAGTAATTTCTCACCTGGCTCGGTTTCCGCTCGAAAAAGTTTTATTTAGATTCATTTATTTATAAGAGAAGTTACATTGAACTAAACTCTATTAAAACTCCAATTGCTCTAATTTTGAACAACTTATTCTTCAAAAATTTTACTAACTTATTATATCACAAATAATAACTAGGATTGTTTTTCCAGAATCGAGCTCATGCATTTATTAATTATGAATCGAATTTCACTTATAAAATAATGGGCTGAATATGTAGAAACTTGAGTCATAAATGTGCTAGTGTGTTAATTTAGAGTTAGGTAAAATAGTCAAATATGTACATAACAATATTGTCTTCATCAAGGCAAAGTGTTAAATAAGGATTCAATGATTCATCACCAATCAGCATGGGTGACTAAAGGGAAACGGGCGACACGTGGACATATTGCAATAACGTGGCATGCTCACAGATATTCAAAGTTTTTGCAAATTTTATCAAATCGAGAGTCGTTTCGGATTTATTTGTATTTTTGTTTATAAGGTCGAGATTTACCACTTTACACAAAAGCTTAAGCAATTGTGTAGGACTTCCTCCCTTCCTTATATTTTGGTTTGGTATTTACCTCATTTTTCAATGTGGGACTACCTACTAACCCCAACATGCCCCCTCAAGTACAAACCGCCTGGATCGGGTCGACACTTGAAATTTTTTTTTCTCTCTTCCGGGTCGAGACTCTCAATCCGGTTTTTTTGGTTTTTTCGACGGGTTTTAGCTTTACCTGAAGTCAGGAAAATCGACCCGACTCGAACATGCGCTGATACCATGTGAGATTTCGAGAATCCTAGTCGAATCCTATCAAATCAGGAGTCATGTTAAATTTATTTTTATTTTTGTTTATAAGTTCGGGATTATATATGCACTATACAACTAATGCAAGTCATTCATTTACTCACATTTTATATAGGGCCGAAGTGATCTCCTTTTAAGTGTGTGTGTGTGTTGTGGCAAGATGGAGTAAAAGGCCACACATACATCAACCGTATGTATAATGTATGTATATTAATGTTTTATTTAATTTTAACAAAAAAAATTAAATGGTTCACCATTTATAATTAGGGGTATAGTAAGTAATTAATGAGATTTTTTAGGGTTAATTTTTATAATATTGTGGAAAATAAAGTAGTAAAGAAAAATTTTAGGGTCCATTGTAGATGGAAAGACTAATTTGTGGGCTTGGCCCATTAAAAAACGGCCATTATATATAATAGCCCAAAATGTTTTTCGCTGACCCAAACAAAATGAGGAGAGTGCTTTTGAAAACTAAACCCAAAATACTTATGATTAAACTTTTTTTTTTATACAAGATAAATTTTTGCAGGAAGGGCAGCCGAGTTGTCGTTGACCATATGCTCGCCTCGGTCTTGATTCGAACAACCTATTCATAGGTTGGAGATGATTAAACATTTCTTTTTTGGAACATCTCTAATAGTTTTCCTATTGTAGATTTTTAGAGATTTTTGATTTTTTTTCTTTTAATAGATTCTCTATCTCATTCTCAAAGACAAAGTAACAGCGAAAAAAAAACAAAGATATATTTTATCGAATGTACAACATTCTCCAAAACACAAATGTTTCTCTAAATTTTTAACAAAGTTGCTGAAGATGATCGAGCCATCGTGTGATGGTTCAATCGATAGTCCTTTATTCACAGCATTCTTATTGGTTCGAGCTCACAACGATGCATGATCACGAGAATATTTACTTTGGGATAGAGTCGATAGACCCATCGTGTAAACGAAGCTGCACCATATATAAGATTTAACAATTCTTATAGTTGAAGATCACGATGGTGATCACGTCACGTATGAAAAATGCTGTGATTTGAAGCATTTTTCATACGTGCCATACAAAAAGCTTTTTTTTTTACTAATACCACACTACTAAAGGGGTCAATATATAGGTTAGTTAATTTGCAAAAAGCTTTATATATATATATATATATATATAGATTTAATTACTAAATTAACTTTTTAAAAATATGGTAGTTGGTCAAACTAAACCTAGCTTGATTTTTTTTATTTAACAATGAAAAGATCAAATTCCAATTTGTAACTGTGCTAAAGGGATCAATAGGTTAGTTAATTTGTATGGCAGTTGGAATTTGATTAATTAACAATAAAAGAATTTTTTTTTATTAGGTAAAAATTCGAAGGTCAGACAGGCCTGACTCATCGAGAGGCCGACAAAGTCGACAGACGCTGAACTGTCTAACAGAACAAACTAAAACAGAAATACAAATAACAAGCGAAATGAAACAAGCAGAAATAAACTCTACAACAAACGTTTCAAGAAGACCAAACACCCAAAAAGCTGAAGAAGCCACCGAAGAACGCAGCCAAGCACCACCGAACAGTAGCACCGCGGGCCAGTAGTATAGCAAGACACTATCTCCTGTGGGTAGTGCAGACGAACTCTAAGGAAACTCTATCCCAGATACGGAGTCGCCCTGAGCGCACCACCTCGACCCCAGCCAGACCCGACTACAGACTCCTCGCCCCCCTAACAATAAAAGATTGTGATTCAACACTACATTGTTTATTTAAAAAAAAAAAAAACAAGAAGTGATATGTACAAATTGTAGAATGATCCTTCATTTTAGTCATAAAAATTACAACCTCCGATTCAAAATATATGTCGTTTGACTTTTCAACACGTATTTTAAGAAGGTAAAAACTATATAAAATATCAACTTTTTTTAAATTATTTTTTTACAACTTAATATTTGTTGGTAATAAGTATTAGATTGTAAAAAAATAATAATAAAAAGGATAATATATTATATAGTTTTTAACTCTTTAAAATACGTGTTAAAAAGTCAAACACATCCGATCCAAAAAGATTGTCGTTTAACTTTTTAACACGTATTTTAAGGAACTAAAAACTATATAAAATTATCAACTTTTTTTAAATTATTTTTTTACAACTTAATATTTGTTGGTAATAAGTATTAGATTGTAAAAAAATAATTTTAAAAAAGTTGATATTTTATATAGTTTTTAGCTCTTTAAATACGTATTAAAAAGTCAAACGACAATCTTTTTTTTTTATCGGAGGTAGTAAAAAATAATGGCCAACGCACGCATAAAGCCCATAGATTGAAGGAGCAGATAAACGTGCATATTTATAGACTATAGTTGTAGAGAGAAATGTGGTCAACGCTTTGTCAAATATTGCAAAACTTGGTCCTTTTTCAACCAATATAATTAATTTAGTTTGGAATTTGGATAGACCTGTGTGTGTGTGTATATATAATACGATTATGCAAAATCAGGTAGCTAACAAAACTGTTGATTCTCGTCCACAAATACGTTTTTGAATAGTGGTGTAATAACACCTTACATTATACATATTGGATCTTTATCTTGTGAAAAAAAAACCATATTTTTATAAATGCACGCATGTAAGGTTATAGGTATATCAAATGAGATTTAGATATGATTATTAATCATGCGTTTATAGATGTCAACCGTGTAACAAACAAATTGACATTTTTAGATTATACAATCATGTTCTTAACCATACCATAGATCTAGCTAGAGTGATAGGTTTTCATCCAAAAAATAATGTATAATGGACTATTGATCGAGTTTAGACGATTTAGTTCATTCTAATTGCTTTTCATTAAAAAAATTAGTATATTATCAATTTGGGAAAATATTATATAAATGAATATTTTTTTAAAATTTCATGTGAGACTTATTATAAATAATTTAGATAATAATGGGTTTGCCACCGACTAAATAAATTTATCATTCTTAATAATTAGGACATATGATTAATTTGTTGACACAAGAGAATTTGATTCTTTTTAATTAGGAGTAATAATTTGGTGCATCTTTTTTTTTAACCGAAAAGAATTTGGCAGTTGAAAAGACAACTAGCCAATACCATCCCGAAGGATGATACTGCGAAGAGCAGCGTCGGAAGGAAGAGAAGTGTCAGAGTGAGGATGTGAACGATGTGATAGGCGATCTACATCACCATTACCTTCCCTAAAGACATGACGAATCTCAAATTCGGAGAAAAGATGGAGAGAAAGGAGACTGAAGATTCGTAATAGATTATATAAAACAATGTGATAAAAGATACACAAGAGGGGAGGATGAATAGAGTATGACAAATTTTCGCAAACTTTCTACAGACGGAACTTCAAGGCCTTGAAAGGAATCCCAAGGTTTTGACTCAGAACTCAAGGTTTTGAAATGATTCCAGAATCCTGTTCATCTGTACGAAAATAAAACTTATCAAAGTATAATGCGGAAATTAAATATGAAAGTAAAACTTAAAGAACACGAGAATTGTTAACGAGGTTCAACACAACTTGGCCTACATCCCCCGCCTAAGGTTATCCAACCGTAGGATTCAAAAGCACTATTATTTCACTTCTTATGGATCCTAGATACAACCAGGAAGATCTCTCCTTCTTCTAAACACTCGAAGCCTCACCCGCTTCTATCTAGTCAACTCATATCCCTTATAGTCCTAGATACAACTTAGAAGAAGAACCCTTCTCTCAACGTGTAGCCTCACCCGCTACTATCTAGACAACCCAAAACACTCGTGAAATAAAAGCCTAGCGAGTACATTTGAGGAGATGTATACTCTTAGTATAACACTTTAGACTTGTACAATGAAGCTCTAAAAACTCTCAACCTCTCAAAAGATAAAGCAAGAACATCAAAGGAGAAAGAGAGAATCAATGGCGGATGATTGCAATGGAGAACGCTTTGCTTTGTATATTGAATGCTCGAGTTGTTTTTTTCTTCTCCGCTTGCACTGTCTCTTTTATAGACCGCAGGGGCTGAATTTGGAACGTTTGAATCCATTTATTCTTGCTTGATTTACAATCATGGAAATAAGAAAATAATCTCACAAAATGAGATCTTTTGATTGCGCAGAATCTTAACCATATCTTCAATTTGAATTCAAAAATTCAGCCTTTTATAGAAGATTTTCCGACCAACAAATCTTCTAGAATCTACATAGAAAATCTCAGCAACTTTTTCAAATATTTGCTATATAAAATATGCATAAAAACTTTAACAAATAAATATATAAAATATTCGACGTATCCAATTCGTCCAATTTGTCATTGCTATCAAGACCTTGAAACCAGGGTCTTTTTTTGTCTTTCATCAACCTTTCTCAGAGACTTGTAGGTTAGCTCTTAAGATCTCACAATCAAGGTGGAGTCTTCAGAGACAGATAGAATCATCTTGATCTCACCAGAACATGAACATCCAGTCGTAAGACTGTTGATGATAAGATTATCACCTTCAATGATAATATGTTGTATTTGTAGATCAATCGCTTTTAGGATCCCTTTCCAAAGGTCAAAACCTTCGGCACCTGCTTCAGAGAAGAGAACAAATCCATTATCGTTCCGAAAGATGAATCCATAAGAAGATGTGCCCTCAGGGATAAGACACCGTCGAAATTAAGTTTGTAACATCCATTCCTTGGGCTTGGATCATTTACAGTGTATGCGATTGGTCTTTCTTTGGGAGTTGTTGTTTGATGTGGGAGAGTCGAATGAATAATTTGGTGCATCTTTTTTTTTTGAACATGAAAAAATTTGAATTTCCAGACACCAACGAAAATCTGAGAAAACCTAAATACAGGCAATCTCAACAAAAAAAAAAAAGAAAAAAAAAACAAAAGAAAACCTAAATACAGACAATCTCAACAAAGAATACCAGTGGAGAGGAAGTCTAATTTGGTGCATCTCAACTTTTGAATTCTCGAGTCTAAGTTCCCAAGTTTTTTATTTTATTTTCATCATTTTATTTTTGTCGAAATTAGCTTTTTAAAAATTCCAAAGAACACGTATGCTTGATAGTGAAATAATCGATCGCATGCAACCGACAACTAAGATGCTACATATCTGCAACAACACAAAAAAAAAAAAAAATTCATCCTTAATTGCATAATATTAATGATGCTTAAATTAGTGGAGTAATCCACTACATCTCAATGAATAACACCGTGCTAAATTAAAATTGCATTGAATTCGATCATGTTTTTTTTTTTTTTAAACGGAAAGACATTAGGAAGGACTATAGACGATTTGTAGTCCATCCTAAAACATCATTTTGTATGAGAACTTACAGTTCTAAATCTGTGTTAGGGTTGGTGATAGTGGTTGAATGACTTAAAAGGGCCAGTCTGTCCACTACGCCGCTATTAATTTCCCTAAACACGTGATGAATGTGTACCGTCTGAAACCGACAGAGGTCTATCAGGGAGTCGGAAATGATCATTTCGACTTCCTAGGGGCATTTCCAAATACCTTTAAGTGCATTGAATATGCAAAGGTTGTCCCCTTCTATTCCGATGTTCTTGATATTAAGATCTAATGCTTTACGGATTCCCTCTCTTAGGGCTGTAGCCTCAGCTCTGATGACCGAGCACGATGGGATGCTGGCACCCTTCATCGAGACCCAATTGGCTTCGTGGTCCCGGATCACAAAGCCAATTGCGGAGTTCCCGTTGTCCCGGAAGGATACATCAAAATTTAATTTGAAACTTGAGCCTTTTGGTTTTTCCCACTTAATACCTTTTTTCTTCTATTTTCATAACCGACTGAGTTGTTAGGATAAGTAGACATAGACATTGCGTTTGTCTCTTCCTCATCAATTTTAGCTATATTCCAATTGAGGATTTGTTGTTTGATAAATTTGATAATATTATTGGCAGAACTAGCCTCATTTTTGAAAACTATTTGATTTCTAAAGCACTAAATACTCCACCAGATGGTTGCCATTATACTTGTTTTCTCGGTGCCGATTGTTTTTCTCAGTGTTTTTATAATGGAGTATTCATCCCTTACATTTCTTTTCTATTTGTCGATAACTTTAAAGATTTTAGCATTTACTTTTTGGATAATACTTTTTTTTTTATTAGGTAAAAATTCGAGGCCAGACATATCTGGACTTCGAAGGCCGACAAGTCGGCAGACGGATAACTGTCATAAACAAACAAAAATACAACGAATGTGCAAAATACAAGCTAAGTGCTCTACAAGGCGAAACTAAACCTAGCTAAACCTGAGATGAGGACGCAGACGAGATATGGAGAGAACGTCCTCTAGCAAATTTCATATTCAAAATAAGATATTTAACGAATCGAACATGCAACCTACTGATGCAGATCGCCTGGCTGTGCAAATAGAGGAAGACCTTGATCGGAAGAAAGTGCGGTATCGGCAGAAGTGATTTCGAACGTTCGGTGTCGGATTCCTTATTATGATACCTTTTCGGATAGGGAATCGCGCCACGAGTCAAACTCACCGCTTTGCTGTGACCTATGGCCTTTTTTGGGCATCCGAGATCGTTTCAGGGCTCAAAATCAGACTTTTATCTTTTCCGTCAATTTCAGCAATTTCCGTTATTTTATTTTAATTAATTCGCAACTAGGGTTTATTTCCGTCTTTCATATTTAATAAGTTGTAGCCCTGAGAAGGATACTATTCAATTATCTATTTTCCAATTACTCAAAGAAATCCTTTCTCTTCCTGGTGGATTCCAGTTTATCGGTTATAGGGTTTCGTCGCTTGCGAAACCTCCATCACAAATCTCGTCCTTGCGAGGTTTAGGCTTCCATTCTGCGTCAATTGGTATCAGAGTAGGTTTCTCCTGTCTGTTTCCGAGTGAGGCTTGATGGGAGACCAGGCAATTACGAAGGCAGATCTCCGCAAGATGACCGAGGCTTTTACCACGGCTCTCAATGATCTGACTGGCCAGTTGAGGACGATGTTCGGTACTGGCAACGGCGGTGGCGGCGCTGGCAACGGCGGCGGCGGCGCTGGCCATCTAGGCGATGACGACGATGGCAATAGGGATCCGCCTCGAGGAGGCGGCGGAAATAAGCGTCGAGCAGATGAGGATTCTTCTTCCGAGGAGGAGGAGGCTCTTGAGGAGGATCCGACGGAGGATCAGGGCAACCAGCAGAATCGACATGGCTACAGGGTTAAGGCTGCCATCCCGCTATTCTACAGGAATATGAGCGTCGAGGAGCTTCTCGATTGGCAAATCGAGGTTGATCGGTTCTTTGATATCATGTCAGTCCTAGAGAATAAACAAGTGAAGATGGTCGTCGTCCGTCTTAAGAGCATTGCAACCGTTTGGTGGGACAGGCTGGTGGCGCAGAGGCAAAAGCAACGAAAGAGTCCAATCCGGACATGGAGGCGGATGAAACAGTTGCTGATGGGGCGGTTCCTACCGGACGATTATGAGTAGATCCTGTATAAGATGTACCTGGAATGTACCCAAGGCAAGAGGAGCGTTGCTGAATACACCACCGATTTCCTAAGGCTGAGTGAGCGGAATGAGGTGAGGGAAACCGAAAATCAGAGGGTGGCTCGCTACATCAATGGTCTGAAGCCCTCCATCCAGGAGAAAATGGGGCTGCAGACGTGCTGGACCGTTACCGAGGTGACCAGTTTAGCCCTCAAGGCGGAACTGATGGAGAAGTCGCCCAGGAATTTCCAGCCTTTCCGTCGTTACCCGCAACAGGTCCCTGAGTCGGGAGGGGACAAGACTGTCCCAACCAAGGACAAGAGTGCAGCGGGTGACAAGGGTGGAGCTTCTGCATCCACCAAAGCACCAGCCAAGCCGACTGATCAGAAAGCCCCCAATCCGTATGCAAGACCAACCGAGGATAAGTGTTTCCGATGCGGTGGAACTGGGCACAGATCGAATGTTTGTCCTTCCCGGCGGACCACTGTGTTTGTCTACGCAGATGAGAATGACGATGAGCAAGAAAAGGAGACTGACGGGTACTCTGACGCTGAATTTGCGGAAGAAGATTCTAGTGAAAGAATCAACATTGTGGTGCAACGCCTTCTCCTGTCAGCAAAAGATGAAGGCTAGCGGAAGAACCTGTTTAAAACACACTGCTCCGTGGCGGGCAAGTTGTGTAACGTGATTGTGGACAATGGGAGCACGGAGAACTTGGTTTCGCAGAAGCTGGTTGACCATTTGGGGTTGCCGACACAGCCCAGAAGCTGCAAGGTTCCTTTGTCGATTGGGAAGCACTACAAGGCAGAAGTGTTGTGCGACGTAATCAACATGGATGTATGCCATGTCCTCCTAGGCCGTCCTTGGCAATTCGATACCGACATCACCTACAGAGGTCGTGATAATGTGATGCTATTCAAATGGGGCGGCCATAAGATTGCGATGGCCCCTGTCTTTCATTTTGATAAGCCGCCAGAAGCGGGAAAATCCAATTTCCTGGTGCTGAACGGAAGAGCTTGGGAGGAAAAAGCTCGAGATGTCGAGTGTTTCTACCCTTTGGTGGTCAAGGGACTGATCAGCAGCGGTCCAGAGGAAGAAACAATTCCTGCAGACGTTCAGGGGATTCTGCATGGGTTTGAGAAGCTGATTTCGGAGGAGTTACCGGACGATTTGCCCCCTATCCGGGACATCCAGCACCAAATCGATTTGATTTCGGGCTCGAGCTTGCCAAATTTGCCACATTACCGTATGAGTCCAAAGGAGAACGAGATCTTGCGGGATCAAATTGAGGACTTGCTGAAAAAGGGTTTCATCCGTGAGAGCATGAGCCCTTGCGCCGTTCCGGTCCTTCTAGTTCCAAAGAAGGGTAACCAAGGGAGGATGTGCGTGGACAGCTGGGCCATTAACAAGATCACCATCAAATATCGTTTTCCTATTCCCCGATTGGAAGACATGCTTGATGAGTTGTCCGGATCTAAGGTGTTCTCGAAGATAGACCTCCGCAGCGGATACCATCAGATTCGAATCAGGCCCGGGGACGAATGGAAGACGGCGTTCAAGAGCAAGGATGGCTTGTATGAGTGGCTAGTGATGCCATTCGGATTGTCCAACGCGCCGAGTACCTTTATGAGGTTAATGAATCAGGTCCTTCGCCCTTTCATCGGCTCTTTTGTTGTAGTTTACTTCGATGACATCCTAATCTATAGCAAGAGCAAGGAGGAGCACCTAGATCACTTGAAGCTAGTACTGCAGGCTTTGTTGGAGAATCAACTATATATTAACCTGAAGAAGTGTACTTTCAGCACCAACAAGCTAATCTTTCTGGGCTTTGTTGTTGGTGAGGAGGGTATACAGGTCGACGAGGACAAGGTGAAGGCCATTAGGGACTGGCCGACACCACAATCCGTGACTGAAGTTCGTAGTTTCCATGGGCTGGCCACCTTCTACAGAAGGTTCATTAGGGACTTCAGTACGATCACCGCCCCTATTACGGAGTGTCTAAAGAAAGGAAAGTTCCAGTGGGGCATTGACCAGGACAAGAGTTTTGCTTTGATCAAGGAAAAGTTGTGCACCGCACCCGTCCTCGCTTTGCCAGATTTTGATAAGGTCTTCCAGGTCGAGTGTGACACTAGTGGCGTGGGTATTGGGGCTGTGCTATCTCAGGAAAAGAGGCCAGTGGCCTTCTTCAGCGAGAAACTGAGTGACGCCCGTCAAAAGTGGAGCACTTATGATCAGGAGTTCTACGTAGTGTTTAGGGCGCTGAAACAGTGGGAACATTACTTGATGCAGAGGGAATTCATTCTGTTTACAGATCACCAAGCTCTGAAGTTCCTGCATAGCCAGAAGGTCATCACCAACAGGATGCACGCTTGCTGGATTAGCTTTCTGCAAAAATTCCCTTTTATTATTCAGCATAAGTCAGGCGCGCTGAATAAGGTCGCAGATGCCTTGAGTCGGAGGGCGTCCTTGCTGATTACGTTAGCTCAGGAGATCGTGGGTTTCGATGTGCTCAAGGAACTGTATGAGGAAGACCCCGATTTCAAGGAGCTATGGGTCAAGTGCAGCAGTAAGCATCCTTGTGCTGATTTTCATATTAAGGAGGGGTATTTGTTCAAAGAAGCGCAGTTATGCATCCCCTCAACTTCCTTGCGAGAGAAGCTCATCAGGGACTTGTATGGTGGAGGTCTCGGGGGTCATCTGGGCAGAGATAAGACTCTCGCGAGCTTGGAGGAAAGATATTTTTGGCCACACCTGCGGAGAGACGTTGGAGCAATTGTCAAGAAATGTTACACTTGCCAGGTTTCTAAAGGTCAGTCGCAGAATACCGGTCTGTACTTACCTTTACCGATTTCTGAAGATATTTGGCTCAACCTTTCGATGGATTTTGTGCTCGGACTACCACGTACGCAGCGGGGGGTCGACTCTGTATTCGTGGTGGTCGACAGGTTCTCGAAGATGTCTCACTTCATACCGTGCAAGAAGACTGCGGATGCCTCCAACATTGCCAAACTGTTTTTCAGGGAGGTTGTGCGCTTACACGGGGTTCCTAAGTCCATCACGTCAGACAGGGACACTAAGTTCCTCAGTCACTTCTGGGTCACTTTGTGGAGAATGTTTGGGACGACTTTGAAGAGGAGCTCTACTGCACACCCACAAACAGATGGCCAGACAGAGGTCACAAACAGAACCTTGGGCAATATGATTCGGAGTGTTTGTGGTGACAAACCAAAGCAGTGGGATCTAGCCTTGGCACAGATCGAGTTTGCTTACAACGGTGCTGTGCATTCTGCCCTGGGAAGGTCCTTTTTCTCTGTTGTGTATACTTCGACTCCTCGGCACGTCGTCGACTTGGTTACCTTGCCTAAGGCGCCTGGCACTAGTGTTGCTGATGAGGCGATGGCATAGGATTTTCAGGCCATGAAAGACGCTGTCAGAGCCAAGCTGGAGGCTACGGGCCAGAAAAACAAAGCTGCAGCCGACAAGCATCGGCGAGTCAAGACGTTCAACGTAGGGGATGAAGTCATGGTGTTCCTGCGCAAAGAACGTTTCCCGGTAGGCACTTACAAGAAGTTGCAGCCCCGCAAGTATGGTCCTTTCAAGGTGACCCGCAAGATCAACGACAATGCCTATGTTGTTGCTCTGCCTGAGTCTATGGCTGTTTCCAACACCTTCAACGTTGCTGACATATATGAGTATCATGCCGATGAGGTCCTTTATCCAGATCAGAACTCGGGGGCGAGTTCTTCGGAGGTGGAGGAGACTGATGCAGATCGCCTGGCTGTGCAAATAGAGGAAGACCTTGATCGGAAGAAAGTGCGGTATCGGCAGAAGTGATTTCGAGCGTCCGGTGTCGGATTCCTTATTATGATACCTTTCCGGATAGGGAATCGCGCCACGAGTCAAACTCATCGCTTTGTCGTGACCTATGGCCTTTTTCGGGCATCCGAGATCGTTTCAGGGCTCAATATCAGACTTTTATGTTTTCCGTCCATTTCAGCAATTTCCGTTATTTTATTTTAATTAATTCGCAACTAGGGTTTATTTCCGTTTTTCATATTTAATAAGTTGTAGCCCTGGGAAGGATACTATTCAATTATCTATTTTCCAATTACTCAGAGAAATCCTTTCTCTTCCTGGTGGATTCCAGTTTATCGGTTCTAGGGTTTTGTCGCTTGCGAAACCTCCATTACAAATCTCGTGCTTGCGAGGTTTAGGCTTCCGTTCTGCGTCACCTACAAAAAAACCTTTCCCTCTATAATTAGGATTTTGTTTAGGCCTAATAATTTTTTTTTCAATATAAATAATAATTTTTAAAAATAAAAAATACTTAATTTAGGCCTATTAATTTTATTTTTTTTGGAATAGGATAAGTGTACTAATTTGAAAATATTTCGGATAGGGGTGGGCGCGGGACGGGACCGGACGGGATGGGGGTCGTCCCGCGTCCCGTCCCACGTAATTTTTGCGGGACGGGATTCACTATTTTTTTTTCAATCCCGCGCGGACCTTGTCCCTCGCGGGACGGGACGGGACGGGCCCTGTCCCTCGAATAAAAAACATTATAAAAAACTTCTAAAATTCTTATATATTTTGCGGTTTTCAAAGGCATAACATAGATTTATAATATTTTTTTATATAATTTTACGATTTTTCTTTTATATATATACGCATTAAACGCATTATACTTATAATTACACAATATATATATGTATATAAAAGAAAAATCGATACAAATGATAATAATGTATACAAAATATATACACACTTATACAGTGTCAAAGTGTATATATACACTGTACACTTCCAAAACAAAAAAAAACAGTATATATACAATGTAAAAGTACATACTCCGTATACTGTAAAATTGTTAATTGCATATATACAAAATGTACACCGTATAATATATACTGTATATAAATTATATTATGTATGCGGGACAGGACGAGATTTGCGGGATAAGGAATCCTCGTCTCGCGTTTCGTCCCGCATAATTTTTGCGGGACGAGACCTAGACGGGATTCACTATTTTTTTTAAATCCCACCGGGATCGGGACGGGACCGGGACGAGTCAAGGATTTGCGGAATTTGTGCCCACCCCTAATTTTGGATATAAATTTGAATGAGAATAAATACTCGGTATTTAGAGGAAGGGACGTTAATATGCCACGTAAGCAAGCATGTAATGAAGAATTTGTAGGAGGAATGTTGTTGCTTTCGGCCTCGTGGGCTCAACAGTAATTATTAAATACCCCTAACTGTCAACCATATACGGAGTATATATATATTGACCCTAGTTTAAGTCTACATGTGGTCCGACTTTCGAGCATTCCGTTTGAAGGAGATAGCCTTGAAGTCATCAACACTATTAATAATAGCATCAATTCTCTTTGGAAAATCTCAAGAATGGTTGAGAACATTATCGCTATAAGGATAGGTTCAACAGCCTTGTTTTTAAACACTGATATAGAGAATCAAATTGTACTACCTGTTATAGGCGAAAGGATGATTAAGGATGTTCCTTACTCAGTCAAAGTATTCTATTTATTACCTTATGTAAAAAAAAACCTTTTAAGAAGATTTATTTTTCATTTTAAAAATCACTTAATTACACTAATTTTGCATAAATTTTACTATTTTAAAAATATTTAGAAGTCTCTATAACCAATAAGAAGTATTTAAAAATAGAAAAAAAACACATAAATCAATATATACATCATTACAAATTAATACCTAAAATAATCCTAAAGTACTCTATATTATTGATATTCTAAAATATCTTATATTTATAATCGGAGAGCAATGTATAACTTACTCATCAAACACAAATTGGTATGCTAGCTAAGTAGCTAGCTATTATCCTATATTGTAATTATAAGACTCAAAACACAAATTATTTTGAAAATATAATGCCTTATAAGTGAATGAGTAAATCTCTTAAATATGATGTATAATACTCAAGATAAATATAGAATACAATGGATGAGTGATGAGTCCAATCCAACTATTTAAAGTTGAAAAAAAAATGTCAAACACACCCGACCGACTGGTTCTGTATTAAAATCAATTGACGTCAGTAGGAGGAGTAGCTCACCGACTTATATGCAAGATTTAGATTTCTTATATGATTAATGTGGGATGTATAATATCTTCCACATCAAGTTCTAAAACAAAGAAGTTTAATTGATTGTATGAAGTATTACAATATGCATATAATTAACCCAACAAAAGAAATTCCAAGAAAATGGTACGTGCAGGGGAAGTGAAGATAAAATGAAAATAATCGACATCATACACCGCTAATAGATGATCGTTGACTTAATTTCTAACATATTTTTTTACATAATTAATAGTTTATATTTTTTAACTCTTTAAAAAACGTGGTAAGAAATCAAAAACTATCTACTAGCAAATGGAGGTATAGTATCTTCGAAAAAGGATAATCGATCGATCGACATAGACGAAAGAAGCTAGGGATTGTATAACTAATGGTGGTGGCTCTGCGTGTAAATGTAGTCGACATGGGCAATCATAGTTCTCCTCATCAAGCACTCCTCTTCATCCTTTTCGCCTTCACAACTTCCCAACGGATCGGCCTCCACCGCCTTTGAACCTCCATCCTGCACGCAAGTTGTCGCAAAATTCGTCAACTCAAACCCCCAATTTCATGTACAAATCATCGAAAAACCCCCAATCAAGAAACCAAAACATACCGGATGAGTCGATTTGACCGCAGATGTGAAGGTCGGATCGGGCCTGGCAGCCCGAGATGACACCGAAGAGCAAAGCACCAACGCCATCACCAACAATGTAACTGCCATGTGCTTTGCCATGCCTTGTGTTGGTGTTAAGATATGATTAATTATGTGTGGGTTTGATTGTTAAGAGTAAGAGCGAGTTTGAGGGTATATATAGGGAGAGAGGTATGAGAGATCGATTGTAGTACGGACAAAATAGATAGAGTCAAAGATAGCGAAAGTTGGATGAACAGGTCGATCGAACCTGTGTAGTGTGTAATGGGAGGGTAAGGGGGGTTGGACGCGTCTATGTGTGAAAATCTTGATTGTTTTACATTGTTTGGTGGGCGGGCACTTTTGGAATTTTTTTTTTTTGGGGTACTTTAATTAGTTTTTAACTAATTGATAATGACCGGGTGAAGTAACAACTTTAAATTCCCTAAAATTATATAGTATCCTATAACGAGATACAATATGTTGTTTGCCGTTAATATCATCAGTGTGCAAGCTTGGTAAATAGAAAATACTCCGTTGTTGTTTTTGCTGAGAATGTGAAGAGATAAAGAAGTCTCACATCGATAGTTTAAACAAATAAGTCTTAATATATAAGTTAGTGAGTTACTCATCCTATTGTCAGTTGGTTTTAGGACCTAAGTTTGTTATAGAATTTTATATTAACATGTGTTCAACTTAAAAGGAAAAACAAACCGACCGGTTTTTTTTCCAAAAATTGAAAACTTGCTTTTTTATATAAAAAAAATACAAGAATGAATCTTTAATCCGTTCATTACTTTTTTTTAATGTCAAACGGATTTAGGATCCGTTCATGTTGAGTGCATATAGCATGTTCAATGCATATAACTAAGATCTACTGATCTAATCCCATATCATACTTAATATCAACCAAAAAAGAAATAATTACAAACTGTGGGAATATCAAATTAAGTGTGATTCATATACTCTCTTTTATCCTTTTTTTTTTTTCTCATTTACCTATAGGGCTCGTTTGATATAATATATAAGGTAAACGAAATGAAAACAAATTTTATAGAGGAAAATATATTTATATAATAGAAAAATGCTATTTTTGTATGAAAAATAAGATAGGAGTGTAATGATTAGAAGAGTATAGAGGATATGGATTATTTTTTGGTAAAAAAAATATATTTTTTGATAAAAATATAATGATTAGAGGAGTATATGGATACTCCTCCCTACCATAAATATTTTATAGGTATTATTTTATTTGTATATAGATTATTTTTTTGATGAAAAGAATTATTTATATCAAAATTAGTTAATTAATATCTATTATTATATTTATATCTATATTATTTTTTTGCATGATAAATTATTTATATTTAAATTAATTTTTATTTTATATTTCTCTCACACTTGATCATCATTATTATAGTTCAAGTCTTATATTGATTTTTCTGTCATATTTTTAATATATTATTTTTATAAATAATAATTATAATTTTATAATATTGTATTAATATATTCTCGTACATTGGACGGGACATATACACTCTTTATAAAATATAGGATAATATCTCACAAAATTACACGTTTCTAGAAATGAATGAAGAATCAAACTAGGGGAGGAATATTCTACGTTGATAAATCGATCACGCGCAACGGCTAGTCCAAAGTTCCACTGTACATTGATTTTAATCAAAAGTTAGTCCACTTTAACTTTATTTTTTGTGTGATAATTCTAATTAATCACGGAGCTATAATTATTTATTTTTGGTCAAACAGGTAACGATAATTCAACTGTAATCATTAACGTACATACATTTTTGGTCATCGCACCTCATTCGATCCACACACTAGAGAGGAAGTGGATAACCGAAAGGCAAAGATTCTATAGTCAGACCTTGTTTTGGAAGTTATTGCTATTTTGTTTAAATGTTTTTTATTATTAATTCGCTTTCCTAAATACACGGTGTAACTGGATGTCCCTATTCCTAACAAGGAAGTCTTGGTACTGACATGGTGTACGAGACTAAAGAGAGAATGACAATCAGAAACACTCTTCCAGATGAGCGAGTAGGCAATCAACAAATTCGTCTCAAGGATAACTATAATGACCCGGGATGCAGCTCTCACTACTACATATAAAGGCCTAATGTAACACTCAAAGTTATTACATTACACCTTAAATATGTTACATTAGAGGAAAAGGTAACACTTTTTGAGGATTACATTTGCGGCCGTTGCATTTGACCTAATGTAACAATTTCTACTAGCTAATGTAACATTGGTTGATTAATGAGACTATATGTTACATTTGATACCAAAATTGTTACATTTTCATAAAATGTTACATTTTCAAAGTAAATGTTACCTTAATAAGGTTTGTTACCTTTAACAAAATATGTTACATCCAAATAAGAATGTTACATTTGAAGAATAACGTTACCTTTACTTTCAAGTATTACATTTCAATGAAATTTGTTACAATAGATATTTAGGGCCCTATTATATATTATATATAATATATTATATATATTAGCTAAAAGTAATAAAACACTATTATACAAAATAAAACTTTCATTCAACAAATTAAAAATCCAAAAGATATAGTGCATTGAGTATTGCTTGTGCACTGGTTAGCAAGGTCATGAAATCTAGAGTAATAATAAGCAAAAATGGCATATGATTGTGTTGCCAAATGCCACATGAAATCTACAAAATATACGCAAGTCTTACAAAAAAAACATTTCAAGGTCGACAAAAGAAATGTCTGGAGATGTAACAATCAAGAATAATGAAAATCAAGCAACTGAAGTAAACTTAATCGATTGGGCAAACATTCAGAAACATAACAAAGATAAAAAATTTAAAGATATTTTCATATGTGGCATCCAAGTAATCATAACTCCATTACAAGACTATGGAAAAGATGTGCAATGCATTAATTTTGTTTGTGACATTAGGCATAAAAAGTTTAGTGATCAATGCATTAGTGGTATAGTCTGTAATTTGAGTCAAGGAGCAGTTTCTTGGATTTGTAGGCCTAACTATTATGTTAGTCTAGAAGATCATTATGCATCTAAATTCTTAGCTATAAAATTGTTAACAGAAGTTATTAGTATGCATAAGGGAACTTGTCCTTTACAATTAAAGTGGAAGGTAGTATATAAGCTTGAGAATACTACAAATCCTCCACAAAAATGCCATATAGTAGAAGCTGAGAAACACGAGGTTGTAGGACCAAGCAAAGAGGTGGTACCTGGTAATTTTTATCTAATAAAAACAAATAAATTAAGGTGAAAATATATTGATTTTTATATTAATTATTTTTAAAATTTTATTAAATTTATATTTTAACAAAAAAGTTTAAAACACAAGATAAATAAATAGATAAACAATTATAAAATATTTATTAATTTTATGTTTTAAATTTATTGGTACTAATATATCAAATTGAATCTATAAATAAAATAATGAATACAAGGTGATAGGGAGTATATATTAAAAACTATAAAGTGTCAGATTATAGTAGTAAAATCGATTATTATTATTATAGTTAAATATAATTTATTTTTCAAAATATATGAATAAAATATAATCAAATGCATATTTTATTTTTTCCCAAAACATCCCAAATTATTTTTTCCCAAATCTTCTTTATATATTTTAGACATAAGGTAATCAACTAAACTCTTTGAGATAACAAATATGATTAGATTCTCCAACTGTAATTTATTTAAAATAAATTAAATAAAGTGACAAAATTGGCATAAACATACTTAAAAATGAAATTCTACATCATTTTCAATAATGTTACAATAAAATGAAAAATGTGTTGCATATAAAAAATGTTACATCATTTTAAAAAATGTTACATCCAGTGTAACATAATTTGTGCTAATGTAACACTTTGTTAATAAAAGTTAAAACATGTTACAATAGATACCTATGGTAACAGTTTTTTAAAATGTTACATAATAAATGTTACATTCGGGCTTTATATGTAGTAGTGTCTTTGATTGAGCTCGTACTGGTGTGATCGCCGGTTGTCGATGTCGAGTTGGATTAGTCGATAGAGAGAGAATATGAAGAGGGAGAGGAGGGAGTTTCTGATTTCTATTTGGATACCAAATTCTGTTACAGCATCTCTTATTTATATCCCCTCTATACAAAGCATAACAATGCTCCCCCCTTTACAAAGCCTTGTCTCAAGGCTTAGGTATAACAACATCTAATTCATGCCATGCCTTGTCTCAAGGCTGAATTTGGAAGTCCGGAAATTGATGAATAATGTGCCCAGCTGGCTCCCAAGAGGCTTGAGCAACATCCAAATTCTTCCACTTCATGAGCCACTCAGTTACAGGATCTCCATTAGCTAAAAATGATACCCTGGTGTCTAATATTGCCTCTGGTTCCACCTCAATGTCCCCCTCTGCGTCTGTGCTTGGTAAATTGGTAGAGGTTGTATGACCATTTCCCACCTTTAGCTTGAGTTGAGAGACATGGAAAACCGGGTGTATCATGGACGAAGCTGGTAACTCCAATTTGTAAGCAACTGCACCTATCTTCTCAAGTATTTTGTAAGGCCCATAGTACTTGGATGAGAGCTTGAGATTTCTCCTTAGAGCCACTGAAGATTGTCTGTAAGGTTGTAGCTTTAAGTACACCAAATCACCCACCTGCAATACTCGTTCAAATCTATGCTTATCAGCAAAAAAATTCATGCGAGATTGGGCCAGTTCCAAGTGGTGTTTGAGCTGCTCAATCATGTGTTTCCTGTCCTGTAACCAGCCTGCAGCACCACCTCCCGGATTCACTGTAGCTATCCCCAAGTGAGAGGGCATGGTACCATATAAAGCCACAAAAGGAGATGTTTTGAGGGCACTGTGAAAATTCGTATTGTACCAATACTCTGCCAAAAACAGCCATTCAAACCACCTACTTGGTTGCTCAGATGTCATGCATCGTAAGAATGTTTCTAGGCATCTGTTAACCCTCTCTGTCTGTCCATCTGTTTGGGGGTGGTAGGCGCTACTCATGTGCAGCTTGGTCCCCAGTGACTTGAACAAGTGCTGCCAGAATTTCTTAAAAACACCCGGCCTCTATTAGACACAATACACTCAGGTAATCCATGAAGCTTGTACACATGTTCCATGAACAAAGCAACAACTTTCTCAGCTGTGAAAGGATGCTTGAGAGCCACAAAGTGAGCATATTTAGTCAAATGATCAACTACCACCATGATTGTATCTTTATTTTTTTTATCGAGGCAACCCTTCCACGAAATCCATGCTCACTTGTGTCCATGCTGCCTTGGAAATTGGTAATGGTTGTAAAAGGCCTGGAGATAAAACATTCTCAAGCTTGCTACGCTAGCAAACATCACAATTTTTAACAAAAGTTGCTACTTCACCCTTCATTGCAGGCCAGTAAAATAGTTGCTTCAGCCTTTGGTATGTTCCTTGGATCCCAGAGTGACCCCCAACTGGCTCCTCATGTGATGCAGCTACCAGCTTAGCACGAAGTTGGACATTCTTTCCAATGTACAGACGCCCCTTATATCTCAGTAACCCCTTGGTCACTGTAAACAACCCTGAAGGATCCTGTATGGCTGCAACCATTAGCTGCCGCACCATCTGATCATCTACATAACTTTCCACCACCTCTCTTGTCCATTCAGGTTGCACTACTATCATGGCATTACACTCTCCTTGCTGGACCACCATCTGTCTTGACAAGGCATCCGCAACCTTATTTTCCACCCCTTTCTTGTAAGAAATGGTGTAAGATAAACCAAGTAATTTCCTTGCTGCCTTCTTCTGTAACTGGGTGGTTAAACGTTGCTCCAGTAAGTGCTTTGGAGATTGATGATCTGTCTTTATGATGAAGGATCCAGCTTCTAAGTAATGCCTCCATTTTTCAACTGCTAACAGAATTGCTAACAATTCCTTCTCATAAGTTGATAGGAGTAAATGCTTCCCATGTAAAGCTTGACTTAAAAAAGCCAACATCCTACCTTCTTGCATCAGAACAGCCTCTACACCCCCATCACAAGCATACGCCTCTATAACAAAAGGCTTAGAAAAATCTGACAGGCCTAATACTGGGGGTGAAGTGAGAAGTAATTTCAGGTGTTTAAAAGTCTCCTCTGCTACAGGAGACCACCCAAATGCATCATGCTTTAGGAGATCCGTGAGAGGTTTTGCAATGACACCATATCCCCTGATAAATCTCCTATAATAGCCAGTTAGTCCCAGAAATCCTCTCAGAGCTTTCAAATTCTTTGGTACAGGCCACTGCAGCATAGCCTCAATTTTTCTAGGATCAGTGGACACCCCTTCCTTGGAAATAAAATGTCCCAAGTATTCCACTCTCGGCTGAGCGAATTCACACTTAATTTGATTTCTTTACAAACAACTTGTGGCTCCTCAAAGTGGTCAAAACAGTTCTCAGATGCTCCACATGTTGCAAAACATAATTGTTGTACACCAAGATGTCATCGAAGAATACTAGCACCAATTTCCTTAACCAAGCAACAAACACGTCATTCATTAGTGATTGGAAGGTAGCAGGTGCATTTGTGAGACCAAAGGGCATGACTCTAAATTCATAATGCCCATGGTGCGCCCGGAATGCTGTTTTCTCAATATCCCTCTCCACCATACGCACCTGATGATACCCGGATCTTAAATCCAATTTAGAAAAGATAACAGCACCTTTAAACTCATCCAACAGGTCCTCTATGTGAGGTATGGGAAATTTGTCTTTTAATGTGGCTTCATTAAGCTTCCTGTAATCCACACACATACGCCATCTGTCATCTTTTTTCTTGACTAGCAACACAGGAGAGGCAAAAGGGCTATGGCTTGCCTTTACCACACCACTGCACAACATCTCAGCTACCTGTTTCTCTATCTCATTTTTCTGAAAATGAGGGTATCTGTAAGGCCTAGAAGCTAATGGTGGAGTACCTTCGTTTAGCACAATAGCATGCTCGTGACCCCTTTCAGGAGGCAGGCCCTTTGGTTCCTCGAAGATGTCACTGAATTCAGTCAGTACTGCCTGTATAACCTCTGGCATCTCAGGCTGTAGTTTCTGAACATTGCAAGTCTGTCCTAAAGCTGTAGTGAGCTCAGTTTCCTCATTCTTCATCAATTTCTGAATGTCATTCCCTGTGAGCATTCTTATGCTAGCTTTCTCATCCTCCCTGGTATCCTTAATTCCTTTTATCACCACCTTTCTACCTTTCTTTATGAATGATATTTGTACTCCCAAGAAATCAAATAGCACAGGATTAAAGCCAGATAACCAATCTGACCCCAAAATCATATCACTACCACCCATCTTCAAAATCCTGGTATCATATGCATATTTGTTTCCTTGCATTTCCCATTCAATCCCCTGACAGTTCTTACTACTAAGCATGGTTCCATTAAGAGTACTCACCTCCATCAAGGGAGCTTTGACAATGGCAAAACCAGCTTTTTGAGCCACTCTTGAATCCAAAAAGTTGTGGGTGGCACCACTGTCAATTAGGATAGTGATCTCCTTACCTCCTGTTGTCCCTTTCACTTTAATGGTAGTACCAGATTCACCTCCAGTCAATGAATGCACATAAATCTCTTGTTCCTCCTGTTCTTCCAACTCAGCATCCTTCCAAGAAGGTGGCAGTAGTGACTCTACTGTATCCTGTTCGCTTATATCACCGGCTACCAAACTATGCACAGTTGGGGAAGAGCATTTGTGACCATAGAAGTACATATCCCCACATCTATAACACATCCCTTTCTTGCCTTCAAACATTTTCTTTACACTGGTCTCTGAAAACGGTTGTCCCACTGAATTCACTGGTAAGCCGGACTCCTTTGTCTCAGTCTTGTTCATTGGAGATTTGTTCCAATTCAGATTCCGAAAATAACCTTCCCCATTGCTTGCTAGCTTCCAGGGAGTCGTGGTAATACACATAAGAGCTTGCACTGCACTATTGTGCAACCTGGCTTGCTCCATTACTGCCGCCATTGAAGCTGGGCGCCCCAACTGTACCAAAGAACGAATCTCTGGCTTCAACCCACTGATATAACTGGATACAAAGTATGATTCCGTAAGATGAGGATTGAAAGAAAGCATGCTCGCCCTTAAATCCTCAAATCGTTCGTTGTACTCTTCCAAATCTCTACCCTGCTCAATCTTGCTAAATTCTGTTACAATTTCCGTTTCCCGCCGATCCCCAAACCTCAAACACAGATCATCACAAAATTCCATCCACCTGACTCTCGGCTTCGTCATTGCATATCCTTGCAACCAGATGTCTGCCTTATCATTGAGATGCATTGCTGCGATCTCAACCTTTTGGTTCTCCGGAATTGCAAAAATTCCAAAGTATTTTTCACATTTTCGAATCCAATTCTAAGGCCTTCTTCCATCAAAACAAGGAAAATCAATTTTTGGGAATCTGTTACCTCTAATGCCGTCAAATGGAGCTCCCATTGGGTTTCCATCTTGCTGCCTTCCTTGCTGACTTTGCTGGCCATGAACTGCTCTTTCTGGTGGCGGCATTCCGACTACTGATGGCCTATCGCCGTTCACGAATGAAGGATCTGGTTCTTTATGCGATCGGCTACTAGACCCCACATTAGAGTAATAATCGCGATTTCCTCTTCTTCCACATGGATCTTGCTCCTCTAGCAATACTTCTTTCTGTGGTGGATTGCGTACGAAGTCCGTAAGCTGCTCTAGGTGATGATCCGTCCCCAAGCGAAATTCATACATCTCCTTAGCCTGATCCATCAAATGCTTCTTGAATTCCGCCAATTCTCGCGCCCGGTCCTCACGGTGTCTCTGCGAATCAGCCACGAATTGCACTGTCGAATTCGCGATTGCTTTCAGATCTTCTCGAACTGACTTCAGTTCCTCCTTGCATTCTTGAATTTGCGCTTCCGTCGATTTTGATCTCGTTCCGTCTGCCATGGTTGTTGCGAAACGGTGCTCTGAATTGCCGAGGAAAATGCTCTGATACCAAATTGTAATGACCCGTGATGCAGCTCTTTGATTGAGCTCGTACTAGTGTGATCGCCGGTTGTCGATGTCGAGTTGGATTAGTCGATAGAGAGAGAATATGAAGAGGGAGAGGAGGGAGTTTCTGATTTCTATTTGGATACCAGATTCTGTTACAGCATCTCCTATTTATATCCCCTCTATACAAAGCATAACAATAACCTTCCGAAAGCCCAACTCTCACGCAACACGGAGCTCATCCAGAATCCCACAACTCCGCCATAGGGACGAAACAAGCACCAAGTCTATGAACACATCCTCCAATCCAGTTTCCATGAGCATCGCGCGCGCGTAACACACCGAAAATTCTTTTATAGAGTTTTTAGGTGTTAAATAGTCAAAAGATAATCATTGTGAATATAAGGGGAGTATTGTTATTTGATTTGAACATATAGGGGTAAAACATCAAATTATTCTGTTCGATCGATCTCAATTCACACTTAATTACCTGTAGTAATTAATTACTAATTAGAATCTTCCATGAATTTCCTTTCCTTTTTTTTTTTGGCACGTACCCAATTCCTAGTCTACTTTATATGATGATTACGGATCTTCTAAATTGTCAAATGCTCACATTGAAAGTATTAATTATGTGTGTTAATTTAACTTCCTCAAGGAGAAGGAAATGGATTAATTGTTATAATTTGTTGAATTGTTCTTCATATATCAACGCAAACCAAATGACCAAATATTTGTTGAATTGTTCTTCATAAATCAACGCAAACCAAATGACCAAATTGACGATTTTTTTTAAAAAATAATCAAGAAAAAATAAATATTTAAGGATAAATTCACGAAATTAAAGTATTTACACAAATATTCAAAAATTGCAGGGTTTTCAGAGAAACGCGGTTTCAACCCGTGTTTTTATGGTTTTTTATTTTCAAATTAAAAAAAAAAACAAATTGATTAGTAAAACGCGGACTGGTTCCGCGTTTTACCTTATAAAATTAAAAAAAAAAGGAAAAGAAAGGAGGAAGAAGAAGAAGGGGAAAGGGCATGTCGGCAGGGGATGGGAGGCGCCGAGGCGGGGAGCCAACGCTGACTGGTTCCTTTCTTCCCGTCACAGGAGGCCTCGATTTCGGCAGAGGACCTCCGGAGAAGGTGGTGGCGGCGGCAGTGGGCGGAGGAGTCCAAGCGAAGATGGCGGTGCCAATGGGCGGCGTAGGGTCTCACAGGTGGTGGTGGGCGGCGCCGTTCAACAAAGGTCGTCGGTGACAAGAGAAATCGGCCGCTGGCGAGGGTGGGCGGCTCGCAGGTGGTGGTGGGCGGCTCTGCTCACGAGGACGCCGATGATGAGGGAGATTTGGGGATCTGAAGCCCGTCGGTGACGAGGGACGGCCGGTGGTGGTTGGGAGCGACTCCTCCTCCGATTCATAGGACTGGGCCGCTCGGCTCCCGGGGAAGAAGATGCATCATCTCCCCATCTCCTGGCTTCGGGAAGAGGCTCCTGACTTCCGGTTGGGAGTTGAAGGCGCGGAGGGAACTCGTCGGGAACAAGCTCCTGGCTTCGCGCTGTCGGCGGTGGACGAGGCTCCTGCAGCTCCGGTTTAGGCTCCCCGCCTCGACGTCTCCCATCCCCTGCCGGCATGCCCTTTCCCCTTCTTCTTCTTCCTCCTTTCTTTTCCTTTTTTTAAAATTTTATAAGGTAAACCGCGGACCACCAGTCCGCGCTTTACTAATCAATTGTTTTTTAATTTGAAAATAAAAAATCATAAAGACGCGGGCTGAAATCGCGTTTCTCTGAAAACCCTGCAATTTTTGAATATTTGTGTAAATACTTTAATTTCGTGAATTTATCCGTAAATATTTATTTTTTCTTGAATATTTAAAAAAAAAATCCAAATTGACACGTTAATTCTATAATCTCTTGAGAGCTATATTATTATTGTGTATTCAGTATTTGTGTCAATGTGGTTCTCAGATTCATGGCATATTTGATTTATCAAGCTATCCGGCATATGCTAAATAGCTCAATAAATCAAGTAGACCATTGTACAATGGATCATATATGTTTTTTTTTTTTATCAGGAAATAATTCGAGACCGGACATACCCGGAATCTCGAGAGGCCGACAGAGTCGGCAGACGGTAAACCGTCTAAACATACAATATAGAAACAGAAAAATACAAAATAGAAACAGAAAAACGGTGCAGTACAAACGGAGGTAGGCACACAAATACGATCGAACAAGCGAACCAAGTCCAACCAAGCTGGAGACAGCGTAGACAAAGAACCGACGTCAAACACCACCAAGCAGTGACACCGCTGGCCAGCGGTACATCAGGATCATATATGTGACTTTTGGAGGATTGGGAAAAAAAATATATAAGATCAATTTATATTTTTACTAATCCCTCCGATCCAAAATACATGTCGTTTGACTTTTCAACACGTATTTTAAGGAGCTAAAAACTGTATACTATATTAACTTTTTTATTTTTACAATTTAATACTATTACCAACAAATATTAAGTTGTAAAAAAATTATTTAAAAAATGTTGATATTTTATATAGTTTTTAGCTTCTTAAAATACGTGCTAAAAAGTCAAACGACATGTATTTTGGATCGAATGAAGTATATTTAGGTTATCAATTGTGCTACGATTTAGTTACTAAGATATACATTATGCATAAAATAGAGAAATATCAAACAACATACTATCTGATAACTTGAGAGATTGACAGATCGATAGACATACTAACCGTTATGAAAACAACACAATTACACAAACACACCACAAATCAAATAAGAAAAACAACTCAACAATCACAATAAAATCTCCATGTTGTTTCAATTTATGAAAACCAACCACAAAATTTTCATTTTGTTTCAATTTTTTTTTAAATGTTATTTTCTAAACTATGATTTAAAGACATAAGTTAAGAATATTCAATTGAAAACGGTTAATTTAGATTAGAAATATAAAGATATAGCTCAAAATAACAGTTCTTTTAAAACCCTAAAATACTAAAAATTATAGTGGAAAAAGATGGATGATGTGATGACATTTTTGTAAGAAAAAGGTGGTCTTTACAGGTTGCCAAATCTAACAGTTTGCACGCCAAAATCTCAGGAAAGTAACGAACTACAGCTTTATCAAATCAGCCACCGATAAATGCAGACACGTAACAATAGTTTATCACTAAATCATACTTACATTAAAATTTTATATTAATTATATATAACCTCATTTTAGGGTCTTCTTTTTAAAGAACACCAACTTTCCTTGTAATATTTTTCCATAACCTGTTTTTGTTTTTAAATAACACTTTATCATATATTGTCATTTTATAACAAGGTTATATACTTTGTGGAGGTTACTTGTAATATTTGTGTGTGTGATTAAGTTGAGATTTATAAATAAATTAGATGTACAATTTTACTTTTCAGTTCTCAAAATAAATACTTCCCAAAAGTATAGATTGATGCCCCTGTTTTCTTTTACAAAAAGAGACAAAAGTTGAGTAATTTTGTATAAATTTAAACTTATGGGTAGTTTTTGTGACAATTATCCTAATTTACCAGTGGACATGATTCAAGTTAGGTCCTAAAACTATTTAGTAATAGAAGGAGTGATATATATATATATATATATATATATATATATATATATATATATATATATATATATATATATATATATATATATATATATATATATATGGGAGATATCTAATGAGAAGTAACATTTAAATGAGAAGATGAGAAGTAAGCCTTATACCCCTTAGATTAAAATAATTTTTTTTATATGGATATAGGGGACATATCTAATGATAAATATATCAATGTTTTTTTAAAATTATTTTTTATGCTATTTTTTTAGATGATGAATGAAAAAGCTAATTTAAATTAGCATAAAAACCCTAAAATGAACCTTAAATCACCCTCTAGATAAATAGCGTAAAAAATAATTTTTTTAAAAAAACATTGATATATTTCTCATTAGATATGTCCTATATATCCATATAAAAAAAAATTATTTTAATCTAAGGGGTATAAGGCTTACTTCTCATCTTCTCATTTAAATGTTACTTCTCATTAGATATCTCCCCTATATATATATCTATATATATATATATATATATATATATATATATATATATATATATATATATATATATATATATATATATATATATATATACTATGCTCGGATTTTATTATATTTCTGATGTTGGACAAATAATCTTTCACATCTCAACAATATTTTATCCTTTGATTGTTTTGAGTCAGTCCCTTCACTTCGTCAAAGGGTTTTTTTTCGTGTTAGTAGAACTCAAAAACTCGAAAGCTCTCCTCTTTTACCCATATCTGCCAGGTTTTCTTTCATGTTATTAAAACTCTAAAACTCTCCTCTTTGATGCATCCTTAGGCTTTGGGGTCTTAACACCATCCCCAACCACATGAATCCTCAAAGTCCAAGAACATAGCATCCTCTTGCATCCGATTTTCATTTTGATCAATTTGACCTTGTCCATTTGATGCATTCTTCGATGTGTAAAGACCAATATGGGTTTCAATTCGCATGACTTACTTGGGGCTCCAAGGCACTCATGATCATCCTTTCCAGAGTCTTTTAGTGCAACACCATAAGAAGACGGGTTATTATCTTCATCGACATGCACTACAAGAAAAATGATTTTCAGTGACAAAAACTATAAAACTACGGTGACAAAAATAATTTTGTCGCCCAAATTGGCTGTTCGGTGACAACACTTTACTTGGTCGCCCAAGGCTCGTTTTCCGTGATAAAAAATTAAATTTGTCACCTAAAAAAACCAAGGGCAACAAAAGAACATATTTAGTCGCCCCTTCCTACTGTTTTTGGCGACAAAATTGGGAATTTCCTGCCCAACAGCCCAAGCGGCCGACTAGGTTAACTATCGTTATTTCTCGTAGCCCCATCGTCGACCTCGATGTTGTCGTCTCCACCTTCCTCAGATCCACCCCATCTTCCTTCTTTGTCACCGCTGGGAGGTTAGCTTCTCCTTCTCCGACGGAATCCTCTCCTTCTCCGGCGGAATCCTCTCCTTCACACCCCTCTCCTCATCCCGCTTCCGGTCTCCTCTGAAGGTTCACGGTCGTAGTACGCTCCTGGAGATCGCATCTATATCTGGATCTGGATCAAGTTTCATTGTATGAGAATGTGTCGGTGGAATGTGATATTTTCCTCCATCAATCGGGAGAGATCGGTATAACCTCTTCTCTTTTCCTCCTTCTCTGAAATTCAGCCTAAACGGAACCCTAACTCAAACAAAATTGTGATTGTATAATCCAAGCAATTGTGAATCGGCGAGCCCTATGAATTCAACTGTATTGGTCATGGCTCCGAAGAAATCCTCGAAATGATCTGAATCTTACTGGATGAAGCTCCATGTCTTCGAAAACTACGATTCAAAGACCGGTAATTGACTATTCGATTCTTTTTTATATATTTATGTTGCGTTTTAGGATCCAATTGTTCGTCCTTTGGCTGAGCATGACTCTTCTATATTGAAGTTGCTTCGGGAGACACCTCTTTGGGTGAAATATCCAGATTTTGATCGTGTATGTTTGAGTTTTCATTATTTGTTTTTGTTTCGTTATCAAATCTTGTCTTCTGCTAACTAGTTTAAGATTAATGGATTGTTTTTTTCTCCTCTTCTTTCTCGAAGGTTGACTGGCTAAATCGATTTGTGGAGTACATGTGGCCTTATTTGGATAGGTAGTTGTTCCTTAGTTACACATTTACTATAAATCTTGTTTGGTGAAACTCTTACTTTGGGCTCTCTACCACCCACCTTCTAAGGTTTAAATCACACTGTCTTGTTTCTCCAATTGCACTTCATTCCTAACGTAATTCTGAAAACACCATGACAATGTTTCTGAAGGCATTAAAGACAATTGATTCAATTTGATGTGGTACGTGATTTCAATCCCCACTAATGTTCATTTGGAATTTAAGGTTAGGATTCCCTTCATATGCTTGTTCAGTTTTCAGGTTCTTCTTCCTTTCACATCCCTTTTAATTCGGGCAGTGAATTTTTCAGCCACATGTCGACTTTGGACTGAAATTGCTAAGTGCTGATGTCTTGGCCATCCTAGGTCTTTATAGTTTTATTCAGGTAAGAAGTTGGGTTTGTTTACCTGCTAATATCGCTCATGATCTCTTACATACAGTCAGATGTTATTCAACTTCTAGATATCATGGTCATTTTAACATTTGTGATAAGAAGTTGGGTCTATCTACCTGCTTGGTTGCAACCAGTGTGCGCGTTTAATTTTTGCTGGCTAGCAAGGTTTGAAGACACGAATTCCTTTATTATCTATTTGAATTGTATTATAGTCCTCCACCTCACTTGAGTTTGTATGCTATACAGATTCTGGTAAATACTTGAGTATGAAAAGAAGTATTATTAAGATCACGGTCCAAGGGCACCATGAAAAGAAGTAAGTTCTCAAAATCTACTTTTGATGGATGACTCATTGAAAATTGTATTGATATAAATACTTGAGCTCTTAAAATTTCAGGGTGAATGAGCATTTCTTTTTTGAATTTGAAAAGCGTATAGAAGCCAGTAATCTTATTGCTGACTACATAATGAACGCCCTTTCTATAGCCTCTATGATCACTTTGTTGAGCTCATTAAAATTCTGGTAAATAAGTTTCATCAGTCACATGTTTTTTTTTTTGAGTTTTTATATATGTGGGAATTATATGACCTGTTATCTTTATCACTCATGTGCTATGCATCACTCATGAGTGCCCTTCCTAGCCTCTATGATCACTCATGTGTTTTTTTTTTACTATGTGTAATGCTAATTCTGTATGACATGTTGTCTTTATCTATTGCTTCTGATAAACGTCTTTGTGTGTATAATATTTCGAATTATGTGGTTTATCAACATGTTTTTTGACTCTGCCCTTCTTTCTTTCATGTGTATATGATAGTGATATTAGCCCTATCTAATAATATCACTTTCATGTGTATATGATAGTCAATTATTAACATTTTTGTCCTCTGTTAGTCTGCAGTACCTCTGAGAGCTCCAAAATGGTATAATGATATGTTGGTGTGCACTTTAGCTTCGGAGGAAAGCTTGTTTGATTTCACTTAAAGTTGCCTCCTGCAAGTTCTCTCCGGCAAGGTTCACCTTGCCAAATTTGAGCCTGGTTCAGTTAAGTTGAACATATCATACCATTCCTAAAATCTCATAAAGTTTTTGAAAATCTCATAAAGTTTTCTGAGATTTAATTCAAAAAAGCCTGGTTCAAAGATTGCTTAGATGGATATTTTCTCTCATTCATCAATCAACATCAATAGGTTGATAATCTTTGAAGCATGTTAAACTTCATCAATAGGTTGATGGCAGGAGTTCAAATTCGAGCCTGGTTCAATTAAGCTTTTGAAGCATGTTCTTACTGGCAAGGTTCACCTTGTTACCCGCCAGTCCAAAACCCTAAAGATCTGCGTTAATCATCTCAGTAAGTTTCTGCTTCCTATCCTCCATGTCTTCCTACTTTCTCTTTCATACATGCATCTGATTTGCCTGTACTTTCCAGTGCATATTTTCTCAATTTTGCCTTCAATTTTATTTGCTCTTTTATCCAATTTTATTTGTGCTTGAGGAGTCTCATTGAGGAGGTTTTAGAGTGTCTCATCCAATTTTATTTGTGCTTTCCTTTTAGTCAACGATTCCTTTTTTTTTGTCCCTTCTTTCATTTTCTTTCTTGATTGATTTCAAGGATGGTTCATGATCGAATGTGGATGATCAATAGGGGCGCAACAGATATGTCTCAACATTTGAAAGGTAAAAATGCGTCAAGTTTGTTTCTGAACAAATTAACAATAGGGTATCTTTGATCCCTTGCCAAAATCAGTGGAAGTAAAATGATTATAAGGACCCATTTGTGTACATGCTTTTTGAGTTGCTTCCAGACTTATCTTTGCATATCATTTTATACCCTAGATTGGCTTAAATAGGTTTCTACTTTTATGAAGTTTAGCTTATAGAGTATGGTTCTGTTGCCTTAAATATGTCTCAACAATTTATGGACGTAAATTGTTGGATACAGGCTGCTCTTCATGCTCTTGGAATTTCGTTTCATTCCATGTCTGTTTGATTTTCTTTTCCTTTTTTTTTGTGTGATTTGATTATGGCAGGGAGCGTGTGTAGAACATATGCTCTATTGGCTGACAAGACCAGGAAATTCAAATGTGTGGCTGACAAGGCCAACTAGAGTTCATGTAAAACAGCCTTGACTCGACTAGTGAAGTTCAATGTAATTATATATATGAAAGTGAGTGGCTATTATTATAAAAAGAGAGCTCTAGATATTCTGATTCATTAAGCACTCCCCTTTTTTTGTTTCCATTTGTCTGAATGCACATTCACACCACATTTATTATCACTGAACAAAAGTATTTGTCTTAGAAGAAGAGGGATGATGTATTACCGAAGGGCTTTAAAGCTTCGGTCTTTTCTTGACACGACAAATGAATATGGTAAGGTCATAGATTTCTATCATTCATTTAGGGCGTGTTAGTATTTTATTTAAGAGGCAAGGAACTATTGATTACAATAAATTCGATGATTTTTAAGAGGGAAGGAACTATCAATTTTTTCTGGAGTTTCTTAATTTGGATAACTTTGTCATAGTGATATTACATTTTTCATTTTTTAAACCCAATTCTAGGGCCTGTACCATTGATCAGACCTGAAATTAGTGTTTCTCCATTGCTTGATGATTCCAGGTTGTGCTTTAGACCGCCACACTGTTCTTAACTTTGATCTTTTTACCTTTCCTTGATACGTTTCTAATCTCAGGTTGCCCATTGCTTGATGATGCCAGGTTGTGCTTTGGACTGCCACACTGTTTACTATTTAATCAACTGATCAGAGCTTACTTGGTGAGTGTTTATCTTAATTTGTGGGTCGTTTGATAGCTCGTTTCCACTTTTTGTACTTATTCACTGCACAATTTTTGGAGCTGTTTATTAAGTTGCTTGAGTTTGTTCTAAATTTGAAGTGAAATATGGATGAACTAAACAGGAGGAAAAACAACTGATGCTTGAGTTTATTAAGTTGCTTAAGTTTAATCTAAACAGGAAGAAATTCAAAGTGAAATGTGGATATTTGTGACATTGAATTAAATCTTATGGGGTTTCTTGCTGGAATTTCAATTGTGGTAATGTTTCACAAGTTTGGCTTTAGTAATAGGTCTTAAAAAATTCAATTGCTTCTATGTAATGTGCTGTGGACCTGTGGTCATTTGGTGTTTATGTGATGTTTAGTTTATTTAATTTAATCTTTGATCTGGCTTTCAAGTAGTGATGTTTATGTGGTAATGTTTCATAGTTGTGGTAATGTTTCACAAGTTTCACTTTAGTTATAGGTCATAAAAATTTAATCTTTGCCATCGTTAGTTTAAGCCATTTCTCCCTTTGCTAATCTTTCCTCTCTTTGTTTCAGGGTATATTTTTGAAGCAAATTATGGAAGAAACAAGTCAGCCAGAACTACCGAAAAGAACTTATTCTAGGAGATGTGATAGAGCAAATTCGGGGTGGAAACTTATTTTATAGAATCTTTAATTCTTAAGTTTTAATGTTTTTAGCATTGAAATGCAAATGTTATCTTATTATAAACCTTTTAGTATTAAAGTAAAATGCTTTAGATTGAATATATTTTAAACCAAGTTTTTTTTTAATATAAAAAAATTGAGATTAAACTAATTGGCTACTATTGCATTATAATATATGTGAATGTTTTGTATATATAGTAGGATAAACATGTTAAATATATCAAATGGTTTAAACAGGTTAAATGTGTAAATTTAGAGAGAAATCGGGTTTTATCACTGTTATCTTTTGTGACAAAAAAAAATTTCTCACAAAAACGGGGTTAAAATGGGTGACAAAGGAAAAATTCGTCACAAAAAATAGGGTATTTTGGGCGACAAAACAACTGGTTTGGGCGACAAAATTTTAAAAAGCGTCACAAAAAATCTAGGGCAACGAAATTTGAATTTCATCACAAAACTCTTACTTATGGCGACGGAATTTTTTTTGGTCGCACAAACTTTGGGCGACGGGGCTAAGGCGACGAACAGGGGACGAAACTCCTTTTGTCACAAATCACTTTGTGCGACGAAAAAAACACTTTGTGCGACGAAATATTTTGTCACCCAAAGTCAGTTTTCTTGTAGTGATGTCGAGGCTTAGAAGGGTTTGTCTCCTTCTCCTTTACTTACTTTGGCAAGCACATATTGCGCGCTTCCTAGCTATTGGGATGAAAATGAAATTGTTCTTCTTCTATGGGTGGCTAGTTATTAGACTTTGACGTAAAATGAACCAATGGAAAAAAAAAAGGAATAATATGGAATGTATAAGTATTAATAGAGTATTTTGAAAATCAAATACAATTAACGAGATATATAAATTAACAAAACTAGAAATTTTTATCCTTAATGGTATTTAAATGGACAAATATTTTGTTCAATGAAAAAGTAGTAAAGCTGGACAATTATACAGATACAGAGGGAGTATTATATTACCCCGAGATTATTTTGAAAATTATAGTTATAAAAATTTATACAATGCAAGGAGAAACAAAAACACCTAAATTAATCTTCCCTAAATTAAAGAATTTCCATTTTCCAAGTCCATACATGTTGGATGCATTAAATTAAGGGTATGGGTTTTAATAAAAGTGTCCACCAAAAGTACTTAATAATGTTGTGCACTCAGCTACCCAACCGATCAATTGAATGAGGTTTTGGCCTTTATACACCCACGTCTACTCTTTTCACGTACTACAATTTCAATTTATTGTATTTCTCATCACAAATTAATTATCCACTACCTACAAATGTACTAACCCTTAATTGCTAAATTATGATATTAATAAAATGTTAATAATAAACATACACTTTTCATTTTCTAATAAATGCAGATTTATATCGATTAACAATAAGTCAATAACACAATGGGATGTAGGATTGTAATGCATGTTATACACATGGCCACTGAGATAGCTATAAATTAAGCAGCTAACTAGCTACTAACACAACTATAGTAGAATCCTTGTCTTTGGACTATTCATATACGTTTTTTAACGAGCTAAAAACTATATAAAATATCCATTTTTAATTAATTTTTTAAAATAATTCTATACTTATTAGTAATATATATGATATTATTTAAAAATATTTAATAAAATGTTGATATTTTATATAGTTTTTAGCTTCTTAAGAAAACGTGCATGAATAGTAAAAGACATCTATTGTAGAACGGAGGGAGTATAACATTTTTGCTTAGTTAAAGTCGTTAATATTAATGATTAGTCGACTGTCATTTTTTACTAGTTTTATTTTGATATATATGAAATATCTGATAAATCGTTAACGAGTGTGGAGCTTTATTATTGTTTATAATTCATCACTTTTGGTTTTTATAACTGTTACAGACGTACATAGAAACACTTCCATACCAAATCTCTCAATAATATACTCCCTAGATTGATCCAATTCACACGTTCGTACGTAGATCGAATATCAAGTGTAGTTTGTTGATAACTTATAGGAGTTTAATTGCATTATTTTGGGGGAATATTGAATAAGACAAGTTGCTATTAAGATGGAGTCCAATGCCAAATGCATTTATCACGTACAGTCCAAAGTATATAACCTGGTCGATCAGGATTGATACAGATAACGTACGGCTAGCTAGTTCCATATATAAATGAGGTGCAATAATACTACATCTAAAAGATAATTAGTGTATTAAAACATATATTATTTAGCATATCAACCGAAGTTGTAAGATCATCTCTAACCGTTTTTCTAAAAATAATAATAAAAAAAAAAGAAATAAAACAGATATTATTCAAATTATTATTTTCAGTCAATTTCAACAACTTAATTTCTCGTTTCGAAAATTTGGAGGATCGTTTAATTTTGAAGAATGTTTTAAATTTAGACGAAGTCTCTCTCTACTTTTTCCGCTGCTTTCCTATTTTGGAGAATGAGACGGGGAATTTGTTGGACAAAAAAGGTAAAAAAAACACTTTATAGCCAACAAGTTGCACTTACCCAATGAGGTTCATGATATCTCAAAACCAAGTGACAATGAGAGGAGTAGTCTGCCAAAGTTATATTTCGTTCATGATATCTCAATCTTTTCAATGTGGGACAACCCCATATTTCAACACCAACAATCTCCAAAATGAGAAAAAATTTTCAAATACTTGACAATCTCCAAAATGGAGAATCTGTTAGAGATTTTCTAACACTTGTCCTACAATCTGTCTCACTTGATAAAAAAAAATAATTATGCTAGGATAAAAATATTTATGATAATCATATAGATAATTATCTATAAATACTTTATTATATTGATCTCTTTGTATTATACATATACATTAGTATAATTTTCTTCACTAGTTGCTGGGGTCACCAAGATTTAATACAGTATATAATTAGTTAATTAGCTTTCTTATTGGTGTCATCCCAACATTAATTATTATAGTCACTCCTTAGATACAATTTTTTTTATTTATTTTTAACTTTGTAGTTCTTAAACTGCATAAAACGCCAAGCAAGCATATATTCCAAACCCATCTAAATATATTGAAACTTTGATTCTTTGCTTCTAAAAAAAAAAATGTATAATTATATTGAGGGTGATATTTTAAATTTTCAATATTTTGAGGGTGATATTTCAATGTATAAAATCTAAGTGAAGAAAGCGGTAGGCTGGTACATGTAAAGGTGTATGGAATGGCTGCATGGTTACTCCATGGAGTTTCAGCCCTCTTCTTCGGATCCCTCCACCGTTGTTCCTGCTTCAACGTCGACGGATATGGATCCGGAGATGATCCGGATCCAATCGACGACCCATACCCGCATCATCATCTTCATGCCCATGACGATGATAGCGCCATCAACATCCAGCTTCTCCTTCCCGGTGATGCTGATTATCACAAAGATGATCATGGCTGCCATGGACAAGATGGGGATGGAGCTACATGAATACATGATCATATTGCAAGCATCATCAATTGACCAATCGTGATCGTGATCATGTTTACATATAATTGTAAGTGTGAGTATGATCACTAATTAAACTTATGTTACATTTACATTCCATTTCAATCTATTCATGCTTCTAAAATGTGATTAGGAAGAGGGGAAAAAATGTGAAACGAGTTAAGAGTTTTGGTTATATGTATTTAGTTTGTTATAGAAATGGGACGAGTTTTAGCCGAGTCTAAATTTATAATTGAGCTTACATATGTGCTCTACTCATCAGCTCGTTGAGTAAACTATCGAGTTTAAATTGAGCTCTTTTTTTTCTAAGTATAGATCAATTTTATTTACTCATGATATACTAATTTAATTTTTTTTTATATATTTCACAAAATTCGAGTTATTCGAGTTTCGGTTATTCAATTTGAACTAAAGTTAAATAATCTACTCATACTCTACTCATTTATTTAAGTTATTCGGCTTATATTATAACATTCCTACGTGTTTGAGCAACAAAGTTGATTGTTGGGCCTTCACTAGAACTGGGCCAGGTACAATTTTTCTATGTTGGGCCATATCCACGTCGGCCCAAAGTCAACTTTTTCATATTTGAACATGGCCCAAAAGTAGCATACCACTTCTCTTTAACTTTTCACAAAAGTTTTGGAATAATTACTAATCAATCAATTGATCCAGTAAGATGAGGTGACAGTGTGACACTTGATTAATGTTTAGGGTTTAAATCTTTTGATTTTTGGTAAATAAGGAGCGATCATCCGAGGTTCGAACCGGAGACCTTTGAATATTATCCATAAGTCATTTTCAGCTGAACCATTGTGAAATGTTTTTTTTTTTTAATAAATGAAAATATGTGCCAAGTGTTTAGGGTTTGAATCTTGGTGACATGAGAATCGCTCCCATCCTGTTAATATATATATCGGAATTTGTTAATATCCTGATCTTTTAGATGTTCTGTTTAGATTCTATCTAATCCTCAAAGATTGACTTACCCTTGTAACTCTTTATATACGTACATCAGCTAATGGAAAATCATCAGCTTCTTTCACAAAGTCTATTGTTTTACATGGTATCAGCCTAGTTTTCGATCCACCATGGCCTCCAATCCCACTTCTCCAACCCAATTGATGTTCTCTGCTTCATCCTCTGATGATAACTCTCCCCATTTCCACCTTCCTAATTTCGCGATTCGGTTGGATCGCAGCAACTATTCCTTATGGCGCACCACAGTTCGCTCTGCTTTGGAAGCCTTTGATCTTGCTTCCTTTTTGACTCCGACTGCTCCCCCACCGAAGACCATCCCTGGTCCGGTTACCCAATCGGATTCAACCCCTGATTCAACTCCTCCTGCTCCTGTCCCTGGCACCGCATCATCTGCTGCTCCAATTCCCAATCCGGCTTATCTCACTTGGATCCGGAAGGACAGGCTTGTTCTTCTCTGGATTCGCTCAACCCTCACGACTCCGCTCTTAGGGCAAGTTGCTCGAGCCACAACAGCTGCTGACGCCTGGGGAATTCTGGAGCGCATGTTTCATGCCCAAACCAGGGCACGCCAGATGCATCTCCGTCAACAACTTCAATCTCTGTCCAAGGGCTCCATGACGGTCCTCGAGTATGTTGAGAAGAAACGTGCCCTTGCCGATGAACTTGCCGAATGTCTCTGTGTGATTTCTGATGAGGATCTCGTCACATACATCCTCTTTGGCCTTGGTTCCCAATTTGCTGCCTTTCGCACTGCCATTGCCATCGCCAAAGAGCCAATCTCGTCCGACGAACTCCTTGGCCACTTGCTTCAGGAAGAACGCCGTCTTGAAGAGGACACCAGCAATCTGTCCGATTCTCTCATGCCCTCAGCCAATGTCGCCTCCACTCGAGGCCGTGGTCGGGGCCGTGGCCGAGGGCGCCCTCCGTCTGATCAGCCCACGTTGGGTGCTCCAAATTCGTCCTCCAGTTCAGATCGTCCTCGCCCGACATGCCAAATCTGCAATAAGCTTGGTCATGAAGCTGCTAATTGCTTCAATCGTCTTAATTTGAATGAGTTTCCAGTCACAAACCGGCACGCTGCTGTTGCTCTCAATCGTCCGGATCCTTCAACTGGAAAAACAGCCTACACTGCCGGCTGTCAATCAGAGATTTCTGATCCTTGGGTGGTGGACTCCGGTGCGAGTCATCACGTCACTGCAGACATGAGCAACCTCAATCTCCATTCCAACTATGATGGTACTGATCAGTTGGTGGTCGGGAATGGTATGTCTCTTCCCATCACACATTTAGGCAAATCTATTTTATCTGCTCAGCATGCTCCTCAGCCTTTGCAATTGTCTAACATCTTAGTTGTTCCCGAAATTACTAAAAACCTTTTAAGTGTCTCTAAATTAACAAAAGACAATGATGTTTATGTTGAATTACATGCTGATTGCTGTCTTGTTAAGACCGTGCAGGGACAGATCATCCTAAGAGGAACCGTTGAAAATGGCCTATACCGCCTTCCTCGCAACCCATCCCAGCCGTCTTCCATTCTGCAATCGAGTCGTCCAGTTGTCTTCGTTGGTGAGCGCGCGTCCATCGCCTGCTGGCATCATCGCCTTGCTCACCCGAATGAGTCAGTCCTGCGTCGTTTAGTTTCCAATTATCGCCTTCCCGTCTCGTCGAATAAGCTGGCCTCGGTGTGTGATGCTTGTCAACGTGGCAAGAGTCACCGCCTCCATTTGCCTCCTCGCGTCTCTACTGCTTTAAAACCTTTTGATTTAGTCCACTCGGATGTATGGGGTCCTTCCTCAACTCTTTCAATTAATGGAAATCGTTACTATATTAGCTTTATCGATGATCATTCTAAATTCGTTTGGGTTTACTTTCTTGCTACCAAGAGTCAAGTGTTCCACACTGTGCAATTATTCATTAAACTAATTCAAACACAATTCTCCACTCAAATTAAGGCCTTTCAAACGGATTGGGGTGGCGAGTATCGAAATGTCTCCAAACACCTTGACTCCCTTGGCATTGAACATCATGTTTCATGTCCCTATACTCCTGAACAAAATGGGTCTTCCGAGCGCCAAAATCGAGTCATCATTGAGAAAGGATTGGCCTTACTTGCTCATGCTAAGCTCCCTACTCAATTCTGGGAAAATGCTTTTCATACTTCTGTTTATCTCTCAAATAGAACTATATCGCCTGTTCTGCATTTCAAATCCCCATTTGAGGTCCTGTATGGAAAACTTCCAGATTATGGGTTTCTAAAATCCTTCGGATGCCTTTGTTATCCGTTTCTACGGCCTTATAATCGTACCAAGCTCGAGTTTCGCTCTTCCCCCTGCTTGTTCTTGGGTTATAGCTCCAAACACAAAGGCTATATATGCTATCATTTTCCCACAAGGCGAACTTATGTGTCTCGATTTGTAGTTTTTGATGAGACCATCTTCCCTTTTCCGTCAATGTCTCGATCCGAGTCCTCATCACCACCATCTCCACCCATCCCTCTGCCGTCTCTGTCACCTCTTCATCAAGCGTCCCTGCCTCCTTCGTCATCTCAACCTCCACCCCGGTCACCCGTCCCTAGTTCCCCGCCCACACACATCGACCCCCCTATACCATTATCGCCTTCACTCACCTCCTCTGAGTTGTCCTCCCCCACCAGCCCTCCAGATTCACCCCCCTCCCCGCCAATCTCCTCCCCCTCGGTTCCTCTTGATCTCGGTTCCTCATCTTCGACAGCTTCCACCTCTATCTCACCAGCCCCTTCACCCGATCACAATCCTTACCCAGGTGCTCCGACTTGGTTTCGCCAATCGGATACGTCCACCCACAGTATGAACACCCGTGCCCGGTCTGATTCCCTCAAACCCAAGGCCCTTGCCGTCACCAAATACCCACTACCGGCTGCTTTGCTAGCCAATCCAGAACCCAAATTTTACCATCAAGCCACAAAAAACCCTCACTGGCAGCATGCTATGCAATTAGAATATGATGCCTTAATGCGTAATGGGACCTGGGACTTAGTTCCTCGGCCTCCCGGTGCTAACGTTGTTGGTTGTAAGTGGGTGTACAGGATCAAGCGGAAATCAGATGGCACTATTGATCGCTACAAGGCTCGTCTAGTTGCCAAAGGTTTCAATCAGGAAGCTGGCGTGGACTATTTTGACACATTTAGCCCGGTTATCAAGCCTACTACCATCCGTCTCATCTTGAGTCTCGCTCTCACACGAGCTTGGCCACTTCGTCAAATTGATATTAACAACGCCTTTTTAAATGGCGACCTTTCTGAGACTGTTTTCATGGCTCAACCTCAAGGCTTTCAAGCATCTGACAAGCCCACTCATGTCTGCCGTCTTCGCAAGGCCTTGTATGGCCTCAAGCAGGCTCCCCGAGCGTGGTTTCACAAGCTCAAAGAGGCTCTTCTTCGGCATGGCTTCACGGGTTGCATTTCTGACTCATCTCTTTTTATCAAGAAGCATGGAACTCATGTTGTTTATGTTCTGATTTATGTGGATGATCTTATTATCACGGGCTCTCACGCTGCCTTCATTGATGAGTTCGTTGTCAGTCTGAATCGGGCCTTCTCTCTTAAGGATCTTGGTCCTCTCCATTACTTTCTAGGCATCGAAGTAACTCGCTCTTCCGATAGCATTCAGCTCAGCCAACAGAAATACATTGCAGACATCCTAGAGCGAAGTAACATGTCCGGTGCCAAACCCATTGCGTCCCCGGCTGAGCCTGGCTCCCGCTTGATTCAGCGTGGCGATCCTATGTCCGATCCCCACTTGTATCGCAGCATTGTAGGTGCTCTGCAATACGTTACGATTAGTCGTCCAGAGATCTCCTATGCTGTTAACCGGGTATGTCAATTTATGCACAATCCTTCTGAGACACATTGGGCTGCTGTTAAAAGGATCCTGCGCTACCTAAAGGGTTCTCTTTCCTCTGGTTTATGCCTTCGGAAGGCGTCTGATAACCGCCTTGTTGCATTCTCCGATGCTGGATGGGCATCCGATCCTGATGACTGTCGCTCCCAACACGGCTTTGCAATTTATTTTGGAGGCAATCTCATCAGCTGGTCCTCCAAGAAACAAAAGGTGGTTGCTAGATCTAGCACTGAGGCTGAGTACAGGGCAATCGCCTTTGCTACTGCGGAACTGATTTGGTTGCAGCAGCTCCTGCAGGAAATGGTTGTCCCGGTTGATCATCCACCTATCTTGTTGTGTGACAACCTTAGTGCTACCTTCTTGTCCGCCAATCCGGTGTTTCATCAGCGGTCCAAACACATTAAGATCGACTATCACTTTGTCAGAGAACAAGTTGCTGCTCGAGACCTTGTTGTTCGGCATGTTTGCTCTCTTGACCAAGTGGCTGACATATTCACCAAGGCACTTGGTACTCATCGCTTTCAGTCCTTGTGTTCCAAGCTGCATGTTCGTCCCCGTCCATGAGCTTGCGGGGGCATGTTAATATATATATCGGAATTTGTTAATATCCTGATCTTTTAGATGTTCTGTTTAGATTCTATCTAATCCTCAAAGATTGACTTACCCTTGTAACTCTTTATATACGTACATCAGCTAATGGAAAATCATCAGCTTCTTTCACAAAGTCTATTGTTTTACACATCCGAAACTCTGTAGTACTCGAATCCAGATTAGGCTCAATTCCATGGCAATGCCTTAACCTTACCATTGCACCCACCTGGTTGGGTACCCGTACACTTCTTTTGGAACTAAACAAACACCTTAATTAGATTTATTTATTTTATATAGAAAGAAATTATATTGTCCTATTATTAGTAGTCCAGCCTAGTGCATTTTGGATATCCAAAAGTGAATGATAAAATCATCTCAATCTACGGGGCAACTCTAGTCTTTTTAAACGGATAAATATTCTTTTAAAAAAAAGATTTCATTATAAAATAGGACCTCATGAGGTGACTTCATGTATATAAACATACTCGTAGATGTGTGTCCGATACTTGTTGTTACTCGAGTCCAAATTTGAGGTTTGTACAGTTTTTCACAAATACTCGGTAGTCTCTGCTTGTAGAGTTCTTCACGGTTGTCTTTGTTTTGAATTCGCTCACCTTCGTTGCTTGATCTCACTACGTCATGCACTTCCGGTTTGATTGGTAATCTTTTGTTTGTGCTTCTTATAGTTTACCGAGATTATCGATTTTTTCAGTCTCTCGATCTAAGTAGATTAATCTGCTACATCATATCACTTTATATTTTATCTTATTTTTAAAAAATACTCTTTACAAGCTAAAAGGTAAAAAGAAGATAGCAAAAAAAAAAAAAAAAAAAAGAGGTGTGAATAATTTAGGAGTGAGGTGAGGGTTGTGAGAAAGAGGTGAGAAACAGCAAAAACAGCTAACATTCACAGTGAAGTCTGTGAAGTAATCCTCAATGACATTGACAACTCTCTCTCCCCTCTTCATCCCTCACCATTTGAGTCTTTTGTCTTCTTCTGTTTTGGACCAAAATACCCCCAAACTATTGCCTCCATTTGCATATTTTGTTACTACAAAACAGGTTAATCTATGCTCCGGTAAATACCTTGGGAGTTATTTGTAGCCGTTTGGTTGGTTAAAAATTGTTGTTGCTATATGCACCGAGCACATATGTTTATAGCTATATATCAGGGCTGGCTCTGGACATGTGCGAAGTGCCCGCTCAGTGCTCACACAGGGCCTCCGATTTTACGGGGTCTCATTTCAATAATTTTAGTATATATTATAAAATGTTTTGCTAAAGTTCTTTCTTGCGTTACTGGTTGGCCTGGGAGAAGCTGAGCGTTTATTTGTAATATGGTGTGAGTTCGAATCCCGTCAGGTACCTTCTGTTTGCGCCCTTTCAGTCTTTAGTGTTTTTAATTGTTTAGTTTTTATACCCCCTCCTTTTTAACACTATATTCTTTACGATTATTAGTCATTAATTTTGAATTTTTAGTAAATTCCCACATCAAAATAAAAGAAAATGTACTCAATATTATTTCAATTGCTAGAAAATTTAGTAAATTACTTAAATTTTAATAAAATCAATGTAAATTTTCGAACATGAGAGATGATTAAATTAAAAAATTTATATATGAAGTTTAGGGTTATTTCTCAAAAATCCCCTTTCAAACAAGACTATTTTTTTTTAAACAAACCATCTTTTATAAATTATCTTTTGTAAAACCATCTTGTATAACATTTTGAGATAAATTGAACCACCTAGATTAATAATATATTTGATTTTAAAAAAAAAATATATGTAATTTTGATCAAAGTGCCCTTCATCCATATATTCAATTTCACAATAATTACTCAAAATTGCCTCTTATTTATATTTTTCAAAACTAAAACTCTCCTTTTCTAATTAAAAAAGAAATAAAAAATAATTTATCTAAAATAAGCATCCACAAAGTTAAAACAAATTTTTTAATAACTTAAAGTTTACTTAAAAGACAAAAATACAATATTACAAATAATTTAATATGATGATATACCATGATATCATTAATTTTAATTTTTTTAAAAAATTGGCAATAGTAAACTTATGAACCGGACCTCCAAAATTAATTGAACGGCCCTGCTATTTATATGCACCCAACATATATAGATCCTAAATCCATTTGAATATATTTGACATTAATAAAGTAATGAACGGATCAAAAATTCATTCATCATAAGAGATATGGAGTTGAAAATAATTTTATGAACAAAGTTTAAAAAATCTTAATCAGATATAATGTAAATCTCAAAAAAAAAAAAAAAACACATAAATCACCGAATATATGCAGACAAAACCTAACGTTCTGAAATACAAGTGAGTATGACACAATGTCACAAAAGTAACATGACTTGGTTTATAGCATATACAGACCGTACAATGTAAAACCCTAGCCAATCAATTTTTGTTCAGAAGAAAATAAATGAAAACAGGGAGCATAAATTGCAGTATGAAATACTCCAACTTTAACAGTTGTGATCTTTAATACTATAGTCTAAATTTTTTAAATTCGTACTAAATAGTTTCTTTTAAAAAACGATTAGACCAAACTACGCACGATCAGTAATTCACTATTCTCAACCCTATTGCAAATTTAAAACTACACAATTTACTAAATACAATTTTTTTTTAAAAAAAAAACTATTGTAAATATCACAAACTTTTAAGCTGATGCTCGACATACTTTTAGGTGTATGATACAATGTGGCTCCATAACAGTAATATTACATTTTTAATTAATTAATTTTTATATAATTTTGTACCTTTTAATTATAAGTTTAAAATTATTTGAATAAAATAATTAAAAAGTTAATATTTTCTAAAAAATTTAGCTTTTTAAGATACGTGTCGAAAAGAGAAATGACACTTATTTCTTAGCGGAGAGTATTTAATTTCTTCATAAAATTGTATTATCAGATGATCTCATGACATGTAATATAATCAGATTAGAAGTTTGATATATCGATCTTTCTATCATATGCCCTAAGGGCATATGATAAGACCCTAAATTTGATTTTTTTTTTAAAAAAATTAAATAGTTTAGCCTTTTTTTAATTAGATTCTTAGGGTTACTTGTCTTTTTTGTAGGGAATCTTTCCCAATTTAGGGTCTTATTCTATGCCCTTAGGACAGTAGAGATCTTCTTCTCCCTTCCCTACTCCACCAAATTAATTTAACATTTATTGAATTTTAAAAAAAAATTATTTGTATTCTTCACATCTATTTTAATATATTTATCAAAAGTTTATTTTGAAAAATGATGTTTTAATATTTTTAATAATTATATTTTGTAAAATATTGCCTTATTAATTTTTAAAAATTTTAAAACAAGATTTTTCAAAATAAATTTTTATAGATACATAAAAATAGATGTTATGAATATAAATATAATTTTTTTAAAATTAAATAAATATTAAAATAATTAATGTTGTAGGGAGCAGGGTAGGGGATCTTGTTTGCCCTTAGGGTATAAGATATAAAAACCGTTGATATATTTACAATAACTTTAAACACATAATCATGTTCTTTAAAATGGAAAAAAAAAAGGAGAGGAAAGATTAGTAGAAAGATGAAAAAGAAAGGGAGTGGGGTAAGGTTGGTGTGTTGGGTAAACAGGCATCAATGGTGCCTGTTGTCTGGGGTCCAAGGTACTTCCCCCAACCACCGGCCAAACACCACCCAACCCACTCCCCCAAATCCACACCCCCTCCCATTATTTGATGTTTGTTTCAAGTTCTAGATTCCTTTCATTTACCTAATAGAGTCATAGTACATAAATAGTCCAGAACTTCAAACCCAAGGGAGAAAGAATCATTTGAAGATGGATGGTTTCTAATCAATCAATCTAGTTCCATGTGCATTTCGCTCCGCTTCGTTCACCTGTCTTTCCACTCGTGATATCCTTGTTCAGATTAATTGAGTATCATATTTTCGCTGAAGTTATCTGGTCGATCATTTATTATTCTTGTGTACAGTTATGATTTGCTTACGTGATACTTTTTTCTATTAATATCATGACGGTTACCTCGACTCCTAAATATTTGTATTACCACTCGTGATACTCTTATTTCGATTAATATCCCAATATCATTTGAAGATAGATGGTTTCTGATCAATCAATCTAGTTTCATGTGCATTTCACTCCGCTTAGATCACCTGTCTTTCCACTCGTGATACTCTTGTTCTGATTAATCGAGTATCATGTTTTCGCTGAAGTTATCTGGTCAATCATTTATTATTTTTGTGTATAGTTATGATTTGCTTACATGATACTTTTTGCTATTAATATCATGACGGTTACCTCAACTCCTAAATATTTGTATTACCACTCGTGATACTCTTATTTCGATTAATATCCCAATATCATTTGAAGATAGATAGTTTCTAATCAATCAATCTAGTTTCATATGTATTTCACTCCGTTTGGATCACTTGTCTTTCCACTCGTGATACTCTTATTCTGATTAATCGAGTATCATGTTTTCGCTGAAGTTATCTGGTCGATCATTTATTATTCTTGTGTATAGTTATGATTTGCTTACGTGATACTTTTTACTATCCGTATTTTCACTCGTGATACTCTTATTTCAATTAATACCCACCTCCTCCAATATTGGGACATAAATCACATAACAAAATATCTATATTCTCTAGCCTATGTATGATTGTATGATACAAAGGTCTTAGGCACTTAGCCCTTAGGTCCCACCTCCTACCTAAAGATAAAGATCCATATTGGCATGGGAGATGGAGTGGGTAGGATCTTTTTATTTTTTTATTTTTTTTGAAGTTTGAACTTTGTAAACAAAGCATATCATGTGCATTTATATGTAGACCCACCCTCATTTCTGTATCTTTCATCTTTTGATTGGTGGCCTGTTGCCATCTTGATTGATCTCTTTGTCATTTTTCTTGCAACCATGCCTCTGTTTAGGACACAGGCTGCATTATGCATTCAATCTTAGGGCAATATTTTGGACACCAAATACTTGGAAAACAACAAACCCCTCAAGAGGCTCTCCCGGCTCACCCCATAAACGCACACGCGCACGCACGCACACTACATTGAACAACATTTCCTAAAACAATGTTGCCGTAACACCTTATTCTTATTCCATTCCGATTCGTGAGTTTGCAACTCTTATATTATCTTCTAAGACGCAATACATATTACCTTGCACGAGATCAGATCCTCTGTTCCTTGAATTTGATAAATAAAGAGCGATCATCCGGGATTCGAACCGGGGACTTTTGAATACTACCCGCAAATCTTTTCCGGTTGAACTATTCTGGAATGGTTATCAGATCCTCTGTTCCACTTACTAGTACGAAGGGAGTAAATAGACCAAACAATTCAGGCTGCTTTTATGTAGAGGCTTCTTTTCTTTTCTTTTCTTGTGGATGAGAATGAGAAGTTTGAAAGTGGAACTCTTATCTTTCTCTACTTGGTTGTACAAGAGAAAAATAAATGCCATCACATGATCTCAGTTGTAGAATCAGCTTCTTGATTGCACTAGCAACTCTGGATATTGGGTACCAACCAAAACTGTTGCAGCTACAACCTCTAAAAATACAGTAACAGAAGCTTAAAACCAACGCATCAAGCAATGGTTACAACCACAAATTACAAATACAGATTGAACAGAAAAGACAGTTGCACTTTCCCAGCTCATGAACAAAGAGTTGGAGAAAATCTGAGAAACATGAAATGAAATGAATGTAATAGGCTACTTTCGTCGGGTTAAACCATTGAGCTGAACAGAAGCATAGCAGATGAAACACAAGAGAACGGTGCCTTTGCGCGTTTTCATAAAGCAGGAATGGAGGAAGAGGCAGCATGAGCTGAAACAGCGAGCAGATCATCGCAAAGGCGAGCCCCTTCTTGGACATTCTTGTTCTCAGCCCTCGGGCTGCTTCCCGAACCACTGCTTGAAAGAGAGACGAAAGCCCCCTTTTGGAGAACGCCGGTGGGAGAGGAACCCGTCTGAGGGCTTCCATTCCAACCTTCACCGGTCAGATTCAGAGCGGAGGTGCTTCTACAGCTTCCAACGCCATTCCCGGCATTGTTTAGTACCTCACCAAGTGGGTCTCCCATTGAGTTCCCCCAAGATATAGGTATCCAATTACCCTGCTTTGTAGCTGCTTCGTTAGGTGCAATCCCAACTCCTAAGCCCATCTGAGTCTGATCGAGTTCACGAGACAACCTTAATGACGATAGGGCGATTTTCTCCTGATTTGCAGAGGACGGTGAGAAATTTGACATGGGTATTGACATTGAGAGCTGGGTCCAGTCAGATTTAATTTCCTCGGGCCATGGGTTGGAACGGTTGGAGTGGTCCTTAGGTGGCCAATCATCAATGAAGTGGCGGACCGGATTCTGGTCTTGGCTTTGCTGATCATTAAAGTCCAACAAGGAATTGTAGTTTTTAGAGCTCAAATACGAGTTTCTTGACGAAGGATTGAGGAGAGACTCGGTAGACACAAATCCAAACTCAGACTGTGGAGATTCTTCAAACGGGCATTGTTGTTTCGGAATGGAGAAAGGTGAATCCTTAGACTTCAGGTTAAGGATTGTAGGCATCACAGAAGGACCTTGTGAGTCTTGCAGTCTGTCCACAAAGAATAAAAAGTTCGGTGAACATTAGGCCTTTCATTGCTAACAAAATGTAAAAGGATGTCTTAACAAAGCACATTCTCTCAACAAAAAATCGATTTATAAGGTCGGGTAAAACCCATACACATTCTCTCAACATTTTGTTTTAGAATGCAGATCCAGGCCATATAAATTAACAAAAATTTATGTAAAAACGATGTAACCTAGCACTGCTCACCACACGTTCACGTATAGTACGTATAAATCATACTGCAGATACACTAAATGGAGGTGATGATGGAGTTAGCTAAGTGGAAAAATCCCAAATCACCATTATTAGGAGAACTAGTCACTGGCACAAAAGCTAAGAAGATGAAATAATGGAGGGGTCTACACTTAAAAAGTCTAAATTAAAAGCAAAGAAAGCAAGAGTAAATTCATGTATAAGATCATGATTGTAAATGAATATGTCGATTTCTCACCGGTTCACAGCTGGGTCAGTCACAAGATTGGAGGCACCGGCTTGCAAGCCCTTAAGCCGGTGTGGCGGTATAGTAAGGCTGTTGGAAGCACAGCCACCGGGTGTCAACGGTGATGACATTGAAGAGGACATAGGATTCACCTTAGGGTTGGTGGGCCCAGAGGCAGCTTGGCCACTCTGGCCTTCCACAGGCTTTCTTGAACGATGGCGGCCCCTGTTTATGTGCCTTTCGCAATATTTTTGGTCAGGAACAGCATCTCTTGAGCACCGCCATTTCTTTCCATCAGTCCGGCGACACCTCCCTGGTTCGGGATCATTGCTGCCGGAGTATCCTAGATGAAAATGCCCCCACCCATCTGTTTTTTTTTTCAATAATAAACAAACAAAGAGTTAACACAACTAGTTGCCTGAATTATCAAAAAAGGCGAATTCGCTCATTGCAGTTTGGGTCTTGATAAGTCATGAAATATCATACTGAACTCAATGAATACGTTTACATAGATTTGAAACCAAATATAAGCTAGAGACAAGCTTACACGAATGAGCAGGAAACGATCCAGCAGGGAAGCCAGAAAACCCAGATGGGTTAAAAGCTCTACTGATCGGAACGAGTAAAGTAGCCGGGACAGGCACATTCGCGGTGAAGTACTTGTAGATCAAAGCTTGATGCTCCAACTCAATCCACTGAGCTGGAGTGAACGGTCCTCTGATACCGCTAAGTGACCCGTGGATGCTTCCAGAAGCATAACCTGAAAGAGACCATAAGACATTCCAAAATCCACAAATTAGACAAACTAACACAGATTCTGAACCAACAAGAAAAAAACACAAAACTTGAATAGTAGCATCAAAGCATAGGACCATAAAATTCATGGGGACCATAGTCTAGAAAACAGGAACAATAGTAATAATACACAAACATGTCAGTTCATGACAAACTTGTGCAAAATAAGTCCACACCAAAATCTTCACAAAATGAAGAGGCATTCATCTGCCAGAGACATTAAAGGAAGCATCAGCCAAATGAATGAATAAAAGTTACCATTTATTTATTTACTATAGGAGTAAAACAAAGGACTGCAGTACATGGAGCAAGATGGGAAACAATAGCAGCAGTTATTCAATCCTTTTTTTTCACTGCTGTCAAATACTTTCCTATCTTGCTATAGATGCTACACTACCAACTATTTACCGGCCAAAAGCAACAATATCATCATCTCAGGAGCCTAGAAACTCATGAATTTACCTTCCAGTTTTACAGTCAATGGTATTAAGACTCAAGAAATGTGTTCAATGTTCATACCAATGTAGCTAATTCAAGATGAAAATGACAATATTAACCTAAAACAGTGGCATGAGATTAAAAAAAAATGGATGATTAAGATAAATGGATAAACAAACAAACCAGCATTTCTGGAGTAAGGAGGAGCAGGTGAGTGCTGGTAACAAGACCAGGTCATGCTCTGAGCACTCCTATGACCCCCTCCATCTTTACTGGCACTGACAAAGCTAACCTCTGATCTTGGTGAAGCAAAGCTCAGCATCTGAGGATCACTGGATTTCATCAAAGGGGCAAACATCCCTTGTTGTTGCAGACCCATTGCTGGGCCAGAAACCCCCAAATCATGGCAATTTCTGGCCACCTTTGAAACCCTAGAAGTAGCATCTTCCTCAGTAGACCCAGATCCAGATCCACCGCACTTTCTCTTGCCATCTTGTTCAGTGGATTCACTTTCTTGCTGCTGATTCACCAAACCCTCCATCTCAATCAGCCCCAAATCCATCCAGATTACAAAAAATCTATTGATATTAGTGATCCAAACAACTGAAATTCTCCCTTGAGTTCATGAGAAGCAAAACACCAGTAGAAGGAAGGGGGAGATATGGATTTGAAAACCCATTTGATATGTAAATTAGCAGTGAAAGAAAAATCTGTGTATCTGATATTTTTTCGGAGGAGGAAGGGCTCAAAGAAGAGGACAGCTCAAGACACTCCCCCAAAACCCAACTTGAGGTTCAGACATGGTGGTTCAAAGCTCTATCTATCGTATAAGATCTGCCTCTCTCAAAGTGAAATTTTTTATTCAAACTAATCAAGATTGTTGTGGAAATTTATAATCATTTTCATAAAAAGAAAAAAAAAAGGAAAGGGGGGAAACAAAATTTATTTATGTTTTGGATTTTCTGTTTTCAAGAAAATCTCTTTCTGCAAACTAGCAATTTACCAAACTCGCCCTGAATGGAAGCTTTTAACATCACGTTTTTTACACTACCACATGAAGTAAATTACTTTTTTGTCCTAAGAAATAAATTACAAAAAATAGCACAAGTTTTAGGTCGGGTCATAATAGAGGTATTTTTACATCTCGCTTATTTTCTCCTTAGGGTGTGTTTGGATTCCATTGTATTTTCATTATAATGCAATTATTTTACCTCGTTTTATGTGTCCGTTTGGTTGTAAAAATAAAAATCAAAGTACAATCATAATTTAACCAAATAATCACATAAATCGAGATAAAATAATTGTATTTTAATTGATATATCGTGATATCCAAAAAAATCACAATTTAAACACATTAAAAAATTTGTTAACCAAACACCACCTTATCATTTTGCATTATAAACACAATGCATTTGGAATCCAAACACACCCTTAGTCCTTAGTCTACACGATTTTAATCCAATCATCTTTATTAAATCTTTTTAATAAAGTTGCAATGATTTTTCCCTCTTTTTAAACAACTAATGGAATTAATCTAAAATATTTATATCTATACATGTTACTTTAAATTATAATAATTTTTATAAATATTTCTAAGATAGTTTTATAGTAAAGATTTTTATAAATCTGTTTAACCAAAAAAAACTCTATATTCTTATTTTATACTAAATTTTATTAATATTTAATTTAATTTTATAATAATTATTTATTATATAATTAAGATTTTAATTTTAAAAAATTAAAATAATTTATTATAATACAATAGTAAAAATTGGTTCATGTTTCTTTTCTTATGTTGATTTAGTTCTCAATAATATTAAGTCTTCGATCAATTTTATTTTATTTTCTTATTCTATTTTATTTCTTGATGATATTTAGAATAATTGGTAAAAAAAAAATTAATGGTAGCATCATTGTGGAAAGAACCCATATATAGGATGGATTAAGAAAAGTCCCAAATTATTTATATATATTAAAAAAACTAAATTTCCCTTGCAAATAATTTATATACAATATACTACTATATAATATATTATAACATGAAATTGTAACGCATTTAAAAAGAGAGAAAATGTAATGTAACGGGTATATTGTTATTTTATTATATCATCAAGTGAAATGAGAGAAGCGTGGACTCGCTCCACCTTCCCCACGTGACCTCTCTCTGCCGGCCCCACTTACTCTCCACTTATATTATTTTAAAAATAAGAAATTATTTATATATATATATATTTTTTTTATTAGGAAAGAATTCGGACGAGCGAGCTCTACCCGGCAGCATCCTTTTGGATGAGGTCAGAGAGACCTGAGTTATTGTAGATATCGACACCCCTGGCAGAGTGGCAAAGGTGTGCAACCTTATCAGCCACTCTATTGCTTTTTTTAATACTTTTTTTGTTTTTGTTTTAATACTAGCAGAATAAAAATTTATGTTTCTCGGTAGTTAGGGGTGTTATTCGAGCCGAATGAGCCGAGGTTGACATGTTCAAGCTTTGTTCGTTTGTTAAATGAGTTCGAGCCAAGTCGAACCTAATTTTTAAACGAGTTTTTTATTTTGTTTAAGCTTGACTTGTTTAGGAAATGAACGAGCTCAAACTAATCTTTTTTCGAGCTATACGTAGTTCTACTTGGTTATAACATGTTAAACTAGTACAGTGCCCGCGCCATTGCGCGGTTTTTTTTTAAATTGTAATAATATGGCAAATCAATATTATAAAATTAAATAAAATTTCAATAAAAGTTAGTATAAGATTAAAAATATATAATTTGATTGATTGAAAAAAATATAATTAATGTGATGATAATATCTCATTAAAAATGGTTCTCATTTAAAGAAGTATATAAATATAGATATTTTAAAATTATCTTATTGGAAAGAAAAAAAATTACTATCATTGGAATATTATTTAAAAGATTTAACTAAAGATAATTTTATTAAAATCACATAGATGAAAGAGAAAATATATACGATGTGATATTATCATGCTTTTAATTAATTTAATATAGTATATAAAGAACTACATACATGTATATATTATATATTAATTCAATATTTTCAATTAAACCCATTGGTTATAAAATATAGAATATATTAAGGAAAAAATTATAATAATGTGATGATATCACCCATCAAAAATATTTTTCATTGAAATTATATATTAGCATTAATATTAATTCAAGATTTTGAATTGAACCACTGATTAGAAAATGGAGTATACAATGAATTGAAAAAATGACAAAAAATATCTTTACATAAGGAGACGACACATGACTGTAAAATTATGGGTTATATATAATTCAATTTGCATAGATGAATGAATCTTATTAATTCAAAAAGAAAAGAAAAAGGAAAGACGCAACTTATATGATTTTATTTAACACGTTAATTCTTATTTGATTTTCTCAAAAACTAATTAGATTAGAAGTTAGGTAGATATAGAAAGGAAGGTAATAAAAAAATCATGTATTTTAAAAAAAATGAGACGTTAAATGAAAATTTTAATCTATAATTATTAAACAAATATCTTACCTTGAATAATTTAATAAGATCTTTATATTTTGATGGATATAACCATATTTTGAATTTTTTTATGTGTATATATAATAATAAATTTTAACGGGTAGATATATATGGATAGATAATAAAATATATAAAACAAATGGCAAGTAATTGATAGACTAATTGACTTACCTTAATTATATAGATTATTATGAAAATAGACTAACCTAAAATAGCTTGGCATAGAATGATGACACATGGCACATAGTTGCTTCTCATTTAATATATAATATAGATATAGATTAGATTAGAAGTTAGGTAGATATAGAAAGGAAGGTAATAAAAAAATGAGGGAATATGGTAATTTGGACCCTTTAGCAAGTTTAGTTAAGTAGTTAGGCCCATTAATTGTTTTTTTTATCTACCTAAACCCTATTAATTGTTTACTAGGTATTCAGACCCCCACTCTTCTCCTTCCTTTACCATCGGAAGATTTGGCGACTACTCTCTCTATCCCTCTCCCTCTCTCTCTCTTCCTCTCAGTCGCCGCTGCTCAATTAAGCCGCCCAAGCCGCCCCTGCGCTCTCTCCTCTCTTCACGGACGGCGACCATGGCTCCACTAGTTCCATGGAAGGCTCTCAGATCTGCCGATTCAAACACACCGACGACTCTCATATCTAGCGACGATGACAATGGATTCGGCGAAGAACTCCATGGCCATGGAAGAAGATCGTTCCTCTCCCGACGAGGTAAATTACGGTTTTGTTCATCTTTTTCTTTGGGCTTTGAGCGATCTCGATTCCCCTGACTCTTCTACTGTTGATTAATATTGCGTTGATGGGGTAAGGTTCCTGATTTCCCCCATTACTTGATTTATTTCCCGATTTCTATAGTGTTCTGTTTTGGATTTTGGGATTATGGTTCATGTTTCTCTTCATTGCCTGATATTGTTCCTCTTTATTCCTTTTTATTGTGTTCACGATTGGATTTGCTTTAGATCGATTGGTAAACTTTGATTCAGGAGATATATTTTTGGTTGATTCGTGTGGATTTTGTTTTAAATACATCAAAGATCATCTGATTTTGGTTCCATTTGCTACCTCTGTTGGTGATGTACAAAGGGTTTTAGATGTGCTATGGGTGTTAGTGGACAGGGAGACCTCATTTCCATATGACAGAGGAAGATTGGTGGTTTTCCAGCAGTGCATTCAGGTTGTAATTTAGAAGAAGTGTAGCCAATCAATGCCTACAGGTGCAGCTGTGTAATATGGGATGTTGGAAGCACTTCAAGAACAAGTGAAGTTACCTTCTTAACCATGTTGTAGTTGTATACAGAGGCTTCCTTTGGGCTACAAGGACGGTTGTGTACCATGAGCTTTGTCATGTAGGAAAGCTGATGTGATAAACTTGCAACAACTACAAATGGATGTGCACTATGAAAGAGTGAATTGGGTCAGCATGAAGTCAGTGTGAAGACATCAATTGAAGACTGAGGTGCATGGTAGCCAAACTCAACTTGGAGACAATCACTTTAATAGGACAATTGTGAGAGCTATGGCTTGATTTTGTTTCTAAATTTCAATTACAGCAGCAATATTGGTGCTTATATCTCTTAATTCAGGAGCATCACACCATGTAATACGTGTTATAGTTTAGTGATTTGTTAGTTTTGTGATTGTTTTGTAAGCTTTGAGGACAAAGCTTCTCTAAGGGGAGGGTAATGTCATGTACATGGGTATAGCTAGTTTTTAGTTGATGGCATGTTATAATATGTGTTTTTACGTATACAACCAATATTAATGTCTTAGTTTCAAAGACTTTGTATTTTTATATATACAATAAGATGACAATATTTTGATTCCACGTTTTAAGCTCTTATGTCATCAATTATATAAAATTGTCACCATAAACAATTGTGGTTAATGAAGCGTAATAACAAATGTCATACATGAATAAAAATTTAATGAACATGTCACCACACGTGATTGCATCAATGAAGTGTAATCACAAACGTGTCATCAGTGAATGAAAGTATAATCGATGAAAATAAATCGATATACAATTGATTAAATTAAAAACATGTGGCATCAATCGATTTGATTAAAAAAATGGCATCAAATAATTACATTATAAAAATGACATCAAAACACCATTTTGAAAATGTTGCATCACATTAAAGAAAAAAATGTCATCAAAATACTACTTTGAAAAAATATCATCAAAATACTACTTTAAAAAAATATCATCAAAAACATGGCATCATGGTAAAAAAATATCATCAAAAAATTGACATAAAAAAAAGTGGCATCAGTCGGTAATAGTAAAAAAAATGGCATCAATGGTCAACGTGACATTAGAGTAAACAAAAAATGCCATCAAAGTTTTAAAAAAGTGTCATCCAATAATTTAATTAGAAAAGTGGCATCAGAGTGAAAATAAAATGTAATAAAATTTTGGCATCAAAACGGTAAAATACTACATTGAAAAAAATGTCATCAAAATACTACATTGAAAAAATATCATCAAAAATATGGCATCACGGTAAAAAAAATATCATCAAAAAATTGACATAAAAAAAAGTGGCATCTGACGTTAACAGTAAAAAAAATGGCATCAATGATCAACGTGACATTACTGTAAACAAAAAATGACATCAATGTTTAAAAAAAGTGACATTAAAAAAAGTGTCATCCAATCATTCCATTAGAAAAGTGGCATCAAATTGAAAATAAAATATAGTAAAATTTTGGCATCAAAACGGTAAAATATGGCATCACTAAAAAAAAAAAAAAAAAAAAAGTTGGCATCAAAATGGGTTGGTCAACGTTGACCGGTCAATGGTCAACCGTTGACCGGTCAATGGCCAAACGGTTGACCATTGACCAACCCACCCTATTGGGAAGGGGGCTAGGGCAAAACTAATTAAATTGATTTAGGGCCTAAGTGCCCAATTGAATATTCAAAAAAGGCCAAGTACCAAAATCACCCTAAAAAAATCATGTATTTAAAAAAAATGAGATGTTAAATGAAAATTTTAATCTATAATTATTAAACAAATATCTTACCTTCAATAATTTAATAATATCTTTATATTTTGATGGATATAACCATATTTTGAATTTTTTTATGTGTATATATAATAATAAATTTTAACGGGTAGATATATATGGATAGATAATAAAATATATAAAACAAATGGCAAGTAATTGATAGACTAATTGATTTACCTTAATTATATAGATTATTATGAAAATAGACTAACCTAAAATAGCTTGGCATAGAATGATGACACATGGCACATAGTTGCTTCTCATTTAATATATAATATAGATAGATATAGATTAAAGAAAATTTTAGAAATTCCATAGAATTCGTTATTCGAGCTTTATTTGAACGAGTCTGGCTTTCAATAGATCTTAAAATTAACGAGCTCAAGTCGAGCTTTTTCGATTCCATCTCGAGCTGTTCAGTTCATATAAGAGCCCTATCTGAAGCATACAACTAATATTACTAGCTCTCGGTAAATAAGTACAACAGTAAAAATCTCCCTTTCATTTTACGAAAATCTCTCTAAATATTATCTCAAATTTTGATAAGCACACGATATTCCTCTTTTGTAGGAAAACACTTTGAGATAAATGTAATGTGAAATAAGTAGTTTTTTTTATAAGGTATCCATTTTGTGGCAAAGCTACTAAAGGTGGATAACATTATTCATATGTTAAAATAACTCAATATTTAGAGGAGTGGTAAAAAAAAATCATTACATTTCAATCTAAAAAAATGTAAGCAAATTTATTTTTTTGATAAACAAAAGTAAGCAAATTAAACATTTAGAGAAGGTGACAACAAATTATGGAGTGTTTGGTAATCAAGCAAAAAAGGTTGGTGTGTACGTAAATAGCGGAGATGTTCGTGGGAAATTAAGATGTAGATTTTTCGACATTCTCCACCTCCTTCAGCTCGACAACAAAGGTCAAATTCAACCATATTTTTCTGGAAGTTCAACTCGATGACTTGCTCATCAACTCGAGCCTGCATATGTTCATCCGCAAAAATGTCATTGGATGTAGACCTGAGAATGAGCGGGCTTGAGTCGGGCCTCTGACATTTTCACGGCCCATTGTACCGGGTTGGGCTTGGGCTAAACCCTGTTTTTGGGCCTACTACCTCGCCCAAGCTCGCCCTTATTATCGGGCCGGGCAGCCCACTGGGCCTGCCGAGCTTTTCATGACATACCTTTTTACATAAATAAATTTTCAAAAAGCAAAGGTCAACTCAAGACCGTGAAACGTGGCAATTCAATTTAAAACAAGGAAATTCAAGCGAAGCTAGTTGAATTCATATAAAGTCCACACTTCAGAATATTAAAATACATATAATATTTACTACTGTATGATATAAATATTTTTGTCTTAAATCACATATAATGGTATAATGGTATTATATACTCATATCATGATAAAAAAAATATCATTATATATATAATTATATATTATACATATAATATTAATATGTACCGGGTCGGGCCTACCGGTCCGATTGGGCCTCATACTCAGTCCAAGTCTAGTCCGGTGGGCCTACCAGGCCGGGTCTATCGACCCGCTTGGGTCAACTGCTCTACCCAAGTCCACCTTTTTTCTGGGGCGGGTTGACCCAGGTTTGCTGAGGTCTAATTAGATGGTGGTTTAACAAACCTTACCCAAATTTTTAGCTTATCAGAAAATAAAAATAAAACGTTGGTCTTTAAGGTGGGCCAGTCCAATAATAAGAGGCCCAAAAAAGCAAGCCCAACGAGCCCATAGATCTTATGGCTGTAACTGGCGCCAGATGCTCGTACACTAGCCAGTAGCCACTCCTCCACCGGCCACGAAAAAAAATGGCGATCTCCGTTGTGGCGGTGCGATCTCTACAACCGTTACGGCCGCCTTCACTTCTATCTCCACTTCCGGCGTTCAATTTCAAGCCCTCAGGTCTGGTTAACCTCTCATCCGATCCCAAATGGACGAATCCGAACCGGAATTTGAAATCGGCTCGTGCTAGGGCTTCGGCTTCTGGTTTTGAGGTTAATTTGGGCGATGCTCTCGGCGAAGTTGATATTCTTACGGCCTCCGGCGAACCTGTACTCTTCAAGGATCTCTGGGATCAAAACGAGGTTCCTTAATCGTTATATCTTATCAGAGTTTGTTGATTCCTATATGGATTATCGTCAATAGAATTTCCAGCTGTTGTAGGGACTTGCAATGAATTTTCGCCCTTGATTTTGTGCTCGGTCAATTTGCAATGTTAGGGATTTGACTGAGCGAGAATTCAAAATTAGTGTTCTTTCTTTGCCGTAAGTGAGTTCCCCTTGTGCTTGTTGAGTTGTAGGGAATTGCAGTAGTAGCACTTTTGAGGCATTTCGGATGCTTTTGCTGGTAAATTGACTTTGAGTATCAATCAATTTCTTATGATATACACTCAAACGTTCTCTTATGGGGTTACTGAGATGCTTCCTCTCTTACTTTGGTGTCTGCCACTTGTTATTACATGAAGTTGGGAGCTTGCCTCCAATCTGAAGGAAGCTAAGCCCAGATTTGATTCAGCCGGTGTCAAACTTATTGCAGTTGGTATGGGAACTCCTAACAAAGCCCAAATGCTTGCTGAGAGGGTAATTTTCATCCTCCTTGCTACTTAGTTGCATTAGTTGATGCTGTTAACTTGGATTTCAGAGATTGATCGGCTGTTGATTATTGATTCATTGTTGCTGTAAACATTTAACTTTCCAAATTATGTTTGTCAAATTCAAGAGAAATTGCTTCCCTCTCTGAACTGTAAACATTTTCTGAAGTAGAACAAAGGAAAATCATTTTACTTAAAAGTATCATAACTTTTAAGTCCAAGCTCATGGGGCTTCAATCCTATATTACTTACAAAGTGTCTAATTTCGTAGCCCGACAGATGAGGTAATTCAACTATTCTTTCTGTTCAGTCAATAGACAAACAAACCAACAAAAAATCATCCAACTAAGGTTCTTTGTATATACTGTATACTACATTGATGGGCAAAGAATGCAAAAATTAAATCATTTTAGAGATTTGCTGTTACAAGATCTGTCACTTTGAATTCTTACACTTGTTAATTGCCTGATTTTGCTGTATGGTCAGTTGCCATTTCCATTGGATTGCCTTTATGCTGATCCTGAAAGGAAGGTAAAATCATGGTCGTAGACTCGTAGTGGTATGCAGCTGTCTGTCTCTTGTGAATGTCTATTACTCAACGCTCATAAACAAGGTGTGTTCTTCAGGCATACAATCTACTGGGCTTATACTATGGCCTTGGACGGACATTCTTGAATCCAGCCAGCGTATGTAACCTCTCCATTCGTAAATCTTCTTGCCTTTTTCTCTCTTTTGTGCCCTCATTATGCTCACGGAATTTCCTTGATCATCTTTGCACAGGCAAAAGTATTTTCAAGACTTGATTCTTTGCAAAAGGCCATGAAGAATTATACAATTGAAGCCACTCCAGATGACAAAAGCAGCGTTCTGCAGCAGGTAATCCATTCCTCCTCTCACCTGCATTGCTTTAGGTTGAAATTCATAGCTAAGCACTGTCATCCTGAATAATATTAGTCCTCTTGTGTAGGGAGGTATGTTCGTCTTCAAGGGTAAGCGTTTGCTATATGGGCGCAAAGATGAAGGAACGGGTGATCATGCCCCATTGGATGACATATTTGATGTCTGCTGCAAAGTTCCAGCTTCTTAAAACTCTCACAGTTGCAGGCTCACCATCCTTGTGCAAAGTTCAGTCGAAACCACTGTGTGAACAACAATGGAGGTAGTGCAAAATAGAACAGGTAGCGACCATTGAAAGTTAAATATCATATATTATGAATGAATGCAAGTATGTAACACTCCTAACATCTAATGCACCCTCTAAGGTAATTAATTGACTAATTTATAAATCCCATATGCTTATATTCATGATATGACTTGTACATCCATTATTTCACATTGTTGGATTTCAGTCTTAGTTCACTTCTGATTTCAGTCTTCGCCATTGTGTTTTTCGACATTCATCATAAATATGAATTGTCCAATCTCGATACCAATGCACATGAGCCCTGTGTAGGAGACTCTCATGATGTTAGATGGAACTAATGGAAGTTGAAGGGGCTAAAATGTGGGTACAACTCCTCAAAATCGCAGCCCCATATTTTCCAGGAAATATAACCGCATAGCAACAATCACTAGTACACAAAGGACTTAAAATACCTTATGTACAAGATCTTACACAAGTGTGTGTCCTGTGCCCATGTACTCTTTCACTTTGAACTCGAAACCACTTACACATCGAACCTTCGAAACCACTTACACAAATGTGTACACCGCACTCCTAATCCCCTTCATTTATAGACTAATAGTGTTACGAGTTTACGTTAATTTTTATGAAACCTCGATCACACCATTATGTGACCTCTTATATAGTTTGGACTCTATTGTTGGGCCATATTGTCCAACTAGCCCAAAAGATAGGCCCACCGGCCCATTGATCTTATGGTTGTTAGTGTTACTGGCGCCAGATGATTGGTTTCTACTGGCCGGGGCTGCTGTTAACTTCATCTGCAGAAAAAATGGCGACGATCTCCGCTGTGGTTGTGCGATCTCTGCAACCATCGCCATCATCTTCATCTCCATCTCCGTCTCCCTTTTTACCCCCACGGAATTTAGCGTTCAATTTCAAGCCCTTAAATCCGTTTTACTTCTCATCCAATTCAGAATGGATGAATCAGACCCGGGATTTGAAATCAGTCCGTGCGAGGGCTTCTGCTTCTGGTTTTGCGGAAAACTTGGGAGATGCTCTCGGTGAAGTTAATATTTTTACGGCCACTGGCGAACAAGTGCTCTTTAAGGATCTCTGGGATCAAACCGAGGTTCATCATCCCTAATCGAAATGTGTTCAATTTTTTTCATCTCATCGATTGAAATGGAATTTTGTGCTTGATTTGTTTTCCTTCAGCAAGTAATTTAATTTTTTGACCTAAGTTCACGTCTTTGATTGATCCCCCTAAAAAATTGATTTTCAGTGATCTCCCAATGTGATTGTAGGGAATTGCGGTAGTGGCACTTTTGAGGCACTTTGGATGCCCTTGCTGGTAAATTCTCTATGCGGATTCAACTTGTAACGATATGAATTCTGATAGTTTGAGGCTTATCATTTGTTTGTAACCTCAAGTTGGGAGCTTGCCTCCACTCTCAAGGAAATGAAGCCGAGATTGGATTCAGCCGGTATCAAACTTATTGCAGTTGGTGTCGGAACTCCTAACAAAGCCCGAATTCTTGCTGAGAGGGTAATTTTCATGCCCATTGTCACCCTTATGTTGCTGTTGTTAGTTGGGATTTAAGAGGATTGATCAGCTATTTCTTGTTAGTACTCAGCTTTTCGCCCCATTATAAGTCTAAAACACTGCATATTCCATCCCAATTGCCTTTCTTATGAATACATTTATCCCTTCATCTGATGTCAACTTTGAATTTTGAACTGTAAACACTTTTTCTGGTGTTTTCTAGTAAAATCACTATCAATTGCAAGTATTATAACTTCTAAAATCATGCAATTGATGTTATTTCTATACATTGATTTGCTTAGATGTGATATTGAAAGTTGAAACCTTCTTTGTGCCTACCCTTTCAGTCTCTCCTCTCTCAATTGCCACTAGGTATATGGGAAAGAATAAAGTACATTTAAAATGACGAGATTATCATATTTCGATATAAATCAAGACCCCTCTCCTTTGTTTGTTTTTCTTGATGAGAAAAGAGTACAAAACATTTTAGTGATTTCCCTATTGCAAGATGTGTCAATATAATGTGCTTTATATAGTCTTTTGCTGTGTGGACAGTTACCGTTTCCATTGGATTGCCTCTATGCCGATCCTGAAAGGAAGGTAACATACTAATATGATGGGTGGTATGCGCCGTCAATCTCTTGTGAATGTTTATTACTTTAATGCTGATAAAGGTGTATTCTTCAGGCATATGATCTGCTGGGCTTATACTATGGCCTTGGACGCACATTCTTCAACCCTGCCAGCGTAATCTCTCCATTTTCTCCCAACCAAATCGATATATTGTCATATAAGACTTCTTCTTGCAGTCATTTTGCTGATATATTTTCCTTGATATTGTTTGCACAGGTTAAAGTATTTTCAAGATTTGATTCGTTGCAAAAGGCTGTTCAGAATTATACAATTGAAGCCACTCCTGATGACAGAAGTAGCGTTCTGCAGCAGGTAATCCGTTAATTCCGTTCCCTCTCACCTGTGTTAATTGCTTATGATTCAAATTCACTGCTATACCCTGTGGGGGTTGTGTATAAGTAATCCTCTTGTTTAGGGAGGGATGTTCGTCTTCAAAGGCAAGGAGTTGCTGTATGCCTGGAAAGATGAAGGAACCGGGGATCATGCCCCATTGGATGACATCTTTGATGCCTGTAACAAAGTCCCAGCTTCTTAAAATTCGGTACATTTGTGCATACTCGCACTGTTCTATAGAACCAATTTGTGAATAGTAATGAAAGTGGAACACTGCACAACAGGTACCAAATCTAGTTATCATTTTTCAATATGATGTATGGATGCATGAGCTAGTTGATATGAACACTATGATCATACTTGATCAGTTCAGCTACTGCCGGTTGAATCACAACAATCATATTACTCCCTCTGATCATTTTTGTTTTCTATTTTAGAAGGTAAAATCTGGATCAACAATGTTTGATGTTTTAGATTTTCTCGGTGTTGTCATTTCCTAAAACATCAAACATTGTTCGTCGGAGAGAATATTCTTATTCATTACTCCCTCCGTTCGGCAAAACACGCCACTCTACTATTCACGCACGCTTTTTTAGGAGTTAAAAACTATACATAAAATATCTAGTTTTTTAAATAATTTTTTTAATAATTTCGTTGTTAATACAAACTTGTTAAAAAAAATCTATAAAAAAATAAATATTTTATATAGTTTTTATCATTATAAAAAAATGTGCGTGAATAGTAAACGACATGCTTTGCCTAACGGAGGGAGTATGACGAAGAAATTCACCTTATACAAACGAGCCACAAAGGGGACGGAGATTGGTTCACCTTAAGATGCATATGCATTGTTATATCCAAATGCAGAGGAAGAAGATAAGGGAAAGAGTTTCTGTCATTCATCCATGCCCTGTAATTGCAACATACGAGTATTTATACCACAATACCCCCATATATCCCAATCCGAACAATGTTATTTGTGTGAGGCTAGAGGCAAGATGTCGGAATGGCTATTGACAAGATAATTTCACCCAAATTACCACAAGTCCTTTTCATTTTTTCCGAACACATTGCAAAAAGGCTCAAAACTCTCTTTTCCGAATCGAAACCTAAATCTGACAAACGAATTGTTTTGATTGAAAACATCTTAAAATAGATGAAATGAATAAAAATATCAATTCATCGACACACGAATTGGTATATCGTCGCTTTACGTGATAATCGAATGGCGATTTTTGGTTTTCGTTCGAAAAAACCGTCGATGGAAGCAGCTCGGCGGATAAGAACGAGGTGCATAAATAAGCTCGGCAGGTTTAGGTGAGGTGAATACGTAACCTCGGTGCATAAAAACGAGGTTATGAAGGAGCCTCGTCTACTTTTCATGAGGTATATAATGACCCCTTTGAAGATCTTATCTAAATCTTCGTTTACATAAGCCGAGCTAAATCAATAAACTCGGCTTCTGTTGTTGAGGTGAAGGAGGGAGCTCGGCTTCTGTTGTTGAGGTTAAGGAGGGAGCTCGACTTCTGTTGTTGAGGTTAGTATGTAAGCTCGGCCAATGTTGTTGAGGCTATAAAATAGCCTCCTTGACATTGCATAAATACATTAAATTGTGTATATGTGTGATGGATATTGTTATAATGCAAACTCATATGCTTCTAATAATGAGACAGACTAAATGACTAAATCAGTTTAAAAAATGTTGTTTTCTCCACTTTTGATTGCGACTCTAAATGACTAAATAAATATCATAACTTTATCCAAATTAAATAGTAAATTAGTTCTTCTTAAGCAGACATGAAACAAATTAATGCATATTTTAATGTTTTATCTTACAGTAATTGTTTCAAGTGCCCACTTCCCACTTATCCTCAACCTAAGGATTAATGGCGAGTCCGTCGAGCCAAGCGGCTAATAACGAGGGTCATAGGCGTGCCTGATGTTAAACTGGCATATGTCCAATCAAACAACTTGTATATGACAGTTGAAAATATCGAATATCATCTTGTAAATACCAAAAATATATTTGCATATTTTTTTTACATTGTAAATATCAAATAACATATATATCTATACTTTTTTAATATAAATGATTTTTTTAAAAAAATATTAAAAGAATCATTATTTTAGAATAATAATCATAATATTTATTACAAATATCATCTTGTAAGAAAAAATATGCAAATATATATTATTGGACATGCACAATATAAATATAATTTTTAAATTTTTTGTATTAATTAAAAGTACTCTAAATAATTTTGGGTTACACCTACATACAAAGTATTCAAGAATACTAATTTAAATACCTTGTAGAATGAAACAAGGTTGAATGGGTAGCTTGGGTGGTAAAGGGCCAGAGGCGTGCTGAATGCTGAACTGGTTTGGTTCAATTTGAAAATAGGATAGTTAGGGTTTGTGAAATTTGAGAACCAATTGGGTCTGATATTTGAATAGAATGTTCACTTTGGGGCTTTTGAATTGTGTAGTGTAGGAGAAAGATGGATTTTCAAATCAATCGGCAAATCAAAGTGCTAAACAGAGGAACTTTGCAAAACCACTCACGGCAAAACCCCTCACGGCAAAACCTGTTGCTTGTTCTTATTTGAATAGAAGGTTCACTTTGCTTGTCAAAGCTATTTTTTTTTAAAAAAAAAAGAAAAGAAAAAGAAGAAGAGGTTGCCACTAAAAATGAGAGCACAAGTGGTTGTCCACTGCAAACAAAAAAAAAATCCTCAGCAGCTCCCAAATTTGTGAAGTGGATTTCCTCTTATGTCTGCTGATTTGAATTTTTTTTTGTTTTTGAAATCTTGCGTGTGATTTGATTGATTTATTAGTAAATACATTATATACAGCTCAGGTGATTAGAGCTGCTTTAATAATGGTAGGACTATTTATACCTTATGATGAGGTAAAGTTTGATTTTATAGTGCTCACAGAAAGAAAGAAAGAAAGAAAGAAAGAAACCAGAAGTTGTGGATGTGCATTCCTATGGTTTCAGTTTTGTTGAGTTTCGAGTTTCAGTTTTGTTTCTGATTCGGGTTAATTCAAAACAAGGAAAGACCAATGCTAGAATTTGGAGCAGATAAAAAGACACGAGACCAAATCAATTTAGGAAATTAGGGTTTATGATTGTAAATGAGATTCAACATTTAGAGCATTACATCAAACGTTCTATGTCTTTCAAAATAATTGAACATGTTCGCTTTGTGCAGAAATTGTTGCACAATTGTTCTCCCCTGCTGGCCTTCTCTCTTCGCCTCCTGCTTGGCATTCCTGATGGTCTTAACCACACTTACGTTATCTGTAAATGCTTCCCTAATGTGGCCTAGTATCAACGATGGCTTCATGTGACCTGCTATTAAATCCTTTGCAACCTTGTATTCTTCCGGTTTCAACCTACTGTAATACCGGTTTCCCTCCATATACCTGATAAGGGGATGGTTATGAACTCCATGCGTGACTTTGATTCTCCAACGGTTAGGCATCACCTGATGACATTTAATGCGAAACATACAACCACACCGTCTAGATGTCGCCTTTCTCTTCTTCACAATCATGTTTGGCTCATCAAGACGTTTATGAATCCGACGCTTGCCATGTCTCTCACAGTACAACCAACAATTGTTTTGGTCAGAGCGTGATATGACTAACACCATATTGTTTGCTTTGGCTTTATCCCGAGCATCCTTGACAGCTTCATCTTTAGAGTCCCAAGTTTTACAGTCTCTAAACAGGTATTTCAAATCCGGATACTCGGTAACGTCAGACACTTTGTCTTCATCGTCCAACGAGTTTAAGTCACTCCCAGACTGTTCGCGGTCGAAACTTATGTAAGCGTCAATGTTGTCAAGCTGAAGGGAACAACGAAAACACAATGTCATCGATTCCAAGAATAACCTCAAAAACAGTGTTCGAGACTACAACATAGACTCGACTAAATTTGTTGAGTTTAATACATAAGCTCGGTAAAAACAATTGAGGGTAATACATAACCTCGGCATATATTGCCGAGGGTAATACGCAAGCTCAAAACATATTGCGAACGTATTGTATGTTACGTTGTTTTGGTTATTGGAGGGCCGATCAACCAATATGACGTACAAATAATTTTGATCAACCAATATTCCCACAAAAAAAAAGATTATGAAATATAATCTTTTTTAGTAGTTAGGATTTTATCCAATAATTTAATTAAAATTATCAAAAAATAATTTTGATAGACGACAATATGTTAGTAAATTCACGGGTGAGGAGAATACGATGAGCCTCGGCTACATCTTCCGAGCTTATTTACGAAACTCATTTTTGTCAACCGAGCTTATAGAATAAGTTCGGTAATGTTTTTTGAGGCTATATTATAAACTCGGTTAAATGTTTTGAGCTCACTTATTATGCTCGATCGCCTTTTCAAATTTGTATTGATATCCGACGATAATTTACACAATAATCGCTAATATGTACCAACAAAACATATCGATCAAATTATAACTTTTTATTGATAATAATAGGCTCGTTACAATCTAACATCAATGGAAGAACAACCTATAAATAAAGCTAATCATTCCATATTTCGAACAAAATCTGATTTTTTTTAATATTTGATTTGTCAAAGATAAAAAAACGTTGTAGATAGACGATAAAGATTAGGAAATATTCCCACAAAAAAAAAAAGATTATGAAAGATATATATTGAAGATCTTTTTTAGTAGTTAGGATTTTATCCAATAATTTAATTAAAATTATCAGAAAATTATTTTGATAGACGATAATGTGTTAGTAAATTCACGGATGAGGAGAATACGATGAGCCTCGGCTACATCTTCCGAGCTTATTTATGAAACTCATTTTTGTCAACCGAGCTTATAGCATAAGCTCGGTCAGGATTTTTGAGGCTATGTTATAAACTCGGTTTAATGTTTTGAGCTTACTTATTATGCTCGATCGCCTTCTCAAATTTGTATTGATATCCGACGATACTTTACGCAATCATCGCTAATATGTACCATCAAAACATATCAATCGAAATATAACTTTTTATTGATAATAATAGGCTCGTTACAATCTAACATCCATGGAAGAACAACCTATAAATAAAGCTAATCAAGAATAAAATTAATTATTTTTCGATTTCTTCCCTCTCGGTGATCTTCTAGGACCCTCTTCTTTAACGATACATAAATCCGCAACCGGAAGTGCAAACACCCGTTTGCCCGCCTTAACCAATTGTTTAAGATTGGGATGCTTACTCAGCTCGTAGTGGTTTAATTCTTCTTCATACATCGCCTTGAGGGTATATTGATGCTCCGTTCCTTTGCGAATGTTTGATGCGACAAGTGATGGGCCGAATTTCTCCATCAAATTCCTCATGAATGTTCGAACTTCAACAAGGTCGCGAACACGTTGTTTGTGTTTTTCCGCCATCTTTTGGAGTTGTGACTACTTTGTAGCACTATGGAGGTATTATATACAATTTATTGGCGGCCAAACCCTAAATTTTCCCTCCAAATCCATTTATTTTTCCCTCCAAAATCATCCCGGGCTTTTGTAGGCGCCGTTGTGGTAAATTCAACCTTATTATGAGGTGACGTGTTAAGCTCATCAAACTTTGCCGAGCTCACAACATCACCTCACAAAATAAAGCCGAGTCTATTTCATAAGCTCGGTAGATTTTCTTGAGCTTATTCTATATCCTAAGAATAAAAAAATTGAAGTAAAAAATTCATGGGTTATTCGAAATCGAACCTAAGATGTTGTGAAATATGTGCAGGGGTAGAACCAATGGGATAGCGACTTTCATTGACTAATATTATATTTTAATATTATTTGTTCACAAAATAACCGTCAGTTTAACATCTATATCTATATATCTATATAACATATAAAGTTAGCTTAAAATATTTAGATTCACAACAATAAAAATATATCTATTTAGATTAATAATATACCCCTCTAATAAGAAGTCAACTAAAACCTCCAACCATTAGTACAAGTTGAAAACAAAAATTAAAGTTTTTTTAATAAATAATAATAAATCTAAGAGGAAAAATTAGAAAGATTATTTTTTTTACATAATGATAAGTCTAGAATTTAACCTAATAAAAATAAATAATAATATAAATAAATGAATAAATCTATATAACTTATAAAAGAGGATTTCGTTTTGCCCAGTAAATTAAATGCATTTACGAAATATATCCTTAACAATTAGGAAAACTTTTAGATAAAAAAAATAATAACAATATATCTATTTAGATTAACCATTTTACAATTAATATTTTAAATCATAATAATCATATAAATTGGCATAAACATCATTTTTTAATTAAAAAATCAATATATTATCTCATCAGTGAGAAATATCCTTTTTAGATTAACATTACTCATTTATTTAATTTCATCATTTTAAAATTAATATTAGAAATCATAATATATCATATTAATTTGAATAAATAGAAGCAAGAAAAAGGTTAGTTGTATAATGTTTGTGGTCTTAAATATAAATGTTAGTATGAAGCACGAAAAACTATACATTTGATAACAATTTAGCGGTTAAAGTTCATCATAAATAACATAACTATATTTATACAAAAATATTTTTCCCTAGCAATAATTCTTTAATAATTATAACATAAAATATTATTTTATATAAAAAAAAAATTTAGACTCGTGCATAGCACAGGCCAAAACACTAGTGAATAGATGTATTCGTCATGAATGTAACATCAATAGAGGTAATTTAAGATTTCAATATTACTTGTCGAACTGACATATATCAATATTTTTTGTTCATGAAACCATCGTGAATGCAACGTGGATGTAATTCCTAGTTGTTTTTCTATTGCTAATACATTAGATTTCCATAGCATAACAACAGTCACTACCAATGGCTTGTTATTTAGATTAATACAGGTAATGTAGCTCCAAGTAATTACATTTTTCTTATTTACATATAAGGTATTTTGTGTAACTGCAACATGTATTAAAAAATGAGTTTAAAGCTACATTGGAAATAATTTACATACAAGGGAACATGACCAATGTGAAGATTCTCAACTTATCTTTGAGTTCTTCGCAGATCATTGCTTAATAGTGTGATTTTGTTCTCCGTTCTTCTCTCTCTATTTTTGTAATTCTGTTATTTTTTTACTTCATTAATTAATTAGCTTAACATGTCAAATCTAATTTTGAGGATAGATGGAAAGTTGTCACTTGAAACAATTACTAGAAGATAAAACATTAAAATATGCATTAATCTGTTTCATGTCTGATTAAGAACAACTAATTTGTTATTTAGATAAAGTTATGATATTGATTTAGTCATTGAAAGTTACAATCAAAACTGGGGAAAACAACATTTTCTAAACTAATTTAGTCATTTAGTCTGTCTCATTCTTATAGTCTGTCTCATTCTTAGAAGCATATGAGTTTGCATTATAACAATATCCATCACACATATACACAATTTAATGAATTTATGCAATGTCAAGGAGGCTATTTTATAGCCTCAACAACATTGGCCGAGCTTACATACTAACCTCAACAACAGAAGTCGAGCTCCCTCCTTAACCTCAACAACAGAAGCCGAGCTCCCTCCTTCACCTCAACAACAGAAGCCGAGTTTATTGATTTAGCTCGGCTTATGTAAACGAAGATTTAGATAAGATCTTCAAAGGGGTCATTATATACCTCATGAAAAGTAGACGAGGCTCCTTCATGACCTCGTTTTTATGCACCGAGGTTACGTATTCACCTCACCTAAACCTGCCGAGCTTATTCATTCACCTCGTATCGATCTGCCGAGCTCTTCCTTCGACAGTTTTTTCGGACGAAGACCAAAAATCGCCATTCGATAATCACGTAAAACGAGCGATATACCAATTCGTGTGTTGATTGATTGATCTTTTGATTAATTTCATCGATTTTAGGCTGTTTTCAATCAAAACAATTCGTTCGACAGATTTAGGTTTCGATTCGGAAAAGAGAGTTTTGTCCGTTTTGCAATGTGTTCGGAAAAAATGAAAAGGGTCTGTGATAATTTAGGTGAAATTATCTTGTCAATAGCCATTCCGACATCTTGCCTGAAGCCCTTATGATGTTATTTAACTTAGGGGCAGTTACTATACAGGCCATATTTTTTGCCTATATTAGGAAATTGTCCCCCACCCTCTCCATATTAGCAAAATGTCCACCTCTAAAATAAAATTGCTGAAATTTTTGTTTTCAGCAAAAAAAATTTTTCCTGCGAATTTTTTTTTTCCGCGTTGATGAAACTGCTGAAACCGAAGTTGCTGAAATTGAGTTCTTTTTTTCCACGTTGCCGAAATTACCGAAATCGAAATTGCTGAAATTGAGTTTTTTTTTTCTCCATGTTACCTTGTTTTTTCCACGTTTCTTGGGTTGCTGAAACACCTGTTCCCCCCTCTGTTTCAGCAGTTTTTTTTCTTTTTGCATTACTGTTTTTTTTTCCACGTTGCCGAAACCGGAGTTGCTGAAACCCCGATTTCAGCAACGTTATTGATGCTAAACCCACGGTTTCAGCAATGTTGTTGATGCTGAAATTGTTGATGAAATCGTGTTACGGGATATAAAATTTAGCCTATGCGGGATTCGAACCCACGTATTTGCGCATAGCACATCGCTCTACCATTGAGGTAAGAGGCTTTTAAAGGAGATTTAAAGCAAGTTCAACAACAACAATTTCAGCTAATTCTAGTTTTAAAGCAAGTTCAGCAACAACAATTTCAGCAAAAAGAAGGACCAAACTAAGAGTCCTCACCAAAAGAGTAAAAATATTCCTCTCACGAGTATAACTCCAAATTTCCTTGCACAACGTTGTTGTTGAAACCCCGATTTCAGCATTGTTGTTGCTGCTGAAACCGGGGTTTCAACAACGCTGTTTATGGTTTCAAAAACGTTGTTGATGATGAAACCCCGGTTTCAGCAGCAACATCGTTCTACCATTGAGCTAAGAGGATTCTAAAGAAGATTTAAATCAAGGAACATAAAAATACATCCCAGTCCGCATTTTTCCAATTGCTGAAAATTGGCCTTGCGGTTAGGAAACTATGATGAACAGAGGAAAGTGGCAGAAATTGAATTTTTATGAATTAATGATAAACTGCCAATAATATAGAGGAAGTTACCTTGTGTAGCAACCAACTGAATACCCTTCAGCTCTTAAAATACTAGACAAAAAAGTAGCAGTCGACCCTTTTCCTTTGGTTCCAGCAATGTGAACCACCTATATCAGTTTAATCACATTCAGAATACTCTTCAGCATAAAGGTCATTAGTCATTACCTCCTTCTTCAAACACATAATTTTTATGAATAATAAATAAAAAGAAGGAACACAGCTCCTACTATCTATAGATGCTACACTAAAAACTCTTCAAAGAATAGCTTTAAGGTTCATGCAAACCAGTTAATCAATAGCTTTGAATTGATGGATGTTGTGGAGCTAAAATATCAACTAGAGCAAGCTACCATAAACTAATCATTAACAATGAATGATCAAAATAAATGCTCATTGAAGTGCAGTACATAAAATTTAGCTATATAGGCAAACAGGTGGGGGCTCAAACATGATTCTCTGTTTAACTTATGGAAATTTTGCCAATGACAGCTGCAACATCAATCATGTCTACAAGTAATTTAAATTCAGACTTGTTTATGTCTCACCAGAAGCTTCAAGATTGGAACTTGAGAAATCGGGAATACACTTGATTTAGGAGGTTTCAAAGCTTAAATTAGGGGGTTCAGTTGATTACTTTCAAGGAATGATCGTTATAAACTTTGATTTAGACTAACAGGAAGTCACTTACTTGCACAAAACTTGTTGAAACTATATTAGCAGATTTACTTAGTAGATTTACTTGCTGAAACTTGCTGAAAGGACTTAACTTATTCAGAACTTAATATACTTAGCATTTGCAGTTGCACCAAACCAAAAACCTACTCAGACAATCTCCATGAGGAACAAGTTTGAGCAAAGTTTCTATGACTGCAATTTCAAATGGATAATTAGACAGGAAACTGGATAGAAACTGCAAATTAATAGGCACTGAATGTCTTCCAACTAGATTCAATTCCACAAAACTGAGCAATCAAATCAACTACGAAGAGAACGGCGCAATTTAAAAAGGTCCATTCCAAGCAATAACGAAATTGAACACATCGGAGAACACCAAAGAGCCATACATGGAAATGAAACATCTAATTTCATCAAAAGAAGAAGAAGCAGTAGAAGAACAGACCAGACGATGCCGTAGGCGCTGCTGCCGATGGGGCGAATAGGAGGAACGTACTTTCTGGAGACTTCGAAGAGATTGCCGAAGATGTTGTACTGAACATATTCGCCGCCATATGTGAGGACTCATGTGAGGCTGCTGCTTCCAGTTCCTCCGCCAGATCCTCCATGTGTAGAGCTCGTCTCCGGAGCCGCCAGTTTCAGCAATGGAGATCCGGCAAGGGATATCCGCGGGGCTGTGGTCGCCGGTTTCAGCGCGCGACAGCAGTGGTGGCCCCGACCTCGAGTTCCGACAGCAGTGGTGGCCCCGACCTCGAGTTCCAGCCAGATCTGGAATGATCTCAACAAGCGGCCGGCGGCGTTCGATCATCACGGACACAATCGAGGCCGCAGGTCGCCGGAGAGGAAGAGAGCGAGAGGAAGAGAGCGATGGGAGGCTTCATCTCTGTTGTTGCGATTGAGGAAGGAGATGGAGGACGAGGAAGGAGATCGGGTTTTTTTACCTTGTGCTGAAACGGCGGGGGAGATATAAGATTAGGTATAGATAAGAGGGGTAATTTTGTCCAGAAAATTTTTGGTGGACAAATCCCCAATTTGCCACACTTGGGGGACACTTCCTCAATATGGTAAAAAATTTGCGCCTTCGGCGCAAATTTTCTCTTTAACTTATAAGTGTGACCGAGTTCAACTAGGTCCAATTTGTTGTTCGAGCTTCTAAAGCTTAGGTTCATAAGTTGGGCTTGTTTTCTGTATGGGCCTTAGACAATCTGTATAGAATTAGGCCCAATCTCTAGTTAGAGATATAAATGTACATTGGAACACCTGATGAATACACACATTACATTTCCCTCCATTTCATTTTCTACTTCTCCGATCTCTCTCTCTCTTGCAGTTGGTTGTTTCTTGTTACACAATTCTCTCAAATCTCTCATGGTATCAAAGCAATATCGTTGATTTTGCTCCATTTTCAAAGTTCTAAGCTCAGATCTGTACGTGACCTGTTCGTTTGAAGTCTTCCTCAGCTCCAGAAGCAAAAATGGCGGTAGAGACACTAGCGAAGCATGCAATCGATTCCACCGATCCTCTTTTCCTTCACTCCAGCGATCATCCTGGACTCGAAATAGTCGCAGGAGTGTTCGATGGAAAGAATTTCTGCGAATGGAAGAGATCTGCGAAAATCGCACTCAGCGCAAAGAACAAGTTCAGCTTCGTGAACGGAAGTCTTCCAAAGCCAAATGACGATGATCCGAGAGCACATATCTGGGAGCGGTGCAATGACATGGTGATTTCCTGGATCCTCAATGGCATTAGCTCGGAGATTCGTAGCAGTGTGATCTACGCCAACACCGCAAAGGAGATCTGGGAGGAGCTCGAGGTCAGGTACGGGCAGGCTAATGGAGCTCAGATGTTTGCGCTACAGCGAGAGATGAACTCTCTCGTGCAAGGTTCGTCCACTATTTCTGCATATTTTACAAAATTGAAGTCGCTTTGGGACGAGATTGATAGTTTGCGAAAAGTACCTCCACGTACTTGTGGATCTGCAAAGGAAAATCTGAAAATTAACGAAGAGCATAAATTAATGCAATTCCTAATGGGATTGAATGGGAAATATACTACTGCTAGGGGATCTGTATTGACGATCCAGCCATTGCCGAGTGTTAGTCTTGCTTACTCCATGATCTCGCAAGATGAGGCTCAACAGGATTTCAAATCTCAGTCACACATGTCTGTGGATCTTACTTCTTCCTTTAATGTTGAGGTGAAGAAAGGAGATGGAACAGGCAAGAAGACAGGTTTATATTGCACTCACTGCAAGAAAACCAACCATGAAGTAGACAAATGCTTCTTCATTCATGGATTTCCCAAGAAGAATGGGAAAGGGAAGAGAGTTGCTGCTTAGGCTAAGGATGATAGTGGAGGATCTGTTGCTGCACCTAAGCTGACTGCTGATCAGTATGCACAGCTCCTGGATCTGCTGAATGTCAAGGACCAAAGGAGCAGAGAAATGATGGCAGGCACTGGCAAGGAGTTTGCTGGTTTTGCAGGTACTCCACACTCATCTCACAAGCAAGGACACATTTGGATATTGGACTCTGGGGCCAATAGTCATATGTGTTCAGGCGCTTCTTTGTTTGTTGATAAAACACCTACACCAAAGCCATTCTCTGTCTTGCTTCCCACTGGTCTTGCATTGACATTGAATACCATGGGGAATGTGAGACTGACAGGGGGATTGCTTTTGAAGGAAGTACTGTATGTGCCATTCTTCAAATGCCATCTGCTGTCAGTAGGAAGACTGGTAAAGGATACAGGTTGTTCAATACTTTTTACACCTCAATTGTGTGTGATGCAGGGTACACTACAGATGAAACCTCTTCTTCTTGGAAGATGTAGTCGGGGCCTCTACTTCCTGGAGCATGGAGTTGCTGAACTGGACGTTGCTTTCAATTTGAACAATCCTAGGAGTTTTATGGTTAACTCTACTGTAATAAGTGCTCAAACTTGGCACATTAGACTTGGTGATCACCTACCTGCCGCCAGGTTGCAAGGTATTGTGCCCTTGGCTGCTAGTAAAGTCCACATCTCACCCTGTGAAGTGTGTGCTAGAGCTAGACAACATAAACTTTCATTTCCCAGGAGTTCTATCTCCTCTATCAAACCTTTCCAATTGCTTCACATTGATGTGTGGGGACCCTTTCAAGTCCAAACCTACAATGGATGCAAGTATTTTGTGACGATTGTTGATGACTACAGTCGAACTACTTGGTTGAATTTGATTGGTTTTAAGGGTAGTGCACTGTCTGTCATCAAGACTTTTGTTGAGATGGCAGAGACACAGTTTGAGTGTCGTGTAAAGACAATCCGAACTGATAATGCTCAGGAATTTGGACTTAGCAGGGAGTCTTCTGAGTATTTTCGCTCCAAAGGGATTGAACATCACACATCCTGTGTTGCTACTCCTCAGCAAAATGGTGTGGTGGAGCGCAAGCATAAGCATCTCCTAGAAGTTGCTAGAGCTTTGATGTTTCACTCAAAACTCCCCCTTAAGTACTGGGGTGAAGTAGTGCTCACTGCAACACACATTATCAATAGGGTGCCTAGTGATATCCTCCAAGGCAAAAGCCCTTTTGAAAGGTTGTATGAGAATGAGCCTAATTATGACAACCTGAGGTGTTTTGGTTGTCTCTGTTACAGCTCCACTCCACAACATGGGCGTCACAAGTTCATGCCCAGAGCTAGCCCTTGTGTTTTCTTAGGGTATCCAGTGGGGACCAAGGGTTATAAGGTACTTAACCTGGACACATACAAAGTGCAGGTCTCACGTGATGTAGTCTTTCATGAAAGCTACTTCCCATATAGGGACAAATTAACCTGTCCAAGTTTAGAAAGGTTGTTCCCTGTAAATCCCAATTTTGACTGGTTAGGAGAGGACAATGCACCTAGTGGTCCTACACCTAGTGGTTCTGCACCTGGTGATCTTACACCGTCTTCCTCTCATCACACTCCAGTGCACCCTCCTTCCATACCTTCATTGCCAGTTGTTGAAGAGCCCCGTCGATCTAGTAGAACCATGGGGCCTCCTGCTTACCTCAAAGACTATGTCTGTCACCATGTCCATGATTCATCAATTTGTGGTGAGTTTCTGTGTTTTCACACCATCACCACCAATGTTAATCTTGGCACTTCCCATCTCTCCTCACTTCAACCTGTGTCTGAACCCAATAGTTACAAAGAAGCCTGTCAATTTGAGGTTTGGGACAAGGCTATGCGAGATGAATTTCTTGCCTTGGACATGAACAATACCTGGGAAGTGGTTCCACTGCCAAGAGGGGCACGTCCCATTGGATGTAAGTGGGTCTACAAGGTGAAGCACAAGGCAGATGGCACGATTGCGAGATACAAGGCCCGTCTTGTGGTCAAAGGTTTCACACAACGGGAGGGTATAGACTATACAGAGACATTCTCTCCCGTGGTCAAGATGACGACAGTCAGGGCTCTGGTTGTTGTTGCTGCCAAGAACAATTGGGAGATGATGCAATGCGACGTCAACAACGCCTTTCACCATGGAGATCTCCATGAGAAGGTGTTTATGCACATCCCTCCGGGCATATGGTTGCTCCACCTGGCCATGTATGTCGACTAAAGAAATCTCTCTACGGGCTCAAACAGGCCTCGCGACAGTGGTATGCTAAGCTATCTCATGCTTTGCAGTACATGTGATATACTCAATCTCTCAATGATTACTCTCTTTTCTGCAAGAGTGACAGAGGATTTTTAGTCATCTTAAATCCTATCAAATAAATCCGACTGACCTAACTAATGTAGTTTGACAAGTACGGGTCGATCCCACAGAGAGTAAACGATTTGTATGCAAATCAGAGTGCGTCAACAAGAACAAGAAACAAAAAGGGGGGATTTCGATGGTTTAAACTAACTAAGAATGCAAAAGTAAGAAAAATAATAAAGTAAAACAGATTAAATGGACGAATATGAGAGAATAGCTCAGGTCAATCAATCTCAGCAATCAGGTTTGTTCATTGATCATTGATATCGAAAATATAACTTCCTCTTGAATACTTTGTTGTGGAAAGACTACGTCTTTTGAATCCAATTCCTTATCAAATTTAGCTAACAGGACAACCAGACCCAGAAAACCCTAATTATCAAACAGTCTTGAAACTATCAAGATTCAATTCAATAATCGATGACGCTTAAAGGAAATCAACAAAGACAATCGACGCGCACAACCAGTTATTGCATCAATTGCAAACCAATTCTTTATACAAATCTCTAAATCAACCAGTTTCAAAGATTTATACTTTGCTACTCAAGAATATAGATAACTCAACCAGAAATTACCTATATCTAGTTATAGATTATCATGAAAAGGCATCAGTTGACCAGGCTAATGGAAATTCATGAAAACCCTAAACATTCAACGCAAAGAATTGATAATATTCAAAGAGGAGTATTAAGAATAGAAATCTCACAATGAAATGATAAACCTGAAGCTTCGATTAATTTCCCCAAGCAAAAGGATTTAGTTGTTCATGATTAATTTCCCCAAGCTTCGATAATTACAGCCTTCGAACGACTAGTTTTAGTGCGGCGTCGCCAGCTTAGACAGCTCCAATCCATTCTTCTTGCTTAATAGCCTCTTGCTTGGTGTTAGGTCATTCCCATGTCATCAATTGGCTCCACCAATGCCTGAAAGTATATGCAAACATATGTAGATTCCGACTCTCTATATAATCAACTAAAATACGAAAACTATTCTAATTCATGCACTTTATTATATCTAAATCTATCTAAATGCAATATGTTAACACTACCTAAATGCGTCTTATCAAAGAGTAATGGTGATTTGGTCACATATCTAGCCGTTTATGTCGATGATTTACTCATCACATGCAGTGATCAATCTGAATCGTCGCCATTCGTGCTTTCCTAGACTCAAAGTTTCGGATCAAGGACCTTGGTCGATTGAGTTTGTTTTTGGGTATGGAATTCGTCCACACTGAAGAGGGGATTTATGTCAGTCAAAAGATATTCATAGCTGAGACTCTAAAGGAGTTTAATTGTGAGCATTCTGACTGATCACATACACCAAGATGATTGTTGAAGGTGGTGATCTCATTTCAAATCCGACAGAATATAGGAAGTTAGTCGGGAAACTCAACTTCATGACCCACACCAGGCCATACATAAGTTTTGCGGTGCAATTCCTGAGCCAATTCATGAAAAATCCACGACAATTGCATTTTGACGCAGCAATCAGAACTTTGAGATACTTGAAAGGAACACAACACAGGTCTCTATTCCTTTCACGAGCTCCAAGTTTTGAACTACATGCATTCTGTGATGCGGTCTAGGCATCATGTCCTCTCACTCGGAGATCAGTAAGTGGGTTTGTTGTTTTCCTTGGAGGAAGTCTCATCTCCTGGAAGTCGAAGAAATAAACCACAATCTCTCTCTTATCAGCAGAAGCTGAGTATCGCTCAATCAGGAGAGTTTGCACTGAGATTGCCTGGTTAACTCGTCTCTTGTCTGAACTGGGAGTGTCGAGCATCAAGCCAATTCTAGTTAGATGTGATAATCAAATCGCGATACATATAGCCAAGAATCCGGTCTTTCACGAAAGAACCAAACATGTTGAGTTAGACTGTCATTTTGTGAGGGAAAAGGTCCTTGAAGGACTGATCAAACTGTTCCATGTGCCATCCAAAGAACAATTGTCAGATGCACTCACAAAGGCTCTACCTGGATCTAGTTTCCCTGCTGTGTTGAACAAGCTTGGGGTAGCTCAACTACCTGCAGCTTGAAGAGGGGTGTGGCCGAGTTCAACTAGGTCCAGTTTGTTGTTCGAGCTTCTAAAGCTTAGGTTCATAAGTTGGGCTTGTTTTCTGTATGTGCCTTAGACAATCTGTATAGAATTAGGCCCAATCTCTAGTTAAAGATATAAATGTACATTGGAACACCTGATGAATACACACATTACATTTCCCTCCATTTCATTTTCTCCTTCTCCGGTCTCTCTCTCTTGCAGTTGTTTGTTTCTTGTTACACAATTCTCTCAAATCTCTCAATAAGTTACATTAACTAACACATTTGCTTGACGCATCTGTGTGGTGCATATGTGAGACCTGTGTGGTGTATGACGCTAACTCATCAGATTGACTTTGACCCATCGTATTGTCGGATCTTGACCCCAAAACTTCTAGATCATTTTCAATCCTCGATCTAAAACACCGGGTTCAAACCCAAAAAAATAAAGGCATTCTTTCAAATCGAGTCGAGTTTTTATAGATCTATCAACGAGTCATCAGATCTCGATTTAGCCAAAGACCTACTCAAAGCACAGTGTGAATCCTCTGCCCCAATTCCCCGCCCCACAACCCCGCCCCACGTAATTATTTTGCCATTAAATTAATATTAAAAAAATATATTTAGCTTCTACATACTTATTATAACATTTTTGAAAAAAAAAATCTTAAAAAACCAACTTACAAAAATTATAATAATTCAGAAGAGATAAGAAGATTTTTTAAAGTTTTAAAAAGATGTTGCTTTACTATATATTTTTTAGAAAAAATTATAATTCGTTTTTTTAAGATTTTTTTTTCAAATATGTTATAATAAGTATGTAGAAGCTAAATATATTTTTTTAAAATTTTTTTAATATTAATTTAATGGCAAAATAATTACGTGGGGCGGGGTTGTGGGGCGGGGAATTGGGGCAGAGGATTCACACTACTCAAAGCAGGCCCATAGGCCCAATGGACCATGTACTTTATGATTGTAACTGGCCCAGCTGCTTTTGTTAGTTGTTAGTTGGGCGATGTCATTCAATGCCAAATCTTTCGATGTTTTTGTAGATTGTATTTGTGTTTCCGTTGTCCGCTCCATCGCCACAAAGCAGGAAAAATGGCGTCGATCCCCTGTGGTTGGGCGATCTCTGCAGCAGTTATCGCAATCTTCATCGCAGTCTCCATCTCCGTCCTTACCTCCAACGAATCTCGCCTTCAATCTTCCGCTTCTGCTTTTCCAGAAAACATCGGAGATGATCTTGGCAAGGTTGCCATTTTCACTGCTGCAGGCGAGTCTGTACTCTTTCAGGATCTCTGGGATCAAAACGAGGTTCGTTACTCCTTATTGAATCGCTCATTTTATTCAGATTTGATTGTCGTGAATGGAAATTTCAATTTCAATTCCTCTATCATTTGGGGATCTAATTGGGGGTTTTTACATGTCATGAACTCAAATCCTTGATTGAGTGAAAATTTGAATGTGGTTGCAGGGAATTGCAGTAGTAGCACTTTTGAGGCACTTTGGATGCTTTTGCAGGTAGTGAATCAACTCAATTGCATTGATTTTGATTTGAACAAGTTCTTGTGTAGGGTTCCTTAGATTCTTCGTCTCTTATTATTTTTGACACTTGTTGTTTGATTGTTAACCGAAGTTGGGATCTTGCTTCCACTCTCAAGGAAATGAAGCCGAGATTTGATTCAGCCGGTGTTAAACTCATAGTAGTTGGTGTTGGAACTCCTGACAAAGCCCGAATTCTCGCTGAGAGGGTAGTTTTCATGCTTCAGCTTTCTCGTTCGCTCCCCTTATGTCGTTGTCATTAATCTTGAACAATGCATTATCATTTCATCTTATGGTTGTTGAACTTGTAAGTCCAAGCTTATGGAGCTTCAATTTCCATTTCCTGGTTAGAAAATGCAACTTATTTTGTGTTTTAGACAGTAGACAAACAACCAAACAATCATCAAACACAAAGGTGAAGGTAAGATGGAAAGAATGAAGTACATTTAAAATGACAAGATCATCCTATTTCGAAATAAATCATTTTTCCTTGTTCCTCTTTAGTGCCCTCCTTGGTCTTTCTGCCTTTCGGTTTGTTTTGTTTTGTTGCTAGGCGGTCTTTCTGTCTTTCGGTTTGTTGTGATTTTGCATGTGGATTCTAATGCTAATAACCACTCTCGTCTTCTTTTGCTGTGTGGACAGCTACCATTTCCAATGGATTGCCTCTATGCTGATCCAGAAAGGAAGGTAACATGATGATGGTCGTATTCTTATGCAGCTGTCAGTCTCTTGTTAGCTTTGTTTGGTATTGATATACCGATGTCTAGATATCATAGATCGGCTTGATATCTTATATCTAGTGTTTGGTATACTAATTTAGGCTTTTGGGGCGCTTTAGATATACTGACTGATTTTGAGGGGTATATCATATCTTTATCATCAATGTCTATTTGCTTCAATGCTCATAAACAAGGCGTGTTCTTCAGGCATACAATCTACTGGGCTTATACTATGGTGTTAGACGCACATTCTTCCACCCAACTGCCATGGTAATCTCTCTGTTTTCTCTCAAGGAAAATCAGTATCTTGGCTTTTCTCCTTTCCTTTCCCTCCTATTACTGATAAATCTTCCGCTCTCGTGTTTGCACAGACATATCTATATTCAAGATTTGATTCTGTGAAGAAGGTATTCAAGAATTATACACTCAAAGGCACTCCAGACGACAAAAGTGGCGTCCTGCAGCAGGTAATATAATCCTTTCCCGCTCACGTCTCACTTAAGATTGCCATCCGTTACTGCACACTGGTCTGTGGCTAACTAGTCCTCTTGTTCAGGGCGGGATGTTCGTCTTCAAAGGTAAGAAGTTGCTATATGCCCGGAAGGATGAAGCAAGCGGCGATCATGCTTCGTTGGATGACATCTTTGATATCTGTTGCAAAGCTCCAGCTTCTTAAAACTTGCAATGCCAGTTCTGTCACAAAAATCAGCCTTTTATTTATCCAAATCTCCCTATTTGTTCTTCCTTTACTGGCAACAAGCCAACAATTTGTAATAGGTTATGTTCATTGTGATGAAAAAACGCGCCATTCGTGTTGATTACTCAACACAACACAAACGATTACCCGTGGAAGAAACGCAAAGGATAGGGAGATTGGTTTACCTTTCACTCGGAGCCTCCAACGCAAAACCACAACGATGAAAACATGCGCCATTTTCCATCAAGAGACGATGATGATGGCGGTCAAAGGTTGTGTACTCATCCTCTTACGCAATTGATGAGCTCAATCCTACATGGTTTTGTGGTCTGTTTGAAGCTTTTTGAATCAGGATTTTGAGACTCAATGGAAGTTCACTTTGGTTGAATGCAAATTCATCATTAGCAATATGGCTTCAATTTTTTTTTTGTCCACAAGTGTTGGGTACAAATCCATCTATGTGTTTGCCACTTATCTTGCTTTCTTTTTGACTCCTTGCCTATGTTTTCTTTCTGTCTTTTTGACTTATAAGATTATATGTCACATATATGATTCCATCATATCTTATTTGAACTTTATAGCAGTACAAGGTTTCTATGATAACACTACCACATCCCTAATGTTGAATCTTCCACCTCTTCTTTAAATCTTTGAAGATTTATAGGTTCTATGATAACTACTTGTCAAGGTTGTTCATCTCATAATGGTTCGACCCGAATAACTATTCAATGCATTCATATAACTAGCGGGTAGGTAGGATTAATTAACCTAATGTGACTGAATAACTATTTTTTTATTTTGTACTGGACTGAATAACTATTACAACCAAATAACTCCTCACTATAACTAAATAATGTATTAGTACAACAAAATAACTATGTATTGCAACTGGATAATTAATCATTACAATCAAATAACTATTTCTTTTGAGTGTTGTCTTCTTATTAAAAAAAGAAAAGAAAAAGGAAGGTTGCACCAAACAAGTAATTCCTTTAAAATTCAGCCTTTACCCTTAAGCCGTGCTTATCTTGTTAGTATGAATTTTTGTCATAGGTTGTACAATAATGGAGTGATCAAAGCACTATACATATCCTACCCATATAGTGGTGACTTGATCGATCTCAAGTATATTATATATTCATTTATATACAAATATCCTACAAAGATGCACCATTAATGTTTGTTCTTATACGTCATCTAAATCAAGCATGCAATTCCCAAAGAAGGGAATAAAGAATATCTTTTTTTATATGTAATTCATGTAGCCTGATAGAAGAGTCACCGAAGATGATTTATGTGATGTCTGCGGCTAGTGGAAACGGATTTTCATGCGTTGTTCTCATATAGTGCAACAAATAGGGTGTGAGAGCTGGTACCAGAGCCGAGTGCGATCGGTGAGGGTTGTTGAGATGTTGAACATTGTTTAGCAGGGGCCTTGAGAGATCTCTCGAGCGATTCTCTACAACTCTGGTTGGTGCTTCTGTGGACTATTTGGCGGCACCGGAATAAGAGGCTGTTTTTTTTTGTGGGGGGGGGGGGGGGGGTGAGTCAGAGGGTGTTAGAGGAGGCATTGAGAGTGCTCAAGGGGTACAAGAGTAGCCAGACTGAAGAGGGTGCTGCTAAGGTGAGAAGGGGAGTTGATAAGGAAGTTAAATTAGATGGAGGAGACCACCGTTTGGGTGGATAAAGCTGAATTATGAGTTGTGACGCAGTGGTGGAGGTCGAATGAGGATGTGGGGAGCTGAGAAACAATCTCCCCCCCCCCCCCTCCTTTAGCAATAGAAAATCCTACCCTAGTGAAAACATGAGCTGCATTTCGAGCCCTAATATCTTGAACTTGAGAGAATTTCTTGATCCTTTTTAGAAGGGTTATGACGTCTGACTCAAGTTCCCCCATTGCGGAGAAAAAAAAGGGCAAGAAACCATAACCAATGACTTTGCACTTGGCTAGATACTTGACCCGCTTACGACGGGCCGCCTCGATCACAACATGCCCTGGAACAAAATCAGCTATCCCAGATTGCGTCAAAGGGGATGATCCTGTAAGGTCAACAAAAACATCCATACCTTCATCCCACGCATAAAAAAGCATGTCCGCAAGCCAGAGGGGCTTCCCGTCTCCCCCACACAAGCCAATATCAACCTCTTTACCAACTGAGATCCTAGAACGACAACATACATTTATCAAAGTTTCACAGACAACATTATGACGACGTTTAATCCCCACAATACCTGCACATGAAATAGCATGATCTCCAAAGATGTCTCCCTCAAAAACCCTGGAGCAAGCAAAACAGGGCTCTGAAATGGAAAACAAAGGGATGCCCAATCGATAGCACAAGACACAACGATATGTCTTACCATTCATAGTTTGTCCCAACCCTGAGATCAGGACAACCCTAAGCCAGTCAGTAGCATGATCTCCACGCTGAGAACTCCATAAAGCCATCTGACGCGGTGACAAGGAAAAAGTATTCTATGCATCTTTCGTAATCCATGTGAAATATATGTCTGCCAGTTTCTTCATGAGTTTGGGGGCATCGATCTCACTTGGATTACTCAGAATATCAGAGCCTATCTTTGTGTTGAAGACACGCACAACATCATCAAAGGCATATCCAGATGTTGTGACATTAGTATGTTGGAGAAGCTTACTCTGCAAACCACCAGACTGCAAATGCGAAGCCATACAAGCATAAAAGAGAGCGTCACCTACTGAATAAACCCCAAGGTCCCCAAACCTAAAGGGCAATTTGGCGAGCCTCCATTGCCAATTGCCAAAACCTAGGCCAGAAGCAGTGACAATACGTTCCAGGGAGCGTAGAAGAGCTAGATCAAACTTAAGCTGAGCAGACTCGAAGGCACAAGGTGGGCATGTACGCAGAGCAAAATAAAGTTTGGAGACCTCGGTACAAGCACGCACCAACAATAACTCACATTGTGGGTCACCAATCTTAGCAACCGCATCCATAAGTGCGATTGTCTTGTCCACTCTCTTCATCACAAGCTCGCTGCTGAACACCGAATTAACACTGACAGGTCCACCAAGAAGCTTAACCCCCTGCAACGGCCTAGCAATGTTAGGTGGAAAAACACCAGCCAACCTACTCCTCGGGTCCTCTCTCGGCCAAAAGATCTCTGTTTTGTCGACATTGAGGTGTAGACCATAACTGGGTCCATCCTCAATAATCATCTGCAGAACCTTTCCCATGACCAAGGTATCTCCAACAATAGTGCCGTCATCCAAATACCAAGCCTGAAAACACAATTGGAAAGTGTCCCAGATTTTGCGCACTAACGGATGTAAAACTAAGGGAAATAGTAGAGGGCCGAGAGGATCCCCTTGCTGCACCCCCTAACATGACCATAAGGTATGATCCCCATAGTACAACCTAGCTGGATTAGAATAGCAAAATTCAACCCAACGAGAGATTGCAGGACAATGAGCCCAGACTTCACGGATCATAACCTCCCGCTCAACCAAATTGAAAGCATTTTTAAAGTCCACGAATAACATAGTAAGACCCTCATCATTACCACTCTCCTCAACCAAGCGATTCACAACATGAAGAATGGCCTCACCCCCACCTGACACTCCCACCCCAAACTGAAAATCATCTAAATAACCACTCAATGAATGACCGATCAAAGAAGCACTAACCTTTGAAACCAAACGCCTCCAGACCGTACCCACAGCAATGGGCCGAATACCTCCGCCCGACTTTACAAGCGGTGTGAGGGGCGCACTAGCAATGTACTCACCTAAAACCTTGGGGCATTTCCCCTCCAGAAAAAGATTAACCACCTGGGTGATAGCGTCGACTAACTCATCAGAAATAGCAACCGCAGCCCCACTCAAGCAATCCAAAAGGTGTTGTGCACGCAAACCATCTCTTCCACAAGAAGTACCACGTGGAAAACTCTTAATTCTGTCCAAAACAACCTCTCTAGACGAGAATAAGTTATGGTGACTGTAAGTGCAAAAATCCGCACCATAGATGTTGAGGAAGATTGAGCTCCGTTTTTGAGATACAATCCTGCCAAAAAACAAAGAACGAGGACGGAGCGGGGCTTGTTCCCCTGGAGGACCCTCCGACGCTCAAGTCAGTCATTCTCCGTCTCAATATGAATTTATCTCCTCATATTTATACTAGTCGAGTCTTAAATAAAAGAAACGGTTACGATATTAAATAGAAGAAACGGTTACCGTATTTAGTTCGGTCAACGCTCTTAATGCACGAAACCGTTATCGTAATTAATAGGTGAAGCGGCAGCATCAATGCCATATTGAATACTCGAATTTATTGGTTATGATATTGGTAAAAGACCAGAACGCCCTTGTGCTATGACGACGAGATTTTCTCTATCTTAATTGCCCCTCGGGTTTCTTCTTCATGTCTCGATGATGAAGGAAGCCGAAAAAAGTACATGGCGAAATTTGTCGAGTGAACGACGATTTTGCCGTAGATGGTAGTCGCTTAACCCTTAGTTGGTTATTGGCCGTAAGTGGCTAGGTTGGCCGTAATTGGCTATTTCCGGTGGCCTGGTGATTTTTCGGTGGTCGTAAATGGAGATTTTCTTGGCCTTATGTGGCGATTCGGATTGGCCGTAAGTGGTGATTTCGTTGGCCTTAAGTGGCGATTCAGATTGGCCTTAAGTGGCGATTCAGATTGGCCTTAAATGACGATTTCGTTGGCCTTAAGTGGCGATTCTGATTGGCCGTAAGTGGCGATTTCGTTGGCCTTAAGTGGCGATTCGGATTGGCCGTATGTGGCAATTTCGTTGGCCTTAAGTGGCGATTCAGATTGGCCGTAAGTGGCGATTTCATTGGCCTTAAGTGGCTATTCGGAGTGGCCGTAATTGGCGATTTCATTGGCCTTAAGTGGCGATTCAGATTGGCCGTAAGTGGCGATTCGGAGTGGCCGTAATTGGAAATTTCATTGGCCTTAAGTGGCGATTCAGATTGGCCGTAAGTGGCGATTTCATTGGCCTTAAGTGGCGATTCAGAGTGACCATAATTGGCGATTTCATTGGCCTTAAGTGGCAATTCAGATTGGCCATAAGTGGCGATTTCATTGGCCTTAAGTGGCGATTCTTCTGCCTTTACTAGCATTTGCTTGACCATAAGTGTCGAATCTTCACTTTCTTGAGTTGTTGTATGCCCCCTGCACAAAATCTATATATTTTTACGGAGAAGTAGTAGGCTAAAAATCTAGCTTGGAACTACACATTCATCTTTCAATTTGGTTGAGCGGCGAAGAATGTTAATAAACAACCACGTCTTTATTAAGAAATTCTCGCAAGCAAGGGGAATAGAAAACTTAGCTCGCGAATTCCTTGCTTGAGTAATATGACTCTCGGTGACCTTCATTATTCCCGATTCTGTTGTAGTGTCATTCTTGACCTGGCTAGGAGCTTTTGTTTCTTTATAGCTCTTCACGCCCCAAATCATTTTGGTTGCCCCAACGTACTTTGTAGCATTGAATCTTGCTCCGATTGTGAGACTTGTTTCATGCTTCCCTCGGGGAGTAAACTCGACGCTTGTTGCTCATACTCCCTCTATAAACACCTATTCAGGAGTACAACACAGCGAAGCAAACGAAAACAAAGCAAAAGGCACATCCAACTATCGAAACAACAAAAATAAGAACATGATCAACTCAACTCAAATTCATTCATATATCTGCAAAATAGTATCATGAAGGTCTGATGGAAAATAGGCAAATAGTTGCCCGGTAATGAATAAAAACATTAAAATAAAAGAAAATTATGCAACCAAGAACATTCACGAATCAACCACGAACTGCTAATACAAATATTTTATCGTAATTTAAAAACCAGCTACCAATATCACTTTAGGCCGCAACTTAAACCAAACCTTTACGCAAAACAAGCTAGAACTTTAGCACAAACATTCCTCAATTCATATATAATTTTATTCAAATAATCTATGAGTTCCACATATCGAAAGATTGAATCATAACTACGCCGACACTCTAGAAGTTTGAAGCACATAAGAAAAGGAACTTCTCACAAATAAGCACATGTACTCACGGGCTAAATCAAACCAATTTATTAGCTATAAATCAATACCGAAACAAGCGGTCAGATAGATTAAACATTTAGCATAAAAATGAGTGGCAAATTTCATTTCTCACTCAAGCGATCGATAACACGTAGTCTAGCACATCTGGGCATCAAGGAGTTGATATATTCTTAGCAGCGTGTTCTATCTCCCAAGCAATTGATTTTTACGAATCGAAGACCAAATGCCCCTTGACTAACTAGCAATTAAATATGAAATAATTCAGAATTAATTTAAAGCACAAATGCAATCTCATCAAGTTCTGCAGATAACAAGTTGGACGATTGACAGCCAGGTCAATCGATTTGGCAAACAAGTCACTAGGTTTCGAACCGCGAAATATCAATTTCTTGAGAAAGCTAATCACGGGCTTCAAGTCTTATGGGAAAATTTAAATGATTCATACCGTAGCTTACTGATTTGGAACCGAATTTGCGCTAATCGCCCAAATTTTGAAAGAAATACCCGTCGATAATATCAACACATGTTTTTCTTGTAAGGTTGAGTCAGTAAGGTGCCGCTATCAACACCGGATTGATCATTTTCAATTAAATTTCCCAAGTTTGTACCTGCAATCAATATTCAAACATAAATTCAGTAAGTGATAGAGGAAGCTAACTATTCGCTTGCCTTAAATCCCATGTGCCTCTAGACCCTAAGCCATGGAGACGACGTCCCTGGTGTGACCGATGAAGCGGTGGGTGGTGGTGTTGGTGTTTTCCTTGGTGGCACTTGGAGAGAGATGGGGAGAAGGTGAAGCGGTTTTCTCCCTCTCCAAAGCGGTTAAGCTCGATTAGATCGATCGCAACGCCTCCATCGAATGCCCTATGAACTCGACTCAAGAATTTCCGACTCCGGACAATCCATTCTCAAATTCTGGAACCCTGAATGTCGCCTCGAAGCAGTCAATCATCGCTCTGTTGGAGCCGGTGCCGATGGCGAAGCCCCGCCGACTGGCTAGAATCCGCTTGTTCCTGAAGCGATCCTCCATCTTATATCTCAGGCTAAAAATTGGCGGTTCCAATGGTGGACTCATCGTCGCCGAAGGTTTCTCGCACAGGGAAGGTGAGATCGAGAAGAGATCGGATCTGGCGAAGGAACGCCGGCCGCAGAGAACAAGCGGAGCCGGTGACTTTTGGAGCAGCTTCCGCTCCATCTTCTAGTCCAGAGGCCGCAAACAGCCTCAAGACTCAAGAGAGCGAATCTGTGAGCGAGCCCTTAGATCCGCCACCGCTGGCGGCGGTGAAGCAGGTCTACCGTGGATCTGGTGAGCCGCGGCGCCTCAACCCTATGGTCCGAGGCCAGCGGCGCCCTCTCCTAGGGTTTGTGGGTGAAGGCCGAGCATCCGCTTCCTCGTGCCCATCAACAGTCAATTTTTTTTTTCCTTTTTTTTTACTAGGAGATTTGATCTTGTAGCTTTTTGATCGAATCCCCACGGACGGCGCCAATTGTAAGTGCAAAAATCTGCACCATAGATGTTGAGGAAGATTGAGCTCCGTTGTTGAGATACAATCCTGCCAAAAAACAAAGAACGAGGTCGGAGCGGGGCTTGTCTCCCCCGGAGGACCCTCCGACGCTCAAGTAAGTCATTTTCCGTCTCAATATGAATCTATCTCCTCATATTTATTCTAGTCGAGTCTTAAATAAAAGAAACGGTTACGATATTAAATAGAAGAAATTGTTACCGTATTTAGTTCGGTCAACGCTCTTAATGCACGAAACCGTTATCGTAATTAATAGGTGAAACGGCAGCATCAATGTCGTATTGAATACTCGAATTTATTGGTTATGATATTGGTAAAAGACCGGAACGCCCTTTGCTATGATGACGGGATTTTCTCTATCTCAGTGACCAACTGGAGTATTAGGTAAGGAGGGCGACAAAGCGAAAGGATGTTTGGCATGTAACTCCTCAAGAGTGGCACTAGAATACGGGGCAATGCCAGAGGAGGAAAGGACCCTAACAGCAGCAGCATAGTGTCCATCACCCATCTTCCTCTTACACTGCTTGATATTATGCTCTGTCAAATCAAGGTCCTCCTCATCAGCATCTAACAAGGGAGGAGAGGGTTCGGCAAGAGTATCCATAACAAGCTGCATAATAGTGTCGGGGTCACTTCAAGAACAAATAGCCTTGACTATACATTCCTCCTGCAACCGTCGCTTGTTAGCAGACCTAGACTCCTGGCTACTCCTCGGAGAAAATGTTTTAAGGATGCACATGCAACACCAACAATCTAACCCACCCTCCGATGTCAACCGGATTGTTGTTGTTGTTGTTGTTCTTCTTATTATTATTATTATTATTTATAATAATAATATTATTATTATTATAGAAATGACTTACATAAAGTTAGTTGGGAGCCTCGTAACAAATTGAGCCCCAACACCTTATTATTATTATTATTATTATTATTATTATTATTATTATTATTATTATTATTATAGGAGTTTACAAAGAATTAGTGGGGAGCCGTCCCCACTTCTTTAGTAATACAAAACTCCATCCTAGTGAAAATATGAGTTGTATTATAAGCCTCTATATCATGAGCTTGAGCAAATTTTTGGATCCTCTGCCCCAAGCTCCCCCAATGCAGAAAAAGAGAATGGTAAGAAACCATACCCCATAGCTTTGCACCTGGCCTGATACTTGACTCGCTTTCGACGAGCCGTCTCGACCAAAGTATGTGCTGAAAAGTTAAACATTTTACATTTAAGATGGGATTTAGTATTTAAGTAATTATATTTATAGATGCATTGAAGTTCAAATCTACCTTAAGATTTGTTTACTTTAATCAGACAGATATCTCATGGCTAAATGTTTGAAAATAAACATACAAAAATTTACTATTAAAAATAAATTTATGTTTTGACACACACACACAAAAAAAAAAGGTTTATTAAATGAAATCCATACAACTTCTTGAAGAGTCGAACTTATGTAAACGATTTAATACGGAGTGTACATATTTGGTGTATTAAATGCATTTGGGGCCGAAAAGTGACAATTGGCCAACCTAGCAGATAGCAATAGGCCAAACACAAAGTCTAAGTGTAGGACAAGCACCACCAACAATATTATTAATACAGAAAAGAAAAGTACTACATAGTCAGAGATAGAGATTATAGCTTATGCCTAATTTAATTTGGTGAAGCAAATGTAAAGTTGGAAAGGAGATAGCTAGTTCACATGTTGGTGGTGCTCGATGCAAACCTCTACTACTTAATTAGATTTAGGGGTAGAGTCGAGGGATAATCTGGATTTAATTAAAGAAAAAAAAAATATATATATATATATAATAGTTTTCCAGTGAGTACACCTCTTACCATGAAACGGGAGGACAAATCTAAACTCTTGGATCAAAAAAATAAAGAGCTAGGATTAACTTTGAAAAACAAACTGTTTAACCGTAAAACTACCTAGTATTCATATTTAATGTTAAATATGAATACTAGTTGGTTACACGTTTAAGCGTAGAGATTTCGAGATGAAATCTCTGGTATTTTACTTGGAAGCACTAAGCACTAAATATGAATATTTAATAATTTATATATGAATAATTACATAATAAAATATGAATATTAACACAATCTGGGAATAACAGTTTTTGGTTACCTGCTTTAAGCGGTTAACATCCTAGTATTCCCCTGATCCAAAGACGACAAGGTTCTCTTCAACTTATACAGAAGAGGACCATTGGATTGACCATATCTCTCAGTCAATTCTAACCAAAGTTCTCTCGAAGATTCCGCATTCATCAAGCTCTCAGAGATTTCGCTTGAAATCGAATTCAACAACCAGCATCGAACCATATAGTCCGCTCTAACCCATCTATGAGTATCAACTGACCCAACCTCAGGTTTCTTGCAGGTTCCATTGATGAAACCAATTTTACATTTCGCGCCTAACGCCATTTTCACATTCATACTCCAATTTAGGAAATTCAGACCATTCAATTGTAAAGAAACTATTTGCGAACCTGGATAATCTGAGTTCGTCAACGCCATTGGATCACTCGACAAGATCCCAAGCTGCCGCGTGACTTCTTGAACTCTTTGCCCAACTCCGAATTCGCCCTTCTCCGTTCTGGAATCCATGGGATCTCCAATCGCTTCTGCTCTGGTGAAATCTCCGATCGCCTCTTGTACTGACGACGTTGCCTGGCTTCGACAAATCTCTCTCTATCCTATTCGCTCTGATACCATTTTTGAAATGAGGAAAACCGAATTGATTGAGAGTTTCTTGAAGCTTAACAATCTGGATTTCATTCAACTGAAGCTCTTAGTCTGTTACAAAGAATCAGTTGGGCATTTATAGACCCGGGAGGGAGTTTATGCTTATTTACAACTAATAGCCCAACAATACTAAACCTATAAAAAATGTCCTTCCATTTCACAATATGAATACTAGGTAGTTACAAGCTTAAACAAGAATTTTTAAAACTAATCCAGACCATTGGTTTTCTTTCATCCAAGGGCCTAGATTTGTCCCCCCGTTTCATGGTAAGGGGTGTACTCACCGAAAAGTCCCCTATATATATATATATATATATATATATATATATATATATATATATATATATATATATATATATATATATATATATATATATTATTGTTGTTGTTAGACTCAATTATCTAGTTATCGACTTTAAATCAATGTGACTTGTTTGGTTGAACATAGGAAGAAGTTACTTCCCATGAATTATAATTCTCATAAAATTTAAAAAGTTGTTTGATTAAGTTATAAGATGTAGGGAATTTAAATGGAGGGAGTTGAATTTTTCCATAAAAAAATGGTGGAATTGCAACTTACTTGGTTTTCCTAGATAAGTGAAATTCCTCCATGTTGTAGGAATTGGAATTCATGGGAAGTCAAATTCCTGGATTTTTTCAAAACAACAAACAGGTACTGTATTCATTTATTCTACTTCCTGGGTTTTTTAACTTCCTGGTTTTTTTTAAATGGTAACCAAACGAGCTCTGCAACCCTATTTGAAAATCAAATTGAGTTTCTGTGTATATAAAAATTGTTTGTTATATATAGACAAGAGGCGGGATTCGGTGAATCACTATTTTTTATTTTTTATTTCATAGATAGGCACTTAGACCATTACAATATGGGGATGGGGATTCGAACTCGTGACCTATTGGACACTACATGTTATTCTTACCATCTAAGCTAGCAAGCTTGACCTCATTTTATCATTGTTCTTCTTTTTAAACAAAAAAAAAACGACGCTTTCACAATAACAGAACAGAAGCTAGCTAGTCCTCATTTTATTGTTTCTTGATATGCTCTGTGATAATCTCAATGCCATCTATATGTTGATCAGCGATCGAAACATATCAAGATTGATTATAACTTTGTTTGTAAACAGATTGAGGATGGGTCCTTGGTGTCAGACATGTTCACTCCCAAGATCAATTTGCAGACATCTTCACCAATTGGTTGTGGGCACAACTCGGTTTCAGGCCCTTCGTTCCAAGCTTCATGTCCGGAGTCCTCCATGTATTAGGATAAGATTGTATCCATATAGTTTATCATATCTTCCTAATATCTTATCATATCTTTGTAATTAATCTTGATCTTTGTATATCCTATCCTTAAAGAGTAAGAAAACCATGTGTATAAATACATTACAAATCAATGAGAAAAGTAAGAAAACCTTTCATCACATCCATTGAATATTTACATACTTATAGTCAATAGTGTTGCACATTCTATACTCGTGCACTATCATCTACTTAGGTTCAAATAGTACGTTGTACGTTGACGGTTAGTTCATCTGTCAATTCGTCGACCTCTCAAACCTCAGACAAGTCTGATCTCGAATATTTACATAATAAAAAAAAATCTACTTAGGTTCCGAATTCAAATCTTTTACTCCTTATTGAGCCTATAACAGACACAATCACGAAATGGATCTAAACAAAAACCTGCCGAAATGACTTTTGGTTTTGTAAATCTGGGATTGAGAGACAGAATGATTATTTGGTGATCCATGAATTCCCACAGTGTAATGTGGGCAAAAGTTAATGTAAGTGGTTGGAAAAAAGGTCACACGAACAACTCACACTCACACAAGGGCATCATCATTTATTAAAATTCATCATGAATGAATTAATTATCTTGTTTAGCCTTTTTAATTACAGTATACTCTTACATGTGAAAGAATTTGGCCTAATTATAATCTCATGTTGCGTGCTTAAGTGTTACTTCATTAATCTTGGGGATTTCTTATTACAACTTTTTTATATATAATACGGAGTATAATTAATTAATAGGCAATTAGGCACAGGGTTGTCCCAAGATTAGTGTTTATAAAATAATAAACGAGGGCACTTGTATAGTACATTAGTATATACTATAGTGTATGCTAGCCCTATCTATAGTCAAAATAGTTCACTATTTTATATTTTATTGGTCAAGAATTTCAAACTTGAATGTATATATTAATATGTACAACTAAGGGTTCGTATGGGACGGAGTTAATAAATTGATTAAAATTATAAACAGGGTAAAATTTATAAACTGTTGGTAAAAGTAGTTAAAAATTTAAACAACAAATTTATAAAATGTTGGTAAAAGTAGTTAAAAATTTAAACAACAAGATAATCTCTGTATGGGGCGAAAAACAGTTTATTTGTAAAAAGTGGCGTTTATTTGTTTTTTATTAGGGGTATTGTGGTACTTTCAAACCAAATAAGATAAAAGAGAATGGATAAAATAGTAATTATGGAATATAAACCCCAAAATAAGCTTCAATCTGCATCTTATTTTTTTTAAACTGATTATAGCTTATTTGTTGTTCTCATACACCCTTTAAACTCATTTATTTTTTTAACAGCTAATAATTTCACACTTTTTAACCGGTTTTTACCGGTGCCATACACACCATAACTGTATAAAATAAAATCCCGCCTGTTACAAATATTTTTTTATGGTATTAATACTTAATTAAATGCCTTTCTATACATATTCCAATATAGTTTTTAAACTCTATTGTTAGATTTGATAAGATTTTAGCCGTTAAAAAAAAATTACTAACACATAAATGGTTGTCATTTGTCAATGTAAACAGTTAAAAAGTGATTATATTTTAAACAGCTTTTTTAGTTGTTTGGATGACCAAAATAAAAAAAACGTGTTAAAAAATTGTGTTAAAAATAAGCTACAAAATGGAGTTTATTTGGGTATTTATTCTCCATTTTATCTTATTTGATTTGAAAATACCACAGTACCCCTAATAACAATCAAATAAACTCCATTTTTTTACAAATAAACTGTTTTTCTCCTCATACGAAGATTATCTTGTTGTTTCAATTTTTAACTACTTTTACTAACAGTTTATAAATTTTACCCCGTTTATAATTTTAGTCAATTTATTAAGCCCGTCTCATACAAATCCATCGAAACGAGACCGTCAAATGCGAGATGAATCACCCATCGATCGTAAATAAGCAAATAAGTTGGCCGACCTTTCATTTTCATTCAATTCCATCTTTGAATTCATTTAATTCGAATCGTGTCACGCAAGAAGCACAGCTCCCTTTAATATACTTGTCACATCGTGAAACAAATTAATGCAAATAATGCCCCCTTTTTTTATTAAAAAAATCTTTATTTTGTAGTAGCAGTCGTCTAAATCTACATCGATGTACGTTTTTTTTTTATAAGGAAATAATTCGAGGCCGGACAGGCTCGGACCTCGAGAGGCCGACAAAGTTGGCAGACGGCAAGCCGTTTAAACATACAACAACAAAAAAGAAAATATAACATAAAATACATCAAAAGAGCACCCTAAGTAAACCCGGAAAAAACCCAAGACCTATAAAGATTTTTATAAAACATTTGTCAATTTTTTTAAAAATGCATCGATGTACGTATTTATAAACAAAATTTCACAATGAAAATCACATTTATAAACATATAAAATAACTAGAAATATCGATTATTTTATAAAACATTTGTCAATTTTTTTAAAAATGACTTTTTATAGTATTAAAGTTTATTATCATATTGACATTTTATAAAACACGTGATCGGTCATTCGCGGTCTGCTTTACTCGGGTGACGTGCGTCTCTGCTTTGGTGCGGCTTGGGTGTTCTTCTTCTATGTAGGGGTTCTGGCAGTTGGAGTCGGGTCTGGCTGGGATCGAGGTAGTGTGTACGAGGCGACTCCGTGTTCTGGAAGGAGCTTCCTGGAGGTTCATCTTCACTACCCACAGGGATTCCTGATGTATCGCCGGCCAGCGGTGCTGTTTTGGGACGGTGCTTGACTTTCGTCCGTAGTCTACGTCCCCTTCGTGTTATATTTAGTTTTTCCCTGGCTCGTTTCCTATAAGATGTGTTTCCACTTGCTGTATTGCACCGCTTTTTGTTTTCATTTTCATTTATACGTTTTGACGGGTTTCCCTCTGCCGACTTGTCGGCCATCGAGATGCAGGTATATCTGATCTCGAATTATTTCCTAATAGAAAAAAAAATTGATTTACAAGTATATAGTTGTTGGGATAAAATATGGCCATAATGTGGGTGGTATAACAAACCAAAATATAAGGAAGGGTGAAGCCCTACACAATAGCTTAAGCTTTTGTGTAAAGTGGTGGATCCCGGCCTTATAAACAAAAATAAAATAAAAACCCGATACGACTCCCGATTTGATACGACCCGCTCGAGATTCTCAGATTCTCACAATAGTATATACGTATAATTATTTTTTTTAAAATGTAGCTAAAGTAATTAAAATTTGCATCAATTATTCAGGGTGTAAGAGATCCACACGAGGGAGATAGTACTAGTTAGGATGTGGTATTGGGTAGGTCCAATTCCATTAACTAAGTGCCCACTGTGCCAAGTAAAGAAAAACTCCACAAAAGCCTATATTTATGGAACTTTTATATGTATAAACTAAAAATTATAATCACTAAACAGAGTATTGTGTGATCAATTAAGAAGTCGAAGAAACGACCCATAAAAGAACACAAATAACAAAACTTGTCATACTAACACTCTCGTAAAACTTCTTTAACAGTTTAACTACTCAAACAACTTCTCCGACTTATATATGATAAAAAGAACATAAATAACAAAACTTGTCATACTAAGAGTCGTTATAAAATGAATAAACTATTGGAATAGAATGAGTATGATAATTACATAATAAACAATTGAAAAAGAACCGATAAAAAAAATAAGAGGTGTTCAAAAATATAATGAAATACTAACCAAAAAAAGTCATATATTATTCGCATCCGATCGATCCAGTCTCCCTACTAAATTATAAAAATGATAGTCAAATGGATCGAGTTATGGATGACAAATCAGGTGGTATTGTACTGAGAAAAATTATTATTATTATTTTTATTTATTACTTCATCTTGTTATCTTCCTAAATGATTTGAGTATACTTATTTATAAATTATCAGGGTCTAAATCCTTTGTCCCCAAGATTTACCACCGAGTAATTTTTTTTTGAACCATAAGATTAAAAAAATTGTTGGGGAAACTTCCCTTTTTAAAAAATCAAAATTTTAGAACTATTGAATTTTGTTTTTTATTCTCTTTCGACCAACTAAATTAAAAAATTACTATTTGTTTTTTATAAGGAAAAGATTCAATTAGCAATATTGGACTAAATTTGTCGCCGTTAAATAGCATCATTTTAAATGAGATTTAGCATATCAATGTTTCAAGAGAGCATTTCTTCGTGAATGAGGGCTAAATATACAAAAATTACTTTTTTTTATTATTAAATAAGAATTCGAGATCAGATATACTTGAATCTCGATAGGCTGATAAGTCGACAGACGTAAAACCGATTAAACATGCAATAGAAAGAAAAAAAAAGGGGCGATCAAACAAGCGAAAATACACCGTACAAAACATAAATCTAAGCAAAACTAAATCAAACAAGTTAAAAGAATGTAAACTATAGACGAAGCAAAAAGTTACTATTTGTTTGAATATTCATTTTTTTTTATCAGGTAATAATTCGATGGCCAGACAGATCTGGCTCATCGAGAGGCCGACAGAGTCGGCAGACGGCGAACCGTCTAACATTCAATCATAATAATAAAAAGGTACAACACAAAGACAGTAAACAAATAGTCTCTAGAAGAACAGACGAGCCTAATAAAAAAAAGCTGAGGAAATCGAAGATAGAACGGAGCCAAGCGCCATCAAGAGATAACACCACTAGCCAGCGGTACATCAGGAGTCTCCCTGTGGGCGATGAAGACGAACCTCCAAGGAAATTTCCGGAAAATGGAGTCGCCATAATGCACACCGCCACGACCACAGCCAGACCCGACACCGGACGCACGAGCCCCAACTCAGATCTGAACCGCCAAGAACAACCAGAACAACTGCTGTGAACCGCCCTCGTAGAGAGCGCACCTGCAAGCCCTTTCGGGGATTTGTCAAGACCCTTTCGGGATTTTATCAAACCCTTTCGGGTGGGTATACAATTTTTTTCCCCCAAACCCACAACCTTGGGCCCAAAGGACAATTGTAGGCTCTGAACAACAGGCAACACCGGGCCAAGGAAGCTCGGACACCACCAACATCCCATGGAGCAACATCCCGGAGATGGACTACCCAGGCGGCACAACCATCCGCACGACAACAACCTCCGGCGACAGGAGGTAGACACGCCGGCAGCAGACCGAGAGACTGGACGAGGCGACGCAGGAAGGAGGCGAACAAGCGCCGGCGAGGAAAGGTCGAGACGACATCGATCAACCGGGCACAGGGATAGCAAACGAGATTGACAAGAGCGCCGAATCCCAAATTAATAGCCGAAACAAGGATAACGTAGACCTGGAAATTCAAAATCAACCACAAAAAAGGCCGATTGGGATTAATAGAGGATGGATTGAAGATGATTAATTCGACAAAAGAGGATAGAAACTAAATTTTGTTTGAATATTCATGTTATCATGTAAAAAAGTCCATTTATTTATTTAAAAAAATGACAATAAAGGAAGCACACTTTAAAAGCCAAATCCCCCGCCCTGGCAAGCTAGTTGCTACTCCCTCACTTCCTCTCTATTGTCCCTTTCTCTCCCCCACCTTTCCTCTTTTTTTCATTTCCTCTCCTTTTAATCCCCAAAAATTGAAATTAAAATTAAAAATTCACCCAATTCAAACCCCCACTTACAGAAATCCCCAATTTCCTCCCCCAATTAAACCCCAATCCCTGGCGTTTTCCGATGGGGACGCCCCCGGCGCCGCCCCTCCTCCTCCTCCTCCTGTTCCTCCTCCCCGTCCTCCTCTCCTCCGCCGCCGAATCCGACGACGTCGCCTGCCTCACCAACTTCCACTCCTCCCTCCAAGACCCCACCAACAGCCTCGCCAACTGGACTCACTCCAACCTCGCCTCTCCCTGCGGCGGCGCCTCCTCCGACGACTCCCGCCTCCACGGCACCACCTGCAGCAACGGCCGGATCTTCAAGATCTCCCTCCCGGGCCTCTCCCTCTCCGGCTCCCTCTCCCCCTTCCTCTCCAACTGCTCCAACCTCCAGTCCCTCGACCTCTCCTCCAACCTCCTCTCCGGCGAGATCCCCCCCGACCTCCGCCTCCTCTCCAACCTCGCCGTCCTCAACCTCTCCAACAACCTCCTCTCCGGCCAGATCCCCCCCGGCCTCGCCGCCTGCGCCTACCTCAACGTCATCGACCTCCACCACAACCGCCTCTCCGGCCCCATCCCCCCTCCCCTCGCCTCCCTCTCCCGCCTCTCCTCCTTCGACGTCTCCGACAACCGCCTCTCCGGCCCCATCCCCCCCAGCCTCGCCAACCGCTCCGCCTCCCTCCCCCGCTTCAATGCGTCGTCGTTTCTAGGCAACAAGGGCCTCTACGGGTACCCGCTCGCACCCTACCGCCCCGATCGGGGCCTCTCAGTGGTCGCCATCGTCGGGATCGGCCTCGGCAGCGGCCTACTCAGCCTCGTCGTCAGCTTCGCCGCCGTCTGCGTCTGGCTCCGCCTCTCCGAACGGAAATTGGCCGCCGAGGAGGCTAAGATTTCGCATCTCATGCCTGATTATTAAATTCATCTCGTCGCCTTTAATTTGAGTGATTTTCATTTTTGATCAATGAATTAAATCCCACTCGTTCTTCTTTTTATTTTTTTATTGAGAAGTTAATTGATCCGACGGATTTTAGAATTGGGGAAATTATTAGTGTACAAAGCGTTACATAAATGAAATGAAATGAAATGAAAATATTTTGACCTTTCTTTTTGCTATGCTATATTCCCTCCGATGAACATTGCTGCTTTAGATGCTAAATTTTTATTAGTATGCACAGTCTCATTTCCAATATACTCCATATTACTATTTTAATTTATGATGTAATAGGGATTCAAAAATTATTTTTCCTAAAATTTTTGCAAGTTAATTCAAAAATGTTATTTACTGGTGCAATTTTTTATTAAAAAAAATGTCATCTTTGATTTTGTAGTAATGCTTGTAAAATACAGTAAAAAAAATGTCATTGTAAATATTTACAGATTTACTTTACACATTTGTCCTGAAAATGATTGATAATTTTATGTTGTAGTTTGTGATATAGCAAAAATACAGAATAATAAATAAATGTATAATGATATAGGTAGTTTTTGTTAGCTTGTTTAAAATTTTGACAATTTGATAAAATGACATGTTTTCATTAATAGATAGTATAATCCTAAAATATAACTACTCATTACTCAATGTAAGCTATTTACCTATACAATTTTTTAAAAGGAATTACACTATAAAAAGTAAAAACAACCAACTTTTTATTTTATTTTTAAGAATTCCGTATGAAAATTAAGAAAATTACTAATAATAAGATAATGTTTTATATCATTTTTTATTATTTTAAAAAGCTACAATTTTTGAAAATAAAAAATCTTGGACTGGTAGGAGCAATATTATTATTGTTAGGCGTTTTTAGTGAGGTCTTGTTATCGGCACGGTAGTATCTTGTCATTCGCACGATGTCGATGCTGAATTTAGACGTCAATAAAGGTGGTGTCGACACTGGTTGCCAATGTCGGTGAAATGGGAACTGTGTGAACGACAGAGGGAGTAGTGACTCAACATTTATAGAAAATTCAGACGCCAATTCCACAGACTCCGCAATTTGGTAGCGGTGAACTTGCTTTCGGCAGGGCCTCTTACATATGTGCATGCTCATGAGTTATGGAGAATCATGCACGACATCTTGCCAACTCCGAAATCCGATGGCGGCGTCTGGTTCGTCGACTCCTTTAGACGAACTCGATGCAATGGTTGCCGACATCGAGTGTCGGTATCGATAATGTCTGGTGATAATCTCGTCGTGCAAATAACAACACCTTTTAGTGACATGTGTGATTTGTTTTGGTTTTAAATAGTGTTAATTTTACATTTCAAGGGTGTAATTATGTATTAATGGGCAATTAAGGGCCACGGAGATTGGGAATTAAATGATGATAGTAGCGTTCATTGTCATTGCTGCACTGCAGCTTCCAGCTAGCTATAGCAAATTAAGCACCATACCAAAAAATCACAGCTGTTATTTTATGGCAATTAGCTAAATTTGTATCCTCCCTTATAAATCTTAGGGCCTGGTCATGTGATCCTTTTGGGTTCAATTAGTGGTGGAACTAGAGAATTTTTTTGTAGGCTCTAACTTTTTCACTAAGGTTAAAAAAAGGTAAATTAAGCATGGTTAAATGACCAATTTTTCACCAAGTGCAGGATGTCGATGTCGACTTTTAAAGTCAACAGACATTTTTGTCTGAAAATAATATGCCAACATCAACTTCCCGAGTCAGTAGACATTTTGCCAACTCGAAAAGTCGGAAAAATGCATACCAGTTTTCAAAACTGGTGTCGATATCGTGCACTTGACGAAAAATTGATTATATGTATAATAGCCTCAAATATGGTAGAGGACTAGAGGTGTAGTTGGGTAGGGAGACAATGGGACTGATGCAAAGTGCAGGGTTTGTTAATGTGATTGTCCTTGATTTTTTCCGATCATTTGTAAATCTGAATCTCTATGGTCCTACCTAGACATGGCCACGGGTCCGACCCGCCGGGTCGGCAATGTAAAGGCTCGGATTTTTAAATCCTAATTTTTAAAAAAAAAAAAAATTAAAAATGAATTTAAATCGGATTTAATTCGGATATTTCAAGGAAAACTCGTCCTTAATTTACTAAATCGAAATCGAAATTCTTAACGCGAATTCCGACCCAATTTTTGACTTTAACAATTGAATCCGTCTATCTCCTTGGAATTTGAAAATTCTTTCCGTCTCATATCACTCATTCTTAACCAAATCTCTAGAATTGATCCCATGTTTGACCAATTTTCCTATCCAACTCATCTTCTCCTCCCCTGGGTTAAATCTTATCCTCTCATTTAATTCCTTCCCCCCCTTTTATAGAAAACAAACAACACAACACACTGCCCTCCTTTGAATAGGCAGAAGGGTATCTGAAAAGCACACCTTCCCTCTTCAAAATCAGGTTCCTTGACTAGATCTCCTCTTCGGAAGTCTGCCGAGAGCAACCCCTTCCCCCATTTCAGCCACAGCACCACCACTGCACCGCCTCACCTTGCTGCTCTTCGCTCCCTCCATTTCATATCCGATTCCGAGCGTCACCAGAGCACCACCAGCGCCGCCGAGGAACTCTTTCCCCCTGTTCGTTCGGTGAAACATTTCGATCTTCCCCTTCGCTTTGAAATCTATGAAATTGTTCCCTCATTTCCTCCTGAGCTTCCCAGAATCCGAAGGACGGAGAAACGTATCCCCGGAGCCACCGTCGGAGCCTCGATACCTCTTCCTTCCCCCGTTTTGAATCCGAGAGGTAAGGAACTTCGATTTCCTCTTGTTTTGGCTCGAATCCGCGTGAAGGTCATCTTCTAACTCCCTTTCCGTCGTCCTAGACCCGGAGCAGGCTTCTTCCTCGCCATTGAAGCCGTCGCAGACCCTCGTCGGAGCTACCCTTCGGAATCAGTAAATCCTCCTCCTCCTCTTCCTTCTCGCCCTCGCTTTATTCTCTCTGTGACGAGTGTGGTCGGAATTGGGTTCCGATCTGTTTGGGTCGGGTTTGAGTCGGAAAGGCCGCCGGCAGGCCTGGGTTCATCTCCCCCTTCCTCTGTTCGGTTTCCGTCGTGGCACCAGACTCCGTTCTGGAGGCTTGAGGAAGACAAGCCGGTGGGACCCTATTCTTCCTTTCTGTCTTTCACATGGGCTGGGCCATCGGGTTGGGCCAGATCCGATTCTTTAATCCGGGTTATGTCACTTTTAAATCGGGTTCTTCTTTTCCTTTTGTGTGATCTCAAATTCGGGTTGTTGGCTGGATCCGGGTCATGGGCCTTTTCTCTCTTTCCTTGGGTTGGGTTGGGTGAAACCTTGTTCATCTTATTTACCAATTTAATTATTATTTAATTGCTATATAATTGTTTAATTAATAGTTATTAAATTATTCTGAAATTATTATTATTATTATTATTATATATATATAGGTATGTTGTTTTATAAATATTATTATTTGGAAAATGTTGTCTGTTAAAATGTGATTTTGGGATTTCGAATTGATTTATTGGCTTTGCTTTATAAACATGAATTGTAAGAGGATCTAAGTTGGTATTGTATTTTTAGTTAATATATTGCTTAGTAAATTATTTAACAAGAGATTCTAGTTTTCGGAACTATCTCTTAAAGGATTTATTGTTGAGACCAAATGCCGGAATAAATTGTATAATATGATTTTGAGGTATTGGTTTTAAGGATTAAATGTTTAATGTCGGGATCCTTTGTCTTGGTTTGATGATGTTGTTTTGAGAAGGAAGTTTGGAAATATTGCTGGTATGTTTTATCAATGGTTTTGATTGGAAGAATGCTTTTGGTTGATCAAATCGGAAAGGTTTTGAAAACTGGTTTTACCATCGATGATTTTGAGGATATTGAGAACTTGGGTTCGTGTGTGTGTGAATGTTGGTTCAGTAGCTTATGGAAATGGCTTGATGATAGGTGTGTATTGCTTTTGGATTGCTTTGGACGTGCATTTGGGCCATTGCTTGTGTTATTCTGCTGTTCTGCATCTTCAGGTAAGTTCCCTAGGGGGCTTACTCAGGTTGGACATTCATGTCTGTTGTTGCATTTTATGTTAGGTGTTGCATATGCATAAAAGCATGCCATGTAGTATCCTGTTTAGGCTGCACTAATCGAATGAGCATTTGCTTACTTTATGCGTTTGAAACAGAACGGCCGTTATCTGTGATAGTCCTAGAGTCTTTGCTAGGGTCATAGGGTAGCCCAGCCTCATCGGGTACCCTGAGTCAATCGAGTCATGAACTTCCTTATATTATGAGATGCCTACGGGCTTTATTGTGGAGCGGGTTAGGCATGCGTGCCGCCCGATTATGATGGAATGCATTCACGAGCTGGCCAGTCTCCGCCCTATCGGAAGGGGGTGGAGGTAGGAGAGGGATATGCCATTTGGCATTGTCTTGGGCCCTTTACAGTATTTTTGCACATTATTACACTTAGGGGCATGCTAGTGTGTTTGACTTTCGTACTGCATTAGAGCATCTTTATTAGGTATAGCACATACTATGTGGCCTCAGCGAGGACTGCCGGTCCCGCATGAGTGGCTCGATCTGACTCCTTTCCCCGTTCTTTTTTTTAAGGTATTTTCTGCAGATTCTGAGTACTCGATGTCTATATGACGGGGTTTTCTTTTGGCGAATTGAAGAACCTGGCTAATTCTCTAACTTGGTATAAATGGTAATCATTCGCTTACGTTTTGGTTTTGACTCGGCTCTGCCGTGACACGTTGTATCTTAACTTTTTTTCCACTTCACTTTCATTTGGACTGAATTCCGCGACATAGTCTTAGGACAAGTTAAGGGTACCCAACGACCCTTCGAGGTTTTAGGGTTTGAAATCCCTCTTTCTACTAATCTTAAAATGAGTTTGAAACCTCGACCCGTACCTGGATTGCAAGATCCGAACAAGGGGTTTTATCCCTTGAAACGTAACCCGGAAATCATAATTCTAGGCCGTTACAAAGATGGTATCAGAGCTGAGGTTGTGTAATTCGGGTACGCAAGGGTCGAGTGTATGTTTTGGAAAACCGCCCATGAATTTCAAAGGATTTGAAAGGATTTTAAGAAGGGCAAAATGAACTTAAGATTCCTAACCGAAATTGGACTAAATAATGAACTTGACTTGTAATAAAAGAGGAAAACCAACCAAAAAGGGGACGCGAGTGGGTAGTAAAGGCGCTAGACCACCCCCATTGGGTGTAGTTGGGAACGGTAGGCAAAATACGAGCTTGTTCTTTACAGATGGGTTGGGAGACTCCAAGGAGATCATTATGAGTGTTATTGACTGATTCTATGCTGAGTACTTGATGTGATAAAGTCTGATTGGTATGCCTAATAATTAAATGTGCTTTGACTGATCTGTGTAAATAGGATAGTGGGAGTACCCTTGTTTGTGTGACCAAACCCAGCTTGTGTGGAACAACCCCCTTCCATTATGTTAACCCCTTGACGGCTCTATCTAGCCTTTCCCTGGATGTCAGTGTCTTCCACGGGGATTTGGGTTTGTAACCACATTGTGTCGGGAATCATGGTTGGATATTAAGGTTGTCTAAGTGAGTGTTGGAAGTTCTCGATGTCACTTGAGTCAAAATTAAGGTGTTCCTGGGACTGTCTTTCCTTATTCTTATGATGATCAGCAGTGTCTTTTTGCCATGAAGAGTTATACCGGAGTCCCACGGGAAAGAGGGGTGATGAGTCGGTTAGGAAAGGTCAATGGTTGCCCTTAGGGATCTCTGTCCGGTTGTAAATGTGACTCTCTCTGAATTGCATGACATGATTTTGTAATCTTCCGCATCTACCTTACAAACGCAAATTAGTAAAAAGCTGCTCATGTTATGCCTTGCCATCTGTCTTGATTTTATTGTTTAAGCTCATGTTGAGGTTAGTTACATTTCTCAAGTCTCGAGTTGTGTTTTTCCTTCTGTCATGAATGTTTGTTGTTATAGCATGTTCACCTGGCTTGTTGACTGTATGGTCGATTGGAAGCATGAACCACATGATATGAACCTATATGCTTGTTGTTTTCGCCTGGGTTAGGTCCATGATAGCGTGATAAACTCTTCTCTGTACAAATGCTTGGAAATGATCCCCTTAGCATGCTAGATGATGACGCGTCGATGCTCCTTATTCCTTTTGTGACAAGAATCTATCGCATGCCCATCCATTTTGTATTCGTCAAATTGAATAGTGTTGATGATTTTGCAAGTTGATATTGTTGTGTGTTACTTGCGTGGAAGGGAGAATATGAGGTTTAATTGAGTCTTGGTGAATGCATGTTTCATTTTAGTATGTGCTGATTTGAACTCATGTTCCCGTATTCTAGTCATATTGCTCAATACTTAAACTCGTGTTATACATCGTAAAACCTTCCCCATGTTTCTATATTGTTGAAATGTGATTGGATTGATTTCTTACGTGTCACCATGATTAGTTGCGTGCATGTATCGTATGTTATGTAGAGCTTTTAGTATCATGTAAGATTCTTAGCTGTGACTCGTGTGAATTATATCTTGCCTGCAATATTGTTGATTCTCTCTCGAGCTAGGTTCCTGATAGTGTGGTTCTTCCCTCTTTATATTACCATAACATGTCTTACTCATGCAAGTTAATTGATGTTGAATTCGGTGATCGATTTGCTTTCCATGATGGTTAATCATAGCATGCTCACATGTTGTCGCTCGGTAGTGTTTCCCTATTGCTCTATGATATTCTCTCGTGCTAGCATACACGTATGACTGGACACCTCGCATGATCACACCACGCTATATCATGATTTCGCGTACGCCTGATGCATGAATGTTAGGATGAACTTAGTCGAGTTACCTTGATTGTGTTCATGTTTGATATGTGCTAGTAGTGTCTTGTAGGGCTTATGATTTCCAATATAACTCACTAAAGGATCACATGTTATACTTGTTCTATGATGTGATGACTATTGTACCATATATGTGCTCTAAGATGGTTCGTTCTTAGCATGATTATAATATGTCGCCCATGATGCCCTTCTTGTTATTTTTTATGATGCCTCATGTTTCGTGAATATTATGTTGAGCTCCTCTTAATGACTCTTGACTATGCTTGTATCACATCATATATCGCTAGTATCGTGTGGGACCCATGCTTTCTAAATGTATCTCGTCATATGATTACGTGCCATGATTGACCTATTATATGATTATTGTGTCAGATGAGATAGTTACTATGTTAATCTTATGTGTCCTCGTATGATGCATATACAAAGCTCGTGCATTGTTCATATATGTGATAATTGTGATGCTCAATAAATCCCGCGTATCCTGTTTAAAGTTGCTGAGCATATCTGTTTCCATGGAATCACATACTACTAGTTATCTCGCATGCATCCGTGTAGGACTTGATTGTGTCTTTTGGAATGAATACGCATGTTCTTTTCCCTTGAGATAGGTACATGTTAGTGTGGGTTAGTGAAATTGATATGCTCCATGATGAATTCGTGTTACTTGTCGTGATTATAACCTAATAGACTTTCATAAGGGCATTGTTGTTATTCTCGAGTCAGAGTCTAGTCCCTAGTCTTGTCATCCTTAGCTTTATTCGTGGTTGTTTCCGAAAGGAACATCGGGTTGTTCGCTCTTGTCACTCCCCTATCTCCGCTAACTTGGACTCCCCCGCGATACATTGAACGAGCGACCGCACGGGAAAGAGAAAGGAAGTTGGATAGCAATAGAGCAGTGTGGCGGAAGCGTGGGCCCATAACCCACGTGCCTCAGGATCAATGATGTCGGCGGAACGGGCACGCATCGAGAATTACGGTTACTGAGTACAATATGACTTGCAAGCGAGAGTGTTCTCCATTCGAATTGCTAACCCTTTTGAATTTGTTTACGATGATATTGCACTGACCTGGCGACGGGATTTATGTGTTAATGTCCTGACTTGATGATGGATGTTGCCTGATTGCCTGTTATCTATGATGATATGATTTGATGCCTTATAGATCTCTTGTAGTCTTGTACCATGATGTCTTGACGTATTGCTACTCTAAGTTGCTAAGCATGATTTGAATTCTCTTTCTTGTAAAATGTGAACTACATATGCTAAGAAGTCTGAATTATATCCGATATGGTTATAATGCAACATGCTAGCTTGACTTGATTATGTTCATATATGATGTTTGCAATGATTATTGAGCATGATGATAGACTGAGACTTGTTGAACCTATGATGTTTTGTTGATAAAGGTTAGTTGATGTGATGTAGACCTTATGCTTGATGATTTTCATGATTGTTTCTTCCTTAAACTTGTGGGTGAGAGTTCTCTTGTGGAGTGGTTGATGAGTGGTAAAAGAATTCTAGGCGGTTAGGATGATCAATGGTATTAGGATGCGAGTCGCGAGAGAGGGACGTTGGCTTAGGTAAGACAGAGTGAGCTTTGAGATTTATGGGAGGCAATGTTGGGGGTTCTGATGAGCTTCCAGGAGATGTTTGAGATGCTTCGGGTAGTACGAGGAGTGTAAGGAAGGGTTCGTGAATATCGGGGACATGGTATTAGAGAGTACTGGGGAGTGAAGTTAGAGGTAGGAATTGGATTCTTAGAGGTGGATGGTGTGGTAGTACTTGGCGGAAGGAGGGGCGAGATTTGAGCATTGAGATGAATTGGGATTTCTATGGGGAGGTTTTTTTTGTCTGAGTTGACGTTGGCGAGTCTGGAAGAGGATTAGTCTTGGCTTGAAAGAGGAGATGGGAGAGTTGGGATTGTGTTTTATTTTGATTGGTATGATTTTCTTGCTTATGTGATTTATTCATATCTGATGGCATGACGTTAAATAGCGACCATGATAAAACCTGATATGGAATGACATTACATGTTGATACGCAAGGTTGAAATCTACTTGATAGTGGCAAGTGTTATCATTATATATTGATGTTTTGTTATCCTGTTATGTTATTTTAGAAGCATGATAGGATATGTTGTGTCATGATACATAAGATAATAATGTGTTATTATGTGAAAGAATGATGTTATGTTATATGGTCATTAAGCCTGATTAGGGATATGTTAAATAATGAATATGAATTGGAGTATGAATATGACTTGTATATGTAAGATAATGGTGCCTAATTACTAAATGAATGTTATATGATATTGTGATGAGTTACAGTAATGTCTTTCGAGCATGTTGACACCTTGATGATTGATATATTGGTTGATCTTCCCTTTTTGCCGAATCTTAACGGCATGACTTGTTGTGTTGATGTGTTGACGATGAGTTTTGATTCGTTGACTCTATGGTAAGGAGTTACCTTTTATGACTTTGGTGTGATATTGAGATGTGTGTAATCATTTTGTCATAGATGCATATTAGGACCTTTAGTATGATGTGGAGATGTTGATGTGACCTTGTGACACTGTGTTGGCATATGGTTGAGACTTGTCGTATGATGTACTCGTTGAGGATGGATTGGTTATGTAGTTATGCATTGCTTATGACTTGTGAATCTTGCTTGATTTGAGACTGATAGATTGATTTGATTCTGGAAACTAGGAAGAGAATATGGGATTAGCCCTTAGAGGTGGATGATTCCACCTCCGAGCTTCTGAATTTGATTGATTGTTATGTGAGAAACTGACTCGGTTTGGAGGATTTTGGCGAAATTTTGATCGAAAAGAATTTTCTTGTTTTGGTGTAAGTTGCTTGGTTAAACGTCTTATTTGAATATTTTGAGCGGTTTGAAAAGGAATTACTTGAAATTTTTTTTAAAAAAAAATAAAAAATAAAAACGAACGTTACCGATAATTTCCACGATTTTGAGGCAAATCTTTTTCAACTGCGGAATCTCCTTTGAAACTTTTCAAACCCGGGCAACTCTATGATACTTCACGAAGTGGATACAAGCATTTTATGAGGGCGCTTGTAGGGTGCTTGCTAAGACCTAGTGATGATATTGTAGAACTTTTAGAGTTGTGGTACTTCCGAAAAGTCGAAGCGAGGGTGTGATAGGGGCGCTTATTGCATGCTTGTCAAGGCCAATTGGAAATGTCACGACCATGACTAGGATGTTGTGAGAATCCCGGAAGACGCAACCGAGATGATTACAGGATCCTTGGACATGGTCCTTGGACTCATCAATTTCAACTTCATCCCCTACCTTGTTTTGGTTTTAGTCTCGGGGACGAGACTTGTTTTTAGAGGTGGATGATGTAAATGCTCGGATTTTTAAATCCTAATTTTCAAAAAAAAAAAAAAAATTAAAAATGAATTTAAATCGGATTTAATTCGGATATTTCAAGGAAAACTCATCCTTAATTTACTAAATCGAAATCGAAATTCTTAACGCGAATTCCGACCCAATTTTTGACTTTAACAATTGAATCCGTCTATCTCCTTGGAATTCGAAAATTCTTTCCGTCTCATATCACTCATTCTTAACCAAATCTCTAGAATTGATCCCATGTTTGACCAATTTTCCTATCCAACTCATCTTCTCCTCCCTTGGGTTAAATCTTATCCTCTCATTTCATTCCTTCCCCCCCTTTTATAGAAAACAAACAACACAACACACTGCCCTCCTTTGAATAGGCAGAAGGGTATCTGAAAAGCACACCTTCCCTCTTCAAAATCGGGTTCCTTGACTAGATCCCCCTCCCACGTGACTCAGCGGAACCAAACAGCTCCTTACGTCTCCTCTTCGGAAGTCTGCCGAGAGCAACCCCTTCCCCCATTTCAGCCACAACACCACCACTGCACCGCCTCACCTTGCTGCTCTTCGCTCCCTCCATTTCATATCCGATTCCGAGCGTCACCAGAGCACCACCAGCGCCGCCGAGGAACTCTTTCCCCCTGTTCGTTCGGTGAAACATTTCGATCTTCCCCTTCGCTTCGAAATCCTATGAAATTGTTCCCTCATTTCCTTCTGAGCTTCCCAGAATCCGAAGGACGGAGAAACGTATCCCCGGAGCCACCGTCGGAGCCTCGATACCTCTTCCTTCCCCCGTTTTGAATCCGAGAGGTAAGGAACTTCGGTTTCCTCTTGTTTTGGCTCGAATCCGCGTGAAGGTCATCTTCTAACTCCCTTTCCGTTGTCCTAGACCTGGAGCAGGCTTCTTCCTCGCCATTGAAGCCGTCGCAGACCCTCGTCGGAGCTACCCTTCGGAATCGGTAAATCCTCCTCCTCCTCTTCCTTCTCGCCCTCGCTTTATTCTCTCTGTGACGAGTGTGGTCGGAATTGGGTTCCGATCTGTTTGGGTCGGGTTTGAGTCGGAAAGGCCGCCGGCAGGCCTGGGTTCATCTCCCCCTTCCTCTGTTCGGTTTCCGTCGTGGCACCAGACTCCGTTCTGGAGGCTTGAGGAAGACAAGCCGGTGGGACCCTATTCTTCCTTTCTTTCTTTCACATGGGCTGGGCCAGATCCGATTCTTTAATCCAGGTTATGTCACTTTTAAATCGGGTTCTTCTTTTCCTTTTGTGTGAGCTCAAATTCGGGTTGTTGGCTGGATCCGGGTCATGGGCCTTTTCTCTCTTTCCTTGGGTTGGGTTGGGTGAAACCTTGTTCATCTTATTTACCAATTTAATTATTATTTAATTGCTATATAATTGTTTAATTAATAGTTATTAAATTATTCTGAAATTATTATTATTATTATTATTATTATTATTATTATTATATATATATATATAGGTATGTTGTTTTATAAATATTATTATTTGGAAAATGTTGTCTGTTAAAATGTGATTTTGGGATTTCGAATTGATTTATTGGCTTTGCTTTATAAACATGAATTGTAAGAGGATCTAAGTTGGTATTGTATTTTTAGTTAATATATTGCTTAGTAAATTATTTAACAAGAGATTCTAGTTTTCGGAACTATCTCTTAAAGGATTTATTGTTGAGACCAAATGCCGGAATAAATTGTATAATATGATTTTGAGGTATTGGTTTTAAGGATTAAATGTTTAATGTCGGGATCCTTTGTCTTGGTTTGATGATGTTGTTTTGAGAAGGAAGTTTGGAACTTTTGCTGGTATGTTTTATCAATGGTTTTGATTGGAAGAATGCTTTTGATTGATCAAATCGGAAAGGTTTTGAAAACTGGTTTTACCATCGATGATTTTGAGGATATTGAGAACTTGGGTTCGTGTGTGTGTGAATGTTGGTTCAGTAGCTTATGGAAATGGCTTGATGATAGGTGTGTATTGCTTTTGAATTGCTTTAGACGTGCATTTGGGCCATTGCTTGTGTTATTCTGCTGTTCTGCATCTTCAGGTAAGTTCCCTAGG